>OY997272.1:544838603-547401103 GCA_963921465.1 Triticum timopheevii
CGGTGAAGGTGGCCCGTCCTGAGCATGGATCGTACTCGGTGCCGGCTGGCTCGCACCCTTCTTAGTCTTTCTTTTGCGTGCCTTCTTCTTCTCCTGTAATGGGACCGAGTTCTGCTCACAGACCGCCTTCTTGAGTGTGTTGGGGCTGATAATATATCGCACCTCACCTATCTGAGGCTCGGCGAAGTCGGCAGCTAGAGGTGTCTCCTGAGAGCTGAACGCCAGACGGCGCCTGTTGCAACTTGGCTTCTCCGCGGTACCAGCTAGATCGCACACGTCTTTTGTTGGGTTTGGTTCTTGAGAAGGAGGCCCCATGAAGTCGCCATCGTACCCATGATTGGCAAAGTACTGATCGACGTTGGCAAATGTATCGTCGTCGTCGTCGTCGTTCTGATCCTGTGCCATATGCATGTTTGGATCCAGTGGCATAGGGATGTCCGGCACCGTTACGGCGGTCTTGCCATGGGGCCGACTTGGCGCCGGCACGACTGGCGGTGTTGTCTTTGGGGTGGTGTCCCCCGCCCCCAAACGAATCTGGCTCTTCGGCCAAACCAGGGGCCAGCTCAGGCAGGCGCTGAGGGTCATCACGTCATCATCGTCGGCCCCGATGGGTCGAATCGGAGGTAAAAGTCGTCGCAGCCTGGCAGCACCCGAACCAGTTGAACCCTAAACAAGTTGGGTGGCATCTGGGTACCGTGGAACAAGGGGTTGCCCGGTTGAACGATTTTGCCCTTGGCGACATCGAGCAACTCGTTGTTCACGAAGTGGAGGAGAGTGCACGGAACATCGGCGGCGCCCTGCGAAAACATGTAGGGCGTCAGGGATGCCCAGTCAAAGGCAAGGAGATGAAGTCCTCGGCCGAGAGAGGCTTAATTAGTTACCGTGATGATGGCGTCGAGCTCGGCTCATGTCGATGCACCGCCAACGGCGGGCGTGCAGTTGATGGAGGGGCCGCTTGCTGAAGAGGTGCCGGCCGGCGTACACCCGGGTGCATTAAGCTTCCGTGCCGGCGTCGGAGACACCAATGCCGCCTCCGCCGGAGGCACCAATGGCCCCGCCATCGCATTATGCGAGTTGCTGGCCGTGAAGCTAGGAATCGGGGGCAGCCCTTGTTGGCCGCCCGCAATCCACGCACTCAACCCCGAGATCAAGGTAGGCACAAGGGCGGTGATCGTCGCTCCGAGTCGTTGTTCCACTTGCTCTTGGACAATCTCTGGAATCCGCGCCACCTGTGCCTTGAGTTCTTGAACCTCTCGCGCCTGGCTTTCCGAGCTGGTCTTTTTCTCCTTCCGCACACCAGTGGTATAGTATGACCCCCATTTTGTCGACAAGCCTTTGCCGGCCACACGACCAGCTGACGTCGGCTTACTGAGCTTATCCTTGTTCTTCATTACATTCAACGCCCTATTTAGAGTGGTGTCCCAAGGGTTGCTCTTAGTCGACCCCGCGCTACTGCTTTCAGTCGCCTGCGGAAGGAATGTGAACCATTTAGTAATTTGGCTTCATTAATTAGAATGCAACCATATGGAGCTAATTACGCGGGGGTGTATTCCTTACCAGAACAAGCTCAAGCTGCCTGGTCTTCGGATCCGTGGTAAGCTCCTTTGTTTTCGGGTCCTTATTGTACCGGGCCCTGACAAAGTTCCTGGTCTGCTTGTTACCGCTGTATTTCTCGAAGAGGGGCGGTAGGCCTTGCTCGGCACGGTCCTCCTCCTCCTTGTCCCATATAGGCTCCGCCACTCTGTAACCGCCGGGACCGAGTGTGTGTTCCCCTATGTTCAGCTCCCGCATTTGTTTCCCCCACTCACTTGATTGGGAGCTTGCGGTGCTCGAGCAATTGATCTTGAAGTCGTTGTAGTCATCTTCGGTGATCGAAGGATTTTTCTCCTTGATCTTCTGATAACTCTCACCTTTCTCGATCATTATCTTCACATTGCTTTTCCAAGTAGACAGGGCCTTGCTCATCTTCGTGAGGGCAGCATTGTTCACTTTATTCCCTTTGAGGCTTGTGTTTGCAAATTCAGCGGGGAACTTGTATCGTTCGTGCAGCTTCGTGAAGAGGAGGTGGCGCAAATTCCCTCGGTCAGGATGCCTCAGGTTCTCGGTGTTGATCGAGACGGTGCTCCGGACAATGCACCTGAGCTGAAGCGAGTACCACTTGACTATTCGTTCGGGCGCCATTGGATACACGTTGGAGTCCACTTCAGTAACTTCCTCCTTGAGGGTGAGGAGCACGATCAGGCACCGGTCCTTCCGTTGCCTCTTCGGTTGGCTGCCATCTGTGCGGGCGCCGCCATCATCAATGGTGGCATCCTCGGCGGCACCATCAGTGGTGGCATCAGTGTGGTCATCCTCGGCGGCACCATCAGTGGTCTCAGGATCGATGGGGAAGGCGGTGGCCTCATACAAGTGAGGTTGTTCCTCCATCTCCTGGGAAAGCTCCCAGAATGCCTTGCCGCCCGAACCCCCGGCCTCATCGTTGTGGGCCATGTTTCTCTCTAAATAGAAACAAAGTTTGGTCAAAAAGTTGGTTATTGTCAAGGAACAAGATCATGGTCTCATCATTTAGGGTTTGTCGACACCGAGGCATCCTAAAATCTAAGCTTTTATCATTGAGGGTTTTTCGACGCCGAGGCACCCTAAAAGCCTAAGCTTTCATCATTTCGGTTTTTATCGACACCGAGGCACCCTAAAAGCCATGCATTAGTCACAAGTACGTCGGGGCACTTGATCCTACTTAATTAACTACTACGATACCCCGGCCCATGCATTAGTCACAAGTACCCCATATGTCCTATTTTTAGCAAAGTCATGCTAAAATTCACGGAAAATTTCAGCATGACCTTTGCTGAAAATAGGACATATGGAGTACCCGAATTTGCCGGAACGGAAGTTAATCGACATTCCGGCAAACTCAAGGGCCTCTCGGGGTACCTGCAAAATCATTATCCCAGGTGGACATGGATGCAATGTCACATGTCACATGGATCCCACACCCACAGGAGCTGATGAAGCTTCATGTGTATTTCACGAAAACCAGCCTGACTAAAGAGCTTTATGTAGAAAACAAATCACTCCACCAGCTCACACAGGATCATCCCTCTAAGAAATTACTCAAAATGGGCACTAGCAGCAAAATGAACATTTTACAATCTGAACTTTTTTTGTCATCTATGTGCTCATTTAACTTTGATCCAAATAGTATCAAAGTTCTTAGAAACAAGCAGCTCTGCTAACAAAGAACAGTAAAAATGGGGCTTGCCTTAAGATGGGAAGTAAAGTTGCAAAAACTATCACAAAGAACAGTAAAAATGGAACATAGCTTAGCATTTGTATTGATAGGAACAAACATAAAATCAAACCATGGGCATCTACTAGGTAGACCAACATAAAATTTTGACTGGAGTTACATAAGGGGAAATTGATGTGATGAATGGCAGTTTGGGAGCTGAGCTGATCATGTCCATGTATTCTAATTCTACAGTAAGATGGCATTGCTGTTGGTACCAATTTATTTGTTCACAAAGATACATTTTTGGTAATGCATAGACAACATCACCTTTTATTTATCATGGTTGGTTCTGTTCCATAATTATATCAGCCCAGAGTGTCTTATTAGATATCAGACTGAATTGTAATGCACCCATTCTAAAACTTTAAGTGAAAATAACCCGTGGTGTTTGATATGCATAACAATGAAAGATGTTGGTTCAAATCTTTTACTGATAGTTTGGTGGTTTTATTTTTCTAGCCCACCGTCAATCACTTGGTAGCCATGACAGAGAAACCGCGGGGCAAATAGTGTGAGTAGCTAATAAGGGCTCAAAAAAAGACTTTAATATGTCTGATGATCCAATGGATTGGTATCTATCATCTGCTACCAACATGTATTTTTTTTGAGAGAGATGGACTACCAACGTGTATTATGCTATTTAATTAAAGCTCATGCCATGCTTATCTTACATCAGATTTATTTATTCTAAGCTATAATTATTTGCCAGTTGCTTGGCAGTACGTACTAGACATTGTGGCATCATGCATGCTGCGTGAGGTGAGGTGAGAGCTCAACTACCATGGGCATCAAACATAAAATTTTGACTGGAGTAACAGAGGCATAAAAGTAGAAATTTCAGGTGTCTAAATCTAAACTTTTTTAGTTAACAGACTAACCCAAGCACCTTTTCTGGCATTATATTCAACATATATGAGATGAAACAAATCGTACGACGCATAACTAGTCTGATGGGATGCTAAAAAACATACATCTGATTCCTAGCAGTCAGATCGATTATTTTGCTTCTAAGGTCAGAGGATCATGCTAATTAAGGTTCTGAAATCAATTACTGACAGGGAATAGCACAGGCACATAGCAAACCTATAACTTAATGATGGTTATTAGGGAAGACAGGAAATGAGGATGGACAAAACCATATGTTTGGGAAATGCAAATAGAAGTAGTGCTATGAGAGTAATTTTTTTTCAATTTTCATTGATGTTTCAAATTAGATCGGTGCACATGTGGATGCAATTTCTATTGGTCATCCAAGATGGGTGTTCATAGTAAAGTACTATATAGTGGCACTAACATAACCAAGGATTGCTTTTTAAAAAAACATAACCAAGAATCACCTTCCACGTGGCTTCTTCTCTTTAGCCTGGCTTCCTTCTGCAAAGTGGGCAAATACTTCTGTCTGCTGCAGTAGGTACTTCAGTCGCCCTTTCCCTTCTTGTTCTGTGATCAAAACCACGATGATAATGCAATACACACCAAAGAATATCATATACAAGAATTGCAGAAATTAAACAAGGTCAGACCCACACTATCTATTCTTTCTTCATGGCAGAATATCATATACAAGCACGAATTTTGTTCACATTTATATAGCAACAAATATTTATACACTCATATAGCAGCACTAATCTTATATAGCAACAAATATTTTTCCAAGATAATACATGAACTTGATAAGTAATCTCCTGGATTGGGGTGTACTGCACATTTCAAATGTTTGCCAGTCATATAATAATTCAGTGGCTGCACATATAGCTACTAATCTTATAAGCCTGTAGCCATTTGCTATTCAAAAATCTTGTTGGATGAACTCAAATGTGGAACATAATAAAACCCTAATACTGGTTATGATTTGCAATGAGGACAGTTGTTGTAGATTAGTGGTTCTGATGTCCTGGGAATTGTATGTCACTTTGATTTTTCGGTCTGTAAAGATTGCTTTTATTATTTCAGATGCAGTTCTTTTGGAACCAAGGTGAGAAAACCCAATCACCAGTGACTGCCATGTGCTTTAACCCACAAGGGGATCTTTTGCTAGTAGGATATGGTGATGGTCATATGACAATTTGGGATGTACAAAAGGACTGAAATTTACCTACACTTGGCCAAACAGGCAGGACGTCGCTGGAAGGGGCGGCGCTGGTGTCGGGGCGACGGTGGTGTCGGGGCGGCGCTGGGGCGGCGGGGCGACGGTGGCGTCGGGGCGGCGTCGAGGGCGGCAGGGCGACGGTGGTGTCGGGGCGGCGCTGGGGCGGCGGGGCGACGGTGGCGTCGAGGGAGGCGGGGCGACGGACGGTGTCGGGACGGTGCGACGGCGGCGAGGCTTTCTGGGCTCTAGGGGAGAGGAGAGCGCGAGGGAGGGAGAGGGCGAGGGCGAGGGAAGGCGGGGAGAGGGCGAGGGAGAGGGAAGGCGAGGAGAGGGCGAGGGAGGGAGAGGGCGAGGGCGAGGAGAGGGCGGAGAGGCAGGGCGGCGGCGTTGGAGCGGCGCGGGCGGACGGCGTCGGGTTAGGTTTGGGCGGACGGCGCAGGCTCGAGGGGGAGGAAGGGGAGAGGGAGGCGGCGGGGGCGCGTGGGCACAATACTAATGGCGCACCACCCCTCGGTGCGCCATAAGTACATCCATACTAATGGCGCACCCAACCGTGGTGCGCCATTAGTGTTTTTTTTATTTCAACTCGAGCCAACAGGTTATGTACCAACAGAACTGATCCACATCAAGTTCCCTCTACTAGCTTGACTGGTCAGCAGCCAGTTCTCACACCAGGAGGTCCTGGGTTCGACTCCCAGGCTCCACAAATTTTTTTTAGCATTTAAAAAGCTGTTTGATACTTATTTGTGTTTAAATATGTTCAAACTTGTTTAAATCATAACAGTAATATTATTTTTATAAGACAGTAATAATTTTTTTAAAAATATCATCAAACAGTAATGCCGGTGGAGCGGGGGAGGGTGCGGGGGGTGCAGGGGGTCGGCGGCGGTGGTTGAGTAGGGGAGGGGCGCGGGGGGTCGGCGGCGGCGGTTGAGTAGGGGAGGGGTGCGGGGGGTCGGCGGCGGCGGTTGAGTAGGGGAGGGGTGCGGGGGGTCGGCGGCGGTGGTTGAGTAGGGGAGGGGTGCGGGGGGTCGGCGGCGGCGGTTGAGTAGGGGAATCGAGAGGGTGCGGGCGGCCGGTGGACCGGATTTGGCGAGGTGGGATAGCGATCGAGATGGAGGGGGATCGAGATCGAGTGTCCATGAAATTTAAAAATATTCATGATAGTTCAAAAAGTACCCATGAAATACAATCGAGAAATGAAGGCTACGATTTAAATACAAACGATCTTAGCTAGCTATCTGTTCACAATCTTCTTGCCCTTCTTTTTCGCAAATGGAGTTCTTCTGTGGAACGGACGTCCTTTAGGTAGGGTGGTCCTGCTTCTTCTTGTGGTGTATGCTGCTACTTCATCATCGAACAGTAATGCCGGTGGAGCGGGGGAGGGTGCGGGGGGGTGCAGGGGGTCGGCGGCGGTGGTTGAGTAGGGGAGGGGCGCGGGGGGTCGGCGACGGCGGTTGAGTAGGGGAGGGGTGCGGGGGGTTGGCGGCGGCGGTTGAGTAGGGGAGGGGTGCGGGGGGTCGGCAGCGGCGGTTGAGTAGGGGAGGGGTGCGGGGGGTCGGCGGCGGCGGTTGAGTAGGGGAATCGAGAGGGTGCGGGCGGCCGGTGGACCGGATTTGGCGAGGTGGGATAGCGATCGAGATGGAGGGGGATCGAGATCGAGTGTCCATGAAATTTAAAAATATTCATGATAGTTCAAAAAGTACCCATGAAATACAATCGAGAAATGAAGGCTACGATTTAAATACAAACGATCTTAGCTAGCTATCTGTTCACAATCTTCTTGCCCTTCTTTTTCGCAAATGGAGTTCTTCTGTGGAACGGACGTCCTTTAGGTAGGGTGGTCCTGCTTCTTCTTGTGGTGTATGCTGCTACTTCATCATCGTCGTCATGTTCGATCCTCGGGTCGCCATACTTGTCGAAGTCTTGCTCATTGGCTACTCCATCCATTCCGATGATCTTCCTTTTGCCTCTCCTCACGACAACACGACTGGGCTTTGGCGGGTCGGTAATGAAGAAGCATTGGTCCACTTGGGAAGCCAGTACCCATGGCTCATTTTTCGCGGTGACGTTTGCGCCCGCGGTCTTGGATTTGGTTTCGGGTATAACCATGGTGGTGAAATACCGGTCTTCTTTTATGACGTTCTTGGCCCATCTGACACGGAACATCGGGACCTTCTCTCCAGCTTAGCTCAGCTCCCAGATCTCCTTGATCCTTTCGTAGTATCTGTCCTTGTCGTTACCGGTGTAGGATTCCATCGTTACCCCGGAGTTCTGATAACCATCGCTCTTCATGTCCTTGGCCTCGGTGTAGAATGTGTAGCCGTTGATATCGTACGCCTCATAGGTCATCAGGTTGTGCTCGGCGCCCTGTGACAAGGCGAATATGAGTTGTTCTTCCGCAGAAGAATCCTCATGTAAAGGGTACGACAGAAGCTTCTGCTTGAACCAACGCGTGAAACATGAGTTGTGCTCTTTGAGTATATCTCCGTCCGTTCTCTGTTGGCCTCGGTCATTGTACGTCTTCTTAATAAAGGTTTTGTGCTCTACCACCCAAGGATCGACCACGTCTATGTGTTGTAGCGCGACTAGGTTTGCTCTTTCAAAGTCGGCGAGTCGACCCTCGAAGTCGACATGCATTTCGCGGTGACCCTCACGGTGACCCCATCCAGTGAGCCTGCCGAGGTGCCCGTTGACGGGCAGACCAATGGGGTTCTCGATGCCTAGATAATTCGTGCAGTAGGAGATGCACTCTTCGGTCAGAAAGCCCCTGGCTATGCTTCCTTCTGGACGTGACATGTTGCGAACGTATCCTTTGATGACACCATTCATCCTTTCGAACGGCATCATGCTGTGCAGGAACGTCGGCCCGAGTTGGATGATATCCTCCACTATATGGACCAGCAGATGCACCATAACGTCGAAGAATGCGGGCGGGAAGTACATCTCAAGCTCGCATAGTATCACCACGATCTCTTCCTGTAGCCTTCTGAGTTGCCTCACGCCAATCGACTTCCGAGAGATGACGTCGAAGAAGTTGCATAGGCCAAATAGCGTTTCACGGACGTGCGCGTCCATGATCCCACGGATTGCAACTGGAAGTATCTGCGTCATCAGCACGTGACAGTCGTGAGACTTCATCCCGCTGAACTTCTGCTTCGCTGGGTCTAGGTATCTGCTTATCTTCCCCGCGTAACCATAAGGAAGTTTTACTCCTAGGAGGCAGGTGAAAAAATGCTCGATCTCCTCCTGACTTAGAGTGAAGCACGCGGGAGGGTAGTCATTTCCGGTCTTCTTGGCCTTTTTGCCTTTGCGACGACTTTCTGTGTCCTGCTTCGCCTCATCATCATCATCATCATCATCATCATCATCATCATCATCATCATCATCATCATATATAGCGTGAAGCTCCTGCCTGATGCCCATTGATTTCAAGTCTGCCCTTGCTTTCGGCCCATCTTTGGTCCTCTCTGGCATGTTGAGCAGGGTACCAAGCAGACTCTCGCACACGTTCTTCGTGATATGCATGACATCAAGGCTGTGAGGCACACGGTGGATCTTCCAGTACGGCAAGTCCCAGAAAACAGACCTCATTTTCCATACCTTCAGCAGCGGCTCTGGCGCCTTTCGCTTCTTTCCCGGCTCTGGCGCCTTTTGCTTCTTTCCCGGCAGTGGGCAGTCTTTCCAATTTTTCAACAGCTTGTCTATTTCCTCGCCTCTCCTCATACACGGGCATTTTCGGGGTTCGGTTTCACCATCGAACAGATCCTTGCGTTTCCTCCACGGGTCATCATCGCGAAGCCACCTTCGATGTCCCATGAACACGGTTTTCAAAGACCTGGGATCTCTATCTAGCTGGAGATACGTTCTGTCATCCATGCACCTTACGCATCCAGAAAATCCTTGGACTACCTGCCCCGCAAGATATCCGTAACCGAGATAGTCGTGCACCGTCGTGAGCAGTGCGGCTCTCATAGGGAAATATTCTTTCTCTGCGGCGTCCCACGTATTGGCTGGCGTTTTCCACAGCGTGTCAAGCTCCTCTTTCAGCAGCCCCAGATACAGATTGATGTCGTTCCCTGGTTGTTTCGGCCCTTCAATTAGCATACTCATGTGAATGTACTTCCTCTTCATGCACAACCAGGGGGGAAGGTTGTACATCCACACAAACACAGGCCAAGTTCTATGTGTGCTTCTCTGGCTGCCAAACGGATTGACACCATCGGTGCTCGCGCCCAGCACAATGTTCCTTGGATCGTTCCCAAATTCTGGGTATTCAAAGTTCAACGCTTGCCACTGGCTCACATCCTTAGGGTGCTCAGCATCTTGTCTTTTTTATCTATCTCCGGATCATTTGCGTCATCTTCTCACTTCTTCTCCTCCCTATCCGCGTGCCAACGCAGGAGCTTTGCTACCTTATGGTCCGCGAAATACCGCTGCAGACGAGGAGTGATCGGAAAGTACCACACCACTTTTCGAGGAGCTTTCTTCCTCTTCTTGTATCGAGTGACACCGCACACCGGACATATGGTAGACTGCACGTGCTCGTCCCGATAAATGATGCAATTGTTCATGCACACATGGTATTTCACGTGCGGTAAATCCAGAGGACACACGATTTTCTTCGCCTCCTCCAGACTGGTCGGGCACTTGTTCCCCTTAGGAAGACGTTCGTGTCAGAATGACATGTTCTCGTCGAAGCATGCGTCGGTCATTTTGTGTTTTACCTTCATCTCCAGAGCCATGAGCGTTACTTTCAGGCGGGTATCCTCGGGCCTGCATCCTTCATACAATGGAGTAACCGCGTCTAACTCAAGTTGATCCATCTTGGCTTTCTCTCGGGCGGCAGCTCTTGCGTTATCCGTCTGCTTGAGAAGCAGCTCTTGAATATGAGGGTCCTGCACCCAGCCCATCGATGGTCCAGCGTCGTCTGCTCCGCCGGCATCATCATCATGCCCTGCATCTTCTACATGATGATTGTGTATAGCATCACCGTCGTGATCATCTCCTGGGGATTCTTCGTCTTCTCGCCCCCCCGAGCCGCGGTGGTTGTCTTGCTGCCCTTCCTCATTTCTTGCCCGGCCCCCATGGACAACTTCGTAGTCATCTTCATCACCTTGCCACCGATAGCCATCCATGAAACCACGCAAGAGCAGGTGGTCCCGCACCTGCCCGGAATCCGGGTCCGCAATAAGGCTATTCAGCTTGCATCTTCGACACGGACATCTTATCTCCGTCTCGTTCTTTTGAAGCATCTCGGCCTTCGCGGACCTCAAAAACCTATTCACGATGCCTTCGGTCATCGTGCGGACCATGGTCGCCTGCGGGGTAGAGCAAAATGATATTTTTGAACCAAGAAAAAATTTGGCATGACTTTCCCTAAAAATAGGACCAAAAAGAATGCTTAATGCCAAAATTCTCTTCGAAACGGAAATGAATCAACATTCCGGCAAAATATTGCCAACTATCGCATTTCAAATACCGGTACACCTCCAAACACAAACACATATGCAACACCACAAACATATGCAACACCACGAACATACATAGATCTAGCTAGGCCATAAAAAGTGCATGTGCACATTGTTGTAGGGAGAACAACATAAATATAGCTTCCCCCCTTACTTACCTAGCAAAACAAGGTAACTTAACCACTTAATTTGAATGAATCTATGGTGGAAATGAGGTGAAAAAGAGGAGGCACCCGAGACAAGGAGGAGGGGGTGGAGAGAATGAAGTGGGGAGAAAGTGAGTGTGGGAGGAGAGGCTATCCAAAATATCTTGTTGCTGCCCACTTACTAATGGCGCACCATCAACAAATGCGCCATTAGTAATCCAGGTTACTAATGGCGCACCCCCTGGTAGTGCGCCATTAGTAGTTTTGCAAAAAAAAAACATACTAATGGCGCACCCTGCAACGGTGCGCCATTACTAGTTTGAACTAGTAATGGCGCACCGTGGCAGGGTGCGCCATTAGTACTTTTGCAAAAAAAGGAATAAAAAAATAATTAAAAAAATAACATTAGTGGCGCACTTTCTGGCTGGTGCGCCATTACTAGTTACAACTAGTAATGGCGCACTAACTACGGATGCGCCATTAGTATGTTTGGACAGGCGCACTAGTTCAAAAAAAATTGGTACTAATGGCGCACCGTTGGCCTGGTGCGCCATTAGTAGTTTCAACACTAATGGCGCATCAGAAGGTGGTGCGCCATTAGTATATACTAATGGAGCACCGCTAGTCTGGTGCGCCATTAGTGTCAATACCATCTATAGCCCTTTTTCTAGTAGTGTACCAAGGAGCAGTACGAGAAGCATTAATGACCGCTAATTGTTCATCAGGAAAGCTATCATCAATAGGCAGTGGGTCATCAAGAACATTCTCTAACCTAGACAAGTTGTCTGCAATGGGGTTCTCAGCTCCCTTTCTATCAATAATATGCAAATCAAATTCTTGGAGCAGGAGAACCCATCTACTGAGTCTAGGCTTAGCATCTTTCTTTTCCATAAGATATTTAATAGCAGCATGATCAGTGTGAATAGTAACTTTGGAATCAACAATATAAGGTCTAAACTTATCACATGCAAACACAACTGCTAAGAATTCTTTTTCAATAGTAGCATAATTTCTCTAGGCAGTATCAAGAGTCTTACTAGCATACTGGATAACATTCAATTTCTTATCGACTCTTTGCCCTAGAACAGCACCTACAGCATAATCTCTAGCATCACACATAATTTCAAAAGGTAAATTCCAATCAGATGGCTGAACAATAGGTGCAATGATCAAAGCTTTCTTAAGTATTTCGAATGCTTCTACACAATCATCATCAAAGACAAAAGGAATATCTTTTTGCAATAAATTAGTCAGAGGCCTAGAGATTTTAGAAAAGTCCTTAATGAACCTCCTATAAAATCCGGCATGACCAAGGAAACTTCTTATACCTTTTATGTCCTTGGGACATGGCATCTTTTCAATAGCATCAACTTTGGCTTTGTCAACTTCAATACCTCTCTCGGAAATCTTATGTCCCAAGACAATGCCTTCATTAACCATAAAGTGACACTTTCCCCAATTCAGGACGAGACTAGTGTCTTCGCATCTCTGCAAAACTCGATCAAGGTTGCTGAAACAATCATCAAAAGATGATCCATAAACGGAGAAATCATCCATGAATACCTCACAAATCTTTTCACAAAAATCAGAGAATATAGCCATCATGCATCTTCGAAAGGTAGCAGGTGCATTACATAAACCAAAAGGCATACGTCTATAAGCAAAAGTACCAAAAGGGCAAGTAAAAGTAGTTTTAGATTGATCCTTCGCTGACACGGGTATTTGAGAGAAACCAGAATAACCATCTAGAAAGCAGAAATGTGTGTGTTTGGATAGTCTTTCTAGCATTTGATCAATAAAAGGTAAAGGGTAATGATCTTTCTTAGTAGCTTTATTTAACTTAAGGAAATCAATTACCATCCTATAACCTGTAATAATTCTTTGCGGGATCAATTCATCTTTATCATTGGGAACAACGGTAATACCTCCCTTTTTAGGAACACAATGGACAGGGCTTACCCATTCACTATCAGCAGCGGGATAAATAATACCTGCCTCAAGGAGCTTTAGTATATCCTTTCTTACCACTTCCTTCATCTTGGGATTTAGTCATTGTTAAGGATCTCTAACTGGTTTAGCATCCTTTTCCACTGTAATTTTGTGTTGGCATAGTGTGGTACTAATGCCCTTGAGATCATCCAGAGTATATCCAATAGCTGCTCGGTGCTTCTTCAGAGTTTTCAATAATTTTTCCTCTTCTTGCTCTGAAAGGTTAGCACTAATAATAACATGATATATTTTCTTTTCATCAAGATAAGCATACTTAAGATTATCAGGTAATGGTTTGAGTTCAAACACGGGATCACCCTTGGGTGGAGGAGGATCCCCAAGAATTTCAACGGGAAGGTTATGTTTCAGCATAGGTTCCTGTTTAAGGAACACTTCATCTATTTCCCTCCTTTCCTTCATAAACATATCGTTTTCATGGTCTAGCAAATATTGTTCTAAGGGATCAGTAGGAGGCACGGCAATGGAAGCAAGACCAATAATCTCATCCTTACTAGGTGGTTCCCTATCACGAGGTTGTCTACGAAACTTACCAAAATTAAACTCATGAGACATACCATCTATGCCAACGGTGACAGTATCTTTTTCACAATCAATCTTAGCACTAGCTGTATTCAAGAAGGGTCTACCAAAAATAATGGGACAAAAATCATCTTGTGGGGAGCCAAGAACAAGAAAATCAGCAGGGTATTTAACCTTCCCACACAAAACTTCAACATCTCTAACAATCCCAACTGGTTTAATGGTATCCCTATTAGCAAGCTTAATAGCAACATCAATGTCTTCTAATTCAATGGGTGCGATGTCGTGCATAATTTCTTTATATAGATCATAGGGTATCAGACTAGCACTAGCACCCATATCACATAAGCCATGATAACAATGATCTCCTATTTTAACAGAAATAACAAGCATGCCTACGACAGGTCTATGTATCTTAGTATCTGGTCTAGCAATATTAGCAGATTCATCACAGAAATAAATAACATGCCCATCTAAATCATCATCCAAGAGATCTTTAACCATAGCAATACTAGGTTCAACATTGATTTGCTCAGGAGGTGTATAAGTCCTAGTATTACTCTTACGAACAATAGTCGAAGCTTTAGCATGATCCTTTATCCTAACAGGAAAAGGAGGTTTCTCAACATAAGTAGTAGGATCACTATAGGTGATAGTCTTTTCTTCAACTGTAATAGGTGCAACTACTTTTACTTCAACAGGAGGATATATTTAAACCACTTCTCTTTAGTGAGATCAACGTGAGTAGCAAAAGATTCATAGAAAGAAGCTACTATTTCAGAGTCAAGTCCACACTTAGCGCTAAATCCACGAAAAGCATCGGTATCCATAAAAGATTTAACACAATCGAACTTAGGTGTCATACCTGACTCCTTACCATCGTCGGAACCCCAATCTTTAGAGTTGCGTTTAATTCTTTCCAATAATTCCCATTTGAAATCAATAGTCTTCAGCATATAAGAACCATCACAGGAAGTATCGAGCAGGTTGCGATTATCAAGAGAAAGCCGAGCATAAAAGTTTTGAATAATCATTTCCCGCGAGAGCTCATGATTGGGGCATTAATATAACATTGACTTAAGCCTCCCCCAAGCTTGAGCGATGCTTTCTCCTTCGTGAGGCCAGAAATTACATATGTAATTACGATCATGATGAACAAGATGCATAGGATAGAACTTCTGGTGAAATTCCAACTTCAATCGCTTATAATCACATAGCCTATACCATGTCAATGCATCTCCCTTCAAAGATAAAGGGAAGACCTTCCTTTTGACAACATCATCAGGAATACCTGCAAGCTTAAATAATCCACAGACTTCATCCACAAAGATAAGGTGTAAATCGGGATGCAATGTTCCATCTCCTACAGATGGATTAGCTAGCTGTTTCTCTATCATACCCGAAGGAATCTCAAAGTAAATATTTTCATAAAGTTCAGTAGGTTGAGGAGCAACTCTTTGCTCTTCTGGTTGGGGTGAAGATACCCCGAACAAGCCCCTCAAAGGATTAGTTTCCATAATGACAAGTAACAGAAAATTTCAGCACACTATATAAATGTTTCCTTACCAAGTTCCACTCACCAAAAGCACTACACTCCCCGGCAACGACACCAGAAAAGAGTCTTAATGACCCACAAGTGTAGGGGATCTATCATAGTCCTTTTGATAAGTAAGAGTGTCGAACCCAACGAGGAGCAGAAGGAAATGATAAGCGGTTTTCAGTAAGGTTTTCTCTGCAAGCACTGAAATTGTAGGTAATAGATAGTTTTGTGATAAGATAAATAGTAACTTAACAAGTAAATAAAGTAAATAAAGTGCAGCAAGGTGGCCCAATCCTTTATGTAGCAAAGGATAAGCCTAGACAATTTCTAATAATGAGAAAGGAGATCCCGAGGACACATGGGAATTATCGTCAAGCTAGTTTTCATCACATTCATATGATTCGCGTTTGGTACTTTGATAATTTGATATGTGGGTGGACCGGTGCTTGGGTACTTCCCTTACTTGGACAACCATCCAACTTATGATTAACACCTATTGCAAGTGTCCGCAACTACAAAAGAAGTATTAAGGTAAACCTAACCACATCATTAAACATATGGATCCAAATCAGCCCCAAACGAAGCAACGCATAAACTAGGGTTTAAGCTTCTGTCACTCTAGCAACCCATCATCTACTTATTACTTCCCTATGCCTTCCTCTAGGCCCAAATAATGGTGAAGTGTCATGTAGTCAACATTCACATAACACCACTAGAGGAAAAGACAACATACATCTCATCAAAATATCGAACGAATACCAAATTCACATGACTACTAATAGCAAGACTTCACCCATGTCCTCAGGAACAAACGTAACTACTCACACAGCATATTCATGTTCATAATCAGAGGAGTAATAATATTCCTAAAGGATCTGAACATAGGATCTTCCACCAAGTAAACCAATTAGCATCAACTACAAGGAGTAATCAACACTACTAGCAACCCACAGGTACCAATTTGTGGTTTTGATACAATATTGGATACAAGAGATGAACTAGGGTTTTGAGAGGAGATGGTGCTGGTGAAGATGTTGATGGAGATTGACCCCCTCCCGATGAGAGGATCGTTGGTGATGACGTTGGTGATGATTTCCCCCTCCCGGAGGGAAGTGTCCCCGGCAGAACAGCTCCGCCGGAGCCCTAGATTGGTTCCGCCAAAGTTCCGCCTCGTGGCGGCGGAGTTTCGTCCCGTAAGCTTGCCCACGAATTTTTCCAGGGTAAAAGGTCTCATATAGCAGAAGATGGACATCGGGGGCCCAGGAGATAGGGGGCGCGCCCAGTAGGGGGGGCGCCCCTCACCCTCCTGGACAGGGTGTGGGCCCCCTGGTGTATTTCTTCCACTCAATAATTCTTATTAATTCCAAAAACATGTTTCATGGAGTTTCAGGATTTTTGGAGCAGTGCAGAATAGGTTTCCAATGTTTGCTCCTTTTCTAGCCAGAATTCCAGCTGTCGGCATTCCCCCTCTTCATGGTAAACCTTGTAAAATAAGAGAGAATAGCCATAAGTATTGAGATATAATGTGTAATAACAGCCCATAATGCAATAAAAATTGACATAAAAGCATGATAGAAAATGGACGTATCAATGTACCGAAGGTAGTTCGGAGTCCCGGATGTGACCACGGACATGATGAGGAGTCTCGAAATGGTCGAGACATAAAGATTGATATATTGGATGACTATATTCGGACATGGATGAGTTCCGGGGGTCACCGGATAATTATCGGAGTGCCGGGGGGTTATCGGAACCCCCTGGGGAACTATTGGGCCTACATGGGCCATAGGGAAGAGGGGAGGCAGCCCACAAGGGGCAGCCACGTCCCCTCCCTATAGGGAGTCCGAATTGGACTAAGGAGGGGGGCGCCCCCCCTTTCCTTCTCCTCTCCCTCTCCTTACTTCCCCCTTTCTCCTCCTAGCTGGACTAGGAAAGGGGGAGTCCTGCTCCTACTAGGAGGAGGACTCCTCCCCCTCCTTGGCGCGCCCCAAGGGCCGACCGGCCTCCCCCTTGCTCCTTTGTATACGGGGGCAGGGGGTGATATTCCCCAAGTGTAGGGAATCATCGTAGCAATTTCCAAAGGTGGAAGTGATAAGTATGGAGTGTCGAACCCAGAAGGAGCTAAAGGTAAGATCAATATTCTCTCAAGCCCCATCTGTCACTGATATGACTCTACGTACACCAAACATTTGCTTCCAACTAGAAACGAGAAATAAAACTACGTTGTGGGTATGAAGAGGATAACTTTATATGATATCGGAGAGCTAAAATATAAAAGTAGATATTGTTATCATAAAGTTAGAATATATTACTAAATATTATAAATAGTGAGTGTGGAAAAATGATGGGTCGGTGTGCGGAATTATCTTAGGCAATTGTTCACAAGACCGGTAGTCGTCACTGCAATTTCATATGAGGGAGAGGCATAAGCTAACATACTTTCTCTTCTTGGATCATATGCACTTATGATTGGAACTCTAGCAAGCATCCGCAACTACTAAAGATCATTAAGGTAAAACCCAACCGTAGCATTAAAGCATCAAGTCCCCTTTATCCCATACGCAACAACCCCCTTACTCGGGTTTATGCTTCTGTCACTCAAGCAACCCACTATAAGCGATTCATAAACGTATTGCAACACCCTACAGCGGGAATCCCTCATGCTTGCGCGACACGGAGAGCACAATAGGACAACACCAAAATAAAACATACAACTCGTACCAATCTAGATCATCAATCAACCCAAAGACAAAGGATATCTACTCAAAACATCATAGGATGTCAGCACATCATTGGATCATAATATGTAGCATAAAGCACCAAGTTCAAGTAGGGATTACATCAGGGTGCGGGAGAGTGGACCGCGTAAAAGAGATGATAATGGTGATGATGATGGTGATGTTGATGAAGACAATCACCGCGGTGATGATTCCCCTCTCGATGGCACTCTGGCGCCACCGAGAGAGAGGAGGATAGGTTCTCCCCCTCGTGCTTCCTCCTCCATGGCCTCCCCTCTGGATGGGGAGAGGTTCTCCCTCTGGTCCTTGGCCTTCATGGCGATGATGGCCCCTCCGGGATCCTCCTGCATGGCCTCCGGTGATGATGGCCCCCTCCGGCAGGGTGCCAGCGAGGGCCTAGATTGATTTCTCGTGGCTACAGAGGCTTGCGGCGGTGGAACTTCTGATCTAGGTTTATTTCTGGAGGTTTCTATATTTATAGGAATTTTTGGCAAAGGTTTCACGTCAGGGGGGTCTCCGGGCTGTCCACGAGGCAGGGGGCGCGCCCCAGGGGGGTGGGCACACCCCCTACCCTCGTGGGCAGCTCGGGACTCTTCTGGCCCAACTCTTGCACTCCTGAGGCTTCTTTTGGTTCATAAAAATTCATCAAAAATCAGCACGTCAATTGGACTTTGTTTGGTATTCCTTTTCTTTAAAACTCAAAAACAAGGAGAAAACAGAAACTGGCACTGGGCTCTAAGTTAATAGGTTAGTCCCGAGAATCATATAAAATAGCATATAAATGCATATAAAACATCCTAGATGGATAATATAATAGCATGAATACTTCATAAATTATAGATACGTTGGAGACGTATCAGCATCCCCAAGCTTAATTCATGCTCGTCCTCGAGTAGGTAAATGATAAAAGAAATAATTTATGAAGTGTGAATGCTAGCAGGTGCACAAGTATGATCAATGATAATTTCAATCACCTTTTCTAGCATCATTCTATGTCATAACAGTAGCTCATCTCATAAAACTTTTCATGATCAAGTAACAAGCTATTCACATGTTAAAGTATAGTTCATAAACTTTCTTGAAAACTAACAAACAGTGCTCTTAGTCATCAAACAATTGCAATTCATCTTATTTTCAGGAAGGGTCTATGTCAGAGCTTTGATTTAGCAAATCCCACATACTCAACTATCATATAGTCTTTCACAATTTCTAACACTCACGTGATATTTATGGGTTCAAAGTTTTAATCAGACACAGAGAAAGATAGGGGCTTATAGATTCGCCTCCCAACCTGTTACCTCAAGGGTAATGTCAACAATAATAGTTCATGATAACTTACATCCAATTGGATATATATATCAGGATCTTTCCAACACAATGTGCTTGCCAAAGGATAAAATGTAAAAAGGAAAGGTGAAGATCACCATGACTCTTGCATACGGTTGAAGATAAAAGTAAAAGATAGGCCCTTCGCAGAGGGAAGCAGAGGTTGTCATGCGCTTTTAAGGTTGGATGCACAAAATCTTAATGCAAAAGAACGTCACTTTATATTGCCTCTTGTGATAGAGACCTTTATTATGTAGTCCGTCACTTTTATTTCTTCCCTACCACAAGTTCGTATAAAGCTTATTTTCTTCATACTAATAGATCATACATATTTAGAGAGCAATTTTTATTGCATGCATCGATGACAACTTACTTAAAGGATCTTACTCATTCCATAGGTAGGTATGGTGGACTCTCATGGCAAAACTAGTTTAAGGGATATTCGGAAGCACAAGTAGTATCTCTTACTTGGTGCAAAGAATTTGGCTAGCATGAGGGGGAAAGGCAAGCTCAGCATGTTGGATGATCCATGACAATATACTTTCTTTCGGATAGAAGAAAACATAACCCATTACGTTGTCTTCCTTGTCCAACATCAATGTTTTAGCATGTCATATTTTAATGAGTGCTCACAATTACAAAAGATGTCCAAGATAGTATATTTATATGTGAAATCTCTCTTCCTTCAAAATTCTTTCATGAATTGTTCAAGTGACCAATTCTACGTTTGCTAACTTTCAATGAGTTTACTACCTATACTTATTATGTGTGAAGTCATTACTCACCATGTTATAAGCATATGGAACATATATAAATTCAGATTTATGACAGTCAGTTCATTGAACCATTTACTCATAGGATATACATGAAACACGTGAGTAAATGACAAACTACTCCGAAAGATATAAGTGAAGAACACTGAGTAGTCAAATAATTAACTAGCCATGGGAGGATTCTTTTTCATTCAAGATTTCAGATCCAATGATTTTATTCAAACATCAAGTTAAAATGGAAATATTCTCCAAGCAAAACACATATCATGTGACGAATAAAAATATAGCTCCGAGTAAGGTATACCGATAGTTTTGAAGACGAAAGAGGGGATGCCTTCCGGGGAATCCCCAAGCTTAGGCGCTTGAGTCTTACTTGAACATTACCTTGGGGTGCCTTGGGCATCCCCAAGCTTAGGGTCTTTCCACTCCTTATTCTCCTCATATCGATATCTCACCCAAAGCTTGAAAACTTCAATGACACAAAACTTAGCGGAACTTCGTGAGATAAGTTAGTATGATAAAGGGTAAACCATTCACTTTGGTACTGTCAAAGACAAGGTTCGTAATTGTTCTCACACAATGCCTACTGTATCATATCATTTCTACAACTTATATTGAGAAATATAAGCCATAGAAACTAGAAAACAAGCAAACTATGCAATAAAAACAGAATCTGTCCGAAATAGAACAGTCTGTAATGATCTGAACAACAACCATACTTATGCTAATCAAAAAATTATGAAATAAATTGGTGGACGTGAGTAATTTGTCTATTAATCATCTTCGAAAAGAATCAACCTAAAATCACTATCCAGTAAATAATGGCATCTATTCTCGTGAGCGCAAAGTTTCTGTTTTTTACAGCAAGATTGCAAAGACTTCACCCATGTCTTCCCAAAGGTTCTACTTGGCACAAACACTAATTAAAACATAAAACCACATATAACCAGAGGCTAGATGAATTATTTATTACTAAACAGGAACAAAATTCAAGAAACAAAAATAAAATTGGGTTGCCTCCCAACAAGCGCTATCGTTTAACGCCCTTAGCTAGGCATGGTGATTTCAATGATGCTCACGTAAAAGATAAGAATTGAAACATAAAGAGAGCATCATGAAGAATATGACTAGAACATTTAAACCTAACCCACTTCCTATGCCTAGGGATTTTGTTAGCACACAATTTAAGGGAACAAGAATCAACTAGCATAGGAAGGCAAAGCAAGTATAACTTCGAAACTTTAAGCACATAGAGAGGAAACTTGATATTATTGCAACTCCTACAAGCATATATTCCTCCCTCATAATAATTTTCATTAGCATAAAGAATTAGTTTAACAATATAACCATCACATAAAGCATTCTTTTCATGATCTACAAGCATAGAAATTTTTCTACTCTCCACATAAGCAAAATTCTTCTCATTCGGAATAGTGGGAACACTAATTCTTAAAGTTGACACTCTTCCAAACCCACTTTATATGATAGTATTATTCATACTCCAAAATATATAAGTGAAGTTCATGGGGAATTCTACAATTAATATAGACCAACCAATATCCAAGCTCAAAATATATAAGTGAAGCACACGAAGCATTCTATAAAACCATACTCAAATGATTTAAGTGAAACACAAAGAGCAATTCTATAAGATCATACTTAGAAGATATAAGTGAAGCACATGAAGTATTCTATAAATCAATGAAAGTCTATCTCATACTATCATGGTTCTTAAAGAAAAATAAAAACACAAAGGACACAAATCATGTGAACAAAAAAAACTGAGGTATACCGATACTTGTTGAAGAAGAAAGATGGGATGCCAACCGGGGCATCCCCAAGCTTAGATGCTTGAGTATACTTGAAATATTTACTTGGGTTGCCTTGGGAATCCCCAAGATTGAACTCTTGCCTCTCTTTATTCTTCTCATATTGATAGCTCCTCGTTCTTCGAACACTTCATTCACAAAAACTTAAACAAAAACTTTGTGAGATCCGTTAGTGTAATAAAGCAAACTACCACTTTAAGGTACTGTAATTAAATCATTATTTATTTATATTGGTGTTAAACCTACTTTATTCCAACTTCTCTATGGTTCATACCCCCCTATACTAGTCATAGATTCATCAAAATAAGCAAACAACACGTGAAAAACAGAATCTGTCAAGAACAGGACAGTCTGTAGTAATCTGGAAGTTTAGTAAACTTCTGTAACTCCAAAAATTATGAAATAAATTTAAAAATTTGAAAAATTTGTACATAAGTAATTTGCAAAAAGTTTCAGACTCATTTGGCTTTTCAGTAAAAAATGTAAATTCACGCGCTACAGCCAAAGTTTCTGTTTTTGTTCTGCACACAGTAAACAAGCAATCTATTCATCCTAAAACCAAAACTTGGCACATTATTTTTATAATACAATGGATATATACAAGGGGATAATTATTTACAGAGAAACTTCCATGAAAATTTTTATATTGTTTCCATGAGCATGAACACAAGTGCTCAAGGTCGACCCTCACTTCTTCAATTCATAACTTTCCAATCACTTCACTTTTTGAAAAAACTTTTTAGGCATGAGAGGCAAGTATTTTTTTTGGTATTTTAATTCTTTTAAAAACAAAATTTGTATGTTTCACCCACACTAAACATAAACAAAAAGTAAAAACAAAATCTACTTAGTGAAGAAAGCAAACAAGCACACACGAGAATATCAACCCCACGCTATTGCTCCCCGGCAACGGCGCCAGAAAAGAGCTTGATAATCCCCAAGTGCAGGGAATCATCGTAGCAATTTCCAAAGGTGGAAGTGATAAGTATGGAATGTCTAACCCACAAGGAGCTAAAGGTAAGATCAATATTCTCTCAAGCCCTATCTGCCACTGATACGACTCTACGTACACCAAACGTTTGCTTCCAACTAGAAACGAGAAATAAAACTACGTTGTGGGTATGAAGAGGATAACTTTGTATGATATCGGGGAGCTAAAATATAAAAGTAGGTGCTGTTATCATAATGTTAGAATATATTACTAAATATTATAAATAGTGAGTGTGGAATAATGATGGGTCGGTGTGTGGAATTATCCTAGGCAATTGTTAACAAGACCGGTAGTCGTCATTGCAATTTCATATGAGGGAGAGGCATAAGCTAACATACTTTCTCTTCTTAGATCATATGCACTTATGATTGGAACTCTAGCAAGCATCCGCAACTACTAAAGATCATTAAGGTAAAACCCAACCATAGCATTAAAGCATCAAGTCCCCTTTATCCCATACGCAACAACCCCCTTACTCGGGTTTATGCTTCTGTCACTCAAGCAACCCACTATAAGCGAATCATAAACGTATTGCAACACCTTACAGCGGGAATCCCTCACGCTTGCACGACACGGAGGGCACAATAGGACAGCACCAAAATAAAACATACAACTCGTACCAATCTAGATCATCAATCAACCCAAAGACAAAGGATATCTACTCAAAACATCATAGGATGGCAACACATCATTGGATCATAATATGTGGCATATATAAATCACCATGTTCAAGTAGGGATTACAGCGGGGTGCGGGAGAGTGGACCGCGTAAAAGAGATGAGGATGGTGATGATGATGGTGATGTTGATGAAGACAATCACCGCGACGATGATTCCCCTCCCGATGGCACTCCGACGCCACCGAGAGAGAGGAGGATAGGTTCTCCCTCTTGTGCTTCCTCCTCCATGGCC
This sequence comes from Triticum timopheevii, assembly GCA_963921465.1. Taxonomy (NCBI): domain Eukaryota; kingdom Viridiplantae; phylum Streptophyta; class Magnoliopsida; order Poales; family Poaceae; genus Triticum; species Triticum timopheevii. The sequence continues at coordinate 544,862,239 of OY997272.1, forward strand.
TCCCCCCTGGATGGGGAGAGGTTCTCCCTCTGGTCCTTGTCCTTCATGGAGATGATGGCCCCTCCTGGAGCCTCCTCCATGGCCTCCGGTGATGATGGCCCCCTCCAGCAGGGTGCCAGAGAGGGCCTAGATTGATTTCTCGTGGCTACAGAGGCTTGCGGCGGCGGGACTTCTAATCTAGGTTTATTTCTGGAGGTTTCTGTATTTATAGGAATTTTTGGCGTAGGTTTCACGTCAGGGGGGTCTCCGGGCTGTCCACGAGGCAGGAGGCGCGCCCCCCACCCTTGTGGGCAGCTCGGGACTCTTCTGGCCCAACTCTTGCACTCCTGAGGCTTCTTTTGGTCCATAAAAATTCATCAAAAATTGGCACGTCAATTGGACTTTGTTTGGTATTCCTTTTCTGTAAAACTCAAAAACAAGGAGAAAAAAGAAACTGGCGCTGGGCTCTAGGTTAATAGGTTAGTCCCAAAAATCATATAAAATAGCATATAAATGCATATAAAACATCCTAGATGGATAATATAATAGCATGAATACTTCATAAATTATAGATACGTTGGAAACGTATCAGGGTGCACCCTAGGACACACAAGTTGATCATTGATCTCTTAGTCATGTGCGGTGCCCCCCTCCACCATAACCCACCTCGGTCATATCATCGTAGTGCTTAGGCGAAGCCCTACACCGATAGCTTCATCATCACCGTCATCAGGCCGTCGTGTCAACGAAGCTCTCCCTTGAAGCTCTACTGGATCGTGAGTTCATGGGACGTCACCGAGCTGAACGTGTGCAGATCGCGGAGGTGCCATACGTTTGGTACTAGGATCTGTCGATCGTGAAGACGTACGACTACATCAACCGCGTTGTCATAACGCTTCCGCTTATGGTCTACGAGGGTACGTGGACAACACTCTTCCCTCTCGTTGCTATGCATCACCATGATCTTGTGTGTGCGTAGGATTTTTTTTTCAAATTACTACGTTCCCCAACAGTTTATCTATGAATAATATTTGGTTCTTCTCAGAATTCTTATATGTATGATTTGATATCTTTGCAAGTCTCTTCGAATTATTGGTTTAGTTTGGCCTACTAGATTGATCTTTCTTGCAATGGGAGAAGTGCTTAGCTTTGGGTTCAATCTTGCGGTGTCCTTTCCGAGTGACAGTAGGGGCAGCAAGACACGTATTGTATTGTTGTCATCGAGGATAAAAATATGGGGTGTATATCATATTTCTTGAGTTTATCCGTCTACATCATGTGATCTTGCTTAATGCGTTACTCTGTTCTTATGAACTTAATACTCTAGATGCATGCTGGATAGCGGTCGATGTGTGGAGTAATAGTACTAGATGCAGAATCGTTTCAGTCTACTTGACACGGACATGATGCCTATGTTCATGACCATTGCCTAGATATTCTCATAACTATGCGCTTTTCTATCAATTGCTCGGCAGTAATTTGTTCACCCACCGTAATATATGCTATCTTGAGAGAAGTCACTAGTGAAACCTATGGCCCCCGGGTCTCTTTCTTATTATATTGCATCTCTTTTATTTACATCACATCTTGTTTTACTATTTTGCAATCTTTACTTTCCAATCTATATAACAAAAATACCAAAAATATTTATCTTACTATCTTTATTAGATCTCACTTTTGCGAGTGACCGTGAAGGGATTGACAACCCCTTTATCATGTTGGTTGCAAGGTTCTTGATTGTTTGTGCAGGTACTAGGTGACTTGCGTGTTATCTCCTAGTGGATTGATACCTTGGTTCTCAGAAACTGAGGGAAATACTTCCACTACTTTGTCGCATCACCCTTTCCTCTTCAAGGGAAAACCAACGCATGCTCAAGAGGTAGCAAGAAGGATTTCTGGCGCCGTTGTCGGGGAGATCTACGCTCAAGTCAATACATACCAAGTACCCATCACAAAGTCTTCTCCCTCGCATTACATTATTTGCCATTCGCCTCTCGTTTTCCTCTCCCCACTTCTAAAATAATTTTCGAAAACCTTTGCCTTTTCTTCGCCTCTTTTCCGTTTGCCTCTTTTCGCTTGCCTCTTGGGTGCTTGTGTGTTGGATTAACTGTTTGTCACGATGGCTCAAGATAATACTAAATCATGTGACTTTTCCAATACCAACAACAATGATTTTATTAGCACTCTGATTGCTCCTATTACCGATGCTGAATCTTGTGAAATTAATGCCACTTTGTTGAATCTTATTATGAAAGATCAATTTTCTGGCCTTCCTAGTGAAGATGCCGCTACTCATCTAAACAACTTTGTTGATTTGTGTGATATGCAAAAGAAGAAAGATGTGGATAATGATATTGTTAAATTGAAGCTATTCCGATTTTCGCTTAGAGATCGTGCTAAAACTCGGTTCTCTTCTTTGCCTAAAAATAGTATTGATTCATGGAATAAGTGCAAAGATGCTTTTATCTCTAAGTATTTTCCTCCCGCTAAGATCATCTCTCTTAGGAACGATATTATGAATTTTAAGCAACTTGATCATGAGCATGTTGCACAAGCTTGGGAGAGGATGAAATTAATGATACGAAATTGCCCTACACATGGTTTGAATTTATGGATGATTATACAAAAAATTTATGCCGGATTGAATTTTTCTTCTAGAAATCTTTTAGATTCGGCCGCGGCAGGCACTTTTATGGAAATCACTTTAGGAGAAGCTACTAAACTCCTAGATAATATTATGGTTAATTATTCTTAATGGCACACCGAAAGATCCACTAGTAAAAAGGTTCATGCGATTGAAGAGATTAATGTTTTGAGTGGAAAGATGGATGAACTTATGAAATTGTTTACTAATAAGACTGTTTCTTCTGATCCTAATGATATGCTTTGTCCACTTTGATTGAGAATAATAATGAATCTAAGGATGTGTGGTAGGAACAATTTTGGTTACAACGTGTATAGTGGAAATTTAATTCTAGGCCGTTCCCTAGTAATTCCTCTAATAATTATGGTAATTCCTACAACAACTCTTAATGAAATTTTAGTAACATGCCCTCTGATTTTGAGACTAGTGTTAAAGAATTTATGGTTTTGCAAAAGAAATTCAATGCGTTGCTTGAAGAAAAATTGACTAAGATTGATGAGTTGGCTAGGAACGTGGATAGAATTTCTCTTGATGTTGGTTCTTTGAAACTTAGATCTATTCCACCTAGGCATGACGTCAACGAGTCTCTCAAAGCCAGAGAATTTCCATTGATGAGTGCAAATAAAGAACCGCTCGGATGCGTGCTAAAAAAGATTGCTTTGTGAAAGCGTGTTCTTCTAGTTTTCATGATAATAATGATGAAGATCTAAAAGTGATTGATATGACTCCTATTAAATCTTTGTTCTCCAATATGAACCTTGATAAAGATGGGACTAGAGATGAATCAACTTTAGTTAAAAGGCATCCCAATGATTCGGAGTTTTTAGATCTTGATGCCAAAATTAATAAAAGTGGGATTGAAGAGGTCAAAACTATACATAGCAATGAACCCACTATTTTGGATTTCAAGGAATTTAATTATGATAATTGCTCTTTTATAGATTGTATTTCCTTGTTGCAATCCGTGTTAAATTCTCCTGATGCTTATAATCAAAATAAAGCTTTTACTAAACATATCGTTGATGCTTTAATGCAATTCTATGAAGAAAAACTTGAACTAGAAGTTTCTATCCCTAGAAAACTTTATGATGAGTGGGAACCTGATACGTCTCCAACGTATCTATAATTTTTGACTGCTCCATGCTACTTTATCTACTGTTTTGGACTATATTGGGCTTTATTTTCCACTTTTATATTATTTTTGGGACTAACCTATTAACCGGAGGCCAAGCCCGGAATTGCTGTTTTTTGCCTATTTCAGTGTTTCAAAGAAACGGAATATCAAACGGAGTCGAAACGGAATGAAACCTTCGGGAACGTGATTTTCTCACCGAATGTGATCCGGGAGACTTGGACCCTGCTCCAAGGAACAAAAGAGGCGGTCACGAGGTATCCCCAAACGATCAGAACAGGAGCCAAAAACCTAATTCCACCGCCGCAACCTTCTGTATCCATGAGATCCCATCTTGGGGCCTGTTCCGGAGCTCCGTCGGAGGGGGCATCCACCACGAGGGCTTCTACATCAACACCATAGCCCCTCCGATGAAGTGTGGGTAGTTTACTTCAGACCTTCGGGTCCATATCTAGTAGCTAGATGGCTTCTTCTCTCTTTTTGGATCTCAATACAATGTTCTCCCCCTCTCTCGTGGAGATCTATTCAATGTAATCTTCTTTTTGCGGTGTGTTTGTTGAGAACGATGAATTGTGGGTTTATGATCCAGCTTATCTATAAATAATATTTGAATCTTCTTTGAATTCTTTTATGTATTATTGAGTTATCTTTGCAAGTCTCTTCGAATTATCTGTTTGGTTTAGCCAACTAGATTGGTAGTTCTTGCAATGGGAGAAGATCTTAGCTTTGGGTTCAATCTTGCGGTGTCCTTTCCCAGTGACAGAAGGGGCAGCAAGGCACGTATTGTATTGTTGCCATTGAGGATAACAAGATGGGGTTTTTATCATATTGCATGAATTTATCCCTCTACATCATGTCATCTTGCTTAAGGCATTACTCTGTTTTTAACTTAATACTCTAGATGCATGCTGAATCGTTTCGGTCTACTTGTCGTGGACGTGATGCCTATCTACATGATCATACCTAGATATACTCATAACTATGCTCAATTCTATCAATTGCTCAATAGTAATTTGTTCACCCACCGTAGAATATCTATGCTCTTGAGAGAAGCCACTAGTGAAACCTATGGCCCCCGGGTCTATTCTCATCATATCAATCTCCATTACTTTATTACTTGCTTTGTTTTTACTTTGCCTTTTACTTTTCACTTTGCATCTATATACCAAAAATACCAAAAATATTATTTATCATCTCTATCAGATCTCACTCTCGTAAGTGACCGTGAAGGGATTGACAACCCCTAATCGTGTTGGTTGCGAGGAGCTATCGATTTGTGTAGGTACGAGGGACTTGTGCGTGGTCTCCTACTGGATTGATACCTTGGTTCTCAAAAACTGAGGGAAATACTTACGCTACTTTGCTGCATCATCCTCTCCTCTTCGGGGAAATCCAACGCAGTGCTCAAGAGGTAGCAAGAAGAATTTCTGGCGCCGTTGCCGGGGAGGCTCACGCAAGAGCAAGTCCACCATACCAAGTACTCATCACAATCCCTATCTCTCGCATTACATTATTTGCCATTTGCCTCTTGTTTTCCTCTCCCCCACTTCACCCTTGCTGTTTTATTCGCCTTCTCTTTCCCAATCTCCTTCTCTCTTTTCTGTTTGCCTTCCCGTTGCCATGGCCGAATCAAAAAGAACTACGGGTTTTCTCCCGAGCTCTAGTGCCTTGGACAACCCCTCTATCCTCTCTAAGCTCATAAATAATGATGCTATAGAAAGACCCACCGGGGTCTCCAATGAGAGCTTGAATAATTTTGATGAGGATGACTCTGGAATTTTTCGCTATTTACTTGATGAGTCTTTAAAAGATGCTTGGGATAGGTTACTTAGGATTTGGGCTAGTTATGTACCACAATATCAAATCGAAATTTACCTAAAAAGTTTTTATGTTGGCTTGCCTGCTTCCTTCAAACAAGTTTTAGATTCCATCTTTGAAGAAGGTTTTCTTGAAGGGGATGCTATAGATACCTATGAAAGAATGAAAACTATATTTGGGTACCCCATGAATGATAAAGTTGAATCAACTACTCTCTTGTGCTTTTATCAAAATGAAATTATTAAAGAGATGAAGTCTAGTTTAGAGGCAAATTTCCGTAACGTGCTTAATCTTAATTCTTCCATTAATGGCCATGTGCTTAACTTAAATAGAAGAATGAATGCCATAGAAAGGAGATCCTCCTCTCCAAGTACCAAAGACGGCAATACCTAGATCTATCCTTGCTTTTATGCCTAGCTAGGGGCGATAAACGATAGCGCTTGTTGGCAGGCAACCCAATTTTATTTTTGTTTTTGTTTTTGCTTCTGTTTAGGAATAAATAATCCATCTAGCCTCTGTTTGGATGTGGTATGTTTTAATTAGTGTTTGTGCCAAGTAGAACCTATAGGATAACCTACGATGATAGTTGATTTGATTCTGCTGAAAAACAGAAACTTTGCACGCACGAATATAATTTTGTTAAATCACAGGAATGTGATTTTGCGTTGATTCTTTTTGATGCTGTTCCATAAACAAATTTTCCAGGACTTCCTATTTTTGTAGGATTTTTAGAGTTCCAGAAGTTTGCATTAGTTACAGATTGCTACAGACTGTTCTGTTTTTGACAGATTCGGTTTTGCGTGTGTTGTTTGCTTATTTTGATGAATCTATGGCTAGTAAAATAGTTTATAATCCATAGAGAAGTTGGAATACAGTAGGTTTAACACCAATATAAATAAACAATCAGTTCATTACAGTACTTTTAAGTAGTCTTTTGTTTTCTTTCTCTAACGGAGCTCACGAGATTTCTATTGAGTTTTGTGTTGTGAAGTTTTCAAGTTTTGGGGTGAATTCTTTTGATGGATTATGGAACAAGGAGAAAATATTATTCTTGGTAGACTTTTCCTTAGAATGATTGGTGCAATTATTGACATGAAAGAAGAAAATATTAGATTCCAATTTCCGTTAAGGAAAGTGTAGGATCGAAAGTATGTCTAGAGGGGGAGGGGTGATTAGACTGACCAAATAAAAATCTAGCCTTTTCCAATTTTAGTTCTTGGCATATTTTAGCAACTTAGCACAAGTCAAGCAATCAACCTACACATGCAATTCTAAGAGTATAGCAGCGGAATGTTAAACAATTGCATATGAAGGTAAAGGGGAGGAGTTTGAGAAGGCAAACACAATTGGAGACACGGATGTTTTTGTCGTGGTTCCGATAGGTGGTGCTATTGTACATCCACATTGATGGAGACTTCAACCCACGAAGGGTAACGGCTGCGCGAGTCCATGGAGGGCTCCACCCACGAAGGGTCCACAAAGAAGCAACCTTGTCTATCCCACCAAGGCCGTCGCCCACGAAGGACTTGCCTCACTAGGGTAGATCTTCAGGAAGTAGGCGATCTCCTTGCCCGTACAAACTCCTTGGTTCAAATACACAATCTTGTCGGAGGCTCACAAGTGACACCTAGCCAATCTAGGAGACACCACTCTCCAAGAAGTAACAAATGGTGTGTTGATGATGAACTCCTTGCTCTTGTGCTTCAAATGATGGTCTCCCCAACACTCAACTCTCTCTCACAGGATTTGTATTTGGTGGAAAGAAGATTTGAGTGAAAAACAACTTGGGGAAGGCTAGAGATCAAGATTCATATGGTAGGAATGGAATATCTTGACCTCAACACAAGTGTAGGTGGTTCTCTCTCAGAAAATGTATGTTAGAAGTGTAGGCACGTTCTGATGGCTCTCTCCACGAATGAAGAGTGGGTGGAGGGGTATATATAGCCTCCACACAAAATCTAACCGTTACACACAACTTACCAATCTCGGTGGGACCGAATCGTGAAACTCGGTCGGACCGATTTAGCAAATAATGTGACCGTTCGGATTTTCTGTGGGACTGACATGTCATCTCGGTGTGACCGAGATGGTTAGGGTTAGGGCATAACGTAATCTCAGTGAGACCGATTACTCAAACTCGGTGGGACCGATTTTGGTAATATGCTAACCAGAGAGTTGGTCGGGCAAACTCGGTGGGACCGATTCGCTCATCTCGGTGAGACCGAAACGTTACGAAAGGGAAACAGAGAGTTTGCATTGCAATATCGGTGGGACCGATCGCTCATCTCGGTTTGAATGAAACGTTACGAAGGGAAACAAAGAGATTGCAATCCCATCTCAGTGAGACCGAGATCCCTATTAGTGAGACCGATTTGACTAGGGTTTGTGGTAGTGGCTATGACATCTGAACTCGGTGGCGCCGGATAGAAAGAATCGGTAGGGCCGAGTTAGACTTTTGGTTTGGGTCATATGTGGATGTGATAAAGTAGTTGAGGGCTTTGGAGCATATCACTAAGCATTTTGAGCAAGAGCTTCGTTAAGCAACACCCCATCCCTCCTTGATAGTATTGGCTTTTCCTATAGACTCAATGTGATCTTGGATCACTAAAATAGAAAATGTAGAGTCTTGAGTTTTGAGCTTGAGCCAATCCTTTTGTCCTTAGCATTTTGAGGGATCCACTTTTCTCATCCATGCCATGCCAATCACTGAGCTTTCCTGAAATATTTATCTTGAAATAGCATTAGCTCAATGAGCTATATGTTGTTAGGAATTACCAAAACCACCCAAGGATAGTTGCACTTTCAATCTCCCCCTTTTTGGTAATTGATGACAACATATAGATCAAAGCTTTGACAAATGATAATAAGATTGAAAAACATCGTCGTTTGAGAAGTATGTGATAAGTAAGAGCTCCCCCTAAATTTGTGCACTATTTGAAATTTGCTTTGGACTGCAAATGCACAATAAGTTAGGATCATGAGTCACTCTTCCATGTCACATACATCTTGGTGGAGCGCTCAAAATGATAATAATTAAACACATGCACTCATCACCAAGCAAAGTGAATGATCATATGAGGATATAAGAGATAATATCATCCAACAAGCATTAATGTAGCATAGCATATGATCAAACACATGATCATCCAAGTATCTCACAAAAGGCATAATGTATCAAGCAAACAAGCAAACACACGAATAACGAAGTTCAACCACCAAAAACAAGAGAGAACAAAGCAACACTCTCTCTCGAAGCCTATGATCTATACATTTTCTCCCCCTTTGGCAACAAGTTACCAAAAAGTTCACCAAAAAATGCATAGTGCTAAACGACTCTCAGGCTTGGTCTTCATGTGATGGTGTAGAGATGGCTCCAAGGACGAAAGCTTCTGTTGATGTAGCTGGAGCTGGTGGAGTGGCTGCTGGAGCTGGTGGCACTGAAGCTGTAGCTGGTGCAGATGATGTAGCTCTATTGTCTGGAACAAGCACTGCAACAGATCTCTGTCCTCTAGGCACTCTAGCAAAAGCATATGTAGTAGACTTGCCCTTCTTCTCCTCCACATCCTCCTGAAGTTGCTCAACTGTAGTTTGGATCTCAGTAACTGTGACATGAAGAGCATAAAACTTCTGCTCTATTATTCTCTCCAAGCTCTCCTGGTTTTGAGTCAGGGTGGCCAAGCCCTTCTCAATCCTCAAGGTGGAGGCAATCAAGTAGCCAAGCTGATCTTGCTTGCTCTTTAGGAAAATCTGAGATGCCTCTTCAGCAGTTGGCATCTTAGTAGCTTTCTCAGCCCTTGCTTTCTCTTTCTTCTCTTGTACTTACACAGATGATGGTTCATTTTCATCCATCAGAATGGTGTTGTCCTCAAAATCAGGGTAGATGGGTAGGTGCTCCTTATCCAAAAGATATGTGCCTGTGCCCATCTTGGAGTTTATGAGCTCCTGAATGTGTGGGCCATATCCACAAGATCTCTTCTGATCAGCAGCAGTCCTTTTGATTGTTTCCACAACCAGACTCATGACTTTGAATTTCTGAGGCACATCAAATATATGTAGCAAGTTGATTTCATGGCCTCTGATCATCTTGTGATCACTTGACTTGGGCAGCAAAGTGTGCCTTAAGATCCAATTGATAGTAGGCAATCCTGACAACAGGTAATGTACAGATCCAAACTTATGTGTCTCTAGTGCAGCATCTGGGATCTCTCTGTACATGTGAGGCATAGAGTTGTGGCCTTTCTTCTTCTTGGCATAGACATCCAAGTCATCCTCAATCTCTTTTGGAGCATTTATCATATCAGCCCATTCTTCAACTGTGGATTGGTACCTAGTACCCTCAGACATCCAGACAATTTTCCCATCTGGGTAGAAGTGAGCTGTGGAGTAAAACTGCATAATGAGCTCATCATTCCACTTGGTGAGCTTCTGGCCAACAAAGTCATCTACTCCACAAGCATTGAAGCTGTCATACACTCCTGGATAGTGATATTTATTCTTCCTGATGTACTCCCAGTCAACCCATATCATGTCACATACTATGGTATTCTTGTCAAGCAAAACTGTCTCATAGAAATCTTGTTGTTGCTTAGTGTGGAACCAATAGTCCACTGCAGTTCTTCTTCTGACAGCATAGGGATCAGTCTGTCTCCATAGTCTTAGTCCTACATCCTTCCTGAGCTTCTTATCCTCTGCAACTGGATGAGCATCATTGTCATCAGGGATCTTGGGCTTCAACTTTCTCAAAACAAGTGTGTCATCTTCTTCATCATCTGCAGCCTCAGGCACTGGGGCCTTGTTCTTATCTTCAGCTGGAATACTCCTAGTGTTCCTCTTAGGTGCAGACTTGGGCTTAGGAGCAGCAACCTTGGGAGCATCTTTGGGCTTAGATGGAGCAGCCCCTGATCTTATAGCATCTCCCATCAGCTTCTGAGCTTTAGGTGCTGGTGTAGCAACCTCTTCCCCTCCTTCTTCATCAGAAGAGTGCTTCTCAAATTCTTCCATTGGGTCAACTTTCTTGCACCATCTCCCTCTCTTCCTTTCCTTCTTCTTTCCTTCTGCAGCAGCCTTTTTGGGTTCAGATCCCAAAGTCTCTTGAGTGGATGCGCTGGTCTTAGACATAGGAACTCTTCTTGCTGGAACATCTGTTTTCATTCCTGGCTTAGTGGTAGCAGCTGTGCCATACTCCTTCTTCAGCACCTTCTTCTTTGAGGTGGCCTCATCCTCTGCAGCAACATAGTCCTCATCTTCAGAATCTGAGGTTTTCTTCTTCCTTGACCTGGTTGCTTCCTTGGGCAAATTGCTGGGTGTGGTCCTGCTACCCTCATCATAACTGCTAGAGGGACTAGTGCCCTCAGTCATATGAACTTTCTCCTCAGACTTGTTCTGACTATCACTCTGATCTGATATGATGCAAACTCTGATAGCAGACCCTGTGAATAGATGTGGATGAGGTAGAGTAGATGAGCATCACAAAGCACAGAGGTTTTTGCAAAAAATTGAGTCAAAAACTTAGTTTTAGTTTTCCACAGAAAGCATTTCGGAGCTACCGATTTGTAAACTCGGTGATACTGAAGCAGCTTTTGGAACCTAAACTAGTGAACTCGGTCAGACCGAGTCACAGTTTGGTGGCACCGAGACTGCTAGGGTTTCACAAAGAATCGATCTCGGTCACATCGATTTGCAATTGTCGGTCAGACCAAGAATCACATGTGCAATGGCCTGAGCCAAATCGATGAGACCGATTTCTACAATTCGGTCGGTCCGAGATGAATTCAGTGGAAACCTAACCCTAAATTTTCAATCCAAGACTAATCTATGGAATAGTTTTGCTAGATAGGAAGATTTCAAACGTGGCAAGATTCATGGCAATGCAATGTGCTAGGAATCGGAGTTAAGAATAGCACAAAGTTCAAATCCATACCCTAATGCGACGATGGACTTGCTACGGCGGCAACGGCGGAGCAGAATCCCATTGACGGTGGCGGAGACCAGCGGCGGGAGGTCGCTGGCGACGAGGAGGACGATCCGGAGACCCGAAGAGGCAGAGCAGGCTGTGCGCGGGCGAAGGGTTTCGGAAAAATTTCCAAACTTTGGCCCGTGAGTATATATAGCCTGACCCTGTCGGTGTGGCCGAGTGGAACAACTCGGTGGCACCGACATGCATAACTGCAAGCAGTTACTGCAACTCGGTGTGACCGAAAAGTTCTAATCGGTTGCACCGAGATTGAAAACCTAGATCAATTTAGTCATCTCAGTATGACCGAAATGGTTGAATCGGTCAGACCGAAACACACAAAGAGGTTTTGGATGTTTAAGTCTATGACGAACCGGGGACTCCGAGTGCTCCTCACACAGAGTGGTTCGAATCTGACTTGATCAAACTTTGTGATATAGCATGAATAGAGTTTGAGACAAGAAACATCATAGATAGCTAGAGAAGGTTCTTAGGCATTCTTGTCCATCCACTTGGCAGAAGAAAACCAAACAATCAAAACTACAAGTGGATGTCCTCGAATGAGTAAATTATGCAACCAACATGCTCACACAATAAAATGGCAAATAAAATATGTGACAAAGCATGCACACACAATTCTAGCATCTATAAAATAATTGGCGATGACTAGGTCATCTATATATGAGTATATTGACTTAGGAGTCAGATGAGAACATTTGATCATAGGTCATACTCATCTTTTAAGCACAAGTGGGGTTACCACTTTTACATAAAGCATTGTTGTGTTCACACCATTAGAGTTGCTTTAGCTAAATTCTTAGAGTAAAGCTCCCCCTAGATGTGAGATCCCCCCCTAAGAGGGATTGAGGGAGTCCTGGACTAGGGGGTGTTCGGACAGCCGGACTATCATCGTCAGCCGGACTCCAAGACTATGAAGATACAAGATTGAAGACTTCGTCCCGTGTCCGGATGGGACTTTCCTTGGCGTGGAAGGCAAGCTTGGTGATACGGATATGTAGATCTCCTACCATTGTAACCGACTCTGTGTAACCCTAGCCCTCTCCGGTGTCTATATAAACCGGGGTGTTTTAGTCTGTAGGACATACAACCATTACAACAATCATACCATAGGCTAGCTTTTAGGGTTTAGCCTCCTTGATCTCGTGGTAGATCCACTCTTGTACTACCCATATCATCAATATCAATCAAGCAGGAGTAGGGTTTTACCTCCATCGAGAGGGCCCGAACCTGGGTAAAAACATCGTGCCCCCTGTCTCCTGTTACCATCCGCCTAGACGCATAGTTCGGGACCCCCTACCCGAAATCCGCCGGTTTTGACACTGACATTGGTGCTTTCATTGAGAGTTCCTCTGTGTCGTCACTGATAGGCTTGATGGCTTCTTCAATCAACAACAACGCTGTCCAGGATGAGACTTTTCTCCCCGGACAGATCTTCGTGCTCGGCGGCTTCGCACTGTGGGCCAATTCACTTGGCCATCTGGAGCAGATCGAAAGCTACGCCCCTGGCCATCAGGTCAGGTTTGGAAGCCTAAGCTTCACGGCTGACATCCGCGGGGACTTGATCTTCGATGGAGTCGAGCCACAGCCGAGCGTGCCGCACTGTCACGATGGGCATGATCTAGCTCTGCCGCTGGACAGTACCCTGGAGGCCGCACACAAGTCCGCTCTGACCCATAGTTCGGAGGCGGCCGCGCAGATCGAGGACAGGTGGCTGGACACCGCCTCAGGAGCTGCAACTTCCACGGCGATGGAGCCGAATACTGACCTTGTCCCTTATAAAGCTCGTGACTCCGAGGCGTCGGACTCCTTGCCGGACTCCAAACCTCCTACGCCCCTGCCAATCGAATCCTATTGGGCGCCGATCATGGAGTTCACCGCCGCGGACATCTTTCAGCACTCACCCTTTGGCGACATCCTAAATTCACTAAAACATCTCTCGTTATCAGGAGAACCCTGGCCGGACTGCGGTCAGGATGGTTGGGATGCGGACGACGAAGAAATTCGAGGCCCACCCACCATCCACTTTGTAGCCACTGTCGATGATCTAACCGACATGCTAGACTATGACTCCGAAGACATCGACGGTATGGACAACGATGCCGGAGACGATCAAGAACCAGCGCCTACAGGGCACTGGAAGACCACCTCGTCATACGACATATACATGCTGGACACCCCAAAGGATGGGGACGGCGAAGAAGCAGCGGAGGCGGATTCTTCTAAGAAACAGCCCAAGCGCCGACATCAGCGGCGCCGCTCTAAATCCCGCCACAGTAAGAATGGAGAGTCCGGCACCGGAGATAATAACACCCCAGAGAGTGCCGAAGACAACCCCCTCCAGCAAGATTCACCACAGGAGGACGGAGTAGCCAGCCCTCAGGAGAGAGCGGCAGACGAGGAGGACGAAAATTACATGCCTCCCTCCGAAGACGAGGCAAGCCTCAATGACGACGAATTCGTCGTGCCCGAGGATCCCGTCGAACAAGAGCGTTTTAAACGCAGGCTAATGGCCACGGCAAACAGCCTAAAGAAAAAGCAGCAACAGCTTCAAGCTGATCAAGACCTGCTGGCCGACAGATGGACCGAGGTCCTCGCGACCGAAGAGTATGAACTCGAACGCCCCTCCAAAAGCTACCCAAAACGCAAGTTGTTCCCCTGACTAGAGGAGGAAGCGTACAAACCTTCATCACCAGCGCACAATACGGCAGACCGACCACCCCGTGGTCACGACAGAGAGGCATCTAGGCCCTCCATCAGAACCGTACCCCAGCACCGCTCGAAAAGTGCGAAGCCACGGGGGAATGCGCCGAACTTGCGGGATATATTGGAGGACAAGGCAAGACAATCCAGATCTATCTAAGGATCACGTGGGCGCCCCCACGACCTACGACGACCACCGTCACGCCGGATATAGCAACTCCGGCCGGGCCGAACACAGCAGACAACGCTCTCTTGAGCTACGTCGTGATATTGCTCAATATAGAGGCGCCGCACACCCACTATGCTTCACAGATGAAGTAATGGATCATCAAATCCCTGAAGAGTTTAAACCCTTGAACATTGAATCCTACGATGGCACAACAGACCCCGCGATTTGGATCGAAGATTATCTCCTTCACATCCATATGGCCCGCGGCGATGATCTCCATGCCATCAAGTACCTCCCACTCAAGCTTAAAGGACCAGCTCGGCATTGGCTTAACAGCTTGCCAGCAGAGTCAATTGGGTGTTGGGAGGACCTGGAAGCCGCATTCCTCGACAACTTCCAGGGCACATATGTGCGACCACCAGACGCCGATGACCTAAGCCACATAATTCAGCAGCCAGACGAATCGGCCAGACAATTCTCGACACGGTTCTTAACAAAGAAAAATCAAATCGTCGACTGTCCGGATGAAGAGGCCCTCGCATCCTTCAAACATAACTTCCGCGACGAGTGGCTGGCCCGGCACCTAGGACAGGAAAAGCCAAAATCCATGGCAGCCCTCACTTCATTCATGACCCGCTTCTGTGCGGGAGAGGACAGCTGGCTAGCTCGCAGCAACAACCTCAGCAAAAATGTTGGCAGCCCGGATACTAAGGACCACAATGGCAGGTCGCGTCGAAACAAAAACAAACGCCGCGTTAACGGCGATAACAATGAGGATACGGCAGTCAACGCCGGATTCAGAGGCTCTAAACCCGGTCAGCGGAAGAAGCCATTCAAAAGAACCACTCCGGGTCCGTCCAATTTGGACCGAATACGCGACCGCTCTTGCCAGATACATGGCACCCCCGAAAAGCCAGCTAACCACACCAACAGAGATTGTTGGGTATTCAAGCAGGCAGGCAAGTTAATTGCCAAAAACAATGACAAGGGGCTGCATAGCGACGACGAGGAGGAGACCCGGCCGCCGAACAGTAGAGGACAGAAGGGTTTCCCCCCACAAGTGCGGACGGTAAATATGATATACGCAACCCACATACCCAAGAGGGAGCGGAAGCGTGCACTTCGGGACGTATATGCAATGGAGCCAGTCGCCCCGAAGTTCAATCCATGGTCCTCTTGCCCGATCACTTTTGATCGAAGGGACTGTAAGTGCATCTAGTGCCCCTTAGTGATTTTGGTGTATTGAAGACTTATAGGTTAAGTGACTGATGCGTTTGTGAGTGTACACAGGTCTATAAGTCTATGAGGAGTTTGATATTTACAGAGAAAGTCGACCCCTAAAAATGAAGTTCTTCGACTGAAGACTTTGATATTCTGAAGACTTTGAAAGTGAAGAAATTGGTGTGACCTTGAAGACTTGATATTCATTCGAGGAATATGGAGCGTGAAGACTTTTGTTTTCATAGTTTCATTTTCTCTTTCTTGAGTCATAGGAAACACCGTACTGTTAAAGGGGGTTGAGGAAATACTAAGGAAAAATTTCCATGTGATGCTCAACTCAAAATCCTACACCTACCAATCCCTTCGAGTGAAGCCATTAGAAATCTCATACAGTTCAGTCAAATTCTTCAGTGACAGAGACGTAGTTCTTCTGGTCACTGAGGACTTTGCTCTAACTGAGGAGTTAGGAATTCGCCAGTGCGAATTGCCTACACAGTGAGGAACATGATAGCCCTGAGGAATTTGAGAGTCAAATTTCCGACCATTGCTATGCTGTGCGCCGGCTGTCCAAAATATCTTATCCACCTAACGGTCATATCATTGAAGGGCATTTATGTCTTATCATGTCGGGCTGCTCCCTAGGCTATAAATAGCCACCCCCTACAACCACTAGTTGGTTGGCTGCTCCGAGAGAACTTGACACTTGTCATTTGAGAGCAACCCATCCTCCGAGGACTTTGAGCGAAAATCATCAAGTGAGGAAATCCCAAAACCAAACCCCCACAAACCCAAAGTGATTGAGCATCATTGAAGAAATTGATCCTGCGTGGATCCGACGCTTGTTACCTTTGAAGACTGTACTTCTTCCAGACAGTTAGGCGTCAAGGTCTAGAGCATCCAAGAGGAATTGTGGATCACCGAGTGACCAAGTCTGTGAAGGTTTGGAAGTCACCTGAAGACTTACCACGAGTGATTGGATGAGGCCTGCGTGGTCTTAGTTCAAGGAGAATACGGTGAGGACTGGGTGTCCTGAGTTGCGGCTCAGAGACTGGGTGTCCGGGACTGTGTGTCCTCGAGTTTAAATACTCAGCCGCTCCAACCAGACGTACAACTGAGACAGCAGTTGGAACTGGTTTACCAAATCATTGTCTACACCAACCAACTGGTTCTATTTCCTCAACTCTTTCATTTCCTCATTACTGTGTTGTACATTGTTCATATCTGTGCTTGAAGACTTTGACTGAAGACTTTCACAAATTCCTCAGTTCAATTTCTTCAGTCTGTCCGTCTTCATCTTGTTATCCTGTGTTTACGCTTTCTGTACTCTGTGCTAGTTTTCATTTCTTGATGATGACTAGGTTTGTATCCTGTTATGTTTACTTCTGAGTACTTATTCCGCTGCAAGTAGTTCTTCGCTAAGGAATTTCCTCACCAGCAAATTCCTCAGTGAAGAATTCATAAAATCGCCTATTCACCCCCCTCTAGTCGATATAACGCACTTTCAATTGGTATCAGAGCGAGGTACTCCCTTGTTCTGTGTGATTTTGGTTTAACCGCCTGGAGTTTTAGTTATGTCGACCGCAGGTATGAAGAAAGTGACTTGCCCTATCTTTGACGGTCATGACTATCCCAAGTGGAAGGCCATGATGAGAAAGCGCCTCATGGCAAGGAACAGCGAGCTGTGGACCATCACTGAGATTGGTCTTACTGATCTATGCAAGATGGCGAATGCTGATGATATTCGCAAGTACACTCGACTTGACATCATAGCGAGGGACATAATCTGCTCCTGCCTATCCAGACATCAATTTGGGCGAATTATGCATCTTGGCAATTCGAAGCTCATCTGGGACCGAATCTCTGATGTCTATGAAGGTCATCGAACTCGTCATGATCCCTGGTTTGGGGATTTCAAGGAATCTCTGAAAACGATGACTTTCAAGCCAGAATCATCATCTTCTGCATCGTGCCTCATGGCAAACGGTGCTGAGGTAACCGAATGCCCCTCATCCGAGTCTTGTAATGATGAATCTGATAATGATGAATCTGACAATGATGAATCTGATGATGACATTGAATCCTGCTATACCAAACTTCTTTGCGTTGCCACTAAACAACAAACGGCTTTAGAACAAACTCAAGATATGCTAAAAAAAGTGATAATATGTTGTGCAAAGAAATGGATCAGTCAAAAGCATTGGGTGAATGCCTTCAGAGAATTCACTCCAAGTTTGACGCCCTTCAAGATCAACATAATACCCTCTTGGCTGATCATGAGAAGCTTTCTCTTGAATCTCTTCAAAGAAAGGAAGATCTTGAAAAGCTAAGAATGTGTTATGAAGATCTTCAGAAGGAGAGCGATTCATTACTAGCTCAACAAATCAGCGCTTCTCAGGAAGAATTTGTTCCCCCATGCTTAAAGTGCATTGAACGTGAATCTGCTAATTCTTCACCTGAATGTTCAAATGCTTCAAATGTTACAAATTCTTCATCTGCCTCTGCTATCACTAATTCCTCGTCTGAGGACATTGCTAGTATCACTAACAATGCAGGGCTGAAGGAATTGTATCTGACAGGCATGTACAAAAGCCTCAAAGGGCATCAGACGCTTTGTGATGTGCTCAAAAAGCAGATCCTCAACAGAAACCCTAGGAAAGAGGGTATTGCCTTTGAGAGGAAACTCAATGCTGATGGAACATATTGGAAGCCTGAGCAGTACCCCAAAACCTCATGGGTTGCTGCAAAGGGACCTCCAGTTGATCCATCTAACTTATCTGGCTTTACATGTGAATCTCCTCATTCTTCTGATGAGTCATTTGACTCCAACTATAAACTGTTCAAAAATCAGAATGGTGAAGTATTTGCTAGATATTTTGGCACTAACTGCAGGAACGGTTCCCCTATGAAGAAAATCTGGGTTCCCAAAAGTTGTGTTGAAAGTCTTCAGGTGAATGTCCTCATGACACCACCTGTGAAGAACAGGAACCCCAGATCAAATTCTTCATATGGACCAAATTCTTCACTTGGATCAAAGTCCTCATATGATTATCATTGTGCTAACAACTCTGTCTCGCAGGGTAGAGCTAAGGGCTATGAATATGTGCATTATTCTTCAAACCATTATGTTCATAAGTCCTCGAAGAATTACTCTGCTTATTCATATGCTTACCTTAACCCCTCTTATGTGAAACGAAATGGTTTGGCATCTTTGCCACCTTTCTCATATGGTGCTCGCAGAATGATGAACTCTTTGCCACCCCTCCAGATGTGGGTGGTGAAGAAAAAGAACTAATCTCTTCTGCAGGGTCAGGTCTCCAGACGTGCCTTAACGTCTGAAGAATTTGCTGGGGACCTGACAAAAATGCCTGAAAGGACGCAGGCGAATCATGATGAAATGAACAATCATTTCACACGTCCTCATACTGCTATATCTGTTTACTGCTTGATGAAATTCATCTGATGAACTTGATATCATATTCTTCACTGATGAAGCATATGAGCTTGTAAGCTACACTAATTCATCTGCAGGATGATCAACCCAAAACCACTGAATGGGTCCTCGATAGTGGATGTACAAATCACATGACTGGTGACAAGAATCTATTGATGGATGCTCCCTTATCACCGTCACCTCTGAAGCATATCATCTTTGCTGACAAAGGCAAAAGTCAGGTATTGGGTCTTGGTAAGGTTGCTATCTCTAAGGATAAGCACATGGACAAAGTCATGCTTGTTGAGTCCTTAGGATACAATCTCATGTCAGTCTCAATGCTTTGTGATCTTGATATGGTTGTTGTCTTTGGCAAATATCGCTGTGTTGTGATCATGGAAGCTGACAATTCCAAAGTCTTCGAAGGCTTTAGGAGAGGAGATCTGTATATTGTTGATTTCTCTACAGGACCACAACCAGCCGTGTGTCTACTTGCAAAAGCTTCAGAAGGCTGGCTATGGCATCGACGACTTGGTCATGCAGGCATGAGGAATCTGAACACGCTTGCGAAGAAGAAGCATGTCATTGGCATTGAGAATGTCAAATTCCTCAAGGATTACTTATGCAGAGCATGTGAAGCCGGAAAAATGACCAAGGCCAAGCATCCAGCGAAGACTATCATGACCACTACACGTCCATTCGAATTGCTTCACATGGACCTCTTCGGACCTAATCATTATTCAGCAGTCACTAATGATGCATCTTTATATGGTTTTGTCATTGTTGATGATTATTCTCGATATACATGGGTACACATTGTTACTTACAAACATGAAGTGCAGGAAGTCTTCAAACGATTTTCCTCGAGGGCTTCAACCAACTTTGGTGTGAAGATCAAGCATATCAGAAGTGACAATGGAACTGAGTTCAAGAATTCTGGTCTTGATGCCTATCTTGATGAACTTGGTATTACTCATGAGTTATCTGCTCCCTATACTCCTCAGCAGAATGGCGTCGTGGAGCGCAAGAACAGAACTCTTGTTGAGATGGCTCGCACTATGCTTGATGAATACAAAACACCTCAGCGTTTTTGGATTGATGCAATTGATACTGCCTGCCACATCATCAACAGAGTATATCTTCACAAATTCTTCAAGAAGACTGCCTATGAACTCCTCACTGACAAGAAACCCAATGTGAGTTATTCCAAAGTCTTCGGTGCTAAATGTTGGATTAGAGATCCTCATCACAACTCCAAATTTGCACCGAAAGCACATGAAGGTTTTATGCTTGGTTACGGAAAGGACTCGCACACCTACAGAGTCTTCAACATTGTTCTTCACAAGATTGTTGACACTGTAGATGTGCGGTTCGATGAAACTAATGGCTCGCAAAGAGAGCACCTACCTTCTGTGTTAGATGAACCAGCACCTGAGGATGCTATCAAGCTCAAGGCAACTGAGGATGTCATTCCTACTGAAGAATCTGCTGTTCATGAAGAACGTCGAGCTGATGCACCTGAAGAACAAGATGAGGAAAATGGTGCTGAAGAAAATGCTGATCAAAATCCTCAGCGACAACCAACTCATCCACGCGTCGCAAAAGAAGTGCAAGTGGAGAAGATCATCGATGACATTAGCGCACCAGGTCCTCTCACACGCTCAAAAGCATCACATTTATCTAACTTTTGTGGGCACTATGCTTTTGTCTCTATCACAGAGCCCACTAAGGTAGATGAAGCATTTCTGGAGCCGAAGTGGATTCAGGCTATGCAAGAAGAATTACATCAGTTCGAGCTGAACAATGTCTGGGAATTGGTCAATCGCCCAGATCCTCGCAAGCATAATATCATTGGCACAAAGTGGATCTACCGCAACAAGCAAGATGAAAATGGCCTTGTGGTGAGGAATAAGGCACGACTAGTAGCTCAAGGCTACACACAGGTTGAAGGAATTGATTTCGATGAAACTTTTGCACCTGTTGCTAGACTTGAGGCTATTCGCATATTACTTGCTTACGCTAACCATCATGATATCATATTATATCAAATGGATGTGAAAAGTGTATTCCTCAATGGTAAGCTTGAGGAAGAAGTATATGTTGCTCAACCCCCAGGTTTTGAAGATCCAAAGAATCCTGACAAAGTCTTCAGACTCAATAAGGCTCTCTATGGCCTCAAGCAAGCCCCTCGGGCGTGGTATGATACATTGAAGGAATTCTTCGTGAAGAATGGCTTCACACCCGGTTCACTCGACCCTACTCTTTTTACTAAATCATATGATGGTGAACTGTTTGTGTGCCAAATATATGTTGATGATATTATCTTTGGCTGTACTAACCAACGATATAGTGATGAATTTGCCTATATGATGAGTGAAGAATATCAAATGTCTATGATGGGAGAGTTGAAATTCTTTTTAGGTCTTCAAATTCGTCAGCAGCGCAATGGCATATTCATATCTCAGGAGAAATACCTCAAAGATGTACTGATGAAATTCGGCATGCAAGATTGCAAAGGCGTCAAAATTCCTATGCCCACAAATGGCCATCTATGCACTGATGAAAATGGTATTGACTTCGATCACAAGGTATACCGCTCCATGATTGGTTCTTTATTGTACTTATGTGCATCTAGGCCAGATATAATGCTCAGTGTTTGCATGTGTGCCCGATTTCAAGCTGCACCGAAGGAATCACACCATAAGGCTGTGAAGCATATTCTTCGATATCTAGCTCACACACCAACACTAGGATTATGGTACCCCAAGGGCTCTGCTTTTGACCTCATTGGATATTCTGACTCTGACTATGCTGGTGATCGTGTGGACCGCAAGTCAACATCTGGCACTTGTCATTTCCTCGGACGATCTTTGGTCTGTTGGTCCTCGAAGAAACAGAATTGTGTATCACTGTCTACCGCTGAAGCTGAATACATTGCTGCTGGCTCATGCTGTGCTCAACTGCTTTGGATGAAGCAAACCCTCAAGGACTATGGCGTCAACGTGAAGAATGTGCCTCTCCTCTGCGACAATGAGAGTGCCATCAAGATTGCTCACAACCCAGTTCAGCACTCGAAGACTAAGCACATCCAGATTCGTCATCATTTTCTTCGTGATCATGTGTTGAAGGGTGACATCTCCATCGAGCATGTGAAGACTGAAGAACAACTAGCTGATATCTTCACTAAGCCCTTGGATGAGAAGAGATTTAGCAAGTTGCGGTGTGAGCTAAATATCTTAGAATCTTCGAATGTTCTTTGAAAAGGACACACATCCTAACCCTTATGCAGAATTGATGACTTAGATGTGCAACACATGAAGAAACGTTTTTCTTCAATCAATGAAGAATAACACTCTAAGTGTGAAGAAATTAATGAAGAATTTGATTCTCAGAACCCTACGACAATTGTACGCGGTGTCTGAAATCATCATTCTTATACAGTGGGTCACGCCACCACAAAAGTTGAAAATCTTCAATTTGAGTTTTTCCTCATTTTTGAAATTCTTCAGTCTTTCAAATTCTTCAACTTTGCAAAATCTTCACTGTTTCCGTTGTTTTTCTTCATTGACTATATATATATATATGAGTTTATGTCCTCTACAGCATTCACTTATGGCTATTTCTTCAAGTTGCTTTTTCTGCTAAGTGAATGTGATCGGACCCTTCCCCCTCTGTGCTAAACTCAACCCAATCTATTCACAAATTCTTCATGTGCGTTCTGATTGAAACTCGTTCAAAGTCTTCACTGTGTCCTTGTCAGCTGAAGAAATTGCGAACGAAATTTTAAAACAAATCTTATCCAGATTTTCGGTTTTACCGCTCAAACCGTTCCGCATCCCATGATGCATTAGTTTATTCACCCACGATCTTACACGATCTCATTTGCACAGTACGTGGGTGACACATGTCGCGTGAAGAAGAAAGGGCAGGGGCATGTTCGTCCCAAAATCTTCGGGCGAATAGTTTTTACCGTGGCTATAAATACCCCTCTCCCCTTCCTTACTTCATTTACTCCGCTCGATCGCTGTCTCCCGCTCGAGCTCTCGTCAAACCCTAGCGCCGCCGCTACTCCATCGCCGCCGGTGAGGAAGAGCTTCACTGCCTCAACCTCGTCGCTGTCGTACTCGCGCCGGCTGCGGAAATCTTCACTCCGCCGCTGCCGTAGCTGTCTCCCTCTGCCAAGTTAGGGCGTGGGGGGTCTAACTTGATGAACTTCACCACTGTCCATCTCTGTTCGTCGTGTTCTTCAGTTCGGGTAATTAAAAGTCACTTTTATTACTCGCTTTGATTCTCAAACTTTTCTGAAAATCTTCAAAGGTGTTTTATTCTTCAAATCTTCACATATGAACACCTCACACACTGTATGCTCTTGATCCATCTCTCTAAGAACTCATTTCTTCAAGATTCCTCAATTGTGCGGATTTTTGATCTGTACAACTCTAGAACCTAAGACAAGAATGCTTAGTGAAATTCCTCAAGGCTCAACTGGTCAAATTCCTCAAAACTTGTCGTTTTCGAAAAATCTTCTGAGAACGCATATGACCTCTCTAAATTCCTCGCACCTACACTCTATTCACAGGTACTCATGTCCGCTGCTGAATCACTAGGTTCTCATCAACTTAACTCATTTGCAGCGTTCCTCGAAGAAAAACTGCATACTTCTTCAGAGTGTTCAATTGTTCAAATTCCTCATCTGAAGAAAATGGCTGAAGGAAAGAGACCGCAGAAAGGAGGAAAGAAACCGGAGGTCATGACTGCTTTCGAGATCCCTGATGAAATATACAAGGATTATTGCACACCTGATGAAGCCAAGTTTGGCAAAGAAAACAAGAATCAGCGCAAAGTGCGCATTCAGAGGATTGAACGAAGATGGGCATGAGAATGGAGGGAATATCGATATGTTACTCCAAAGTACATGAAGAAATTCGCCTTAAATCCTCCATGCCCAAGAGCTCCATTGGCACCTGGCCAAGTCGCTGATCCCACAAGCATCAAAAGTGGTGAAGACTTTCCTGAAGAATGGGCTAGGCGCCAAGCCAAATTGGCAAGACAAGCCAAGGAGGCTGTGAGGAAATTCAATGAGGATTCTGCTGTTGCTGCTGCCGCTGAGACCTCGGTCAAGCCAAGGAAATCAATGCCGAAGAAGCCTGCTCGCAAGCCAAGTGCTTCACCATCAGCGCCCACACGGCCAAGTTCCTCAGCCGCGCCCTCACGGCAAATTCCTCAAACTACTGCTGCTCCACCAAAGTCCTCAGCAACTCCCTCCAAGTCCTCAACTCCTGTGCATCTGGCTACATGTCAAAGGACTCAGGGTTTCTCAATTGCTTCTGGTGTCTCAGCAAGTTCCTCAACTGCACCAATGTCCTCATCAGGCCCCACTCTGCTGAAGACAAAAGCAACAGCTGGACGCGGTCCTCGGCCAAGTCCAAGAAAGAAACAGGTTGCTTTCCAAGTGCCCTCTGATGGCGAGGCCTCTGATGAAGAACTTGCAGAAATCATCAGAGATAGACAAGCAAAGGCCGCCAGAGCCAAAGGAACACCTGTGCCTCTGCTTTTGGATCCGAAGAAGATCCTCGACTACATTGACTTATGGCATAAGGATCCAAACACTCCAGTGTCTGATCTGCCTCTGACTCCTGGTCAAAGTCATATGCTAACCCATTTCATCGCTCAAGAGAAATGGAAGTTTGAAAAGGCTCGTGAGATAAAGAGAGCACAAGCTAGAAAGGAGAAGCTTCTGAAGAAGAATGTTGTCAGACTATCACCTGAAGAACTTCTCAAGGCTCAATCTGAGATCCAAGCCCTCAGCAAAGATTTCGATGCATACCAGGCTGATTGGCAAGGAGCCAAAGTGAGATTCGTCAATTTGACGAAGAAAATGACAACTGTTGCAGCCCCATCGCAACAAGAAAATCCTCAGGCTAAAGACTCTGCTCAGCCTGCTGATGAATTTGCCAGCACCGCTGATGACTTTCAGCCTGCTGATGAGAATACAAGTTCCAGGGCTGATGACTCCATTCCAGCCGCTGAAGAAATTCCCAGGGCATCCACTAGTGGTGCGCCTGAAGAAACTGAAGAGATCAGGGCAACTGCACCAATTGCGCCTGAAGAAAATGAACCACAGTCCTCAGCTCCTCCCGCGCCAACACCAACTCCAATTCTTCCTTCTGCCTATGAAGTGAAGAAGACCAAGGCTCCAGAGCGAGCTGCAGTGAAGAAAAGGAAGGCATCAGCTGCGTCAAATTCTTCGGCCGCAAAGAAAATGAAGCCAATGACCAGCTCGCTTGAAAATCCCATTGATGCCGTTCCCATTTCCTCCATGTCGTCTAAGGAAATTGTTCATTATGGAGAAGACTACAAGATCCCAAGCGGATCTGATGAAGAAAATCATTCTGTTGCTACCTCAGAGCAGTTTGATGAAGAAATTGAAGTGGAAACATTCCCTTCAACGCCAGTCGTTTCCTCACCGATGCCTCAGTTCACAGCTGAAGAAGCTGGTGTTGAGGAAATTGAAAAAGAAGACGAAGATGTGGATATTGGATGCACTACACCAGTGATGAACGATGACTTTTGGGAAAGTCAGCATCCCAATACTCCTCTCTTCACTCCTATACAACAAATTCCTCAGTCCCCGGCTACAACTGTTCAAATGGGCTCTGAAGAAACTCATCCCACATCGTCTGTTCATGAAGAGATTCCAGCCGCTAGTGCTGAAGAACCTGCTGCTGATCCCCAAACTGCACAAGAAGAGGAACCAGAAATTCCTCAGCCTGAAGCACCTGAGCTCGCGATTCCTGAGGTTGTGCTGCAAATCACTGACACTCCTCTGCCCAAACCGAAGAATCTGTTCTCTAGCAAGCAAAAATTCAAGGCTGAAGACTTCTTTTCTGAGCATGTGTTCTTCACTGATTACAATCCATATGACTCTGCTTGCATAAGGAAAAGACGCTTCTGGACTGCTACTTAAGCCAACTTCTATTCCTCAGTGCTCTTTGACAAGGACAAAATCTTCGATCATGAGCACATTCCTTATGTGGATATGGAATCTCTGCCGTGCTTCGAGCCAGTCCTCCGAGTTATTCACGATGTAGGACTACTGAATTTCTGCACTGATATCTGTGATTGGAATGAAGAACTCATTCTTCAGTTCTATGCCACTTTGCATATCACCAGAGATGCTGAAGATGTCAATTCATGGGTGCTGGATTGGATGACAGAAAACACTCACTATAAGGCACCAGCAACTGAATTGCTTCGTGTCCTTCCTCTTGATCCTCCCCATAACAGTGCACGATGCATCTACAATGACCGCGAACTGACAGATCATTATATGCAAGTGCTCATGAAGCCTTTGAAACCAGGGCAGGCCCCTCGAACCAAATTCCTCGTCAAGGAATTGATGTATGTGCCTCGGACTGTCTATCGAATCCCGACGAAGACAATGAGTCCTATCAAAGGCCACGACTCAAATGATGAAGATGTCGTTGGCATCATGAAGAACATGCTTTTCAACATCATTCATGGCGTTCCCGTCAACTTCCATGATTTCTTCATGAGGACTCTGGCAAATGTTGCAATGTCACCTTTTGAGCTGAAGCCCTATGCGCCTTGGATTATGAGATTCATAAGGGCAAGATCTTCACTGAATTACAAGGCTGACACTCTAAACCATGGTAGCTACTTGCCGCCCATTGAAGTCCTCAAGCGACCAGTTTCATCATCTGATGATAAGGGCAAGGCAGCTGCTGTAATCGATGAAGGCACTCGTCCATTGGATGGTCAATTCCGTCTAGCTACATCTTACTCCATCAATGACGATTCTGCAACACATGACACTGCCGCAAATACATCAGCCAAGCAAAAGCCTCAAGCAACAGCACCCAGGGTGATGACTGACCGTGAGTTACTCCTCAGTCTTCATCAGAAGGTTGATCGCAATCACAAATGGGTGAAACGTCAATTTGCTGCAATTCTTCACAACATGACCTCAACCCATAATGCAGTGAAGAAAAATCAGTATCATCTTCATGAAACCCTCAACCGCACCTGGGCTGTTCTCACTCATGTATATTCCGCGGAAGAACTGAAGAGTATGGGTCTCCAGGAAGCATTTGACTGGTCTGCACCACCTCCGAAGAAATTCAAGAGAGTCAAAGTTCCTGATCTAGTGGCCAGCTCTTATTCTTCATCGCGTGAAACTGATGAACATGAAGATTTGGACGACACTACGGCAGGCCCTACTTCAACAAACAACCCCGACAACGCTGGCGCTCCTCCATCGACTTGAAAATCTTCAGGGGCGTTAGTCCTCAGTTTCGACCCTTTTGGTCATTTGATGACAAAGGGGGAGAAATCTGAGTTAGTCTTCAAGCGGGTTTATATTATGGGCGTTTTTGTTAAGTTACAACTCTCGTTCTTCTGAAACTTTTATTGGATCGAGTTGTAATCATCCGATGGTGCCCTGATACTTTTTGAATGGTGCATTGTGCTCTGACTTTGATGCACTGTGCTCCGATACTTTTGATGTGTTCTTCTGCATGCTTATTCCTTGTTAATATTATTGCACGCATGCTGAATCTCATCAGGCACCATATTTCATCATGCATTTCAAATTCTTCATATTATATATCAAATGCGTGTATGAATTACAAGATATAGGGGGAGATCTCCATGATTCAATTCTTCAAATGTGCATTGCCTCAAAAGCAAATTCCTCACTATGCACACATTCAGGGAGAGTTCTTCTATATCTTGCAATCAAATTCCTCAATATCAGTATTTACACTTCATATGTTTATCCCTGTTGAAAACTTAACCTATGTTCTCATCAATCACCAAAAAGGGGGAGATTGTAAGTGCATCTAGTGCCCCTTAGTGATTTTGGTGTATTGAAGACTTATAGGTTAAGTGACTGATGCGTTTGTGAGTGTACACAGGTCTATAAGTCTATGAGGAGTTTGATATTTACAGAGAAAGTCGACCCCTAAAAATGAAGTTCTTCGACTGAAGACTTTGATATTCTGAAGACTTTCTGAAGACTTTGAAAGTGAAGAAATTGGTGTGACCTTGAAGACTTGATATTCATTCAAGGAATATGGAGCGTGAAGACTTTTGTTTTCGTAGTTTTATTTTCTCTTTCTTGAGTCATAGGAAACACCGTACTGTTAAAGGGGGTCGAGGAAATACTAAGGAAAATTTTCCATGCGATGCTCAACTCAAAATCCTACACCTACCAATCCCTTCGAGTGAAGCCATTAGAAATCTCATACAGTTCAGTCAAATTCTTCAGTGACAGAGACGCAGTTCTTCTGGTCACTGAGGACTTTGCTCTAACTGAGGAGTTAGGAATTCGCTAGTGCGAATTGCCTACACAGTGAGGAACATGATAGCCCTGAGGAATTTGAGAGTCAAATTTCCGACCATTGCTGTGCTGCGCGCCGGCTGTCCAAAATATCTTATCCACCTAATGGTCATATCATTGAAGGGCATTTATGTCTTATCATGTCGGGCTGCT
Organism: Triticum timopheevii; assembly: GCA_963921465.1. Classification (NCBI taxonomy): domain Eukaryota; kingdom Viridiplantae; phylum Streptophyta; class Magnoliopsida; order Poales; family Poaceae; genus Triticum; species Triticum timopheevii. The sequence continues at coordinate 544,890,820 of OY997272.1, forward strand.
CCCTAGGCTATAAATAGCCACCCCCTACAACCACTAGTTGGTTGGCTGCTCCGAGAGAACTTGACACTTGTCATTTGAGAGCAACCCATCCTCCGAGGACTTTGAGCGAAAATCATCAAGTGAGGAAATCCCAAAACCAAACCCCCACAAACCCAAAGTGATTGAGCATCACTGAAGAAATTGATCCTGCGTGGATCCAACGCTTGTTACCTTTGAAGACTGTGCTTCTTCCAGACGGTTAGGCGTCAAGGTCTAGAGCATCCAAGAGGAATTGTGGATCGCCGAGTGACCAAGTCTGTGAAGGTTTGGAAGTCACCTGAAGACTTACCACGAGTGATTGGACGAGGCCTGCGTGGTCTTAGTTCAAGGAGAATACGGTGAGGACTGGGTGTCCTGAGTTGCGGCTCAGAGACTGGGTGTCCGGGACTGTGTGTCCTCGAGTTTAAATACTCAGCCGCTCCAAACAGACGTACAACTGAGACAGCAGTTGGAACTGGTTTACCAAATCATTGTCTACACCAACCAACTAGTTCTATTTCCTCAACTCTTTCATTTCCTCATTACTGTGTTGTACATTGTTCATATATGTGCTTGAAGACTTCTACTAAAGACTTTCACAAATTCCTCAGTTCAATTTCCTCAGTCTGTCCGTCTTCATCTTGTTATCCTGTGTTTACGCTTTCTGTACTCTGTGCTAGTTTTCATTTCTTGATGATGACTAGGTTTGTATCCTGTTATGTTTACTTCTAAGTACTTATTCCGCTGCAAGTAGTTCTTCGCTAAGGAATTTCCTCACCAGCAAATTCCTCAGTGAAGAATTCATAAAAATCGCCTATTCACCCCCCTCTAGTCGATATAACGCACTTTCAGGGACCACCCCACCAGTATCCGCCATGGCGGATTCGCCGCATTGGTTTTAGACCCAATCGTCGATGGATTTCACCTCACTAGAGTCCTCATGGACGGCGGCAGCAGCCTGAACCTGCTTTATCAGGATATAGTGCGCAAGATGGGCATAGACCCCTCAAGGATTAAACCTACAAAGACGACCTTCAAAGGCGTCATACCAGGTGTCGAGGCCAATTGTACAGGCTCGGTCACGCTGGAAGTGGTCTTCGGATCCCCGGATAATTTCCGAAGCGAGGAGTTAATCTTCGACATAGTCCCGTTCCGCAGTGGCTATCACGCCCTGCTCGGACGAACCGCGTTTGCAAAGTTCAACGCGGTGCCGCATTATGCATACCTCAAGCTCAAGATGCCAGGCCCTCGTGGAGTCATCACGGTCAACGGAAACACTGAACGCTCCCTCCGAACGGAGGAACACACAGCGGCTCCCGCGGCAGAAGTACAGAGCAGCCTCTTAAGGCAATTTTTGAGTCCGGCCGTTAAAAGACCGGACATGATTAAACGCGGCCGGAGTAACATACACCAAGACCCCCTGGCACGTTCCGAGCACGCGTGGCAATGCGGCCCCAACCCCAGCCCTAGCATGATTGCAAGACCAGCTTTTCGCATACATCATCACGCTCTGGAGATACCTTGGGCATAGGGGGAGGGGCACGACCACAACAGGCCCAGAGTGCGGCTCAACCACACCAGGGGCTCCTAAGTGTGTCGCTCTTTTTCTTTTCCTTTTTTATTTTTATCCACAGGACTCCGTTTACAAGAGGCCCTGTCCGGCAGTAGATCTGCCGAACTCACGATGCAACAGCCAGGGAGGAACAAGGGCTACGACGAACACTCAGGTGGTCTCCATTACGAGCATTAAATCTGTTTATTACACAATTCCGCAGCCCATCCCTGGAGGGGGACATGTTTAAAATAGTCGACTCCCTTGCTTACCGCACTATTTGTATCGTTCTGCACTCATGGCAGAATTCCTTGAATAAACAATGCATCACTTTTTCGCTTATAATTGCATTCCTTTATTTATATATATGTTCATTTATGACATCTTGCATCCGTACAATTTGGTACGGCCGAATACACCAGGGGCTTATGTTCCCCGCATTATGGTGTGAAGTCCGAACACTTTCACAAGTGCGGCACCCCGAACTTATAGCACTATATGCATCGGCTCCGAATCATGTCTTGGGTCAATAGTTGGGTTTGCCCGGCTCCCATGTTTTGGTACCTTACGTTCCATTCCGTCGGCTAAGGTAGCACTGGGAGAACCACTGCGATTGCGCCCCGGTTGAGCTGGGCGAGCGCCTCAGTGGAGAAAGCTAAAACTGACTGTCATGATAAGGCGAGAGCTGGTCGCTGTTCGAGAGGTCTTTTCGAGTCCTTAAAGACTTATGCCGCTTAGAGCGAGGAACCGGTTGTGTCCGGCCAAGGCGTGGATAGCGCCCCGAATTCGGTCTTCCGAACACTAGGGGCTTCGCCGAAATTTAAAATTATAGAATTCTATGGCTAAGTGAGAGTGTTCAAGCGTTATAAGTCCGGTTGCCTTGTTCGTTGTGTTGAGCGCCTCCCTAGATGGACCCAAAAATGGGAACAAGAGTGCTCAAGTTTATCCCGAACACCCCAGCACTCGTGGCATGGGGGCTGAAGCCGACGACTTGCCATCTCTCAGATTTGATAAACGGCCGCACAGAAGGTAATATTTTAAATCAAACAAGCGTTGCTTAGCACATATGAACAATGTTTTCAGCGCACAGGATAACACATTGCGAGTCTACTCAAAATTTACATCTCTGGGGCACTCATCCGCAATCTTGCGGGCACCCTTCAGGACAGTCTTATAGTACATTTCGGGCGTACGATACTCCTTGCCCGCCGGCGGCGCGTCCATCAGAAGCCTCTCAGCATCCAGCCTGCCCCAGTGCACCTTTGCGCGGGCAAGGGCCCGACGGGCACCTTCAATACAGGCGGAGCGCTTGATGACCTCCACCCAGGGGCACGCATCCACCAGCCGCCGCACGAGGCCGAAGTAGCTCCCAGGCATGGCCTCTCCAGGCCACAGCCGGACTATGAGGCCCTTCATGGCCTGCTCGGCTACCTTGTGGAGCTCGACCAGCTGCTTCAGCTGATCGCTAGGGGGCACCGGATGTCCGGCCTCAGCATACTGAGACCAGAAGACCTTCTCCGTTGAGCTCCCCTCCTCGGCCCGGTAGAAGGCGGCGGCATCGGACACGCTGCGAGGCAGACCTGCAAACGCCCCTGGAGAGCTTCGAATGCGGGTAAGTAACAGGTAATTTACATTCACATGCTTGCTTTGCATGAAAAATGCCTTACCCACCGCTATCTTCTTCATCGCCTCTGAGGGAGTCCTGGACTAGGGGGTGTCCGGACAGCCGGACTATCATCGTCCGCCGGACTCCAAGACTACGAAGATACAAGATTGAAGACTCCGTCCCATGTCCGGATGGGACTTTCCTTGGCGTGGAAGGCAAGCTTGGCAATACGGATATGTAGATCTCCTACCATTGTAACCGACTCTGTGTAACCCTAGCCCTCTCCGGTGCCTATATAAACCGGAGGGCTTTAGTCCGTAGGACACAACATACATTACAATAATCATACCATAGGCTAGCTTCTAGGGTTTAGCCTCCTTGATCTCGTGGTAGATCCACTCTTGTACTACCCATATCATCAATATTAATCAAGCAGGACGTAGGGTTTTACCTCCATCAAGAGGGCCCGAACCTGGGTAAAACATCGTGTACCTTGTCTCCTGTTTCCATCCGCCTAGACGCACAGTTCGGGACCCCCTACCCGAGATCCACCGGTTTTGACACCGACATTGGTGCTTTCATTGAGAGTTCCTCTGTGTCGTCACCGATAGGCTCGATGGCTTCTTCAATCAACAACGCTGTCCAGGGTGAGACTTCTCTCCCCGGACAGATCTTCGTATTCGGCGGCTTCGCACTACGGGCTAATTCACTTGGCCATCTAGAGCAGATCGAAAGCTACGCCCCTGGCCGTCAGGTCGGGTTCGGGAGCCTAAACTTCACGGCCGACATCCGCGGGGACTTGATCTTCGACGGGCTCGAGCCACAGCCAAGCGTGCCGCACTGTCACGACGGGCATGATCTAGCTCTGCCGCCGAACAGTGCCTTGGTGGCCGCACAAGAATCCGCTCCGGCCCTTAGCCGGAGCCGATCGCCCAGATCGAGGACCGGTGGTTGGACACCGCCTCGGGGGCTGCAACTTCCACGGCGATGGAGCCGAACACTAACCTTGTCCCTTGCGAAGCTCGTGACTCCGAGGTACCGGACTCCCTGCCGGACTCCGGACCTCCCACGCCCCTGCCAATCGAATCTGATTGGGCGCCGGTTATGGAATTCACCACCGCGGACATCTTCCAACACTCGCCCTTTGGCGACATCCTAAATTCGCTAAAACATCTCTCGCTATCCGGAGAGACCTGGTCGGACTATGGCCAGGACGGTTGGGATACGGACGACGAAGAAATTCAAAGCCCACCCACCACCCACTTTGTAGCCACTGTCGACGATCTAACTGACATGGTAGACTATGACTTCGAAGACATCGACGGTATGGACGACGATGCCGGAGATGAACAAGAACCAACGCCTACAGGGCACTGGAAGACCACCTCGTCATACGACGTATACATGGTGGATACCCCAAAAGGAAGCGATAACAAGGACCAACGGGGCGCGGCAGAAGATAATCCCGCCGACAAACAACCAAAACGGCGACGCAGACGCCGCCCTAAGTCCCGCCTCGACAGCAACAGCGCTCCTAATGACCCAGCAATACAGCAGGGCAAACCAGTGGACGACGAACACACAGACAAGCAACTGTCCGAACAGGACGAGTCAGATAATCAGTCCAGGCCCGGCGAAAACAACAGTCCAGATGACCTCACGCCGGACTCACCGCCGGAGAACAAAAACCTTCAGAAAAGACTCGTCGCCACCGCAAGAAGTTTGAAGAAGGAAAAACGGAAGCTCAAAACAGCGGAAGATACACTCAGAATGAGGTGGAGCAAAGTGCTCAAAACCGCAGACAAATACGGCAATGGCCATCAATCAAAGAGCTACCCGAAGCGCAAGCTGCTACCAGAATTTGACAAGGAGGCCATAGAGCCCCCACAGTCAAAAAACAAAGAGGCCGCCTGGTTGGATAGACGGCCAGATGATAGGCCAAAATCTAAAAGTGGCGCCGCACATAAGCCGACTAATGACCCTGGAAAAACAGATGGCCCAGCCAAGTCCATTTACGGGCCAAAGAAGAGGGCCCCAGGAAGCAACACAACACGCCAAGTGTCCGAAGACAGCGGTACACCCAAATACAGGGGCGCCGCACACCCACTATGTTTCACCAACGAGGTGCTGGATCATGAATTCCCAGTAGGATTTAAACCCATAAACATAGAGGCCTATGATGGAACAACAGACCCTGGAGTCTGGATAGAGGATTATATACTACACATACACATGGCTAGAAGAGATGATCTCCACGCCATAAAATACTTACCTCTCAAGCTCAAAGGGCCAGCCCGTCATTGGCTCAAAAGCCTCCCAGAAAACACTGTTGGAAGTTGGGAAGAGCTCGAGGATGCGTTTAGAGCAAACTTTCAAGGAACTTATGTCCGCCCTCCGGATGCAGATGATCTAAGTCATATAACTCAACAGCCCAGAGAGTCAGCGCGCAAATTCTGGAACAGGTTCCTCACCAAAAAGAACCAAATAGTCGACTGTCCGGACGCTGAAGCCTTAGCAGCTTTTAAACACAACGTTCGAGACGAATGGCTCGCCAGAGACCTCGGCCAAGAGAAGCCGAGGACAGTGTCCGCGCTAACAAGCCTCATGACCCGCTTTTGCGCGGGAGAGGATAGCTGGCTAGCAAGATGCAGCACCAGCGACCCAAGTACATCCGAGATCAGAGATGGAAACGGAAAATCACGGTGCAGAAAAGACCAGCACCGGAATAAAGAGAAAAGCCTAAAGAACACGGCGGTCAACGCCGGATTCAAAAGCTCGCGGCCAAACAACAAAACACCGCCTCTTAAGGATAACAGCGATGAGCTATCCAACTTAAACAAAATTTTGGGTCGGATATGTCAAATCCACAGTACCCCCGGAAGGCCTGCAAACCACACCCACCGAGATTGTTGGGTTTTCAAACAGTCCAGCCGATTAAACGCCGAACACAAGGGGCTCGACGCATCAAGCGAAGATGATGATAAACCCCACCAGCAGAACACCGGAAAACAAAAGACTTTCCCACAAGAGGTCAAAGCAGTAAATTCACTTCATGTGATAATACGGAAAAACAATGCGGCACCCGTTAAAATGGGTCTCGCACGGTCCAACCCAGCGGAACATAGAGATTGGACATCAAAACCAATCACTTTCGACCACCTGGATTATTACAGAAGCGTTCGAAATGCAGGATGGACTGCCCTGATATTGGATCCTATAATCGACGGACTGCAATTTACACAAGTCCTGATGGATGGAGGCAGCAACTTAAACCTGCTGTATCCAAACACAATCCGCAAGTTGGGGATAGACCTTACTAAAATTCAACACAGCCGCACTTCCTTTAAAGGAGTGACGCCAGGCCCTTACGCCAAGTGCACATGCTCCTTATTACTAGAAGTTGTGTTCGGGTCACCGAACAAGTTTCGACGCGAAAAACTAATCTTTCATGTCGTCCCATTTAAAAGTAGCTATCAAGCACTCTTGGGACGAGAAGCATTTGTCTGCTTCAACGCCATACCACATTACGCGTCTCTTACACTTAAGATGCCCGGTCAACGTGGCATCATTTCAGTGCGAGGGTCATTTAAAGACCCCGGACATGGCTAGACGAGTCCGGCATAAATAAGCTAGGGGCTCCCTAGCCGCACACCCCTTCACAAGGGGCTGCGTGCACAAGCAACTGCGAGCTCATATAGACTCCGCTTTACTTATTTATTTATATTTTTTCCTTCGTATATATTTTTTGCACGATTTCCTTCCAAACTAAGTTCCTCTCTTTTTACAGATGAACAACGTGCACACCCGTCCAGGATAACGGCACAATGGAAACACAGGCGCAGACATGCAGTAGGGACCCATCGCAAGGATTCTTTTCAGATTAAGACCCTGCGTAAACCTTTTTTACTGTCTCTTGTTGTTATAATCCATGGTTTCTCATTATAACCAAAGTGGAGCCTAACGTTTTGGCATCGGCCGCGTCAGAGGACCTTGCCCGTACCTGGACACTAGGGGCTTAGGGCATTGTTCTGCCCATTATTATAAAGACCGAACACCTTAGGGAGTGTTCGGCGTCTCGAGTTAGGCCTTATATGCATCAGCTCCGAATCATGTCTTTGGTCAAATGTTGGGTTTTCCCGGCTCCTGTGTTTTGCTGCCTTACGTTCCGTATCATCGGCTAACGCGGCACCAGGAGAACTACTGCAATTGCGCCCCAGTTCGGCTGGGCGAGCACCTCAGTAGAGAAAGCCGAAAACTGACTGTCATGATACAGCGAGAGACTAGTCAACCACTCGATCGACTACTGGAATGTTTAGAATTCCCCGCTTTGACGAAGGACCATTTCCCGGTCAGGCACACACGCGCCCCGAATCCGGAGAAGCGCGGTTCCCCCAGGGGCTATATCGTAGCCCCACCCTCGAACTCCAATGGCTAAGTGAAAGTGATAAAGCATCATAGTCCGGATTGCCTCGTTTACTATGCTACCACCTCCTTAACAGGACCGAGACGTCGGATTAAGTTTGAAAACGCGCTATTTTTTGCGAACACCCCCGCACCTTGTGCATGGGGGCTGAAGCCGAAGACTGCCATCTTTCAGGTTATACAAACGCATACATAAACGGCCGCATAGGAGATATTTCAATACTTGGAACGCACAAGTATAAAAAGCGGTTACATCATAATCATTGTTTTACAAGATAAAACGTTCATTTGAACATGACATTTTTCGAGCACTGCAACTCTATTACACGAGCACCACGCATAACTTCCCCAAAATAGTGCTTGGCGGGTAACCGGCTTTCGTCCGAACCCTGGGTTGCAATAGCGGTGGCATCCATCTCTGTCCAATGTGTCTTCACACGGGCAAGGGCCATCCACGCACCTTCTATGCAGGCCGACCGCTTCATCTCCTTGATATGCAGCACCGCTCCAAGAAATTGCTGCAATAAGCCAAAATAGCTCGTCGCCTTGGGCCTCTCTGGCCAGACATGAGCCACGATATCAGTCATGGCAAGTCCAGACAACCTGTTCAGCTCAGCCCATTCGGCCAGCCGATCGGCCAGCGGAAGTGAACGATCCGGACTATGGAATTGAGACCAAAACAACTCTTCCATCTTGTGATCCTTCTGACTCCGGAAGTGCACAACGGCATCCGCCGCACTTGCCGCTAAATCCATATATGGATCCTCCGGACCCCACAGCTGGCCAAGCTGGGCATAATTCGGATTCGTAAACCGGCGACGCAGCAGAAAAGGCTTGCCAGCCACAATGTCTCCGGCCTGGCTCAGCTCCTCCTTCATAGCCCGCATTGCAGAACGGGCATCCTTGGCCTCGGCGGTGGCCTTCCCCAGGTCTTCTCGCTCCAATAGGCGCTCCTTTTCAAGAGCCTCATTGCGGTCGGTAGCATCCTTCAATTTCACGGCCAATCCGGCCATCTCTTCCCTGCTTAGGCAGTGTGCAGCCCTTTCGGCTTTTAACTCCTCGGCCGCCCTCGAGGCAGCCGCATCACTCCTTCTGGCTTGCTCCTTGGCTTGAGAAAGCTCGGCCCGAAGGCTCTCCACAGCAGCAGCACCATCTGCATCACAGCATAAATATTGTAAGAGGCGGGCTTTGGCTCCCTTAAATAAGTGACTGCGGAGAATTCATTTACCTTGCGACTCGTCAAGTCGCCGGTTGACAAGCGCAATGTCCGCATCCGCCACATCAAGTTGCCGCATTAACTCGACAATTCCACTAGTCCGGCTAGCCCCCGGACTATCCGCCACCTGCATAGGAAAGGCGACACTCAATACCTGCAATTTTGATCCTCGACACGCTGTCGTTTTCAACAACCTATCGAGTCTCAGGGGCTACTATCTATACAAGGCGCACTTCTATGTGCAAAACTGTCAAAAAGGTGCGTCGTTCTTACGTACCTCAAATCCCACCAGCAAACTCCTGACGGCATTATGCAATCCGCTTTCGGCGGACGAAATCCTTCCAATCACCATGCTCATCAATGCACGGTGATCTTCTGAGATGGACGCCCTCTCAAGCAGATCCTTCAGCTCCCCCGGCCGAACACCAGTCGGCGCCGAACTCTCCGGCTCCACCGGGCTCGGGGATACCCTCCGTGATGATACTTCAGGCTCGTCTGCCCTGTCCGACGGCGCAGCAGACTGAGGCGTCTCGCTCTCCATCATCTCCGGACGAAGATCCCCCGAAGATGAACTCATCTGAGAAGGCCGCAGATCCGAACTGTAAGGTAAAAATTTTGGTTATCCTCAGAAGCACAAATAAGGATATTTTCTTATTAATGAACTCCCCTTTCCCTACTCACGGCTCGCTGGAGGGCTGATCCTTTAGAGACGATTGTACACCCGGGGTCTCCCCGGAAGCAGGACCCTCCGGTGAAGATTTCTTCCCCCGCTTAGGGGCTTTGCCCTCCGGGTCTTCAGAGGCGGTCCTCTTCTCCCCCTGGAAGGAGGGATTCTCGATCCCCCCCCCCTCTTCAAGCGCCCCCTTGGGCGAGGTGATAGCTCCTCTATTTTCCCCATCGCCTTCTTCTACGGGCGCGACCTCCAACATTCTGACCAGCACGGGCTCCGGTGCGGTCTCTGGGAGGGGGGCCGGACACCTTATCAGCTTCGCTCGCGCTACCCACTCCTGATGAAGGATAATGGGTTAGAAGGCGAATTATAGAAAAGCAAACAAATGGAACGTCCGAACACTGAGCTACTTACCTGAGTATCCGGGCGATTGCAGCTTAGGCCTGCGTCCTCGGTCAAATCCGGACATGCCACCTGCGGTCCGAAGAACAACTTGTACATCTCCACAGGTGTCGTACCCATGAAGTGTTGGAGAATTCGTGGTCCCTCCGGATTGAACTCCCATAACCGGAGAGGACGGCGTTTGCAGGGCAGAAGACGCCTGATTAGCATGACCTGCATCACCACTACCAGATCGATCTCCCTCGCTTGGAGGTCTCGAATCCGGCCCTGCAATAAGGGCACGTCTTCGGACGGCCCCCAATTGAGCCCTTGGTTGACCCACGACATCAACCGTCGTGGAGGTCCCGGGCGGAATGAAGGCAGCGGCTTTTGCCTGCTGCCCTTCGGAGCGGTGATATAGAACCACTCCTGCTGCCACAAGCCGAGCTCCTCTTGGAAGGAGCCCTCGGGCCACGTGGCATCGGTCCTCCTGCTTATGGCCGCCCCGCTGCACTCTGCTTGACGCCCCCCGATCATATTCGGCTCCACATTGAAGGTCTTCAGCCACAGGCCGAAGTGGGGGGTGACGCGGAGGAAGGCTTCGCAGACGATAATGAATGCGGAAATATGGAGGATGGACTCTGGAGCCAAGTCGTGAAAATCCAGCCCGTAGTAGAACATGAGCCCTCTCACGAAGGGGTCCGTCGAGAAGCCTAAACCCCAACGGAGGTGGGATACGAAGATGACGTACTCACCGGGCTCGGGAGTGGGTACGGCCTTCCCTTGAGCGGGCAACCTGTGCGAAATCTCGTAAGACAGGTACTTGGCCTCACGCAGCTTTAACACGTCCTCCTCCGTGACGGAGGAGGGCATCCACCGGCCCTGAAGGTCGGAGTCAGACATTGTTGAAGCTCCGAAGTGCTCGAATCTGGGGCTCTAGGTGTTGGAACTTGGAGCAAGGAGAAGATTCGATGGAAGATTGAAGAAAAGAAACGAGCCTTGGTCCTCTTATAAAGAGGGAAAATACCAAGAGCCGTCTCCGTGACCGTTCGGGATCCACCTTCGATAGAGGAGGCGTGGCGACGGGCGCGGTTGGGTTACCCACGTCCGTATTGATGAGAATCCCGGAATAAGGGGAACACGATCTCTGCTTCGACAAGACGTGCCAGGGAAACCGCTTCGCTAAACGTGCTGAGGTGGTATAGTAAAAAACGATTCAAGTAAAGGCTTGGTAGTGGTGTGACGTCATGCCGCAAAATACGTCAGCAGATTGAACTTGTGTACATTTTATTCTCTCTACGGTGGAATGTGGAATTTATTTTGCAGAGCCGGACACTATCTTGGTGTTCATGATCTTCTCTGGATTATTCAAAGGAGGAACCCGCCATGCAATGTCGAACATTATGCGCGCCGGACTTATCGTCATTGAAGCCTGGTTCAGGGGCTACTGAGGGAGTCCTGGACTAGGGGGTGTCCGGACAGCCGGACTATCATCGTCCGCCGGACTCCAAGACACGAAGATACAAGATTGAAGACTCTGTCCCGTGTCCGGATGGGACTTTCCTTGGCGTGGAAGGCAAGCTTGGCAATACGGATATGTAGATCTCCTACCATTGTAACCGACTCTGTGTAACCCTAGCCCTCTCCGGTGCCTATATAAACCGGAGGGCTTTAGTCCATAGGACACAACATACATTACAACAATCATACCATAGGCTAGCTTCTAGGTTTTAGCCTCCTTCATCTCGTGGTAGATCCACTCTTGTACTACCCATATCATCAATATTAATCAAGCAAGACGTAGGGTTTTACCTCCATCAAGAGGGCCCGAACCTGGGTAAAACATCATGTCCCTTGTCTCTTGTTTCCATCCGCCTAGACGCACAGTTCGGGACCCCCTACCCGAGATCCGCCGGTTTTGACACCGACAGCCTCAATCTCCTGGAGGGACTTATGGGCCTCGGCCTTGGCGGCTTTGGCACTTTCAAGAGCCGAGGCAAGCTCGGACTCTCGAGTCTTTGAGTCGCGCTCCAAACTCTCATGCTTTTCCATGAGAGCCTGGACCTCTTGCCGCACCTCCGCCACCCGCGCCTCCTGCTTCTCTCGCTCCGCCCGTTCTGCGGCCGCATTGCGTTCGGCCGCGGACACGGCCTCCTTCAGGGTCGCCACCTCGTTTATGGCCCCTGCAGTATCCACGTTATCCTTGTTATTTCTATTGCAACCTAAATCCTTTTCTGTAAGGTACAAATTTCAAAGTGGTGTTACTCACCTTCTTTGTCCTCGAGCTGCTTCTTGGCAAGGCCGAGCTCTTGCTCGGACCGCTCGAGGTCCTGCTTCAAAGCATCGACCTCCGCAGTCAGTGCGGCAGAGGTCAGCAACGCAGCCTAGAATCCCATATTGACATAATTTTTAGAACTCCTGCGTATATCTTTTTAGATCCTCAGTACGGCTTTTCTTTCCGAACACCGAACCGAGCATCAGGGGCTACTGTCTATGCGGTATTACATTACATATTTTAAAACTTCTTACCTCAAAGCCTGTTAGAAGGCTGCTGCAGGCTTCGGTCAGGCCGCTCTTGGCGAGCTGAACCTTCTGAATCACCGCACTCATGATAGTGCGGTGTTCTTCCTCGATGGAAGCACCGTTAAGCGCCTCCAACAAGTTATCCGGCGCCTCCGGTTGGACGGGGGCCGCCGGCGCCACGGTCTTGCCCTTCTTACGAAGGGGCCGCCCGCCAGACTCCGGAACCACTTCGGGTTGCGGTGTGGAGTCCGGCGCGAAGTCCGGGAGGTCGCCCTGTGCCACCTCTGGGTCCTCCTTCTTCGGATGGGTCCCTCCCTGGGATCCCATCTCGACGTCGTCAGTGTCGCGGGGAGAGGAGGCGGTTGGGAGTGAAGTGCTTTTCACATCCGATGAATCCAAGGACCCGCTCGACGAAGCGGGAAGATCGTCCTTGGGCGGACTGCAGGGTTGTATGCGGCGTTAGAAAGACACCAAGTGGAAAAAAGAAAAATCATGAAGTCATTCGGGAGTCCGGATACTTACGACTTCGCCAGGGGCTTGGCCCTTGGAGGCCAATCCTCGTCGTCGCCACCGGCGTTGGCGGAATAGTCCGGGGGAAGAGCCTTTCCCTTCTTGGACCCTTCGGCCTCCCTAGCTGGGGAGGCCTTCCTTTTCTTCCCTCCCCCCACTGGGGGAGGGGCCTTTTTCTTCTCCTCCTCATCCTCGGGGGAGGAGTCCGCCTCGGAGTCATCGGACACCTGAAAACGGGAAATCTTTTGAGTACCCGTGGCCTCCTTCTTGGCCTTCTTCTCCGGCACCACATGGGGTGCCGGAACCAGCAGCCCCGCTAGACGGGCGTCTACTGGGTCTTCTAGCAAGGGGGCCGGACAGTTAGCCTGCTCGGCCTTCTTCAGCCAGTCCTGTCAAAGGAAAGGGGAGATTAGATCCCGCATAGGGTCAAAACTATGGAAAACAAGTGTCCCGTAAGGGGTAGAATCACTTACCTCGTCAGCCGGACGCTGCGAGCGAAATCCGCGATCTTCGGTAGCGGATGCGGGAGCCTCGGCGCACTTGAAAAGCACCTTCCAGGCATCTTCGTACCTAGTGTCGAAGAGCCTGCTCAAGGTTTGGTGCTGTGCCGGATTGAACTCCCACAATTTAAAGGACCGTTGTTGGCACGGGAGAATTCGGCGGATGAGCATGACTTGGACCACGTTGACAAGCTTGAGCTTCTTGTTCACCAGCTTCTGGATGCAGGCTTGGAGTCCGGTCAGCTCCTCCGAATCACCCCAAGTCAGGCCACTCTCCTTCCAAGAGGTGAGCCGTGTGGGGATTCCAGATCTGAATTCGGGGGTCGCTGTCCATTTAGGATCATGCGGCTCGGTGATGTAGAACCACCCCGATTGCCATCCCTTGATGGTTTCCACGAAGGCGCCCTCGAGCCAGATGACGTTGGGTATCTTGCCCACCATGGCGCCTCCGCACTCCGCCTGATTCCCCTTCACTACCTTCGGCTTGACATTGAAGGTCTTGAGCCACAAGCCGAAGTGGGGCTGGATGCAGAGGAAGGCCTCACACACGACGATAAACGCCGAGATGTTGAGGATGAAATTCGGCGCCAGATCATGGAAATCTAGGCCATAGTAAAAACATGAGCCCCCGGACAAAGGGGTGAAGTGGAAAGCCCAGTCCGCGGAGAAAATGGGGAAGGAAAACCACCCTCTCATGGGGCCTGGGGGTGGGGATGAGCTGCCCCTTGTCGGGCAGCCGGTGCGCGATGTCACTGGACAGGTATCCGGCGCCGCGCAGTCTTTCGATGTGCCCCTCCGTAACGGAGGAGGCCATCCACTTGCCTCCCGCTCCGGACATGGCTGGAGAAGGTTGAGGCGAGATGTGCGAACTTGGGCGTTGGAGCTCGAGTGCGCAGAGATGGATAAGCAAAGAAGGAAGAAGGCGTAGGTAAAAAAAGGGTGGATCCTTATCCCCTTATATATGGGCGGACGAAGACTATGCGTCCCCACCGGCCTGGTAAAACTCGCTTATCTCCCAAGCGCCACCATCAATGGCGCGGTTGGGTTACCCACGTCCGTATTGATGGGAATCCCGGAATAAGGGGAACACGATCTTTGCTTCGACAAGACATGCCAAGGAAACCGCTTCGCTAAACGCGCTGAGGTGGTATAGTAAAAAACGATTAGTAAAGGCTTGGTGGTGGTGTGACGTCATGCCACGGAAAACGTCAGCAGATTGAACTTGTGCACACATTATTCTCTCTACGGTGGAATGTGAAATTTATTTTGCAGAGCTGGACACTATCCTGGTGTTCACAATCTTCTATGAATTATTCAGAGGAGGAACCCGCCTTGCAATGCCGAACAATATGCGCGTCGGACTCATCGTCATTGAAGCCTGGTTCAGGGGCTACTGAGGGAGTCCTGGACTAGGGGGTGTCCGGACAGCCGGACTATCATCGTCAGCCGGACTCCAAGACTATGAAGATACAAGATTGAAGACTTCGTCCCGTGTCCGGATGGGACTTTCCTTGGCGTGGAAGGCAAGCTTCGCGATACGGATATGTAGATCTCCTACCATTGTAACCGACTCTGTGTAACCCTAGCCGTCTCCGGTGTCTATATAAACCGGGGGGTTTTAGTCCGTAGGACATACAACCATTACAACAATCATACCATAGGCTAGCTTTTAGGGTTTAGCCTCCTTGATCTCGTGGTAGATCCACTCTTGTACTACCCATATCATCAATATCAATCAAGCAGGAGTAGGGTTTTACCTCCATCGAGAGGGCCCGAACCTGGGTAAAAACATCGTGTCCCCTGTCTCCTGTTACCATCCGCCTAGACGCACAGTTCGGGACCCCCTACCCGAGATCCGCCGATTTTGACACCGACAGGGATGAACTAACCTTGGGTTTTGAAGATGTGGATGCTCAATGTTGATGTAGATCATTTGGAGCAATCCATTAGAATGAGTTGCACTTTCAATACCTACACGGGTTAGTCCCACAAGGAACAAACAAGGATATCCATAGACATAGAGTGATGCACACATACACAAGATGATGTCTATGAAAGCATTGGGTTACCTTGTCCCTTGTCTTACCAACAAGAGGGTTTGTGACTCATGAACTAGTGCAATATGTGGAAGTTGATTGCACTTGTTCTCGCCAAAATGATAAGAGTGAAGTATGTTGGCGGAGTCACCTTAAAGAATTCTCTTGTTCTTCTTCTTCGGGATCCACATCATCTTGATGGGAATCCTTGGGGTTGTAGTCATACTTGATGAAGTAGAACTTGATGTAGTCTTGGGAACCCACTTGACCAAGGCCTTAGGAGCTTCTTCAAATGCATAAATCTCCTCTTGAAGCTTGTCCTTGCCTTTTTGCTTGTGGTTTTGTGGTGGAAGATCATCTTGAGCTTGTGCCCCTTTGAAAGAAGTAGGATCATACTTCTCTTGTTGAGGAACAAACTTCGTCTTGGGGTATTGATCTTCTTCCCACTCAACTCCATTGGCATTGAACTTTCGTTCAAAACCAACACCTTGGTTCTCCCGGTGCCTTCCTTGCTTGCGTACAATTTCCTCGAATTGCTTACTCACCGGCAAGGCTCTTGTAAACACCTTTCTATATAATTCCCTTCAATAAGCTATTTTCTTGCTCAAGTGTAACTTGGCTAAGAGAATCGTTAGTGGAATCAAGAGAACTACTAGAAGCAACAACATTGAATTTAGCATGATTATTGTTACTACTAGAGGAAGAATCTTTCTTGTTCTTGTTACTAGACTTGACTTGAGGCATGTAAGTGGATAAGAGTAAATGCTTGGCAATGTAAGAAGAGCTTTTCTTGCGAAGATCATCATTGATTGCCTTTAAAAACTCATGTTCTCGCTCAAGGTTGAGCTTTTCAAAGCGTAACTTCTCATGAGTCTTTAAAAGTTATCGATGATCTCCTAAGATAGTTTCATGAGCTAACTTAAGAGTGTTTAGTTCTTTAGTTACGAGCTCAATCCTCTCCTTATCATTGTCATTCGTTTTATCTTGATTAGCATGATTATTTGACGTTTCATCATAGTATTCATTACTAGAGTTGTCAACAAGTAAATCATCATCACCTAACAAGTCATCTTCATCACTATTGAAATCAACATACTCGGGGTGTGATACCATCGGGCCTTTAGCCATGAAGCATATTTGAAAGCACAAGTGCTCCCTAGGTGGTTTCGGTAATTAATGACAACATATCTCTTGTTGGACTAACACTTTTATCTAGTATGTTTCAGATAAGTTCAACAATGGAGTGGCATGGACTAAAGGATGTGGGAACTCCTTCAAGATGCTAAGGACAAAGGATTGGCTCAAGCTTCAAGCTCAAGACTCTTCATTTTACATTTTAGTGATCCAAGATCACATTGAGTCTATAGGAAAATCCAATACTATCAAGGAGGGATGAGGTGTTGCTTAATGAGCCTCTTGCTTCAAGTGCTTAGTGATATGCTCAAAAAACCCTCAACTACTTTCTCACATCCACATATGACCTAAACCCAAAGTCAAACTCGGCCCCACCGATTCTTTCTATCCGGCGCCACCAAGTTCAGATGTCATAGCCACTGCCACAAACCCTAGGCAAATCGGTCTCACCGACAGGGATCTCGGTCTCACCGAGATGGGATTGTAATCTCTCTGTTTCCCTTCGTAACGTTTCGGTCTAACCGAAGTGAGCAATCGGTACTACCGAGATTACAATGCAAACTCTTAGGTTAACTTATTACCAAAATTGGTCCCACCGAGTTTGAGTAATCAGTCCCACCGAGTTTGCCTGACCAACTCTCTGGTTAGCTAATTACGAAAATCGGTCTCACCGAGTTTGTGTAATCGGTCTCACTGAGATTATGTTATGCCCTAACCCTAACCATATCGGTCCTACCGAGTTGCATGTCGGTCCCACCGAAAACCCTAACGGTCACTAGATTTACTAAATCGGTCCGACCGAGTTTGTTGATTCGGTCCCACCGAGTTTGGTATATTGTGTGTAACGGTTAGATTTTGTGTGAGGCTATATATACCCCTCCACCTTCTCTTCATTCGTGGAGAGAGCCATCAGAACAAACCTACACTTCCAACTTACCAGTTCTGAGAGAGAACTACCTACTCATGTGTTGAGGCCAAGATATTCCATTCCTACCATATGAATCTTGATCTCTAGCCTTCCCCAAGTTGCTTTCCACTCAAATCTTCTTTCCACCAGATCCAAATCCTATGAGAGAGAGTTGAGTGTTGGGGAGACTATCATTTGAAGCACAAGAGCAAGGAGTTCATCACCAACACACCATTTGTTACTTCTTGGAGAGTGGTGTCTCCTAGATTGGCTAGGTGTCACTTGGGAGCCTCCGACAAGATTGTGGAGTTGAACCAAGGAGTTTGTAAGGGCAAGGAGATCGCCTACTTCGTGAAGATCTACCGCTAGTGAGGCAAGTCCTTCATGGGCGACGGCCATGGTGGGATAGACAAGGTTGCTTCTTCGTGGACCCTTCATGGGTGGAGCCCTCCGTGGACTCGTGCAACCGTTACCCACCATGGGTTGAAGTCTCCATCAACGTTGATGTACGATAGCACCACCTATCGGAACCACGACAAAAACATCTGTGTCTCCAATTGCGTTTGAATCCTCCAAAACCCTTCACTTTACATTCTTGCAAGTTGCATGCTTTACTTTCCGCTGCTCATATACTCTTTGCATGCTTGCTTGTTATGTATTGTGAATGTTAAACTTGTGCCTAAACTCCACTTAAACTTAAAGAAGTTAAAAACTGCAACTTTGATACTTAGTGTCTAATCACCCCCCTCTAGACACCTCTTCTAAAGGTCCTACAAGTGGTATCAGAGCATTGGTCTCCATTGCCTTGGTTTAATCACCATTGGAGGAAGATGGATGAGTCTACTTTGGGGAGTCTTAGACATAGAGTGCATATTCTTGATGGAGAGTACTTTCATGAGTGGAAAAATGAGATGCTTGTAACTTTCAATCAATATCATTTGAACAAGTACATTGCTAGCCCTTGTGCACCTCATGTTGATCCTACGCATCCTACTCTTGATGAGTCAATTGACATGATTAGGAATCTTAGAACTGTTAATCTTATCACTAGAGGCTTGCCTATAAACTTAATTAGAAACTTGCCTACTCTTGAGTGTGCCTACACTATATGGAAATTTCTTGAGGAACGCTTTCCAAATTATTCCTTGAAAAATCTAGATGAAATTCTCCATAAGTCTATTGCCTTGAGTAAGATGAATACTAGTGATCCTATGTTTGGTGATCGTCTATTTGAACTTACAAACCTTATGCATGCCAAAGGAGATGTTGGAATTATTGGTGATATTATTGCCGAAGCTATAAGAATTCATAAGCAAGATCATTGTCAAACTCACTCTAATGAATTACCCTCTCTAGGACTTGATCCACCACATGACGATGTTGAACATGGATACTATGATGATGATGATGATAGTTACTTCAATCTTGACGATGCAATGAGACATTTTGGTCTTATGGCAAATCTTCGGGGATATATGTCACGAGGAAAGGAATGGGTTCTTGATAGTGGATGTACCGATCACATGACTGGAGATAAAGACATGTCTCGTGAGCTTGCTGAAAATGATAGTCCTCGAAAGTATGTCACTTTCGGTGACAACTCAAAGGGTAAGGTGGTTGGCCTCGGTAAGGTGGCCATCTCACATGATAGCTCCATTCAGAATGTTATGCTCGTTGAATCTCTTGGCTACAACTTACTTTCAGTATCTAGACTTGCTGATTTCGGTTTCAATGTCCTATTTACTGAAGTAGATTGCCAAGTGTTTCGTCAAGACAATCATAAAATGGTCTTTACTGGTATACGTAGAGGAGATCTTTACATTGTTGATTTCTCTAAAAAGGCTCAACCTAAAACTTGCTTCATTGCTAAATGCTCAAAAGGTTGGTTATGGCATAGACGACTAGGTCACGTTGGCATGAGAAACCTTGACAAGCTTATTAAAGGGAATCATATCATTGGTGTTAACGATGTCATATTTGATAAGGATAGACTTTGCAGTGCTTGTCAAGCAGGTAAATAGGTTGGAGGAAGGCATCCCATGAAAAACATCATGACCACAAGGAGGTCACTTGAGCTACTTCACATGGATCTTTTTGGTCCTAACGCTTACAAGAGTCTCGGTGGAAATTCTTTTGGTCTAGTTATAGTTGATGATTTTTCAAGATTTACGTGGGTGATCTTTCTCGATGATAAATCGCAGGTCCAAAAGATCTTCAAAAACTTTGCCAGGAAGGCTCAAAATCAGTTCGAAGTGAAGATCAAGAAGGTTCGCAGCGATAATAGAACGGAGTTCAAGAACGCAAACGTGGACACCTTTCTTGACGAAGAAGGGATTTCACACGAGTTCTCGGCTACATACACACCTCAACAAAATGGAGTTGTTGAGAGGAAGAACCGGACGCTCATTGAAATGGTGAGAACGATGCTTGATGAGTACAAGACACCGAAGCACTTTTGGGCAGAAGCGGTTGAGACAGCTTGTCATGCAACAAATTGCTTGTATCTTCACAAGCTACTCGGCAAGACAGCATACGAGCTCCTCACCGGTAACAAACCCCAAGTTGGATACTTTCGAGTATTCGGCTCAAAGTGCTACATTCTTGATAAGCATCATTGTTCCAAATTTGCTCCTAAGTCTCATGAAGGTTTCCTACTAGGTTATGGCTCAAACTCTCACACATACCGTGTCTACAACAATTTCACCCGAAAGGTTGAAGAGACGGTAGATGTGAAGTTTGATGAATCTAACGGCTTGCAAGTAGAGCAATTGCCAATTGATGTAGGAGATAAAGATCCTTCGGAAGCAATCCAAGACTTGTCCATTGGCAAGGTCCTTCCAATGGAGGTGAAGGAGAGTACCTCGTCCATCCAAGTGGAAGCTTCTACTTCACGACAAGGTGAACCAAGAGTTGATACGAAAGCATCCACAAGTGGGACACACCAAGATGAAGAAAACGAGGAAGTGCATCAAGATGAACGTCAACAACCTCCTTCTCCACCATGACAAGAGAACAACAACGCCAACAATGAAGAAGGCCAAGAAAAAGAACAAGATGAAGAAGAATTTCAACCAAGAACCAAGCAAAAGCTTTCATGAGTTCGAGCAAGAATTGCTAAAGACCATCCCGTCGAGCAAATCTACAATGATATTCAAACCGTGAGAATCACTCGCTCTAAAACTCGTTTAGCTAACTTTTGTGAAAACTATTCTTTCATCTCTAGCATTGAACCTATGAAGGTCAAAGAAGCATTGGAATATCCGGATTGGATAAATGCTATGCATGAAGAGCTACACAACTTTGAGAGAAACCAAGTTTGGACATTGGTTGAGAAGCCCGACAACAACCACAACATCATCGGTACCAAATGGGTGTTTCGCAACAAGCAAGATGAAGATGGACAAGTAGTTCGCAACAAAGCATGTCTCATCTCCCAAGGCTACACACAAGTCGAAGGTTGAGAGGAGAATTGAACATCATAGATGCTTCAAACTTGGAGTAGAAACTCCATCGGACACATGCAAGACATGAGCTTATGACTAATCCTTGACATTTCTCTTATGATGAAGATCTTATGTCTTGGATATATTTGCATCTTGCATGTTATATAACCCATGTAGGTACTTGGTTGAATCAAATTCCATGAGATTGTAATCTACTCACATCTTGAGCAATCTCTACATCACCAAGTTTCTACACTATGGTGGTTGAAGACAAGGAAGCACGGAACCATTCAAACATATCCTTTGACAAATTCTATGTTGAGCTTCATGATTGTCATTTTTGGATACACAAGTGCTCTTCCTTGCAAGAACTAACCCATGTAGGTAGATGGACTCAAATTCCAAGAGGTGCTCCCAACTCTTGATGAGCTACATCAACCTTGAGCAACCCACACAAGTTCAACTACATGTTCTACACCACCAACCAAGGTATGTTATTCCATCTTAGAGAAGCTTTACTCCAAGTCATGAGCTAAAGCAACTTGACAAGATGTGAATACATCAAGATGCTTAAACAAAAAATGGCAACCCCATTTTGAGCTTAAACGATGAGTATGACCTATGATCAAGTGATCTCACTTGACTCCTAAGTCAATATACTCTAACATAGGTGACTTTGTCGCCGACCATCTCTAGATGAAGTTCTCTTGTGTTCTTTTCTGTGTTTTTGCATTTGTATCATGCATATTTGTTTCCCCTTTCAAAAAAAACTTCATCTAGATTTATTTCTGTTTGCCCTGCATTTTTCTGCATCCAATTCATTGCATATCATTCAGTAAATTCCTTGCAAATCTTTGTGAGATCTTACTAGTCTAGTGAGCTGAGGTGACAAGTGTTTTCTCTGCGATGAACTCGGTTACACCGATTTGTTGTTTTCGGTCCAACCGAATCCTTTCAGTATGACCGAAGCATACCACTCGGTGCCACCGATTTCACAACAGGAAAAACAGTTTGCCACTTATTCTGTGTTTCTTCTGATCCAGCTCCACTCAATGAATCTTGTCCTCTACAAGCATCACATTTATATAAATGCTTTCTGCTGTGACTCAAGGATCGAACCCTTCTTGGAAATTGATGTCAAAGGGGGAGAGAGAGATCACATCAAAGCTTACCACTTAGAGAGATCACATCAGAGAGAGAGAGAGAGTATCACCTCCTCAGGGGGAGAAAGAGATCTCCGGGGGGAGAGAATACTCAAGTAGAAAGTATTTCTCAAGGATCCCAGATGCTTGGTGTTCAAGAGGAGATATGCCACATGTCTTCTTGAGGGGAAAGACATGTTCATATGTGCTTATTTTCATTAGCTCTGTTCATTTATATCCTTCAGCTCTGATTTTCTGTTCCCTATCTTCTCCCAGTATCCCATGCTAGATTCAGGGGGAGCAAGACATCTAAGGGAAAGAAATCATTTAATTCATTGCATATCTTTACCCTTGGGGACATGTCTAATCCAATGTTGTACTTAGTACTCACTCTCTACATGTCATCCCAGTCTTGGTATTCTTGTGGTTTCTTCTGCTGGCTCTGGCTAGTAGATGTGCCTGTGTTATCTAACCTTGTTTACGCAGGTTCATTCCATCCTAAGCCAACTCAAGACTACAAGGTAAGTATATGCATCACAATCATGTGTATGAGGAATTCTTGCTGATGTACATACTGTTTGCAAGAAGGACTCATGGGCATGAAGGTATTTTCTTTAATATTCTTTGCTCTGATGCATATGGCCAGGATACATGTAACACATTGCCTGCTCTATCATGGTTATGCTCTCACATGCTTCTATATTCCATATTTACATAATTGCATACATGTAGGGGGAGCCTATCCTTGTTACATGTCTTTCCAAAGCTTTACTTGCTATTCTTTATATATTTATCTAAAGCTTTGATGCATGTTGTTATCAATTACCAAAAAGGGGGAGATTGAAAGCACAAGTGCTCCCTAGGTGGTTTTGGTAATTAATGACAACATATCTCTTGTTGGACTAACACTTTTATCTAGTATGTTTCAGATAAGTTCAACAATGGAGTGGCATGGACTAAAGGATGTGGGAACTCCTTCAATATACTAAGGACAAAGGATTGGCTCAAGCTTCAAGCTCAAGACTCTTCATTTTACATTTTAGTGATCCAAGATCACATTGAGTCTATAGGAAAAGCCAATACTATCAAGGAGGGATGAGGTGTTGCTTAATGAGCCTCTTGCTTCAAGTGCTTGGTGATATGCTCAAAAAACCCTCAACTACTTTCTCACATCCACATATGACCTAAACCCAAAGTCAAACTCGGCCCCACCGATTCTTTCTATCCGACGCCACCGAGTTCAGATGTCATAGCCACTGCCACAAACCCTAGGAAAGTAGGTCTCACCGATAGGGATCTTGGTCTCACCGAGATGGGATTGTAATCTCTCTGTTTCCCTTCGTAACATTTTGGTCTAACCGAAGTGAGCAATCGGTACTACCGAGATTACAATGCAAACTCTCAGGTTAACTTATTACCAAAATCAGTCCCGCCGAGTTTGAGTAATCGGTCCCACCGAGTTTGCCTGACCAACTCTCAGGTTAGCTAATTACCAAATTTGGTCTCACCGAGTTTGTGTAATCGGTATCATCGAGATTATGTTATGCCCTAACGCTAACCATATCGGTCCTACCGAGTTGCATGTCGGTCCCACCGAAAACCCTAACGGTCACTAGATTTACTAAATCGGTCCGACCGAGTTTGTTGATTCGGTCCCACCAAGTTTGGTAAATTGTGTGTAACGGTTAGATTTTGTGTGGAGGCTATATATACGCCTCCACCTCCTCTTTATTCGTGGAGAGAGCCATCAGAACAAACCTACACTTCCAACTTACCAGTTCTGAGAGAGAACTACCTACTCATGTGTTGAGGCCAAGATATTCCATTCCTACCATATGAATCTTGATCTCTAGCCTTCCCCAAGTCGCTTTCCACTCAAATCTTCTTTCCACCAGATCCAAATCCTATGAGAGAGAGTTGAGTGTTGGGGAGACTATCATTTGAAGCACAAGAGCAAGGAGTTCATCATCAATACACCATTTGTTACTTCTTGGAGAGTGGTGTCTCCTAGATTGGCTAGGTGTCACTTGGGAGCCTCCGACAAGATTGTGGAGTTGAACCAAGGAGTTTGTAAGGGCAAGGAGATCGCCTACTTCGTGAAGATCTACCGCTAGTGAGGCAAGTCCTTCGTGGGCGACGGCCATGGTGGGATAGACAAGGTTGCTTCTTCGTGGACCCTTCGTGGGTGGAGCCCTCCGTGGACTCGCGCAACCGTTACCCTTCATGGGTTGAAGTCTCCATCAACGTGGATGTATGATAGCACCACCTATCGAAACCATGACAAAAACATCCGTGTCTCCAATTGTGTTTGAATCCTCCAAAACCCTTCCCTTTACATTCTTGCAAGTTGCATGCTTTACTTTCCGCTGCTCATATACTCTTTGCATGCTTGCTTGTTATGTATTGTGAATGTTAAACTTGTGCCTAAACTCCACTTAAACTTAAAAAAGTTAAAAACTGCAACTTTGATACTTAGTGCCTAATCACCCCCCCCCCCCCCCTCTAGACACCTCTTCTCAAGGTCCTACAATCTTCCAAGTGCTTCATTTGGTGAATCAAATATGTCATAGGAATTGGTTGACACAAGTGCTAGACCGGCAACACCTTCATCTTGAGTATATTCGGAGTTGGAGTGATAGCTTCTCTCGGAGTGATTGTCGGAGTCGGAGCCGGATACCCATTCACCAACATGAGCTTGATGTCTTCATTTTGTGTAGCTCCTTGATGACTTGTCCTTTCTTTCTGAATCCTTGCTTCTCCAGGATGTTCTTCGTTCATAACGATCATCTCTACTCCTTCTTTCTCTTGATGGTGATTCTTCTCTTCTACTTCTTCTTTTTGGAGAATCTTCTCTTCTTTTGTAGGGTGTCGTACACTCATTGGAATAGTGTCCGGGTCTTCCACAATTGTAGCAATTACGCTCACGACTAGAAGATCTTTTGTCATTGTAGGACCTTGACTTGGAGCTTCTTTCCTTGCTCCTACTCTTGTAGAACTTGTTGAAGTTCTTCACCATTAGGCTCAACTCTTCATTGAAGGTTTGTTTGTCACTTGATTATGCGGGAGCTTCACATGAGGCTTTGCAAGCACCACTTGACTTGTTGTGGAGCTCCTCCTTATCCTTGAGTGACATCTCATGAGCAACAATTCTTCCAATGACTTCCATTGGCTTGAGATCTCTGTAATTGGGCATCATTTGGATCAATGTGCGCATGGTATCATATTTTCCATCCAAAGCTCTTAGGATCTTCTTAATGATGAATTTGTCGGTCATCTCTTCACTTCCTAAGCCAACAATCTCATTTGTGATGAGAGCAAGCCTAGAGTACATCTCGGCGATGCCTTGACCATCCTTCATTTTGAACTTGTCAAGTTGACTTTGACGCACATCCAATTTGGATTCCTTGACGGAGTCGGTACCTTCGTGCGTGTCAATCAAAGTATCCCAAATTTCCTTTGCATTCTCAAGACGGCTGATTTTGTTGAATTCTTCGGGGCACAATAGGTTGAAGAGGATATTACAAGCTTGAACATTGTATTACAGCATCTTCAACTCTTCCATGGTAGCTTCACGGTTCGGTTCTCCCCCATCAAAGAATTCACGTTGCAAGCCAATACACACAATAGCCCAAACGGTGGGGTTATGTCCAAGAATATGCATTTTCATCTTATGCTTCCAACTAGCAAAATTAGTACCATTAAAGTAAGGACCTCTACGGTGGTAATTTCCCTCACTAGACGCCATACTCTCCTAGGTTGTGAAACCAAGGCTATGACCACCAAAAACTATGGAAATCAAAGCAAATGGAGACCAAAGCTCTGATACCACTTGTAGGACCGAAAGTATGTCTAGAGGGGGTGATTAGACTACTTGACCAAATAAAAATCTAGCCTTTTCCAATTTTAGTTCTTGGCAGATTTTAGCAACTTAGCACAAGTCAAGCAATCAACCTACACATGCAATTCTAAGAGTATAGCAGCGGATTGTAAAACAACTGCATATGAAGGTAAAGGGGAGGAGTTTGAGAAGGCAAACGCAATTGGAGACATGGATGTTTTTGTCGTGGTTCCGATAGGTGGTGCTATCATACATCCACGTTGATGGAGACTTCAACCCACGAAGGGTAACGGCTGCGCGTGTCCACGGAGGGATCCACCCACGAAGGGTCCACAAAGAAGCAACCTTGTCTATCCCACCATGGTCGTCGCCCACGAAGGACTTGCCTCACTAGGGTAGATCTTCATGAAGTAGGCGATCTCCTTGCCCGTATAAACTCCTTGGTTCAACTCCACAATCTTGTCGGAGGCTCCCAAGTGACACCTAGCCAATCTAGGAGACACCACTCTCCAAGAAGTAACAAATGGTGTGTTGATGATGAACTCCTTCCTCTTGTGCTTCAAATGATAGTCTCCCCAACACTCAACTCTCTCTCACATGATTTGGATTTCGTGGAAAGAAGATTTGAGTGGAAAGCAACTTGGGGAAGGCTAGAGATCAAGATTCATATGGTAGGAATGGAATATCATGACCTCAACACAAGTGTAGGTGGTTCTCTCTCAGAAAATGTATGTTGGAAGTGTAGGCACGTTCTGATGGCTCTCTCCAAGAATGAAGAGTAGGTGGAGGGGTATATATAGCCTCCACACAAAATCTAACCATTACACACAACTTACCAATCTCGGTGGGACCGAATCGTGAAACTCTGTCGGACCGATTTAGCAAATAATGTGACCGTTAGGATTTTTGGTGGGACTGACATGTCATCTCGGTGGGACAGATATGGTTAGGGTTAGGGCATAACGTAATCTCGGTGAGACCGATTACTCAAATTCGGTGGGGACGATTTTGGTAATAAGCTAACCAGAGAGTTGGTCAGCCAAACTCGGTGGGACCGATTCGCTCATCTCAGTGAGACCGAAACGTTACGAAAGGGAAACAGAGAGTTTCCATTGCAATCTCGGTGGGACCGATCGCTCATCTCGGTTTGACCGAAATGTTACGAAGGGAAATAGAGAGATTGCAATCCCATCTCGGTGAGACCGAGATCCCTATCGGTGAGACCGATTTGACTAGGGTTTGTGGCAGTGGCTATGACATCTGAACTCGGTGGCGCTGGATAGAAAGAATCGGTAGGGCCGAGTTAGACTTTTGGTTTGGGTCATATGTGGATGTGATAAAGTAGTTGAGGGCTTTGGAGCATATCACTAAGCATTTTGAGCAAGAGCCTCGTTAAGCAACACCTCATCCCTCCTTGATAGTATTGGCTTTTCCTATAGACTCAATGTGATCTTAGATCACTAAAATAGAAAATGTAGAGTCTTGAGTTTTGAGCTTGAGCCAATCCTTTTGTCCTTAGAATTTTGAGGGATCCACTTTTCTCATCCATGCCATGCCAATCATTGAGCTTTCCTGAAATATTTATCTTGAAATAGCATTAGCTCAATGAGCTATATGTTGTTAGGAATTACCAAAACCACCCAGGGATAGTTGCACTTTCAGAAAGGAATGGAACACTTCCCTAGAAAGAAACTTAAATTTCCTTATGAATCAATTATGAGAGCCACATATGAATTGCATACCGAAGATGGTAATACCTAGATCTATTCTTGCTTTATGCGTAGCTAGGGGCGTTAAACAATAGCGCTTGTTGGGAGGCAACCCAATTTTATTTTTGTTCCTTGCTTTTTGTTCCTGTTTAGTAATAAATAATTCATCTAGCCTCTGTTTAGATGTGGTTTTATGTTTTAGTTAGTGTTTGTGCCAAGTAGAACCTTTGGAAAGACTTGGGTGAAGTCTTCACGATCTTGCTGTAAAAAACAGAAACTTTTGCGCTCACTGTTGACGCTCAAAAAGGGCATGATCGCAAAGAGTGACTTGAGGCTGTAGCAAGATGAGGTCAAATTTATGAGTTCATGTCACCATTTGATGGCTCTCTTCAAGATAATCAAAGTAAATGTGAAGATGGATCAAAACGGAGCTCAAGTGTAAAAGATATGCCAATTTCGGAGATACTCGTGTTGACACCAGATTAGAAAATGGCATGAAACCTAATCAAGATGGCCTCTGATGGAAAAAAGTTACCACAGAAGTTCTTCGTCTCGTCAAGACGGACGATTTTGATATAAAGGTCGTCCCCATCCGAGTTCATATGCAAAAGTTACAGTCAAAACTGTGCGCTGCAGCACTGTATGGCCGGATCATCCGGGCCGGGGTCCAGATCATCCGGCCGAGGGCCGAAAAATTGACCAAAACAACAGAAGCTAAAAGTTAAAGCCGGATAATCTGGATCAACTCCCGAATGATCCGGGTAAAGACCGGACAATCCGGGCAATCGTCCGGGTGTCCGGACACGTTTTTCTGCTGCAGACTTTAGAAAACGGCCCGAAACACCCTCAAGATGGACTCGGATGAAAAAGTGTTCAACATGAAAGTTGTGCGTCTCGTCGAGGCGGTTGATTTGGATATAAAAAACGTTCAAATCCGAGGTCGTATGAGGATTCTAGAGCCAAAACAGTAAGCTGCTATCAAGAAACTGGGCTAGGCCGCATCATCCGGGCCTTGAGCCGGACATCCAGGCCGGGGGTCGTCAATAGTCCGTGTTTTATTAGGTTTTGATGATTTGGACGGCTAGGCAAGTCCTTTTCTTGTACGGGAAGTCCACCCGCCTCTTATATAGACAAGAGGTGACGGCCGATTGAACAACAACACACAATCGATCAAATCTATCTACACTTTTACCTTTACTTTTCCTTCTCCCTTGTTCTTCTTCTTCCTCGTTCTTCGTTCGTTCTTCTTCATTGCAGGGCGGCGAACCTTGAGGCCCTAGGGGCGATCAGGTCGACCTAGGGCAGCCCATAGCCGCCGCGCGCCCAAACGGGGTCCCTCCCGGGCGTGTGGGGTTTCGGGGCTACAAAAGCGCCCACCGGATTGTCTTGCGTACCGCGCTTCCGGCGGGTCTCCTTCGACGTGAGCTGCGGTGCATCACCCCCGGCGTCGACGGTACACGGTGATGTGTTCGTGTGCGAACACACTTTTTGGCGACTCCGCTAGGGACGAAGCTTCGAACGGTCTCCGGCCCGTTCTTGCTACGAAGAGATCGTCATCAAGTTGCTGCAATCTACAAAGGTAATATGAATACCCAATTCCCCTTTGTAGATGGAAATAATCCATATGTTGTTGCTAGATCACCTAATGAGCATAATGTATCGGCTAGCCCTAGTTTTATCAATCATGCATCTAATTATGCACAAGTGCCGATGCAAAACAATTTTCATGCTTCAAATTCTTATGATTTTAGCAACGTACAACATATGTATCCAAACTCTCATGCATCGGCAACCCCACAAATTCATATGCCGATGAACAACATGGTGAGTTTGGTTAATAAATTTGAAACACCTCATGTTAGGATGTCCAATGCCATGCAAGAAAGTGTTTCACCCTTTTATTCATCGGCAAGTAATGTGCAATATACTAATCCAACCATGCCGATGAACGAGAGAATTGGCCATGCTACTACTAGCTATTCGGCCAGTTATTCCCAACCGTCATATGCTACACCTCATGACAATAATTTTTCAGCACCATACACAACTGTAGATGTTCATAATTCGGCTTCACACCTTCTTGGTCATAGCCGAATAAATGTAAATTTTACTGGAGCGGTTGTGCCCAATATTGTAGAAGATGAGGTAGTGGTGGCTGCATTGAAGAGTTTAGCCCAAAATAAAAGGATTAGTGCTCTTTGCCTTGAACAACATGAAAAGGGGCTATTTCCTGATTATGCCGCAATAAAAGCTAGAGTTTCGCAAGAAGATGAATCTTTGCCAATTGATAAAATTGGTGAGCAAAAATATGGTTTTACAACAATGCATATGCCTTCACCTAGTACTACATCATATTATACACCCCCTACACAATTGCAAAGTTTCGGCAACACCCATGTGTCATTGCTGAAAGAATCTAAAAGCATTGGGGGGCGATCATATCCCGAGTGGGCTGACGTTGAGAAAAAGCTTAAAGCCAATCTTGCCGCTCGCCGCCGAAAACAAATTGAAGGAGAATTGGCTCAAATAAAAGAAGCATTGTCAATTGATAGTATCAATGAAAAGATGGATAATTCAAAACATGAAAGTGCTTCGGTTGAAAAAGCCGAATCAAGTAGTATATATTCTGAATCCATCAAATCCAAAGAGGCAAGCGGTATTGAGAAAGGGCATGGAAAGCATGGCAAAATGACCATACTTGAATTTTCTGAAATTAAGGGAACCTACTTCCTGCCCTATGAGTTTCGTGCCATAGAAATTGATGAGCTTCAAGGACAAGAACAAGTAGCCGAACAAAGTTCGGTTGACAAAGATCTTCAAATTTATGATGCACGAAATCAAGAAGAAAATTGTGACATGGTGTTGGGAAGTCATCCAGAAGCAAAGCACAATATTATTCATCATATGCAACCATCATGCTCTCCCAACATATTTGAAGAGGTATGTCTAGCAAGTAATTTACCTATTTTCAGATTTGGTCACAACTTTATTGTTGATGCATCTATTAGAAAAATTCTAATAAGTAATTTTCAAAGACCAATGAAGAAGGGCAATATACTTGTTAGCAATAAAATTGTTACTAAGCATATCGGTCAATATATTGTACCATTCAAAGAGACCGATAGTGACTTATTACTGCAACCAAAGCTTTTCCCATTTCTTTATTTAAAGTTCATATCTAATTGGGTAGCTTTGCTTGCTTCATACTTGGCTTACGCATGGTCTCAATTGAGACGTGTATGTTCTAACTACTTTGATTTCAGAAATTCAAAGCCAAGGTCAAAATCTTTTGGGAAAACCGATGCTAGTATAGTTTCTTATTTAAGGACATCGGAAAAAGAATGCGAAAGAGAATTCATAGCCGAATGGGAAGATGCCAAATCTGAACCATTCGTTTGCTTAACTCCAAAGCCGTTCTCACAAAAAGATCGGCTAGAAAACAAAAGGTATACCTTTGATTCAAACATGTGTGATCAAATCTTTGATTTGTTGTTGAAAAATAAATACATTAGAATTCTTGATCACCATGTCAAGCCATCAATTCAAGGATGAATGTATTGTAGGTTGCATCATTCGTTCAAACATAATTTTGAGGATTGCAATATGTTTCATCAAATAGTTAAATCGGCCATTGATAAAGGACGATTGAAATTTGTTGAGACACCAAGAGATGACCAGTCTATTTCGATTGGTCCCGATGGCAGAAAGTTTTTGCATCGGCTGCTTCAAGCCGATCCATTTAAAGAGAAGGTAAAAACAGCAGGTGATGGGATCGAGCTTTCAAGTAAAGAATTTGTTGAAGAGCATAATGAACATAACCTTGAGGGCAAAAATTCCATCGAAGCTACAATGGAGACGCCAAGGACTGGGGGGCAGCAAGCAAATCCAATGATCGATGGAAGCAAACCAAAAGAAAACGAAGGCCGAAATAAGCGCAAGCGTAAGAGATCAAAAATCACCTTCGCTGAACTATTGGATAAATATCAAAAGAAGAGTGAAGAGAAGAATGCTTATCGGCCAAATCATGCAAAGAAACCAAGATCACCCCCAAGGCGCAAATATGAGGATCGGTATTGGCAAAGTGCGAATTTTAATGCAACATATTCATATCCTTATTCTGGGCCGCCAATGCCAATGCCATGGATGCCTTCCTATGCTCACATAGATACATATTCATCATGGGACAGGTATGATACAAGGGCACATTCTCCATCTTATTTTAGAACATCTCACCAATATTATGCAGCTCCAAGAAGATCAACATCTGAGCAATCACATGTTAAAGACCGTTTTAATCATAAGGAATCGGTCCCGAGCTCAAGGAAGAAGAAAGAGGTGGTCAAACAGGTTTACCGCGTTAAAAGAGATGGTCGTAAGAGTGTTACTTCAGATTTGGTCTCAAATGAAAAAGAGCCAATGAAAGTGTTGACATTGGCTACTAAAGGCAATGAGATGGAGCAACCAATTATTGAGAGTAAAAGTGCCAAATCTGAAGAAAAGAAGTTGAGAGTGCACAAGGCCAAGAAAGAATTGCCATTGGTCAAAACAGAATCACAACCGAGATGCCCACTCGACTTATCGTATTGGCAAAAGAACGAATTACAAAATCTTAGTGCACAAGAGCTGAGAAAGAGGAACATGGCATGGGTTCCCAAGAGGATCAATCATAACAAAAACGATGTGCATGCTTCAATTGCAACAAGTACAATGAAAGTGAAGAAAGAGAAGGATGGAAGCAACAAACAATTAAGCCGAAGGTGTGCATCACAACATCAAAATCTTCGGTTAGCCCAACATCCATTTTCTTCAACAATGCCATTGATGCCTTTGCCATGGAATTCATCCACAGGTATGATCAGTTACCCTCCATGGACTTATTTTGATCCATGGATGCAACATAATTTTCTATATCATGATAGAGTATTACCAAATCACTATACATTTGGTTAGATACATTTTTGTTGCTAAGACAAAGGGGCTGAAATATTTTATTGCTATTTTATTTTGTTTATTTCGGCTATACATGCTTTAATGGATGAATTCTACATGGACCTCATGATAATGGCCGATACTTAACTATCGTCCTAAGAAACTATCCGATCATGGCCGGTGTGAAATTCTAACATCGTTCTTAGTTCAATTGGAACCGATACAAGGTACATGTTAAGTGATATTAGCCTTGTCTCTCTAGTACTATGGAGATTATGTTTCGATGGTTGAATTCACAATGGCCAAGGTGTTGGTGTTGTTTATATATCTCCTTATGGTGCAATTTTATGAAGCCTCATGCCACTTAGAATATTTTTTGCACAATTAATCAAAGCCGAATATACATTGTTATTCGGATTGAATCTTTTACATGCTATATGGCTATACATATTGAGGCTTTCAGTGATTCGTTATGAGTAGTGCAACAAATATCCAAGGGTTATCAATGTTTTGACGAATCACTTATTGTTTATCTTGAGGCATGTCTAGATGCAAAATTTACCTTGGGTTGCTATAAAATTGTTCATATTTCTAGGCATGACAATTCGAAAGAGTTGGCACAGCAAGCATCCGGCTACTATGTTAATCATGGTGTGTTGCATTTCTATCAATAGCCGATGCTTAGTCTCGTCAACATAGGTAAGGCCGAACCGAAGTCCACCGCTTCGGCCACTAATATTGTTTTTATGCAGGTAAAAGTGAGGATTGGAGAAAGTTTATTGTTGATTATCTGCAAAGTCCTAACAAAAGGGTGAACAATATGGTTCGGAGGATGTCCTTGAGATACATATCTATGAAACTTTATCATCGAGTTGTTAATGAAGTTGAGAAGGTTTCGCCCAAGCTTGCATCAAGTATTCAAAAAAATAATGGCCGATATATAATTATCGCCCTAAGCATATAAATGGCCGATGGAGTGTTGACATCGTCCTTAGACAAACGTTTTGCAAGTTATTTTTTGGCGCGCTAGCTTTGCCGAAAAACAGGGGGGCATGTGTTGACGCTCAAAAAGGGCATGATCGCAAAGAGTGACTTGAGGCTGTAGCAAGATGAGGTCAAATTTATGAGTTCATGTCACCATTTGATGGCTCTCTTCAAGATAATCAAAGTAAATGTGAAGATGGATCAAAACGGAGCTCAAGTGTAAAAGATATGCCAATTTCGGAGATACTCGTGTTGACACCAGATTAGAAAATGGCATGAAACCTAATCAAGATGGCCTCTGACAGAAAAAGTTACCACAGAAAAGTTCTTCGTCTCGTCGAGACGGACGATTTTGATATAAAGATCGTCCCCATCCAAGTTCGTATGCAAAAGTTACAGTCAAAACTATGCGCTGCAGCACTGTATGGCCGGATCATCCGGGCCGGGGTCCAGATCATCCGGCCGAGGGCCGAAAAATTGACCAAAACAACAGAAGCTAAAAGTTGAAGCCGGATGATCTGGATCAACTCCCGGATGATTCGGGTAAAGACCGGACAATCCGGGCAATCGTCCGGGTGTTCGGACACGTTTTTCTGCTGCAGACTTTAGAAAACGGCCCGAAACACCCTCAAGATGGCCTCGGATGAAAAAGTGTTCAACATGAAAGTTGTGCGTCTCGTCGAGTCGGTTGATTTGGATATAAAAAACGTCCAAATCCGAGGTCGTATGAGGATTCTAGAGCCAAAACAGTAAGCTGCTGTCAAGAAACTAGGCTAGGCCGGATCATCCGGGCCTTGAGCCGGACATCCGGGCCGGGGGTCATGAATAGTCCGTGTTTTATTAGTTTTGATGATTTGGACGGCTAGGCAAGTCCTTTTCTTGTACGGGAAGTCCACCCGCATCTTATATAGACAAGAGGTGACGGCCGATTGAACAACAACACACAATCGATCAAATCTATCTACACTTTTACCTTTACTTTTCCTTCTCCCTTGTTCTTCTTCTTCCCCGTTCGTCGTTCGTTCTTCTTCATTGCAGGGCGGCGAACCTCGAGGCCCTAGGGGCGATCAGGTCGACCTAGGGCAGCCCATAGCCGCCGCGCGCCCAGACGGGGTCCCTCCCGGGCGTGTGGGGTTTCGGGTCTACAAAAGCGCCCGCCGGATTGTCTTGCGTACCGCGCTTCCGGCGGGTCTCCTTCGACGTGAGCTGCGGTGCATCACCCCCGGCGTCGACGGTACACGGTGACGTGTTCGTGTGCGAACACTCACGAGATTAGCTGCCATTGTTTACTGGAGAGGGCTTTTAGGTTGATTCTTTTTGCAGATGATTAATAGACAAATTCCTCACGTCCACCAATTTATTTCAGAATTTTCGTTGTTCCAGAAGTATTTGATTTAGTCAGATTGCTATAGACTGTTCTGTTTTTCGTGTGTTGTTTGCTTATTTTAATGAATTTATGGGTTTTATCGGGCGGTATGAACCATAGAGAAGTTGGAATACAATAGGTTTAACACCAATATAAATAAAGAATGATTTCATTACAGTACCTTAAGGTGGTGGTTTGTTTTCTTATACTAATGGAGCTCATGAGATTTTCTGTTGAGTTTTGTGTTGTGAAGTTTTCAGGTTTTTGGGTAAAGATTTGATGGATTTTGGAATAAGGAGTGGCAAGAGCCTAAGCTTGTGGATGCCCAAGGAACCCCAAGGTAAAATTCAAGGACAAACAAAAGCCTAAGCTTTGGGATGCCCTGGAAGGCATCCCCTCTTTCGTCTTCGTCTGTCAGTAACTTTACTTGAGGCTATATTTTTATTCACCACATGATATGTGTTTTGCTTGGAGCGTCTTGTATGATTTGAGTCTTTGCTTTTTAGTTTACCACAATCATACTTGTTGTACACACGTTTTGGGAGAGACACACATGAATCGGAATTTATTAGAATACTCTATGTGCTTCACTTATATCTTTTGAGCTAGATAATTTTGCTCTAGTGCTTCACTTATATCTTTTGAGCTAGATAATTTTGCTCTAGTGCTTCACTTAATTGAGAGCACGGTGGTGGTTTTATTATAGAAATTATTGATCTCTCATGCTTCACTTATATTATTTTGAGAGTATTTTAGAACAGCATGGTAATTTGCTTTGGTTATAAAATTAGTTCTAATATGATGGGCATTCAAGATGGGTATAATAAAAACTTTCATATAGAGTGCATTGAATACTATGAGAAGTTTGATACTTGATGATTGTTTTGAGATATGAAGATGGTGATATTAGAGTCATGCTAGTTGAGTATTTGTGAATTTGAGAAATACTTGTGTTGAGGTTTGTAAGTCCCGTAGCATGCACGTATGGTAACCGTTGTGTAACAAATTTTAAGCATGAGGTGTTTCTTTGATTGTCCTCCTTATGAGTGGTGGTCGGGGACGAGCGATGGTCTTTTCCTACCAATCTATCCCCCTGGGAGCATGTGCGTAGTGCTTGGTTTTGATGATTTGTAGATTTTTGCAATAAGTATGTGAGTTCTTTATGATTAATGTTGAGTCCATGGATTATACGCACTCTCACCCTTTCGCCATTGTTAGCCTCTCTAGTACCGCGCAACTTTTGTCGGTACCATAAACCCACCATATACCTTCCTCAAAACAGCCACCATACCTACCTATTATGGCATTTCCATAGCCATTCCGAGATATATTGCCATGCAACTTTCCACCGTTCCGTTTATTATGACACACTTCATCATAGTCATATTGCTTGATCATGTAGTTGACATCGTATTTGTGGCAAGGCCACCATTAATAATTTTTCATACATCGCACTCTTGATTCATTGCCCATCCCGGTACACCGTCGGAGGCACTCATATAGAGTCATATTTTGTTCTAGTATCGAGTTGTAATCCTTGAGTTGTAAATAAATAGAAGTGTGATGATCATCATTATTAGAGCATTGTCCCGTGTGAGAAAAAAAAGAGAAAAGCCAAATAAAAAAGGAGAAGGCCCAAAAAAAGAGAGAAAGAAAGGCCAAATAAAAAAGAGAAGGCCCAAGAAAATGAGAGAAAAAGAGAGAAGGGGCAATGTTACTATCCTTTTTTCCACACTTGTGCTTCAAAGTAGCACCATGATCTTCATGATAGAGAGTCTCTTATTTTGTCACTTTCATATACTAGTGGGAATTTTCATTATAGAACTTGGCTTGTATATTCTGACAATGGGCTTCCTCAAATGCCCTAGGTCTTCGTGAGCAAGCAAGTTGGATGCACACCCACTTAGTTTCTTTTGTTGAGCTTTCATACATTTATAGCTCTAGTGCATCCGTTACATGGCAATCCCTACTCACTCACATTGATATCTATTGATGGGCATCTCCATAGCCCATTAATATGCCTACTGATGTGATACCATCTTCCTCCTTTTTGTGTTCACAACCACCATTCTATTCCACCTATAGTGCTATGTTCATGGCTCGCGCTCATGTATTGCGTGAAAGTTGGAAAAGTTTGAGAATACTAAAGTATGAAACAATTGCTTGGCTTGTCATCAGGGTTGTGCATGATTAGAGCATTTTTGTGTGACGAAGATGGAGCATGGCCAAACTATATGATTTTGTAGGGATGAGCTTTCTTTGGCTATGTTATTTTGAGAAGACATAATTGCTTGATTAGTATGCTTGAAGTATTATTGTTTTTGTGTCAATATTAAACTTTTGTCTTGAATCTTTCGGATCTGAACATTCATGCCACAATAAATAAAAATACATTGAAAATATGTTAGGTATCATTCTGCATCAAAAATTATGTTTTTATCATTTACCTACTCGAGGACGAGCAGGAATTAAGCTTGGGGATGCTTGATACGTCTCCAACGTTTCCATAATTTTTATTGTTCCATGCTATTATATTATCTGTTTTGGATGTTTAATGGGCTTTAATATGCTCTTTTATATTATTTTTTGGACTAACCTATTAACCGAAGGCCCAGTGTCAGTTTCTGTTTTTTTGCCTATTTCAATGTTTTG
The DNA here is from genome assembly GCA_963921465.1 of Triticum timopheevii. Classification (NCBI taxonomy): domain Eukaryota; kingdom Viridiplantae; phylum Streptophyta; class Magnoliopsida; order Poales; family Poaceae; genus Triticum; species Triticum timopheevii. The sequence continues at coordinate 544,928,358 of OY997272.1, forward strand.
CAGAAAAGGAATACCAAACGGAATGAAACCTTCGCGATCCAGAAGACTTGGAGTTGAAGTCTGGAACTCCGCGAGGCGGCCACGAGGCAGGAGGGCGTGCCCCCACCCTCGTGGGCCCCATGGAGCTCCACCGACGTACTTCTTTCGCCTATATATACTCTTATACCCTAAAAACATCAGGGGGAGCCACGAAACCACTTTTCCACCGCCACAACCTTCTGTACCCATGAGATCCCATCTTGGGGCCTTTTCCGGCGATCTGCCGGAGGGGAAATCGATCACGGAGGGCTTCTACATCAACACCATAGCCTCTCTGATGATGTGTGAGTAGTTTACAATAGACCTTCGGGTCCATAGTTATTAGCTAGATGGCTTCTTCTCTCTCTTTGGTTCTCAATACAAAGTTCTCCTTGATGTTCTTGGAGATCTATTCGATGTAATACTCTTTTGCGGTGTGTTTGCCGAGATCCGATGAATTGTGGATTTATGATCAAGTTTATCTATGAATAATATTTGGTTCTTCTCTGAATTCTTATATGCATGATTTGATATCTTTGCAAGTCTCTTCGAATTATCAGTTCAGTTTGGCCTACTAGATTGATCTTTCTTGCAATGGGAGAAGTGCTTAGCTTTGGGTTCAATCTTGCGGTATCCTTTCCCAGTGACAGTAGGGGCAGCAAGGCACGTATTGTATTGTTGCCATCGAGGATAAAAAGATGGGGTTTATATCATATTGCTTGAGTTTATCCGTCTACATCATGTGATCTTGCTTAATGCGTTACTCTGTTCTTATGAACTTAATACTCTAGATGCATGCTGGATAGCGATCGATGTGTGGAGTAATAGTAGTAGATGTAGAATCGTTTTGGTCTAGTTGACACGGACGTGATGCCTATATTCATGATCATTGCCTAGATATTCTCATAACTATGCACTTTTCTATCAATTGCTCTGCAGTAATTTGCTCACCCACCGTAATATATGCTATCTTGAGAGAAGCCACTAGTGAAACCTATGGCCCCCGGGTCTCTTTCTTATTATATTGCATCTCTTTTATTTACTTCACATCTCGTTTTACTATTTTGCAATCTTTACTTTCCAATCTATACAACAAAAATACCAAAAATATTTATCTTACTATCTTTATTAGATCTCACTTTTGTGAGTGACCGTGAAGGGATTGACAACTCCTTTATCGTGTTGGTTGCAAGGTTCTTGATTGTTTGTGCAGGTACTAGGTGACTTGCGTGTTATCTCCTACTGGATTGATACCTTGGTTCTCAAAAACTGAGGGAAATACTTACGCTACTTTGCTGCATCACGCTTTCCTCTTCAAGGGAAAACCAACGCATGCTCAAGAGGTAGTACTCTTTTGTTAGGGACTCTCCATTTCTGACCGGTAAAAATAAGCGCATATGTGCTAGCTCGGCTCATTTCCGCAACACGTCATGCCGAGGTGAGGCGGACGATGGAGGAGGAGCGCACGGGAACCACTTCTCTTCTCAAACTCCAATAGCATGTGAAGAGAATCTCTTATAAGGAGGTATAACTCCTCTCCAACTAGCAATGTGGGACTAAACTTCCCACCACACATAGTGCCATATAACCCACATGGACCCTTGTACATTTGTTGAAATTGTTAGACGGGCCCTAGGCCCACCCTCATATTTCAACGATTCTTCACCGGATCTCAAGTGTCCATTTTTTCCTTTGTTCCAAACATTGTTTGGATATACCAATATTTCAGTGGAGACCTGTTAAGGTTGAACTCCACCTAGAGCAAGTAGCTACACTCCTTCACAATTCAACAATGTACTATGCCTTGAATTGTCAGTTTGGCGTAAAGAAGTTTCACCACATGTCTTACTAGTACTAGACTGTCAAATGCTGACCCCTCGAGTGGAGCATATTAACACTCCTAGCCTATTCATGAGCTTGCTAATGATCACTCCAATCTCATAGACTGTGACTAGCAGTCGGGCTCATATAGGTGTGCTCCTTCAAAGATCGCTCTATATGATAGCATCTTCCTTGTATAAGCTTTGAAACACATTAAGCCAGTAGTCAACCTGCCATACAGTTTCCGATAGTATTGCATCTCCAATGAAGTGGGTTAGTAAATTTACTCTCCTTAGTTCACCAGTGGCTTGTTTCCTAGGCCCTACTTCACGGGATCTCCGATCACATAGGTTGGGTTACCACCATGGCAACTAATGTGAGTCTCATACCCATCTACCTTGATGCATTATCTATCACAACACGCGATAGCCCTTTAGTAAAGGGATCTGCTAGGTTCTTAGCCATTTGGATATAATTCAATGCTATCACCCAAGTTTTTTTAAAACATTTGATAGCTTTCACTCTCATTCTTATATGTTTCTTGGACTTCACGTTGTCCTTTGAACTCTTTACTTTGGTAATAAATGTCTGATTGTCACAACTCATAAGGATAGCCGGAACCAGCTTCTCAACCACTGGCAAGTACATCAAAAGATCTCAAAGCCATTCTGCTTCGACACCAGATGTGTCCAATGCTGTTAATTCTCCTTCCGTTGTCGATCTTGTTAGGATCATTTGCTTGCAAGACTTCTAGGAAACAGCGCCACATCCAAGAGTAAATATATACCCAGTTGTGGCCTTCATCTCATCAGCATCAAAGATCCAATTCGCATCACTATACCCTTCAAGTACTGACGGGTGTCCATTGTAGTGAAGTCCATAGTCCATAGTACCTTTCAGATAACGTATAATTCTTTCAATAGCATGTCAATGTACATCACCCAGATTGGAAACAAACTGGCTTAGTTTGCTCAGAGCAAACGCGATGTCAGGCCTCGTTGCGCTTGCTAGATACATGAGTGAGCCAATAATTTGAGAGTATCTCAATTGATATTTAGTTGTGCCTTTGAACTTTCGAATCAGCACACTAGGATCATATGGTGTTTGAGATGGTTTGCAGTCCGAATATCCAAAATGACTCAAAACCTTCTCAACATAATGGGATTGCAGAAGTGTAATCCCACCCTCATCATCTCTTAGTAGCTTGATGTTCAAGATAACATCGGCCACCCCAAGGTCCTTCATCTCAAAGTTCCAAGATAGAAACGACTTGACCTCCTCAATGGCTTTGAGGTTGGTTCAAATATCAGTATGCCATCAACATACAAGCACAATATAACTCCTTCGCCCCCACCATGGCGATAATATACACATTTGTCAGCTTCATTAACAACGAAGCCAACATATGTCAGAGTTGTATTAAACTTCTCATGTCATTGCTTAGGTGCTTGTTTCAGGCCATATAAAGATTTCATAAACTTACACACCTTTCCTTCTTGACCATCTATCACAAAGCCATCTGGTTGTTGCATGTTGATACGTCTCCAATGTATCTATAATTTTTGATTGCTCCATGCTACTTTATCTACTGTTTTGGACTATATTGGGCTTTATTTTCCAATTTTATATTACTTTTGGGACTAACCTATTAACCAGAGGCCCAGCCCAGAATTGTTGTTTTTTGCCTTTTTCAGTATTTCGAAGAAATAGAATATCAAACGGAGTCCAAACGGAATGAAACCTTCGGGATCGTGATTTTCCAACCGAACGTGACCCAGGAGACTTGGACCCTACTCCAAGCAGTGCCCGAGGAGGTCACGAGGGTGGAGGGCGCCCCCCTGGGCGCGCCCCTACCTCGTGGGCCCCTCGGAGCTCCACCGACGTACTCCTTCCTCCTATATATACCTACGTATCCCCGAACAATCAGAACAGGAGCCCAAAACCTAATTCCACCGCCGCAACCTTCTGTATCCACGAGATCCCATCTTGGGGCCTGTTCCGGAGCTCCGCCGGAGGGGGCATCCACCACGGAGGGCTTCTACATCATCACCATAGCCCCTCCGATGAAGTGTGAGTAGTTTACTTCAGACCTTCGGGTCCGTAGCTAGTAGCTAGATGGCTTCTTCTCTCTTTTTGGATCTCAATACAATGTTCTCCCCCTCTCTCGTGGAGATCTATTTGATGTAATCTTCTTTTTGCGGTGTGTTTGTTGAGATCGATGAATTGTGGGTTTATGATCCAGTATTATCTATGGAAAATATTTGATTCTTCTCTGAATTCTTTTATGTATGATTGAGTTATCTTTGCAAGTCTCTTCAAATTATCCTTTTTGGTTTGGCCAACTAGATTGGTAGTTCTTGCAATGGGAGAAGTGCTTACCTTTGGGTTCAATCTTGCGGTGTCCTTACTCAGTGACAGAAAGATTTGCAAGGCACGTACTGTATTATTGCCATCGAGGATAGCAAGATGGGGTTTTTATCATATTGCATGAATTTATCCCTCTACATCATGTCATCTTGCTTACGGCGTTACTCTGTTTTTACTTAATACTCTAGATGCATGCTGGATAGCGGTCGATGAGTGGAGTAATAGTAGTAGATGCAGAATCGTTTCGATCTACTTGTTTTGGACGTGATGCCTATATACATGATCATTGCCTAGATATACTCATAACTATGCTCAATTCTATCAATTGCTCACCAGTAATTTGTTCACCCACCGTAGAATACTTATGCTCTTGAGAGAAGCCACTAGTGAAACCTATGGCCCCCGGGTCTATTCTCATCATATCAATCTAAATCACTTTATTTACTTGCTTTGTTTTTACTTTATCTTTACTTTTTACTTTGCATCTATCTATCAAAAATACCAAAAATATTATCTCTATCAGATCTCACTCTCGTAAGTGACCGTGAAGGGATTGACAACCCCTAAGCGTTGGTTGCGAGTTGCTATCGTTTTGTGTAGGTACGAGGTACTTGTGCGTGGTCTCCTACTGGATTGATACCTTGGTTCTCAAAAACTGAGGGAAATACTTACACTACTTTACTGCATCATCCTCTCCTCTTCGGGGAAATCCAACGCAGTGCTCAAGAGGTAGCAAGAAGAATTTCTGGCATCATTGCTGGGGAGGCTCACGTAAGCAAGTCAACTATACCAAGTACCCATCGCAATCCCTATCTCTCGCATTACATTATTTGCCATTTGCCTCTCGTTTTCCTCTCCGCCACTTCACCCTTGCCGTTTTATTTGCCCTCTCTTTCCCAATCTCCTCCTCTCTTTCCCGTTTGCCTTTTTTCCATCGCCTTTCTGTTTGCTTGTGTGTTGGATTACTTGTTGCCATGGCACAAGATAATACCAAATTGTGTGATTTCTCGAATACCAATAATAATGATTTCCTTAGTACTCTGATTGCTCCTCTTAATAGTGATGAGTCTTGTGAAATCAATACCGCTTTGTTGAATCTTGTTATGAAAGATCAATTCGCCGGCCTTCCTAGTGAAGATGCCGCTACTCATCTAAACAATTTTGTTGATTTGTGTGATATGCAAAAGAAGAAAGATACAAATAACAATATTGTCAAATTGAAGTTATTTCCGTTTTCACTTAGAGATCGTGCTAAAGTTTGGTTTTCGTCTTTGCCTAAAAATAGTATTGATTCTTGGAACAAGTGCAAAGATGCTTTTATCTCTTAAGTATTTTCCTCCTGCTAAGATTATCACTCTTAGGAACGATATCATGAATTTTAAACAACTTGAGCATGAGCATGTTGCCCAATCTTGGGAAAGAATGAAACTAATGCTTCGCAATTGCCCTACTCATGGTTTGAATTTATGGATGATCATACAAAAATTTTATGCCAGATTGAATTTTGCTTCTAGAAATCTTTTAGATTCGGCCGCGGGAGGTACTTTTATGGAAATTACGTTAGGAGATTCTACCAAATTGCTTGATAATATTATGGCTAATTATTCTCAATGGCACACCGAAAGATCTTCTAGTAAAAAAGTGCATGCTATAGAAGAAATCAATGTTTTGAGTGAAAAGATGGATGAACTTATGAAGATGTTTGCTCCTAAAAATACTCCTCTTGATCCCAATGATATGCCTTTATCTATTTTGCTTGAGAATAATAACGAATCTATGGATGTGAATTTTGTTGGTAGGAATAGTTTTGGAAACAACGCGTATAGAGGGAATTTTAATCCTAGGCCTTATCCTAGTAATCCTTCTAATAATTATGGAAATTCCTAAAATAACTCTTATGGAAATTTTAATAAGATGTCCTCTGAATTTGAGAGTAGTGTTAAAGAGTTTATGAATTCACAAAAGAATTTTAATGCTTTGCTTGAAGAGAAATTGCTTAAAGTTGATGATTTGGCTAGGAACGTTGATAGAATTTCTCTTGAAATTGATTCTTTAAAGCTTAGATCTATTCCTCCTAAGCATGATATCAATGAGTCTCTCAAAGCCATGAGAATTTCCATTGATGAGTGCAAGGAAAGAACCGCTAGGATGCGTGCTTCCAAAGATGCCTTTATTAAAGCGTATTCTTCCAATCCCTATGAAAATCAAGATGAAGATCTAAAAGTTATTGATGTGTCCCCCATTAAATCTTTGTTTTGCAATATGAATCTTGATGAATCTGAAGATTATCTTCCTTTACCTAGAAGGCGTTCTAAGAATTCAGAGTTTCTAGATCTTGATGATGAAATTGATGAAAGTGGGATTGAAATAAATAAAAACCGTGATGTTGCTAAACCCACTATTTTGGATCTTGAGGAATTTAATTATGAAAATTGCTCTTTGATTGGTTATATTTCCTTGTTGCAATCTGTGCTAGATTCTCCTCATGCTTATAGTCAAAATAAGGCCTTTACCGAACACATCGTTGATGCCTTGATGTAATCTTATGAAGAAAAACTTGAGTTGAAAGTTTCTATCCCTAGAAAACTCTATGATGAGTGGGAACCCACTATTAAAATTAAAATTAAAGATTTTGAGTTTCATGCTTTGTGTGATTTGGGTGCTAGTGTCTCTACTATCCCCAAAACTTTATGTGATTTGCTAGATTTCCGTGATTTTGATGATTGCTCTCTAAACTTGCATCTTGCGGATTCCACTATTAAAAAACCTATGGGAAGAATTAATGGTGCTCTTATTGTTGCAAATAGGAATTATGCGCCCGTAGATTTTATAGTTCTTGATATAGATTGCAATCCTTCATGTCCTATTATTCTTGGTAGACCTTTCCTTAGAACGATTGGTGCAATTGTTGATATGAAGGAAGGGAATATTAGATTCCAATTTCCCTTAAAGAAGGGTATGGAACACTTCCCTAGAAAGAAAATAAAATTACCATATGAATCTATTATGAGAGCCACTTATGGATTGCCTACCAAAGATGGCAGTACCTATATCTATCCTTGCTTTTATGCCTAGCTAGGGGCGTTAAACGATAGCGCTTGTTGGGAGGCAACCCAATTTTATTTTGTATCTTTTGTTTTTGCTTCTATTTATGAATAAATAATCTATCTACCTTCTGTTTGGATGTGGTTTTATGTTTTAATTAGTGTTTGTGCCAAGTAGGACCTATAGGATAACCTACGATGATAGTTGATTTGATTCTGCTGAAAAACAGAAACTTTGCGCGCACGAATTTAGTTATGATAAATCACAGGAACGTGCTTTTGCGTTGATTCTTTTTGAAGCTGATCAATAAAAAAATTGTCCAGGACTTCCTATTTTGGTAGAATTTTTAGAGTTCCAGAAGTTTGCGTTAGTTACAGATTGCTACAGACTGCTCTGTTTTTGACAGATTCTTTTTTCGTGTGTTGTTTGCTTATTTTGATGAATCTATGGCTAGTAAATTAGTTTATAAACCATAGAGAAGTTGGAATACAGTAGGTTTAACACCAATATAAATAAATAATGAGTTCATTACAGTACCTTGAAGTAGTCTTTTGTTTTCTTTCTCTAACGAAGCTCACAAGATTTCTGTTGAGTTTTGTGTTGTGAAGTTTTCAAGTTTTGGGTGAATTCTTTTGATGGATTATGGAACAAGGAGTGGCAAGAGACTAAGCTTGGGGAAGCACATAGAAACCCCAAGATAATCCAAGGACACCAAAAAGTCAAAGCTTGGGGATGCCCCGGAAGGCATCCCCTCTTTCGTCCACTTCCATCGGTAATTTACTTGGAGCTATATTTTTATTCACCAACATGATGTGTGTTTTGCTTGGAGCGTCTTGTATTATTTGTGTCTTTGCTTGTTAACTACCACAATCATACTTGCTGTACACACCTTTTCTAGAGAGCCATACATGAATTGGAATTTGTTAGAATACTCTATGTGCTTCACTTATATCTTTTGAGCTTGATAGTTTTGCTCATAGTGCTTCACTTATATCTTTTGAGCGTGATAATTTTTGCTCTAGTACTTCACTTAGATCTTTTAGAGCACGGTGGTGGATTTGTTTTAAAGAAACTATTTGATCTCTCATGCTTCACTTAGATTATTTTGAGAGTCTTTGATAGCATGGTAATTTGCTTAATGTTAATATACTTGGTGTTCAAGATATGTGAAACTTTCTTTTGAGTGAATTGAATACTAAGATAAGTTTGATGCTTGATAATTGTTTTGAGATATGGAGGTAATAATATCAAAGTCATGCTAGTTGGGTGATTATGAATTTGAGAAATACTTGTGTTGAAGTTTGCAAGTCCCGTAGCATGCACGTATGGTTAAAGTTGTGTAACAAATTTGAAACATGAAGTGTACCTGGCTTGTGCATCCTTATGAGTGGCGGTCGGGGACGAGCGATGGTCTTTTCCTACCAATCTATCCCCCTAGGAGCATGCGCGTAGTACTTGAATTGCTGATGACTTCTAAATTTTTGCAATAAGTATATGAGTTCTTTTGACTAATGTTGAGTCCAAGGATTATACGCACTCTCACCTTTCCACCTTTGCTAGCCTCTTCGGTACCGTGCATTGCCCTTTCTCACCTTGAGAGTTGGCGCAAACTTTGCCGGTGCATCCAAACCCCGTGATACGATACGCTCTATCACACATAAACCTCCTTATACCTTCCTCAAAACAGCCACCATACCTACCTATCATGGCATTTCCATAGCCATTCCGAGATATATTGCCATGCAATTTCCACCATCATCATCATGACATACATTACTTTTGTCATATTGCCATTGCATGATCTTGTAGTTGACATCGTATTTGTGGCAAAGCCAGCATGCATTATTTTCCATACATGTCACTCTTGATTCATTGCACCATCCCGGTACACCGTCGGAGGCATTCATATAGAGTCATATCTTGTTCTAAATTTCGAGTTGTAATCCTTGTGTTGTAATCAATAGAAGTGTGATGACCATCATTATTAGAGCATTGCCCAAATAAAAAAAGAAGAAGGAGAAAGGCCAAAAAGAAAAAAAAGAAAGGCCCAAAAAAAGGGCAATGGTACTATCTCTTTTTCCACACTTGTGCTTCAAAGTAGCACCTTGTTCTTCATGTAGTGAGTCTCATATATTATGCTTCAAAGTAGCACGTTGTTCCTCATGTAGTGAGTCTCATAAGTTGTCCTTTTTATACTAGTGGGAATTTTTCATTATAGAACTTGGCTTGTATATTCCTACGATGGGCTTCCTCAAATGCCCTAGGTCTTCGTGAGCAAGCAAATTGGATGCACACCCACTAGTTTTCTTTTGTTGAGCATTCATAGCTCTAGTGCATCCGTTGCATGGCAATCCCTACTCACTCACATTGATATCTATTGATGGGCATCTCCATAGCCCGTTGATACGCCTAGTTGATGTGACACTTTCTCCTTTTTTGTCTTCTCCACACAATCCCCATCATCATATTCTATTCCACCCATAGTGCTATATCCATGGCTCACGCTCATATACTGCGTGAAGGTTGAAAAAGTTTTAGATTATTTAAGTATGAAACAATTGCTTGGCTTGTCATCGGGGGTATAGAAGTTGGGAACATCTTTGTGTGACGAAAATGAAGCATAGCCTAACTATATGATTTTGTAGGGATGAACTTTCTTTTGCCATGTTATTTTGAGAAGACATGATTGCTTTGATTAGTATGCTTGAAGTATTATTATTTTTGTGTCAATATGAACTTTTGTCTTGAATCTTTCGGATCTGAATATTCTTATCACAATTAAGAAGATTTACATTGAAATAATGCCAAAGTATCACTCCGCATCAAAAATTCTTTTTTATCATTTACCTACTCAAGGACGAGCAGGAATTAAGCTTGGAGATGCCTGATACGTCTCCAACTTATCTATAATTTTTGATTGCTCCATGCTACTTTATCTACTGTTTTGGACTATATTGGGCTTTATTTTCCACTTTTATATTACTTTTGGGACTAACCTATTAACCGGAGGCCTAACCCAGAATTGCTGTTTTTTGCCTTTTTCAGTATTTCAAAGAAACAGAATATCAAACGGAGTCCAAACGGAATGAAACCTTCGGGATCGTGATTTTCCAACCGAACGTGACCCAGGAGACTTGGACCCTACTCCAAGCAGTGCCCAAGGAGGTCACAAGGGTGGAGGGCGCCCCCCTAGGCGCTCCCCCTACCTCGTGGGCCCCTCGAAGCTCCACCGACGTACTCCTTCCTCCTATATATACCTACATATCCCCGAACGATCAGAACAGGAGCCAAAAACCTAATTCCACCGCCGCAACCTTCTGTATCCACGAGATCCCATCTTTGGGCCTGTTCCGGAGCTCCGCCGGAGGGGGCATCCACCACGGAGGGCTTCTACATCATCACCATAGCCCCTCCGATGAAGTGTGAGTAGTTTACTTCAGACCTTCGAGTCCATAGCTAGTAGCTAGATGGCTTCTTCTCTCTTTTTGGATCTCAATACAATGTTCTCCCCCTCTCTCGTGGAGATCTATTTGATGTAATCTTCTTTTTGCGGTGTGTTTGTTGAGACCGATGAATTGTGGGTTTATGATCCAGTATTATCTATGGAAAATATTTGATTCTTCTCTGAATTCTTTTATGTATGATTGAGTTATCTTTGCAAGTCTCTTCGAATTATCCTTTTTGGTTTGGCCAACTAGATTGGTAGTTCTTGCAATGGGAGAAGTGCTTAGCTTTGGGTTCAATGTTGCGGTGTCCTTACTCAGTGACAGAAAGAGTTGCAAGGCACGTATTGTATTGTTGCCATCGAGGATAACAAGATGGGTTTTTTATCATATTGCATGAATTTATCCCTCTACATCATGTCATCTTGCTTACGGCGTTACTCTGTTTTTACTTAATACTCTAGATGCATGCTGGATAGCGGTCGATGAGTGGAGTAATAGTAGTAGATGCAGAATCATTTCGATCTACTTGTTTTGGACGTGATGCCTATATACATGATCATTGCCTAGATCTGTCAATTGCTCAACAGTAATTTGTTCACCCACCGTAGAATACTTATGCTCTTGAGAGAAGCCACTAGTGAAACCTATGGCCCCCGGGTCTATTCTCATCATATCAATCTATATCACTTTATTTACTTGCTTTATTTTTACTTTATCTTTACTTTTTACTTTGCATCTATCTATCAAAAATACCAAAAATATTATCTCTATCAGATCTCACTCTCGTAAGTGACCGTGAAGGGATTGACAACCCCTAAGCGTTGGTTGCGAGTTGCTATCGTTTTGTGTAGGTACGAGGGACTTGTGCGTGGTCTCCTACTGGATTGATACCTTGGTTCTCAAAAACTGAGGGAAATACTTACGCTAGTTTACTGCATCATCCTCTCCTCTTCGGGAAATCCAACGCAGTGCTCAAGAGGTAGCACATGTAGATTTCCTTGTCTAGCTCTCCATTCAGGAAAGCCGTCTTAACATCCATCTGGTGGACGTGAAGACTATGCGAGGCCGCCCATGAGGGTAATACTCGAAAGGTGGTCAGTCTGGCCACAGGAGAATATGTATCAAAGAAATCTTCTTCTCCTTTCTAGGCATAACCCTTGGCCACAAGTCTAGCCTTGTACTTTTCAATCGCACCGTCGGGCCTAAGCTTCTTTTTGAATACCCACTTACATCCCAATGGTTTGCAACCATAGGGACGTTCAGTGATTTCCCATGAACCTTTAGCCATGATGGAATCCATCTCGCTATGGACCACATCTCTCTAGTAGTCAGCATCTGAAGATTTATACGTTTCTAAAATAGAAGTGGGAGTATCATCCACAAGGTACACAGGAAATCATCACCAAAGGTTTTTGCAGTCCTTTGTCTCTTACGCCTACCAAGGGTTTCCTTATCATCATCCTCAGGATTTTCATCATGTGTTTGTTCATAATATTCCATAGGAATAGCAAGCTCAAGAATCTCCTTAGATTCCTGTCTAGAAGTGCTTTGCATATCTCCCATAGGAAAAATATCCTCAAAGAATGTAGCATCCTTAGACTCCATAATAGTATTGACCTTCACGCCAGGTACCTCAGATTTCACTACTAGGAATCTATAGCCAACACTATTCTTAGCATGGCCCAAATTAACACGGTCCATGGTCCTTGGTCCAAGCTTACGCTTTTTGGGGATCGACAAATTGACTTTCACCAAGCAGCCCCAAGTATGCAAGTATGAGTGTCGTCCTTCTCTTCTCCCATTGCTCATAGAGAGTAACATCATTGTCCTTTGTAGAAACTTTATTCGGGACATGACATGATGTCAATACAACCTCCCCCCACCGTGCATTGGATAAATCCGATGTATCTAACATGGCGTTAATCAAATCAGTTAGAGTACAATTTTCTATTCTATAACCCCGTTTGACTGGGGTGAATAGAGATACGTCCTCTCATGAATAATGTCGTGTTACGCACAAAAAGAATCAAACTCACTTGAGAAGTACTCGCCATCACGATTTGACCGGACTCGTTTAATTTTCTTTTCAAGTTGATTCTCAACTTTTGTCTTATAGATTTTAAAGTAGTGTAGAGCCTTATCTTTATTTTTAACAGATATACATAGAAATATCGAGTGGAAACATCTATCAACGTCATGAAGTATTTCTTTCCACCTTTAGTCAACACACCATTCATCTCACAAAGAATAAATGTATGAGTTCTAGTGGTGCCAAGTGTCTCTCCTCCACAACCTTGTGGGGCTTGCGAGGTTGCTTAGATTGCACATACGAATGACACTTAGAACATTTGGCTAAAGTGAAACTCGGGGTTAATTTCAACTTTGCTAGCCGTGTCCCACGCGACCAGGAACATCCTCGCCCTGGGCCTCGTGCCGTAGTCCACCACATTGTAGTCCACCATTGCCGTCAACACGACCAGCAGTAGTGAGAGCCTATGACAACTCGTCCTCTGTGTGTTTTGTTTCACGTGATCGATCGGACGCTATCTCCCTAAGTATGATATGATGATGATGATGATTCCATCGGGTGGATAATTATGCCTACACGGGACGAGAAAGAAGAAGAACAACCCAAGTGCCTACATGGCAATTTTTTTAACTCAACCTGATGTTTTTGCCACTGTTATTTTTTCAGCACGGTGAAATTTGCGGTGTTTTTTTCGCTAATGATGCTGCTATTGTGGTGGTTTTGTGCATTTTACTCTAAGAGTAATGTTTATACTGAAATTTTATACTTATTGAAACTAACTATGCCATAATCTTGTTTGAGTGAGTATAATTTTCTACTCCCTCCGTTCCTAAATATAAGTCTTTTTAGAGATTCCAATAAGGACTACATATGGAGCAAAATGGGCAAATGTATACTTTAAAATACATGTATATACATCCGTATATAGTTCATATTAAAATCTCAAAAAAAACACATATATATTTAGATTTAGGAACAGAGGGAGTATTATGTAGTCATCAGAGCTAACCATATAAAAATACTTAAATTGTTCTTTGTTACGGTTGCAATGTGTATCACTTAAATATTTACTATTGCTAAATTTAGATATATGATGTAACAAAAATTCTATTTGACTTAATTTTTGAAAAAATGCATTAGTTATATAGTGTATACATATATATTTACATGTTTATATGCGTGTATGTGTGCGTGTGCATGCATATTTTTGTATCATTAAATATCATGGTATACTCTAACAAATATCTTAATAATGTTCGAGTGTATATTTAGTTAAGCATGTTTGTACAAATTTCTAGTGTATGGAGAATTTGTCTTGCAAGTTAGGTTCATGAATAAACTGAAATCATGTACATGAGATCCAATTGATTCTTGAACATGTGGTCCTGGGTCGACAATGTCATCATCTAATTCAAATCATGTACACAGTTCTCTAGGATATACTAATTTTTTTCTTCAGTTATTCAAATCCATAGATGACATGAAAATCCTTATTGTTTATTATCCCTAGATCTTCCTATTTAAATCCTTATCTTATTCAACTTTTCTAGCTCTACCGGACTCCTTGCTTAGTCACTTGGAATCTACAGACGAACTGGGTTAGCAGTTTACAACTCGGCAACTAGACAAAAAAAAAACTTCCGTTCCTCTTTGGTCTAACCGAACACTACCAAACGGAGCCGAGTGAAAAATCTTTCAAACTTTTAGCCCTTTGAAGTAATTGAACAATTCTCAGTTGGTTCCTTTGAGCAACACTTCACGAGTCTCCGAATGAGACATGTTCGGTGCAACAACCACCTCTTTTACAAAGAAGGCTGAATCAAGAGAGTTAGGGTTTGCCCATTTCACTTCTCCACTCGCCCCGGCGCCTCAGATAGGTCGCATTTGCCTCGCCATCTTCATTCTCCCCATATTCCACCATGCCTTGCTGTTACATCTTCGCTCTGTCGCCAATTTCAGAAAATCTTAGGTGTAAATTCTGATTGCTTGTATTTGCTACAACCTCTTGGATTTATTGCACAACTTTGCGCTAAGATCTTCCTTTTTTTCCCCGAGATTGAGACCTTTTTCTCGGAAAAACCCACTGGAAAGAAGATAGCACAATAATTACCAAGATTACAGAAACAACAATCACATATCCCATTTACAAGGACCATAATATGATTTTTGTAGGGCGTGTTTGGTTGCCTGCATGAGGCCCAACAACGCCCATGCGGGAAGAAAATAGGCTGTTTGGTTGGCTGCATACATTGTTGGGCCTGCATGGCATGATGTTTAAAACACTCCTGGGCCTGGCTCCCTGGGAACGGTCGAATCAGCAGTTTCTCCAGAGCCAGGCCCGAGCGGTGCACGTGGGTGGCGGCGGCTGCACGCGCATGGCCATGCTCGAGAAGCCGCGTTGCTTCCCGAAGCGTCGACAGTTATTAGCCTCACCGGCCCTCACCGCCCCCTCTCCCCACTCTCCCAACTCTCACCGGTGATGACGGATCAGAGGAGAGCAAGAAGACCACCGGACCCCATCACCGGTGAGCGGATCATCACCTGGCCCGCGGCAATGGCGGTAAGCACTTTTCTGTTCGTCGGGCACTACCTTTTCGCGTTTGATCCAGCGGTAGATTCGATCCACAGTGGAGAGGGGAATGGGGAATAGAGGTAGATAAGCATGGCAGTTCATACTAGTTCATACGAGTTCATACTAGTTCATGCAAGATCGGAATAGAGGTAGATGCGGATGGAGTAGAAGGGGATTGGGGGATTGACGGAACACAACAGACACTGGCTAACCGCGGCGGCCGTTGAGGCGTGCGAAGCAGCATGTCGAGTGGCTGGCCTTCATCTTCTTGTCCATCGCCGTGCGGGGCGGTGGGTCATCGTCGTCCTTGGCGGAGTTGAGGTCGATCTGCCAGGTAAGACGGCCTGGCTCCGGCGCCCTCACTAGCATCTGCACCGGTTCTTCCTCCTCCTTAGGATCCCCACCGATGACAGTCGGCGGCACGATTGCCGTCTCCCAGTACACTTCAGCATGACGGTCATTAGGAGCCCAGTGGTTCTTGTACTTGGACTACCTCTTCCTCTGTTTAGCGTCGTCGGAGACGGCCTGATTCATGGCCCAGCGAATGATGTCGACTACCATCGCGCCCTTCGCTGGGTTAGGAATCAGCGTCTTCAACTCTTGTGCAGTGGCCCTCATGAGCACTGCATCATATTCCTTCTGCATGTCAGGCATGGAGCCGAAGTTTGAGCACACCTTCATGGTGTTCTTGAACTTGGTGCGGTCACCAACCGACCACCAGAGGAAGAAGGCCCTCTAGCCAATAACCCAAGGGAAGGGGTTGGCGTTGGAGCTAGAGCTGGAGCTCATGGCGATGGAGAGGAGGAAGGTTGATAGTGAGAGAAGAGAGGGGGTGGGTAAGTAGTGGTGGTTAGGGTGAGTAAATATAGGCGCGATGGAGAGGAGGAAGAGTGACAGTCATGCCATTTTAACTACATGCTCTTCAATAAGCCATGAATTCAGTTCTGTGCATGACTCCATGAATTGTGTGCAGATCGAGGAGAGCAATGAGATGGGCACGGAGGTGCTCCCGACCGTTGACAAGAAGGGCAAGGAGCCGGTTCATCCAATGCTTGAGGTGGTGCTGCCGCCCACCACCGAGGAAGAACTAAAGACGCCAACGGTTGGCGACGACGAGCGCATGGAGGAGCCCCTCAGTAGCAAGCGCTGCAACTACGTCCACTACCATGAGGAGGGTGGCCCAACTCACTTCTACAAGGTCATCCTTGCACCGAAGCTTGAGTGCATCCCCTGAACTTCACAAGCACTTCGTCGCGGTGCCGACGGAGTTCAAGCTGAGGAACAACACGGACTGCTCCTGGAGGGTGACGGTGAAGCTGATGAACGGCAGGGTGACCCTAGATCAGGGTTGGGCCACCTACGCCGCCGTTCATCAGATCAAGATCGGCTACATGGTGACGTTCAAACTCCTGACTCTCGACACCCTCAAGGTCATCATCTTCGACGACGGTGGCATTGAGCAGGTTAACAAGTGCGGGAAGCACGACGAAGTTCATCCTTCGCCGCCAGGGACTAGGGCCGGGGCACCTCCTTCCTAAGTACTATCGAGTCTGCTTTATGGTTTATGCGTTGAACTGTTTGAACTATTGTTATCATGTGTGGTACTATGTTATCTGAAATATGCTGTTAAGTAGTTGATGTCTGTTTATGCTCTGCTCTGCTTATAATGTGTGGTACATGGTTGTGCCGAAGTGTGCTGGTAACCTCACCAACTAGCCAAAGAGGTTACCACACACCAGGCGTTACATACAACCAAACACCATGCCTTGGGTTTGTTCACTAACATGCAGGCAACCAAACACCAGGCAGTGTGGTTCAGCCCATGCAGGCAAGAGGGCATGCAGCCAACCAAACAACTTACAGATGGTGCATTTGAGGCTGCATTTGCATAGCCAGACTGAGTTGAGAAGGCTATGCAGTGCAACTACTATAGACTACGACAATCAAACACGCCCGTAATGGTGGCTAATTACTTTTTTTTCGAGAGTACACAAATTGCGTACCTTAGATTTATAGAAGGCAGAGGGTTAATTACAAGAATTACAACGGGTGGCTAATCCCACAGCGGAAGCAAACCCAAACTCCACTCCACTCCATACACTAAGCAACTACTCGACAAGCTGTTGAACTCCTCTCCTCCGAGCCGCTATCCATAGTCTTAATTCTCGAGCAATGATGTCCGCGGCTCCCCACTCATTGACATTGTTGGAGTGCGAGAACACTCTGCCGTTTCTTTGCTTCCAAAGATTCCAGCATATCAAGATGACGAGCGTGTCATATCCCTTACGGTGAGGTTTATTGATGCGTTTCCTGGAAACTGACCACCACGTCTCCAAACAATCTTGCTGTGTTGGAAGTATAGAAAGCTCAATGCCTAGTCGCCTGAAACAAATGAACCAAACTTGGCGAGCATAGACGCACTGCAGCAAGATGTGATCCACCGTGTCCTCTTCCTGCTCACAGAGGAAACATGGTGAGCTGTGTTCTTGAAGGCCATGTCGTTGCCTCCTATCGGATGTCCAGACGCGATATTGCAGCGCTAACCATATGAATATCTTGCAGGTCAGTGGCGCCCAGCATTTCCATATCACCGAAGAGCATCGAAATCGGATGCCTCCCTCGCATAGCATTTTATAGGTGGTGCGGGGTGAGTAGATACCATTAGAGCTCCATTGCCAAAGTAGTTTGTCTTCAGAGTCAGGAACCAGACTCATACAATGACAAGATCCCAAAGCTGGACGAATTGCACCAGGGCGTCCGTGCTCATATCCCCAACAATGTCAGATGTCCAAGCATGAAGATGTAGAGCATCCTTAACCGTTCTCCTGTTGGCGACCTGTGTCTTAATCATGGCCCCGATCATCGGAGCCACCTCAGCGATCGAGCTTCCATTGATCCATCTGTCTTTCCAAAACAACACACGTCTCCCATTGCCAAGCTCCCATTTGACCAAGTTGTTAAACGCCATGGCCACCTGTTTGTCGGTCATCAGGTTCAGCCCTTGCCAAGGCCGAAGATCGTCCGTGCGCTTGAGCCATTCCCAACGTAGACGAAGCGCAATCCCTTGCTTGTAAAGATTCAGCACACCGAGACCTCCTAAGCTGGGGAAGAATCAGATTACACCAAGGGAAGAATCAGATTAAGCTATTCTTTCTTCTTACTAAACCATAAGCTAGGGAAGAATTTAGAATTTTTCCCTTCTCAAAGAAAGAAGTTGGGGAAGAATTTTCAAAAGGGAAAGACAAAGAAGAAAAGAAAGGGACGGCAAACCCAAGCAAAGCCGCCACCAACGAATACCCAGTCCACACTTGCGCAGCTCCTCCTCCGCCCAATCGATTGCTAGCCAACAAACCCCACCGCCCGCCCAGCTCAGAGATCCGGCCGCCGCCCAGGATCCCGGGGAGGCGGCGGCGCCGCCGCGGCCATGGCCCTCCACCACGGCGCGCGCCTCCGCTCCCGCGCCGCGCCCCTCCTCGCCGTCGTCGTCCTCGCGGTCCTCGCCCTCGTCTCGCTCCTCCGCGCCAGCCACGCCGGGGGCCGCCTGGCCCCGCCCTCCGCCGTCTCCGCCCGCGCGGCCGCGCGCAACCGCACCGCCGCGCAGCGCAAGATCCTGCTCGACCCGTCCTTCACCCCGCGGCTGCCGCGCCAGGGCGCGCTGTCCCTCTCCCTCGCCCGCCGCAACGCGCTGCCGCCGCGCAACGCGGGCCGCTTCCCCAGCCTCCCCGACGGCCACCTCAAGATCGTCCTCTACGTCCACAACCGGCCCCGCTACCTCCGCCTCGTCGTCGACAGCCTCTCCCGCGTCGACGGCATCGGCGAGGCGCTGCTCGTCGTCAGCCACGACGGATACTTCCCCGAGATGGACGAGATCGTCAAGGGCATCGCCTTCTGCCAGGTGAAGCAGATCTTCGCGCCCTACTCGCCGCACCTCTTCCCGGACTCCTTCCCCGGCGTCGCGCCCGGGGACTGCCGGGACAAGGACAGGGCGGCCGAGAAGCGGTGCCGGGGCGAGCCGGACCAGTACGGCAACCACCGCTCCCCGAGGATCGTGTCGCTGAAGCACCACTGGTGGTGGATGATGAACACCGTGTGGGATGGGATGGAGGAGACCAGGGACTTCGATGGGCACATCCTCTTCATCGAAGAAGACCACTACATCTTCCCCAACGCATACCGCAACGCGCAGCTGCTAGTGGATTTGAAGCCGAAGAAGTGCCCCCAATGCTATGCCGTCAATCTGGCGCCGTCCGATGTCAAGGCGAAAGGGGAAGGCTGGGAGAGCATGGTTGCTGAGAAGATGGGTAACATTGGCTATGCCTTCAACAGGACTGTGTGGAGGAAGATTCATGCCAAGGCTAAGCAGTTCTGCGACTTCGATGAGTACAATTGGGATATAACCATGTGGGCAACTGTGTATCCATCGTTTGGGGCTCCTGTTTACAGTCTCAGGGGGTCTAGGAGGAGTGCTGCACATTTTGGCAAGTGCGGCCTGCACCAAGGCCAAGACTCCAGCAATGTTTGTGTGGATAATGGCGCGGGAGACGTAGAACTAGATGCCATCGACAAGGTTCCTAACATCAAAGCTGATTGGCCAGTCCACATCATTAGGAAACAACAAGGGTATCAGGCTGGTTTCAAAGGATGGGGTGGTTGGGGCGATCGGCGTGACCGGGAGCTTTGCTTGAGTTTTGCATACATGTACCATGTTAAAGACACGTTGTCTGCATGATGGGGTTATAGGCACACGAATTTTGGCATTTATGATGCCCTTGTTGTAGTGTTGTTTGGCATGTTTCGATCGATTCATACACGGTTTGTGATATAAATAGTCTTTCACCATTTTTTCTCAATTTTGTAGAATAGTTCTCTATTGGGAGACATTGCCTTGGACTTGGGTTAACTTTCCCAACTGTATGATGTACTTTAACTCACTGATATGGATAGAGTTTATTGTTTAAGATCTTTGCAACATATATATTAAGAGATTGTCATGTTTACCTTGTTTAACTGAAGTACTGCTTTCTATGCATCTTTTAACATTCAGGGATGCTTAATGCCTGTTGATGATCAATGCCTCTTACTATTGCCTTACCATGTCTAGTGACACCAGTATCTCTTGTCTGTTGTATGATTGGAAACTAATGGTTTCTACAATACTTCGTATCTTTTTGGCCATCATATGCATGTTTTTATCTTCATCAGTTTAGTATGCTTCTTGATGGTGTTTCTATTTTTAGCTACTTGTATTTCTTAGAACTCATCTACTCTTGAGTTACATGCTTGCACTGTTATAGGATTTGTAGCTGGTCACTGGTGAAATTTTAGACAGACACAGAGATATTGATACTCACTGAACAATAAGATATGAAGTTTTTTTTAAGTTTTCTTAACTGTTGTTAATGTGTTTAATTAGATATTATATAAGTCACTTATCATGGCCTAAAGTTGTGGCCATATCATGGCCGAAAGTTTTCTTCATGTGCTTGTTACCATTCACTGTAAGAAGATGATCGAATATTACTGCACAACAAAATTAGGAGAGCTTAATTAGCTAAGAAAGGATTCATGGAGTGCACAATCAGGTACATATAGCAAATTTATTTTTCGTGCTGGTTGCTGTTAGATCTGAATGTTGGGCTGGTCTGTTCATGGACTGGACCACAAATCACAACCAAACTCCAGCTTTCTCCGTCCACTGGTAGTATATTCGACTCATCTGACCCTGGAATGACTGAGGGCTGTTTAGGAGCACATGAAGCCTCTTTTATCAGTAAGCATTCTATTTCTCTGGAATCATCGTATCCAATTATCTTTCTGTTCTGTTCTAATAGTAAGCATTCTATTCTATCGTTCATAAATTTGTTGCACTTATAGTATTATTCCTGTTATCCTGTGGCAACAACTATGATCAGCTTGCACTTGATCACATTATTATTTTTAACATTATTAGAAAACATTGTTCTTTTCAATTATAAATTTGCAATGTCTGGCTGCATGTTTGACATATAACCGGTCCAATATGGTCATGTATCTCTGGACTCTGGTGGCTTTTGCTTCAAATCCTTATGGTTTGCTAGCAGTTTTTTTTTTGACAGCAGTAATTAGTACAGTTTGTGCTACTGTGTTATGTAGAGGTATGAGCAAGTAATGTAACAGAATGACATTTGCTTGACCAAAACATTTTGCTGCCCTGCAGGTTGTTGAGAAGCCTCTTCCTAGCGGAACATTATCCATGGTGGTTCCTATGTCGCAGGGCAAGGTAATGACTGGTTATGTAGTCTGCTTTATTATTTCTTTCTTTTAGGTAAGCATTGAATGTGATGCTAATATTTTTGTTATTCCTTTAGGTTCCGTTCTTTGCTGATGATGAAGAATCTTCTTCAGTTGATGCTCTTTTCATTCCTAAGAGAGAACCCATGAGCCTGATTATCTGTCCGTTGATGTCGGTTTATTAGACATTATCTAATTCAGTTACCATGGTCTAAACTCTAATGTTGTCGGCATATCATCATAGCTTAAACATTCTTTGTATGCTTGTCACCACCCACTGTAAAAAGTCATAACTGCATAATAAAACTAAGCGAGCCTAATTAGCTGGGAAAGGAGCCATGGAGTGCACAGTCAGGTATATATAGTAAGTTAATATTTCTGTTGCTGTTTGGTTTGAACTGTTGTGGTAGTCCATTCTTGGGCTCGATCACACAATCACTACCGAACACCGGCTGCTGGTAGGCTGGTATTTTTGGCACATCTGGTCTTGGAATGACTAGACAGCTTTTAGCAGCACATGAAGCCTTCTCTAACCCTAAGCATCATTTCCCCTTGCAGTTGTCATATTTTGACTAGGCAATTATTCATAATAAAAGTGTTGCATTTTATCCTATTATTCCTGTCATGCAATCCTCTATTTTTTGTTTAACATCTACTTTGCAAAATAAAAGTTAGTATTTACTCTGTGTTTAAGTCGACATTCTAACAATCTGCCCCTGGTTAAACTCCGAACTTGTCCTCAGTCCACATTCAGCCTCTATCAGATTGGTGTTTTGTCTCATAATTATTCAACACTTATTTCTGATTGACTAATTTTATTTAACTTCTGCACACGCATGCCTGCATGTTTAACTGGATACTGAAGCTTCTGCAAGTGGATTTTCTGTTGTTTCCAGTACGATGAATCTGCCCCATTTGGACAGCAGTATGACCTCTTGCATTTAGTTCTTACATGCACATGGCTATTATTTCCCTTTTTCGTGGGTTGAACTATTGACTTCGAGATAATTACATGAATATGAAAAATAATGTGATCAATAAAGCTGGTTTATGATGTGGACATAGATAGCGTTGACAGTAGAGAAACAAGAAACTACTTGATGGTTCTTTCAGTCAGTAACTTGCATCTGATCTTTGATGTTAATTGTCTGTCTCATAGTGGAATATATAGTTTAGCCTTGGTTCATAATTCAGTTATCCTTGGTTCATAGTGGAATATATGGTTTTGCCTTGCTATTCATTTGTGGGAACTTTAATTTATCTGTAATGAATATAATGCTACTGTTGGTCAAATCTGAGATGGAACGGTAGATGTTAAACTTACTTTCTGGAGAGGCTTTGATGATAGGCTCATGAGATTATGGTTTGTGTTCGAACAGATCCGTGTCTCTCTCCGAATAGTATGATAGAGCAGTTTGGAAGCTCCATACCTCTGGGGTTTATAACTCCAGTCATGAGATCATGCACTTCAAATCAGCTTCATTAAATTCATTATAACATATATTTTCATACTATTATTACATACTTGATGTTATAGATATTAGCAATTTTAAAAGCTGGTCAAACTAAAAGAAGTTTGGCTAGGACAAACCTAGAACTTCAAATATTTTGGAACAGAGGGAGTATATCTTAATCTATACAACAATCAATATTGGAGGAAAATTGCTGTATGACCACAAGCATACAGAAACACGAATTTCTGTTTGATAGTCAATACAGAAACAGATTGAAGATTATGTTTTGTTTCCTGAAACCAAAACCATTGATTTCCAATCATTTGACATGGAAGAGTAACCATCACACACTTCATATGCAGAAGGGTTGAAAGATGCAGTTGCTAAGGGCCGCCCGGTGCATGTAGCTCCCGCTTGCGCAGGGTCCAGGGACGGGTCCGACCACTTTGGGTCTATTGTACGCAGCCTTTCCCTACATGCCTGTAAGAGGTTGGTTTCCAAAAATAATTTGGAAGGCGAAGAAGCAGACAGCTTGTATTGTTTCCGCCTTATTCTTCAGTTTGCTTGCAATGCTTTAGAAACAAATGTGTAGAACATTTAGTTGTTGAGGACGCTGCAGCAAGATCATCAAGGATAACTTGCGGACAATAATATTTCTTCCTTATAGTGTATTGTCTGCTAGCTTCCACAACAACTGCTTCAGTTGGCATGTATAGTGACCCAATTTGATCCCTGTCATATCTCCTTGATGCAGCAGTATCAGGTGCCGCACGCATGACAGTTCTCAGAATTTCTAGTTTCATCTCCACTTCCTTCATTGTAGGTCGCTCTTCTCCCTTCAATTTAATGCACATCGCTGCCATGGTAGCTACTTCCTGGACTTGTCCATCTCCCCCTTTTCATGACTTGGGGATCAATTAGCTCATCAAGATTGCCTTCTGCGAGCAGCGAAACGAAATGTGAAACAAGACCAACACCGTCGTCGCCATTACGGTAGAGGCATGTTTCTTTTCTCTAGTTAGGAGTTCTATAAGAAGAACACCAAAACTAAAAACATCACTCTTGTCTGTTAGATGACCGCTGACCGGTATAATAGTACTTAGGGTCTAACCGTCTAAGTAGCCTATTGTTCCTTGCACAGCTGTAGTCAACCCTGTTTTGTCAATTGGGATGTATCTCGAAGCTCCAAAATCTGATACCTTTGTTGTTAAATTATGATCACTAAGTATGCTGGATGATTAAATATCCCTGTGATAAATTGGCATCGAAGCAGATGAATGAAGATAAGAAAGATCTAGCAACTTCAAGCGCAATCCTTGTTCGATCATCCCATGATAGTAACATCGGGCCTTCAAAATGAAGATGGTGAACTCATAAACCAGTAACGGGACTTCTGTCTCGAGACAACATCCGATTAGCTTCACAATATTTCTATGGTTGATTTGAGAAAGAATCGCAACCTCGTTTATGAAGTCATCGATTTCTCTCTGTACGACGATCTTGGATTTCTTGATGGCAACAACCTGTAGGTCTAAAATTCCTTTATAAACAACACCGTGTCCTCCGCCTCCTGCCTCACGAGTTTTATCAAAATTGTCCGTGGTCTTCTCTAGATCCAACAAGGGTGATCATTCATTCACCAAAATCTGTCTTCTGTGATATTAGCTGTTGCAGCAATAACCCATGATTTTGCTTGAATAATCTTTTTTTCAGTTTGTTTTGCTCCATTTAACTTGATTCTGTGTGCTACAAAGGGGACAGCAAGTACTAGAAGCAAAATAACTGAGCCACCACTGACTACTAGACCTATGACCAAAACCTGTAAAATATGCTATCATAGGTGAAGAGACGAAGTCATAAGTTTGGTGCAAAGAAATTGTTTGAGGAAGAATGTATGATCATGATAATCTCAATGATGCTATTGTTACCTGTAAATGTCTTTTTTGTTGTTGTGGCGCTGATGCATCCCTGTTTCATCAATGGGTCTCTGTAGGTACCATCAGGACACTGGCAATGGAAAGTTCCAGGCATGTTGATGCAGATTCCATAACATGGATATTCTTCCGGGTGTTCATACACGTCAATGTCTTAGCAAGGGACATATAAATATGAACAAATACGGCATATGCTAAGAAGGTAAGAATCTTTGGCTGATCCCTAGAAATGGATAATATCATATACTGAAGAAATAAGCATAAAGCTATCAATTAATCTGATCTTTATTCTAGTACCTTCACATCCATGTGGTTTAGATGCATTGCCCTTGAAGCCAAGAGGGCACTGATAATCATATCCTCCATGTGTGTTTCTGCAATGGCCGTAACACGGGTAGATGTCTGGATAATCGCATTCATTGATATCTGGACATACCCACAACATCAGGAAAACAGAATTTAGGTATACTACTGTAGGTTCATTTAGGCAAGGAATAAAAATAAGTAGATTCAGAGATATAAACACAACTCGGGAGACTGAGAAACTTCAATCTATTAATGTTCCACCTTGCAAAAGATTATGATCACCATAATGCAACTCTGCACACCCATCGTTTCGCCATATAATTATATAACCAGTAATTTGTAACTTCACTATACTATCAAATTATTGTGTCGGAACAAATCTATTATTTCTATATTGTCTTTCAGAAAACACTCTTGGGGGATTAGCTAAACTAAAGTAAAACATACCTTGAGCATTAAGGTAATAAAAAAAGATTACTTGAGCAGTGTATTATTACCATAGCAGCCATCGGAGATGTATGGGTTGCCCTGGTAACCACCAGAACACTGGCAGTTATGCCCATGATCAACTTGGCCACGATCAAAATTAAGACCATGACCATCAACAGAACTATGATCAAATGCTGTGGTATAGTTGTGGCAAAAACTGTGGCCACTGCGGCACGAAGGCGAAGACCCATTGGTATGACATACGGAGCTCTTGATCGTCCAGCCTAACATGGCAGGGGCCATTTCATTCGACTCATAAAGCTCTGTTATGTTAAGAAGATAGTCTGATTCCACTATTAACGCTTGGGGCATGAATTCGAAAGAACTGAAGGTAACCCCGTCCCCGTCAACCTGGAGTGTGTAGGAAGCGAGACCCTCAAGTATGGTTGCCTGGCAACAGTGGATGCTGGAGCAGCTAGTACCGGCAGCCATGCTATCTACTACCTCCGTCCCATAATATAAGAACGTTTTTTACACTAGTGTAGTGTTAAAAACGCTCTTATATTACGGGACGGAGGGAATAGTATATATTTTGTGTCGTCCAGGCAGAAAGGAGAGCAAGAGCTGACAAGGGTGCCATCCTCTGCCTGGAGGACGACTTGGATGTTGCACCCGATTGCTACTAACTTGTTCTGCCCTGCTCCTGCTAGACAGTATGGCCCATCAGCAGCGTAATTCAGGCCGCCGGCGCTGGGCAGATCGATGTCGAGCACCTGAACGGTGCCGTCGTCGAGGAACAGCTGGTGCGGGCTGTAGGACTGGTTGCAGGTGAGGATGAAGCCGCCGTCGTGGTAGCAGCCAGGCTCCACCCCGAACGGGTACAGGATGCTTATATTGCCACAGATGGTGGCGACAGCAGTAGTAGCAGCAGCAGCGCAGCAGTGACCACAACAGCAGCAGAGGACATGGCAGTGGCGAGGGGGAACGGTCAAAAGCACTCATTTTCTGTTACCCCAACGTACGTACAAAGAGGGAGATTACATATGTACTAGTTGTTCAGCCGACTTACCAGCGGGTTTTAGCGAACTGATTTAGCACGCTGTAGTTAGTGTTTGTTCGTTCCACGAGCACTATCTGAGTGACCTAGTAAATTAGTGCCGCCTGAGTAATTAAAGTGGAACATTCTAGCCAGATGTCACTTTCTAGCCTTCTGTCCAGAGACACCTCATGTCAGTTTTGCCAAGATCACAGCAGGAAGAGCTCGGCTGGTGCCCCGAAAGCTGATAATATCTGCGCCTTGGCTGCTATTCCTGGTTCTGTAATGCCTCCACTTTTGCTGTCGTAGTTTTAGAGTTTACCTCATAGGGGTGATGCACTGAATCTTGCAAGAACCTGTTGGTTTCATGAATGGAATGGAACCTGGCGGGAGCCTTTCGTTTGGAAAACAACAATTCAGTTATCCTCTAGCATCACCTATGATCAATTTGTCACTTGATCAAATTGTTCTTTTTCATTTTCACTTGCAAAATTGTAATCTGGGCAGTCCAATATGGTCATGCGTTCGGTGGCATTTCCTTCGAATCCTTCGGGACACTCCCAGCAATACCTCTGTTGTCTGTTGGGAATGGTCGAGCCACACCTAGAGTGCAAAGTCATTAAAAAAGGGGCAGAAGAGTTTGTTTTTTGAGGTTATAGTGTTGTGAGAAATTGACATAATAGAAACATGTGCTTGGCTGAAACAAGTTGAACACTCAGAATTTATCACCAGAACAAGTTCAACTCTCATAATTTTTCAGAAGAAACATCCAATGCTGCTGTTATCTATCTCTCACTATGGGCTGGCGCCTGCTACTGTGACCCCTCACTGTCCACTCTCCAGAGGGTACCGATTTTGGGAACCTTCTGGAAGGTTCCAGTCATTATTTTGTTTTTTCTATGTTTTCTTTCTTTATTGATTTATTGGTGTCTTTTCTTTTTATGTGTTTTTCTTTATGATATCATCAGGTTTTTTTCTTTTCCTTTTTCCTTTTTCCATTTCCCTTTTCCCCAAATACACGTGGACTTTCTAGAATGCATGTTATACTTTTTTGGCATACACACCGAACCATTTTGATACACGTTGAATAATTTTCAAATACATGATGAACATTTTTCCAAATACATGTTTGGATATTGTTCAAATACACGTTGAACATTTTTTTGAATGCTAAGGATTTTATTTTTGAATTACACAAACATTTTTTTGAATGCTACGAAATATTTTTAAAATTTCATGAACATTTTTTACAGTGCATACATATTTATGAAATACACGTTGAACAATTTTTTGAATTGTACAAAACATTTTGTAAACTATGTGAACATTGTATTATGTTGCATAAACATTTTTAAAAATAAATCATGAACGTTTTAATGTCTCACATATTTTTCTTGAGTCGTGTGAAACATATTTTTTTACATTACTCCAATTTTTTTATGTTGTATAAACATGTTTTAACAAGTTGACAAACATAGTTTCGAAATGCATGGACATCTTTTTAAATGCCATGACCTTTTTTTAAAAATCGTACAAGTTTCTTTTTCGAAATATCAAGTATATTTTATTGGAAGACATGATTTTTTAATGCCACGGGTTTTTTGAATGCTAATCAATATTATTTACAAGTTGTGCGGACATTTCTTTACACTCATGAAAATTTTGTAAATGTGCGATAAACATTTTATAAATTTAGGTAAGTTAATTTTTAGAATATATGTATTTAGAATAATTCAAAGAAAAATAAAAAAAAGCTTGTGAACGAGTATAAGCTAACAAATTAGAACTACTGAATGAACTAAGCCCATTTAGCGAGCGAGCGGAGCTCCTCCTCGGTGACGCGACTATACTTAGGGCCAGTTCTTTTGCTAGCTTTTTTGGGCTTTCAGAATAAGCTGCCCCCTACCCAGTTTATTCTAGAAGCCCAACCAAAATTTTCTTTTTAGAAGCCTACTGGTCAAGTCTTAACTACTAGGCTTCTAAAAAAATAAATTTGTTTGGACTTCTAGAATAAGCTAGGTAGGGGCAGTTTATTCCGGAAGCCATCAAAAGAACCGGCCCTTAGTGAGAGATATCCTTTCGTCTTGCTGAAGGATTCCATTCAACCTGTTGCTGCTGGGACAACCCATATTTGTTGTTTTTTTTCGTTCACTGAATTTATTTGCGCTCGCTGTGTTTGTTTGCGTGGTTGGTTTCCTCTGTCTTTTTTTTTTCCTTTTTCGTTTTGTTTTGTTCTGTTTTTCTTTATGGTTTTCTATCTTTTCATCGGTTTTCTTCATTTTTTTCATGGTTCATACTGGTTTTATTTGTTTCTTCATTGTTTTCTTCGCAATTTGTCTTTCTTTTCATAGGTTTTTTATATTTTTCTTGGTTTTCACTAGGGTTTTTTCTTTTCTTCATTTTTTATTTTTTTCTTGGTTTTTCTTGGTGTTTTGCTTCCTTTCCTTTTTTTCTTCAGATTTCTTGGCTTTCAATATACATTCAACATTTTTGGTATACATCTAAATATTTTTATATACATGTTTAACATTTTTGAAATGCATGATTAACAATTTTATGAAATCTTATTTTTGGTGTCTACTTTTTTCTTGGATACACAAAGTACATATATCATATATATCTAATTTATTTTTCAAATACAGGTTTAATATTTTTAAATACAATTTTAAAATTTTCTCAATACATGGTCAACATATTTCCAATACACTTTTTAGTATTTTTTTTGAAGTCTTATCAATTTGATGTCTACTTCTTTCATACTAATTGTACATTTTTGGTATATATATAATATATTTTTGTTAACATTTTTCGAATACCGGTTTCACATTTTTTGAATACATGGTCAACATTTTTACTATGCAGAATTTACATATGTTTTCTAAATCATATATTTTTTATGTTTATTTTTTCTCATACATTGTATATTTTTGTATATATCTAATACATTTTTCAAATACACGTTTAACATTTTTCAAATATATAGTAATTGTTTTCCATACACATTATAAATTGCGCCCCTGTCGGGCTCGTGACAAAATAGAAGCCGTGAGAAAAGAGTCGGTTTTTCTTCTTCATTGTGTTTTTTTTTCTGTTTTCTTTGTGTTTTTTGTTAGTTTTTCTTTGGTTTTCTTCGTTTCTTTTCTTTGTTTCACTGCCTTTTTGGTTTTCCTCCCTTTTTCTTATTTTTTCTTCAGTTTTTTCTCATTTTCATCAGTTTCTTTTTTCAGTCACATTCAACATTTTGTGTATACATCAGAAACAATTTCTATGTACATGTTTAACATTCTTGAAATACACGATTAACATTCTTTAAATCTTGATGTCTACCTTTTCCATGCATATTGTACATGTTTATGATATATCCTATATATTTTTCTAATACATGCTCAACATTTTTCAAATAAAAATTTAAAATTTTTCAATATGTGGTCAACATTTTTTATACACATTTTAAATTTTTTTGTAATGTTTGATTAACATTTTTAAAATTCAAGATTAACATTTTTTAATACATGGTCTACATTTTCTCTATACATGATGAACATCTTCAAATGCTTGATTAACATTTCAAATACACGATTAATATTTCTATAATACATGGTCAATATTGTTTCTATACACATTTGACATTTTTCAAATGTTTGATTAACATTTCTCAAAATGCTTGGTTAGTACTTTTAAAATATACGATCACTCTCTTTCATACATGTTGTATTGTTTTGTAAACATTTTTTATGTACATGAGAAACACTTTCTCTGTCCACACATAAAACTTTCAAATGTTTGGTTAACATTTGTTTTTCAATTTTTATGTATTTTTTGTCATATATTTATTTAAAATATTTGAAGTATTTTTTTGAATAAAATAAAATAAAAAAACATGAAAAACCCCAAGAAAAAATGAAGCTGTGACCTCCCGCTAGCTGGGCTGGGCCAGTATGGCGCTCCATTAGGCGAGGCGAGCTTCCAACTCGTGGCGAGCGAGGTACCTATTAGCTGGGCTGGGCCAGTATGGCTCTCCCTTAGGTGAGGCTAGCTTCCAACTCGTGGCGAGCGAGGCATGGACGCGCACAGAAGCTCTTCCGCTTGTCGAAGAAGATGGGGAGCCCCTAAGGCCTTGTACTATGCAAGGTGCTTAGTAGAGGTGCTTTAAAAAATAAACCAGGCTTTTCTTAAGCATCGGTACTTATTTGTACAGGGTAGACGCTTAATTAGGCATCTCTTCTGTAGAAATAGGCACTGGTGCTTCAGAAAAACTCGGTTTATTTTTTTAAGCACCTAGCATTGTACAAGGCCTTATCGGCGCTTCGAGTGCCGCTTCAGTACCTCATGTACTACGGCAAACAAAACAACAACTACACCAAACATGTTTTATTCTAATATTAGTAGAAATAGTGTTAGTTAATCTTGCTTTTAATAAAATGTTAACTTAAAATTTGAAAATTACTTGAAAAGTTCATCGATTTTTTAGAAGTTCATCAATTTTTAATAAAAGTACATTCTTTTTTAAAAAATTTCATTGATTTTGAAAAAAACATCATTAAATTTTAAAAAGTTCATTGAATTAGAAAAGGTTCCATTGAATTCGAAAAAAAATTCATCAATTTGAAAAAAGTTCATTGAATTTGAAAAGTAGTTCATCTATTTTTTTAAAGTTCACAAATTTCAAAAAAGTTCATCAATTTGAAAAAAGTTCATAGAATTTGAAAAGCAGTTCATCTATTTTCTTTAAAGAAGTTCACAAATCTGAACAAATTTGATCAACCTTGAAAAAATGTTCACAAAATTGAATAAAAATTCATGGATTTTGGAAAAAAGGTTTATCTATTCTGAAGAAGAAGTTCATGATTTTTGCAAGAATCTCTGCATTTAAGAAAATATGACAAGGGAAAATCAAGAAAAAAAAAGAAAAACCGAATGAACACGTCCAGAAAAAACCCATGACATAAGAAAGAAATAAAATGAGAAAACTAGAAGTGCTTCACAATGGGGTGGGATAGCCAAGTGGTTGGTGCCCTTCCCTTCGAAATGGTCGCCAACACGTATATTTTGGGAGTTTTATGGAAAATAATATGGGCCGGCCGAGGTAAGAATGCATGTTAATGGGCGCTGAAGGTGCCGAATAGGAAATGCCGCAAATGTTGGGGAACGTAGTAATTTCAAAAAAATTCTTACGTCTTCACGGCCCGACCGATCAAGCACCGAAACTACGTCACCTCCGGATTCTAGCACACGTTCAGCTCGATGACGATCCCCGGACTCCGATCCAGCAGAATGTCGGGGAAGAGTTCCGTCAGCACGACGGCGTGGTGACGATCTTGATGTTCTACCGTAGCAGGGCTTCGCCTAAGCACCGCTACAATATTATCAAGGACTATGGTGGAGGGGGGCACCGCACACGGCTAAGAGATTAAGCGATCAATTGTTGTTGTCAAGGGGTGCCCCCTTCCCGTATATAAAGGAGTGGAGGAGGGGGAGGGCCGGCCTCTCTATGGCGCGCCCTAGGAGGAGTCATACTCCCACCGGGAGTAGGATTCCCCCCCCCTTCCAAGTAGTAGGAGTAGGAGTCAAGGAAAGGGGAGAGAGAAGAGAAGGAAGGAGGGGGCGCAGCCCTTCCCCCTAGTCCAATTCGGACTAGGCCTGGGGGGGGGGGGCGCCCAACCTCTCCTCTCTCTTTCCCTAAAGCCCAATAAGGCCCACATACTCCCCGGTGAATTCCCGTAACTCTTCGGTACTCCAAAAAATACCCGAATCACTCGGAACCTTTCCGATGTCCGAATATAGTCGTCCAATATATCGATCTTTACGTCTCGACCATTTAGAGACTCCTCGTCATGTCCCCGATCTCATCCGGGACTCCGAACTCGTTCGGTACATCAAGACTCATAAACTCATAATAAAACTGTCATCGAAACCTTAAGCGTGCGGACCCTACGGGTTTGAGAACTATGTAGACATGACCAAGACACGTTTCCGGTCAATAACCAATAGCGGAACCTGGATGCTCATATTGGCTCCCACATATTCTACGAAGATCTTTATCGGTTAAACCGCATAACAACATACGTTGTTCCTTTTGTCATCGGTATGTTACTTGCCCGAGATTCGATCGTCGGTATCTCAATACCTAGTTCAATCTCGTTACCGGCAAGTCTCTTTACTCGTTATGTAATGCTTCATCCCGCAACTAACTCATTAGTCACATTGCTTGCAAGGCTTATAGTGATGTGTATTATCGAGAGGGCCCAGAGATACCTCCCCGACAATCGGAGTGACAAATCCTAATCTCAAAATACGCCAACTCAACAAGTACCTTCGGAGACACCTGTAGAGCTCCTTTATAATCACTTAGTTACGTTGTGACGCTTGGTAGCACACAAAGTGTTCCTCCGGTAAACGGGAGTTGCATAATCTCATAGTCGTAGGAACATGTATAAGTCATGAAGAAAGCAATGGCAACATACTAAACGTTCAAGTGCTAAGCAAACGGAATGGGTCAAGTCAATCACATCATTCTCCTAATGATGTGACCCCGTTAATCAAATGACAACTCATGTCTATGGCTAGGAAACTTAACCATCTTTGATTCACGAGCTAGTCAAGTAGAGGCATACTAGTGACACTATGTTTGTCTATGTATTCACACATGTATTATGTTTCCGGTTAATACAATTCTAGCATGAATAATAAACATTTATCATGAAATGAGGAAATAAATAATAACTTTATTATTGCCTCTAGGGCATATTTCCTTCAGTCTCCCACTTGCACTAGAGTCAATAATCTAGTTCACATCGCCATGTGATTTAACACCAATATTAATATCTGTATATGATTAACACCCATAGTTCACATCGTAATGTGACCAACACCCAAAGGATTTACTAGAGTCAATAATCTAGTTCACATCGCTATGTGATTAACACCCAAAGAGTACTAAGGTGTGATCATGTTTTGCTCGTGAGAGAAGCTTAGTCAATGGGTCTGTCACATTCAGAGCCATATGTATTTTGCAAATATTCTATGTCTACAATGCTCTGCACGGAGCTACTCTAGCTAACTGCTCCCACTTTCAATATGTATCCAGATTGAGACTTAGAGTCATCTGGATCGGTGTGAAAGCTTGCACCAATGTAACTCTTTACGACGGGCTCTTTTATCACCTCCATAATCGAGAAATATTTCCTTAGTCCTCACTATGGATATTCTTGACCAATGTCTAGTGATCTACTCCTAGATCACTATTGTATTCCCTTGCCAAATTCAAAGCAAGGTATACAATAGGTTTGGTACATAGCATAGCATACTTTATAGAACCTATGACTGAGGCATAGGGAATGACTTTCATTCTCTTTTCTATTTTCTGCCGTGGTCGGGATTTGAGTCTTACTCAATTTCACACCTTTGCAACACAGACAAGAACTCTTTCTTTGACTGTTTCATTTTGAACTACTTCAAAATCTTGACAAGTTATGTACTTTTTGAAAAACTTATCAAGCGTCTTGATCTATCTTAATAGATCTTGATGCTTAATATGTAAGTAGCTTTACTGAGGTCTTTCTTTTAAAGAACTCCTTTCGAATACTCCTTTATGCTTTCCAGAAAAATTCTACATCATTTCCGATCAACAATATGTCACACACATATATTTATCAGAAAGGCGGTAGTGCTCCCACTCACTTTATTGTAAATACAGGCTTCACCGCAAGTCTGTATAAAACTATATGCTTTGATCAACTTATCAAAGCGTATATTCCAATTCCGAGTTTCTTGCACCAGTCCATAGATGGATTGCTGGAGCTTGCACATTTTGTTAGCACCTTTAGGATTGACAAAACCTTCTGGTTGCATCATATATAACTCTTCTTTAAGAAACCATTAAGGAATGCAGTTTTGACATCCATTTGCCAGATTTCATAAAATGTGGCAATTGCTAACATGATTTGGATAGACTTAAGCATCGCTCCAGTCGAGAAAATCTCATTGTAGTCAACACCTTGAACTTGTCGAAAACCTTTTTTGCGACAAGTCGAGCTTTGTAGATAGTAACACTACTATCAGCGTCTGTCTTCCTCTTGAAGATTCATTTATACAATATGGCTTGCCGATCACCGGGCAACTCCACCAAAGTCCACACTTTGTTCTCATACATGGATCCCATTTCAGATTTCATGGCCTCAAGCCATTTCGCAGAATCTAGGCTCATCATCGCTTCCTCATAGTTCATAGGTTCATCATGGTCTAGTAACATGACTTCCAGAACAGGATTACCGTACCACTCTAGTGCGTACTGTACTTTGGAAGACCTACGAGGTTTTGTAGTAACTTAATCTGAAGTTTCATGATCATCATCATTAGCTTCCTCACTAATTGGTGTAGGAATCACTGGAACTGATTTCTGTGATGAACTACTTTCCAATTCGGGAGAAGATACAAATTACCTTATCAAGATCTACTTTCCTCCCACTCACTTCTTTCGAGAGAAACTCCTCTGGAAAGGATCCATTCTTAGCACCGAATGTTTTGCCTTCGGATCTGTGATAGAAGGTGTACCCAACAGTTTCCTTTGGGTATTCTATGAAGACACACTTCTCCGATTTGGGTTCGAGGTTATCAGGTTGAAACCTTTTTTTCACATAAGCATCGCAACTCCAAACTTTAAGAAACAGCAGCTTAGGTTTACTGCTAAACCATAGTTCACACGGTGTCATCTCAACGGATTTAGATGGTGCCCTATTTTAACGTGAATGCAGCTATCTCTAATGCATAACCCCAAAACGATATTGGTAAATCGATAAGAGAGATCATTGATCGCACCATATCTAATAAAGTGTGGTTACGATGTTTGGACACACCATTACGCTATGGTGTTCCAGGTGGCATGAGTTTGTGAAACTATTCCACATTGTTTTAATTGAAGACCAAACTCGTAGCTCAAATATTCATCTCTACGATCAGATCATAGAAACTTTATTTTCTTGTTACGATGATTCACTCTGAAATTCATTGAACCTTTCAACTATTTCAGACTTATGTTTCATCAAGTAGATATACCCATATCTGCTAAAATCATCTTGTGAAGGTTAGAAAATAACGATACTTGCCACGAGCATCAACACTCATTGGATCACATACATCGGTTTGTATTATTTTCAATAAGTCAGTAGCTCATTCCATTGTTCTGGAGAACGGAGTTTTAGTCATCTTGCCCAAAAGGCACGGTTCACAAGCATCAAATGATTCATAACCAAGTGATTCCGAAAATCCATCTTTATGGAGTTTCTTCATGCGCTTTACACCGATATGACCCAAACGGCAGTGTCACAAATAAGTTGCACTATCATTATTAACTTTGCATCTTTTGACATCAATATTATGGATATGTGTATCACTATGATCAAGATTTAATAAACCATCAACATTGGGTGTATGACCATAGAAGGTTTTATTCATGTAAACAGAATAACAATTTATTCTCTATCTTAGATGAATAATCATATCGCAATAAACATGATGTAATCATATTTATGCTCAACGCAAACACCAAATAACATTTATTTAGGTTCAACACTAATCTCGAAAATATAGGGAGTGTGTGATGATGATCATATCAATCTTGGAACCATTTCCAACACACATCATCACTTCACCCTCAACTAGTCTCTGTCTATTTTGTAACTCCTGTTTCAAGTTACTTATCTTAGCAACCGAACAAGTATCAAATACCCAGGGGTTACTATTAGTAAGGTACACATCAATAACATGTATATCAAATATACCCTTGTTCACTTTGCCATCCTTCTTATTCACCAAATATTCAGGGCATTTCCGCTTCCAGTGACCATTTCCTTTGCAGTAGAAGCACTCAGTTTCAGGCTTTGGTCCAGCTTTGGGCTTCTTCGCGGAAATGACAACTTGCTTGTCATTCTACTTGAAGTTCCCTTTCTTTCCCTTTGCCCTTTTCTTGAAACTAGTGGTCTTGTCAATCATCAACACTTGATGCTCTTTCTTGATTTCTACCTTCGTCGATTTCAACATCACGAAGAGCTCGGGAATCGTTTTTCGTCATCTCTGCATACTATAGTTCATCACAAAGTTCTAGTAACTTGGTGATGGTGACTAGAGAATTCTGTCAATCACTATCTTATCTGGAAGATTAACTCCCACTCGATTCAAGTGATTGTAGTACCCAGACAATTTGAGCACATGCTCAGTAGTTTGAGCGATTCTCCTCCATTTTTTAGCCATAATACTTGTTGAAGACTTCATGTCTCTCAACTCGGGTATTTGCTTGAAATATTAACTTCAATTCCTGGAACATCTCATATGGTCCGTGACGTTCAAAACATCTTTGAAGTCCCGATTCTAAGCCGTTAAGCATGATGCACAAAACTATCAAGTAGTCATCATATTGAGCTAGCTAAACGTTCATAATGTTTGCATCTGGTCCTGCAATAGGTCTGTCTCCTAGCGGTGCATCAAGGACATAATTCTTCTGTGCAGCAATGAGGATAATCCTCAAGTTACGGACCCAGTCCGTGTGGTTGCTACCATCATCTTTCAACTTAGCTTTCTCAAGGAACGCATTAAAATTCAACGGAACAACAGCACAAGCCATCTATCTACAACAAACATAGACAAGCAAAATACTATCAGGTACTAAGTTCATGATAAATTTAAGTTCAATTAATCACATTACTATTGAACTCCCACTTAGACAGACATCTCTCTAGTCATCCAAGTGATCACGTGATCCAAATCAACTAAACCATGTCTGATCATCACATGAGATGGAGTAGTTTCAATGGTGAACATCACTATGTTGATCATATCTACTATATGATTCACGTTCGACCTTTTGGTCTCCGTGTTCCGAGGCCATATCTGTATATGCTAGGCTCGTCAAGTTTAACCTGAGTATTCCGCATGTGCAACTGTTTTGCATCCGTTGTATTTGAACGTAGAGCCTATCACACCCGATCATCACGTGGTGTCTCAGCACGAAGAACTTTCGCAACGGTGCATACTCAGGGAGAACACTTCTTGATAATTTAGTGAGAGATCATATTAAAATGCTACCGTCAATCAAAGCAAGATAAGATGCATAAAGGATAAACATCACATGCAATCAATATAAGTGATATGATATGGCCATCATCATCTTGTGCTTGTGATCTCCATCTCCGAAGCATCGTCGTGATCACCATTGTCACCAGCGCGACACCTTGATCTCCATTGTAGCATCGTTGTCGTTTACGCCATCTATTGCTTCTACGACTATCGCTACCGCTTAGTGATAAAGTAAATCAATTACAGGGCGTTTGCATTTCATACAATAAAGCGACAACCATATGGCTCCTGCCAGTTGCCGATAACTTTGGTTTACAAAACATAATCGTCTCATACAATAAAATATAGCATCACGTCTTGACCATATCACATCACAACATGCCCTGCAAAAACAAGTTAGACGTCCTCTACTATGTTGTTGCAAATTTTACGTGGCTGCTACGGGCTGAGCAAGAACCGTTCTTACCTACGCATCAAAACCACAACGATAGTTCATCAAGTTAGTACTGTTTTAACCTTCGCAAGGACCGGGCGTAGCCACACTCAGTTCAACTAAAGTTGGAGAAACAGACACCCGCTAGTCACCTGTGTGCAAAGCACGGCGGTAAAACCAGTCTCGCGTAAGCGTACGCGTAATGTCGGTCCAGGCCGCTTCATCCAACAATATCGCTGAACCAAAGTATGACATGCTGGTAAGCAGTATGACTTGTATCGCCCACAACTCACTTGTGTTTTACTCGTGCATATAACATCAACGCATAAAACCTAGGCTCGGATGCAACTGTTGGGGAACGTAGTAATTTTAAAAAAAATTCTACGCACACGCAAGATCATGGTGATGCATAGCAATGAGAGGGGAGAGTGCTGTCCACGTACCCTCGTAGACCGAAAGCGGAAGCATTAGAACAACGCGGTTGATGTAGTCATACGTCTTCACGGCCCGACCGATCAAGCACCAAAACTACGGCACCTCCGAGTTCTAGCACACGTTCAGCTCGATGACGATCCCCGGACTCCGATCCAGCAGAATGTCGGGGAAGAGTTCCATCAGCACGACGGCGTGGTGACGATCTTGATGTTCTACCGTCGCAGGGCTTCACGTAAGCACCGCTACATTATTATCAAGGACTATGGTGGAGGGGGGCACCGCACACGGCTAAGAGATCAAGAGATCAATTGTTGTTGTCAAGGGCTGCCCCCTCCCCGTATATAAAGGAGTGGAGGAGGGGGAGGGCCGGCCTCTCTATGGCGCGCCATAGGAGGAATCCTACTCCCACCGGGAGTAGGATTCCCCCCTTCGAAGTAGTAGGAGTAGGAGTCAAGGAAAGGGGAGAGAGTAGAGAAGGAAGGAGGGGGCGCAGCCCTTCCGCCTAGTCCAATTGGGA
This sequence comes from Triticum timopheevii, assembly GCA_963921465.1. Taxonomy (NCBI): domain Eukaryota; kingdom Viridiplantae; phylum Streptophyta; class Magnoliopsida; order Poales; family Poaceae; genus Triticum; species Triticum timopheevii. The sequence goes on from OY997272.1 coordinate 544,967,540, forward strand.
CTAGGCCTTGGGGGGTGCCCAACCTCTCCTCTCTCTTTCCCTAAAGCCCAATAAGGCCCATATACTTCCCGGTGAATTCCCGTAACTCTCCGGTACTCCAAAAAATACCCGAATCACTCAGAACCTTTCCGATGTCCGAATATAGTCGTCCAATATATCGATCTTTATGTCTCGACCATTTTGAGACTCCTTGTCATGTCCCCGATCTCATCCGGGACTCCGAACTCCTTCGGTACATCAAAACTCATAATAAAACTATCATCGAAACCTTAAGCGTGCGGAACCTATGGGTTCGAGAACTATGTAGACATGACCGAGACACGTTTCCGGTCAATAACCAATAGCGGAACCTAGATGCTCATATTGGCTCCCACATATTCTACGAAGATCTTTATCGGTCAAACCGCATAACAACATACGTTGTTCCTTTTGTCATCGGTATGTTATTTGCCCGAGATTCGATCGTCGGTACCTCAATACCTAGTTCAATCTCGTTACCGGCAAGTCTCTTTACCCGTTATGTAATGCATCATCCTGCAACTAACTCATTAGTCACATTGCTTGCAAGGCTTATAGTGATGTGCATTACCGAGAGGGCCCAGAGCTACCTTCCCGACAATCGGAGTGACAAATCCTAATCTCGAAATACGCCAACTCAACAAGTACCTTTGGAGACACCTGTAGAGCTCCTTTATAATCACCCAGTTACGTTGTGATGTTTGGTAGCACGCAAAGTGTTCCTCCGATAAACGGGAGTTGCATAATCTCATAGTCATAGGAACATGTATAAGTCATGAAGAAAGCAATAGCAACATACTAAACGATCAAGTGCTAAGCTAACGGAATGGGTCAAGCCAATCACATCATTCTCCTAATGATGTGATCCCGTTAATCAAATGGCAACTCATGTCTATGGCTAGGAAACTTAACCATCTTTGATTCACGAGCTAGTCAAGTAGAGGCATACTAGTGACACTATGTTTGTCTATGTATTCACACATGTATTATGTTTCCAGTTAATACAATTCTAGCATGAATAATAAACATTTATCATGAAATAAGGAAATAAATAATAACTTTATTATTGCCTCTAGGGCATATTTCCTTCAGCAAACTAGGGGTTAGGGTTTAGGAGCGACTAGTTGAGGAGCGCTCCTTCTAGAGCCTCACAACGATCACATGAGGTGGGCTGAGAGCGCCAATTGGCGCACTCTTAGCCATCGCCCACATGTCGTGCTCTGGGGGCTCCCTCCGTTTTTTTAATTTTCCCGCACGCGTTTTCGGCTTTTTAGATGGGTTTTCCAGTTTTCCACCCGTCTTTCTTAGTTTTTTGATAACTTTTTTTAAAAAAATGCGCGAAAAAACGTGGTTTTCCGTCAGAAGCATAGTTTTGCTTCGGTGAGAGGCACGACCGTGCCTCTTGGAAATGAAAAAAAATACATTCTCTTTTTTTTCTTCCTTGAGAGGCATATGGTTTTGCTTCCGTGAGAGGCACGGCCGTGCCTCTTGGGAACGCAAAAAAATGTGTTTTTTCTCTTTTTGGGTGAGAGGCACCGTTTTGTTTCTGCGAGAGGCACGGTTTTGTTTCTGCGAGAGGCATGTCCGTGCCTCTCAGAAATGGCTTCCGGAACGGAAAAAAAAGTGCTTCCGGTTCGGTGATCAAAGTACTGATCATGGGACAACCAGATATGTCCAATACTCCAAGTTGCTGCAAGTATAGATAGATACCAAAGTGATCAAAGTACTGATCATGGGACAATAGTGAAAAATGTCATTGAGTACTAAAGTAGCACTAACAATGTGTTTTCTTGCAAGCAGAGATTATGAAGTGATCGTTGTAAGTAATTACATCGATATAGTCTTCATCAATGCTCCATGCAATTTTCGATTTAAGTTAAGGGTTTTGTGTAACACACGATATGGCGACACGGTAGTTGAAAAATGTTCCAAACAGATTACTGTGCTGAATTCTATAACAAAGGCTAAGTATGTTGATGCTTTAGAAGCGACAAAGAAGATGTTGAATCGTATAGTTCATTCTTGAACTTAGTATGGTTCCAAAATGGCTTTGTTCAATGGAACACTATTGCAGATAGTTGCTCCATAGCTCAGTCTGAGGAATCAAGGTTTGACCACTGATTCACACATATACAAGGCCAAATCCACACAAAATATGAATTTTGTGAAAGCATGAAAACGCGAGGATATGCAAAGATACACATGGCCCTGAAGTTGTCAGATCCGTTGGACAAAGACTATACCACAAGCGAAACATATTTTACACCGGTATGCCATAGGTGTAAAGTGCATTAACATTGACTAGATTATTGACTCGAGTGCAAGTGGGAGTCTGTAGGAGATATGCCCTAGAGGCAATAATAAATGGTATTATTTATCTCCATGTTCATAATTGTGTTTATGTTCCATTCTATAACTGCTATGGTTCTCAAGTCTGCAATAACCACGAGGCTCAGAGGGAAACTCATATGCACGTGTGGAATAATAAACGATAAAATGTATTCCAAATCTAGCCTCTAAGACTAGCTCAAGTGTTGCATGATGGTTCTGTTTTCCTGATCATGGGCATGACTATGCCGGCAACTTTGAGGATACAATGTTAGAAGAACACGTGTGTTGAATCGACCAGATTGATGTTATGCTATGAGATATGTTCGTCACAAGTTAATGGTAAATAACACAAAGAAAGTTAATGTTTGCATAATTCCTTAGACCATGAGAGTATCGAGTTCCTTCATGCTTGCTTCATGAAGTTTGGGGTTTTTTAAATGTCATTCGTAAATGGGTGGCTATTACAACAACTTACGGGTTCATGGAAAAGTATGACAAGGAATTACATAGCTCAAGATTGGGATTTGCTCCTCCGATGATGGAGAGATATTCTTTGGGCCCTCTCGGTATTACGGTATCCATCATCGCCTGGCCAGACACAGGGTGATGTGATCGCAAGGATGCCGGAACACAGGAACGAGAAAAGAGAACAAAAGTGGTAACGAGGAAACTGGCATAGTGAAGAAGTTGTTGATTCACGGGGATGCTACTAAATCTCACCTTGGGTTTTGTAACATATCGCGAAGCAACAGGAATAGCACACGACAACTAGAGATTCACTCGAATATTCATTCGTGTGTGTATAGGGATCAATATGGATGTCCACGGTTCCGCTATTGATCATTGATCGGAAAGAGTTCCAGTCATGTCTATACTTCATCGAACCTATAGGGTCACACACTTAAGTGTCATCTATCTGCTTAGTAATAGACAGGGAGTCTGGGAGATTGTTTCCGCAAAAGTTTCGGAGACGACAAAAAAGTTTCAAAGAGTAAAACTAGAAACGTTTCGGAGACAAACTACATACCGTAAATGTTTCAGAATGAGTCAAGATATTTTTTAGTGGGTGCCGGAAATGTTCTGGACCATTTAAATTTTTTCTAGATTTTTGAGACACTGAAAATATTTCATGAAAAGTTGTCATGAATAGTACAGTGAATAGTGTAGCACTATTAGGGTACAACCCCTTTTTGGTGGCTTTTTGGAGAGCCACCTTTTGGGGCTTTGTCCCTAAAGTTGTGGAGCATATTTTGCGGAGGTGGGGGCCCCTTTGTGGCAGCCCAAAACGTCCTTGGTATGGGGGCACACCCAAGGGGCTTCCTCCCACTTTTGGTGGCTTTTGGGTGGAAAATATCGAAGGGCTTTTTTGGTATTTTCAAGTGCCCTCTACCCCTTGCTTCCCACTATAAATATAGGTGGAGAGAGTTCTCCATTTCACTCAATCTCTCTCAAGCACATGCCATGCAATGATCTAGCTTTCTATCTCCCTCTGCGAAATAGTTTCGTACGCCGAAAGGCTGTCTAGTCTTCGGTAAGGCCTAGTTCTGGACGGCGAACCCCGCTGGATAGTTGACACCGTATGTGTGCAACCCGGTAGAGATGTCGTAGTTTCGATCTTAGTTCGAGAGATAGCCTGCGGTTCTGTCCGAGGATCTGACCATGTGCCTCCCGAAGGGCTGTCTGAGGGCCTCCCAGAGGGATGTTCGAGGGACTGCCTGAGGAGCTTTCCGAGGGAGTACATCCTCGCGGTTGGGAGGTTGTAAAATCCTAGCTGCGGGGATCTGCACCAACGATCTCCACCGACTCTCCTTCCGCTGCACTACGAGTCGGTAATGATCAGATCAAACCCTGTATGCATCTTCATAGTGGTCCTGGGCTGATGTGTAGGTTGGAATTTATTTGTTTTTTGTCGCGTTCACCTACAGTGACGCACATGCAGCGCGCCACTTGTCACAACCTAGGAAAGTGAGAGTGGTGTTTGGAAGGAGTACTCCTCAATTAGTGATTTCGCCTCAAGCCGGGCTGCAGCCAGTAGCCCATTTAACACTTGTTAATTTTTTAAGGCAAGTAAAACATCTCTAAATGATAGTCATAATAATGAATCTGGATCCGAATATTATGTATATTAATAATTACCTCATGTATATAAATCTTTGTATTCACTTAAAAAATTAAAATTTATTAAATGAACATTCTTATATAATCCATGATTGCATATTTTAAATGTTCGAATTTACTAACGATTTTTTAAAAAATTATGGCTTATATTTAAAATAGTATTTTTCTATATAATAAGTGAACATTTCTAAAATTACAGGAACATTTTTGAGTAAATTATTTTATTAATACCTCTATATATTTATTTTGTGTGAACACGTGTATTTGTGTACCGTGATGTTATTATTTATGGACCACAAATATTTATGAACCCATAGCGTGGCATGGGGCCTGATTTATAGATATTCTTTTAAACAATACATGCACAAAATATTTGTATACCACGAGTCAATTATTAATAACACATGAATATTTGAATACATGAAGTAATTATTAACAACACACAAATATTTGAACCTAACTATTATTATTTTAATTATAATTTACATACTTATTTTTTTTTTAAGTTAACCTGCGCTAAAAGGGCCACTGGCTCCACGCCATTTTTAAGCACCAGAAGCCTTTATTTTGACAATAAATAACGTACGGAAATGTTAACGCCCACACGTGTGGGCGTTTGCATATCGCCCACACGGCTCCATCACCACTCATTTTGCCACGTATGAATAGATGACATCAGCAGAATTTTTTTTGGTTTTCGGCTTAAAAATGTTGTATCTCCTAAATAAAAAAGCGAACTAAAAATCCGTTTTCACCATTAAATCCGTCTCGACGAGATCTTCAAAACTAGACCTCATGTTGATATGTTTCGATGATTTTTTTTTTGCCAGAAGTTGCCATGATGTTTACACTGCAGTTGCCATAGGGCTTAAACTAAAGTTGCCATGTGGCAATTTAAGTTTGTAGATCATGACAATTTTAGTATTTTGATGATGGCAACTCCAGTACTTTGACCATGAAAATTATTTTTTGTATGAACCATGGCAATTTTACGTGCATGCATCATGGCAATTTTAGTTTATGGTTCATGGCAAGTCTAGTTTCTTAATTCTCCGTTTTATAAATGTCAAAATTTACTTTTAAATGTAGAAGAAAATAGCTGAAACATATCATGGCAACTTCAGTGTAAACATCATGGCAATTCATATGCAATAGACATGGCAACTTTTAATCTAATTTTTTTTCATCAAAACATATCAACATGGGATCTAGTTTCGAAGATCTCATCGCGAGGGATTTAATGGTGAAAACGGATTTTCAATCGGATTTTTCGTTTAAGAGATAAAACATTTTAAAAACTGAAAATCCAAAAAGATTCCTACATGCATGCATGCGATGACGTGACAATCTATTTACATTAAAGACGTGTGGTGCGTCTCTCTTCCTGCCACACGTGTGGCAGTTAGTGCGACCCATAACGTAAAAGGGGCCATGCTATTACTGAAACTCCTTCGTTGGCGTGGCCCACGCGTGCAACCTGGAGGCAGCAGGTCGCCAGTTCGACTGCTGTCAAGCACGATTATACCCTATACCACATCAGTCAAATACGGCGCCATGTCGGCACATTAAACTTCTATAGATGTGTTTAGCATTGTATTTGCATGCATCAGCCAAGTTTTAGAACCAGTTCAGCGTATTTTTTCAGTATATACACTAAAATGAAAATCCATGGCAAGTTCAAGCATCATCGGTACAATTACCTTCAAATCAATACAAGTAAGTATAAAGGGCACAATCTCGCTCATCCGCCAGTTGCCGCGTTGATGGGGACTCCAAAGAATGCGGTCAAGTTGCACCGCGGCGACCAAAGACCAACCAGTCCCCCTGAGTGGCTCGAATGGATGCATCGCATCATCTCCTGCAGCAGCCATGAGCCATGCCATTGGTCTAAGCCTGGTTATGACATCTCATAGCCAGCCACTACTACTAGCTAGTCATGCGTACTTCAAATTCCAACTCCAACCTCCCCTCGTGTTGTGTGTAGCTATACTATACATTTTTTTAGAAAAGGAGGATATATCCCCGGCCTCTGCATCTGAATGATACATGGAGCCATATTATTAATTATTCACAAAGACCATACAAGATGATACATTAATAAGACTGAAGCCACCATCTTGATAACACCGTTGCTACTCCTATCCCCTTGATGAAGGTGTGCCGAATGTCCGGGCATAATACCAAACAGACATCGCACCAAAGACCAACATCTAAAGGCGGGTGTCCTATCCAAGCCCCTACCTAGATTGGGTCCCACACTGGTCTGGCACACTCCCAGTAAGCACTGCACGCTGCAAGGGCCATCACCTCATCTTTCCTCGGTCCACCTCAGAGGACTGATGCACCGACCTTGCCAGGCCTCTCTGCCATCAACGCCACCATGACGCCAAACAACTTCCTCCTCCTGCGCGAGTCCATCTCTAATACGCGCCCATCGCCGAACCTCTGCGGCGCCATGCCACTGGGATCCGCCGTCGGCCTTGCGGTAGATGTAACACTGCTCCTCCTCTTGTCCCCTCCAGCCAGCACGTGCTCCAAAACGATGCCCACAGGAGGGACAACGGCATCGAAGGTGCCATCATCGTCCGATCCGGTAGACCCAGATCTAGGGTTTCCCTCGGAGCATCAAGAGTGGGGCACCATGACCTACAACAACGATGCCTCTAGAAGGGAACGACGTCATAGATGCCGTCATTGTCCACCATGACCGTAATCGGCGCGATTTTCACCGGAAATCACGGCCCCCCGATCTCGCAGCTGACTGAAACCGAGCGGAGCTTCACCGTGAAGACCAAAGCCGCCGTCGGCACGCCGGCAGGGAGCCTCCAGCCGTCCCTCACCGGTCCTCCACACGCCACCGGTTGCCATGCCGGGGCGGATCTGGACGGGACGCCAGATCCGCGGCTTCCGACGCCCATCTCCAGACATAGACTCCACCAAGGGGAAGAGCACCATGCAGGCCATGGATCTGGCCGCCTCCGCACAGGCAAGGGGCGCCGCCCTACCTACTGCTCGCGGATCCAACATTGGAGTCGCCCCTGTCGCCTCCGAGTGATCCCGCAGCCCCTGCCGTGTCCGGCCCCCACACGCAGGACGAGGCACCACAACACCGCCGCCGTACCTGCCTGCGCGCCGCCGCGCCCCGGATGAACGCCCCGCCACCGCCCAAGGCAGCCCGCCCGCGCGGAGCCCTCGCGCGAGGAGGAGATGGGGCCCCACCGCCGCCAGCACCTACCGAGCTTTGCCCGGCGGCGCGGATCAGCGGCGGCGAAGGGAGAAGATGGGCGGGGGGACCTGAGGCGCCGACGGCCAGGGTTGCCCCCTCGGTCGCTCGCGGGGGGAGCGACGCGAGATGGATGCCTCTCGAGATGATCTTCGTGTTCTCTGGCTCTCTGGCTCTTACAGCGATATGCAGCTGCTGCCTCCGCCGTCGCCCCTCTGTGACTCCGACGAGGAGCACGAGTCCACTACCTGGAAGCACCTTGCCAGCAAGAAGCATGCGAGGGACGACGCCTTCAAGGTGCGCCGAAGGGGGCACCTAGCTTGATTCTGAAGATCGATCGATCCACAAATTGGATAAGCTAATAAGCAGGGCAACGCACACTGAAACCCTTCCAGGCCATTTGCTATCTTATTTTCTTCTTAAAGGTATCTTCTCCTTCTCTATAGTCTACACATGTTGGTTGGAAAGAAAAATGCGAGCTTATATTTCTCTGTGTAAAAGCGATGAAAACAAGCTTTTGTTCGTGTCCGGGTGGAAACATTTTATTCTTTCCATGGACACAGTTTTCCATGTTGATGAATGTAACGAATGTATTAAATCACATAGTTCACTAGGAAATAGTACAAAATAGAATCTAATGTGATTAATCATTTATTTTACTAAAATGAGAGGAGAAAAACTATAGAGGTCCATTAACAAAATATTGCATGGCCATTTGTTGTGAGAATGAATGAATTATGCATTCAGACTAATAAGGAAATAAAAGAAAATAGGAGAAATATAAAAAAAGGAAAATAAAGAAAGAAAAATTGGAAGAAGAAAATATTAGGAAAAAACTCAGGGTTTTTTTGGAGAAGAAAAAAAAAGAAAAAGAAAACTCAGATAATGGACCAACCAAAGAGGGGCACATGGCCGGCCTTATTTCCCAGTTACGTTATGACGTTTGGTAGCACACAAAGTGTTCCTCCGGTAATCGGGAGTTGCATAATTTCATAGTCATAGGAACATGTATAAGTCATGAAGAAAGCAATAGCAGTAAACTGAACGATCAAGTGCTAAGCTAACGAAATGGGTCAAGTCAATCACATCATTCTCCTAATGATGTGATCCCGTTAATCAAATGACAACTCATGTCTATGGTTAGGAAACTCAACCATCTTTGATCAACGAGCTAGTCAAGTAAAGGCATACTAGTGACACTATATTTATCTATGTATTCACAAATGTATTATGTTTCCAGTTAATACAATTCTAGCATGAATAATAAACATTTATCATGATATGAGGAAATAAATAATAACTTTATTATTGCCTCTAGGGCATATTTCCTCCAGTCTCCCACTTTCACTAGAGTCAATAATCTAGATTACACAGTAATGATTCTAACACCCATGGAGTCTTGTTGCTGATCATGTTTTGCTCGTGGAAGAGGCTTAGTCAACGGGTCTGCAATATTCAGATTCGTATGTATCTTGCAAATCTCTATGTCTCCCACCTGGACTTGATCCCCGATGGAATTAAAGCGTCTCTTGATGTGTTTGGTTCTCTTGTGAAATCTGGATTCCTTTGCCAAAGCAATTGCACCAGTATTGTCACAAAATATTTTTATTGGACCCGATGCACTAGGTATGACACCTAGATCAGATATGAACTCCTTCATTTGCTGCTTTCGAAGCAGCTATGTACTCCGCTTCACACGTAGATCCCGCCACGACGCTTTGTTTAGAACTGCACCAACTGACAGCTCCACCATTTAATATAAACACATATCCCGTTTGCGATTTCGAATCATCCGGATCAGTGTCAAAGCTTGCATCGACGTAACATTTTATGATGAGCTCTTTGTCACCTCCATAAACGAGAAACATATCTTTAGTCCTTTTCAGGTATTTCAGGATGTTCTTGACCACTGTCCAGTGATCCACTCCTGGATTACTTTGGTACCTCCCTGCTAAACTAATAGCAAGGCACACATTAGGTCTGGTACACAGCATTGCATACATGATAGAGCCTATGGCTGAAGCATAGGGAACATCTTTCATTTTCTCTCTATCTTCTGTAATGGTCGGGCATTGAGTCTGACTCAACTTCACACCTTGTAACACAGGCAAGAACCCTTTCTTTGCTTGATCCATTTTGAACTTCTTCAAAACTTTGTCAAGGTATGTGCTTTGTGAAAGTCCAATTAAGCGTCTTGATCTATCTCTATAAATCTTGATGCCTAATATATAAGCAGCTTCACCGAGGTCTTTCGTTGAAAAACTCTTATTCAAATATCCTTTTATGCTATCCAGAAATTCTATATCATTTTCAATCAGCAATATGTCATCCATATATAATATTAGAAATACTACAGAGCGCCCTTTCACTTTCTTGTAAATACAGACTTCTCCAAAAGTCTGTATAAAACCATATGCTTTGGTCACACTATCAAAACGTTTATTCCAACTCCGAGAGGCTTGCACCAGTCCATAAATGGATTACTGGAGCTTGCACACTTTGTTAGCTCCCTTTGGATCGACAAAACCTTCTGGTTGCATCATATACAACTCTTCTTCCAGAAATCCATTCAGGAATATAGTTTTGACATCCATTTGCCAAATTTCATAATCATAAAACGCGGCAATTGCTAACATGATTCGGACAGACTTAAGCATCGCTACGGGTGAGAAAGTCTCATCATAGTCAACTCCTTGAACTTGTCGAAAACCTTTCGCAACAAGTCGAGCTTTGTAGACAGTAACATTACCATTAGCGTCAGTCTTCTTCTTGAAGATCCATTTATTCTCAATGGCTTGCCGATCATCGGGCAAGTCAACCAAAGTCCACACTTTGTTCTCATACATGGATCCCATCTCAGATTTCATGGTCTCAAGCCATTTTGCGGAATCTGGGCTCACCATCGCTTCTTCATAGTTCGTAGGTTCACCTTGGTCAAGTAACATGACCTCCAGAATAGGATTACTGTACCACTCTGGTGCGGATCTTACTCTAGTTGACCTATGAGGTTCAGTAGTAACTTGATCTGAAGTTTCATGATCAACATCATTAGCTTCCTCACTAATTGATGTAGGTGTCACAGGAACCGATTTCTGTGATGAACTACTTTCCAATAAGGGAGCAGGTACAGTTACCTCATCAAATTCTACTTTCCTTCCACTCACTTCTTTCAAGAGAAACTCCTTCTCTAGAAAGGATCCATTCTTAGCAACAAAAGTCTTGCCTTCGGATCTGTGATAGAAGGTGTACCCAACTGTTTCTTTTGGGTATCCTATGAAGACACATTTCTCCGACTTGGGTTCAAGCTTATCAGGTTGAAGCTTTTTCACATAAGCATCGCAGCCCCAAACTTTAAGAAACGACAACTTTGGTTTCTTGCCAAACCACAGTTCATAAGGAGTCGTCTTAACGGATTTAGATGGTGCCCTATTTAACGTGAATGCAGTCGTCTCTAAAGCATAACCCCAAAACGATAGCGGTAAATCGGCAAGAGACATCATAGATCGCACAATATCTAGCAAAGTACGATTACAACGTTCGGACACACCATTACGCCGTGGTGTTCCGGGTGGCATGAGTTGCGAAACTATTTCGCATTGTTTCAAATGTAGATCAAACTCATAACTCAAATATTCTCCTCCACGATCAGATCGTAGAAACTTTATTTTCTTGTTACAATGATTTTCCACTTCACTCTGAAATTCTTTGAACTTTTCAAATGTTTTAGACTTATGTTTCATTAAATAGATATACCCATATATGCTCAAATAATCTGTGAAGGTGAGAAAATAACGACACCTGCCGCGAGCCTCAATATTCATTGGACCACATACATCAGTATGTATGATTTCCAATAAATCTGTTGCTCGCTCCATTGTTCCGGAGAACGGCGTTTTAGTCATTTTGCCCATGAGGCATGGTTCGCAAGTACCAAGTGATTCCAGAAGTCCATCAGTATGGAGTTTTTTCATGCGCTTTATACCAATATGACCTAAACGGCAGTGCCACAAATAAGTTGCACTATCATTATCAACTCTATATCTTTTGGCCATAACATTATGAATATGTGTATCACTACTATCAAGATTTAATACAAATAGGCCACTCTTCAAGGGTGCATGAGCATAAAAGATATTATTCATATAAATAGAACAACCATTATTCTCAGATTTAAATGAATAACCGTCTCGCATCAAACAAGATCCAGATATAATGTTCATGCTTAACGGTGGCACCAGATAACAATTATTTAGGTCTAAAACTAATCCCGAAGGTAGATGTAGAGGTAGTGTGCCGACGGTGATCACATCGACTTTGGAACCATTTCCCACGCGCATCGTCACCTCGTGCTTAGCCAATCTTCACTCAATCCATAGTCCCTGTTTCGAGTTGCAAATATTAGCAACAGAACCAGTATCAAATACCCAGGTTGTTGGGGATATTACCACAGGGCGTAAACCGGCCTACCTGGGCCGGGTTAACTTCAGTAGTAGTATAAGCAGAAGAAAGCCCAAGGCCTGTAGTCGGTTTAGAAACTGTAGCCGTAAACCGGCATGATATGTAAACTTGTATTGTAAGTTAGGAATAGAAAGATACCAACCAGAATACGAGTATGAACCGGTTGGGACTCTGTGGACCGACGGGCGTCACCCGTGTATATAAGGGGACGACCCGGCGGCGGTTCAAGGACAGACAACTACAACTCGAGCCTAGGCGAAGCTTGTTTGCTCCCTAGCCATCGAGACCACATCAATTCCATCACAACTAGACGTAGGCTTTTACCTTCATCAAAGGGGCCGAACTAGTATAAACCCTCGTGTCTTTGTGTCCGCTTTAACCCCTTCAAGTTAATCTGTAGAGATGGCTCCACGACTAAGTCCTTTCACTAGGACATCTGCCGTGACAAATCCACGACAGTTGGCGCCCACCGTGGGGCTATCGCACGATGGTTTGACGATCTTGGAGGGCAAGCTCAAAGGACTCGAAGGCTATGCTGTGGGCCGGATGACCAAGAGCCGTCGCGGCAAGCTCTACATCGACGATTCAGGATGGGGTCCCGAAGCCAGCTCGATTGAGTACGGATACCGGGTCCCCTTTGGTGGGATACACGTTTTCATCGGTAAGATCGGTGAGCCTGGGCCTGAGCCGGACATCTGCACCGACCTCATCGAGACGGCTCAGCGTGCAAGATCTACCCAGGCTAAACCGGCCGTGAAGCATGCCTTCGTTGGAGTCATCCACGGAGGAGAGCATGAGGACGAGTCAGAACACGGTAGCGAGACCGTCGTTTATTCCGACGACGAGTCCTCGACCGGAGAGACCGAATCGCTATACCAGTTGCAAGACGACCTGATTAGGGGCTGTTCCGATGGCGACAGTATTCCGGACCCCCCAAATCAGATCAACCGGGTTGGAATATTCATGGCCGGCACGCAGGCGGCGAATCACTCTTCGACCGCTGCAGCAATGCTCTCCGGATCAGCAGCGGCAGCGGCAGCAGGGGCAGGAGGCCTTGTGCGCCCGCCGGTTCAAGTTCTGTCTAACCTGTTTGATGCACTAGCCGCGCTTATGGCAGAGGCCAATCAGGCGGATCAGGAGGCCCATGATGCAGAGATTGCAAAGGTGAGAGAGCAAATCGTACAGGCCAAAGCGGATTTGGCAGCAGAAAAGGACAGGATGGTCGCAGAGCGGGCCGCTTTGGATGCCCAGGCCTATAAGCTCATGCTCGACCAGAACGCATCACAGGAGGTCTTGAAGCGGAAGCACAGATCACGCCTGCCATTAGGGTTTGACCCTCGAAATCTCTTTCACACTCCGGGAGCTGGAACCAGTAATCCGCCGGGGCACCTGGAGGCAAACCGGGTCGAGGCACCAGGGCCAGGAGCGACGGTCCAACCTCGCCTGATGGAACCTCCTCAACAGAACATTGTGATTCCTCCGCCGGTTCAGACACCTTCGGGTCATTATTCTAATCCTATGGACAATCTTATTGCAGCTGCTGCGCGATTAGAGGCTATCCCGATCGAAGGAGATTCTCCGCAAGCAATAGAGACACGCCGGGTTAAGGAACTCCTCCGGACCACTTTGATTCAACAGGAGGCATATTCATACAGCCGCGATCGGATTCACTCCACACCTCGTCCAAGCCGGAGCTATAGCAGGTGCCTGGATGAACCGGCCATATCGAGCAACACGTGAGGCCGTGAAGCGGCCCGTGGCAATAACCCGGCAGGTGGTGTTCGCGATGCTCAGGATGTGGTGGACCGGGCCCGGGCACGAAGGGAGGCCGAGTTAGCAGCGCAGAACGAGGCGGGTCAGCTTACACCGGTTCGTCCTACCACCTCTGCTGGGCCAGGGGTCGCATCCACTTTGGGAGTGCCTTGTTTAGTCCCCGCTTTACGCAATGTACGCCTGCCCAAAGATTTCAAGGGTCCACGCAAGGTGCCGAATTACACCACTGATTTATCTCCGGAAGCGTGGGTAGAGAGTTATGAGATGGCCATGGAGATGCTAGATGTGGATGAGACCGCGTGTGCAAAATACTTCACCATGATGCTTGAAGGCACGACCCGTACTTGGTTGAAGAGCCTGCCGCCTAATTCTATCAGCTCATGGGCCCAGTTGCGGGCCCGGTTTATCCAGAATTTCAAAGATACGTGTAAGCAGCCCAAGTCCATAGTAGACCTGGCGGCTTGTGTTCAGGAGGACGGGGAGTCAACAACCCATTGGGTACGCCGCGTTTCGGAAGTCTTGCACTCGTCTGACAGGATCAATGCTGACTCTGCGATCTTGACCCTGGAGGGCAACTGCCGGTTTAAGCCTTTAAAATTGAAATTGGGGCGCATGAAGCGGTTTTGTAATGACATGGGAACTCTCATGGCCGCTTTAGTGAAGTATGCTGATTCGGATAGTACCAAGGATCCCGAGACTGACAATGATGAAGCAGGGAAGGGAAAGAAGAATAGCAACTCCAAGGGGCATCAGTACAAACCGGCGGGCCATGGAAACGGAGGCAAGCGCAAGGCGGATGGCAGTATGGACTTTGTGGCTAACACTAACGCACAGGACAAGGGTCAGCGGCGCAGAGGTAAAGCGGCAAATCGTAATGGGGCTCCGAATCCTAACGCGGATCGTTTAAATTATCTGTTGAATCGGCCTTGCCCAAAACACAGGACGAAGGAGGCGCCGGCTAACCACCTTTGGAAGGATTGTTACATTATGCAGGAGTTTAAAAACTCTAATGCCTTCAGGTATGACCGCGGGTCAGGCGGCGGTTCAGGATCCGGTTTCCATGGGCCGGGTCACGATGGAGCTTCCGGTTCAGGTTTCAATCAGGGCGGTCACAGCAACCAGAATAATCAGAACGGTCAACAGCAGCAGCAGCACTCGGGTTATCAGAGCCAGCCAAAATAGTTGAACAATGGACAATATCATGTTTTCACAACTAGCTTGGATAAGCGCGACCGGAAACTCCACAAGCGAGCAGTGAACTCTGTTGAACCGGCCGTACCACGTTACTTACGCTGGTCGAAGCAGCCTATCGTATGGAGCAGGGAGGACCACCCACCCCGGGTTGACAATCCGGGCCAGCTAGCATTAGTGGTAGACCCTCAGGTGGGAGGTTATAAATTCACCAAGGTACTCATGGATGGAGGGAGCAGTATTAACATCCTATACTATGAGACATTCCGCCGCATGGGGCTAACAGACAAAGATCTCAGACCGTCTAATACGGTGTTCCATGGTGTGGTGCCCGGCAAATCAGCATATCCTGTTGGTAAGATAGCCCTGGACGTGGCTTTTGGGGACGAGCATGATTCCCGATCCAAAAAACTAACCTTTGAGGTGGTGAAGATCCGGACCCCGTATCACGCCTTGTTTGGGCGGCCGGCTTATGCCAAATTCATGGCGCGGCCTTGTTATATCTACTTGCAGCTCAAGATGCCGGGTTACAAGGGGACAATAACGGTTCATGGGAGCCGTAAGGTTGCTTTGGAATGTGAGGAAGGTGATGCGGCTTATGCAGAGTCGGTTTGTGCCACGGAGGAACTGAAATATTATAAGGACAATGTTGATCCGGCGGACATGACCCCTTTGAAGAAGCCAACCACAGAGCATGATTCGGATCTGAAGTTCAAATCGGCAGCTGAGACCAAGCTTGTTGACTTCGTGCCCGACGATTCGTCCAAGCATTTCACTGTCAGTGCCAACTTGGACCCTAAATAGGAAAGCGCGCTCATCGAGTTCATCCGTGAGAATCGGGACATTTTTGCATGGAAACCTTCTGACATGCCAGGTGTACCGAGGGAACTCGCTGAGCACACTCTTAATGTGGATCCTAAGTATAAACCGGTAAAGCAATTTCTCCGCCGGTTTAACGAAGAAAGGCGCAAAGCCATTGGAGAGGAAGTGGCCAGGATTTTAGCAGCTGGTTTCATCATTGAGGTGTTCCATCCAGAGTGGCTTGCTAATCCGGTGCTGGCTCTTAAGAAAAACGGCACTTGGCGTATGTGTGTGGATTACACAGATCTTAACAGGGCTTGTCCAGTGGATCCTTTTGCCCTCCCCCGCATTGACCAGATCATTGATGCCACGGCGGGTTGTGAGCGTTTGAGTTTTTTGGATGCATATTCTGGATATCATCAGATCAAAATGGCGGTTAAGGACCAGGAGAAGACAGCGTTCATTACTCCCTTTGGAGCCTTCTGCTATGTATCTATGCCCTTTGGGCTCAAGAGTGCCCAAGCCACTTATCAACGGTGTGTACAGAATTGCCTGCATAAACAGATTCGCCACAATGTGCACGCCTATGTGGATGATATTGTAGTCAAGTCAAGGCAGAAGGAGACGCTGGTGGATGATTTGAAGGAAACCTTTGACAACTTGTGAGTTTACAAGATGATGCTTAACCCGGCCAAGTGTGTCTTTGGTGTTCCGGCAGGCAAGTTACTGGGTTTTCTTGTGTCCAACAGAGGGATTGAAGCTAATCCGGAGAAGATTACGGCTATCACCTCCCTGGCTAAACCGAAGTGTATCAACGATGTTCAGCGTTTGGCGGGCCGGATCGCCGCACGGAGCCGGTTTATCAGCCGCCTCGGAGAGAAGGCTATCCCTTTGTACCAGATGCTGAGAAAGACAGATCAATTCATCTGGAGTCCGGCTGCTGATGAAGCTTTGGAGGACTTGAAGCGGCAATTAGCCAATCCGCCCGTTCTTGCGGCTCCGGTTAACAAGGAGCCGTTATTGTTATATGTAGCAGCCAATGCTCGGGCAGTTAGTGTGGCTATTGTGATGGAACGCAAGGAGGCAGGCAAGGAATATCTGGTTCAGCGGCCGGTTTACTATATCAGCGAGGTGATAATTGAATCCAAGCAAAGGTATCCGCATTGGCAGAAGCTGGTATATGGAGTTTTCATGGCAAGCCGGAAGTTGAAGCAGTATTTTCAAGGGCACCCCATCACAGTGGTCAGTTCAGCTCCCTTGGGCGATATCATACAAAACCGGGAGGCGACTGGCCGGATTGCCAAGTGGGCTATAGAGCTTGGGCCGCACGGATTGAAGTACGTGCCTCGGACGGCGGTGAAGTCTCAAGCACTTGTTGATTTCATCAATGATTGGACGGAGTTGCAAGCACCAGAGGAGAAGCCGGATCACACATATTGGACTATCCATTTTGATGGATCCATGCAATTGGAAGGCTCGGGGGCTGGAGTCGTATTAACTTCCCCACGAGGTGATAAGTTTTGTTATGTTCTCTGCTTAATGTTCCCTTGTACTAATAATGCAGCTGAGTACGAAGCCTTGCTCCATGGTCTCCGGATGGCTAAAGAGATGAACTTAAGACAGGTTAAGTGCTTCGGTGACTCGGACCTCGTGGCTCAATAGGTGTCTGGCACTTGGGATTCTAAGGACCCGCTCATGGCCGCATATCGTCGTGAGGTGGATAATATTGCGGGTTACTTCAAGGGTTATCAAGTGGATCACGTGGACCGTCGAAAGAATGAAGCGGCGGACGCTTTAAGCCGGTTGGGTTCTCAGTGCAAACCGGTCCCGCCTAATGTCTTTCTTGATGTGTTGCACAACCCGTCAGTCAAGCTCCCAGGTGAAGCGGATTTGGCTATTCCTGATCCGGAGGCTCAATTGGTGGCAGCCCTGCATGTCATTCCGGATTGGAAAGTTCCTTATCTTGCGTACATGAACCGGGGAGAGTTGCCAGAGGACGAGATTCTAGCCAGGCAGATAGTCCGGCGATCCAAGTCTATGACGATTGTTAATAGCGAATTGCATCATTGCAGTGTATCAGGGGCGTTTCAATGTTGTGTTTCTCCTGAGGAAGGCTGTGAAATCTTACGAGAAATCCATGAAGGGGATTGTGGTCATCACGCCGGTTCAAAGTCTCTGGTGGCAAAGGCGTTTCGTCACGGGTTCTACTGGTTGACAGCGCATGCTGATGCGGAGGACTTGGTTAAACGGTGTGATGGCTGTCAGAAATTTTCAAGGCGTGCTCATGTGCCGGCTCAAGAATTGAGGATGATCCCAATCACTTGGCCATTTGCAACTTGGGGGCTGGATATGGTCGGACCTTTTAAAAGATCCAAGGATAAGAAAACCCACCTTTTGGTGGCAGTTGACAAATTTACCAACTGGGTTGAAGCGGAGCCTGTCAGCAAGTGTGATGCAGTGACAGCGGTGCAGTTCATCAAAAAGGTGATTTTCTGGTTTGGCTTTCCACACAGTATCATTACTGACAATGGTACCAATTTATCCAAGGGTTCTATGAAGGAGTTCTGTGAACGTGAGCACATCCGACTTGACGTATCATCAGTGGCTCACCCCCAGTCCAATGGGCAGGCAGAATGGGCTAATCAAGAGATCTTGCGAGGCATCAAACCCCGGCTTATGGTTCCATTGCAAAGAACACCAGGATGTTGGGTCGAAGAACTACCATCTGTGCTATGGAGTATCAATACTACGCCCAACCGATCCACAGGATACACGCCGTTTTTTATGGTCTACGGAGCGGAGGCGGTTCTCCCTAGTGATATCCGGCATGATTCGCCTCGTGTGGCAGCTTATGTTGAAGCGGACAATGAGACAGCACGACAAGACGCTTTGGACCTATTGGACGAGGAGCGCGATATAGCGGCTGCCCGTTCGGCGATTTATCAACAAGATCTTCGTCGCTATCACAGTCGCCGGGTTAGAACCAGAACTTTTCAAGAAGGAGATTTAGTGCTTCGACTCATCCAAGACCAGAACAAGTTATCCCCACCTTGGGAGGGACCTTTCGCGGTCAGCAAGAATCTACACAACGGGTCATACTATCTGATTGATATTCGAGAGCATAAAGACTCACGTACATCAGAGGAGGAGACCAACAGGCCGTGGAACTTAGCTCATCTTCGGCCTTACTATACCTGAGCCATTGGCTCTCTCTATGTACATATTATGACAGTGTATATATTATCTTTGATATAATAAAACCGGAGCCTCAGCTAAAGTGGGGTCTCTGTCTTTTCTTATCATGCGTGGTTACATGGAGTGGTTCTGTTTTAAAGCGGCCTCCGGTTTACCCCTTGAAATTTGCTTTTCTATATCACTTGGGGCCTTGGTCGTGTCCGAACCAACGCGACACCTTTTGATAGGCGAAAGCCACCAGATCACTTGGGGACATGGTCAAGTCTGAACCAGTCACGCCTCTTGATCGGTCTAAGGCCACAAAATCACTTGGGGGCTTGGTCGAACCCGAACCATTGCCACGCCTTTTGATTGGCATATATGCCACGGTTTCATTTGGGGACCTGGCTGACTTGAACCCTTGTCACTCCTATTGGGGGCTTGGTCCTGTCCGACCATGGTAACACCATCTGATCGGCTCAGTATAGCATGTTTTTTGCAAACGGTTTTTATCATTGCCTTTGCTTCCATATTTATTTTATGGCTGTTTTTTTAATTTTTGTTGTGTTTCCTTTATACCAACAACACTTTCTTACCGGTTCAGCTGACGGATTCGGTTCATTTTTAATCTGGAGAAATATACCCGGTTTACCTTTCCTGTTAACATCATGGAGTAATAGGGGGGCTCATAAAGACCTAGTACGGTTTACATGGGAGTTGCTTTCTCCCTTTTTACGGTAATGGTTTATACAACCTCCGTTTCAAGCTTGGCTAAGCCAACTTCATGCCCAGCGATGGCAGGTACTTTGTATCGCATATTTTGATTATATGTTTTAAATACATTTGATGATATATATATCAAGATCATAAACCAGCTGACGGTATAACCGCCACCGAAGTTCAAGATTTTCTGATTGCAAGAAATATAAATTGAGGTTTTTTAAGCAAAAGCATCAGTACTTATGCACGAAGGCATATTCAAGGCAGAAGTATTAACTATCCTATTACAAGGCAACACGGTGCCCAAATAAGATCATTGTTATTTTGGCGGATCATCGTAAGGCAGCTCTTTAAACCGGCTTCCGGTTCAAGCCTGCTCATCGTCCTGCGCCGCTTCAGCTTCCTCGTCTCTATCCATTGGCTGGAAATCAACAGTGGTCCAGTCGATTCCCATTAAAGCTTGAAAGACAACTTCTTCATGGATCAGAGAAGACGGTTCAATATCCGGAGCGTAAGTATGCTTACGGATTGGAGGAATCAGATTCTCCGCTTCAAGAATTGGGGCAGGCACTCGCTTGTTCTGATCATTGTATTGAGCTTGATAATGCGTCAAGTCTGCCTCTTCAGCTAATTGACAAGCCAGAGGGCGCACTGCACAGTTTATTGCCCTCAAATCATCTTCATTGAACTCGGAGCCATCTTCCTTCAGGCTGGGTTAGCCTTGAGCTGCTTCAACAGGATCGAAATCCGGCACCCATGCTTTTGCCCGGATCAAGGCATTTATGGCTCCGGTTCGCGCAGCAAACTTTTTCAGCTCTTCAATCCGGGGAGGAAGCATTGACAACCTATTAAGAGTGTCCTGGATTAAAGAGGGTGCCGGATTGTTATGCGAGGCTGTGGTGATGATCCGTTGCGCTCCGGTATACAGTTGTTCAACTAAAGTGTAGGCAGCCTTCAGCTTCTTCTGCACATCTGACCCTAAGTGGCCAATGCGTGTACCTGCAACAATACAGGGACAATCTCAAACCGGATATATTATAAGCACGCCAGAGTTGTCAGAAAAGCCAAAAAGAGCTTACCAAAGATAGTAGCAGTCATGGAGTGTATTTGCCGCTTTACGGCGGTCAGCTCGTCTACCACCGGTTTAAGGGCAGCTTCAGTGTTTTCAGCTCTTTTTACTAAAGCAGCCTTTTCAGTGGCCCAATCAGCCCGCTCCTTCTTGAAACCCTCCTTTAGCTGTTCCATGATGCTCAAGGTGCTGGTCAATTCCTCCCTTGCTTTGTCAGTTTCGGCCTGTTGGGTTTTCAGAGTTTCTTGTAGATCAGTAATCCGGTCCTCTTTGACCCTCACTTCAGCCTGCATACAGACAGTACTTGACTTTAAGCAAAACGGTACAAGAATTTGAAGTATCAACCACATAACAAGTTATACGCTTGATACTTGGGGGCTAATGCACCTTCAGTTTTCATCTATTACTAAATCACAAAGTCCCAAGCTCAATACAGGTATTCAACTTGGCACTTGGGGGCTAATGGCTATTTGCTCAATTATGTTCTGATGTTACAATCTTTATTGGAGTCCCGGTTTAACTATTAAGTTGAACCGGCCCTTGGGGGCTATATTGACGGATTTCAAAGTACTGAGGATTATATTCAAGTCCCGGTTTGAAGAAGGTTACAAACCGGTCCTTGGGGGCTAGGAGGATTAATACAGTGGCAGTAAGTAAAGAAAGAAGAAGCACAAGTTAGTTACCTCAAATTTGTCTCTCATCATCTTTACCAGGCCAGCTTCACAGTCGCGGCTAGTATATAGCCAGTTCAAGTAACCAAAATGCAGATCTTGGGCACTCAGAGCAGCATATGTTTCCAGTTTTACATCCCATTTGCCTTTGTTCTTGGCAGAAAAATCCTCTTTCACTGTATGCTTGGTTAAAGCGACAGGATTCCCTGGTTCAAAGCGACCTACGCCGGTAATTACAACATCATCATCCTTAGACTCACCGGTTTGCGTTGGTGCGGTCGGTTTATCAGTAGGACTGCGGGATTTTTCAATCTGGACGGAGCTGGCAGGCGGGTCAGCAGAGACTAGAGTATTGATAGGCCTTTCCTCAGGAATAGCATCGTCTTGCAAAGGAGGATCATTGGGAATATCTTCATGAGCAAACGCTTCAAGATCTGGCGCTTTATCCTGTTCTGGGGCGACATCTTCCTCAGCCTCTTTGTCCAGGCGGGCCTTCTTGCTCGGTTTAGGTTTAGCCCTGAAAGAAAAACAAAGAGTCAAGGAACAACATAAGTTATTACACAGTATACCGGAAGCATATGTTCAGCCTAGCTTACCCAAGAACCGTTTTCAGTGGCGGCAGCTGAGTGGCTGATGATTCACCAGAGGAAGAATGAGAAGTAACCTGATAATCAGAGTCGGATGGATTAAGAGGTTGACAGATGAAACCCGCTTTAGGATATAAATTAATAAAAAGGTTGGAGACCTCGGAGCGGCGTTTTCGCACCGGACTGTTTGGTAAACCGGCGGAGGTAACTACCTGGCCACTGTGCCGGGTTGTGCGGCGATCTTCATGTTGCTGAGTCTTCATAAGAAATTTGGGATCCAAGTAAGCAAGAGGATGAGAAAATTTAACTTTCCGGTTTGCCTGGCGAAATTTTGGCAAAGGCGAAATTTCTGAATCGGAAGAGAGAATAGTTACCTCAGCGACTTCAGCATTACTGGCTTCAGCATCGTCCTGACAAGTATCATCATCAATAAGGCGTGTAAAAAGTAAGCCTAGTGAATCAAGTTCTACCTCAAGGTTCGGGTTACCCACATCATCATCAATAGCTGGATCATATGAAGCGGTGGTTTTCCTTTTGTGAGCTGGCTTCTTGATAACCTTGGTCTTGGGCCGGGTCGACCGTCCTGCTTTCTCCGTTTTGTCTTGTGGAAGATTCTTGCTCCAAAACGGATTATCACCCTGGTTAAGCAGTAATTGATGTCAAACGGAGAAAGTAGTAACAGGTTCAATAAAAGAACAATCAAAATCTTACAGCTGATGGTTTGTTGGTGGCGCAGAAAGGGAGCAGGCCGGTTTGAGCGAAGAGGTGCTCCGGTTCATTCAACATTTTCTTCACAGAATCTGTGACTTCATCATCAGAGAGTTGGATTTTAGTGTGTCGGAGTGGGTCATCGACGCTATCAGTATACTTGCACATCAAACCGGAGCGCCGGCTGAGAGGCAGTATGCTCCATGATATCCAACAGCGTGCAAGGTCTATTCCCGTTAAACCGTTGGCCATGAAGGCTCGGAGCTTGGACAGTTGTGGAGCATATTTACTTCTCTCCTTGGCACTTAATCTTTGTGGAAAGGGGTGAGTGTTGCTGAGCCGCTCCGGACGAAAGCCAGGCAAGGGATTTTCATTGTCAGGGGAGGTGTCTTTGCAATAAAACCATGTTGCATTCCACTCCTTGGGGTGAGTGTGTAGTTTGACGTGGGGATAAGTGATCTCTTTTCTTTTCTGAATTGCCATACCGCCCAGTTCGGTATTGGGGCCGTCAGTAAATTCAGTGCGGCGGTTTAAGTGGAAGCAGTCTCTAAACAATTCGACTGAAGGCTCCTCTTGAAGGTATACCTCAGAGAGCACTTGGAAGTGACATAGGTTGGTAACGGAATTGGGGCCAATATCTTGCGGACGGAGCTGAAAATTGGCTAATACATCCTGGTAAAATTTAGAACCAGGCGGTTTGAAGCCACGGGCCAAGTGATCTGCAAAGACCACAACCTCTCCCTCTTGAGGTGTGGGAGGACATTCATTTCCAGGAACCCTCCAGTGGATCGTATCTTTGCTGTCTAAAGCGCCGATCAGGACTAAATCATCCAACTGAGTTTCTGTGACGCGAGAAGGAACCCAATTGCACTCATATACTTGTTTGGCCATGGTAAGATCTACAAGAAATAGGTGATTCCGGTTCAAGAATATGTTGGATAAAAGAAAGTGCTGATATGAACAATGCTAAACCGGAGGTAGTACATATAAACCGGATTTCTACGAGGTAGCATTATATGGATCCTGGCGGTTCAATAAGGGGACTAATGGTGTATACCGGTTTACTAACTTTTTCTATATTAAGTTAAACCGCCTGATCTAAGCATCGGAAGCAAACGAAGTTGTGGATGGCTAAGTATGCAGAAACAGGTTTCACAAGGTCCTATTGCAGCAGTGGATCTGAAGCAAGTTCAGAAAAACAGAAAATATTTAAAAGAGTAAAGCAGAACGGAAGTGAACCAGTGAGCGGATATGTAAATGAGATCTATGGACTTAGGCGGGAAATTACAGGCGGACGCTAAAAGATTACTACTAAACAGAGCAGGGGTTCACAGATTCATTCAAGAGTCAGGGTACGAGTATGAACAAGCGACGAACACGGCGCGAACATAAAACCCTAAGAACAGATCTATGTCAAGAAGAGAAGAAGGCTTACCGGAAATGAAGAAGACGCGGAAGGATACCGCAGTGCTCTGGTGCGTTCAGGTTGATGCAGCGGCCCAAGACGATGCAGAGGTCGACGGCGGCGGCGGAGCTCCAAGGCTGGCGACGCGAGGAAGACGAAGAGAAAGAGACGAAGAGGAGAAAAGGAAATGACCCTTCGGTCCTATTTATAAGGCAACAGACGTGGGTCAGGCGCGCGAATCCATGAGCCAAAATTTCGGAAGTAGAGCTGATGACTTGGGTATCGCAGATCTATTAATAAAGGAGGGCGTCATAAATGTTAACTTCGTGATGACATCATGCCGGTTTACAGCAACCAGAAATGATGATGACATGGCGGTTTACCAATTACCAGAAGATGTCCAAGACAAAGATTTTGTGAAGGATTGACATGAACCAGTTCAAATCAATCTGGGGCCTAATGTTGGGGATATTACCACAGGGCGTAAACCGGCCTACCTGGGCCGGGTTAACTTCAGTAGTAGTATAAGCAGAAGAAATCCCAAGGCCTGTAGTCGGTTTAGAAACTGTAGCCGTAAACCGGCATGATATGTAAACTTGTATTGTAAGTTAGGAATAGAAAGATACCAACCGGAATACGAGTATGAACCGGTTGGGACTCTGTGGACCGACGGGCGTCACCCGTGTATATAAGGGGACGACCAGGCGGTGGTTCAAGGACAGACAACTACAACTCGAGCCTAGGCGAAGCTTGTTTGCTCACTAGTCATCGAGACCACATCAATTCCATCACAACTAGACATAGGCTTTTACCTTCATCGAAGGGGCCGAACTAGTATAAACCCTCGTGTCTTTGTGTCCGCTTTAACCCCTTCAAGTTAATCTGTAGCGATGGCTCCACGACTAAGTCCTTTCACTAGGACATCTGCCGTGACAAATCCACGACACAAGTGCTACTGTGAGCTCTAGTAAGGTACACATCAATAATATGTATATCACATATACCTTTGTTCACCTTGCCATCCTTCTTATCTTCCAAATACTTGGGGCAGTTCCGCTTCTAGTGACCAGTCTGTTTGCAGTAGAAACACTCAGTCTCAGGCTTAGGTCCAGACTTGGGTTTCTTCTACTGAGCAGCAGCTTGTTTTCCGTTCTTCTTGAAGTTCCCCTTCTTATTCCCTTTACCCTTTTTCTTGAAACTAGTGGCGTTGTTGACCATCAACACTTGATGCTCCTTCTTGATTTCTACATCCGCAGCTTTTAGCATTGCGAAGAGCTCGGGAATTGTCTTATCCATCCCTTGCATATTATAGTTCATCACGAAGCTCTTATAGCTTGGTGGCAGTGATCGGAGAATTCTGTCAATGACACTATCATCCGGAAGATTAACTCCCAGTTGAATCAAGTGATTGTTATATCCAGACATTTTGAGTATATGTTCACTGACAGAACTATTCTCCTCCATCTTGCAGCTATAGAACTTATTGGGGACTTCATATCTCTCAATCTGGGCATTTGCTTGAAATATTAACTTCAACTCCTGGAACATCTCATATGCTCCATGACGTTCAAAACGTCGTTGAAGTACTGGTTCTAAGCCGTAAAGCATGGCACACTGAACTATCGAGTAGTCATCAGCTTTGCTCTACCAGACGTTCTTAACATCGCCAGTTGCATCTACAGCAAGCCTGGCACCCAGCAGTGCTTCCAGGACGTAATTCTTCTGTGCAGCAATGAGGATAATCCTCAAGGTACGCACCCAGTCCGTGTAATTGCTACCATCATCTTTCAACTTTGCTTTCTCAAGGAACGCATTAAAATTCAACGGAACAACGGCACGGGCCATCTATCTACAACAACATAGACAAGCAAAATACTATCAGGTACTAAGTTCATGATAAATTTAAGTTCAATTAATCATATTACTAACTCCCACTTAGATAGACATCTCTCTAATCATCTAAGTGATCACGTGACCCAAATCAACTAAACCATAACCGATCATCATGTGAAATGGAGTAGTTTTCAATGGTGAACATCACTATGCTGATCATATCTACTATATGATTCACGCTCGACCTTTTGGTCTTAGTGTTCCGAGGCCATATCTGCATATGCTAGGCTCGTCAAGTTTAACCTGAGTATTCTGCGTGTGCAAAACTGGCTTGCACCCGTTGTAGATGAACGTTGAGCTTATTACACCAGATCATCACGTGGTGTCTCGGCACGATGAAATTTGGCAACGGTGCATCACGGAGAACACTTTTACCTTGAAATTTAGTGAGAGATCATCTTATAATGCTACCGTCAATCAAACCAAAATAAGATGCATAAAGGATAAACATCACATGCAATTATTATAAGTGATATGATATGCCATCATCATCTTGTACTTGTGATCTCCATCTCCGAAGCACTGTCATGATCACCATCGTCACCGGCGCGACACCTTGATCTCCATCGTAGCATCGTTGTCGTCTTGCCAATTATTGCTTCTACGACTATCGCTATCGCTTAGTGATAAAGTAAAGCAATTACAGGGCGATTGCATTGCATACAATAGAGAGACAACCATATGGCTCCTGCCAGTTGCCAATAACTCCGTTACAAAACATGATCATCTCATACAATAAAATATAGCATCACGTTTTGACCATATCACATCACAGCATGCCCTGCAAAAACAAGTTATACGTCCTCTACTTTGTTGTTGCAAGTTTTACGTGGCTGCTACAGGCTGAGCAAGAACCGTTCTTACCTACGCATCAAAACCACAACGATAGTTCGTCAAGTTAGTGTTGTTTTAAACTTCTCAAGGACCGGGCGTAGTCACACTCGGTTCAACTAAAGTTGGAGAAACTGACACCCGCCAGCCACCTGTGTGCAAAGCACGTCGGTAGAACCAGTCTCGTGTAAGCGTACGCGTAATGTCGGTCCGGGCCGCTTCATCGAACAATACCGCCGAACCAAAGTATGACATGCAGGTAAGCAGTATGACTTGTATCGCCCACAACTCAGTTGTGTTCTACTCGTGCATATAACATCTACGCATAAACCCGGCTCGGATGCCACTGTTGGGGAACGTAGTAATTTGAAAAAATTCCTACACACATGCAAGATCATGGTGATGCATAGCAATGAGAGGGTAGAGTGTGTCCATGTACCCTCGTAGACCGAAAACGGAAGCATTAGCACAACGCGGTTGATGTAGTCGTACGTCTTCATGACCCGACCGATCCAAGTACCGAACGTACGGCACCTCCGAGTTCAGCACACGTTCAGCTCAATGACGTCCCACGAACTCCGATCCAGCAGAGCTTTGTGGGAGAGTTCTGTCAGCACGATGGCATGATGACGGTGTTGATGATTCTACCGGCGTAGGGCTTCCCCTAAGCACCGCTACGATATTATCGAGGTGGAATATGGTGGAAGGGGGCACCACACACGGCTGGGAGAGATCAACAGATCAACTTGTGTGTCTAGAGGTGCCCCCTGCCCCCGTATATAAAGGAGCAAGGGGGGAGGCGGCCGACCAAGGAGGAGGGCGCGCCAAGGAGGGAGTCCTACTCCCACCGGGAGTAGGACTCCTCCTTTCCTAGTCGGAGTAGGAGAAGGGGAAGGAAGGGAGAGAGGGAAAGGGGGGTGTCGGTGTCAAAACCGGCGGATCTCGGGTAGGGGGTCCCGAACTGTGTGTCTAGGTGGATGGTAACAGGAGACGAGGGACACGATGTTTTTATCCAGGTTCGGGCCCTCTCGATGGAGGTAAAACCCTACGTCCTGCTTGATTAATATTGATGATATGGGTAGTACAAGAGTGGATCTACCACGAGATCAAGGAGGCTAAACCCTAGAAGCTAGCCTATGGTATGATTGTTGTAATGTATGTTGTGTCCTACGGACTAAAGCCCTCCGGTTTATATAGACACCGGAGAGGGCTAGGGTTACACAGAGTCGGTTACAATGGTAGGAGATCTACATATCCGTATCGCCAAGCTTGCCTTCCACGCCAAGGAAAGTCCCATCCGGACACGGGACGGAGTCTTCAATCTTGTATCTTCGTAGTCTTGGAGTCCGGCGGACGATGATAGTCCGGCGGACGATGATAGTCCGGCTATTCGGACACCCCCTAGTCCAGGACTCCCTCAGTAGCCCCCGAACCAGGCTTCAATGACGATAAGTCCAGCGCGTATATAGTCTTCAGCGTTGCAAGGCGGGTTCTCCCTTCAAGTTCCATGTACCTGCCGAACAGTGTCCGGCTTCACCATAAATACTGTGTTTCTCGGCTTCTACGCCCAATAATGGTATTTTTCCATGCGTCGCACGAATGCGAAAAGCCAGGGCGTCTTTTACATTTCACCCCCCAGTCGTGCGAGTCATCCGCCTATAAAAGAGGCAAAAATCCAGATCCAAACCTCACCATCCTCCTCCCGTGAATACTTCATCAGAGCGCCTTTGACCTAAAAATCCATTCCATCATGGACCGTCGACGCGACTCTTCTTCACGCACTCCCAGCCCACCGCCGGGGAATTGGAGGAGGTGCTCTGTTTCGCACAATGAGCTAGTGAAGCTCCAAACGGGGGGATTTCTCCCTCCGGCCTTCATGGTCCCAGTCCGGGCCGGACTGGTTACTTATCAAGGTGGGAGGCAAGCGGAGGCTACCCCAAGCCCCAATAAGGGGGGGCGAGTATGCTTCGTCCCCTATCTGGTAAGGGGACTCGGATTCCCAATACATCCGTTCCTCCGCGGGCTCCTGGAGTTCTACGGACTCCAGCTCCACCACCTCATGCCCGCCTCTGTCCTGCATATCGCAGGCTACGTAGCTCTTTGTGAGCTATTCCTGGGCAGTGAGCCCCATTTTGCATTGTGGAAGAGGCTGTTCTGCCTCGTACCCCGTTCTTACGAGGGGTCCATATATCAAGTGGGCGGCGCCGAAATATGGCGCATTGCCGGGACCGGATACCCATCCAGTACTCCCAAGAAGGCGTCCGAAGACTGGCCTTCAGAGTGGTTTTATATAGGAGACGCTCCGCTGCCGGACCCAGTCCGGACCGGCCTCCCGGAGTTTAGTGCCGCTCCTTTGAAGAAACGCCTCAGCTGGCGCCCACGGAGCCCCCGATTGGAGGAAGACAAGAGCGTCCATTACTTGATGGGCCGAATAAGATTAATGGCCCATTCTGGCTTGACCATGATCGGAGTCATGGCGACATGCATCATGCGGGGGGTACAGCCATTGCAATACAGAGGCCACCCCATGTGGGATTTCAACGGGGAAGACGATGCCACCCGTCATGGCCGCAAAGGACCGGATTCGACCGAGGATCTGGTGGAGATCCTGTCCAGCCTGTACAAGGGGGAGAAGGAGGACTTCCTTCGAACGAACCCTTTGAATGGGTTTTCCATGATCAACCCTAGAGGATGGGTAAGCGAACACCTTTAAGGGCTCAACCCATGCTTTCGAAGTTTAAGCTTCTTACATTATGTCTTCGGCGCAGGATCTACGCTGGACTGTGGAGGACATGGTGAGTCCTGCTCCGCAACCCGAGGATCCAGAAAGATCCTTGGATCCGGCCTCCGAAGAGGACCCGGACATCGAGCTGGAGCTGATCGACGGGGTGTTTCACCAGCTCAGCATAGACAATGCCTTGGTGGCCATTATGGCGGATTACCCCGGACTGTGTCCGGCTTCCCAGGTGACCGCGACCGAAGTCCGGACACCATTATCTCTTCCCTGCCCATTTCTAACCTTCGCGAACGATGGTATTTTGCAGGAAGCGCCTTCACGGCAGGAAGCCGAGCCCGCGGCGGCTGACCAACAGAGGTCAGTTCGGACCAGCAGGCGGAAAAGGAGCGCGGTGCGGACGGAAACGTCGCCGCAAAGGTATAGCTCGTATTTGAATTTTCAGAGCGACGTTCCTAGGAAACGCCTGAGTGCTCATGATCTTTGCAGAAGAAAAAGCGCTCGCCGAACTGCGGGCGCAGAAGTTGCCGATCCAACCTACACCGGCCAGGCTCCAGCGCCCGGCCTGGAGGGGGAGGCAAGCGCAAGGCGCGGGCCGGATCCTTCTCCAACGGAGGACACCGACAGATTGTCCGCCACCAAGTCTGAGGTGGAGAGCGCCATGAACCATAGGCGCCGCCAGACAGTATTTCGTGAAGCGTGCTTTTCCCCTGAGGCATTGGATGCCTTTAATGCAGGGGACGCGCATCTCCGTGCCGCTCAAGATGGTTTTACCAGAGCCACGGAGCAGTATGTGAAGGACATACGGGTAAGGGAATTTTAATGGTTGTATATACCAGTAGCCCCCGAGACTTAAAGTAGTTATGTTAACTGATTTAAGGATCATTTGAAAACGCAGGCTCTTACCGAGAAGAATGCCCAGCTGTCTCGGGAGCTGCAAGATTGCAAGGCCCAACTTGAGGCCGCACTTGCTGCCGCAGGAGGAGACGCAGAGACCCCTCCTGGTAACACATTTTTATTAAGAAATATAAGCGCTGTGCGGCGTGCGCGCGAGTCTAATAATGACATTGCAGGTGCCGCCGGACAAGATCCGGACAGGCAAGCATTGCTGCGCCAGCTAAAGGCCGGCGAGAGTGTGCTGAATAGGGTTCAGCAAGAAAGGAACAAGCTCCAGGATGCCAACGCCAAGCTCGGAGAAGAGCTGAAAGGCGCTCGAGCCGAGCTGTCCGGCTCCGTTAAGGAGAATCAACGGCTTCGTCGCGGCATTTATAGTAAGTGCTTGAGCGGACTCCTTTGAAAAGAAGAGTTCGGCGAGGAAGTATTTTGACATGATATGTCTTGTAGGTATACTCACAGGTCGTCCTGCAGAGGAGATGCCCATATCAACGGGTGATCAGCTTCCCGAGCTGTTGCAACTTCTCGAACGAGTTCGGTAGGCAATGACCGGCGTCGTCCGGGCTTTTGGCCAGCCCTCTCCCTACCCGAGGGCCTTGGGGAGCTTGCGGAGAAGCTTCAGGGAGTGCGGTAGCGCTTCCGTTTGTGGAAGATTTCGGCTTGCCGTCAAGGTGCCAGGTAGGCTTGGGCCATGGTGAAGACGCGGTATAAGAAGGCGGATCCCAACCATATGGCCGAAGTTGGACCGGTGGGGCCCGATGGGAAGGAGATCCCTGTGAGTTTAGTATACAGCCAAGTAGAGTTGGCTGCTAAGTTTTCCCAACGGGACTGTAAGTTAGACAGCCTGTTAGACGGGATTGAGGAGGAATACAATCAATAAATTTGACAATGTATGTTTTCCTTTGAAGTGACATGTGAAATGCCTTCTAGCCGGATTGTAGATCGTTTGTCTTTGCCGACCTTTTCGCTTCAACCTCGGGACCCTAGAGTCCGGAGTGTGTCCGAATACCTTTTTGGTTAAGAAACAACCATGGTATGCATGGAGACCAGGCGTAGGGGCCATTAGTGCTTTATCAGACAAGTGCCCAACTAGTTATGTTATATTACATGGTTAGTAAGAAACATCTTCCAGGGAGAATAGTTCCGTTAAGGGTTCCTTTCGCTGGGAGGCATGCCCTAAAGTGCATGTCCGGACTGCAAAGAAAGCAGTAAAACATCTGGGGGCAGATAGATAAATAAGTAAAAAGTCATCTTTTAAGTCACCGACCGAATATTCCCTTAAGAACGCTAGCTTTCGGCTTCACCCAGTCTGAGGTACACATCCGGCTGACCCGGCAGTAACAATCGCAGAGGTGCTCCCTTTACCTCCTAGCCGAACAATCGGGAATGTAGGGGTAAGCACAGGAGCCAGGCAACCCAGCTTGGCCAAAACTTAAGTCATATCGATGCATATAATGGTGAGTAAAAGGTACATGTGGAAGCGTGACACATGTGCTGGGCATGAAACCCTTATAATTGAGCTTCTGTAAAAGAAGCCCCCAGGTATAATGAGTGCGGATGGCACATCAAGTGTATGCGAAAAAATGCAAAAGTAAGCCTTTAGGGGCTTATTAATAAAAAGGGTAATGAAAAGAGAAACGAAAGGCAGCCAAGGTATAAAAATTTGGACGGAGGGAGGGGACGAACTCTTAATCCGGCGCTAGGCATAGAATCTTCGGAGGCGGGCTGCGTTCCATGGGTTCGGCTCGAGTCGGTTATCCGACGCATTTCGTAGACGGTATGCTCCGCCGGTCAGGACTTGATCGATAATGAAGGGCCCCTCCCATTTGGGCTTGAGCTTGTCCTTTTTCTTGTCCGGCAGGCGTAGAACTAGTTCGCCAACGTTGTAAGTCTTGGCCCGTACTTCTCTGCTTTGATATCTTCGAGCCTGCTGCTGATAGAATGCGGAACGAGCTTTGGCGACGTCGCGTTCTTCCTCCAATGTGTCCAGGCTGTCCTGCCGATCCAGCTCGGCCTCTCTTTCCTCGTACATGCGCACTCGAGGTGAGTCATGAATAATGTCGCAGGGCAGGACTGCCTCTGCGCCATATACCATAAAAAATGGTGTGAATCCGGTAGTGCGGTTAGGCGTTGTCCGCAGCCCCCAAAGTACGGAGTCGAGCTCCTCGACCCAGTGCGTGTCCGATTTAGTAAGTGACCGCACTAGTCTAGGCTTAATGCCGCTCATTATTAGACCATTTGCTCATTCCACTTGACCGTTGGTTTGAGGGTGATAGACTGAAGCGTAGTCGAGCTTGATGCCCATATTCTTGCACCATGACTTAACCTCGTCGGCTGTGAAGTTCGTGCCGTTGTCGGTGATGATGCTGTGGGGGACTCCGTAACGGTGTACTACCCCGGATATAAAGTCTATCACTGGTCCGGACTCTGCCATTTTGACCGGCTTGGCCTCTATCCATTTGGTGAATTTATCCACCATGACCAATAGATACCTTTGCTTGTGGGTTCCCCCTTTAAGGGGTCCAACCATATCAAGCCCCCAGACTGCGAACGGCCAGGTAATGGGTATAGTTTTGAGGGCGGTAGGCGGCATATGGCTCTGATTAGCAAAGAGCTGACAACCAACGCATCTCTGGACTAAGTCCTGGGCATCTGCCCGGGCCATCGGCCAATAAAATCCTATACGGAATGCCTTTCCTACAAGGGCCCAGGCTGCTGCGTGGTGTCCGCCTAGTCCGGCATGAATTTCAGCCAGGAGGTTTCGCCCTTCCTCTTCGGAGATACACCTTTGAAGGACTCCAATTGTACTTTTCTTATAAAGTTCTCCCTCATGGACCTTGTAGGCTTTCGATTGCCGGACTATGCAGCGGGCCTCGTTTTGGTCTTCGGGAAGTTCCTGCCTGAGTAAGTAGGCTAGGAACGGTTCTGTCCACGCGGCGATTACTGCCATTATGACGTGGGCTGAAGGTGTTATGTCATCTGCTGAATCACCGATTGGTGCGGTTTTTTCCGGTTTGTCACTACCGGGCTCCTCTTCCCATAGTACAGATGGCTTGAAGAGCCGTTCTAGGAAGATATTTGGAGGGACAGCATCACGTTTTGCCCCGATGTGTGCCAGTACATCGGCCGCTTGGTTATTATCTCGGGCTATGTGATGGAATTCGAGTCCTTCAAACCGAGCTGACATTTTTGAGACAGCGTTACGATATGCTGCCATTTTCGAATCCTTGGCGTCGAAGTCTCCATTTATTTGGGATATTGCAAGGTTTGAATCCCCGCGCACCTCTAGGCGTTGAATGCCCATGGAAACTGTCATCCGGAGGCCATGTAACAGGGCCTCGTATTCGGCTGCGTTGTTGGAGTCTGTGTACATTATTTGAAGTACGTACTGGACTGTGTCCCCGGTTGGGGACGTCAATACGACGCCAGCCCCCAGTCCGGCCAACATTTTAGAGCCGTCGAAATGCATAACCCAATTGGAGTATGCGCCGTACTCTTTAGGGAGTTCGGCTTCGGTCCATTCGGCGACGAAGTCAGCCAAAACTTGTGACTTTATAGCTCGCCGAGGTTTGTAAGTTATATCGAATGGTAAGAGCTCAATGGCCCATTTTGCAATCCTGCCCGTTGCGTCGCGGTTATTTATAATGTCATTGAGTGGTACTTCAGAGGCCACTGTTATCGAACACTCTTGAAAGTAGTGTCGGAGCTTCCGGGACGCCATGAACACCACATATGCTATCTTCTGATAGTGCGGGTAACAGGATTTGCAGGGGGTTAACATAGTGGATACATAATACACTGGTTTTTGAAGAGGGAATTTATGCCCTTCTGTCGCTCGTTCGACGACGAGGACCGCGCTTACAACTTGATGCGTTGTTGCGATGTATAACAACATTGGTTCACCCAGAGTGGGCGCAGCCAGGACCGGATTTGTTGCCAATATGGCCTTTATTTCTTCGAGTCCGGCAGTGGCAGCATCCGTCCACTCAAAGTGTTCGGTGCGCCTGAGGAGGCGATAGAGGGGCAACGCCTTTTCTCCTAGACGGGAGATAAAGCGGCTTAAGGCTGCCACGCATCCTGTTAATTTTTGGATTTGCTTGAGGTCTTTTGCAATATCCAACTGTGACAGAGCTCGGATTTTAGCCGGGTTTGCTTCAATTCCTCTACCGGATACAATGAAGCCCAGCAGCTTTCCGGCTGGTACGCCGAAAACGCATTTTTCCGGATTCAGCTTGATGTCATATGCTCTGAGGTTGTCGAATGTGAGCCTCAAATCGTCTACTAGAGTTTCGACGTGTTTTGTTTTGACGACTACGTCGTCTACGTATGCCTCGACTGTTTTGCCGATCTGGGTGGCCAGACATGTTTGAATCATGCGCTGATATGTTGCGCCGGCATTTTTAAGTCCGAAGGGCATCGTGTTGAAGTAGAATGGTCCGTATGGAGTGATGAATGCCGTTGCGGCTTGGTCTGCTTCCGCCATCTTGATTTGATGATAGCCAGAGTATGCATCCAGGAAGCACAACGAATCGTGCCCTGCGGTAGCATCGATAATTTGGTCGATGCGGGGGAGAGGGAAGGGATCCTTTGGGCAAGCCTTATTGAGGTCTTTAAAATCGACACAGAGGCGCCAGGATTTATCTTTCTTTGGTACCATCACCAGATTTGCTAGCCAGTCCGGATGTTTGATATCTCTAATGAATCCGGCTTCCAATAGTTTGGCTAGCTCTTCTCCCATTGCCTGTCTTTTGGGTTCGGAAAATCGTCGAAGAGCCTGTTTGACTGGCTTAAATCCTTTTAGGATGTTTAGGCTGTGTTCTGCCAACCTGCGTGGGATTCCGGGCATATCCGAAGGATGCCAGGCGAAGATGTCCCAATTTTCCCGAAGGAATTCACGCAGTGCGGCGTCTACTTCGGGGTTCAATTGTGCCCCAATGGAGGCCGTGTTTGTTGGGTCCGTTGGATGGACCTGGAATTTTGTTATTTCATCTGCTGGTTTGAAGGAGGTGGACTTGGATCTTTTATCGAGTATCACATCGTCCCTGTTCACCGTGGAGCACAGCGTGGTGAGTTCTTCTGTCGCTAAGGCTTCGGATAGTGCCTCGAGGGCTAGTGCGGCTGTCTTGTTTTCGGCGCGGAGTGCTATGTTCGGATCACTAACGAGAGTGATAATTCCGCTGGGCCCAGGCATTTTGAGCTCCATGTACCCGTAATGAGGTACTGCTTGAAAAATTGTGAATGCCTCTCGTCCTAATATAGCGTGATATCCACTGTTGAACGGGGCCACTTGGAACGTGACTTCTTCGGATCTGTAATTGTCCGGAGAGCCGAACACCACATCGAGTGTGATTTTTCCGGTGCAACGCGCTTCCCGGCTAGGGATTATTTCTCTAAAGGTTGTGCTGCTTCGCTCAATACGGCTCCAATCGATTTCCATTTTTTGCAGAGTTTCCTCGTAAATGAGGTTTAGTCCGCTGCCGCCATCCATGAGGACTTTTGTCAGTCGAAAGTCGTCCACTGTGGGACTAAGTACTAGTGCAGCTGGCGCTCTGGCTGTTCGGAATTTAGGCTCGTCGCTAGCGTTGAAGGTAATAGCTGTGTCGCTCCATGGATTTGCTGTTACTACTTGGTAGACTTCGGCGAGTCCGCGGATTGTTCGCTTTCGCATATTGTTTGATGCGAAGGTCTCGAAGACTGTTGATACCGTACTGGTATTGTTGGAGTGGTTTCCCGGAGCTAGAAGCTGCTCGCCACTTTTGGCCACCTGCCGTAATATCCAACATGCTCGAAGGCTATGTGTTGGGACGGCTCCCTATGTACTATGAAGCTTACAGGGTCCATTGAGCCATCCCTCCAGTACGGTTCCGTTTCCCTTATTGGGTTTTTGTTTTTTCGTTTTTGCATCTAGGGCCTGAGTGTAAGGCGCCCTTTTGCTGCGGGCTGGGTTTGGGGCCGGATTATCCCAAAATTGATTTTCGGTTTTCCGGAAACTCTCCATCGCACAGTACTTTCGTACTATGGATGCCAGATCGGTGAAGCGCGTAATTCTGCGACGATCAATGGCGTTTAGTATTCCCTTGTCCGTGCAGTTATTGCAGAAGATTGAGATTGCGTTTTCCTCTCGGCAGTCCTTTATCCTGTCCATAACCAGGAGGAATCTGGCCCAGTAGTGATGTACTGTTTCAGCGGGCTCTTGCCGTATTAGAGATAGATCGCATATGTCTAGGCGGGTGGGTGGACTAAAATCCGGATCCCTGCCCATCTTGGGGCTCAAAGGCCGAGGGGTTTCCGAATTTGGAAGCTTGGTTTGCTGGACACAATCCAGCGAGTCCGGAGCGATGCATGATTTTAAGTTCAGTGCTTAATCGAAGTCCGTCCCTCCGCGGAAATCCGGCAAGGAGGGTTCGGGAATCCGGACATGAATAGTTTTCAATACAGGCAAAGAGTTGCCGTATTGCTCCTCTACCACTGCGACGTGGTGGGTGGCCTGGGGAGAGTTAATCTCTCTCAGATCGGTTTTAAGATCAATCTGGTTGTAGTCCGTAGCGACTCCCAGGGCGGCGATGCGATCCAAGAGCTCATTAACAGACGAGAGCTCTATTGGATCCAACTGTTCGGCAGCTTTCGGGCTGACGCGAAGATTGCTTCTGACGACTTGAGAAGTCATTGTCGAAGCGGCGGCCGGACAGGCGGTCATAAGAAAACCACCTAGCCGGATAGTTTGGCCGGCGGCCAAGGCCCCTTCGGCGAAAACACCGTCTTTGAAGACGGTTGGAGGCATCCGCTCTATCGGTGACAACACAGAGGAACTCTCAATGGAAGCACCAATGTCGGTGTCAAAACCGGCGGATCTCGGGTAGGGGGTCCCGAACTGTGCGTCTAGGCGGATGGTAACAGGAGACGAGGGACACGATGTTTTTACCCAGGTTCGGGCCCTCTCGATGGAGGTAAAACCCTATGTCCTGCTTGATTAATATTGATGATATGGGTAGTACAAGAGTGGATCTACCACGAGATCAAGGAGGCTAAACCCTAGAAGCTAGCCTATGGTATGATTGTTGTAATGTATGTTGTGTCCTACGGACTAAAGCCCTCCGGTTTATATAGACACCGGAGAGGGCTAGGGTTACACAGAGTCGATTACAATGGTAGGAGATCTACATATCCGTATCGCCAAGCTTGCCTTCCACGCCAAGGAAAGTCCCATCCGGACACGGGACGGAGTCTTCAATCTTGTATCTTCGTAGTCTTGGAGTCCGGCGGACGATGATAGTCCGGCTATCCAGACACCCCCTAGTCCAGGACTCCCTCAGGGGGCGCCGCCCCCCCTCCTTGTCCAATTCGGACTCGAGGGGGTGGGGCCGCGCGGCTGCCCTGGCCGCCCCTCCTCTTCTCCCACTAAGGCCCATTAGGCCCAATATACTCCCCCGGGGGGGGGGGGGGGTCCGGTAACCCCCGGTACTCCGGTAAATGTCCGAAACCTCCCGAAACACTTCCGGTGTCCGAACATAGTCGTCCAATATATCGATCTTTATGTCTCGACCATTTCGAGACTCCTCGTCATGTCCGTGATCATATCCGGGACTCCTGACTACCTTCGGTACATCAAAACACATAAACTCATAATACCGATCGTCACCGTAATTTAAGCGTGCGGACCCTACGGGTTCGAGAACTATGTAGACATGACTGAGACACGTCTCTGGTCAATAACCAATAGCAGAACCTGGATGCTCATATTGGCTCCCACATATTCTACAAAGATCTTTATCGGTCAAACTGCATAACAGCATACGTTGTTCCCTTTGTTATCGGTATGTTACTTGCCCGAGATCCGATCGTCGGTATCTCAATACCTAGCTCAATCTCGTTACCGGCAAGTCTCTTTACTTGTTCCATAATGCATCATCCCGCAACTAACTCATTAGTCACATTGCTTGCAAGGCTTATAGTTATGTGCATTACCGAGAGGGCCCAGAGATACCTCTCCGACAATTGGAGTGACAAATCCTAATCTTGATCTATGCCAACCCAATAAGTACCATCGGAGACACCTGTAGAGCACCTTTATAATCACCCAGTTACGTTGTGACATTTGGTAGCACACAAAGTGTTCATCCGGTAATCGGGAGTTGCATAATCTCATAGTCATAGGAACATGTATAAGTCATGAAGAAAGCAATAGCAGTAAACTAAACGATCAAGTGCTAAGCTAACGGAATGGGTCAAGTCAATCACATCATTCTCCTAATGATGTGATCATGTTAATCAAATGACTACTCATGTCTATGGTTAGGAAACTCAACCATCTTTGATTAACGAGCTAGTCAAGTAGAGGTATACTAGTGACACTATGTTTGTTTATGTATTCACACATGTATTATGTTTCCGGCTAATACAATTCTAGCATGAATAATAAACATTTATCATGATATGAGGAAATAAATAATAACTTTATTATTGCCTCTAGGGCATATTTCCTTTAGCTAGAAGATCTACGAGAGAGCGACAAGCTCACAAGGCGCGCCCCGGGGGGGGGGGGGGGGGGGAGGGGTGCAACCTGAGCATGTGGGTCTCATGCAACTCCTTTTGACCTAACTCCAACTCAATAAATCCCCTAAAATCCCCAAACCACCAGAGAGCCACCCGAAACACTCTTTCCACCGCCAAAATTCTCTGTTCTTCCGTGCTCCCATCTGGAGGCCTTTTCCAGTACTCTGCCGGAGGGGGGGGGTCGATCACGGAGGGCCTCTACATCAACCTTGCTGCACCTCCAATGATGTGTGATTAGTTTACACATACCTACGGGTCCATAGCTAGTAGCTAGATGGCTTCTTCTTTCTCGCCTATCTTCAGTACATTGTTCTCCATGATCTCCATGGAGTTCTATCCGATGTAATCTTCTTTTGCGATGTGTTTGTTGGGATCTGATGAATTATTAGTTTATGATTAGATTATTCTTTGAAAGTAATTGAGTCTTTTTTGAACTTTATTATGCATGATTGTTATAGCTTTCTATTTCTCTCCGATCTATCCATTCTGTTTGGCCAACTAGATTGATTTATCTTCAATGGGAGAGGTGCTTTGTGATGGGTTCAATCTTGTGGTGTCCTCACCTCTTGATAGAAGGGGTAGCGAGGCACATATTTGTATTGTTTCCATTAAGGGTGAAATGATGAGGTTCAATAATATTGCTTGGTTTTATTCTGTCTACATTATGTCATCATACTTCATGCATTACTATGTTTGCTATGAACTTAATACGTAGAGAAGAAAGCATAGAAATGCTCTTGTAGTAGAGTATAGTAGTAGATGCAGAATCGTTTCGGTCTACTTGTCATGGACGTAATGCCTATATACATGATCATTGTCATGAATAACATGATAACTATGCGCTTTTCTATCAATTGCATGCCCAACATAATTTGTCTACCCACCGTATGCTATTATTATGAGAGAGAAGTCTCTAGTGAAAATTATGGCCCCGGATCTACTTTTATCATATTACTAAAACCAAAAATACATTGTTGCAATTTATTTACTTTTATTTTACTTTGCAATTTATCTATCTACCACTACTAGATTTAATCCTTGCAAGTAACGAGTTCAACGGGATTGACAACCCTCTTGCTTGCGTTAGGTGCATGTATTTGCTCTTGTGTGTGTAGGTGCTGTTTTACTAGGAATTGCTTGGTTCTCCTATTGGTTCAATAACCTTGTCTCTCACTGCGGGAAATACTTATCTGCTACTATATTGCTTCACTCTTCCTCTTCGGGGAAAATCCTTACGCATCTCACAAGTAGCACCTAGAAACTTAACTGAGCTATTTCCAAACTCCAGTTCAAACGAGAGCTTAGTTGTGTAAGTGGCAACACAACTGCGGGGATTGTGGTGCCATCCTATTCGCTCCCTGTGGGATCGACAAACCTTACTTATCACGAAATTTCTACATAACCCTGTGCACTTGCAGGTCATCTTTTATGATCAGATTCGATATGCCCGCATTAATATATTTTTTGCATTTGGGAATAACACAGGGAATTTGCGATTGCAGGCAGCCCTATAGAGCCTCTCGCGAAGTCTTCTTATTCTCCAAGTGAATTGGTCCCCGGAGAACCCCACGTCTTCTAAAATCTTCCATCGTGCACGTCGGACATGGCGTTCCTCCCTACTTTTCATGCAAGTATGTAGGGTCTCATTGAAGTCATCAATTAGAACCAAAGGGATACAAGCCCACTAATGCATATATTGCATATAGCCCTAAGACATATGTGTGTACTCCCACTGAGCTTCACCATAAAATAAAGGGCAAATTGAATTTATACCCTTAGTTGGGTCACCCTCGACTGATTTGCCCCTAATTTTGGAAAACACGTGGTCTTGCCCAACTTTGACCGTTCCCCTTGCGTTTTTACCCTTCCGGCACGTCTCCATCCAGTCAGCGCCGTTTGACCGCAAACGACGCGTTACTTTGGACATTTTTGCCCTTGTCGGTGCTATACATGATACCCCTTCGTCCTCAATGTGCTAGCACAAGCAAACAGAGGATAGCGAGAGCGCCGACGAGGAAAAAGGAGTGGGAGGCAAGGCGTGTCGTGGTAGAGCAAGGAGCGGCGACGCATGGCGAGCTCGGGCTCTTCCATCTTCTCGCCGGTGGTCGGAGAGGTAAGTAGAACTCCGGCAACGCTTCTTCCTCCCCCCAATGCGTTCTAGGGTTTGTGATAATTGGGGAAATTTCCGATTTAGGTTGATGGGGTCGGGATTGTGGAGCATGTCTCCGAGTTCTATCTTCCAGATGAAAGTTATTGTGGATTGGAGCTTTTATCAAAGCATCGCTGCCCTGGTCATGGCCTTGTTCCTGCCCGGCGTGTTGCGTGGGGAGGAGCTAACACTGGCTGCCGTTTTTTAGGGTGTCCTCTAGATGTAAGATCTTGTGAATTATACCATGTTAAAGATGTTGTTTATGCAATCTCTAATGTTTTGTTAATTTGATGTTCAAGCAGTTACCACATGAGTGTCACTGGGTCGTTTGGGTTGATCCTCCTCCTCCAGTGCGTGTTGCCCTTGCTTTTGAAGAATTGCACGCAGAGCTAGAACAAAGCTGGATCAGAAGCCACAAAATGCAGAAGTAAAACATGGAGCTGTCAAAGGAAAATCTTGCTTTGAAGAAGACAGTGAGAGAGAGAGATGAGATGCTACTAGTTCTGGCATTGTTGTTTGTAGGAATGTGTGTTGCTGTGTTTTTTGTGTTCTAGTTTCTAGCAGTTGTTGAAGAAAGTGTGTGTGAGAGAGATGTGTTGAATGTTGTTTATGATGCACTATTATATGCTAAATTTGAAGATCAGGATTCACTGCTGATGCTTGTGACACTGTACCAAATACATATTCATTCCATATATAGTGCCAAATTCAGCTAATAGAGCAACACACACTAGCAAATAGAGCAACCAATTGTGTCAAATAGAGCACATATTTTACCAAACTGACATTGTACCAAATTCAACAAACTGACATTGTACCAAATTCAACAAACTGACATTGTACCAAATAGAACAAACTGACATTGTACCAAATAGCAGTTGTTGAACAAACTGACTAGAACTTAAGTGCATAACAACAAGATAACATCACTGGCAAATATAACATAACACTAGAACTTAAGTTTCTTGCTCCTGGTGTTATTGGCTGGGTTTGGAGCTAGCATTGCCTTGCTTCTAGTGTTCTTGGCTGGGTTTGGAGGTTCAACTGCTGCTACTGCTCTTTGAACACTGCTTTCTTGCTCCTATTCCACAACTGTTTTCTGCTTGACACACCTTGGAGAAGCTCCTCTTGACACACCATGGTAGCATCTGTCATATGGAACCTCCACACCATATTTCTCTAACAACTTGCTCTGAATTTCCTTTGTACCAATTCCTGGATTTGCTCTGATCCAAGCCATAGAAGCATCTGCTATCCATCTTGTTTTTGCAGCTCTCAATCTCTGAGATCTATTCACACTAGGACATGTATGCTGATATGGGTTGACTTTAATCTGAAAAAAACAAAAAAAAAACAATGAGATTAGTACAGAAAATGCAATAGCTGAAAATAAACTAAAATGCAATACCTAAAAATGCAATACCTGAAACGGTGTGCTCTTCCTCATTAAAGAGGCATGCAGTCTCCACTTGCATCTCTCATAAGCACATCTGACAGTAAACCTTGTTGGATCACTTTTTAGAGTAAGGAACTCAGTTTCAGACTTGATTGAGAAGCTTGAAACTGCATTTCTGCAGTCAACTGCACTAGGGAAAACCACACCTTCATCAATACATGGATTTTCCCTGTCATACATCTTTACAGGTTTGTCCTCTTCTGCATCTTCAAAAACTCCCATCTCAACATCCTCTTGCTTCTCATCCTCATCTGCATCTGAAAATTCTGCAGGAATGTACTCTTTATCTGCTGCATCTCCTTCATCATTATTGTGCTGGACATATCCAGGATATAGAACCTCATCCTCCACACCAGGTGCATCAGGAAATGCCTCCTCCACAACAGGATCAAGCGGCTTCTTTTAGTTTTCTTGGCTTTCATTGACACTTGCAGTTGCATAAGCACGTGGTGTTCTAGGACCACTTGGTGTTCTACTGCTAGCCCTAGTTCTGGATGCAGATGGCCTAGAACTAGATGTGTTCACACATCTCTGACCCCTAGTTCTTTGTATAACTGTGATTTCCAAATTGCATGACATAGTTGTTGCATTACTTGCAAACATCAGACCTAACTCTGCATCACACTGCACAGGGACCCAACAAAGTTTGGAACTATCCCAATATCTGATCTCCACAGCATCAAACAATCCCCATGGATACTTGGCACAAATGGCAGCCCTAAAATTAGTATATGAACTAGTGCTGTCCACAACTAAAGGAAAAGTGAATCCACAATCTTTTCCTTTTGTACCAGCAGAAAATAGAACAGTGGTCTCCATACGAACTGGAAGAAAGAACACTGTAGCTGGATCCATCCTATGGGGAACAATATCCAGTGACAAAACGCACAAACTTTAGACTAAACCCTAAATACAAGCAAATCTCATCTGAAAAAACTGAGAAAATGAGGTTTGCTACTAACCCTGGGGGGATTTGCCGTGCAGATCCGCCCCCGCTTGTCGCCGTTGGTGCAGATCCGCCACCGCTTCTCGCCGTTGGTGCAGATCCGCCACAGGAGCTTCCCTTGTCGCCGTTGGTGCCGCCACAGCCGCCTTCTCCGTGCTGCAGTGGTGGTGTGCTGTTCCTACCACCGCAGCGGCCACCACCGATGCTTTCTCCACTCTCCCCCATCACCTTGCAATGGATCTGGCCGCCCGCGCAATGGATCTGGCCGCCCACCGCTCGGCGCCACAATTTAGGGTTCGTCGGAGGGGAAAGAGAGAGCAAGAGTGGGGAATGAGAGAGTGCGAGTGAGAAGAGTGGGGAATGAGAGAGTGCGAGTGAGCACGGGGGCAAGCGGTGTCCAAAGTAACGCGTCGTTTGCGGTCAAACGGCGCTGACTGGACGGAGATGTGCCGGAAGGGCAAAAACGCAAGGGGAACGGTCAAAGTTGGGCAAGACCGCGTGTTTTCCAAAATTAGGGGCAAATCAGTTGAGGGTGACCCAACTAAGGGCACAGAAACAATTATCCCTAAAATAAATTAAGTCTCCAATTCTCATCATCCTATCATCCTAATGCCACGGCAATGTAGTTCTTTCTTCTACCAAGAATAATAATAACAACGGGGCTACGCCAAAACTATACCAGTCCAACACT
This sequence comes from Triticum timopheevii, assembly GCA_963921465.1. Taxonomy (NCBI): domain Eukaryota; kingdom Viridiplantae; phylum Streptophyta; class Magnoliopsida; order Poales; family Poaceae; genus Triticum; species Triticum timopheevii. The sequence continues at coordinate 545,011,934 of OY997272.1, forward strand.
AGAACCATCACTCTCATGAACTTCCACATGGTGCATTTTCAACCTTTTCATGATTGTTTTGTCCCTAGCTTTGTTCAGATGCGTCTCAGGCAAAAATATTGCATCTAGGTCTCATTTTTTCTACATATCCAGAAGCGCCCTTTCTGTCGCGGTTATAGCCATACCATGGCTGTTCCAGCATATGGTTTTCATTGTTGGTGGCGACCCCCTCCCACCTCAAAGGAGGTCACCAATGAATTACTTGGGTCAAATTCTATTTCCCTTGCCCCATATCTTTGCCTTTTCTGATCATTTATTTTCTATGGTGTACTATGAATGTCTTGTACACCTATTCATTGCTAATAGTTTCCAACAATTTTACTCTATCAAAAACGAATCCTAGAGGCACTGTCAGCAGAGGCACCCCTATAATCAATGAGACAATACCAACCTCACCAACCAGATGCTTGCGTGCACCAGGAATAATTTGGCATGTCCCTAAACCTCCCTCACCACCTATGTCCATATCATTTTTTCCTTGCTCATTCGGTTCCCTAGGGTTCCCTCTTCCCCTACCAAAATCACGACCACATAGTACAAACCCTACACCACATGCTATGCCCTTCCAGCTGGGCTTCGGCTATTAGCATTTTCAAATTAAATAGCAACCACTCTCCTCATTCACATTCTTCGGGATTATGCACACCATCGCCGCACTCGGTCACCACATGGCCAATGAGACCACGGTAATGGCAGAAATTTTGCAATTTTTCATATTCTACTGGGCCTTACTTCTTCTCATTTGATGTGATTGGGACAAACCAAACTATAGGGTTATGCAACTTGACAAACATATGTGCTATGACATACTTCAAAAGTTTAAGTGCCCTCATTACTAGAACAAAGCCAACGCTTTCTACTTCATGTGACCCTCTGGAACACCCATGATCCATGTCCATCTTGGAATTATGTCGAGCTTGTATTCTTGAACATTAATGAATCCATTGTGCTCATCAAGAACCACTGCACCCCACCCCCCAAAAAAATAACCAAGGGCCACCACCCATAACTCTATTCAATCCCCTAGACAAAGGAACTGTACTAAGAATAGATTTTCTATGATTGTCTTAAAGGTAGCACCCTGCACAGACCTGCATGCATTATGCATTTCCTTGAACAAAGCCACGTGACTAGAGGGCTTACAAGTGAACTCTGAAGATTCCTAACCAATGCACCTCTTCAGTCAAGCCTTCAATTTCCCCTGACAAAGCGAGAAACTCCTCCTCCTCCTCTACATGATGATTCAGTCCTCAAACTTATCCTTCAGGTTTTCTCATGAGAAGATAATCACCTCCTCCGATGCTACCGAACGCATTGTCCATCGTGGGCCTTCGCCCCCATTTTCGCCATGTAGGGTCGCCAAGAGGGTTGCATATTGTCAAAGATCATGCATATCTCTCCACCAAAGAACTTCAATGTGTGGATTGTGGGAACTGATCGATGGATGTTTACTCATGCAAGGGTTCTTGTCAAAGATAGGACAGGACAATGGGATGCTCCATCCATGCTTCCTTATGGGCGAGGGATCGACATTGGGCTAGCAGAGGCATGGTGGTGGAGTGACGTCAGGATCCTTCCTCGATGGCCATCCCACGGGACTCATCGAGCATCGTCTATAGGAGGGGATCCATGTTGCATGTGTCGAGGACTTTGATGCCAACCACCATGTTAGGGTGGTCCTCATTGTGGGCATGGTCTAATGTGTACTCGTCATCCTCCTTCATAGTGGTGGCCAACTCTAGCGTGGGCTCCTGATCTTCTCATGTGCCTCATAATATGTTAGCTTGCCCGAGTCTATCCTTGGACGAAACGACATAGTGAGGAAGAGAAGAGGGAAGCGGAGAAGGAATGAGAGAAGACATACAGTGGAAGTGGACTAGCTGCAAAGGGGAGTTGAGAAGTAGAGACCGGGATGCGCATGCCTCTTTATAGCTATTGGCGGCGGGCCGAGGAAATTATGGCAGAAACGGGCGCGGGCAAGTGGACACACTGCAATGGACATTAATGTGTGTGTTTCCATGGGGGTAACACGGCTACAGGACTGGTACGGGCGAATGTGTCATTGGCGGGGAAAGGAAGAAATTGGGTGAAACTCGCCTTTCGCGGGAGTGTTTCGGTTTGAAGTGTGCTCCAACACATTGTTCCCGGCTCCAAATATGGAGGCTATAACTATATATTTTTTCTTCTTCTAGCGATGCAGTTCAATGTTGTGAATCCTTTGGAGTGTGGTCTATGCCTTTTTCTCTTCATAATAGCGGTTATTTTCGTGATGCGGTTCTTTTGGTGACACGACTAGAGTTGCTCTTAACACAACTGAGAGCGGGAGGTTGGTTCCGCTTGAGTAGAATTAAAAAATGAAACAAATTAGTTGTTCCACCATGCATGTGTTATTTTGCTCATAGAAATTATGGTGTGGCTAGCTCTCATTTAGACGACAATTAACTAAGTCTAATTTACGTGACAAATGCACGGCGGACCAATTAATTTGTTGTTTTTCCTCTTCTTCTTTCACTTTTATTTTTTCATTTGTTATTTTTTGTCAAAATTTTGTTGTATCTACATCTTTAAAAGAAATGTAGTTGCATGTAGTATGTACACATGCAGTCGCACTGCAATTCATCCTTATGGTGGGCTAAAACAAAAAGAAAGCTTTCTTATCCCTATTCTGACGGGGGGTTGTGTGACAAAAAGAAAAGGAGAAAGGGAGTGGGCGATATGTGTTGTGTGTGGAGGGCGGAGAGCGAGAAGCAGCGATGAGTTGGTGAGGGCAGGGGGTTTCGGCCCCGACCTCCATTCGGGCGCACCGCACAGGGGAAGATAGCGAGCGTGGGGAGCAGGCCGCAGGCGGGCATGGCGGCTCCCCACATCTCCGCGGATGACACCCGCAGGGAGCTCGTGCTGGGGTGGATTGACGTGTTGACTAGAGCCGGTCCAAAGTATTTTTCGGCCCGGGGTGATGTAAATAATTGTTTACATATTAAACTTCTATACTTATTTTAAACTATGTGTACCATATTACAATTGTAATTAATCTTTTTTTTATTACTTAGCCACATAAAATGTTTATAAATAACAGTTATATTATTCATTGGTAAACAGCTATAATGTATATAATTAAAAACTTTAATTCTACAAAGTGAATAATTTATGAGGTACCAAAATTTTTCTTTATTGTTAAGACAATCTTTCATATTTATTTTTCTAATATTGCATAAACGATGTAGTGTATACACATTTGCATATACATGCGTGTGCTCATATATCTTTAATATTATATTGAATATTGTGATAGAGATTTATAAATTTTAGACACACTAACAAATATTTTTATAGCGATTTCTAGTGTATATTAGGCAGTCATATTCATGGAAACTTCTAGGGCATAGAAAATGTGGCTTGCATGTTGGGTTTACTACTCCCTCCGTTTCTTTTTAGTCTGCATATAAGGTTTGGTCAAAATCAAGCTTTGCATAGTTTGACTAATTTTATATTAAAAAATATCAACATTCACAGTATGAAATCAACATTTTCAGATGCAACATGAAATGTATTTTCATTTTGTATAGTTTAAGTATTGTAGATGTTCATATTTTTTAATATAAATTTGGTCAAACTTTGTGTAGTTTGACTTTGACCAAAACTTATACGCGGAGTAAAAAGAAACGGAGGGAGTAATTCGGAGAATCAAAAATGTTATTGATTTTACTTTTATGCATGATTCGATTAACTAACATGCTCGCCCAGATTCACTTGGTTTGATTTGGTGCAAATGAGATGCCTACACGTTTATCAAATTAAAAATTATGCATTGGTTTAAACATTAAAATCCAGATATCATAATTTTCATTATGATACTAAGACATGCATCTTAAAAAGAACTAATGTATTTGAACTCAACTTTGCCATTTAGATTGGTTTGTCTAAGCGTGGTACAACTTATCAATATGTGATGTGAACTTATGCTTCTGCAAATTGAGGCTCTATTTTATCCATTTAATAATTTTTGAGATGTAATGTATACTTGTATAGTTCTTACTAGTGTAAGTTTTAGTTGGGCTCTCCCCTCTTGGGGCCTGGGGCGGTCGCCCCTTTTGCCAACTTAAATTTTTGAATCACTGACTCAGGCCCATTGTCGAATCCTACTCAGCAATTGTCGAATCCTACAGGGGCATCTCGCTTTGGTTTTTCCGTCTTTCGGGAGAAGGGGAGTCTAGGGTTTCCAGCGGAGGAATCCTTTTTCCTGGTTTCTCGTAATGGAAAGATCTGAGGATGGAAGAAGCGCAGCGCAGGGACTAAACGCAGAAGGGGCTAGTGAGATCCTAGATCGGTTGACCCTGCAGGACGACGAGCTTGACGATCTGGTCTGGGAGGATGAGGTTGAGTCAGAGGAGGTGAGACCTAAGTGGCTGGCCCTTGGGCGGCTTCTGACAACGAAATCCTAGCCAAAGCGCTCTCATCGGTGACATGAGAGCTGCGTGGAATCTGGCACAACAGGTAGTATGGAGGAGGATAAATCCTAATCTATTCTCGATTCAGTTCAATTGTCTGGCTGATTGGAATAAAGCCATGCACAAGGGCCCGTGGGACTTCAATGGTTATGCGCTAATTCTTGCTGAGTATGATGGCTTTTCTAAGCCTGAAAAGATTAAGCTAGATAGGGTGGAGACATGGGCTCAAATCCATAAACTCCCGGATGGAGTGTTGAAGAACGAGAATTTTCTGAAAAACTTGGCAAGGCTCATCGGCGAGGTCCAGGATCTTCAAGTTACCCTTCCCAATGGCTTTGTTGGAGAGTTCATCAGGGCGAGGTTAGGCTGGATGTTGGGAAAAAACTTACTAGAGTGGTTCATATCACAAAGGCAGGAGAAACTGAAGCTTATAGTGTGAAGTACGAGAAACTACCCACGTTCTGCTATGAATGTGGGATGATGGGCCACTGGTATGAGGAGTGTGGCTCTGGAGAGCATGATGCATCAAAGTTTGAATGGGGGGCGTTTATTTTATCCTCAAGGAATTTGGCGGCTGGAGGCCGCAGCAACAGATATAATGGGGCTGGGAGGGGAGAACAGTCTGGACATGATACTGGCAATGGGAGAGACAGAGGACGTGGTAGGAGGGGAAATCTCTTTGGAGGACGAGGACGTACTAATCCAGACAACAGTGATAAAAATGTTGGCCCGACTAAAAGAGGTATAGGGTCAGACCTTATAGACCATGGAGGGGCTATAGGTGATCATGATCGGTCCAGAAGGTGGCGTTTTAATGCTCAGCCTACAGAGGAAGGTTCAACATCAGCCATAATGCAGACCGATCAAGGGAAGCTAGATGACTCACTTGTCCTGGGGAAGAGGAATGCGGTCGAGTTGGATACGGAGAAGGGTCTGTGCGGTGGCGAGGTGGTTCCCTCGACAGCCATTGTTCCAGTGGGGAACACCATAGACATTGCAAATCAGTTTGAAGGAGGAGAGGAGGGGAAGAACAAGAATGGGACACCTCAAAAGAATGCCAACAAGAAGAAGCTTAAAGCAAGCGATGGAGCAGCCGTTGATAGCTTGATCTTACCAGATGCGGCGGCCTCCGAGAGTGAGGCGCGCCGAGACCAATGAGTCTCATATGTTGGAATTGTCGTGGGGCGGGCAAGCCCGCGACAATCCGAGAGCTTCGTGAACTAACGAAGCGTTTTGCCCCAACCATTCTATGTATTCTGGAGACGCAGATTGAGAGTACTAGAGTGGAAAATTTATCAGTTTCTTTAGGTTTTAATAAAAGCTTTGCTGCGAGTAGTTCCGGTAGAAGTGGTGGGTTAGGAATTTTCTGGAATGATTCAATAAAGTTGCAAATTATTGGCTATTCGAAGTATCACATAGATGTGGAGGTTGAGGACTTGGGAAATATACCCTCGAGGATTACATTTGTATATGGAGATGCCCAGGTTAATGAACGTTACAAAACATGGGATACCTTGAGAGGGATTGTGGGTGCAAGCACATTACCTTGGATGGCAATAGGAGACTTTAATGAAGTTCTCCACTCCCATGAACATGACGGGATTGGCAGTAGGAGCCAAGCCCAGATGGACAGTTTCAGAGATGCGTTGGACACATGTGGATTGGTAGATATCGGCTATTCAGGAAATGCATGGACGTTTGAGAAAAAAGTAGCAGGAGGGACTTTTACAAGGGTCAGGCTAGATCGGTGTGTGGCGAGTGCAGCCTGGACCCTAGCACACCCCAATGCTGAGTTAACGCACAGAGATGCTGCATGTTCTGATCACGCAGCGCTGCAGCTGAATTTCGAAGGGAATGCACGCTTAGCGGGTCCCAAGGCATTTAAATATGAGGTAATGTGGGATTCTCACCCAGAGATGCAGGCGGCTGTAAGTACAAGTTGGGGACAATCCCAATGTGGATCAGTGCAAGGGCTAAAGGACAGGTTGCAGTCACTGTCCTCGGATCTTTCAACCTGGGACAAGACAGTTTTCGGGAATGTACGGAGAGAGATACAGAAGTTGCAGAAAGAATTAAGCATCTTGCGTGCGATCCCAGGCAGATCTGGACCATCTCATAATGAGATAAAAATCTATGACAGATTGGTGGAATTATATCACAGGGAGGAAATTTTATGGAGACAGAGGGCACGCGTCGAGTGGCTTGCTCATGGTGATAAAAACACATATTTCTTCCACCTTCGGGCGAGTCGACGATGAAGGAAAAATCAAATTAAAGCATTACAGAGACCGGATGGAAGTGTAACGGAGGACCCAATGGAGATGGAGGATTTGGCCACAAACTTCTATACTAACCTGTATACATCTGAGGGAGTCAATGACATGGATCGGGTGTTGCAGACGGTCCCGAGGAAGGTTACCGAGGAAATGAATGAAATCCTAAATGCTGGCTACACCCAAGACGAAGTTAAAACAGCCCTGTTCCAGATGTTCCCGACCAAGGCACCAGGTCCAGACGGGTTTCCTGCTCATTTTTTCAGCGACACTGGGAGGTATGTGGGGCGGATGTTACAGAGGCAGTCCTTAGAATTATAAATGGGACCGAATCAGCTGAGACAATAAATGAGACTATATTGGTATTGATACCAAAGGTAAAAAATCCCAGCTTACTTTCACAGTTCAGACCCATATCATTATGTAATGTTCTCTACAAGATTGCCTCCAAAGTCATATCAAACAGGTTGAAGGTAGTTTTGCCGGATATTATTTCAGAGGAGCAATCTGCTTTCGTCCCAGGTAGGCTCATTACAGATAACATTATTACTGCCTATGAATGTCTTCACTTTATGAAGAGAAACACATCAAGAAGGAATAGGTATTGTGCTCTAAAGTTGGATATGATGAAGGCATACGATAGAGTCGAATGGGATTACCTGGAAGCAATAATGTTGAAGTTGGGTTTTACAGAGAATTGGGTGGAAATTGTGATGAGTTTGGTAAGAACGGTCAAATTTTCAGTTTTATTTAATGGAAAGAAACTGCAAGAGTTTACTCCATCTCGTGGGATCCGACAGGGAGACCCCATCTCCCCTTACCTATTCTTGATTGCAGCAGAGGGCCTTTCGTGCCTACTAGAATCTATTGATGAGTCATCCAACTTGAATGGCATTCAAGTGGAACCTACGGCGCCACCAGTTAACCATTTATTATTTGCTGATGGCAGCCTGCTGTTTTTTAAGGCTAGTGCAGAGGGGGCAAATGAGGTGAGCCAGTTGTTGGAAACGTATTGCCAGGCATCTGGGCAGCGTATAAACAATGAGAAGTCGTCAATCTTTTTTAGCAAAAAATGTCCAGCAAGTGTGAGGCAGGAGGTAAAGGATGGAGTGCAAGTACAGAATGAGTCTTTGAGCGCTAAATACTTGGGGTTGCCTACTGATATGGGATCCTCGAAAAATGGTTCCTTTAAGTACCTCAAAGATTATCTTTGGAGCAAAGTACAGGGATGGATTGAGCATACAATGTCAACAGCTGGAAAGGAGGTTTTGGTTAAGGCAGTTGCACAAGCAATCCCCGTTTTTTCTATGTCATGTTTCAAACTTCCAAGAGGTTTGTGCGAGCACCTTAACATGCTGATAAGGAAGTTTTTGGTGGGGCAGCAAAGATGGGAAGAGGAAGCCTGCCTGGGTAGCGTGGGAAGCAATGACGCAACCGAAAAGTGTAGGGGGTTTGGGGTTCAAAGATTTTGAGATTTTTAATCTAGCCCTGCTAGCCAAACAAGCATGGAGAATTATGCAAAACCCTGAAACCCTAAGCGCAAGAATTTTGAAAGGAATCTATTTCCCTAATGGAACTATACTGGATGCTGCTCTCAGTAGCCATCCTAGCCAGATATGGCGGGCAATTGTAGAGGGACGAGATGTTTTGAAGCTTGGCCTTATCAAAAGAATCGGTAATGGAGCGACAGCAAACATTTGGGATGATAACTGGATACCCAGGAAACACATGATGAGACCCTATGGGAGGCATGGTAATACCAACACAGAACTGGTTACAGAATTGTTGGATCATACTTCAGCCACATGGAATATGGAGAAACTACATGAAGTTTGTCTACCGATCGACATTCCAGCAATCATAAGCATTCCTTTATGCACCATTGACACACCGGACTCGTGGGCGTGGAGCTTCAAGAAAAGTGGTTTATTCACGGTGAGATCAGCGTATCGGATGATGGTAGACACCGAAACTGAGGCGAGGCGCATGGCTTGAAGAGATGGGTGGATCATCAAGTGTGGACCGTGATGAAGATTCATGGAAATCACTATGGCATATTTCGGTCCCAGGAAAAATATGTATGTTCCTTTGGCGATTGGCTAAACAATCCCTCCCTACAGAGGACATTAGAGCGCACAGAAATATGGCGGCAACTACGGCATGTGGACTATGCGGAGCCGAGGATTCATGGCGGCATTCTTTACTTGAGTGCTCAATGGCTAGGTGCATTTGGGCCCTGGTGGACGGCGAACTGGTTGAACATCTTTGTGCGACCACGGAGCCCAGTGCCAAACAGTGGATTTTCTCGATGATTGATACATTATCTCATACTGCTTTTGTTAGGCTTGCTGTGACCTTGTGGGCGATTTGGTGGGCTAGGGGGAAAGCTATACATGAGGAGATATTTCAAAGCCCGGATGCTACACATCAATTCATACTCAGGTTCTTTGAGGACCTGGAGTTGCTGCCAAAGAAGATGGCCAAATCACCGGCACAGCGAGAAGTAAGAGCCACTAAGCCAAAGGCGCCTCTTGCTGGGCACGCCAAAATTCATGTGGACGCTAGTTTATCGAGGAACCGAAGTACATGAGCTGCTGCTGCTATCTGCAGAGACGAACACGGGACGTACATGGGAAGCTCCTCACTAGTAATCCATGGCGTTGATGATGTGCCTACACTTGAAGCTATAGCCTGTCGGGAAGCGCCGGCGTTGGCAGAGGACCTGCAGATAAACAGTTTCATAGTTGCCTCGGACTCGAAGCAAGTTATTGGCGATATTGCAAGAGGTACCAAGGGTGGCTACGGTACTATCATTAGAGAGATTAAGACAAGAGCTTTACATTTTAATTGTTCATTTACGTTTGAAGGGCGTTCGTCAAATATAGACGCCGATAAGTTAGCCAAGTTTTCGAACTCTCTTGCTCAGGGAAGACATGTATGGTTGTTGAGCCCGCACGATCCCTTTTGTATCCCTCTTCACCTGGAGTTTGAGTAATAAAAGCTTGGTAACACCCCTCAAAAAAAAATTGTCAAATCCTACTCAGCCGAAAAGGGGGTACTTGTGTATGGCGGAATGGGCCAATCTGGTCTTTCATAATAAAGAGATAGACGGAACTGGTATGAAACGACTTATTAGCAGATTAATAGATCATTTTGGAATGGGATATACATCCCATATACTGGATCAACTAAAGACTCTGGGCTTCCATCAAGCCACTACTACATCGATTTCGTTAGGAATCGAGGATCTTTTAACGATACCCTCTAAGGGATGGTTAGTCCAAGACGCGGAACAACAGAGTTTTCTTTTGGGCCGGCCCTGGTGTTCGACGGCAGGGGCAGTAATCCTCTTCCCGCTGTAAGTCCCTCGAACTCTGCTCTCTGCTCCTGCTCTCCATGCCGTCCGATTTCGCCTCCGCGTAGGAAGCCGCGCCCCTCGACTCTTGCCCCGTCAACGTCCGCCTCCACCGACCCGTGGCCGGCGGCCTGAGTAGATCCCGATGGCGCTCCTCCCGCGGCGCTGCTCTCGATTCCTGGCCGGCCGTCCGCGAAAACCCTTAGTTACATGTCCGCAGCCGGTGAAGGCCGCGCCTCCTCCTCCATGTCCGCGGCCGGTGAAGGCCGCGCCTCCTCTGCTGCGTATGCTCGCCGCGCCTCCTCTGCTGCGTATGCTCGCCGCTGGCAAGGGCAGTACTTTTTTTGTTCAGTCTGAAAATTAGTTGCGCAAGAACAGATCGGTCCAGGAGGCGCTAACCAGGGAGACGTCGCTGTCGGACCTAGCGAAGGGGTTAACGACCTAGCATATGATCCCGGAGCTGACAAAAATTGCAGCGATGCTAGATGATGTTCAGCTTCAACATGACCAGCAGGATGAAATTAGCTGGCAGCTCTCGCCTGATTGTGCATATTCCGCATGCTCGGCGTACTTGATTCAGTTTGAGGGATCAACCCCCCTGGAGGGATACCAACTCATTTGGTCGGCCTGGGCTCCGGGGCAATGTTGTTGTTTTTTCATTTGGACTGCCATCTTAGGGAAGATCCTGACAGCTGATGCCTCTCTGCTGCGTATGCTCGCCGTTAGTTGACGGCTCGACGCAGCCACGCGGCTGCTGGGTAGGACAGTACCATTTTTGGTAGCGATCCTTCCTTCCTACTTGTTCATTGTACAATGTTGTTCCTTAGTTGATAAATTTTAGTATAGAAGATATTGCTGGGCAGTACTTGCTATTTTTGTGTGGAAAATATATACCCTGATTATCGTTTAGGAGTACAGTGAACAAGTACTGCCCAGCAAAGGAGTAATAAGTAGAAATCACCAAACGATCTAACTAACAAAAGTAGCCAGCTTGTGTTAGGCCAGGTTACACTCTTATTTTACTGATAGTCCTGCACCAACATGAGCTTTTTCTCGCATTGTTTCGGCGTATTGGCTCAAGAAGACTAGTAGCCAATCCGGCCCTGCTTGATTCTATCGTTGGGTAAGATCAAGTGACTCCTCTTTTCATTTCCCAACGCGCTGGCCATTGTGCATGAAACTGTTGCATGATAATCATACTCTGCTTCACTTGTTTGCAAGATATGATTTCCACACAAGGTTCAATAGGTCCTCCTTACTGTTGCTTGTGTCATTTGAGGCCCCTTCCCTACTTTCATTTTGTTTCAAGTCGAGGCTTAATTTGTAGGCGCTGCGAATGGTAAAACACACATTCTCATCCAAACTCCACGCCAGTTGATCTTCTGTTGACTAAGCAGGGACCTTTATTTTGCTTATTTTTGTGGATGCCCTTATTCTGCCTACCATGTTTGCAAATTGCTATAGCGTGTTGACACCATTATATAGTCTCTATTGTAGTTGTTATTCTTCATCTTAACATGTTTATGTTTGTGCACATGTCCCTCGAGGCAGGCCGACGTTCTTGGCGATCCAGAGGACGCACCTGGTCGGGACAGCGGAGCCATACTCCTGCATTGCTGTCATATTCAACTCGGCAATGTGGTTGATGTATGGCATCCCCACCATCCGCGAGTTTGTGAACCTGCCGGTGATGATAGCAAACGGGGTCGGGATTCTAGTTGAGCTGTTCTATATTTACGTCTTCATCCGACACGCCGTTGGCCGCCGGCTCAAACCGGTTTTTGTTCTGCTTGCTTCGAGCGTGGTGATCTTCACTGTGCTTGGGGTCTTCCTAGGGATGACTGTGTACCGGCACAAGTGGCCGCGTACCTTTGTGGGAGACTTGGCAGCTATTTCAGGCGTCGTCATGTACCTCATTCCTATCATTAACACGGTAAGCTACCATTGTTTGTTTCTACATTTTCCTTTTATGTTGATTAGCATTTATCATCAGGATAGTTGTGGTAGGATTAGTTGTTGTGCACAATTAAGGTCACCAACAAACTGCATGAACAAAGCAGCCCAGACTTGGTTTTCTCCATGCGTGTCTTTGCTGGTCCTTTTTCTTTTTCAGCGGTTTGGTGCATATGTGTACGGAGGCTAAATCAAGTCTGACTGAGATTATTCCCATTTCATACTGTGTTCGGTTTCAGTTTCAATGAAAAACTGTGGCTAACCTGTTTCTGAATTTCAGATTAAAGGGATCTGGAACCGCGACCTGACACGCTTGTCATGGTGGCAGCCCTTTGCGGCCCTGGCTAATGGGTCCATATGGACTGCTTATTCACGTGTTGGTCGAGTGAGGATGTTCATCCTTGTAAGTGTTCAAGCCACCTAGTGGAGTGGACTGAAGCTTTATTATTGCCTTGCCACCCCCAAATATGCTATCCGTTCTGAGCTCTTGTTGGTATGCAGGTGCCAAGCATTGCCGCCATCTGCTCGGCCATTTTCCAGGAGATCTCGTGGTTTATCGTGTACTTCAGAGGGCCGCCGCCTGCGCCAGTTCACCTTTTGTTTAGTTGGCCTTCTTCCTCCATTTCGAGCTACAGTATTTTTGTATCTGTTCTTCCCCTGTTTTGCTAGATTTGCTACACCCCCAGCTCCGAATCCCTTTCGTGATTCCTGACGCCTTTGGTGCAGATCGCACTTGCCAGAATGTGCAACCCTCCTATGTGTGCTTGATGTCAGGAGCCAGGTTGATGGCATCTTGTTCTACAGTTCCCACGGTCACCGCATGGAGCCACCGGCGGCATAGTCTTGACACATGAAGGAGTTAGCGGTGATGGTGAACTCCGCTTGCACCCAGCGTGACCAAGTGGACACGAGCGGTGTGATGACGGGCTCTGTGTCGTCGTCCTCGTCGGCGCCGGCTTGGTGACCCCAATGGCGGGTGGCGTCAAGGCGGGCTCCGCGGCTTCGTTCTCCATGGCACGAGCTTGACGACGTGGACGGCGAGTGGCATCATGGCGTCTTGGTCCTTGGCGGTGTCGGCTCGACGACGTCGGCGGTGGGCCTAGCGGCGAGCTCCGAATCATCGTCCCCCATGGCACCGGTTTGACGACATCGATGGCGGGTGGTGTCACGGCGGGCTCCGTGTCCTCTCCCTCCACGGCACCGGCTTGATGAAGTGGACGAAAGGCGTGACGGCGAGCTCCAAGTCCATCCGGCGCGATGAAGCAGACGACGGGTTGCGTGATGGCGAGCTTCTTCTCGTCGTATTTCGCAACGTCCGCGTGGCGAGGGGAACAATAGGTATATCATGGCGGCGATCTCCGGGTCTCCGTCTTAATCGGTGCCTGGCGCTCTGAACCTGAAGTGGAAGGTGGGCTGCGTGCTCGCGAGATTCGTGTCGGTGAGCTTCCTATCCCCGTCTTCATCAGTGTCCGTCACAAGGCGCACGTCATGACCGCGAGCTTCACGTCTTCGTCTTCATTAACGTCCGATGCGACCAAACCGCGTCTCTGCCATCATCGGCGTCCGGCATGACAAAGTAGACGCCGAACATCATGACCGCGAGATCCGTGTCTCTCATCGTCATCGGCTTGGTGAAGTAGATGGCGGGCGCCGTCATTGCGGCGTCTTGGTGAGCTTCACGCCTCCATCTTCAATGGCGTAGGCTCGGTGAAGTGGACGGCGGGCAGCATCTCGGTGAGCTCCACATCCTCGCGGCGTCCGGTGTGACGAAGTGTTCAGCGGGTGGCATCATGGAGCCGAGCTCCACATCCTCGTCCTCGGCGGCTTCCGACGTGGCGAAGTGTTCAGCTCGATCGAGGTTGATGTTGGTGGGGTCATCGTCGTGCGTGAAGCCACTCCGGCGTAGCCGTGCATGGGCTGGGTGTCGTCGACGAGCGTGATGGCGTGTCGTCATTGGCGAGCTCCGGCCAGCCATCGTCGTCTTTCACGGCAGCGTCCGGTCCGATCGTCATCAAGAGGGGGAGGTGGAGAGGAAGAGAGAGATTAGGACGCGGCATTGCCATTAGAAAAGGTGTGCTTCGTCTCCATGGCGCCTCGTGGACCGCTCCTCCTCATTGCTCCCGCTCCCTGTACGAGCTCTGCTTCTCCTCCTTGCTCAGGCTTAGGAGTTGATGGACGGGTTTGCCTTAGACTCAGTCGCCGCCGCGTCCGCCGGCGGCGGGCCCGGCCAGATGCTCTGGTTTCTTGTCGAGTCTTGCGTCTCGCCGGCCTTCCGGTGTTTCTGTGGGAAACATCTCAGACCACTCGTTTTTTCTAGGGATTGTCTATTCTACATCCGGATGAAATCCAATTCACTTTCATCCATATTTTTCAGCAAACTAAAGGATGACAATTGTCCTCTGTCCTGTGTCACTTGTCCCCTGTTTCTTTTCTGTCCCGCTTTTAATAAAGAGAGTAACGGGTCCACACCCCAACTTGTTCAACACGGACAGAGGAACAACTAAAACAGGAGATCAGAGAACCACAACGATACATCAAAGCTTTTCCATGACCACAAAGCTAAAGCAAACAAACGGAGGAGGAAAGGACCAAGATCATGTCAGCTAAAAATTACATTGACAAAGTACAAGAAAATTCAATGTAAAATACACTAACAAACACAGTAAATTCTATCATGCCCCTTAAGAATTAAAGTGTAAAATGCCTTAAAATGTCACTGTAAAATCCACTAAAATGACACTGTAAATCCACCAATAAACCAAATGGTTTGCACTGGAATAAACTGGATCGTGGGGCAAGAAGAGATACTACAGCTAGAGGTGAGCATTAGGCAAGACACAGACATCGTGGGGGCAAGAAGCTACTGGCACTAACGGCAAGAACATGGAGCAAGCAATGAAACACCAGGTGGAAAGCACTATTAATACGGGACAAATCTTGATATGAGAATGAGCAATGCTTATGTGGTTTTAAGTACTGTTAAATGTTTGTCAATTGCATGCTTGAATATCTTTCTAATTTTAATGCCTCAAGCGTTTCTTACACAAGGGAGCCTAGAGAGAAATACTGGTAGAGTAAACAAGGACACACAAAAAGGTAAATGGAAAATGGTAAATCAAGTCACCTGAAAGCATGACCTTAAACCTAGAAAAAAAGATAAATGGCAAGGGATAGAAAACAAACTAACCTCTCATATGGGCCTTAGATCACTAGACCAACAAAATTACTTGCTTAACCTGCACATTAATTAAATAAAAAACACACACAAAATGGTGGAGAAGGATAAAATGAGATACAAGGAACAATGATCATTAAGAAAGGGACCCCTGATATAGAATCAATTTTTTTGAGCACTGTAGTATTAACGTGCTCAAATACGTACTGCCGAGTCACAGGCATAAAGACATGACAGTATCCAACAACCTTACAATCAAAATGAAACATAGAACCACTACTAAACAAATACTACTATGCTCAGATTGCATGCTACTTTGTTCAGATTACATGCTACTGAAAAATAAAACTCAGTCACCATTTGAGCTAGGACTGCGCACATGCTGAACCTCACTTGGCATTGCCTCCCTACACAAAAAAATTCAGAGAGACCCGGATTAGTAAAAGAAAAGAAAAGCGAAGAAGAAGAAGAAGAAAATGAAACAGATGACAAGGAAAATAAGAACATACATCACCAAAGAAATCAGTGACAAAAGATTTGTCAGAACTGTTCAAGGGGCTGAAAATGCATGTCATTCACATATTTGATCCTAAGATTTGGAATGTCTACACTGGAGAAAAGGATTGACATCTGAGTTCTTGGTGTGAAGATATCCATATACTTAAATGTAAAGACACCACAATCATGGCTGAAAAGTTACAAAGAACACAAATAAGAAAAGAAGCTTTCATAGAAACTATATAAAATTAAACAAAAACATGAAAAGGCAAAAAAAAAGGTACCGGTTATCTTGCTTAGGAACAGCTGGGTGCAACACATCAAACTCTTCGAAAATTAATCCTTTTATGCATCATAGGAGTGATATACACATTCCCAAAGCCTGATGAAATTATGAATCTGTGTTGGAACTAAAAAAAATTAGGAAAGCATACCAAACCAATTTACTGTAAATAACAGAAAATAAGAGCATTGTAGCTAAAGAGATATCAGTAGAATTAAAGTGCTTCTTACACTGAAATAAATGACACTAAAATGCACTAGAGCAAAGCGATGAATACAGTGTATGGCACTAAGATTTACATGGTAAAACCACTAAGAATTATTGTGTGAATCCACTGAGACTTGCACTGTAAAAATCCAATAAATAACTACAGTCTAAATCCATTGAGAGTTACACAGTAAAAATGCAAATAAGATAATTACAGTGACAATCCCATGAGAGTTACACTGGAAAATCCACCAAGATATTACACAGTAAAACCACCAAGAATTACGGTGTGAATCTACTGAGACTTACATAGTAAAAATACAATAAATAACTACACTGTAGATACATTGAGAGTTACACAGTAAAAATGCAAATAAGATAATTACAGTGACAATCCCATGAGAGTTACACTGTAAAATCCACCAAGATATCACACAGTAAAACCACCAAGAATTATGGTGTGAATCTACTGAGACTTACATAGTAAAAATACAATAAATAACTACAGTGTAGATACATTGAGAGTTACACAGTAAAAATGCAAATAAGATAATTACAGTGACAATCCAATGAGAGTTGCACTGTAAAATCCACCAAGATATTACACAGTAAAACCACCAAGAATTACGGTGTGAATCCACTGAGACTTACATAGTAAAAATCCAATAAATAATTACAGGGTAGATCCATTGAGAGTTACACAATCAAAATGCAAAATAAGATAATTACAGTGAAAATTTAGTGAGTGTTACACTGTAAAATCCACTAAGATATTACAGTGTAGATCCATTGAGAATTGCACTGTAAAATTCACTAAGATACATTTCAAAAACTAAAGAATGACATTACAATAGCACGAAGAATTACAGTGTAAATCCACTGAGGAATTACACTGTAAACCCACTGATAATATCACTGTAATTGGATTTACACTGTAAAAACAATTAGAATTACAGCATATCAGTTGTATTACAGTGTAAACCCACTGAGAATTACAGTGAAAAGATCCCCTGAGAATTACATTGAACTTCCACTAAAGATTACAATGTAAAAACCGACTAAAAATTATAGTAAAACCACTAAGAAAATACAGGTGAAAGCTACAGACAGAGATCGGACGGCTCACACAACGGACGAAAGCGAAAAGTTTTCATCCGGATGAAAATTAGCAATTCCAAAAATCAAAGCTACAGCAGAACCATCCTACATTAATCTACAGACTCAAGAATGTGAAATCCAACGGCAAACTAACATCAACACTTACAGGCTAGAATGGGAATTACATTGGAAATCCACTAGAAATTACACTGTAAAAACAGAAAGGAGTTACACTGCGAAACCAAATAAAAATTACACTGAAAAACCAATAGGATTACACTCTAAACCCAGTAGGAATTACACTGAAAACCAATAGGAATTACATTCTAAACCAACTGCAGATCTAATGACAGTTACAGTGCAAATCCAATGAAAATTACAGTGTAAAGCCAATGAGAAGTACAGTGTAAATCCACTAGGAATTACACTGTAAAACCAAACAGGAATTACATTGCAAATCCAATAGGAATTACACAGTAAATCCATTGAGAATTACAGAGACAATCCCAAGGCGAGGGGACCAACCATGCATCCACACAGTGACAACAAAAACGGCCCAGGTGAAAATTAACACATAGACATACTAACTAACAACACTGGACAGCAGGGGACTGAACACGATTCACTATGTTCAAATTGCACAATACCGCGTACAGATCAATCAAACAGAGGATGGAGAGGAAAGTTGGGAGAGGTTCAGAGAACAGAGAAGGTTCAGACTTCAGACATAACTCATGCATGTCCAACTAATATACAGAGCACACACACACACACCCTGTCACGTGGGCACACTAGTCAGCCCACCACACCCACTCGAGGCTTCACCCTCTGCCACCATGCTGGCTGCCTGCGCCATCGCCTGGATCATCAGGTTCAGGCGACTCGCTGTCCGCTGACGCGGGTGAATCACACATACAGATCAATCAAACTAACAAGTAGCCAGAAACACTAATCAAATTCGCATGGCTGATGAGTATCAATCGGAGAAACAGGCGCAACCTCACACATCTACACCAGAGGCTGCAGGAGATTAACACAAGCAACAGATCTGACCGAGAAAACCACAGTCCACAGGCACTGACATGCAGATCTGAGAAACAAACAAAAGAGAGGGAACATACCAAATCAGACGAACAAAATCGACGGGTGGCGAAATAATGGGGCCGGGGTGGATGAGGGGGGCGAGAGATGCTGCAGGCCTTCGGCGGGAGAAACAGCGGCGAGGCGGAGGGGGCGAGGCAGAGGGAGGGAGAGCACGGACAAGTCACCACCAACCAGCTGGATCGAGCGGCGAGGGGGAGCTCCAAATCGCCATGGCAATCTCTCTCACTCGCCTCTATTCCGTGGTAGTGTTCGAAATGACAAAGGGGATCAAGCGGCGAGGGGAAGAGACACGGGTAGGGGAAAAAAAAAGCACCGATGCGGGATAGCGAGCGGAACCTAACGGATCCGCTAGCGAAGAAAAATACAAATCTGGTGACACAGATCGCACGGCCCAAAAAACGGATGAAAGCCAATAGTTTTCATCCGTATGAAAATTAGCAATTCCGCTTTTCTATGATTCGTGCTAGCAATGACTCACACATCTGTAATTTTTTTATTGATTTCTCAGTTGCTGGTATTTCTATTTAGTACTCCATAGTAATACTACTATTTGTCACTGAGATACGTCTGCGACAACACTACTCTCTCTCTCCCAAACAAATTCATATTGACAGTCTTCTTTCTTCGCTTGCTCGCCGTTCGGCGGAACTTGAAAAATACTACTCCCTTCGTCCGAAAATACTTAGCATGAAAATGAATAAAAATGGATATATCTAAACGTATATTAGATCTAGATACATTCTTTTTTTATCAATTTTGATGACAAGTATCTTCGGACGGAGGGAGTAATTTATATGCAGTAAGGTATAGCGATACTCATCGCCAATACAAGGCTTTGAAGACTGCAATAGTCACTCGTCACGAACAACGAGATCTAATAGTCGTTAAAGAAACCTCAGTTGGGGCATAAACTCACGCACACAAGCTTGCAGTCCTTCACTATCAATCTAGAATGGTTGTAGAAACTGGACTCTGCCGCAAAACAAAAGGAATGAAGAGATCGAAGTCGCCGCATCAATAACCATCCAACTGTGTCTCTTGATAGACATACCAACTGTCGTGATCCAAAGAGGACCACAGCCCTCGCGACACCTATCATAACA
This sequence comes from Triticum timopheevii, assembly GCA_963921465.1. NCBI lineage: Eukaryota > Viridiplantae > Streptophyta > Magnoliopsida > Poales > Poaceae > Triticum > Triticum timopheevii. The sequence goes on from OY997272.1 coordinate 545,031,470, forward strand.
TGCCCTTCATTGACGTCGAATTGGATGTCATCAAGGTAGCTAGAGGCCAGAGAGACCTTATTTCAACGTGCCATCACCGCCGCCACCTTACCGTTGCCGCTATGGAAACAAAAATTGAAGGAAAACATTATCTAAAAAAGCAACAAAGAGGACAGGTCCACACTCCTCTGGCCCGCGCAGACGCCACACTGATGAGAGGAGGGGGAGTGAGATGGTGGTGTGTTAGGGACCCTAGGCGCCACCTATTTAGTGCCACACTTTCTAACAGCATGTCGTGAGCCACACAGTGTTCACTTGATACATAAGCCGACCGATAAATCCAGCCCCACGTAGCACTGTGAACCGTAATCCCAGAAGTAGTAAAAGCATAAATTTATTTTAAAATGCATATATAACTTGTTGAATAAGTAAATACACATTTAGATATGCAACAATATGAAACGGCAACAAGCATTTTGACTGCTTGTCATGAATAACTCTATCATGTGACTCCCTCTTTGGATGTCTATATCAAGAGACTATTCTGTAATCCAAAGGATGGGGAGGTTCCCAAAAGGCCAAGAGTGGTTACCGGCTCGAAGTACTCTCAGAGTGTCATAAGGGTTATGACTATGGTCTTAAATTGATAAATGTTGCCAAGTAAAAAATGTGGGTCTTCTATGTTGCTCGGGATCAGGATGTGCTGTCATGGTGAAGTCGTTAGGGTTAGGATTGCAAGGCATCACAATCCTTTATCTCCATGCCCGAAAGGTATGTCCATCGGATTGTGCAAAAAAAAAAACTCACTTGACTAAGGTTTTTTTTTTTGACCCGCACTGTTCTACGGTAAAATTATATTAATCTAATAAAGTACATGGGGAGACTAAGCTCCAAACAAAGAGACTAAGGGTGTGTTCATTACTCCTCCTTGTTACTAACTCCTCAACTTCCCGGCCAACCATCAGCTTCCATCTTCTCATTACAAAACAGGAGCCAACGATCCATCCATTTGGCTCGACAACTTATGTTTTTTATCTCTCGCCCTGGCAGGAATCCCATGAACGTGCATCGTGGCCCTAGGTCAAAGAGCCAGAAGTGGAGGTAGGGCTTCAGAAGCAAGAGAAGGTGGCCGAGTTGGTCACCCTGATGGTGGCGCTCAGGTCGGGGATAATTCTTGGTGAGGCGGAGAGGTAGCCAACCTGGTCGCACCGGCGCGGGAAAGACGAGGGTTAGTAGAAGGAAGCTCGTACTGATCGGGGTGGAGGAGGGCGAGGGCAGCCTGGCAGCGGTCTCCTCACGGCTATACACAATGTGGGTTGTAGGCATGGCGACTTCTAGAGTTTTCTCTTCAGGAAGGGAATGGAGTCATTGAATCGGGGCTTGGGAGAGCAGTAGCTAGCGAACCGGTGCCCTGAAAGTTCACTTGGCGGTGGCATATGCATGTAATATCACTCAACTCCATCTCCTTTATTTTTTTGACAACCTCAAGAGGCGAACTTCCCTCACCCCACAGTATTTCCACTACAACGCTCATAAGCTTCTCGTTTTTGACTTTGTAATGTTCGGTCCACCTCCACTCATAGAGTCAGCAGAGCTAGGAGCCAAAAGAATACCCATGTTGTGGCAATTACATGCAGAAGGTAATGGGTTACTCCTACAATACATCCTTGTATAATGGTCAAGGCTCTAGGCTAAGTGGCAGGAACAACTCTGAATTTGTTATGAGCCCAAATGATAGATTCAGTGAGTCCCTGCCAATAACCATGTCTGCTGAATAAAAATATTAAATTGAAGCCCTAGACAACTAGAGAACATAAGTACTCGACCAATTCTTGGAGCGATGGAAACGGAACACGCCCTAAGAACTTTCAATTTTGTTCACACAAATCTAAAAATGTTCATATCGCTATATTAATTTGTTTATGTGGTGTAAAAAGATTATTGTTTGTTCTTAGAATAAAATGAGTGAAATCTTACATGTATCCCAATGTGGAGCAACGGTTCTTGGCGTTGTATGAGAACTAAGAGATCTCATGGGATTGAGAATAAGTTGCGTGGGAAAACAAAATAAAAAAACTCATGTGTAAAATGTCGTATAGAAGGGTTGAGTAACAAAACTACAAGTCAATCTAAAACCAGCGTAAGAGTATAGCTCAGTGGAAAAGTAGATTCCATACAAAGAAACTAAAATACTCCCTCTGTCCCAAATAAATGTCTGAATTTCAGTATAACTTTGTATTACAATTGTACTAAAGTTAAGACATTTATTTTAGGACGGAGAAAATATTAACCAGCTCTTGTGAGTCTTTTTCAAGTTACATGAATAACAAATCTACCATTCTATACCCCTCAGCGTTCCCAATAAGCGTCTCGATTGTAGCAGTAACGACAAGGATGAATCCAAGTACCGTAATGAACAAGCCCATCATACCGACGACATGTCCTATGACATGCAACGCTTGACCGCCAGAGGTTGTTGGGTGGAACCGTACGCTGAGACGCATCACGGTGATGGAAACGGTGGCGATAACGAGCTCGACGAGGATTGCATAGCATAAGCAAACATATCTGCTACATTGCTTGGGCTCCGCTTCTGCGGTGAGTAGATCCGGATTATGATCGTCACTGGGAGGCATAACTAGCCGATCAATCCATATTAGAAATTGACGCCGACCGGGTTGTGCTTCAACGCCGCCACCAGAATGATCTGGGTTTTCGATATCGATCATCTCTATACCGTCCATGGTGTTGCTGGATTGGTTGAATATCTTGTTTGGGTGATCTGATGAAGGAGATGAAATTAGGGGGAGATCAGCGTGGCACTGATTTTCACGATAAATCAGTATCAATAGGCACCGAAGCGTACCTTGTGGACTTAAATCCTGGTGGACTGGACATACAACTATCCTCCTAACCATTCAATCAAAGTTGGATTGTAAAAATTGGCTATTGTGAGGATAACTAATTTTAATGGTGCCCAGTGGAATATTTAGCCTGCCCGGTCGACACATGGCATGTGAACTCGCCACATTCCGGTCATGGCACACATGTGTGGCACAAATAGAACGAGTCGCGCTGCACGTACACGGGACGGTCGTACGTTTACGAATTCGTTCTTAATTGGTTTCTCTCTCGAATAAGCTATTTTACCAATTGCATGTTTTCACAAACCTGTTTGTCCATTTTGTCTGAGAGGAGCGAAGCCCTAAGCCCGAGAGGATGTCACAACCTGCCATGATGTCGTAGCCGAGGAGGAGGAGTGAGGGTTCCATGATTCTCCTCGGAACGGATGGATCCCAAGATCAAGACGGGGAAGTCGTGCCTGATCGCGGTGTCGCTGGCAAGGGCCGAGTCAGGGATCTCACTGGAGATGGGGGCGTTTATGTCTTGCTTCGGCATTATAGCAGAAGGCGAGGAAGAAACATAACTTTGGTGGGAAATACCGGTGTCGGTTAGGGCAGGTCGTGTGAGAAAGAAAATGGGAAGAGAAAGACATTGCTGTTGGGGCAAATCAAGTAAAACTTTGTTTCTTGCTTTTCAGGCAACTGTTGCGAAGGCAATCCCTTTCTCTCTTTCTAACTCTATAAACCGTGACCCACGAGAGGTTCGCACGATACATAACCCAGCCAACAAATGTGTCTTGTGCAATGTTGTGACTTATCCTATGAGAAACAGCAAAACCTTTAATTTAACTTTGAATGAATATTTAATTTGTATAACTGTTTGTCAAATTTCAAGAAACAATCTATCATTTCCCTATCCTCTAGATTCTCATCACCAACCATGGTTTGCTACGTACTGTAGCCAGGTCGTCAAGGTTAGGGTTGTCGTTGCAAAGCGTTGTGACCCTTTCTCTCCATGTCTGAAAGGCATGTCCATTAGGTTGTACAAAAATGGAAAAAAATATGTGTTATTGACTAAGAATTTACAATTTGCTCATATAAATACAAAATATAATCATAATATTGTAATCTTCTTGTAGTACACAAAATTGTTCTTCGTAGATTTAAAATAAAAAAGAGAAATTTGAATTGGATCTCAACGCGGATAATCGGTTCTTGGTGTCGTCTAGATTAAGAGATCCCAGAGGATTGAGAATTAGTTGCGACGGGATAATAAAACCACCAAGTCACTATAGAATACAATGTAAAAGTGTCGAGTAACAAAACTGCCGAGTTAACGTAAAATACATTGTAAAATATTCGACAATCACATATAGCTCGTTGAAGAAATTGGATAATGCTTCCATACAAAGAAAACTAGTACATTATCATCCCATTGTTTGTCTTTTTTCAAATTACATGAATAATGAATCTATCATTCTAAACCCTTCGGGGTTTCCAATAGCTGCCTCGAGTACAAAATGAAGGATCAGGATGAATCCAAGTACCATAATGAACAATCCTATCACATCCACGACATGTGCTATGACATGCAATGCTCGACCGCCAGAGGTTGTCGGGTGGAACCGTACGCTGAGCATCATCAGGGTGATGAAAACAGCGGCGATAACGAGCTCAAAGAGGATCGCATAGCACAAGCAGGCATGTCTGCTACATTGATCGGGCTCCGCTGCCGCGACGATTCCATCCAGGTTAGGGACGTCGTCGGGAGGCATCATGATCCTATTTATGGTATCTATCCATGCCCAAAATTGAGGTCGTTCGGGCTGTGCTTCAACCTCGTCGCCGCCATCTCCACCGGCATGATCAGGATTTTCAATGTCGATCATCTCTATGCCATCCATGGTGTCGCTCGATTGATTCGGATGATCCGATGGAGGAGATGAAATTAGAGAGAGACAAGCAATGCCTGGATTTTTCACGGTAATACCGAAGAGTGCCTCTTCCGAGTGCAACAGGAACAGCGTAGGCAGCTCTCGAAATTTAATGGAGTGCTCGCATGTATTGTCTCGATGGAGTTTGTTTATTATATCTAATAATATATAGTGTGCAGCAGCCCAGCTGGGATCGCTACAGGCATACCATCGTCGTAGCGGGACTCTCAATATAAAGTGCACCTTGCTGGGGTGGGTACAGGCATACAATCGTCGTTGTATAGGACTCTCAAATTTTCCTTTCTTGATTGAGGATGACTCTTTTGTTTAAACTGAGAGACAAAGTAGGTAACAGGTTGGGTGGTGTGGGGGCCCGAACCGTTTTCTAGGGTTTAGTGGCAGGACAGGCGGCGGCGGCGATCCCGATCTCCGACGCGCGCGCACCCATCCTGGACGATCTGCGCACCGTCTCCAAGCTCTGATCAGCGCTTCCTCTTCGGCTGCTCTCGGGGTGATCAAGGGGGGGTCCTGGTACCTCTACCCACCCTTGGAGCACAGGGGGGAAGTACCATCTAGGGTTTTGTGGGAGGTGCGACATGGCGTCAGAGGAGTCAAGGAAATCGAGGGAGAAGGTGGAGCATATGATGGAGAAGATGAAGTTGACGGACAAGGAAAACAAGAAGCTGGTAATAGATGATCAGGAGGGGGAAGGAGAGGCACCTCCAGTGGCGCTGGTGGGGAGGGTTCTGCATCGTAAGTTCATCCATGTAAACTCAATCACAGATGCCCTCCGACCGGCGTGGGGAAACCCGAGGGGATTGAGCTTCAACCCTGTAGGGGAGAACACCTTTGTGGCAAACCTGGAAAACCAGAGAGATCGTGATCACATCTATGGAGGCGGGCCGTGGATGGTGGGGAAGCACGCAGTGATCTTGGAACTGTTTGATGTCAGGGCCAGGCCATCCGACTGGAAGTTTGAGAAGTTGCCGATTTGGGCGAGGGTAATCAACCTGCCATTCAATCTCCAGTACCCGCCATGGCCTGAGCGCATTGCAGGGATGCTGGGAGAAGTAATCAAGCTGGATGTGGACTCGAAGGGTTTTGCTTTGGGATAATTAGATTTATGCCCCTAGTTGTGTCCCACTAGCTCGTCTGTTTTACCCCTAATTCCCAAAAGTCACCGGTTCTGTCCAAGTCACTTTGCTCCTCTTATGCTTTTGCCCTTTGACCGTTTGACCGTCAGTTTGAAAACTTCATAACTAATTCATACTAAACCATAAAAATGCAAATAAGATACCAAAATGTTTAGAAAAACATCACCTATATGCCAGTGTCATTTGCATTCATGAAAAAAGTGTTGGAAAGTGCCCATCCGAGTTTTAGCTCTTATGCTACCACCATGAATAGTAAAATCTAAAAAAGTTCAAAAAAATTTGGTGGCAAAGAATGATAAATGTTTTAAGTGCCTGCCAAGTTTCATCAGGGAATAACATTCGTGGGTGCCGCGGCAAAAAAAACAACCAACACTCCAAAATAGATTATTTTTTTGCCACGACTTCCACGAATGCCGTTCCCTAATGAAACTTGGCAAGCAGTTAGAACATTTGTCGTTCTTTGCCACCATTTTTTTTGAAATTTTTCTGAATTCTTTTAGAGTTTACTATTCATGGGGTATCAAAAGGGCTAAAACTCGGATGTGCACTTTCCAACACTTTTTACATGAATGCAAATGACACTAACATATAGGTGATGTTTTTGTGAACATTTTGGTATCTTATTTGCATTTTTTTGATTAAGTATGAATTAGTTATGAAGTTTTCAAACTAACGGTCAAACGGTCAAAGGGCAAAAGCATAAGAGGAGCAAAGTGACTTGGACAGAACTAGTGACTTTTAGGAATTAGGGGTAAAACAGACGAGTGGGACACAACTAGGGGCATAAATCTAATTATCCCTTTTGCTTTTGGCAAGTCCCTTAGAACACGTATATGGATAAGAGTGCAGGAACCCATAATGAGGTGGGTGCAGCTAGAATCTGCAAGGACAAAAGAAACGGTGCTGTATGATATTCAGTACGAAGGATTGCTGTATTTTTGTTTCTCGTGTGGTAGGCTTGGACATGCAGACGCCTTCTGCCCGGACCCGAGGGAACGGGATGATGATGGATGCCTGCCGTACGGAGAGAAGCTCAGATGGTTCGGGACTCGCAAGAACTGGACGAACGCACCCCCAAGGAGCAATGATGGGGGTGGGCAGGGAGCCAGGGGAGAGGAGGAATGGGATGATGTAGAAGAGGAAGTAGAGAAAGGAGAGGAGGTAACATCACACTGAAAAAGAAGCAAGGTTTGGTCAGAAACGCGGTGTACCAATTCAACTCACGGGGCGGTGCAGCTGGCCGCGCTGGTCCGAGGAGGGGCTACGACAAAGGTAGAGGCAGAGGCCGTGGTGTGTACCTTCGAGTGGAGATGGGGCCTGAGGGCCACACCAACACATCGAACCAGCTTATGATTCTGGATCAGGACACATGGAATAAGAAGAGATCCATGGAAGGCGATGAGCCAAGTACATCTAAAGAAGATAGTAGGGACTCAAAGAATAAAAAACCTGTGGAAGGAGGAAGTACTAGTGAACAGGCGGTGGCTGAGGCACAGCCCCGCCAGGAGAAATGAATTGCATAACGTGGAACTGTCGCAGGCTTGGGAATCCGGAGACAGTTTGTGAACTTCACCATTTGGTGAGGATTGAAGCGCCCACCTTAGTCTTCTTATCTGAGATGAAGATTGAGGGAAAGAAGGTAACGGATATGAGAGCAATACTTGGTTTTGAAGGATGTATTCCGGTCAGCAGTGATGGACTGAGCGGAGGACTTGCCCTTTTTTGGTCTAGAGAAGTGGATGTGAAGCTCAACAATTTGTCTAACCAACATATAGATGTAATGGTAAGGAATGTGGGCAGTGACCAGAAAGAGTGGCGTTTTACAGGCTTTTATGCCAAAGCAAGGAGGAGTGAGAGGAGAGAGAGTTGGACACTTTTGAAGTGGTTACGGTGCCAAAGTGACGTTCCATGGCTATGTGGTGGAGATTTTAACGAGATCACAGATAACATGGAATACTTCGGGGCAAATGAAAGAGCCGAATGGCAAATGGAAGGGTTTCGGGAGGCCATTGATGAATGCAAGTTCCAGGACTTGGGTTTCAAGGGGATCCCGTATACTTGGGATAATCGTCAAGAAGGAGACGCAAATGTGAAGGTTTGCTTGGACAAATTCCTGGCCGACCCCAGCTTCATCCAGGAGTATGGAGATACGGGAGTGAGGCACGTACCTTCTCCACAGTCGGATCACTGTATGCTAGTTGTTAAGATCAAGAAGCTGGTGGAGTGGGAGGACAGCGGGCCTCGTCGTTTTGTGTACGAGGAAGCGTGGAGACGGGAAGAGTCGTACGAGCCCACGGTGGTGGCTGCATGGGAGAAAGGAGCTTTTACACTTGAGGACCTAAACTCTTCTTTAAATAGCATGCAGACCCACCTAACTGATTGGAAACAGAAGAAGTTTGGGGATATAAAGCGGAAATTGAAGAAGGTGAGAAGGGAGTTTGAGAGGGAGAAGGCGAACTCGCTCTACCGCGGTTCGTCCAGAAGGGAGAAAGAATTAGCAAGGCACCTCAATGATCTTTTGTTAAAAGATGAAATCATGGCGAGAGCGCGATCGAGAGCTGACTGGCTGAAGGCAGGAGACCGGAACACTGGATTCTTCCACGCTCAAGCATCAAGAAGGAAGCATCAAAATAAAATCCTGGTGCTCGAGAAGTCGGATGGAACGATTGTTGATGATAGGGATGAGGTGAGAGCTGAGGTTCAAAATTTCTATACACAGCTATACACTACTCAAGAGGAGGTGGTCATGGATGAAGTATTACACCATGTACCAGTTATGGTGACTAATGAAATGAATGACCGGCTGAATAGGACGTTTTGTGCAGATGAAGTAGAGAAAGCACTGTTCGCCATGGCACCGGCGAAGGCGCCGGGAGCGGACAGTTTCCATGCGGGATTCTATCAGCACCACTAGTCACTTATAAAGGAGGATGTAACCCGAGCAGTTCTGAACTTCTTAAATGGTGGGTACATGCCGGAAGTTGTTAACAAAACCGTCATAGTGCTTATTCCAAAGGTTAAGAACCCGAGGAACATTACATAGTATAGACCAATATCCCTCTGTAATATCATTTACAAAATATGTTCCAAGGTTTTGGCTAACAGGTTTAGGGAGATTCTAGACGAGATCATCGCGGAGGAGCAAAGCGCTTTTGTTCCGAGGCGGTTGATTACAGACAACGCCATCACAGCTTATGAGTGTATCCACGCAATGAAGAGAAAGAGGACTAAACAAGGGTGGTGTGCGGTTAAGCTGGATATGATGAAGGTGTACGATCGTGTGGAATGGTCGTATCTCCAAGGAATCATGCTGCAGCTGGGTTTCTCGGAGGAATGGGTGTCTCTTGCTATGAGATGTGTAAACTCTGTTACTTTCCAAGTAAGAATGAATGGAGAACCGCTACCCTCGTTTCGCCCCTCCAAAGGCATACGGCAAGGTGACCCCGTGTCCCCGTACTTGTTTCTACTTTGTGGGGAAGGGCTCTCATGTCTGTTAAAGAACTATGATGCAGGATGGGTCGATAGAGGGATATGACCGGGGTTGAGAGCCCCTTGGATCACGCACCTCTTATTTGCAGATGACTGTCTAGTCTTCATGAAGGCGGATTCAAGGAGTGCACAAAGGTTAAATGAGATTCTTCAGGCCTATCACCTGGGCTCCGGCCAATGTGTAAACAAGGCCAAGAGCTCGGTTTTTTTCATTCCGAATACAAGGGCGTCGGCGAAGGCAGGGGTCAGGAGCAACTTGCAGATCTACACAGAAACCCTTGCAGAAAAGTATCTAGGTTTGCCCACGGCGGCGGGCCGGATAACGGAGGAAAGTTTTGTTCATGTCAAAGAGCAAGCAAGGTCCAGGGTGCAAGGGTATTGTGAAAGGCTAATGTCAATTGCGGCCAGGATGGTTCTTCTCAAAGCGGTGATTCAAGCCCTACCAGCCTATTCTATGAGCTGTTTCAAGCTCAATAAAGGCTTATGCCAGAAAGTCACGACAGTGATGTCAAAGTTTTGGTGGGATGAATCTCTTGACAAGAGGAAAATGCACTGGCAATCGTGGGAGAAGATGGATGTTTCTAAATCCAAAGGAGGCTTGGGTTTCCGGGATTTGGAGCTGTTCAATGATGCAATGCTCGCAAAACAGGTGTGGCGGCTGCTGGACAAGCCAGATAGCCTATGCGCGCGTGTTCTTAAGGGTAGGTACTACCCAGATGGAGATTTCTTGCAGGCAGGTTGCCCCGCCAGCGCCTCCACTACGTGGAAGGCGATAATCACTGGTAGGGAGGTGCTCAAGAAAGGTTTGATCCGGAGAATTGGCGATGGAACTACTACGGAAGTATGGCATGACAATTGGATACAAGAAAGCAGCACTTTCAAACCAGTATGTAACATGGGAAGTGATCCCATACACCTTGTATCTGACTTGATGAAGGAAGATGGTGAATGGAATGAGGAGATTATTGAGAGAACTTTCATTGCCCCGGATGCACTAGCTATCCTCAACATGCCGAGGCCGCGGGTAGCGGTAACAGATTTTTGGGCATGGGGCTATGAGAGGTCCGGTTTGTTCACGGTTCGATCAGCGTACCGGATGTTGTTGGAGGCCCGGGAAAGTGAGTTGAATCAGGTTGGCAGCTCCTCCCAGGGAGAGGAGGTATGGAAATCACTATGGCGCTTGAAGGTGCAGCCAAAGATACGAATCTTCTGGTGGCGGGTCCTCAAAGGGTTCCTGCCGGCGAAGGAAGAGTTATGCCGACGACATATAGGGGAAGATCACACTTGTCCAATGTGCGGCAACCAGGAAGAGTCGTTGTTTCATTCTCTGGTTACATGCGATCATGCAAAACTATTTTGGAGGGAGGCAGAAGATTTCTTTGAGTTCAAGTTACCACGGCTCCACCCAGCCACGTGGTCCAGGGACTTGCTCGATTCTAGCTTGATTGGAAGGGACAGGGCGGCCATTGTTATATCAGTCATGTGGACAATTTGGTCAAGCAGAAACAAATACACTCATGAGGAGATCAAATACCAACCCGGAAGGTCGATGGTCCTGGTTAAGGAACTCATTCACGCTTTGTACATCCCTTCGGATGATGGTGAGAAGAGGGGTCTTGCGAAAGAGAGATGGAAACCACCGGAAGCAGGATGGTGCAAAATTAATACGAATGCCGCGGTGGATGTGAATGGGGTTTGCGCAGCGATCGGATGGGTATCCCGGGGTCACGAAGGAGATCTCAGGCTAGCCGGGGGCCGCAAGCTACCCGGGGTGACTGATCCGTATTGCGCTGAATTGTTAGCTGTCAGGGAGGCTGTGTGTCTGGCTATGGAGAAGGGCTGGACGTGGGTGACCGTCGAGACGGACTGCAAAACTGTTGTAGAGGAGTACATGGCAACGGAGTGCAGATCGACTGGAAGCCTGATTATCAGCGAGATTAGATCATATCTCCAATACTTTCAGGGTTTCAGACTTAATTATGTTAGTAGAGAGGCCAATAATGTAGCTCACTGGTGCGCCAGAGAGAGTCTAGCTAGCACATCATCTGTAATTTCCTTTGATGTTGTCCCTGAGTCTCTAATTGCCCTAGTGCAATCGGATGTAAACCGTCTTATTATTGAATAAAGGCCTGAAGGGCGGTTCTCAAAAAAAAAGGTTGGGTGGTGTGGGGCCTCCTGACGCGCTCCTGGTTGCCATTTGGTCGGAGGGGGTTTCACGGGAAGTAAAATATTTTCACGCACGTAATTTTTTCTCACAGTCCCCATGCAAGGCCAAGGCGTACGTGGCTGAGCACAGCTCCTGTGTCGCGTGGCTTTCGCACGTAGAGTGTGCAGCAACTGTGACGCACGTACGTACTCCTACGTCGCAGCAGCAAGCTTGTTGTCCCCTCCCGTTTCATTTCAAAACACTATACTCTCGTATTTACTGTACCCCTTTCGCAGCAACACTTTACCCATGTACGACGTGCGCGTTACATATAACGTGACAGCCTGTTAGCCCACACTATATATATGCCGTGCAAAGTCACATGGAAAACGCTTGCCAATCACTACTCTGCCACTCGCGGCAGGGATAACACATCATCTAAAAGCAATATTTTCTATTTGACTTATCTAGCCGTGTCTTCTCTTACACATACTCCACTCGGTGAATGGTTCATCTTCGATTCATATGGCTGGGTTATCGTTGCAAAACATGTTAACCATTTCTCTCCATGCATGCTTGAATGGTACGCCCATTAGGTTGTAAGAAAAATTATCCCATTGCCTAAGAACTTTACCATATGCTCATACAAATCTAAACTATATTCATACCATAATATTATTAATTCACTCATGCAGTGTACAAAAAAATTGTTTGCTCTTAGAGTAAAATAAAAAGTAAAAATTTGATGGATCTCAATGTGGATCAATGGTTCTCTACATGGTCTGAGAACTACGAGATCCTAGGGGATTGAGAGTCAGTCGCGACAAGATAACAAAACCACTAATGATGTGAAACAGTGGCGGTGCCAGAACTGCAGTCTTGTGTAGTCATTTTCAAATTGTGTAGTCAAGTATATAAATTTGAACAAGAAAATTCAACATTTTTGCAAGCATATGCTAGTTTCATAAAAAAATGGGTAGTCGATTGACTACCCAGCTGATGAGTGGCTTCGCCACTGATGTGGAAGAGTCGAGTAACAAAACTGCAAACTCAATCTAAGATGCAGTGTAAAAGATTCGATAATTGCATAAAGCTTATTGGAGAAGTAGATAATGCTTCCATACAAACAAAGCTAAAACAGTAACATCCCCTAGCTATTTTTAAAAAGAATTACATGAATAATAAATCAATCAGTCTATACCCCTCGGGATTCCCAATAATTGCCTCGGTTAGAAAACGGCACACAAGCATGAATCCAGACACGGCAACGAACATGCCTATCATACCCACGACATGTCCCATGACACGCAATGCTCGACCAGCAAAGGTTGTCGGGTGGAACTGTACGGCGAGTAACATCATGGTGAAGAAAATGGTGATGATAACAAGCTCGACAAGGACTGCGTAGCAGAAACACGCATATCTGCTTCATTGCTCGGGCTCCGCGGCTGCGGCGAGTCCATCGGGATTAGGGAAGTCATGGGAGAGTATAAAAATCCTTTGTATCCATGTCCAAATCTGAGGCCGGTCGGGTCGTGCTTGGACTTCGACGTCGCGGCCATCTCCAACTTCGATGTCGATCATCTCTATACCATCCATGGTGTCGCTCGATTGATCGGGGAGATGAAATCAGAGAGAAAAACAGCGCCGCCGCCCTGCTTTTCACCAGAAATCAGTATGTAGCGCCGAACGATACTTGTGGGCAAACGAATCAAAGGGGGGCGATGCAAACCTCGGGAACGAATTAGGCAGCCCTCAAAATACAATGGCGTGCTCGCATGTAGTATATCCGGATGGTTGGTTGTATTACAAGTACCGGCCGGACTATTGAATTTTCTTTTCTTGGGGATGACTCTTTAGATTTAAACCGGGAGGCAAATCCTAACAGACTGGGTGGGGGTGGGGCCTCCTGACGCGCTGCTTGTCGCCATTTGGTCGGAGGGGAGTTCACAAGATTTTCACCCACGTAAAATTTTCTCTCCGGCGTACATGGCTTACGGAGATGCACTGCTTTTGCTTTGGCTTGCTTTGTTAGGTGCAGGGATAGCTGCCATTGTGACGCACGTACGTCGCTGCAGCCAGCTGCCCCCTCCCGTTTCCGTTCAAGACCATATGGTCTTGCCGTCTACGGGCGACGCTCGCATAGAATTAACGTGGCAGCCCTTAATTAATTATTAGCTAGGTACTTATTCCTCTAAACGCACGCAGACATACCTTATTCTATGATCATCCCCAAGTGACCGAGTCAGCACATCATCTTGAGATTGATGATGGAAAGAATGCAACTCTGATTCTGACAAATAGCTACAAACGAGAACTATGGATCCCGCCTGTTTCCATCTATACCCCGTAGTCATACCTCCAACTTCATAGAAGAAAAATCCGATACAATCCCGTGGACACGTTACAGAAGAACCGTGGCCCGATTGCCACGACGCTAAGATCACCACCAACCACCGAGATCGTCGTGATGACCCTACCATCCTCACACATCCATTAGTCCCTCCAACCGGTGCAACTCCAAGAATGATGATCCCGGGGGGAGCATGACGCATGAAGTCACCATTGTGTGATTACGATGAGATGAATATATTGCCATTGTAAAAAAAAAATAACATGCCTTCCGAGTGTTTAACGAGAGCAAAATCTACCATTCTATTCATCGTATCAAGGGCCTCTTTTATAAAAATGAAGGGCGAGAAGGAACACGCGAGGCACAACAATGATCAAGCCTATCATATCCATGATGTGTCCAATGACACACAATCAACCGTGGTTACCGGATGAGAGAATTTGTAGAGCATCATAAAGGTGACAACAATAAGCTTTGTGAGGCCGCTGAACACAAAAGGCATTGTTATGTTGCTCGGTCTCTGCTGACATGGGGAGACTGTCAAGGTTATGCTTATCATGCAGAGACATCACAATCATTCCTTTCAATGACAAAACACATGTCAGTTGGACTGCGCAAACCTAAATCTAATTATTTTGGTTATCTAAGAAAATTATTAATTTGTTCATACAAATATGTAAAAATCTTCATGAGAGCAAAAAAGAAAAATATGGTGTGTCCTTATAGCAAAAAAGGTGAATCTTAAGTATATCTCAATGTGGAACACGGGTTATGGCGTCGACGGATAACTAACAGATTTCAAGTGATTGAGAATTAGTCGTCGAAGAATACAAATTCATTAACTCGATAAAATATAGTGTGCAAAAGTCGGTCAATCAAATATATACATATATAACTTATTGAAAAACTAGATAACAAACTCATGCATACAGGAAAACTAAAAGAGGGAAGTCTATATTTCAGCCCCGGACTATGCCATTTGTCTAAGAATCAACCCTGAACTCTGAATCTGTCTAAGTTTCAATTATGAACTATCAAAATCATGCAAGATTCAACTTGGCCTCTCCTTGAACCAGTATTTGGTAAGTTGTACTGGTTTAGACCATTTGGCCATGCATCCTAGTCAGCTGCCAGGTACAAGCAGACAAAAGTTTCATATATTACACCAAACCAATAACAAGCCTTGGGAGTCTTTTTCAAATTAAACGAACAAATCTATGGTTCTATTCCCCTCTGTATTTCCGAGAAGGGCCTCGCCTATAAACCGAATAACAAGGAGTTCTCCCATGGGGGCAACGATGAGCAGTCCAATCATAGACACGATTCCTACAATTACACGAAACGCTTGACCAACAAAGGTTGCCGGATGTAAGTCTATGCAGAACATCCAAAGGACGACGGAAGCGGCACCAACGATGAGCTCGGCGAGTATCACAAAGCACAAGAAGGCATATCTGCTACATTGAGTGGGCTCCGCTGCCTCGACCGGTTTATCCGCCGGGTTAGGCATGTCTTCATGAGGCATCACAATCCTCTCGCGCCATGTTCGGAAGAGACGTCGATCCGGTTGTGCTTCGCCCACGTCGTTGCCACCATGGTCGGGGTTTTCGACGTCGACCATCTCTATGCCCTCCATGGCGCCGCTTGATTGCTTTTCTGCAGTATTGTTCGGATGCTCTGCCGAGAGAGATTGAAATTAGCGTAGCTCAAGTGGATCCGTATGCCGGGAGAGATTGAATTGAAGTTAGAGCAACTGAGGCGGATCTGTACGGCAAGGAAGCTAAATTTTCCGGTAGCACAAGATGGCGTTCGGACTCGTATATGCATAACGGACTCGAATTCCCAAGGCTAACCGAAACACGATAGATTTAGGAGTACTAGTAAATATGCCCGTGCCTTGCTACGGGTGTTGTACGAACCATGAATCACAAGCCCGTGTGTTGCAACACTTACAAAATAAATAAGAGTTTGTATTCGTTAGTTTATCTGTCGTTGTGCACTACTCGGTTATAGCTTGTAGTCCATCTGCTTCTGTCTCATCTTAGATTCTATCAACATAAAACACACCAGCAAATAGCAAAATCATATAAGATCAAAGTTATCTGTAAGCAAGAAAAAAGAAGAAAAAAACCAAAGCAGTCATATCAGTAATCGGCAAACTACGACAATTTCATATCCGCATCAACCATCTCATGACACCACACGAAAGCTGTGATTCTTCAACAGAAACGCCTTCGGGAAGGGAATGACGCTCAAGCGCCGGCGTCATCGGATTCAACCAACCAAGGGCCAGAATGTAGGTTTCAAGCCTAAAGAGTCCATCTGAGCATATCCGGACAATGCCTTCAACAAGATAACGATGTAAAAACGTCGCCATCGTTAGGCATATCATTTGCTTCACTGAAACATTTTGCTGCCCTGCAGGTGCTGAGACGGCTCTTCCTAGCAGAACATTATCAGTGGTGGTTTATAAGCATCCGTATGCAGGGTCGAAATGTCAGGTGTGTATACATTGTTGGAAATCCATATGCACCAAGGCCAAGACTGTGTGAAACAAGAGGAAATAGATTGGATCGACACACCTAGGCCGGTGGTCTTGATAGCATTATATAGGGCGCCTCTAGGAGCAGCCGCTAGGGTTTACAGAGGAGATAAGTACAAGTTGTTATACAAGATAACTACAACCTAGATACTAACCATATCAGGTTATCTATACAGTTTAACATTCCCCCTCAATCTGAACTTCCTACACAAAGATTCAGATTGTGCCTATTTAAGACAAACGGCATCTCAGCTAGAGGCTTGGTGAATATATCTGCAACTTGCTCCTTGGAAGATATGAAACGAACATCAAGTGCCTTGGCTGCAACTCGTTCACGAACAAAGTGGAAGTCCACTTCTATGTGCTTGGTTCTGGCATGAAACACCGGATTCGCAGATAGGTAAGTGGCTCCTAAATTGTCACACCACAGAACAGGAGCTCGAGAGAGAAAAACCCCAAGTTCTCCAAGGACTGACTGTATCCATATTACTTCAGCTGTTCCATTTGCAAGTGCCTTATATTCAGATTTCGTGCTCGACCTAGAGACTGTTGCTTGCTTCCTTGAACTCCAGGAGACAAGATTGGGTCCAAGAAAGACTGCAAAACCACCTGTGGATCGGCGATTATCACTGCATCCAGCCCAGTCTGCATCTGAAAAACAGCTTAGCAGCATAGAGGGTGACTTGCGGATAGATAGGCCCATACTGTGAGTATACTTCAAGTATCTCAAAATCCTCTTTGCTGCGGAGAGATGTGCAGTCGTAGGTGCATGGAGGAACTGACAAACACGATTAACTGCAAAGGAGATATCTGGCCTCGTGAGTGTTAGATACTGAAGAGCTCCAACCAAGCTGCGATACTTGGTACTATCCTCCTGAGACAATGGTGATCCACTTTCCTTGCTAAGTTTCTCACTAGAGGACATGGGCGTGGTAGAGACATTACAATTCTCCATGTTTGCACGGCGAAGAATGTCGCTAATATACTTCTGCTGAGACAGAATAATTCCCCCTGGCGATGACTCCACATGTACTCCAAGAAAATAGTGCAAGGGACCGAGATCCTTGAGAGCAAAGGAGGCTTGAAGATCGGCAGGGCGATCCGTCGGCACTATGCCTGGGAGTGTGCTCAACGTTACAACCATGCTAGACCCGCCATCTTGGAGTGCTGAGGCTGGAAGGCATGGTTGTAACGTTGAGCACACTCCCAGGCATAGTGCCCAGGGTCCCGGCAGAGTTGACACTGCAGGCGTGCATCACTGCCACCACCGTGGTCACCGCGGTCACCACCGCCGCGGTTTCCGTTCGCGTTGTGGCGATTGCCGCCACCACCACGATCACCGCGGTAGCCGCCGCGGTTGTTGTTGTTGTAGTCACCGCGGTCACCGGAGTTGTCGCGACCCTTGCCGCGGTAGTTGCCTTTGCCACGGTTGTTGGAGTTGCCGTTGTTGTCGCGGGCGACGTAGTTGACAGAAGAGCCACCCGTGTGCAGTTGAAGACGAGCCGCGTGGTACTCACGGCGGCGCTCGAAGGAGATGGCGTGGGAGTAAAGTTCGCCCAGCGTCATGACGTCGATGCGGGTGGTGATAGCCGTGATGAGTGGCTCATAGTCGCTGTCGAGGCCAGTGATGAAGGCGGTGATGATGTCCTCCTCTCGCATGGGGCGGCCCGCAGCAGCGAGCTGATCGGCGTTGGAGCGGATCTTGGCGAAGTAGTCGATCATGGAGAGGTTGCCCTTGCGGAAATTCATCATATCCATCTTGATCTGCACCACACTGGCGCGGCAGTGCGTGACGTACATCTCCTCAAGGTGCGCCCAGATGGCGCGGGAGGTGTCGAAGAGGTGGACCTGCTGAAGCACATCGTCGGTGAGCGAGGCCAGCAGGTAGCTCAGGATGATCTGATCCTGACGGAACTAGGTAGCGTACTCCGGATTAGGAGCGCGCTCCCCCTTGTCATCGGCAGGAAGGAGGCGAGCAGGAGTGGGGGTGGTGCCGTCGACATAGCCGGTGACACCGGCGATGCGAAGGGGAGGAAGGATCTGAGCTTTCCAGAGAAGATAGTTGGAGGAGGTGAGCTTGGCAGTAATGAGGCTAGCAGAGGGTTGGGGAACAGCGGAAGACGGCGGCGCCGCGAGGCCGGACGGCATGGGCAGAGAAGCAAGGGCCGAGGAGGTCATGGTGGCGGTGGAGGGAGAACCCATCGAGCAGTTTATGCGAGATGGCCTGATACCATGTGAAACAAGAGGAAATAGATTGGATCGACACACCTAGGCCGGTGGTCTTGATAGCATTATATAGGGCGCCTCTAGGAGCAGCCGCTAGGGTTTACAGAGGAGATAAGTACAAGTTGTTATACAAGATAACTACAACCTAGATACTAACCATATCAGGTTATCTATACAGTTTAACAGACTGCAGCAATTAATGTTTGTGTGGATCGATAAGGTTCCTATCATCAAGAAACGACATTGGTATCAGGCTTGGGCGATCGCCGTGATCAGGATTTTTGCGTATATGCAGCATGTTGAAGACTCGTCTTCTGCGTGATGGGGGTATGGGTACACAGATTTGGCATCCAGGGTGACTATGCTGTAGTTTTATTTGACAAATGTTTCAAGATTGCTTGCAACATTTTATTATTAAGCTGTCATGTTACTTTGTTTTTGCTTGAAGTATCACTATCCTTGCCTCAACTCCCACTAGCCATAACATAACAGAAGGATAATTGTGCGATGGAAACAAACTCAACACTCTTAAATATTCACGGAAACAAGGTCAATGGCCATAAATTATCAAAATATTCAAATCCAACATCCAGAAACTAGGAAAATAAACAAGTTCAATTTCCGGGCTTCAGCAGAAATAAGCAAGTTCAGCTCAATCACCAGGGTTGTCTCTGTCCTGAATGAAGGAATTCAGCAAAATTAAGCAGGTTCAGCTGAATCACAGGGTTTTGTGTCTCTCCTGAATGGCATGCGATCGAGCACATAATTTGGCTCTGTCCTGAATGGAAGGAAATCAAGCGACTGGGTGGTGCGGCGGCACGACCGGATCAGCGACGGGCGGTGCAGGCGGCTCGGCGACGGGTGGGGGAGGCGGGTTGACGTTGGACGACGGTGAGGACGGCTGGCGTTCCCCCTCAGCGCGGACGTCCACTCTCTGTTGGCCTTGCGGCCCGAGCTCCACGCCCCGTGGCTCCGGCGCAGGTCCTCGGAGCTTAAGCACCAGCCAGGCAACCAACTGGATGGAGGCAGAGGCGGCGCCCACCAAGTTGGGTACCTGTAGAAGCTCCTAAAATTTCAGCATGGTGGACTAGGCCACTTGGTTCGTAGCACACAAGGAAGGAATCGTGGGCTCGTGGCACAAACATACAGCATGATGATGAGTGAGCCGGAGGGTGAGGCACTTACCATGATGTACACCCTTACGTGCCGGCCGGTAACGGAATAAGCGGTCCAGACTCCACCATTTGCCAATGAAGCAAGCCCCTGCTGCCATGACAGGCGGCCCGCCTCCCTGTGCCTCAGAGCTTGGTACTGCAAACGCAACAACATGCTGGGTTACTGTAAACTGTGTGAGACAACATAGAGCACAATGCGAGAAAGCAGTACAGCGTAGATGGGCTCACCGCCCTCCAGAGTGGGATCGTATACATCGCGATGCCCGACAGCATGGCAGCCCAACCCATGAAGGTCCTCGACCAGATGTGGTTGTGCACGCTCATGCCCAGGAGCAGCCCAAGCAGCACGATGCTCACGGCCACGGCTCCGGCGAGGGTGAGCAGCGGTATCAGACGGCGGCCAGCGGCGACGTAGCACAGGAACAGCACGACGTAGACGAACTCTACGAACACTCCAACTCCATTCGCGATCATCACAGGGGTGTTCGTCTCGTCGCCGAGGGTCGGGATGCCATAGATCAGCCATGTGGCCGCATTGAACATGACGAACGTGTACGAGTATGGCTCCTCGTTCCCCACATGCTTCTCCCTGATCATTTTCACAAAGTTTGGCCTGTGTTTGCATCATATACATCCATCAGCACGGGTAGATAATAAGTACATGAGAAATATGATAATGTATATCAACAAAGAACTGAAATACTGAATGTGTATGTTCCAGCTATTTAGACTCAACCATCCATCAGTTCAGTTCGAGCAGGAGCAGATAATGCATGAGAAATGTGAAACATATATCAACAAATGAAGCTGAAATACTGAATGCGTATGCGTATGTTCCGGCTATTTAGATTCAGCTATCCATCAGTTCGGGCATTATAACACAAGAAGACGCACAAATTAGAGATCAGCCTGAAGAGAGCACGAGGAGCAGAGCAAGGCAAAGCAGTGCGCAAGAATGGCATTGGGCGCGAGAATGGCATCAGTGCGCGAGAATGGCACTGGGCAATTGGCGCGAGAATGGCTTGCACGGTGGTGCGCGGGGGTTCACTCTCTAGGGGGAGCCACAGCCATGGCGTCGGGGCACTCAGCGCGCGGGTACGCACGGACGCACCGGTCGCGCCGCGAGCTCAGTTTGCACATGCGCCGGGGCTTTGTGTAGGCCAGCAAGGCTATCGGCGCTGAGTACGTCCGGCGCGCAGCGCGCGAGGTCGCCGCCGCCTGGATCTGAATGGCGTGCTCGTGGAGTGCACAACTTGTCTTGTGCGTCGACTTCGGCCGGTCGCGTGCCGCTGCTGTGGATACCCGCAGCAGTTGTGTTGGTGCACGCGCGGTGCATGTGTCGGCACCGGCGCCGCCGCACGGGTGCGCTCGTGACATGGGGAGGCCGACGAGGCGCGGCGCTGGGGCGACGCCAGGCCGGTCTGCTTCTGCCACGGCGACATCCGGGCACGCCGCGCGGGTACGGGCCAGACCGGGCCGCCCCTGCCGAGGCGGCATAGGTGCACACCACGCGCTGGCACATCTCCAGGCCGGTCCGTGCCACGAGTTCACCGACCCTGCTCGGAAGATGACTCGTTGTACATCTCTGCCAGGTCGCGGCCGGCGCCGGCTATGATCGTTCGCCCGCCGGCCGCCGGTGCTAGGCTTGCGCTAGCAGGTGGACGGATGGTATGGGGTGCTACCGTGTACGTGCGCTCGGGTTTCGTAGGCCGGCGAGGCCAGCGGCGCTGGGTGTGCTCGCGCCTCGCTGTAGTGGTGCTCCAGCGGGAGATGTGTAGTGCCGCCACTGCCGTGTACGCAGTGCGCGCGCCATCGGTCGCAAGAAGTGATGCGCCGGCACCGGCGCTGGGGTGCGGCGGCGGCGCGCGGATGCGGTTTGAGGTGCAAGTGCCAGCCCCGGCGCTGGGGTGCGGCGCGGGCGCGCGGGGTGCGCTCGCGTCGGCGTGATGTGATCTGTATGTTGGCGAGGACCGGCGGTGGGTCGTGTAGACGTCGCCGGCGTAAGGTGAGAATTGAGGACTTACACCGGAGAAAAGATGAGCAAGAATGCCGTGGCGACGCCGCAATAGCCTAGCACCAACTGAACGCCGTCCACGTCCGGCGAAGGTCCCGGCGCCGGCGCCACCATCCTGCCCTCTCGCTCCCTCCGCCTCTCTCTCCCTCTGATGGTTAGTGCGGCGTGTTCTGTCTTGGTGTATTGGGGTGTAAATAGCCAACCCGACGTCTGACAGTAAGCCAGTCTTTTTCTTTTTGGACGTTAGACTTACTTTATTTCTGTTTTCTCAAAATAAAACAATGTATCAACACAATTAACTTTAATTGCCGTTAGTTTCAAATAGTTACACAAAAACACAACTTTGGTAAATATTTCGACAATTCACCAAAGTAAATGAGTTTTGCAACATATATCTCATAATTACGAGTCTAATTATGAGAAATGTGTTTTCTACCATGCATGCTATATACGTGTGTTCATCTACTTTTTTAACATAGTACAAACACAGACGCTCATACATACACACCGATACTCACCCCGATGAATGCACCCACACTCTACCTCTATGAGCATCTGCAAGAGACTGAGCCGGCACATCATTTTGAGATTGACAAAGTCGCCACAGACACCTTCATAATCGGCGGGAACGTATTATCCCATTGAACGTAGATCGCCGAAAGGCCTGAAATAAAATAAGGAAAATGCGAGCACCAAAGTCAAGTCTAGGACTTGAATCCTGGTGACTGGGGATACCATTGTCCTTCTAACTATGCAACCACAGGTTGATTTGCCATGCGTTCATCTACTGGCAGTCGTGACTCATGCCACATTTTCTGATTTTAGCAAAAATATTGTCTTGTAAGTTCATAGCGTCAGGGTATTTCCAACGTCATGCATCAAAATGTTCGAAGGTGCGGTTCAAACACTTGGTGTCAACCAGCACCCACTCATCAAACGTCAGTTGACCTGTCCTCACTTCCGAATTCCTCTAAACCAGAAAAAACTTGTGGGTGGGTGGGGGTGGGGGGGGGGGGGGGTTTGGGGGAGTCTGAACGCCAGCCACGTCAGACTCGGACCCATCCCCCCCCCCCCCCCCCCCCCCGCCCCGAGCTCTTTTCCCCCCAATCCGTCCCTTTCTTGGTTTGTATCCGCACCCACGAAGATTGCCATCGCCTCTACAACACTCCAGGCGTCGCCTAGTTCTTGTCGGACCTCTGCTGCTCCGCTCAGGCACCATGTACTTTGCTATCGTTGCACCCTGGATTTGGTCGCAACCTAGGTATCGTCTGCCCCATGCCGACGTCGTCCATGGAAGGCACCACACCCGACAAGTGTTCAGCCAAATGCCATTGAGATTTTTTTTACTTGGTTGGCCACAAGTGCGGAGTTTGTAGGCATGAAGCAAAAGGGAATGATATTTTGGCAACATGTGCACTCTTGGTTTCATGAGTACAAGCACTAGACACACTACAATTTGGATGTGATCCATGATCGCATTGCGAAGTCACTACTCTATTGGTGATACACCATTTAAATGTTTTCATGAAGTATTGCAATGCGATTGCACAAGTGAAAAAAATGTGGTCAATGGGTGCGTCAATCATGTAGATCATAAGTTTTGCTTTTTTGTTCCCTGCGCGTTGGTTAATTCATTGATTCACTCATTGTTGCAACTTGGTAATCACGTCATTGTATAGCCCAGAGGTGCTGTCACGATGTACCTAAGGATGAAGGGCGAGCTCTTAACATTGACTCATTGTTGGATGAAGGTAAAGTGGTAGCTCACGGTGAACAACATGTGTCGGTGAAGAAGTTCAAGCTCGAGGAGAAAAAGGTTGAGATGAAGTCAGCTCTGTAGGTGTATAGTTGAATTTGGAATCGATGGATTTAAAATTTTGTTGAACATCCGGCATTTTTATTAAGATTTAATTGTATGGTTGAATTGCTACCGATTGGTGAGTCAAATTGAGTCGAAGTGGTTATGTGTAATTATCTCTACTCCACCACACAATTCAATCTCTGGGACACTGAACGATACTTGTAAAAAATGTATGCAAGGAAAAATACGTGAATGCCGCAACAGTGTTTAAAGAATAAATTAACAAATAAAACTAATATAAACATACTAATGCCACGAGATAAGCTTCCGTGCACCGCACATGGGCTGTTTCTGGGATTCTCGTTTTCTTTTGCGAAAAACTTCCCTGCTTTATCTCTGTGAATCCGTAGCTGGCAGGGCAGTTGGCTACATGCCAAGGATCGTATCCTGTGTTGCTTTTGACCAAACTGAAACCGACTCTCTTGCCTCTGCTGTCCAGCCCTTGCTTCCTGGGGTTCACCTAAAATCTCTTTTGCCTCCTCTATTCGTACGTATGTTCTAGCCCTTTTTTTTTTGCGAGTAAAAATTGATGTATGTTCTAGCCTTTGGGCAGAAAGAAAAAGAAATATGCAGTGCGTGTATGGTTCTTTGTTTAAAATTGTACGTATGGCCTTTTACTATCAATGAGGTTAACAATCAGGCTATAAATACCAATAATCTTGTTTCAAAAAAAATAAAATACCAATAATCATTTTTTTGAAACAATACCGATAATCCTAGACATGCGGGGTTATTATGGGTTTGCTACGGTGCCCCTTGGTTAACTATCTCTCTCCGTCTTGAATTTTAGGGTGCGCTCATCCCTTAACTAATCATAAGCTTCCAACTAATCCCATTTATAGTGTTCATAAAAACCATTTCTAGCATTACTCATAAAATACTCCCTATTGCATCTTATATTTTAATATGGAGGGAGTACACAACTTCAAATCAACTATTGTTAGGACTGAAACTATCCTTGATGCGTGACGGAAGATTGGGGTGACCCGATCATGCTTGCCACATTCTGATCGCAGTTCACACGCGCTGATTAAACATTGAGCAGCTCCGTCGCACCGATGGACACATGGGGGACGCTCATGGGTAACTAATATGGTTCCTAATTACTCATGAGCCGAAAGAGAAGAGTTGCTTATGTAAAAGCAATATTTTCTATTTGACTTATCTCACAGTGTCTTGTCTTGCACATACTCCGCTCCGTGAATGGTTCATCTTTGATTGATATGGCTAGGTTGTTGTTGCAAAGCATCGTAACCATTTCTCTCCACGCTTTAAAGGCATGTCCATTTGGTTGTCAAAAAGAAAAAGAAACAGTTATCCCATTGTCTAAGAATTTTACTATTTGCTCTAAACTATACCATTATATTATTAATTTCCTCGTGCAGTGTACACAAAAAATGGTTTGCTCTTAGAGTAAAATAAAAAGTAAAATTGACGGATCTCAATGTGGATCAACGATTCTCTACATGGTCTGAGAACTAAGAGATCCTAGGGGATTGAGAGTTAGTCATGGCAAGATAACAAAACCACTAACGATGTAAAAGATTCGAGTAACAAAACCGCAAACTCAATATAAGATGAAGTGTAAAAGATTCGATAATTGCATAAAGCTCATTGGAGAAGTAGATAGTGCTTCCATACAAACAAAGCTAAAACAATAACATCCTCTTGCTATTTTTTAAAAGAATTACATGAATAATAAATCAATCAGTCTATACCCCTCGGGATTCCCAATAATTGCCTCGGTTAGAAAACGGCAGACAAGCATGAATCCAGACACGGCAACGAACAAGCCTATCATACCCACGACATGTCCCATGACACGCAATGCTCGACCGACAAAGGTTGTCGGGTGGAACTGTACGACGAGTAACATCAGGGTGAAAAAAATGGTGATGATAGCAAGCTCGACAAGGACCGCGTAGCACAAACACGCATATCTGCTGCGTTGCTCGGGCTCCGTGGCTGCGGCGAGTCCATCGGGATTAGGGAAGTCATGGGAGGGTATAAAAATCCTCTGTATCCATGTCCAAATTTGAGGCCGGCCGGGCTGTGCTCGGACTTCGATGTCGCCGCCATCTCCAACTTCAATGTCGATCATCTCTAGACCATCCATGGTGTCGCTCGATTGATCGGGGAGATGAAATCAGAGAAAGAAACAGCGCCGCGGCCTTGCTTTTCACCAGAAATCAGTATGTAGCGTCGAACGGTACTTGTGGGCAAACGAATCAAAAGGGAATCGATGCAAACCTCTGGGAACGAAGCAGGCAGCCCTCAAAGTACAATGGCGTGCTCGCATGTATATCCGGATGGTTCGTTGTATTACAAGTACCGGACTGTTGAATTTTCTTTTCTTGGGGATGACCCTTTAGATTTAAACCGACCGGGAGACAAATCCTAACAGACTGGGTGGGGTGGGGCCTCCTGACGCGCTACTTGTCGCCATTTGGTCGGAGGGGAGTTCACAAGATTTTCACGCACGTAAATTTTTTTCTCCTCCCCAATCCAAGGCCCAGCCCGGCGTACATGGCTTACGGAGGTACACTGCTTTTGCTTTGGCTTGCTTTGTTAGGTGCAGGGATAGCTGCCATTGTGACGCACGTACGTCGCTGCAGCCAGCTGCCCCCTCCCGTTTCCTTTCAAGACCATATGGCGACGCGCGTAACGTGTCAGCCCTTAATTAATTACTAGCAAAAGGGCCCGTGCGTTGCAACGAAAGAAAAAAACACATGCTCGTTAACCAATAAGCATTGATGATCCCTTACTCCCAACGTCCACATCCTCTATTTTAACATGACATCCAAACCATGCCGCCACTCATCTTCCTTTTTCGCGTGTTGCAGAACTTGATGTTTGTGCCCTCGTATTTAAGGAGAGTGAGGTCAAATGGTGAAACAGAAAATCATGGTTGTTGGCCCACTCAAATGAACACCATAGGTTGCAGGTTGATCAAACTACTTTCAGACTATGGTTTCACAAATTTAAAAATCTGCATTCATAGTTGTACATAACAATCCAACATATTGGGCGATGGGAAGGTGTGTGCTGGTGAGAGACTGTTGGACAAGAGACGTGCAGCCGCGCAGTCACAATTGCAGTTCGATCACAATCCCTCTAATCATGAACGGCAGTCATAATGGTGGAACGTCCTCAACTCTAGAAGTGATTTTCTGTTTTTAGATGATTACAATTGTGATGTATATTGAGAATATAGCAACTTCTGTCAAGAAAATAATTTTAGAAAATCATGCACTTCCACTCAGCTTCGAGCAGCATTTTTTTCCCGTTCCTGCTAGCTACACATCGCCTCGTATGTGTTTACATTGTGTTTCTTTATATGAAGGCAATCAGGTGTTGCTCCCATTGATTAAGGAGAGTGTTCAGTACATTAAAATCTAGTATAGGTAAAGGTAAAAATAGAAAGAAAATTAAGAACTCTGGTTCAGGAAGATTATTTACAGAGTATAGTTTTGCTTGCTCGCAACTTGCTGCATTTGGAAGAAATTCCGAGATAGCTTGTTCTCTGCGTTACTTTGCAAGGCATCGACGCTATCCGTTCAACCAATTATCTCCCCCCAACAAAGTAGTGCATCCCTATTATCCTACCGTGAATTTTAAATCCGTGGAGAGCCGCATGATTGTTTAGTACTCCAAAAGAATTAAATGCGCCATGGTAATTCAAATTTTGATACATGCTTTTGCATACATAATGACGACTATGCTCCATTATATCCATTGAAGTAGTGGCAAACTCGTTACTGCAGCCTGTTAAAAAAAGGGGGCAATGAATTCTTGGCTCAAGTGTAGGATCAGGAAAATGAGACTGACAGTAGGCAAGATGAATATGTGTTGCATCATCAGTTTACTTACACTATGAGAAAAAATATTCACAGCTTTTGGCATACAAACGTGCATATGTTTCTCATCATGACTGAACTAATGGGAATGATGAACTGATAAACCCTGAATAAAACATGCAGTCGATCCAGCATACAACTTCAAATCTGTAGGTGTTCCAGTCCATGAATTCATTTCTACTGGAAAAACATGTTTTGCATCTCATGTTTGCTGATCGAATAGACATGATAAATTCGAAAGAAATCATCGAATCCCCAAATTCAAATCAGAAGGAATGACTTGCTCTGCCTCCCTAGAGAATGCACGACTGCATTGTTCAGATAAAAGCCAGCCACTTGATGACAAAGTTAACTACAAATCAACTCACTGTAAGTCCATTATTATAACCATGGAGGAGTCAAACTTAGCACTATAAACTACAATATCATGATGTGAAATGTTAGTATCCATTTCTTATTTCAAAAAAGGTATGCAACATGTGTATTTTCCATCAACATCGACATCTGAAGGACCCTAGGAAAATTACCTGATCGCAAACATCATGCTTCAAATATCAAATCTTAGAGAAGAACATTACCTGATCAGAATGCCCATATGTCCATAATTTATGGGAAAGAAAAGAAATAAAATTTACAGTAGCAAGGATAGCTGCAATGGTCATGTTCGGGAAGTAGGAGGTTGCCGTTGTAGCAGCAGCAGAACCTTGGTACAATGAAGATGATGTTGCCGGTGTTGACCTGACCATCCGTAAGAAATGTCGCACTGCATAGATGTTCAATATTTATTGTTTGCTAATTATTAAATAAGCCAAATCTGACCAAATGTGTTGATCTTCGAGGAGAAAATTCAAGGACCCAAATATGCAATGCTACACAACTAAAAAGATTAACCTCAGAATTGTGATCTTACAATGCAAATAAGCAATACCTGACAGCTATCAAAAACGACATCCTAGTTCTAAAATTAGTAGCAGTGCTTTCCTTCTAAACCAACTGTGCCTATTTAAATCAGCCATGAGAAAGCTTAGGGTCCTAAACAACATTATCAATCTGGAGAATCAGAACCAAGAACATTACCATAGTACTGGAGTTCTCTTCCTCCCTTGAAATTAACAAAAAGAATATATATTAAAAAAATCCTTGGATTCGATACATGGAGGGCAGTATCAACGTACTTGCAGTTCTCACTCATATTTCCAAACTACATCAGAAATTTCACAAGGCGCGTAGAGCTGTTCCAGTGAAAAAACAAACAAAAAGCTTCTATGGGAGATAACAAAAAGAGAAACATTCAAGTAACAATGAATGACAGGCTGAAATGCAAAAGAATGAATTAGAATTGTAATTTACAGTCCCTAGCAACTGCAACAAACTGTAGTTTTGCAAGTAAGTACATCTATCCTCTTACATAAATATACATCTATCCTAGATAAATATTTTCTGAAACTATCCCTTTTTCCCTGAAGCCAAGAATCAAAACAACATTACGTAGGTCTTTCTAAACTGACACCATACGTGTTAGCAAAGACAGGACTGCATGTGAAAGCATATACCTATAAGTTCTTAGCGGCAAGTATTATATGTGAAAACTGGAATAAATTCAGCTATTGTGTTGATTTTTTTCAGAAATTGAACTGTTAAAGGAAAAAATATCTCATCTCTTGATCTTTAAAGCCTTTTCCACTATGGTCATGTTCAATAAACATTGAATATTTAACATAACTTGTATTCTATCTCAAAAAAGAATTGAACAATAGATCTATTACTCGTTCTTACAACAAAACCGACTGCCATAGAAAATAACAGGCTTCAACAAATCTTGTAAAAGAAGCTAGATAGTAGAAATCTTACATCTTTTCCAAGGCAATGGCCGTTGTTGGCTTGGAGCTCCTGAACCTGTTGTTCGCAAGAGTCCAGCTCAAATATCAGCCTCTTGTTATCGTCACACACTCACAGTAGTCGATCTCCCCTGAAATCCTCCTCACGGGACAGAGTATGTTTAGTTGAGAAAAGTGCAATAATAAGTATTGGGTGAGTATGTTTAGTTGCAGTAGAAAGATCGAGCCTAGGAGCATCTATTTTGTGTGTCGTTGTGTATTGCAGCTGTATAAAATTGACCAATTCTGGGCCTGAGCTACATAGTGCTCTTGCTGGCTGGCTGTGGCGCGCAGCTGGGACATTGCTGGGATAGCGAGATTGCAGCAGCCTACACCACGTGGAGACGGTGGAGGGGAGGGATTGTTGCTGCGCGCCGAGGTATGAACCGACGCCGCACGCCATCACCCGAGCAATCACACGGGCAGCCCCCGCCATCTGTCCTCTTGTTATCGTCACACATTCACAGTAGTCGATCTCCACTGAAATCCTCCTCCTTCCCTCCGCCCTCTCTCTCCTACGCTCCACTGCCCATGCTCGTCTTCTCCTTCACATCTCTCTCCCCTGCACCTCACTTTCTCTCAATCCCACTCTCTCGATCCCCGCCTATATACAGGAGCTTGTCGCCGCCACCGGATCCCGGCCCTACCGCTAGGCCCCGCCGCTTACCGGAGATCATGCCGCAGCCGCCACCCGGTTCCCCCTGCCTCGTGCGTCGTGGAGTGGAAGGGAGAGGGTTGCGAGCAGGGGAAGCTTCGAGCAGCAGCACACGGGATCAGCGGCGCCTGGGGTCACCTGGTGGAGGCTCGAGGGTGGCTAGGGCGGCGGCGCTCAGGGTCCAGGGGAGCGCCGCGGGCGAGGCCCTTGGGATGGCGGTGCGCGGCGACGCGGGGGGGGGGGGGGGGGGGGGGGGGGGGGGGCGGCCGGCGGCGATGCGCTCGAGCCTGGAGGTCGAGATGAGATCGGGAGGCAGGTTTTTTTTTCTTTTTTTTATCTCATACCGGTTCGGTTAACTTTTATATGGACTGCGGGTTGAATATTCTAAACTACAGGGGCTATTTTGCAAAAACGCCGAGCGACGTCTTTATTAGTAGGTAAAGATAAAGATTATCTAGGTACTTTTAAAAACACAATTGAATAAACTCTAGCCTGTTAAAAAAAATTATAACACAACGATGATGCTCATACATAAGCATGTATATTCATTTCTCTGAACGCACGCACACATACCCTATCCTATGAGCATCCCATCCATTTGGCCATGCATCCTGATCCTAGTCAGCTGC
Source organism: Triticum timopheevii (assembly GCA_963921465.1). Taxonomy (NCBI): domain Eukaryota; kingdom Viridiplantae; phylum Streptophyta; class Magnoliopsida; order Poales; family Poaceae; genus Triticum; species Triticum timopheevii. The sequence continues at coordinate 545,062,204 of OY997272.1, forward strand.
CAGGTACAAGCAGACAAAAGTTTCATATATTACACCAAACCAATAACAAGCCATGGGAGTCTTTTTCAAATTGAACGAACAAATCTATGGTTCTATTCCCCTCTATATTTCCGAGAAGGGCCTCGCCTATAAAACGAATAACAAGGAGTTCTCCAATGGGGGCAAAAATGAGCAGTCCAATCATAGACACGATTCCTACAATTACACGAAACACTTGACCAACAAAGGTTGTCGGATGTAAGTCTACGCAGAACATGCAAAGGCCGACGGAAGCGGCACCAACAATGAGCTCGGCAAGTATCGCAAAGCACAAGAAGGCATGTCTGCTACATTGAGTGGGCTCCGCTGCCTCGATGGGTTCATCCGCCGGGTTAGGCCTGTCTTCATGAGGCATCACAACCCTCTCGATCCTCTCACGCCATGTTCGGAAGAGACGTCGATCCGGTTGTGCTTTGCCGACGCCGTTGCCACCATGGTCGGGCTTTTCGCTGTTGCCACCATGATCGGGGTTTTCGACGTCGATCATCTCTATGCCCTCCATGGCGTCGCTTGATTGCTTTTCTGCAGTCTTGTTCCGATGCTCTGCCGGGAGGGATTGAAATTAGAGTAGCTGAAGTGGATCCGTATGCCGGGAGAGAGATCGAACCGAGGTTAGAGCAACTCAGGCGGATTCGTGCGGCAAGGAAGTTAAATCTTCCGTTCACATATATACGTAGCACACGATGGCGTTGGGCTGGAGCTTGTATATGCATGCATAACCGACTCGAATTCCCAGGCTAATAACGGAAGCACGATTGATTTATGTTACTGCACGCTATTGCTTCAAGTAGTAGGACTCCTCTCTCTCGAAAAAGAAAAAAAAGTTGTTGAACTCTTTATTATCTTTAATTTGAACTGGATTTAACTATAATCCCGAACAAACTGCTCGGACGGATTTCACTAGCAGTTTGTCTAGTTCACATCTAGATGTTTTTTAAGGATGTCACACCTAATCTCCAACAAATATATAATGCAGCAACAAGAAACAAAAAAACTAGGACAAAAAAAAATACACCACAAACAGAGTGAAAATCAGTTTAAATGTGACATAACTATGTCATATCTAGATATGTCCTAAACAGACCCTTTCTAGTGGTAAAATTGTTGGCGCTTGGCGTAAATAAATTCTCTCCTCTCCCGGACGAGAAGAGAAACGCGGCTGCGGGAGAAGAGGTTTAGCTTTTCGTGCGGGCCCTGGTGACGCACGTAGGCACATGCATGCATGCATGCACCCGTACGTCCGGCGGTTTGGCTTCAGAATAGCTGGCACAAGGCGTCGTTAATTCCTTCTCATTGTTTTTGATACGGTATCGATGCCAAGAGAACAGGCGTGAGTAAATTTACATTTACATTTGTGCAAGGAGACAACATTTGTTTTCTTCCAGTTTTTGGGCTCCTCACAGGTAACTTGGAAGTATTCCGAGACATAATTATAGATTTAGCCTTGTCACAAGATTTTCGAATACTGAGCCAGGGGTGAAGAACTATCTTGTTTTCTTGGTAGTACTAGCTTAAGAATTCGTATAATTTATTTTCTGTGCAACAATTGGGTTCGGCCAAGGAGAACTACTAGCAAAATCATTATTTTAATCCAAAATAAGAATACATGTTTGAGAAATCCTCTGGTCCGAAAAGTCTTTGCTCAGAAACAGAGAGTACTCCCTCTGGCTTCTCTTTTGAAGAATGTTGGCTTTCGTTGTGCCTGCCTGGCCCCGGCCACAACTGGTCCACGCACGGACGGAGACTGGTGTTTCTGATTCTTTGTCGTGGAACGGTACTTTGGGTGCTCGTGGCGGCGTGGAGACCCAAGCAGATTCCTGTCCCTGTCTTCCAGTGGTCCTCAAGGCAGGAAAGAGACACAAGTGGGATATGTTTCGTGAGGTACGTTCCTTTTGAATGGGTGCTCAAGTTTATTTAGGCTAGGCTTTGATTAGGGTTAGTTATTCTTAATACTATTAACTATGACTTGAAAGTCCACATATTCAGAATTTTAATTTGCCAAAATGTATTTTTTGGCTTCCAATTTCAAGTTTTTTTTCAAGGGATTCTAATTTCAAGTTTAATATTAGTGAAATTCATAGTCAGTACTAGTTTCCTTTTTGAATGTACTTCTCTACCTTTATCTCTTTTTTTTCATCTGTGGGCTGTGGCAGCATGGCAGGGTTGTATGGTGGCGTCGTGTGGCCTGGACAGGTGCAGAGACTATTGGCTGTGTTGCTTTTGACCGGAACCGAAATGCTTCGTCTAGTTTGAATAAGATCACTTTTCCATCTTCTCTGTTCCAAGCCTTTGGATAGATAAGCAGTGCATGCAGCGCTCCTTATCTATAGATGAGAATACTGGTAGTCGGGATATAATACACAGCTTAAAATGGACTATTGTTAAGACTATAAGAGAGGGGAGTATAGGAGAACGTTGTTTTGGTGACCTAGCTAACTGGAGCTCGAAAATTTTGAAAAGTTTAAAATTCAAACTTTCTGATTTAAAAAAAAATCTTAAAAAATTATGCAAGTAAACAAGGATGTTAGGTGTATGTGTGTACATTTTTAGGGTGAAATACCTTGAAATGCGATCTGTACAAAAATAACAAATTCAAGGCATGGAAGGATGAATAGTATCATGTGTTAAAAAGTCCCAGATTTTTTTTTGCACAGCCCTCATTTCAACGTATTTTGCCTTGAAAATTTACACACATGTGTATTATGTGTTCATGCATATTTGTATTTTTTTTCAGAATTTTATGAAACGTAAAAAAATATATGAATTTTGATGCAATTTGAATTTGGAGGCCTCCATGGAGGCCGAGCTCCAAAAGCAATTTTTGGGAGTATAGTGAATAATTACCTAGGCTTCATAATTCATTATTGTCACTCATTCTGATGGCGTCCATGAGTACGTGTGATCAAACCCGACTATACTTACGACATATCTTGTACTTTTTTGTCGAACGCGGCTGATCAAACCGTACGTACATAGGAATAAGGTGTAGGAAGCCGCTACATTATCAATCGTACAGTCCGGCCAAGAAATGTGGCTCTGCACAACGTTGTGACTTGTCGTCCGAGAAATAGCAAAATCAATCGTTTCATCTAAAATGCATACATAACTCATTGATTAAGTAAATACATTTTTAGATATGGAAAAAACGAGACAATAACAAGCATTGTGAAAGCTTTTCATGAATAAATTTATCATTCAACGCCCCCTATGGATTTCTATCAAGGGCCTATTCTATAAACCGAAGGAAAAGAAGGAACCCAAAATGCCAAGGTTGGTTAGAATTTGCAGAGCGTCATCATTTGGATGACAATGGTGTTAATTAGACTCGCTCCAGTGCTTGTAGTTGTCGCTAGGATTTTTTTTTCAAAACTGTCATGTTTTTTGTAGCAATTTCGGAAACTATAGCGTAGAATGAAAAAAACGCAAAACTAGTAGCCCGTCGGTCAGGAGTGGGCCGAAAAGGGAGTTTTCGGCCAGGCCATGGCCGAAGCAGGCTTTTCGGCCACGCTTGGGCCGAAAACTCGCTGTTGGCTGGGGCCCGGCCGAAAATAGTAGCTTCGGCTGCTGGCCGGCCGAAATGGGCCGTTTTCGGCCCACCGTGGACCGAAGTAGGCCTTTTCGGCCAGGCTTCGACCGAAAAGGTGCGGATAAGCACCGTTCGCCCCTGCGCTGTTCGCTCTGTTCTTCGTTTCCCTTTCTCTCTCTCTCAGTTCTTCTCTGTACCTCGCCCCCCCGCGCCGATCTCCTCCATTTGCCACACATTTGCAAATCCAACCCACAGAATTGGTAGATCATAGCAATCCCCACCGGCCTACGGTGTTATTTTTTGCTATGGGATAGTTTTTGATGTGTTTGGGGAGGAGCAGCCATGGTGGGGAGGAGGACGGGTAGTAGGTGGTGGTGACTAGTAGCAGCTGCTGCAGAGGAGGAGGAGCAGGTTGGGGGCTGACCGGAGTTGAACCTCCGGTCGTCGGGGGCGGCGTTGTCGTTCTCCGGTGGTACAAGTACTTCGCGAGGTGGCCGGTGCCGCTGAGTCAAAGAGAGAAGCAAGAAGTGGACACACACTTCGAAGGTATAATCACGTCGTCACAAATATTATGTAAATTGTATAGTTTAGTTAGTGTATATAAGTCATATTGTGAATTTTAGTGTCAATATATTTTTGGAGGCATTTTAGCGCACAGTTCGTGTAGCGGATAATATTAGTGTTCGTTGTGAATTTCAGTGTTAATTTAATTTAGGAGGCATTTTAGCGCATAGTTCGTGTAGCGGATAATATTAGTGTATATTGTGAATTTTAGTGTTAATATTTTTTGGAGGCATTTTAGCGCATAGTTCGTGTAGCGAATAATATTAGTGTATATTGTGATTAATATAGTTTAGTTAGTGTATATAAGTCATATTGTGAATTTTAGTGTTAATATATTTTTGGAGGCATTTTAGCGCATAGTTCGTTGTGATTAATGAGAAGATGGCAATGTCTGACAGGTGAAAATGTCTGAATCAGTAAATCTGAATGTTTACTACGGCGCTGGTAATGTTCGATATAATGAGTTGGGGGTTGATCTTAGCGAGTTTAAAAATGGCGTCATGACACTAGCAGACCCGGACAGACTGGACATTAGACAATTGAAGTACTGGTTGACAACTAGTTTCGGGCTGGATCCTGAAGTATGTTCCGTCAGTATTCATGCATTGTGGACCAAATCTTGTAAAAATGTCAAGTGGGAGTTGATGCCGGTAGATAGGAGCCAACATTGGTTGTCCCTGTTAAGACGCTGTCGAGACCGAAGAATCCACCCATATGCACTTGTGCAACCTGTGCCGAAGGAGGAGAATACCGTACAACTCCACAGGGGGTATGAACCCGGCCAAGGAAGTGAAGTGGCTAACGAGATTGTTTTATCCAGGTCACAGCCACAAGATGTGGATGGTAGCCAACCCGAGAAACAGTCAGACTACGTGCCACACAATGTTTGTGGTCCTGATATTGGGCAGAGTAGCCATTCGATAATATTAGCTGGTTCTGGTTTTGCTGATGGGGATGAGGAAGGGGATGAAATGCAGAGGGTGATGGAGGAAGAGGACGAGGATGGATTGGTGGAGGAACTGGATTCTGAAAATTCTGAGGATGAAGTTGAGGTACCGATTCCTTCTGCATGGGAGCAGGACATATCCACCGGCCTTACGGTGAACGATGGCCATGAGACTCCATGGTAGTATAATCTGAACCAAGTACAAATAGGGGCTATGTTTGATACAAAGAAAAAATTGAAGTATGCGGTGATAAAGTGGGCTATGTCTACGCAGAGGGTTTTCAAGACACACATATCAACTCCAACAAACTATACCGTGAAATGTGTTGAAATAGGTTGTCCAGGGAAGGTGCACGCGCACGTGCCGAAGTATGACATCCACTGGGTTGTCACCATTGTCATCCCACATAATTGTGTGAGGAAGAACCTGCTGGTGAAGCATCCGAACCTGACTTCAAGTCTCATTGCGCAACTCATGTATACTGAGATAGTAGAGAAGAAAGATATGGAAGCAAAACACATCCAGACAGCAGTGAAGGTCAGATGGAATTATGTCATTCCTTATGGGAAGGCTTGGAGGGCTAAGCAGAAGGCTATGGAGGAAAGGTTTGGGACGTTCTTTGACTCATATGATAATGTTGTCCGTCTCCTGGGCATACTGAAGGAGAGGAATCCCGGAACTTATGTGAATGTACAACACACGAGGTTGCTGAGTATACCTGATTTCAAGGTGTTGAAATGAGTGTTCTTCTCTTTTGCTATGTGCATCGAAGCTTTCCGGCATTGTCCTCCTGTTATGTTTGTGGATGGTACATTCCTGACCGGTCAGTATAGAGGGAAAATCCTGACTGCTATTGGTGTGGACGGGAACAATCAAATCATCCCACTTGCCATGGCATTTGTGGAGGGTGAGAACTTTCTCAGCTGGGTATGGTTCTTCCGCCAAGTGAAAATTGCCATCGTGAAGGACCGACCAAATGTGTGTGTCATTCATGACAAACATGCTGGTATATTGAAGGCCGTGAAGACACTTCGTAATCCAACAGATGACGAACCAACACCTTGGAGGGACTTGCAGAGCCGGTGGTGCATGCACCATCTTGGGGCTAATTTTTTCTCACAGTTCAAGAACAAGCGGTTGATGAACTTGTTCAAAAAATTATGCAAGCAAAGCCAGCAGCGCAAATACGATTTTATATGGTCAAAACTAGATGAGTTTACTAAGAAGCAGGTCCGTGCGAGGAAGAAAATGGAAGAAGATCAGGTTAAATTAGCAGCACTCATCGCGGAGCTAGAGGAGCCAGTAGGTCTTTGTGACTTGCCAGCAATTGACCCTCCTAATACTAAGAGAAAGAAGGGAAGGGCAATAAAGAATTTTTCTGAGTGGATAGAGAAAGAGCCTCCAGTGAATTGGTCTTTGCTGCATGACACACATGGAGCTAGGTATGGCCACATGACAACCAATCTTGCAGAGGTGTATAACTTTGTGCTGAGAGGGAATAGAGCATTGCCACTCACAGCTATTGTGGAGGCTGTATTCCATGGCACTTTGAGATATTTCAAAGAAAGGCACGAGTTAGCAAAGAAGCATATTGAAGATAATCAGAACACACTTTATTGTAGTCGTGTCATGGAATACATGGCAAAGAAGATAGAGAAAGCAAAGAAGCACACTGTCAGACTCATAGGGAATCAAGAAAGGAGGTATGAGGTTCAGCTTCCTACCGATGGTTTTGGTTCTGGAAATGAGGTGAAGACACACGAGGTAAAAATTGGAACGGAATTTTATCCAACGTGTGAGTGTACATGCAACAAACCGAAGTTGTTGCACCTACCTTGCTCTCATGTGTTGGCTGCATGTGGCCAGATTGAGTTGGATGCTATCTCCTTCGTGTCCCCATACTATTTAAAAGAGGCAGTGCTCAACACCTGGACAGGCGAGATGACAGGGTTTAGAGTCGTCGGCAATTTCAACAAGGTAAACGACGATGAGAGAGTATACATCCCGCATCCAGACCTTCGGCGAACAAGTAGGGGCAGACGAAAGGCCCGTCGCATCTGGAACGATATGGACCAGTCTGAAGTTGGTGGAGCAACCAGACAATGTTTGTTATGCGCGGCTTATGGGCATAGGATGAAATATTGTCCCGACCTGAACAAAGATGGCACTTTTGGATGACCAAGGCCAAGTTGGTGTTCGACGTGACGGTTGAGGAGATGTCTCTTAATAGGGTGATGAGACAGTTCGGTCTATATCAAGAGGCTGAGATTCCAGATATTCCACACTTGCCAGAACACGTGCACAAGTAAGTACTAATACTATTTTAGTTGTCAGCTCTGCATTCATAATATACCTAATCATGTATCGCGCATGTCAATCTTAGGGACAGTCGCCTAGGAGGAAACAAGTCCATGGCTTATTGGCTTAAGAGCATTTCCCCTTACGTTGACGAATGGACTACCACTGCGACAAATATCTGGGGTGAGGTTCGGGTCTTTAACTGGGAAATGTTCGGGTTGTATCTGCAGCGTTACCGGCATACAACGAGGATCTACTTGGTTCCATCAGCTGCTCCTGATCAGATCGAAGCCCCTCTCACCAGCGATATGTACCCAACTGCCTCTGTTGTGGGAACCAGACACCACGCGGTAAATGCCTTGATTCTCATATGTGAAGTCTTTTGTTAATCTGGACATATTCGCTTGGTTGTCTATTCATGCTGTCTATCATACAATGAGGATATAATTGGTTAACTCTTCGTGTACAATGTGACTTGACAGTACAGGCGCGAGAGGAGGTTTCCGCTTTAATGCGGCGCAGTCAGAGGGGAGAAGCTATCCCACCGCAAGAGAGCGTCTCATGGTTGAGGCGTCTTGATGACAAGCTACGCGGGATTTACGCAGCTGTTACGTGTAGACGGTCTTCGGATGTTGCACTTCCTCCTCCGGCACATCGTCCGCCATGACCCTCTATACAACATTCAGAACCACGACCCTCTGTGCACCATTCAGAACCACGACCCTCTGTGCACCGTGCAGAACCACATCAGCCACCTCCTTCACAGCTAGGGAGCACTTACTGGCATCAGATGGAACTAGGTAACACTACTCACTACATTCTTTTCAACAGTGTAGTAATCATTCTTGCATTCTCAGCAGTCACTGATGCTTACTGGTAGTGCTTCGTTCATTCATTTGTATCAATTTTACATGTTTTACTTTACCGCAGGCGGCAACCAGTCGCAACCGTTCATGCATTCAGAGCAGTCACCGATCCTTAGTGGTGGTGCTGATTACTTTGAGGGCGACCGCGAGTATGATGACCAAGCTACAAACATTTATGGCTTCTCGCAGACAGTGTTTCACACTCCACCACCACCACCGACATAGGAGACACAGACCGTGAGAGACGAGGTTAACTATGGTCGTGGTTATCACGAGCCTCGTCCACCGCCTTAGCGCTTATCGCCTTCCGGTCCTCGCCCGAGGAAGACCCAGACTCGTCGTCGTCCCCCGCAGTGATATGCTTATCTATCTATGTATGACTCATTATCTATGTTAGTTTCAGACTATTCACAGCTGTGTGTCAGTATTTATGTATGAGACATGCTTCATGTATGTGTTACTATCGCACTTCCTTCTATCTGATCAGGAGACATATATTGTTTTATGTATGCGAGAGACATATTACTATTAATTCGCATTCTTATTCCAGTTACATTTCCAAATAGACTACAACCGATAATTAAGATACATCTTACATACTACAAAATGAAATTCAGATAGAACATAATGCCCTACAATAATACAATACAAACTAATAATGCAAATACATCTGAATGAAACGGTATAACTAGAATATATCTTACATACTACATGAAGTCATCATCGTCATCCTCTGTTGATGCAGCCCTCTTGCCCTTCGACGATGCGGTCCTCTTGCCCTCCGTGATGCAGAACTCTTGCCCTTGCTGGATGTAGAACTCTTGCCCTTCGAGGATGCAGAACTCTTTCCTTTGGACGATACAGAACTCTTGCCCTTCGACGATGCAGAACCCGGAAGCGGCGGCATGAAGATATCTTCATCGTCCTCGCTCTCCTCAGTCCATAAAAATGTATTCTTTGCTGCAGTCTTTCTGAAAGTTTCACTCTTCGGCTCCACTACCTTCTTCCACCTTTCATGCAACCTAAGAAGTTCTTGACGTACCTCCTCATAGGTCCTTTCAGGCCACCCAAACCTACGTAATTGGTGAGCCAACTCATTCATTATGGTGTCACTACCGGTGAGTTCGTCCCATGGAACAATCCTATTGTCCATCCTGAAATCGGTAACTAGACTCAGAAGAGTGCTGCTCATCCCAGGGTGAAAACTACGATCGAATGGATAATGGGACATCTCGACTACACTACACTGGAATGCTTATCCACCTTCGCCTGAAGGGGGTTTTATAGATACAGAGGAGATAATGGCGGGAAAGAATAACTGCGGTATGGCGGGAAAGGGTTGGCGGGAAGGGATTGGCGGGAAAATAAGGCGGGAAGGGATTGGCGAGAAAATAAGGCGGGAAGGGGTCGGCGGGAAACGGGTGGCGGGAACATAAGGCGGGAAGGGGTTGGCGGGAAACGGGTGGCGGGAACATAAGGCGGGAAGGGGTTGGCGGGAAACGGGTAGCGGGAAGGGGTGGGCGGGAAACGGGTGGCGACAAAATACATTTCAGCATGAGCCATGCAACTTCGGCCTAGGGTTGACCAAAAAGTGACTTTTCGGCCTAGACTTGACCAAAAAGTTTATTTCGGCCTAGAGTTGACCAAAAAGACACTTTTCGGCCTAACTATGGCCGAAAAGTACTACTTCGGCCTAACAGTGGCCAAAAAGTGCTACTTCGGCCTAACAGTGGCCAAAAAGTACTACTTCGGCCTAAAGATGGCCGACGGGCTACTAGTTTTGGTTTTTTTGCATTACGTCCTATAGTTTCCGAAATTGCTATAAAAAATAACACAGTTTTGAAAAAATCCTGTCGCTAGGGGGTCTACGGACTTGGATGTAAATTTTACTTCTAGTGTTCTTTGTACTACCTTGAGAGTTGCTGAATAGATCGAAAATTTTCTCGTAAAAATAAATAAACAATAATAATAACGAGTTCGATGAATGCCGCCAAGCACAAAAGGTGCATCTTCTATGTTCGGGCTATGATGCCATGGGAAGTTGTCAAGGTTAGGCTTGCCAGGCATCACAATTCTTTCTCCCCATGCCCAAAAGACATAATGATCAGATTGTGCCCAAAAAATAGTTATCTCGCTTATCCCCGGGCAACTGCTGGCTTTCATCTTCGCATACAAAAACTGGAGCTATAGATCCTTTGGCTCAAGAACTTTTGTTTTCGATCGCTCGCCCAGGCGGGAAGCCCGTGTACGTGTATTGTGGCATCGGAGAGGCAGAGTACGTGCATGGGAGTGGTCTCTATGTCGAAGAGGCGGAAGAGGAGGTCGGGCTCGGGAAGGTAGAGAAGGTAGCTGACCTAGTTACGCTTGCGGTCATGCTCAGGTAAGTGGAGAGCCGGCCAACCTGGCCGTACCAACGAATGGAAGACGAGGGCTAATGAGGACGGACTTTGTACCACTGGGGGTGGAGGAAGGTGAGAGATGCATGGTGGCGGCCTCCTTCCGGCAATGCATAATGCGAGTCATGGGTGTGGATGCTTCTAGTGTTTGCTCCCCAGGAGGGGAATGGTGGTCCTGGCATTGAATCGGGGCTCGAGAGAGAACACTGCAAGTTCACTTGGCGGAGGCATACACATGTAGTATCACTCAACTCCATATCCTCTATTTTCCGAGATCGTTGAAAGGCCAACTTCCTTGACTCCTTAGTTTTTGTAGTACAGCGTGCGCTAGTTTCTCATTTTCGACTCCATAGTGTTCCTCCCGGCTCCACTTATATAGTCGGCAGAACCAGGAGCTAGAAGAATGTCCATATTATGGTAATTCCACGTAGAAGGTAATGGGTTGCTCCTAAGTACAATACATCTTTGTATAATGGTCAAGGCCCTAGCCTTAGTAACAGGAGCAACTTTGCATTTGTTGTGAACCCAAACGATATATTCAATGAGTCCTTACCAACAAACACAAGTGCCGAATAAAAACACTGAACTAAAGCCCTAGACAATAGGAGCGCCTTAAGTACTTGACCAATTCTTGGAGCGATGGAAACGAAACATGCCCTAAAAACTTAAAATGTATTCACACAAATCAAAAATTGTTCATACCACTATAACAATTTGTACATGTGGTGTAGAAACATATTATTTGCTCTTAGAGTAGAAAAGGTGAAATCTTACATGAATCTCAATGTGGATAACCGTGCTCTGTGTTGTGCGAGAGCTAAGAGAACTCATGGGATTAAGAATAAGCCGCCTGAGAAACACAAAATGACAAACACATGTCTAAAATGTTGTGTAAAAGTGTCTAATAATAAAACTGCTAAATCAATCTAAAAATGCATTGTAAGAGAGTCGATTAACCAAACATATACACAAATAGCTCATTAGAAATGTAGAACACGCTTCCATACAAATAAACTAAAACATAACCAACCCTCGTGAGTCTATTTCGATTTACATGAAAAATAAATCTACCATTCTATACCCCTTAGGGTTCCCAACAAATGTCTCGAGTATAGCACTAAAGAGAAGAACAAATCCAGGTACTGAAGGAAATATGCCCTAGAGGCAATAATAAAGTTATTATTTATTTCCTTAATTCATGATAAATGTTTATTACTCATGCTAGAATTGTATTAACCAGAAACTTAGTACATGTGTGAATACATAGACAAAACATAATGTCCCTAGTATGCCTCTACTTTACTAGCTCGTTAATCGAAGATGGTTATGTTTCCTAACCATAGACATATGTTGTCATTTGATGAACGGGATCACATCATTAGGAGAATGTTGTGATGGACATGACCCATACGTTTCCTAACCATTCTATACCCCTTGGGTTCCCAACAAATGTCTCGAGTATAGCACTAAAGAGAGAAACAAATCCAAGTACCACAATTAAGGGTGGTCAGGTTGTGCTTCGACACTGCCACCATCGCTACCATGATCGGCGTTTTCGATGTCGATCATCTCTACACCGTCCATGGTGTCGCTGGACTGATTGTGTATCTTGGTCGGATGATCTCATGGGGAGGTGAAATTGGAGAGATCAACATTGACTATTCTTTTCACGACCAATCAGCAGCACCACTTTGTAGGCAAACGAATCAAAGCCGACCGATATTTCCTGTATATGCAACAGAAACAAAGTAGGTAGCGCTCGAAATTCAATAGCATGCTTGCATGTATCCAATGGCGTTCGTTTTTTTCACGGTATTTTTTTTGACGGTACGAATGCCGTTTGTTTATATGAGTTGTTCATATATTGCACGGTGGAGTTGGTACAAGCATAACATTGTAGCCTTGTAGGACTCTCTAATTAATGTTCTTTTCTTGAATGAGGATGCTTAATTTAAACTGGAAACTGGACTGAGAGACACAATTGTCTGGGTTGGGAGAGGCCACCTGACCCGCTCCTCGTCACTATGTCCGGACGGAGACACAGGTAGACCGCTTTTGATGCGTGCAATGGCTAGCTGCCATTGTGACGCACGTACAAGGTACAACGCAGCAGCTAGCTGTCTCGTCCCATTTCGCTTCAAAACACTCTACTCTGTACGTTTCAAACTGTAAGTGCATCTAGTGCCACCCCTAGTTGGTTTTGGAGTATTGACGACAAAGTTGGTTGAGGGACTAATGCGTTTGTGAGAATTGCAGGATAACGCAGGTAGTGTCCCTCATTGATTCGGTTTACTTACCGGAGATGACCCCTAAAAATGTATGAAGACATTGAAGACAATGGTGGTATGAGAAGATATTCATATTGAAGACTATGACATGAGAAGACATTGTGTGAAGACTTTGGAGCGCAAAGACTGTGTGGTTTCGTTGTTTCCTTTTCTTCTTTGTTGAGTCATAGGAACCACCGTACTGTTAAGTGGGGTCCAAGTGAACTAAGTCAGAGTGACTGAAGTGATGCTCAACTCAAATCCTATGTCTTCGAGCGAAGACAATGAGAGCAAACCTTATGCAGAGCTGGATGAGTCAGCTTTACTTGTAGCCCAAGTAAAGTTGTCGCGTGCGTTTGAAATCTGACCGTTGGAACACGTGTCAGTTCCTTAGTGACCCAGGGTCATTTTGGACAAATCAGGTCGGGTTGCCTAGTGGCTATAAATAGCCCACCCCCTACACCATAAATTGGTGGCTGCTCAGAGTTTGTGCACGGCTTTTGTCGTTTGAGAGCAACCCACCTTGAAGCATTTGAGAGAGAGAAATCCTTGCGAGGACAAAGCCCAAACACCTAGAGCCAAAGAGTGTTAGGCATCACTGAAGTCTTTCTGTCTGTGTGACCTGAAGACTTATTACACTTGAGGACTGTGAATCCTCCAGCCGGTTAGGTGTCGCGTTCTGAGCATCCAAGAGTCATTGTGGATTGCCGGTGAACGAAGTCTGTGAAGGTTTGGAAGTCTCCCTTGAAGACTTACCAGAGTGATTGGGCGAGGACTGGGTGTCCTTACCTCAAGGGGAATATGGTGAAGACACGGTCTTCTGAGTTAAATCTCAGCCTCCCTAACCAGACGTACAGTTGTCACAGCAACTGGAACTGGTCCAACAAATCCAGTATCTTCAACAAGCAACTGGTTCTATCCCTTCCAACCTTACTTAAGTTTGTCTTCGTGAAGTCATTGCCTATCTGTGTATCTGTTTGACTTCATTGCTTGACTACTATTGTTGATTGGCTTCATACTACCTTCCATCCTGATCCTACTACCTAGCTGCTATTAGTCCTGTACTTTACATCATTGCATATCTGTCTATGGCTTGCTTAGGGTAGTTTATCTTCCGCTGCATATCAATTAGGTCATTTATGTTGTTTGTCTTCGAAACTTCCAAGCTTTGAAGACTTTCATAAAAATCGCCTATTCACCCCCCTCTAGTCGATAGTAGCACTTTCAATTGGTATCAGAGCAAGGTACTCCCATGTTCTGTGTGATTCGGTTTAACCACCTGGAGTTTCAGCTATGTCGACTGCAGGATTGAGGAACATATCGTGTCCCACCTTTGACGGTCATGAGTATCCCCGATGGAAGGCCATGATGAAGAAGCTACTCATGTCCACGGATAGCGAACTGTGGACCGTCATTGAGATTGGACTCACTGATCTATGCAAGATGGCAGAGGCTAATGACATTCGCAAGTATACTCTATTGAACCTTACAGCGAAGGACGTCATCTGCTGTCATTTGTCCCGAAATCAGTTCAGGAATGTTATGCACCTCAATCACGCGAAGCTAATCTGGGACCGGCTTTCTGAGGTATATGAAGGTCATCACACTTGTCATGATCCGTGGTTTGAGGACTACAAGGAGTCTCTCAAGGAGATGACCTTTGCACCTGAATCATCATCATCCTCATCGTGCCACATGGCAAGGGGTGATAAGGTAACTGAATGCTATCTCTCTGAATCTAGCAATGATGAATCAGGTGATGAATTTGGCCCCAGTTATGACAAGCTTGCTTCCCTTGCCACTAAACAACAAAGAATCTTAGAAAAGGTTCAAGACATGCTTAGTAAGAGCGATGATATGTTGGGTGAAGAAATGGATCAGTCAAAAGCTTTGGCTGATGGTCTTCAGAGACTTCATGCTAAGTTTGACGCCCTTCAAGATCAACATAATGCTCTCTTATATGATCATGAGAAGCTGTCTTTTGAATGTCTTCAAAGAAAGCTAGACCTTGAAAAGATAAGAGTGGATTATGAAGATCTTCAGAAGGAGCGAGATTCACTTCGCGCTCAACAGATCAGTTCTGCTCAGGAAGGATTTGAACCACCATGTCTAAAATGCATTGAGCGTGATAACGCTACATCTGTTGCTGAATGTTCCACTGCTGCTACTGTTTCATTGTCTTCACCTACTGATGTGGTCACTAACCCCTTTGTGGAGGATACCACTGCTGTTGCTAATGAAAATGCTATGTTGAAGACATTGCTTGAAACAGGGATGTACAAAAGTTTGAAGGGACATCAGACTCTCTGCGATGTCCTCAAAAAGCAGATTCTGAATCGAAACCCTAGGAAAGAGGGTGTTGGGTTCGAAAGGAAAATTAATGTTGATGGCTCATACTGGAGCCTGAGCAGTACCCCAAAACCACATGGGTTGCTGCAAAGGAGCCTTCAGTAGATCCATCCATCTTATCTGGCTTTACCTGTGCTAATCCTATTATCATTGATGAATTCTTTGATGCAAACTATAAGTTGTTCAAAAACCAGAATGGTGAAGTGTTTGCCAGGTACATTGGTACTAACTGCAGGAATGGACCACCTATGAAGAAGATCTGGGTACCTAAGCAGTACATTGATAATCTTCCTGTGAATGTCGTCATGACACCACCAAGGAAGAAGACAAACCCCAGACCAATAGCTTCATGTGGCCCAAAGGCTTCATACAGATACAGGACTCACATGAGTCACCCTAACGCCAATGTTTTGCAGGGAAATCATGCTCAGACTTATGAATATGAGCGTGTATCTTCGAACCGCTATGTTCATAGGACTAAGAACTTTTCTGCTTATTCATATGAGTATCATTCATCTCCTGCAAGGCTATTTGCTAGGGCTTCAAAGCCAAAATTCTCAGATGCTGCACTAAGACTCATTGCTTCTAAGCCACCACTGAAGATGTGGGTGGCAAAGAAGAACTAACTCTCTTTTGCAGAAAACGGTCTCCAGCCAGCAATCAATGGCGTACGATACTATTGCTGGGGACCTAAAACTCATTGAGGATGCACGATAAAATGTCATTCTATATGCTTCACATCTGAATTTCCTATCAGTCATACTATGTCCTAACTTTGTTATAAGCTATGACTGTCCCTATATGTGTCAAATGCATATGCTTCACAACACTTTTGTGAAGCCCATCCTCCTAATTGCATTGTAGGGTACATCACCAAAAGCTTCAGAATGGATTATGGACAGTGGATGCACAAATCATATGACTGGTGATCGAAGTCTTCTCATGGACTCAACCTTACGTCCATCCGACAAGAGTCACATTACATTTGGTGACACTGGTAAAAGCAAAGTATTGGGTCTAGGTAGAGTTGCAATCTCAAAGGATCAACAGATGGATAAAGTGATGCTTGTTGAATCCCTTGGTTTCAACTTAATGTCTGTCTCAATGCTTTGTGACTTGAACATGATTGTGATATTTGGCAAATATCGTTGCCTTGTACTAATGGAATCTGACAAATCTCTAGTCTTTGAAGGGTATCGAAAAGATGATCTATACATGGTAGATTTCTCAGCAGGTCCACAGCTTTCCGTATGTCTTCTCACAAAAGCTTCAGAATGCTGGCTCTGGCATCGAAGGCTGGGACATGCTGGCATGAGAAACTTACACTCACTTGTCAAGAAGAAGCATGTCATTGGCATTGAGGATGTCAAGTTCAAGAAGGATCATCTATGTGGTGCCTGTGAAGCTGGAAAGATGACAAGGGCAAAGCACCCCTCAAAGACAATCATGACAACATCTCAACCCTTCGAGCTGTTACACATGGACTTATTTGGACCTACTCACTACTCCACCCTCACAACAACTGCCTGTCTCTATGGCTTCGTCATTGTTGATGACTACTCAAGATACACATGGGTTCATATAATTCTTTACAAGACTAAAGTGCAAGATGTCTTCAGGCGCTTTGCAACTCGAGCAATGAACAATTATGGCGTGAAGATCAAGCACATCAGAAGTGACAATGGCATTGAATTCAAGAACACTGGACTTGATCTGTATCTGGATACAATGGGAATCACTCATGAGTTCTTTGCTCCGTACACACCTCAGCAAAATGGCATTGTTGAGCGCAAAAACAGAACCCTCATTGAGATGGCTCGAACAATGCTAGATGAGTACAAGACACCAAGAAAGTTCCGGCCTGAAGCTATTGATACAGCATGTCACATCATCAACTGTGTGTACATCCATAAGCTTCTGAACAAAACATCGTATGAGCTCCTTACTGGCAAGAAGCCAAACATCAGTTACTTCAGAGTATTTGGAGCTAGATGCTGGATAAAGGATCCCCATCACAAGTCAAAATTTGCACCTAAGGCTCACGAAGGCTTCATGCTTGGCTATGGAAAGGATTCACACTCCTACAGAGTCTTCAACCTTTATCTATACAAAACCGTTGAAACTGTGGATGTGAAATTTGATGAAACCAATGGTTCACAAAGAGAGATTCTGCCAAGTACACTGGATGAAGCTCCTTCAAATGAGGCAATCAAGTTGATGGGAACTAGTGAAATCATGCCCTCTAAAGCACAACCTGAAGAGGAACTTATCATCTCTGCACCAAATCAACCTGAAGATAGTGCTCAGACCGAAGACAATCTGTCCAATGATGACAATGATCAGCCAGAGCAAAATCTTCGTCCTATTCGTCCTCGTGTTGCAAATGAAGTTCAAATAGAGAAGATAATTGACAGCATCAATGCACCTGGTCCGCTCACTCGATCAAGAGCAACACAGCTAGCAAACTTCTGTGGGCACTTTTCATTTGTGTCTATATCAGAACCCAAGAAAGTTGCTGAAGCTTTTATGGAACCAGAATGGATTCAAGCCATGCAAGAAGAATTTCAACAGTTCAAGCTGAATAATGTTTGGGAACTTGTCAAGCGACCTGACCCTCGCAAGCATAACATTATTGGAACAAAGTGGATATATCAAAACAAGCAAGATGAGCATGGTCAAGTCGTCAGAAACAAAGCACGTCTTGTGGCTCAAGGATATACTCAAGTTGAAGGAATTGACTTCGATGAAACATTTGCTCCTGTTGCTAGGCTTGAAGCTATTCGCATACTACTAGCCTACGCAAATCATCACAACATCTTGCTATATCAAATGGATGTAAAGAGCGCATTTCTCAATGGCAAGATTGAAGAAGAAGTATATGTCGCACAACCACCTGGCTTTGAAGATCCAAAACATCCTGATATGGTGTACAAGCTAAACAAAGCACTGTATGGCCTCAAACAAGCTCCTCGTGCCTGGTATGATACAAGCAAAGACTTCTTGAAGAGCAAAGGCTTCAAACCTGGATCCATGGATCCCACACTCTTCACGAAGACATATGATGGTGAACTCTTTGTGTGCCAAATATATGGGGATTACATAATCTTCGGCTGCACCAACCAGAAGTACAGTGATGAGTTTGGGTACATGATGCAAGAACAATATCAAATGTCCATGATGGGTGAGCTGAAGTTCTTTCTTGGTCTTCAAATTCGTCAGCAAAGAAATGGCATCTTCATATCTCAAGAAAAATACCTCAAAGATTGTCTGAAGAAGTTTGGAATGGAAGACTGCAAAGGCTACACGACGCCAATGCCAGCCAAACACCATCTTGGTCCCGACGACAATGGTAAAGAGTTCGATCAAAAGGTATACCGCTCCATGATTGGTTCTTTGCTTTATTTATGTGCAACTAGGCCAGATATTATGCTTAGTGTTTGCATGTGTGCTCGATTCCAAGCGGCACCAAAGGAATCGCATCACTTAGCTGTGAAGCGAATTCTTCGATATTTGGCTTACACCCCAACACTCGGATTATGGTATCCCAAGGGCTCAAAATTTGATTTGGTTGGATTCTCGGATGCTGATTATGCTGGTGACAAGGTGGATCACAAGTCTACATCAGGCACATGTCATTTTCTTGGTCGATCACTTGTCTGTTGGTCTTCAAAGAAGCAGAATTGTGTATCACTCTCAACTGCTGAATCTGAATACATTGCTGCTGGATCCTGTTGTGCTCAGCTTCTATGGATGAAGCAAACTCTCAAGGACTATGGCATCAACCTGAAACAAGTACCTCTCTTCTGCGACAATGAAAGTGCCATCAAAATAGCCAATAATCCAGTCCAACACTCGAAGACAAAGCACATTGAAATTCGTCATCACTTTCTCAGAGATCATGTTATGAAGAAAGATATCAATATCATTCACGTCAACACTGAAGAGCAACTGGCAGATATCTTCACAAAGCCCTTGGATGAGAAAAGGTTTTGCAAGTTACGGTGTGAGCTAAATATCTTCGAATCCTCTAATGTCCTGTGATCAGGCACACATCCTAACACTTATGCATGTTGATGACTTAGATGTGCAACACACAAAGTAATGTATATCTTCAATCAATGAAGATTTACACTCTGAGTGTGAATACATTAACATGGAATTTGACTTTGGAGCACCACGATAATTGTGCGCCGTGTCTGGGTCTAATACTTCCTATACGATGGGTAACGCCACCATCAACTTTCTCTGTTTGAAGTGTTTCACTCATGGCGTTATATTGCAATGACTTCGCATTTGGTTTGTCTTCAGTTCCAATTTGTCTTCATGACTTTCTGCACTATGATGATTTGATTGCTTTCTGATATATATATATATATATATATATATATATATATATATATATATATATATGTACTAGTGTTCTGTCCTCTACAGCATTCACTTATAGCTATGTCTTCAAGATTTGATCTTTTGAACTAAGTGAATGTGATCGGACCCCAACCCGTCTATGCTTCCTATCTCAAACTCTATCTGTCCAAATCATATGCATTCTATTGAAACTGTCGAATGTCTTCTCTGCGTCCTAGTCAGCAGAAGGCAAAGAGACAAACATTAAATCTGTTTTAAATGGCTTATCTTTATTGTTGAAATCCGGAGAAGCCGGAACAACTCTCCGACATGCCTGGCGGGTGTGGGAACATGGGACAACCCTGAGTATGTTGCATGCTTGCCACGTGCCCCTCAGATGTGAACCGTCAGGGGCACCAGCGTAATTGCACTGTGTCTCTCATCTACTTATAAATACTTGTCCCCTGCGGTAAAGAAATCCTTCTTCCACCTCTCCACCTCCGTCAAAACCCTAGCGCCACCGCTAGCTCGTGACGACGCCGGCGACGAAGCGCTTAGCTGCCGCGACTTCTCCGACGCCGTCTTCACGCCGGCCGCGGACATCGTCGTCTCCGCCGTCGCTGTAGGTGTCCTCCGTCGCCAAGTTAGGGCACGGTGGGCGGAACTGCTCGGTCTCCTATTCTTCCCATCTAGCAGTTCTTCGTGCGGTAATTATAACTCTATTTTTACCACCTTTTTGATCTTCAAGATTCATCCTGTTTACCAAAAGTAGTTTTGCCTATTCAATGTTAGATCTATTCTGTCTGCATCTCATACTGTCTAGTCGATTCACTTAGATCTCCTATCTAGTTTGATTCCTCACTTGTACTTATTCACAGATTGGTACAAATCTGGAACCAACTCACCTATATAAGTGAATGTCTTCGCATCATGAGGTCAAAATCTTCAAACTGATTTATCTTCAAAATCTTCTGAGAATGCATATGACCTCTTCCCCTTCCCTCGCATCTCTAATGCTGTCACAGGTACATGTCCGTGGGAGAATCCCTTGGTTCTCATAGTCTGCATTCGTTTGCAGAATACTTACAGCATCATATCAATTCTCCTGAAGCCAGTTCCTGCTTGACCAGCAAGCATAAGTCTCTGAAGCCTTTGAACGTATTGAAGCCATTCAATTTGAAGTTCATGGCTACAGAAAAATCAGCAAGGAAGGGTGGCAGACAGCGTAGAGAAGGAACATCCAAAGATCTGCCTAATGATTTAGTAGAACTATACAAGACAGATCCTGATGAGAACTATCATCAGAGAAAGACGCGAATCCAATGGATTCGACGCTATTGGGCTGAGGAGTGGTTCAAGTACAAGTTTGTGACGAAGGAATATGCAGAGAAGAATGCCATCAAGAGACCTTGGGGTGATATCCTCTATCGAGGCCTTCAACCCAAGACCAGAGCTGAAGCCATTGCCCAAGGCTTCTATCCTTGCATGGTCCGTGGACCACAGCCTGAGAACGCAGATCCCACCTCACTACTATGGTGTCGTGACGACTCACTCTTCAAGCGCAACTACCAGTTTGCTGTGGCTTCGGCCAAGAAGAACAAGAAGTCCTTGGGCTTGGACTTCAAGCCAGGTCCCTCTGCTCCTCGTGCTGACGGCTCCCGTGATGCTAATCCCAATGTCATAGGCCCCTTCTCCAACCTTGACGGCCTCATCACCTACATTGTGGTCCAAGGTGCCAGAGTAGATCATTCTGACAATGATGCTGACTCTGATGAAGCCCCTGCTCCTCCTCCAAAGCCGTAGAAGCAAAAGAAGACAAAGGCTTCAACCTCAGCTGCACCTCCGAAGACTTCTCGTGCGAAGCCACTGGCCACTGCACCTCCTGAAGCCAGTGTGCAGTCTGAAGATCAATCCCATATCTCCAAGAGAACGGAGAAGAAAAAGCAACTTGTCAGACCATCTGATCAAAGAGCCTTGACTCCTGCTGCCATTCTGCGTGAAGAACCCATTGATCTGTCAAGTGATGAAGATCTTGCTGATGATGCCCTTGAGCAGCTGATCAAGAGCAAGGAAGAAGCAGAAATCTTCAGCAACTTGCCTCTCTTTGATGTGGCCATCATCCACAATTTCATTGATGAGTGGTTCGACACCCGCAATGTCAGCTTTGAAGATTTACAGCTCCCCATCGGCCTCAGTGTCTCCTTCAATGGAGCCATTGCTTCTGAGCTAGCTCTCGCTCAGCGCATCGTTGAGCTCAAGAACAAGATTGATTATGAAAAGGCTCAATTCAAGAAGCATGTGGCCAAGCTAAGTGTTCAAGACATCCGCAACTTCAAAGTGATGCTCCATGAGCTTAAAGAAGCTTTTCTGAAGAAGCGTGAAGAAGCTCAGGGCTCTCGAGAGCGCATGAAGATTTTGGCTGATAAGTGTGTGCTTGCCTACAATGAGGCTGAGAAGCGCAAGTCACTTGGCCGTCCTGGCGTTGACCCCAGGATGGCTACAAAGAAGAAGAAGAAGCACCCTGCTGAGCAGTCTGAACCTTCAAGCCAAGAAGCCCCTCGCATTATCTTTCCAAGCAGCATGACTGGCTCAAAGCCAAAGGTCACCAAAACCGCTTCAGAACAGAAGAAGACGAGGGCTGCCGAGGCTGAAGCCAGAAAGAGAAAGAACACTGAAGCCTCTGATGCCGCTCCCTCCAAGAAGAAGCGCAAGACCAAGAAAACTAGGGCTGCTTCCACAGAGCCCTTAGTCGTTGAACCTATTTCTGTGGTTCGCCCAGCGTCAGAACATCAAGAACGAAGGCTGATAGTCCATGAGCCTGCTCCCACAGAGGCTCATGAAGCTGAAGATATTTCAGCAGTTGAACCCACCGCTGCTAAAGACATTGGTCATGATGACAATGTAGCTGATGATGAAGTTCTTCCTCAGATCGAACATGACGTGGTATCATCGCCTGTTCATACGAACAGCGAACTCATCAGCATTGGTCGTCCACTGACGCCAATTGCTCAGGATGCATCATGGGCTGATCACCCACAACAACAAGACTCCCCCAGTACTCCCCTACAACAACAACAAGCTACACCCAATGTGCAAGAAGAGGATGAAGACTATGAGGCCCAGCCAACTCCATCTCCTAAGGAGAAGCCAACATTTCGCAGGCTTCACAAAGGACAAAGGCCTCAAGTCCCTCTGTCGAGCGTTCTAGAAGGAGAAGTGCAATGTTCACCCGTTGCACGTCAAGTATTCTCTAAACCTGCTCCAATTGTGAATGTCTCTGAATCTGAAGCACATGCTGCTGAAGACATTCCGGCTGCATCAGCCGAAGAAAATCAAGAAGAAGTACGTGTACCTACTCCCCGAGTGATTCAAGAAGAAGAAGTTCCTGATGTGAACGTGCCTGTGCCCGACCCTTCTGTTCGTCAAGAGGAGGTTGACAATGTTGAGGCTTCCACCACCAACGCCAATGAAGCCAGTGACGTAGTCATGGCTGACGCTAATGTGGAGCCTGCACCAACTAGTGTGCCTGAAGCAAATGTGGCCACTGTGCCTGAAGCTTATGAGGCCCCTGCACCTGAAACCGATGCGGCTGCTGCAACTAAAGCTAATGAGACAACCGCTTTCGAAGCACCTGTTGTGCAGCCTGACGCCTCAGCTGTTGCCCCTGCTCCTGTTCCGCCACCAAGGCCTCACACAATTGAGCAAGCATACAGTCATGGTCAGCTTACCACTGTCCGATGGCCCATTCTGGTGCCTCCGCCCTCTGCCTCGGGACCTCAATTTGACTATCATGTTGAGCATAGGCCTCAGGTCCAGAAGCCAAAGCCAAGGTTGCCAAGGTTTCCAGGTACTGCCAACTCGCCAGGGTCCTTCAATGATAATGGCTTCAAAAGCCACAATACCTTCTTTGACAGCGCCAAGAACCCCTACTCCAAACCAAGGATATCATCAGATCGGTTCTGGAGCTATCAGCAGAGAAGCTATTACTCCTGCGTTCTATATGATCAAGGGTGCATTTTCCCTCATATGCGCCTTGATACTGAAGCCATTACTGGACTGCCTTGCTTAGAAGAAGCACTTGATTGCTTTCGTGATGCTGGTCTGCTTCACTTTGTGACAGACAAAGAACATAGGAATGAAGAGCTATTGCTTCAATTCTATGCTACTCTGCACATTCGTGGCTACTACAGAGACATCAAGACATGGGTTCTCGAGTGGATGACTGGAAATGTTCATCATGAAGCCAAAGCTAAGGATATCATCGAGCTTACAAGGCTAGCCACTCCTGGAGAACTGTATGAGCCTGACTGTCAGCTACACCAGAATGCTGTAGAGAGTATCTTCCATAAGCCAGAACCCAATATGAGCCAAATGTTGAGCATGATGAAGCCCTTGCCATCTAACGCTGGATATCCAACAGATTTCTTTGTTGAAGACCTTGAGTATCTGCCTCGCACCATATATCATATCATCAGGCAAACTTTATGGCCTTTCAAAGGACATTCATCAGCGGCCAAGCTTGAAGGAGCTATGAAGACTTTGGTCTTCTATATTCTCAATGGCATCAGCTTCAACACTCAGGAATTCTTCATCAGGCAACTTGCTGCTTCCGGCTCTGACCTATTTGGTGTGAAGTTTTATGCTCCATGGGTCATGCGCCTCATCAAGCGACACTCATCTGTCAATTATCAGCCCTCTGCTCGCAATCATATAATCTTTTTGCCAGAGGTTGATATGTCAGTTGATGCTATATACTCTGACCCTGCCAAGACGCCTCTTTGTCTTCAGAATGTCGAGCAACAAAGCTTCACTCAGCCTATTGAAGGTGTTCAAGCAGCAACACGAATCTATCCATTGGCTGGTAACACTCGTCTGCTTCATAGAGCGCCCACTGAAGCCACTGAAAGCACCATTGCACAAAGGCCTCGGAAGCGTTCTTGCGTTCTCAATGACCGAGAACTTCTTGTGGCCCTTCATCAGAAACAGGATAAGCATCATTTCTGGCTCAAGAGACAGATGCAAAGCCTCTTGGTGGATGTCAATCGCATTCGCAACCTTGCCACCAAGAATGCCTTTGTTGCTCATGAAACTTGCCGGCGATCATGGAAGAGTTTGACCCTGCTCAGTGCTGAAGCTGATCTTCAAGACGATGGCTTCAAAGATTCCAGTTTGACTCCACTCCTCCACGGAATGTTGTCTTACATTGCACTCCATCTCTTGAAGACTCTGAATATTCTTCCTCCGCGGCAACGGTAAATGCCAGAGTGATCGATGATGAAGATGATGCTACTTCACCACCTCCTACTACTGCGCGCATCGACACTGTACCAAGTTCATCTGCACCGCCAACCAACAACGACAACCCTGCTGCTTCACCTACTCATGATGACGAGTAGATGCTCTATGTCTTCAAACCTTTTTGGTCCTTACTGACAAAAGGAGGAGAAGCGTATGAGTTGATAGTCTTCAAGCGGGTTCATATGGGCGGTTGCATTATATTTTGCTGCGTGCTTACAACTCTTGCATTTTGAAACGTTTGGTTCTTTGAGTTGTAACACCTAAATTTGATGGTCGTCTGCTACTTCTGCTACTTATTTGCTTTACTATGATGCGATGATAAATTCCGCATGTGCGATGATAACTTCCGCACTTAGATCATTCTGCAGACGTCCATTTTTCATTATGCATGTCATTCTACTTGCTATATCATTTCATGCATGATGAATTATCTTCATAAGTTGAAGTGGATCTCCACAAGTACAACCTGCCATGTGCATTTGCATTCCAAAAGCAAATTACTTATATGCACATCTTCAGGGGGAGCCCTTGCAACTTATGAAGACAATTCCCTATCCTTACAATTTCACATATTTATCCCCATTGAAAACTTCAACCAGTTTGTCATCAATCATCAAAAAGGGGGAGATTGTAAGTGCATCTAGTGCCACCCCTAGTTGGTTTTGGAGTATTGACGACAAAGTTGGTTGAGGGACTAATGTGTTTGTGAGAATTGCAAGATAACGCAGGTAGTGTCCCTCATTGATTCGGTTTACCTACCGGAGATGACCCCTAAAAATGTATGAAGACATTGAAGACAATGGTGGTATGAGAAGATATTCATATTGAAGACTATGACATGAGAAGACATTGTGTGAAGACTTTGGAGCGTGAAGACTATGTGGTTTCGTTGTTTCCTTTTCTTCTTTGTTGATTCATAGGAACCACCGTACTGTTAAGTGGGGTCCAAGTGAACTAAGTCAGAGTGACTGAAGTGATGCTCAACTCAAATCCTATGTCTTTGAGCGAAGACAATGAGAGCAAACCTTATCCAGAGCTGGATGAGTCAGCTTTACTTGTAGCCCAAGTAAAGTTGCCGCGTGCGTTTGAAATCTGACCGTTGGAACACGTGTCAGTTCCTTAGTGACCCAGGGTCATTTTGGACAAATCAGGTCGGGTTGCCTAGTGGCTATAAATAGCCCACCCCCTACACAATAAATTGGTGGCTGCTCAGAGTTTGTGCACGGCTTTTGTCGTTTGAGAGCAACCCACCTCGAAGCATTTGAGAGAGAGAAATCCTTGCGAGGACAAAGCCCAAACACCTAGAGCCAAAGAGTGTTAGGCATCACTGAAGTCTTTCTGTCTGTGTGACCTGAAGACTTATTACACTTGAGGACTGTGAATCCTCCAGCCGGTTAGGCGTCGCGTTCTGAGCATCCAAGAGTCATTGTGGATTGCCGATGAACGAAGTCTGTGAAGGTTTGGAAGTCTCCCTTGAAGACTTACCAGAGTGATTGGGCGAGGACTGGGTGTCCTTACCTCAAGGGGAATATGGTGAAGACACGGTCTTCTGAGTTAAATCTCAGCCTCCCTAACCAGACGTACAATTGTCACAGCAACTTGAACTGGTCCAACAAATCCTGTGTCTTCAACAAGCAACTGGTTCTATCCCTTCCAACCTTACTTAAGTTTGTCTTCGTGAAGTCATTGCCTATCTGTGTATCTGTTTGACTTCATTGCTTGACTACTATTGTTGATTGGCTTCATACTACCTTCCATCCTGATCCTACTACCTAGCTGCTATTAGTCCTGTACTTTACATCATTGCATATCTGTCTATGGCTTGCTTAGGGTAGTTTATCTTCCGTTGCATATCAATTAGGTCATTTCTGTTGTTTGTCTTTGAAACTTCCAAGCTTTGAAGACTTCCATAAAAATCGCCTATTCACCCCCCTCTAGTCGATAGTAGCACTTTCACAAACCGACCGGGCCGGATAAACTGTACCACGGTAATTAAAAATTACAAAAAAAAATTCTAAAGCGGAGGTAAATATTTTTTTCTCATCTTTTAATTAATATAAAAATCACTCGCAATAAATTAATATTAGAAGATAGTTGCTTATAGTTAATTAATTAATTAATGAAAAGTGGGATGAAAACTCTCAAAACGATACCTCACATAAATCATTGTGAAGAAAACCTCACAGAGGTGGCACATTGATGTCATCGTCATCACTTCTCCTGGACAAACGTTATTGCCATCCATTCTCTCTCAGTAAGTGACTTTGACTTTCCCGCAGATGACCATCAGCCCAGCCTACACCTGCAGAAGCCATGCAAAGCCACTTGAAGACCCATGCCAATCACTCAGTCATCCATGATGGGGACAACTAGCTCCAATTTTGATGGAGAACTATGAAGAAGAACTATGCAAGTCTGGCACCATGGAAGACAACAAACAAACCACCTGCCGCTCGTCATCGTTGCCATCCGGACCTCGCCACCCCAGCTATGATTTCACAACAACAAACAACCTGAGACAATCCAGTGAACACTCCGGAGAAGAGCCGACTATCACAACCATTGGTCGTGAGATCGACATCGCTCACCCCCCTTGTCGTTGCCACAGAAGCCCCAACACCATCACCACGAACCACAACGACCGTCGTGAAGACCCCCACCATCCTCATGAATCCACTAGTTCCTCTAACCGGTGACCGCTCCAAGAACAATGCCCTGAAGGGAGGATCATGATGGAGAATGTGAACACTGTCTGATCCCGATGAGATCAATATATTACCATTTGTCAAAATAAGAAAAGGCCGAATAAGCAAATAGTAATTTTCCATATGATCAAATGAAACAAGACATGCCTTCCGAGTGTGTATCATTCTACGCTCCCTATCAAAGACCTCTTCTATAAGATAAATGATAAGAAGGAACACACGATGCACAACAATGATCAAGCCTATCATACCCATGATGCATCCACAGACAGGCAACCAACCGTGTTTGTCAAGTGAAATAATTTGTAGAGCGCATAAGGGTTACAACAATGGTGGTAAGAATGATCTTTGTGAGGACCGCAAAACACACACAAAAATATCTTCTATGTTGCTTGGGCTTTTCTGCCACGGTGAAGGCCGTCAATGTTAGGGTTGACACAACGAGACATCAGAATCCTTTCTTTCAATGCTAGAAGACACTTCGGTTAGGTTGCACAAAAATAAAACTAACAATTCGGTGAGAAATTTATAAATTTGTTCATACAAATATGAAAAATGCTCATCTAGTACAAAAATTTATTGTTTGTCCTTATATTAAAAACAAGAACTGAAATCTTATGCTGATCTCAATGTGGATCAACGATTATGGCATGAACTAGTAACTAAGAGGTCTCAGCTGATTGAGAGAGTAAAAATATTCATTAAGTCAACATAAAACATAGTGTAAAGGAGTCAATCAGTCAACATATACGTATATAGCTTACTGAAAAATTAGATATAACAATCTCATATATAGAAACCAAAACAATAACCAAGCCTTGTGAGACCTTTTCAAATTACATGAATAAATCGGTTTTGTGCCCCTCGGGATTTGTGAGAAGGGCCTTGCGTATGAAACAAATAATAACTACCCCCTCCACTTTCTTTTTAGTCTGCATATAGAATTTGGTCAAATTAAACTTTGTTAACATTAACTAAGTTTATAGAAAAAATATCGACATTCTCAATATGAAATCAGTATTATTAGATGCATCATGAAACTAAATTTCATACCTTATAGCTTTAGTATTGTAGATGTTGATACTTTTTCTTACAAAGTTTGACTTTGACCAAATTTTATATACAGAAGAAAAAGAAACAGAGGGAGTAGTTCGCCAACGGGTGTAATAATGATGAAGCCTACTGGCAGCGGTAACAAGCTTGTGCTTCACACCTGTCATTGCCAGTTCAGTTTGCCACCATGGACCATGGTTGCAGTTTTCTATGTTGAGCATCTCTACACCTTACATGGCGTCGCTTGATTGTTGTTGGGTGTTCTTCTTTTTTGCGGGTGATTGTTGTTAGATCTTATGGAAATAATCTACCCGAGAAGATGAAATTTGAGGTGTTTTCACGGTAAATCGACAGCACCAAAAATAACCTTGTAGGCAAAATATCAAGCGGATAGGCAGTTGTCAGTTAGGCAGCCCTCAGAATCTATTGTTGTGGACATATACCGTGGAGTTTGTACAGTGAAATGCACCCGGCTGGAGTCCGTACATGCATAACTGACTGGAGTTACCACGCTAACCGAAACACGATTTGATTTACGTCACACAAACCCTGCAATATATACTCCCTCGGTTCTTTTTTACTCCGCATATAAGATTTATGTCGAGTCAAACTTTGATCAAATTTGTATAAAGAAATATCAACATCTACAATACCAAATATACACAATATAATGAATCTAAAGACATTCCTTTGGCCTTGTAAATGTTGAAACTTTTTTCTATAATTTTTGTCAAAATAGAAATACTTTGACTTTAGACAAAAATTATATGTAGACAAAAAAGAAACTAAGGAAGTATTAATCCCTCTTGGACTCTTCAATTTAAAATCGGAGAGAATAGCCCCGAGCATGGCCGGGAGACGTGGCTGGCATGCATGCATGCATGACTAGGTGGTGGTGCACGTAGTTTGCTTTCAAAGCAACAGTACTACTGTCAAGCCCTTTTCTTTTGACGTTTCATGAGAGATCCTTTCGTTGTGGTTGCCCGGCCAGTGAGGCTGGTGTTTCTGATTCCTTGTTGTCTTGTTCTTTTCTGTTTTGCTTTCGCTTTCGCTGGCGGTGTGGAGCCCGATGTAGATTTGTGTTCCCTATCTTCTAGTGGTACTTTCTTTAATTGGGTGCTCAAGTATCTAGTCTAGGCTTCCTGATTAGGGTTACTAGTAATTTTTAGTTCGAGTCAAAAAACGAGCAAGGACTTCAACTATATTACCTATCCCTTCCGTCCCATAATATAAAAGTGTATTTAAAAATCCAAGTACTTAAAACTATGACCTCGAAAATGAAATACACATACTCAACTATGACTTTAAAGTACACATATTCAGAAAGTTAATTTGTCAAAATTTCTTCTTTTCCTAATTTCAAGTTTAATCGGCTAAAACCTAAGCTGTTTTATTTTGAGTTCTCAAAATATTGTAAATGCACAATTCTATATTTTTCGTGTATTCAGAACATATGTATTTTATACTACATTATTGTTTTTACTATTGTTTGTGTTGTGTAAAGTGATAACTTTATAAGTGCCAATACCGGTGCTGTTTGAAGATGCCTATAAATCGCTATATTGTGTATGCTAATATCAGTGAGGACTTGAAGATGCCTATGACCATATCTGCTCTATGCCGATGCTTTGTTGAGACAGGAAGGCATAGAATCGATAATTGGATTGACAGATTACTTGCTTGTTACCCCTCCCAGTTTCTACAGCAAGTCTTGGGCGAGCTTTTTCTAGTTTGAAAATTATGAATTTCTTGTAGATAGCTGCTGCTACAAGTAGAAAGAGAGATTGCGGCAAAAATAAGTTATGATGACATAATTGCTGAATTCAAAGCTAAGAAGCCGAGGATAGCATATATGAAGTTATTGGTCTCATATTTAGTCGCCTTTTGTTTAGTCCGGTGTAATCTACTGTTGTCGCTGTGGAGCACTTCTTATGGCCAGTCTGTTGTGTCTATGGTTCTTCCTATGGAGCACTCACTAAATAGTAATTGTTCACAACCAGATATGTTGGTGTTATCATGTATCTGTGTGAACAAGCTATATAGATATATATGATGTAAGATGTATACTTTGTTCTAGTTTATGTTGGGAGACTGAGTTGCATCTTTTTCTGTGCAAAATTTGCTTTTATTAGAACAATGCCCGTGCGTTGCAACGGGGTATAAATATTCTAGTACGTTAGCTTGTGATTTACTTATCAATAATAATGTGATTGTGTAAATAAATGTTCAGCAAATTATGCCCGTGAATTACCTTATAATTGGATTAGAAGTTTGGTAAGTAAATTAAAGTGGAATTGGCTCAGAAGATAAGTAAATTAAGGTGATTGATTATCATATACATGAAAGGTTGGACAAAGGGGTGGTGGGAAGAAAGATGGTATGGGAACCTTACGTTCTTTTTAAGTAGTAGGGAAGATTATGAAATTGCCCCCCTGGTTGCTTGTCACGCTACGCCACCGCCTGTTTGTGAAATTCGAGTACTTTTATTATTATATCTGTGCAGCCTACCTCAATATCGCCAACATGTACTTTTAAAAATACCAAATGCGATATATATACCTTGGCAAGCATGTTCACGCTAATTTCAACCTTCATTATCTCCACATACACATGCGACCGAGGGGTCTGTCGGAAAAAACAAAGTTGGCTTGCACCTTGCGACGTCAAACTTTTATAAATCATCAGGGTTTGCCTCCTGGTTTCCATTTGTTGTAAACAAAACCATATAGTAGCACGTAATTTAGGTTTGCCACACGGTCTTCAATGTTTGGTAAGGAATATGGGGAAACATGTTACTACTTTCTACTTTTCCTTCCCCATCCTAAACTGGGTCGATGATCTGAGCTCGTATCTCGATGTCAAGTTGTCAACCAGACAACTGGCGCATTAAGACCATTGCCACACATGCCAGTACCGACTTCCTCCTGCAACATCAGCTACGCTAGTGGTAGGTGCTCTCCTTCCCCTTCTACGCCTAGTATCTAAACAAGATTTGTTTTTTGTTTATTTTTTTTTTGTGTGTAGTGGGGGGGCCTATAAATTGTCTTGCAGAAAGCATTGTGTGTGAGCGTTCACGCGCGTGTGCAAGCACTATGAACCTTTGGTGTGGATAGTAGGAATCTCCTATCTTTTGTAATAGGAAACTTTCACGAGTGTAGTCGAAAGCTCCCATTTGTGTACTGAGAAGCTCAACTTTTATGTAGCAGAAAGTTCTTGTGCATGGAATTGGGAGTGTTTTCCTAGGAGATCTGAAGTAAAAGTGAGCATACGTTGGGATGGGTCTGGCTTGCAAAAGACCGATCTTGATACTACGAGCCCAAGCCCGACATGAAGCTCAGAAATACCTCTTTCCTCAAGCCCAAGCCGAAAGCCCGGAGTCCAAAAGCCTGGATCAAACGTTGTATTTCAGTACGTAACGAGGAAACCCGGTCGATAAAGTTGGAAATTGCAAGCCCGAGCACGGCCTGAATGCTCTTTCAGTCTGCAAAAAAACGCACGAGCGTGATCTGATTTTTCTAGGGCAGCCTTGGATTGGGTCGTAGGGCAGAGCTGCCCATGCCAAGGTTTAAACAGAAGTCGGTGATTATTTTAGTCGTAGTAGGATTCTCTTGTTTGTGTGGTAGTAAGCTCATCGGCTGAAAATATTTTTGTGGAAATTAGAAGTTGGTGTTGAGTTTTATCGGAGGTAATTTCTGATTTGTAAGTTTTAAAAATTTACATTTCCTACACCTTTTTCTCTGGCTCTGGCAACATCTCTAGCTGCTCAACGCCACCGGTCACCAGCAACAGCCGGTACTGGTGGCGTGGAGGCTATGAGAAAGCGACGGGGCATGCTGCAATGCTTTCCCGAGTTTCTATCAAGAACTCCATTGTTGTTTTGCTACCTGAATTAGGGTGCACGCCATGCGCATATTTCCACATTGTGACAACTTATTTAGTACTCCCTCTGTCCTATAATATAAAAATGTTTTTTAAATTAAAATAATTAAAAAACGTTTTTATATTATGGGACAGAGGGTGTATATTTGATCTTTTTAACGGTTTCGTGTTTGAAGCGGTGGAATCATGCGCCCGGGAGCAGAGAAACGGGACGTTTTATAGTTAAAAACGCTGGGCAAAGGGAACCAGAACCCCATGACACCAACACGGGGAAACCCTTTACATCTTGAGTTGTACGTACATGCATATGCTGTATAACACCTGTATACGGTATAATTGACATGTTGACTTAATAATGACAGTGCATGGGTATGATGGCTCTTTGTTTTATCTGGTACAAAACATTAACCGGGATAAATGGTCCAGTAGTTCAGCTAGTTAGTCAATCACTGTATGTTTTACTCAGACAGATCCAACAGATGGTCTACCCCTTAATTCTGCCTTTTCGAGACGAGTATGTTGTGCCCAAAACTGGTCCAGCGTCCACGAAGACTTTTTTTTTGAGGGGAAATCATGCCGCTTTATTTAACCAAAGCTCGAAATCTCGTCTGAAATTACATCTAAAATAAAGTCTGGTGGCGAGCCCACCCAAATCTACGATTGGTTCTGCCCTACCCCTACTTTTGCTAGCTTATGCGCGGCTACATTCCCAGAACGGCGAATCCACGTCACCTTGACCTCCTCCATAGACCGAAGCATGCCCTTTATCTCCTCCACCCAAGGCCCAACAGCCGACAGGTTCTTCTCGTGGTCGTTGAGCATCCTGACCAGAGACTGACAATCTAGCTCAACATGCAGTCGCCTTAGATGTAGATCATTTGCAAGCCTAACAGCCTGTCGGCAAGCTAACACCTCAACCATCTCAGGATCAATAATGCGTGGGAAGAAGTGGCACATCCCTGCTCGGAACGCCGCATGGTGATCTCGAAGGACCGCCCCTCCTCCTCCTTTCTCTCCGTTCCTGGAGACCGCGCCGTCGGAGTTGATCTTTACCCATCCAGCATCCGGTGGAAACCATCGCTGAACAGTCTTTGGCTCCGGTTGTGGCGCCCTCGTCTCGTGAGATGCTCGCCATTCTGCCACCTGCGTCTGCACTATAGCTGTTATTTCATGTGGCGGTGCTATCCTTTTCCCTTCCCTTGTCTCATTGCGCGCCAGCCATAGGCTGTAGGCTGCTTGAAGCATCACCTCCCTCTCGTCATGACTCGCCCGAGCAAACCAGTCCAGAAGCCAAGATGCGAGAGCTCTCTGATTGACCAAGTGTTGTGGTGGCTCCTCCAAAACTAGCCCAACCTGTGCCCTCAACATCTCCCAAAACATGACTGAATGTTGGCAGCCCCAAAACCTATGCATGATGGTCTCTTCTTGGGCGCACACAACACAAAAAACGCCTGGCTTGATACGACGCCGATGGAGTTCTGTCCCCACAGCTAGCCCATTGCGGATCATGCGCCACATATGAATTTTCGCCTTCCCCGTCGTACTCGTGTCCCACAACGCCAAATATCCTTTATGCGCCGCAACCGAGCTTGAGGACTCTGGCCGTCCGGTCCTCGCTCTGTTTAGGGACATTCGTAGCTGGTATGCCGACCTGACTGTGAATGCCCCATTGCGAGTGAAGTTCCATGCCAAAAAATCATCCATCTCCGGCCCCCCAATAGCGATCTGCTTCACATCCCTAGCATCTTCCATAGTGAACATGTGATCAACGAGCCGCTCATTCCAAGTCATACCATCAGGGTTGAGTAAGTGAGCCACTTTTGTTATTCCATGCATGTATTGTTGGCCCAGCGGTTTAGTGCTTCCGCTCCTTGGTATCCACGCGTCGTGATGGATGTTGATATTTGCCCCAGAGCCAACTCTCCAAATCAGTCCCTCCCTTAGCAAGTCCCGTCCATGCAAGATACTTCTAAAAGTAAAAGATCCCGAAGATGGGCATGAAACAGATAAGATAGAATTATCTTTAAAGTACCTCGCCTTAAGAACTCGAGCACATAGAGAGAAGTTGGAACTTGAATAATACGCCAAGCTTGTTTCGCCAACAACGCTTGGTTGAAAGCCTCGGGGTCGCGAAACCCCATGCCCCCATCCCTCTTGCTCGCACACATCTTCTTCCAAGCGATCCAATGGACCTTTCTCTCTCCATTCGTTGCACCCCACCAGAATTTGGATGAGATTGAAGTCAGGTTCCGGCACATCTTCTTCGAGAGGTGAAAACAACTCATGGTATAGGTCGGTGTCGCTTGCAAAACGGATTTGACAAGTACTTCTCTAGCTGCTTTGGACAATCCTTGCCCCTTCCAGCCCCCCACTTTTCCCTTAGCACTCTCAGTAACTTGTTTAAAAGTACCATCCTTGGACCGGCCAACCAGTGTTGGAAGTCCCAAATACCGTTCACTAAGAGCTTCGGATTGAATCCCCACAATCCGCTTCATCTGTTCCTTCATCACATCTTGGCTTCCTTTACCAAAGAAGATCGAGGATTTCTGCAAGTTTACCTTTTGTCCCGACGCTTTTTCATACTTCTCAAGAATCTGTTTTAAGGTTTGCATGTTCTTCTTGGTACCCTCCAGGAACACAATGCTATCGTCAGCAAACAAGAGATGCGTTACATGGGGGCCAGTGCTCCCAAACTTCACACCAGACAACTATTTGTCATTCTGAGCTCTCTTAAGTAAAGCTGAAAAGCCCTCCACACAGAATAGAAACAAATATGGTGACAGTGGATCTCCTTGTCTTAAGCCACGAGATGGTGTAAACCTTCTGGAGAGCCCGCCATTTAACTTAACAGAAAACCGGGCTGAGGTGACGCATCTCATTATCATGGATACCCACTGTGGGTCAAAACCAAAACGTGTCATAGTCATCTCAAGGAAAACCCATTCGACCCGATCGTACGCTTTCATCATATCGAGCTTAATCGCACACAAACTCTTCTTCCTTTTCCTGTTTCTTATTGCATGTACACACTCGTATGCGACCAGCACATTATCTGTGATCAAACGCCCAGGCACAAAAGCGCTCTGTTCTTCAGATATAAGAAGAGGAAGTATTCCTTTCAACCTGTTCGCCAACACCTTGGTGGCAATCTTGTACAAAACGTTACATAGGCTAATCGGGAGAAATTGCGAAAGTAACTCCGGAGAGTTAACTTTCGGTATCATGACGATGATTGTATCATTGAACTCAGAGGGGGTCAATGCCCCGTTTAGAAAATCCCGAACTGATGTACATACACTCCCCTTCACCATTGACCAGTGTCGTTGGTAAAAGAGAGCGGGTAGCCCATCCGGACCCGGAGCCTTCATCGGTCCCATCTGAAACAAGGCTGCTTCAATCTCCTCGTCAGAGATAGCGGATATTAACTTGGTATTCATCTCATCCGAAACTAGATGCTCAATATTATCCAGTATTGCATGTGCCTCCACTGATCCTTCTGAGGTAAACAAAGACTCATAAAACCGGGCTGCCAACTCCCTCATTTCCTCATCAACCGTGCATCTTGAACCATCTTCTCGACGTAGAGCTCGTATGGTATTTTTCCTCTTACGATGCGACGCCCTATTATGAAAATATTTGGTATTTTGGTCTCCCGCCCGCAGCCAGTCCACACGTGAGCGCTGTCGATACAGCAGCTCCTCCCTCGCATAAATTTCACGTAGCTGTTTTTCTATATCTCTGACCTCCAGTGAGGTACCCGACATATCTTCTCTGCTATGAGCTTCAACTAGCTGCATCTTAAGCTTTGATATTTGCCTCCTGATCGATCCAAACACCTCACGTGCCCAGCGTTGCATGCATCCAGTCATTTTGCTCAGTATTTCCCACACCGTTGCTACTGTATTCTCATCCGTACCCGCATCTATCCAGGCCTGTGCCACGATAGCTTCATACTGCTCGTGCCTCGTCCATGCCTCTTCGAATTGAAAAGGTCTCGGACCTCGGTCTTTTGCACGTGGAGCCGTCTCCAGCGCTCTAACCAAAATGGCTTGGTGGTCTGATTCCTCCGTGACTAAGTGTTCCAGTTTCTGGAAAGAGCTCCAGAAATTGATCTGTACAGGTAGCTCTGTCCAAGCGTACTTTGACGTTCTCTGTCCCGTCGCGTTTATTATCCCATGTGTATGGGTAGCCTGAGAACCCCAAATCTGCTAATCCACAATCCGCTAAACAATCTCTAAAGTCTTCCATCTGTGCAAATGGCCGCTGATTCCCACCAAGTTGGTCAGTTTGGAAGAGTGCTTCATTGTAGTCCCCCACACAAATCCAGGGCAGGTCATCTTGTGCTCGTAGATATCTAATGGCGTCCCATGACTTCTTGCGCAACTCCGTCTTGGGTTCCCCATAGAAACCAGTGAATCTATAGGTTTTGTTTACCCAAGTCATTTCCGTGTCTATGAAATATTGGCACCAAGGCCTAATGTTAACTTGCACACTTTCTCTCCACCAGAGAGCCAACCCCCCACTCAAACCTTGACAATCTATCACAACACCACTTCTGAACCCCAAACTCCACTTTAGCTTCTCCATTGCTCTCGCCTTCTTCTTAGTTTCTGAAAGAAAAACCACCATTGGGTTGTATGACCGTATCAGGTCCCTCAGTTCGCCAACTGTCGAGTCCAACCCCAAGCCTCGATAGTTCCAGGCTAAGTAATTCATGGCGTTCGGCGGCCCCCCTCGTCGGGGTCCGCCGATGTATCATTGTTTTCCGATAGCCTGTCAAAAACAGTGGATGTCTTCCTTCTCGTATCTCGGGTAAACTCCTCATTTGTCATTTGCCTATCCGGATCATTCTTGGCCACCCAGTATTGTCTCGGCCCTCTCTTCCTACCTTCCTTCTCGAATCTGGGTTGAAAAAAACCTTGCTGAACCGGACGATACTCCTGCCTGGGCTTCCTGACGAAGTGACCCCTCCTCCTTCCACCACTGTCGCCAAGTCTCTCCTTGTCAAAGAACTCATCACCTCTTCTCATATCCCCCCTAGCAGGCCGAGCATGGCTCCCTCCCAACTCGTCCCTCCTATCCTCCCATCTATCTCTTGAGCTACTTGCCACACACTGCTGTTCTTGTAGTTTATGCCGCAGGTCCCCTTCCCTCTTCTGTTCTAGATCCTGCCTGAGGTCATGCTCTTCCCTTCGGACATTCTTAAATTTATCCTTCAAAGGGCTAGTAACTTCTCCACGATCAACTTTGGCAGCCCCGCCAGTGCGGGCTCCATCCGATTTGGAAAACTCCTCCTGCAGGTTTCGTTTTGTTGGGGCCTGAGCCTTGTCATGATTTGTCTGACGCCTCGGGTCGCTGTCGCCCGTGCGTCTACTGTCCCAACTATTGTTACTCCCTACTGGCCCCTGAGAGCCTCCCTTTGCACCACTCTGCCTCCCCGGAGATGCCCTCAGCCATCCTCCCCATTGTTGGGACGAGTCCATAGAGGGGACACAAATCCCCTCTGCATGGACCATTCTCCCATAGTCAAAACAAAAGTGCGGCACCTTCTCGTAGAAGAAATCAAACCATGTGCCCTGCTTATCGTCTCTTGAAGTTTTGAGATTAAAACCCCTCACCAAAGGTTCATACACATTGATCTTTGCTCTTACTCTTAAGTACTGTCCCCTTGCGATACCAACTTTGTCAGTATCTACCTGAACTATCTCTCCCAACCAGTTTCCAAGAGCTCTGCCAAAGGATTCCGTCCTCCTCTCCGGAGGTAAATCATCCACCCGAACCCACACATCTGTTTTGTCAAAAACCATCTCTGACGGCCTAGTCTTCCCTTCACACTCCTTCAAGATTAGCACACTAAAGTCATACTGCCACGGGCCATTGTTCATTGCGTGTTTCCTGTCTCCTTCGCTGCCAAAGTGCACTTCAAAGATGTTGGATCCCAAATCCACAAACTTGGCAACTTTGTGCAAACCCCAAGCCCGTTGCATAGCACGTTCTACCGCATTCATGATCATCGGCCGTGGAGAGCATACTTTGCCAACAGCTGATAGCGAAAACTCCTTGTGCTCACCTTCTCCGGTTCCTCAAACACGAAGCCTGCCGCCTCCTTGTCCATCAAGACCATGCCCCCAAGTCTCGCGGAAAGGCTCGACGAAGGATCCGGCATTTTGCTTTCCACTGGTGATTTAGAGGAGGTCCGGCTTACCGTGCCTTCACCCTTGCGTTGCGGCGTCGTCATGCTCTTGCCCTCAGGCGTCGGGGTATTCTTCCTGCTCGAGGCCAGTGCCTCTGCATCCCCTCGCGTAGCATTCGCCTCCTTCTGATGTGTCGTCCCCGAGCCCGAAGCATTGCTGGCAAGGGCTGAGGATTTCTTCTGTTTCACCCTGCCCGCCAGTCTAGAGTTGTTATTGTTCTTCGGTGTAGCCACCGCCGCCGCTGCCTTCGATGCCGATCCCATCTGCCCCAAAACCCTAGACTCCTTCTCCCCAACCTTCTTCGCCATCAACTCCATCAACAACGAGAGAGGAAGGTCGTCGGTCGGTCGTGAGGACAGCGCAGTCGCCGTCCACGTGAACCACCGTATCCACTCTCACCCCCGCAGCTCAGACCCTAACCCTAGCAGCGGTGGACGATCGCCATGCAATCGCCTCCCGTCGCGCTTAGCGCTTTCCTGCGTGATGGACCCCCGACACGCTCGTTGTATGGCGAGCGACTTTCGGTTAGCATCCACGAAGACTAGTTTCTCTCTTTCTTTGTCTTCTTGTCTCTGTGTTGCCTTTGTCTCCAGAAAGCTCTGCCCTGACAGATTTATGTCGTCTTATCTCTTTCAGTGTCCTGGAGGCAACTATAGTGAGACAGACATATATGATTATGGAAATGGAGCCAATCGCTGCATACCTTGATTCCAGCGATCTGGGCTAGACGCCGTGTAAACTGTGACGGAGGGAGTAGAATATTTCACCAGACTAGGTTTGCGTCTAGTTAGAGTATAATTAGAAGGACATTAATTATGACAATATTTTAAAGATCTAAGATCTAATTATAGTAAGGGTCTTTAATTCTAGAGAAAATGACAGTACTCACATATAAAACTAGGCACGAGGACACATATTATTTCGTAATGTCATAAAGAGCTCATTCTCATATACGCACTATAAACTTGTTTTGCAGACTCTCTTTGGGTCAAGATTGCGCTAGCTTAGCAAAAATGAAAACAACACCACTCACACTTAAAACTAGGCGCGAGGATACATATTATTTCATAATGTCATAAAGAGCTCATTCGCATATATGTACTATAAACTTGTTTTGTAGGCTCTTTTTGGGTCAAAATCATGCTAGCTTAGTAAAAATTCCGCATCAGCAGATGACGTACAAGAGGGGTTGTTTGAAAAATTACTGCCCAGGTTCTTACCGCAATGACATCAACAGTGTTTGGTATTGTACGGTCAATACTAACTAAATGTCACATGTGATGCATGTGACGGAAGTATGTATTGGTACCTCCGTGCCATTTATTTTGAAATTTTCACCCCAGCAATCTTTGAATTCTCATTAGTAGCTCGTTGTTTCTTCTATCTTTTGTCTCCACACAACTACGACCCAATGGACCATCCAGGTAGAGGACATTGGTGACAAACAAAGTTGACCTAGGTGGAGGGATCGAAGCGACCAGAACCCGGCGGTGAACCTCAATTTTGGTTAGTGTGTTTGATTCTTGTTCTCCCTTACCAACCTAGCTGGGATTTTGACAACTCTAGTTTTCGTAGAGTTCAATGGGCTGTTTTGGGTGGCTTGGTCATAAAGGCATAAGAAGGAGATCACCGAAGCCTGGTTCGCCCCTCTTGCGCGGTTTTCGGAGGTCACTATTGTTGGGCTAAGTCCCTCCACATGGAGGTGTGTTGGCAGCCCAACATCAGCCCACACAAGTTCAACACACATGAACCGTTGATCTGTTCTGCATCCAACGGTTGTAAGTGTTTCCTGGTGAAGGGAGCAAGAAGAAAACCCTAGCCACTCCACCCCTCGCTGGTGGTGGCTGCCATTCGTGAGAGTGAGAGAGAGAGCACACAAGAGAAAACACAACCTGAGAGAGAGGAAGAAGAAGAAGCAGAGGTTCTGTCCAGATTTGCTGCATCTGACTAGACAGTGTTCAAGCTGGTGATTGGAGGCTCAAACGTGCTTGGATCGACCCCAAACTTGGTGAGCTCGTTCCTTACTTTGAGTACTTCGATCTGGTTAGCTGGTTTGAGGATTGGGTCAGTGGAGCATCAGATTTGAGAGTGGTTTTGTCAGCTCTGACTGCTGCAGTTTCAGAACAGAGTAGTTTTGGGAGACGAACAGTTTGGGTAGGCAAACGATGTCCGATTGAGCTGAAATTTGGAGGGGATCTCAGGAACTCGTGTGTCTACTTGTCTGCCAAATTTGGTGCTGTTTGGTTCAGCGGTTTAAGAGCAGTTTGCAAAACACTGGAGGGTACAGAAGCTATGTAAACTCTGCTTTGCTGAAATCTTGCTTCTTGTGGTTGTTGTTGCTGTTGCCGGTTGGCAACGTGGAGAGTGTGTTGTAAATCTCTCTAGAGGTTCTAGAGAAGACTTTGTACTCATCATTCTCATAGTGAAGTTGCATGGACCGGTCGGTCCACAGCCGTGGTTTTTTACTCCTCAAGTTGAGGAGGTTTTTCCACGTTAAATCCTGTGTCACTTTGTGCATGTTGTTTGTGTTATTCCGCTGCTTATTTGTTGGTTGAAGCTGTCCTCAAAGTTCATCACAAGTGAAGGGGGCTGTGGAGTGTGCATATTTGCCGTGTCGGTGAATTTGTGCAGCGCATTGTTGCTGTCCAGCCCCAACAAAGTGGTATCAGAGCCTTGGTTTGCTTGTGCAAATTGCTGAGTTTCTTGTGGTGAAAGATGGAAGTGAATACTAGAAGGATGATATCTTTGAATGATACAAATTATCAAGCATGGAAGGGCAAGATGGAGGACTTGTTGTATGTGAAAGAATACTGGAAGCCAGTGTTCTCCACTGAGATGCCGGAGAGCATTGAGGAAGGTCAGTGGAAGGTACTTCATTGCCAAGCTTGTAGGTTTATTCGGCAATGGGTCGATGACAATGTTTTGAACCATATCATTGATGAGACACATGCACGCACCTTATGGAAGAAATTGGAAGAGTTGTTTGCCCGGAAAGAAGGTACAAACAAGATGTTCTTGATCAAACAATTGATGTGCTTGAGGTACAAAGAGGGCACTCTAATTGCAGATCATGTGAACACATTCCAAGGCATTATAAATCAGCTTTCTTCAATGGGCATAACATTTGAAGATGAAGTGAGAGCTTTGCTGCTACTAGGCTCATTACCGGACAACTGGGAGACCTTTAAGGTCACGGTTTGCAATTCAGCACCTAATGGAGTTGTCACTTGGAATCTTGTGAAAACCAGGGTACTAAATGAAGAGTCCAGAAAGATGGCTAAAGCCACTTCTTCCTCACATTCAGAGGTGCTAGTCACTCATTCCAGGGGAGAAGCAAGAGCAGAGGTCCAGGTAAAGGGGCAGAAAGAGGTAGAAGCAAATCAAAAAGTAAGTATGCTGATTACGAGTGCCATCACTACCATTAGAAGGGCCACATTAAGTGGCAATGTGACAAGTGGAAGAAAGACAAAAAGAAAAAGAAGAAACAAGATCATAAGCAAGCTGACAGTGATAGTGACACAGAGGGCAACCGAGTTAATGCAGTAGAAGAGGACATCATGCTTGTTATGCATGAAGAAAATGAGGGCAGATTTGGTTCCACTGTTGAGGAGAGGATCACTGTTGTTTCTGATGAAACCGTCAACCTTGTGGATGGTGATGAGATGATTTGGATACCGGACAGTGGTGCTACCATTCATGCTACATCTCGCAGAGAGCTCTTCACTAACTATATATCAGGTGATTTTGGTGTTGTGAAGATGGGGAACAATGATAGATCAGCCATCATTGGAAAAGGAGATGTGCATTTGGAGACCGCAAATGGTACAAGGTTAGTCCTCAAATCTGTGAGGCATGTTGAGGCACTTCGTCTCAACATTATTTCAGTTGGTTTGCTTGATGGAGATGATTACTTGAGCAGTTTTGGAAAAGGGCAGTACAAGCTCACCAAAGGCAACATGATTGTTGCAAGAGGTAAAATGGTCTCAGTTT
This sequence comes from Triticum timopheevii, assembly GCA_963921465.1. Taxonomy (NCBI): domain Eukaryota; kingdom Viridiplantae; phylum Streptophyta; class Magnoliopsida; order Poales; family Poaceae; genus Triticum; species Triticum timopheevii. Next base: position 545,104,922 of record OY997272.1, read on the forward strand.
TGTATCATGTTCATGCTAAGCTCTTTAGTGCTTCTGTCAATGCACTAGAGAAGGATGATCATTGTGCTTTATGGCACAAGAGACTTGGGCACATGAGTGAGAAGGGGATGACAGTGCTAGTGAAGAAAAAATTGTTGAAGGGTGTGAAAGGAGTTCACATCAAGAAATGTTCAGATTGTCTAGCAGGTAAGCAACACAGAGTTGCCTTCAAGACTCTACCTCCTCACAAGAAGCTCGAGAAGCTGGACTTGATACATTCCGATGTTTGCAAAATGTCGGTAAGATCTCTTGGTGGTGCTAAGTACTTTGTGACTTTTATTGATGACTTTTCCAGGAAAGTTTGGGCCTTCACTTTGAGGACCAAAGATCAAGTACTAGGTGTATTCAAGCAATTCCAAGCCTCGGTTGAGAGAGAAACTGAGAAGAAGATCAAGTGCATTCGCACTGATAATGGAGGAGAGTACATTGGGCCATTTGATGCATATTGCAAGCAGCAAGGTATTAGGCATCAATTTACTCCCTCGAAGACACCACAGCTGAATGGTCCTGCTGAGAGGATGAACAGGACAATTGTGGAGAGATTTAGATGCTTGTTGTCAAGTGCAAAGCTACGCAAACACTTTTGGGGTGAGGCTTTGATGACTGCAGTTTATCTTATTAATCTCTCACCAAGTTATCCTTTGCAGGGAGATGTTCCTAACAGGGTTTGGTGTGACAAGGACGTCTCATATGACCACCTAAAGGTTTTTGGGTGCAAGGCCTTTGTTCATATTCCTCAAGATGAAAGGTCAAAGCTTGATTCGAAGACACGACAATGTATCTTTCTTGGTTATGGTGGTGATGAGTTTGGCTACAAGCTGTTTGACCCTATAGCAAGGAAAGTTGTGAGAGGCCGTGATGTTGTGTTTGTTGAAGACCAAACAATTGAGGATATTGTGAAGACAAAGGGGCAGGTTCCTCCTCAGCAACAGCAAGACATGATTGATTCTGACCCAGTTCCTGCAGCGCCAGCTCCTGCGCAAGTTGAAGCAGATGCAGAAGATGTACAAGATGATGTACATAGTGGCTCAGGTGAAGAAGATGCTCCCCAACAGCAGCAACAAGAGTATGATGCTGAAGTTGATGATCCGGATCAGCAGGAAGCACCAGCACCAGAAAGTCCACCAGCTGCTCCACTCAGAAGATCCAACAGGGGTCGAATTCCTTCCAGCAGGTATCCCTCAGATCAATACGTGGTGTTATTATCTGACGGTTCAGAACCTGAATACTTTGCAGATGCAATGGAAGATGAGCACAAGAAGGAGTGGAAAAATGCTATGCAAGAAGAGATGGATTCCTTGCATAAGAATCATACTTATGAGTTGGTGAAGTTGCCCAAGGGCAAGAAAATTTTGAAGAACAAGTGGGTCTACAGAATCAAGCAAGAAGAGCACACATCACATCCAAGGTACAAGGCCAGGCTAGTTGTAAAAGGATTCGGCCAGAGAAATGGCATTGGCTATGATGAGATCTTTTCTCCGGTTGTGAAGATGACATCCATAAGAGTAATCCTTGGCATGGTAGCAAGTCTCAACTTGGAGGTTGAGTAAATGGATGTGAAGACTGTATTCCTTCATGGTGAGTTGGAGGAAGAAATATACATGGAGCAACCTGAGGGGTTTCTTGTGAAAGGCAAAGAAGACTATGTGTGCAAGCTGAAGAAAAGTCTCTATGGCCTGAAACAAGCACCAAGACAATGGTACATGAAGTTTGAAACTGTCATGGGGGAGCAAGGCTACAAGAAGTGTAGCTCAGACCATTGTGTGTTTATTCAGAGGTTCTCAGGTGATGATTTCATCATATTATTGCTCTATGTTGATGATATCCTGATTGTTGGCAAGAATGTCTCTAGGATTGCTAAGTTGAAAAAGGAGTTGAGCAAATGTTTTGCTATGAAAGACTTAGGTCCAGCAAAGAACATTCTTGAAATGAGAATTGAGCGAGACAGAAATTGCAACAAGTTGTACTTGTCTCAAGAGAAGTATATTGATAAAGTACTTCAGAAGTTCAGGATGGAAAATGCTAAAGTTGTGAGTTGTCCACTAGCAACCCATTTCAAGTTGAGCAGAAAGCAATGTCCTACCACTGATGAGCAGAAAAAGGAAATGCATCATGTTTCTTATGCTTCTGCGGCTGGGAGTTTGATGTATGCTATGGTGTGTACAAGGCCTGACATTGCTCATGCGGTTAGTACTGTGAGAAGATTTATGTCCAATCCAGGAAGACATCATTGGGAAGCCGTGAAGTGGATTTTGAGATATCTCCGGGGCAGCACAAATCTGAAACTTTGCTTTGGTGATGGTGAGGCAAAGCTGATTGCTTTTTCAGATTCTGACATGGCTGGAGATGTTGACAGAAGGAATTCTACTTCAGCTTACTTGGTTACCTATGCAGGGGGAGCGGTGTCATGGCAAAGTAGGCTGCAGAAGTGTGTGGCATTGAATATAACTGAAGCTGAATTTATTGCTGTAACAGAGGCGAGCAAGGAGCTATTGTGGCTGAAACGGTTGGCTTGTGAGCTTGGTTTTAAGCAAGACAAGTATGTGTTGTTTTGTGACAACCAAAGTGCTATCCACTTGAGTAAGAATGCAAGTTTTCATTCAAGGTCTAAGCATATAGAAGTCCGTTATCATTGGATTCGAGATGTGTTGTATTCCAAGAAAATGCAACTTGAGAAGGTTCACACCGATGACAATGGGGCTGATATGTTGACTAAAGTGGTGACAAGGAAGAAGCTTGAAGTATGCCGCCGGCTCGCTGGCATGGCTGCCGGAAGGCAGTGAGACCCTCCATGATGTCGGGAGGGGGAGTTTGTTGGGCTAAGTCCCTCCACATAGAGGTGTGTTGGCAGCCCAACATCAGCCCACACAAGTCCAACACACATGAACCGTTGATCTGTTCTGCATCCAACAGTTGTGAGTGTTTGCTGGTGAAGGGAGCAAGGAGAAAACCCTAGCCACTCCACCCCTTGCTGGTGGTGGCTGCCATTCGTGAGAGTGAGAGAGAGAGCACACAAGAGAAAACACAACCTGAGAGAGAGGAAGAAGAAGAAGCAGAGGTTCTGTCCAGATTTGCTGCATCTGACTAGACAGTGTTCAAGCTGGTGATTGGAGGCTCAAACGTGCTTGGATCGACCCCAAACTTGGTGAGCTCGTTCCTTACTTTGAGTACTTCGATCTGGTTAGCTGGTTTGAGGATTGGGTCAGTGGAGCATCAGATTTGAGAGTGGTTTTGTCAGCTCTGACTGCTGCAGTTTCAGAACAGAGTAGTTTTGGGAGACGGACAGTTTGGGTAGGCAAACGATGTCCGATTGAGCTGAAATTTGGAGGGGATCTCAGGAACTCGTGTGTCTACTTGTCTGCCAAATTTGGTGCTGTTTGGTTCAGCGGTTTAAGAGCAGTTTGCAAAACACTGGAGGGTACAGAAGCTGTGTAAACTCTGCTTTGCTGAAATCTTGCTTCCTGTGGTTGTTGTTGCTGTTGCCGGTTGGCAACGTGGAGAGTGTGTTGTAAATCTCTCTAGAGGTTCTAGAAAAGACTTTGTACTCATCATTCTCATAGTGAAGTTGCGTGGACCGGTCGGTCCACAGCCGTGGTTTTTTACTCCTTAAGTTGAGGAGGTTTTTCCACGTCAAATCCTGTGTCACTTTGTGAATGTTGTTTGTGTTATTCCGCTGCTTACTTGTTGGTTGAAGCTGTCCTCAAAGTTCATCACAAGTGAAGGGGGCTGTGGAGTGTGCATATTTGCCGTGTCAGTGAATTTGTGCAGCGCATTGTTGCTGTCCAGCCCCAACAACTGTCACCGTCGCCAGTCACCGTTAGCTTGCAAGGCATAGACACACTGCCGATCATTTAAAATTCTGGTTCGGCATGTGTGATGTTTCATATGACAACTTCACACGACATTCCAAGACGCACAAAAATGTCACATACACATTTTGATTTTTTGAGTAGGTGTGAAAATGATTTAACTTCTTTTGTATATGTTGGCATGCGTGTTGAGTACGTGACTTGGTTTGTTTACGGGGTCATATCCGCATCCGGCGACAATGTGGAGTTTATTATCAAGCCGGTTTTTCAGAGAAGGCGTACCGAAGCACTTCTTGTTTTTTAACCTTTGGAATTGTACTCTTATTTTGGTTACAAACATGGCACCCTTAGAAGGAGGGACCCAAGAATGATTTTCTTGAAGTTGCATCATTTTATTCCACCGGCGCAAATAGAACTACAATGCTAGTCTGATATTTACCATGGAAGGTATAAAAACGCATGGCGTCCGAAGCTCTTAAGCTAAAGGAGTAATTCAGGAAGCTTTTATTATCCTGCGAGTAGTTGTTTGTGTTCCGAAATAGTGTTACATTAGTTTAACTTATATTCAGCCAAACATTAGGTAAATTATTGTTCCGGGCTTGGGGATTACTGACGTCCAGACGCGCCCGCCCCAAAATAGGATTCCGCATTGGAGGGATGAAAGGACATTTGGGGCCAGAATGATGGTCGGCGGATGGAGATGCCCTAGGCTTTGAGCTGGCTAGCTACTCCATACACGAAGACAAAGAAAAGTAAACTTATTTCAATAACCTGGTTGTAATAAAAAATAAACTATTGTCAAGCTTCACTCGGCTGCAATATAAGGCAACCAAGCTCCGTCTAGCAAGGTAGCCAATCAGTAACAATTTTCAATAACTTTTTTCGGAAAGAACTATTTTCAATAACTAGATGTTGTTCTAAGAGAGAAACGAGGAACCGAGGAAGCTAACACATAAGCGACCCGGAGCTGGCGACGACCTGGTTGGTCGGGGTCAGTGATTTAACTAGCGAGGATGGGAGGCTTATAGATCAGATTACAATAATTCTAGACTTACAGACAGTTTTGTCATGGACTAAAGTTGTAGGCTGATGTGTCCTCTTCCTTACAATAATTCTACAGCTACGCAGCCTTTACGAAGCCTTACATAACCTGCCTATTAATTCTATCGCCCTCTCACCACCCCCACTGATTTTCACCAGGGTGGGCCCTGCCTCCCTCCTTCTGTCCAATCAAATCTTGCCAAATATGCTCGCCACCATAAAACCTATGTAACATGCTGTGGGGGATGTAGCATTGCTCCTCCAAAAATCCTATTCACAGCTCGTTGCGTCTAACTGTCGACAAAATGGGCTAGCCCATTTTACCACAGCTAGCCACCCGGTTTTGGGAACATTCTAGAGGGTTCCGTGAACCGGTTTTTCTGTTTCTTTTGGTTTTTTCGTGTTTTTCTTTTTCTTTTTCTTTTTTCTGTTTTATTTTCTTCTTTCTTCTCTTTTGATTTTTTGGATTTTTGTTTCTTATTTTTCAAGTTTATTTTTATTTTAAAAAAGTTCATGTTTTCAAAAATTATTTGAAAATTTAAAAAATTGTTCACGCATTTAAAAAAAGCTTCAGATTTTAAAACTGTTTGTGTTTTAAAAATTGTTCACAAATTCAGAAAATGTTCACATTTTAAAAAATCCAGGAATTTCCAAAAAATGTCTTTGTTTTTCAAAAATTGTTCGGCATGTTTTGGTCAATGTTTTAACAACTTTTCAAGAAATGTTCCCGGTTTCAGAAATTGTTCATAAATTTCAAAAAAGAGTCACAAATTTCAATGTGTTCCATTTTTCAATTTTTTTAGAGTGTCAAAACATGTTCTAGTTTCAAAAATTCTTCACAAATTTCAAATAAAGTTCGTGTTTTCAATTTTTGGTTTGGGAGTTTCAAAATATGTTCAGGTTTCCAATTTTGTTTTGGAATTTTAGAGAATGTTCCCGTTTCAAAAAATATATATTCATGTTGTTCAACAAATGTCTATTTCTCGAAAATGTTTCAACGTCTTAAAATTTGTTCACAAATTTGGAAAGTGTTTCGACCGATATGGCTCACCATCATAGCTATTACATTTATTTTTCTCATTGCCGGTCAAATGTATCGAACTAACTTTGGAATTGGGCACAATATTAAAGATCTTTTAGAAGCGCGTACTCCTCCGGGGGGTCGATTAGGGCGTGGGCATAAGGGTCTTTATGACACAATCAAAAAAAAAAAATTCGATTCATTTTCAGCTAGGTCTTGCTCTAGTTCCCAAAACACTCAGTTTTTTTCAAAAACAATTTACTTTTCGAAATTCCAGAAATAATTCAAAGCTGCGATGTTGCTTGATTCTTGAGGCATGGTGTTGCATTATGACCATTGACCAGTGGTGACCGCTAGATCAACCGGCAGTATCATGTTGTGAATAGGCTGAGATCCTGTGTTCAAATCCCTCGATGGACTCTGTTTTTTGAGCTACAGTACGCGTACCTTCATTGGCCAGCCCAGACGGAGACTTGACTGTGCGAAATGCTGACTCTTCGCCACAGAGAACGTCATATATGAGGTCTCCCGCATCTATACCTCGCTCGCCACGAGTTGGAAGCTAGCCTCGCCTGGGGGAGCGCCATACTGGCCCAGCCCAGCTAGCGGGAGGCCACAGCTTCATTTTTTCTGGGTTTTCTTCTTGTTTTCTATTTTCTTTTATTTTTTATACTTCAAAATACTTTTATAAATATATGAAAAAAAACTTTACATAAAATTTGAAACAAATGTCAGATGTGTATAGAGAAAATTATTCTCATGTAGACAAAAATGTATACAAAAAAATACAACATGTATGAAAAAGAGTGATCCTGTATTCTAAAAATGTTAATCAAGCATTTGTGAAATGTTTAACAAGTAGGAGTATTTATAAAATGTTAACCAAACATTTGAAAAATGTTAAATGTGTATGGAAAAATGTTGACCATGTATTAAACAAATGTTAATCTTGTATTTGAAATGTTAAGCAAGCATTTGAAGATGTTCAACGGTGTTTGCTCCAGTACCAGCGGAGCTTGGAAGGTAGTTCATGAGCGGATGCAGATTGTGGTCAGCATCGGCGGCATCTGGAAGATAGTGGACCGGGTGCTGGGTTCATGGTACGTGGATGGCAGACATGGTTTCCTCCTCCGACGTATCTGTATCGTTGCCATTAAGAATAAAAAGATGGGGTTTATTCATATTGATTGAGTTTACTTTGTCAACATCATGTCATCTTACTTAAGGCGTTACTCTGTTTTTATTAACTTAATACCCTAGATGAATGCTGGATAGCGGTTGATGGGTGGAGTAATAGTAGTAGATGCAGGCAGCAGGAGTTAGTCTACTTGTCTCGGACATGATGCCTATATTCACGATCATTGCCTTGAATATTCATAACTATGCGCTTTTCTATCAATTGCCCAATAGTAATTTGTTTACCCACCATATGCTTTTATTCAAGAGAGAAGCCTCTAGTGAAAACTATGCCCTTGGGGTCTACTTTTATCATATATAAAATCCAAAAATACATTACTGCAATTTATTTACCATTCTTTTATTTTGTGTTTTACTTTATATATCTTCCACTACGAGATATGATCCTTACAATTAACCGCCTAGGGGATTGACAACCCCCTTGTTTGAATTGGGTGCAAGTATTTGCTTTTCTGTGTGTAGGTACTGCTAAAGAGGATTTGCGTGGTTCTCCTATTGGATTGATAACATTGGTTCTTAACTGAGGGAAATACTTATCTCTACTGTATTGTTTCATCCCTCTCCTTTTTGAGGGAATCCCAACGCAGTTCACAAGTAGTAAGAAGAATTTCTAGCACCGCTGCCGGGGAGACATCATCAAAACCTATCAAGTACCTTCGCATAAACTATCATCTACTTGCATTTACTTTCATTTTCCTTTTGCCTCTCGCTTTCATCTCCCCCACTTTTAAAACAATTTTACAAAAAACACAAAAATATTTTTTTTGCTTGTTTGCTTGCCTGTTTTGCCACTATGGCTAGTTCCTTGCTTGCTACGTGTACCCCTGAAAATGAAGTGCTCAATTTTAAACAAAGGAGAGGAGAGAGTTTAAAATATGATTGGCATAGGATTTGCAATGCTCATAATAGATCAACTCATAAACAATCTACTACCGTTCTTCTTCTCAATTTTTATGTGGGTGTTACTACTTGGTATAGATTTGTCCTTGATACTATTACCGGAGGGAATTTCTTGAGTAGTCACCCTATGGATGCTTTCAATGCTATGGGAAATTTAGTAGGATTACCACCTATCACTATTAATGAAACAACATTGGCTTTGGGGCATGTTATGCAAAGGTTAGAAGCTATTGAAAATAAAATACCTATTGTAGAGCATATTGAAAATCTAGATAAAAAGATTCATAATCATATTACTCAATTTGGGTCAAAGGTAGGAACTACTTTGAAAGTGCTTAAAGAGAAAGAACCGGTAATCAATGAGAGGATAGAACAAAGTCCTGGTAGAGTTCATAAGTTGGAAGAAATTATTAATAACTTGGGTTCCGCTTTTTCTTCTGTTAAAACTATTGAAAGGACTCCTCGTAGAAAGAATTGCAAGTTTATGTATGTTCCTAAGAACAAGGGTGCCACATCTAGTAAAGGAAGTGAAGATCTTAAATTGATTAGTGTTCATCCCAAGTTTGTTGATTTAATAAAGGAACCCATCGATGAGAATAAATTCCTCAACTTTGTTCCTAGGAGTGGGATTGTTAAAAATATGTATGCTAAAACTCCTAGGAGGTATGGATGTGTGATTGAGGAGTTGGAAACTAAAGATGACAACACTTGAAACTATGCATTATGCCTAGCTAGGGGCATGAAACAATAGCGCTTGTTGGGAGGCAACCCACTAGCTATCTTTATTTTCTTGTTTCTTTTTTTGTGCACACAATTATGCTACTATTATGGTTGTGTTTTTGTGGTTTAACTAGTGTTTGTGCCTAGTAAAGCCTTTGGGGTGATTTGGATAATAGTTGATCTGATTCTGTGAAAAAAAACATAAACTTTTGCGCCCAATTCTTTTAATCTTATTTTTTTATAAATAATTGATATACAAATTTCCCATGTTGTACTAATTTTTAGAATATTTGGAGTTACAGAAGTATAGTTATTATTTAAATTGCTACAAACTGTTCTATTTTAGACAGATTCTATTTTCATTGCATAGTTTGCTTGTTTTGATGAATCTATGGATTGTATCGGGGGGTATAAGTCATGGAGAAGTTGGAACACAGTAGGTATTATGCAATAATAAATATATGAATGGGTTCATAACAGTACCTAAAGTTTGTGATTCGATTGTTATACTAACGAATCTCACAAAGGTTTTTGTTGAATTTTGTTTGTTGACGTTTTCAAATTTTAAGTGAGATCATGATGGATGAAGGAATAGAGAGTGACAAGACCCTAAGCTTGGGGATGCCCAAGGCACCCCAAGGTAATATTCAAGGCCACCCAAGCATCTAGGCTTGGAGCTTCCCGGAAGGCATCCCCTCTTTCGTCTACCAACCATCGGTAAATTACTTGGAGCTATATTTTTATTCATCACATGATATGAGTTTTGCTTGGAGCATTGCATATTATATGAGTCTTTGCTTTGTTTGCTTTTTAGTTTGCCACAATCATCTTTGCTAGACACACCTTTTTGAGAGGGACACACACTCATTCGTGATTTGTTATAATACTCTTTGTGCTTCACTTATATCTTTTGAGCTAGGCTGTTGCTCTAGTGCTTCACTTATGTTTTTCAGAGCACGGCGGTGATTATATTTTAAATAAATAGTTGCAATCTCATGCTTCATTATATCATTTTGAGAGTTTGATACATACTAATGGCAATATGCATGGGTTGTGAAATTGGCCCTAATATGATAGGTATTCAAGAGGGATATAATAAAAAATTAATGTATATCACTGAATATGATAAGTTTGATTCCTTGCAATAGTTTTGCGATATTAAGATGGTAATATGTGGGAGGTACTAGTGAATGATTGTGGTTCAGTAAGAATATTAGTGTTAAGGTTTGTGATTCTCGAAGCATATACGTATAGTCTCTCGTTATGCTAAGAAGTTGGAGCATGATTTACTATTGATTGTCTTATGAGTGGCGGTCGGGGAAGAGCGATGGTCTTTGCCTACCAATCTATCCCCTAGGGCCATGCGTAGTAGTACTTTGCGTCGAGGGCGAATAAACTTTTGCAATAATTATATGATTTCTTTATGACTAATGTGAGTCCATCGATTATACGCACTCTCACTTTTCCACATTTGCTAGCCTATTCGGTGCCGTGCATTGCTTTTTTTCACCTCGAGAGTTGGTGCAAACTTCGCCGGTCCATCCAAACCCCGTGATATGATACGCTCGATCACACATAAGACTCCTTATATCTTCCACAAAACAGCCACCATACCTACCTATTATGGCATTTCATAGCCATTCTGAGATATATTGCCATGCAACTTCCACCATTCCGTTTTTATGACACACATCATTGTCATATTGCTTTGCATGATCATATAGCTGACATAGTATTTGTGGCTCATCTACCATTCATCATTTTTATACATGTTACACTAGCATCATTGCACATCCTGGTACACTGCCAGAGGCATTCATATAGAGACATATTTTGTTCTAGTATCGAGTTGTAATTTTGAGTTGTAAGTAAATAGAAGTGTGATGATCATCATGATTCATTATTAGAGCATTGTCCCAGTGAGGAAATAAAATTCGAAAAGAGAGAGAGAAAAGAGGCCAAAAAGTGCCCACCAAAAAAAGGAAAAAAAGGAAAAAAAAGAAGAAACAAAAGAAAAAAATGAGAGAAAAAGAGAGAAGGGCAATGTTACTATCCTTTACCACACTTGTGCTTCAAAGTAGCACCATGTTTTTCATATGGAGAGTCTCCTGTGCTTTCATTTTCATATACTAGTGGGAATTTTTATTATAGAACTTGGCTTGTATATTCCGATGATGGGCTTCCTCAAATGCACGAGGTCATCATGAGCAAGAAAGTTGGATGCTCACCCACTTTGTTTTATTTTTGAACTTTCATACACTTATAGCTCTTAGTGCATCTGTTGCATGGCAAACCCTACTCCTTGCATTGACATCAATTCATGGGCATCTCCTTAGCCCGTTGATTAGCCTCATCATTGTGAGACTTCTTCCTTTTTGTCTTCTCCATATTAATCTGTACCACTGTATTCTATTCCACCCATAGTGCTACATCCATGGCTTACGCTCACGTATTGCGTGGGGGTTGAAGAAGCTGAAGCGCATTAAAAAGTATGAACCAATTGATCGGCTTGTCATCAGGGTTGTGCATGATAAATACTTTATGTCAAGAAGATGGAGCATTACAAGACTATATGATTTTGTAGGGATAACTTTCTTTAGCATTTTTATTTTCAAAGGAATGATTGCTTGTTAGTATGCCTAAGTATTTATGTCTTTATATCAAACTATAGACCATTACCTTGAATCATTTGGATCTAATGTTCATACCTAAAAGAGAATACACGATGAATATGATAGGTAGCATTACACATCAAAAAATTTGTTTTTATCATTTACCTACTCGAGGACGAGCATGAATTAAGCTTGGATATGCTTGATTCATCTCCAACGTATCTATAAATTTTTTATTGTTCCATGCTATTATAGTATCAATCTTGGATGTTTATATGCAATTATATATCTTTTTTTATTGTTCCATGCTATTATAGTATCAATATTGGATAGTTTCTAGATGATTTCTTCTCTCTCTTTGATCTTTAATACAATGTTCTCCTCGATGTTCTTGGAGATCTATTCGATGTAATCTTGTTTTGCGGTGTGTTTGTTGGGATCCAATGAATTGTGGGTTTATGATCATATTATTCATGAGAAATATTTGAGTATTTTATGAATTCTTTTATGCATGATTATTATAGCTTTGTATTTCTCTCCGATCTATCTGTTTGGTTCGGCCAACTAGATTGATTTATCTTGCAACGGGAGAGGTGCTTTACGATGGGTTGGATCTTGCAGTGCTCAATCCTAGTGACAGAAAGGGACATGACATGTATTTTAATCGTTGCCATTAAGGATAAAAATATGGGGTTTATTCATATTGATTGGGTTTACTTTGTCTACATCATGGCATCTTGCTTAAGGTGTTACTCTGTTTTTATTAACTTAATACCCTAGATGCATGCTGGATACCGGTTGATGGGTGGAGTAATAGTAGTAGATGCAGGCAGGAGTCGGTCTACTTGTCTCAAACGTGATGCCTATATACATGATCATTGCCTTGAATATCGTCATAACTATGTGCTTTTCTATTAATTGCCCAATAGTAATTTGTTTACCCACCATATGCTTTTATTCAAGAGAGAAACCTCTAGTGAAAACTATGCCCCCTAGGTCTACTTTTATCATATATAAAATCCAAAAATACCTTGCTACAATTTATTTATCATTCTTTTATTTATTTATTTTGTTTTACTTTATGTATCTACCACTACAAGATTTGATGCTTGCAGTTAACCGCCTAGGGGATTGACAACCCCCTTGTTTGCATTGGGTGCAAGTATTTGCTTTTCTATGTGTAGGTAGTGCTAAAGAATATTTATGTGGCTCTCCTATTGGATTGATAAACTTGGTTCTTATCTGGGGGAAATACTTATCTTTATTCTACTGCTTCATCCTCTCCTCTTCAAGGAAATCCCAATGCAGCTCACAAGTAGCAGGGCTCAACAGTTTGTGGCTCATCATCTCTCCTCGTGGTAAGCTTGTACACAACATGAGATGTCTGTTTTCTTACTCCCTTCTTCCCTGTAACCTTGGCTATGGATTTATTTGCAGCTGGCCATGTGCTTGTTGTAGTGCCATACTCCTTAGCTAGCACAACTTTCTTCTTCTTAGAGGGCACTTCCTCAACATGGAAGTACTCATCCTCAGAATCTGAATTCTTCTTCTTTCTTGTCCTCGTGGCAGCTTTGGGTAAGCTTGGAGAAGTCCATACACCCTCATGATAGCTCTATTCAGCACTTGATCCAGCATCTAGATCAATACTGATCTCTCTAGAATCATTCTGACTATCACTGGCATCAGACATTTTTGACAACTAGCCCTATGAATAGGTTAGGTGAGGCGGAGTGGATGAGTATCTCAAAATGCACGTAGTTTTTGAAAATATTCAAATTCAAACTCTGGTTTTAGTTTTTTACAGAGAGCATTTTGGAGTGACCGAGTTGAAATTTTCAGTAGCACCGAGGCAACAACTGGAACTAGGGTTTGTACTTTCGGTCAGACCAAAGCAGACTCTGGTTTCACTGAAGCGCACATGTAGCTACAGAGACCAACTTGGTGACACCGACCAGTACCATTCGTTTTCACAAAAATTTCACTACATGCAATGGCCGTGGCCAAATCGATGACGCCGGGTTGCCTCAAATCGGTCGATCTGAGATGAACACGGTAAAACTCTAAACCTAAAATCCAAAATCGAGATATTGCTAGGAATTTAACGAATCTCAATCCATGGCAAGATCTAAACTAGCCAATCATGCATAAAATCAGAATATGGAGGAAGCACGGGAGGGAGCGAATTTCACCCTAACTTGGTGGAGATCCCCTATGGCGGCAATGGCGGAGGTGATTTTCGAAGACGTCAGCGGAATCCAATGGTGAGGGTGGGCTAGAGAAGAGGGTGATGGTCCGAGGAGCAGGGCGATGGCAGCAATGGGGTGCAGGGGTGTAACGATTGAAGTCAACATACGGTTCACAGACATATATATACCCGTGTGCTGTCGGTAGAACCGATCTAAATGAATCGATCTCATCGAGATGCGTAACTACCAGAGACAGTGAGCTTCGGTGAAGCCAAGTTTTTCAAGTCGGTCATACCGAGATGGAAATAAAGATTAGTCTAAGTGCTTTTGATGGAGTCGAATTTGTGTGAATCGGTTTGTTCGAAAATACACTTAGAGGGTTTTGGAAGTCAACCCTAATCACATCGGTGACTCTGAGTGCTTCTCACCTGGAGGATCCGAAAATGAGCTTGTTCAAATTTTGGTGATATTGCATGAAGAGAATTTTAGACAGGATGAGATAGATAGCTAGAGAAGGTGCTTTGGCATTCTTGTACATCCACTTGACCAGATGAAACCAATCACAATCAAACTACAAATGGATGTCCTCGAATGAGAAATATGCATTGCAACATGCTCACACAATAAGATAGAGAATAAAATATGTCAAACATGCACAATCAACACTAGCAACTATCAAACAATGGGCAATAACATAGTCATCTATATATGAGTATATTGACTTAGGAGCCAAATGAGAACATTTGATCATAGGTCATACTCATCGTTTAAGCACAAGTGGGGTTACCACTTTTACATAAAGCATTAATGTGTTCACACCATTACAATTGCTTTGAATCAAGTCTTAGAGTAAAGCTCCCCCTAGATGTGATATCCCCCAAGGAGGGATGAACTAACCTTGGGTTTTGTCAATGATGACTTCATGTAGATATTGTAAATGTGGATGCTCAAAGTTGATGTAGTCTACCAAGAGATGGTAGCAATCCTTGGAGTTTTTCACTTTAAATACCTACATGAGTTAGTCCCACAAGGAACAAACAAGGATCCATAGACATAGAGCGAAATGCACATAACATGATGTCCATGAATGCATTGAATACCTTGTCCGTTGTCTTACCAACAAGAGGGTTTATGACTCCATGAACTAGTGCAAGATGTTGAGGTTGGTTACACAAGTTCTTACCATGAATGAATATGAGTGAAATTTGTTGGCGGGGTCAACCTCAAGAACTCTCTAGTTATTATTCTTTGGGACCCACATCAACTTGATGGGAATCCTTCGAGTTGTAGTAGCACTTGATGAAGTCTTCGGAACCCATTTGACCAAAGCTTGAGGTGGTTCTTCAAATGAGCCAATCTCTTCTTGAAGCTTGTCCTCGGCTTTTAGCTTGTGGTCTTGTGGTGGAAGTGTTGAGGAACGTAGTAATTTCAAAAAATTTCCTACGCACACGCAAGATCATGGTGATGCATTGCAACGAGAGGGGAGAGTGTTGTCCACGCACCCTCGTAGACCATAAGCGGAAGCGTTATGACAACGCGGTTGATGTAGTCGTACATCTTCACGATCCGACCGATCCGAGTACCGAACGTACGGCACCTCCGAGTTCAGCACACTTCAGCTCGATGACGATCCCCGGACTCCGATCCAGCAGGGTGTCGGGGATGAGTTCCATCAGCACGACGGTGTGGTGACGATGATGATGTTCTACCGACGCAGGGCTTCACCTAAGCACCACAACAATATGACCGAGGTGGAATATGGTGGAGGGGGGCACCGCACACGGCTAAGGAACGATCATGAAGATCAATTTGTGTGTTCTAGGGTGCCCCCTGCCCCCGTATATAAAGGAGCAAGGGAGGGGGTGGCCGGCCAAGGAGGAGGCGCACCAAGTAGTAGGAGTAGGAGTCAAGGAAAGGGGGAAGAGAAGAGAAGGAAGGAGGGGGCGCAGCCCCTCCCCCTAGTCCAATTCAGACTAGGCCTTGGGGGGGCGCCCAACCTCTCCTCTCTTTTCCCCCTAAAGCCCAATAAGGCCCATATACTCCCCGACGAATTCCCGTAACTCTCCGGTACTCCGAAAAATACCCGAATCACTCGGAACCTTTCTGAACTCCGAATATAGTCGTCCAATACATCGATCTTTATGTATCAACCATTTCGAGACTCCTCGTCATGTCCCCGATCTCATCCGGGACTCCGAACTCATTCGGTACATCAAAACTCATAAACTCATAATATAACTGTCATCGTAACGTTAAGCGTGTGGACCCTACGGGTTCGAGAACTATGTAGACATGACCTAGAAATGTTTTCGGTCAATAACCAATAGTGGAACCTGGATGTTCATATTGGCTCCTACATATTCTACGAAGATCTTTATCGGTCAAACCGCATAACAACATACGTTGTTCCCTTTGTCATCGGTATGTTACTCGCCCGAGATTCGATCGTCGGTATCCAATACCTAGTTCAATCTCGTTACCGGCAAGTCTCTTTACTCGTTCCGTAATACATCATCCCATAACTAACTCATTAGTTACAATGCTTGCAAGGCTTAAGTGATGTGTATTACCGAGAGGGCCCAGAGATACCTCTCCGACAATCGGAGTGACAAAACCTAATCTTGAAATACGCCAACCCAACATGTACCTTCGAAGACACCAGTAGAGCACCTTTATAATCACCCAGTTACATTGTGACGTTTGGTAGCACACAAAGTGTTCCTCCGGTAAACGGGAGTTGCATAATCTCATAGTTGTAGGAACTTTGTATAAGCCATGAAGAAAGCAATAGCAACATACTAAACGATCAAGTGCTAGGCTAACGGAATGGGTCAAGTCAATCACATCATTCTTCTAATGATGTGATCCCGTTAATCAAATGACAACACATGTCTATGGTCAGGAAACATAACCATCTTTGATTAATGAGCTAGTCAAGTAGAGGCATACTAGTGACATTAAGTTTGTCTATGTATTCACACATGTATCATGTTTCCGGTTAATACAATTCTAGCATGAATAATAAACATTTATCATGAAATAAGGAAATAAATAATAACTTTATTATTGCCTCTAGGGCATATTTCCTTCAGTCTCCCACATGCACTAGAGTCAATAATCTAGTTCACATCACCATGTGATTAACACCCATAGTTCACATCACCATGTGATTGACACCCATAGTTCACATCGTCATGTGATCAACACCCAAAGGGTTTACTAGAGTCAATAATCTAGTTCACATCGCTATGTGATTAACACCCAAAGAGTACTAAGGTATGATCATGTTTTGCTTGTGAGAGAAGTTTAGTCAACGGGCCTGTCACATTCAGAGCCGTATGTATTTTGCAAATATTCTATGTCTACAATGCTCTGCACGGAGCTACTCTAGCTAATTGCTCCCACTTTCAATATGTATCCAGATTAAGACTTAGAGTCATCTGGATCAGTGCCAAAACTTGTATCGACGTAACCCTTTACGACGAACCTTTTGTCACCTCCATAATTGAGAAACATATCCTTATTCCACTAAGGATAATTTTGACCAATGTCCAGTGATCTACTCCTAGATCACTATTGTACTCCCTTGCCAAAACAGGGAAGAGTATACAATAGGTCTGGTCAATAGCATGGCATACTTTTATAGAACCTATGGCTGAAGCATAGGGAATGACTTTCATTCTCTTTCTATTTTCTGCTGTGGTCTGGATTTGAGTCTTACTCAATTTCACACCTTGTAACACAGGCAAGAAACTCTTTCGTTGACTGTTCCATTTTGAACTACTTCAAAATCTTGTCAAGGTATGTACTCATTGAAAAAAACTTTTCAAGCGTCTTGATCTATCTCTATAGATCTTGATGCTCAATATGTAAGCAGCTTCACCGAGGTCTTTCTTTGAAAAAACTCCTTTCAAACTCTCCTTTATGCTTTGCAGAATAATTCTACATTATTTCCGATCAACAATATGTCATTCACATATACTTATCAGAAATGCTGTAGTGCTCCCACTCACTTTCTTGTAAATACAGGCTTCACCGCAAGCCTGTATAAAACTATATGCTTTGATCAACTCATCAAAGCATATATTCCAACTCCGAGATGCTTGCACCATTCCATAGATGGATCGCTGGAGCTTGCATATTTTGTTAGCATCTTTAGGATTGACAAAACCTTCTGGTTGCATCACATACAACTCTTTCTTTAATAAATCCATTAAGGAATGCAGTTTTGTTTATCCATTTGCCAGATTTCATTAAATGCGGCAATTGCTAACATGATTCGGACAGACTTAAGCATAGATACGAGTGAGAAACTCTCATCGTAGTCAACACCTTGAACTTGTCGAAAACCTTTTGCGACAATTCTATCTTTGTAGATAGTAACACTACTATCAGCGTCCGTCTTCCTCTTAAGGATCCATTTAATCTCAATGGCTTGCCGATCATTTGGGCAAGTCAATCAAAGTCTATACTTTGTTCTCATACATGGTTCACATCTCAGATTTCATGGCCTCAAACCATTTCGTGGAATCTGGGCCCATCATCGCTTCCTCATAGTTCATAGGTTCATCATGGTCAAGTAACATGACCTCCAGAATAGGATTACCGTACCACTCTGGTGCGGCCCGTATTCTGGAAGACCTACGAGGTTCTGTAGTAACTTGATCTGAAGTTTCATGATCATCATCATTAGTTTCCTCACTAATTGGTGTAGGAATCACTTGAATTGATTTCTGGTGATGAACTACTTTCCAATTTGGGAGAAGGTACAAATTACCTTATCAAGCTCTACTTTCCTCCCACTCCCTTCTTTCGAGAGAAACTCCTTCTCTAGAAAGGATCCATTCTTGGCAACGAATGTCTTGCCTTTTGGATCTGTGATAGAAGGTGTACCCAACATTTTGGGTATCCTATGAAGACGCACTTTTCTGATTTGGGTTCAAGCTTATCATGTTGAAACTTTTTCACATAAGCATTGCAACCCAAACTTTAAGAAATGACAACTTTGGTTTCTTGCTAAACCATAATTCATACGGTGTCGTCTCAACGGATTTTATATGGTGCCCTTTTAACGTGAATGCAGCTGTCTCTAATGCATAACCCCAAAACGATAATGGTAAATCAGTAAGAGACATCATAGATCGGACCATATCCAATAAAGTGCGGTTACGATGTGTGGACACACCATAACATTGTGGTGTTCCAGGTGGCGTGAGCTGTGAAGCTATTCCACATTATTTTAATTGAAGACCAAATTCCTAACTCAAATATTCGTCTCCGCGATCAGATCGCAGAAATTTTATTTTCTTGTTACGATGATTTTTCCACTCTCTGAAATTCTTTGAACCTTTCAACTATTTCAGACTTATGTTTCATCAAGTAGATATACCCATATCTGCTCAAATCATCTGTGAAGGTCAGAAAATAACGATACCCGCCACGAGCCTTAATACTTATTGGTCTGCATACATCAGTATGTATTATTTCCAACAAGTTTGTTGCTCATTCCATTGTTCCGAAGAACGGAGTTTTAGTCATCTCACCCAAAGGCACGGTTCGCAAGCATCAAATGATTCATTACCAAGTGATTCTGAAAATCCATCTTTATGGAGTTTGTTCATGCGCTTTACACCGATATGACCCAAACGGCAGTGCCATAAATAAGTTGCACTATCATTATTAACTTTGCATCTTTTGGCATCAATATTATGAATATGTGTATCACTACGATCGAGATCCAACAAACTATTTTCATTGGGTGTAATACCATCGAAGGTCTTATTCATGTAAAGAGAATAACAATTATTCTCTAACTTTAAATGAATAACCGTATCGCCATAAACATGATCAAATCATATTCATGCTTAACGCAAATGCCAAATAACATTTATTTAGGTTTAACACTAATCCCGAAAGTATAAAGAGTGTGCGATGATGATCATATCAATCTTGGAACTACTTCCAACACTCATCGTCACTTCCCCTTCAACTAGTCTCTGTTTATTCTGTAACTCCTGTTTCGAGTTACTAATCTTAGCAACCGAACAAGTATCAAATACTCAGGGGCTACTATAAACACTAGTAAGGCACACATCCGTAACCTGTATATCAAATACACCCTTGTTCACTTTGCCATCCTACTTATCCACCAAATATTCAGGGCATTTCCGCTTCCAGTGACCATTTCCTTTGCAGTGTAAGCACTCAGTTTCAGTCTTTGGTCCAGCTTTGGGCTTGAAGTTCCCTTTCTTTCCCTTTGCCCTTTTCTTGAAACTAGTGGTCTTGTTTACCATCAACATATGATGCTCCTTCTTGATTTCTACCTTCGTCGATTTCAACGTCACGAAGAGCTCGGGAATCGTTTTCGTCATCCCTTGCATACTATAGTTCATCACGAAGTTCTAGTAACTTGGTGATGGTGACTAGAGAACTCTGTCAATCACTATCTTATCTGGAAGATTAACTCCCACTTGATTCAAGCGATTGTAGTACCCAGACAATCTGAGCACATGCTCACTAGTTGAGCGATTCTCCTCCATCTTTTAGCTTTAGAACTTGTTGGAGACATCATATCTCTCAACTCGGCTATTTGCTTGAAATATTAACTTCAACTCCTGGAATATCTCATATGGTCCATGACGTTCAAAACGTCTTTGAAGTCCCGATTCTAAGCCGTTAAGCATGGTGCACTAAACTATCAAGTAGTCATCATACTGAGCTAGCCAAACGTTCATAACGTCTGCATCTGCTCCTGCAATAGGTTTGTCACCTAGCGGTGCATTGAGGACATAATTCTTCCGTGCAGCAATGAGGATAAACCTCAGATCGGGATCCAATTCGCATCATTGCTACTAACATATTTCAACACAATTTTCTCTAGGAACATATCAAAATAAACATATGAAAGCAACAACACAAGCTATTGATCTACAACATAATTTGCAAAATACTACCAGGACTAAGTTCATGATAAATTTAAGTTCAATTAATCATATTACTTAAGAACTCCCACTTAGACAAACATCTCTGTAGTCATATAAGTGATCACGTGATTCAAATCAACTAAACCATAACCGATCATCACGTGAGATGGAGTAATTTTCAATGGTGAACATCACTATGTTGATCATATCTACTATATGATTCACGCTCAACCTTTCGGTCTCCGTGTTCCGAGGCCATATCTGCATATGCTAGGCTCGTCAAGTTTAACCTGAGTATTCCGCGTGTGCAAAACTGGCTTGCAACCGTTGTAGATGGACGTAGAGCTTATCACACCCGATCATCACGTGGTGTCTGGGCACGACGAACTTTGGCAACGGCGCATACTTAGGGAGAACACTTCTTGATAATTTAGTGAGAGATCATCTTAAAATGCTACCGTCAATCAAAGCAACATAAGATGCATAAAGGATAAACATCACATGCAATCAATATAAGTGATATGATATGGCCATCATCATCTTGTGCTTGTGATCTCCATCTCCGAAGCACCATCGTGATCACCATCGTCATCGGCGCGAAACCTTGATCTTCATCGTAGCATCGTTGTCATTTACACCATCTATTGCTTCTACGACTATCGCTACCGCTTAGTGATAAAGTAAAGCAATTACAGGGCGTTTGCATTTCATACAATAAAGCGACAACCATATGGCTCCTGCCAATTGCCGATAACTTCGGTTACAAAACATGATCATCTCATACAATAAAATATAGCATCACGTCTTGACCATATCACATCACAACATGCCCTGCAAAAACAAGTTAGACGTCCTCTACTTTGTTGTTGCAAGTTTTACGTGGCTGCTACGGGCTTAGCAAGAACCGTTCTTACCTACGCATCAAAACCACAACGATAGTTCGTCAAGTTAGTGCTGTTTTAACCTTCGCAAGGACCGGGTGTAGCCACACTCGATTCAGCTAAAGTGAGAGAGACAGACACCCGCCAGCCACCTTTAAGCACGAGTGCTCGTAACGGTGAAACCAGTCTCGCGTAAGCGTATGCGTAATGTCGGTCCAGGCCGCTTCATCTCACAATACCGCCGAACCAAAGTATGACATGCTGGTAAGCAGTATGACTTGTATCGCCCACAACTCAGTTGTGTTCTACTCGTGCATATGACATCTACGCATAAAACTAGCCTCGGATGGCACTGATGGGGAACGTAGTAATTTCAAAAAATTTCCTACGCACACGCAAGATCATGGTGATGCATTGCAACGAGAGGGGAGAGTGTTGTCCACGTACCCTCGTAGACCATAAGCGGAAGCGTTATGACAACGCGGTTGATGTAGTCGTACGTCTTCATGATCCGACCGATCCGAGTACCGAACGTACGGCACCTCCTAGTTCAGCACACGTTCAGCTAGATGACGATCCCCGGACTCCGATCCAGCAGGGTGTCGGGGATGAGTTCCGTCGGCACGATGGTGTAGTGACGCTGATGATGTTCTACCGACGCAGGGCTTCGCCTAAGCACCGCAACAAATATGACCGAGGTGGAATATGGTGGAGGGGGCACCGCACACCGCTAAGGAACGATCACGAAGATCAACTTGTGTGCTCTAGGGTGCCCCCTGCCCCCGTATATAAAGGAGCAAGGGAGGGGGTGGCCGGCCTAGGAGGAGGCGCACCAAGGAGGAGTCCTACTCCCACCGGGAGTAGGATTCCCCCCCTTCCAAGTAGTAGGAGTAGGAGTCAAGGAAAGGGGGAAGAGAAGAGAAGGAAGGAGGGGGCGCAACCCCTCCCCCTAGTCCAATTCGGACTAGGCCTTGGGGGGGCGCCCAACCTCTCCTCTCTCTTTCCCGTAAAGCCCAATAAGGCCCATATACTCCCCGGCGAATTCCCGTAACTCTCCGGTACTTCGAAAAATACCCGAATCTCTCGGAACCTTTCCGAACTTTGAATATAGTCGTCCAATATATCGATCTTTACGTCTCGACCATTTCGAGACTCCTCGTCATCTCCCCGATCTCATATGGGACTCCGAACTCCTTCGGTACATCAAAACTCATAAAATCATAATATAACTGTCATCGTAACGTTAAGCATGCGGACCCTACGGGTTCGAGAACTATGTAGACATGACCTAGAACTGTTTCCGGTTAATAACCAATAGTGGAACCTGGATGTTCATATTGGCTCCTATATATTCTACGAAGATCTTTATCGGTCAAACCGTATAACAACATACGTTGTTCCCTTTGTCATCAGTATGTTACTCGCCCGAGATTCGATCGTCAGTATCCAATACATAGTTCAATCTCGTTATCGGCAAGTCTCTTTACTCGTTCCGTAATACATCATCCCGTAACTAACTCATTAGTTACAATGCTTGCAAGGCTTAAGTGATGTGTATTACCGAGAGGGCCCAGAGATACCTCTCCGATAATCGGAGTGACAAAACCTAATCTCGAAATACGCCAACCCAACATGTACCTTCGGAGACACTTGTAGAGCACCTTTATAATCACCCAGTTACGTTGTGACGTTTGGTAGCACACAAAGTGTTCCTCCGGTAAACGGGAGTTGCATAATCTCATAGTTGTAGGAACTTTGTATAAGCCATGAAGAAAGCAATAGCAACATACTAAACGATCAAGTGCTAGGCTAACGGAATGGGTCAAGTCAATCACATCATTCTCCTAATGATGTGATCCCGTTAATCAAATAACAACACATGTCTATGGTCAGGAAACATAACCATCTTTGATTAATGAGCTAGTCAAGTAGAGGCATACTAGTGACATTAAGTTTGTCTATGTATTCACACATGTATCATGTTTCCGGTTAATAAAATTCTAGCATGAATAATAAACATTTATCATTAATGAGGAAATAAATAATAACTTTATTATTGCTGTAGGGCATATTTCCTTCAGGAAGGTCATCTTGTGCTTGTGTTCCCTCAAAAGAAGTGGGGTCATACCTCTCTTGTTGAGGAACAAACTTCGTCTTGGGGTATTGATCTTCTTCCCACTCAACTCCATTGGAATTGAACTTTCGTTGAAAACCAATACGTTGGTTCTTCCAGTGCCTTCCTTGCTTGCGCACAATTCCCTCAAATTGCTTACTTCTGACAAGGCTCTTGTAGACACCTTTTTATATAATTCCTTTCAATAGATTGTTTTTTTGCTCAAGTGTAACTTGGCTAAGAGAATCATTAGTGGAATCAACAGAACTACTAGAAGAAACAATACTGGATTTAGCATTGTTATTGCTGCTACTAGAGGTAGAACATTTCTTACTCTTGTTACTAGCTTGGGTAGATTTAACTTGTGGCGTAAAAGTAGACAAGAGAAGACATTTGGCAATGTAAGAAGAACTATTCTTTCGAATATCATCATTGATTACTTTTAGAAGCTCATGCTCTTGCTCTTGCTCTAAATTTAGCTTCTCAAAGCGTAGCTTCTCGTGAGTTCTGAGGAGCTCTCTATATGATCTTATCGAGTTGTTTCATGAGATAACTTAAGAGTGTTTAGTTCTTTAGTTAGATGCTCAATCTCCTTAGAATTTTCATCCGTTGCATCTTGACTATCATGATTACTAGCAAGTTCATTATATCTCACATCACTAGTTCTATCAACAAGCAAATCATCATCACCTAGCAAATCATCCTCATCACTATTGTAATCAAGATACTCAGGGTGTGATACCTTGGGGCCTTTAGCCATGAAGCATCTTCCAATTCCTTTATTTGGTGAATCAAATATGTCATGGGAATTGGAGTATACGAGAGAAAGTCCGGCAACACCTTCATCTTGACAATAGTCGGAGTGATAAATTCTCTCGGAGTGGTTGTCCGAGTCGGAGCCGGAGACCCATTCACCAACATGAGCTTGATGTCTTCTTCTAGAATAGCTCTTAGTTAACTTGTCCTTCCTTTTTGAATCCTTGTTCCTTTGAGAAGGTCTTCGTTCATAGCGATCATCTCTACTACTCTCTCTATGAGTTGATTCATCTCTTCTACTTTTTCTTCTAGGTGAGTCCTCTCTTTTCTTGTGAGGTGTCGTACACTCATTTGAGTTGTGTTGGGGTCTTCTACAATTATAGCAATTACTGTCATGACTTGGTGATCTTTGCTCATAGTGTTTTGAGTTGGATCTTCTCTGTTCGCTTCTATGCTTGTAGAACTTGTTGAAGTTCTTCACCATTAGGCTTATCTCCTCATTGGATACTAGTTTGTCACTTGATGAGCATCACTTGAGGCTTTGTATGCACCACTCGACTTGTTGTGGAGCTCATCCTTATCCTTGAGTGACATCTCATGAGCAACAATCCTACCAATGACTTCATTGGGCTTGAGATCTTTGTAATTGGGCATCATTTGGATCAATGTGCACATGGTATCATATTTTCCATCCAAGGCTCCAAGGATATTCTTGATGATGAATTTGTCAGTCGTCTCTTCACTTCCTAAGCCGGCAATCTCATTTGTGATGAGCGCAAGCCTAGAGTACATTTCGGCGAGTACTTCACCATCCTTCATTTTGAACTTGTCAAGTTGACTTTGAAGCACATACAACTTGGATTCCTTGACGGACTCGGTACCTTCGTGCATATCAACCAAAGTATCACAAATTACTTGACAGACTCGAGGCGGCTAATCTTGTTGAACTCATCGGGGCACAAACCATTGAAGAGAATGTCACATGCTTGAGTTTTGTATTGCAACATCTTCAATTCTTCCGCGGTTACTTCACAATCTGGTTCTTTACCATCCTCAAAGAATTCACCTTGCAAGCCAACACAAACAACAACCCAAACAGTGGGGTTATGACCAAGAATATGCATTTTTCATCTTATGCTTCCAACTAGAAAAGTTTGTACCATCAAAATATGGGCCTCTACGGTGATAGTTTCCCTCACTAGATGACATTCTATCTTAGGTTATGAGACCAATGCAATGGAGACCAAAGCTCAGATACCAATTGTAGGATCTAAAGTATGTGTAGAGGGGGGTGATTAGACTACTTGACTGATGACCCACAAGTATAGGGGATCTATCGAAGTCCTTTTGATAAGTAAGAGTGTCGAACCCAACGAGGAGTAGAAGGAAATGACAAGCGGTTTTTAGTAAGGTATTCTCTAAAGAACTGAAATTATCAGTAACAGATAGTTTTGTGATAAGGTAATTTGTAACGGGTAACAAGTAACAAAAGTAAACAAGGTGCAGCAAGGTGGCCCATTCCTTTTTGTATCAAAGGTTAAGCTTGGACAAACTCTTATATAAAGCAAAGCGCTCCCAAGGACACATGGGAATTATCGTCGAGCTATTTTTCATCATGCTCATATGATTCGAGTTCGTTACTTTGATAATTTGATATGTGGGTGGACCGGTGCTTGGGTATTGCCCTTCCTTGGACAAGCATCCACCTTATGATTAACCCCTCCTGCAAGCATCCGCAACTATGAAAGAAGAATTAAGGTAAACCTAACCATAGCATGAAACATGTGGATCCAAATCAGCCCCTTACGAAGAACCGCATAAACTAGGGTTTAAGCTTCTGTCACTCTAGCAACCCATCATCTACTTATTACTTCCCAATGCCTTCCTCTAGGCCCAAACAATGGTGAAGTGTCATGTAGTCAACGTTCACATAACACCACTAGAGGAGAGACAACATACATCTCATCAAAATATCAAACGAATACCAAATTCACATGACTACTTATAACAAGACTTCTCCCATGTCCTCAGGAACAAACGTAACTACTCACAAATCATATTCATGTTCATAATCAGAGGGGTATTAATATGCATAAAGGATCTGAACATATGATCTTCCACCGAATAAACCAACTAGCATCAACTACAAGGAGTAATCAACACTACTAGCAACCCACAAGTACCAATCTGAGGTTTTGAGACAAAGATCGGATACAAGAGATGAACTAGGGTTTGAGAGGAGATGGTGCTGGTGAACATGTTGATGGAGATGGACCCCCTCCTGATGAGAGGATCGATGGTGATGACGATGGCGACGATTTCCCCCTCCCGGAGGGATGTTTCCCCAGCAGAACAGCTTCGTCGGAGCCCTAGATTGGTTCCGCCAAGGTTCCGCCTCGAGATGGCAGCGCTTCGTCCGGAAAGCTTCCTTATGATTTTCCCAGCGCAAAAGACACCTTATACCAGAAGATGGGCATCAGGGGGCTTCCAGGTGGCCCACGAGGCAGGGGGCACACCCAGGGGGTAGGGCGCCCCCCACCCTTGTGGACAGTGGTGGCCCCCCTCTGCTGCTTTATTCTCCCAATATTTTTAATATGTTCCAAAACTGACTTTCGTGGAGTTTCAGGAATTTTGGATTTGTGCAGAATATGTCTCTAATAATTTGCTCCTTTTCTTGCCCAAAATCCAGCTGCCGACATTCTCCCTCTTCATGTAAACCTTGTAAAATAAGAGAGAAATGGCGTAAGTATTGTGACATAATGTGTAGTGTCGGGGGTTGGGTGCGACATATGCCAAAGGATGGCTTATCATGGGGGAGCGAGTAGAACATCACCGGTGCCTGGAAGCGGGATGAGGCGTAGACACGAACGCCAGCGTACTTTACCCAGGTTCGGGGCTCTCCTAGGAGATAACACCCCTAGTCCTGCTCCGCCGGGTCTCCGCATGATCACTAAGGCACTAGTGAATACAATGGTGCTCCTTGAGCTGTATGCTAGAGGTATAAGGAGGCAGGGCTAGCTCTCTTCTTTGTCTAGGGTGGAAGCTAGTTCTAACAGGTTGGGAACCCTTTGCATGGGTGCCCTGGGGGGTTTATATAGGCCTACCCCCTAGGGGTACAATGGTAATCTGGTCGGGTGCTGGACCCGGCTGTCAGTGTCTCTGGTCGTCGGCTTCTCCGTCGGCAGCTGGGGCCCGCCACTTGGTGGTCCCCGCCGACTGGTCTAGTACGCAGCCGACAGGCCGCCCCCGCCACTGGCGGGTCTGGTTGGTGGCTGATCACTGTAGCCGTGATGCTAATGACGCAGGCTTGGTCAGTGGAGCGTGGCTACAGTCCCGCCGCCTGGTGGGAGATCACTGTAGCCACACTACGTCCTATCTGGTTAATGGTGCACGGGCCTCGAGGAAGGACGTGGCCACCTGCTGGAAGCCGGCCTCCCTCAGGTCCGGCTGGTCCGGCCTCCGCCGTCTTCCGGGCTCTCACTGCCTGGTAGGGCCCGCCGCCTGCAGGCCGTACTGATAGGCCGTCGTGGGAACAGGGCTCCGCCTATCAGGAATGACGTCAAGGGGGTAGTGGCAACAGTGCCGCGTCGTGCGAAGATCTCCGCCTGTACGGGGCACTGTAGCCATGCCAAGCCCAGGATTCGAGGGTGATGGGCTACACTGTAGCCTCACCCAGTCTTGTCCTCTTGATGAGGGGCGCAGACTCTGAGGGCGCTGGGTGGCCGCCTGCTAGAAGCTGGCCTCTCCGGAGGCCGTCTGCTAGGAGCCGGCATGTCTTGGTGCCGTCAGCTGGCGCACGGCTTTCTTCGGGCAGCCGATCGTTGAGCCAGCCGGCCACCGGAAGGCTGCGCTTTATTCTGAAGTCTTGTGGGGCGGAGCCGGCCCAAAGTCGTGAAAGGCTCAAGGACTCGGGTGAGGCTACCACTACTAGGGAAAACCTTATACACAGAACTTTAGCAGTAGCGTGTGTCAAAGAAGCACGCTGGTGCTAAATAGCAGCAGCGAGCCTGCCGAAACCGCACTGCAGATAATGTCGTAGCAGTAGCGCGTCTCGCTGAAAACACGTTACTACTAAAATTATCACGGCTTAGCCGATATGGTACACATAGTACTAGCGATCTACGTTGAACCGCGCTACTGCTACTTTCTTTGTAGCAACGCGTTTTGCTCTAAACTCGCTACTACTAAGGGATATAAAATAAATGAAAAGCAAATAGAAAGGTAATTGAAAATGAAAGAAATAGAAGAAGGTGAAAGGAAAAAAATAAAATGTGAAGAAAAATAAGTGAAAAAGGAGAAAGTTGTAGCAGTAGCGCGTATCGCAGAACGCGCTGTAGCTAATGTAGCAGCAGCGTGTTTCTGGGAAAGCGCTACTGCTACTTCTGACTTAACCACCGCGTTCGTCCTTCCCCACGGCCACTTCCCCCAAATCTCACTACTCCGCTCTCGCCGCCGCCGTCGCCCGTTGGTCGCCGCGCGCTCTCCGCACACCCTCTACGCCGCCCCCGCCCCAGGATTCAACTCCGCCCCCGCCCCCGACCTCAACACCGCCCCGGACGCCGCCCCCGACCTCAACGCCGCCCCGGACGCCGCCCCAAGCCCGGCCTCGACGCCGCCTGCCCCTCTCTCGCCGCAGGCACCTGATCGAGGTGAGCACGCCTGCTCCTCCCCCTCCCCTACCTCTGCCTAGATAGAGTTCTTCAAATTTTAGTTGCATCAAATAGTTAGGGTTCATCTATGGGTGCAAATGAATTGGATACAGATGCGGCTGGGATTTTTTCTTAGGTGATGTTTTCTTAGATGATGAATAAACACTAGTGTAATGCATAATAAAACGAGTAAAATTTGACCTTCTTCTATTTAGTTAGTAAGAACTAGTTAGTAATAACTAGGTACTAATTTGGTGATTTTTTAGTTAAAGCAATTTTTCCCGCCTCGACGTGGACGATGCCTATCCCGCATCCTCGTCGTCGAGTCGGCGGAGGACGACACCTGCTTGACCAGATCGTCCATGTCCGGGCTGGGCTCCACCGGGGTGGTACTGGGAGGCGCTACCTACCGGGGGGCGCAGGTTGGTGAGGAGCCAGCCTGTCGTTGACCCGAACCTTCTTTGGTGGCGGTCGCGTGGGCCAGTGACGATCCAGAGGCTCGAGGACTCCGCGGAGGTGGTGCGTCACCGTGTCAGTGAGGAGGACACGCACGTCCGTTGCTACTTGTTTTCGTTGGATCACAGGCCGTTCTCCAATACCTGGTAGGTTCTCCGGGGATCTCACTGGAGCTATGATCCCGTGATGGTGCCTTCTCTATGGGTGTCCACCGCCCGCGCCGATACCCGTCGTGTGCTAGAGTTTTAGTTGTATTAGTGATGTTATATGTATGACACTATTCGTGATGTATTAGTGATAATATTGGATGATGTACTGACGCATGAGATGATCTACTTTTGCTTATTGAATGCATGCTAATTTGAGTCCTATAAGATATTTTGAAATGTATATCTTGTGTTGTTCAATATCCAAGTGGCCGGTCATGTTTGCAGGTTACACCTTCGAGTGGCCTATGTTTTGCCGGAGTGTTGATTCATTTCCGTTCCGGCAAATTTAAGGCGCTCGATATGTCCTATTTTAGCAAAGGTCATGCCGGATTTTTCCATGAATTTTGGCATGACTTGTGCTAGAATATGTAGGAAATATCGAGTGCCCCGGATTTGTGTGTTGAGTATCTTGGTAGTTGTCTTCGATCGATTTTCAATTAATGTTTTAACTATGAACATAGGAAATGTCTGACGATGAGAAGGATTTCGGTATTTGCAAATACCGCGAAGACGAGCGCGGCCTGTGCGACGGAATCTTCCTAGATGATGATAGGCGCTTCAGCATCAAGCTGGACGAGAACTTCGAAGTGGATACAGTAAGTCACAATGACAAGTCTTTTTTCGTAATTAAGCATGACATCTGCTTCATTTGCTTCAACTTATTTTTTTTTACTATTCTACTAGCGTATCCCCTGCCATGCAAGAGTTTTTGTATTGGATAAGATAGGTTTCAGTCATAGTATGGAGGAAAAGAAAGTTTACTTGAAGACCGAGCATGGTTATATTTTCCATACGAAGTTATACAATTCAGACGACTACACCAATTTTGGATGCAAAACATGGCGAGCACTATGCAAGACTTATGCATTTGAGCCTGATATGGTTATCACCTTTGATATTCGTCCGAAGATGATATTGAAGGTAATACCGACATCTGGGTCGATGTGCAAATGCCTCCAGTTATACCATTATGTAAGTTTCTCAACCATATTTATGTCTTTGATATTGTTTATTCAAAAATAGTTGAGAACTAATTTGTATTGTCAGCTTATTTCCGTGCAAGCAAACATGTCCAACGCTTGGTAGACAGGACCGTATACTGTCCTGGGGCTGAACTCAACTGCGAGGAGCTCAGTCATTATGTTTCATGGCTTGAGGATCTTGATACTGTCAAGACAAATTTTCTTCCTGCATTTAGAAATGTTAGTACTGAAAATGTGCGACCAATAGTGTTCGTAATGAACTACGGTCACATCTATTTAGGAAGGATGGTAAGATTTTTACTATTTATCATCGGTGCATCTTTTCCATACATTATTTTTGAAGCTAAACTTCATTGCTAAGTATGTTACCGTACGATGTTCTTCAACAGGGACTCCCAATGAATGTTGTGCCTTATGGGATCGAGACTAAAGGTACCATGAGTATTATCAGCTTACGGCCAAGATATCCTACAGATTACTTTAGTGCATTCAAGATTAGCGACGGATGCTTAATAGTGCAAGACTGGACCAGATATGTGATGGGGGAGCGCAGAGAAGTACTAGGGGGCAACAAACAGATGCGCTACCCACGATTAGGAGACAGGTTCATCTGCATGCTCCAGTTTGATCAAGGAGGAGAGCTATATATGTTTTATGTTATTTTACCTAAGAGAGAGCAGCAGGAGTGATTAGCTAGCTAGAAATGAGTTTGAGGATGATGATGTGCTATACTATTACTATGATGATAAAATAGCTAGTGTTGGTGGTAATGACTATGATGATTATTATTAGCTAGTGTTAGTGCTGATTAAATAAATACTGTTGGTGGTAATGACTATGATGATGATTAAATAGCTTGTGTTGGCAGATTAGATTCAAGTGGAGGCAACATGTTGTGCACATTGAAAGTACTACTAGTCCAAACTAGATCAAGTTTGGATTAGTAGTATACTTTTGACATGCACCACATATTGCCTCCACTTGAACCTAATCCACCTTCATTTAATACACTGTTATGGACATAATGATGTAAACCTCATAACAGCTGGTATTGTACCAATATTTGTATGATGGCGCATAAATACACTAAAAATAAAAAAAATAAAAAAATACTAGTAGCGATGGAAAGAAAACACGCTGCAAGTAGATACCTTAGCAGTAGCGCGGTAGTGAACAAGCGCTACAGCTATTTGTCCTAGCAGTAGCGCGTGGTGGCACGCGTTACTGCTAAGCAATAGCTGTAGCGCCTTATTAGTAGCGTGGCCACCCGCGCTACTAGTGCGCACAAAACACGCGCTACTGCTAGGGTTTTCCCTAGTAGTGTACCTGTGGCCCATTACTCCGACAATAGTCCCCGAAGTTGGTGAGGCGTCGTGGTCGACGGGCCGTGAAGTCTCAACAGCTTCCCCTCTTGCCGCACTCTGAACGAACGCTCGGTCCGCCTTGTGACACGCCGACTACCGGAGTTGATTTGACATGGCGGGCTCGTCCGCCAATTTCGAACACCAAGGCGGGAAACAGATGTCGTGCCTACTAACACTACTAGGGAAAAGCCTATACACAGAATCCTACCAGCAGCGCTCTTCAAAATACCACGCTACTGCTACTTAGCAGCAGCGCGTGTCCACCAAATGCGCTGCTGACTTAGAAGTGGCAGTAGCGTGTGTATTGCATACGGCGCTACTGCTATAGTTGCCATGACCTTGGCCCCCCGCTAGCTATAGCAGTAGCGCACTTTACTGTAGCGCGTTTTGGCAAATGCACTACAACTATCCCTACCTTATCCCCACGCGCACGACCTGCCCTCTCACTCACACTCTCACACTCGCCCGCGTCAACCGTCGTCGTCCGTCGCCGCCGCCGCCGCCTTCGTCCGTTCGCTGCCGAGGTACTCCCCTCCTTCCGTCCCTCCTCCATCCTCCTCGCACATCCTCCCTCCGCCTGCGGCCGCCCCTCCCTCATTCTCCGCCGCCCTCCTCCCTCCGCCTGCGGCCGCCCCTCCTCCCTCCTCCGTCGGCAGCCCTCCTCCCACTGCCCTCGACCTCGCCGACCCTAGCTACCTCTCCGTCGCCCCCCACCCCCTGCCACTAGTTAGTACTAGATTTAGTAGTAGTAGATGTTAATTTAGGGTTAGCTAGTACTAGATGTTGCTTAGTTAGTACTAGATTTTTAGTAGTAGTAGTGGTAGTTGAACTACTTTAGTTGTAGTTGAACTAGATTAGTAAGTAAATTAATAAACTAGTTGAACTAGTTGAATTAACAGAACTAATCTATTTTTAGTAAGATAATTAATATAACTAGTTGAACTACTTTATTTTTAGAAAGAACTAGTTTTTTTTTCTATTTACAGTAAGTTTATATTTAGTAAGAACTAGTTGAATTAATAAAACTAGTTGAACATGTCATGTTTGTTGTTAGTGATAACTTATATGGTTTCAGGTGACCTCCGTCATCCCCGTCACCGACCCCCTCTGACATCCCCGCCGTCATCCCAGTCACCGACCCCCTCCGACATCGAGGTGAGACCAGCCAAATATCCTTGTATATCTTGTGTTGTTGCTCAAATTGGATATGTAGTTGCCCAAGTGGCCGTTCATGTTCAGTTTACATCTCCGAGTGGCCTATGTTTTGCCGGAGTGTTGATTAATTTCCGTTCCGGCAAATTTCAGGCGCTCGATATGTCCTTTTTTAGCAAAGGTCATGCCGGATTTTGTCGTGAATTCTGGCATGAAAATTAGACGTTGAAATATGATTGTAGGAAATGTCGTACTCGGACGACGACGGTCTCCCGGGGCAGTGTAGCTAGTGCCACGACGATCGAGGTATGTGCGACAGGTTCGTTCGGCTGGACGAAGATCGGCGCTTCAGCATTAAGCTCGAGGAGACCTTCGATTGTGAAACGGTACGCAACAATGACAAGTGGTTTTTTCTCCATTAAGCATGACTTCAACTATTTCAACGTCTAATTTTCATATTTTACAATTCGACTAGCTTATCCCATGCCATGCAAGACGCTATGTCTTGGAGAGGATGGGTTTTGAAGACCATGAAAATTTCGAAACAAAGAAAATACACCTAAGGACCCATCATGATATGGATTTTGAAGTAAACCTATGCAATGCTCAGAGCGTAACCCATTTTGGTTACCAAAATTGGGAAGCACTTTGCAAAATGTATGGTTTTTATGAGGGTATGATTGTCACCATGGATCTTGGTGATCCTGACAGCGAGGAAGACAATATGGACATTTGGGTCCTTGTTGATACGCTTCCGATTGTACCGCTATGTGAGTTTCTCAAACATAGTTATTAACTAATTTATATTGTTTATTTCAAAATAGTTGATAGATTATTTCCATTGACAGCTTATTTTGATTCTTCAAAGACTGTGCGGAAGATGGTAGATAAAACCCACTACACCGAAGGCACCCAATTAACGTATAAGGAGAAAAATCATCTGATCGCATTTTGTACTCTTCTTGAGAATTACAATGACTATTATCGAACTCCTCCAAATTATGGTGAATACGTGCCACTAGTGCATGTGTTGAACAACGATAACTTCTCTGGAGATACCCTGGTAAGATTTTTTTACTATTATGACATCCGTGCATTTTTTGCATACTTCTAAAACTAGTACATCATTGCTAACTATGAAGTTATTATTATGTTTTTCAACAAAAACTCCCGATGGATTGTGTGCCTCATCTGATGTCTCTGCATGGTCGCCTCTCAGTTCTGAACATACTGCCAGGTAAATCTATGGAGCTCACCTGTGCATATCAGATTTCTAAAACCCCGTGAATACATGATCATCAGAGAATGGAAGAAATGTATGGACATTCGCAAGGAGGTTCTTGGAAGTAACATTCAACAAAAGGCAAGAATGGGAGACAGGCTAATCTCCATTCTCCATAATGGAGAGTCAGGGGCTATCTTGTTTTTTGTTATTTTACCTTAGAAAATGTAGTAGGTCTTAATCGAATGTAATAGGTCCTATGAGGTACAATATGTTTATTATGTGGTAATGTGTTAGAGTTGATAATGATGATCTTGAGGAGGTGTTATGTGATGTCAATGATGAAAACGATGATATTGAGGAGGTGTTATATGACAATGATGTATTATGATGCTAAGTTGTTAATGATATGATGATGATGATGATATTATTATATCATTGGGTGAAAGAACCGCGGATTAGTTTCAAGTGGATGGACATTCACTTGGAACTAGTCCACGGTTCTTTCACCCCATGATGTAATAACTCATTATGATGTAAAAACAATCTCTAAATTCCTGTTGTATGAAAACTTGTGTAAAGGTGTATGAATACAACATGAAAAAGAAAAGAAATAAAATACTAAATAATAGTAGTAGCGCGGGTAAGGAGAAGCGCTACTACTAATTACCAGTAGCGATGTTCTAAAGAACCGCTGCTACTAAGTCAATTTAGCAGTAGCGTGTGTCAAGACACGCTATTGCTAAGCATTAGCTGTAGCGCCTTATCAGTAGTGCTCCTGCCCGCGCTACTGATAGGCCCAAAACCTGCGCTGCTGCTAGGCTTTTCCCTAGTAGTGTAAGCTTCCCCAGGCCTGCCGCCAGGCATGAGCACACCAGGCGGCGCACGTTAGCCTCGCCAGCCTGCCACCCCACACTCTCGATGGGACGTGACAGCGGGCCGGGCTTCCCACCACTGGGCCTCGGCACGCGAGCGGATCCGCTGCGGCCGAGGCGGGCGGTTGTGATTCTCGCAAGAGTTACTGTGCAGTAACTCTGCGTAGTAATTGGGGGGTCATGGGGTTGTGGGCGCAGTTAATCCCACGATCCCACGTCTCGCCCCCTCGGCTTCGCAGCCTGAGGGCTATAAATTGGGGGAGGCAGGGGAGCGGCGGAGCACACACGCCCTCCTCCCCATTCTTTCTTCCTCCTCTCTCTTTCTGCCACTGCTGCTCAGTGCCCGCCGTAGCGCTGCCGCAGCTCGCCGTCGTCGAGCTTCTCCTTCCCACGCAGCTCCGCTCGGACGCCATGGCGCGCGAGAAGGGCGGAGACTGGGACGGCTCAACGGTGATCGAGGATCACCTCACCTTCCTCTGGGCCACGCGCCGGATGCCAAACGCGGTCTTCGTCAAGGTGCAGGTTCCTCCGCGGGAGGAGATCTCACCGGCGCCCCAGGGGGACGAGCGGGTCGTCTTCCGCTTGCATCTCCTCCGCGGCTTCGGCCTCCCGGTGAGCAGGTTTCTCCGCTTGTTCATGGACTTCAACCACATCCAGCCGCACCACTTGTCACCCAACACCGTGACGCTGATGTCCGCCTTCGTCACGGCGTGCGAGGGCTACCTCGGCATCCTCCCCACCATCGAGCTGTGGGGAGCTTTCTTCTACGCCAAACTGGGCACCCTCGCAAAGGAGACGGCGGCCGAGTGCGGCACCTTCGTCGCCGTGCGTCGGCCGTCGAAGAAGAATGCCTTCCCAGTCATCAAGCTATCACAGTCGGTGAAATTGTGGCAGCAATCTTACTTCTATGTGGAGAACATCGACCCGGCAGTCGACTTCATCAACCTGCCGCCCTACGAAGCCGGCCCCCCTGTTGGACTTCGGCCCAACTGGGGCTATAAGCCAAAGCCCGTGTCGGCTGATACGGCTGCCGCCATCAGCCGGCTCCGGGTGCTGACGGAGGCGGAGGGTCTCGTGGCGTCCGACCTGCTGATCACCTTCATCGAGTGCCGGGTTCTCCCGTTCCAAGGCCGTCCTCATCTAATCTGTCGGATGAGCGGGCACCGCGACCCAAGCCGGATGTGCACGAAGGAGATGCCGACTGCCGAGGTGGCGAGGATGGTGAATGAGATCTCCGACCTCAAGGTGTCAGAGGGATCCTGGCGGTTCGAGAAGCGGCCGTACTCTCGCGACAACCCGCCGCCTGCCGTAAGTCTCTTAGCTTCTTCTTTTTAGTTCTTGCTTTAGTCTTGATCTTGGTATGAAGTGGTTCCTTCTCTGGAGCGCAGATCTACATGTCTGCGGCGATGGCCGCCATCGTGGGGCCGGGTGGTGATTACCAGCCGGACCAGGAGGTGAGCGACGAGGACGACCCTGACTTGGGGGCGGCCGCCTTGGAGTATGATGCTGTAGGCGGCGGCGAGGAATTAGCTGGCTCCGAAGAAGGCGGCAGCGTGGAGACCTGGCCTAACAACGACGATGACAAAGATGAGCCGCGACCTGCCCAGAGCACCGCTAACACAGGCGCGGGCCCCTCAGCTGGGCCGTTTGCTCGAGGCGGCAAGCGCAGGTGGAAAAAGGGCGCCACCCTGTTCAGCAGCATGCCGAAGAAGCCCTAGAACACGGCCGCAGCGACCAGGCCGAAAGAGGCCGCGGCGAAGGTGGCCAAGTTCCAGAGGCAGCCGAAGGCGCCGCCCATGGTGTCGGCGTAAGTATTTCTCTTACGGTTCCACTTTCTTGCCGATCTGGCCTAAAAAACATCTTTGTCCTTCTTTCTTATCTCAGGGCCCCACTCACCCTCAACAAGTCGGCCGCCGCCTCATTCATCAGGTCGGCGGAGACCTCCACCACCACCCGGTGAATCGATCCAGCTGCCGACCTCCAGAAGGCGCAGGAGCGAAACACGCGGGAGGTGCGCGAGGAGCAGGAAGCCGCACGCTTGGTGAAGGTGGAGGCTGACAAGGCGGAGGCGTCTGTGCTGAGGAAGCTGGCGCAGGCGGAGGCTGATGCCGCAGCAAAGGAGCGGCTTGCGGAGGCCGCACGCCGCTAGGAGCCGCTGCTCGTGAGTCCCCTGAATACCGCGCCACCTCTGCCAGAGTTTGTGGCGATGACTAGGGGAGCCGGCGACGAGCAGCCAGTCATGGATAGGGAGGGCAGCGACGTTTCCATGCCAGACATCATCATGCCTCCGCCACCGCCAACCAGTGGAACGCAATACAGGCAGCCCGCCACCCCGCCGGCGCCACCAGCCGGGAACAAGGTAGTGACAGGCCCAACTCCTGAGGCCCGCACACCCGTGCGCCGCCTTCGACACCGCGACCGCTGGAGGCCGGTGCCGTGAGTTCATCGTGAAGGAAATATGCCCTAGAGGCAATAATAAAGTTATTATTTATTTCCTCATATCATGATAAAATGTTTATTATTCATGCTAGAATTGTATTAACCGGAAACATGATACATGTGTGAATACATAGACAAACATAACGTCACTAGTATGCCTCTACTTGACTAGATCATTAATCAAAGATGGTTATGTTTCCTAACCATAGACATGTGTTGTCATTTGATTAACGGGATCACATCGTTAGGAGAATGATGTGATTGACATGACCCACTCCGTTAGCCTAGCACTTGATCGTTTTGTATGTTGCTATTGCTTTCTTCATGACTTATACATGTTCCTGTAACTATGAGATTATGCAACTCCCGTTTACCGAAGGAACACTTTGTGTGCTACCAAACGTCACAATGTAAATGTGTGATTATAAAGGAGCTCTACAGGTGTCTCCAAAGGTACATGTTGGGTTGGCGTATTTCGAGATTAGGTTTTGTCACTCCGATAGTCGGAGAGGTATCCCTGGGCCCTCTCGGTAATACACATCACTATAAGCCTTGCAAGCAATGTAGCTAATGAGTTAGTTACGGAATGATGCATTACGTAACGAGTAAAGAGACTTTCCGATAACGAGATTGAACTAGGAATTGGATATCGACGATCGAATCTCGGGCAAGTAACATACCGATGACAAAGGGAACAACGTATGTTGTTATGCGGTTTGACCGATAAAGATCTTCATAGAATATGTAGGAGCCAATATGAGCATCCAGGTTCCGCTATAGGTTATTGACCGAGAATAGTTCTAGGTCATGTCTACATAGTTCTCGAACCCGTAGTGTTCGCACGCTTAACGTTACGATGACAATTTTATTATGAGTTTATAAGTTTTGATGTACCGAAGATTGTTCGGAGTCCCGGATGTGATCACGGACATGACGAGGAGTCTCGAAATGGTCGAGACATAAAGGTTGATATATTGGAAGCCTATATTTGGATATCGGAATGGTTTCGGGTGAAATCGAGATTTTACCAGAGCACCGGGGGGTTACCGGAACACTCCCGGGGGTTCATGGGCCTTAGTGGGCCAAGAGGGAGAAGAGGAGGGCCGGCTAGGGCAGGCCGCGCGCCCCCTCCCCCTAGTCCGAATAGGACAAGGAAGGGGGGGGGGGCCCCTTTCCTCTTTCCCCTCCCCCCTTTCCTTCTCCACCAAGGCAAGAGGGGGAAGTCCTACTCTCGGTGGGAGTAGGACTCCTCCAGGCGCACCCCTAGGGGGCCGGCCGCACCTCCCCCTCCCTCCTTTATATACGGGGGCAGGGGGGCACCCTAGGACACACAAGTTGATCTTCGTGATCGTTCCTTAGCCGTGTGCGTTGCCTCCCTCCACCATATTCCACCTCGGTCATATCATCGCGGAGTTTAGGCGAAGCCCTGTGTCGGTAGAACATCATCACCGTCACCACGCTGTCGTGCTGAGGGAACTCATCCCCGACACTTTGCTGGATCGGAGTCCGGGGATCGTCATCGAGCTGAACGTGTGCTGAACTCGGAGGTGCCGTACATTCGGTACTTGGATTGGTCAGATCGTGAAGACGTACGACTACATCAACCGTGTTGACATAACGCTTCCGCTTACGGTCTACGAGGGCACGTGGACAACACTCTCCCCTCTCGTTGCTATGCATCACCATGATCTCGCGTGTGCGTAGGATTTTTTTTGAAATTACTACGTCCCCAACAATGGCATTCGAGCCAGGTTTTATGCATAGATGACATATGCACGAGTAGAACACAAGTGAGTTGTGGGCGATATAAGTCATACTGCTTACCAGCATTTCATACTTTGGCTCAGCGGTATTGTGAGATGAAGCGGCCCGGACCGACATTACGCGTACGCTTACGCGAAACTGGTTTCACCATTACGAGCACTCGTGCTTAAAGGTGACTGGTGGGTGTCTGTCTCTCTCACTTTAGCTGAATCACGTGTGGCTACGCCCGGTCCTTGCGAAGGTTAAAACAGCACTAACTTGACGAACTATCGTTGTGGTTTTGATGCATAGGTAAGAACGGTTCTTGCTAAGCCCGTAGCAGCCACATAAAATTTGCAACAACAAAGTAGAGGACGTCTAACTTGTTTTTGCAGGGCATGTTGTGATGTGATATGGTCAAGACATGATGCTATATTGTATAAAATTTGCAACAACAAAGTAGAGGACGTCTAACTTGTTTTTGCAGGGCATGTTGTGATGTGATATGGTCAAGACGTGATGCTATATTGTATGAGATGATCATGTTTTGTAACCGAAGTTATCGGCAACTGGCAGGAGCCATATGGTTGTCGCTTTATTGTATGAAATGCAAATGCCCTGTAATTGCTTTACTTTATCACTAAGCGGTAGCGATAGTCGTAGAAGCAATAGATGGCATAACGACAACGATGCTACGATGGAGATCAAGGTGTCGCGCCGGTGATGATGGTGATCACGACGGTGCTTCGGAGATGGAGATCACAAGCACAAGATGATGATGGCCATATCATATCACTTATATTGATTGCATGTGATGTTTATCCTTTATGCATCTTATCTTGCTTTGATTGACGGTAGCATTTTAAGATGATCTCTCACTAAAATTATCAAGAAGTGTTCTCCCTGAGTATGCACCGTTGCGAAAGTTCTTCGTGCTGAGACACCACGTGATGATCGGGTGTGATAGGATCTACGTTCAAATACAACGGGTGCAAAATAGTTGCACACGCGGAATACTAAGGTTAAACTTGACGAGCCTAGCATATAACAGATATGGCCTCTGAACACGGAGACCGAAAGGTCGAGCGTGAATCATATAGTAGATATGATCAACATATTGATGTTCACCGTTGAAACTACTCCATCTCACGTGACGATCGAACATGGTGTAGTTGATATGGATCACGTAATCACTTAGAGGATTAGAGGGATGTCTATCTAAGTGGGAGTTCTTTAGTAATATGATTAATTGAACTTAAATTTATTATGAACTTAGTACCTGATAGTATTTTGCTTGTCTATGTTTATTGTAGATAGTTGGCTCGTGCTGTTGTTCCGTTGAATTTTAATGCGTTCCTTGAGAAAGCAAAGTTGAAAGATGATGGTAGAAATTACATGGACTGGGTCCATAACCTGAAGATTATCCTCATTGCTGCACAGAAGAATTACGTCCTAGAAGCACCGCTGGGTGCTAGGCCTGCTGCTGATGCAACTGACGATGTTAAGAACGTCTGGCAGAGCAAAGCTGGTGACTACTCGATAGTTCAGTGTGCCATGCTTTACGGCTTAGAACCGGGTCTTCAACGATGTTTTGAACGTCATGGAGCATATGAGATGTTCCAGGAGTTGAAGTTAATATTTCAAGCAAATGCCCGGATTGAGAGATATGAAGTCTCCAATAAGTTCTATAGCTGAAAGATGGAGGAGAATAGTTCTCTCAGTGAACACATACTCAAAATGTCTGGGTATAATAATCACTTGATTCAACTAGGAGTTAATCTTCCTGATGATAGTGTCATTGACAGAATTCTTCAATCACTGTCACCAAGCTACAAGAGCTTCTTGATGAACTATAATATGCAAGGGATGGACAAGACCATTCCCGAGCTCTTCGCAATGCTAAAAGCCGCCGAGGTAGAAATCAAGAAGGAGCATCAAGTGTTGATGGTCAACAAGACCACCAGTTTCAAGAAAAAGGGCAAAGGGAAGAAGAAGGGGAACTTCAAGAAGAACAGCAAACAAGTTGCTGCTCAAGAGAAGAAACCCAAGTCTGGACCTAAGCCTAAGACTGAGTGCTTCTACTGCAAGCAGACTGGACACTGGAAGCGGAACTGCCCCAAGTATTTGGCGGATAAGAAGGATGGCAAAGTGAACAAAGGTATATGTGATATACATGTTATTGATGTGTACCTTACTAATGCTCTCAATAGTACCTGGGTATTTGATACTGGTTTTGTTGCTAATATTTGCAACTCGAAACAAGGACTACGGATTAAGCGAAGATTGGCTAAGGACGAGGTGACGATGCGTGTGGGAAATGGTTCCAAAGTCGATGTGACCGCGGTCGGCACGCTACCTCTACATCTACCATCGGGATTAGTTTTAGACCTAAATAATTGTTATTTGGTGCCAGCGTTGAGCATGAACATTATATCTGGATCTTGTTTGATGCGAGACAGTTATTCATTTAAGTCAGAGAATAATGGTTGTTCTATTTATATGAGTAATATCTTTTATGGTCATGCACCCTTGAAGAGTGGTCTATTTTTATTGAATCTCGATAGTAGTGATACACATATTCATAGTTTTGAAGCCAAAAGATGCAGAGTTGATAATGATAGTGCAACTTATTTGTGGCACTGCCGTTTAGGTCATATCGGTACAAAGCGCATGAAGAAACTCCATACTGATGGACTTTTGGAATCACTTGATTATTAATCACTTGGTACTTGCGAACCGTGCCTCATGGGCAAGATGACTAAAACACTGTTCTCCGGAACTATGGAGCGAGCAACTGATTTGTTGGAAATCATACATACTGATGTTTGTGGTCCAATGAATGTTGAGGCTCGCGGCGGGTATCGTTATTTTCTCACCATCACAGATGATTTGAGCAGATATGGGTATATCTACTTGATGAAACACAAGTCTGAAACATTTGAAAAGTTCAAAGAATTTCAGAGTGAAGTGGAAAATCATCGTAACAAGAAAATAAAATTTCTACGATCTGATCGTGGAGGAGAATATTTGAGTTACGAGTTTGGTTTACATTTGAAACAATGCGGAATAGTTTCGCAACTCACGCCACCCGGAACACCACAAAACGGTGTGTCCGAATGTCGTAATCGTACTTTACTAGATATGGTGCGATCTATGATGTCTCTTACCGATTTACCGCTATCATTTTGGGGTTATGCTTTAGAGATGGCCGCATTCACGTTAAATAGGGCACCATCAAAATCCGTTGAGACGACACCTCATGAACTGTGGTTTGGCAAGAAACCAAAGTTGTCGTTTCTTAAAGTTTGGGGCTGCGATGCTTATGTGAAGAAACTGCAACCAGATAAGCTCGAACCCAAATCGGAGAAATGTGTCTTCATAGGATACCCAAAAGAGACTATTGGGTACACCTTCTATCACAGATCTGAAGGCAAGATTTTCGTTGCTAAATTCGGATCCTTTCTAGAAAAGGAGTTTCTCTCAAAAGAAGTGAGTGGGAGGAAAGTAGAACTTAATGAGGTAACTGTACCTGCTCCCTTATTGGAAAGTAGTTCATCACAAGAACCGGTTCCTATGACAACTACACCAATTAGCGAGGAAGCTAATGATATTGATCATGAAACTTCGGATCAAGTTTCTACTGAACCTCGTAGGTCTACCAGAGTAAGATCCGCACCAGAGTGGTACGGTAATCCTATTCTGGAGGTCATGTTACTTGACCATGACGAACCTACGAACTATGAGGAAGCGATGACGAGCCCAGATTCCACAAAATGGCTAGAGCCCATGAAATCTGAGATGGGATACATGTATGAGAACATAGTATGGACTTTGGTTGACTTGCCCAATGATCGGCAAGCCATTGAGAATAAATGGATCTTTAAGAAGAAGACTGACGCTGATGGTAATGTAACTGTCTATAAAGCTCGACTTGTTGCAAAAGGTTTTTGACAAGTTCAAGGGGTTGACTACGATGAGACTTTCTCACCCGTAGTGATGCTTAAGTTTGTCCGAATCATGTTAGCAATTGCTGCATTTTATGATTATGAAATTTGGCAAATGGATGTCAAAACTGAATTCTTGAATGGATTTCTGGAAGAAGAGTTGTATATGATGCAACCAGAAGGTTTTGTTGATCCAAAAGGTGCTAACAAAGTGTGCAAACTCCAGCAATCCATTTATGGACTGGTGCAAGCATCCCGGAGTTGGAATAAATGCTTTGATAGTGTGATCAAAGCATATGGTTTTATACAGACTTTTGGAGAAGCCTGTATTTACAAGAAAGTGAGTGGGAGCTCTGTAGCATTTCTGATATTATATGTAGATGACATATTATTAATTGGAAATGATATAGAATTTCTGGATAGCATAAAGGGATACTTGAATAAAAGTTTTTCTATGAAAGACCTCGATGAAGATGCTTACATGTTGGGCATCAAGATTTATAGAGATAGATCAAGACGCTTAATTGGACTTTCACAAAGCACATACCTTGATAAAGTTTTGAAAAAGTTCAAACTGGATCAGGCAAAGAAAGGGTTCTTGCCTGTACTACAAGGTGTGAAGTTGAGTCAAACTCAATGCCCGACCACAGCAGAAGATAAAGAGAAAATGAAAGATGTTCCCTATGCTTCAGCCATAGGCTCTATCATGTATGCAATGCTGTATACCAGACCTGACGTATGCCTAGCAATAAGTTTGGCAGGAAGGTACCAAAGTAATCCAGGAGTGGATCACTGGACAGTGGTCAAGAACATCCTGAAATACCTGAAAAGGACTAAGGATATGTTTCTCGTATATGGAGGTGACAAAGAGCTAGTCGTAAATGGTTACGTCGATGCAAGCTTTGACACTGATCCGGATGATTCTAAATCGCAAACCGGATACGTGTTTTTATTAAACGGTGGAGCTGTAAGTTGGTGCAGTTCTAAACAAAGCGTCATGGTGGGATCTACATGTGAAGCGGAGTACATAGCTGCTTCGGAAGCAGCAAATGAAGGAGTCTGGATGAAGGATTTCATTTCCGATCTAGATGTCATATCTAGTGCATCGGGACCAATGAAGATCTTCTGTGACAATACTGGTGCAATTGCCTTGGCAAAGGAATCCAGATTTCACAAGAGGACCAAGCACATCAAGAGACGCTTCAATTCCATCCGGGACCAAGTCCAGGAGGGAGACATAGAGATTTGCAAGATACATACGGATCTGAATGTTGCAGACCCATTGACTAAGCCTCTTCCACGAGCAAAACATGATCAGCACCAAGACTCCATGGGTGTTAAAATCATTACTGTGTAATCTAGATTATTGACTCTAGTGCAAGTGGGAGACTGAAGGAAATATGCCCTAGAGGCAATCATAAAGTTATTTTTTATTTCCTCATATCATGATAAATGTTTATTATTCATACTAGAATTGTATTAACCGGAAACATGATACATGTGTGAATACATAGACAAACATAACATCACTAGTATGCCTCTACTTGACTAGCTCATTAATCGAAGATGGTTATG
Source organism: Triticum timopheevii (assembly GCA_963921465.1). Lineage (NCBI taxonomy): Eukaryota > Viridiplantae > Streptophyta > Magnoliopsida > Poales > Poaceae > Triticum > Triticum timopheevii. The sequence continues at coordinate 545,149,731 of OY997272.1, forward strand.
TTTCCTAACCATAGACATGTGTTGTCATTTGATTAACGGGATCCCATCGTTAGGAGAATGATGTGATCGACATGACCCATTCCGTTAGCCTAGCACTTGATCGTTTAGTATGTTGCTATTGCTTTCTTCATGACTTATACATGTTCCTGTAACTATGAGATTATGCAACTCCCGTTTACCGAAGGAACACTTTGTGTGCTACCAAACGTCACAACGTAACTGGGTGATTATAAAGGAGCTCTACAGGTGTCTCCAAAGGTACATGTTGGGTTGGCGTATTTCGAGATTAGGTTTTGTCACTCCGATTGTCGGAGAGGTATCTCTGGGCCCTCTTGGTAATGCACATCACTATAAGCCTTGCAAGCAATGTAGCTAATGAATTAGTTACGGAATGATGCATTACGTAACGAGTAAATAGACTTGCCGGTAACGAGATTGAACTAGGTATTGGATACCGACGATCGAATCTCGGTCAAGTAACATACCGATGACAAAGGGAACAATGTATGTTGTTATGCGGTTTGACCGATAAAGATCTTCGTAGAATATGTAGGAGGCAATATGAGAATCCAGGTTCCGCTATTGGTTATTGACCGAGAATAGTTCTAGGTCATGTCTACATAGTTCTCGAACCCGTAGAGTCCGCACGCTTAACGTTACAATGACAGTTTTATTATGAGTTTATAAGTTTTGATGTACCGAAGATTGTTCGAAGTCCCAGGTGTGATCACGAACATGACGAGGAGTCTCGAAATGCCCGAGACATAAATATTGATATATTGGAAGACTATATTTGGATATCGGAATGGTTCCGGGTGAAATCGGGATTTTACCGGAGCACCGGGGGGTTACCGAAACCCTCCCGGGGGTTCGTGGGCCTTAGTGGGCCAAGAGGGAGAAGAGGAGGGCCGGCCAGGGCTGGCCGCGCGCCCCCTCCCCCTAGTCCGAATAGGACAGGAAGGGGGGGGGGGGGCGCCCTCCTTTCCTCTTTCCCCTCCCCCCTTTCCTTCTCCACCAAGGCAAGAGGGGGGAGTCCTACTCCCGGTGGGAGTAGGACTCCTCCAGGCGCACCCCTAGGGGGCCGGCCGCACCTCCCCCTCCCTCCTTTATATACGGGGGCAGGGGGGCACCCTAGGACACACAAGTTGATCTTCGTGATCGTTCCTTAGCCGTGTGCGTTGCCCCCCTCCACCATATTCCACCTCGGTCATATCGTCGCGGAGTTTAGGCGAAGCCCTGTGTCGGTAGAACATCATCACCGTCACCACGCTGTCGTGCTGAGGGAACTCATCCCCGACACTTTGCTGGATCGGAGTCCGGGGATCGTCATCGAGCTGAACGTGTGCTGAACTCGGAGGTGCCGTACGTTCGGTACTTGGATCGGTCAGATCGTGAAGACGTACGACTACATCAACCGTGTTGACATAACGCTTCCGCTTACGGTCTACAAGGGCACGTGGACAACACTCTCCCCTCTCGTTGCTATGCATCACCATGATCTCGCGTGTGCGTAGGATTTTTTTTGAAATTACTACGTCCCCAACAATGGCATTCGAGCCAGGTTTTATGCATAGATGACATATGCACGAGTAGAACACAAGTGAGTTGTGGGCGATATAAGTCATACTGCTTACCAGCATTTCATACTTTGGTTCAGCGGTATTGTGAGATGAAGCGGCCCGGACCGACATTACGCGTACGCTTACGCGAGACTGGTTTCACCATTACGAGCACTCGTGCTTAAAGGTGACTGGTGGGTGTCTGTCTCTCTCACTTTAGCTGAATCACGTGTGGCTACGCCCGGTCCTTGCGAAGGTTAAAACAGCACTAACTTGACGAACTATCGTTGTGGTTTTGATGCATAGGTAAGAACGGTTCTTGCTAAGCCCGTAGCAGCCACATAAAATTTGCAACAACAAAGTAGAGGACGTCTAACTTGTTTTTGCAGGGCATGTTGTGATGTGATATGGTCAAGACATGATGCTATATTGTATAAAATTTGCAACAACAAAGTAGAGGACGTCTAACTTGTTTTTGCAGGGCATGTTGTGATGTGATATGGTCAAGACGTGATGCTATATTGTATGAGATGATCATGTTTTGTAACCGAAGTTATCGGCAACTGGCAGGAGCCATATGGTTGTCGCTTTATTGTAAGAAATGCAAACGCCCTGTAATTGCTTTACTTTATCACTAAGCGGTAGCGATAGTCGTAGAAGCAATAGATGGCATAACGACAACGATGCTACGATGGAGATCAAGGTGTCGCGCCGGTGATGATGGTGATCACGACGGTGCTTCGGAGATGGAGATCACAAGCACAAGATGATGATGGCCATATCATATCACTTATATTGATTGCATGTGATGTTTATCCTTTATGCATCTTATCTTGCTTTGATTGACGGTAGCATTTTAAGATGATCTCTCACTAAAATTATCAAGAAGTGTTCTCCCTGAGTATGCACCGTTGCGAAAGTTCTTCGTGCTGAGACACCACGTGATGATCGGGTGTGATAGGATCTACGTTCAAATACAACGGGTGCAAAATAGTTGCACACGCGGAATACTAAGGTTAAACTTGACGAGCCTAGCATATAACAGATATGGCCTCTGAACACGGAGACCGAAAGGTCGAGCATGAATCATATAGTAGATATGATCAACATATTGATGTTCACCGTTGAAACTACTCCATCTCACGTGACGATCGAACATGGTGTAGTTGATATGGATCACGTAATCACTTAGAGGATTAGAGGGATGTCTATCTAAGTGGGAGTTCTTTAGTAATATGATTAATTGAACTTAAATTTATTATGAACTTAGTACCTGATAGTATTTTGCTTGTCTATGTTTATTGTAGATAGTTGGCTCGTGCTGTTGTTCCGTTGAATTTTAATGCGTTCCTTGAGAAAGCAAAGTTGAAAGATGATGGTAGAAATTACATGGACTGGGTCCATAACCTGAAGATTATCCTCATTGCTGCACAGAAGAATTATGTCCTAGAAGCACCGCTGGGTGCTAGGCCTGCTGCTGATGCAACTGACGATGTTAAGAACGTCTGGCAGAGCAAAGCTAGTGACTACTCGATAGTTCAGTGTGCCATGCTTTACGGCTTAGAACCGGGTCTTCAACGATGTTTTGAACGTCATGGAGCATATGAGATGTTCCAGGAGTTGAAGTTAATATTTCAAGAAAATGCCCGGATTGAGAGATATGAAGTCTCCAATAAGTTCTATAGCTGAAAGATGGAGGAGAATAGTTCTCTCAGTGAACACATACTCAAAATGTCTGGGTATAATAATCACTTGATTCAACTAGGAGTTAATCTTCCTGATGATAGTGTCATTGACAGAATTCTTCAATCACTGTCACCAAGCTACAAGAGCTTCTTGATGAACTATAATATGCAAGGGATGGACAAGACCATTCCCGAGCTCTTCGCAATGCTAAAAGCCGCCGAGGTAGAAATCAAGAAGGAGCATCAAGTGTTGATGGTCAACAAGACCACCAGTTTCAAGAAAAATGGCAAAGGGAAGAAGAAGGGGAACTTCAAGAAGAACAGCAAACAAGTTGCTGCTCAAGAGAAGAAACCCAAGTCTGGACCTAAGCCTGAGACTGAGTGCTTCTACTGCAAGCAGACTGGACACTGGAAGCGGAACTGCCCCAAGTATTTGGCGGATAAGAAGGATGGCAAAGTGAACAAAGGTATATGTGATATACATGTTATTGATGTGTACCTTACTAATGCTCTCAATAGTACCTGGGTATTTGATACTGGTTTTGTTGCTAATATTTGCAACTCGAAACAAGGACTACGGATTAAGCGAAGATTGGCTAAGGACGAGGTGACGATGCGTGTGGGAAATGGTTCCAAAGTCGATGTGACCGCGGTCGGCACGCTACCTCTACATCTACCATCGGGATTAGTTTTAGACCTAAATAATTGTTATTTGGTGCCAGCGTTGAGCATGAACATTATATCTGGATCTTGTTTGATGCGAGATAGTTATTCATTTAAGTCAGAGAATAATGGTTGTTCTATTTATATGAGTAATATCTTTTATGGTCATGCACCCTTGAAGAGTGGTCTATTTTTATTGAATCTCGATAGTAGTGATACACATATTCATAGTTTTGAAGCCAAAAGATGCAGAGTTGATAATGATAGTGCAACTTATTTGTGGCACTGCCGTTTAGGTCATATCGGTACAAAGCGCATGAAGAAACTCCATACTGATGGACTTTTGGAATCACTTGATTATTAATCACTTGGTACTTGCGAACCGTGCCTCATGGGCAAGATGACTAAAACACTGTTCTCCGGAACTATGGAGCGAGCAACTGATTTGTTGGAAATCATACATACTGATGTTTGTGGTCCAATGAATGTTGAGGCTCGCGGCGGGTATCGTTATTTTCTCACCATCACAGATGATTTGAGCAGATATGGGTATATCTACTTGATGAAACACAAGTCTGAAACATTTGAAAAGTTCAAAGAATTTCAGAGTGAAGTGGAAAATCATCGTAACAAGAAAATAAAATTTCTACGATCTGATCGTGGAGGAGAATATTTGAGTTACGAGTTTGGTTTACATTTGAAACAATGTGGAATAGTTTCGCAACTCACGCCACCCGGAACACCACAAAACGGTGTGTCCGAATGTCGTAATCGTACTTTACTAGATATGGTGCGATCTATGATGTCTCTTACCGATTTACCGCTATCATTTTGGGGTTATGCTTTAGAGATGGCCGCATTCACGTTAAATAGGGCACCATCAAAATCCGTTGAGACGACACCTCATGAACTGTGGTTTGGCAAGAAACCAAAGTTGTCGTTTCTTAAAGTTTGGGGCTGCGATGCTTATGTGAAGAAACTGCAACCAGATAAGCTCGAACCCAAATCGGAGAAATGTGTCTTCATAGGATACCCAAAAGAGACTATTGGGTACACCTTCTATCACAGATCTGAAGGCAAGATTTTCGTTGCTAAATTCGGATCCTTTCTAGAAAAGGAGTTTCTCTCAAAAGAAGTGAGTGGGAGGAAAGTAGAACTTAATGAGGTAACTGTACCTGCTCCCTTATTGGAAAGTAGTTCATCACAAGAACCGGTTCCTATGACAACTACACCAATTAGCGAGGAAGCTAATGATATTGATCATGAAACTTCGGATCAAGTTTCTACTGAACCTCGTAGGTCTACCAGAGTAAGATCCGCACCAGAGTGGTACGGTAATCCTATTCTGGAGGTCATGTTACTTGACCATGACGAACCTACGAACTATGAGGAAGCGATGACGAGCCCAGATTCCACAAAATGGCTAGAGCCCATGAAATCTGAGATGGGATACATGTATGAGAACATAGTATGGACTTTGGTTGACTTGCCCAATGATCGGCAAGCCATTGAGAATAAATGGATCTTTAAGAAGAAGACTGACGCTGATGGTAATGTAACTGTCTATAAAGCTCGACTTGTTGCAAAAGGTTTTTGACAAGTTCAAGGGGTTGACTACGATGAGACTTTCTCACCTGTAGTGATGCTTAAGTCTGTCCGAATCATGTTAGCAATTGCTGCATTTTATGATTATGAAATTTGGCAAATGGATGTCAAAACTGAATTCTTGAATGGATTTCTGGAAGAAGAGTTGTATATGATGCAACCAGAAGGTTTTGTTGATCCAAAAGGTGCTAACAAAGTGTGCAAACTCCAGCAATCCATTTATGGACTGGTGCAAGCATCCCGGAGTTGGAATAAATGCTTTGATAGTGTGATCAAAGCATATGGTTTTATACAGACTTTTGGAGAAGCCTGTATTTACAAGAAAGTGAGTGGGAGCTCTGTAGCATTTCTGATATTATATGTAGATGACATATTATTAATTGGAAATGATATAGAATTTCTGGATAGCATAAAGGGATACTTGAATAAAAGTTTTTCTATGAAAGACCTCGATGAAGATGCTTACATGTTGGGCATCAAGATTTATAGAGATAGATCAAGACGCTTAATTGGACTTTCACAAAGCACATACCTTGATAAAGTTTTGAAAAAGTTCAAAATGGATCAGGCAAAGAAAGGGTTCTTGCCTGTACTACAAGGTGTGAAGTTGAGTCAAACTCAATGCCCGACCACAGCAGAAGATAGAGAGAAAATGAAAGATGTTCCCTATGCTTCAGCCATAGGCTCTATCATGTATGAAATGTTGTATACCAGACCTGACGTATGCCTAGCAATAAGTTTGGCAGGAAGGTACCAAAGTAATCCAGGAGTGGATCACTGGACAGTGGTCAAGAACATCCTGAAATACCTGAAAAGGACTAAGGATATGTTTCTCGTATATGGAGGTGACAAAGAGCTAGTCGTAAATGGTTACGTCGATGCAAGCTTTGACACTGATCCGGATGATTCTAAATCGCAAACCGGATACGTGTTTCTATTAAACGGTGGAGCTGTAAGTTGGTGCAGTTCTAAACAAAGCGTCATGGTGGGATCTACATGTGAAGCGGAGTACATAGCTGCTTCGGAAGCAGCAAATGAAGGAGTCTGGATGAAGGATTTCATTTCCGATCTAGATGTCATATCTAGTGCATCGGGACCAATGAAGATCTTCTGTGACAATACTGGTGCAATTGCCTTGGCAAAGGAATCCAGATTTCACAAGAGGACCAAGCACATCAAGAGACGCTTCAATTCCATCCGGGACCAAGTCCAGGAGGGAGACATAGAGATTTGCAAGATACATACGGATCTGAATGTTGCAGACCCATTGACTAAGCCTCTTCCACGAGCAAAACATGATCAGCACCAAGACTCCATGGGTGTTAAAATCATTACTGTGTAATCTAGATTATTGACTCTAGTGCAAGTGGGAGACTGAAGGAAATATGCCCTAGAGGCAATAATAAAGTTATTTTTTATTTCCTCATATCATGATAAATGTTTATTATTCATACTAGAATTGTATTAACCGGAAACATGATACATGTGTGAATACATAGACAAACATAACGTCACTAGTATGCCTCTACTTGACTAGCTCATTAATCGAAGATGGTTATGTTTCCTAACCATAGACATGTGTTGTCATTTGATTAACGGGATCCCATCGTTAGGAGAATGATGTGATCGACATGACCCATTCCGTTAGCCTAGCACTTGATCATTTAGTATGTTGCTATTGCTTTCTTCATGACTTATACATGTTCCTGTAACTATGAGATTATGCAACTCCCGTTTACCGAAGGAACACTTTGTGTGCTACCAAACGTCACAACGTAACTGGGTGATTATAAAGGAGCTCTACAGGTGTCTCCAAAGGTACATGTTGGGTTGGCGTATTTCGAGATTAGGTTTTGTCACTCCGATTGTCGGAGAGGTATCTCTGGGCCCTCTCGGTAATGCACATCACTATAAGCCTTGCAAGCAATGTAGCTAATGAATTAGTTACGGAATGATGCATTACGTAACGAGTAAATAGACTTGCCGGTAACGAGATTGAACTAGGTATTGGATACCGACGATCGAATCTCGGTCAAGTAACATACCAATGACAAAGGGAACAATGTATGTTGTTATGCGGTTTGACCGATAAAGATCTTCGTAGAATATGTAGGAGGCAATATGAGAATCCAGGTTCCGCTATTGGTTATTGACCGAGAATAGTTCTAGGTCATGTCTACATAGTTCTCGAACCCGTAGAGTCCGCACGCTTAACGTTACAATGACAGTTTTATTATGAGTTTATAAGTTTTGATGTACCGAAGATTGTTCGAAGTCCCAGGTGTGATCACGGACATGACGAGGAGTCTCGAAATGCCCGAGACATAAATATTGATATATTGGAAGCCTATATTTGGATATCGGAATGGTTCCGGGTGAAATCGGGATTTTACCGGAGCACCGGGGGGTTACCGAAACCCTCCCGGGGGTTCGTGGGCCTTAGTGGGCCAAGAGGGAGAAGAGGAGGGCCGGCCAGGGCTGGCCGCGCGCCCCCTCCCCCTAGTCCGAATAGGACAGGAAGGGGGGGGGGGCGCCCTCCTTTCCTCTTTCCCCTCCCCCCTTTCCTTCTCCACAAAGGCAAGAGGGGGGAGTCCTACTCCCGGTGGGAGTAGGACTCCTCCAGGCGCACCCCTAGGGGGCCGGCCGCACCTCCCCCTCCCTCCTTTATATACGGGGCCAGGGGGCACCCTAGGACACACAAGTTGATCTTCGTGATCGTTCCTTAGCCGTGTGCGGTGCCCCCTCCACCATATTCCACCTTGGTCATATCGTCGCGGAGTTTAGGCGAAGCCCTATGTCGGTAGAACATCATCATGTCACCACACCGTCATGCTGACGGAACTCATCCCCGACACTTTGCTGGATCGGAGTCCAGGGATCGTCATCGAGCTGAACGTGTGCTGAACTGGGAGGTGCCGTACGTTCGGTACTTGGATCGGTCGGATCGTGAAGACGTACGACTACATCAACCGCGTTGACATAACGCTTCCGCTTACGGTCTACAAGGGTACGTGGACAACACTGTCCCCTCTCGTTGCTATGCATCACCATGACCTTGCGTGTGCGTAGGAAATTTTTTGAAATTACTACGTTCCCCAACACATCAGTCCCCGACACCGAGGCGACCAGCGCCGCACCCGCCATCTGGGTACGCGGAGGCGGGACGGGAGCGTTGAACCAGGCGGCCCTCAACGTCCAGGCCAAGCTCCAGGATGAAGCCAACGCCCTCAAGCGGTGCAACGAGGCGTTCCTGGATTCGCGAGCAGCCATCCGGGTATGCTTCTTACCTCTTTGTTTTAATCTTCTTACTTCTTGGTGGGTGTCGGTGTCAAAACCGACGGATCTCGGGTAGGGGGTCCTGAACTGTGCGTCTAGGCAGATGGTAACAAGAGACAAGGGACACGATGTTTTTACCCAGGTTCGGGCCCTCTCGATGGAGGTAAAACCCTACTCCTGCTTGATTGATATTGATGATATGGGTAGTACAAGAGTAGATCTACCACGAGATCAGAGAGGCTAAACCCTAGGAGCTAGCCTATGGTATGATTGTTGTTCGTCCTATGGAATAAAACCCTCCGGTTTATATAGGCACCGAAGAGGGTTAGGGTTACACAGAGTCGGTTACAATGGTAGGAGATCTACATATCCGTATCGCCAAGCTTGCCTTCCACGCCAAGGAAAGTCCCATCCGGACACGGGACGAAGTCTTCAATCTTGTATCTTCATAGTCCAGGAGTCCGGCCGAAGATGATAGTTTGGCTATCCGGACACCCCCTAGTCCGGGACTCCCTTAGTAGCCCCTGAACCAGGCTTCAATGACGACGAGTCCGGCGTGCATATTGTCTTCGGCATTGCAAGGCGGGTTCCTTCTCCGAATACTTCATAGAAGACTTTGAACACGAGGATAGTGTCCGGCTCTGCAAAATAAGTTCCACATACCACCGTAGAGAATAATATTTACACAAGTTCAATCTGCCGACGTATTCCGTGGCGTGACATCACACCACGGCCAAGCCTTTATTCGAATCGTTTTTACTGTTCCACCTCAGTGCGTTTAGCGAGGTGGTTTCCTCGACACGTCTTGTCAAAGAAGAGATCGTGTCCCCTTATTCCGGGATTCTCATCAATACGGGCGTGGGTAACCCAGCCGTGCCCGTTGGCACGTCTCCTCTATCGAAGGCGAGTCCCGAACGGTCACGGGGGAGGTTCTTGGTATTCAACCTCTTTATAAAGAGACCAAGGCTCCACTCCCTTCTTTCAATCTCAATCGAATCCGCCCCTCGCCTGGAGTTCCAACACCCAAGGCTCCAGATTCAGGCGCTTCGGACCTTCGATGATGTCCGGCTCCGACCTGCAAGGCCGGTGGATGCCTTCCTTCGTTACAGAAGAAGACGTGCTAAAGCTAAGAGATGCCAGGTATTTAACCGACAAAATATCGCATAGGCTGCCTGCCCAAGGGTAGGTTATTCCCACTCCCAAGCCTGGTGAAAGCGTGGTGTTCGCGTCTCACTTCCTTCGGGGCCTAAGCTTCCCGTTGGACCCCTTCGTGAGGGGGCTCATGTTTTACTACGGGTTGGAATTTCACGACTTGGATCCGGAGTCCATCCTCCACATCTCATCGTTCATCGTCGTGTGCGAAGCCTCCTCCGCATTACCCCTCACTTCGGATTGTGGCTCAAGACCTTCAAAGTGGAGCCGAAGATGATCAAGGGGCAACAGGCCGAGTGCGGAGGGGCTGTTATAAGCAAGAATGCTGATGCTCCGTGGCCCGAGGGCTCTTTTCAAGAGGATCTCAGTTTATGGCAACAAGAGTTGTTTTATATCACAGCTCCCAGGGGCACCAAATGGGTGGCGCCACCTGCCTTTCGCTCGGGTCCTCCACCGCGGCTGGCGTCATGGGTCAATAAAGGTGAGGGAGTCCTGGACTAGGGGGTGTCCGGACAGCCGGACTATCATCGTCAGCCAGACTCCAAGACTATGAAGATACAAGATTGAAGACTTCGTCCTGTGTCCGGATGGGACTTTCCTTGGCGTTGAAGGCAAGCTTGGCGATACGGATATGTAGATGTCCTACCATTGTAACCGACTCTGTGTAACCCTAGCCCTCTCCGGTGTCTATATAAACCGGAGGGTTTAGTCCGTAGGACAGAACAACCATTACAACAATCATACCATAGGCTAGCTTCTTGGGTTTAGCCTCCTTGATCTCGTGGTAGATCCACTCTTGTACTACCGATATCATCAATATCAATCAAGCAGGAGTAGGGTTTTACCTCCATCGAGAGGGCCCGAAACTGGGTAAAAACATCATGTCCCTTGTCTCCTGTTACCATCCGCCTAGACGCACAGTTCGGGACCCCCTACCCGAGATCCGCCGGTTTCGACACCGACATTGGTGCTTTCACTGAGAGTTCCTCTGTGTCGTCACCGATAGGCTTGATGGCTTCTTCAATGAACAACGCCATCCAGGGTGAGACTTTTCTCCCCGGACAGATCTTCGTATTCGGCGGCTTCGCACTACGGGCCAATTCACTTGGCCATCTGGAGCAGATCGAAAGCTACGCCCCTGGCTGTCAGGTCAGATTTGGAAGCCTAAACTTCACGGCGGATATCCGCGGAGACTTGATCTTCGACGGATCCGATCCGCAGCCGAGCGTGCCGCACTGTCACGATGGGCATGATCTAACTCTGCCACCGGACAGTACCTTGGAGGCCGCACACGAATCCGCTCCGACCCATAGTCTGGAGCCGATTGCGCAGATCGAGGACGGGTGGCTGGACACCGCCTCGGGAGCTGCGACCTCCACGGCGATTGAGCCAAACACTGACCTTGTCCCTTATAAAGCTCGTGACTCCGAGGTGCCGGACTCCCTGCCGGACTCCGAACCTCCTGCGCCCCTGCCAATCGATTCTGATTGGGCGCCGATCATGGAGTTCACCGCTGCGGACATCTTTCAGCACTCACCCTTTGGCGACATCTTAAATTTGCTAAAGCATCTCTTGCTATCCGGAGAGCCCTAGCCAGACTATGGCCAGGATGGTTGGTATGCGGACAACGAAGAAATTCAAAGCCCACCCACCACCCACTTTGTAGCCACTATCAACGATCTAACTGACATGCTAGACTACGACTCCGAAGACATCGACGGTATGGACGATGATGCCGGAGACGATCAAGAACCAGCACCTACAGGGCACTGGAAGACCACCTCGTCATACGACATATACATGGTGGACACCCCAAAAGATGGGGACGGCGAAGAAGCAGCGGAGGCAGATTCATTAAAGAAACAGCCCAAGCACCGACGTCAGCGGCGCCGCTCTAAATCCCGCCACAGTAAGAATGGAGATTCCGGCACAGGAGATAATAACACCCCAGAAAGTGCCGAAGACAATCCCCTCCTGCAAGAATCAGCGCAGGAGGATGCAGAAGCAAGCCCTCACGAGAGAGCGGCAGACGAGGAGGTCGAGAATGATAATTACATACCTCCCTACGGAGACGAGGCAAGCCTCAACGACGATGAATTCGTCGTGCCTGAGGATCCCGTCGAACAAGAGCGTTTCAAACACAGGCTAATGGCCACAACAAATAGCCTAAAGAAAAAGCAGCAGCAGCTTCAAGCTGATCAAGACCTGCTGGCCGACAAATGGACCGAGGTCCTCGCGGCCGAAGAGTACGAACTCGAACGCCCCTCCAAGAGCTACCCAAAACGCAAGTTGCTCCCCCGACTAGAGGAGGAAGCATATATACCTTCATCACCAATGCACAATAAGGCAGACTGACCACCCCGTGGTCAGGACAGAGAGGCACCGAGGCCCTCCACCAAGACCGTAACCCGGCATCGCTCCAAAAGTACGAAGCCACGAGGGAACGCGCCGGACTTGCGGGATATATTGGAGGACAAAGCAAGGCAATCTAGATCTATCTATGGATCACGTGGGCGCCCCACGACCCACGACGAATACCGTCGCGCTGGATACAGCAACTCCGGCCGGGCCGAACACAGCAGACAACGCTCTCTTGAGCTACAACGTGATATTGCTCAATACAGAGGCGCCGCATACCCACTATGCTTCACAGACGAAGTAATGGATCACCAAATCCCTAAAGGGTTTAAACCCGTCAACATCGAATCCTACAATGGCACAACAGACCCCGCGGTTTGGATCGAAGATTATCTCCTTCATATCCATATGGCCCGTGGAGACGATCTCCACGCCATCAAATATCTCCCACTCAAGCTTAAAGGACCAGCTCGGCATTGGCTTAACAGCTTGCCCGCAGAGTCAATTGGGTGTTGGGAGGACCTGGAAGCCGCATTCCTCGACAACTTCCAGGGCACATATGTGCGACCACGAGACGCCGATGACCTAAGCCACATAATCCAGCAGCCAGACGAATCGGCCAGACAATTCTGGACACGGTTCTTAACAAAGAAAAATCAAATCATCGACTGTCCGGATGTAGAGGCCCTCGCAGCCTTCAAACATAACATCCGTGATGAGTGGCTATCCCGGCACCTAGGACAGGAAAAGCCAAAATCCATGGCAGCCCTCACATCATTAATGACCTGCTTCTGTGCGAGAGAGGATAGCTGGCTAGCTCGCAGCAACAACCTCAGTAAAAATGCTGGCAGTCCAGATACTAAGGACCACAATGGCAGGTCGCGTCGAAGCAAAAATAAATGCCGCGTTAATGGCGACGAAAAGGAGGATACGACAGTCAACGCCGGATTCCGAGGCTCTAAACCCGGTCAGCGGAAGAAGCCATTCAAAAGAACCACCCCGGGTCCGTCCAATTTGGACCGAATACTCGACCGCTCATGCCAGATACATGGCACCCCTGAAAAGCCAGCTAACCACACCAACAGAGATTGTTGGGTATTTAAGCAGGCAGGCAAGTTAATTGCCGAAAACAACGACAAGGGGCTGCACAGCGATGATGAGGAAGAGACTTGGCCACCGAACAGTAGAGGACAGAAGGGTTTCCCCCCACAAGTGCGGACGGTAAACATGATATACGCAACCCACATGCCCAAGAGGGAGCGGAAGCATGCACTAAGGGACGTATATGCGATGGAGCCAGTCACCCCAAAGTTCAATCCATGGTCCTCTTGCCCGATCACTTTCAATCGAAGAGACCATCCGACCAGTACCCACCATGGCGGATTCGCCGCATTGGTTTTAGACCCACTCGTCGATGGATTTCACCTTACGAGAGTCCTGATGGACGACGGCAGTAGCCTGAACCTACTTTATCAGGATACAGTGCGCAAGATGGGCATAGACCCCTCAAGGATTAAACCTACAAAGACGACCTTCAAGGGCGTCATACCAGGTGTTGAGGCCAATTGTACAGGCTCAGTCACACTGGAAGTGGTCTTCGGATCCCCGGATAATTTCCGGAGCGAGGAGTTATTCTTCGACAGAGTCCCGTTCCGCAGTGGCTATCACGCTCTGCTCGGACGAACCGCGTTCGCAAAGTTCAACGCGGTGCCGCATTACGCATACCTCAAGCTCAAGATGCCAGGCCCTCGTGGAGTCAACACGGCCAAACGCGCCCGGAGCAATATCAATCAAGACCACATGGCGCGTTCCGAGCACGCGTAGCAATGCGGCCCCAACCCCAGCCCTCGCATGATTGCAAGACCAGCCCTCCGCGTACATCATTACGCTCTGGAGATACCATGGGCATAGGGGGAGGGCCACGACCACAACAGACCCAGAGTGCGGCTCGACCACACCAGGGGCTCCCAAGTGTGTCGCTGTTCTTATTTTTATTTTCCTTCTTTTTATACACAGGACTCCGTTCACCAGAGGCCCTGTCCGGCGGCGAACCCGCCGAACTCACGATGCAACAGCCAGGGAGGGAAAAAGGCTGCGACGAACACTCAGGTGGTCTCCATTACAAGCATTAAATTTGATTATATACACCAGTCCGCAGCCCACCCCTGGAGGGGGACATGTTTAATTAGTCCAATCCCGTGCTTACCGCACTATTTGTATCATTCCGCACTCATAGCAGAATTCCTTGAATAAATAATGTAGCACTTTTTGCCTATAATTGCATTACTTTACATATAATGACATTTTTTGCACCCGTATATTTTGGTACGGCCGAATACACCAGGGGCTTATGTTCCCCGCATTATGGTGTGATAAGTCCGAACACTTTCACAAGTGCGGCACCCCGAACTTATAGCATTATATGAATCGGCTCCGAATCATGTCTTGGGTCAGTAGTTTGGTTTGCCCAGCTCCCATGTTTTGGTACCTTACGTTCCGTTCTGTCGGCTAAGGTAGCACTGGGAGAACCACTGCGATTGCGCCCCGGTTGAGCTGGGCGAGCGCCTTAGTGGAGAAAGCTAAAACTGACTGGCATGATAAGGCGAGAGACTGGTCGCTGTTCGAGAGGTCTTTTCGAGTCCCTAAAGACTTATGCCGCTTCGAGCGAAGAATCGGATAATGTCCGGCCAAGGCGTGGATAGCGCCCTGAACTCGGTCTTCTGAATACTAGGGGCTTCGCCAAAATTTAAAATTATAGAATTCTATGGCTAAGTGAGAGTGTTCAAGCATTATAAGTCCGGTTGCCTTGTTCGTTGTGTTGAGCGCCTCCCTAGATGGACCCAAAAATGGGAACAAGAGTGCTCAAGTTTATCCCGAACACCCCAGCACTAGTGGCATGGGGGCTGAAGCCGACGACTTGCCATCTCTCAGATTTTATAAACGGCCGCATAGAAGGTAATATTTTAAATCAAACAAGCGTTGCTTAACGCATATGAACAAAGTTTCAGCGCAAAGGATAACACATAGCGAGTTTACTCAATAATTACATCTCTGGGGCACTCATCCGCAATCTTGCGGGCACCCTTCAGGACAGTCTTATAGTACATCTCGGGCGTACGATACTCCTTGCCCGCTGGCAGCGCGTTAGTGATAAGCTTCTCCGCATCCAGCCTGCCCCAGTGCACCTTTGTGCGGGCAAGGGCCCGACGAGCACCTTCAATACAGGCGGAGCGCTTGATGACCTCCACCCAGGGGCACGCATCTACCAGCCGCCGCACGAGGCCGAAGTAGCTCCCAGGCATGGCCTCTCCAGGCCACAGCCGGACTATGAGGCCCTTCATGGCCTGCTCAGCTACCTTGTGGAGCTCGACCAGCTGCTTCAACTGGTCGCTAGGGGGCACCGGATGGCCGGCCTCAGCATACTCAGACCAGAAGACCTTCTCCGTTGAGCTCCCCTCCTCGCCACGGTAGAATGCGGCGGCATCGGACACACTGCAAGGCAGATCTGCAAACGCCCCTGGAGAGCTCCGAATTCGGGTAAGTATCAGGAAGTTTACATTAACATGCTTGCTTTGCATGAAAAATGCCTTACCCGCCGCTATTTTCTTCACATCCTCAACCATCTGAAGGGCCTTATGGGCCTCGGCCTTGGCGGCTTTGGCACTTTCGAGAGCCGAGGCAAGCTCGGACTCTCGAGTCTTTGAGTCGCGATCCAAACTCTCATGATTTTCCATGAGAGCCTGGAGCTCTTGCCGCACCTCCACCACCCGCGCCTCCTGCTTCTCTCGCTTTGCCCATTCCGCGGCCGCATTGCGTTCGGCCACGGACACAGCCTCCTTTAGGGTTGCCAACTCGTTCGTGGCCCCTGCAGTACCCACGTTATCCTTGTTATTTTTATTGCAACCTAAATCCTTTTCTGTAAGGTAACTATTCAAAGTGGTGTTACTCACCTTCTTTGTCCTCGAGCTGCTTCTTGGCACGGCCGAGCTCTTGCTCGGACCGCTCGAGGTCCTGCTTCAAAGCACCGACCTCCGCAGTCAGTGCGGCAGAGGTCAGCAGCGCAGCCTGCAAACCCATATTGACATAATTTTTAGCAACCCTGCGTATATCTTTTTAGATCCTCAGTCCGGCTTTTCTTTCCGAACACCGAACCGAGCATCAGGGGCTACTGTCTATGCGGTATTACATTGCATATTTTTAACTTCTTACCTCAAAGCCTGTTAGAAGGCTACTGCAGGCTTCGGTCAGCCCGCTCTTGGCGAGCTAAACCTTCTGAATCACCGCACTCATAATAGTGCGGTGTTCTTCCTTGATGGAAGCGCTGTTGAGCGCCTCCAGCAAGTTGTCCGGCGCCTCCGGTTGGATGGGGGCCGCCGGCGTCACGGTCTTGCCCTTCTTGCGAAGGGGCCGCCTGCCGGACTCCGGAACCACTGCGGGTTCCGGCGTGGAGTCCGGCGTAAAGTCCGGGAGGCTGCCTTGGGCGCCTCTGGAGCCTCCTCCTGATGGGTCCCTTCCCGGGATCCCACCTCGGCGTCCTCGGCGTCGCAAGGGGTGAAGGCAGTCGGGATGGAATCCACATCCGATGGAGCCAACGACCCACTCGATGTAGCGGGGAGATCATCATCGGCCGGACTGCAGGCAGTGTGCGGCATTAGAAGGACACTATGTGACACAAAAGAATTACAAATCATTCAGGAATCCGGATACTTACGATCTTGCCGGAGGCCTGGCCCTTGAGGGCCACTCTTCGTCGCCAACGTCGGCGTTGGTGGAGCTGTCCGGGGGAATAGTCCTTCCCCTCTTGGACCCTTCGGCCTCCCCTGTCGGGGAAGCCTTCCTCTTCCTCTCCCCTTCCTCTGGGAGAGGGTCTTCTTCCTCCTCCTCGCCTTCGGGGGAGGAGTCCGCCCCGGAATCGTAGGACACCTGAAAATGGGAACTCTTTCGAGTACCCGTGGCCTCCTTCTTGGCCTTCTTCTCCGGCACCACATGTGGTGCCAGAACCAGCAGCCCCGCTAGACGGGCGTCTACTGGGTTTTCTGGCATGGGAGCCGGGTAGATGATCTACTCGGCCTTCCTCATCCAGTCCTCTCAAATGAAAAGGGAGATTGAAACCCGCGTAGAGTCAAACTATTAAAAACAAGTGTCCCGTAAAGGGGTAGAATCACTTACCTCGTCAGCTGGATGCTGCGAGTGAAATCCGCGATCTTCAGTGGCGGATGCGGGAGCTTCGGCGCCCTTGAACAGCACCCTCCAGGCGCCTTCGTACATCGTGTCGAAGAGCCTGCTCAATGCCTGGTGCTGTGCTGGATTGAACTCCCACAATTTAAATTCCCGTTGTTGGCAGGGGAGAATCCGTTGGATGAGCATGACTTGGACCACGTTTACAAGCCTGAGCTTCTTGTTTACCAGCTTCTGGATTCAGGCTTGGAGTCCTGTCAGCTCCTCCGAACTACCCCATAGCAAGCCCTTCTCTTTCCAGGAGGTGAGCTGTATAGGGATGCCATATCTGAACTTGGGGGCCGCCGCCCACTTAGGGTCGCGCGGCTCGGTGATGTAGAACCACCCCAATTGCCACCCCTTGAAGGATTCCACGAAGGCCCCTTCGAACCAGATGATGTTGGGCATCTTGCCCAACATGGCGCCTCCGCACTCCGCTTGAGTGCCCTTCACTACCTTCGGCTTGCCATTGAAGGTCTTGAGCCACAAGCCGAAGTGGGGCTGGATGCAGAGGAAGGCCTCGCACACGACGATAAACGCCGAGATGTTGAGGATGAAGTTTGGCGCCAGATCATGGAAATCCAGTCCGTAATAGTACATGAGCCCCCGGACAAAGGGATGCAACGGGAAGCCCAGTCCGCGGAGGAAGTGGGGAAGGAATACGACCCTCTCATGGGGCCTGGGGGTGGGGATGAGCTGCCCCTTGTCGGGCAGCCGGTGTGCGATGTCGTC
The DNA here is from genome assembly GCA_963921465.1 of Triticum timopheevii. Taxonomy (NCBI): domain Eukaryota; kingdom Viridiplantae; phylum Streptophyta; class Magnoliopsida; order Poales; family Poaceae; genus Triticum; species Triticum timopheevii. Next base: position 545,167,978 of record OY997272.1, read on the forward strand.
GGAAAGGTATCCGGCGCTGCGCAGTTTTGCGATGTGCTCCTCCGTTACGGAGGAGGCCAGCCATTTGCCTCCCGCTCCGGACATGGTCGGAGAAGGTCGAGACGAGATGTGCGGACTTGGGAGCTGGAGCTCGAGAGTGCGCGGAGATGGATAAGCAAAGGAGGAAGAAGGTGTAGGTAAAAAGGGTGGATCCTTATCCCCTTATATATGGGCAGACGGAAACTATGCATCCCCACCGGCCTGGTAAAACTCGCTTATCTCCCAAGTGCCATCATCAATGGCGCGGTTCACTACAAGAAATATGTCAACTTATGACCTTCTGTCATTGACCCTGGAAGAATTGGTCATAGATTTATGACCATTTGAGACCAATTGGTCAAAAGCTGTTCGAGGGGCTCCAAACCCTAACAGCGCTAGTTCGCTGCCTTATTTCTAGTTGTTAACGACCAATATAGATGGTCATAGCCTTGTAAATTGTGGTGGGTTGCTATGACTAGGCGCCACCTCATCAGTTTTGCCTATGTGTCATGTCCATGTGGCAGTTTTTGCCCTAGGTTGTGAAGCAACCTATATTTCTCTCATTCCCAAAATTCCCAAAAAATCTCATAAATTCTTTGGGTCATATCTTCGTCAAATATGTAAAAACCTTCCTTGCCTAGTTCAAAAATAATTCAAAAATATTCATTTTCCTATTCTGTTCAGAGTAACAGTTTGTGAAGGAAGTACCACTTTGGCATGTCCAAATAGTATCCATTTTCTACAGTGCTTTCCTATGCCCAAATAACCATCCTCCACCAAATGCCAGCTCAATCCATTCATTATTTTGAGCCGAGCTTCAACATTCGTATTTATGTCCAGTGTGGTGGTTTGCAAAGCAAGTACCACCTAGGCTCCTCCTTTTGAGCTGAAAATTTGTGAAAACGGTCTTCTTAGTAACTGATCATCCTCAGCCAAAACTCACGCCCATTAGCCATGTACATTTCCCGTACCGCTAATCAAACACTTGGCTGCTAATTCATGTTTGAGCATCGATTGGTCTCCTCGTGAGAATCTTATGTTTTAATTTTGTTCCTAGCACCAACCTGGGGAGTGCCCAACCCACTAGACATGCCTAGGCCGCCCAGAACACATGGCAACGCCACGGTCACGCAGTGACCACGCGGCGGGCATGCGAGTTTACGCGCTCTAGAGTTGGGGCCTTCGGCCACCGCCCAAACCTCGACGTATCGCCACCAAACCATGTATTTATGATTAAATAGGTCCTTACGTAACTAGAAATGATTTTTGGAAAAAATAAATAGCAAACTATGAGGCAACTGCAGTTCAAATTTGACCCGCTTCCAACTGAATCGGCAGAAATTTGTCTTTTTCACGAGAGGTGGATCAATTTTTTTTACACCAGACCATTTTGTCAATTGTGCATTAAATATGGCCTAGTATTTTATAAAAATGATTTGGTCCAATTTTGCAACAATTATTTGGTAGTTCCTTCACAAAAAAACCTCCTTTCGGGCACTCGAAAAATGGAAAATGGTTTTTTCGTCCAACGAAAATGAAAACTTCCTTAGGCAACATTGTTTGCTATTCCAATATGCACCCTTGTGCACAATATGAGATCATTTGAACAAACTATGCCATGAATGTGGCCATAAGATTGATCATTTGGCTTGAAAGCCATGAATCTTCACACTTGACAGCTCATTTCTGAGAACACTTTTTTAAAATAATTACCGTATTACAAGTTTATTATTTTTCATGGAAATTTTGTCACATATAATGACACAATGCGAAGGTTTTCCAATTTTTTGATTTTTTTTGAATTTTTTATGCCCGTTTGAAAATGCGGTCAAAACGGCGGGCTTGACCGTTCCTAGCTAGTGGTTGAATCTTGGAAAACTTTTGCTGTTTCTCTAATTAAATAGATACTTATGTACATAGAAATGATTTTTGGAAAAAACAAATAGCAAACTATGAGGCAGCTGCAGTTCAAATTTGACCCGCTTCCAGCTGAATCGGCGGGAATTTGTCTTTTTCACCAGAGGTGGATCAAAACTTTTGACACCCAACCATTTTGTCAATTGTGCATTAAATATGTCCTAATATTTTATAAAAATGATTTGGTACAATTTTGCAACAAATATATGGTAGGTCCTTCACAAAAAAACCTCATTTCGGGCACTCGAAAAATGGAAAATGAATTTTCCGTGCAAAGAAAATGAAAACTCCCTTTGGCAACATTGTTTGGAATTCCAAGATGCACCCTTTTGCACAATATGAGATCATTTGAACAAACTATGCCATGAATGTGACCATGAGATTGAGCGTTTGGGTTGAAATCCATGAATCTTCACACATGATAGCTCATTTATGAGAACACTTTTCTAAAATAATTTCTGTATTACAAGATTATTATTTTTCCTGGAAACTTGGTCACATATAATGACACAATGCGAAGGTTTTCCAATTTTTTGATTTTTTTTTGATTTTTTTATGCCCGTTTGAAAATGCGGTCAAAACGGCGGGCTTGACCGTTCCTAGCTAGTGGTTAAATCTTGGAAAACTTTTGATGTTTTTCTAATTAAATAGATACTTATGTACCTAGAAATGATTTTTGGAAAAAAAAATAGCAAACTATGAGGCAGCTGCAGTTCAAATTTGACCCGCTTCCAGCTGAATCGGCGGGAATTTGTCTTTTTCACCAGAGGTGGATCAAAACTTTTGACACCCAACCATTTTGTCAATTATGCATTAAATATGTCCTAGTATTTTATAAAAAATATTTGGTACAATTTTGCAACAAATATATGGTAGGTCCTTCACAAAAAAACCTCATTTTGGGCACTCGAAAAATTGAAAATGAATTTTCCGTGCAAAGAAAATGAAAACTCCCTTTGGCAACATAGTTTGGAATTCCAAGATGCACTCTTGTGCACAATATGATATCATTTGAACAAACTATGCCATGAATGTGACCATGAGATTGAGCGTTTGGGTTGAAATCCATGAATCTTCACACATGATAGCTCATTTATGAGAACACTTTTCTAAAATAATTTCCGTATTACAAGTTTATTATTTTTCCTGGAAACTTGGTCACATATAATGACACAATGCGAAGGTTTCCAATTTTTTGATTTTTTTTGAATTTTTTATGCCCGTTTCAAAATGCGGTCAAAACGGCGGGCTTGACCGTTCCTAGCTAGTGGTTGAATCTTGGAATTTTTTAGGTGTTTCTATGATTAAATAGATACTTATGTACCTAGAAATGATTTTTGGAAAAAACAAAGAGAAAACTACGAGGTAGCTACAGTTCAAATTTGACCCGCTTCCAGCTGAATCGGTGGAAATTTGTCTTTTTCACGAGAGGTGGATCAAAACTTTTTACACCCAACCATTTGGTCAATTATGCATTAAATATGTCCTAGTATTTTAGAAAAATGATTTGGTCCAATTTTGCAACAATTATTTGGGAGGTCCTTCACAAAAAAACCTCCTTTCGGGCACTCGAAAAATGGAAAATGGTTCTTTTGTGCAAAGAAAATGAAAACTTCCTTAGACAACATTTGGTCAACTGAACATTAAGATTTTATAAAATTGATGTGGCCCAAATTTGCAACAAATATTTGCTAGGTTCTTCATAAAAAATCATTTTGGGCACTCGAAAAATAATTCTCTTACAGAAAACTTATTTCTAAGAACACTTTTTTATGATATTTACATTATTCAAAGTTTGTTATTCTTACTGAAAAGTAGGTCACACTTGGTGACACAATGCAAAGTTTTTTGATTTCTATTTGTTTTCATAAAATTTCTAGGCCGTCAAATAGCAGACTTGTTTTAACATCTTATTTTCAATCGATTATGACCAATTTAAGTGGTCTTAAAATCATCAAACGGGTACTGCGTTTTGATTGGTCCAAAACCATCTCACGCGGATCATGGATTAGCACCGTCGGATGCGCCCGGATCCAACGGCAGCCCACACCCCCCTCGTTGCTCTCCCCCTCCCTCTCATCCTCATCCACCCATCGCCGCTGCCGCTCCCGCTCCCTTTTCCCCTGCCGCCGCCTGTCTCTTCCCATCGTACTCGTCCTCCCTCGTCGTCTCGTCGCCGCCGCCACCTCCTCCCTGTCCCCGGCCTCCTTTCCTCCCCGTCCCCGGCCTCCTCCCGTGGCGCGCGATCCCCTCTCCGCTCCCCTCCGCTCCCGATCCCACCCACCGAACCGATCCCGATCCAGTCCAGATCGAGAGAGAGCGAGCCCCATGCCGACGGGCGAGGGCATGGGGTACCTGGAGGCCAAGCACCACCTGCTGCTGAGCATTGAGTTCAATCCATTACGAGGATTCTTGTTGTTTGTCTTTGAACAATGCTTGCGTTTTAGCTACTTCCACTTTGAGCTGTTGTAGCTTGTAGTTATCAATTCCAACTGGGTTTAGATATTGCATTTCTGGAGTAGTAGATCGACATTTCTAAGTTCTTTTGTTATATAAGATGAACAAATGTTATGTTTAAAGTGTGAGCTGACTAGTAATCCTAGAGAGAACCAGCTCCATTTTTGCAAGAGTTAGCTAATATAATTAGTTAGATACTGTTGTATTAGTTAGCAAATATAATTTGCAGCATTAGTTAGGTACTGATGTAGTCTTTTTTAGACTTCTCTTGTATGAGTACTCTTTGATGATGCTTGCTTTAGAAAAAGAAATCATGGATAGATAGAGTAGGGAAACAGTGGGCTTCCTTTCAAGTTAAATTAACTAATCATCATTTGGCTCATCAATTTTTCATTTCTTGTGTGACATTTGTACCCTGTTAATTATCATCTGTTCCCTTCTATTTTGAATTGACTGCACATGATTGGGTTGTGCTTCCTCTGTTACATTTAGAATAGTTTGATGTTATAGTGATGATATACTAGGAACATTGCTTTCACCTACAATAATTGTCTCAGTTTAATAAAGTATAACCAGCAAAACATCTACAATTGCAATCAAGGTTTACTACTAATAGTAGAACGTATGTGATTGCTCTGTGCTGTTAAGTTCAAAGACTCTCATTTTGACATAGTGTCTTTTTTTGTTTAAACATGCTTGCTAAGTTGTTTAAACATGCTTGCTGCTAGCTTTGAAGTTGATCTGAAGAACCATTTATGCATTTACACATTCATGCCCCGACCCGACCCCTTGCTCGTCTCCCATCTCGTTTCGTTCCCTTGGTGGCTGCTGTTGTCTCGCGTTGGATTTTGATTCTGTTTGGTTTGCTGATGTTGTTTCTGTGGTGGTGGCGCAGGCTCGCGGTGAAGAAGAGCAAGGCGAAGTACCCTCCGAGCGCCTTCATCGTCTTCATGTGAGTTCTCCGATTCCATTCGTGGTTCGTCTTCATGTGCTGATAGTTTGTGTGCTCTGACTAGTAATGTTAGATCTTGCGTGTTGATTGGATGGCTGTTGTAGTATAATGATATTGTTGTTTCAGCACAATGTGTTGAAGTTAAGTAGTAGGACATGCACTTGTGCCATGCATATGCATATTATATCTGTTGTCTTGTATGAATACCTCATTTTAACTTGTACTAGCTGAAATGTGTTTATCATTCTATAAAAAATTGTCCTTTACTCCTTTACTCCTTTTTTGAATGGAATATTCATAATATATTGGCTCCAGTTTTTCTAATTCTTCTAAGCTGATTCATGTAACAGGGCGACTGTGGAAGGCATGTTGTATTTCTGTTAGCCCAGTCCTGACTATGTCTGTCCGTGAGTCCGACATTTGATCGCTGTTGAAGGAGCTCCATGCTGAAGAAGAAAACACTTGTAGAGCTTGTAACATTACTTGGAGAGCTTGTAAAGTACTGTAGAGCATTGCATTTATAGAGCGTGTAAAGCATGGTATAGCTTGTAGAGCATGTTAGAGCTTGTATTACGTGTCATTTGTAGAGCTTGTAGTGAATCTGGCTATTGTTATTTGAATAATTATGTGTGTTTTCTGCTTGCCTATTTAAATACTGGTTATTTTCTTACTATGATATTCAAATATGATGTCAAATTGAAATATGAAGAATCTGAGCCTAATAGCTGGGACCCATTTATCAGAACCTGACAAGTGGGACCTGTTTGACTAATGGGTCCATTTTATAAAAAAATAAAACTAAAACTGCTGGTACAAAAAGGCCATGGCCCAAAAAATAAAAAGGCCAAATTGTAGGGCTTGGCCCGTGTAGCTCACCAAAATTAGCAGCAAAAAAAAACATAAATGGGATGAATTGTTGGGCTAGGCCCATGTAGAAAATAGAATTGGACCGGGCTGAATCTTGTGCCACATCAGCTTGCCATGCTGGATGCCTACGTGGCCTGGGGAGGTTGCTAGTGACCAAAATGCCACAGTAGACATATTTTGGTCATAAACGTCTACGACCTTCTCACAGAGAAGGTCGCTATAGTCAGTTTACGACGGCCAGCTTTTGACCTTCTGTTTTTGGTCACAAAAAGGTCATAAATGGAAATTTGTGACCTTTCAGTGACCAATAGTGGTGGTCATAAGTTGACATATTTCTTGTAGTGGTTGGGTTACCCACGTCCGTATTGATGAGAATCCCGGAATAAGGGGAACACGATCTCTGCTTCGACAAGACGTGCCAAGGAAACCGCTTCGCTAAACGCGCTGAGGTGGTATAATAAAAAATGATTCAAGTAATGGCTTGGTAGTGGCGTGACGTCATGCCACAAAATACGTCAGCGGATTGGACTTGTGTACATAATATTCTCTCTACGGTGGAATGTGGAAATTATTTTGCAGAGCCGGACACTATCCTGGTGTTCGCAATCTTCTATGAATTATTCGGAGGAGGAACCCGCCTTGCAATGCCGAACAATATGCGCGCCGGACTCATCGTCATTGAAGCCTGGTTCAGGGGCTACTGAGGAAGTCCTGGACTAGGGGGTGTCCGGATAGCCGGACTATCATCGTCAGCCGGACTCCAAGTCTATGAAGATACAAGATTGAAGACTTCGTCCCGTGTCCGGATGGGACTTTCCTTGGCGTGGAAGGCAAGCTTGGCGATACGGATATGTAGATCTCCTACCATTGTAACCGACTCTGTGTAACCCTAGCCCTCTCCGCTGTCTATATAAACCGGAGGGTTTAGTCCGTAGGATAGAACAACCATTACAACAATCATACCATAGGCTAGCTTCTAGGGTTTAGCCTCCTTGATCTCGTGGTAGATCCACTCTTGTACTACCCATATCATCAATATCAATCAAGCAGGAGTAGGGTTTTACCTCCATCGAGAGGGCCCGAACCTGGGTAAAAACATCGTGTCCCTTGTCTCCTGTTACCATCCGCCTAGACGCATAGTTCGGGACCCCCTACCCGAGATCCGCCGGTTTTGACACCGACAAAAGGGCTTGACTTGGGGCCGTCCAAGGACGTGCCCTTGCTGCAGGGCCTTATTTGAGACCTCCTAGAAAGAGAGATCACTTTTGTCGTAGTAGCGCACGTCATGCTGATTCGTCGCATCCTGCCCTGCAGATGTCGCCCCCTCTGCCTGTGGGAGTTTAACCCGGAGGGACCACGAGCTCTCCAACATTTTATGGGCGTGACGCCCGTGGAGATGTACAAGCTTTTCTTCGGATCACACGAGATGTGTCCGGACTTGACCGAGGATGTAGGTCTGAGCTACAATCGCCCGGATACTCAAGTAAGTAGCCCTGTACCCAGACACACTATACTATATTTATCACAAACTTGCCCTTTAAAAGAGCTGTCCCTTGAATAGGAGTGGATAGCGAAAGCAAAGTTAATCAGGTGTCCGGCCCCCCTCCCTGAGACCACGCCGGATCCTGTGTTAACCAGGATGCTGGAGGTTGCGCCTTAGTAAGAAGGTGAAGGAGGGAACAAGGAAGCTACCGCCTCCGCAAAAGAGGCTTCCAGGAAGGGAGGGATCAAGAATCCCTCCATCCAAGGGAAGAAGAGGACCGCCTCCGAAGACCCAGAGACCATGGTATCAAAGCGGGGGAAGAAATCTTCGTCAAAGGGTCCGGCGTCGAGAGATGCCTCGGCTGCATTATGCCCCCAAGGGGATCAGCCCTCCACCGAGCCGTAAGTAAAAAGTTGAGTTTTTATTAAAATAAAGGATATCCCTACCCTATTTCTGATAACCGAAATTTTACCTTCTAGTTCGGATCTCAGCCCTTCTCAGTAGAGCTCCTCTTCAGGGGATCTTTGTCTGGATATGATAGAGAGCGAAACGCCTCCCCCTGCCGTACCGTCTTATGAGGCGGGCGACCCTGAGGAGTCGTCACGGAGGGTTTCTTTGAGTCCGGCGGGGCCGGAAGGTAATCGTATGTCCCCTCGAAGCCCTCCGCGTCCGGCCTTCGAAAAAGGCCATCGGACGAGTCCGGCACCATATGGTGTACGGTCAGAGGAGCTGAAGGATCTGCTCGGGCGAGTGTTTATCTCAGAAGATCACCGTGCGTTAATGAGTACGGTGATTGAAAGGATTTCATCCGCTGAGAGCGGATTGCATGAAGCCGTCAGAAGTTTACTGACAGGTTTTGAGGTACGCAAAATGATGTACCTTCTGACAGTTCTGCATATAAAAATAGCCCCTGAGGCTCGGTGTGCTGTCAAAAATGACAGCGCGCCGAGCATCATCATCCCAGGTATAATGTGTCGCCCTTCCTATGCAGGTGGCGAAGGGTCCGGTGGCTGGCCGGACTAATGATTTTTGCCGAACTAAAGCGGCAACTTGAAATGGCGGATGTCGACATCGCGCTTGTCAATAGGCGACTTGACGAGTCACAAGGTATGCAATTTCCCCGCGGACACCTGATAAGGGAGCTTGATGCCTGTGCCTTACAACAAGTATGCTTGACGCAGATGGTGCCGCTGCCATGGAGAACCTGCGGGCGGAGCTCGCCCAAGCCAAGGAGCAGGCCAGAAAGAGTGACGCGGCTGCCTTAAAGGCGGTCGAAGAGCTAAAAGCCGAACAGGCTGCTCTCTGCCGAAGCAAGAAGGAGATGGCAGAGATGGCCGTGGAGTTGAAGAATGCTGCCGAGCGCTGCAAGCTTCTTGAAGAAGAAGATCGGGCGGTACGAGAGGACCTGAAGAAGGCCACTGCCAAGGCCAAGGATGCTCGCTCTGCAATTAGAGCTATGAAGGAGGAGCTGCGTCAGGCCAGAGAGATCGCGGCTGGAAAGCCCTTTCTGCTATGGAGGAAATTCCTGGACCCTAATTATGCTCAGTTGGACCGGCTATGGAGTGCGGAAGATGCTTATCTGGACTTGGCGGCAAGTGCGGCGGACGCGGCCGAACACTTCCGAGATCAAGAGGATCACGAAACGGGAAAGGTTGTTTTGGTCGCAGTTCCATAATCCAGAGCGCCCACTTTCATTAACCGATCATTTGGCTGAATGGGCGGAGCTGAATAGGTTATCGGGACTTGCCATGAAGGATGTCGTGAGTCTTTTGTGGCCGAAGAGGCCTGAGCCGAAGAGTTATTTTGGCTTGGTGCAGCAGTTCCTTGGTGCGGTGCCGCATATCAATGCAATGAGGAGGTCGGCATGCAAAGAGGGTGCGCAGATGGCTCTTGCCCATGTCAAGACATACTGGGCGGAGATGAAGGCCACCGATGTTGCAACCCAAGATTCAGACGGAAGCCAAGTACCTGTCGAGCACTATTTTCAGGAAGTTCTGCCGGGCGCTCGTTTAATAGAGACGCAGTTCTCGAAGGATATTATGTTCGAATAACATGTATTATTGTGAAACAATGTTTCGATGAAATATAGAAGCTTTTTATACTTGTGCTTTCAAGAATTAAAATACCTCTTGTGCGGCCGTTAATGTATATGTGTATATAACCTGAAAGATGGAAGTCTTTGGCTTCAACCCCCACGCATATAATGCGGGGGTGTTTGCAAAAGGCGCGTTTTCACACTTGATCCAACGTCTTGGTCCTATAAAGGAGGTGGTAGCGTAGCAAACTAGGCAACCGGACTATAATGCTTTATCACTTTCACTTAGCCATAGGAGTTTGACAATGGGACTACTATATAGCCCCTAGGGGCACCGCGCTCACCCGAATTCGGGGCGCGTATGTGCCTGACTGGGAAATGGCCCTTCGTCAATGCGGAGGAATCCTATAGATTCCAGCGGGTCATCGAGTGGTTGACCAGTCTCACGCTATATCATGACAATCAGTTTTCGGCTTTCTCTCCTGAGGTGCTCGCTTGGCCGAACCGGGGCACAATCGCAGTAGTTCTCCTGGTGCCGTGTTAGCCGATAGAGCGGAACGTAAGGCAGCAAAACACAGGAGCCGGGCAAACCCAACATTTTACCAAAGACATGATTCGGAGTTGATGCATATAAGGCCTAACTCGAGACGCCGAACACTCCCTAAGGTATTCGGTCTTTATGAAAACGGGCCGAACAACGCCCTTGGTAATAAGCCCCTGGTGTCCAGGTATGTACAAAATTCTGACATGGCCTATGCCAAAACGCCAGCCTCCTCCTCGGTTATAGTAACAAACCAGGGGATGTGTATCAACAAGAGACAGTAAAAAAGGTTTACGCAGGGTCTTAATCTGAAAAGAATCCTTGCAACGGGCCCCTACTACACGTCTGCGCCTGTGTCTCCGTTGTGTCGTATCCTTGACGGGTGTCGCACGGTGTTCATCTGTAAAAGAGAGGAACTTAGTTGAAAAAGATCATGTGAAAATGTACGTTATATTAAATAAACAAAGTACGTTTCAAAAAATGAATAAAATTGAGCTTTATTGTCTCTTGTTGTATATGCGCGGAGCCCCTAGTGCGAGGGTGTGCGGCTGGTAAGCCCCTGTATGTTTACACCGGACTCGTCTAACCATGTCCGAGGTCTGAATGACCTGTTTGGGTGCTTGAATTAGTGAAGCCGGTTTAGTGTGTGGCTGTCGAGACAGTCACACAATCTTTCGTGCTCGAGGAACACTCGATATTTCCCTTTAAGGAGATGATGCCTCGTGGACCGGGCATTTTAAGTGTGAGGGATGCATAATGCGGTATTGCGTTAAAGCGGGCGAAAGCTTCGCACCCCAGTAATGCTTGATAGCTACTTGTAAATGGGGCGAGGTGGAAGGTTAACTTTTCGCGGCGGAAGTTGTCGGGTGAGCCGAACACAACTTCTAGCAATAGAGAGCCCGTACAATGGGCATATTGGCCTGGCATTACCCCTTGAAAGGAAGTGTTGCTATGGCGAATTTTGGTTGGGTCTATCCCCATTTTATGGATTGTGTCCTGATAAAGCAGGTTTAGATCACTACCGCCGCCCATTAGGACTTGTGTAAATTGGAGTCCGTCGATTATCGGATCTAATATCAAGGCAGTCCATCCTGCATTCCGGATTCTTCTAGAGTAATCCTGATGGTCGAAGGTGATTGGTTTTGACAACCAGTGGCTGGACTCCTCTGGGATAGGCCGTATGGCGCGTATCTCTATGGGCGCTGTTTTGTTTTCCCCTTTTGGCACGTAAAGTGAGTTTACTGTTCAGACTTCTTGTGGGAAATTCTTTTGTTTTCCGGTGCTCTGCTTGTGGGGTTCGTCATCGTCCTCGCTTGGTGTGTCGAGCCCCTTGTGTTCGGCGTTGAGTTTGCCGGACTGCTTGAAGACCCAACAATCTCTGTGGGTATGATTTGCAGGCTTCCCCGGGGTACTGTGGATTTGGCATACCTTGTCCAAGATTTTGTTTAAGTTAGATAGCTCGTTCCTGTTATCCTTAGGGGGCAGTTTTCTATGATTTTGCTGTGAGCTTTTGAATCCGGCGTTGACTGTCGTGCTCTTCGGGCTGTTGCCCTTAGTCTGGCACTGGTCCTTGCTGCGTCGTGGTTTCCCATTTCCATCCCTAACTTCGGATGTACTTGGGTCGCTGGTACTGCATCTTGCCAGCCAGCTATCCTCTCCCGCGCAAAAGCGGGTCATGAGGCTTGTTAATGCGGCCATTGTTCTTGGCTTTTCTTGGCCGAGGTGTCTGGCGAGCCATTCGTCTCGGACGTTGTGTTTGAAAGCTGCTAAGGCTTCTGCGTCCGGACAGTCGACTATTCGGTTCTTTTTAGTAAGGAATCTGTTCTAGAATTTTCGGGCTGACTCTCCGGGTTGTTGAGTTATGTGACTTAAATCGTCTGCATCCGCAGGTCGGACATAGGTCCCTTGAAATTTTTCCCGAAAAGCATCCTCGAGCTCTTCCCAACTTCCAATGGTGTTTTTGGAGAGGCTTTTGAGCCAATGCCAGGCTAGCCCTTTGAGCTTGAGGGGTAAGTATTTTATGGCGAGGAGGTCATCTCCTCTAGCCATGTGTATGTGGAGGATGTAATCCTCAATTTAGACTCCAGGGTCTGTTGTTCCGTCGTATGCCTCTATGTTTACGGGCTTGAATCCCGCTGGAAATTCATGATCCAGAACCTCATCGGTGAAACATAGGGGATGTGCGGCACCCCTATATTTAGGTGTACCGTAATATTCGTATACTTGACGTGTTGCATTGCTTACTAGAGCTTGCTTTCTTGGCCCGTAGATGGATCTAACTCGGCCATCTTTTTGATGCGAATCAGTGTGCGGATCGCGTGCCGGCTTGTGTGCGGCGCCGTTTGCCGCTCTATGTTTGCCATGGGGTCGTCTATCCGACCGGGTGGTCTCCTTGTTCTTTGATTGTGGTGGCTCTACGGCCGCCTCGTCAAATTCTGGCAGTAGTTTTCGCTTCGGGTAGCTCTTTGTTCGGCGTTTGTCGCCGTATTTGTCTGGGGTGTTGAGTACTTTGCTCCATCTGATTCTGAGCGCATCTTCCGCTATTTTGAGCTTCCGCTTCTGCTTCTTCAGGCTATGTGCAGTGGCGACGAGCCTTTTATGGAGGTTCTTCTGCTCCTGTAACTTGTCTGGCGTGAGATCGTCCGGACTGTTATCTTCGCCGGGGACGGGTTGTTTATCCGGATTGTCCTGTTCGGATGGTTGCTCAATAGCATGTCCGTCGTCCACCGGTTCGCCCTGCTCTATGGCTAGGTCTGTATGGCTGCGTTCTGTGTCGAGGCGGGATTTTGAGCGGCGCTTACGTCGCCGTTTTGACTGCTTTTCGAGGGAATGGTCCCTCGTGGCATCCCGTTGTTCCTCGATGTCGCTTCCTTTAGGTGTGTCCACCATGTATACATCGTGAGATGAGGTGGCTGTCTAGTGCCCTATGGGTGCTGGTTCATGTTTGTCCTCTCACTACTAGGGAAAAAGCCTATACACAGAATCTTAGCAGCAGCGCGGCTCAAAAAGGAGCGCTGCTGCTAACTAGTAGTGGCGCGTGTTAGGGAAACTCGCTGCTGATAAGTTTTTAGCAGTAGCGCGCTCGTCGTAAAATGCGCTACTACAAATATTGACCGGCGGTGTTCATATAACTCTACTTAGCAGTAGTGCGGTCGCGCGAACCGCGCTACTGCTAAGGATGTAGTAGTAGCGCGCTTTTTCTGAGATCGTTGCTGCTAAATTCCAAATTGCCACACTTTTTTGTCCCAGTTAGCAGTAGCGCCGTATCCCAAAGCGCGCTGCTGCTAATTCCTTAGCAGCAGCGCTTTTTAGATCCCGCGCTACTACTAACCCGCACCAACCCACCACCTTTCCCCACCCGTCCCTCCCCTCCCCCTCCTCTCTTTCCCTTCCCCTACCTCCCCCTCCCCGTCCTCTCTTCCCTTCCCCTACCTCCCCCACATGCTCCCACTCTCACTCTTCTTCTTCCTCAATACTTCTCCCCCATTACTCTCTCTCTTCTATCCACCTTTCTCTCTCTTCATTACTCCTACCTAACTACACCACCTCCATTAATGCATCTCCGTTCTCTTTTTCCTTCCCCCTCCACTAGTTGAAGTTGTCTCCTCCCAAATTAGGTAGCTAGGTAGATGTAGGATTTAGTTAAGTGACCTATTTGCCCCCTAACTAGATCTATCTTTGTCAAGAAGAGCTTTGTGCACTTTTGATCTCCCTACAACATCATCTCCACCGTGTGCTCGATCTCGATCGAGATAGAGGTGATGAAAATTTCATGCTTTTGCAAAATGGAAATATGTTTATGTGTGTGTGATATGTTTGTGGAAATTGTGTGTGTGGCATGAGTTGACGCCAAATTGTGCTTTTGAGTTGCCTATGTTTTGCCGAAATGTCGATTTATTTTCGTTTCAGCGAATTCCGGGCAAACTCTAGATCCATATATGTCCTATTTTTAGGGAAGGTCATGCCAAATTTTTTATGACTTTGATGCATGCATGCATTTTTATAATCAATTTGTTTATTATTACCGTGCAGAGTTGACGATGGTCAGTGGAACGATGGTGGACAGGTGGTTGCGGTCGGCGGTGCAGGACATGAAAGAAAATAACCGGACAGAGGTTTTATGTCCGTGTCGAAAATGCAAAGGAATAGTTTGGATCGACCCCCATGACAATGGTCGTGTCGAAGCGCACCTGCTCATGACTGGTTTCATGGATGGCTATACTCGGTGGATAATTGAAGATGAGGATGACGATGTTGAGGATGCCGACGGGGCAGGCAAAGATGACACGGGGCAAGACGAAGAGATGATCAATAATGGCGGTAGGGAAGAGGCCGGACATGGCGGAGGAGAAGGGGCCGGACATGGCGGCGGAGAGAACGACATGGACTCGACGCAGCAGAGTTCGTCGGTACTAAGTTCAATTGTGCAGGACCCTCATGTTCAAGCATTGCTTCGCAAGGAGACAAGTACTGAGAGAGCTGCTTCTAGAGAGGAGGCTAAGCTGGAGCAACTGGTGGTAGACTCGAACACTCCATTTTATGATGGTTGCAATCCTGAGGTGACCCACTTGAGTTTCATGCTCCAACTCCTGAAGACGAAGGCTAAAAACAAATGGACCAACACTAGCCTCGATGAGCATCTCAAGTACCTAAAGGATGTTCTTCCCGCGGGTAATCTATGTCCTACTAGTGTTGATGAGGCCAAGAAGATCGTGTGCCCTCTTGATCTGCCACACGTTAGATACCATGCATGCATCAACGATTGCATAATTTATCAGAAGGAGCACGCGAAAAAAACAAGCTGTCCGGTGTGCAATGCTTCTCGATACAAGAAGGCCGGGAAGAAATGTCCCCAGAAAGTTGTATGGTACTTACTGATCACTCCCCGTCTCCAGAGGTATTTTGTAGATCCCAAGGAAGCTAAGCTAATGCGCTGGCACGTGGAGAGGAAGAAGCCCGACGATGGAGATGATCCGAAGCTGAGACACATGAAGGATGGAAGCTAGTGGAGAGCGTTGAACAGCTTCTATCGGTATTTTGAATGTGATGCAAGGAACATCGTGCTCGACGCGTGTACCGATGGCATGAATCCGTTTGGCAACCAGAACACCAACCATAACACATGGCCCGTGTTTGTATGGATGTACAACCTCCCCCCTGGTTGTGCATGAAATCGAATTACATTCACATGAGCATGCTTATTCAAGGGCCGAAACAACCAGGAAATAATATTAATTTGTATTTGGGGCTACTTCAAGAGGAGTTAGACACGTTATGGAAAACACCGGCCAAGACATGGGATGCCAGCAAAGGTGAGTATTTCAACATGAGAGCCGCGCTGATCACGACAGTGCAGGACTATCTTTGTTACGGATATGTGGTTGGCCAGGTGTGCCATGGATATTGCGGATGCACGCAGTGCATGGATGATACGACATCTCAGCAGCTAACGTCAAGGAAAGATGGTGGGTCTGGGAAAATTGTGTCATGGGGCATCGAAGATGGCTTGAATAGGACGACCCGTGGAGAAACCGTGGAGATCTATTCAATGGTCACGCTGAGCATCAAGGACCTCCACGTAAGCGGAGCGGTGCCGAAATTGATGAGCTGTTGAAAAACTGGAAGGAGTGCCCCGCGCCGGGAAAGATGATGAGAAAGGCGCCGGAGCCGCTGCTGAAGGTATGGAAGATGAGGTCTGTGTTCTGGGACTTGGAGTACTGGCACAAACTCGATACACCTCATTGCCTTGATCAAATGCATATCTGTAAGAATGTCCTTGAGAGCTTGCTCGCAACACTGATGAACATGCCGGATAAGACCAAGGATGGGCGGAAGGCAAGAAAAGACTTGCAAGATTTGAAAATCAGGGAAGATCTGCACATGCCGCCCCGTAAAATGTCAGACGAGATAGACACGGAGACAGAGGCAGGGGAGAAGAAGGGCAAGAAAATAAAGAAAGAGGATTATTGCCCCCCTTCTTGCTTCACCTTAAGTTAGGGTTAGATCAATCAATTCTTTAAGTGCCTTACCGGAGTCAAAGTTAGTTCCGGTTACTGTAGCAAGTTAAGCAGATATCTAGACACGGACAAGAAAAGGTTCAGCGGGATGAAGTCTCATGACTATCATGTGATGATGACGCAGATACTACCTGTTGCCCTTAGAGGGATAATGGACAAGCACGTCCGTGACACACTTATTGGTCTCTGCAACTTTTTCGATGTCATCTCTCGAAAGTCGATCAGTGTGAAGCAGCTCCAAAGGCTACAGGAAGAGATCGTTGTGATACTGAATGAGATTGAGATGTACTTCCATCCCGCGTTCTTCAACGTGATGGTGCATCTGTGTGTCCATATTGTGGATGACATAATAGACCTGGGGCCGTCTTTCCTGCACAACATGATGCCGTTTGAGAGGATGAATGGGATCATCAAAGGATTCGTTTGTAACATGTCCCGTCCGGATGGAAGCATCGTCCAGGGCTATTTGGCACAAGAGTGCATCTCTTTCTGTGAGAATTTTCTATATGGCGCAGACCAGCCGCTTGGTGTTAGTGTTGGTTTGCCCGTTAACAAGCACGATGGGAGGCTCGAAGGAGATGGTCACTACAACGGTCGCAGGGAACTGCGCGTGGCATACTCAGATCGACGCAACGACTTTGACAGAGCAAACTTGGTAGTGCTACAACACCCAGACGAGGTAGATCCTTTTGTGGCACTGCACAAAGAAATTATCACAAAGAAGTATCGTGACCGGGGGGTATGCAGGACGGACACCAAAGTTACTAGAGAGCACAACTCCACTTTCCTACATTGGTTCAAAGAGCATATTATTGCTAATCCCCCGGAGGAGGGCTCTAAGGACGGATTGCTCATATACGCCATAGCACATGGCCGCTCACCCAACCTCGTAACCTATCAGGCATATGATATCAACGGATACACATTCTACACGGAGGCCAAAGATATGGACAGTGATGATCAGAACTCAGGGGTGACAATGGAATGCATGACCAGCAACGACAACGGCGTAACTGAACAATTTTATGGAAGGGTCGAGGAGATCTGGGAGCTTGACTACTCTGGACTTCACAAAATGACGATGTTCCGTGTCAGATGGGCTAAGAATGTCGAAAGAGAAAGCCGGATTTTCACTACCATGACTATACCCGATGCCAAGAGCGCTACCGTGAACGCTATCGCAAAAAACGAGCCATGGGTACAGGTTAAGCACGTGACACAATGCTTCTTCATAACTGACCCGCGCAATCCCAGCCGTGTTGTCGTGAGGAGAGGCAAAAGGAACATCATTGGAATGGATGGAGTCGCCAACGAGGAAGACTATGATCATTATGGCAACCCAATGAGGGAAGATGACGATGATGATGAAGTATACGTCAAAAGAAGAATCAATACTACATTACCTAAGAAAAATCGTACTCCATGGAAAAGGCAAAGTCACAATGAGGGGCTCAATTATTCTTCGGCGAACAAGAAGGGAAAGAAGCTGACTCAAAAACGAAAATGTCAGCACTTAGGAAACGTATGTTATCGGTCCAATGATGTGTAATATATATATATATATATATATATATATATATATATATATATATATATGTTCCTATTTTGTATACACACTTAGCCATTATTATGCATGGGTCCAATGATGTGTAATATATATGTTCCTATTTTCCATACATATTTAACCATCAAATGATGCAATATATATCACCCTCCCTTCATTCACTGCCCTCGGGAAATAAAAGTGGGATAAAATAAAGGAAAAGAAAAAGGAAAACTGGCAGTAGCGACTGTAGTAGCGGCGCGTTTTGCATAAACCGCTGCAGCTACTGAAGTTAGTAGTAGCGAATTTTTCCTAAACCGCTACAGCTACTGAAGTTAGTAGCAGCGCGTTTTGAGCTAATGCTCTACTGCTATGTCCACTTAACTCAAAATTCTCACTCGCCCTGCTTCATCCTACCTTTTCCCCCTATATCCGCACTCTCTCTTCCCCCATTGCACCGCCGCACCCGACCCGGCACCGGCGCTCGCCCCCGACTTCGGCGCCGGAGCTAGCCCCCGACGACCCTGGCGCTCGCCCCTGACCCGGCCCTCGACCCCGACCCCGGCGCCGGCGCTAGCCCCCGACCCCGGCGCTCGCCCCCGACCCGACCCTCGCCCCCAACTCCGGCGCCGGCGCTCACCCCCGACCCCGGCGCGCTCGCCCCTGACCCGTCGGCCCTCGCCTCCGTTCTCTCCCCTCCCGGCCGTCGTCGGGCCTGCCTCCTCGCCCCTCCTTGCCTCGGTTATGTTAATTAGGTTATCTATTTAGTTATGAATTTAGCTAGGTTTCAAAATTAGCTGAATTTATATGAAAATTTGAACTGGACATGTGATATGTGCATATGTCATGTTTTGGACATATATGTCATGTTTGGAAAATGATCCGAGTGGCCTATGTTACGCTGGAATGTTGATTCATTTCCGTTCCGGTGAATTTCAGGCGCTCGATATGTCCATTTTTTTAGCAAAGGTCATGCCGAAATTTCCCGTGAATAAAGGCATGATTTGTGCTACATAGTTGGCATATCGAGTGCTGGCACATAGATTTCTTTTTATGTCATTTCTCATTTGTTCATACTTTTAGAAATTAATGAGGACACTTAATCATAGGAAACATGTCGAACAACGAAGAAACTGGGCCTTCTGACCAAGATGCAGACGAGATGGATTATGAGGGTGAACAAGAGTACCTCGACTATTTGACTGCTAAGCAAGGTTTGCAGGTCGGCCTCGATGATGGTACTGACACCGACATCGACACCGATGGCGCCGGCACCGATGGCGGCACCGAGACTGGTGGGGAAGGTACCGGCGGGGAAGGTATCGGCCCCGATGCCGCTACCGAAAAGAGGAAGCATAAGAAGCAGAGGATACGAAAACCTAACAAACTAGGGATTGGACGACTTGTGATCACAAAGATGGCACCTGGCAAGTTTGAGCCGTTAGAGCCGGAAGAACCTCGAAAGTACTATGGGAACCAAGTAGGATGCATCCTACGGGAATGCGCGAGCATCAACGACGACGACTTAAGGAGTAAAGAACATTTGACGCAGTTGCTCCTAACGAAGTTGCACAAGAGATTCAAGTTCCCCCACCGGGATGATAACATAGAACAACCGTGGGATGATCCGAAGATGAAAATGATTAACAATCACGCCATGGGCATGTTCAGCAATGATTTGGCCTCCTGGAAAGGGAGGGTGAAACGAGCTATTGAGGCTGATGAACCCCTGTCCAAGATTCTGGATGAAAATCTGACACTTACGGAAGAGGAAGAAAAGTTCAAAGATACTTGCGCTACCGAGGCAGCCAAGGCTAAGGCTGCGAAATTCAAAAGCCTTCAGCAAAGAAACACGGGGAAGCATCGCCTCGGATGCCGTGGCTACCTCGGTAAAAGGCCCATATGGGATAAGGAGGACGCGGAACGTGAAGCCGCGGGTCTCCCAGACCCCTTCGCGAAGTTCACCAACCCCTTGGGGCATGACTTCATCAGGGCCCGCTACAAGTGGGACAAGGAGAAAAAGGTTTTTTACACGGAAAAGATCACGAGGAAATAGATTAGACTGCTGGAGAAGCAACAACAGCTTGCAGCCGAAAGCCCTACTTCTCCGATGAGGCCCAAGTGGGACACCCCTCTCAACCGGGCTGAGGGAGTCCTGGACTAGGGGGTGTCCGGATAGCCGAACTATCATCATTGGCCAGACTCCAATACTATAAAGATACAAGATTGAAGACTTCGTCCCGTGTCCGGATGGGACTTTCCTTGGCGTGGAAGGCAAGCTTGGCGATACGGATATGTAGATCTCCTACCATTGTAACCGACTCTGTGTAACCCTAGCCCTCTCCGGTGTCTATATAAACCGGAGGGTTTAGTCCGTAGGATAGAACAACCATTACAACAATCATACCATAGGCTAGCTTCTAGGGTTTAGCCTCCTTGATCTCGTGGTAGATCCACTCTTGTACTACCCATATCATCAATATCAATCAAGCAGGAGTAGGGTTTTACCTCCATCGAGAGGGCCCGAACCTGGGTAAAAACATCGTGTCCCTTGTCTCCTGTTACCATCCGCCTAGACGCACAGTTCGGGACCCCCTACCCGAGATCCGCCGGTTTTGACACCGACATTGGTGCTTTCATTGAGAGTTCCTCTGTGCCGTCGCATATAGGCCCGATGGCTCCTTCGATCATCAACAACGACGCGGTCCACGGTGAGACTTTTCTCCCTGGACAGATCTTCGTATTCGGTGGCTTTGCACTGCGGGCCAATTCGCTTGGCCATCTGGAGCAGATCGAAAGCTACGCCCCTGGCCATCAGGTCAGATTTGGAAGTTTGAACTTCACGGCCGACATCCCGGGGACTTGATCTTCGACGGATTCGAGCCACAGCCGAGCGCGCCGCACAGTCTCGATGGGCATGATTTAGCTCTGCTGCCGGACAGTGCCCTGGAGGCCGCATGAGAGTCCGTTCCGACCCTTAATCCGGAGTCGACTGCGTAGATCGAGGATGGGTGGCTAGACACTGCCTCGGGGGCTGCTGCCCCTACGGCGATGGAGCCGAATACCGACCTTGTCCCTTGTGAAGCTCGTGACTCCGAGGTGCCGGACTCCGAACCTCCCGGGCCCCTACCAATCGAATCTGATTGGGCGCCAATCATGGAGTTCATCGCTGCGGACATCTTTCAGCACTCGCCTTTTGGCGACATCCTGAATTCGTTAAAGTATCTCTCGTTATCAGGAGAGTCCTGGCCGTTCTACGGCTAGGATGGTTGGGATGCGGACGATGAAGAAATTCAAAGCCCACCCACCACTCACGTTGTAGCCACTGTCGACGACCTAACAGACATGCTAGACTTCGACTCCGATGACATCGACGGTATGGACGACGATGCCGGAGACGACCAAGAACCAGCGCCCATAGAGCACTGGAAAGCCACCTCAACTCACGAGGTATACATGGTGGATACACTAAAAGGAAGCGATAAAGAGGAACAACGGGACGCGGCGGAGCATAATTCCCCTGAAAACAGCCAAAACGGCGATGCAAGAGCCGCCCAAAGTCCCACCTCGATAACAACAGCACCCAAAAAGACCCAGCCGTAGAGCAGGGCGAACCAGTGGACGACGAACATGCCACCAAGCAACCATCCGAACAGGATGAATTGGACGAGCAACCCATCCCCGATGAAAACAACAGTCCAGATGATCTCACACGGGACACATCACCGAAGCATAAGAACCTCCACAAAAGGCTCGTCGCCACTGCAAGAAGTTTGAAGAAGCAGAAGCGGAAGCTCAAAACAGCGGAAGACGTACTCAGAATGAGATGGAACAAAGTACTCAAGACCGCAGATAAATACGGTGATAGTCACCAAGCAAAGAGCTACCCGAAGCGCAAGCTGTTGCCCGAATTTGACAAGGAGGCCGTAGAGCCCCCACAGTCAAAATACAAAGAGGCCGCCTGGCCGGATAGACGACCAGATGACAGGCTAAGAGCGGCAAGCTCCGTCGCACACAAGCCGGCACACGATCCACATAAGGATCCTCACAAAAAGGATGGCCCGGCCAGATCCATCTATGGGCCAAGAAAGAAGGCTCCAGGGAGCAACACAACACATCGAGTGTTCGAAAATAACGGTACACCTAAATACAGGGGCGCCGCACACCCCCTATGTTTCACCGATGAGGTACTGGATCATGAATTTCCAGCGGGATTCAAGCCCGTAAACATAGAGTCATATGACGGAACAACAGACCCCGGAGTCTGGATTGAGGATTATATCCTACACATACATATGGCTAGAGGAGATGATCTCCATGCCATAAAATGCCTGCCCCTCAAGCTCAAAGGGCCAGCTCGGCATTGGCTCAAAAGCCTCCCAGAAAATACCATTGGAAGTTGGGAAGAGCTCGAGGATGCGTTTCGAGCAAATTTTCAGGGTACTTATGTCCGCCCTCCGGATGCAGACGATTTAAGTCACATAACTCAACAGCCTAGAGAGTCAGCACGCAAATTCTGGAACAGGTTCCTCACCAAAAAGAACCAAATAGTCGACTGTCTGGACGCCGAAGCCTTAGCAGCCTTTAAACATAACGTCCGAGACAAATGGCTCGCCAGACACCTCGGCCAGGAAAAACCGAGAACAATGGCCGCGCTAACAAGCCTCATGACCCACTTTTGCACGGGGGAAGATAGCTGGCTGGCAAGATGCAGCACCAGCGACCCGAGTACATCCTAGGTCAGGGATGGAAATGGGAAATCACGACGTAGAAAAGATCAGCGCCGGAATATGGAAAATGGCCCAAAGCGCACGGCGGTCAACGCCGGGTTCAAAAGCTCTCGGATGAATAACAAAACACTGCCTCTTAAGGACAACAGTGACGAGCTATCCAACCTAAACAAAATCTTGGATAGGATATGTCAAATCCACAGTACCCCCGGGAAGCCTGCAAACCATACCCACAGAGATTGTCGGGTCTTCAAGCAGTCCGGCCAAACACAAGGGCCTCGACACACCAAGCGAAGACGATGACGAACCCCACAAGCAGAGCGCCAGAAAACAGAAGACTTTCCCACAAGAAGTCAAAACAGTGAACTCACTTCAAGTAATAACAAGGAAAAATAGTGCGGCACCTACTAAAATACGCACCGCACGGTCGACCCAGCAGAGTCCCGAAGTTGGATGTCAAAACCAATTACTTTCGACCATCAGGATTACTCCAGAAGTATTCAAAATGCAGGAAGGACTGCTTTGATATTGGAGCCCATAATCGACGGACTACAATTTACACAAGTCCTAATGGATGGCGGCAGTGATATAAACCTGCTATATCAGGACACAATCCGCAGAATGGGGATAGACCCTACCAAAATTCGCCATAGCAGCACTTCCTTTAATGGAGTGACGCTAGGCCCTTACACCAATTGTACGGGCTCCTTACTGCTAGAAGTTGTGTTCGGTTCATCCGATAACTTCCGTCGCGAAAAGCTAATCTTCCAGATTGCCCCATTTAAAAGTAGCCATCAAGCACTATTGGGACGCGAAGCTTTCGCCCGCTTTAATGCAATACCGCATTACGTGTCTCTTACACTTAAAATGCCCAGTCCACGCGGCATCATCTCATTAAAAGGTCATTCAAACCCCGGACACGGTTAGGCGAGTCTGGCATAAATAAACAAGGGGCTTCCTAGCCGCACACCCCTTTACAAGGGGCTGCACGCATGAACAATGAGAGCCAATAAAGCTCAACCTTATTCATCTTTTAAATCATACTCTGTTTTAAATACATTTTTTGCACGATATTTTTCCAAACTGAGTTCCTCTCTTTTTTACAGATGAACTGCATGCTACACCCGTCCAGGATACAGCACAACGGAGACACAGGCGCAGACATGCAGCAGGGACCCGTTACAAGGATTATTTTTAGATTAAGACCCTGCGTAAACCTTTTTTACTATCTCTTGTTGATACACATCCCCCGCTTTCTTACCATAACCGAGGAGGAAGCTGGCATTTTGGCATCGGGCCGTGTGAGAAGTTTTCTCGCGTACCTGGACACTAGGGGCTTAGGGCATTGTTCTGCCCGTTATCATAAAGACCGAATACCTCAGGGAGTGTTCGGCATCTCGAATTAGGCCTTATATGCATCAGCTCCGAATCATGTCTTTGGTCAAATGTTGGGTTTGCCCGGCTCCTGTGTTTTGCTGCCTTACGTTCCGCTCTATCGGCTAACGCGGCACGAGGAGAACTACTGTGATTGCGCCCCGGTTCGGCCGGGCGAGCGCCTCAGTAGAGAAAGCCGAAAACTGACTGTCATGATATAGCGAGAGACTGGTCAACCACTCGATCGACCACCGGAATGTTTAGAATTCCTCCGCTTTGACGAAGGACCGTTTCTCGGTCAAACACACACGCGACCCGAGTTCGGAGAGCGCGGTGCCCCCAGGGGCTATATAGTTTCCCCACCATCGAACTCCTATGGCTAGAAAGTGATAAAGCATTATAGTCTGGTTGCCTAGTTTGCTACGCTATCACCGCCTCCACAGGACCAAGACGTTGGATTAAGTGTGAAAATGCACTTTTTTGCAAACACCCCCGCACTATGTGCGTGGGGGCTGAAGCCGAAGACTGCCATCTTTCAGGTTATATATATATATATATATATATATATATACATTAACGACCACACATGAGATATTTCAATACTTGAACACACAAGTATAAAAAGCCCTTATATTATAAATATGGTTTTACAAATCATACATTTCATTTGAACATAACGTTTTTCGAGCACTGCGACTCTATTAAACGAGCGCCCTGCAGGACTTCCTCAAAATAGTGCTCGGCGGGTAATCGGCTTCTGTCCGAATCCCGGGATGCAACAGCGGTGGTGTCCATCTCCGCCCAGCATGTTTTGACACGGGCGAGACCCATCCGTGCACCCTCTATGCATGCCGACCGCTTCATCGCCTTGATATGCGGCACCGCATCTAGGAATTGCTGCACTAAGCCAAAATAACTCTCCGGCTTGGGCCTTTCCGGCCACAGATGAGCCACGACATCCTTCATGGCAAGTCCGGACAACCTATTCAGCTCAGCCCACTCGGCCAACCAATTGGTTAACGGAAGTGAACGCTCCGGACTATGGAAATGAGACCAAAAAAGCTCTTCCATTTCGTGATCCTTTTGGCTTCGGAACTGCACGACGGCGTCCGCCGCACTCGCCGACAAATTCATATAAGGATCCTCCGCACCCCACAACTGGCCCAACTAAGCATACTTTGGATCCGTGAACTTCCTACGCAGCAGAAAGGGCTTTCCAGCCGCAATGTCTCCGGCCTGACGCAGCTCCTCCTTTATAGCCCTCATTGCAGAACGGGCATCCTTAGCTTCGACGGTGGCCTTCTTCAGGTCCTCTTGCCCCGCTCGGCGTTCTCTTTCAAGAACCTCATAGCGGTCGGTAGCATCCTCTAGCTTCACGGCCATTTCGGCCATCTCCTCCTTGCTTCGGCAGTGAGCAGCCTTTTCGGCTTTTAGCTCTTCGGCTGCCTTCGAGGCAGCCGCATCACTCCTTCTGGCTTGCTCCTTGGCTCGAGAAAGCTCTGCTCGAAGGCCCTCCATAGCAGCGGCGCCATCTGCGTCAAGCATACATGTCATAAGGCGTGGGCATCATCTCCCTTACCAGGTGACCGCGGAGAAACTACCCACCTTGTGACTCGTCAAGTCGCTTATTGACCAGCGCGATGTCCGCATCCGCAACGTCCAGTTGTCGCTTCAGTTCGGCAACTCTATCAGTACGGCTGGCCACCGAACACTCCTCCCCCTGAACAGGAACGGCGACATCTTAATACTGATATTATGATCCTCGGCACGCTGTCACTTCTGACAACGTACCGAGTCTCAGGGGCTACTATCTATACAGGGAGCACTCTATGTGCAAAACTGTCAAAAGGTATGTCATTTTTACGTACCTCAAACCCCGTCAGCAAACTTCTGACGGCCTCACGCAACCCGCTCTCAGCGGATGAGATCCTTTCAATCACCGTACTCATTAGTGTACGGTGATCTTCTGAGATAGACGCCCTCTCGAGCAGATCCTTCAGCTCCTCCGGTCGTACACCAGTTGGTGACGAACTCTCCGGCCCCGCCGGACTCTGGGAGACCCTCCGCGACGACACCTCAGGGTCGTCCGCCCCACCTGACGGCGCGGCAGATGGAGGCGTCTCGCTCTCCATCATCTCCGGACGAAGATCCCCCGAAGACGAGCTATGCTGAGAAGGGCTGAGATCCGAACTACAAGGTAAGAACTTCGGTTATCCTCATAAATAAAAACAGGGATGTCCCTCATTACAAAACTCCCCTTTTCCTACTTACGGTTTGCTGGAGGGCTGATGCCCTAGGGGAAATAATGCGGCCCGGGCTTCTCCTGGCGCAGGACCCTCCGGTGAAGATTTCTTCCCCCGCTTTGAGGCCTTGGACTCCGGATCTTCAGAAGCGGTCCTCCTCCCTCCCTGGAGGGAGGGATTCTTGATCCCCCCTTTCTTGAGAGCCTCCTTAGCAGAGGCGGTAGTTTTCCTGTCTTCCCCTTCGCCCTCTTTTGAAGGCGCAACCTCCAGCATCTTGACTAACACGGGATCCGGCGTGGTCTCCGGTAGGGGGCCGGACACCGTATCAGTTTTGCTTGCGCTATCCACTCCTGTTCAAGGGATAGCTGGTTAAAAGGCAAGTCCATGATAAATGAACGATCGGTATGTCCGGGCACAAGACTACTTACTTGAGTATCCGGGCGATTGCAGCTTAGGCCGGCGTCCTCGGTCAAGGCCGGACACATCTCTTGTGATTCGAAGAACAGTTTATACATCTCCACGGGTGTCATACCCATGAAGTGTTGAAGAGCTCGCGGTCCCTCCGGATTGAATACCCACAGACGGAGGGGGCGACGTTTGCAAGGCAGAAGGTGCCGGATCAGCATGACCTGCGTCACTACGACCAGATTGATCTCCCTCTCTCGGAGGTCTCCAATCCGGCCCTGCAATATTGGTACGTCCTTGGACGGCCCCCAGTCAAGCCCTTTGTTGACCCATGACGCCAGCCGTTGTGGAGGGCCCGAGCGAAAGGCGGGTGGCGGCACCTGCCTGCTGCCCCTGGGAGCGGTGATATAGAACCACTCCTGTTGCCACAAAGCAAGCTCCTCTTGAAAAGAGCCCTCAGGCCATGGAGCATCGGCCCTCTTACTTATAACTGCCCCTCCGCACTCTGCCTGTCGCCCCTCGATCATCTTCGGCTCCACGTTGAAGGTTTTGAGCCATAAACCGAAGTGAGGGGTAGTGCATAGGAAGGCTTCGCAGACAACAATGAACGATGAGATGTGGAGGATGGACTCCGGCGCCAATTCATGAAATTCCAGCCCGTAATAAAACATGAGCCCCCTCACGAAGGGGTCCATCAGGAAGCCTAAACCCCGACGGAAGTGAGACACGAACACGACGCTCTCACCAGGCTCGAGAGTGGGAATAACTTGCCCTTGGGCAAGCAACATATGTGAAATCTTGTAGGTTAGGTACATGGCGTCTCTCAGCTTTAGCAAATCTTCTTTCGTGACGGAAGAGGGCATCCACCGGCCCTGTAGGTCGGAGCCGGACATTGTCAAAGGTCCGAAGTGCCCGAATCTTGAGCCTTGGGTGTTGGAACTCGGGGCAAGGGGCGGATTCGATTGAGGATCGAAGGAAAGGGACGGGCCTTGGTCTCATTATAAAGGGGAAGAATACCAAGAGCCATCCCCGTGACCGTTTGGAACCCGCCTTCGATGGAGGGGGCAGGGCAACAGGCGCGGTTGGGTTACCCACGTCCGTATTGATGGGAATCCCAGAATAAGGGGAACACGATCTCTGCTTTGACAAGACGTGCCAAGGAAACCACTTCGCTAAGCGCGCTGAGGTGGTATGACAAAAATGATTCGAGTAAAGGCTTGGCCGTGGGTGACGTCACGCCACGAAATACGTCAGCAGATTGAAGTTGTGTAAATATTATTCTCTCTACGGTGGCATGTGGAATTTATTTTGCAGAGCCGGACACTATCCTGGCGTTCACAATCTTCTATGAAATTATTCGGAGGAGGAACCCGCCTTGCAATGCTAAAGACAATATGCACGCCGGACTCGTCGTCATTGAAGCCTGGTTCAGGGGCTACTGAGGGAGTCCTGGACTCCAATAGTATGAAGATACAAGATTGAAGACTTCATCCCGTGTCCCGATGGGACTTTCCTTGGCGTGGAAGGCAAGCTTGGCGATACGGATATGTAGATCTCCTACCATTGTAACCGACTCTGTGTAACCCTAGCCCTCTTTGGTGTCTATATAAACCGGAGGGTTTTAGTCCATAGGGCAAACAACAATCATACCATTAGCTAGCTTCTAGGGTTTAGCCTCCTTGATCTCGTGGTAGATCCACTCTTGTACTACCCATATCATCAATATCAATCAAGTAGGAGTAGGGTTTTACCTCCATCGAGAGGGCCCGAACCTGGGTAAAAACATCATGTCCCTTGTCTCCTGTTACCATCCGCCTAGACGCACAGTTCGGGACCCCCTACCCGAGATCCGCCGGTTTTGACACCGACATGGGCCTTGAATGAACTTAAGGGACTCCCTTTGGACCAGCGGCCGCAATATGGTCGTGTGCATGACGCTGGAGACGGCGCCACGTGGAAGGTGTTTTACAATGACGGCCCGGAGGCCAAGAAGCAGAAAAAGAAGTTTAGTCAGGCGGACATAGTCGCGAAGGTGAAGCTTGCGGTCGAGAAAAAAGCAGCCGAGGACGCGAAAAAAGCAGCCGAGGACAAATATGAGTTGCTACAGCAGGCAGTCAATGCAGCTGTAACTGCCTGCAGAAATGATTTTGCTACTAACTTGGTTCTAGTTATCATCAACTGGGCGAAGGAAAATCCAGACAAGACGGTACATGATTTCCCGATGCCCAGTTTCGTCGCGAGCAACTCCATGAACAACAACACCCTCGCACCATCACTTGCGCAAGCAACCAGGCCTCCTCTCGCAGCCGCTCCCGCTCATAGCAACTCGTCCTCAGTCTCAGGCGCGCTAGGTGGGCCTTCGTCTTTGGCTGAGCTCGACGCCGTCACGGGAATTACATGTCGCACCAACATATATATATATATATAATATTCCATTTTTGTTGCCTTTCGATTGTTTTACGCCACAGACATATGTGTTTGCAGGCGAAAGAAACCCCGTGCACCATACTCTACTTGATCAAAGGCCAGAAGGTGGACATGGGAAAGGGGATGATAATGGACCCCTCTCAACGCACGTTCCACAACCAGCCGATCCCCGCTGGGCACTTCAGGGTTAGCTTGACTAGTGTGAAATCGGGGCACGAGGATTTGCCTCCTCCAGTACAGCATGTGGGAGCGGACGACGAGACCCTACTGCGGATTGGAAGCTGCAAGAATTGGGTGCTGCTATGGCCGAAGAATCTTATTTGTCTGGAGCCAGCCAAGAGCACACCAATAACTACCACACATCAACAAGCATGTGCGGAGACCACCACCCCACCTACGCAATTACCAGCTCTTGTAGTGCCGGGTGAGAGCGGCGGACGACATGATGAAGGGGGTGCAATAGTACTGGCTGATGTAATTTCTCCTGTAGAACAGAGAATGGATAATGAGACGGAGGTCGACCCTATGGATTACCTCAATACAAACGTGTATGACTGTGACATAGATATGATGAGTCAACCATATGACGAATCGGGCTATCAGCTTGCTAATGAGGATATGGATGATATGCCCGGGCAGGGTCGTACCATGGATTGCAAAAAGTCTCTCTTCATGAAATCCTCACAGGACACGCCTGAAGATGCCGCCTCAACACAGGCTCAACTAGCCGGGCGCGAGGGTCGTACAGTACTTAGCCCGGGAACACTAGGGCAGGGGTTAAGGAAGGGTCTGGAAGGTGTGCCCAATAAAAAGGAGAGGAAGAGATCGGGGAAGGTAACTGCCTCCAAACAAGCCAGAGCACATAGCAGCCAGAAGATGCATTCTAAAGAGCGTGTACCCGTGAAAGGTGCGGTCATGTTCCATCTCACGGGCGAGCCGATGCTACCGCCGAAACCGCTGGAGGCACTATCAGGGGATCTCAGGAGACTGCACGACCATGTGCTGTCGACTGAGAAAAGCCTACTAGCCTCAAAGGATCCAGGATATCCGACATACGCGACTTGTGTGCCTGAGGGGAAGTGCTACGTCGACACATGGCCCGCGGAGGTGTTCTTCCTGCGGTTTGACCATATCTTTGAGATGTTTCTAACAAGGCGGCTTGATTTTACTATCGTCCGCCTTTTTGCGCTACATATGAGCTCCGTCATGAAGAGTGAAGAAGTCTCACAAATCTGTGTGGCGGATCCGTACTACATGCATGAGTCTTTCTTGAGTCTCGGCGACTTTGAGAGTGAAACTGCTAGGGAGTACGTCCAAAACTTCATGGTATAGAATAAGGACTGGGAAATTGTCCTCGTGCCTTATCATCCAAAGTAAGTCTGTTCCGGACAACCCTTTCGTACATTTCAATCATTCCTTCTCTCTCATATGGGAATAGTTCGAGGTGTCTTTTCCCCGCAGCAACGGGCGCGCCGTCCTTATCGTTCTTTACCCGCAAGTCTCCCACGCCGTGTATTTTGACCCTTCCAGAGACTACGAGAAAAAAGACTACACCCACATAATGAATATTCTAGATGATGCTCTCCAAGGCTTCAGCTTTTGAGGTGGCCACGTGCAGATCAGGAAACAAAGGAACAAGAAGATGGGTTTCACGCATAAAACTAACTTCTCCTGCATCCATGTCCCAAAACCAAGCAAGAAGGATGGATTCTACATCGTCCATCTCATGATTCAGTTCAACACGGATCACCAAAAGCTTCACATTAACAGCAGAAATGATGATCATATCCACAAGTGGCTAGAATCTCATGGAGAAGCGGATTATAAACTTAGAGATGACTTCTTTCGCATCCAAAGCGACATTGCGACGATCATCATGAAATAAGTCATCGATGAGAAGGGGATGTTCCACAATGGCCCTATATCGCGAGCTGACGTCCGAACTCGCATAGGCATGCAACGTCTAGACCTCACGCCGTTCAAGAAGCTAGGGTTTGTCCTCGATGATATGGAAGGATGGAACTTCTAGTGATTTATGATGTCGATGATGATGATATGTGTCGGTTGAACTTGTATACCTTTTGTAGCGATGAAACTTTGTGATGTCCACGGTCCCTGCCGAACTTGCGTAACGCTACTTTGTTAGTTTGCGTACGATGACCTGCATACCTCTAGTTAATTAATTTGCATATTGTATGTTGCATCTAGTTGCTAACCCTTTCTTCTTCGGTGTTGCTCTAGTATATTTTGTTGCATATATATGATTGTACATCCTCTTCATGAACATGCATCTCTAACAGGTACCTAGTTTCTTGATGGCGAGATGGAATTGCTATGTCGTGTACAAAGGGAAGGTTCCGGGGGTGTACAACGAGTGGCATGAGTGTCAGGCGCAAGTGAATGGGTTCATGGGCGCCAGCCATAAAGGCTTCAAAAGCAGACAAGAAGGAGAAGCAAGTTACTTGAGGTTCACGCTAGCGCGAGAGAGGACTCGTAACCGCCACCTCATGTACTGCATAGTTCCACTCTTGTCACGACCGGTTTTCCGGGTATTAAATTCCAGAAACTGGCCGTTGTGCTCACCAGCCCCAGGATAACTGTTAGCTGATGAGGCACCAACTTGATACAGAAATCCAAAGCAAAATACAACATATGTAGTACAAGACCATTCTGGCCCGTGAGTACAACAAATGGTTTCTAGTTGTTGATGGCGGAAGCGGATCGTGGACTGTCAGCGTATATGGGACTCCATTTCCCACAGGAACAGCTGACCAGGTTAACTCCTATCTTCGCGAGGCTGCTATCACCATTACGTGGGTTCTGGGGCTGTCATCAAGGTCGCTCCTCTCCGCGCAAGAAATCTGGCCAAGACAATAGCCAAGGACAAGCCAGTGAGTACTTTGAATGTACTCGCAAACATTATGGACACGGGTATAATATAACAACAATGTTCCGAAATATTTATGCTCATGACGTCAGTCACAAAAATAAATCTCTGATGCATGTAAGCAGGTTATTTATGAAAATGCAATAACATAATAATAATAAAAGGCACCGATCGGGCGTCTGGAGCAACGCCACATAAAGGGACTATAAAAGAAATGCAACAGTCGGGCGTCTTAGCGACACCGCATAAAGGGCTTTTAAAAGAAATGCCACAGTCGGGCGTCTTAGCGACACCACATAAAGGGCTTTAAAAGAAATGCCACAGTCGGGCGTCTTAGCGACACCACATAAAGGGTTTAAAAGAAATGCCACAGTCGGGCGTCTTAGGGACACCATATAAAGGGCTTTAAAAGAAATGCCACAGTCGGGCATCTTAGCGACACCACATAAATGGCTTTAAAAGAAATGCCACAGTCGGGCGTCTTAGCGACACCACATAAAGGGCTTTAAAAGAAATGCCGCAGTCGGGCGTCTTAGCGACACCACATAAAGGGCTTTAAAAGAAATGCCACAATCGGGCGTCTTAGCGACACCACATAAAGGGCTTTAAAAGAAATGATAGTGAATATCCAGGAGGTAGAACCATTCCAAGGATAGTCAATATTTCAAACAATATAAAGGGGTTAGTCCATAATTAAAAATTATCATAATCATCATAAGTCACAGGTCACAATCCATGTTCTGGTTTAACAGATTTTCCTCCGAAGATCGACACTAAGACCGACACTTGACCGATCCCAGACTGTAATCCTTAACCATGGACACGGCTATTCGAATAGGTTTAATCTCTGCAGAGGGTGTACTCTTTCCCCACGAGTAACGGATTCCTTTAGTCCATCGAGACTAATTCCGTCTACGGTCTTTTTGTTGAAAACACACCTAACTTGCACACACCATCTTAACTCACACGTGTCTGGAAGCACCCACGACAACTGTCAAGGAAACTCTAAGTGGGGAGGCTACAACCTCGCGTAGCATGGGATCAAATTTATATTGCGCGCTCTAAGGGGTGGCCTCCCCTCTCGTTCTCAACCGGAAACACCCATGCCCCCAGACCAGGTGGCCTGCCTACCAGCTACAACCGGTATCTTCCACCATGGCCTCTCTGTACGGTGTGTGCTAGAAAGAGGTTGACAACTTACTGAACCATACTCTACTTGTTGTAGAGACGAGTGGTAGTACGAAGCAAGTATGGGGTTTACTGGAACAAGACTCGATCTACGGTCGACTCAGCAGGTTTATAGGTTCCTGCATGACATGTATAACAAATATATTTCAACCAATACAATCAACATTCATTATATCTTACAATTCCCTACCGGACATACCCGCCCCAACGGAGACCGGCGACAAGCTCACGCCTACCCAAGGCAGAGGCTTTCCCGGTTTTCTTTCCGGCATGCATGCAAGATACATGAGGATGATTACCATCACAAGTATACTCATTTCCAACAGCATGGAAATCACTAATATGCATCCATGCAAATGATCATATCACATGAAATAACAAGTCCTTCGAAATGAGGTGGTGTTATAAACGTGTCAACGAACACACCAAAAATATTATGCCGGGGTTCAGAATGCTTGCCTTCAATGGTGGAAAGGTAGGGTGCACTCCAAAACTTTTGAAAGTTTTCTTCTTTCTCTCCAAGGTCCTATTTTAAATAAATTTGAATTAATACACAAATTCAAAACAGCACAAAAAGTTGTTTAAAAAATATCAAATAAATCTTAAAATAAACTAAATCAAATTTGAGAGAGATATGAAAAAGAATCATTTCATTTGGAGTTGTAATAATAAAGTTATAGGCTGTCAAAGTCCTGGTCAAAATCTGTTTTTAAAATAAAATAGAAAAGAAAACGTTTTAAAAGAAATACACGTCGAAGGCGCATTCGGGAAAATCCGCTTCCACTTACTCCTGCATGGACCGGCGCTGGGTCACTGACGGTGGGCCCGCCTGGCCCACTGGTCAGGTTTGACCAGTCCACGTGCGCGTCGTCCCCCTCCGACCGAACAAAGGCAGAGCTCCGGTGAGGATTTTCCGGCAAACGGGGGCGTCCCTTGGAGATCTGAGAATATGGGTGTGCTCAGGGGGTCGAGACGAATCCGTGGGTACCCGCCATGGTCGCCGACGTGGACGGAGTCGCCGGCGACGAGCTTCGCTGCGGAGAAGGCATTCGGGTGGGTAGTGGGTTTGAGGCTACGGTGGTCTCTGGCCAAGATTGAGCATGGGGTTGCACTCACGAGAGGGAGGGAGAGCTCTTGGTGGAGAGAGTGGAGACGGGGAGGCACTGGTGGCGACGAAATCGGCCGGGACTTGGCGGCGACCGAACCGGCCGGACTTGGGGAAGATGGCCTTCCCCTCCTCGACTGCTGGCCATGGTAGCTCTAGGGGGATCATTTGAGGTTGCTTGAGGACTAGATTGAGCTCCGGGCCCTTATATAGGGGGTGGAGGTCGGTTCCGAGGCGGCCGATGATAAGGACGACGGCGAACCGTCTTTCTGTAGCTATGGCGACGTGGCGGCAACGTGCGCTAGGGGACGATGCTGCGAATGAGCTGGAGGTGCTTAAGGGGGCAGCTAGCAAGCGCTGGTGGCTTGTCGGCACCTACTGAGGCAGGGGCGCGCTGCGGACGCCGGCGTGCCGCCAAGGCTCTGACGGCTCCGCTGTAGGCTGCCAGGGCGGCTTGGCGCATTGCTGTGAGAAGGGGAGTGTGTGGCGTGGCGCTGTAGAGCGGGCCAAAACCAGGGGCGCGACGTGTTGGCTCGGCCATGGCTCGTGCAATACGCGTGCTCTGCTCGCGCCCAGAGCACGCACGGAATATGTTCGATAAAATGCCGGGGCATGCTAGAGGTCTCAGGTGAGGTTGGCAAGCAACAGAACTAGGTTAGTGGTAGAGGGAAGATATCAAGGGACAAGGTGGTTTGGTCAGGAGACCAAGTTCACAATGCAGACAAAGACTCATGCCAAATCTGTCCATGCACTCCAGGTGTTTGACAAAATGCCACAGGCACCTAGGCATTTCTTGGAGTGGCCAATTCTTCCAGATCAGTGTCTCTTTGGATGCACAAGAGGGTGGTGAGGTTAGTTGGTGAAAAACACAAACTTGCTAGTGCAAGTTTTCCAGAACTTCAAATCTGGATAGGAGGTGAATGGCATTATTTCATGAACCAAAAATGATCCAATGAGTGCATGCTCCTGGACTTAGGGGTTTAGCATGGAGGACTACAAGTAGGGAAAAGAATCTAGGGCCAAAGAGCAAGCAAGAATATGGTTGCTGTACAAACCATCATGTTGGACCAGAATGAAGATGAGGTTGATTCACTCAATATTTTCAAAATAACCCCACTGGGTTTTTGCATAAAGTTGAATCATATGATACTACCAACATCCCATAATTTTGGTGGTGGCTAGAAAGAAATATTTAAAAGGGTTGTAGTGCAAAATTGTCCACTGGACCAGAGAAGAAAAACATGTGTAGCACTCAAAATATGCAATTAATGGAATACATTATTGCACAAAAGTGATTTAGAGACATCACATGACATCTCCAAATTTTTGGTTGGATTTTTAGTTAAATCTATCAACTGGTTGTAGTACAAAAAGAGCTCCAAAACTTAAAACAAGTCATTTTAATGAATAAAGCTCAGGGTGAAATAATTTAATAAATAAATCTACTGATTGAGAGATGTTTTTAATGAGAGGGCATATAAGTCCAATATGTTTTGGAAGGATCCACTTGGGAAAAAAATTCCTTAATATTAAAAGAAAAGTTTTGAAATCAACAGAGATATACTTGCAGGCAAAATTTTTAATCTCCTGGCAAAATTTTAATAACTAAAACCTAGTTAAATTTTTGGAGTGTTACAATTACTACCCCCTTAAGAAAAAATCTCGTCCTCGAGATTTGCTAAGAGCCTTTGTGAAAAACAAATACTCCATATGTGTTCGAGCGGTTGTGAGTCTGTTGCCGTGGTGCTGCGTGAATAAAAATAATAATCCATGTAGTGAGGGGATAAACGATGCAGCAACTCAGGGAAAAGAAATCTCATTCTAGGATTTTCACGGTTACACAATTTAATCACGAAGAAAATTACTCATACTAGTAGAAACTAAATACTCGACTTGTCGCACAAATTCGAGGTACCATGCATAAGTTACAACGTAATAATAAATGCTGCAATAACAAACACAACAGTGACGTCTAAAATGAAAATGGTAACTGTATGGGGTCCTGAAAAAAAGTCTCTGGCAATGGGATACACTCCTCTTCTATCGGACAAAGTGGATTGACCAGACGATGTATGCGTCTCTCCAGGTCGGGCCTCAGTAGTCTGCCGATTACAATCTGAGGATTCGAATCGGCGAGACTCTGGAGGTAATCCATCACTCGCTGGTTCAAATGCTCTTGAGCGATGATGTACTGGATAAGGTTGGCTAGTACTGGGTCTCTCTCAATCCGTCCACCGGGAAAAGATGTTACTCCTCCGGGTGCTGCACTGCTCAGAAAGTAATAATATCCTCGTCCGCGGGCGTAGGGTACTGCTGATCAAAGGCAAGCAATTGCTTCCTTTGCAGCAGCTTCTATGGCCAGGCGTGGGGTTGGCATAGATTTCCCCACGAAGGAAACCTCTGTTGGATCTTGGTTGGAGTCTACGGGAGGGATGTGTACTGCTGCCCAATATTCCGAGGTGGAAGGGGTGATTCCTGATTTGAACAGCTCGTACTGGGGTGGCTGGGTGGACCCATGGTACTGCAGGTAAAGTCCCATAATATTTTGACAAAGCTACCTGGGGTTGCATCTGGGGTTCTCAGATAAATACTGGGGCTTGGCATGGCAAGAAATGGTTGTGAGAGTGGTGCACGAGCTGAGGGTTGTTGGGAAAGGTCATAAGGTGGCCTTCTTATATAGTATTGGGATGGTTTATTTACCATGGTGAAAGGTAATAAATCTGCCAGATTAGCTCCAAAGGTCGGGTCAGTGTTAGAGATACACATATCTCATAAAGAGACGTGTTACTGTGGTTGTTGTCGGGGTTGGTTATGGTAGCTGTGCCCGGAAAATATGCAACTATGCGCTGGCAAAATACGCAAGGCTACTATTAAAACAGAGGCACAACGACAGGCTACGTTTATTCACAAGGTTACATGATTGCAAAGCGAGGATACACTGAGACTTGGCACTACTCGGGTGACTTAGTCTACCTCGTTTATCTCCAAACGGGCGTGCCTTGTGGATGTCGAGGCTTCTCCATGTGTCTCACTGTCGGGATAAGCCGGAGATGGTGGAGGAACTATAGGGTCGGGGTAGCGATGATGACCATCACAGGGATTGTTGGCCACAACCCCGTTGGAGTGTGCTCCCAAAAGGCGACGAAGCACTTCTGGGGTCATCAAAGCATCTCGGTTGGTGGCTGGAGCTGATCTCAGGGTCTCAATTGGTTGTCCAAACAGCACGACTGGGTTGTCGGCGTCGGGCTCGTCTTCTCTTCTTGCTGGGGCTCGACGAACCAGCTCTCCTCAAGCTGTGATCAGATCAATGGTGATCTGGTCGAACAGTGCCTCTAGTGCACTTACATAGCGCACTAGGTGCAACAATGCGGGATCTGTCTCGTGATCTCCGTTGGCAACTTGGGGTGGTCTTCCATACCCTTCACGTCTGGGGTAGTAGTAGAACGAGCGACAGTTAACTCTGGGCGACAACTGCCGAAGTTGAACTATAGCCTCTCGAGCAGCTAGCTGGATGGCTTGTGGCTCGAAGGAAGTAGCTCTTCCGGTGAACCTGTAGGGGCGTTCTGGCGACAGACCCCTACCGTAGATGTGCATAGTGGCCCAAAATTGGCGGTTCTCACCGC
Organism: Triticum timopheevii; assembly: GCA_963921465.1. Taxonomy (NCBI): domain Eukaryota; kingdom Viridiplantae; phylum Streptophyta; class Magnoliopsida; order Poales; family Poaceae; genus Triticum; species Triticum timopheevii. Next base: position 545,205,790 of record OY997272.1, read on the forward strand.
TCATGGGACCTTGGTACACAACATATTCTGGGGGCTCTTCTAACGCGTAGGCACGACGGGTGAGGTTTGTGAGTATGGTCACAAAACCTCCAAGGTTGGTTGCTGTGGTCTCATTGTGCACTACGGGGCCAGGCATTATGGCCCGGTCTGGGGTAGAGAATGTGTTGTGCTGGGTTGGGGCTAGCGTGCCCTTTTTTATAGAAAAGGGGACGGAGTCTTCCTTCGCACACTTGCGAATGAGACATTTTAGCCATCGGTCACTGGCGTATGATTGACGGTTAGGCTGATAGGTTGGGCACCGACTGCCAAAAGTGTCGGGGTCACTGTGTGGCTATCTTGCACGAGAAGCTTGGCTGGGGTTTGGTTAAGGTCTGGTGGGATGGTTTGCCTAAGTTTTTCAACCTGGCTAAGATAGGATTAGCCAATGGTCAGCCTGGCTCTGATACCAAGTTTGTCAAGACCGGTTTTCCGGGTATTAAATTCCAGAAACTGGCAGTTGTGCTCACCAGCCCTAGGATAACTGTTAGCTGATGAGGCACCAACTTGACACAGAAATCCAAAGCAAAATACAACATATGTAGTAAAAGACCATTCTGGCCCGTGAGTACAACAAATGGTTTCTAGGGAACATAAAGGGCTTTAAAAGAAATGCCACATTCTGGCCCGTGAGTACAACATATGTTGATGGCGGAAGCGGATCGTGGATTGTCAGCGTATATGGGACTCCATTTCCCACAGGAACAGCTGACCAGGTTAACTCCTATCTTCGCGAGGCTGCTATCACCATTACGTGGGTTCCGGGGCTATCGTCAAGGTCGCTCCTCTCCATGCAAGAAATCTGGCCAAGACAATGGCCAGGGACAAGCCAGTGAGTACTTTGAATGTACTCGCAAACATTATGAACACGGGTATAATATAACAACGATGTTCCAAAATATTTATGCTCATGACGTCAGTCACAAAAATAAATCTCTGATGCATGTAAGCAGGTTATTTATGAAAATGCAATAACATAATAATAATAAAAGGCACCAACCGGGCGTCTGGAGCGACGCCACATAAAGGGCTTATAAAAGAAATGCCACAGTCGGGCGTCTTAGCGACACCGCATAAAGGGCTTTTAAAAGAAATGCCACAGTCGGGCGTCTTAGCGACACCACATAAAGGGCTTTAAAAGAAATGCCACAGTCGGGCGTCTTAGCGACACCACATAAAGGGCTTCAAAAGAAATGCCACAGTCGGGCTTCTTAGCGACAGCACATAAAGGGCTTTAAAAGAAATGCCACAGTCGGGCGTCTTAGGGACACCACATAAAGGGCTTTAAAAGAAATGCCACAGTCGGGCGTCTTAGCGACACCACATAAAGGGCTTTAAAAGAAATGCCACAGTCGGGCGTCTTAGCGACACCACATAAAGGGCTTTAAAAGAAATGCCACAGTCGGGCGTCTTAGCAACACCACATAAAGGGCTTTAAAATAAATGCCACAGTAGGGCGTCTTAGCGACACCACATAAAGGACTTTAAAAGAAATGATAGTGAATATCCAGGAGGTAGAACCATTCCAAGCATACTCAATATTTCAAACAATCTAAAGGGGTTAGTCCATAATTAAAAATAATCATAATCATCATAAGTCACATGTCACAATCCATGTTCTGGTTTAACAGATTTTCCTCCGAAGATCGACACTAAGACCGACACTTGACCCATCCCAGACTGTAATCCTTAACCATGGACACGGCTATTCGAATAGGTTTAATCTCTGCAGAGGGTGTACTCTTTACCCACGAGTAACGGATTCCTTTAGTCCATCGGGACTAATTCCGTCTACGGTCTTTTTGTTGAAAACACACCTAACTTGCACAAACCAGCTTAACTCACACGTGTCTGGAATCACCCATGACACCTGTCAAGCAAACTCTAAGTGGGGAGGCTACAACCTCGTGTAGCATGGGATCAAATTTATATTGCGCGCTCTAAGGGGTGGCCTCCCCTCTCGGTCTCAACCGGAAACACCCATGCCCCCGGACCAGGTGGCCTGCCTACCAGCTACAACCGGTATCTTCCACCATGGCCTCTCTGTACGGTGTGTGCTAGAAAGAGGTTGACAACTTACTGAACCGTACTCTACTTGTTGTAGAGACGAGTGGTAGTATGAAGCAAGTATGGGGGTTACTATGACAAGACTTGATCTACGGTCGACTCAGGAGGTTTATAGGTTCCTGCATGACATGTATAACAAATATATTTCAACCAATACAATCAACACTCATTATATCTTACTATGCCATACCGGATATACCCGTCCCGACGGAGACCGGCGACAAGCTCACGCCTACCCAAGGCAGAGGCTTTCCGGATTTCTTTCCGGCATCCATGCAAGATACATGAGGATGATTACCATCACAAGTATACTCATTTCCAACAGCATGGAAATCACTAATATGCATCCATGCAAATGATCATATCACATGAAATAACAAGTCCTTCAAAATGAGGTGGTGTTATAAACGTGTCAATGAACACACCAAAAATATTATGTCGGGGTTCAGAATGCTTGCCTTCAATGTGTGGAAAGGCAGGGTGCACTCCAAAACTTTTGAAAGTTTTCTTCTCTCTCTCCAAGGACCTATTTTAAATAAATTTGAATTAACACACAAATTCAAAACAGCACAAAAAGTTGTTTAAAAAAATATCAAATAAATCTGAAAATAAACTAGATCAAATTTGAGAGAGATATGAAAAAGAATCATTTCATTTGGAGTTGTAATAATAAAGTTATAGGCAGTCAAAGTCCTGGGCAAAATCTGTTTTTAAAATAAAACAGAAAAGAAAACGTTTTAAAAGAAATACACGTCGAAGGCGCATTTGGGAAAATGCGCTTCCACTCACTCCTGCATGGACCGGCTCTGGGTCACTGACGGTGGGCCCGCCTGGCCCACTGGTCAGGTTGACCAGTCCACGCGCGCGTCGTCCCCCTCCGACCGAACAGAGGCGGAGCTCCGGCGAGGATTTGCCGGCAAACGGGGGCGTCCCTTGGAGATCTGAGGACATGGGTGTGCTCAGGGGGTCGAGACGAATCCGTGGGTACCCGCCATGGTCGCCGACATGGACGGAGTCGCTGGCGACGAGCTTCGCGGCGGAGAAGGCATTCGGGTGGGTAGTGGGTTTGGGGCTACCGTGGTCTCCGACCAAGATTGAGCGTGGGGTTGCACTCACGAGAGGGAGGGAGAGCTCTTGGTGGACAGAGTGGAGAGGGGGAGGCACTTGTGGCGACGGAATCGGCCGGGACTTGGCAGCGACCGAAACGGCCGGACTCGGGGAAGATGGCCTTCCCCTCCTCGACTGCTGGCCATGGTAGCTCTAGGGGGATCATTTGAGGTTGCTTGAGGACTAGATTGAGCTCCGGGGCCCTTATATAGGGGGTGGAGGTCGGTTCCGAGGTGGCCGGTGATAAGGACGACGCCGAACCGTCTTTCTGTAGCTATGGCGATGTGGCGGCGACGCGCGCTAGGGGACGAGGTTGCGAATGAGCTGGAGGTGCTTAAGGGGGCAGCTGGCGAGCGCTGGTGGCTTGTCGGCACCTACTGAGGTAGGGGCGCGCTGCGGACGCCGGCGTGCCGCCAAGGCTCTAACGGCGGCGCCGTAGGTTGCCAGGGCGGCTTGGCGCATTGCTGTGAGAAGGGGAGTGCGTGGCGTGGCGCTGCAGAGCGGGCCAAAACCAGGGGTGCGACGTGTCGGCTCGGTCGTGGTTCGTGCAATACGCGCGCTCTGCTCGCGCCCAGAGCATGCACGGAATGTGTTCGATAAAATGTCGGGGCATGCTACAGGTCTCAGGTGAGGTTGGCAAGCAACAGAACTAGGTTAGTGATAGAGGGAAGATATCAAGGGACAAGGTGGTTTGGTCAGGAGACCAAGTTCACAATGCAGACAAAGACTCATGCCTAATCTGTCCATGCACTCCAGGTGTTTGACAAAATGCCACAGGCACCTAGGCATTTCTTGGAGTGTCCAATTCTTCCAGATCAGTGTCTCTTTGGATGCACAAGAGGGTGGTGTGGTTAGTTGGTGAAAAACACAAACTTGCTAGTGCAAGTTTTGCAGAACTTCAAATCTGGATAGGAGGTGAATGGCATTATTTCATGAACCAAAAATGATCCAATGAGTGCATGCTCCTGGACTTAGGGGTTTAGCATGGAGGACTACAAGTAGGGAAAAGAATCTAGGGCCAAAGAGCAAGCAAGAATATGGTTGTTGTACAAACCATCATGTTGGAGAAGAATGAAGATGATGTTGATTCACTCAATATTTTCAAAATAACCCCACTGGATTTTTGCATAAAGTTGAATCATATGATACTACCAACATCCCATAATTTTGGTGGAGGCTAGAAAGAAATATTTAAAAGGGTTGTAGTGCAAAATTGTCCACTGGACCAGAGAAGAAAAACATGTGTAGCACTCAAAATATGCAATGAATGGAATACATTATTGCACAAAAGTGATTTAGAGACATCACATGACATCTCCAAATTTTTGGTTGGATTTTTAGTTAAATCTATCAACTGGTTGTAGTACAAAAAGAGCTCCAAAACTTAAAACAAGTCATTTTAATGAATAAAGCTCAGGGTGAAATAATTTAATAAATAAATCTACTGATTGAGAGATGTTTTTAATGAGAGGGCATATAAGTCCAATATGTTTTTAAAGGATCCACTTGGGAAAAAAAATCCTTAATATTAAAAGAAAAGTTTTGAAATCAACAGAGATATACTTGCAGGCAAAAAATTTAAACTCTTGGCAAAATTTTAATAACTAAAACCTGGTTAAATTTTTGGAGTGTTACAGCTCTCACTCATAGTGATAGCACTTCTTGCATATACCTTTGTTTAGATGGATGACATTGTTGTAGTTGCAAGTATTCGAGACTTGCATGTATCGCTATTTTCAAAATGATGACAAGATATCACTTTGTGTTGGATGATGATTATGATGAGACTATTTGTATGTACATGCTATGATTACATTTGTGGTCTCGCAGGCATTTGTATGTGTATCATGATGACATTTCTATGTGCTAAAGATTCTTCTACAAAGCCTGTTCAAATACAAAACAAATATGCCAAAAAAAACTACTTAAATTAGCAGTAGCGAGTGTATAAAAGTTAGCAGTAGCGCCGCGATAGCAGTAGCGCATCCAGGCAAAGCGCGCAGGAGCTACTAGCAGTAGAGAGCTTCCTCTAACCGCGCTGCTGCTACACTTGTGTAATAGTAGTGCCGGTCGGCACGCGCTACTGCTATGTGTTAGCTGTAGCGCCTTATTAGTAGCGCCTATCCCCGCGCTACTGAAACATCTAAAACCCGCGCTGCTGCTAGCCTTTTCCCTAGTAGTGTCTACATCGTCGTCCATACCGTCGATGTCTTTGGAATCAAAGTCAAGCACGTTGTTTAAACTTTCGACAGTGGCTACGAAGTGGGTGGTGGGTGGGTTTCGAATTTCTTCGTCGTCCGCATCCCAACCTTCCTGACCACAGTCCGGCCAGGACCCTCCTGATAGAGAAAGAGAGACTTTAGTGAATTTAGGATGTCGCCAAAGGGCGAGTGCTGAAAGATGTCTGCAGCAGTGAACTCCATGATCGGCGCCCAATTGGATTCGATTGGCAGGGGCGCGGCAGGTTCAGAGTCCGGAGAGAAGTCCGGCACCTTGGAGTCGCGAGCTTCGCAAAGGACAGGGTTGGTGTTCGGCTCAATCGCCGTAGAGATAGCAGCCCCCGAGGCGGTGTCCAGCCACCCATCCTTGATCGGCGCAGTCAGCTCTGAGCTAAGGGTCAGAGCGGATGCTTTGGCGGCCTCCAGGGAACTGTCCGGCGGCAGATCTATATCATGTCCATCATAACAGTGCGGCACGCTTGGCTGTTGCTCGAACCCGTCGAAGATCAAATCTCCGCGGGCGTCCGCCGTGTAGTTTAACCTTCCAAATCTGAACTGATGGCCAGGGGCGTAGCTTTCAATCTGCTCCAGATGGCCAAGCGAATTGGCCCGCAGTGCAAAGCCGCCAAATACAAAGATCTGTTCGGGGAGAAAAGTCTCACCCTAGACCGCATCATTGTTGATGATCGAAGGAGCCATCGGGCCTAAAGATGATGACACAGAGGAACTCTCAATGAAAGCACCAATGTCGGTGTCAAAACCGGCGGATCTCGGGTAGGGGGTCCCGAACTGTGCGTCTAGGCGGATGGTAACAGGAGACAAGGGACACGATGTTTTTACCCAGGTTCGGGCCCTATCGATGGAGGTAAAACCCTACTCCTGCTTGATTGATATTGATGATATGGGTAGTACAAGAGCAGATCTACCGCGAGATCAGAGAGGCTAAACCCTAGAAGCTAGCCTATGGTATGACTGTTGTTCGTCCTATGGACTAAAACCCTCCGGTTTATATAGGCACCGAATAGGGTTAGGGTTACACAGAGTCGGTTACAATGGTACGAGATCTACATATCCGTATCGCCAAGCTTGCCCTCCACGCCAAGGAAAGTCCCATCCGGACACGGGACGAAGTCTTCAATCTTGTATCTTCATAGTCCAGGAGTCCGGCCGAAGATGATAGTTCGGCTATCCAGACACCCCCTAGTTTGGGACTCCCTCAGTGGGGGCGCGCAAGCGCACCCACTGGGTGTAGTCCCCAAGTTTCGGGTTGGCTGCTGAGCAGGTGGTCTGGAACATTAACTTGTGAGCATGAAACGCTAACTCCTTCTGACATCCCTATTGTAGGATTACCACAACCTTCGCGCGACCACCTTCAACTCCGGAGTCCGGGAGCTGGAGAAGCAGACCGCCAACTTGTCTGATAGCCGTAGTAAGTCTTGTCTTTCTTTCTCCGCAGGGGCGCGCTGGCGCACCTGTGGGTTGTAGTCCCCGAGATTCGGGCCGACTGCAGAGCAGTCGGTCTGGATCTCCCCAGTAACTGTATTTCTCTTGTTGACTGTTGGCAACTTCTTTCTCTGAGGGGGCGCGATAGCGCACCCTCGGGCTGTAGTCCCCGAGATTCGAGCCGACTGCTGAGCAGTCGGGCCGGATCTCCCCCGCAACTGTGTCCCTTCTCTATTGATTGATTGATGTCCTTTATTCTTCTATCCTTGCAGAGGCCAACGCCGCCTTGCAGCAGCAGCTGGGCGAAGCCAACACCGCAAGGAGGAGCTTGACCGACTGGTCACGCAGCTCGCGGAGCAGACGGAGCATCTCAAGACAGCTCAGAAGGAGGCGAAGACGAAGGAGACCGACCTCCTCGCTGAGTTCGAGATCGAGCGCTCCATCTGGGATGACAAGGAGGCGCAGCTGACTGCCTGCTTCGGCAGCATTGAGGACTTGGACGACGGTAGGCCTCTTCTTTTTTCTTTCTTTCTTTGAGTCGCTGGCCCCTATCTAGGCCGACTGCTGGCTTCTCACCTCTGGCTTCCTTGCCCTTCATCCAAACAGGTTTCTTCCCAAGCCACTCCGTCGCCGCGAACCAGGTCATTGAAGCTCATCGTCAGGAGCGGAGAGCAGAAGGCATGCAGATTGCCACCGACGCTCCCCGAACCCTCAACGAGCAGCATCTCAGAATCCAGGCCTGCCTTCGGCCGGCCCATCAGATGTTGCACCGTCTTCAGCGCATCGGGGCCCAAGCGATCTCTGCCCTCTGGCCAGGCATGCAGGCTCCATGCACTCCCAGTTGGACTACCGACTGGCTAGAGATGGCGGCCGTCCGCCTGGAAGCCTGGAAGGGCTCCTCGGGCCGGGCTGGGGCGCGTCGGCCCTGGAGTTCGTCAAGGCGTGGTACCCTGGGCTAGATCTAGCCCAGCTGACCATGTTTCGGCTGGAGGCATAGGAGGAGCTGGTGGCGGTGGAAGGCGGCCTTGTCAGGAGGGCAGCGGCGATTGCCGACTACACCGACACCAGCGTCTTCGTCCCGGAGCTGGTTGACGAAGGCGCCAAGGCGCCGCTGGAGCGGTTCGGGCTGAACCCAGAGGACAGAGAGGACTCGGCCAAGGTGATCGATTCCAGCGACGAAGGGGAGGAGGCGAAGGACGAGGAAAGCGAGGAGGACGCGCCGGAGGTCGGAGCGGATGGCCAGCCTCAACCTGACCGCGCCTCGAGCAATGACTCGTGCTGAAGTGCACCGACTGCTGCTGGAGGCGGCCAGGAGGAGACAAACCAGCCACCCGTTCCACTAACTGGCGCCGCCGAATCTACCATCCTGCCGTCCACTGCTCTAACCCGTGCCATCGACTCCGCCATCCAACCGGAATCCTCTGCTGCCCCAACCGGCGCCGCCGACTCCACCATCCAGCCAGAACCCTCCGCCGCTCCTTAGGCTCTTATCTTTTATTTTTCTGCTTATTAGTCTCGACAAACTTTGATTAAATTTGCACAATTCCACCCGCGGGGTGTATATCAAACTCTGTTGAATGCTGGCCAATGGGCCTTTTGCTATGTAAATATCCTTTGTCGCAAATTATGCTTTGTTTGCCGACTTCTGATTTTTCTTGCTTTCTGCTCCTTGCTTTTTTCCTTTGCCGCCCTCCCTTGGCTATCCTCTTGCCAGCCAAACAGCCGCTCTGCAGGCTGCGGCTGGGTTGAGTACTTAGCTATTTACGGGAGGGCAAGTACTTAGCCGTTTGGAGTGTTGGCAAGGTAAGCAGAAGCTGGCTGGCCGGCCGAAAAGGCGGGATGCCGGCCCAAGCTATATGCGCATTTTTCCTTAGCCATTTTTCATGTGGGCAATGCTTTGCAACCCCTGCCCACCGTACAGTCGCTCTGCGAGCTGCGGTTTCTGATAGAAGAAGTTTTTTGGTGCCGACACACTACTTGTTCGACTGCAGGAAACAACATATAGCAGAAGGCGGCGAGCCTCCGGGCCGACTGGTCGAACCCGGTGCCAGGCGGAATAATAAAACAACACATTCATATGCATAACACTTATCATATAGATAAAAGAGGGTAGTCCCCGAGCTCTTCTTGGGGTACCCGGAGTCTTCGTACTTAATACAAAAGGTAGCGTGATACATACTGCTTTTAACTGTAAAATCTTCGGAGGTTTGCGTTCCATGGCCTCTCCTTGTGCTTGCCTGAGTCCTCCCTTTTGCATGCTCTGGGCTTCTGAGCATCGATCAGGTAGTAGGAACCGTTGCCCAGCACTTTGCCGACGATGAAAGAGCCTTCCCAAGGTGCCGAGAGCTTGTGCTGGCTGGCTGTTTGCTGGATCATCCGAAGCACAAGGTCTCCCTCTTGGAAGGTTCTTGGCTTCCCCTTGCGGTTTTAGTATCGACGCAGACTCTGCTGGTAGATGGCGAACAGGTTGAGTGCCAATAGCCAGCCCTCTTCCAGCAAATCGATGTCGTCTTCTCGTGCCTCCTTGACGTCTGCCTCGGTGTACATGGTGACTCGTGGGGAGTCGAATTCTATGTCCGTCGGGATGACGGCATTAGGGCGTAGACGAGGAAGAAGGGCATGAAGCCAGTCGACTTGTTCGGAGTTGTGCGCACACTCCAGAGGATGGCCGGAAGCTCATCGAGCCAGCAGCCTGCAGAACGCTCTAGAGGCTCGACCAGTCGGGGCTTGATGCCGGACAGAATGAGGCTGTTTGCTTGCTCCACTTGGCAGTTTGACTACGGATGGGCAACGGACGCTAAGTCTAGTCGGATGCCCTGCGTCGCGCAGAAATGAGCCAAGGCTCCTTTGGTGAAGTTTGTGCCGTTGTCGGTGATGATGCTGTGTGGTATGCCGTACCGAGTGGTGATGTCGGCGATGAAAGTCACGGTAGTCGGCCCATTCAGCTTCTTGATTGGCTTTGCTTCTATCCACTTAGTGAACTTGTCCACAGCGACAAGCAAATGAGTCATGCCGCCATGAGCCGTCTTGAATGGCCCCACCATGTCCAGCCCCCAAACGGCAAAGGGCCAGGAAATGGGAATGGTATTGAGCACAGAAGCCGGCAAGTGTGGCTTGGAGCGGAACTTCTGGCACCCTTTACACTTCTGGATCAATTCTTTGGCGTCTTCTAGGGTAGCCGGCTAGAAGAAACCATGGCAGAAAGCTTTAGCAACAAGTGATCTTGAAGCCGCGTGGTGACCACATTCACCTTGGTGGATATCCTTGAGGATTGCTTGACCCTGGTCCGGCTCCACGCAGCGCTGGTACACACCAGTGACACTGCGACATACTAGTTCTTCGTTGACTATGGTGTATGCTGCTGCCCGCCGTTGCACTTGTCGGGACAGGATCTCATCAGTTGACAGCTCTTTATTCACCAGAAAGTTGAGGATGGGTTGAGCCCATGAAAGTGCTGCTATTTCTTCGACTGCCACGACTGCAACCTGTACAAGGGCGGTTGGGCCGGGAGGTGGCAGGTTGGAGTTGGCTGCCGCCTGTTGAGTTGAAGATGTCCCTGGGCCGACTGCTGCAATCCCCGGGCGAGGGTTTGAAGTCCCCGGGCCGGGTGCGACGGCTGCAGTCCCCGGGCCGCCTGCCGAAGTCCCTGCGCTGGCTTCTGGGGCCCTCAAGTCGGATCCGAGTGCTTCAGGAGGGGCCGGCACGAAGATGGAGTCGGACTCTGGTGACGTCTTGACAGACGGCTTAAGGATGCGCTATAGATCAACGCCGGCTGGTATTGCTTGCCGGGTGGAGTCGATCCGTGCCAAGGCATCTGCTTGCTCGTTGTCATTTCCTGGCACATGGAGGAACTCGCACCCGTGTATGACTGCCTTGTATTCAGCTACGTTGTTGGAGGCGGCAAAGTGGATTTGCAGCCCATATCCAAGCTTGTCGCCTTTGGGAGAGGTGAGGACAATGCCGGCTGCTAGACCGGTGTGCATTTTGAACCATCAAAGGGCATCCGCCAACGGGTAGAGTCTGGCGCTGGTGGCAGGTACTGGGTCTCGGCCCAGTCAACGAGGAAGTCGGCCAGTGCTTGTGACTTGATGGCGGTGCGAGGGTGGTAGTAGATGGTGTAGGGGCCAGATCTATGGCCCATTTGGCCACTCGGTCTGAAGCATCTCGGCTTCCAATGATCTTAGCAAGCGGAGTAGTGCAGACAACATTAATTGGGTGCTCTCGGAAGTAGGGCTTTAGCTTCTTGGCGGCAAAGTGCACACCATAGCACATCTTCTGATAGTGGGGGTAGTTTTTCTTGGAGCCGGGCAGCACTAAGTAATACACCGGCCTCTGGACCGGCAATGCTCTGCCCTCCTCCTTGCGTTCCACCACTATAAATGTACTGACCACCCGATTGGTGGTGGTGATGTAGAGGAGCATGGGCTCTTTATCAGTCGGAGCCACCAGGATAGGCAGGGTGGTCAACATCTTCTTGAGCTGGAGAAAAGCTTCGTCCGCCTTCTCGTTCCACTCAAAAAAGTGGTCTTCTTCATGAGCTGGTACAAGGGAAGAGCCTTCTCGCCCAGCCGACTGATGAAATGGCTGATTGATGCCAGGAAGCCGGTGAACTTCTGCACGTCCAGCAGTTGGGTGGGCACCTCCATCTTCTCAATGGCCTTGATCTTCATAGGGTTGCACTCTATGCCGCGCTCTGAGACCAGGAAGCCGAGAAGCTGGCCGGCTGGTACTCCGAAGACGTATTTCTCCAGGTTGAGCTTGATCTGAAATCAGCGTAGGTTCTCAAATGTCACCTTGAGGTCTTCCAGCAGCGTACCATGCTTCTCCGTCTTCACCACCACATCATCCACATAAATGTGGGTGTTTCTACCGAGTTGCTTGAGGAGACACCTCTGCATGCAACGCTGAAACTTGGCACCGGCATTTCGCAGGCTAAACGTCATAGTCAGGTAGCAGAAGGCTCCAAATGGCATGATGAAGGCGGTCTTCAGCCTGTCGGCCGGGTTCAGCTTGATCTGATGGTACCCTGAGTACGCATCCAAAAAACTCAGCAGCTCACATCCGATTGTGGAGTCTATCACTTGGTCAATTCTTGGCAAGGCAAAGGGATCTTTGGGGCAAGCTTTGTTGAGGCTGGTATAATCAATACACATGCGCCACTGCTTATTCTTCTTCAGCACAAGGACTGGATTGGCCAACCATTGTGGGAAAAATACTTCCATGATAAAGCCGCCTGCTGGAAGCCGGGCTATCTCTTCTCCAACAACTCTTCTCTTTTCTTCTGACAGGCGGCGCAAGGGCTGCCTGACCGGGTTGGCGTCAGGTCGGACATGTAGCTTGTGCTCGGCGAAATCCGTCGGAACACCCGGTATGTCTTTGGGAGACCATGCAAAGATGTCTTGATTCTCACGGAGAAAATCGATGAGCTCGCTTTCCTATTTGCTGTCAAGGTTTGCACCAATGACAGCGTGCCTCTCCGGGTGCTCCGGATCCAAGGGTATCTTCTTTGTTTCCTTCGTCGACTTGAACGAGCCCTCAACTTCCGACTCCTTGGGGATGGGTGACATTTCCGGCTTCTTTCCTGCCATCGCCACAACCTGGTCAAGGAGCCGCTTTTCAGCTGCAATAACAAGGGACTCGGCCAGCCGGCTGCTGTCTGCCGCGCAGGTGGACGACTTCTTGTAGTCTTCGACTATGGTCAGGATTCCCTTGCTAGTCGGCATCTTCTCATCTTGAGGTAAGCATAGTGGGGACTGCCATGAACTTGGCCAGAGTAGGTCAGCCAAGTAGCGCATGGTAGGGGCTCTCAAGGTCCACCACCTCAAACCAAACTGGCTCTCGGCGGAAGTGATTCTTGTCTCCAAAGAGAACATCAATATGGGTCTTGCTAATTGGTGAGCAGGAAAGGCCAGGGACTATGCCATGGAATACAGTCCGACTGGGGTGAAGCTGCTTCTGCTTGATTCCCAGTTTCTCCATTGTGTCACAGTACAGGATATTGATGCTGCTGCGGCCATCTATCAGGATTCTGGAGAAACGAGCTGCCCGCTTTCTGTTGCGAAGGTGGCATCTAAACCAGGGCATAAGAGCCAGGGGAGGGCATCACCTCCGGGTGGTCGGCCCTGCTCCAACTGATGGGCTTCTCAGACCAATGCATAAACTCTGGAGTATCTGATGACACTGCTTGTACTTCTTGTTGTTGCTGTCGTCTGCTGCTTCTGTCGTCGGCCACACTGGTGAACACAACATAGGCTCCGTGCTCCTCTGGATACTCATCTTGTATGGCGCCGACCGGCCGAGCCGCCAGCTGCTGGGGCGGAGGAGGCGGCGGGCCAGTAGGCGGAGGAGGCAGGAGTCCATCTCCCTTGGTGATTCTGGTGAGCCAATGGCACTTCCAAGTGGTGTGGTTGGACAGCTTCGCACCACTATGGAACTTGCAGGGTGCATCAAGAGTCCGCTCATATGAGAAGGCGGGCAACCAATTGGGCTTGCCGCCTTTCTGACGCTTGGGCAGAGGCTGCCCTTCCGGCTGCTGGTCTTCGACTGTTGCCACCTACCGGCTGGAGGGAGCCGGCTGCGTAGCCTTGCGCTTGTTGTCGCTTGGTTGCTGTCGCCGACTGGTGTCACCAGCCGGAGTGCGAGGAGCCTGAGGGGCTACCTTGCCCGTTGCGTCGACTTGGATCTCCGCCTTCATGGAGGAGTCGGTCTTGACGTATTTGTCAGCGATGATCAGCAGTTCGTCGAGAGTCGCCGGCTTGTCGCAGAGAAGCCGGTGCTTGAGGAGGGTGCCTTCTCGGCATCCGGCAGTGAAGTATTTGATGGCCTGCACCTCGTGCATGCCTTCGCAGGAGTTGCGCAGCTCGGCCCAGCGTGTGAGATAGTCGCGAGTCGATTCACTGGGCCCTTGGACGCACAAGGAGAGCTGACGGGGCTTGGGAGGCCGCTTGTACGTGCTGGTGAAGTTGCGGATGAAGGCTTCAGTGAAATCAACCCAGCTGTTGATGCTGCGGGGCTTCAGGCTGTTAAGCCACGTCCAGGTTGTGCCCTGGAGCATGAGTGGGACGTACTTCATAGGAACACGCTTGTTGTCGTTTGCTATGCTGACGGCCGTGGAGTAATCGACCAGCCAGTCCTCAGGCTTCACAGAGCCAGTGTACTTGGGCGTATCCCTTGGGAGAGTGAACCCTCGAGGGAAAGGCTCATCTCCGATTTGTAGGCCGAAACAGGGTGGGCCCAATGCGTCTTCTTCTTCTAGCACCAGGGATCGGTTGAGGCAGTCGATCCGATGGCGGGCGTCGTTCTCTCCGACTCCTTCTCGGCGGCCAAGGCGGTCGCCGAGTGTCTGGTGCGTGACAGGCGGCGGAGTGGGGTTCCTTTCTCCGCGAGGCGGAGGGGGAGGCGGGTCGCCTCGCCGATCCACTTCTTATGTGAACTTCCAAGAAAAACACATATCATGTGGTGAATAAAAATATAGCTCGAAGTAAAGTTACCGATGAACGAAGACGAAGAGGGGATGCCTTCCGGGGCATACCCAAGCTTAGGCTCTTGGTTGTCCTTGAATATTACCTTGGGGTGCCTTGGGAATCCCCAAGCTTAGGCTCTTGCCACTCCTTATTCCATAGTCCATCGAATCTTTACCCAAAACTTGAAAACTTCACAACACAAAACTCAACAGAAAACTCGTAAGCTCCGTTAGTATAAGAAAATAAAACCACCACTTAGGTACTGTAACGAACTCATTCTAAATTCATATTGGTGTAATATCTACTGTATTCCAACTTCTCTATGGTTCATACTCTCCGATACTACTCACAGATTCATCAAAATAAGTAAACAACACATAGAAAACAGAATCTGTCAAAAACAGAATAGTATGTAGTAATCAGTGTCAAATGTATACTTCTGGAACTCCAAAAATCCTACCAAATTAGTACGTCCTAAGAAATTTGTGTAACAATCCAGAGCAAAATGAATCAGATCAGAAGCCCGTTTCTGTGAATTATCAAAACTAATTTACTGGGTGCAAAAGTATCTGATTTTCAGCAGGATCAACACAACTATCACCGTAAGCTATCCTAAAGGTCTTACTTGGCACTTTATTGAAACAAAATCTATAAAACATGATTACTACAGTAGCATAATCATGTGAACACACAAAAACAGTAAGGATAAATATTGGGTTGTCTTCCAACAAGCGCTTTTCTTTAATGCCTTTCTAGCTAGGCATGATGATGACAATGATGGTCACATAAAAGATAAGAATTGAAACATAACGGGAGCATCATGAAGCATATGACTAGCACATTTAAGTCTAACCTTTTTCCTATGCATAGGTATTTTGTGAGCAAACAACTTATGGTAACAATAATCAACTAGCATAGAAAGGCAAAACAAGCATAACTTCAAAACTTTAAGCACATAGAGAGGAAACTTGACATTATTGCAATTCCTACAAGCATATGTTCCTCCCTTATAATAATTTTCAGTAGCATCATGAATGAATTCAACAATATAACCTGCACCTAAAGCATTCTTTTCATGATCTACAAGCATAGAAAATTTACTACTCTCCTCATAAGCAAATTTCTTCTCATGAATAGTAGTGGGAGCAAACTCAACAAAATAATTATCATGTGAGACATAATCCAATTGAAAGCTAAAATCATGATGACAAGTTTCATGATTATCATTATTATTAATAGCATACAAGTCATCACAATAATCATCATAGATAGAAACTTTGTTCTCATAATCAATTGGAACCTCTTCCGAAATAGTGGATTCATCACTAAATAAAGTCATGACCTCTCCAAATCCCTTTCATATTCATCACAATAAGATTCAACATCCTCCTAAATAGTGGGATCATTACTTCCTAAAGTTGACACTCTTCTAAACCCATTTTCATCAATATAATCATCATAAATAGGAGGAATACTTTCATCATAATAAATTTGCCCATCAAAACTTGGGAGACAAAAAATATCATATTCATCAAACATAGCTTCCCCTAGCTTGTGGCTTTGCATGTCATTAGCATCATGGATATTCAAGGAATTCATACTAACAACATTGCAATCATGCTCATCATTCAAAGATTTAGTACCAAGCATCATAATGCATTCTTCTTCTAGCAATTGAGCACAATTTTCCTTTCCATCATTCTCACGAAAGATATTAAAAAGATGAAGTGTATGAGACAAACTTAATTCCATTTTTTGTAATTTTCTTTTATAAAGTAAACTATTGATAAAACAAGAAACAAAAAGATTCGATTGCAAAAGTGCTGCACAATTTCCTAGGTCATCTTAGGGTCTTTGAATTAAATCATAAGTATTTGAATTTGGGCATTTAAAATTATATAAAATATTTCAAGTGCTCAAATATCTCCAAACTAAAATATTTCATGTTGGAAATAATCCAACTATGGACCAGGAGTAGTTTGGTGATTTTAGGAGTTGCCTAAGTATTTTTAATAATTTAACAAAGATGCAAAAAAATAAAAAAAGGAAAATAACAGGAAAAACTTACCTGGCGCCCGCTAACCAGCCCACCTGCCGGCCCAGCCCAGCGCCGCGCCAGCGAGCTGCTTGCCGGCCAGGCAGGCAGGCAGGTGCTCGACGACGAGCACCGCATGGGTGCCACGCACCTGCTCGCCGCCTCGCCGCTCCACTCGCCCGGCTAACGCCGTGGATCGATCCCCCTCTCTCCCCCGAGCCCCCCAGACACTCCCTCTCCTCTCCAGCTCCTCCCCCTCGCGCTCCCTAGCCATGGCCGACGCCATCGCCGCCACCCCCTCGCCGTAGCCACGCCCTCCGTCAACCCCAGCCGTGCCGCCGTGTCCAGGAGCTCCGCCACCCTCCTCTCCTCCGAGCAAGCCGAGCCCCGAGCGCTCGCGTGCCCCGAAGCCGCCGCATCGACCTCGACCGAACCGCCGTCGCCGGAGATCCCCTTCGCCGTCGCCGTCGCTCCGGCCCGTCCCCAGCCGCACCAAGTGCTTCGTCGAACTCCCTGTGAGCTAGGCTAACTTCCCCTCCTTCTCTTTCTTGCTCTCGTGCACCATAGCGAGCACACGGAGCTCACCCGCACTCGCCGCCGCGGACCACGTCGCCGACGTGCCTCCGGCTAACCAACGGCCACCTCACCTTGTCCATCGCACTAACCACGCCGCGCTAAGGCTTACCATGCACTCCCCGCACCTCACCGCACACCCTAGCCCGAGTTCGCTTCCACCCAAACTCCGGCGGCCGCCAAAGTCGTCGCCGGCGCCAACTCCGGCCACCCCGACCCCAACGGACTCCACCAAGAGCTACGGCTCGTCCTCAGCTCCACTCCGATGCCCTCCGCGGCTCGTTTGGTTGCCGGAACGGCCAAAACCACTTCCGCCGCCGCGTCGGGCTCGCCGGCGGCTAAACGCCGGTGCAGCCATGTTGACTTTGACCACGGGTGGGCCCCGGTTGACCCTGTTGAGTCAATGACAGGTGGGGCCCCCTTCTGCTAATTATCCAGATCAGTTTAAACTAAATTAAATTAGTTAATTAGCCACTGACACCCTGGACCCACGCGTCAGGTTTGACCTGGACCGGGTCTGTTGACTTGCTGAGGTCAGCATGTCCTCATGCTGACGCAATAAATTAATTTCTGGATTTATTCTAATATAGGAAATTCCAGAATATAGTTTAAACTTCAAAAATTCATAACTTTTAATCTGTAACTCCAAATCAGACAAGTTATATATGAAAAATGATCAGAAAAATCCAATCTTTCCATCTGTACTGTTTTCATGCATGATTAAACAAGTTAACTTGATGTTTAATGCAAAACAAGATAAAACACTTTAAAGGGCCATGTATGAGTTTGGAATTTGAATCTTTGGTTCAAATTGGTTCAAACCCTTCTGGTCTTAGTTGCATTAGCCCAACACACTCATATTGCCATGTTTCATGCATGCATCATATTGTCGCACATTGTTTGGTGATGGCTGTGTATCGGTGTTCTTTGCGGCAGGTTCTGCCTCCGAGGAGTACCGTGATTACCCTAGCGAAGAACCGTATCAGTGCATCGACCCATCAGGCAAGCAACCAACCGTTTGATCATATCGATACAATCCCATGTTCTCGCTCTTGCTCTCTTTTACTGCATTAAGACAACGCGTTTCAAACTGCTGTGTGCTTCGGTAGTTGAACCCATTTCCTCTGCATGACCTGTCATTGCCACAGTAACTAGATGAAACCCACTAGCATGTGTAGGAGTTGTTTGAGCCATATGTATGTGTTGTTCCTACCTTGCTATGCCTGCTATGCTTAGAGTCGTGTCAGGTCTGGTTCATCTGGGTGATGGGCTAGAGTGAAATGATCATATCAGTTTGAGAGTGGTGTGTTGAGCACGATTTGGTAAAGGTATCGATGAGAGGCCATGTAGGAGTACATGGTGGGTTGTTTCATTGAGGCCGTCCTTAAGCACTGAGATCTGTATGTGTGATTTAAGATTCAGCTACTACCATGCATTGGGCCCAAAACCAATGGACCCTCTCGGCTTCTTATTCACCCTAGCCTTCTGTCCAGGAGTTGCAAGTAGTTTCTGGTGTTTGTAGCCTACTGGAGGCCGTGGACAGCGCTGACCGTAGGGGTGGGCTGTGATGCGGTAGGTACGTGGCCGGGTGTACCGGATGCCCGTTTGGTATCTCGGGAACCCTGTTCACAACGTTTGGGGCCGTGAGCGAAACTTCGGCCGGATCTCCTCATGGATGGAACCCAAATAGGCGATAAACCTGGACTAGAGACTTAGGTGTCTAGGTAGGTCATGGCCGACACCCACGTTGGGCTTCCGCTTGAAGGTTGCCGAGTACATGTCGTGTAAATGACGGTAAGTGGTGAGAGCGTGTATGAAGAAGTACACCCCTGCAGGGTTAACCTAATCTATTCGAATAGCCGCGTCCGCGGTAAAGGACTACTTGGTTGCCAATACAGTTCATAGACAAGTAAATGGAAACTACTAAAAGCCTCCAGATAAGCGTGAGTGCCGAGGATGGCTCTTCCGTAGGAAGACGGAGGTGGATCCTCGGTAGTGTATTGAGTGGTGAGTAGTGGACTCGTGTGCGCAAACCATTTCAAGTTGGAGTCTTGTAGGATAGCTTAGCCAAGAGTCAAAGCTGGCTTGCTGCAATAACTCCACCAACCCTTCTTGATAATGTGCATGTATGTAGGATCTGTTGTAAGTCTTGCTGAGTACCTTTGTACTCATGTTGCTATAATTTACATTTTTACAGAAGACGCTGCAACCCCTTCTGATGGGTTCTTCGTAGACGTTGACATCAATGAGTAGGCTAAGGCCCAGGTGGTGATCCTGAGCTTGTGAAGGACCACGTAGTATAGCTAGGCTTTCCAAGCCTCTTTTATTTTACTAGTTGTCTGTACTCAGACAAGTTACTTCCGCTGCTGGTTTGTATGGTTGTATGACTTGAATGCTGGGTCGTGTGACCCGTACTTGTGTGTATGCCATGTATGGCTCTCTGAGCCTTTAAATAAAGTACTTGTGTCATAGAGTCATGTTGTGATGCCTTGTTGTATTTGCACATATCGAGCATATTGTGTGTATGATTGAAATGCTTGGTATGTGTGGGATCTGACTATCTAGTTGTTTATCTTTAGTAGCCTCTCTTACCGGGAAATGTCTCCTAGTGATTCCACTGAGCCATGGTAGCTTGCTACTGCTCCGGAACACTTGGCTGGCCAGCATGTGTCCTTCTTCGTTCCTGTGTCTGTCCCTTCGGGGAAATGTCACGCATTGAGTACCGGAGTCCTGTTAGCCCGCTACAGCCCGGTTTACCGGAGTCCTGCTAGCCCAGTGCTACAGCCCGGAACTTACTTGCTGATGACCGACACGTTCGATGCTGGGTCATGGATGCCTGTCCCTGTAAGTCTGTGCCACTTTGGGTTTACAACTAGCCATGTCAGCCCAGGCTCCTTTTCATATGGATGCTAGCGACACTATCATATACGTGTGCCAAAAGGCGCAAACGGTCCCGGGCAAAGGTAAGGCGACACCCGTGGGGATACCGTGCGTGAGGCCGCAAAGTGATATGAGGTGTTACAGGCTAGATCGATGTGACATTGAGTCGGGGTCCTGACATCAACCAACACAAAGTACTTGAAAGAGTGCCCCAAAGTTTCTACCGGAGAGTCAAGACGAAAACGTGTGCCAACCCCTATGCATAGGTTCATGGGCGGAACCCGCAAGTTGATCACCAAAACATACATCAAGTGGATCACGTGATATCCCATTGTCACCACAAATAAGCACGGCAAGACATACATCAAGTGTTCTCAAATCCTTAAAGACTCAATCCGATAAGATAACTTCAAAGGGAAAACTCAATTCATCACAAGAGAGTAGAGGGGGGAGAAACATCATAAGATCCAACTATAATAGAAAAGCTCGCGATACATCAAGATCGTGCCATAGAGAGAACAGGAGAGAGAGAGATCAAACACATAGCTACTGGTACATACCCTCAGCCCCGAGGGTGAACTACTCCCTCCTCGTCATGGAGAGCACTGGGATGATGAAGATGGCCACCGGTGAGGGATTCCCCCTCCGGCAGGGTGCTAGAACGGGCTCCCGAGAGGTTTTTGGTGGCTACAGAGGCTTGCGGCGGCGGAACTCCTGATCTATTGTCGTCCCCAATGTTTTTAGGGTACCTAGACTTATATAGGCGAAAGAAGTCGGTCGGGGGAGCCTCGAGGGGCCCACGAGACAGGGGGCACGACCAGGGGGTGGGAGCGCCCTCCTATCTCCTGGCTTCCTCGAGCCTTCCTTGGCTTGAACTCCAAGTCTCCCGGATCATATCCTTTCCAAAAATCACGCTCCCGAAGGTTTCATTCCATTTGGACTCCGTTTGATATTCCTTTTCTTCGAAATACTGAAACAGGCAATAAAACATCAATATGGGTTGGGCCTCCAGTTAGTAGGTTAGTCCCAAAAGTAACATAAAAGTGTATAATAAAGCCCGTAATCATTCAAAACAGATAATAAAATAGCATGAATGCTTCATAAATTATAGATACATTGGAGACGTATCATACACACGCAGCCACGCACGCATGCAACACTCACACGCACACACGCACGTACGCATGCACACACCAGTACACGACACGACCAACACACACTCTCACGCTCAAGTGCTCAACCTACACATGCATGCGCACACATCAGGCCCTGACAGACACATACACAACCAGGTGATTCCCGCGCTCGGGTTGGAGTCTTGTCGCGCCTGCGTAAATTTGTGTTTATCTGACCTTTTCCCTATGCTAACTTATAGGTGGGACCCACAAGGAACATGGTCAATTTAACTAGTCAACATGGCGCCACGCAGACTATTTGGCCGGTCAACAGAGTGCAATCCGATGCTGAACCGTGAGCAAGTGACCGTATAATCATGGAAAAACGTATATAGTGACCGTAATCAGCTTATTCTGAAGTTCGGTGACCGTATTACGCTTTTGTCTCTGTAGGCCCTCCAAAACTACATCTCTACACGTTCTCGCATGTTACATCTAACAACTATGCAATACAACACTACTACTACACTCTAACACAATAAATCATATGTGTTTTTAGTTTTACTAGATATCATATTGTTACTTAGACCTCTCCCAATGCATTGGTGCTAAAGTGGGGTGCTAAGTGCATTAAAATGCTTAGCAACTAATGTCCCCAATGCCTCGGTGCTTAGGTTTTGTAGCTAAGCCTTCTCTATTTAATTGTTTAGCAATAAAAGTCCTTCATGTATTGGTTGGTAGTCTTTTTGTCTAGGTTCACATGCTTAGCATTGGTTCTTGTTGGGGTCACCATAATCCTCTCTCTCCTCTTTAATTGCTTTGCCACATCATTTTTCTGCCTATATGGCATCCTTAGCACCTGTACACCGTGGAGCACTGGGAAAGGCCTTAATTATTCAGTTTGCATACATTAAAATTACCTTTGAAATGTATGGCCAGTATCATCTACCGTGCGGGAAAAATCCCACCCTTTCCTGTTTAATCGGTTTTGTATCGATGGATCGTGCGAAACACCAAAACTATAGTACTATACAGTACAAGTGACAGTTCACTGGGCCGTCATGTCGTGTACTCCTCCGTAGTAAGAGTGGAGCACTCGCTTTCATAAATCTTCCAGTCCCTTTCGCCGACATGTGGGACATCAAGCTACCGGGTCCACGTGCCATACGAAATACAGTGCAGAGCAACCGGGGTGAAGCACCCCAGTCATGGCAACGGCATATTAATGAGCAATGAGGCGTCAAATCACAAAGCTGCACCTTTCCCGCAGTTAAGTTGGAGGGACGAAGTAATAATTCTAAAAAAAGAAGTTGGAGGGACGAAGCAACCATCATTTCACTCGTTGAATCCGCTTCTCCCTCATCTTCTTCAACTTAACCACGTGTTGCTTCTGCCGTTGTTCTGCCTCATGTGGGACGCGGATCGGCTTGGTAAAGCACTAATACGTGGGACCGTGATAACCCACAAGTATAGGGGATCGCAACAGTTTTCGAAGGTAGAGTATTCAACCCAAATTTGTTGATTCGACACAAGGGGAGCCAAAGAATATTCTCAAGTATTAGCAGCTGAGTTGTCAATTCAACCACACCTGGAAACTTAGTATCTGCACCAAAGTGTTTAGTAGCAAACTAATATGATAGTAGTGGTAATGGTAACAAAAGTAAAGACAGCAAAAGTAATGTTTTTGGTATTTGTAGTGATTGTAACAGTAGCAACGGAAAAGTAAATAAGCGAGAACCAGTATATGGAAAACTCGTAGGCACCGGATTAGCGATGGATAATTATGCCGGATGCAGTTCGTCATGTAATAGTCATAACATAGGGTGACACAAAACTAGCTCCAGTTCATCAATGTAATGTAGGCATGTATTCCGTATATAGTCATACGTGCTTATGGAAAAGAACTTGCATGACATCTTTTGTCCTACCCTCCCGTGGCAGCGGGGTCCTATTGGAAACTAAGGGATATTAAGGCCTCCTTTTAATAGAGAACCGGAACAAAGCATTAGCACATAGTGAATACATGAACTCCTCAAACTATGGTCATCACCGGGAGTGGTCCCGATTATTGTCACTTCGGGGTTGCCGGATCATAACACATAGTAGGTGACTATAGACTTGCAAGATAGGATCAAGAACACACATATATTCATGAAAACATAATAGGTTCAAATCTGAAATCATGGCACTCGGGCCCTAGTGACAAGCTTTAAGCATAGCAAAGTCATAGCAACATCAATCTCAGAACATAATGGATACTGGGGATCAAACCCTAACAAAACTAACTCGATTACATGATAAATCTCATCCAACCCATCACCCTCCAGCAAGCCTACGATGCAATTACTCACGCACGGCGGTGAGCATCATGAAATTGGTGATGGAGGATGGTTGACGATGACGACGGCGACGAATCCCCCTCTCCGGAGCCCCGAACGGACTCCAAATCAGCCCTTCCGAGAGAGATTAGGGCTTGGCGGCGGCTCTGTGTCGTAAAACGTGATGATTTCTTCTCTCTGGTTTTTTTCTCCCCGAAAGCCAATATATGGAGTTGGAGTTGGCGTCGGAGGGCCACTAGGGGGCCCACAAGGTGGGGGGCGCGCCCAGGGGGGCGCGCCCCACCCTCGTGGACAGGGTGTGGGCCCCCTGATCTTCATCTTTGCGAGGATTTTTATTGTTTTTCCTAAGGTGTTCCGTGGAGTTTCAGGTCATTCCGAGAACTTTTATTTTCTGCACATAATACAACACCATGGCAATTCTGCTGAAAACGGCGTCATTCCGGGTTAGTTCCATTCAAATCATACAAGTTAGAGTCAAAAACAAGGGCAAAAGTGTTTGGAAAAGTAGATACGACGGAGACGTATCAACTCCCCCAAGCTTAAACCCGTGCTTGTCCTCAAGTAATTCAGTTGACAAACTGAAAGAGAAAACAAAAACTTTTACAAACTCTATTTGCTCTTGTTGTTGTAAACACGAAAAGCCAGCATTCAAGTTTCAGCAATTATTATGAACTAACCATACTCACAATAACACGTAGGTCTCATAATTACTCATATCAATAACATAACCAGCTAGCGAGCCATGATAATAAAACTCGGATGACAACACTTTCTCAAAATAATCATAACATGATATAACAAAATGGTATCTCACTAGCCCTTTCTGAGATCGCAAAACATAAATGCAGAGCACCTTTAAAGATCAAGGACTAACTAAATATTGTAATTCATGGTAAAAGAGATCCAGTCAAGTCATACCCAATATAAACCAATAATAATGAATGCAAACAACAGTGTGCTCTCCAACGGGTGCTTTTTAATAAGAAGGGTGATGACTCAACATAAAAGTAAATAGATAGGCCCTTCGCAGAGAGAAGCAGGGATTTGTAGAGGTGCTAGAGCTCGGTTTTGAAATAGAGATAAATTATATTTTGAGCGGCATACTTTCATTGTCAACATAACAACTAAAAGGCGACGATATCTTCCATGCTAAATAGATTATAGACGGTTCCCAAACAGAACGGTAAAGTCTATACTCCCCCTCATCCACAAGTATCAATCCATGGCTTGCTCGAAACAACGAGTGCCTCCAACATTCAACTGGTCCCAGGGGGAGTTCTGTTTGCAATTATTTTGATTTAGTTTGCACGAAGCAGGGGACTGGGCATCCCGGATACCAGCCATTTTCTCGTGAATGAGGAGCAGAGTCCACTCCTCTTGAGAATAACCCGCCTAACACGGAAGATAAGGGCAGCTCTAGTTGACATATGAGCTATTCGAGCATGCAAAACAGAATGTTTATTTGAAGGTTTAGAGTTTGGCACATACAAATTTACTTGGAACGGCAGGTAAATACCACATATAGGAAGGTATAGTGGACTCATATGGAATAACTTTGGGGTTTAAGGAGTTTGGATGCACAAGCAGTATTCCTGCTTAGTGCAGGTGAAGGCTAGCAAAAGACTGGGAAGCGACCAACTAAGAGAGTGACAACAGTCGTAAACATGCATTAAAATTAATTTACACCGAATACAAGCATGAGTAGGATATAATCCACCATGAACATAAATATCATGAAGGCTATGTTGATTTGATTCAACTACATGCGTGAACATGTGCCAAGTCGAGTCACTCAATTCATTTAAAGGAGGATACCATCCCATCATACCACATCATAATCATTCTAATAGCATGTTGGCACGCAAGGTAAACCATTATAACTCATAGCTAATCAAGCATGGCACAAGCAACTATAATCTCTAAATGTTATTGCAAATATGTTTACTTCATAATAGCTGAATAGGGAATGACGAATCATCATATTTACAAAAAAAAGAGAGGTCGAGTTCATACCAGCTTTTCTCATCCCAATAAGTTCATCATATATCATCATTATTGCCTTTCACTTGCACGACCGAAGGATGTGTATTATAATAAGAGTGCATGTGCATCGGACTAAGCTAGAATCTGCAAGCATTCAACTCAAGAGAGAAGACAAGTAATATGGGCTCTAAGTTAAATAAACAATCATGCATATGAAAGCCACTAAGCATTTTCAATATGGTCTTCTCGACCCCCACAGAAAAGAAAAGAAATAAAAACTATTTACACGGGAAAGCTCCCAACAAGTAAAAGAAGAACGAGAAATATTTTTGGGTTTTTTCTTTTTAATTTTTACTACAAGCAAAGAAGGAAATTACTACTATTTTTTTTCTTAAAGTTTATTAAACACACAAGAAGAAAGCAAGAAAAAGAAAATAAACTAGCATGGATATTACAGTGAAAGAGTATAAGCACCGACATCTAGCAGTGAGTGTGTGTGAACATGAATGTAATGTCGGTGGGAAATACGTACTCCCCCAAACTTAGGCTTTTGGCCTAAGTTGGTCTAATGCCAGGGATAGCCTGGCGGATACCCGTAGGTGAAGCTGGGTTCGTACTGCGATGCAGCGGCTACCGCCGCCTGAGCTGCAGCGTGGTGTTGAGCAGCCTCAGCTCTCCTCTTGTACTCATCTGCCTCCTCTCTGGTAATAATATATCTTCCTTTTGTCTGAAAATCAAATAAGGCAGGAGCAGGAAGAGCAATATGGACTACATGACGTTTGTTAAAGATTAGTCGATACTGGAGAGGTGGTTCAGTCCTCTCAACAAACTGGTGGGAAACCATAGAATCAAAATCCAAATAAGAAGGGGGTAACTCCATATCACCCTCATGAATATCTATCTCAAGAAAATTAGCTAAGCGGGTTGCATAAATTCCTCCAAAGAAATCGCCGCTATGTCTATTCTGATGCAACCTGTGAGCTACAATGGCTCCCATATGATAAGATTGGTCTCCTAAAACAGCACTCCTGAGAATGCTGACACACATGTGACATGCTTCATCCTTAGCATTTATGCATCTACCTATGAAGAGAGCAAAATAATGTATAGCAGGAAAGTGAATGCTCCCTATAGTAGCTTGTGTTATATCTCTAGATTCCCCCACAGTTATTCTAGCAAGAAAGTCTCTATATTCAGATTGAGGGGGATTCTTGACATTACCCCAAGATGTAAGTTTGCAAGCGGAAGTGAAATCCTCTAAGTCCATGGTATAAGATTTGTCATAAAGGTCAAACATCACTGAAGGAGAATTACACGAAGATGAAAACTCAAACCTCCTCACAAATGAGCTTGTGAGATCATGATACTGGGGGCATTTGTCAGCTTCAAAGTCCTTGTCGGTGTCAAAACCAGCGGATCTCGGGTAGGGGGTCCCGAACTGTGCGTCTAGGCGGATGGTAACAGGAGACAAGGGACACGATGTTTTTACCCAGGTTCGGGCCCTCTCGATGGAGGTAAAACCCTACTCCTTCTTGATTGATATTGATGATATGGGTAGTACAAGAGTAGATCTACCACAAGATCAAGGGGGCTAAACCCTAGAAGCTAGCCTATGGTATGATTGTTGTTCGTCCCACGGACTAAAACCCTCCGGTTTATATAGACACCGGAGAGGGCCAGGGTTACACAGAGTCGGTTACAATGGTAGGAGATCTACATATCCGTATCACCAAGCTTGCCTTCCACGCCAAGGAAAGTCCCATCCGGACACGGGACGAAGTCTTCAATCTTGTATCTTCATAGTCTTGGAGTCCGGCCAATGATGATAGTTCGGCTATCCGGACACCCCCTAGTCAAGGACTCCCTCAGTAGCCCCTGAACCAGGCTTCAATGATGACGAGTCCGGCACGCATATTGTCTTCGGCATTGCAATGCGGGTTCCTCCTCCGAATAATTCATAGAAGATTGTGAACACCAGGATAGTGTCCGGCTCTACAAAATAAATTCCACATACCAACACAGAGAGAATAATATTTACACAACTTCAATCTGCTGACGTATTTCGTGGCACGATGTCACGCCATGGCCAACCCTTTACTCGAATTGTTTTTATTGTTCCACCTCAGTGCGTTTAGCGAAGCGGTTTCCTTGGCACATCTTATCAAAGCAGAGATCGTGTCCCCTTATTCCGGGATTCTCATCAATACGGATGTGGGTAACCCAACCGCGCCATTGATTGCGGTGCTTGGGAGATAAGCGAGTTTTACCGGGCTGGTGGGGACGCATAACTTCGTCTGCCAATATATAAGGGGATAAGGATCCACCTTTTTACCTATGCCTTCTTCCTCCTTTGCTTATCCATCTCCACGCACTCGAGCTCCAGCGCCCAAGTCCGCACATCTCACATCAACCTTCTCCAACCATGTCCGGAGCGGGAGGCAAGTGGATGGCCTCCTCCGTTACGGAGGGGCACATCAAGAAGCTGCGCAAGGCCGGATATTTGTCAAGCAATATCGCGCACCGGCTCCCCCACAAGGGGCAGCTCATCCCCACCCTCGGGCCCCATGAGAGGGTGGTTTTCCTTCCCCATTTCCTCCGCGGACTGGGCTTCCCACTCCACCCCTTTGTCCGGGGGCTCATGTTCTACTATTGCCTGGATTTCCATGATCTGGCCCCGAATTTCATCCTCAACATCTCGGTGTTTATCATCGTGTGCGAGGCCTTCCTCTGCATCCAGCCCCACTTCGGCTTATGGCTAAAGACTTTTAATGTCAAGCCGAAGGTAGTGGGGGGCAGCCAAGCGGAGTGCGGAGGCGCCATGGTTGGCAAGATGCCCAACGTCACCTGGCTCGAGGGATCCTTCATGGAAACAATCAAAGAGTAGCAATCGGGGTGGTTCTACATCACCGAGCCGCGTGACCCCGAATGGGCAGCGGCCCCCGAATTCAGATCTGGCATCCCCATGCGGCTCACCTCCTGGAAAGAGAAGGGCCTATTGTGGGGCGATTCGGAAGAGCTGACCGGACTCCAATCCTGTCTCCAAACCCTGGTGAACAAGAAGCTCAAGCTTGTCAATGTAATCCAGGTCATGCTCATCCGCCGGATTCTCCCCTGCCAACAGCGGGACTTCAACTTGTGGGATTTCGATCCGGCATAGCACCAGACCTTGAGCAGGCTCTTCGACACTACATACGAAGAGGCCTAGAGGGTGCTGTTCAAGGGCGCCGAGGCTCCCGCATCCGCCACCGAAGATCGCGGATTCAGCTCGCAGCGTCCGGCTGGCGAGTAAGTCATATTATCCTTTATGGGACACTTGTTTTTCATAGTTTGACTCTATGTGGGATCTAAACTCCCAATACCTTTAACAGGCCTGGCAGAAGACGTCCGGACAGGTTAACTGTCTGGCTCCCCTTCCAGAAGACCCAGTGGATGCCTGTTTGACAGGGCTGCTGGTCCCGGCGCCTTACGTGGTGCCGAAGAAGAAGGCCAAGAAGGAGGCCACGGGAACTCGGAGGAGTTCCCGGCGCCAGGTGCTATCAGACTCATCGTCCGATGACTCCGAGGCACACTCCTCCCACAAGGACGAGGAGGAGAAGAAAGAGGCCTCTCCTCTAGCGGGGGGAGAGAAGAAGAGGAAGGCTTCCCCAATGGGGGAGGCCGAAGGATCCAAGAAAGGGAGGACCCTTCCCCCAGACTGTTCCACCAACGCCGACGAGGACGACGAGGAGTGGCCCTCGAGGGCCAAGCCCTTGGCGAGATTGTAAGTGTCCGGACTCCTAAATAACTCATAATTTTTCTTTTTGTCGCATAGCGTCTTTTAACGCCGCATACAACCCTGTAGTCCGCCCAAGGACGATCTCCCCACTTCGTCGAGCGGGTCCTTGGGTTCATCGGATGTGAATAGAGCTTCACTTTCGACCGCCTCCTCCCCCCGTGACACCGACGACGCCGAGGTGGGATCCCAGAAGGGGACCCACCAGGAGGAGGAGCCCCCGGAGGTGCCGCAGGGCAACCTCCCGGACTTTGGACCGGACTCTGCACCGGAACCTTCAGTGGTTCCAGAGTTCGGCGGGCGGCCCCTTCGTAAGAAGGGCAAGACTGTGACGCCGGCGACCTCCGTCCAACCGGAGGCGCCAGATAACTTGTTGGAGGCGCTCAACAGCGCTTCCATCGACTAGGAACATCGCACTGTCATGAGTGCGGTGATTCAGAAGGTTCAGCTCGCCAAAAGCGGGCTGACCGAAGCCTGCAGCAGCCTTCTAACAGGCTTTGAGGTAAGGATTTTAAGATATGTAAAATAGTACCGCATAGACAGTAGCCCCTGATGCTCGGTTCGGTGTTCGGAAAGAAAAGCCGGACTGAGGATCTAAAAAGATATACGCAGGAGTCTTAACAAAAATATGTCAATGTGGGAATGCAGGCTGCACTGCTGACCTTTGCCGCACTGACTGCCGAGGTCAATTCCTTGAAGCATAGCCTCGGGTAGTCCGAGATTGAGCTCGGCCGTGCCAAGAAGCAGCTCGAGGACAAGGAAGGTGAGTAACACCTTATTAAAGTTGTACCTTATAGAAAAGGATTTGGTTGCAAGAAAAAAATGACAAGGATAATGCGGGTACTCCAGGGGCTACGAACGAGGTGGCGGCCCTGAAGGAGGCGGCGTCCACGGCCGAACGCGATGCGGCCGCGGAATGTGCTGAGCGAGAGAAGCAGGAGGCGCGGGTGGCGGAGGTATGGCAAGAGCTCCTGGCTCTTGTGGAAAAACATGAGAGTTTGGAGTGTGACTCGAAGACTCGAGAGTCCGAGCTTGCGTCGGCTCTTGAGAGTGCCAAAGCCGCTAAGGCCGAAGCCCACAAGGCCCTCCAGGAAATCGAGGCAGTAAAGAAGATAGCGGCGGGTAAGGCATTCTTCATGCAAAGCAAGCATGTAAAAGTGAATTACATGTTACTTACCCGAATTCGGAGCTCTCCAGGAGCGTTCGCAGATCTGCCCCATAGCGTGTCCGATGCTGCTGCTTTCTACAGAGCCAAGGAGGGGAGCTCAACGGAGAAGGCGTTCTGGTCTCAGTATGCTGAGGCCAGACATCCGGTGCCCCTGAGCGACCAGCTGAAGCAGCTGGTCGAGCTCCACAAGGTGGCCGAATAGGCCATGAAGGGCCTCATAGTTCGGCTGTGGCGGCTGGTGGATGCTTGTCCATGGGTTGAAGTCATCAAGCACTCCGCCTGCATTGAAGGTGCCCGTCGGGCCCTTGCCCGTGCTAAAGTGCACTGGGGCAGGATGGACGCTGAGAAGCTTGTGACGGAGGTGCCACCGCCGGGCAAGTAGTATCGCATGCCCGAGATGTATTATAAGGGTGTCCTAAAGGGTGCCCGCATTATTGCGGATGAGTGCTCCAAAGATGTAATTTTTTAGTAGACTCGTATCTTGTTATCCTGTGCGCTGAAAACCTTGTTCATATGCGCTAAGCAACTCTTGTTAATTTAAAATATTACCTTCTGTGCGGCCGTTTATCAAATCTGAGAGATGGCAAGTCGTTGGCTTCGGCCCCCATGCCACGAGTGCTGGGGTGTTCGGGATAAACTTGAGCGCTCTTGTTCCCATTTTTGGGTCCTTCTAGGGAGGCGCTCAACACAACGAGCGAGGCAACCGGACTTATAATGCTTGAACACTCTCACTTAGACATAGAATTCTATAATTTTAAATTTCGGCGAAGCCCCTGGTGTTCGGAAGGCCGAATTCGGGGCGCTATCCACTCCTGGGCCGGACAAAGCCGGTTCCTCGCTCTAAGCGGCATAAGTCTTTAGGGACTCGAAAAAACCTCTCGAACAGTGACCGGCTCTCGCCCTATCATGACGGTCAGTTTTAGCTTTCTCCACTGAGGTGCTCACCCAGCTCAACTGGGGCACAATCGCAGTGGTTCTCCCAGCGCTACCTTAGCCGATATAACGGAACGTAAGGTACCAAAACATGGGAGCCGGGCAAACCCAACTATTGACCCAAGACATGATTCAGAGCCGATGCATATAATGCTATAAGTTCGGGGTGCCGCACTTGTGAATGTGTTCGGACTTACCACACCATAATATGGGGAACTTAAGCCCCTGGTGTATTTAGCCGTACCAGAGTGTACGGATGCAACATGTCATAAGTGAACATATGTATAAAAAAGGAATGCAATGGTAGGAAAAAAGCGATGCATTGTTTATTCAAAAAATACTGCCATGAATGCAAAATGATACAAATAGTGTGATAAGCAAGGGGTGAGACTATTTAACATGTCCCCCTCCAGGGGTAAGCTGCGGAATGGTGTACAAAACAGGTATAATGCTCGTAATGGAGACCACCTGGATACTCGTTGTAGCTTTTCTGCTTCCCTGGCTGTTGTATCGTGAGTTCGGCAGGTCTACTGCCGGACAGGGCTTCTCGTAAACAGAGTCCTGAGGATAAGAAAAATAAAATAAAAAAGTATGACACATTTGGGAGCCCCTGGTGTAGTTGAGCCACACTCTGGGCCTGCCGTGGTCGTGCCCCTCCCCCTATGCCCATGGTATCTCCAGAGCGTAGTGATGTACGCGTAGTACTGGTCTTGCGACTTTGCGAGGGCTGGGGTTGGGGCCGCATTGCTACGTGTGCTCGGAACGTGCCAGGTGGTCTTGCTGTAGGTTACTCCGGGCGCGCTTGACGGTGTCCGGTTGCTTAACGGCCGGACTCGAGAATTGCCTTAAGAGGCTACTCTGCACTTCCGTCGTGAGAGCCGCCGTATGCTCCTCCGTTCGGAGAGAGCGTTCGATGTTTCCGTTGACCATGATGACTCCTCGAGGGCCTGGCATCTTGAGCTTGAGGTATGCGTAGTGCGGCACTGCATGGAACTTTGCAAATGCGGTTCGTCCGAGCAGTGCATGATAGCCGCTGCAGAACGGGACTATGTCGAAGATTAACTCCTCGCTTCGGAAGTTATCCGGGGATCCGAAGACCACTTCAAGTGTAACTGAGCCTATACAGTTGGCCTCTACACCCGGTATGACGCCTTTGAAGGTCATCTTTGTGGGTTTAATCCTTGAGGGGTCTATGCCCATCTTGAGCACTATATCCTGATAAAGCAGGTTCAGGCTGCTGCCACCGTCCATCAGGACTCTAGTGAGGTGAAATCCGTCGATGATTGGTTCTAGAAACAATGCAGCGAATCCGCCGTGGCAGATGCTGGTGGGGTAGTCCCTTCGATCAAAAGTGATCGGGCAGGAGGACCATGGATTGAACTTTGGGGCGACTGGCTCCATCGCGTATACGTCCCTGAGCGCATGCTTCCGCTCCCTTTTGGGTATGTGGGTTGAGTTTATCATGTTCACCGTCCGCACTTGTGGGGGGACACCCTTCTGTCCTCTATTGTTTGGCGGCCGGGTCTCTTCCTTGTCATCGCTATGCAGCCCCTTGTCATTGTTTTCGGCAATTAACTTGCCTGCCTGCTTGAATACCCAACAATCCCCGTTGGTGTGATTAGCTGGCTTTTCGGGGGTGCCGTGTATCTGGCACGAGCGGTCGAGTATCCGGTCCAAATTGGACGGGCCCGGAATAGTTCTTTTGAATGGCTTTTTCCACTGACCGGGTTTAGAGCCTCTGAATCCGGCGTTGACTGCCGTGTCTTCAGTATTATCGCTGTTAATGCGGTGTTTGTGCTTCTTGCGACGCGACCTGCCATTGCTGTCCTTAGTATCCGGACTACCAGAATTTTTGGTGAGGTTGTTACTGCGGGCTAGCCAGCTGTCCTCTCCCGCACAGAAGCGGGTCATGAGTGATGTGAGGGCTGCCATGGATTTCGGCTTTTCCTGTCCTAGGTGCCGGGCCAGCCACTCGTCGCGGATGTTATGTTTGAAGGCTGCAAGGGCCTCTGCATCCGGACAGTCGACGATTTGAGTTTTCTTGGTTAAGAATCGAGTCCAGAATTGTCCGGCCGACTCATCTGGCTGCTGAATTATGTGGCTTAGGTCATCAGCGTCTGGTGGTCACACATATGTGCCCTGGAGGTTATCAAGGAATGCGGCTTCCAGGTCCTCCCAACACCCGATTGATTTTGCTGGCTAGCTGTTAAGCCAATGCCGAGCGGGTCCTTTAAGCTTGAGTGGGAGGTATTTGATGGCGTGAAGATCATCACCGCGGGCCATGTGGATATGAAGGAGATAGTCTTCGATCCAAACCGCGGGGTCTGTTGTGCCATCGTAGGATTCAATGTTCACGGGTTTGAACCCTTCGGGGATTTGATGATCCATTACTTCATCTGTGAAGCATAGTGGGTGTGCGGCGCCTCTATATTGGGCTATATCATGATGTAGCTCAAGCGAGCTTTGTCTACTGTGTTCGTCCCGGCCGGAATTGCTGTATCCAGCGTGACGGTTGTCGTCGCGAATCGTGGGGCACCCACGTGATCCATAGATCGATCTTGATTGTCTTGCCTTATCCTCTAATATGTCTTGCAAGTCCGGCGCATTCCCCCGTGGCTTTGTACTTTTCGAGCGATGCCGGGGTACGGATTTAGTGGAGGGCCTAGAGGCCTCTCTGTCATGGCCACGAGGTGGCCGGTCAGCCGTATTGTGCGCTGGTGATGTAGTTTTATATGCTTCCTCCTCTAATCGGGGCAGCAGCTTGCGTTTGGGTTAGCTTTTGGAGGGGCGTTCGAGTTCGTACTCTTCGGCTGCAAGGAATTCGGTCCATCTATCGGCTAGCAAATCTTGATCAGCTCTAAGTTGTTGTTGCTTTTTCTTCAGGCTGCTTGCCATGGCCATGAGCCTGCGTTTAAAATGCTCTTGTTCGACGGGATCCTCAGGCACGACGAATTCGTCGTCGTCGAGGCTTGCCTCGTCTCCGGAGGGAGGCATGTAATTATCGTCCTCTACCTCTTTGTCTGCCGCTCTCTCATGAGGGCTGGCTTCTCCATCCTCCTATGCTGAATCTTGCTTGAGGGGGTTGTCTTCTGCACTGTCTGGGGTGTTATTGTCTCCGGTGCCGGAATCTCCATTCTTGCTGTGGCGGGATTTAGAGCAGCGCCGCTGACGCCGGCGCTTAGGCTGTATCTTGGAGGGGTCTTCCTCCGCTGTTCCATCGCCATTCGCATCCTTTGGGATGTACACCATATATATGTCGTATGACGAGGTGGTTTTTGAGTGCCCCGTAGGCGCTGGTTCTTGGTCGTCTCCAGCATCGTTGTCCATACCGTCGATGTCTTCGGAGTCAAAGTCTAGCATGTCGGTTAGGTCGTCGACAGTGGCTACAAAGTGGGTGGTGGGTGGGCTTTGAATTTCTTCGTCGTCCGCATCCCAACCGTCCTGACCGTGATCCGGCCAGGGTTCTCCTGATAAAGAGAGATACTTTAGCGAATTCCGGATGTCGCCAAAAGGCGAGTGCTGAAAGATGTCCGTAGCGGTGAACTCCATGATTGGCACCCAATCGGATTCGATTGGTAGGGGCGCGGGAGGTTCGGTGTCCGGTGAGGAGTCCGACACCTTGGAGTCACGAGCTTCGCAAGGGACAGGGTCGGTATTCGGCTCCATCGCCGTAGAGGTAGCAGCCCCCAAGGCGGTGTCTAGCCACCCATCCTCGATCGGCGCAGTCGGCTCCGAGTTAAGGGTCAGAGCGGACTCTTGTACGGCCTCCAGGGCACTGTCCGGCAGCAGAGCTAAATCATGCCCATCGTGACAGTGCAGCGCGCTCGGCTGTGGCTCGAATCCGTCGAAGATAAGTCTCCGCGGATGTCGGCCGTATAATTCAAACTTCCAAATCTGACCTGATGGCCAGGGGCGTAGCTTTCGATCTGCTCCAGATGGCCAAGTGAATTGGCCTGCAGTGCGAAGCCGCCGAATACGAAGATCTGTCCGGGGAGAAAAGTCTCACCCCGGACCGCGTTGTTGTTGACGATCGAAGGAGCCATCGGGCCTATGAGCGACGACACAGATGAACTCTCAATGAAAGCACCAATGTCGGTGTCAAAACCGGCGGATCTCGGGTAGGGGGTCCCGAACTGTGCATCTAGGCGGATGGTAACAGGAGACAAGGGACATGATGTTTTTACCCAGGTTCGGGCCCTCTCGATGGAGGTAAAACCCTACTCCTTCTTGATTGATATTGATGATATGGGTAGTACAAGAGTAGATCTACCACGAGATTAAGGAGGCTAAACCCTAGAAGCTAGCCTATGGTATGATTGTTGTTCGTCCCACGGACTAAAACCCTCTGGTTTATATAGACACCGGACAGGGCTAGGGTTACACAGAGTCGGTTACAATGGTAGGAGATCTACATATCCGTATCGCCAAGCTTGCCTTCAACGCCAAGGAAAGTCCCATCCGGACATGGGACGAAGTCTTCAATCTTGTATCTTCATAGTCTTGGAGTCCGGCCAATGATGATAGTTCGGCTATCCGGACACCCCCTAGTCCAGGACTCCTTCAGTCCTTAAGACCGGCGTTACTCAAATATGCACTAAATTCTTCTTTGATTCCCACTTGATTCATAAAATTTTCCGAAGGCCATTCACAGGGCCTCACAGGAGCGTCTCTTGGTGGTTCCTCGTCAGCATCACATATTGCAAGCCTGGGACCTTGCTTCCTTGAAGGACCACCTTGGAACATCCTCCTAAACATAATGTTTCCTCTGAAAAATTTCTGAAATTTTTAGTAACTTCAAATAAAAGTGAACCAACTTCAATAAAATTGATAGCAACAACTCCCACAAGTTCCTAGGGCATATATAAAGCATTGGAACTACTTGGAACCATATAAATTTGACATGCAAGCTCAAGAACATGGTCACCTATGCATCACAAATTTGCAATGAATAAAGCACTAGAACAAAAACTAATTGGACCAATGGAGGAGTCACATAGCAAGGAATAATCTCCCCAAGCAGTTTTGCGAGAGGTGCTTTGAGCAAGGAGATCGAAAATCACAGCAACGGGGGCTGGAACTCATGCTTGAGTTGGTTTTTCGTGTTTGTGTGAGGCATAGGAAGAAGATGGGTGCAGGAATAAGTGGAGGAGGGCCACCGTGGGCCCAATAGGCAGGGGGGCGCACCCAGGGGGGTAGAGCGCGCCCTCCACCCTCGTGGCCAGGTGGCAGCTCCCCCCGCGGTAATTTTTGCACAGTGTCATGGAATTAACACATCAGATGTCCTCATTAAAGGACTTAGTCGTGGAGCCATCGCAACGGGTTAGCTTGAAGGGGTTAAACCGGACAAGGGACACGGGGGTTTATACTAGTTCGGACCCTTCGATGAAGGTAAAAGCCTACGTCTAGTTGTGATGGGATTGATTGGGTTTCGATGACCAGGGAGCGAAATACGCTTTCCTGAGTCTCGAGTTGTTTTCTGTTGTCCCTGAACCGCCGCCGGGTCGTCCCTTTATATACACAGGTTGACGCCCGGCCAGTTTACAGAGCCCCGAGGCCCACTCATACAAAGTGTCTGGCTCAGTCTCTCCTTTCCTAACTTATATTACAAGTTTACATAGTCATGGCGGTTTACCACTATGGGCCCTATCCGCCTTTGGGCTGCAGGCTTCTAAGCTTCATTAGTAAAACGCCATCTTCTGGATCTTTATGGGCTTCAGCATAGTCTAGGGTGAACCGGGCCCTCCTGGCCGGTTTACACTCAGTAGCTATATCCTCAACATTAGGCCCTAGATTGATTTGAATTTGTTCATGTCAATCTTCAATACTTTAAAGATATCTTGTAGGCATCTTCTTGTATTTTTGTAAACCTCCATATTGTCTTCTCCTGTGAATTTTGTAAACCGCTATGACGTCATCTTCTGAACACAGCAACGGTCCATCATGACATCATCTCTGTATAAAAAGATTTAAAAGATTCCCTTCACTTAATGGTTATCTCGAAAATCGAGGTGACAGGCGCACCCATTCTGCCGTATCAGGCTCCTTGATTCTCGCACCTGCCGTTTTACTCTTTCCTCTATAAATAAGGCCCGAGGGCCCTTCTCTCTTTTCCCCTTCTATGCCTTCTTCTTCCTCGCGACGCCCAAGCTCTGAAGCTCCGCCGCTGTCCGTGACCCTTGAGAACTGCATCGACAAAGGCCGCTGCATCAACCTGAAACGGACCAGAAACTCGTCGCACCCCTCCGCAGCAAATCTGCAGTGGTAAGCTTCCTCTTTCCTTCATCTTTAGATCTGTGTTTAGGGTTTGCGAGCTCCTCTGTATAGTTCTTCATTCTTCTTCTTCGTCCTTCCTTCTGCCATGGTAGTTTTGATCCAATAGCAGTGTAGATCTCATGCGGTAGTTACTCCGCATCCATTTTTAATGCTAGCAGATCGTCCTTTTTCTTCTGCAGAGTACACGACCTTCCCTGTTCTGCTTAGCGCCTTTAGAGATCACAAAAAAAATTGCTTTACGGATGTGCGGTAGATCCAAATAAATTTGATCACTGTGTGAAACCTGTTTCTGTCAACACTTAGCAGAAATTTTGAATCCTGGCCCTTCTACCTATGGGCGGTTTAACCTTTTGATAGCCAATCCGCCATGTATCACTAGCCCTCTCTTAAACCGCCAACTAAACCTTGCATAGTACTTTCCTCCGGTTTAACACTGAATTGTACACCTTAAACCGTAAATTGTAAAACCGGCACTTGTTTTTTCCTTTCAGTTCCCCCCTTCCGGAATGACGAAACAATTCGCTGCTTGCAATTGGGTTCCATCCCGGATCAAGGAAACACAAATCAACCGTTATGTTACCACTGTGCTTTAGCCTCAAAAAGGGCTCTCCACTGGCGAGTTCCGGAATCGGAATGTCCACCTGAACCTCAAGAAGGAGAGGTCATTGTTTTTATGCAACACTTAGACTGGGGATTCAGTCCGCCTGGATCAAAAAATTTCCGGGATGTCCTCGCAAGCTTCCAACTCCATCCGCAAGATATTGGTCCAAACTCTGTGTCCAATATATGCAACTTTCAAGTTTTCTGCGAAGTTTATCTTCAAGAAGAGCCATCCGTGGAGTTGTTCCGGGACTTCTTTCATCTGAACCGCCGCACATAATTCTCAGATGGTCCCAACACAGAGCTTGGCAGCGTTTCAATTCAAAAAAGGAAAGAAGTTGACTTCCCTCATGAAAAACATCATAGCCATCCTAAAGATTGGAATCAGACCTGGTTTTACTGCCGGAACACTGCCCCTGATGGAGAAAATCCTTTGCCGGGTTATCGCCCTCGCCGGCTTAGCAACGGCCACCCATTACCTTCACGCTTGACCGCCGCAGAACGGAAGAATTTTGCACCTCAACTCGCCAAGCTCCGGGATCTGATGGCCAACGGTTTAACTGGCATTGATCTAGTCCGCTGCTGGGTTTCTTGGGGCATTTTACCTTTAAGCCCCCGCCCCGGATTGATGCATGAATATACTGGTGGTGTCAAAGACCATCGACGATATCATGAAATAGTAATGACCGATCTTGAAGTTATTGAATCGGTGAAGAAAATGCTTGTTGAATCGATCTCTGCATGCAGCCAAACCGGGTTGGCTCCATTTTGCGTCTCCAATAAACTGCCAGTGGTAAAGTTCATCTAAATACTTTACTGATTTGCTTCCGTATTGACTGTATACTAACCTTTCCTTGTATTAATTTCAGGCTAACAGCTCCTTTTGGAAACAGACTAAACCGGCCCGGGCTCCTCGTGCAAAGACCAAGGCCACCAAGAAAGCTGGGAAGAAGAAAACCACCAAGTCTTCTGATCCGCCAGAAGATGAAGAATCAGACGCTGAGGTAGAACTTGACTCACTTGGTTCCTTTTTCGTTCATCTTATTGACAATGACTATTCCTAGGATGATGCTGAGGCCAGCCATGCAGAACATGTTGAGGTAATCCTTCTTTCTTACGATTCAGATCTTGTACCGGTTCAAAGAATTCACCGCACAGTCCGGAAAGTAAAACAATCTCACCCCCTTGCTCATTTGGATCCAAAATTTTCTTTGAAGACACAGCAAGTTGAAGAACGTCGCACAACCCGGCATAGCGGTCAACAAATCACGTCGCCTGGTTTAGCTGATACGCCAACCCGGAAACATCGTCCAGAGGTGACTTGTTCTCCTGAAAAACGTTATCCTTTGAAAGGTTTCTTCCGCTGCCCTCTCAATCCGTCTGACCCGAATTACCAGGCTTCTTCCAACTCGTCTGGCGGTTCTTCAACCACTCAGTTGCCTCCTCTCAAAGTCGTCGCTGGGTAAGTATATTACTCCTTAATTTGTTTCTTTTATTTGTCGGTTTACCATATTCTAACCTTTGATCTTGTAGTGCCAAGGCTCGATTAAGTAAGAAAGCCAAGATCAGCAACCCTACTGTTGACGTTGATTCGGAGAAGACTCCAGAGCATCATGGCGAAGACCCTGAAGTTGCCATAGACAGCTCTGCTGGGCAAAACCAAGATGCTGATGCTAACCTGCCGGAGATTGAACCGAATGTAGAGATTGATACTTCACATCCTCCTGCTCCTCCAGGTCCAACAGTGGAACAATGAGGCTCAACTGCTGATCCGCCAAGCCCGGTTAACAAACCGCCAAGCCCTATTAAGAATGTCAATTCATCCAGTCCGGCCAAAGATGATGACATTGTTGTTACTGGCACTGCATATACCGCCCCTGGTAATCCGGTTGCTCTATCAAAGCACACTGCCAAGGATGAATTTGCTGCTATGAGCAAGGGGAAGGGGAAGACTGATTTGTCAGCTTATGTCGATCTCTCTGCTCAAGACCTTCACTCCGGCTTCTTGAACCGGCTTTACACAAGTCGTGATTATGAAGCCGGTTTAGTAAATCTGATGAAGGAGCGCTATGAGGTAAACAGTTTTGCTCTTTGCTCTGTACTTTCATTGCATTGTAGCCCCCAAGGGCCGGTTTGTCTTTAGAAAGTCAAACCGGGACTTTGTATATTCCATACTGTACTTTATGAAATTTCCTTGTGTATTTATGATCAAACACACATTAGCCGCCAAGTGCCATGATTAAAACTTGTATTAATCCTCGGGACTTCAATAATCAACAGAAAAATGATCCGCATTAACCCCCAAGTGCCAAGTGTATAACTGGTTATATGCTTGGGACTTTAACAAAGATATTGACATGCTCTCTTACTGTTGCAGAGTGAGATAAACCAACAAGTCTCTCCAATTGCTGACCTTCAAGAAAATCTGAAATCCCAACAAGCAGAAACCACAAAGGCCAAGGATGAGTTGAAAACTGCCTTAACCACCATGGAGCAGCTCAAAGAATGGTTCAAGTTTGAGCAGGCCAACTGGGATACCGAAAAGGCTGGATTGCTGAAGCGGGCGGAAAACGCTGAGTCAGCTCTTAAATCGGTGACGGAAGAGCTTACTGGATTAAAGCGCCAAGTCAATGCCATGACCTCTGCAATATTCGGTAAGCATTGTTTACCAAAGCTTTATGAATACTCCGCTTTGAAATTTTCTCCGGTTTAACAGGAACTTCTTAAACCACTATAGGTAGTCGCATTGCTCATCTGGGTTCTGATATGCGGAAGAAACTCAAGGCCGCGTATACGCTGATTGAACAGCTGTATACCGGCGTCCAACGGGTTATCTGCGCCACTTCTTATGACAATGCGGCTCCAACACTGATCAAGGATACGCTGGACCGGCTATCTATGACGCCAGCACAGATAGAAGAGTTGAAGCGATCCGCTACCCGAGCTGGCACTTTACTAGCACTGACTCGAGACAAGGCATGGATAGCTGATCTTGATCCGGCTGATATAGCCAAGGGCTTCCCCAGTGCACAAGAAAACGGCAAAGTATTTGACAACGACGCCCTCAAACGGGTAACAAGGGAGATGCGTCCTCTGGCGAGTCAGTTGGCAGAAGAGGCTAACATGATGGTTCAGCGGTCCTTCTATGGCACAAACAACAAATGGTTTGAAGTTGTCATTCCTGAAGTGCAGAACCTTGTTCCACCAATCCGTAAGCACACTTACGCCCCTGACGTTGATCCAGCTGAGCTTATAAGTGAAGAGGCTGTCTTTCAGGCTTTAACCCAGATTGACTGGACCACCAATGACTTCTAGCCATTGGATGGGGAGGAGGAGGCTGAATCGACGCCAGATGACCCATCTACTTCACATAAACCCGGCGATGAAGCTTAATCCGTCAATTCGGTTGATATGTTTGAAACTATCCATTGTGAAACAATTCCATATTCTGGGCCTCTAGGCCGTGTAATAGGGTAACAGAAACTATTTTGATCTTCTGCCATCGTGCAGGAGGAGATACTTTATGTTATCCGCCATATCAATGTCAATTTTGGTTCAGGTATCATAATATGCAACTCCTGTGTGTGCATAAAAAAGAAAAATGGTCCTGGCGGTTTACCGCCGGACGGGTCATAATGCCCAATAAAAGTCCTGATTGATAATCAAACCGTAAAAATATAAAATGATTCATACCTGTGATGTAATATCCCTGTTTAGTTGGCTGATCAACTTTGATTGTAATAAGGGTGAAAACCCAAATCTAAAATTCTTGTATAACTCCATCATGTACTGATGTCGTATAGTAAGTCATACCGGGTGATGATGCACACCAGATGACCAAAGCCAGGTCGGATTAACAAGCTCCGGTTTAAGAATAAGGTCTGTCAACATGTAGTTGCAAACCAAGCCGGTTTAAACAATATCGGGCTAATAAGATGACTGACCAGGCCAAGAAAATCGGTTTAACATAAAATTTAACAAAACACAAATAAAACCGTGTAGTCGAGGCTTTTTGAGGGCTGCCAGGCCCAAATTCCAGGCTTTTGTGGGCTGCCAGGCCGCTGAGTTGAACCATTTAACATAGCCTCTTAAGATGGACCTGCAACTAACCAATCACCGTTTTAACTTTGAGAAGTGCAGGGTCTCAATGAGAGTAACTGTCAAACGTTCGGAGGGCCGTGCCAGGATGACCTGGATAGGAGTGTCTTGCTTGATGAAGGCAGGTTAACCCGTGGTTTTAGGTAAATATACTAGGCTTCCAAGCCGTGGGTGGATACCCAGCTACAAGGGTCCATTCAAACTCCTTGGTATTTAACACAAGGAGCCCCCAAGTAACATGATGAGCTGTGCTCATTGGGTGCCTATGTTTGAGTTGTGCATAGCATCCAGACTCTCTTTGGCCCCTTGGGTGTGAAGCTCCCAAGCTTTGTGGCATGATAGCAGGTTTAACAGGTAGTACTCCACTTTGTCAGCTAAAGCCCCCATGTAACTCAAAGGATATTTGAGAAAAAACAGCAGAAGCCCTGCTTAGAGCAAGGATGCTAATTTATTTATTGATCATAATATATACATTGTCGAAATATGTACATAAGAAGAGCCTATGGCTCAAGTGTAATAAGGCCGGAGGAGAGCTATGTTCCACGGCTGCCGGGTCTCCTCCTCAAACTTGCGTGAGTTGTCTCGAACGTCAATGAGGTAGTATGATCCGTTGTGCATATTCTTGCTTACCACAAAGGGTCCTTCCCAAGGCGGGGATAACTTGTGCATGTCGGTCTGATCCTGGATGAGCCGGAGCACCAAGTCACCTTCTTGAAAGGTTCTTGTCCGAACCCGGCGGCTGTGATAACGCCGTAGGTCTTGTTGATAAACTGCCGATCGAGCCAAAGCCATATCCCGTTTCTCATCTAACAGGTCCAGTGCCTCTTGGCGAGCTTGCTTGTTGTCCGCTTCAACATAATTAGCAACCCGGAGCGAGTCATGACGTATATCACTTGGGAGAACTGCCTCTGCCCCGTATACCATAAAGAAAGGCATGTAACCTGTTGATCGATTGGGGCTGGTGTTGATACTCCACAACACAGAAGGTAATTCTTCCACCCAACAACCTGGCATCCGCTTCAAGG
Source organism: Triticum timopheevii (assembly GCA_963921465.1). Lineage (NCBI taxonomy): Eukaryota > Viridiplantae > Streptophyta > Magnoliopsida > Poales > Poaceae > Triticum > Triticum timopheevii. Next base: position 545,248,919 of record OY997272.1, read on the forward strand.
GAATCATGAGCCGGGGTTTAAGACCCTTTAAAATTTCTTGATTAGCTCGCTCTGCTTGACCGTTGGATTGAGGGTGCGCCACAGATGCTAGGTCAAGCCGGATGTGCTCTCTCTGACAGAAATCCTCCATCTCACCTTTGGAAAGGTTGGTACCATTATCCGTGATGATACTGTGTGGAAAGCCAAAACGGAAGATAATCTTTTTAAGAAATTGAACCGCCGTAGCTGCATCACACTTGCTAACAGGCTCCGCTTCAACCCACTTGGTGAATTTATCAACTGCCACCAACAGGTGGGTCTTCTTGTCCTGGGAACGTTTAAAGGGTCCCACCATATCAAGCCCCCAAGTAGCAAAAGGCCAAGTGATAGGAATCATCCGTAGTTCCTGCGCCGGAACATGAGCTCTGCGTGAAATTTTTTGACAAGCATCACATCGCTTTACCAGATCCTCCGCATCAGCATGAGCTGTCAACCAGTAAACCCATGATGAAAAGCTTTTGCAACCAGGGACTTTGAACCGGCATGATGACCACAATCCCCTTCATGAATTTCTCGTAGGATCTCTTGGCCTTCTTCCGGAGAAACACAACGCTGAAATACGCCTGAAACGCTACAGCGGTGTAACTCGCCATTGTGAATAACCATGGACTTGGATCGCCGGACTATCAGTCGAGCCAGAATTTTATCATTTGGTAGCTCGCCCCGGCTCATATACGCCAGATATGGAACCGTCCAATCTGGTACAACGTGTAAAGCGGCCACCAACTGAGCCTCCGGATCAGGAATAGCCAAATCCTCTTCTGTAGGCAACTTAACAGACGGGTTATGCAAGATATCTAAAAATGTGTTAGGAGGTACCGGTTTACGCTGAGACCCAAGCCGGCTCAAAGCGTCTGCTGCTTCATTTTTGCGCCAATCGATATGCTCAACCTGATACCCTTTGAAATGACCTGCCACAATATCCACCTCACGCCTGTAAGCCGCCATGAGTGGATCCTTAGAATCCCAAGTACCAGAAACTTGCTGAGCCACCAGATCAGAATCTCCGAAACAATAAACTCGACTTAAGTTCATCTCTTTGGCCACACGGAGACCATGGAGTAAAGCTTCATACTCAGCTGCATTGTTAGTACAAGGAAACATCAAGCGGAGGACATAGCAAATTTTATCACCTTGAGGGGAAGTAAGGACAACTCCAGCCCCCGAGCCTTCCAACTGCCTGGATCCATCAAAATGAATAGTCCAGTACGTACTATCCGGTTTATCTTCCGGTGCTTGCAACTCGGTCCAGTCATTGATAAAATCCACAAGAGCCTGAGACTTGATGGTTGTTCGAGGTAATATTTTAAACCGTGTGGACCAAGCTCTATTGCCCACTTTGCAACCCGGCCAGTTGCTTCCCTGTTTTGAATTATATCGCCAAAGGAGCAGAACTAACCACTGTGATTGGATGGCCTTGAAAATATTGCTTGAGTTTTTGACTGGCCATAAAAACCCCGTACACCAACTTCTGCCAATGTGGATAGCGTTGTTTAGACTCGATCAGGACTTCACTGATGTATTATACAGGTCGTTGAACCGGATATTCCTTCCCAGCTTCTTTATGCTCAACCACAATTGCCACACTGACCGCTCGGGCATTGGCAGCCACGTATAACAGTAAAGGCTCATGATCAACTGGGGCTGCAAGAATCGGCGGTTCAACCAACTGCCACATTAACTCCTCAAAAGCCACATTGGCTGTGTCACTCCAGACAAAATCATCCGTCTTTTTCAACATCTGATACAAAGGAATTGCCTTCTCTCCCAAATGACTGATAAACCGGCTAAGGGCTGCAATCCGACCTGCGAGACGCTGAACATCATTGATACACTTCGGTTTAGCCAGGGATGTGATTGCCTTAATTTTTTCTGGGTTAGCCTCAATGCCCCTGTTGGATACAAGAAACCCGAGAAGCTTGCCTGCCAGAACACCAAAAACACATTTATCCGGATTAACCATCGTCTTGTAAACCCGAAGATTGTCAAATGTCTCCTTGAGGTCATCTATCAGTGTTTCTTTCTTCCTGGATTTTACCACAATGTCATCCACATAGGCATGAACATTACGCCCAATCTGCGTGTGAAGACAATTTTGCACACAACGCTGATAAGTTGCGTGAGCACTCTTGAGCCCAAAGGGCATAGAAACATAGAAGAAGGCTCCAAAGGGAGTGATGAAGGCTGTCTTCTTCTGGTCCTTAACTGCCATCTTGATCAGATGATATCCTGAATAAGCATCCAAAAAATTCAGGCGCTCACAACCCGCCATCGCATCAATGATCTGATCAATACGCGGGAGAGCAAAGGGATCGGCCGGGCAAGCCTTATTCAAGTCCGTGTAGTCCACACACATACGCCAAGTGCCGTTTTTCTTAAGAACCAGCACCGGATTAGCCAACCATTCAGGATGAAACACTTCGATGATAAACCCAGCAGCCAACAGCCGGGCTACCTCTTCACCAATTGCCTTGCGTCTTTATTCATTAAAGCGACGAAAAAATTGCTTGACCAGTTTAAACTTCGGATCAATATTAAGAGTGTGCTCAGCGAGTTCCCTCGGTACACCTGGCATGTCAGAAGGCTTCCATGCAAAAATGTCCCGGTTCTCACGGATGAACTCGATGAGCGCGCTTTCCTATTTTGGATCCAGATTGGTACTGATGTTGAACTGCTTGGATGAATCGCCAGGTACGAAGTCAACAAGCTTAGTCTCGTCAGCCGGTTTGAAATGCAGGGTTGGGTCATGCTCAGTGGTGGGCTTCTTCAGAGGGGTCATATCTGTCGGATCAACATGCTCTTTATAAAACTTTAGCTCCTCTGTAGCACAAACCGCCTCAGCATAAGCCGCATCACCTTCCTCGCAATCCAACGCGATTTTTCGACTTCCATGAACCATGATAGTCCCTTTATGACCCGGCATCTTGACCTGCAAATAAATATAACAAGGCCTTGCCATGAATTTTGCATAAGCCGGCCGCCCAAACAGCACATGATACGTGCTCTGGATTCTCACTACCTCAAAGGTCAATGTCTCAGACCTAGAGTCATGCTCATCACCAAACACAACTTCCAAAGCGATCTTACCTACGGGATACGCCGATTTACCTGGCACCACACCATGAAAGACAGTGTTGGACGGTTTAAGATTCTTATCTATCAACCCCATGCGACGGAATGTCTCATAATACAGAATATTGATACTGATTCCTCCATCCATGAGTACATTGGTGAACTTATAACCTCCCACCTGAGGCACCACCACCAGAGCTAGTTGACCCGGATTGTCAACCCGGGGCGGATGATCCTCCGTACTCCACACAATAGGCTGTTCCGACCACCGCAGATAACGTGGAACTGCCGGTTCAACAGCATTAACTGCCCTCTTGTGAAGCTTGTGATCACGCTTGCACAGACTGGTGGTGAACACATGATATTGCCCACCATTCAACTACTTTGGGTGACTCTGGTAACCTGACTGCTGCTGATTCCCTTGATTATTCTGCTGGTTATTACTACCTTAGTTATTCTGGTTGCTGTGATTATTCTGAAACCCAGAGTTTGAACCGCCGCCACCATGGAAACCTGGACCTGAACCGCCCGACGGACCCTGATCATACCGGAAAAGATCAGAGTTTTTGAATTCCTTCATAATGTTGCAATCCTTCCAAAGATGCGTTGTAGGAGCCTCCTTGGTCCCATGCTTTGGATAGGGCTGATTCAATAAACTCTCCAGATTCATCGCCCCGCCACGCTGGGGCGGTTTACCCTTTCGGTGCTGCACATTAGCGTTAGGCACAAAATCTGAGTCTGCTTTACGCTTACCATTATTCCCATGGCCTCCTTGGTTGTGCTCCTGTCCCTTTGCACCGCCATTCTTCTTTCCCTTCTCCGGTTTCTCATTATCAGAATCGGGATCCTTGGTATTATTAGAATCGGCATATTTTACCAAGGCTGCCATGAGGGTTCCCATGTCGTTGCAGTGGCACTTGAGCCGTCCCAACTTCATCTTCAGTGACTTAAACCGGCAATTGCGCTCCAGTGTGATAATCGATGACCAACGTTAATCCGGTCGGACGAGTGCAACACTTCTGAAACCCAGCGTACCCAATGAGTTGTGGACTCGTTCTCTCCTTGAACACAAGAATCCAGATCCACAATGGACATGGGCTGTTTGCACGTGTCTTTGAAATTGGCTATAAACCGGGCCTTCAACTGAACCCATGACTCGATGGAATTAGCTGGTAGATTTTTCAACCAAGTACGGGCTGTTCCCTCCAACATCATTGTGAAGTACTTTGAACAAGCTGCTTCATCTACATCCAGCATCTCCATTGCCATCTCATAACTCTTGCCTCAGGTGGCTGATCCGCCGTGTAATTAGGCACTTTGCGTGGACCCTTGCAATCTTTGGGCAGACGCACATTACGAAGAGCCGGAATAAGGCACGGCACTCCCCAGGAACTGAAGGCAAGCCCGGTGCCTCGGTCAACTGACGCTGCTGGCTGAACCGGGGCGGGTTGTTAACGACCCAAAGCGGCATCCCTTCGTGCCCTGCCATGATCCACCACATCTTGAGCATTGCGATGCCGCGCGCTGCTAGACACCTCCGGTTCGTCCATATGCCTGCTATAACTTGGGCTCGGACAAGGGGTTGAATGAATTCTATCCCGGCTATATGAATAAGCCTGCTGCTGCACCACCGCGGTTTGAAGAAGGTCTCTCGCCCGCCGCGTCTCAACTGCTGCTATTGAATCACCCTCCATCGGAATGGCTGCCAGGCGTGAGGCTGCGGCAATCATGTTATCTAGAGGGCTCGAGAAGTGACCCGGTGGTGTAGACACGTATTGTGGAGGGTTATCTGTCCATCGGGGTGGCTCCGTCATCCGTAGTTGATCCGAAGCTATCCTAGGCGCCTCAGTCCGGTTTGCAGCTGCCGGATTGCTCGGCCCAGCGCCTAGCGTCTGAAAGAGATTTAACCCTTCGTAAACCGGCGGCAGATGTGACCGGTACTTCCTTCGCATTACATCCTCTGATGCGGTCCGATCCAGCATGAGCTGGTAATTCTGTGCCTGTATCCACTGTGATTGGGCATCCAGAGCGGCCCATTCTTCAGCCATCCTAGTATCCTCAGCTACCAGGTCCTCCTTAGCCTGTGCTATTTGGTCCTTCAGTTTCGCAACGTCCGCGTTGTGCTGATCCCGCGTCTCCGGGGTGACTGTTGCGGATAACAAGGTCGCCCGGGCGTCCATCAAACCGGAGAGGACTTGCGCCGGACGGCGCGCCGGGACTCCTACCGCGGCTGCTGATCCAGTATTCATCGCTGCGGTAGATGAAGACTGCAACATGGGCTGTGTTCCGGCTATGTAAATAGCAACCCGACTTGGTGGTTCAAGGAGGTCCGGAATACTATTGCCATCGGAATATCCTTCGAACACACCGCTATGAATCTGGTACAAGGACTCAATTTCGCCAGTGGATGACTCGCCGTCGGAGTATACGGCTGTCTCACCTTCAGACACCGTTTCAGATCCGATCCCATGGACACATCCTACGAACGGATGCTTCACGGCGGACTTAACCCTGGCTGGACTCGCACGCTGAGCCGTCTCGACGAGGTCGGTGCAGATGTCCGGCTCAGGGCCTGGTTCGCCGATCTTGCTGATGAGGACATGAATTCCGCCGAAGGGAACCCGGTACCCGTACTCGATCGAGCCGGCCTCGGGGCCCCATCCTTCGTCGTCGATGTAGAGCTTGCCGTGATAACTTTTGGTCATCCGGCCGATCATGTACCCCTTAAGTCCTTCAGAGCAGCCCTTCAAGAACTCGACACCATCGTGCGAAAGCCCCACGGTGGGCACCAACTGTCATGGAATTAACACGTCAGATGTCCTCATGAAAGGACTTAGTCGTGGAGCCATTGCAACGGGTTAGCTTGAAGGGTTAAACCGGACAAGGGACATGGGAGTTTATACTAGTTCGGCCCCTTCGATGAAGGTAAAATCCTACGTCTAGTTGTGATGGGATTGATTGGGTTTCGATGACCAGGGAGCGAAGTACGCTTGCCTGAGTCTTGAGTTGTTGTCTGTTGTCCCTGAACCGCCGCCGGGTCATCCCTTTATATACACAGGTTGACACCCGGCCGGTTTACAGAGCCCCGAGGCCGACTCATACAAAGTGTCCGGCTCGGTCTCTCCTTTCCTAACTTATATTACAAGTTTACACAGTCATGGCGGTTTACCACTATGGGCCCTAATCCGCCTTTGGGCTGCGGGCTTCTAAGCTTCATTAGTAAAACGCCATCTTCTGGATCTTCATGGGCTTCAGCATAGTCTAGGGTGAACCGGGCCCTCCTGGTCGGTTTACACACAGTAGCTATATCCTCAACACACAGTAAATCCTCAAATATTCCCGAAAAAATCATATTAAATTGGCTTGGCATTCTGAGGACTTTTATTTTTGGGATTTTTTTATATTGCATGGATAAGTCAGGAGACAGACAGAAAAATACTATTTTACTTCATTTCTACTAAATAACAGAAAATATAAAGAGGGTACAGAAGGTTGTGCTTCTAGTTTCATCCATCTCGTGATCATCAAAATGAACCCACTAACAAGGTTGATCAAGTCTTGTTAACAAACTCATTCTGAATAATCACGGAACCGGAGAAATTTCGAATAACACTAAGTTACCTCAACGGGGATATGAAGATCCCCAAAATAAGAATATCATACTTTTTCTTGATAGTAGGGAGAGGAAATTCAAAACCTCCAAATATAATCGATGGAACTTTTCCAATAGAGTTGATACTATAAACTTGAGGTTGTTTTCTCGGATAGTGTACCGTGTGCTCATTGCCATTAACATGAAAAGTGAAATTGCCTTTGGTGCAATCAATAACAGCCCCTGCAGTATTAAAGAAAGGTCTTCCAAGAATAATAGACATACTATCATCCTCGGGAATATCAAGAATAACAAAGTCTGTTAAAATAGTAATGTTCGCAACTACAATAGGCACATCCTCACAAATACCGACAGGTATAGCAGTTGATTTATCAGCCATTTGCAAAGATATTTCAGTAGGTGTCAACTTATTCAAATCAAGTCTACGATATAAAGAGAGAGGCATAACACTGACACCGGCTCCAAGATCACATAAAGCAGTTTTAACATAATTTCTCTTAATGGAGCATGGTATAGTAGGTACTCCTGGATCTCCAAGTTTCTTTGGTATTCCACCCTTAAAAGTTTAATTAGCAAGCATGGTGGAAATTTCAGCTTCAGGTATCTTTCTTTTATTAGTAATGATATCCTTCATATACTTAGCATAAGGATTTGTTTTGAGCACATCAGTTAATCGCATACGCAAAAATATGGGTCTAATCATTTCAGCAAAGCGCTCAAAATCCTCATCATCCTTTTTCTTGGATGGTTTCGGAGGAAAAGGCATGGGTTTCTGAACCCATTGTTCCCTTTCTTTACCATGTTTGCTAGCAATGAAGTCTCTTTTATCATAACGTTGATTCCTTGATTGTGGGTTATCAAGATCAATAGCAGGTTCAACTTCTACATCATTATCATTACTAGGTTGAGCATCAACATGAACATTATCATTAACATTATCACCAGGTTCATGTTCATCACCTGATTGTGTTTCAGCATCAGAAATAGAGATGTCATTGGGATTCTCAGGTGGTTCAGCAATAGGTTCACTAGAAATTTGCAAAGTCCTATCATTTTTATTTTTATTCCTCTTAGAAGAACTAGGTACATCAATATTATTTCTCTGAGAATCTTGCTCGATTCTCTTAGGGTGGCATTCAGGATACAAAGGTTCCTGAGTCATTCTACCAGTTCTAGTAGCCACTCTAACAGCATAATCATTTTTCTTACTATTCATTTCATCAAGCACTTCTTTCTGAACTTTAAGTACTTGTTCTACTTGAGTGGTAACCATAATAGCATGTTTACTAACAAGTTTAAGTTCACCTCTAATATCAGCCATATAATCACCCAAGCGTTTAATCATAAAGGTATTCTGTTTTAGTTGTCTACCAAAATAAGCATTAAAGTCATCTTGCTTAAACATAAAGTCTTCAAACTCATCCAAGCACTGACTAGCAATTTTAGTAGGATGGACTTCAGCTTTATCATATCTATAGAGAGAATTTACCTTTACTACCTGTGTCGGGATATCGGGAGGTTCTTCGGTAAATAAGTAATTGAGATCATATACTTCTTCAACAGGCGGTAAATTAAGGCCATGTATTTCTTCAATAGGAGGTAAATTCTTAACATCTTCAGCTTTAATACCTTTTTATTTCATAGATTTCTTTGCCTCTTGCATATCTTCGGGACTGAGAAATAGAACACCTCTCTTCTTCAGAGTTGGTTTAGGAATAGGCTCAGTAACTTGCTCAGGAACTGGCTCAGGAGGTGGCTCGGGAGGAGCCCAATTATTTTCATTTGCCAACATATTATTCAATAGAATTTCAGCTTCATTCGGTGTTCTTTCCCTGAAAAGAGAACCAGCACAACTATCCATGTAATCTCTGGAAGCATCAGTTTGTCCATTATAAAAGATATCAAATATTTCAGGTTTCTTAAGAGGATGATCAGGCAAAGCATTAAGTAACTTGAGAAGCCTCCCCCAAGCTTGTGGGAGACTCTCTTCTTCAATTTGCACAAAGTTGTATATTTCCCTCAAAGCAGCTTGTTTCTTATGAGCAGGGAAATATTTAGCAGAGAAGTAATAAATCATATCCTGGGGACTTTGCACACAACCAGGATAAAGAGAATTAAACCATATCCTAGCATCACCCTTTAATGAGAACGGAAATATTTTGAGTAAATAAAGGTAGCGCGATCTCTCATTATTAGTAAACAGGGCAGCTATATCATTTAACTTAGTAAGATGTGCCACAACAGTTTCAGATTCATAGCCATAAAAAGGATCAGATTCAACCAAAGTAATTATATCTGGATCAACAGAAAAATCATAATAATCCTGATTGGGAACACAAATAGGTGAAGTAGCAAAAGCAGGGTCGGGTCTCATTCTCTCTAAAAGATTCTTTACTCCATTTAACTAGCAACCTCTTAAGTTCATATCTATCCTGGCAAGCAAGAATAGCTGCAGAAGATTCTGCATCAAAAAGATAACCCTCAGGAATGGCAGGCATATTTTCATCATCACTAACATCATCGTATTCAGGTTCAACAATTTCTCTTTCTCTAGACCTAGCAATTTGCTCATCAAGAAATTCACCAAGGGGCACAGTAGTATCAAGCATAGAAGTAGTTTCATCATAAATGTCATGCATAGCAGAAGTGGCATCATCAATAACATGCGACATATCAGAATTCATAGCAGTAACAGGTTTAGGTGTCGCAAGCTTACTTATAACAGAAGGAGAATCTAGTGCAAGGCTAGATGGTAGTTCCTTACCTCCCCTCGTAGTTGAGGGCAAAATAGTAGTTCGATCATCTTTCAAGTTCTTCATAGTGTCCAGCAGATATAAATCCCAAGTGATTCAAAGAATAGAGCTATGCTCCCCGGCAACGGCACCAGAAAAAGGTCTTGATAACCCACAAGTATAGGGGATCGCAACAGTTTTCGAGGATAGAGTATTCAACCCAAATTTGTTGATTCGACACAAGGGGAGCCAAAGAATATTCTCAAGTATTAGCAGCTGAGTTGTCAATTCAACCACACCTGGAAACTTAGTATCTGCAGCAAAGTGTTTAGTAGCAAAGTAATATGATAGTAGTGGTAATGGTAACAAAAGTAAAGACAGCAAAAGTAATGTTTTGGGTATTTTGTAGTGATTGTAACAGTAGCGACGAAAAAGTAAATAAGCGAGAACCAGTATATGGAAAATTCATAGGGACTAGCGATGGATAATTATGCCGGATGCGGTTCGTCATGTAAAAGTCATAACATAGGGTGACACAGAACTAGCTCCAGTTCATCAATGTAATGTAGGCATGTATTCCGTATATAGTCATACGTGCTTATGGAAAAGAACTTGCATGACATCTTTTGTCCTACCCTCCCATGGCAGCGGGGTCCTATTGGAAACTAAGGGATATTAAGGCCTCCTTTTAATAGAGAACTGGAACAAAGCATTAGCACATAGTGAATACATGAACTCCTCAAACTATGGTCATCACCGGGAGTGGTCCCGATTATTGTCACTTCGGAGTTGCCGGATCATAACACATAGTAGGTGACTATAGACTTGCAAGATAGGATCATGAACACACATATATTCATGAAAACATAATAGGTTCAGATCTGAAATCATGGCACTCGGGCCCTAGTGACAAGCATTAAGCATAGCAAAGTCATAGCAACATCAATCTCACAACATAATGGATACTAGGGATCAAACCCTAACAAAACTAACTCGATTACATGATAAATCTCATCCAAACCATCACTGTCCAGCAAGCCTACGATGCAATTACTCACGCACGGCGGTGAGTATCATGAAATTGGTGATGGAGGATGGTTGATGATGACGACGGCGATGAATCCCCCTCTCCGGAGCCCCTAACGGACTCTAGATCAGCCCTCCCGAGAGAGATTAGGGCTTGGCGGCGGCTCCGTATCGTAAAACGCGATGATTTCTTCTCTCTGAATTTTTTTCTCCCCGAAAGCCAATATATGGAGTTGGAGTTGGCGTCGGAGGGCCACTAGGGGGCCCACGAGGTAGGGGGCGCGCCTAGGGGGGCGCCCCCATTCCTCGTGGACAGGGTGTGGGCCCCCTGGTCTTCATCTTTGGCGAGGATTTTTACTGTTTTTTCTAAGGTGTTCCGTGGAGTTTCAGGTCATTCTGAGAACTTTTATTTTCTGCACATAAAACTATACCATGGCAATTCTGCTGAAAACAGCGTCAGTCCAGGTTAGTTCAATTCAAATCATACAAGTTAGAGTCCAAAACAAGGGCAAAAGTGTTTGGAAAAGTAGATACAACGGAGACATATCAACTCCCCCAAGTTTAAAACCTTGCTTGTCCTCAAGCAATTCAGTTGACAAACTGAAAGACAAAAAAAAAGAAAAACTTTTACAAACTCTGTTTGCTCTTTTTGTTGTAAACATGAAAATCCAGCATTCAAGTTTCAGCAATTATTATTCACTAACCATACTCACAATAACACGTAGGTATCATAATTACTCATATCAATAGCATAATCAGCTAGCGAGCCATAATAATAAAACTCGGATGACAAAACTTTCTCAAAATAATCATAACATGATATAACAAAATGGTATCTTGCTAGCCCTTTCTGAGACCGCAAAACATAAATGCAGAGCACCTTTAAAGATCAAGCACTGACTAAATATTGTAATTCATGGTAAAAGAGATCCAGTCAAGTCATACCCAATATAAACCAATAATAATGAATGCAAACGACAGTGTGCTCTCCAGCGGGTGCTTTTTAATAAGAAGCGTGATGACTCAACATAAAAGTAAATAGATAGGCCCATCGTAAAGGGATCAGGGATTTGTATAGTGCCAGAGCTCGGTTTTGAAATAGAGATAAATTATATTTTGAGCGGCATACTTTCATTGTCAACATAACAACTAAAAGGCGATGATATCTTCCATGCTAAACAGATTATAGGCGGTTCCCAAACAGAATGGTAAAGTTTATACTCCCCCTCCTCCACAAGCATCAATCCATGGTTTGCTCGAAACAATGAGTGCCTCCAACATTCAATGGGTCCCAGGGGGAGTTCTGTTTGCAATTATTTTGATTTAGTTTGCACGAAGCATGGGACTGGGCATCTCGGATACCAGCCATTTTCTCGTGAATGAGGAGCGGAGTCCACTCCTCTTGAGAATAACCCGCCTAACACGGAAGATAAGGGCAGCTCTAGTTGACATATGAGCTATTCGAGCATGCAAAACAGAATGTTTATTTGAAGGTTTAGAGTTTGGCACATACAAATTTACTTGGAACGGCAGGTAAATACCGGATATAGGAAGGTATAGTGGACTCATATGGAATAACTTTGGGGTTTAAGGAGTTTGGATGCACAAGCAGTATTCCTGCTTAGTACAGGTGAAGGCTAGCAAAAGACTGGGAAGCGACCAACTGAGAGAGCGACAACAATCGTAAACATGCATTAAAATTAATTTACACCGAATACAAGCATGAGTAGGATATAATCCACCATGAACATAAATATCATGAAGTCTATGTTGATTTGATTCAACTACATGCGTGAACATGTGCCAAGTCGAGTCACTCAATTCATTTAAAGGAGGATACCATCCCATCATACCACATCATAATCATTCTAATAGCATGCTGGCACACAAGGTAAACCATTATTACTCATAGCTAATCAAGCATGGCACAAGCAACTATAATCTCTAAATGTTATCGCAAATATGTTTACTTCATAATAGCTGAATCAGGAACGACGAATCATCATATTTACAAAAACAAGAGAGGTCGAGTTCATACCAGCTTTTCTCATCCCAATAAGTTCATCATATATCATCATTATTGCCTTTCACTTGCACGGCCGAAGGATGTGTATAATAATAAGAGTGCACGTGCATCGGACTAAGCTGGAATCTGCAAGCATTCAACTCAAGAGATAAGACAAGTAATATGGGCTCTAAGTTAAATAAACAATCATGCATATGAGAGCCACTAAGCATTTTCAATATGGTCTTCTCGACCCCCAAAGAAAAGAAAAGAAATAAAAACTATTTACACGGGAAAGCTCCCAACAAGCATAAGAAGAATGGGAAATATTTTTGGGTTTTTTATTTTTAATTTCTACTACAAGCAAAGAAGTAAATTACTACTAATTTTTTTGTTTTTTTTCTTAAAGTTTATTAAACACACAAGAAGAAAGCAGGAAAAAGAAAATAAACTAGCATGGATATTACAGTGAAAGAGTATAAGCACCGACATCTAGCAATGAGTGTGTGTGAACATGAATGTAATGTCGGTGGGATATACGTAATCCCCCAAGCTTAGTCTTTTGGCCTAAGTTGGTCTAATGCTAGGGATAGCCTGGCGGATACCCGTAGGTGAAGCTGGGGTTGTACTGCGATGCAGCGGCTACCGCCGCCTGAGCTGCAGCGTGGCGTTGAGCAGCCTCAGCTCTCCTCTCGTACTCATCTGCCTCCTCTCTGGTAATAATATATCTTCCTTTTGTCTGAAAATCAAAGAAGGCAGGAGCAGGAAGAGCAATATGGACTACATGTCGTTTGTTAAAGATTAGTCGATACTGGAGAGGTGGTTCAGTCCTCTCAACAAACTGGTGGGAAACCATAGAATCAAAATCCTAATAAGAAGGGGGTAACTCCATATCACCCTCATGAATATCTATCTCAAGAAAATTAGCTAAGCGGGTTGCATAAATTCCTCCAAAAAATCTCCGCTATGTCTATTCTGATGCAACCTGCGAGCTACAATGGCTCCCGTATGATAAGATTGGTCTCCTAACACAACACTCCTGAGAATGCTGAGGTCAAGGACACACATGTGACATGCTTCATCCTTAGCATTTATGGATCTACCTATGAAGAGAGCAAAATAATGTATAGCAGGAAAGTGAACGCTCCCTATAGTAGCTTGTGTTATATCTCTAGATCCCCCACAGTTATTCTAGCAAGAAAGTCCCTATATTCAGATTTAGGGGGCTCGCTGACATTACCCCAAGATGGAAGTTTGCAAGAGGAAGTGAAATCCTCTAAGTCCATGGTATAAGATTTGTCATAAAAGGTCAAACATGACTGAAGGAGAATTACGCGAAGATGAAAACTCAAACCTCCTCACAAATGAGCTTGTGAGATCATGATACTGGGGGCATTTGTCGGCTTCAAAGTCCTCAAGACCGGCGTTACATAAATATGCACTAAATTCTTCTTTGATTCCCACTTGATTCATAAAAATTTCCGCAGGCCATTCATAGGGCCTCACAGGAGCGTCTCTTGGTGGTTCCTCGTGAGCATCACGTATTGCAAGCCTGGGACCTAGCTTCCTTGAAGGACCACCTTGGAACATCCTCCTAAACATATTGTTTCCTCTGAAAAATTTCTGAAATTTTTAGTAACTTCAAATAAAAGTGAACCAACTTCAATAAAATTGATAGCAACAACTCCCACAAGTGCCTAGGGCCTATATAAAGCATCGGAACTACTTGAAACCATATAAATTTGACATGCAAGCTCAAGAACATGGTCACCTATGCAGCACAAACTTGCAATGAATAAAGCACTAGAACAAAAACTAATTGGACCAATGGAGGAGTCACATACCAAGGAACAATCTCCCCAAGCAGTTTTGCGAGAGGTGCTTTGAGCAAGGAGATCGAAAATCACAGCAACGGGGGCTGGAACTCGTGCTTGAGTTGGTTTTTCGTGTTTGTGTGAGGCAGAGGAAGAAGATGGGTGCAGGAATAAGTGGAGGAGGGCCACCGTGGGCCCACGAGGCAGGGGGCGCGCCCAGGGGGTAGGGCGCGCCCTCCACCCTCATGGCCAGGTGGCAGCTCCCCCCGCGGTAATTTTTGCATAGTAAATCCTCAAATATTCCCGAAAAATCATATTAAATTGGCATGGCATTCTGAGGACTTTTATTTTCGGGATATTTTTATATTGCATGGATAAGTCAGGAGACAGACAGAAAAAATACTATTTTACTTCATTTCTACTAAATAACAGAAAATATAAAGAGGGTACAAAAGGTTGTGCTTCTAGTTTCATCCATCTCGTGATCATCAAAATGAACCCACTAACAAGGTTGATCAAGTCTTGTTAACAAACTCATTCTGAATAATCACGGAACCGGAGAAAATTCGAATAACACTAAGTTACCTCAACGGGGATATGAAAATCCCCAAAAATAAGAATATCATACTTTTTCTTGACAGTAGGGAGAGGAAATTCAAAACCTCCAAATATAATCGATGGAACTTTTCCAATAGAGTTGATACTATAAACTTGAGGTTGTTTTCTCGGAAAGTGTACCGTGTGCTCATTGCCATTAACACGAAAAGTGACATTGCCTTTGGTGCAATCAATAAGAGACACTGTAGTATTAAGGAAAGGTCTTCCAAGAATAATAGACATACTATCATCCTCGGGAATATCAAGAATAACAATGTCCGTTAAAATAGTAACGTTCGCAACCACAACAGGCATATCCTCACAAATACCGACAGGTATAGCAGTTGATTTATCAGCCATTTGCAAAGATATTTCAGTAGGTGTCAACTTATTCAAATCAAGTCTACGATATAAAGAGAGAGGCATAACACTGACACCGGCTCCAAGATCACATAAAGCAGTTTTAACATAATTTCTCTTAATGGAGCATGGTATAGTAGGTACTCCTAGATCTCCAAGTTTCTTTGGTATTCCACCCTTAAAAGTGTAATTAGCAAGCATGGTGGAAATTTCAGCTTCAGGTATCTTTCTTTTATTAGTAATGATATCCTTAATATACTTAGCATAAGGATTTGTTTTGAGCACATCAGTTAATCGCATACGCAAAAAGATGGATCTAATCATTTCAGCAAAGCTCTCAAAGTCCTCATCATCCTTTTTCTTGGATGGTTTCGGAGGAAAAGGCATGGGTTTCTGAACCCATGGTTCCCTTTCTTTACCATGTTTCCTAGCAACGAAGTCTCTTTTATCATAACGTTGATTCCTTGATTGTGGGTTATCAAGATCAACAGTAGGTTCAACTTCTACATCATTATCATTACTAGGTTGAGCATCAACATGAACATTATCATTAACATTATCACCAGGTTCATGTTCATCACCTGATTGTGTTTCAACATCAGAAATAGAGATGTCATTGGGATTCTCAGGTGGTTCAGCAATAGGTTCACTAGAAGTTTGCGAAGTCCTATCATTTTTCTTTTTCTTCCTCTTAGAAGAGCTAGGTACATCAATATTATTTCTGTGAGAATCTTGCTCGATTCTCTTAGGGTGGCCTTCAGGATACAAAGGTTCCTGAGTCATTCTACCAGTTTTAGTAGCCACTCTAATAGCATAATCATTTTTCTTACTATTCATTTCATCAAGCACTTCTTTCTGAGCTTTAAGTACTTGTTCCACTTGAGTGGTAACCATAGAAGCATGTTTTCTAACAAGTTTAAGTTCACCTCTAATATCAGCCATATAATCACCCAAGCGATTAATCATAAAGGTATTCTGTTTTAATTGTCTACCAAAATAAGCATTAAAGTCATCTTGCTTAAACATAAAGTCATCAAACTCATCCAAGCAGTGACTAGCAATTTTAGTAGGAGGAACTTCAGCTTTATCATATCTATAGAGAGAATTTACCTTTACTACCTGTGTCGGGATATCGGGAGGTTCTTCAGTAAATAAGTAATTGAGATCATATACTTCTTCAACAGGCGGTAAATTAAGACCATGTATTTCTTCAATAGGAGGTAAATTCTAAACATCTTCAACTTTAATACCTTTTTCTTTCATAGATTTCTTTGCCTCTTGCATATCTTCGGGACTGAGAAATAGAACACCTCTCTTCTTCGGAGTTGGTTTAGGAATAGGCTCAGTAACTGGCTTAGGAACTGGCTCAGGAGGTGGCTCGGGAGGAGCCCAATTATTTTCATTTGCCAACATATTATTCAATAGAATTTCAGCTTCATCCGGTGTTCTTTCCCTGAAAAGAGAACCAGCACAACTATCCAGGTAATCTCTGGAAGCATCAGTTAGTCCATTATAAAAGATATCAAATATTTCAGGTTTCTTAAGAGGATGATCAGGCAAAGCATTAAGTAACTTGAGAAGCCTCCCCCAAGCTTGTGGGAGACTCTCTTCTTCAATTTGCACAAATTTGTATATTTCCCTCAAAGAAGCTTGTTTCTTATGAGCAAGGAAATATTTAGCAGAGAAGTAATAAATCATATCCTGGGGACTTTGCACACAACCAGGATCAAGAGAATTAAACCATATCTTAGCATCACTCTTTAATGAGAACGGAAATATTTTGAGTAAATAAAGGTAGCGCGATCTCTCATTATTAGTAAACAGGGCAGCTATATCATTTAACTTAGTAAGATGTGCCACAACAGTTTCAGATTCATAGCCATAAAAAGGATCAGATTCAACCAAAGTAATTATATCTGGATCAACAGAAAAATCATAATAATCCTGATCGGGAACACAAATAGCTGAAGTAGCAAAAGCAGGGTCGGGTCTCATTCTCTCTAAAAGATTCTTTACTCCATTTAACTAGCAACCTCTTAAGTTCATATCTATCCTGGCAAGCAAGAATAGCTGCAGAAGATTCCGCATCAAAAAGATAACCCTCAGGAATAGTAGGCATATTTTCATCATCACTAACATCATCGTATTCAGGTTCAACAATTTCTCTTTCTCTAGAGCTAGCAATTTGCTCATCAAGAAATTCACCAAGGGGCACAGTAGTATCAAGCATAGAAGTAGTTTCATCATAAATATCATGCATAGCAGAAGTGGCATCATCAATAACATGCGACATATCAGAATTCATAGCAGTAACAGGTTTAGGTGTCGCAAGCTTATTTATAACAGAAGGAGAATCTAGTGCAAGGCTAGATGGCAGTTCCTTACCTCCCCTCGTAGTTGAGGGCAAAATAGTAGTTCGATCATCTTTCAAGTTCTTCATAGTGTCCAGCAGATATAAATCCCAAGTGACTCAAAGAATAGAGCTATGCTCCCCGGCAACGGTGCCAGAAAAAGGTCTTGATAACCCACAAGTATAGGGGATCGCAACAGTTTTCGAGGGTAGAGTATTCAACCCAAATTTGTTGATTTGACACAAGGGGAGCCAAAGAATATTCTCAAGTATTAGCGGCTGAGTTGTCAATCCAACCACACCTGGAAACTTAGTATCTGCAGCAAAGTGTTTAGTAGCAAAGTAATATGATAGTAGTGGTAATGGTAACAAAAGTAAAGACAGCAAAAGTAATGTTTTTGGTATTTTGTAGTGATTGTAACAGTAGCGACGGAAAAGTAAATAAGCGAGAACCAGTATATGGAAAACTCGTAGGCACCGGATTAGCGATGCATAATTATGTCGGATGCGGTTTGTCATGTAACAGTCATAACATAGGGTGACACAGAACTAGCTCCAGTTCATCAATGTAATGTAGGCATGTATTCCATATATAGTCATTCGTGCTTATGGAAAAGAACTTGCATGACATATTTTGTCCTACCCTCCCATGGCAGCGGGTTCCTATTAGAAACTAAGGGATATGAAGGCCTCCTTTTAATAGAGAACCGGAACAAAGCATTAGCACATAGTGAACACATGAACTCCTCAAACTATGGTCATCACCGGGAGTGGTCCCGATTATTGTCACTTCCGGGTTGTCGGATCATAACACATAGTAGGTGACTATAGACTTGCAAGATAGGATCAAGAACACACATATATTCATGAGAACATAATAGGTTCAGATCTGAAATCATGGCACTCAGGCCCTAGTGACAAGCATTAAGCATAGCAAAGTCATAGCAACATCAATCTCAGAACATAATGGATACTAGGGATCAAACCCTAACAAAACTAACTCGATTACATGATAAATCTCATCCAACCCATCACCGTCCAACAAGCCTACGATGCAATTACTCACGCACGGCGGTGAGCATCATGAAATTGGTGATGGAGGATGGTTGATGATGAAGACGACGACGAATCCCCCTCTCCGGAGCACCGAACGGACTCCAGATCAGCCGTCCCGAGAGATATTAGCGCTTGGCGGCGGCTTCGTATCGTAAAACGCGATGATTTCTTCTCTCTGATTTTTTTTCTCCCAGAAAGCCAATATATGGAGTTGGAATTGGCGTCGGAGGGCCACCAGGGGGCCCACAAGGTAGGGGGCGCGTCCCCCACCCTCATGGACAGGGTGTGGGCCCCCTGGTCTTCATCTTTGGTGAGGATTTTTTATTGTTTTTTCTAAGGTGTTCCGTGGAGTTTCAGGTCATTCCGAGAACTTTTATTTTCTGCACATAAAACAACACCATGGCAATTCTGCTGAAAACAGCGTCAGTCTGGGTTAGTTCCATTCAAATCATACAAGTTAGAGTCCAAAACAAGGGCAAAAGCGTTTGGAAAAGTAGATACAACGGAGACGTATCAACTCCCCCAAGCTTAAACCCTTGCTTGTCCTCAAGCAATTCAGTTGACAAACTGAAAGAGAAAAAAAGAAAAACTTTTACAAACTCTGTTTGCTCTTTTTTTTGTAAACATGAAAATCCAGCATTCAAGTTTCAGCAATTATTATGAACTAACCGGAAGGGCCTCCGTGTCGTTCCCTTCCTAGGCCTCGTCGTCGTCCACCGCCATGGTGCTCTCGGCGCCGCCTGGTCAACGTGGTTAACGAACGACATCCATCGGACGTGGACTGTATGTGGAGAGGCTGATAGCTGGGTCCACGGCCGCACACAAGGAAATGCCTCCTTATTGCGTGCAAAATAATGATTCCTCCACCTGACAGCTAGGACCCACCGGAAGGGCCTCTGTATTTCGTGAAAAAAAATGTTCCCGCCACTGACATGTCGGGCCCACCAGCTATATCTTTGCACGCAAGGAAGTGCCTCCTTATTACGCACAAAAAGATGAATACGCCCTGCTAGCTGGGACCCACCATAGTGGGAGGATGACTTGTGGGCCAACTAAGTTGACGGGGACGGAGGGCTTTGTCAACTTAGTCAATATGAACGATTGTAGCTCCAGTGACCGTACGATGTCCATCCAACGGCCGTAGTGCTTCTTCAACCTCTGGTCTTCTTGCTCCAGCCGCCCAAACCAGCGCCGGTCGTGCCGCGTACTCCTGCCTCCCCCGGCCGGCTGTGATGCCGCGAGGCCTCACCGCCCCCTACTACTTCCACCGCTGGCCAGGCCATCCCTCTACTCACCCACACCCCTTGTTATTTTGCGGCGACGGCAGCCTCACACCGCAGCCGAACCAGTGAACACTCGTACTCCTCTCCGCACGGGCTTCCGCTGCTGCCTCTTCCTCGATTCTGTGTCGTCCCCTTCCTAGGCATCGCTGTCGTCCATCGCCCTGGTGCTCTCGGCGCGGCATGATCAACATGGTCAAGGAACGACTTCCGTCGGAAGAGTACTGTACGTGGAGACACTAACAGCTGGGTCCACGGCAGCCGCAAGGAAGTGCCTCCTTATTACGCGCAAAATAATTATTCCTCCACCTGACAGCAGGGACCCACCGAACGGGCCACCGTATTTCGCGAAAAAAACGTTTACCCTGACTGCTGGCACCCACCAGCAACATCTTCGCACACAAGGAAGTGCCTGACAGTCGGGACCCACCTGGTCGAAGCGTACGTAGCGTTGTCATTCTGGTCGCGAACGTGTATGTACATACTGGTCGATGTAGAGGCGCGCACGTGTCGTAGTAGAGGCGCGCACATAGCATGTACACGTATGTACAACGGTCAGGGTGCAAGAAAGAAAATACGTCCAAGTATGTACATATGGGCGGGGTCTCAAACACCTACTCGCGCATACGTACGGCCAGGGCTCGTGTACATGGCTGGGTCAGAGCGGAGAAACTGCGTCGTCATCGTGTTCATGGGGAGACAACCGGCTGGGTCGAAACGGAATGCGTCGTCGTGTTCATCGAGAAAGCTTGGACGGAACAGGCGATGGAAACGAGGTCTGGCATACCTCAGAACGGAGGAAACGACCTTGTGTTCGACCGGCCACGTTTGAAACAGGATCCTGTTCATCGGGAGGGGTCTGGCGTACCGCAAAATGAAGGAAACGGACCTCCTATGGTTGATACGGGGGTCCTGTTGATCAGGAGGGGTGTGGCGTACCGCAAAACAGACGAAACGGACTTGTGTTGGAGCGCTACGGTCGAAACGGGGGTCCTGTTCATCGGGAGGGGTGTGGCGTACCGCAAAACGGGACTCCACGGGATATTGCTCATCTCCACCGTCGACCTCCTCCAGCCTCCACGGGCTCCTGTTCATCCAGCCTCCACCGTGCGCTACTCCACGGGCTACTGTTCAACCACCCCTCCACGGGCACCCCTCCACCATCTATTGTTCATCCAGCCCTCCACAGTGTCTTGTTCATCCAGCCCCAACCGGCTCGATCGATCGGGGTCCGGTTCATCCAGAGGCAACGCCACGGGGTCCTGTTCATCCAGCCCCACCGCTCACTGTTCATCCACCCCCCCCCCCCCCCCCCCGGCAACGCTCACTGTTCATCTAGAGGCAGCATCGATCGGCTTTAGTTAGCAGCAATAGAGAAGGATCTTCAGTAACGCGTAGCCCACAGTGCAATCGCTCGGGTTCAGTTAGAGCCCAATGCCTCACTCGGATTCAGTTAGAGCCAACGCCTCGCACACACACGCGTACGTGTATGAGAGAAACGCGCATCGCTCGGCCCCCGACCACCCACCATAACCGGGAACTCCCCGAAATTTTCCTCGCCCTCGCTTCTACCATGGTTTTTTCCGTCATGGACGGCCCAAAGAATGTCATGCAGCTGCGTCTCAGGCCCGCCCAGGATGAAAAGCCCATTTTCTGTCATGATTTTTTGTCATTGAAGTAGGATCCCACTACATCTATGATGATACCGGGTTTTGTCACAATTATCGTTATAGAAGTGTCATAAGTATGACAGAAAAAATTCATTCGGCCCAAAATGTCACGGATGTGTCTTTTTTTTTGTAGTGCATGTGCTAAAAAGCTGAGAGGGTTACGGCAAAAATTGGACGTACTTCATGTACAAAATGGACAATCTCCTTCGAAGTATCAGGGTTTTGGGCTAAAACTCATCTGCTACAAAGACATTTCATTTTTAAAACTTATTTTAACTCCAAATTGTTTGTGCTTTCAGTATGCACCATCTTTATGATCACCCAGTTACGTTGTGATGTTTGATAGCACACAAGGTATCCCTCCGGTATCCAGGAGTTGCATAATCTCATAGTCGAAGGACTATGTATTTGACATTAAGAAACCAATAGCAATAAACTGAATGATAAATATGCTAAGCTAACGGATGGGTCTTGTCCATCACATCATTCTCCTAATGATGTAATCCCGTTATCAAATAACAACACATGTCTATGGTTAGGAAACCTTAACCATCTTTGGTCAACGAGCTAGTCTAGTAGAGGCTTACTAGGGATACGGTATTTGTTTATGTATTCACACATGTATTTAATTTTCCAATCAATATAATTCTAACATTAATAATAAACCTTTATCATGAATAAGGAAATATAAAATAACAACTTTATTATTGCCTTTAGGGCATATTTCCTTCAATGAATGCATCTTCTTGGGGTTGTGGCTACTCCTATACTCATGCTCGACTTTGAGTTTGTGGCGTTATATAGTGCATCTCTTTTGCATTATTTTTTTGCCTTGCTTTCTGTGTAGCTGACTTTCTTTTTTTGATCTACTTTAAAAAATTGTGTCGTTGTTACCATCATCTCAAGACCCTTAGTTTGGGACCCCCTACCTGAGCTCTGCCGGATTTAGCTCCATCACCTTTCACCTCTCCACTGGTAGGCGACGGTCATGTCCTTGGTGTTAGTGGAAAGTCCATTGGGAATGTCGAGGTGGCGGCCTTGGGCGACAGACTTCACGTTTGGCCATCCAGCGAGTAGCACATCAGTGTGGTGGCTCCCCCTGCCCCCGGGTCTATTTAGATGGCGAGTGGCCTAGCTTTGGGTGATCCCTATGATGATGCCCAAATCTTGATCTGGAGGCCTCGTTCTGGTCGTGCCAGGCCTTTCTCTCGGGGTGGGTTGCCAGGCTTTGTACCTCAGTGTGGACTGGGTGAGATTTCTAGCAAAAGCTCTACACTCTAGCGCTAGTGGCAGCGATGCCTCTAGGTGTCGCGTCACTCTTGGGGGCATCGTTGTGGTCCTCCTTGTGTGAGGGCTCCGAGTGAAAATGTGGTCTGCCATTTCGATCTTGGCATCGTGCCTTTTTGGGACATCATCGTGGAGCTCACGTACCTTCGTGTCACATCGCGTTGGAATCTTCAGGCAAGCTTGGATCCTAGCTCGAAGTTTCTTTGGCTCTAGTGTGGGGCGGTCTCACTTGCCTCCTACCTTTTACACGGTACCTCGCGACCAACGTCCTTGGTCCTTGCTATTCACAGGCAGGATTGATGCTCTTTGGTCCGGAGCGAGAGAATAAGGGATCATATATAGAATTAGTTTCGTGTGTGTGGTCCGGCAATGTGATTGTTTATCAATGAGACACACCATCGTGCATCATCGGTAGTCATGGACACTTCTTGTTGGGGTGTGGCTTATGCTCATGCTCGACTTTGAGTTGGTGGCGTTCTATAATGCATTTCTTTTGCATTATTTTTTGCCTTGCTTTCTTTGTAGTTGATTTTATTTCTTTGATCTACTTTATAGTAGGGTTTCCACATCACCCCATATTTTGGCCATGTGATTTTATTTTATAAGGTCGGCGAAATACTAATTCAAGGAACAAAACACATATGCTATGTTGCCCGGGCTCTGTTGCCGTACCAAGGCCGTCAAGGTTAGGGTTGTCATAACTAGACATCACAATCCTTCCTTACAATGCCAAAGGACATGTTGGTTGGCTTGCGGAAAAATAGATCTAATTATTCTAGCCGATTGAGAAATTTATAAACCTGCTCATACAAATATGGAAAAATCTTCATGCAATACAAAAAAACCTTTGTCCTTACAGTAAAAAAAGGTAAAATTTGCGCGGATCTCAATGTGGATCCAAGGTTATGGCGTCGACTGATAACTAATATAGCTCAGAAAATTGAGTATTAGTGGCCGAAGAACAAAGAAACTATTCACTCAATATAAAACATAGTGTAAAGGAGTCAATCAATCAAATATACATATAGGTTGTTGGAAAATAGATAACAAATGCATACAGGGAAACTGAACAATAACCTAGGCGATGAGTCTTTTTCAAATTAAACGAACAAATCTATGGTTCTATTCCCCTCTGTATTTCCGAGAAGGGCCTCGCCTATAAACCGAATAACAAGGAGTTCTCCAATGGGGGCAACGATGAGCAGTCCAATCATAGACACGATTCCTACAATTACACGAAGTGCTTGACCAACAAAGGTTGTCGGATGTAAGTCTACGCAGAACATCCAAAGGCCGACGGAAGCGGCACCAACGATGAGCTCGGCGAGTATCGCAAAGCACAAGAAGGCATATCTGCTACGTTGAGTGGGCTCCGCTACCTCGATGGGTTCGTCCGTGGGGTTAGGCCTGTCTTCATGAGGCATCACAATCCTCTCGATCCTCTCGCGCCATGTTCAGAATGTAAGACGTATGATTTGGGAACTGCTCGACACCCCTAACCCGGGGTGCGGCTATCTCATTATATAGAGGTACCCAAGGGGTACAATACAATGTTACAATACAAAGACTATGTATATACAGTCTAACACCCTCCCTCAATCTTAACTATGTCCTGAAGTACAAAGCAAGTTAAGATTGCGCCTACAGCCTACAAACTGTGGTTGTGGAAGAGGCTTCTTGAAGATGTCAGCAAGTTGATCCTTTGAAGAGATGAACTTGATACAGAGTAGCTTCTGTGCAACACGTTCCCGAACAAAGTGATAATCCACCTCAATGTGTTTTGTCCTTGCATGGAACACTGGATTAGAAGAAAGATATGTAGCACCAATGTTGTCACACCACGGGACCGGATGACGAGCTTGAGGAACACGCAACTCTCTGAACAGAGACTGTACCCATATGATCTCAGCAGTTGCATCAGCAACAGCTTTGTACTCAGCCTCAGTACTACTGCGAGACACAGTTGCTTGCTTGCGAGCATTCCAGGCGATCAAGTTAGGACCCAGAAATACCGCATAACCCCCCGTGGATCGCCTGTCATCCGGACTACCAGCCCAATCTGCATCAGAGAAAGCCGAGAGCGCATACGATGGTGCAGGCTGAAGAAGCAAACCATAGGAAGCAGTAAGACTGACATAGCGCAAAATACGCTTCACAACTGACCAGTGAGACGTCCTAGGTGCATGCGAAAACTGACACACACGGTTAACTGCATAGGAGATATCGGACCTGGTAATAGTGAGATATTGCAGACCACCAACGATACTGCGATACTCAGTAGCATCATCAGACGAGAGAGAGTCACCATCAAGAGCAGACAACCTATCAGTGGCAGACATCGGAGTGTTAACATGTTTGCATTTGAGCATTCCAGCACGACGCAACAAGTCCAAGGAGTACTTCTTCTGAGTGAGAGTCAAGCTAGCAGAGGACCATGAAACCTCAAGACCAAGGAAAAAGTGAAGAGCACCCAAATCCTTGACAGCAAAATCATTACGGAGAGCAATCACAACGCGATCAGCAGCAGCAGCAGAGGAACTGATTAGGATGATATCATCAACATAAACCAAGATATACATCGTAACCTCAGGGCGCTGGAGGAGAAACAGTGACGTATCAGCAGTGGAGGGAGTAAACCTAAGAACCCGAAGAACAGATCCAAGGCGAGCATGCCATGCACGAGGAGCCTGTTTGAGTCCATACAGTGCCGAGGTGCACGTCGCCGCCGAGGTGCAGCCGGTACGCGTCGAGCGGCCACGTGGCGTTGAGGGGCAGGACGGAGTCCTCGAAGTCTTGTCGCTGCATGATCTCCCTGCCCATCCTCTTGTCCTGCGCTTGTCTGTGCGCGTCGTACATGGCCGAATCAAAAGCACCATCTGCCCGGTAGAACGCCTCCGGCTCCGGCTCCGGCTCGGGTTCGCCCAGGAAGTCGCGATGGTGGATGTCGACGCACGGCACGGCGCGCCAGAGGTGCCTCCACCGGCGCGAGAGCTGGCTGGTGTGCACCACCTGCCGGGAGCGGAGGTGCGACAGCAGGCTGTGCAGGAGGCAGTCCGGAAGGTTGCTCAGCCGGTCGCCGTGGCGTCCGCATCGAGAGAGAGACTTAATCGAATCTTGGTTCGATCCCACGATCGATCTCTCCATCCTGTCCAGTATTTACGGGTGGGTGTTAGGTTAAGTATATAGACATACCTGATCGATACGGTAGACGTCGGTCATGACCAGCCTAATGCCATTGGATTTGGAGAAACAATCTTTAGGGCATCTTCAGCCATTCGGCCCCCAAGGGCAATTTTAGGCGAAAAATAGCGCCTCTTGGGGGCTTGCCGGCGATAATTTAGGCGTGGGGGAAATCGATTCCCAGCGGCGACCGCAACGGCATAGGCCAAGAAAATTATAAAACCCAAAGTCAACGAAATTTGATTGATTTAGACGAAATATAGGCGATTTCATTGATATTTAGGCAAATGTACATAGATTAAAACATAAAATATACTACTCCTAGTTGTTCATGCCGAGGAGGTTGTAGAAGACGTTGTAGTCGTAGCCGTTGCTCGGCGGCCCGTCCTTAAGGGTGTCTTTGCTGCAACCCTGCCCTGGGTCGCCGCTGCGGACCGGCTAGCTCTGCGCAGTGACCTTGTCATCGCTGTCGGAGAGCAAGACGACACCGCCCTCATCGCGGCCGCAGCGCTGTGCGGCGATTTCTTCCAGAGCGTGGCGCTCCATCTCCTGTGCCATGTAGTCCTGTCGCGACCAAGCGAGGCCGCTCTCGAGGTCGCCGGCCATGGCCTCGTGGTCCTGCTTCACCACCACGGTCGCCGCCAGCTCCTTCTTCGGCTTGACCAGGCGGGAGTGGCCGCGGGGAGGGGAAGGGACACAAACGCCCTCGTTGATGATCGATGAGGTTACCGCCGCGGCTGCACCGATGGAGCGGCATCTCCCGCGACTCGGGCTTGACGGGGAGGAGTGCCGCCAGCGTCGACCCGAAGGAGCGGGAGCCCGAGGACAACGAGGACGGCGTGTCCATGCGCCTCGGCATCCACAAGCTTCCGCGGCGGTGAGACAAGAAGGGCGCCGAGCGAGAGAAGGGCGGCAAGAGAAGGAAGGCGGTGACTTGGCGAGTGTCCGGCGAGCGGCGGCAAATGTCGGTTTTTATAGCGGCAAGAGGGCGGGAGTGGTATGGACGCGTGGCGGGAGCGGTGTTACTTACGGTGATCAAACATTTTTTTAGGGTGACGGTAATATCACAGTTGTCACTGCCATAATTATTTCCATTTATTGTACTCAGTATATCTCCTTAGTGAAGGCAACATCACTGGTGCACAAAATCAAAGAGCATTGCATCTTGGTCATGAACTGTAAAATAGAAGGACAATACATATATAAGTTCTATTCGATCACACATACACACAAAAAGAAAT
Organism: Triticum timopheevii; assembly: GCA_963921465.1. Taxonomy (NCBI): domain Eukaryota; kingdom Viridiplantae; phylum Streptophyta; class Magnoliopsida; order Poales; family Poaceae; genus Triticum; species Triticum timopheevii. The sequence goes on from OY997272.1 coordinate 545,276,241, forward strand.
ACAGAGAGGGAGGGAGAGAGAATGGACCACCCACCTGAGTGGTGACCGAGCTCGGTATTTTTTTTTCAGAATACATATCTAAAAGTAAAAATATAAAAAATTCCATGGAAACTTACATGTGTTCGGTGCGAAGGTCTGAAAATTTTTTTTTTTGAAAATTTTCTGATTTGTAGGCTGTCCAAAAAAAATCCGGTCCAACAACCAAAAGTTGGCCTGTTTTGGAAATACATATCTGTCTTTTTTTTCCGCCACGTGTGAAGGTATACTCTTATGAAATTTTGCTCATACCTATTATACATGTGTATGTGTGTTCACAAAAAAAATTCAAATATTTTTTCCCCCAACCCTGACATAGCATGAACCGACAAGTTCTTACCATTGTGTGGGAAATAAGTTGTGACCATTCAGACACAGGAAGAGTTATATTTTGTTTGAGTCTGAGGAAATCTCCGAAATAGATTTCAAGTAAAGTAAAGAGAACAGTTTGAGACATTCGGACTGAAATAATAAATACTTCCATGTAATAAAGATACATAGTACTCCCTGTTTAAAGAAATATAAGAGCGTTTAGAATCTTACTTTAATGATCTAAACGCTCTTATATTTCTTTATAGAGAGAGTATATAAGAAGGATATATGAACATAAAAGTTGTTCCATTATCTTGTCTACTATAACCGGGTGCATACATGTAGTTAGCCATACATAGGTTATTACTTGCACTAGCCGGCCGCTAATGCACCAAACTATTCTTCTTCCTCAGCAATGTACTAGTCAAGGAAGATATGCTCGTCTAGAAAAAGTCATAGTCTTGGACGTTGCCCTCACCATTCAGCCATGTGATAGCTCCATCATCGGTGACCCTGTTGTTGTTGATGTCCATGGACACATCCAGCCCCCGAAGTGCTTCTAGTGGAAACATGAACTGCTCATCCGTATTCAGGGCCGTTCCTTCATATGATGCCATGGCAAGATCAACGTCTGATGGTGCAGCCATCATTTGGGCCACCATTGCAATATCTTCTTCCGCTGAAGCCACGGCATGAGCCTGATCAGGCGGCACAAATGCCCCGGCGGCGGCACCATTTTCGGATGCTTCCATTGCCGGTTCAGTGCTGCCAAAGAAAGCTTCTATTTCTGCATCAAAAGACTCGGGGACAAGAGAGCGTGTAGGACACTGTGAAGCTGCAGTGACATGATCGCCCGCATATTGCGCAGGTGGCGTGTCTGATGTTTGCAGAGATGGGCCTTGGTAGGAAAATGGCCCAAAGAACACCTGCGGGAAGGTATTCGGGTTGTAGCTAGATGAAGGCGGCCCCTTTGTTAGCACGTCCATCGGTGCAATGTCGCTGAAGACATCCTTCACGGCTTGTTCTTGGGAAGACGAAGGCCATGATGCCGGAACAGGGGCATCGGTACCGCCGACGAAGGGCACGGCAGAGATGTTCGAGGCCCTATCGATGGAGGATATCTGCGGCTGATGGGCGGTTTGAATGATATGGGTCGGCTGTGGAGGGCGGTCACCTGAGCGCGAGCTGTCATTCTTCATTTGGAGCTTCGCACGGTATTTCTGCATCGATGGATGGAGATCACCGTAAGTCATGGTCAAAGAATTAATACGGTGTCTTTAATTTGATGTGTAGAATGGTGTTATGAAGCAATAATATTAAAAAATTCAGCTCGCATAAAGTACTACTACCTTAGTTCTAGAACTGGTTTTTTTTTTGAGCAAATCTAGAACTGGTACTCTAATTAGGAAACATTAATTATTGGCAAAAGTCTACTATACTCCCTTCTTTTCGGTTTATAGGGCTTATCTCAACTTTTTATTTTTCCAATTTAACGGGCTCATCTTCATCTCATTTTTAGTTTTCAATGCGCATTAAAGTTTTGGATGCAAGAATTAAAAAAGAAATGAGAGAAAACTACAAAACAGTATAAGTCTTTAAATTTCTGCATTGCTTATATGTAAAAAGAGGAAGGGTGCAAATGACTACTCCTAAATGACTTTGGAAGAACCTGACCCACCTGTAAGTGGCTAGCCACATGGTGCCTTTTTAGGCCTTTCACGTTCATGTGCTCCAGTATCTTGCTTGGGTGTCCTAGTTGATTTATCAAAGCGAACAACTTTTTAGTCCTAAATTATCAGTCTTAGAAAATAAACTAATACTTGTTTTCCTCGATAAATGTATTATTGCAGGAAAAAAATAGGCCAAGTTTTCAATCCTTACTTTTTTATATAAATTTAACAACATTTTGTGTTCTATATAAAGTAAACATTAGCATGTATCATGTGTTTATCTTGGTTAATTAACATAAACTTAGGTATAGTGACTATTATTTTTCTGTCAAAATTTACCCCACCGTTTGATAAATATCCAATAGATGTGTGCATACTGAAAAACATATGTTACAAAGTTAGTGTAGAGATTAGAGAGGGTGATACTCTATCTCCATGGATTAGACACGTACCGATGCCCATGTCTTCCACAGCACACTTGAACCTTTCCTTGAGGAGCGGTGACCACACGATGTGGTGTTTGTGGGTTTTAGAGGAACCTTCTCCATGGGGATCATGGGTCTGTTTCTTTTTTTCGGTGTGAACCCGAACCACCTTGAAGTGAGCACGAGACTCTATCTCATTGTCGTCGTCCCCGTCATCAGCAGATGAACCTGGTGGAAATGAAGAGAGGCTACGACCTTTGTCTCCAACCAAGGAGGGAGATGCATGTTTGCCTTTGCCATGACCGTAGTGGCCATTGATTTTCCTCGCGTCCCAAGCCAATCTACGATATGCAATGACCCTCCACAGACTACCCAGCTCGGATGCGTCGAGCGGCTTGTTGATAATGAACGTTGCTGCTTGCACCATTCGGGAAAGGGTCTCATCCCCGGCAGTGTGAATTGGGTCTTCCTGCGACATGTCTGCATGGATTCAAAGTTATTCCACTTGCATGACTAGACGGACATGTAATAGGTACTGACTAGATCTGTCTATGCTTGGAGTAAGTTTTGGTCTTACAATAGATGACTGGGATGTGGAGGTCCCGCTCGACTATAGCGCGCAGGTCAAAACCACATGTTGATGCCCTGTGACCATCAACGAGGACGACATCGATGACATCCTTTTGATTTTTTGAGAGAAACTGTAGGGCTGCGGTTGGTGTCTTGCATGTAGCCACTGTATACCAAAGAATGTGACAATTTGGTATGAAAATATCAGAAAGTAGGGGAACTCGTGTATATTTGCAAATAGAGTTGTGTTACCTATGTGATTGTAAGTCCTACTTATGATGAGAAATACAGATGGTAACCTTATATACAAGACCGTCTGAGTTTTACCATAGTTCCATGTATCTTCACGCTATCCTTTTGAGCCATAAAATAAGCTTCTTATCATTTTTTCTTGAATTAATATGTTTTTTTGGCGAATTAATTAATATGGTAATTTTTCGCTGTACAAACATATGTGAAAGCTCATTTAAAGAATGTTTTGTATTACAATCAATATGTTCAACGCTAAAAATTATTGAATACTGTGCATAGTAGTGACCAAAATAAAGTGAAAAGTGCAGTAGAAGGTAGATTGTGATCAAGTTTTTGTTGTTGAAGTCAAAATTTTAAAACGATAAATTGGCGCGAAGGCGACTTATTGCATCAAAAAATCAAAGGCATAATTTGGCGCGAAAGCGATGTATTCCCAATATCGTTTTGAACATCGATTAGTCGAAGAAAGAACATCTCTCTTGGAAAAAGGAAACCCGGTGTAACATTTAGAAGGAGAGCTGAAAGAATTAATCACCATAGATGCATAGAAAGAACATAAAACGGTCCTTTCCAACCAAGAGCATAGATGGGGGTTCTCATAAATGAAGCTCATGCGTCCCACACTGCTTTCAACAACTGACTAGCTAGATCTAATCAAAACAAAAGAAAGTAATCGTTACCTTTAAAGAGCAACAGATTGAGCATCGTGCGAGCAGAGTTTACAAACGGTGTATTATCATCAACAAGCAAGGCCCGAATGCCATTAGGGAAGAAGGTGAGCAATTCCTCCTCCATTGTGCCACAGGAACCGTACCCACACTAGATTTGCCACTATGCCTGAATCTCAAAGATAGAGAACTCACTTGTCACAAATTTCACTTAATTAGTCGTATGCTTTTGAGTGAATAGAACCAGGGACGACCGGACCCGAGTATTTGTAGGGCAAGAGGATGGTGATGGTCGGGCGAGTAGTAACTGACAGAAACAAAAGTTATACATAATGATGCCTAATTAAACATACTCATATTTCCCAAATGTCTACGGGCGTCATGCATTATTAATAACTTCAATTGTGTACTATATATGTGAGCAACCAAGAAAAAGGCTCACAGTTACTCCAGTTTTCTTGTATTTGGTACACTGGAGATTTTTCTATATCCCTGTATCATGAATGAGTATGGCTGCTTTACATCTCCAGTGATAGATGGTTCTGACCATGCGCTCAAGTCTGTTCATTTTGCTAACGCATGCTGTTCAAAATCCTGGCCGGCGGAGGCGTCTCCGCATTAATCGGAGACTCAACCAACCAACCAACCAACCTGTTTGGCAGGTTGCAACTGAGTGAAGCTAATCTGTATGTGCATCTGACGTTAAGCCTGCCGTTTCGGATGTTTGCAAGCGAAACGCTCAGGTCTTCGACGATAAACGTATGTGTATCTGTTTCCTAGGATGTCTATCATTTATGTGCTCAAGGTTCCAACTTTTGTACTAGCGACTGTACTCGTATGTTTATACTACAGTGTAATAAGGTACTACTTCTAGAAGCATGTAAGAGTGGGGCCCATATCTGTAGAAAGGAAGAGGTACATGTTTTTACCACACGAAACACTACGTCCCTATCCCACACACACACCAAGCTACAAATCCAGTTTGAAATTGGCATAAGCTATAAAACTAATCTAAGTTGCAAAACTAGTTTAGGCGGTACGAGCATATCTCCGATGCCGATCCTCAAAACCGACACGATATTTGTCTGTGGACTGGCCTGGACTCGTCCGCGGATACAGATGCTAGTTTCGGCTATCCAACCCTGCCCCATAAACGCCTGCCCCTGATTTTTTCATCTTAGGTCCACAGCACACAAAATAATATATCTTCTGTCTGTCTATCTATCTTCTATTATCTATTCTATCTTCTATCTATTCTATCTATCTATCTATCTATCTATCTATCATATCTATTATATACTAAAAGTAAAATACTGGTAAAAAATAAGGAAATATGCAAGAAATTATATTATTATTATTATTATTATTATTATTATTATTATATACTAAAAGTGAAACACGGGTCAAGAATAAGGAAATGTTCTAGAAAATCTCAAGTTAATCAGAAACATCTCGTCGTTGATTATGTGGCCCCTTACATTTAAGAGATTTTTAATGGCTTACGCTTAATAAATTAATCCACCTCGATGCATATAAGGCCCAATCAAGCCCAACCTGTCCCAACATGTTTTGATCTCTTCCATGGCCCACTTATTCTCACGTACACATGCATGATAAATCTTATTTGGTGCTTATATATAGAATAATTTGTACCTGACGCACACCCTTTTAATCGGTAACTTTGTTAACATGCCTGCTCATCTAGCATAGCGTAGTGCAATCCCTTCGGAAGCTCCTCCCGCTCTCGATTTACGGAAGCTTCCATCCTGTTTTTATGTTGTTTTTACCCGATTTCGTTTGTTTCTTTTTCTTTTTACGTTTTTTTCATTAGAAAACTTGAAAAAAAAAGTTCAAATTTCCAATACTAAAAAATACGGGTCAAAATAAGAAAATATACTAAAAATTCCCACGTTAATCAGACATATCAAGCCATTCATTAGGTTGGCCCCTTATATTTAAGTGATTTCCCCTGGCTTAGAATTAATAAATTAATCCACGTGATGCATATAAGGCCCAATCCCTCCTGCCATGTTTAGATCTCTTTTGTAGCCCACTTATTCTCACGTACACATGCATGATGAATCCTATTCCGCGCTTATAGTGCCAAATAAAGTATAATTCATATGTGACAAATACCCCTTCAATCAATTGCTTTGTTAATAGGCCGACCCATGTAGTGTAGCATAATGCGACCCCTTCAGAAGCTCCTCCCAATTTTAGGAAGCTTCCAAAAGCTTCAGGGGCCTCACTTTTGGAAAGCTTCTGATTTTTTCTTTTTCCTGTGGTTCTTACCTACTTTATCTGTTTTCTTTTTAATTCATTTTCCTTTTTACTTGAATGTTTGATGCACAAAATTTTGACAAAAGTTTGCATATTTTTTAAATTCATGGAAATGTTTCAAAATGATTGAGATTTTTTAAACTTCATGAACTTCTAACAAAACCACAAACCTTTTTCAAATCCATGAACAATTATCAAATTCACAAACTTTTTCAAGTTCACAAACATTTTTCAAATCCATGAATGCTTTAAAGTTAATGGAATTTTTTCAATCCATGACCTTTCAAATTCGAGAACTTTGTTTGAATCCATGATTTTTTTGCAAATCCCCAAACTTTTTTCAAATATGAAAACTTTTTATAAATTCATGATTTTTTCAACTTCATGATCTTTTCTGAATTCACAATTGTTTTTTTGAATTCTTGATCATTTTTTATAAACTCGTGAACCTAAAAAACATGCTGGTACTGAGGAACGAAAAAAAAGCAGTTTGGTGTCAAAAAAAATAAAAGTTGAGCCAGCCAAGGGTTCAAGCAAACCTGCGAAAAAATGATCCAGCAAACAGTGAACTAGCCGAACGAAGCGCGAGGAAGATCTATTTTTGGGCCTCGACCCATTTAAGCACGAAGGCGAGCTCTACCGTGCGAAGCGGCGCCGGTTAGGAGGTCTCCACATGCAGGAGCATGCATATCGCTAAAAAAATGCATGGTGCATGCATAATTATGCCATTTTTTCTGGACTCAGTAAACACGCAGACACTCATATACATGCATGCACTCATTCCTTTGAACGCACACGCGCACACCCTTTCCTTATAAGCATCTCCGAGAGACTGAGCCGGCACATCATCTTAAGATTGACGAAGTTGGCACAGACGCCTTCATAGTCGACGGGAATGTCTCCTCCCACTGAACGCACATCGTTGAAAGGTCTGAAATAAATCCAGAAAATGCGAGCACCAATGTCATGTATGGGACTTAAACTCTGGTGGGCAGGCAGGGCCGGCCTTGGGGTATGGCCAGAGAGGCGACGGCCCAGGGCCCAGGCTGAGAGGGGGCCATGATGTAGTATACACATATAGTATAGCCCGAAGAAAAAGGGTAAGAATTATGAAAGAAAAAACGTGATGGGCTCGGCCCTCAGATCACTAGGTAGCTAAACATTGGCGCACGCAAGTCATGGCTGCAAAGGACGGGAGCAACTAATTAACGAGCGCTCCTTTGGGAGCCTCGCAACGATCAGCGCCACTTGACGCGCTCTCAGCTATTCGCCATGTGTCGCGCTCTGGATGCTCCCTCTGGATTTTGTTTTTTTTTCGCACGCGTTTTTGGCTTTTTAAACGGTTTTTTTCTGGGGTTTTTTGACGTTTTGGTTTTCTACCGGTCTTCCTTAGCTTCTCGACTAATTTTTTTTCGAAAAAATATTTTTTTGCGCAAAAACGCTTTTTTTCGCGAGAGTCACGGTTTTGTTTTCGCGAGAGGCACGGTTGTGCTTTCGCGAGAGGCACGGCCGTGCCTCTTGGAAACGGAAAAAACGTGTTTATTATTTTTTTTCTTTCGCGAGAGGCACGGTTTTGCTTCCGCGAGAGGCACGGTTGTGCTTTCACGAGAGGTACGGGCGTGCCTTTTTTGGAAAGGAAAAAACGCGTTTTTGTTTTTTTCTTTCGCGAGAGGCATGGTTTTGCTTCCGCGAGAGACACGGTTGTGTTTTCGCGAGAGGCACGGGCGTGCCTCTTTCGGAAAGGGAAAAAAACATGTTTTCTGTTTTTTTTTTCGCGAGAGGCACGGTTTTGCTTTCGCGAGAGGCACGGACGTGCCTCTTTCGGAAAGGGAAAAACGCGTTTTCTGTCTTTTTTCTTTCGCGAGAGGCACGGTTTTGCTTCTGCGAGAGGCACGTTGTGATCTCGTCAGAGGCACGGGCGTGCCTCTTTCGGAAAGGGAAAAAAATCCGTGTTCCCGGTTCGGTTTTTTCATCGGTTTTTTTGTCTGGTTTTTTCATGAAAAAAAATTCGTCAAAACCTATCAACATGGGATCTAGTTTTGAAGATTTCGACGGGAGGAATCTAACGGCGAAAGCGGTTCGAGATTTGGACGCACGGTTTAAGAGGGTGTTTGTTTCCAGGGACTTATTGGTTTAGGGACTTAAAAAAGTCCCTATAAGTCCCACCTAAACCAAAAACAAGGGACTTATTCGGACTTATTGTGGTGATTTGGGACTTATCAAATAAGACTCTCAGGGAGGAGCTTATTGGGACTTATCCCGGGCCGAACCTACCCCGCGTCGCTCCAGGCTCGTTCCCCGCACGCCGCCTGCCTCTCGGTCCAATCGCCGCCGCCGCCCCGCCTCTCGCCCCGTCGCCGCCCCGCCTCGGTTCGCCGCCCCGTCGCCACCCCGCCTCTGGCCCCGTCGCCGCCCCGCCTCGGTTCGTTGCAGCGGTGCCTCCAATCGCCGGACAGGCCCTCTCGGCCTCTCCTGAACCTCGTTGAAGCGGTGAAACATGGACTTATAAGTCCCTGTAAACAAACAGGTAGGGACTCGGGACTTATAAGTCCCTGTAAACAAACAGGTAGGGACTTATGACTTATAAGTGGGACTTAAAAAAGTCCTAGGACTTATGAAACAAACATGGCCTAAGAGATAAAACGTTTTGAATAAACGGAACTACGAAAAAAGAAAAAACTCTCAGGTTGCGATAAGTGGCGCACATGCAGTGCGCCACTTGTCGCAACCTGGAGAAGTTTGAGTGATCTCTGCAAGGGAGTAAATTACATCTACGATATCTAAACTTGATCCTAGGGTTCACTTACATAATTGTATTTAGGAAAGTTTAAAATACGGTCACCGAGGTTGCCCGGGCGTGTCAGTGTACGGTCACCAGTACCGTATCAGTCCTATTTTTGCTAACGTTGCAAATACCCCTCGCTCACTACTACTATTTCTCTCTGTAATTCTGTCGATCACCTTACCTGCGCCCACCGCTGCGCCACACCCCACACTCGCACCGCTGTTGCAGCTCTTCAGTGTCAGTGTGTCACGTACTAGAGCTCCTAAAGCCTCATGCGGCCCACGAACGAACTGCCGCACTGATTGGCCAGACTCTCATGCTTGGAATTCCCAACTCTCACGCCACGCCGAGCTTGAAGCGCACCATGCAGGTTACTGTCCCGATGAGCGTGAGCGCCGCTGTGGAGGTCACCATGGGTTGCCGCTTCAGCTTACTGACCTGGCGTCAGAGGTGGTCCTGGTATTGGAAGTGCATGGTTGCATGCGTGACCGAGTGGCACCTTGTTTGCGACAACGTCGACTTAGCCTTACACCCTGCCGTGCTCCTCAGCACCTGATCTGCCTCCATCACCTGACATGGCTGGCAACCTGCTCTCTCCTCACCTTGTCGTCCAGCCGGAGGCCCACACCGCCATACCCTCGCAGCTCTCAGGCGTACTCGTAGTTTGTGTACTGGTCGGGAACCCCAGCCAGCAATCCATCGGCACGCCGGATGCCCTGTTGGTTGCGTCTTAGTTGAAGACGTCACATGGCTCGATGGTGCAGAGACTGAAGATGCCCGGGGACTCAGAACGGAGAGCTGCGAGGACTTCGGCCAGCTCACTTACGGCATCGCCCTGCCAAAACCATGCACTCCATACCGCCGGCTGCCCCCGCACGTTCTTTTCGCCGACGCGGGGCGACGTCATCGAGCTCCATGGGATCGGCGAGAACTACAGCCGCACCGTGAGGAAGGACAACATCGTGTGCCTCGCATTGAGCCTGGGACAAGCACCTAGAGGTCGTCGTGCACGGCGGCAACGCGAGTCGAAGAAAGCGAGCTCGTAAGGGTGCAGCGCGTCGCCGCACTGCTCAATGAAGAGTGGGGCGTTGAAGGAGAGGAGCTTGAGCAGAGCGGGACTTCCGGCCTGACGAGGACGCCGCTACGCGGAGAAAGGTGGTGGGTAGTAGAGGCCGTCGACAGAAGAGTGCTCGGAGACGATGTGGTCTCTCGCCAGCTCTCCGTGGGCTCTAAGGCATGTCGGCAACTCGGCATAGACGGACGGGCAGTCAGTTTCATTAGATGGGGTGCAAAAAGAATTGTGTGAGAGAGATGCGCTTGGCAAGTAAGCATGTCAATGGCGCAGGCCCGGTCAAAATGTGCCACATCAGCGAAATACATTGGATACGGTAGGGCTGACCGTAGAGTGACACATTTCTGCGACCTCGATGACCGTATTTTAACACTTTTAAAATACAGTGATGAAAGTGAACCCTAGAGTCAAGTTCAGGTACTAAAGATGTAATTTACTCTCCGCAAGGAATACTCCTTAACTAGTGATTTCGGCAAAAGACCATGATTGAAATGCGTACGTGTGAAATAAATCGATCGATTGATCTAGCTTTTCCTGCTTGTCGCTCGTCGGTTCGTCTTCGTCGTCTCATCGGCCCGTCGCTCCATCGCTCCTCGCTCGGCGCCTCGGCCGATTGTTGTCGCCGCATCGTGCAGCAGTTCGCCACTCCGGCAATATGGCAATACGTTATACATAATACATTTTACGGTACCCTGGTACTCCAAAACCACACCCCGGAGTACCATGCAGATCCGTCCGCACAGAGGGGCAACGAATACAATATACAGTGTATACACAAAAGCTACGTATAGACCATAGACATCATCTAACAGTGAGTGAGCAGAGACGAGCACGCGTGCTCCCTCAGTCGAGCCGCCCCGCTACCAAGTTGTGCCCTAGACGAGGTCGTCGCCCCGGCCGCCTTCGTGCTGCCATTGGCAGGGCTGAACGAGGATGTCGTCCTGCTCCTTCCCTCTGTAACCTAGCTCGCCTCCTTCCGCAGGAGACCTACCTCGACGGGGTGCTGGTGTCCTTGACTCCTTTGCTCGCGCACGTGAGGTGCCAAACGTGGGTGGCGGGGAACGTAGGGATAGTGGGCGGTGTTGGAGTGGGGATCGGCAGGGGAGACAGGGCACCTCTGGGGCAGGAGAGCACGATGCTGTAGCGGGCCAAGAGGGCCGCGGCGCTGGCGGCCGGTGAGAGATGAGAGGGAGATTCTTTTGGCTACACTGACATATTGTTGCGTCCAACTACTACTCTAGCAGGGAGTGAGAGAGAGATGAGATGGCATTTTCTATGATTATTTGCTTGATGGTACTCGCAGATAAGATAGTTTTGGAAGTGCAAGAGATTGATCCCAGTGAGAAGAGAGACGACACATGGATGTTGCTTTTGATATTTGTTGCCGCTCAAGGAGAGAGAGAGAGAGAGAGAGAGAGAGAGAGAGAGAGAGAGAGTTCAGTACTGCTTTGTTGAAACTGGGAAGAAAGGTCAATCTAAGGTCACTGGTAAGAAACTTGGCAAACATTGTGCTATCCTCACAAATATTGGATTCTGTGGCTGCCTCCATATTGGAGTCATAGATGATTAATGTTTATGTCAACACCACGTATAACTTTGCTAACTGTCATACTTTATGTGTCACTAGTTTTCGATTTTTGATCCCCGCAACTCCATCTGATCTTATGATCTTTGCAAGGACAAAGCAACGAATCTACATTCATTACATGATTTTGGTAATATTTGTTTAATCTTTCTTGAGGCATGCCATGATAGTGTACAAATTTTTTTGTCCTCTTGAAAATAATAGTCTACCAAATAAAGTTAGGTCAATTATGAACCAACATGTGGTTGGATGATTAGGGTCATTAGACTGGATGCCCAATGATAAAAGCTGAATATGAGGCGTTGTTATCCAAGGAAAATAAAGTGTCTGCTTGAAAGGTGGTTGAGGGGGGGGGGGGGGGGGGGGATTGTGAGCCGGATGCGCCATTGACAGAGATGAGTACGAATTAGCATAGAAAATGTGAAGGCAGTGGACGAAAAATAAGAAGAGAAAAGTAGTGTCTCATGACTGTTGTTAAACCATTAGAATAATATGCCCCGGTGCAACGCACAGACATTTATACCTAGTTTATGTAACATATAGTGGGACCTTTGCTTGTCCTGATTTCATATAGCACCACATATATGTTGATCAACCATTCATTCCCTATCGAAGATCAGGCTCCAATGAAAACAGGTTAGATACATCCATAGCCTGGGTTAGCCAAAAACAAAATAAACTAAGAAATAGAACAGGAAAAATGCTGCAGAAACCAGCCGATATTGTTATACTACGACCGATGCAAAGTTTACCAATGAGCCAATTATCATTGTTCAGACATAAATATCTGACGTAACAACACATGAAAAAAATACTATAGAAATGAGTGTTTCCTAAAATCCTATCTCTCAACTCGATGGTTTTCTGCAGTTAACTCCATATATAAAAACCTGATGTAACCACACATTGTCCAGATGATATGATCACTTGGTACACCGTTGCACAGATGGTATACTGCTCCGCCGTAGATTAGGCACTACCCATACACATTGCAGTGGTTGCTTCAAACCGTAGAGGGATGGGTGGTACATCTTGGTCTCCATGTCGTAGAACACCGCCTGTTTGCCATCCTCGGAATAACTCGGGAAGTAGATCCTATTGCCATGTCCGTCTTCCGGGGACACCAAGGAGAATGACACCCTGAAATCAAGAAACAACACCGCACCACCGATTTCTTGCACCTCCGTCCAGGCCATCTCTTCCTCGTTGAGCTTGAACACCCGCGGCGGCTCGGCGGCGTTACGCACGAACACGGAGACCAGCTCCCCTCCCAGCTCAACCAGGTAGCAAAACTCTCTCCCCTCGTGGTGGTCGCCATCAAGGTCCATCTCCACGTGGATCGGCTTAGGCTTCTCCAAGATCTTCCATGTGTCGCTCACCGGGTCAAACGTGCCGAGATTGCCGTTTCTTCCAAGGCAATAGAACTTGTCGTGGAACAATATGGGGTTGTTGTATGCCACCAGAAAGGGCTCCCCTTGGTAGTACTCGAAATGTCTTTCGAACCACCCTGCCTCACCGTCCCGCCATGTAAGGACACTGACCGCTTTGCCGTCTTGCCGGCCGACGATGCCGAAGAAGACACACTCCGGTGACGCTGGGTCTGCCAAGGACCACGACAGGCCCATGTAGTAGTATTGCCTCTCGAGTATAACCATCTCCACGATGTCCCCGGTGAAGGGGTTTATGATGTACATGTCGTCAATGTCCGAGCTGTCCGACATGGCCACCCAACCATCTTTCGAGAATCGAAAAATGTGCTCATCATGTTTGTTTTCGGCCGTGTCAAATGTTTTAACCCACATGTTGTACTCCTGGCCGCGCAAAGGGTCGAACAATTTGCACGCCCCATCTCGGCCAGAGAAGTGCAGGAGCCAGGGCCAGACATTGGCTTGCTCAACCGGGTTGGTCACAGGGCTCCATGACTTACACACCGCCGGGAATCGGAGACGATCCACCAAAGAAAGCCTTGAGACGACCAGCTCCAGCAATTCTAGTGGCAGATCATGCCATGGCCGCGTATTCCAAGATTTTGCCTGCTCCTCCTCCAACTTGAAGATGTGTTCAGAACTCTCTTCTAGCACGAGGCGATTAGTCAACAACAATCCCGTTTCTTCGACCACCGTGGGCAAAGGCAATGGCGGAACAGTCCAGAATGCTCTGCACCATGGCTCGGTAGGTTGCGGAAGGATCTGATGGAAGCTGGTGGCGTTGTCGTCCAAGCAAAACTTGTATAACCTCTCACAGTCGCAGCTCGACAACACAAAGTACACACAGTTGCCCTGTGGAATCAACCCCCCTGCCCCTGGACGGACGGGCACGGAGAAGCCATAGCACCCAGAGATGAGGAAGGCGCGGTCGCCGCCGATGCTGTCCACCCTCGTCCAGGTGAGGGACTCGAGATCTAGGCGGTACACGGCGACGCTGGTGAGTGTGCCGTCGTTGACAAAGTCCCCAAAAAACTGCGTGACTACGTTGAAGAGATCCCCGCACGACTCCAGGATGTAGTACATGGGCGGCCTGTCGTGTACCTCTTTGGCGCCAACGAGAGTGCCGACGAGTCGCGCTCGGACCGTGCCATCCCCGTCGTGGTCGGCTATCACGGTGAGCGTGTCAGAGGCAAGGTTGTCGGTGGCGAGCGTGTAATGCTCGGTATAACCGAAAGAGTAGATCTTCCCTCTGTGGCCGATCATAAGGCATGGGGCAGTGATCTTCGGGGACTCAAGCCTGGCCCAGGCCTGAGACTGCGAGTCACCGGGACGGCAGTGAAGCAGGAACCTCTCCACGCCGTCTTCTACCTCGCGTGCAATGGCGACCACCACGGCGCAGTCCGAGTGCGCCGGCGATGTACCGAGCGTCGCGCACCTCGTTACGTCATCTGACAGCTCGTGCAGCGGCGGCAGCGGGATCTTCTTGGGTGGGTCGTCATCGGAGGAGATGAGGCGGAGGAGGAAGCATTCGGTGGTGGAGTCGTCCAGCATGAGCAGCCAGTCGCCGTTGTGGATGCAGCCGAGGCACGTCTTGCCCTGCATCTCGGGAACGATCGTGGAGTGCAAGCTCCCGTCCGACGAGTCGACGAACGTCTGCCGGTCTCCTCCCGTTGCCTGCTGCCTGCACTAGCCATGGCCTGGTGCCGAAGCCGGACGGGACCGAGGGTTCAGCAGCCATGCATGTACTAGTACTAGGAGACTGCTACTTATTCTTTCTTCTAACCATGGATAGATAGGGAGGTCATTACTTTATATAGTACTCCCTCCGTTCCAAAATAAGTGTCTCAATTTTGTACTAGACTTATTTTAGAACAGAGGGAGTAGTACATTGATCGATTAATACAAGACAAGAGGCAGGCGAATTCTGGTTGATCACGTTTCAGGCAGGAATCGGCACACAGTTGGTAAGCTGCAATGCATACACAGTATATATGCTGACACGCTTTTGGTTGAGACACGTCTACGTACGGCTGGGTCCGATGCAACGTTATGTTCTTTCTCGTCCGATAGGCCCATCGACCAGCCCAAAAACTGTCAGGCCGGGAAACGAAACAACTGTTTTTGTGCCGTATAAAAGAACATTTTTTAGCCCTAACAAAAGAACATTATTTATAGTAGGTCATTTTGGAGATCGAGCTCCGTGGAGATTGAAATTTTGGTGATATAAGGAGGTAATGTATACATGTGTAAAATTTCACAGTGAAATACCTTGAATTGCGACCTGTAAACAGGGGCGGAGCCAGAAAATTTGACCATTGGGTTCACTCATTCACTCTTCATGAGAACTAGAACTTTAAGGCGCGCGTTGCCGCGCCCACCCATTTTGAAGGTTGGATTACAGAGTCATGAAGTGTTGGTAGTCGAAGAGAATGAATTTAGGGTAGAAAACACACATTGCGGAGCATGCATCTAAAAGTTTGAACGATAGTGCCACCAATACGTTTAGAGTGCATATATATAGTTTTGAATTGAGGCCATGAGATGCATGTAATGACAAATTCTTACATGCACGCAAGCTTATGTAATTAAACTGATTAACTCAAACTAACAACTCGAGGTGGTGAGAATAGAGCAATAACAGATATGTTTAGTTTGTTTTTTGCACCCTTATTCATGATAAGAAGGAAAGATACTTCCCTACTATTACTGAAGCAAAAGATGAAGTGGAGACGTCGAGAAACAGCTGAGTTGGGAATACAGAATCAATAGCTATTAGCAGACGTGTTTAGGTTTATGAGTTGATGTACGTTAATATAGGTAGGTGACACAGAACCAAACTTGTTTGAATAATTTCTTGCCAAAAGATTCAGTTTTAGAGACAGCTATCCAGAAGAAAAAAAAATAGAGAAAACTGCAAGCATCAATACCTAACTTTCCTTCTATCTTTTATTTCTGCACCTAAAAAAGAACTTTCTTTATCTCGTGCCTCGTCATCACTTGTATTTGTACAGGCTGATGATATTTTTACACTTGGAGGAACCTAGGCGGCCTAGGCCCAAATAAATAGGAAGACCACAAACGAGGTGATCGGGTGGGCCTATAGGGACCGTGGATGGGCCTATTTGGACCCTTTTTGCGGCTGATCGGCCCGACGAACGAGGTGATCGCTAGCTCACCTTCAGGAGCAGCGGCCCTGACTGCGTCTAGCGAACGGATTGTGGCGAGGTGAAAACGGCAAGCGACGCTCGGTGAGGCCTAGGCCCAAATAAATAGGAAGACCACAAACGAGGTGATCGGGTGGGCCTATAGGGACCGTGGATGGGCCTATTTGGACCCTTTTTGCGGCTGATCGACCCGACGAACGAGGTGATCGCTAGCTCACCTTCAGGAGCAGCGGCCCTGACTGCGTCTAGCGAACAGATTGTGGCGAGGTGAAAACGGCAAGCGACGCTCGGTGAGGCCTAGGCCCAAATAAATAGGAAGACCACAACGAGGTGATCGGGTGGGCCTATAGGGACCGTGGCTGGGCCTATTTGGACCCTTTTTGCGGCTGATCGGCCCGACGAACGAGGTGATCACTAGCTCACCTTCAGGAGCAGCGGCCCTGACTGCGTCTAGCGAACGGATTGTGGCGAGGTGAAAACGGCGAGCGACGCTCGGTGAGACATGGAGCGATCTGTCCGTTCCTGTGGTTGATCCGACGGCTGAAGATGTTAAAACGCTGTGGTGGCTTGTAGGTGGTTCCATTTTACTGTTTTGTAATTTGTTAATAACTTATGAACATTAAAGTTTAATTGCAACAAAAGTATAACACCCAGAAACAATATAACGGAAAACAAATATAGTACCATGTATCACATATTGTGTTGCATTAAAAAAATGAAGAGTGCAAGACATACCGGTTTGATAAAATTGTGATAACACTTGTCTACATATTATAAATAATATAGTAGTATCAAATAACTTTGTAGCTCCAGGTTTAGCTTCTCATCTTCCTGAAACATTAATGATAAGTTAGTTTGACAAGTTTAAAATAAGTACCATCAAGCAACTGAAGTTTGTAAAGTCATTCACATTTTAGAATGACCCCTTTTGATTTTTCATCACCTCAAAAAGATTAAACACTGCATCATTACTGATGGTAGAAAATATGTCTTTCTCAATTAGTAAATTAGAGAGTCACTCATGAACCGATCACCCATTTTATAGCGTAACTTTTTGTTGGTAACATTCATAGCTGAAAAGCATCTCTCCAGTTTAAACCGAATCAAACAAAGCATTAAGCTGTACTTGATTTTGCTTTCTTGTAAGATCAGTTATCTTATCCATAGCAACCTGAATTGATTGATCTTGATTCATAAAGGCATCACATCTTTTTATTGCTACATTATGAAAGCTATTGACACTACTTTTACTCAGACGAGTATCTAGTCTGCTTTTTTTGTTCCAGCAATTGTCATTAATTGCAAATGCATCACTTCTTGATTGCCCCTCATTGTAATCTCTGAAAAGGTAGGAGCACAAACAAAAGGCCTTATGCTCCCTGTCACTATACTCAAGCAAACGACCATATTCATCAAACCAAATCTAGTTTAAATCTCCGTTGAGTATCTCCAATCTCCCTCTACGGGTAATAAAAATTAAATGGTGGCATGTAACGTCCCCTCGTTAAATATTGGACGTCCCCTCGTTAAATATTGGAGCCTAATCTCATCTTGCTTCTTTAGATTGCTTGTGTACTCTGAAATCCTTTTTCGATCAGCCTGATCAGAAGGCAACTCATCTACATTAAGTTCTGTGTGAATAGTAGGTTTCGGGAGACTAGCTGCACTGACATGTGATGCACTTTATTTGCTTACTCTAATGGGTGACCTTATATGTGCGTGTATCTTTAACCGGATCTGGTGACTGAGTTTTCTTCGAATAATATCGCTCCATAGCCTAGATCAATCAAAGTCCACAGGAAAAAAAATAGGGCAAAAAATCACTATTGTACATTCGTACTAATAGGCTATTAGCTAGATAGAACATAGTATATGAAAGTAGATGGCGAGATGTGATAACATAATCCAGTTACCTCAAATTTTGGGCTACAAGTCTTGCAGCAGGCAGCCTGCTTGTCGCCGGCGTGCGGCGGCCGAGGCGCCGAACAACAAGAGCAGAGGAGACATGCGATTTGGAAAACGAGCGGATGACGAGGCTTGCGTGTGGCTTCATGCTTACATGACTAATCACAAGGGGCCTGCTAATCACGATCTAGGCCCTGGACTCCTTGTGGGCTTTTGGCCCTTTGCGTAGCTTCTTATTGGGCAACGCTAGCAATCAGACTACTGATAGCTTGCCTCAAAAAAAAAAAAAACTACTGATAGCTGCCTCCCATCAGACTAGTGCTGCATCGTTGGATTGAAGTCTCCTGGAACGTTTGATTAGAGAAGTGGGCCTAGGTGGTTTGCATGTGGCGCACTAATTATGATATGTTTCCGTCAATTACTCCCTACCACTAACTGCCTTCTTAATGCTTCCTCCTTGCTACCAAATCTGTACTAGGGGAAACGATGCATCTAGCGAACCGGGTGCTTCTATTGGTCAGTTTCCATGATGGGAAGCACCATGCATGTTCTATTAACACTTAAAGCATACCAATTCATTTTGCTTCTACCGGCTAGAAAATTTGCTTCCATAACAATCAGAGATTGTTTCAATTTAGTGTGATTTGCATCCAACATGATAATTTATTTGCATTGTCTAAGGACAATGCGGACACCTTATTTTGCATTGTCTAAGGACAATTTATTTTCCAACTTTACAATTTCATGCTTCCATCAAACCTCTTTGCACCATTGTTACGGACTCTTTTAGACCAAACTGGGAGTCGTCTTCCAAAGAATTTGGTATCTGCATCCTAATAAATAGTAATTTGCTTCCAAAGAATTTGGAATTTGCATCTAGAAAAACCAACAATTTCTCCCATAGAAATTGGAATTTGCATCCAAAGAAATGAGCATGTTCTTCCATCGAATTTGTAATCTGAATCCAAATAAACCAGAATTTGCTTTCGTACAAGAAAAATGAAGTCTTTATTCCAGATATATATATATATATATATATATATATATATATAGTAACGCTAAACTAAGCGTGAGTGTAGAATAGCTTATTCTACACCCCAGTAATGGTACATACAAAATATAGTAACGCACTATGTAAAATATAGTAATTTTTGTAAAAATGTAGTAAATTCCAAACTTGGGTGATAAAAATTTTATTTTCCGAATTACTACATTTCGTACACCGTTTTACTAGATTTTGTATATAGCGTTACTAGGGGGT
Source organism: Triticum timopheevii (assembly GCA_963921465.1). Lineage (NCBI taxonomy): Eukaryota > Viridiplantae > Streptophyta > Magnoliopsida > Poales > Poaceae > Triticum > Triticum timopheevii. The sequence goes on from OY997272.1 coordinate 545,295,653, forward strand.
GTAGAATAAGCTATTCTACACTCACGCTTAGAATAGCGTTACCCTATATATATATATATATATATATATATATATATATACATATATATATATATATATACATATTTTTTGCATCCAAATCATTATGATACTCTTTTCATAGACTAGTGAATTGCTTCCATACAAATATAGTTTTGTTTCATTACAAAGAATAAGAAAAATATCACTTCAAATAACATGGGGAATGTTTCCACAGTGATGAACACGTGTCTCCGTTAAATATAGGATTTGCTTCTGCGTGGTAGGAAGATATCACCCCATCTATCACGATGACACGAATTGCGAGGACCCTGTCACTTACAACGTCGCCACGTGGACATCCTTGCTACTTCTTGCTAACTTCTTATGTGCTTCCTGCGCAATTGGAGTACACAATCATGCGTCGAAGTTAGCAAAATCTAATGAACAGTTCCAAGGGAGATGGAGAAGAACTATAGAACTACAGTTCTGCAAACAATGGAAATATCTCTCGCAGGGTCGATTTGGCAAACTACCCTTTCACCCGGAGACGTGCTGCTTCTTCTTACTAACTTCCTATGTGCTTCCTGCAATTGAAGTATATAATCATGCGTCGGAGTTAGCAAAATCCGATGAACAAATCCAAGAGAGCAGGAGAAAAACTCCACAACTACAATGCTTTGAACAATCTTATAGAACTCCCGGTGTGGTGGTGGTTCATTCTTGGTTGTGAGAATCACATGCCTATAACCCGGAGGAAGACCTAGAGCTTTGTCAATCATATTCTGTAGCAGCTGTGGTTGGATGAAAATATGCTATATACAAGATACATACAAGATATGTTATACACAGAGTTCAAATTGAAGCATAGAACTCAAGCAAAATGAAAAATATTTGGCCAGCAAGGGAGGGATATTTTGACTCACCAACATATAGATTGATCTGTATTATCATTCTAAGCATTTGGAAGCAAAAAAATTTAAAGTTTAGAAGCATCTGCATAGCATTATTTATGCTACATGCTATACTAACTAAGAAGCACAAACATATTAGTTTGGAAACAAATATATAGTTTCATGGAAGCATGGAAATTTTAAATCATGTCGATAACTAATATTACTGCCAACATTGGGAATCAGATTATTGTGATCTGCATAAGAAATGAACCAAAATTCGCAGATGGCATAGTGATCCATTGCACATCGGGTATAACATAGATGCACTCAACAAATTTAATCGAAGCAAGCATTGCATCCAAAGTAATGCAAAATCAAATCAAGTGACGAACAAAGGAAGAGATGGATCGAACCCTACCGGGGGGCTGGGATTCGCACGCAGCTTCTTTGCCGAGCCGATGTGGTGCACCAACGAGGTAGGAGCGATGGTGAAGGGGCAGGGCCAGCTCGGGGAGATCAGGGCCAGAACGGTGCTTCTTTGCCTAGCAGGTCACGCGGTATGTATTGAGATTACGGATCGGCGGAGAAGGGATAAGAGGCTGCACTGGCGAGGTGGAGTAGTTGTAGCCATCACGAGCTTTTGGTGCAGACGACGGTTGTGGTGGATGCATCCGTCGCCATGAGCGAGCTTGGCGAGCTCGGGGATAAGCTCGCCCGTGGAATTCGAGATGGGGTGGGGTGGGTGGATTTGGCAGGCAAGATTTACTCGCCCTTGATATGGCAAGGTCGTTGGGACGATACAATCAGGCGAAATTTACTCCGGCTGCTAAAATCGTGGGGTAATTGACGGCATGGTAGATTCGTGTACAAATATAAAGCGTGAGATTAGAATAGAATCAACGACGCCGGACGCGTCTGACGAAAGCTTTCTATCAGACTTCTGATAGAAAGTGTTTCCCAACAACTTTTGCCTCGTACGTGTATGTATGTACGTGGTTGCCTGATCTGAACCCAGTAAAAAATCCTGCCTGACCCCATCAAATAACGCGAAGGCCATGTGAACAGCTATGCAAAGGGCCACCCTAATAAAAAGGGGAAACACTTTCTATCAGAAGTCTGATAGAAAGCTTTCCCCACAGTCCAGAGTTCCTAAAAAAAGCAAAAATGGTAAGAAAAATCTTTTCGGAAGCACAATAACCACGCTGAAGCACCAATTCTTGGAGCTCGCCTTTCCAGGATGGTTGAAGACCTTAGAAGCCATCTTCTTTGACATCCTAAATCACATCTTCATAGCCTATCACACACCATATTCTGCATGTCATGCTAGCACAACCAATAACAATTTGCCTAGATATAAACAACAATACATGAAATAGCTTTATTCTTCTCATGCATTCTACTTCTTGACCAAATAAAAAAAACTGCGCATCCAGTGATAGTTTACCTAGTTCACGCATATAGACAATGCCACATTGCTCAATAACTCAATAATAAATGCCTGATGACACATTGTACTACAGACATGATTATAACAGAACAAAAGGTTATTGTAATGTCAGTGTCATGAGTTTTTTTTGGATGATATCCCTCAATAGAAAAAATACAATAATCGATACCTTTCAACATTTCCTTTGGATTTTGGATATGGTTCTGAAGCCTTTCAGGGAAAGGTTCATGACATACAACCAGTTTATCCCAGTCCTTCAAGATATTGTTTCACCAGATGACACTCAATGACTTACATGATTTCCTTTGGTTTTTGGAACAAATTTTGCATGTCTAAAGCAAACACTTCCTCTCCCAAAATCGACAAAAAAAATCTCAAATGTTGTTCAGTTAGAAAAACAAAACCAGAAGTAGTAGAACTTCAGGCATCGCCATGCGCTCCACTGAGTTGATTGCGCCAGGCACAGTGCACTCCTTTGAGGTGAGCTCGGCTGCCGCATAGCTCACAGGAGGTGGTTCCAGGATTGATCCTGGAAATGTTTTCTCAGCACAATCTAGAGAAAAGTTAGGCATAATTTGATAATGTTTCCATGGAACAAATTTTGATGGAATGATGCAGAAGCTCGAGTGTACATAATTGTAATTCGGGATATCGATCTTGAGAACAGAATATTGTAATTCTCATACTAAGGAATCATCTTCGGATGCAATTGCTTCATATACTTCATCCAGCAGTTGCATTCACGTCAACATAACTCAAAAGGAAAACCAGGCAGGAATACCTGAGACTAACCACGTCTATTTTATTTCTGCACTTAAAAAATTCATATATGGACCAGAAAACAAACTGATTTATCCAAGATTATGTTGCACGGGATTGATATGTCACTTCCAGATTTTGGATTTACGGTTGATGCATTCTATTGGAGGAAGTCAGACATAAGGCTGAGAATCAATTTATGCCAACAATGTGTATACAACATGGATAATTTTTTCTAAAAAAACATGGACAAATTAATCTTTACTGACCGCAAGTAAGGAAAAAACGATGCCTCAAATATAACTTGGAGATGAGTTCGTAGACGTGTACGTATACCTCTCAGATATATCCTTATATGGGTCGTCTTCAGGCTTAGGTTCCTGGAAATGAGTTGCAATAAGAAAATCAGTGAGAAATTTACTCTGGACAAAGAGAAGATCAACAAAAGCCAAAATCAACACCGAACTCATCACCAGCATGTTGTGCTTACTCCCTAAAGAAATATCCTGCACTTACCGAGAGAACATCCCAATTTTACCTCTCCTCTAATTCGGCGACTTGGAGAGATCTTGTGTGTGGTGACCTGCCTGCTGCGAAGAGCTGTCAAGGGGTCGAGGGAGGGCACGAAGAGGACCCTTTGTCAGCGAGCGGAGGAAGACGCGAACGCAAGCACATGTACCGATCCATCGATGTATAACTACTCGTTGCACTACTCGCCTCATGGACTGGGCCTCAGCCATGGAGTTGCTCGTTGGATGGTGGATGGGGCGCTCGGCTGGGTGCGCCGATAGGGTGCAGGTCCAAGTAGCTCCGATAAGAAGCCCCGGCGGACCACCACAGCGGGCAACAGGAAGCAGCTTCAGGCAGTGTCGCGTCCCAACCCGTCAGGCTCCAACGCGAGCGGAGCAGAAGAAGAAACGCGGACACATCGACTATTCGAAGATTCTTCCACCACGAAATCTACTGCGGCGCGGCTGCAACGTACCAGGGCCAAGCAGTTCCGATAATGAAGCCCCGACGGAGGAATTAGGGAGGGAGTGAGGGGAGGGAATTGGTGCGGCGTGGGGAGTGGGGTGCAGCGGCGGCGCAGGTGGAGAAGGGGATTACAGGAGCGGCGGCGGCGACGGATGGAGAAGGGGATCACGGAATTGGCTGTCGCTGCGGGTGGAGAAGATAGTTGCGAAGGGGTTCGCGGTAGCCGGGTAAGGTGCGTAAGTTTCGGAGGAGATAGTTGCGGGGCAGAGTTTTCGTCCGCCTGGGTACATGTTTGCTTGTTTAATAGTAGTAGAGATATTTGTACACGAATCTACCATGCCGTCAATTACCCCACGATTTTAGCAGCCGGAGTAAATTTCGCCTGATTGTATCGTCCCAACGACCTTGCCATATCAAGGGCGAGTAAATCTCGCCTGCCAAATCCACCCACCCCACCCCATCTCGAATTCCACGGGCGAGCTTATCCCCGAGCTCGCCAAGCTCGCTCATGGCGACGGATGCATCCACCACAACCGTCGTCTGCACCAAAAGCTCGTGATGGCTACAACTACTCCACCTCGCCAGTGCAGCCTCTTATCCCTTCTCCGCCGATCCGTAATCTCAATACATACCGCGTGACCTGCTAGGCAAAGAAGCACCGTTCTGGCCCTGATCTCCCCCGGCTGGCCCTGCCCCTTCACCATCGCTCCTACCTCGTTGGTGCACCACATCGGCTCGGCAAAGAAGCTGCGTGCGAATCCCAGCCCCCCGGTAGGGTTCGATCCATCTCTTCCTTTGTTCGTCACTTGATTTGATTTTGCATTACTTTGGATGCAATGCTTGCTTCGATTAAATTTGTTGAGTGCATCTATGTTATACCCGATGTGCAATGGATCACTATGCCATCTGCGAATTTTGGTTCATTTCTTATGCAGATCACAATAATCTGATTCCCAATGTTGGCAGTAATATTAGTTATCGACATGATTTAAAATTTCCATGCTTCCATGAAACTATATATTTGTTTCCAAACTAATATGTTTGTGCTTCTTAGTTAGTATAGCATGTAGCATAAATAATGCTATGCAGATGCTTCTAAACTTTAAATTTTTTTGCTTCCAAATGCTTAGAATGATAATACAGATCAATCTATATGTTGGTGAGTCAAAATATCCCTCCCTTGCTGGCCAAATATTTTTCATTTTGCTTGAGTTCTATGCTTCAATTTGAACTCTGTGTATAACATATCTTGTATGTATCTTGTATATAGCATATTTTCATCCAACCACAGCTGCTACAGAATATGATTGACAAAGCTCTAGGTCTTCCTCCGGGTTATAGGCATGTGATTCTCACAACCAAGAATGAACCACCACCACACCGGGAGTTCTATAAGATTGTTCAAAGCATTGTAGTTGTGGAGTTTTTCTCCTGCTCTCTTGGATTTGTTCATCGGATTTTGCTAACTCCGACGCATGATTATATACTTCAATTGCAGGAAGCACATAGGAAGTTAGTAAGAAGAAGCAGCACGTCTCCGGGTGAAAGGGTAGTTTGCCAAATCGACCCTGCGAGAGATATTTCCATTGTTTGCAGAACTGTAGTTCTATAGTTCTTCTCCATCTCCCTTGGAACTGTTCATTAGATTTTGCTAACTTCGACGCATGATTGTGTACTCCAATTGCGCAGGAAGCACATAAGAAGTTAGCAAGAAGTAGCACGGATGTCCACGTGGCGACGTTGTAAGTGACAGGGTCCTCGCAATTCGTGTCATCGTGATAGATGGGGTGATATCTTCCTACCACGCAGAAGCAAATCCTATATTTAACGGAGACACGTGTTCATCACTGTGGAAACATTCCCCATGTTATTTGAAGTGATATTTTTCTTATTCTTTGTAATGAAACAAAACTATATTTGTATGGAAGCAATTCACTAGTCTATGAAAAGAGTATCATAATGATTTGGATGCAAAAAATATGTATATATATATATATATATATATATATGTATGTATATATATATATATATATATCTGGAATAAAGACTTCATTTTTCTTGTACGAAAGCAAATTCTGGTTTATTTGGATTCAGATTACAAATTCGATGGAAGAACATGCTCATTTCTTTGGATGCAAATTCCAATTTCTATGGGAGAAATTGTTGGTTTTTCTAGATGCAAATTCCAAATTCTTTGGAAGCAAATTACTATTTATTAGGATGCAGATACCAAATTCTTTGGAAGACGACTCCCAGTTTGGTCTAAAAGAGTCCGTAACAATGGTGCAAAGAGGTTTGATGGAAGCATGAAATTGTAAAGTTGGAAAATAAATTGTCCTTAGACAATGCAAAATAAGGTGTCCGCATTGTCCTTAGACAATGCAAATAAATTATCATGTTGGATGCAAATCACACTAAATTGAAACAATCTCTGATTGTTATGGAAGCAAATTTTCTAGCCGGTAGAAGCAAAATGAATTGGTATGCTTTAAGTGTTAATAGAACATGCATGGTGCTTCCCATCATGGAAACTGACCAATAGAAGCACCCGGTTCGCTAGATGCATCGTTTCCCCTAGTACAGATTTGGTAGCAAGGAGGAAGCATTAAGAAGGCAGTTAGTGGTAGGGAGTAATTGACGGAAACATATCATAATTAGTGCGCCACATGCAAACCACCTAGGCCCACTTCTCTAATCAAACGTTCCAGGAGACTTCAATCCAACGATGCAGCACTAGTCTGATGGGAGGCAGCTATCAGTAGTCTGATTGCTAGCGTTGCCCAAAGTTGTTGGGTTCACTTGAACCCAACGATTCTATGTTGGCTCCGCCCCTGCCTGTAAACAAATCATGGACTTTGAGCAATGAACAATGCATGTGCTGAAAAGCCACATATTTTTTTTCTTTTTCGCACAGCCCTCACTACATCGTATTTCACCATGTACATTATGCCTCTAGATATATGTGTATTTTTAAAAACAAATTTAAACTTGAAAGTATGAGTTTTTAAATTTTTCAAATTCGGCCTCCATGGAGCTCATACTCAATTCAGCATTTTCACACTTTTTTACTTATTATTTCCTTTTTTTTAAGGCTAGCACAAGTTTGGTGCTTCGTATGGAGCAAAATACGAGTTAAGTGGTTGGGGATAACATTCCAGATCGACAATGGAGATGAAAGTGTATGAAATTAATACTTTCTTTCTTCCCTTTCATTTCAACGCAAAACAAGTAGTGTTAAAAAATTCAATGAAATTTCCGAAGTTTTGCATATTCAGTGGGGTCTGAAATATTTTTTAACCTTGAAATTTTGAGGGAGATTCAAACTGATCTCAAAATAAATTTAAATTATGTTAGAATTCATTAAGTGAAATTTCAAATATCAAAATCCTTTTTTTGAAGTATGATTAATGTCCAAAATTTCACATATATTGGTGAGGTCTGGAATTGTTTTGTTTCCAAAATTAAAAGCCTTGTCAACAAGCTGCGGCCATGCATGCGATGATCCTCGCATTCAGCACCATCCCACAAAGGCAAACCAAGTATGAGCAGCTTCATGTGAACTCAACACATTTTAGATTTTAGATTCTGCACTATATATCTTGCTTTCATGTCGAATGCAACAATCCACCATTCCCGTGGACAAGCAAGCAAAAGGACCCACCAAACCATTTCTTTTAGAATCCCACCAAAACATGGGCATCCATGCATATTTTTTTTAGCATCAAACCAAGCTTTATTCATAAAAAACCACAGTATATGGGATACATCTCTCGTTATGAGATTGGCCATACCAAATAAGGAATCCCATGCTCAAAGAAATGGCATGCTTGGCTAAACTATGAGCCTCGACATTAACGACACGACTCTCAAAAGTAAAAGTACAACTAAAAGAAGTAGCTAAACTGTTTATCTCGTGAACAAGGGCTCCATTTGGACCTCGGCAAGCCCCATTGATCGATCCCACCATGTCCTGTGCATTTGATGCCACCATTACCGCATGAAGGTTGAGATCTTGTGCCAATGCTAGTGTTTCCCTGCATGCTATCCTCTCCAATATGGAAGGATCATCGACACCACCAATGACAAGGGCGGAGCTCCCCAGAAATACCCCGACCGCATCTCTACATACTGCTGCTGCCGCTCCTCTAGCTCCTCTTCGACACGCCGCATCAAACATGAATTTTCGCATAACCCGACGGCGGGGACTTAGGGCGCTGAATATTTGGTGTCGTTCCTTGTCTTCGGTTCTGAACAGGTATTGTCTTCCTTATCAGATCAAGTTCATCAATTTACCTAGTGATAAATCCTTGAATAGCTTGTGGACTCTAGAAAATCCCCTCATGGATAGCTTTGTGTCGTGCTGCCCATATCGCCCATAGGGTAACTGGAAGTTTAACAAACAACGTTTGCGATAAAGAGTCCATCATGGTGAATAGCCACTGTTTTGCATTTGGCCCCATGATAAGTGCTAGCTGCTGAGCCAATTCTTTATCCACCAATGCCCATGTACACCTTGACATAGTGCATTCGAGCAGGGAGTGCCTCCACGAGTCCTGAGCCCCACATATGCTGCACGAACTGGTATCTATCATGTGCCCATGCGCCCTGACATCATTTGTTGGTATGGACTGTTTTGACAACATCCAAAGGAACATACGAACCTTCGCTCGCACCTGAACTCTCCGTAAGTATTTCCATGCTCCTTCATCTTTAGCGGTGTTCGAGGTACCCGCTCTATTTTCCAAACAAGCCTCTCTCCTTTGCCTCGTGCTGACTAGCATGCGATATGCACTCTTCACTGTGAAGAGTCCATTCTTTTCATGACACCAGCTCCAGAAATCTTCCACATTGCTTGTGCATAAAGGAATCCCTAGGATCATCCTTGCATCCATTGGCAGAAAGGTCGCCACTACCTGCTACCTATTCCATGTCGCTGAGGTAGGGTCTATAAGATCAAAGACGAGCTGAGGTGGGTTTGAACTGAGACATCCGTACGGTTTCATCGTCTCATTGCGCAGAATCCAATTGTCTTGCCAGACCCTCGTAGTCTGTTCGTTGACGATACACCGTATTAATCCCTGTTTCAGCTTGTCTTTTCCCTCTATTATGGCTCTCCAAACTTGACTCGGGTGATTGCCAAGTGTAGAATTCAGAAAAGACCCATCAGGATAGTATATGCTCTTGAGCAGCCGAGCACTCAAACTCTCAGGATGTTGCAGTATCCTCCATGCCTGTCTGGCTAGCATTGCCAAGTTAAATAGTTCAAAATCCTTGAAGCCTAGACCTCCCATCTCCCATGCCTTTCGGCTGGGTCATATCTTTCCACGAAACCCAATGTGGCTTTCGTTTCCCATCCTTACTACCCCACCAAAACTTCCTTATTAACTTGTTCAAATGTTCACATAGGCCCCATGGTAGCTTGAAACAGGACATGGAACAAACTAGCACTGCTTGGGCCACTGCTTCCACCAACACCTCCTTCCCTGCCGCAGACATGGTGTTTTCTATCCATCCTTGAACTTTACTCCATAATCTGTCTTTTAAATATTTAAAGGCGCATTCTTGTTGCCGCCTATATCAGAAGGCATGCCAAGATATTTTTCATTTAAGGATTCATTGGGAACATGTAATATAGCCTTTATCTCTATCCGAGTACTCTCGGGCACCTTCGATCTTGAGGCTAGCTAGTTGATCAATCGGCGCAATATTTTCGTTTTGCCAGGTAGCTAGCTATGCACGTATATATAGCAAACTATCACTCGACAATCCTTGATTGATCTGACGCAACCGCTGATCCGCCAAGTACCGGCGTCCTCCGGTCCTCGAGTCACCGTCACCGGCGAGTGCTCCACTGGCAGCCCCACGTCGCCGCGCAGGGATGGAGGAGCAGCAGCAGTCAACAGCGAGGTGGCCTGCGGGTTTAAAGCAGCTGGACGGGCGGCCAGTGAAGGCGGTCATCGGCGCAGACCGTGGAGGCGCGGTCGTCAACCATGCATGTGCTGCGCGCGCTCGGGAGGAGGGAGAAGGGAGACGAAGGAGGAAAGAGAAGAAGGCGGCGGCGCTGCGGTGTCCTCGCCGGCAACGGCGAGCCATGCCTGCGCGGGGCAGTGGTCGAGCGCGAGCTCGCTAGGGGCACGGGCGGGGTCGAACGTCTCTGACGGCGGCGGATCGAACGGGAACGAGAGGAAGGAGGTGGACTAGGCAGGGGAATTTTTTTTAGGTATGGAGAGACTCGTCAATAACTTGGTCAAAGACAGCAATCCCGGTCTGTGAATGCAATGTCATCAAATCCACTCCTTAAACTGCCTGAAGGTTTATTTAGACCGGGATCGATGAGGTTAGGGTCAAATCCACTCCTTAAACTGTCGAGATTCATCTGGTTAGGGTCAAATCCACTCCTTAAACTGTCGAGATTCATCTTCGTCGTGCTCTACAACATCAAGATTTAAAACAAACTTCAGTCCACCGCGATCCCATCCAACGCCATCACTGGGAGGGACCTGGAGAGCGCTGCAGCGAGACGGCCGGCAGTGGAGGCCGACTTTTCTGCATGTACGCATGCATGAGGGAAGAAAGCGTACATGAAGATTTTCTTGAGAGAGACAACCTCGCAAAGCTTTTATTCAACCGTCACAAGTCACAATGTTTACATGGACGACCAAACCAAACATGACGATCAGACCCTAACATTAACGCATGCTTCGCTAAGTTATGAGCCTCAACATTTGAGCTGCTAAACTCGTGCACTATATTACACACCAGAGATAAACGGCGAAAAATTTAAACGAATCTCCTTGATGATTGCCCCATAGATGATCTATGGAAGAGAAGAAAACGTCTAGTCTCGCTAAGGAGATGGATGGGCCAATTAGTAAGGCTAATAAGGCCCAGTAAATCCCAATTCCAAATTCCTATCGACCGAAATCTTCTACTCTACCGGCCAAAGCTTCGTACAACCTGAGTACTACTACCATGCATCATTCCAAAGCGAGATTACAGGAAACCTGAAACACACACATAACAAGACGGCTATCCTGCATGACACAGCCCGGAACAATCGACCACCTCCAAGCTCCCCCACGGTCGAGACGCTCGCCGGAGATAGAATCGCGCCTTTCAATCACTCTTCTGCAGTGAAGTAGTCCACGTCGCTCTCCAATGACTTACTCGCCGCCGAGTCGTCGTCGTCCACCTCATCGTCCCATCCGGCGCCCTCCTCATCATCTCCTCCGGCGCCCTCCTCTTTGCCCCCTTCATGATCGCTCATGTTGAAGAAATCGTCCGTGTCTTCCTCGTCGCTCTCGAACTCCACCTCGTTCGGGTCCGGGTAGAAGTTGTGGGCGTAGCCGTTCAAGTGCGGGACCTCTTGGACGCCGTCGTCCTCTTCTTCCTCTTCGCCGCCGCCGTGGCTGATCTGGACGTTCAAACACGGTATTTTTTCATATAAATATGGTCAAATTTTACAAAGTTTGATTTCACACAAATAATATATACAGAGTAAAAAAGGACAAGGAGTAACAAGTCTTGGGGGTGGGGTCAAATGCCCCCCCACCTCCTGCTAGTGTACTTGTTTCGGTCTTTGAAACACTACAACAGGAACCCCCTTTCAGCAACACATCAATGCGCAGTCGTACGTTCCTATATGTGTTGCTAAAGCCTACGACAACGGATTATCATGCGTTGTCGTTGGTGGCGTTGCTAGGGTCTACTACAACGTATATACATGCGTTGGTAAACGCCATGTAGAAGCGTTGTAAGGTAGCAACATATAGAGTTAGAGGCTAACAATAATTCATATGCGTTGGTGCCTACCATCATTGCAACGACTGTATGCTTTTGTACATAGCATGAATAATTGATGATATTTTATGCGTTGCTATCCACAATTATTAATTCAAAATATAGTGTATAGGAGGCACAGTACAATAAACGGAAAGATCTCATATATTAAAACAACCATGTTGCATTACACTGAACACAATCCAAACATTACAAGATGTGAAGCTATCTACTAGTATCAAAATTCTCGACCTTCCAATCAACTATAATATTTGAAACATTGTCCTGAAAATGACACTCTACTTATCCCCATTCTCTGCCTTGCAATCAACATCGGAGCCATCCGTCATCCATTTATCTCCGACAATCTACAGAAACAAATAATGAGATGGGTAACTTATGGTAGAGAAAATCAGGTTAATAGAGCAAAAATATTTAGAGGATCAACATACAAATGTTGAAGGCCATCACATTAGTAGCACTGTATGCAGAAAAGTGGAGCAATATCCTACATCTTACACACTTTTGATCCTTGTTTTCTTATGAAGAAATTGAAGGAAATATGCCCTAGAAGCAATAATAAAGTTATTATTTATTTCCCTATATCATGATAAATGTTTATTATTCATGCTAGAATTGTATTAACTGGAAACATGATACATGTGTGAATACATAGACAAACATATTGTCACTAGTATGCCTTTACTAGACTAGCTCATTAATCAAAGATGGTTATGTTTCCTAACCATAAACATGAGTTGTCATTTGATTAACGGGATCACATCATTAGGAGAATGATGTGATTGACACGACCCATTCCGTTAGCTTAGCACTTGATCGTTTAGTATGTTGCTATTGCTTTCTTCATGACTTATACATGTTCCTACAACTATGAGACTATGCAACTCCTGTTTACCGGAGGAACACTTTGTGTGCTACCAAACGTCACAACGTAACTGGGTGATTATAAAGGAGCTCTACAGGTGTCTCCAAAGGTACATGTTGAGTTGGCGTATTTCGAGATTAGGATTTGTCACTCCGATTGTCGGAGAGGTATCTCTGGGCCCTTTGGGTAATGCACATCACTATAAGCCTTGCAGACAATGTAACTAAATGAGTTAGTTACGGAATGATGCATTACATAACGAGTAAAGAGACTTGCCGGTAACGAGATTGAACTAGGTATTGAGATACCGACGATCGAATCTCGGGCAAGTAACATACCGATGACAAAGGGACCAACATATGTTGTTATGCGGTTTGACCGATAAAGATCTTCGTAGAATATGTAGGAGCCAATATGAGCATCCAGGTTCCGCTATTAGTTATTGAACGGAAACGTGTCTCGGTCAAGTCTACGTAGTTCTCGAACCCGTAGGGTCCGCACGCTTAAGGTTTCGATGATAGTTATATTATGAGTTTATGAGCGTTAATGTACCGAAGGTTGTTCAGAGTCCCGAATGTGATTACGGACATGACGAGGAGTCCCGAAATGGTTGAGACATGAAGATTGATATATTGGAAGCCTATATTTGGATATCGGAAGTGTTCCGGGTGAAATCGGGATTGGTTTAGGGCAAGGGGGGCCGGCCCCCCTCTTTCCTTCTCCTCTCCCTTTCCTTCCCCCTCTCCTAGTCCAACAAGGAAGGAGGGAGTCCTACTCCCGGTGGGAGTAGGACTCCCCATGGCGCGCCCCCTCCTAGGCCGGTCGCCCCCTCCCTCCTTGCTCCTTTATATACTGGGGCAGGGGGGCACCTCTAGACACAACAATTGATCTCTTGATCTCTTAGCTGTGTGTGGTGCCCCCCTCCACCATAGTCCTCCGCGATAATATTGTAGTGCTCAGGCGAATCCCTGCGATGGTAGAACATCAGGATCGTCACCACGCCGTCGTGCTGATGGAACTCTCCCTCGACACTCGACTGGATCGGAGTTCGAGGTATGTCATCGAGCTGAACGTGTGCTAGAACTAGGAGGTGCCGTAGTTTCGGTGCTTGATCGGTCGGGCCGTGAAGACGTACAACTACATCAACTGCGTTGTTCTAACGCTTCCGCTTTCGGTCTACGAGGGTACGTGGACACACTCTCCCCTCTAGTTGCTATGCATCACCATGATCTTGCGTGTGCGTAGGAAATTTTTGAAATTACTACGTTTCCCAACAGTCATATCAGAGCCAGGTTTTATGCATAGATGTTAAATGCACGAGTAGAACACAATTGAGTTGTGGGCGATACAAGTCATACTACTTACCAGCATGTCATACTTTGGTTCGGCGGTATTGTTGGATGAAGTGGCCCGGACCGACATTACACGTACGCTTATGTGAGATTGGTTCTACTGACGTGCTTTGCACACAGGTGGCTGGCGGGTGTCTGTTTCTCTAACTTTAGTTGAACCAAGTGTGGCTACACCCGGTCCTTGCGACGGTTAAAACAACACTAACTTGACGAACTATCGTTGTGGTTTTGATGCGTAGGTAAGAACGGTTCTTGCTCAGCCCGTAGCAGCCACGTAAAATTTGTAACAACAAAGTAGAGGACGTCTAACTTGTTTTTGCAGGGCATGTTGTGATGTGATATGGTCAAGACGTGATGCTATATTTTATTGTATGAGATGATCATGTTTTGTAACCGAGTTATCGGCAACTGGCAGGAGCCATATGGTTGTCGCTTTATTGTATGAAATGCAAGCGCCCTGTAGTTGCTTTACATTATCACTAAGCGGTAGCGATAGTCGTAGAAGCAATAGATGGCGTAACGACAAAGATGCTACGATGAAGATCAAGGTGTCGTGCCGGTGACGATGGTGATCACGACGGTGCTTCGGAGATGGAGATCACAAGCAGAAGATGATGATGGCCATATCATATCACTTATATTGATTGCATGTGATGCTTATCCTTTATGCATCTTATCTTGCTTTGATTGACGGTAGCATTTTAAGATGATCTCTCACTAATTATCAAGAAGTGTTCTCCCTGAGTATGCACCATTGTGAAAGTTCTTCGTGCTGAGACACCACGTGATGATCGGGTGTGATAGGCTCTACGTTCAAATACAACGGGTGCAAAATAGTTGCACACGCGGAATACTCAGGTTAAACTTGACGAGCCTAGCATATACAGATATGGCCTCGGAACACGGAGACCGAAAGGTCGAACGTGAATCATATAGTAGATATGATCAACATAGTGATGTTCACCATTGAAAACTACTCCATCTCATGTGATGATTGGACATGGTTTAGTTGATTTGGATCACATGATCACTTAGATGACTAGAGAGATGTCTGTCTAAGTGGGAGTTCTTTAGTAATATGATTAATTGAACTTAAACTTATCATGAACTTAGTACCTGATAGTATTTTGCTTGTCTATGTTTGTTGTAGATAGATGGCTCGTGCTGTTGTTCCGTTGAATTTTAATGCATTCCTTGAGAAAGCTAAGTTGAAAGATGATGGTAGCAATTAGATGGACTGGGTCCGTAACTTGAGGATTATCCTCATTGCTGCACAGAAGAATTACGTCCTGGAAGCACCACTGGGTGCCAGGCCTGCTGCAGATGCAACTGACGACGTTAAGAACGTCTGGCAGAGAAAAGCTAATGACTACTCGATAGTTTAGTGTGCCATGCTTTACGGCTTAGAACAGGGACTTCAATGACGTTTTGAACGTCATGGAGCATATGAGATGTTCCAGGAGTTGAAGTTAATATTTCAAGCAAATGCCCGGATTGAGAGATATGAAGTCTCCAATAAGTTCTATAGCTGCAAGATGGAGGAGAATAGTTCTGTCAGTGAACATGTACTCAAAATGTCTGGGTATAATAGTCACTTGATTCAACTGGGAGTTAATCTTCCTGATGATAGTGTCATTGATAGAATTCTTCAATCACTGCCACCAAGCTACAAAAGCTTCGTGATGAACTATAATATGCAAGGGATGGACAAGACTATTCCCGAGCTCTTCGCAATGCTAAAGGCTGCGGAGGTAGAAATCAAGAAGGAGCATCAAGTGTTGATGGTCAATAAGACCACCAGTTTCAAGAAAAAGGGTAAAGGGAAGAAGAAGGGGAACTTCAAGAAGAACAGCAAACAAATTGCTGCCCAAGAGAAGAAACCAAAATTTGGACCTAAGCCTGAGACTGAGTGCTTCTACTACAAGCATACTGGACACTGGAAGCGGAACTGCCCCAAGTATTTGGCGGATAAGAAGGATGGCGAGGTGAACAAAGGTATATATGATATACATGTCATTGATGTGTACCTTACTAATGCTCGCAGTAGCACCTTGGTATTTGATAATGGTTCTGTTTCTAATATTTGGAACACGAAACAGGGACTACGGATTAAGCGAAGATTGGCTAAGGACGAGGTGACAATGCGCGTGGGAAATGGTTCCAAAGTCGATGTGATCGCGGTCGGCACGCTACCTCTACATCTACCTTCGGGATTAGTTTTAGACCTGAATAATTGTTATTTGGTGCCAGTGTTGAGCATGAACATTATATCTGGATCTTGTTTGATGCGAGACGATTATTCATTTAAATCAGAGAATAATGGTTGTTCTATTTATATGAGTAATATCTTTTATGGTCATGCACCCTTGAAGAGTGGTCTATTTTTATTAAATCTCGATAGTAGTGATACACATATTCATAATGTTGAAGTCAAAAGATGCAGAGTTGATAATGATAGTGCAACTTATTTGTGGCACTGCCGTTTGGGTCATATTGGTGTAAAGCGCATGAAGAAACTCCATACCGATGGACTTATGGAATCACTTGATTATGAATCACTTGGTACTTGCGAACCATGCCTCATGGGTAAGATGACTAAAACGCCGTTCTCCGGAACTAAGGAGCGAGCAACAGACTTGTTGGAAACTATACATACTGATGTATGTGGTCCAATCAATGTTGAGGCTCGCGGCGGATATCGTTATTTTCTCACCTTCACAGATGATTTGAGCAGATATGGGTATATCTACTTAATGAAACACAAGTCTGAAACATTTGAAAAGTTCAAAGAATTTCAGAGTGAAGTGGAAAATCATTGTAACAAGAAAATAAAGTTTCTACGATCTGATCATGGAGGAGAATATTTGAGTTCTGATTTTGGTTTAGATTTGAAACAATGCGGAATAGTTTCGCAACTCACGCCACCCGGAACACCACAACTAAATGTTGTGTCCGAACGTCGTAATCGTACTTTACTAGATATGGTGCGATCTATGATGTCTCTTATTGATTTACCGCTATCATTTTGGGGTTATGCTTTAGAGACGGCCGCATTCACGTTAAATAGGGCACCATCAAAATCCTTCGAGACGACGCCTTATGAACTGTGGTTTGGCAAGAAACCAAAGTTGTCGTTTCTTAAAGTTTGGGCCTGCGATGCTTATGTGAAGAAACTTCAACCAGATAAACTCGAACCCAAATCGGAGAAATGTGTCTTCATATGATACCCAAAAGAGACTGTTGGGTACACCTTCTATCACAGATCTGAAGGAAAGACTTTACTTGCTAAATTTGGATCCTTTCTAGAGAAGGAGTTTCTCTCGAAAGAAGTGAGTGGGAGGAAAGTAGAACTTGATGAGGTAACTATACCTGCTCCCTTATTGGAAAGTAATTCATCACAAGAACCGGTTCCTGTGACAACTACACCAATCAGTGAGGAAGCTAATTATATTGATCATGAACTTCAGATCAAGTTGCTACCGAACCTCGTAGGTCAACCAGAGTAAGATCCGCACCAGAGTGGTACGGTAATCCTATTCTGAAAGTCATGTTACTAGACCATGACGAACCTACGAACTATGAGGAAGCGATGATGAGCCCAGATTCCGCAAAATGGCTTGAGGCAATGAAATCTAAGATGGGATCCATATATGAGAACAAAGTATGGACTTTGGTTGACTTGCCCGATGATCGGCAAGCCATCGAGAATAAATGGATCTTCAAGAAGAAGACTGACGCGGATGGTAAAGTAACTGTCTACAAAGATCGACTTGTTGCGAAAGGTTTTTGACAAGTTCAAGGGATTGACTACGATGAGACTTTCTCACCCGTAGCGATGCTTAAGTCTGTCTGAATCATGTTATCAATTGCCACATTTTATGATTATGAAATATGGCAAATGGATGTCAAAACTGCATTCCTGAATGGATTTCTGGAAGAAGAGTTGTATATGATGCAACCAGAAGGTTTTGTCGATCCAAAAGGTGCTAACAAAGTGTGCAAGCTCCAGCGATCCATTTATGGACTGGTGCAAGCCTCTTGGAGTTGGAATAAACGTTTTGATAGTGTGATCAAAGCATATGGTTTTATACAGACTTTTGGAGAAGCCTGTATTTACAAGAAAGTGAGTGGGAGCTCTGTAGCATTTCTGATATTATATGTAGACGACATATTGTTAATTGGAAATGATATAGAATTTCTGGATTGCATAAAGGGATACTTGAATAAAAGTTTTTCGATGAAAGACCTCGGTGAAGCTGCTTACATATTGGGCATCAAGATCTATAGAGATAGATCAAGACGCTTAATTGGACTTTCACAAAGCACATACCTTGATAAAGTTTTGAAAAAGTTCAAAATGGATCAGGCAAAGAAAGGGTTCTTGCCTGTATTACAAGGTGTGAAGTTGAGTCAGACTCAATGCCCGACCACAGCAGAAGATAGAGAGAAAATGAAAGATGTTCCCTATGCTTCAGCCATAGGCTCTATCATATATGCAATGCTGTGTACCAGACCTGATGTATGCTTAGCAATAAGTTTAGCAGGGAGGTACCAAAGTAATCCAGGAGTGGATCACTGAACAGCGGTCAAGAATATCCTAAAATACCTGAAAAGGACTAAGGATATGTTTCTCTTTTATGGAGGTGACAAAGGGCTAGTCGTAAATGTTGGGAACGTAGTAATTTAAAAAAAAAATCCTGCGCACACGCAAGATCATGGTGATGCATAGCAATGAGAGGGGAGAGTGTTGTCCATGTACCCTCGTAGACTGAAAGCGGAAGCGTTAGAACAATGCGGTTGATGTAGTCGTACGTCTTCACGGCCCGACCGATCAAGCACCGAAACTATGGCACCTCCGAGTTCTAGCACACGTTCAGCTCGATGACGTTCCCCGTACTCCGATCCAGCAGAATGTCGGGGAAGAGTTTCGTCAGCACGACGGCGTGGTGACGATCTTGATGTTCTACCGTTGCAGGGCTTCGCCTAAGAACCACTACAATATTATCGAGGAGAACTATGGTGGAGGGGGGGGTACCGCACACGGCTAAGAGACCAAGAGATCAATTGTTGTGTCTCTGGGGTGCCCCCTCCCCCGTATATAGAGGAGTGGAGGAGGGGGGCGGCCAAGTGGGGTGGCGCGCCCTAGGGGGGAGTCCAACCCCCACTGGGAGTAGGACTCCCCCCTTTCCTACTAGGAGAGGGAGAGGGAAGGAAGAGGAGGGAGGGAAGAAGCAAAGGGGGCCCGACCCCCTCCCAATTCGGATTGGGCTTGGGGGGGGGGGCGCCCCCTCCTTTGCTCCTTTCCCCTCCTTTCCACTAAGGCCCAATAAGGCCCATATACCTCCCGGGGGGTTCCGATAACCTCCCGGAGCTCCGGTATTGTCCCAATCTCACCCGGGAACTTTCCGGTGTCCAAATATAGTCGTCCATTATATCGATCTTTATGTCTCGACCATTTCAAGGCTCCTCGTCAAGTCCATGATCACATCCGGGACTCCGAACAATCTTCGGTACATCAAAACTCTTAAACTCATAATAAAACTGTCAACGAAACCTTAAGCGTGCGGACCCTACGGGTTCGAGAACTATGTAGACATGACCGAGACATGTTTTCGATCAATAACCAATAGCGGAACCTGGATGCTCATATTGGCTCCTACATGTTCTACGAAGATCTTTATTAGTCAAACCGCATAACAACATACGTTGTTCCATTTGTCATCGGTATGTAACTTGCCCGAGATTTGATCGTCGGTATCTCAATACCTAGTTCAATCTCGTTACCGGCAAGTCTCTTTACTCATTACGTAATGCATCAGTCCGTAACTAACTCATTAGTTACATTGATTGCAAGGCTTATAGTGATGTGCATTACCGAGAGGGCCCAAAGATACCTCTTCGACAATCGGAGTGACAAAACCTAATCTCAAAATATGCCAACTCAACATGTACCTTTGGAGACACCTGTAGAGCTCCTTTATAATCACCTAGTTACGTTGTGACGTTTGGTAGCACACAAAGTGTTCCTCCGGTAAACATGAGTTGCATAATCTCATAGTTGTAGGAACATGTAAGTCATGAAGAAAGCAATAGCAACATACTAAATGATCAAGTGCCAAGCTAACGGAATGGGTCATGTCAATCACATCATTCTCCTAATGATGTGATCCTGTTAATCAAATGACAACTCATGTCTATGGTTAATAAACATAACCATCTTTGATTAATGAGCTAGTTAAGTAGAGACATACTAGTGACATTAAGTTTGTCTATGTATTCACACATGTATCATGTTTCCGGTTAATACAATTCTAGCATGAATAATAAACATTTATCATGATATAGGGAAATAAATAATAACTTTATTATTGCCTCTAGGGCATATTTCCTTCAGTCTCCCACTTGCACTAGAGTCAATAATCTAGATTACACAGCAATGATTCTAACACCCATGGAGCCTTGGTGCTGATCATGTTTTGCTCGTGGAAGAGGCTTAGTCAACGGGTCTGCAACATTCAGATCAGTATGTATCTTGCAAATCTCTATGTCTCCCACCTAGACTTGGTCCCGGATGGAATTGAAGCATCTCTTGATGTGCTTGGTCCTCTTGTGAAATCTGGATTCCTTTGCCAAGGCAATTGCACCAGTATTGTCACAGAAGATCTTTGTTGGTCCCGATGCACTAGGTATGACACCTAGATCAGAAATGAACTCCTTCATCTAGACTCCTTCATTTGCTGCTTCCGAAGCAGCTATGTACTCCGCTTCGCATGTAGATCCCGCCATGACGCTTTGTTTAGAATTGCACCAATTGACAGCTCCACCGTTCAATATAAACACATATCTGGTTTGCGATTTAGAATCGTCCGGATCAGTGTCAATGCTTGCATCGACGTAACCATTTACGACTAGCTCTTTGTCACTTCCATAAACGAGAAGCATATCCTTAGTCCTTTTCCGGTATTTCAGGATATTCTTGACCGCTGTCCAGTGATCCACTCCTAGATTACTTTGGTACCTTCCTGCTAAACTTATTCCTAAGCATACATCAGGTCTGGTACACAGCATAGCATACATGATAGAGCCTATGGCTGAAGCATAGGGGACATCTTTCATTTTCTCTCTATCTTCTGTTGTGGTCGGGCATTGAGTCTGACTCAACTTCACGCCTTGTAATACATGCAAGAACCCTTTCTTTGCATGATCCATTTTGAAAATTTTCAAAACTTTATCAAGGTATGTGCTTTGTGAAAGTCCAATTAAGCATCTTGATCTATCTCTATAGATCTTGATGCCCAATATGTAAGCAGCTTCATCGAGGTCTTTCATCGAAAAACATTTATTCAAGTATCCCTTTATGCTATCCAAAAATTCTATATCATTTCCAATCAACAATATGTCGTCCACATATAATATCAGAAATGCTACAGAGCTCCCACTCGCTTTCTTGTAAATACAGGCTTCTCCAAAAGTCTGTATAAAACCATATGCTTTGATCACACTATCAAAGCGTTTATTCCAACTCCGAGAGGCTTGCACGAGTCCATAAATGGATCGCTGGAGCTTGCATACTTTGTTAGCACCTTTTGGATCAACAAAACCTTCCGGTTGCATCATATACAACTCTTCTTCCAGAAATCCATTCAGGAATGCAGTTTTGACATCCATTTGCCATATTTCATAATCATAAAATGCGGCAATTGCTAACATGATTCGGACAGACTTAAGCATCGCTACGGGTGAGAAAGTCTCATCGTAGTCAACCCCTTGAACTAGTCAAAAATCTTTCTCAACAAGTCGAGCTTTGTAGATAGTTATATTACCATCAACGTCAGTCTTCTTCTTGAAGATCCATTTATTCTCGATGGCTTGCCGATCATCCGGCAAGTCAACCAAAGTCCATACTTTGTTCTCATACATGGATCCCATCTCAGATTTCATGGCCTCAAGCCATTATGCGGAATCTGGGCTCATCATCGCTTCCTCATAGTTTGTAGGTTGATGGTCAAGTAACATGACTTCCAGAATAGGATTACCGTACCACTCTGGTGCGGATCTTACTCTGGTTGACCTACGTGGTTTGGTAGTAACTTGATCTGAAGTTTCATTATCAATATCATTAGCTTCCTCACTGATTGGTGTAGTTGTCACAGGAACCAATTCTTGTGATGAACTACTTTCCAATAAGGGAGTAGGTACAGTTACCTCATCAAGTTCTACTTTCCTCCCACTCACTTCTTTCGAGAGAAACTCCTTCTCTAGAAAGGATCTGAATTTCGCAACAAAAGTCTTGCCTTCAGATCTGTGATAGAAGGTATACCAATAGTCTCTTTTGGGTATCCTATGAAGACACATTTCTCCGATTTGGGTTCGAGCTTATCTGGTTGAAGTTTCTTCACATAAGCATCGCAGCCCCAAACTTTAAGAAGCGACAACTTTGGTTTCTTGCCAAACCACAGTTCATAAGGCGTCGTCTCAACGGATTTTGATGGTGCCCTATTTAACATGAATGCGGCCGTCTCTAAAGCATAACCCCAAAACGATAGCGGTAAATCAGTAAGAGACATCATAGATCGCACCATATCTAGCAAAGTACGATTATGACGTTCGGACACACCATTTATTTGTAGTGTTCCGGGTGGCGTGAGTTGCGAAACTATTCCACATTGTTTCAAATGTAAACCAAACTCGTAACTCAAATATTCTCCTCCACGATCAGATCATAGAAACTTTATTTTCTTGTTACGATGATTTTCCACTTCATTCTGAAATTCTTTGAACTTTTCAAATGTTTCAGACTTATGTTTCATCAAGTAGATATACCCATATCTGCTCAAATCATCTGTGAAGGTGAGAAAATAACGATACCCGCCGCGAGCCTCAACATTCATTGGACCACCCACATCGGTATGTATGATTTCCAATAAATCAGTTGCTCGCTCCATAGTTCCGGAGAATGGCGTTTTGGTCATCTTGCCCATGAGGCACGGTTCGCAAGTACCAAGTGATTCATAATCAAGTGATTCCAGAAGTCCATCGGTATGGAGTTTCTTCATGCGCTTTACACCAATATGACCCAAACGGCAGTGCCACAAATAAGTTGCACTATCATTATCAACTCTGCATCTTTTGACTTCAATATTATGAATATGTGTATCACTACTATCGAAATTTAATAAAAATAGACCACTCTTCAAGGGTGCATGACCATAAAAGATATTACTCATATAAATAGAACAACCATTATTCTCTGATTTAAATGAATAACCGTCTCGCATCAAACAAGATTCAGATATAATGTTCATGCTCAACGCTGGCACCAAATAACAATTATTCAGGTCTAAAACTAATCCCGAAGGTAGATGTAGAGGCACTACTAGGGAAAAGCCTATACACAGAATCTTACCAGCAGCGCTCTTCAAAATACCACGCTACTGCTATTTCGCAGCAGCGCGTGTCACCAAAACGCGCTGCTGACAGGAAAATAGCAATAGCGCATCCACCGCATACAGCGCTACTACTATAGTTGCCATGACCTCGCCCCCCCCACTAGTTATAGCAGTAGCGCACTTTACTAAACAACGCTACTGCTATTCAGGTTAGCTGTAGCGCATTTTGGCAAACGCGCTACAACTATCCCTACCTTATCCCCACGCGCACGACCGGCTCTCTCACTCACACTCTCACTCTCGCCCGCGTAACCGTCGTCGTGCGTCGCCGCCGCCGCCTTCGTCCGTCCGCCGCCGAGGTACTCCCCTCCTTCCGTCCCTCCTCCATCCTTCTCGCACATCCTCCCTCCGCCTGCGGCCGCCCCTCCCTCCTCCGTCGCCGCCCTCCTCCCTCCGCCTGCGGCCGCCCCTCCTCCCTCCTCCGCCGGCAGCCCTCCTCCCACCGCCCTCGACCTCGCCGCCCCTAGCTACCTCTCCGTCGCCCCCCACCCCCTGCCACTAGTTAGTACTAGATTTAGTAGTAGTAGATGTTAATTTAGGGTTAGCTAGTACTAGATGTTGCTTAGTTAGTACTAGATTTTTAGTAGTAGTAGTGGTAGTTGAACTACTTTAGTTGTAGTTGAACTAGTTTATTAAGTAAATTAATAAACTAGTTGAACTGGTTGAATTAACAGAACTAATCTATTTTTAGTAAGATAATTAATATAACTAGTTGAACTACTTTATTTTTAGAAAGAACTAGTTTTTTTCTATTTATAGTAAGTTTATATTTAGTAAGAACTAGTTGAATTAATAAAACTACTTGAACATGTCATATTTGTTGTTATTTTTTAGTTTAACCAATTATTCGGGATGTATTAGTGATAACTTATATGGTTTCAGGTGACCTCCGTCGTCCCCGTCACTGACCCCCTCCGACATCCCCGCCGTCGTCCCAGTCACCGACCCCCTCCGACATCGAGGTGAGACCAGCCAAATATCCTTGTATATCTTGTGTTGTTGCTCAAATAGGATATGTGGTTGCCCAAGTGGCCGTTCATGTTCAGTTTACATCTCCGAGTGGCCTATGTTTTGACGGAGTGTTGATTAATTTCCGTTCCGGCAAATTTCAGGCGCTCGATATGTCCTTTTTTAGCAAAGGTCATGCCGGATTTTGTCGTCAATTCTGGCATGACTTGTGCTAGAATATGTACAAGTTTAATCTTTGAATTATGATTGTAAGAAATGTCGTACTTGGATGACGACGGTCTCCTGGGGGAGTGTAGCTGGTGCCACGACGATCGAGGTATGTGCGACAGATTCGTTCGGCTGGACGAAGATCGGCGCTTCAGCATTAAGCTCGAGGAGACCTTCGATTGTGAAATGGTACGCAACAACGACAAGTGTTTTTTTCGTAATTAAGCATGACTTCAACTATTTCAATGTCTAATTTTCATATTTTACAATTCGACTAGCTTATCCCATGCCATGCAAGACGCTATGTCTTGGAGAGGATGGGTTTTGAAGACCATGAAAATTTCGAAACAAAGAAAATACACCTAAGGACCCATCATGATATGGATTTTGAAGTAAATCTGTGCAATGCTCAGAGCGTAACCCATTTTGGTTGCCAAAATTGGGAAGCACTTTGCAAAATGTATGGTTTTTATGAGGGTATGATTGTCACCATGGATCTTGCTGATTTGCTGATCCTGACAGCGAGGAAGACAATATGGACATTTGGGTCCTTGTTGATACGCTTCCGATTGTACCGCTATGTGAGTTTCTCAAACATAGTTATTAACTAATTTATCTTGTTTATTTCAAAATAGTTGATAGCTTATTTCCATTGACAGCTTATTTTGATTCTTCAAAGACTGTGCGGAAGATGGTAGATAAAACCCACTACACCGATGGCACCGAATTAACGTATAAGGAGAAAAATTATCTGATCGCATTTTGTACTCTTCTTGAGAATTACAATGACTATTATCGAACTCCTCCAAATTATGGTGAATACGTGCCACTAGTGCATGTGTTGAACCACGATAACTTCTCTGGAGATACCCTGGTAAGATTTTTTACTATTACGACATCCGTGCATCTTTTGCATACTTCTAAAACTAGTACATCATTGCTAACTACGAAGTTATTATTATGTTTTTCAACAGAAACTCCCGATGGATTGTGTGCCTCATCTGATGTCTCTGCATGGTCACCTCTCAGTTCTGAACATACTGCCAGGTAAATCTACGGAGCTCACGTGTGCATATCGGATTTCTAAAACCCGTGAACACATGATCATCAAAGAATGGAAGAAATGTATGGACATTCGCAAGGAGGTTCTTGGAAGTAACATTCAGTGAAAGGCAAGAATTGGAGACAGGCTAATCTCCATTCTCCATAATGGAGAGTCAGGGGCTATCTTGTTTTTTGCTTTTTACCTTAGAAAATGTAGTAGGTCTTAATCGAATGTAATAGGTCCTATGAGGTACAATATGTTTATTATGTGGTAATGTGGTAGAGTTGATAATGATGATCTTGAGGAGGTGTTATGTGATGTCAATGATGAAAATGATGATATTGAGGAGGTGTTATATGACAATGATGTATTATGATGCTAAGTTGTTAATGATATGATGATGATGATATTATTATATCATTGGGTGAAAGAACCGCGGATTAGTTTCAAGTGGATGGACATCCACTTGAAACTAGTCCACGGTTCTTTCACCCCATGATGTAATAACTCATTATGATGTAAAAACAATCTCTAAATTCCTGTTGTATGAAAACTTGTGTAAAGGTGTATGAATACAACATGAAAAAGAAAAGAAATAAAATACTAAATAATAGTAGTAGCGCGGATGAGGAGAAGCGCTACTACTAATTACCAGTAGCGATGTTCTAAAGAAGCGCTGCTACTAAGTCAATTTAGCAGTAGCATGGGTCAAGACGCGCTATTGCTAAGCATTAGCTGTAGCGCCTTATCAGTAGCGCTCCTGCCCGCGCTACTGATAGGCCCAAAACCCGCGCTGCTGCTAGGCTTTTCCCTAGTAGTGAGGTAGCGTGCAGACCACGACCACATCGACTTTGGAACCATTTCCCACGCGCATTGTCACCTCGTCATTAGCCAATCTTTGCTTAATCCGTAGTCTCTGTTCGTGTTGCAAATATTAGCAACAGAACCCGTATCAAACACCCAGGTGCTACTATGAGAATTCGTAAGGTACACATCAATAACATGTATATCACATATACCTTTGTTCACCTTGCCATCCTTCTTATCTGCCAAATACTTGGGGCAGTTCCGCTTCCAGTGTCCAGTCTGCTTGCAGTAGAAGCACTCAGTCTCAGGCTTAGGTCCAGATTTGGGTTTCTTTTCTTGAGCAGCAACTTGCTTGCTGTTCTTCTTGAAGTTCCCCTTCTTCTTCCCTTTACCCTTTTTCTTGAAACTGATGGTCTTATTGACCATCAACACTTGATGCTCCTTCTTGATTTCTACCTCCGCAGCCTTTAGCATTGCGAAGAGCTCGGGAATAGTCTTGTCCATCCCTTGCATATTATAGTTCATCACGAAGCTCTTGTAGCTTGGTGGCAGTGATTGAAGAATTTTGTCAATGACACTATCATCAGGAAGATAAACTCCCAGTTCAATCAAGTGATTATTATACCCAGACATTTTGAGTATTTGTTCACTGACAGAACTATTCTCCTCCATCTTGCAGCTATAGTACTTATTGGAGACTTCATATCTCTCAATCAGGGCATTTGCTTGAAATATTAACTTCAACTCCTGGAACATCTCATATGCTCCATGACGTTCAAAACGTCGTTCAAGTCCTGGTTGTAAGCCATAAAGCATGGCACACTGAACTATCGAGTAGTCATCAGCTTTGCTCTGCCAGACGTTCTTAACATCGTCAGTTGCATCTGCAGCAGGCCTGGCACCCAGCGGTGCTTCTAGGACGTAATTCTTTTGTGCAGCAATGAGGGTAATCCTCAGGTTACGGACCCAGTCCATGTAATTGCTACCATCAACTTTCAATTTAGCTTTCTCAAGGAATGCATTAAAATTCAACGGAACAACAGCACGAGCCATCTATCTACAACAAACATAGACAAGCAAAATACTATGAGGTACTAAGTTCATGTTAAATTTAAGTTCAATTAATCATATTACTAAAGAACTCCCACTTATACAGACATCTCTCTAGTCATCTAAGTGATCACGTGATCCACATCAACTAAACCATGTCCGATCATCACGTGAGATGGAGTAGTTTTCAATGGTGAACATCACTATGTTGATCATATCTACTATATGATTCACGTTCTACCTTTCGGTCTCCGTGTTCCGAGGCCATATCTGTATATGCTAGGCTCGTCAAGTTTAACCTGAGTATTCCGTGTGTGCAACTGTTTTGCACCCGTTGTATTTGAACGTAGAGCCTATCACACCCGATCATCACGTGGTGTCTCAGCACGAAGAATTTTCGCAACGATGCATACTCAGGGAGAACACTTCTTGATAATTAGTGAGAGATCATCTTAAAATGCTACCGTCAATCAAAGCAAGATAAGATGCATAAAGGATAAACATCACATGCAATTAATATAAGTGATATGATATGGCCATCATCATCTTGTGCTTGTGATCTCCATCTCCGAAGCACCATCGTGATCACCATCGTCACCGGCGCGACACCTTGATCTCCATCGTAGAATCGTTGTTGTTATTCCATCTATTGCTTCTACGACTATCGCTACCGCGATAAAGTAAAGCAATTACAGGGCGTTTGCATTTCATACAATAAAGCGACAACTATATGGCTCCTGCCAGTTGCCGATCACTTCGGTTACAAAACATGATCATCTCATACAATAAAATATAGCATAACGTCTTGACCATATCACATCACAACATGCCCTGCAAAAACAAGTTAGACGTCCTCTACTTTGTTGTTGCAAATTTTACGTGACTGCTACGGGCTGAGCAAGAACCGTTCTTACCTATGCATCAAAACCACAATGATAGTTCGTCAAGTTAGTGCTGTTTTAACCTTCGCAAGGACCAGGCGTAGCCACACTCGGTTCAACTAAAGTTGGAGAAACAGACACCCGCCAGCCACCTGTGTGCAAAGCACATCGGTAGAACCAGTCTCGCGTACGTACGCGTAATGTCGGTCCGGGCCGCTTCATCCAACAATACCGCCGAACCAAAGTATGACATGCTGGTAAGCAGTATGACTTGTATCACCCACAACTCACTTGTGTTCTACTCATGCATATAACATCTACGCATAAAACCTGGCTCTGATACCACTGTTGGGAACGTAGTAATTTCAAAAAAAAAATCCTACGCACACGCAAGATCATGGTGATGCATAGCAATGAGAGGGGAGAGTGTTATCCACGTACCCTCGAAGACCGAAAGTGGAAGCGTTAGAACAACACGGTTGATGTAGTCGTACGGCTTCATGGCCCGACCGATCAAGCACCGAAACTATGGCACCTCCGAGTTCTAGCACACGTTCAGCTCGATGGCGTTCCCCGTACTCCGATCCAGCAGAATGTTGGGGAAGACTTTCATCAGCATGACGGCGTGGTGACGATCTTTATGTTCTACCGTTGCAGGGCTTCGCCTAAGCACCGCTATAATATTATCGAGGAGAACTATGGTGGAGGGGGGCACTGCACACGGCTAAGAGATCAAGAGATCAATAGTCCTTAAAGGAGTGGAGGAGGGGGCCGGCCAAGTGGGGTGGTGCGCCCTAGGGGGGAGTCCAACCCCCACTGGGAGTAGGACTCCCCCCTTTTCTATTAGGAGAGGGAGAGGGAATGAAGAGGAGGGAGGGAAGAAGGAAAGGGGGGGTCCACTCCCAATTAGGATTGGGCTTGGGGGGGTGCGCCCCCTCCTTTGCACACACACACACACACATATTGGCCGAGGATAGTCAGTTTTAGAACCAACAAGGGAAAATGAAATTAAGGACTATACATACAGTCAAGAGGAATATTAGGATGGGCATCCGAGACTTATTCCTAAGGTATTATACAATGTGTGACAGGGAAATTTTTAAGGGTTCATCCACGCACATAGCAGCAAGAAAGAACTACTAAGAAAAAAAAGACGCACGCATTCTTCCGGAATTAATACATACGGACAAGTGGTGAATCACTCAACAATACATTACAATAGATTAAGCCAACTAGAAACGACTGGCTTGCATGTGCTGAACTAGATACACTGAGATATGAAAACGTGAAACTGAAATACCTAGAATCATGAACTGAATTTTTTTAGCCTCCCACAAGGTCACTGGCCGTGGTGGGGTGTTATCCAGCCGTGAAGTACGACACCACGACGGCTAACACTATGTAGCGTAGATCACAATCATGATTTCCGGCAAAAAGCTTTTTGCCTAATCCGTGGCAAAAAACTACCAAGTGTCGAAACCGGCCGCTTCGCTCGTGCTAAGCACCAAACTGACCGGCCGGGCCCACATTTCAGGTGCCACGCTGGCCAACCGACGCTCGCCGCACGTTAACGACCGTTAACGGCGCGTCTGCGGTCGGAAACGGCAGCTGTCGGTCGGAACAGTCAAAGATCAGATCCAATCCATTCCCCTCTCACACTTCACTCTCTCCCTCCTCTCCCTCTGTCCTCTGTCTGACCTAGGTTGCGGCCGCTATGGCGCCGGTGATTCTGGATGGGGGCGGCGGCGATATGGGTGGCGGCGTGGGTGGCGGCGATGGCGGCGATATGGGTGGTGGCGTGGGCGGCGGCGACGGCGGCGGCGGTGGCACAAGTTTGGACGTTGTTGGCTCATTCTCTGAAGTGGATAACTGGTTGGGGAGCAGCAGCTACGCGACGCGGGCAGGGTTGCAACAGTCGAAGGCACCGGTCGCTCAGTCATCGCCGGCGCCTGGATGTTCTATGGGTGGCAGATATGGAGAATCTCTTGCTTAAAAGTGGTAGTTTTCTTCAATCTGTCAAATTAGTGAGAGTATGTTTCTGTTAGTTGAACGTGTACAACAAACTTTGTTGCACCTCTAGTTGTGTCAATTTCAATTCAATTGATGAGCACATATTTGTGCAGTTTGGCTGAGCAGAAGTGGGAGATATGGTTTCATTTAGAAGGAAGAAACCCTGTGAAAAGGGTTATATATGAGACAGACATTTCTTTTCTTACTCTACAATCACTCATTGCTAGTGAAGGTTATGGGGAGAGTGATTACATGTACTATGTGAAGGAGGAGAAAATTGGATCTGAAAGGGTAAAGTATTTAGGTAATGAAGCTAGTGTTCATGAAATGTTGGAGTTTTTTCATCATGTCAAGGTTGTGAACATAAGGGTTGTGAGAGATGTTGAACCTGGAATTAGTACACAGGCTAATCAGAATTACATGAACACTCAAGAGAGTTGTTGTGCGAAAAAGGTTGTGGAGCAATCTGAGCTTCAGAATCAGATAGATGATAGAAAGGCTCAGCTTGAGAGGAGTAGGATTCAAAGAGAGGCAGATTTGAACCACTTTGAGGGAGACACTGCAGTGTCTGAATTTTGTTCTGATGATTCAGTGAATTCAGATGGGAGTGCTGAAGTTGTTCAACAAATGGAAATAGAGTGTGCCTCTGAAGAGGATACAACATTGCAAAGTACTGCTATTGTGAAACATGTGAAGAA
Source organism: Triticum timopheevii (assembly GCA_963921465.1). Classification (NCBI taxonomy): domain Eukaryota; kingdom Viridiplantae; phylum Streptophyta; class Magnoliopsida; order Poales; family Poaceae; genus Triticum; species Triticum timopheevii. The sequence goes on from OY997272.1 coordinate 545,326,860, forward strand.
TCCTGGTCCAACTATCAGATGTCACAATGAGGTAGGGAAAAAATGTTTTGAAGATTGGTTTCCTAAAGTAGATGAGTTTTGTTTTGCTGGTGATGCATGCATAAGTGATGAGGAAGAAGAAGATGAAGTTGAACTACCATACCTCATGAAGAAGCCAAAGACAAAGAGTAGTAAGAAAAAGATGAAAGAAAGGGTATATTACCCCTCAATTCCCAATTCACATTTACTCTTGTTCAAGAGCTTGTGTTTTGATAGTGTTTACCAGTTCACAGAAGCATTAAGAGATTTTCATATAAGGACTTTGAGGTCTTTTCACTACCACAGGAACACTCCAATAAGAATTATTGTTTGGCGTTCACAGAGAGAGCATGGATGTGAATTTTACATGTGTGCCTCCAGGATAGCTCATGAAAGAGCATTTTGCATTAAGAAGTGTAACAGGAGCACACTTGTCCAGCATCAGCAGAGAACACAAAGGTTACTACTAAGTGTCTTTCCAAAGCAGTTGAGCCTTCTCTTAGAGCAGATCCTAGAGCACCTATGGATGCACTTATTAAAAATAGCAAAGTCAAGTTTTCAGTTGATGTATCAAAGAGTGTGGCCTATAGGGCAAGGAGGAAGGCTATTAAGGTTGTACAAGGTGACCAGAAGGAGCAGTACTATAGACTGAGGGACTACCTGCAAGCAGTTATTGATACAAACCCTGGTAGCAGGTGTATAGTTACAACATTTGAGAACCCAGAAAACCCTGCACCAACTCCTAGATTTAAGTACATGTTCTACTGCTTGCATGCATCAAAGCAAGGATTTCTTAATGGTTGCAGGCCCTTTATAGGTAAATATATAACTGCATTTTGTTCAAAATATCTTGTTGATAAATTTATGGTAGCTAGTTTGGGTATGGATGCAGGGCTTGATGGTTGCTTCATCAAGCTAACCACTGGACAACAAATTCTTGCAGCCACAGGAAGAGATGGCAACAATAATATCTACCCCATAGCCTTTGGTGTGGTTGATAAGGAAGATTCAGAGAGTTGGACATGGTTCCAAACCCAGCTAAGATGTTGCATTGGAAGTGGAAGCAAGTTTGGAACCTACACCATTATTTCTAACAAGAAAAGGGTATGCACCCTATCTTAGCCAGTAGTTCAGATATCTATTATTATTGCTAGCTTTATTTCTTTTTGTTCATGACCATGGTTATTAATTTACAATCAGGGTCTTCTTAAGGCTATAAATGAGGTGTTTCCTGATTCCCCTCAGGGATACTGCCTCAGGCACATATATGCAAATTTTCAGCCAGCTGGTTTCAGAGGAGGAGAACTAAAGAAGCTAGTAGATTAGGCTAGCTACTCATTCACCAAACATGGCCATGAATTAGCAATGGCAGAGCTTAAAGCAGAGTGTGAGGATGCCTAGAAGTGGCTTAAGAAAATTCCAAAGGAGAGTTGGTGTAGGTCTGCAATGGATTACAATTGCAAAACTGATCTTGTTGTGAACAACCTTAGTGAGGTTTTCAACAAAATGATCCTTGATGTTAGGGCCAGACCAATTAGGACTATGTTTGAAGGAATTAGGACTAAGCAGATAATCAAAAGGCAGAAGACTTGGGAAAAGACAGAGACCAGCAGGTGGATGATCACACCCAACTATTCAGAGAAACTAGAGGAGAATAAGAAGTATGCCAAATTTTGTGAGGCACATAGGGCTGGTCCTGACATCTGGCAAGTGTCTAGTGGTGAAAATCAGTATTGTGTGAACATAGCTACTAACTCATGTGACTGCAGGAGGTGGGACATGACAGGTGTGACATGCAGTCAAGCAATATAAGCAATGAGCAAACTTCACATGCACCCAGAGGACTATGTGTATGAATTTTTCAAAAAACCAGTATATATTGAAGCATACAAAGACATAGTGTACCCTGTCCCTGGTCCTGAATTCTGGCCTGACACCCATACTCAGGATATTGAGTCCCTAGTGTTCAAAGAAAAACTAGGCAAGAAACAGACAGCTAGGAGAAAGGGCCAGTTTGAGGTGCCTGCACCAAAGGACACAAGCAGGATGGGAACAATTACATGCAGCAATTGTGGTCTACAGGGCCATAGATATACAAACTATGGGAAAGCTCTGAAACCAAGTCTTGAGATGAGGAAGAACTTATACCAGGTCATTAAAAATGTTGCATTCTTTGTTTCATTATTTTAGGTCTGGTCTATTTACTAACTTGTTTAATTCTGTCATGCAGGAGAATATAGAAATTTTTAGGGGTTCCTCTAGTGCTACACATCCACCTCCACAACCACCACCTCAACACCAAACTTCATAGATGCCAGCCTCATCTGCTCCACCTCCTAAAGCAATGAGGAACAGAAAAACAACAGCAAATAAGAGAGGTTCAACATCAACAGTTTCAGCAGGAGCAGCCAGGTCTTCACCAGCACCTTTGACAGGATCGACACCAACAAGAGCTCCAAGAGGATCATCATCAACAAGAACATGAAATGCACCTAGACCATCCACTAGAGAACCAGGGATATTAGCAAGCAAGAGGAAGAGGAAACCTCCTAGCAAGTTTGCATCCTATTTCAATGCTAGTGGAAACTATTGAAACTCTGTTACTAAGTTTGTGTTCTGCTACTTAGTTTGATTGTATGGTACTAAGTTTGTGTTCTGCTACTAAATGTGTGTTGTGCTACTAGCCTGCTTAAATTCAGACATGTAAACTTGTGGACAATGTTGAATGTATGGTACTTATTTGTGCCCAATACCAATGGGCTAAGTGCTAGTGATTTGTTTTGATTTGTTTTAGTTTTTTTATTTTGCCATTTCTACAGGTGCATGTTTTAAATGTTTCAATTTGTTTTATTTGTTTTACTTTGCCATTTCTACATTTTAGAAAAATAAACTCTGTACAAAATAAGTCTAGCCTGGGGCTCGAACCCAGGACTAGTTGATTGTAACCATGCGTTCAATACCAATGAGCCACTACTAGGGAAAAGCCTATACACAGAATCTTACTAGTAGTGAGGGTTAAAAACTCTCGCTACTGCTACTTAGTAGTAGCGCAGGTTTTTAAACCTCGCTACTACTAAGTTGATAGCAGTAGCGCGGGTTTTAACCCTCGCTACTACTAAGCGGTCTCTACCGTGCCCCCCGGGACATGCCATAGTAGTAGCGTGGGTTTTTAAAACCTCGCTACTACTAAGTTTGATAGCAGTAGCGTTGGTTTTTAGCCCTCACTACTACTAAGTGGTGCCATAGTAGTAGCGAGGGGTTAAAAAACCGCGCTACTACTAAAGGTCCCATTTCAAACTCTACCCCCCCGCCAAGTGGATCGCCTTTTCAGTTTAAAAAAAATAAAAGAAAATGATGAAAATGTCAAAAAAAATAAAAGAAAATAAGTTTCCCATGTGATATGTGGTCTAGTTGTTGGGAAAATTTGCAAATATGAATTTCGACTTTATTTGCAAAATCTCTTGAGAATTTGTAAAAATGGGCATAACTTTTGCATACTAACTCGGATGAAAAAGTTTTTTATATGAAAAATCATCTACTCGAAAAGTTACATCCGAATTTAACCGGGGGAACCCCGTTAAACATTTTTAAAATCCTCAAAAACCTAACAGAAAAAAGTTACGGGGCTTTTAAGATCTGGAGGCAAAAAATTTCAAAAAAAAATCAGTTTTTTTAATTTTTGTTAAATCTGGTCAAACTATGGTCAAACTAATTATTCAAGAATATTCGTGTTACTAAATAATTATTTTAGTTTTTTTGAATTTTGGTCAAATCTGGTCAAACTGTGGTTAAATCTGGTCAAACTATGGTCAAACTGTGGTCAAACTAATTATTCAAGAAATATTAGTGTTACTAAATTTTTAGAACAATAGTTTCAAACTCAAATAGTGAAATGTGTGACTTCATGCTCAAGCTAAATTCTGAGGTTAATAGGATTGACATCTTACTATTGTCAGGAAAACAACAAGTGCAGACTTGGAAATGAGGGAGAATAGAACCGGGTAGTTAAGCGTGCTCAGGCTGGAGTAGTGAGAGGATGGGTGACCGTCCGGGAAGTTAGATGATTTGGAATGATGAGGGGTGATTAGAGATTAAATTGAGCAGCGATGATGGGTGATTAGAGATTTGAGGTTAAAATAATTCAGAAATTTGAAAATTAGTGAAAAAAATAGATTTTTTTTTTCAAAAAATTCAAAAAAAAACCCAGAGATTAGAGATTAGTAGTAGCGCGGGTTGGCACCCGCGCTACTACTAAAGGACGTAGTAGTAGCGCGGGTCGCACCCGCGCTACTGCTATACGTTAGCTGTAGCGCCTTATTAGTAGCGTCGGTCCCCGCGCTACTAATAGGCCCAAAACCCGCGCTGCTGCTAGGCTTTTCCCTAGTAGTGGGCTAGTGCTAGTGATTTGTTTGACTAGTGTCGGTGTCAAAACCAGCGGATCTCGGGTAGGGGGTCCCAAACTATGCGTCTAGGCGGATGGTAACAGGAGACAAGGGACACGATGTTTTTACCCAGGTTCGGGCCTTCTCGATGGAGGTAAAACCCTACTCCTGCTTGATTGATATTGATGATATGGGTAGTACAAGAGTGGATCTACCACGAGATCAAGGAGGCTAAACCCTATAAGCTAGCCTATGGTATGATTGTTGTAATGGTTGTTGTGTTGTCCTACGGACTAAAACCCTCCGGTTTATATAGACACCGGAGAGGGCTAGGGTTACACAGAGTCGGTTACAATGGTAGGAGATCTACATATCCGTATCGCCAAGCTTGCCTTCCACGCCAAGGAAAGTCCCATCCGGACATGGGACGGAGTCTTCAATCTTGTATCTTCGTAGTCTTGGAGTCCGGCGGACGATGATAGTCCGGCTGTCCGAACACCCCCTAGTCCAGGACTCCCTCAACTAGCATCGGCCAAACTTATTATATTTTGTTAGCCACGTCGTCTGTTCAGCATGCGTTGCGGCCGGCAGCGTGGTGAGCGTGCGTTGAGTAACACTAGCCGTTTCGGATTCTACGCCTTTAATACGTGTCCACCCACCACTCTCTCTGCTCACTCGCCCACTCGACGCTCGCACCGCCCACTCCACTTCCCCCTCTGTCCCATTGAAATCGCCGCCGACAACCACCCCCACCGCTGTCGCCATGGACTGGCAGCTGGCCATCGAAGATCTCGCCGGCAACAACCAGGATATGCGCGCGCAGTACACGGAGATCGCACGCTGGTTCCCAAGTCTGGCCTTGATGAGGAACTACGCCCGCGGCCTGGTGAAGGTGATGACAACTGCTGAAAAGCAGCGTGCCTTCCCTGCCAGCCGCACCGTCCCGCCGGCGACCATTCTGCTGTGGGCAATGCGCGAGGTGCAGCGCTCCCCCGACCCCAGGCAGCGCGCCCGATGGTGGATGTACCGCTCATCCACCACGCCGCCGGGCGCTGTGGATCACGTCACCAACGCCGTCCTCGCTCTCCCAGACCCAGTCAACAACGCCTACTGGGAGAGGCGCAATCCATGCGTCCTTGGGCCATCAGACGACTCTGACGACGAGTCTTCTAATGACGAGTCCTCTGACGATGATGAGGACGAGTCCTCTGATGACTCTGAGGACGAGGTGGATGAGGTCATCATCCTCTTCGACGATGAGCCTGAAGTGCAGCTGCTGGCTCCCGTCCTCGACACCGTAGAGGGGGACAGGAACCTCCCAATCCACGTGGATGCTGCCAGAGGTCGCCGATCTCCTAGACTGTGTCGCCTTGAAGCAAGAAGAAGATGGTGGCGAGGAAGATGTGGTGGAGCCGGCGCCGGGCAAGAAGAAGAGGGCGGCCGTGACTGCGGTGCGTCGCTCCCAGCGCCTGAAAATGCTGAAGAAGGAGGACTAAAATGCTGCCTTCGGTTAGTTCAATGCAAAAAAAAATCAGTTTTGTCAGTCCTGAACTTTCGTAAGTTCAGTAAGATCCTCGGTTCAGTTTCGTCAGCACTATCTATGTATGTATGCACTATGTTTAATACTACTTGCTATCTATGTCAAGCACTATGTTCAGTTTGAAACCAGTACTATCTATGTATGCAGGCACTATGTTTAGTACTACTTGCTATCTATGTCAGACTATGAATGCCAGTACTATCTATCTATGTCAGACTACTTGCTACTTGCTATCTATGTTAAGTTATTTGTCAGACTATCTAAGTTGGATATTGGCAACACTGAAAATGTAGCTTATCATTTCCAACTATGTCACTACTGTCAGTTATCCACACATAATATATGCAGAGCAAAAAAGCCTCATCATGGATAAAACATTCTTACTTACTTAACTTAGCATGAGTACTCACTTAGCATAGTAGGTCTTAACATAAAAGTCATTACATCATAGATAAAACCAACTAGTTCTTAAACCATACCATCTTGATTCAGGTTCTAAAAGCACATGAAACTTTCCCAAAATATACACCTAACATGCATGACATTCCAAGGTCAGCTATATATATATATAGGCCTACTAATTACTTAACCCGCACACCAAGCACTTCACTCATTCATAATTGCCTTGATCCTATCCAGCTTATCTTTGTTGGCATGCCCAGCATTGAGCAGATCAGCAATCAGATGTTCCAGCTTGTTCTTCTCTTGCTTAAGTAGGTCCCTGTCCCCCTCCACTTCCTTCATGGCCTTCCTCATGTTCTAAATGATATCTGCTTGGCTTTGAAGAATGCACCTTTGCTCCTTGGCAAGCTTCAGCTTTTCCATACTTAACTCAATCTTTGCCTGATCCTCAAGTTGTTTCTTTTTCTCATTTAGTTCGTTGATTGCCTGACTGGTATAGTTGATGTCATGTGACATCTTGCCATCTTGATAGTCAAAAAGCTTGGATACATCTTCCACCAACTGGCTGTAGTTGTTTGACAGGAAATCAATTTCCTTCTTAAGCTTGGCCACCTCTTTCTCATGGGCTTGTTTGTCCTTCACCCTCCCCAAGTTCTGCTCATGGTACTGAAGGAAATATGCCCTAGAGGCAATAATAAAGTTATTATTTATTTCCTTATTTCATGATAAATGTTTATTATTCATGCTATAATTGTATTAACCGGAAACATAATACATGTGTGAATACATAGACAAACATTGTGTCACTAGTACTTGACTAGCTCCTGAATCAAAGATGGTTAAGTTTCCTAGCCATAGACATGAGTTGTCATTTGATTAACGGGATCACATCATTAGGAGAATGATGTGATTGACTTGACCCATTCCGTTAGCTTAGCACTTGATCGTTTAGTATGTTGCTATTGCTTTCTTCATGACTTATACATGTTCCTATGACTATGAGATTATGCAACTCCTGTTTACCGGAGGAACACTTTGTGTGCTACCAAACATCACAACGTAACTGGGTGATTATAAAGGAGATCTACAGCTGTCTCCAAAGGTACATGTTGGGTTGGCGTATTTCGAGATTAGAATTTGTCACTCCGATTGTCGGAGAGGTATCTCTGGGCCCTCTCGGTAATGCACATCACTTAAGCCTTGCAAGCATTGCAACTAATGAGTTAGTTGCGGGACGATGTATTACGGAACGAGTAAAGAGACTTGTTGGTAACGATATTGAACTAGGTATTGAGATACCGACGATCGAATCTCGGGCAAGTAACATACCGATGACAAAGGGAACAACGTATGTTGTTATGCAGTCTGACCGATAAAGATCTTCGTAGAATATGTGGGAGCCAATATGAGCATCCAGGTTCCGCTATTGGTTATTGACCAGATACGTGTCTCGATCATGTCTACATAGTTCTCGAACCCATAGGGTCCGCACGCTTAAGGTTTCAATGACAGTTTTATTATGAGTTTATGAGTTTTGATGTACCGAAGGAGTTCGGAGTCCCGGATGAGATCGGGGACATGACGAGGAGTCTCGAAATGGTCGAGATGTAAAGATCGATATATTAGACGACTATATTCGGACTTCGGAAAGGTTCCGAGTGATTCGTGTATTTTTCGGAGTACCGGAGAGTTACGGGAATTCGCCGGGGACTATATGGGCCTTATTGGGCCATACGGGAATAGAGGAGAGAGGCCGAAAGGAAGGAGGCACGCAGCCCCCCTCTGGTCCGAATTGGACAAGGAGTGCAGCCCCCTTTTCCTTCCTCCTCTCCCCCTCTTTCCTTCTCTCCTACTCCAACAAGGAAGGGGGGGGAGTCCTACTCCCGGTGGGAGGAGGACTCCTCCTGGCGCGCCCCTCCTGGCCGGCCGACCCCCTTCCCCTGGCTCCTTTATATACGGGGGCAGGGGAGCACCTCTAGGACAACAACAATTGATCCCTTGGATCTCTTAGCCGTGTGCGGTGCCCCCTCCACCATAGTCCACCTCGGTAATATCGTAGCGGTGCTTAGGCGAAGCCCTGCGACGGTAGAACATCAAGATTGTCACCACGCCGTCGTGCTGACGGAACTCTCCCTCGACACTCGGCTGGATCGGAGTTCGAGGGACGTCATCGAGCTGAACGTGTGCTAGAACTCGGAGGTGCCTTAGTTTTGGTGCTTGATCGGTCGGGCTGTGAAGACGTACGACTACATCAACCGCGTTGTGCTAACGCTTCCGCTTACGGTCTATGAGGGTACGTGGACAACACTCTCCCCTCTCGTTGCTATGCATCACCATGATCTTGCGTGTGCGTAGGAAATTTTGAAATTACTACGTTCCCCAACAGTGGCAACCGAGCCTAGGTTTTATGCGTTAATTTTATATGCACGAGTAGAACACAAGTGAGTTGTGGGCGATGCAAGTCATACTGCTTACAAGCATGTCATACTTTGGTTCAGCGGTATTGTTGGATGAAGCGGCCCGGACTGACATTACGCGTACGATGCTACGATGGAGATCAAGGTGTCGCGCCGGTGACGATGGTGATCACGACGGTGCTTCGGAGATGGAGATCACAAGCACAAGATGATGATGGCCATATCATATCACTTATATTGATTGCATGTGATTTTTATCCTTTATGCATCTTATCTTGCTTTGATTGACGGTAGCATTTTAAGATGATCTATCACTAAAAATTATCAAGAAGTGTTCTCCCTAAGTATGCACCGTTGCGAAAGTTCTTCGTGCTGAGACACCACGTGATGATCGGGTGTGATAGGCTCTACGTTCAAATACAACGGGTGCAAAACAGTTGCACACGCAGAATACTCAGGTTAAACGTGACGAGCCTAGCATATAACAGATATGGCCTCGGAACACGGAGACCGAAAGGTCGAGCGTGAATCATATACACTATGGGAAACCGCGAATTTACCGTCAGGAGGCGTCTTTGCCGTCAGCTTTTCGTCGGGTAGACGGCAACGAGTGTGTTTGCCGTCATCACTAGACGGCAAAGAAAAACTGACGGTAAAATACACTTTGCCATCTGCAGAAAAAAACACAGACGACAAAGAGCTCACTTTGCCGTCTGCAACAAAAATCACAGACGGCAAAGAATCATTGCCGTATGTGTTTGTTTTGACAGACGGCAAAGTTTGTTTGCCGTCTGTATTTTTTTTCGCAGACGGCAAAGTGAGCTCTTTGCCATTTATATTTATTTTCGCAGACGGCAAAGAAGAAGCACATCACGCAGATCCATCACACGGATCGATGATTTGGCAATATCTCACACGCACATCTCACGCCGGCCGTCAGACGCGTGCCTCCACCCACTCCACGATGCACGCACCCCCACGAAAGACCCCACCCACGAGGCCACGACACTACCTGCCCCACCCACGATTCCCATCTCCCTCGTGCTCCCTCTTCTCTCCAACTCCCCGAGCAATAGCACGCCGTCGACGCGCCCTCTCCTGTGTCCTCCTCCCTCCTCCCTACTTCTCCTGCGAGCAGCCCCAGGCCGCCAGGAAACACCCACCCGCCCATCAGGCGCCACCGAGCTGCCGCACGCTTAGCGCCGTCCACCCGTCCCCAAGTCGCGGCCAGCACCGTCCGCCCGTCCCCAAGCCGCGGCCAGCGCCCGTCCGTACGCCGCCGCGCCCAGCACCATCCCTCCCGTCCGTCCGCCACCTCGCCAGCGCGCGTGAAGGTCCACCTCGCGAGCTCGTCCTCACCCGCCGGCCGCGCACCCGAGCCACGTGCTCCCTTCAAGCTCCTCCTCACCCGCCGGTCGTGCTTTCTGCCTCGCGAGCTCCGCCACTAGAGCAGCCGGGTGCTCCGCCGGTCGAGCACCGCCCATCTTCAATCTCCCTCACATGCCTCGTCGTGGCGTTGCAGCGAGTCAGCTCCGGAGCGCGGCTAGACTGGAGCGGACACGGCTGAGCAGGGCTGGGCGACAGCGCAGTGAGCAGAGCACGGCAGAGCAGTGCAGCAAGCATTGGGGCCGGGCGGCGGGGCGAACAGAGCACCGCAATGGAGAAGAAGGACCTGATTGATTTTTTACTTTTACTTTTTAGGGTCTTTTGTGTTAATTTCCAGGACTATTCTATAGCTTTAGTTTTTTCTTTTGGGGAAGCATTTTGTACTACACTATTATTGAATAAAAGCACTAGACACGCCCGAGCATTTGCCTATTAAAAGAAGCATAAGAAACATAGGCAGTGCACTACGTGCGTTGACCGCATTCCTCGGGAGCAACATTGATGTGTCTTTTTTTAATTTGACCCCTTTCTTTGCCGTCTATGATATACGAGGCTAACGACAAATACATGAATAGCTGATGGTAAAGATGTAGTATGGCAGACGGCAAAAGTAATTTTCTTTGCTGTCTGTGATTCATAAGGCTGACGGCAAAGTAGATTTGGCTGACGGCAAAGTCTTTGCCGTCTGTCTGATGAAAAGATGACGGCAAAGTATTCTTTGCCGACTTATCTTTGCCGTCTGCTTCCTGACGCAAAATCTTTGCCGTCTGGATTTTGGTCTTTGCCGTCTGTGATCTACAGACGGCAAATTAACTGTTTCCAGTAGTGATAGTAGATATGATCAACATAGTGATGTTCACCATTGAAAACTACTCCATCTCACGTGATGATCGGACATGGTTTAGTTGATTTGGATCACGTGATCACTTAGAGGATTAGATGGATGTCTATCTAAGTGGGAGTTCTTTAGTAATATGATTAAATGAACTTAAATTTATCATGAACTTAGTCTTGGTAGTATTTTGCAAATTATGTTGTAGATCAATAGCTTGCGTTGTTGCTTTCATATGTTAATTTTGATATGTTCCTAGAGAAAAACTATGTTGAAAAATGATAGTAGCAATAATGCGGATTGGATCCGTGATCTAAGGTTTATCCTCATTGCTGCACAGAACAATTATGTCCTTAATGCACCGCTAGGTGACAGACCTATTGCAGGAGCAGATGCAGACGTTATGAACGTTTGGCTAGCTCAATATGATGACTACTTGATAGTTTAGTGCACCATGCTTAATGGCTTAGAATCGGGACTTCAAACACGTTTTGAACGTCATGGACCATATGAGATGTTCAGGAGTTGAAGTTAATATTTCCAGCAAATACCTGAGTTGAGAGATATGAAGTCTCCAACAAGTTCTATAGCTAAAAGATGGAGGAGAATCGCTCAACTAGTAAGCATGTGCCCAGATTGTCTGGGTACTTCAATCACTTGAATCAAGTGGGAGTTAATCTTCCAGATAAGGTAGTGATTGACAGAGTTCTCTAGTCACCATCACCAAGTTAGTAGAACTTCGTGATGAACTATAGTATGCAAAGGATGACGAAAATGATTCCCGAGCTCTTCGTGATGTTGAAATCGACGAAGGTAGAAATCAAGAAAGAGCATCAAGTGTTGATGATTGACAAGACCATTAGTTTCAAGAAAAGGGCAAAGGGAAAGAAAGGGAAACTTCAAGTAGAATGGCAAACAAGTTGTCACTCCCATGATGAAGACCAAAGCTGGACCAAATCCTGAAACTGAGTGCTTACACTGCAAAGGAAATGGTCACTAGAAGCGGAAATGCCCTGAATATTTGGTGGATAAGAGGGATGGCAAAGTGAACAAGGGTATATTTTATATACAGGTTATTGATGTGTTCCTTACTAGTGTTTATAGTAGCCCCTGAGTATTTGATACTTGTTCGGTTGCTAAGATTAGTAACTCGAAACAGGAGTTACAGAATAAACAGAGACTAGTTGAAGGGGAAGTGACGATGGGTGTTGGAAGTAGTTCCAAGATTGATATGATCATCATCGCACACTCCCTATACTTTCGGGATTAGTGTTAAACCTAAATAAATGTTATTTGGCGTTCGTTGAGCATGAACATGATTTGTTCGTGTTTATTGCGATACGGTTATTCATTTAAAGTTAGAGAATAATTGTTATTCTGTTTACATGAATAAGACCTTCGATGGTCATACACCCAATGAACATAGTTTGTTGGATCTCGATCGTAGTGATACACATATTCATAATATTGATGCCAAAAGATGCAAAGTTAATAATGATAGTGCAACTTATTTGTGGCACTGCCGTTTGGGTCATATCGGTGTAAAGCGCATTAAGAAACTCAATAAAGATGGATTTTTGGAATCACTTGGTTATGAATCATTTGATGCTTGCGAACCGTGCCTTTTGGGCAAGATGACTAAAACTCCGTTCTCCGGAACAATGGAACAAGCTACTGACTTATTGGAAATAATACATACCGATGTATACGATCCAATGAGTGTTGATGCTCGTGGCAAGTATCGTTATTTTCTGACCTTCACAAGATGATTTGAGCAGATATGGGTATATCTACTTGATGAAACATAAGTCTGAAATAGTTGAAAGGTTCAAAGAATTTCAGAGTGAAGTGGAAAAATCATCGTAACAAGAAAATAAAATTTATGTGATCTGATCGCGGAGACGAATATTTGAGTTACGAGTTTGGTCTTCAATTAAAACAATGTGGAATAGTTTCACAGCTCACGCCACCTGGAACACCACAACGTTATGGTGTGTCCGAACATCGTAACCGCACTTTATTGGATATGGTGCCATCTATGATGTCTCTTACTGATTTACCATTATCGTTTTGGCGTTATGCATTAGAGACAACTGCGTTCACGTTAAAAGGGCACCATCTAAATCCGTTTAGACGACTCCATATGAACTATGGTTTAGCAGTAAACCTAAGCTATCGTTTCTTAAAGTTTGGAGTTGCGATGCTTATATGAAAAATGTTTTCAACCTAATAAGCTCGAATCCAAATCGGAGAAGTGCGTCTTCATAGAATACCCAAAGGAAACTGTTGGGTACACCTTCTATCACAGATCCGAAGGCAAGATATTCGTTGCGAAAAATGGATCCTTTCTAGAGAAGGAGTTTCTCTCGAAAGAAGTGAGTGGGAGGAAAGTAGAACTTGATGAGGTAACTGTACCTTCTCCCGAATTGGAAAATAGTTCATCACTGAAATCAGTTCCAGTGATTCCTACACTAATTAGTGAGGAAGCTAATGATGATGATCATGAAACTTCAGATCAAGTTACTACAGAACCTCGTAGGTCTTCCAGAGTACGGTCCGCACCAAAGTGGTACGGTAATCCTGTTCTGAAAGTCATGTTACTAGACCATGATAAACCTACGAACTATGAGGAAGTGATGATGAGCCCAGATTCCGCGAAATGGCTGGAGGCCATGAAATCTGAGATGGGATCCATGTATGAGAACAAAGTGTGGACTTTGGTGGACTTGCCCGATGATCGGCAAGCCATAGAAAATAAATGGATCTTCAAGAGGAAGACGGATGTTGATAGTAGTGTTACTATCTACAAAGCTCGACTTGTCGCAAAAAGGTTTTTCGACAAGTTCAAGGTGTTGAATATTATGAGATTTTCTCACTCGCATCGATGCTTAAGTCTGTCCGAATCATGTTAGCAATTGCCACATTTTATGAAATCTGGCAAATGGATGTCAAAACTGCATTCCTTAATAGTTTTCTTAAAGAAGAGTTGTATATGATGCAACCAGAAGGTTTTGTCAATCCTAAAGGTGCTAACAAAATGTGCAAGCTCCAGCAATCCATCTATGGACTGGTGCAAGCATCTCGGAGTTGGAATATATGCTTTGATAAGTTGATCAAAGCATATAGTTTTATACAGACTTGCGGTGAAGCCTGTATTTACAAGAAAGTGAGTGGGAGCACTACAGCATTTCTGATAAGTATATGTGAATGACATATTGTTGATCAAAAATAATGTAGAATTATTCTGCAAAGCATAAAGGAGTGTCTGAAAGGAGTTCTTCTTCAAAGAAAGACCTCGGTAAAGCTACTTACATATTGAGCATCAAGATCTATTGAGATAGATCAAGACGCTTGATAAGATTTTCAATGAGTACATACCTTGACAATATTTTGAAGTAGTTCAAAATGGAACAGTCAAAGAAAGAGTTCTTGCCTGTGTTGCAAAGGTACAAAATTGAGTAAGACTCAAATCCCGACCACGGCAGAAAATAGAAAGTGAATGAAAGTCATTCCCTATGCATCAGTCATAAGTTCTATAAAAGTATGCCATGCTATGGACCAGACCTATTGTATACTCTGCCCTGGTTTGGCAAGGGAGTACAATAGTGATCTAGAAGTAGATCACTGGACATTGGCCAGAATTATCCTTAGTGGAATAAGGATATGTTTCTCAATTATGGCGGTGACAAAAGGTTCGTCGTAAAGGGTTACGTCGATACAAGTTTTGGCACTGATCCAGATGACTCTAAGTCTTAATCTGGATACATATTGAAAGTGGGAGCAATTAGCTAGAGTAGCTCCGTGCAGAGCATTGTAGACATAGAATATTTGCAAAATACATATGGCTCTGAATATGACAGACTCGTTGACTAAGATTCTCTCACGAGCAAAACATGATCACACCTTAGTACTCTTTGGATGTTAATCACATAGCGATGTGAACTAGATTATTGACTCTAGTAAACCCTTTGGGTGTTGGTCACATGAAGATGTGAACTATGGATGTTAATCATATACAGATATGAATATTGGTGTTAAATCACATGGCGATGTGAACTAGATTATTGACTCTAGTGCAAGTGGGAGACTGAAGGAAATATGCCCTAGAGGCAATAATAAAGTTATTTTTTATTTCCTTATTTCATGATAAATGTTTATTATTCATGCTATAATTGTATTAACCAGAAACATAATACATGTGTGAATACATAGACAAACATAGTGTCACTAGTATGCCTCTACTTGACTAGCTCGTGAATCAAAGATGGTTAAGTTTCCTAGCCATAGATGTGAGTTGTCATTTGATTAACGGGATCACATCATTAGGAGAATGATGTGATTGACTTGACCCATTCCATTAGCTTAGCACTTGATCATTTAGTATGTTGCTATTGCTTTCTTCATGACTTATACATGTTCCTATGACTATGAGATTATGCAACTCTCATTTACCGGAGGAACACTTTGTGTGCTACCAAACATCACAACGTAACTGGGTGATTATAAAGGAGCTCTACAGGTGTCTCCAAAGGTACATGTTGGGTTGGCGTATTTCGAGATTAGGATTTGTCACTCTGATTGTCGGAGAGGTATCTCTGGGCCCTCTCGGTAATGCACATCACTTAAGCCTTGCAAGCATTACAACTAATGAGTTAGTTGCGGGATGATGTATTACGGAACGGGTAAAGAGACTTGCCGGTAACGAGATTGAACTAGGTATTGAGATACCGACGATCGAATCTCGGGCAAGTAACATACCGATGACAAAGGGAACAACGTATGTTGTTATGCGGTCTGACCGATAAATATCTTCGTAGAATATGTGGGAGCCAATATGAGCATCCAGGTTCCGCTATTGGTTATTGACCAGAGACGTGTCTCGGTCATGTCTACATAGTTCTCGAACCCGTAGGGTCTGCACGCTTAAGGTTTCGATGACAGTTTTATTATGAGTTTATGTTTTTTGATGTACCGAAGGAGTTCGGAGTCCCGGATGAGACCGGGGACATGACGAGGAGTCTCAAAATGGTCGAGATGTAAAGATCAATATATTGGACGACTATATTCGGACTTCGGAAAGGTTCTGAGTGATTCGGGTATTTTTCGGAGTACCAGAGAGTTAAGGGAATTCGCCGGGGAGTATATGGGCCTTATTGGGCCATACGGGAATAGAGGAGAGAGGCCGGAAGGAAGGAGGCACGCAGCCCCCCTCTGGTCCGATTTGGACAAGGGGTGCAGCCCCCTTTTCCTTCCTACTCTCCCCCTCTTTCCTTTTCTCCTACTCCAACAAGGAAGGGGGGGGAGTCCTACTCCCGGTGGGTGGAGGACTCCTCCTGGCGCGCCCCTCCTGGCCGGCCGACCCCCTCCCCCTGGCTCCTTTATATACTGGGGCAGGGGAGCACCTCTAGGACAACAACAATTGATCCCTTGGATCTCTTAGCCGTGTGCGGTGCACCCCTCCACCATAGTCCACCTCGATAATATCGTAGCAGTGCTTAGGCGAAGCCCTGCGACGGTAGAACATCAAGATCGTCACCACGCCGTCGTGCTGACGGAACTCTCCCTCGACACTCGGCTGGATCGGAGTTCGAGGGACGTCATCGAGCTGAACGTGTGCTAGAACTCGGAGGTGCCATAGTTTCGGTGCTTAATCGGTCGGGCCTTGAAGACGTATGACTACATCAACCGCGTTGTGCTAACGCTTCCGCTTACGGTGTACGAGGGTACGTGGACAACACTCTCCCCTCTCGTTGCTATGCATCACCATGATCTTGCGTGTGCGTAGGAAATTTTGAAATTACTACGTTCCCCAACAGTGGCATCCGAGCCTAGGTTTTATGTGTTGATGTTATATGCACGAGTAGAACACAAGTGAGTTGTGGGCGATATAAATCATACTGCTTACCAGCATGTCATACTTTGGTTCAGCGGTATTGTTGGATGAAGCGGACCGGACCGACATTACGCGTACGCTTACCCGAGACTGGTTTTACTGCCGTGCTTTGCACACAGGTGACTAGCGGGTGTCTGTTTCTCCAACTTTAGTTGAACCGAGTGTGGCTACGCCCGGTCCTTGCGAAGGTTAAAACAGCACTAACTTGACGAGCTATCGTTGTTGTTTTGATGCGTAGGTAAGAACGGTTCTTTCTCAGCCCATAGCAGCCACGTAAAATTTGCAACAACAAAGTAGAGGACGTCTAACTTGTTTTTGCAGGGCATGTTGTGATGTGATATGGTCAAGACGTGATGCTATATTTTATTGTATGAGATAATCATGTTTTGTAACCGAAGTTATCGGCAACTGGCAGGAGCCATATGGTTGTCGCTTTATTGTATGAAATGCAAACGCCCTGTAATTGCTTTACTTTATCACTAAGCGGTAGCGATAGTCATAGAAGCAATAGATGGCGTAACGACAACGATGCTACGATGGAGATCAAAGTGTCGCGCCGGTGACGATGGTGATCACGACGGTTCTTCGGAGGTGGAGATCACAAGCACAAGATGATGATGGCCCTATCATATCACTTATATTGATTGCATGTGATATTTATCCTTTATGCATCTTATCTTGCTTTGATTGATGGTAGCATTTTAAGATGATCTCTCACTAAAAATTATCAAGAAGTGTGTTCTCCCTGAGTATGCACCGTTGCGAAAGTTCTTCGTGCTGAGACACCACGTGATGATCGGGTGTGATAGGCTCTACGTTCAAATACAATGGGTGCAAAACAGTTGCACACGTGGAATACTCAGGTTAAACTTGACGAGCCTAGCATATAACAAATATGGCCTCGGAACACGGAGACCGAAAGGTCGAGCGTGAATCATATACACTACGGGAAACTGCTAATTTGCCGTCAGGAGGCGTCTTTGCCGTTAGCTTTTCGTCGGGCAGACGACAACGAGTGGGTTTGCTGTCATCACTAGACGGCAAACAAAAACTAACGGTAAAATACACTTTGCCGTTTGCAGAAAAAAACACAGACGGCAAAGAGCTCACTTTGCCGTCTGCAACAAAAATCACAGACGGCAAAGATTGTTTGCCGTCTGTATTTTTTTCCGCAGACGGCAAAGTGAGCTCTTTGCCGTTTATATTTATTTTCGCAGACGGCAAAGAAGAAGCACATCATGCGGATCCATCACACGGATCGATGATTTGGCAATATCTCACACGCACATCTCACGCCGGTTGTCGGACGTGTGCCTCCGCCCACTCCACGATGCACGCACCCCCACGTAAGCCCCCACCCACGAGGCCACGACACTACCTACCCCACCCACGATTCCCATCTCCCTCGTGCTCCCTCTTCTCTCCAACTCCCCGAGCAATAGCACGCCGTCGGCGCGCCCTCTCTTGTGTCCTGCTCCCTCCTTCCTACTTCTCCTGTGAGCAGCCCCAGGCCACCGGGAAACACCCGCCCGCCCATCAGGCGCCGCCGAGCTGCCACACGCTCAGCGCCGTCTGCCCGTCCCCAAGTCGCGGCCAGCACCGTACGCCCGTCCCCAAGCCGCGGCCAGCGCCCATCCGTACGCCGCCGCGCCCAGCACCATCCCTCCTGTCCATCCGCCACCTCGCCAGCGCGCGTAAAGGTTCACCTCGCGAGCTCGTCCTCACCCGCCCGCCGTGCGCACCACAGCTCCTCCGGCTGTGCGCACCACAGCTCCTCCGGCCGCGCACCCGAGCCATGTGCTCCCTTCGAGCTCCTCCTCACCCGCCGGTCGTGCTTTCTGCCTCGCTAGCTTCGCCACTAGAGCATCCGGGTGCTCCGCCGGTCGAGCACCGCCCATCTTCGATCTCCCTCGCATGCCTCGTCGTGGCGTTGGAGCGAGTCAGCTCCGGAGCGCGGCTAGACTGGAGCGGACACGGTTGAGCAGGGCTGGGCGACGACGCAGCGAGCAGAGCACGGCAGAGTAGTGAAGCAAGCATTGGGGCCGGGCGGCGGGGTGAACAGAGCACCGCAATGGAGAAGAAGGACCTGATTGATTTTTACTTTTACTTTTTAGGGTCCTTTGTGTTAATTTCCAGGACTATTCTATAGCTTTAGTTTTTTCTTTTGGGGAAGCATTTTGTACTGCACTATTATTGAATAAAAGCACTAGACACGCCCGAGCATTTGCCTATTAAAAGAAGCAGAAGAAACATAGATAGTGCACTATGTGCGTTGACCGCATTCCTCGGGAGCAACATTGATGTGTCTTTTTTTAATTTGACCCCTTTCTTTGCCGTCTGTGATATACGAGGCTAACGACAAATACATGAATAGCTGACAGTAAAGATGTAGTATGGCAGACGGCAAAAGTACTTTTCTTTGCCGTCTGTGATTCATAAGGCTGACGGCAAAGTAGATTTGGCTGACGGCAAAGTCTTTGCCGTCTGTCTGATGAAATGCTGACGGCAAAGTATTCTTTGCCGACTTATCTTTGCCGTCTGACTTTGCCGTCTGCTTCCTGACGGCAAAATCTTTGCCGTCTGGATTTTGGTCTTTGCCGTCTGTGATCTACAGACGGCAAATTAACTGTTTTCTGTAGTGATAGTAGATATGATCAACATAGTGATGTTCCCCATTGAAAACTACTCCATTTCACGTGATGATCGGACATGGTTTAGTTGATTTGGATCACATGATCACTTAGAGGATTAGAGGGATGTCTATCTAAGTGGGAGTTCTTTAGTAATATGATTAAATGAACTTAAATTTATCATGAACTTATTCCTGGTAGTATTTTGCAAATTATGTTGTAGATCAATAGCTTGCGTTGTTGCTTTCATATGTTAATTTTGATATGTTCCTAGAGAAAAACTATGTTGAAAAATGTTAGTAGCAATGATGCGGATTGGATCCGTGATCTAAGGTTTATGCTCATTCCTGCACAGAAGAATTATGTCCTTAATGCACCGCTAGGTGACAGACCTATTGCAGGAGCAGATGCAGACGTTATGAACGTTTGGCTAGCTCAATATGATGACTACTTGATAGTTTAGTGCACCATGCTTAACGGCTTAGAATCGGGACTTCAAAGACGTTTTGAACGTCATGGACCATATGAGATGTTCCAGGAGTTGAAGTTTATATTTCCAGCAAATACCCGAGTTGAGAGATATGAAGTCTCCAACAAGTTCTATAGCTAAAAGATGGAGGAGAATCGCTCAACTAGTGAGCATGTGCCCAGATTGTCTTGGTACTTCAATCGCTTGAATCAAGTGGGAGTTAATCTTCCAGATAAGATAGTGATTGACAGAGTTCTCTAGTCACCATCACCAAGTTAGTAGAACTTCGTGATGAACTATAGTATGCAAAGGATGACGAAAATGATTCCCGAGCTCTTCGTGATGTTGAAATTGACGAAGGTAGAAATCAAGAAAGAGCATCAAGTGTTGATGATTGACAAGACCACTAGTTTCAAGAAAAGGGCAAAGGGAAAGAAAGGGAAACTTCAAGTAGAATGGCAAACAAGTTGTCACTCCCGTGAAGAAGATCAAAGCTGGACCAAAGCCTGAAACTGAGTGCTTACACTGCAAAGGAAATGGTCACTAGAAGCGGAAATGCCCTGAATATTTGGTGGATAAGAAGGATGGCAAAGTGAACAAGGGTATATTTGATATACAGGTTATTGATGTGTGCCTTACTAGTGTTTATAGTAGCCCCTGAGTATTTGATACTTGTTCGGTTGCTAAGATTAGTAACTCGAAACAGGAGTTACAGAATAAACAGAGAGTAGTTGAAGGGGAAGTGATGATGGGTGTTGGAAGTAGTTCCAAGATTGATATGATCATCATCGCACACTCCCTATACTTTCGGGATTAGTGTTAAACCTAAATAAATGTTATTTGGCATTTGCGTTGAGCATGAACATGATTTGATCGTGTTTATTGCGATACGGTTATTCATTTAAAGTTAGAGAATTATCGTTATTTTGTTTACATGAATAAGACCTTCGATGGTCATACACCCAATGAACATAGTTTGTTGGATCTCAATCGTAGTGATACACATATTCATAATATTGATGCCAAAAGATGCAAAGTTAATAATGATAGTGCAACTTATTTGTGGCACTGCCGTTTGGGTCATATCGGTGTAAAGCACATTAAGAAACTCAATAAAGATGGATTTTTGGAATCACTTGGTTATGAATCATTTGATGCTTGCGAACCATGACTTTTGGGCTAGATGACTAAAACTCCGTTCTCCGGAACAATGGAACAAGCAACTGACTTATTGGAAATAATACATAGCGATGTATGCGATCCAATGAGTGTTGATGCTCGTGGCAAGTATCATTATTTTCTGACCTTCACAAGATGATTTGAGCAGATATGGGTATATCTACTTGATGAAACATAAGTCTGAAATAGTTGAAAGGTTCAAAGAATTTCAAAGTGAAGTGGAAAAATCATCGTTACAAGAAAATAAATTTCTGCGATCTGATCGCGGGACGAATATTTGAGTTACGAGTTTGGTCTTCAATTAAATCAATGTGGAATAGTTTCACAGCTCACGCCACCTGGAACACCACAACGTTATGGTGTGTCCTAACGTCGTAACCGCACTTTATTGGATATGGTGCGATCTATGATGTCTCTTACCGATTTACCATTATCGTTTTGGGGTTATGCATTAGAGACAGCTGCGTTCACGTTAAAAGGGCACCATCTAAATCCGTTGAGATGACACCATATGAACTATGGTTTAGCAGTAAACCTAAGTTGTCGTTTCTTAAAGTTTGGAGTTGCGATGCTTATATGAAAAAGGTTTTCAACCTAATAAGCTCCAACCCAAATCGGAGAAGTGCGTCTTCATAGAATACCCAAAGGAAACTGTTGGGTACACCTTCTATCACAGATCCGAAGGCAAGATATTCGTTGCGAAAAATGGATCCTTTCTAGAGAAGGAGTTTCTCTCGAAAGAAGTGAGTGGGAGGAAAGTAGAACTTGATGAGGTAACTGTACCTTCTCCCGAATTGGAAAATAGTTCATCACTGAAATCAGTTCCAGTGGTTCCTACACTAATTAGTGAGGAAGCTAATGATGATGATCATGAAACTTCAGATCAAGTTACTACAGAACCTCGTAGGTCTTCCGGAGTACGGTCCGCACCAAAGTGGTATGGTAATCCTGTTCTGAAAGTCATGTTACTAGACCATGATAAACCTACGAACTATGAGGAAGCGATGATGAGCCCAGATTCCGCGAAATGGCTGGAGGCCATGAAATCTGAGATGGGATCCATGTATGAGAACAAAGTGTGGACTTTGGTGGACTTGCCCGATGATCGGCAAGCCATAGAAAATAAATGGATCTTCAAGAGGAAGACGGACGTTGATAGTAGTGTTACTATCTACAAAGCTCGACTTATCGCAAAAAGGTTTTTCGACAAGTTCAAGGTGTTGAATATTATGAGATTTTCTCACTCGCATCGATGCTTAAGTCTGTCCGAATCATGTTAGCAATTGCCATATTTTATGAAATCTGGCAAATGGATGTCAAAACTGCATTCCTTAATAGTTTTCTTAAAGAAGAGTTGTATATGATGCAACCAGAAGGTTTTGTCAATCCTAAAGGTGCTAACAAAATGTGCAAGCTCCAGCAATCCATCTATGGACTGGTGCAAGCATCTCGGAGTTGGAATATATGCTTTGATAAGTTGATCAAAGCATATAGTTTTATACAGACTTGCGGTGAAGCCTGTATTTACAAGAAAGTGAGTGGGAGCACTACAGCATTTCTGATAAGTATATGTGAATGACATATTGTTGATCAAAAATAATGTAGAATTATTCTACAAAGCATAAAGGAGTGTCTGAAAGGAGTTTTTTTTCAAAGAAAGACCTCGGTAAAGCTACTTACATATTGAGCATCAAGATCTATTGAGATAGATCAAGACGCTTGATAAGATTTTCAATGAGTACATACCTTGACAATATTTTGAAGTAGTTCAAAATGGAACAGTCAGAGAAAGAGTTCTTGCCTGTGTTGAAAAGGTACAAAATTGAGTAAGACTCAAATCCTGACCACGGCAGAAAATAGAAAGTGAATGAAAGTCATTCCCTATGCATCAGTCATAAGTTCTATAAAAGTATGCCATGCTATGGACCAGACCTATTGTATACTCTGCCCTGGTTTGGCAAGGGAGTACAATAGTGATCTAGAAGTAGATCACTGGACATTGGTCAGAATTATCCTTAGTGGAATAAGGATATGTTTCTCAATTATGGAGGTGACAAAAGGTTCGTCGTAAAGGGTTACGTCGATACACGTTTTGGCATTGATCCAGATGACTCTAAGTCTTAATCTGGATACATATTGAAAGTGGGAGCAATTAGCTAGAGTAGCTCCGTGCAGAGCATTGTAGACATAGAATATTTGCAAAATACATATGGCTCTGAATATGACAGACCCGTTGACTAAGATTCTCTCACGAGCAAAACATGATCACACCTTAGTACTCTTTGGGTGTTAATCACATAGCGATGTGAACTAGATTATTGACTCTGGTAAACCCTTTGGGTGTTGGTCACATGAAGATGTGAACTATGGGTGTTAATCATATACAGATATGAATATTGGTGTTAAATCACATGGCGATGTGAACTAGATTATTGACTCTAGTGCAAGTGGGAGACTGAAGGAAATATGCCCTAGAGGCAATAATAAAGTTATTATTTATTTCCTTATTTCATGATAAATGTTTATTATTCATGCTATAATTGTATTAACCGGAAACATAATACATGTGTGAATACATAGACAAACATAGTGTCACTAGTATGCCTCTACTTGACTAGCTCGTGAATCAAAGATGGTTAAGTTTCCTAGCCATAGACATGAGTTGTCATTTGATTAATGGGATCACATCATTAGGAGAATGATGTGATTGACTTGACCCATTCCGTTAGCTTAGCACTTGATCGTTTAGTATGTTGCTATTGCTTTCTTCATGACTTATACATGTTCCTATGACTATGAGATTATGCAACTATCATTTACCGGAGGAACACTTTGTGTGCTACCAAACATCACAACGTAACTGGGTGATTATAAAGGAGCTCTACAGGTGTCTCCAAAGGTACATGTTGGGTTGGCGTATTTCGAGATTAGGATTTGTCACTCCGATTGTCGGAGAGGTATCTCTGGGCCCTCTCGGTAATGCACATCACTTAAGCCTTGCAAGCATTGCAACTAATGAGTTAGTTGCGGGATGATGTATTACGGAACGAGTAAAGAGACTCGCCGGTAACGAGATTGAACTAGGTATTGAGATACCGACGAACATACCGATGACAAAGGGAACAACGTATGTTGTTATGCGGTCTGACTGATAAAGATCTTCGTAGAATATGTCGGAGCCAATATGAGCATCCAGGTTCCGCTATTGGTTATTGACCAGAGACGTGTCTCGGTCATGTCTACATAGTTCTCGAACCCGTAGGGTTCGCACGCTTAAGGTTTCGATGACAGTTTTATTATGAGTTTATGAGTTTTGATGTACCGAAGGAGTTCGGAGTCCCGAATGAGATCGGGGACATGACGAGGAGTCTCGAAATGGTCAAGACGTAAAGATCGATATATTGGACGACTATATTCGGACTTCTGAAAGGTTCCAAGTGATTCGGGTATTTTTTGGAGTACCGGAGAGTTACGGGAATTCGCCGGGGAGTATATGGGCCTTATTGGGCCATACGGGAATAGAGGAGAGAGGCCGAAAGGAAGGAGGCACGCAGCCCCCCTCTGGTCCGAATTGGACAAGGGGTGCAGCCCCCTTTTCCTTCCTCCTCTCCCTCTCTTTCCCTCTCTCCTACTCCAACAAGGAAGGGGGGAGTCCTACTCCCGGTGGGAGGAGGACTCCTCCTGGCGCGCCCCTCCTGGCCGGCCGACCCCCTCCCCCTCGCTCCTTTATATACGGGGGCAGGGGAGCACCTCTAGGACAACAACAATTGATCCCTTGGATCTCTTAGCTGTGTGCGGTGCCCCCCTCCACCATAGTCCACCTCGATAATATCGTAGCGGTGCTTAGGCGAAGCCCTGCGACGGTAGAACATCAAGATCGTCACCACGCCGTCGTGCTGACGGAACTCTCCCTCGACACTCGGCTGGATCGGAGTTCGAGGGACGTCATCGAGCTGAACGTGTGCTAGAACTCGGAGGTGCTGTAGTTTCGGTGCTTGATCGGTCGGGCCATGAAGACGTACGACTACATCAACCGCGTTGTGCTAACGCTTCCGCTTACGGTCTACGAGGGTACGTGGAGAACACTCTCCCCTCTCGTTGCTATGCATCACCATGATCTTGCGTGTGCGTAGGAAATTTTGAAATTACTACGTTCCCCAACAGGTACATGTCCCAAATCCTTGTTAGGCACCTTTGTAGAATCTCTGGCCAAGGACCATCCACCCACTCCACAACCCCACAGTTCACACCTACATCCTACAGAAGCAATTATTTATAATTAAGCACAAAGCACTTTGTAACAAACTTAGTACAAATAACTCAAGTCATAAAGTCATTTCATTTTACTTAAACCCTTTGTTTACATCAATATGCTCTCGGAATTATGCAAACATAATTCTTTCATACTAAGCACACAACACCTGACTTAGCAGCAGAGATAAACTCAGTTAACAGCTATATTTAGCAGTAGATATAAATTCATTCAACTCTATTCTTTTTCAGTTAGCAACTATATTCAGTTAGCACCTAACAAATATATTGAGTTCATAGTACACATTTAATAGGTGTACTCAGGTTCAGTCATGTATTGAATTCAGTTAACTAAAGATCTACTTTCACATATAGCTTCCATATGTATGGCACTTTTAAGTTTCAGTTCTAAACTACAGCACACATCTCTGCACAGCACACATCTCTGCACCACATGCTGCACCACACATCTCCAGCAGCAAAACACATCACACACACCACACATCTCCACCAGCAAAACAAGTAAGCGTGCAAGATTTAATACCTATTGCACAGGACAACCCAGGAATCGCCTCCCAGTCAAAGCACCTTCAAAAGCTACCATCTTCTTCGGCCTCTGATGATGCATCATGCATGTCGGCTCAGATTCAGTGTAAGAACCACAGAATATGGATCCACCACACTGTCAGAGGTTTCCTGCAAAAGAAACTTGGGAACAAACCAAAAGCAACTTCGAATCTCCAATTTGGATGAACTAACCCTAACCCTAACTCTGTTCCACCATTATGCACTTACAAAGAGCTGAGGATCCATTGAAACCATGCAGGTGTCCTCGTCCGAGCTCTCCTCGTTATTCCAGGATGGCATCCTCAACTTCTACCGGCAGCAATGGCCGTGGCGGCGATGGCGATAGGCTCAGAGCACCAGGGAGAGGGAGAGGATGAGGACGAGTGAGGGCGAGCGAGGAGGAAGAGAATGAGCAAGTGGCTGAGCTCGCTCTGACTTATTGGCCGACCGACACCACCGTTTCAGACCGCAGACGCGCTGTTAACGGCCGTTAACGCGCGGCGGGCGTCGTTTGGCCAGCGTGGCACCTAAAACGTGGGACCGACTGGTCAGTTTCGTGCTTAGCACGAGCGAAGCGGCCGGTTTCGAGACTTGGTAGTTTTTTGCCACGGATTAAGACAAAACTGGTAGTTTTCCGCACAAAATCATAAAGTGATATTTTTCTGTCACGTTTCCATGAAATGTGGTAGTTTTGGGTAACTTATGGTAGAGAAAATCAGGTTAATAAAGCAAAAATATTTAGAGGATCAACATACAAATGTTGAAGGCCATCGCATTAGTAGCACTGTAGGCAGAAAAGTGGAGCAATATCCTACATCTTACACACTTTTGATCCTTGTTTTCTTATGAAGAAATCTGCTAGATGTCAATTGAGTTCAAGTAAACCTTGAAGCAAACATACAATGTAAGATATGAGACCACACAACCTTCCTTTCAAAACATACTTTGTGCTTCCTTTGAAAAAAACATGTGCTGACATACCACACAACCTTCATTTTCGTTGAAAGATATGTAGTTCTCCTGAACAAATAGATGCAAGGTTTCAACAATTTAAAAATACTTCATTTTCAAGAAAACAATATAAGCATCAAATTAAAAAGGAAGAATATAAGCACCAAGTACACTATACTGTATACAGTTATATAAATGGATGTCATCTGTCTGGTGCAATTCTATCTTTTTTTTTGACATAAACGGGCAGGTGCTCTGCCATTTCATTAGAGATTAGGAAGGTACATGAGAGGGCAAAAGTGCCAAGGGAAAAACAAAGGGCTATGAAAGAACTACAAAAAAGATCCAGTTGCACAAAGCACTGGTTTTACAAAGCTCGAGCCTAAGGCATGGCGAAAGCAACAAAGAGCAGCTTGAGATCGACCTCAATCATGGCTCGAATGTTGTCCGCGCTGCCGGGGGAGTTGGTGAAGATTCTTCTGTTTCGTTCATTCCAGATATGCCAAGCAAAATACGCTGCAACCGTCGCGTTGTCCTTAGTGGTGGCAACGATGGTGGACCACCAGGACTCCACCGAGTCAGCTGCACACTACTAGGAAAAGGGCTATAGATAGGACTAATTCTAATGGCGCACCAGGTACGCCATTAGTGTGGAAGACACTAATGGCGCACCTTTCTCACGGTGCGCCACTACTATTGTTTTTTTTTCCATTTTTCCATACAAACTAATGGCGCATGATGACAAAGTGCGCCATTACTAGTTAGAACTAGTAATGGCGCACGGCCAAGACAGTGCGCCATTAGTATATATTTTTTTTTACTTTTTTGCAAACCTACTAATGGCGCACCATTTCACAGTGCGCCATTAGTAGTTTAAACTACTAATGGCGCACTGTGATACCGTGCGCCATTAGTATACATATGTTTTTTTTTACTTTTCTGCAAAAAGTACTAATGGCGCACCACGCCATTAGTAACCAGGGTTACTAATGGCGCATTATGTGGTGGTGCGCCATTAGTAACCTGGGACCAACAAGATATTTTGGACAGCCCACCTACCCACTCACTTTCCCCACTTCATTCTCTCCACCTCCTCCTCCAAGCTTGTCTCGGCTGCCTCCTCCTCCTCACCTCATTTCCACCATAAATTCATCAAAATTAAGTGGTGAAATTACCTTTTTTTGATAGGTAAGTAAGGGGAAAGCTATCTTCATGATGTAGATCTATTTTTTTTCTCCCTAGCTCGCTCCAACAATGTGCACATGCACTTTTTGTGGCCTAGCTAGATCTATGTATGTTTGTGGTGTTGCATGTGTTTGTGGTGTTGCATATATGATTGTGTTTGAAGGTACCGGTATTTGAAATGCGATAGTTGCCAATATTTTGCCGGAATGTTTTGATTCATTTCCGTTTCGGCGAGAATTTTAGCACTATGCATTCTTTTTTGTCGTATTTTTAGGGAAGGTCATGCCAAATTTTTTCTTGGTTCTAAAATATCGTTTTGCTCTACCCCGCAGGTGACCATGGTCCGCATGATGACTGAAGGCATCGTGAATAGGTTTTTGAGCTCCGCGAAGGCTGAGATGCTTCAAAAGAACGAGACGGAGATAAGATGTCCGTGTCGAAGATGCAAGCTGAAGAGCCTTATTGTGGACCCGGATTCCGGGCAGGTGCGGGACCACCTGCTCTTGCGTGGTTTCATAGATGGCTATCGGTGGCAAGGTGATGAAGATGACTATGAAGTCGTCCATGGGGGTCGGGCAAGAAATGAGGAAGGGCAACAAGACAAGTACCACCGTGGCGAGGGCGGGCAAGAAGACGAAGAATCTCCAGGACATGATCATGACGGTGATGCTGTACACAGTCATCATGTAGAAGATGTCGTAAATGATGATGGGGAAGATCAAGACGAAGGGCATGATCATGAAGATGAAGATGCTGGAGCAGACGACAATGGAGGCTGGGTGCAGGACCCTCATATTCAAGAGCTGCTTCTCAAGCAGACGGATAACGCAAGAGCTGCCGCCCGAGAGAAAGCCAAGCTGGATCAACTGGAGATAGACGTGGTTACTCCATTGTATGAAGGATGCAGGCCCGAGGATACCCGCCTGAAAGTAACGCTCATGGCTCTGGAGATGAAGGTAAAACACAAAATGACCGACGCATGCTTCGACGAGAACATGTCATTCTGGCACGAATGTCTTCCCAAGGGGAACAAGTGCCCGACCAGTTTCGTGGAGGCGAAGAAAATCGTGTGTCCTCTGGATTTACCGCACGTGAAATACCATGTGTGCATGAACAATTGTATCATTTATCGGGACGAGCATGCGGAGTCTACCATATGTCCGGTGTGCGGCGTCACTCGATACAAGAAGAGGAAGAAAGCTCCTCGAAAATCGTTATGGTACTTTTCGATCACTCCTCGTCTGCAGCGGTATTTCGCGGACCCTAAGGTAGCAAAGCTCCTGCGTTGGCACGCGGATAGGGAGGAGAAGAAGCAGGAAGATGACGGAAATGATCCAGAGATAAATAAAAGAGACAAGATGCTGAGTCACCCTAAGGATACGTACCAGTGGCAAGCGTTGAACTTCGAAGACCCAGAATTTGGGAAGGATCCAAGGAACATCGTGCTGGGCGTGATCACTGATGGAGTCAATCCGTTTGGCAGCTAGAGAAGCACACATAGCACCTGGCCTGTGTTTGTGTGGATGTACAACCTTCCCCCCTGGTTGTGCATGAAGAGGAAGTACATTCACATGAGTATGCTAATTGAAGGGCCGAAACAACCAGGGAACGGCATCAATCTGTATCTGGGGCTGCTGAAGGAGGAGCTAGACATGCTGTGGAAAACGCCAGCCAATACGTAGGACGCCGCAGAGAGAGAATATTTCCCTATGAGAGCCGCACTGCTCACGACGGTGCACGACTATCTCGGTTACGGATATCTCGCGGGGCAGGTAGTCCACGGATTTTCTGGATGCGTAAGGTGCATGGATGACACAACGTATCGCCAGCTAGATAGAGATCCCGGGTCTTCGAAAACCGTGTTCATGGGACATCGAAGGTGGCTTCACGATGATGACCCGTGGAGGAAACGCAAGGATCTGTTCGATGGTGAAACCAAACCCCGAAAACGCCCGTGTACGAGGAGCGGCGAGGAAATAGAAAAGCTGTTGAAAAATTGGAAAACTGCCCACTGCCGAGAAAGAAGCAAAAGGCGCCCGAGCTGGGAAAGAAGAGAAAGGCGCCAGAGCCACTGCTGAAGGTATGGAAAACGAGGTCTGTTTTCTGGGACTTGCCGTACTGGAAGATCCACCGTGTGCCTCACAGCCTTGATGTCATGCATATCACGAAGAACGTGTGCAAGACTCTGCTTGGTACCCTGCTCAACATGCCAGAGAGGACCAAAGATGGGCCGAAAGCAAGGGCAGACTTGAAATCAATGGGCATCAGGCAGGAGCTTCACGCTAATGATGATGATGATGATGATGATGATGAGGCGAAGCAGGACACAGAAAGTCGTCGCAAAGGCAAAAAGGCCAAGAAGACCGGAAATGACTACCCTCCCACGTGCTTCACTCTAAGTCAGGAGGAGATCGAGTAGTTTTTTACCTACCTCTTAGGAGTAAAACTTCCTTACGGTTACGCGGGGAAGATAAGCAGATACCTAGACCCAGCGAAGCAGAAGTTCAGCGGGATGAAGTCTCACGACTGTCACGTGCTGATGACGCAGATACTTCCAGTTGCAATCCGTGGGATCATGGACGCGCACGTCCGTGAAATGCTATTTGGCCTATGCAACTTTTTCAACGTCATCTCTCGGAAGTCGATTGGCGTGAGGCAACTCAGAAGACTACAGGAAGAGATCGTGGTGATCCTATGCAAGCTTGAGATGTACTTCCCGCCGGCATTCTTCGACGTTATGGTGCATCTGCTGGTCCATATCATGGAGGATATCATCCAACTCGGGCCGACGTTCCTGCACAGCATGATGCCGTTCGAAAGGATGAATGGTGTCATCAAAGGATACGTTCGCAACATGTCACGTCCAGAGGGAAGTATAGCCAGGGGCTTTCTGACCGAAGAGTGCATCTCCTACTGCATGAATTATCTAGGCATCGAGAACCCCGTTGGTCTGCCCGTCAACAGGCACCTCGACAGGCTCGCTGGATGCGGTCACCATGAGGGTCGCCGCGAAATGCATGTCGACTTCGAGGGTCGACTCACCGACTTTGAAAGAGCAAACCTAGTCGCGCTACAACACATAGACGTGGTCGATCCTTGGGTGGTAGAGCACAAAACCTTTATTGAGAAGACGTACAATGACCGAGGCCAACAGAGGACGTACGGAGATATACTCAAAGAGCACAACTCATGTTTCACGCGTTGGTTCAAGCAGAAGCTTCTGTCGTACCCTTTACATGAAGATTCTTCCGCGGAAGAACAACTGATATTCGCCTTGTCATAGGGCGCCGAGCACAACCTGATGACCTATGAGGCGTACGATATCAACGGCTACACATTCTACACCGAGGACAAGGACATGAAGAGCGATGGTTATCAGAACTCCGGGGTAACGATGGAATCCTACACCGGTAAGGACAAGGACAGATACTAGGGAAGGATCGAGGAGATCTGGGAGCTGAGCTACGCTGGAGAGAAGGTGCCGATGTTCCGTGTCAGATGGGCCAAGAGCGTCCTAAAAGAAGACCGACATTTCACCACCATGGTTATACCCGAAGCCAAATCCAAGACCGCGGGCGCAAACATCACCGCGAAAAATGAGCCATGGGTACTGGCTTCCCAAGTGGACCAATGCTTCTTCATTACCGACCCGTCAAAGCCCGGTCGTGTTGTCATGAGGAGAGGCAAAAGGAAGATCATTGGAATGGATGGAGTAGCCAATGAGCAAGACTTCGACAAGTACGGCGACCCGAAGATCGAACATGACGACGACGATGAAGTAGCAGCACACACCACAAGAAGAAGCAGGACCACCCTACCTAAAGGACGTCCGTTCCACAGAAGAACTCCATTTGCGAAAAAGAAGGGCAAGAAGATTGTGAACAGATAGCTAGCTAAGATCGATTGTATTTAAATCGTAGTCTTCATTTCTCGATTGTATTTCATGGGCACTTTTTGATATCATGAATATTTTTAAATTTCATGGGCACTTTTTGAATTCATGAGGACACTTGATCTCGATCCCCCTCCATCTCGATCTCCATGGGCACTGTTATGATTTAAACAAGTTTGAACATATTTAAACACAAATAAATATAAAAAACAGCATTTAAAATGCATAAAAAATATTAGGGAGCCTGGGAATCGAACCCAGGACCTCCTGGTGTGTGTGCTGCGTGCTGACCAGTCGGGCTAGTGGGTGGGTTCTGTTGTAGATAGGGTTAGGTGGTAGATAGGGCTAGTGGGCTAGATTAGTAAAAAATTCTAATGGCGCACCGAGAGCTGGTGCGCCATTAGAATAGTCGTACTTATGGCGCACCGAGAGCTGGTGCGCCATTAGAAAGTTTCCCCCCACACTAAATCCCCAATCTCTCTAATCTCTCCCGCTACCCCCCCCCCCCCCCCGTGTTCGCCGTCCCCCTCGCCTCCTTCGCCGTCCCCGAGCCGAGCGCCGCCTTCCTCGCCGTCCCCGAGCCGAGCACCGTTCCCCCTTCGCCCGCGCCCACGCCCTCGCCGTCTCCCTCCCCCCGTGGCCCCGCCTGCGTCAACCTCCCTCCCGAGCGCGATAGCTAGGGTTCCTAGCCACCGCTGCCGGCGCGCCCAGCCGGCCGAACCCTCCGTTGCCCCGCCTCCACCGCCTCCTTCTCGACGCGCCGCCTCCTCGATGCGCCACCTCCTCGACGCGCCTCCTCCTCCTCGACGCGCCACCTCCTCGACGCGTCTCCTCCTCCTCGACGCGCCGCCGCCCGCTGCCTCCTCGACATCGGCATCATCCTATGGCAGCCTGTCGTTATCCCACAGGTGATTCCTCACCTCCCCCCCCTTCCCCTCCTTCCCCCTCGTATTTGCTAAAACTGAGATGTAAACTAAAGAGTTCGTGATTTGCAGAAGCTGTAGCATACTCCAACAAGTGATAAATGCACTCAAAAGTTCACTAAGAAAATGCAGATGCTTCTCACTTGTTACTGAAAGTTTTCTGGAGTGATAAATGCATGCAAAAGAAGTTTAGTTAACTGTTACTATTGCTGTATGAATTCCAACCAGGTCAATTTGCAGAGTATAAGGATAGCGTAGAAGACAAGTAGCATAATAGCATAGAACACAACCAGGTCAATTTGTTGTATATAGCCAAGACAAGTAGCATCTGTCCTTAAGCAGAGTATAAGGATAGCATAGAAGAAATAGACAGGGAAGCACCCAACTGAACATCTGCTTCTGCAAAACACTGCACTCCACTTACACATGGTATTTTTTT
This sequence comes from Triticum timopheevii, assembly GCA_963921465.1. NCBI lineage: Eukaryota > Viridiplantae > Streptophyta > Magnoliopsida > Poales > Poaceae > Triticum > Triticum timopheevii. The sequence continues at coordinate 545,360,216 of OY997272.1, forward strand.
GCAAATAGGACACCACACCCACAAGCACATGGGCTAGTATCATTAGCACTGCTGCTGTAAGTATATATAACAGCAGTAACTTGTATACCAGCAGGTCAATGGCCAGCAGTATCTCTGTAGATTGCATATATAGATTTCTTGAACAGTGCTATTAATTACAAATAGAGCAATGTTGAAAATGAAACAAAAGGAATTGGAAAACCAGAAAGATAGGCATTCTATTGTAAGTAAGCTAAGATAAATAAGTGTTTACTTTAGGTAATTATTTACAACAAGCATTGTGTAGGAAAATGTCATGCAGGCTGTAACTTGAACTTGAAGAACTCCTTAGATAGTTTTTTAGTCTCCTTATACAAAACAAGCTGAAGTTTGAAACATATTTCTCCTAAGCAGACACAGAAAAATTGCAGATAAGTAGACACTGAAAATTGCAGCCATGTCAAAGTGTCATTTCATTTGGGAGCAGTAACTATAAGAAAAGGAAGTGAATTGAATTGCAAAAAAATGGAAGGTGAAATGAAAACTGTATGTGCAATCTACAAATGTGAAAAACTGTATGTGCTGTCATAGGTGCTGTGCTGTCAAAACTATATGTGCAATCTCCAGAACAATTACGTTTATGTGAAAACTGTATGTGCAATCTCCAAATGTATCATCATAATGTAGGTGCTGTGTTGTGTGATTCTTCATGCTGAGAACTTCAGCTTTTTCAACTTGCTGGACTATATGTTCATTGGTACTACTTGTGATGTTGCTGCTGTACTACTTGGGAATTTTGTCAACTTGATTAACTTCCGGCCCTTGAGTTTTCCGGAATGTTGATTAACTTCCGTTCCGGCAAATTCGGGTACTCCATATGTCCTATTTTCAGGAAAGGTCATGCTGAAATTTTCCGCGAATTTTAGCATGATTTTGCTAAAAATAGGACATATGGGGTACTTGCGACTAATGCATGGGCCGGGGTATCTTAGTACTTAATTAAGTAGGATCAACTGCCCCTTTATTCTTGCTGCATTAAACCATAGGTGGCAATAGAGCCAAGTGATTAGGCCCAACTTAGAATTCTCCTTAGCATCGATAAACCCTAGATGATAAACCCAGCATAGGTGGCAATAGAGCCAAGTGATTAGTGCCAAGTGATTAGGCCCAACCTAGGGTGCCTCGTCATCGATAAACCCTAAATGATGAAAACTTAACTTGGCTGCCCCGGATGCCTTGGTGTCGATGAGAACCTAAATGATGTACGCTTAGGCTTTTAGGGTGCCTCGGCGTCGACAAACCCTAAATGATGAAAGCTTAGGCTTTTAGGGTGCCTCGGTGTCCACAAACCCTAAATGATGAGACCATGATCTTGTTCCTTGACAATAACCAACTTTTTGACCAAACTTTTTTCCTATTTAGAGCGAAACATGGCCCACAACGATGAGGCTGGTGGTTCGGGTGGCAAGCAATTCTAGGAGCTGTCCCAGGAGATGGAGGAACAACCTCACCGCTATGAGGACGCCGCGGAAGACACCGATCCTGATTACACAACCCCTAGTGGCGTCGGGGATGACACCACTGATGGTGCCACCGAGGATGCCACCACTGATGATGGAGGCGCACACACAGATGGCAGCCAATCGAAGAAGCAAAGGAAGGACCGGCGTCCGAATGCGCTCCGCACCGTCAAGGAGGAATTCACTCAAGTGGACTCCGACGGGAATCCAAAGGAGCCCAAACATATAGTCAAGGGGTACTCGGTTTAGCTCGGGTGCATTCTCCGGAGCACCGTCTCGATCAACACCGAGAACCTTAGGCATAAGGACTGAGGGAATTTGCGCAACCTCCTCTTCACGAAGCTGCACGAACGATACAAGTTCCCCGCCGAATTTCAAAACACACGCCTCTCAGGGAATAAAGTGAACAGTGCCGCCCTCACGAAGATGAGCACGGCCCTGTCTACTTGGAGAAGCGCAGTGAAGAAAATGATTGATAAAGGTGATATTTATGAGAAGATCAAGGTGAAGTATCATTTGATGAGCGAAGATGAGTACAAGGAGTTCGAGATCAAGTGCTCGAGCAGTGCAACCTTCGAATCAAGTCAGTGGGGAAAGAAATGCGGGAGTTGAACTTAGGGGAACACAAACTCGGTCCCGGCGGTTACAGAGTGGCGGAGCCTATATGGGACAAGGAGGACGCGGAGCGTGCCGAGCAAGGCCTACCGCCTCGCTTCGAGAAATATAGCGGTGACAAGCAGACCAGGAACTATGTCAGGGCCCGGTACAAGGAGGACCCGATAACAAAGGAGCTTACCACGGATCCGAAGACCAGGGCGCTTGAGCTTGTTCTGGTAAGGAATACACCCCCGCATAATTAGCTCCATATGGTTGCACTCTAATTAATCCCCAATATTTCTAAATGGTTCACATTCCTTTCGCAGGACACTAAAAGCAGTAGCGCGGGGTCGTCTCAGAGCTCCCCTTTCGACACCCCTTTAAATAGGGCGTTGAACATAATGAAAAACAAGGATAAGCTCACTAAGCCGACGTCAGCTGGTCGTGTGGCCGGCAAAGGCTTGTCCACAAAATGGGGGTCATACTATACCGCTGGTGTGCGAAAGGAGAAAAAGGCCAGCTCGGAAAGCCATACGCGCGAGGTTGAAGCACTCAAGGCAAAAGTGGCGCGGATTCCGGAGCTTGTCCAAGAGCAAGTGGAACAACAGCTGGGAACGAAGCTCAACGCCATGGTGCCTACGTTGATTCATGGGCTGACGACGTGGATTGCGGGCGGCCAACAGGGGCCTCCCCCGGTTCCCAGCTTCACGGCCAGCAACTCGCACAGCGCGCATGCGGCGCCATTGGTGTCTCCGCGGCGCCATTGGTGTCTCCGGCGGCGGCGCCATTGGTGTCTCCGGCGGAGGCGGTATTCATGTCTCAGGCGCCGGCACGGGCATTGGAGCTTAATGCACCCGGGTGTACGCCGGCCGGCACCTCGCCAGCAAGCGCCCCCTCCGTCAGTTGCACGCCCGCCGTTGGCGGTGCCTCGACATTAGCCGAGCTCGACGGCATCACGGTAACTAAGCCTCTCGGCCGACGACTTCATCTCCTTGCCTTTGACTGGGCATCCCTGACGCCCTGTACATGTTTTCGCAGGGCACCGCCGACGTTCCTTGCACTCTTCTGCACTTCGTGGGCGCCGAGCTGGTCGATGTCGCCAAGGGCAGAATTGTTCAACCGGGCAACCGCATGTTCCACGGTAACCGCATGTTCGGGTGCTGCCAGGCTGCGACGAGCTGTTACCTCCGGTTCGACCCGCTGGGGCCGACGAAGAAGATGAGATGACCCTCAGCGCCTGCGTAAACTGGCCGCTGCTTTGGCCGAAGAGCCAGATTCGTTTGGGGGCGGGGGACACCACCCCACAGACAAGACCACCAGTCGTGCCGGCGCCAAGCCATGGCAAGAACGCCGCAACGCTACCGGACCTGCCAGACATCCCTATGTCGGACATCCCTATGGCACAGGATCCGGACAGCCCTATGGCACAGGATCCGGACGATGACAACAACGACGACGGTACATTTACCAAAGTCGATATGTACTTTGCCGAACATGGGTACGCTGACGAGTTCTGCAGGCCTCTTTCTCAAGAACCCAACCAAGATGACCGCAATCTAGCCGGTACGTCGGAGAAATCCAATTGCAATAGGAGTCGTCTGGCGTTCAGTTCTCAGGAGACGCCTCCAGCTCCCGCCTTCACCGAGCCTCAGATAGCCGAGGTGCGAAATATTATCAGCCCCAACACGCTCAAGAAGGCGGTCTGTGAGCAGAATTCAGTCCCATTACAGGAGATCAAGAAGAAGGGACGGAAACGAAAGACTAACAAGGGCGCCCGTGCGAGCCAGCCGGCACCGAGTACAATCCGTGCTCAGGACGGGCCACCTTCACCTAAGGATATCTCGAGGAGGGTGCATGTGGCGGGTAGGGCGATGCTACGGCCAAATATGCTGAATGCTGCAACCGGTGCTATGCGGAGTCTGCACGACAGTGTTCTTTCTTTGGAGAAGCGGTGTCTCAGAGAGAAGGATGTGGCATACCCGGTTTTCGTGGCCAAGGTGCCAGAGGGCAAGGGCTTTGTGGATGGCGACATCGGGGGTACGATCGTCCTGCGGTTTGATGACATCTTGGCTATGTTTAACCTTCATCCGCTGCACTACACCTTCGTTCGGCTGTTTTCGCTGAGTATGGAGATGTGGATCATTAGAGACAAGACCCCGGACATCGTGATAGTCGACCCCTTCTACATGCGTGCCAAGCACTTGAGCAGCGTTGGGGACCACCAAGTTGCGAGTTCACACCTCGAAGGCGTCATTCTGGCAAACCCAGATAAGGATAACTTTCTTGTGGCTTACTTTCCCGAGTAAGTCATCCCTTAACCGCCCCGTAACATATGATTTCTTAGATTTCGATCGTTCTTTTTTTTCTAACATTCCGTGTTCTGTGCAGTGACACACATTGCACACTCATCCTCTTAAGCCCGAAATATTCCATGGCCACGTATTTCGACCCGAACCGTAACTCCAAGATAGACTACACAAATGTCAAGAAAGTTTTTGATGATGTTCTCCCCGGCTACGCCAAATATGGAGGCACCTTCACCAGGACTGTTCGTAAGTACGGCAAGCACATGTTCTCACACAATACGAAGTTCTGCTGCGTCAAGCAGCCGCCTGGCGGTCGGAAGGATGCCTACTACGCCCTCCATCACATGCGGGCGACCGTAAGGGACCATCATCAACTTCTGCTACCAGATAATCTCAAAGATTGGGCCGCGAACTTGTCGGCAATCCAGGACGCGGACCTCAGACAAGAATTCTTTCGCATCCAGTCGGACTTTGCGGACATCATCCATCAAGATGTCCTTCATACGTCGAGGCAGTTCTTCCTCAGATATCAACCGTACAACAATGAGATAGATGGAATGCTACAAATGCAGGGTGACAACGACCGCGATTTCATGACCATCGCGACAGACGGCGGCTTCATCTACGCTCCTATCCGATGAGTCGAGTCGAAAGTAGTGATGTGTAGTTCTGAAACATTGATTGGCTCATGTTGTAATTAAACTTTAATGAATTCGTATGTCTCTTTGGTTTGGACAGTCGTTCAACTTAGATGTAATCGATGCTATTTATTAGTAGGACCATGAATCTTGCTATTAATGTCTTGCTTTTCTCTTCCGATCCTTTTGTTGCATACTTACATATTGCTTATGTATTGTCTGTTGTTTGGCTTGTGCATAGAGATGCCGTCGTATGTCGTGTACAAGGGTAAGGTTCCCGGAGTCTACGACGACTGGGAGGAGTGTCGGAGACAGGTTCACCGTTTCAGCGGTAACAGTTACAAAGGGTACACCACTAGGGCGGAGGCCGAATCTAGATACGCCCGCTATCTAGCGGGAGAAAGGAGGGAGCGTTGGAGGAACCGGATGAAGACCAGTTTGATCGCGATGATGCTCATCGTGATGACCACAACTCTCTTCTATGTGATGGTAGTTTAGATGGTCGATATCGACTTATAATGTGAAGACAAACTAGCTACTCGCTGTCTCGAGACTTGTAATGTTCTATCTTTGTTCGGTCTTTTGAATTCAGAGACTAATATGATGATTTGTATTCGGAGACTAATCTTCTATTGTATTCGATGAATCTGCTGTTGTTGTGTGCTGTTGTCTAAATTCTGTCCAATAATATATTTTGTAACCTGTGAAAATATCAGAAAAGAAAAAAAATAATCCCTAATATTCATACTAGTGGCGCACCACGCAAGATACTAATGGCGCACTGTGATAATCACACTAATGGCGCATCGCCCAATGGTGCGCCATTAGTATGCCAAAGCACATGGGTACATATGGCCCCCTGAAAAGAATTCTAATGGCGCACTGTGGGCAATACTAATGGCGCACTACGTGGTGCGCCATTAGAACACCAGATACTAATGGCGCATCAGTGGTGCGCCATTAGAATTTAATTCTAATGGCGTGATGCTAGTGGCGCACCAGTACTGCGCCATTAGAAGGCAAAACTGGTGCACCACTAGCATGCCTTTTTCTAGTAGTGGCACGTAACCTGGGTGTGAGCAATCTCAGGGCGGGGCGGCTGAAGCAGAGGTGTGTCCAAATATCGGCTGCAAAGGGGCATTTGGCTGTTAGATGGATAGCAGATTCAATCGTGGTGTTGCAAAGGGAGCACTTGTCATCATGGGTCCAGCCTCTAGCTTGCAATCGAACCGCGGTAGGCAGGCGATTCTGGGCAAGCAACCAAAGGAAAAAAATGGATCTTTCTTTGAGTCTTTAGCTTCCAGATCCTATCCAGGTTGGGCTTGTCAATGCGCCCAATGAACTAGCAGTCGTAGGCTGATCTTGCACTGTACATGCCATTTGAATTCCATGACCAGACGATGGTGTCTGGAGCATCGGTAAGCTGGATGGCCTGGATTTTAGTCCATAAGCCCACAAAAGCACACAACTCATCCAGAGAGGTCATTCGCTGCAGCCCTTTCATCCATCTCCCCAACTTTAAAGCAGAAGCTACATATGCATTTTTTCGACGCGCCAGGATGTAGAGGGAGGGGCGATATCCTTCGGGCCGCCCCAGACAGCCACCGGCTATGCCAGAAGTTTGAGAGAATACCATTGCCAATTGTGACAGATGTTGAGGCGTGGAAGAGCTTCATGTCGGTGGAGTTGCAGGGTAACTGGAAGCCGGCCCATGGCCTGCTGGCCGCATCCCACAGGTGCCAGGGCCATCATAGCTGCAAGGTACGACTATAGCAGAGCAGATTCTTGATTCCCTTAGGAGAGCACACTTGAGTCCAATTGACCGTGCACTTGCTGCCAGAGGATGATTCTTCGCCCGCCCAGAGGAAACTTCGCCTCAACTTGTCAAAGCGCTTGATCAGCCAACTAGAGGGCGCGAACATGGTGCAATTCTATCATGAATATATTGTTATGGTTTGTGAGTTACGTGATGGTCATATCTTAAGTGGATTTGCAGTTAACTTCTTCTGAGCGATCCTTCCTCATTATTTTTGCTCCCTTAATCTCTTCCTTCCTACTCAATGGTGAGATTTTAGTACAACAGTAGCAAGGCCAATTTTAGTACAATAATGCAAAAATTTAGTAACAAGGTATATTTTAGAACAAAAGTAATAGAGTAAACTTTAGAACAAGAAGTCTAACTATCTTGACAAAATAGGACACTAGTCTCTCCAACCTACAGGACCCTTAGCAAGTTCGTATTTAATTGTCCAGACCAATTTAGAACAATATTTACATCAGCATAAAATCTACAAGGACTGGCATAAGATATCAGACATAGCATTGAATTATAATAGCATAAGTAGTAATGTAGATTGGGAAAGTACACACTTCTTTGCTCAAATATCATCAACAAGTGATTATCTAGAAGATATCTGAGATGTTGGATGTTTCTACATAAGCACACGTGTACAAAGAAATTAATATTAGAGAGAAAACCAGAAGAACTTACACAAACTTTCAGCGCGCATCCCATCTGCAGACATCACACGACTGTTCACCTTGGCATGCATCTTTTCCTTTTTAGATTGGGCAATCTCTCGGCAATCTATAAACCGAAGCCAGGTTGTGGCATCATTTTCAGTTTATCAAAGATATTTTGCAATCAAAATGGCCCAGTATCATTTACTATGCAAAGTAGGGTGCATTACCTTGAGCATATTGAAGTTTACTCAACTCCTAATCTGCGAAATTGACCGAAGAAGAACCTGTGAGGTGTAAATATTTCATGGTCTTGAGAAGAATCTGATGCTAATTGAAGGAAGTTGAGAGCCAACAACATGTCGAATACCACGAGTTCTGAACTTCTGATTGAGTAACTGGAGCAAGGCAAAACCTAACAGGGTTATGACTCGAGCACTGAAGTTTTTTACTAAAACAAGTGAAGAAAAAACAAAACATGTTAAAGTCATAGTATACCATAGTTCCTACATCCAGTAACTAAACCATCTTGAATCCTAGGGGGACAAAGAACCTTACAATGTAAGACGAAAATAACGAAACCAATACCATAGTTTTCTTTCGTGGGGTTGGCACTGATCGAGGGCGGCTTGGGAAAGTCGGTTGCTTGTCGTCGCTAGTCAACTCTGCAGTGCTGACTCCACACCATTCTTCAAGCACTGGCAATGAAAATATCAAAAAAAAATTTCACGCTGAACTCAGTAGGCGGATCAACAATTCAAACTGAGTCAGTGATTAGTAAAATAAGGGAGATAATGTTTTGAAAACTCACAACCATCCTGCAGTCTTGATGTTCATCGACACAGCAGATCAACCTAATAGTACTACTACGTACGATGAGAATGCGATCGAACACACACGCGCGCACGCGCATGCGCGCACACACACACACACACATTGGCTGAAGATAGTCAGTTTTAGAACCTGTCGTGGTTCTAAGTCTGACAGTAGAGTGGGGGGTAGGTATGGAGAGGCAAGGTCTTAGCTATGGAGAGGTTGTAAACACAAGCGATGTACGAGTTCAGGCCCTTCTCGGAGGAAGTAAAAGCCCTACGTCTCGGAGCCCTGAGGCGGTCGAGTGGATTATGTGTATAGGTGTTACAAGAGTGCGAACCCTTCTGCCTGTGGAGGGGGGTGGCTTATATAGAGTACGCCAGGATCCCTGCCAGCCCACGTAATGAAGGGTTTAAGGTATATTAAGGCTGGGGCGTTACTGGTAACGCCTCAAATAAAGGGCCTTAACTATCATTAAGTCTATTCAATTACAGGCCGTTGTAGTGCAGAGTGCCTTCTGACCTTCTGGTGGTCGAGTGTATCTTCATGGTCGAGTGAATCTCCATGGTCGAGTCCTTCTGTCCAGTCGAGTGGATTCTTCGTTGGTCGACTGGAAGGTGATCTCTTCTAAAGCTGTCCTTGGGTAGGACATTCAGGTCAGGCCTATGACCCTACCCTAGGTACATGAATCCATCATTAGCCCCCGAATGGATTGAGGCTTGAATGAGGAAGGAGTTGATGCTGTTTCCGATTGGCTTTTGCATACTGGCTATGCGTCATTCTGGATTAAGATCTTCTTTGTTGATAACGAACAACTTTTCTTCAGTCGACTCGATCCATTCTTGTCTTTCGTCGAGTGATCTTTTAGACTTTGCTGGTTCCCGAGCGACGGATCGCAGGAAATCTCGCGTCTGACAGACCGATCTGCCGTTCGCGGATTCCACGGGATATGGAATTTGGGGGAGCGCGCGAAGCGGAACGGACCGTGGCGCTCGGACGGGACGGGACATAAACGCCTCGATCTCCGCGCCGCTTTTTCCGCCACGTATCGTGTCAGTGCAACTGTTTCGGGATATGATTAGGTTGCCTGGGTCCACCTGTCATCCACTCGGAAGGGACGTTATAAATGCAACCGGCGAGGGTTTTCTAAACAGTACTCCATTCTTTCTCCTCTGTTCTCCTCGTCTCCGCCCAACGCGCTTGCTCTCACCCCTGCAAAGCTCTCCCTCGCGCACCTCACCGGCAGCCATGGTCAAGGAGAAGACGGCGGCGTTGGAGCGCGCAAAGAAGGCGTCGGTGACGGAGAAGGCATCGGCGGCGGAGAAGGCGAAGGGGAGATCCACCAGCCGCAGTGGTTCTTCGTCGAGATCCCGCCTGCCGAAGGGCTGGGTCCAGGGAGATTGGATCCAGTCGACCATCAGGGAGAAGGATCTCCTCGACATGGCCGATGACGGGCTGATCCCCCATGGCGCCGCAAGACTCCCAGGGAAAGAGTGGCAACCTCAGCCGGAAGAGGGTGAGTGTGTGCTCCTGGCCACTCATATTGATCGAGGGTTTTCTTTGCCACCGAGCATCTTCTTTCGTGGTTTTTTGAACTTCTTTGGAGCCCAACTCCACCACTTTACTCCGAACTCCATTGCGTACCTTGCTGCATTCGTATCCATGTGCGAGAGTTTCCTGGGCTATCGACCGCACTGGGGCTTGTTCAAGCACATCTTCACGTGTCGTTCTCAGACCGTGAAGAAGGCGAGTCCAGGCGATGAGAAGATCCAGGTTGTCCAAATGTGCGGGGGTCTGGGGATTCAAGTGAGGAACAAGAGCACCTTCCCAGCTATGACGTTTCCCGAGTCGGTCAGAGGCTGGCAGTCGACTTGGTTTTACTGCCGGGACGAGCTGACGCCGGGACAGTCGAGTGGACTTCCCCCATTCACCATGAGTCGAGTGAACAAGCCTTCCTCTCTGAAGGTGGTTCCGGAGGAGAGGGCTGACGTGAAGATGTTGATGGACCGAGTGGTGTAGTTGGTCCGGGACGGCGTGACTGGCATGGATCTTCTGGAGGTTTTCCTTCGGCGGCGGATCCAGCCTCTTCAGTTCCGGAGCCATGGCATGTGGTTGTACTGCGGGACTGAAGATGACACCCGAGTCCACCCAGAATCAGTCGACGACGCCACGGTGGAAAGATGGATGGCCGCGGTCACTGGGAATAAGGATAATCCCCGTGGATCCAGGAGGGTTCCTCCACTCGACCATCACACCGTTCCAGACAAGGTACATTTGCTCTGCCTTCCATTGTATATTCGTCGAATGTGTTTCTGTATATTCTGCGACTTGGTCGACTGATCTCTGTTTTGACGTCTTCTAGGCCCTCACCGACCTGTATTCGATGCCCAATGGAGCGCAGGCTCCGACTGAGGAGGAAGAAGCCAGCGGGGGCGAGAGCCAGGAGGAGTGGGATTCAGACGCTGCCGAAGGTGACGATGACGACGATGATGATGAGGACGAAGAGGAGGAGGAGGAGGAGGAGGTTGCACCGCCGCGCTCGGAAAGGCGGTCAAAGCTTGTCCATGACCCCGCGACTGAACACGGTAAGGGGGTGGCGACTGCCTCGCAGTCGACCAAACGCCCTCGGACCGCTTCTCCGGTGCCGAGTGACAGGGCTCCGAAGCAGTCGAAGGTGGCTCCGCCGAAACCCGCCAAGCTCCTGCCGAAGATGAAAGTGTCCATCCCCACCATATCCGGGTAAACACGCTACTTGAGTTCCCTTGTTTTGCATAAGGCTTTATCTCTGGTTGATACTTGAGTTGGTCGACTGATTCTTTGGAACTTCAGTGCTGCAACTTCTGAGACCTCAGGCAAGGCTGACGACCATGAGATGGAAGACGCAGCAACCTCAAATCCTGGTACTATACTCTCAATTCTGTCCTTAGTCGACTGACTCTTGATTTCTAACTTTGATTCTTTTTCTGAAGCTCCACCCCACGACATTATCACCCTTCCTGAAGATGATGATGAGGATGAAGAACCGCTGAGGCACGGGATGAGCAGCAAGACGTCTACTGGTAAGGCAACCCAGAGTGCGACGGCGCCCGAGGCTGTGGTCACGGAAGGGGAGAACCTCACTCGACACACCGTGTCTTTCGCGGTGCCGTTGACGAGTGCTCATCCTACTTCGTCGAGTGCTGCACAACCTTCGCTCTTCACAACACATCATGTCCCAGAGGACCAAGCCAGTGCTGCTAAGGAGGCGATACGTCAAGCGGGGATCATGATGGAGCAGGTGAAGATCGTCCGGGACGCAAGACAAGCGGCTTATGACGCTAGCTCCGCCCTTCAAAGCAATGTTCAGGTCAGTCGACCATCGCCTGTTCTATTAGGATATGCTATCAAAACTTTTTCTTTCTGATTTCTGAAATCCATAGCAATCACCCACTGGGTGTGTCGATAGAAAACTCCGTGTTAGCGGGGGCACGCTGAGTGCACCCGCTGGGTGTAGTCCCCAAGGCTAAGGTCGACTGCTGGCAGTCGGCCTTAGGCTTTAGAAGTAAAGGTTGTTCATCATTCGATTTGGTCGACTGGTCGACTCTGTCTTCGACAGAACTAGTGGGGGCACGCTGAGTGCACCCACTGGGTGTAGTCCCCGAGACTGTGGTCGACTGCTTGCAGTCGACTACAGTCTGAAGACCACATCTCTCTTTTTTTTTGGGTCGACTGGTCGACTCTGTCTTAAACAGAACTAGTGGGGGCATGCTGAGTGCACCCACTGGGTGTAGTCCCCGAGACTACGGTTGAATGCTTGCATTCGACTGTAGTCTTAGAAACGTATGATTTTTTTCTATCCACTCGGAAGTGAACCATCTTTGATATTTTGTCGATTGGTTCTTCGTAGAAATCCTGTGACCTTGCGGCTCGCTATACGGAACTGGAGCGGAAACACATTCAGCTCGAGTTGGATCTGAAGCTGGTGCAGGAGAATCTGACGAAGGCGAAGGAGGAGACCAAAGGTATGTTCGGTGAGACCTCGACGACTCCTTTTTCCTTCCATTTGTTTCAAAATCTGACTTTGCTATAACTTGCAGACAAGGTGCGGGAGGCCCAGAAGAAGAAGGACCTTGAGCTAGCTGAGAAGACCAAGCTTGCTGACGAGAAGTTAGCTTCAGTCACCAAGCTTGAACAGGAAAATCACAATCTGAAAACTGCTCTGGCGATTGCCTCCAAGGAAGTTGACCGACTGAAAGCTGACAAGACTACCCTGACCGAGAAGATCAACCAATTGACCAGGAAGAAGAATGACCTGGAAGGCTTCCTGGGTGGTCTTGCCAAGAAATTGTTCCTTATGCTCGAAGGTAATCTTTTTCACTCGACCAACATTTTCAACTGTGACGCTTCCATTCGACCATTGTCTTGATTCGGCGTTTTGTCCTTGCAGAATTCTGTCGGAACTTTGAAGAAGAGACTAGCCAGTTGGAGCCGAACCTTGATCCTGTCAATTCTCCGGTGAATGATGAAGTTGCCATGAATGTCTTCCGACTGGAGTCTCGCGTTGCAGCTGTCGTGGACTATCTTGCAAGGCTGAAGGCCGCCACTTCTCGCATCGACTCGACGCTTTGGCCTGGGGCGACACTTCAGAATGACCTCGAGTCGTTGATGGCTCGACTAAACGCAGTCCCCGACCGAGTGCAAGAGTGGAAGAAGTCCTCGGCTCGGTGCGGCGCAGATGTTGCCCTGTGCCTGGCCCGAGTCCACTGCAAGGACGCGCGAGAAGAGAAGCTGGCGGCTCTCCGAGTGGCCAACACCAAGAAACACGACTTCAGGTCCTTCATGGAAACTTTCATCGCTGCTGCTACCCGGATCACAGACGGGATCGACCTCGACGAGTTTGTTGCTCCTTCCAGCCCTCCACAGGAGGGGTAAAAAACTTTCTTTAAGCCCGACACTTTAAATTTGCCTCGGTATGCCGAGTGGAATTGTAACCGGTAAACCTTAACAGGCTTAGTGCCTGAGCACTCTCGGTTCCTTTAGGTATCGACCTAAACTTGGATTTGATGTTTGGATATGATTGCTCTTGGTTCGAATTGTCCTTTGCAGGTTCACAGCAAGATGCCCACTACAGTCGACTTATTCCTTAGGTGAGCACTGGGCCGCAGCTAAGCCGCCGAGTGAGAGGTTCGCTCTTCACTCGGTAGGATTTTTATACCTTAGGCGAGCGTTGGGCTGCAGCTAAGCCTCCGAGTGAGAGGTTCGCTCTTCACTCGGTAGGATTTTTATACCTTAGGCGAGCGCTGGGCTGCAGCTAAGCCTCCGAGTGAGAGGTTTGCTCTTCACTCGGTAGGATTTTTTATAACTTAGGCGAGCGCTGGGCTGCAGCTAAGCCTCCGAGTGAGAGGTTTGCTCTTCACTCGGTAGGATTTTTTATAACTTAGGCGAGCGCTGGGCTGCAGCTAAGCCTCCGAGTGAGAGGTTTGCTCTTCACTCGGTAGGATTTTTTATAACTTAGGCGAGCGCTGGGCTGCAGCTAAGCCCCCGAGTGAGAGGTTTGCTCTTCACTCGGTAGGATTTTTTATAACTTAGGCGAGCCCTGGGCTGCAGCTAAGCCCCCGAGTGAGAGGTTTGCTCTTCACTCGGTAGGATTTTTATACCTTAGGCGAGCGCTGGGCTGTAGCTAAGCCCCCGAGTGAGAGGTTTGCTCTTCACTCGGTAGGATTTTCACGTTGTATTTGTGGCGAAGCTCGGAGGAGAAAGTCACAGTCTATCTGCACCTCGTCCCCTTTGCGAGCCCACATTATACTTATGGTGTAGCTCAGAGGGGAGGGTCACAGTCGACCTGCACCTCGTCCTCCTTGCAAGCGTATGTGGTACTTAGGCGAGCGCTGGGCTGCAGCTAAGCCCCCGAGTGAGAGGTTTGCTCTTCACTCGGTAGGATTTTTTATAACTTAGGCGAGCGCTGGGCTACAGCTAAGCCCCCGAGTGAGAGGTTTGCTCTTCACTCGGTAGGATTTTATATAACTTAGGCGAGCGCTGGGCTGCAGCTAAGCCCCCGAGTGAGAGTTTTGCTCTTCACTCGGTAGGATTTCATATAACTTAGGCGAGCGCTGGGCTGCAGCTAAGCCCCCGAGTGAGAGGTTTGCTCTTCACTCGGTAGGATTTTATATAACTTAGGCGAGCACTGGGCTGCAGCTAAGCCTCCGAGTGGAAGTCTGGCTTACCACTCGGTAGGATTTTTTATAACTTAGGCGAAACGGATTCGCGGCTAAGCCTCCGAGTGGAAGTCTGGCTCACCACTCGGTAGGATTTTTACAAACTTAGGCGAAACGGATTCGCGGCTAAGCCACCCACTGGGGGAAAAAGTGACAAAAATTATGAAGGAATTATGGCACTATTATTTCAAGATCCATGAACTACAGAAGTATTTTATTACAACTCATCCGAGTGGAAAACTTTTAAGTGTAAAACGGGCGGAGCAGATCCGCATTCCATGCTCGGGGCTCTTCAATGTTGTGTTCGACATTGTAGAGACGGTACGCCCCGTTGTGGAGAACTTTGGTGACGATGAAGGGTCCTTCCCAAGAAGGAGCGAGCTTATGTTGTTTCTGCTGATCCACTCGGAGAACTAGATCTCCTTCTTGGAAGACTCGACCCCTCACATTTCTGGCGTGAAAGCGACGCAAGTCTTGTTGATAGATGGTCGATCGGATCAGAGCCATCTCCCTTTCTTCATCTAGAAGGTCGACTGCGTCCTGACGCGCTTGCTCAGCTTCTACTTCGTTGTAGAGTTCAACTCGAGGAGCATTGTGAAGAAGATCACTCGGCAAGACTGCTTCAGCTCCATAGACCAAAAAGAATGGAGTTCTTCCAGTCGACCGATTGGGTGTGGTTCGCAAACCCCAAAGCACCGAGGGAAGTTCGTCGACCCATGCTCCAGCCGCGTGCTTGAGATCACGCATCAGTCGGGGTTTTAAACCCTTGAGGATTAAGCCATTGGCTCGCTCTGCTTGTCCATTCGACTGGGGGTGAGCGACTGAAGCGTAGTCGACTCGTGTGCCTTGAGCGTTGCAGAAATCCTTGAATTCTTCCGAGTCAAAGTTCGACCCATTATCCGTAATGATGCTGTGCGGGACTCCATATCTGAACGTCAGCTCCCTGATGAAGGTAACTGCAGTACCGGCGTCAAGATTCTTGATTGGCTTAGCCTCGATCCACTTTGTGAACTTGTCGACTGCGACCAGTACGTGCGTGAAACCACTTTGACCTGTTCTCAAGGGACCGACCATGTCCAACCCCCATACTGTGAATGGCCAAACGAGTGGAATGGTCTTCAGAGCTGACGCGGGCTTGTGTGACATATTGGAGTAGAATTGACATCCTTCGCACTTGTCCACTATTTCCTTTGCCATCTCATTCGCCCTTGGCCAGTAAAATCCAGCTCGGTATGCTTTGGCTACAATGGTCCGAGAGGACGCATGGTGACCACAGGTCCCCGAGTGGATATCATTGAGAATGATTTGACCTTCTTCTGGCGTTATGCATTTTTGACCAACCCCAGTCGTGCTTTCTCTATACAGCTGTCCTTTGATAATGGTAAAGGCTTTGGATCGACGGACGATCTGCCGAGCCTCTTCCTCATCTTCTGGGAGCTCTTTTCTCAGGATATACGCAATATAGGGAATTGTCCAGTCGGGAGTGACCACTAAAACCTCCATGACCAAGTCGACCACTGCTGGGACCTCAACCTCAGTCGGATCTGTGGCACTCTTGGGCTGTGGAGCTTCCTCTGTGAAGGGATCTTCTTTAACTGATGGAGTGTGTATATGCTCCAAAAACACACCACTCGGAATGGCTTCTCTTTTGGAACCTATCTTTGCCAGATCATCTGCTGCTTGATTTTTCAGTCGGGGGATGTGATGGAGCTCCAACCCCTCGAACTTCTTTTCCAGGTTCCTCACTGCATTGCAGTATCCAGTCATGGCTGGGCTTCTCACGTCCCACTCCTTCATCACCTGGTTGACCACTAAATCTGAATCGCCATAAACCATCAGGCGACGGACGCCGAGTGAGATGGGCATGCGCAATCCATATAAAAGGGCCTCATACTCTGCCTCATTGTTGGAGGAATCGAAGTGAATCTGGAGCACATATCTAAGCTTATCTCCTCTGGGGGAAACCAGAACAACCCCAACACCAGAACCATTCAGCATCTTAGAGCCATCGAAGAACATGGTCCAATGCTCCGAGTGAACTTCAGTTGGCTGCTGTTGTTCAATCCACTCGGCGAGGAAATCTGCTATTGCCTGGGACTTAATGGCTTTCTTTGCCTCGAACTTGATATCAAGGGGAAGAAGTTCAATCGCCCATTTCGCCACTCGACCAGTTGCATCTCTGTTGTGCAGAATCTCTGATAGTGGAGCGTCGCTGACGACTGTGATAGAATGATCAGAGAAATAATGAGCAACCTTCTTGGTGGTCATGTATATTCCATACACAAGCTTCTGATAATGAGGATATCTCTGCTTGGATGGAGTCAAGACTTCAGACAAATAATACACCGGGCGCTGAACTTTGAAGGCTTTTCCTTCTTCTTCCCGCTCGACCGTAAGTACTGTACTGACGACTTGTCCTGTGGCTGCAATATAAAGCAACAAAGGCTCTTTGCTGATTGGAGCAGCAAGCACCGGCTGGGTGGAGAGCAGAGCTTTTAGCTCGGCAAACGCTGCATCAGCTTCTGGAGTCCACTCGAACTTGTCTGCCTTCTTCATCAGTCGGTAAAGAGGCAATGCCTTTTCACCGAGTCGTGAGATGAATCGACTTAATGCGGCCAAGCATCCAGTAAGCTTCTGGACATCGTGCACTCGCACAGGGCGTTTCATTCGAAGAATAGTGTCGATCTTCTCTGGATTTGCGTCGATCCCTCGCTCGGAAACGAGAAAACCGAGTAACTTTCCACCAGGAACTCCGAATGTGCACTTCGATGGATTGAGCTTGATATCGTACCTTCTGAGGTTGGCAAATGTTTCGGCGAGGTCAGCAAGCAGGTCGGAACCTTTTCGCGACTTAACGACGATATCATCCATATACGCTTCCACATTCTGACTGATTTGAGTGAGAAGACACTTCTGAATCATACGCATAAATGTGGCTCCGGCATTCTTGAGGCCGAATGGCACGGTGATATAGCAGAAGCACCCGAATGGAGTGATGAAAGCTGTTTTTACTTCGTCGGGTCCATACAGACGGATCTGATGATACCCGGAATATGCGTCTAGAAAAGACAATCTCTCACATCTCGCGGTCGAGTCAACAATTTGATCTATGCGAGGGAGAGGAAAATGATCTTTCGGGCAGGCCCGATTGATGTGCTTGAAGTCAATGCACATGCGGAGTGATTTGTCCTTCTTGGGAACCATGACGACATTAGCGAGCCACTCGGAGTGGTATATCTCTCGGATAAATCCTGCCGCCAACAGTCGAGCCACTTCCTCACCAATAGCTTTTCTCTTCTGGACGGCGGACCGCCGAAGATGCTCTTTGACTGGTTTTGCTGATTTGTCGACTCTGAGGCGATGCTCAGCCAGTCCCCTGGGAACACCTGGCATGTCAGCTGGCTTCCATGCAAAAATGTCCCAGTTCTCACGGAGGAACTGGATGAGCGCTTCTTCCTATTTCGGGTCGCGTGTCGTGGAGATGTGGGTCGGGGCTGCATTGGGGTCGGTCGGGTGAATGTGAACAGGCTTTGTCTCTCCAGACGACTGAAATGCAGACTCTGTGGCTGGTTTCTTGTATCGCAACAAATCACTCGGATCTGCGTTTTGCTTGTATTCTTCGAACTCGACCGCTGTCACCTGGGAATCGGCAATCTTCGAGCCCTTCTGAAAGCACTCTTCTGCCTTTTTCCGATCGCCAGTGACAGTGATCACCCCTTTGGGACCTGGCATTTTCAGTTTGAGGTACACGTAACATGGTCGAGCCATGAACCGTGCGTAGGCGGGCCTCCCCAAAATGGCGTGGTACGCGCTCTGAAAATCCACAACCTCAAAGGTCAACTTTTCCTTGCGAAAATGTTTTGAGTCGCCAAAAACTACGTCCAGGGCTATTTGGCCGAGTGAGTTGGCTTTCTTCCCTGGTATGACTCCGTGGAAACTCATGTTGCTGGTGCTCAGTCGGGACATCGGGATGCCCATTCCCTTCAGTGTGTCAGCATACAACAAGTTCAGCCCACTGCCACCGTCCATCAGCACTTTCGTCAGTCGAGTGCCTTCGACAACTGGATTGACCATCAAAGCTTGCCTCCCAGGGGTGGCAATATGAGTCGGGTGATCAGATTGGTCGAATGTGATGGGTGTTTGGGACCATTTCAGATAACTTGGTTTTGCTGGGGCAACCATATTCACCTCGCGATTAATGACTTTCAGTCGACTCTTGCTTTCCACATCCGCGAAGATCATCAGAGTGGAGTTGATATGCGGATATTCTTCCTCACTGTCCTCTTTGTCTCCGGCCTTGTCTGACTCTTTCTCCTTGTCCTTAGACTGTTTTCCCTGAAACTGCTGGATCAGGAGTCGACACTGGCGAGTGGTGTTCTTTGGGTAAATAATGTTGCCCTCTTCATCTTTCTTCGTGTGGATGTGGCATGGCATATTCATCACGTCGTTTCCTTCTTTATCCATTACTTTCTTAGGATTCCAGGATCCTTTTGGTTTCCCTTTGAACTTTCCCTGAGTCACGGCCAGGGCCTCTCCAGGAGCTGCTGGCTCGGCTTTCCGCTTCTGTTTCCGACTGGAATTTCCCTTCTCCGACTGACTTGGCTTATATTTGCCGCTTGGGAGTCGGTCCTCTTCTTCGCCATTGGCGTACTTGGTAGCAATCTCCATCATCCGACTCAGAGTCATGTCTCCGGTTCGACCAAACTTCAGACTCAATTCTCTGTTCTTGACACCATCTTTGAAGGCGCAGACTGCTTGATGATTAGACACATTTTCCACAGTATGGTGCAGAGTGATCCACCTCTGAATGTACTCTCTGAGAGTCTCATTGGGCTTCTGCACACAAACTTGCAGCTCTGTCAAACCAGCTGGTCGCTTGCAGGTTCCTTCAAAAGTTCTGACGAACACTCGGAACAAATCTTCCCAAGTGTAAATACTGCTAGGAGGTAACTGATTCAACCACGCTCTGGCTGAACCTTCCAGCATGAGGGGCAAATGCTTCATGGCCACCTCGTCATTCCCACCGCCAATCTGAACAGCCACTCGGTAGTCCTCAAGCCAAGTTTCAGGCTTGGACTCCCCAGTGAACTTGCTGACTCCTGTCGCCAACCTGAAATTGGGGGGAATCACTATGGCTCTGATAGCCCTGCTAAAACACTCTGGACCAGAAACATGCACTCGACTGCTCGGGGGTGCATCTCTCTCGGGTCCACCTCGATGGGCTCTGTTCCGGTCGATGAAGCTTTGCACGATAATGGATCGCGCGTCGAAGCCTGGCCCCCTGGGGTCGACTGGAACTCTTTGCCCGGCACTGAACTGACGCCTGTCATCCTGTCGCCAAGGAGCGTAAGACCCTTCCCTCGGAGGGGAAACGGGCACTCGACGCCTGTCATCTCGGTCGTGTCGGTCACCATACTGATCACGTTGGTTGTCGCGCCCTTCCCGCCGCGGAGGCGATCTGGGACTGTGAGCCGACTGAACCGTATTCACAGCGACGGATCGACTGTGAATTCTGTTGCACGACTGCGACACGGCTGAGTTCTGGTCCCCAGCTGCTCGGAGCAAATCTCTAATCTGCATCAAGCCTCTCCCAGCTTCCGACTGTGAAGGCTGGATGGACTCTGCTATACGGGTTGCAGCTGCTAAATTCTGAATTGGCGTGCGGTATACCTGAGTCAGTGGAAAGAGTCGACGTCGACTGGCTTCGGGGACTCGTTGCCGCGCGCGCTCGTCGAGTGCTCGCTGAAGGTTCTCCAGACGAGCGCGTTCAGCCACATTGGCCAAACATGCCTCCTCCAAGGCGCGAGCCTCGGGGGTTTCTCCCGTAATGGGAGTATGCAGGGCATCCACGTTCCTGCGGCGAAGCTCTTCTCTCTGCAGAGAGTCAAGTGCCTCGGGCTGGTACTCTTCGTGGTCCTGTGCGGGGCTACCTCCGCCGCCTGCTCCGCCGCCATGGGCGAAGCCGGGAGGACTGCGGGGCCCGTCGACCATGAGAATTTCCGCCGCTGGATCACTGCTATCACACTCGGATGCAGTCTCTACGGAGCCAGTCGACAGATCGAACAGGCCGTAAAGAGATTCGTCGGGCTCGATTGCCGCAACTTGTGCGATGGCCGCCTGGCGAGCCACCGCGTGCTTCACCCACCACTGAAGCCTCGACCGACCAGAGCGCTTGCGCTGGTGGGAGACCGGACGGGCGACTGATAAAGGAGTCGGCCGATAGGGGGCCGACGGTTGCCGCAGCAGAACGCCGCGGACACATGCGCGAAAATGCGTCGCACCGCGGACGGGGAGCGCATCAACGTCGAGTGGAGCCTCCTGGAGCCACGCGGAGTCGTCGGCGATGAAGGTGAGAGCGCCAAGACGGATCTCGTGCCCCTCGACCAAAACTCCAGCAGTCATCATGATGAAAGTACTCGGAAATACTGCAACTTCTCCACAAAATCGCTAAAACACCTGCCCCACGGTGGGCGCCAACTGTCGTGGTTCTAAGTCTGACAGTAGAGTGGGGGGTAGGTATGGAGAGGCAAGGTCTTAGCTATGGAGAGTTTGTAAACACAAGCGATGTACGAGTTCAGGCCCTTCTCGGAGGAAGTAAAAGCCCTACGTCTCGGAGCCCTGAGGCGGTCGAGTGGATTATGTGTATAGGTGTTACAAGAGTGCGAACCCTTCTGCCTGTGGAGGGGGGTGGCTTATATAGAGTACGCCAGGATCCCTGCCAGCCCATGTAATGAAGGGTTTAAGGTATATTAAGTCTGGGGCGTTACTGGTAACGCCTCACATAAAGGGCCTTAACTATCATTAAGTCTATTCAATTACAGGCCGTTGTAGTGCAGAGTGCCTTCTGACCTTCTGGTGGTCGAGTGTATCTTCATGGTCGAGTGAATCTCCATGGTCGAGTCCTTCTGTCCAGTCGAGTGGGTTCTTCGTTGGTCGACTGGAAGGTGATCTCTTCTAAAGCTGTCCTTGGGTAGGACATTCAGGTCAGGCCTATGACCCTACCCTAGGTACATGAATTCATCAGAACCTACAAGGGAAAATGAAATTAAGGATTATATATACAGTCAAGAGGAATATTAAGATGGGCATCCGAGACTTATTCCTAAGGTATTACACAACGTGTGACGGGGAAATTGTTAAGGGTTCATCCACGCACATAGCAGCAAGAAAGAACTACTGAGAAAAAAAAAGACGCATGCATTCTTCCGGAATTAATACATACGGACAAGTGGTGAATCACTCAACAATACTCCCTCTGTAAACTAATATAAGAGCGTTTGGATTACTGAAGTAGTGATCTAAACGCTCTTATATTAGTTTACTGAGGGAGTACATTACAATAGATTAAGCCAACTAGAAACGACTGGCTTGTATGTGCTGAACTAGATACACTGAGATATGAAAGCGTCAAACTGAAATACCTAGAATCATGAGCTGAATTTTTTTAGCCTCCCGCAAGGTCACTGGCCGTGGTGGGGTGTTATCCAGCCGTGAAGTACGACACCACGACGGCTAACACTATGTAGCGTAGATCACAATCATGATTTTCGGCAAAGAATCGACCATAGCACGAAGGCCATGTCACCACAAAGCACCAGATAAGGCACGAGTACAGGAGTGAAGTGCCTTACTAAACCGTCGATGTCAAGGTAGCCGAGGCGAAGCAGCACTGTCGAGGCCGAGCTGGCAGCGGCGAACACGGATGTTAGTTGGAAGGAGGAGATTGCATGCATCGATAATTCATTGACCGTATGCATGATGCACATATATAGGTACAGGGTGGACCAGCCTCTACTTGTCTCTCAAGAGGTACAAATATACGAAGGGGAGAGAGAGATAAAACGGTATAAATACAGATCCAAGTCCTATACACATGCGGTGGACAATGTAGGCTCAACACCCCCCCCCCCCCCCCCGCAGTCGAAGCGTCGTCGGAGTCACAGAGACTGGACCGAAACTCCTCAAAGACTGGGGTCGGTAGTCCCTTAGTCATAACATCGGAAAACTGCTGAGTGGTAGGAACGTGGAAAACATGAACCTTCCCAAGGGCTACCTGCTCGCGAACGAAGTGAATATCGAGCTCAATATGCTTCGTACGACGATGATGGACGGGGTTGGCGAAGAGGTAGACAGTGAAGACGTTGTCGTAGTAGATGATCGTGGCCTTAGGGATCACACAAAGCAACTCCTGGAGCAGCTGACGGAGCCAAGAGCACTCAGCAACGACGCTAGCCACTGCCCGATACTCCGCCTCGGCACTTGAGTGAGAGATCGTGGGTTGTCGCTTGGACGACCACGAAATCAGTGAGGACCCGAGGTAGACACAATAGCCTGACGTAGAGCGATGCGTGTCCGGGCAGCCAGCCCGGTTGGTGTCAGAGTAGGTGACCATGTCGATGGAGGATGCCGTCAGAGTGACTCCCAGGATCATAGTGTCGCGTATGTACCGAAGGATACGCTTCACCAGAGTCCAGTGGGAGTCACGCGGGGAGTGCATGTGAAGGCAGACCTGTTGGACTACATACTGCAAGTCAGGTCGAGTGAGGGTGAGGTACTGTAGGGCGCCGACGATGGAGCGGTAGAACGCGACGTCAGGCGCACGGGAACCCTCCAAAGCAGAGACCTTTGCCTTACTGTCAACAGGCGTGGGGGAGGGCTTGCAAGCATATTCGCGTGCTCAAGAAGCTCTGAGTGTACTTCTGCTGATGCAGGAAGAACCCATCAGCACAACGAACAACCTCGATGCCAAGGAAGTAGTGCGGCGCTCCCAGATCCTTAAGGGCAAACTCATCACGAAGACGAGTTGTGAGCTGCTGAAGAAGCCCAGGCGAGGATGCCGTTAGGATGATGTCGTCAACATAGAGCAGCAGGTATGCAGTAGCAGTGCCCTGATGATAGACGAAGAGAGAAGCGTCGGAGCATGTGGTGCGGAACCCGAGCTGCCACAAGAACCCGGCCATACGCTGGTACCACGCCCAGGGGCCTGCTTCAGTCCATAGAGAGATCGAGAGAGCAAGCACATGTGGTCGGGATGCTTGGCGTCGACGAAGCCGGTCGGCTGCTCACAGAAGATCCATTCCGTGAGGTGGCCGTGCAGAAAGGCATTGGAAACGTCCAACTGATGCACGGGCCAGGCACGGGAGACCGCCCGCTGCAACACCATGCGGATCGTGCCTGGTTTAACAATCGGGATGAAGGTGTCGGTGAAGTCCACGCCGGCGCGCTGGCGGAAGCCGCGCACCACCCAGCGAGCCTTGTAGCGCTCGAGAGAGCCGTCGAGGTGGGTCTTGTGGCGAAACACCCATTTGCCACTGATGATGTTGGCATGAGGGGGCCGCAGAACAAGATGCCACGTGCAGTTGCGCTGCAATGCATTGAACTCCTCGCGCATCGCGGCGAGCCAATGTGGGTCATGAAGGGCCGCGCGTGCGGATGAGGGGATAGGCGATGGTGGAGAGGACGAGGTTGACACCGCGCATGCATACTCACTGGCGACATAGCGCGTGTTGGGCCGGTGGATACCGACGCGAGACCGAGTCACCATGCCAGCAGGGGGCAGGTCGACCGCCACGGGAGCAACGGACAAGGGTGGTGAAGAGTCCGTCGCAGCCGGCGGCGTGGAGGGGTCGGCCGGTGCAGCGCCCGCCACAGGAGGAGCTCGGTCCCCCAAGAGGCCTCCCGAGGGGCCGGGGGCAGGGGCGGCCGCGCCCGTAGGGGACGCTCCCGTGGAGGCCGACGCGGAGGGGCTCGTGCCCGCGCCCGTGGGGGCCGCGCCAGTGGGCCGTGCCGGCCTCATGTCTAGAACAGCCACGCCCGGAGGGGCTGCATGGGGGCGCGCCGAGGTGGGGGTGCCATCAAGGGGCGCCGAGTTTGCTGCATAAGGTGGTACCTTGTGAAAAGGAAATACCCGCTCATCAAAGTACACGTGTCAGAAGGTGTACACACGGTGGGAGACAGGGTCGTAGCACTAGTAACCTTTGGTGTTAGGATTATATCCTAGGAAGATACACGCTACGGATCGAGGAGCGAGTTTGTGTGGTGCAGTAGAAGCGGTACTAGGATAGCAAAGGCAACCAAAGATGCGAGACCATCGTAGGATGGGGGGGGGGGACCAAAGAGAAGATAGTGTGGAGTGTAGTTCCAACGAGGACGACACGAACTAATGTTAAGAAGAAGTGTGGCGGTGGCGAGTGCATCGGGCCAAAACTGAGGGGCAACGTTGGAGTGAAACAAAAACGTTCGTACGCAGTCGTTACGAGTGTGAAGAATGCGCTCGGCGCGGCCGTTTTGCTGGGATGTGTAGGGGCATGTTAGGCGAAAGGTGGTGCCAGTAGGATGCGAGAAGTTGGCGAGTGGCAGCGTTGTCAAACTCTTTTCCATTGTCAGTTTGGAAGGCGAGAATAGGGCGCTCGAACTGGGTGGTGATGTAGGAGTAAAAGGCTGTTAGGGTGGCGAGGACATCGGACTTGCGGCGGAGCGGAAACGTCCACGCAAAGTGAGAAAAATCATCAAGTAAAACAAGATAATATAGGAAACCCGTGTTGCTCGCAACGGGAGATGTCCATACATCACTATGAAGTAACTGAAACGGAAAAGTAGAAATAGTGTTTGACGCGCTAAAGGGTCGACGAACATGTTTATCGAGACGACAAGCATGACAAGTGTGCTCGTCGAATTTATTACATGAAAATGAAAAACTCTTCAGAATCTGACGAAGGACGGTGGAGTTGGGATGACCCAATCGTGCATGCCAAAGATCTACGCCAGCGGAGAGGGCAACCGGAGAGGCGGTGGTGGCGGTGGCGATGGAGGCGGAGGCGGAGTGCACTGGGTACAAGTCATCGAGGCTGTCACATCAGTGGAGAACCATTCGTGTACGGGCGTCCTTCACAAAGAAACCAAGATCATCAAATTCAACAATGAGAGGATTGTCACGTGCAAGACGACGAAGGGAGACAAGATTTTTAATTAGGTCAGGTGAGACAAGAACATTAGTCATATTAATAGGCATGGAATTAGAGGGAAAGAAACTATGACCGAACAGAGTAATGGGCATGGAGAAACCGTCACCGAGGGTGATGCGGTTCGAGGTGGTGACCGGAAAGGAGGAAGCAAGGTTACCGGGGTGCGATGTCATGTGGGCGGTAGCCCCCGTGTCCATGTACTAATCACCGACACCTTCGTAGGTAGAGTGGGACGACGCCGAGTGCAGCGCGGCGAGGAGTGCGGGATCCCACGGGTTAATCAGTTTTTAAAATAAGTTCATCAAAAAGTTTAAAAGTTCATTCCTTTTCAAGAAAAAGTTAATCGAGTTTGAAAAAATGTTCATTGAACTTGAAAAAGTTCATTGAAATTGGAAAAAAGTTTATAGAATTGAACAGCAAAACTACTATGTGTGCGACGTGCGAAGTATATTATAACTGATTCTCGCAGCAATGCGCGAAGTATCATCTAGTTTATACAAATCGTATTATTGGTGGTGAACTTTTCTTGCTGTACCAATGATATACGGCCAAACACCGACATGAGTATAGCTCAGTTACTAAGAAAACTAATATGCGTGCGACTTCTCTTTGTTTGATGCGATGATAAATCCAGTGGTCGGCTGAATTTCCATTCAGAAGTGTTGTGTTGTACTCCCTCCGTTTCAAAATAGATGACCCAACTTTATACTAATGTTAGTATAAAGTTGAGTCATCTATTTTGAAACGGAGGGAGTAGATTAGAAACGAGAGCAATCTCTACTTCTAATGAACGAATTGGTTGAATAGTCCCCCCACTTTTAACCGGTTTTTCTTCGTCTCACCTCCCACCAGCCCCTCCCACCGGTTTTTCTCTTTTCTCGTCTGACCGGCAATACCCAACGTATTTATGGTAATCAATCATAATTAATCCACGTATAGTAATAAATCAATCCAGGTATGGTAAGGTCATAACTCAGGAAATTTTGAATATGGTAATTATATGGTAATAAATTTAAATTACCCCAAAGGCTATCAATCCAGGTATGGTAAGGCCATAACTCGGTAAATATCGAATATAATAATAAATTTAAATTACCACCAGGTATGGTAAGGCTATCCACATATAGTAATAAATCATATAGTAATAAATCATAATTAATCCACGTATAGTAATAAATCAATCCAGGTATGGTAAGGTCATAACTCAGAAAATTTTGAATATGGTAATTATATGGTAATAAATTTAAATTACCCCAAAGGCTATCAATCCAGGTATGGTAAGGCCATAACTCGGGAAATATTGAATATGGTAATAAATTTAAATTACCACCAGGTATGGTAAGGCTATCGATCCAGGTATGGCACGCCCTCACCTGATCACCTATCACAATCTCCAGCCCCATGCACGCACCAAAGAACCCACCCGGCACCAAACGCAGCTCCTCTCGATCCCCTCGAGTAAACATCGCCGCCGTCGTGCGATCTTCCTGACACAGACGCCGTCGCCGCCTCCTTCCCACCTACGGTGTCCCTCACGTCCATGGTGACGGCGCTCGCGTCCTACACTGACCCTCCGCCTCATATAGGTTGGTCGTTGATGGAGTGGGATGTGCCGCTGCGGTTTGGGGAGGCGCAATCACGATCTGGTTGGGATCTCAGTGTGGACTCGTTCTCTGCGATGAAGGATGGCGCTGCCTCCCTGGCAAATGGGATTGGAGGAACGGGCTCTACGTCGTGAATGTCGGCGAGGCAGTGGCCGAAGGCGAGCCCGACGGTGAGCACGGGTGTTCGTCCCATGAAATAGGCGGCCACGGAGGGCGGATCTGAGGCCACCCCAATCGCCGGTGGCCCTTCCTCCCATCGCTCATCGCCTCCATTCTCTCTCTCCTCTAAATCTTTGTCGCCCCTGCCTGGTTCTGGCCGACGCCATCGGCCGGCTCTCGCATCGACCACCACCAGCACGGCTGCGGACGAGGCGCAACCGCAGACGCCGCCGCCGCCATCCTCATCCACCTCCTCCACCATCCTTCCCAGCCGTCGTCGGGGGCACCCGCCATCTGCGCTCTAGCCCACCCGCTCCCTCCTATCCCCTCCCCCTGCCTGCCAGCCCCGTGATCCATCGCACAGATGGCAGGTACTACAGCGACCTCCTCCCCAGCGGATCCGGCCTCCTCCGATGGAGATCCATCCTGGGCACCGCCTTATTCTCATGCGTGCACGTCTATATCAACGTCTCATTCCACATCACTTTGCAAGGTATGTGCTTGATTGTTCCGAACTGGATCGATGGATTGTGCAAGGTACTTTGGGTGTCGTCATTGACGGCAATTGTCACGCCATGCTACCATAGGAGGGGTCCCTCATCGATGATTAGGGTCTTCCGAACTGCACGAGCTCCATTGAGAAGGTCATTAAATAAAAGGTTATATTGGAGTGTACTATAGGGCCTTTTGCACTTTAATATGACTAATAATTTGCCTTAATATCACAGATTGTATTACTACCTTTCTAAGTGAATGACATTCAAGAAGGTCATTAAATAAAACCAAGAAATCCGTCTGGTATTGGAGTGTAGGAAAGTTGAGACTATAAAACCAAAAGGTTATATTTACGTTTATTAGAGAAGGTTCTTTACTTTTTATAGGAAAACACAAAATGTTGCGATGTAGAGTCTAGGTGGTGGGCCTCCTTGATCCACTTGGTGGATGAGGGCGACTCCGGTCCTGGCACCCATAGTGCCAGTGATCCAAAAATCATAGGCCCTGGATATAGCTCTAGCAGACGTATGCGGCTTGCGCATCGAGCTGGGTCGTCTCGAGCATGGAGATAGGCGAGTTGTAGACCAAGAGCTGGTACAGAGATAGGCGAGTTGTAGACAAGAGCTGGTGGGCAGCAAAAAACGCATGCACACCAAAGAACAAATCTGAGTCACATGCCTACTTCTATTGGTTTCTACAAAGAGCGGCTAGCTTAGATCTTAGACCAGTCGGTCACTGTCGAGGTCGCCAAGGTGATCTTACAGCACCGCCGTGGGGATTTCTCATGATTTTATGTAGGCAAGCCGCAAGCGGTGGTGGTGATTGGCTGGGTGGTGTCGCTGCCTTGGGAAGAGACGAAGTGATGGTAAAAGTAAGCAGGATCCGATGATTCTTCCGTGGGGATAGCCAAAGTCAAGATGTCGACTACAGACTCGTCGCAGACTTGCAGTGAACCTGGATACAGCGAGCCTGATTTGTGGATCGATGGCGGGTCTTGACTTTGTTAGGCTAGGATTGGATGGTTGCGAAGGGTGGTGTGCTTGGTTGGGTTCCCATGGAAGAATGTGGCCTCCTCGTGGATCTGGTCATGCCCATCCTAGAGAACATTGTGTCCCTAGCTCCCTCGAGGAGCAAGGACAGTGCAAGCGGCAGCAGGGGGTAGGGGTAGATGTGGGGAGGGATGTCGGCGGCTGCTCGAGGTCATCATGATGAAACCCTTGACGTCCCATCTTTGTCAATGGAAGTGGAAGAGCACGAAGTCGAGATTGGATAGGAGTTTGAGTTCTTTTTGGCACCGATCGGTTCCCCACTTTAGAGATGTATTTTTTTTTGCGTGCGAGCAAACAGTGGGTTGATTCTAAAAGGGATAGGCACTTTTCAACAGAAGTGCATGACGGACCAAAAATATGACCTCATTTTATTCGTTTGATAGATATCGTATTATTCGTTGTTGTTCGTTCGGTGAAATTTCCTAATATTTGATTGTTGTGTTTCTAATTAGAGCACCCCATAATCACCCAATATGAGGGGATGATAAATGAAAGATACTGATTATAAATTTTGAAGAGCCCGTGGCAACGCACGGGCGTTATACTAGTATCAATGATTAATGAACCACATTCACCCACAAAAGAAGTAAAAAAATAAATCAATGAACCATATTATCGGTCGTACGTGTGTACTATGTGTATCTGTGTTCGCTTCCATTCGTGAATATTACATGGAAATCAAGTTCCGAAGAAAACTTCATGAAAAAGACGTTTGAAAGTTTTCAAAAAAGTCTAAAACAAATACGGGAGCTATGAAAAGGACAAATTCAGCAATAAATAGTGGTGTCTACTTTTCGGCACTATTCAATGTTGATTTTGCTTTTTTGTACCTCATAAATGGAAATGTGTTTGTGCCTTAAAAAATGGAAATAATAAAATCAATCTTTTTTGAATGGAATCCAATATTACGATTTTCTGGGTCCCAAGAGTCGTTTGAATGTATATCAAACGAATTTCTTTTTTTCTATTTCCCCTCGGTAATCAAAATCATAGAGACCAAAGTTTGAACTTGCAAGCCACCACATGGCATTATTATGAGTTCATCTGAAGTTGTTGACGACAAAGCCAATTTCTCCGCAGCCTCGGATGACGAAGGTCCCGCTCACGTCACAGGAGTTGTGGGGCAGCAGGATAAGCGGGTCGTCGCTCCCGTCCGGCGTGTGCAGTATGACCGGGACTGCAACGGCATTGCTGACCGACATGTACCTGTCAAGCACATATGATGCAGGGACTCAGGAGTCCATATGTTCAGTTCATGTTTCAGTCTATGTATGTTTGTATGTACTCCAGGAGTATGTATGTATGTGTGAATTCTGATGAGTGGAAGAAACAGTTGATGTACCCACCCACCGTTGCTTGACGGGGCCATTGCACGTGCACTCGGTGCAGGATGGGGCTGCAGCAGAACAAAGCACAACACATTCAGAAACTAACCAGAACCTAGACATTCAGAAAGCACACATAATTCAGACCAAAACATGAGAGACCACAGATCATGAAAAGAAAGCTGACTTGGTTTCACGGCTCTGCTCTGGGCCTCTGGTCACCACCGTCCAGTACCACCACAGCGTCCGAAAGACACAAGCATCATCGATCATGGCATGCCATTGCCGAGGCGGCAATCAAGCTCGTGATGGTGAGGATAGCTTCTGGTTTACAACCCAAACAAACTCCACTCGCCGTCACCGCTTCCGCCCGTCGCACCTGCCGCCGACAAAGGGGTGAACACAGTCAGATGGGAGCGTCAGTGCAGGTGACGCCGCAGAGCGGCGCGTACGGGGATGGACCCTCTGCCACGGCTTCCGCCTCCTCGACTGTGGCTGGACCTGGACCGATCACTGCGACCTCTGGCTCTCACCTCCACCCCCCTTGTCAGGTAGCCTCGCCGGCCGCACGCCACCCGTTCGACGAAAAGCTAGAACCAGTATCCCGTATGCTATGCATGGAGTCATTGTATTACTCGCAGGTCGTCTGCCTGTCCACTTGTATCGTTACTGATCCCAGTGCTCGCTGCTTGATCCATCAATCATTTAATGTACCTAGTGATGAACCAGAGGAACTCGCTAGGCTTATGAATCTGGATAATATATGGACATCATTCATGACATCCGTTTTCTCGCTTTTGTGTTTCCCAGACATGATGAATCCATTCACTAATCTGTAATTACACATGTGGTGTGGATCGACAGATCGATCTGATAAATATTAACCCCCCAAGATAGCTGCCCACAACCTAATTTGCAATTGTTTATCTAATATAGTGCGACGTTTGCTTGTCCTGATTTCATTCAGCACCGCATATATGTTAATCGACCATTCATTCCGCTCTTCATTCCCTATCAAAGATCAGGCTCCAATGATAATAGGTTAAGGTTATATACATCCATAGTCTGAGTTAGCCAAAAAAAAAAGACCAATTACAAAGAGCTGATTTCTGTAGTCTTCTGCAATGGGATTGAGGCAGGCTGCCAACCATCTAACTCAGACCTTCTATCATTAGTGTCATCATTACTTTGATCACTAGTTTGTTTACTTCCTTCATACCACTCTACAAATTATGTAATTTTGTTTATTGTTACAGCTGATATATGCATGTGATAGAAACGTCTCTCAAAATTGCTTATCTTTGCTATATGTAGGGCAGGGGAAGCGTCTCTCTTGTCACATCCTTTGGGTATTTTGCAGTGCCAATAGTTGTCAGCTGAACCTTCATACGTGCTGCACATATATTTCAAGTTGGCCATCCACTTGCAAGTTTTAATGTTTTAATTAGATGCATAGTATGTCTTTTGCTGGTAGACCGATGGATGTATATCCAACACGCCGGAGAAGATGATCCAAAGAAAACCAAAGACTAGTGGTTAGGGGAGGAGATCGCCGGGGTGACTAGGGTTTGGGTGGGTGTGTTGGACGCCATACCTCCTTATAAGGAAGTGAGGTTTGTACAACCTTTTTTTTTTACTTTGAGAACAGATACTTCTTTTCACTAGAAGAATAAATTATGAATACACCATAATTTTTTTCTAAAAATAGAAGAAGAAATTTGTAAACTGGTTAATTCACATAAGCCTAAGAATTTCTTGGCACTTGGTCAATGTTGCGCTCCGTGCAAGAATAGACAATGTCTCTGTTTTTTTTTACTTCACGTGTTAGCTTTGTCATCAGTCGAACTTCCTGAAATTTAACCTGATTTATAAAAAAAATGGACATTTACAATACCAAATCAATATCGTTATATGCATGGCGTACAATATTTTCATATTGTAATTATTTGATTGCGTAGATGTTTATATTTTCGAATTGGTCAAACATTGTTTAAACTATATGTAATCACTTGGTACACCTTCAGGTAGTGTCCTAGCCAAGACTTATTTTGATACGATGTGTGGCCGTAGATTAGGCACAACCCACACACATTGCAACGGTGACTTCAAACCATACAAGGATGGGTGGTATGCCTTGGTCTCCATATCATAGAACGCCGCTTGTTTGCCATCCTCCGAATAACTAGGGAAGTAGATCCTATTGCCATGCCCAGCTTCCGGTGATGCCACGGAGTATGACACCCTGAAATCAAGAAACAAGGCCGCGCCGCCGATCTCTTGCACCTCCATCCAGGCCATCTCTTCCTCGTTGAGCTTGAACACCCGCGGTGGCTGGTCGGCGTTACGCATGAACACGGAGACCAGCTCCCCTCGCAGCTCAATCAGGTAGCAAAACTCTCTCCCCTCGTGGTGGTCACCTTCGGGGTCCATCTCCACATGAATCGGGTTAGGCTTCTCCAAGATTGTCCATGTGTCGCTTGCCAGGTCAAACGTGCCAAGGTTGCCCTTTCTCCCGAGGCAATAAAATTTGTCGTGGAACAAGACAGGGTTGTAGTATGCCACCGGGAATGGATCCCCTTCGTAGTACTCAAAATGTCTTTCGAACCAGTCAGCCTCGCCGTGCCGCCACGTAAGGATATTGATTTTTTTGCCGTCGTGCCGGCTGACGATGCCGAAGAAGACACACTCCGGTGACGTCGGGTCCGCTGAGGACCATGACAGGCCCATGAAGTAGTATTTCCTCACGAGAATGGGCATCTCCAAAATGTCCTCGTTGAAGGGGTTTATGATGTACATGTCATCGATATCTGCACTGGTCGGCATGGCCACCCAACCGTCTTTGGAGAATCGAAAAATATGCTCGTTGTGTTCGTCTTCGTTGATGTCGAATGTTCCAACTGTCATTTTGTACTCCTGGACGCGTAGAGGGTCGAATAACATGCATGCCCCATTTCGGCCGGAGCAGTGCAGGAGCCAGGGCCACACATTGACTTCCTGAACTGGGTTGGACACCATGCTCCATGACTTGCATACCGCATGGAATCGGATACGATCCACCAAAGAAAGTCTCGAGACAACCTGTTGTAGCAATTTTAGTGGCAGATCATGCCATGGCCGTGTATTACAAGAGGTGGCCTGCTCCTCCTCCTCCTCCAACTTCAAGATGGACAATTTTGGCATGAGTCCACTAGTCGACAACAACCCAATTTCTTTGACTACCATGGACATGGGCAATGGCGGAACTGCCCAGAATGCTCTGCACCAAGGCTTGGTAGGTTGCGGAAGGATCTGTCGAAAGCTAATGGTGTTGTCGTCCAAGCAGAACTTGTATAGCCTTTTGCAGTCGCAGCTCGACCAAACAATGTACACACAGTTACCCTGCTGCACCAAACCCCCTTCCCCTGGACACACGGGCACGGAGAAGCCGTAACGCCCGGAGACGAGGAAGGCACGGTCGCCACGGATGCTATCCACTCTGCTCCACGTCATGGACTCGAGATCCAGGTGGGACACTGTGATGCTGGTGAGTGTGCCCTCGTAGCTAAAATCCCCAAAATGGTGTGGCAACTTCGAAGAGATCCCCACACGACTCCAAGATGTTGTACATGACCGTCCTATCGTGTTCCTCTTTGCCGCCACAGAGAGAGCCCATCAGCCGCGGTTGGACCATGCCGTCGCCGTCTTGGCCTATCACGGTGTGCGTGTCGGGGGACTCGGAAAACTTGGAGTAACCGAAGAAGTAGATCTTCCCTCTATGGCCGATCATAAGGCATGGGAAAGTGAGCCCCGGGGCATCAAGCCAGGCCCACACTTGCGAGGCGCCGGGGCGGCAGTGAAGCAGGAACGTCTCCACGCGGTCTTCCACCTCGCGTGCAACGGCGACCACAACGGCGCAGTCCTGGTGCGCGGGCGATATCCCGAGCGTCGCGCACCTCAATATGGATTCGACCGGCTCGTACAGCGGCAGGAGCGGGATCTTCTTGGCTGCAGGGTCGTCTGAGTCGTCGGAGGTGAGGCGGAGGAGGAAGCATTCGGCGGTGGAGTCGTCCAGCATGAGCAGCCAGCCGCCGTTGTGGACGCAGCCTAGGCACGTCCTGCCTTGCATCTCGGGAGCGATCACCATGTGCGAGCTCCCGTCCGCCGAGTCGACGAACGTGAACGTCTGCCGCTCCTAAGCACGGTGCATCACGTCAGCGTGACGGCAATTCCTTTATTTATTCGAGTCGAGTCGATCGATCGTCTCGTCTGTCTCTTTTTTTTCTTCTTCAACTGCAATTAACTTTTTTTAACGCAATACAGACGCAAGCGCTCATATAAACGCGCATATACTTACGGGAAAACTTTGTTTTTGCCACTTTAGTTTTTGCCAATTTTACTTATGCCACTCTAAAATTTGACATCTCATTTTTGCCACTCTTAATTTTGGCAATGTATCACAAATGCCATTCTATCAGGTCAAGGCACGGTTTGACCAAACCAAGCAGGGCAAAGACAATATTGCCCTTGGTTTTTTGTTTTGCTTTTGCCACTACAGTTTTCATAGAAATTTTACTGATACTTGACAAACACAGCAGATGCATTGATTCGACCGAGTTCATCTACTAATAAGGAAAAAAATGCAAACAGATTAAGCAGCCGCGCATCCATTCATACATCTCCGATTCACCACACTTTCACACACATACATCAGGCGCGCAAGGCACAACACATACATATGCATCTCCAATGGAGGCAGCGCCATGGACGGAGAGGAGTACGTCTCAGCCATGGAGAAGAGCAGGAGATGGAGACGACTTGGGCTCATCCACGGTCGCGAGCGCCGCCACCTTGATGCACGGAGCTCGGGAGGATGCCTACGGCCGCGAGCACCACCACACACTGGTGACGAGGCAGTGGCGTGCACCCAGTCGGTGCTGGTGACGAGGCGGCGTCCCGGAGGTGTATAGCCGGCGTTGCCGCGTTGGTGACGATAGAGGCGCGCAGGCCCATGGGGTCCCAGATCCCGGGTGAGCAGGGACTGTGTCCCCGTCCCGGACGATAGGAGGTAGGGGAGGACGGAGGTGGGTCGTTGCCAGCGCTTCGGAACGAGGAGAGCGGCGCGGAGCAAGGGGATAGGCCTCGAAGGCGAGCTCCTCCACGAGGAGCGCAGGTGGCGGACAGGCCTCGCGCACGACCAGGCGGCAGCTCCGGCAGGGGCCGCACCGGACGGCGTGGTGGAGCGCCGAGCGCCGGGATGGAGGCGGCTGGCTGTGGTGGCAAGCGGGGACACGGCCGGAGGTGGCAACGCGGCGGCCGGAGTTGGCGGCGGTGACTGGATGCAGCCATGCGGGTGTGTGTGGTGCGGCTAGGAGCTAGGACGGCTGGATGGGTGTGTGTACATATTAGGGTCTGGGTCACTTCCAAAGTGGCCCCACAAGTCAGTAGGGGCAATTTATGTCATTTTTGCAAATACTGACAGGTTTTTTTCGGGTCAATTGGGTAAAAGAAACGGTCAACTCACGGAAGTGTAACAGAATGGCATTTGTGATACATTGTCAAGAACTAAGAGGGGCAAATGTAAGATGTCAATTTTTAGAGTGGCATAAGCAAAATTGGCAAAAACTAGAGTTGCAAAAACAAAGTTTTCCCTACACTCACCCAACACACATGCATACCCTACCCCTATGAGCACCTCCGAGAGACAGAGCCGGTATCTCATATTGAGATTTTACGAAGTCATCGTAGGCGCCTCGTACTCGACAGGAACGTCTCCTCCCACTGAAAGCGTATCGCATATGTCCGGGCCGTGCTGTTAGGATTGTGAAAGTCATCCAACGAGGGCCTGTATAGCCCGTGAGGCCGTGACGTTGTCCGGCCGAGGGCGCCGCCCGCTGCATGCTCTCTCTGAACAGAAAGAGGATTTTCAGGACCATGGTTCGGCTGGACCCATGCTGCACACCCTTCGATTTTACATGCCGTCCACATGTGGATCTGTGCCCCCGTTTGAATTCAATATTCCTGGTTAAGCCTTAAACGTTCCAAGCCCACATTAAGCATTGTAGCACTTGAAGCAGTGGGCTGGCACTGTAGCACTTGAAGCCATGAATGTTGCTCAACAAAAAAACATGAGCCGTGGATTAAAAAACATTGTTCTATTGGTTGTTGTTACTGTTCATCTAACAACACTGACATATTAATACATGCCAAAAACCTGTCAAAAATAAACATCAAATTTCAGAGTTTTGTTCTACAGTTTTTATATCTCTACCTACTAATAAAGGAGTTATTGCTTCTGGTCGTCCATCATGAAAATTACTCTTGAAGTTGTTAATAATTACCCACCATGTCACCTATAAGTGGATAAAATGATTTGTTTTTTATTCAAAAACACCGCCAGGTTCGGTACTTCTACAATGATACACTCTTATGTCATGAGCATGGAAGCAGTGTAGTGGTTAAAGCCCCCATTGTTCTTTTCTCCCCTTTCTCGCAGGGCTCGATCCCCGGCTCATTTTTACCTTTTCTTTATCATTTCTGTTTTTTCATTCTTTAAATTAATTCGGGATTTTCAAAAAATACAAATTTATAAAACTTGCAAGTTTTGAAAAAATATATCGAGAAATCATAAAATGTTCATGATTTCAAAAAATTGTTTGCATATTATTAAAAAATTCATAACTTCAAAAAATGTTTGGTAAACAAAATATGTTCATGATTTTTTTTAAATATCATGTATTCAAAAGAGATATTCGGTAATTTGAAAAAATGTCCACGAAATTTTTAAAAATATTCAAATTATTTGAAACAGTTCCGTAAATAACTAAAAAGTAAATTGTCACTTATCTAGAGGTTTTATTAGGGGCTCTGTAGAGGCGGTTTTTACGATTTAACTTAGTCTCTTGCACGAAGGTAAGTAAAAGGTTTCCTTGGTCTGGGCAGCTAAGCCCAAAAAATTCACACAACTTCCTATGGGTTTGTTTTTGTAAACTATATAAAAATGACTAAATGTTAGTTTGCCTCCATACATATCTATGTTTATTCTGTACCATAGTTTTACTGGTTATAGAAAACACCGTTACACTAGGCCAAGATGAGACACATCATTCATCAGTCTAGCTCAGGCATGGTCCGTCAATGCAGTTTGCTCAGCCAAAAAATATTTCATTGTGGTGCCTTAGAAATCAAGTCATCATGAGGCCATCACATTTTTAATTTTTAAAATGAAAATTTAAAAATCCCTTATCTCATCATGACATTCAGGCATATTTTGTGAAATGACATTTTAAAAGTCCTTATCTCATCTTGACATTTGATTCAATTTTTTTTATCTCTACCACATTTGCAAAATCTTATTATTTTTCTCTACGCACGGGCATATTTCCTACTAAAAGCTAAAAAAGACTCAACTTATCCGTTGTTATGGACGAAGAGCACTTCCCGCCTTCTACCAATGATATGAGAATGTGAACATACTACATATCTTCGCAAACACAAAAACGTAGACCACCTCCGTCGTCTCTTTTGACTGACTGAATAAAATTACTTATTCATAGTTTTGACAATTTACGAGCGAAAAATCCAAATAGGCCATGCAGACTCATCCTGTCCTGATGCCTCCTTTTTTATTCTTTTCTAGAAGAGTAATAAACTGTTAGATACTACTAGTATTACAAAGTGAGCTCCCTAGAAAATGTACACATTACCATGTTAAACTAGAAAATGACGGACCATGCCGCCAGGAGGCGGCGGGCCCTGCCGTCACCACAGGAGGCGGCCACCCAGCCGAACGGGCTTCTCCACACTGCAGCGTGCCGCGACGGAACGGGGCGGGCTAGGTGGGCCCTGCCGCCACCGTGGGAGGCAGCCACCCCTGGCACTGTCCCTGGCTGGCCGACAGCTGCTGCTGCTCGCTGGCCGAGGCGTGGGCCCTACCGCCACTACTGCTGGTGGCATCTTTCTTGCACGCGCGACAACCCAGGCGCTGACGGCGCTGATTCCGACGCAGACAGCCCTCATTCCCACGCGCGGGAATCTGTGAACTTTGACACTTAGTGCCGACACTCAGCGATGCTTTGCACTGGTTGCTTTGGCAATGTCGCTGCCCGGGAATCACTCCGGCTTTTCCTTCTTTTGCCTCAGCAGATATGACGGCACTGCGGAAATCACTCAAACGCTGCAGGAACCTGTTGTGCCGACACTACAGGGATGCTCCTCCTTTTATATAGTATGCGTATGCTCCGTGCGCAAGCACACTCTGGCCTCCTCTTCTACTCTCTGCGCGTAAGAACAAAGAGAAAGCAAAACTCATTACGCATTTTCACTCGTGATTTAGGGCGAATTAGAGTTGAATTTTGAATATGCTGAAGTTGAAGAAAAGATAGACGAAGGTAAGATCTATCCATTTTTGTTTGTTTGGTTCACATGCATGAAGTTTGTACTCTTTTTGTTTAGTTCATAACTATGTGTTCTCTGTTGTGTTAGGTATTATTTCATCACTTTTTGGGGTCATTTAGATCTTCAGGAGTAGGATTTGTGTAGCGAAGTGAACTACGAAGTTGAAGATCAAGGTATGAGCTTTGCAATACATTAATTTATTTGTGCATGCAGGGTGGTAATTAGTTCTTCTTTTAGCTCGTTATTAGCTATGCGATGGTAGTGCTTAGAGGTTAGAAATAATTTCAGGCGACAGATGTAGTATTTATACTATTTTTTCAGAAGAGTAGGTTGAAGATGTTGTATTAATGTTAGGTGCGTCCATTAGTATTGACATGCGGGAAATCTTAATACGGTAATTAAGAAAAAATTGTACTGTAATTGTTCATTGCATGTGGTATGTTATTTCATGTGGTATGTTATTTTATGTGGTATGTTTATTAATAAGTTTATAGTTAGGAAACCGTAGGTCTATTTTGTTATGTCGCAATAATCTAAATTTTATATGTTAAGATTAGGTGCTAATGTACTTAATGATGTATGTAATTAGGTAAAATAATTCATCTTAGCAGCAAACAAGGAGGAGAAGACGTGATTGAAGAAATTGTGTTTCCATCTTCGCTGTCCCTTTTGAGTTGATGACCACATACATGCAAGTGCTATTTTCATACTTTTCTTAGCACGAAGAAAAATTCGTGTGTAATATTAATGATAATGTGATAATAGGTTGACTCTGTTAATATAGTACTGGCGACGGATATTTATTGAAACTATTTTGATGCTTAATTGCATTCGCAAGCACATCCATATTGAAGCTAAGGTATAAATGACGCCGTAATTTTATTAATATTTTTTGTATTGATGTACTGTTGTGAATAATGTGCATGCCGCTGCAAATATTATTATTTGTAAATAATGTTGGGATTTTGCCCACAGGATCGATCACATCAAATTATAGACGAACACAAGCACACGCAAAAACTTTTGCCAAACGCACGTGTCGTGCGTCTCTTCTCTTTGTTTCTTTTTCTTTTTCTCTCCACGATATTACAATATCCATGGCCTGCTCGTGTATATATATACACGTTCAGCCAAGACTCACGCCAACTCTATCCTAATCGGACTATGTAATCTAAACCTACACGTATTGCTTTTGGACTCCAAAAGCTAGACGCACGGACTGCCAAACCTGGACTCGTAATCTCCTAAACCGACTACTACACTGCTAGCTAGTACGTAGACAACTAGCATGTACAACACTTTGACATCAACATGTACATACATGCATACCTTAGCATGCTCAAGATTACTTCTAACAATCTCCTCCTAATCTTGACTTGTCATCTCCTCGCACTTCTCCTAATCTTGACTTGTTGTAGATCCGCGACTTGACGATCCTCCTCAACGTATGATCCAGACTCCCAGTCACGCTGCCAGGCAACACCATCGGTCACCCCTAACGCAATACATGCCAACGGATCACACACCGTCCCATGTAGAGACAGGTCCTCATTGAAGAGACTCGCCTTCACTGGTCAACGTCCCACTATACGCTTGAGCTTGATCTTCGCTTCACGTCCTCGCCCTCGGTGCTACACCACACCGGACAACCCATCAACGTGACACGCTTCATCTTCAACAATCCTCACAGAGACAAGCACTTGGACATGACGACTACTACGACGACGACTCACTGACACGACGACGACCAGTCACGCAAACTCGCACGACTCTTCAACTCATCTATCCCCGCGGACGATGATCTTGACGAGTCTTCCGGTACCGCACTTCGTCACCACCTCTCCCGTCAACGATCTCCTTCCTCCGCCTTGCCGACGACAGCCTGCCGTCTCCCTCCTTGTCGTTCCGCCGAACGACGATCGCCTGAATCCTCCTCTTCGCCGCATCATCCAGCGACTTCATGGCCCGCCGCTCCTCGTCGCTGCACCACCCAACGACCATATCGCCCGCCCCGAGGCGCTAATCGGGTCACGACCCCGGGGCAAGCGCGGCTTCAAATCAACCTTGCTCGGATACCAATTGTTGGGATTTTGCCCACAGGATCGATCACATCAAATCATGATGAACACGCGCACGCAAAACTTTGTGGCCAAGGGCACGTGTCGTACCCGTATTTTCTTTATTCCTCTCAATATTTTCCACGGTACAAAAGCCATGGCCTGCCCGTGTATATATATACACGCAGGGACCAGCCGACCAAAACAACCTAAACTTACATGGCTAACCAATCCTACTAAGACTCTACTAAAAACCTAGACAGACTACTAGACGTACTAACTCAGCCAAAGCTGACTACTACTACTAGGACTCAATATGGACACGTACTGCTAATCCTAACCAAACTAACATGGACACAGCCAAGACTTCCTAACGTACAGAACCGGCCTAATCACTGGCCACACCGATCAGGATTAGCCTAGACCTAGTCTACTTTAGACTCTAACTCAACCAGCTAGCTAGACTAGTACGGACATGTACTAATTAAACTACTCAAGATTACTGCTAACAAATAAATGATTGTTATCGTACGATATGAAAAAATTATATAAAGCCGGAAGAAATTAAAGGTTTTATTCATATGATATTAAAATGTTATTATCGTACTATTATGTTTAGTGGTTGTTTGGATAGCGAGTAATTACTATCGGTTTTGTCAGAACCTATTGTAAGAAAATTAGTTTTTACTAATAGTCGTTTTTCCAAAGGCTCAGTTTTCGCATGTTATGAGAATCAGTTTAGGATATTTTTGGGGTAGTTAGAGAAAAGCAAACAGAGTTTAGTTTGTAACGCTCGTAGAAGAGTTTGAGAAAAAAAAAGATCTCTAAATACCCGTTAACCAAACAACCCCGGAAAGTCTAAGCAAATGATTCTAAAAAATAAACAAATATTTGTAACGAAAATACGATTATTATGTAAATTTTGTCATCGTACTACTACTAAATGTTCAGTTACTAATTATTTGAAATGTAAACATGTACTTTGGTTAGGTATTATGGAAAAATTAGTAGTGTACTATGGGAACGTCTTAGGTGACGGTCCTTTCGGGGTGGATGTGTCCTTGTGCTAGTCGACTACAGTTGTAGTTAGAGACATGGTGAACGTGGGTTACGCAGCTGTCAGAAGGTGCATCCGAGCGGTGTTTGGCCCAGGGATGCAGGGAAAAAATGACAATGGAGGCCTTCGTCGCTGACGGAGCAAATGATGGGACGGCTGCCCGTTGGGGTTTGCGGCCTGTCACAGGTAATCAGTCATGGGGGTTGATACGTCTCCAATGTATCTATAATTTTTTATTGTTCCATGCTATTATATTACCCCTTTTGGATGTTTATGGGCTTTATTTTACACCTTTATATCATTTTTGGGACTAACCTACTAACTGGAGGCCCAGCCCGTATTGTTGTTTTTTTTGCCTATTTCAGTATTTTAAAGAAAAGGAATATCAAACGGAGTCCAAACGGAATGAAACCTTCGGGAGCGTGATTTTTGGAACGAACGTAATCCAGAGGACTTGGAGTGCAAGTCAAGAAGCAGCCGAGGCAGCCACGAGATAGGAGCCCCCCCCCTATAGGGCGAGCCCCCTGTCTCGTGGGCCCCTCGGGCGGCCACCGACGTACTTCTTCCTCCTATATAAGCCTACGTACCCCGAAAACATCTAGGGAACCAACGAAACACAATTTCCACCACCGTAACCTTCTGTATCCGCGAGATCCCATCTTGGAGCCTTCGTCGGTGCTCCGCCGGAGGGGTATTCGACCACGGAGGGCTTCTACATCAACATCCTTGCCCCTCCGATGAGTTATGAGTAGTTTACCACAGACCTTCGGGTCCATAGTTATTAGCTAGATGGCTTCTTCTCTCTTTTAATTTGGATCTCAATATAATGTTCTCCCCCTCTCTTGTGGAGATCTATTCGATGTAAACTATTTTCGCGGTGAGTTTGTCGAGATCCGATGAATTATGGGTTTATGATCAAGTTTATCTATGAGAAATATTTGAATCTCCTCTGAATTCTTTTATGTATGATTGAGTTATCTTTGCAAGTCTCTTCGAATTATCAGTTTGGTTTGGCCTACTAGGTTGATCTTTCTTGCCATGGGAGAAGTGCTTAGCTTTGGGTTCAATCTTGCGGTGTCCTTTCCCAGTGACAACAGGGGCAGCAAGGCATGTATTGTATTATTGCCATCGAGGATAACAAGATGGGGTTTATATCATATTGCTTGAGTTTATCCCTCTACATCATGTCATCTTGCTTAAGGCATTACTCTGTTCTTATGAACTTAATACTCTAGATGCAGGCACGAGTCGGTCGATGTGTGGAGTAATAGTAGTAGATGCATGCAGGAGTCGGTCTACTTGTTGCGGACGTGATGCCTATATACATGATCATGCCTAGATAATCTCTTAATTATTCGCTTTTCTATCAATTGCTCAATAGTAATTTGTTCACCCACCGTAATACTTATGCTATCTTGAGAGGAGCCACTAGTGAAACCTATGGCCCCCGGGTCTATCTCTTATCATATTTGCTTCCAATCTACTTTTATTTGCATCTTTACTTTTTGCATCTATATTATAAAATACCAAAAATATATTTATCTTATCATACTATCTCTATTAGATCTCACTTTCGCAAGTGGCCGTGAAAGGGTTGACAACCCCTTTATTGCGTTGGTTGCGAGTTCTTTGTTTGTTGTTTGTGTAGGTGCGTGGGACTTTTGAGGAGCCTCCGACTGGATTGATACCTTGGTTCTCAAAAGCCGAGGAAAATACTTACGCTACTATTGCTGCACCACCCTTTCCTCTTCAAGGAAAACCAACGCAAGCTCAAGACGTAGCAAGAAGGATTTCTGGCACCGTTGCCGGGGAGGCTTCCACCAAGTCAAGTCAAGATTCGACCTCCCACCAACGTGCGATTTCTGGCGCCGTTGCCGGGGAGGTCTTCGCTCAAGTCAAGACATACCAAGTACCCATCACAAACTCATCTCCCTCGCATTTACATTATTTGCCATTTGCCTCTCGTTTTCCTCTCCCCCACTTCAACCTTGCCGTTTTATTCGCCCTCTCTTTCCCTATCTCCTCCGCTCTTTCGCTTGCCCTTTCGTTTGCTTGTTTGGTTGGATTAGATGCTTATTTATTGCTAAACAAAGAACCTAAGATCTATGGATCCTCATCCGCTTGCTAATCTTTTTAAGAGATCCAATTATGATGAACCATTTTCTAGTGAGTTTTGTGCACTAGATTATCTTTATGAAGCTTTGCTCAAACTTTGTGAATCTACAAATTATGATGAAGAAATTTATGAAGAGATTCACGATAACTCCTTGAATAAAAAGCATGATTTCAATGGTTTTCCTATAAATTCTCTTGATGTCAATTGTGCTAATAATATGCAAAATCCTAAGCTTGGGAATGCTAGTTTTGCTATCTCTACTACTTGTTTCAGTGATCATGATTGGGGTGATTCTTCTTATAACCTTGAAAATTTATTTAAGCTCCATGATGAATATGAGATTGATAATAATGTTTGCAATAATATTGAAAGTGGGTTTACAAGAGTGTCAACTTTAGATCCCGCATTTGTGGAGTATGTTCAATCTTATGATATTTTTGATAAAAGTGGGTTCGGAAAGGT
This sequence comes from Triticum timopheevii, assembly GCA_963921465.1. Taxonomy (NCBI): domain Eukaryota; kingdom Viridiplantae; phylum Streptophyta; class Magnoliopsida; order Poales; family Poaceae; genus Triticum; species Triticum timopheevii. The sequence goes on from OY997272.1 coordinate 545,404,384, forward strand.
CATGACTCTAGCGAATGTTAATCCCACTATCTTGGAAGAGTGTCAACTTTGCATGCATGTGGATCATGTTGAGAATATGTTTTGTGATAGCTATTTTGTTGAATTTGCCTATGATCCTACATATAATTATTATGAGAGAGGAAAATATGGTTGTAGAAATTTTTATCTTATTAAATTACCTCTCGTCATGTTGAGATTGCTATCATCTCTTTCTTCTTCCTTGCATATGCTAGTTTTTGCTTGCCTTGCAAATTTGTTTGCTTATAATATGCCTATGCATAGGAAGTATGTTAGACTTAGATGTGTTTGTCACGTGTTTCATGATGCTCTCTTTGTGCTTCAATTCTTGTCTTTCATGTGAGTATCATTAAAATTATCAATGCCTAGCTAGGGGCGTTAAATGATAGCGTTTGTTGGGACGTAACCCAATATTTTCCCTTGCTGTTATTTAATAAATCTTGCATCTACCTTCTATTTAGATGTGTTTTTATGTTTTAGTTAGTGTTTGTGCCAAGTAGAACCTATAGGACAACCTATGATGATAGTTGATTTGATTCTGCTGAAAAACAGAAATTTTGCGCGCACGAATTTAGTTTTGTTAAATCACAGAAACGTGCTTTCGTGTTGATTCTTTTTATGCTGATCAATAGACAAATTGTCCAGGACTTCCTATTTTGGTAGGATTTTTAGAGTTCCAGAAGTTTGCGTTAGTTACAGATTGCTACAGACTGTTCTATTTTTGACAGATTCTATTTTTTCGTGTGTTGTTTGCTTATTTTGATGCATCTATGGCTAGTAAGGTAGTTTATAAACCATAGAGAAGTTGGAATACATTAGGTTTAACACCAAAATAAATAAATAATGAGTTCATTACAGTACCTTATGTGGTGGTTTTGTTTTCTTTCACTAATGGAGCTTATAAGATTTCCTGTTGAGTTTTGTGTTGTGAAGTTTTCAAGTTTTGGGTAAAGCTTTTATGGACTATGGAATAAGGAGTGGCAAGAGCCTAAACTTGGGGATGCCCATTGCACCCCAAGATATTAAAGGATAGCCAAAAGCCTAAGCTTGGGGATGCCCCGGGCAGGCATCCCCTCTTTCGTCTTCGTTCATTGGTAACTTTACTTGGAGCTATATTTTTATTCGCCACATGATATGTGTTTTGCTTGGAGCGTCGTGTATTATATTATTTTTTGCCTTTTAGTTTACCACAATCATCCTTGCTGTACACACCTTTTGGGAGAAGCCTACTTGATTAGGATTTGCTAGAATACTCTATGTGCTTCACTTATATCTTTTGAGCTTGATAGTTTTTGCTCTAGCGCTTCACTTATATCTTTTAGAGCACAGTGGTGTCTTAATTTTGAAGAAATTGCTAGTCTCTCATGCTTCACTGATATCTTTTTGAGAGTCTTTTAGAACAGTATGGTATTTTCTATGGTTACAAAGTTGGTCCTAGAATGATGAGCATCCAAGTTGGGTATAATAAAAACTATCATAGAAAGTGAATTGGATGCTATGATCAATATGATGCTTGATAATTGTTTTGAGATATGGAGGTAGTGATATTAGAGTCATGCTTGTTGAGGTGATTATGAAAAGTACTTGTGTTGAGGGTTGTGATTCCCGTAGCATGCACGTATGGTGAACCGCTTTGTGATGAAGTTGGAGCACAATTTTATTTATTGATTGTCTTCCTTATGAGTGGCGGTCGGGGACGAGCGATGGTCTTTTCCTACCAATCTATCCCCCTAGGAGCATGCGCGTAGTGCTTTGGTTTTTGATGACTTCTAGATTTTTACAACAAGTATATGAGTCCTTTTGACTAATGTTGAGTCCATGGATTATACGCACCTCACCCTTTCACCATTGCTAGCCTCTCTTGTACCGTGCAACTTTCGCCGGTACCATACACCCACTATATACCTTCCTCAAAACAGCCACCATACCTACCTATTATGGCATTTCCATAGCCATTCTGAGATATATTGCCATGCAACTTTCCACCGTTCCATTCATATGACACGCATTACTTTTGTCATATTGCTCTTTGCATGATCATGTAGTTGACATTGTATTTGTGGCAAGGACACCTTCATAATTTTCATACATGTCGCTCTTGATTCATTGCATATCCCGGTACACCGCCGGAGGCATTCATATAGAGTCATATCTTGTTCTAGCTTTGAGTTGTAATTCTTGAGTTGTAAATCCATAAAGTGTGATGATCTTCATTATTAGAGCATTGTCCTAGTGAGGAAAGGATGATGAAGGCTATGATTCCCCCACAAGTCGGGATGAGACTTCGGACTTTACAAAAAGAAAAAAAGAAAGAAAAAAAGAAGAGAAAGGCCAAAAAGAAAAAAAGAAGGCCAAATAAAAATAAAAAAAGAAAAAGAAAGAAAAAATAAAAATGAGAGAAAAAGAGAGAAGGGACAATGCTACTATCTCTTTTTCCACACGTGTGCTTCAAAATAGCACTATGATCTTCATGATAGAGAGTCTCGTATGTTGTCACTTTCATATACTAGTGGGAATTTTTCATTATAGAACTTGGCTTGTATATTCCAATGATGGGCCTCCTCAAAAGTGCCCTAGGTCTTCGTGAGCAAGCATGTTGGATGCACCCCCACTTAGTTTCTTTTGTTGAGCTTTCATATATTTATAGCTCTAGTGCATCTGTTGCATGGCAATCCCTACTCACTCACATTGATATCTATTAATGGGCATCTCCATAGCCCGTTGATACGCCTAGTTGATGTGAGACTATCTTCTCCTTTTTGTCTTCTCCACAACCACCCTTCTATTCTACGTATAGTGCTATGTCCATGGCTCACGCTCATGTATTGCGTGAAAGTTGAAAAAGTTTGAGATTATTAAAGTATGAAACAATTGTTTGGCTTGTCATCGGGGTTGTGCATGATTAAATAATTTGTGTGATGAAGATAGAGCAACAGTCAGACTATATGATTTTGTAGGGATAACTTTCTTTGGCCATGTTATTTTGAGAAGACATGATTACTTTGATTAGTATGCTTGAAGTATCACCATTTTCATGTTAATATGAACTTTTATTTTGTATCATTTGGATCTGAACATTCATGCCACAATAAAGAAAAATTACATTGAGAATTATGATAGGTAGCATTCCACATCAAAAATTCCTTTTTTATCATTTACCTACTCGAGGACGAGCAGGAATTAAGCTTGGGGATGCTTGATACGTCTCCAACGTATCTATAATTTTTTGTTGTTCCATGCTATTATATTACCCCTTTTGGATGTTTATGGGCTTTATTTTACACCTTTATATCATTTTTGGGACTAACCTACTAACCGGAGGCCCAACCCGTATTGTTGTTTTTTTGCCTATTTCAGTATTTCGAAGAAAAGGAATATCAAACGGAGTCCAAACGGAATGAAACCTTCGGGAGCGTGATTTTTGGAACGAACGTGATCCAGAGGACTTGGAGTGCAAGTCAAGAAGCAGCCGAGGCAGCCACGAGATAGGAGGGTGCCCCCCCATAGGGCGCGCCCCCTGTCTCGTGGGCCCCTAGGGTGGCCATCGATGTACTTCTTCCTCCTATATAAGCCTACGTACACCGAAAACATCTAGGGAGCAACGAAACACAATTTCCACCACCGTAACCTTCTGTATCCGCGAGATCCCATCTTGGAGTCTTCGCCGGCGCTCCGCCGGAGGGGGAATCGACCATGGAGGGCTTCTACATCAACATCCTTGCCCCTCCGATGAGTTGTGAGTAGTTTACCACAGACCTTCGGGTCCATAGTTATTATCTAGATGGCTTCTTCTCTCTTTTTGGATCTCAATACAATCCCCCTCTCTTGTGGAGATCTATTCGATGTAAACTCTTTTTGCGGTGTGTTTGTCGAGATCCGATGAATTGTGTGTTTATGATCAAGTTTATGTATGAGAAATATTTGAATCTCCTCTGAATTCTTTTATGTATGATTGAGTTATCTTTGCAAGTCTCTTCGAATTATCAGTTAGGTTTGGCCAACTAGATTGATCTTTCTTGCCATGGGAGAAGTGCTTAGCTTTGGGTTCAATCTTGCGGTGTCCTTTCCCAGTGACAGCAGGGGCAGCAAGGCACGTATTGTATTGTTGCCATCGAGGATAACAAGATGGGGTTTATATCATATTGCTTGAGTTTATCCCTCTACATCATGTCATCTTGCTTAAGGCGTTACTCTATTCTTATGAATTTAATACTCTAGATGCAGGCAGGAGTAGGTCGATGTGTGGAGTAATAGTAGTAGATGCAGGCAGGAGTCGGTCTACTTGTTGCGGACGTGATGCCTATATACATGATCATGCCTAGATAATCTCATAATTATTCGCTTTTATATCAATTGCTCGACAGTAATTTGTTCACCCACTGTAATACTTATGCTATCTTGAGAGAAGCCACTAGTGAAACATATGGCCCCCGGGTCTATCTCTTATCATATTTGCTTCCAATCTACTTTTATTTGCATCTTTACTTTTTGCATCTATATTATAAAATACCAAAAATATATTTATCTTATCATACTATCTCTATTAGATCTCACTTTCGCAAGTGGCCGTGAAGGGATTGACAACCCCTTTATTGCGTTGGTTGCGAGTTATTTGTTTGTTTGTGTAGGTGCGTGGGACTTTTGAGGAGATTGATACCTTGGTTCTCAAAAACTAAGGGAAATATGTACGCTACTATTGCTGCATCACCCTTTCCTCTTCAAGGGAAACCAATGCAAGCTCAAGACGTAGTAGGGGTTGTATATGAGGTTTACAAGCAATCTCAATAACCCAGTGTTTGGTCAGCCGATGGTGTATGTGGAGTTCATTTGAGTCGCTGATGTTGTGGGATGCAGTAGCAGGGGCGGTGAGGTCGAGTTGGCCATCACATCAGCCCCTAGCATCGACCCATCGGAACCGACGGGCGATCAGCCTGTGTTTGACACAGGACATTGGCCTACGGCCGTTGACATGAGTGAACACGTGGAGGGATTGCCGGAGGCGCTAGATGATGACGATCACTCTTCCGCGTCTTCCGAGTCAAGTGAAGAAGAAGATGTTCCTCCCCATAGGGCGGTCGCGGCGTCATTGCAACCTGGGTTTTTACAGGGTATGAGCATCACAAATGAATTTCCCTCTGTTTCTGGCCTAGAAGCGGGGAGCCTGGAGGTCGGGCAGGTTTTCCCAGACTAGAAGTTTGCTTACCAAGCAATTAATAGGTATGCAATCGCCCTCCACCACCAGTAAAAAGTGAAGCAAATTGATAAAAAAGAGTTGAAGGTCATATGCATCCACACCGCGAAAGGTTGCCGCGGAAGAGTTCTCGCTAGACTGAAGCCTGGGGTATGTCAGTCATGGCATATCACAAAAATAGTGCAGCATAGCCGTGAGCAAACTGGGAATCTTTCAAATCACTGCAATGTGACGGCAAGATATGTGGCACAGGTGATGGAAACGATTGTGTAGGGAAGTCTCAATATTAGTGTTAGGACTTTGCCAAAAGATGCAGAAGATCAGATTGGCTTCCCTGTCAGCTACAACAAGGCTAGGCGTGCGAAGGAAAATATATTCAAGAACTTGTATGGAACCTATGAGGAGGCCTATTCTTATGCCCGCGGAATGCTTCATCTGATAGCAAGTGCCAATAGGGAGACTCAAGTTTGGCGGAGAGAACGTCCAAACCCAAAGAACCCGGGTGAGCTAATCCTAGACCGCTTATTCTGGGCATTCGCCCAGACTATACAAGCCTTCAGGCACTGTCGCCCGATATTATCAGTTGATGGTACCTTTCTCACTGGAAAGTACAAGGGCACACTATTGGTGGCGGTTGCAGCAGATGCAAATAATCAGCTTCTCCGTATTGCATACGCACTGGTTGAGAGCGAGAACGAAGATAGCTGGTTGTGGTTCCTGAGCTGCATGAAGATGGGTGTCATGAAAGAGCGTTTAGGTGTTTGCATCATCTCTGATTGCAACACAGGATTATTAAGTGCTCTCGACATAATTAAGGAGTCGTTAGAAGAGTGGGGGTGGCCGGATCTAGAGGGAAGGTGGTGCATGTGGCAATTGGCAGCAAACTTTTACTCCAAATTCAAGAATAAGGATTGGTTCAAGTTATTCAAGAGGATGTGCATGCAGAAAACTACAGCCAAAATGAATGCCATCTGGGCAGGTATCAATGGTGAGATCGAGCGCGCGGCCTTGCCGCAGAGAGAAGACCGGAGGGGTCGTAGGACGGCCATAAATTTGAGCCAGTGGATCGGCGAGAATTGCCCTGATTTGTACAAGTGGGCGCAAGCTCACGACACCAGGACTCGGTATGGAATAATGACCAGAACATGTTAGAGGTGTACAATGGTGTTCTTAAATGGGTGAGAGCCCTGCCTATCACAGCCCTAATTGAAGAAACTTGGAACTGGAACCTGTCATACTTTGCAGACAGGGTTACCATGGCTAAAGCACAAGTTGAATTGAACAAGGCATGGTCCATGCAAAGACATCTGGATGAGAAAGCAAAGAAGTCCCAAAGCCATGGCTGCAGGAAAGTGGACGCACTTAGGAATAAGTGGGAGGTCAATGTGCGAGCCAAGTACGTTAAGGGTCACCACAGAGGATCAAAAAAGCAAGTTGTCACCCTCGGCCCAACGTCCTGTGAGTGCACGTGTAACAAGCCCAACCTTGAGGGCTACCCTTGTAGCCATGTGCTCCGCGCGGCTACAGATAAAAAAATCAGTGTCGAGCCATACATATCGCCATACTTCAAGATGTACAATCTGTACAACACATGGCATGATGAGTTCTGGGCCTGGGGCATTGATATGAACTACAAAATGATGTGGCCAGATGGGCCAAAATGGGTTCCGAACGCCGACTTGGTGAGAACCACCAAGGGATGACGTCGGTCTAGGCGTCATCGCAATGACATGGACCAAAGCTAGATGGGAGAACCAAGGCGATGCCGCGTTTGTAGGTGTCCTGGACATTCACGTAGGGAATGCCCGTATCGAGCGAACAACACCACATGATGTTGATTTATCTGTACTCGCTATGTCTACTTATATTTGTATTATATTTTTATTAATTTAAATTGAATCTCTTTGTATTATTGAATCTCTTTGTGTTATTGTATTTATATTTATTTTAAATTGAGTCTATTTGTATTATTGTACCCATGATGTTAACTTCAGTTAATTAACGTAAATTATATCTTTTTGTATTTTATAAGTTATTTTTTTGTATGTTTGTGTGCAGGTTATGGCTGAAGTGCCAGTGCTTTTGGAGGGGGCCCATGACGCTGGCCACCCTTGCCACCTATTTTTGAACCCAAATAAAGAACATGATTATCGGAGTTTCAGACTTCTAACCGTAAATGAAACCTGGCCAATACACAATTCATTCGTTCCTCACCTTGACGCTTATGGACTACATGCTTTTGCTAGGCTCACATCATGCGAAGACCAGTTACGTTTGGACCCATCCCTTTTGACATCCCTCGTTGACCGGTGGAGACCTGAAACCCACACGTTTCACTTTCGTTTTGGGGAGCTTGCACCTACACTGAACGATGTTTCTATGATCCTGGCTCTACCAATTAGAGGTGAGCCGTTAGTCTCTCCACGAGTGTCTACATCTAGGGCAAAAAATATATCAGACCGTCTTGGGATGATAATGCCAGGATCACAATGTTCTGGTGGCCCTCGTGGCATCCCACTCTCCTGGCTTCATGATCACTTTCTTATTTTTTCTAGCTTCGCTGATTCTGAGACAAGGAAAAGACATCTGTTTACATATTTGTTGTGGCTCCTCGGGGTTATGTTTCCAAATTCACACGGGGACATACTTCTCCCTGGTCTCATCTACATTGTGGAGAAGATGGTAGACGAACCTTTACCCGAGCAGCCAAAATACAGCTTCGGTTCTGCCATTCTATCTCATACATATAGATGCTTGTGTGATGCCACACAAAAAAACTTCCTTCGCAAAAAAAAGCTCCGTTACTTTGTGTCCCCTACGAGTTTCTACGGTTGTGGTCCTGGGAATACCTCCCTGTAGGATGGCCTCGTATACTAAATTCCATACACCCATACGACTGTAGCGAGGGCAGCAGTGTAACTATGGCCAGCAGGTGGACAAAGGCACGGAAACATTGGTCTCCAAGTATTGCGAAAAATTGTTACCCTATATACCACCAGCAGTTTGAGGTACTTGATGAGTCTGTAGTCACATGGAACCCATGGACTCAGGAGCATGTACAGATGGTCTTTGATATACGACCCATCACATCAGACATGTTGACCGATAGTGCATTCTGGCTGACTCACTGCCACTTATTGTTCCTGTGGTGTGTTGAGCCTTACAACCCAGAGCGTGTCATGAGACAGTTCGGTCTATATCAGGAGATTCCACCACCTTTTACAAGATGTACCGACGAGAAAACCCATAAGTAAGATGTGACCTCCCTAAATAGTTAGTGTCCTTTTTAATTTACTAAACTCACACTTTGTTACATAATTTGCAGGCTAACCAATATGGTCCACGGTTGGAGTTCTTACAATTGGAGGGAATGCAACGTTCAATGGGTACACAAGTGGGAAAATGAAGCGCTAGTAGATATAGTGTATCAACTTAGGTACATTTTATTTACATTATTTTATTACGATGACCACACGATGCGTGAAGATGCTTTGCTTTCATCACAACGGTTGATGTAATTATATAATTTTGCAGACCGTATGATGAAAGTACAGCTCAAGCATACAAGCAGTGGTACTGCATCAGCACGCGTACAAGCCTGGCCAGACAACCAGCTACGATACCAACAAATCTCACGCACGAGGAGCAGATGCAGAGACATGTTGAGCTGCATGCAGCTTTCTATCGTGACCAGACGGTAATCACTAGTAATTTTTTCAGGTCCATTATTTCATAATCATTTCAACCAAATAACAACCAAATATTTTTCAGCTTCAAACTGCCAACGAAATAACACGGATCGCGACGGAAAGCATGCCGGCCAGGGGATCAGCTGTCAAGTCATTCCATAAACGTCTTAAAGAATACATGGTAACAAAGTTGAGATGTGGTAGAGGCGACGACATTGTCACAGGAGTGTACAACATGCCAGGACCGAGGTCAGCCAGACCGAGTGCAGCGCCGTTGTCCAGACCGAGCGAGGCGCGTACAAGCCATGGGCATGGGGGACGGTCCGAGTACTACAACGACATTGTGATGACATGACTCATCTCTGCCACTACATCGCTCTTCTTTGGTGCTGCTTCGTCAGGGGCAGACATCGCAAAACCATGGCATGGGCTTGGGTTCGATGCCCGAGCTGTATCTTTCCCCAAACCCATATGCATACACAAGATATGGCACATACACTCAAGGTGAGGGATCTCAGTCGTATCTCTCCACGCGAGGGACTCCATGCCCGAGGAGAATCGTAACCCAGATTTAAACTAGTACCAGGTAGAATGTCCAGACAGTACAGGCGAGTGATCTGATCAGGTAGTCATGTTTACATTTTAATGCATTTACAATGATATTACATATTATCCTCTAACAATTTTTGTTTACAATGTTTCTATGTGCAGGACATACCTGATGTAAATTGGGACGATGAGTACACCCAACCTGGCCTCAACACACGCGTACAGGGATCATCACACGATGATGGTGACAATTTTAATGCAGTAGCTATGGAATTCTTCGGAGAGGACGTTATTGGCCCATCTTTTATCCTTGAGGGGTCACAACAACCATGCGCCTACAATTACGCATCAGGTTCACAACAAGGATTACAGACTCCACCACCTATGCAGGAGTCGTAGACACAGGAAGACCAACTGGAGTACGGTCGCGGTCTTCGTGTAACTCGACCACCTAATTGCTTGGAGCTTTCCGGTCCGAAGGGAAGGCCAGGTGACCGTCGTCGACTACAATGATTCATCTATCTATGTGTGTGAACCATTGTATCTACATATGTCAGTATCGGACTTTCCAACTTATGTATAAAACATTATGTATGCTGAAATAAAAATGCACCAGTCCCGTTAAATTCAGATGTACTTGCATTATTAGTTTGTGCTTGTTGTACTTGTTGGACGAGTTCGATAATTAGTAGAGGGAAATAAAATGCCACATTTTTATTGCAAAACTATATTATTTTTCATTAGGACATAGTACAACTGAAATTAAGATACATCATACTATTGAAATAAAGGTACATTTAAGTACTAAAATAAAGCTACACTAAACTGCAGAAATTAAGATACAAACGATTGCGAAATAAAGCTACACGAAACTGCAGAAATTAAGACACTAAACTCACACATCGTCCCCCACGTCCCTCTGTCTAGCGTTTAGAACCACGACAATCTTGCCCTTCGAAGACATAGCTTAAAAACTACATGAAGGGATCATCATCTTCCTCCGTCGATGCAGAACTCTTGCCCTTCGAGGATGCGGAACTCTTGCCCTTGGACGATGCAGAACTCTTGCCCTTCAAGGACGCGGAAGTCTTTCCCTTGGACGATGCAGAACTCTTGCCTTTCAAGGATGCAATACTCGGAAGTGGCGGCATGAAGATATCACCGTCGTCCTCACTTTCTTTAGTCCATAAAAATCGATGCTTTGTTGCAGTCCTTCTTAAAGTTTCACTCTTCGGCTCCACTACCTTCTTCCACCTTTTATGCAACCTAAGAAGTTCTGTACGTACCTCCTCATAATTCCTTTCAGGCCACCCAGACCTACATAATTCATGGGCCAACTCATTCATTATGGTGTCACTACCGATGAGTTCGTCCTATGGAACTATCCTATTGTCCATCCTGAAATCAGTGGCTAGCCTCAGAAGACATCTGCTCATCCCAGGGTGAAAACTAAGATCGAAAGGATAATGGGACATCTCGACTACGCTACACTACACTACTTATTCACCTCCGTGTGAAGGGGTTTTTATAGGTAGAGAGGAGAAAATGGCGGGAAAGAATGACTCGGGTATGGAGGGAAAGGGTTGACCGGAAGGGGTTGGCGCGAACATATGTCGGGAAATAGGTGGCGCGAATATATGGTGGGAAAGGGTTGGCGGGAAATGGGTGGCGCGCGGGAACATTTGGAGGGAAAGAGTTGGCGGGAAAATATTGACGGAAAGGGTTGTGCAATTTTTTTCTGTGTCTAAGATAGAAAATGGTTGCTAGTTTTGAAAATAAGGTGTTAGCACTGCTAGTTTCAGAAATTGCTATAAAAACATGCTACTTTTTGTACTTGCATTATTAATTTGTGCTTGTTGTACTTGTTGGACGATGTTCGATAATTAGTGGAGGGAAATAAAATGCCACATTTTTATTGTAAAACTATATTTTTTTTCATTAAGACATGGTACAACTGAAATTAATATACATCATACTATTGAAATAAAGCTACATTTAACTACTGAAATAAAGCTACATTAAACCGCAGAAATTAAGATACAAACGATTGCGAAATAAAAATTACAACCACAGGAATCTACTGAGTCCAGCGTGGATATTTTCCTTTTTCATCGCCAGCTTCTTCTGCTGCCTTGGCCTCATGAGCCCTTTCTTTCTTTCTCTGTCTCTCCGCCTCACGAGCCTCCTTTCACTCTCGTTCCTGCTCCTCCATGCGACGAGCCTCTTCCCTGTTTCTCTTTTCTAAATCCCAAAAAAAACGGTGTTGCTCCACTTAGTATTCTTTTAACTCTCTCTCTCTCTTTCTCTCTCTCTCTCTCTCTGTCTTGCTCTGCTTTCTCCTCAGCTTCTTCCTTCTCGCGTCGCTCTTCCACATATGAACTATTCCATACACGGCAACTTCTTTCACAAATCTTAGTCATTGCCCAAGCCGGCTTCTCCGTGTCAATCAAACGTAGTGCATGCACAGAGGCGGAGGAGACTACAACAAGAAATAAGATTGTTATTAAAGAATCAATCAAAATGCATATAATATCTATTCATGACGGTTAAAGCATACCGGAGGCTTGTCGTACTCTGAAATAGCTACGGGTAGATCTTCCTCATAGTTGGCGCAAATGAAAAACTTCATGCCCAACCAATTTGAAAAATCGTTCACCTACTTCACCTTACAAAGATCGCCACACAAACACCGCAGGACTGCCACCCCCGGAGGAAAACTTGCATTCTTCATTTTCCTTGGCCTAATGCTTTGATCCGAGCAAGGCAAACTCATACCGGCTGGAAAAATGTGTTACACACTTTGCGCAGTGGTGATTTCGGGGATGGCTAGACGAAGATGACGAGAGCCTCGGTTTCTCCTTTTATAGGCTCATTCGACAAATATGATGGCCAGAAAATAAATGCGAACAGACAAAATTTTACGATCCATGTAGTGTCGGCACAACAGGTTCCCGCAGCCTCCGATTCCTTTCGCAGTGCTGTCGCACCCACCCAAGCAAAAGCAGGAGTGATTCTCGGACAGAAGAAAAAACAGGAATAATTCCCGGGGAAAAGCAGCAACACATCAGCGTCCATTTCCCACCGTTGGAATTAGCACCGTTAGGTCGCTGTCATGGGAATCAGCGCCGTCAGTGGTCAGCCGCTGTCGGCCAGCCAACGTGCCAGGAGAGGCCGCCTCCAGCAATGGTGGCGAGGCCCACTGGCAGGGCCCGCGGCCTGCACAGCCTGTCGGCTAGCCAGCGACCGCGCCAGGAGAGGCTGCCTCCGGCGGTGGCGGCAGGGCCAACCTAGCCTGCCCCGTTCCGTCGCGGCACGCTGCATTGTGGAGAAGCCCTTTCGGCTGGGTGGCCGCCTCCTGCAGTGGCGGCAGGGCCCGCCGCCTCCTGGCGTGGCGGCAGGTGCCATGTGTCGCGTGCCGCACCTGCCGCCACGGCCCAGGGGGTCTTTTTTGTCAAATTTATCCACGGGTAGTCTTTTTGACAATTTCGTTGGCCAGGGGGTCCTTTTGGACAAAAAAACTCCTAGTTATATGCCGATTTTACAAAGTAATAGCAATGCTTACAGTGAGAACATGGCACTGGTATGAACGCGAAAATGTACTCCATGCATGTAGTTAGGGAGAGAGTAGGCAATAAACAATATAGTGAATAGTGTTTTGTAGTACATGGAGACAACATTGCATGCAACATGAATAGTTTATTGTCTATGATGTGATCATAGCCTTAGGGCATCTCCAACATTTGTAAGATAGGTGTTGGTAAATTTGGACATAGTGATGATCTGGCATGTAATAAATGTGAAGAGAGAGCAAAGTTGTATGTAGATTAACTAACAACCTTTGCACAAGCTTCAAGGTGAAATAGAGAGTAATCCCATTTATTTTCTTACCATCTATTGGATAACTTAGATACAACCTATTGGAGTAGTTGTATGATAGCTTGTAGGTTGATGACATGGACATTTTACCAACAAGACTAACATACAACCTGTTGGAGATGCCCTTATTTAGCAATGTAGAGCTCATGATCTTCGTTAAATTATTAGCACCAATGCATAGCTATACCCACCATCTTACTAAACAGTTGGCGCAATGTAATGTTTTATATCTGTCAGGACCCCGACTCAATGCCACATCGATCTAGCATGTAACACCTCATATCACTTTGCGGCCTCACGCACGGTATCCCCACGGGTGTCGCCTTACCTTTGCCCGGGACCGTTTGCGCCTTTTGGCACACGTATATGACAGAGTCGCTAGCATCCATATGGTAAGGAGCCCGGGCTGACACGGCTAATCGTAAACCCAAAGTGGCACGAACTTACAGGGACAGACATCGAATGTGTCGGTCATCAGCGAGTGAATCCAGGTTGTAGCACTGGGCTGACAGGACTCCGGTGAACCGGGCTATAGCAGGCTAACAGGACTCCGGTATTCATCGCGTGACTTTTCCCCGAAGGGACAGACACAGGAACGAAGAAGGACACATGCCGGCCAGCCTAAGTGTTCCAGAGCAGTAGCAAGCTACCAGGGCTCAGTGGAATCACTAGGAGACATTTCCCGGTAAGAGAGACTACTAAGGATAAACAACTAGATAGTCAGATCCCACACATAGCAATACACATTACACATACGCAAACATGCAAGTATGTGCTGTACAACATGGCATCACAGCATAACTCAACAACTCAGATAGCTAAGGGCTCAGAAGAGCCATCATAGCATTTATTACAAACAGGGGTCACATGACCCAACATTCAGAGCAAACAAGCAACAAGCGGAAGCATTACATGTCTGAGTACAGACATCTACAAATGAAAAAGGCTGAAGAGTCTGACTATCTACAACATCTGATCAAGATCGTAGCTGAGGTACAAGCTACTCGTCGAAGTCCACAAGACACTAGTAAGACCGAAGTCTCCGCTGCAAAAACATAAATAAAGCAACATGAGTACAAAGGTACTCAGCAAGACTTACATCAGATCCTATCATACATGCATTTGTATCAAGAGGGTAATGTGGGGTTTAGTTGCAGCAAGCCAGCTTTGACTCTATGGCTAACCTATTCTACGACTACCAGAACTTCTTTGAGGTGATATGGCGCACATGAGTCCACTAATCACCATCCAATACACTACTATGGATTCATCCCCGTCTCCCTACGAGAAGGCCATCCATAGCACTCACACTTGTCTTGAGCATTTTATAGTATCCACTTCAAGTTGTCTATGTACCATGTAAGCATCCAAGAAGTCCATAACCGCGGACCCGGCTATTCGAATAGATCATGTTAACCCTGCAGCGGTGTACTTCTTCACACACGCTCTCGCCACTTACCGCCATGCACACGTCATGTATCTCGGCAACCTTCAAGCGGAAGCCTGGCAAGGGTGTCGGCCACGACCTGACTAACCACACAAGACTCTAGTCCAGGTTTATCTCCTATTCGGGTTCCATCCGCAAGGAGATCCGGCCGGGGTGTCGCTCACGGCCCCAAACGATGTGAACAGGGTTCCCAAGCCCACCTCGCCGGATGGATCTACACTTGGTACACCGTGCCACTTGTGCCTAGTCTGTCCCAAGCCCACCTGGCCGGGTGCCACTTGGTAGACTACTAACACTACCTACAAACACCAGAAACTACTTGCGACTCCTGGACAGAGATCAAGTTGGTTAATAAGCCGAGAGGGCTTGGAGCGCCCGGAGCCCAATGTGTGGTAGTATCGAGTCATTGGACAACATACATAGAAGTCAGTGCTTAAGGACGGTTCCAGTGAGACAACCCACCATGTACTCCTACATGGCCTCTCACCACTACCTTTATCAAATCGTGTTCACACACTTCACTATCAGCATCAGAACATATCATAACACTCCAATTCATTCCCAATGAATCAGACCTAACACAACTCTAAGCAATAGCAGGCATAGCATGGTAGGAACACAACATGGCTCAATCAACTCCTACACATGCTAGTGGGTTTCAACTATTTACTGTGGCAATGACAGGTCATGCAGAGGAATGGGTTCAACTAACGCAGCACAAAGTAGCAGATGAATCGTTGTTGTCCTAATGCAATAACTGAGAGCAAGAGCGAGAGAGTAGGATTTTATCGAAATGAACAAGGGGGTTTGCTTCCCTGGTAGATCAACAGAGGAGGCACTGCTCCTCAGACAGGTACTCTGGAGCACTCTCCGGAGCAAGACCTATCAAGAAGGAACGGTGCCAATAATCAATACATAAGCATGTGCAACAATATGATGCATGAACATGGCATGAAGATGTGATGCTGTTTGAGCTAATGCAACTAGTATTCATTTGGTTTGAAGTCCATTTGAACCAAAGGTTCAAATGCATCTCCAAAATAAGCTCTTTATATAAGCCATTATAGTGTTTCACTTATACAGCATGTATAAGTTGGTTTGTCATGCATGAAACTAGTACAGATGGATAGATTACATTTTTCTGATAATTTTTCATATATAAATTATTTCAATCTGAGCTACGGTTGAATTTCTATGATTTTTTGAAGTTTAAAGCATTTTCTGGAATTTCCTGATTAATTTTAAAACCAGAAAATAAATAATTGCGTCAGCATGACGTCATGCCTGCGTCAGCAGGTCAACGGTGCTGACCAGGTCAAACCTGACGTGTGGGGTCCACACGTCAGTGATAGGGGTTAAACAGGGTTAGTTTAATCCTAACTAAAAGATTAGTGGCGTTGGGGCCCACTGGTCAGTGTCAGTGGTTAGTTAGGAGGTGATTAGCACTAAGCTAATCACCTGGCCGACGGGGCCCACCCGTCAGGCCGGCGAGGTCGTCGGCGGCGACCTCAGGACGCGGCGGCGTCCGCGTTGGGGGTCACGGGGGCGGCATCTGAGAGAACCGGGGCGTAGCCCGTGCTCTCCCGCTTCCAGGGAAGCAGACGGGAAGCCGCGGGGGCGCCGGAGCTCGCCGGAGCGGAGCTCGGGGCGGTGACCGGAGTTCGGTGGCTTGCGGCCGTGGCGTTGCGGTGCATGGCAGCGGATGCGGAGGGCTCCTATGGCCTCCTGGCGTCACCAGGAACACGGTGACGCGCGCGGGAGTGGCTGGCTCGGGCTCATGCCACCGTGGCGCCATGGCCGGCGGTGAGAAACTTGCGGGCGTGATGGTTGAGCTAGCTAGACGGGGCAAACGAGCACGGGGAGGAGGGGGAAACAGGGGGGAAAGGAGAGGAGCTCACGGCGGAGTTGCTGAGCAGGCCAGTGGGCTCGGGGAGGCGCTGAAGACGGCGAATTGGAGTTGGCGGTCGGCGGCGTCCGAAGAGGAAGACGATGGCGACGGCAGCTCCACAGGGCGTCCAGCGTCTTGTGGCTTGACGGGGAGGACGAGGGAGTCGTGGCGGAGCTTCTGCGCGTGTCGGAGAGGCGAGGGGGAGGCGGTGGCTACGACGGCGATGATCTGTGGTGACGGTGGTGTTCGGACGTCGTGTGAGAAAGAGCGAGGGAGAGGAGGGGCACGGGGGAGAGTGATAGGGGGTCGGGGTGGCTGCGTGGCTTCGTCCGGGCATCCAGACGAGGAGGGGAGAGGGCAGGCAGGCAGGAAGACTGGTGGCGTGGCGCGGCGGTGCGCGCGCGCGTCGGCCACACGCCCTGTCCTCCTGGCGAGAGGTCAGGGACGACTGGCGTCGGCCAGCTGTCTTGGCTGGCCTGCTGGGACGCTGGGCTGCCAGGTAGGAGGCCCAGGTAAGTATCTCTTTTATTTCTGTTTTCTTTTCTATTGTTCTGACATTTGTTTTGATTTAATAAAATATTAAATCATTTTATTTACTTATGCCAATTTTTATAGAAGCTAGTTATATTATTCCAGAACTCCTTAATAAATGGCATAGTTTTTGGACAATATTTTATATATATAACAATATATATCCAAAGAAAATAATTATTGTATTAATTCCAAATGGCCAAAATAAATACTTGTGAGCTCCTAAAAATATTGGTTTGATTTTTATCTCTGCCCAATATTTTCAAAGAGCAGCATGAGCATTTTCTTGGACCTTTTGGAGCAATTTTTTTATTTGGGTCATTTCAAAAATGATTCTGAGGGTTTCACCAATCCTCATTTCAAGTTTAAATGGAATTTAAGCATGATGCACAAAGGACTAGCTAGTCTAGGTCATACCAGCACTAGGGATGTGACAATATCGTATGCACAGATCCCTATACATGTTGTCCAAAGATCAAAAGCGTTGAGCATAGGTTCGGGTGAACATGGTCTAGAACAATATTTTTGTCTCTGAACACGCCACCTCTCCGCATTCAATGCCTCCATTAAACCCGTGTGGAAGCCGAGAAACCTACTCCGGCACATGTCCGTTCACGAACGGGCCTACATTAAACAGAACGCTGGACAAGCTTCTCCTGTCCGCCCACTATTTAAAGTAGGCCAGCCGCCGGGCAAGAATCGCACCACTCCGCCACTTCCCATCTCCTCCTTCCACCATTTTCTTCACCCTATCACAAAGAATCTACATACATGTTACCTATGACTAGGGTGAGAGAAATGATGAATGTGAATTATGTTCTTGCCTAGGCAACACATTTAGGGTCTGTGTTGGTTCCCTCCATTAAGAAGTTGGTTGTCTCAGGCAGCGCTCTCAGGCGCTCGATTTTGGAGGCCTAAGGCTGAGATTGCTACCTGGGCAGCTGGCTGCCTGTCAGGGCACCAACCAAACACCCCCTTAGGGCAATGTTTGGTTGGCCTCCACAGTTAGCCACCCTTGTGTGCCACAATAACGGAAAACCTTCTCAAGTTGCGTCTTCAAACCTCTTGTGTAAATAGCAGCCCGGCCCAGTGACAAGGAAACCTTCTCAAGTTGTGTCTTCAAACCCTTTGGAAAGAATGTATGGATAATTAACAAAACACTAAAGGCATAGAACATGAGATATGTAAACCGACAAAAAAAGAATTATCATATTAGCTCAACTAACAACTACTCCCTCTGTTAAGAAAGAGTTAATATCATCGGGAATCATAAAACTTGCACTGGATGTTCAGTTTGGTGCTAAATAATATCAAGTTTCCTCTCTTTATGTTGAAAGTTTTGAAGTTATGCTTGTTTTGCCCTCCTATGCTAGTTGATTCTTGTTACCATAAGTTATTTGCTCACAAAATCCCTATGCATAGGAAGTGGGTTAGGCTTAAATGTGCTAGTCATATGCTTCATGATGCTCTCTTTGTGTTCCAATTCTTCTTTTATGTGAGCGTCATTGAAATCTTCATGCCTAGCTAAAAGGCATTAAAGAAAAGCACTTGTTGGGAGAAAACCCAAATATTTACCCCTACTATTTTTATGTGTTCGCATGATTATTCTACTGGACTAATCATGTTTTATTTCTTTTGTTTCAATAAAGTGCCAAGTAAAGCCTTTGAGATAGTGTGGATGATAGTTGACTTGAATT
Organism: Triticum timopheevii; assembly: GCA_963921465.1. Lineage (NCBI taxonomy): Eukaryota > Viridiplantae > Streptophyta > Magnoliopsida > Poales > Poaceae > Triticum > Triticum timopheevii. The sequence goes on from OY997272.1 coordinate 545,423,270, forward strand.
TGTGCAAAAACAGAAACTTTTACTTCTGCTGATGCAGGAAGAACCCATCAGCACAGCGAACAACCTCGATGCCAAGGAAGTAGTGCGGCGCTCCCAGATCCTTAAGGGCAAACTCATCACGAAGACGAGTTGTGAGCTGCTGAAGAAGCCCAGGCGAGGATGCCGTTAGGATGATGTCGTCAACATAGAGCAGCAGGTACGCAGTAGCAGTGCCCTGATGATAGACGAAGAGAGAAGCGTCGGAGCATGTGGTGCGGAACCCGAGCTGCCACAAGAACCCGGCCATACGCTGGTACCATGCCCAGGGGCCTGCTTCAGTCCATAGAGAGATCGAGATAGCAAGCACATGTGGTCGGGATGCTTGGCGTCGACGAAGCCGGTCGGCTGCTCACAGAAGATCCATTCCGTGAGGTGGCCGTGCAGAAAGGCATTGGAAACGTCCAACTGATGCACGGGCCAGGCACGGGAGACCGCCCGCTGCAACACCATGCGGATCGTGCCTGGTTTAACAATCGGGATGAAGGTGTCGGTGAAGTCCACGCCGGCGCGCTGGCGGAAGCCGCGCACCACCCAGCGAGCCTTGTAGCGCTCGAGAGAGCCGTCGAGGTGGGTCTTGTGGCGAAACACCCATTTGCCACTGATGATGTTGGCATGAGGGGGCCGCAGAACAAGATGCCACGTGCGGTTGCGCTGCAATGCATTGAACTCCTCGCGCATCGTGGCGAGCCAATGTGGGTCACGAAGGGCCGCGCGTGCGGATGAGGGGATAGGCGATGGTGGAGAGGACGAGGTTGACACCGCGCATGCATACTCACTGGCGACATAGCGCGTGTTGGGCCGGTGGATACCGACGCGAGACCGAGTCACCATGCTAGCAGGGGGCAGGTCGACCGCCATGGGAGCAACGGACAAGGGTGGTGAAGAGTCCGTCGCAGCCGGCGGCGTGGAGGGGTCGGCCGGTGCAGCGCCCGCCACAGGAGGAGCCGGGTCCCCTAAGAGGCCTCCTGAGGGGCCGGGGGCAGGGGCGGCCGCGCCTGTAGGGGACGCTCCCGTGGAGGCCGACGTGGAGGGGCTCGTGCCCGCGCCCGTGGGGGCCGCGCCAGTGGGCCGTGCCGGCCTCATGTCTAGAGCAGCCACGCCCGGAGGGGCTGCATGGGGGCGCGCCGAGGTGGGGGTGCCATCAAGGGGCGCCGAGTTTGCTGCATAAGGTGGTACCTTGTGAAAAGGAAATACCCGCTCATCAAAGTACACGTGTCAGAAGGTGTACACACGGTGGGAGACAGGGTCGTAGCACTAGTAACCTTTGGTGTTAGGATTATATCCTAGGAAGATACACGCTACGGATCGAGGAGCGAGTTTGTGTGGTGCAGTAGAAGCGGTACTAGGATAGCAAAGGCAACCAAAGATGCGAGACCATCGTAGGATGGGGGGGGGACCAAAGAGAAGATGGTGTGGAGTGTAGTTCCAACGAGGACGACACGAACTAATGTTAAGAAGAAGTGTGGCGGTGGCGAGTGCATCGGGCCAAAACTGAGGGGCAACGTTGGAGTGAAACAAAAACGTTCGGACGCAGTCGTTACGAGTGTGAAGAATGCGCTCGGCGCGGCCGTTTTGCTGGGATGTGTAGGGGCATGTTAGGCGAAAGGTGGTGCCAGTAGGATGCGAGAAGTTGGCGAGTGGCAGCGTTGTCAAACTCTTTTCCATTGTCAGTTTGGAAGGCGAGAATAGGGCGCTCGAACTGGGTGGTGATGTAGGAGTAAAAGGCTGTTAGGGTGGCGAGGACATCGGACTTGCGGCGGAGCGGAAACGTCCACGCAAAGTGAGAAAAATCATCAAGTAAAACAAGATAATATAGGAAACCCGTGTTGCTCGCAACGGGAGATGTCCATACATCACTATGAAGTAACTGAAACGGAAAAGTAGAAATAGTGTTTGACGCGCTAAAGGGTCGACGAACATGTTTATCGAGACGACAAGCATGACAAGTGTGCTCGTCGAATTTATTACATAAAAATGAAAAACTCTTCAGAATCTGACGAAGGACGGTGGAGTTGGGATGACCCAATCGTGCATGCCAAAGATCTACGCCAGCGGAGAGGGCAACCGGAGAGGCGGTGGTGGCGGTGGCGATGGAGGCGGAGGCGGAGTGCACTGGGTATAAGTCATCGAGGCTGTCACCGAGGGTGATGCGGTTCGAGGTGGTGACCGGAAAGGAGGAAGCAAGGTTACCGGGGTGCGATGTCATGTGGGCGGTAGCCCCCGTGTCCATGTACTAATCACCGACACCTTCGTAGGTAGAGTGGGACGACGCCGAGTGCAGCGCGGCGAGGAGTGCGGGATCCCACGGGTTAATCAGTTTTTAAAATAAGTTCATCAAAAAGTTTAAAAGTTCATTCCTTTTCAAGAAAAAGTTAATCGAGTTTGAAAAAATGTTCATTGAACTTGAAAAAGTTCATTGAAATTGGAAAAAAGTTTATAGAATTGAACAGCAAAACTACTATGTGTGCGACGTGCGAAGTATATTATAACTGATTCTCGCAGCAATGCGCGAAGTATCATCTAGTTTATACAAATCATATTATTGGTGGTGAACTTTTCTTGCTGTACCAATGATATACGGCCAAACACCGACATGAGTATAGCTCAGTTACTAAGAAAACTAATATGCGTGCGACTTCTCTTTGTTTGATGCGATGATAAATCCAGTGGTCGGCTGAATTTCCATTCAGAAGTGTTGTGTTGTACTCCCTCCGCTTCAAAATAGATGACCCAACTTTATACTAATGTTAGTATAAAGTTGAGTCATCTATTTTGAAACGGAGGGAGTAGATTAGAAACGAGAGCAATCTCTACTTCTAATGAACGAATTGGTTGAATAGTCCCCCCACTTTTAACCGGTTTATTTTCAACCGGTTTTTCTTCGTCTCACCTCCCACCAGCCCCTCCCACCGGTTTTTCTCTTTTCTCGTCTGACCGGCAATACCCAACGTATTTATGGTAATCAATCATAATTAATCCACGTATAGTAATAAATCAATCCAGGTATGGTAAGGTCATAACTCAGGAAATTTTGAATATGGTAATTATATGGTAATAAATTTAAATTACCCCAAAGGCTATCAATCCAGGTATGGTAAGGCCATAACTCGGTAAATATCGAATATGGTAATAAATTTAAATTACCACCAGGTATGGTAAGGCTATCCACGTATAGTAATAAATCATATAGTAATAAATCATAATTAATCCACGTATAGTAATAAATCAATCCAGGTATGGTAAGGTCATAACTCAGAAAATTTTGAATATGGTAATTATATGGTAATAAATTTAAATTACCCCAAAGGCTATCAATCCAGGTATGGTAAGGCCATAACTCGGGAAATATTGAATATGGTAATAAATTTAAATTACCACCAGGTATGGTAAGGCTATCGATCCAGGTATGGCACGCCCTCACCTGATCACCTATCACAATCTCCAGCCCCACGCACGCACCAAAGAACCCACCCGGCACCAAACGCAGCTCCTCTCGATCCCCTCGAGTAAACATCGCCGCCGTCGTGCGATCTTCCTGACACAGACGCCGTCGCCGCCTCCTTCCCACCTACGGCGTCCCTCACGTCCATGGTGACGGCGCTCGCGTCCTACACTGACCCTCCGCCTCATATAGGTTGGTCGTTGATGGAGTGGGATGTGCCGCTGCGGTTTGGGGAGGCGCAATCACGATCTGGTTGGGATCTCAGTGTGGACTCGTTCTCTGCGATGAAGGATGGCGCTGCCTCCCTGGCAAATGGGATTGGAGGAACGGGCTCTACGTCGTGAATGTCGGCGAGGCAGTGGCCGAAGGCGAGCCCGACGGTGAGCACGGGTGTTCGTCCCATGAAATAGGCGGCCACGGAGGGCGGATCTGAGGCCACCCCAATCGCCGGTGGCCCTTCCTCCCATCGCTCATCGCCTCCATTCTCTCTCTCCTCTAAATCTTTGTCGCCCCTGCCTGGTTCTGGCCGACGCCATCGGCCGGCTCTCGCATCGACCACCACCAGCACGGCTGCGGACGAGGCGCAACCGCAGACGCCGCCGCCGCCATCCTCATCCACCTCCTCCACCATCCTTCCCAGCCGTCGTCGGGGGCACCCGCCATCTGCGCTCTAGCCCACCCGCTCCCTCCTATCCCCTCCCCCTGCCTGCCAGCCCCGTGATCCATCGCACAGATGGCAGGTACTACAGCGACCTCCTCCCCAGCGGATCCGGCCTCCTCCGATGGAGATCCATCCTGGGCACCGCCTTATTCTCATGCGTGCACGTCTATATCAACGTCTCATTCCACATCACTTTGCAAGGTATGTGCTTGATTGTTCCGAACTGGATCGATGGATTGTGCAAGGTACTTTGGGTGTCGTCATTGACGGCAATTGTCACGCCATGCTACCATAGGAGGGGTCCCTCATCGATGATTAGGGTCTTCCGAACTGCACGAGCTCCATTGAGAAGGTCATTAAATAAAAGGTTATATTGGAGTGTACTATAGGGCCTTTTGCACTTTAATATGACTAATAATTTGCCTTAATATCACAGATTGTATTACTACCTTTCTAAGTGAATGACATTCAAGAAGGTCATTAAATAAAACCAAGAAATCCTTCTGGTATTGGAGTGTAGGAAAGTTGAGACTATAAAACCAAAAGGTTATATTTACGTTTATTAGAGAAGGTTCTTTACTTTTTATAGGAAAACACAAAATGTTGCGATGTAGAGTCTAGGTGGTGGGCCTCCTTGATCCACTTGGTGGATGAGGGCGACTCCGGTCCTGGCACCCATAGTGCCAGTGATCCAAAAATCATAGGCCCTGGATATAGCTCTAGCAGACGTATGCGGCTTGCGCATCGAGCTGGGTCGTCTCGAGCATGGAGATAGGCGAGTTGTAGACCAAGAGCTGGTACAGAGATAGGCGAGTTGTAGACAAGAGCTGGTGGGCAGCAAAAAACGCATGCACACCAAAGAACAAATCTGAGTCACATGCCTACTTCTATTGGTTTCTACAAAGAGCGGCTAGCTTAGATCTTAGACCAGTCGGTCACTGTCGAGGTCGCCAAGGTGATCTTACAGCACCGCCGTGGGGATTTCTCATGATTTTATGTAGGCAAGCCGCAAGCGGTGGTGGTGATTGGCTGGGTGGTGTCGCTGCCTTGGGAAGAGACGAAGTGATGGTAAAAGTAAGCAGGATCCGATGATTCTTCCGTGGGGATAGCCAAAGTCAAGATGTCGACTACAGACTCGTCGCAGACTTGCAGTGAACCTGGATGCAGCGAGCCTGATTTGTGGATCGATGGCGGGTCTTGACTTTATTAGGCTGGGATTGGATGGTTGCGAAGGGTGGTGTGCTTGGTTGGGTTCCCATGGAAGAATGTGGCCTCCTCGTGGATCTGGTCATGCCCATCCTAGAGAACATTGTGTCCCTAGCTCCCTCGAGGAGCAAGGACAGTGCAAGCGGCAGCAGGGGGTAGGGGTAGATGTGGGGAGGGATGTCGGCGGCTGCTCGAGGTCATCATGATGAAACCCTTGACGTCCCATCTTTGTCAATGGAAGTGGAAGAGCACGAAGTCGAGATTGGATAGGAGTTTGAGTTCTTTTTGGCACCGATCGGTTCCCCACTTTAGAGATGTATTTTTTTTTTTTTGCGTGCGAGCAAACAGTGGGTTGATTCTAAAAGGGATAGGCACTTTTCAACAGAAGTGCATGACGGACCAAAAATATGACCTCATTTTATTCGTTTGATAGATATCGTATTATTCGTTATTGTTCGTTCGGTGAAATTTCCTAATATTTGATTGTTGTGTTTCTAATTAGAGCACCCCATAATCACCCAATATGAGGGGATGATAAATGAAAGATACTGATTATAAATTTTGAAAAGCCCGTGGCAACGCACGGGCGTTATACTAGTATCAATGATTAATGAACCATATTCACCCACAAAAGAAGTAAAAAAATAAATCAATGAACCATATTATCGGTCGTACGTGTGTACTATGTGTATCTGTGTTCGCTTCCATTCGTGAATATTACATGGAAATCAAGTTCCGAAGAAAACTTCATGAAAAAGACGTTTGAAAGTTTTCAAAAAAGTCTAAAACAAATACGGGAGCTATGAAAAGGACAAATTCAGCAATAAATAGTGGTGTCTACTTTTCGGCACTATTCAATGTTGATTTTGCTTTTTTGTACCTCATAAATGGAAATGTGTTTGTGCCTTAAAAAATGGAAATAATAAAATCAATCTTTTTTGAATGGAATCCAATATTACGATTTTCTGGGTCCCAAGAGTCGTTTGAATGTATATCAAACGAATTTCTTTTTTTCTATTTCCCCTCGGTAATCAAAATCATAGAGACCAAAGTTTGAACTTGCAAGCCACCACATGGCATTATTATGAGTTCATCTGAAGTTGTTGACGACAAAGCCAATTTCTCCGCAGCCTCGGATGACGAAGGTCCCGCTCACGTCACAGGAGTTGTGGGGCAGCAGGATAAGCGGGTCGTCGCTCCCGTCCGGCGTGTGCAGTATGACCGGGACTGCAACGGCATTGCTGACCGACATGTACCTGTCAAGCACATATGATGCAGGGACTCAGGAGTCCATATGTTCAGTTCATGTTTCAGTCTATGTATGTTTGTATGTACTCCAGGAGTATGTATGTATGTGTGAATTCTGATGAGTGGAAGAAACAGTTGATGTACCCACCCACCGTTGCTTGACGGGGCCATTGCACGTGCACTCGGTGCAGGATGGGGCTGCAGCAGAACAAAGCACAACACATTCAGAAACTAACCAGAACCTAGACATTCAGAAAGCACACATAATTCAGACCAAAACATGAGAGACCACAGATCATGAAAAGAAAGCTGACTTGGTTTCACGGCTCTGCTCTGGGCCTCTGGTCACCACCGTCCAGTACCACCACAGCGTCCGAAAGACACAAGCATCATCGATCATGGCATGCCATTGCCGAGGCGGCAATCAAGCTCGTGATGGTGAGGATAGCTTCTGGTTTACAACCCAAACAAACTCCACTCGCCGTCACCGCTTCCGCCCGTCGCACCTGCCGCCGACAAAGGGGTGAACACAGTCAGATGGGAGCGTCAGTGCAGGTGACGCCGCAGAGCGGCGCGTACGGGGATGGACCCTCTGCCACGGCTTCCGCCTCCTCGACTGTGGCTGGACCTGGACCGATCACTGCGACCTCTGGCTCTCACCTCCACCCCCCTTGTCAGGTAGCCTCGCCGGCCGCACGCCACCCGTTCGACGAAAAGCTAGAACCAGTATCCCGTATGCTATGCATGGAGTCATTGTATTACTCGCAGGTCGTCTGCCTGTCCACTTGTATCGTTACTGATCCCAGTGCTCGCTGCTTGATCCATCAATCATTTAATGTACCTAGTGATGAACCAGAGGAACTCGCTAGGCTTATGAATCTGGATAATATATGGACATCATTCATGACATCCGTTTTCTCGCTTTTGTGTTTCCCAGACATGATGAATCCATTCACTAATCTGTAATTACACATGTGGTGTGGATCGACAGATCGATCTGATAAATATTAACCCCCCAAGATAGCTGCCCACAACCTAATTTGCAATTGTTTATCTAATATAGTGCGACGTTTGCTTGTCCTGATTTCATTCAGCACCGCATATATGTTAATCGACCATTCATTCCGCTCTTCATTCCCTATCAAAGATCAGGCTCCAATGATAATAGGTTAAGGTTATATACATCCTTAGTCTGAGTTAGCCAAAAAAAAAAAAGACCAATTACAAAGAGCTGATTTCTGTAGTCTTCTGCAATGGGATTGAGGCAGGCTGCCAACCATCTAACTCAGACCTTCTATCATTAGTGTCATCATTACTTTGATCACTAGTTTGTTTACTTCCTTCATACCACTCTACAAATTATGTAATTTTGTTTATTGTTACAGCTGATATATGCATGTGATAGAAACGTCTCTCAAAATTGCTTATCTTTGCTATATGTAGGGCAGGGGAAGCGTCTCTCTTGTCACATCCTTTGGGTATTTTGCAGTGCCAATAGTTGTCAGCTGAACCTTCATACGTGCTGCACATATATTTCAAGTTGGCCATCCACTTGCAAGTTTTAATGTTTTAATTAGATGCATAGTATGTCTTTTGCTGGTAGACCGATGGATGTATATCCAACACGCCGGAGAAGATGATCCAAAGAAAACCAAAGACTAGTGGTTAGGGGAGGAGATCGCCGGGGTGACTAGGGTTTGGGTGGGTGTGTTGGACGCCATACCTCCTTATAAGGAAGTGAGGTTTGTACAACCTTTTTTTTTTACTTTGAGAACAGATACTTCTTTTCACTAGAAGAATAAATTATGAATACACCATAATTTTTTTCTAAAAATAGAAGAAGAAATTTGTAAACTGGTTAATTCACATAAGCCTAAGAATTTCTTGGCACTTGGTCAATGTTGCGCTCCGTGCAAGAATAGACAATGTCTCTGTTTTTTTTTACTTCACGTGTTAGCTTTGTCATCAGTCGAACTTCCTGAAATTTAACCTGATTTATAAAAAAAATGGACATTTACAATACCAAATCAATATCGTTATATGCATGGCGTACAATATTTTCATATTGTAATTATTTGATTGCGTAGATGTTTATATTTTCGAATTGGTCAAACATTGTTTAAACTATATGTAATCACTTGGTACACCTTCAGGTAGTGTCCTAGCCAAGACTTATTTTGATACGATGTGTGGCCGTAGATTAGGCACAACCCACACACATTGCAACGGTGACTTCAAACCATACAAGGATGGGTGGTATGCCTTGGTCTCCATATCATAGAACGCCGCTTGTTTGCCATCCTCCGAATAACTAGGGAAGTAGATCCTATTGCCATGCCCAGCTTCCGGTGATGCCACGGAGTATGACACCCTGAAATCAAGAAACAAGGCCGCACCGCCGATCTCTTGCACCTCCATCCAGGCCATCTCTTCCTCGTTGAGCTTGAACACCCGCGGTGGCTGGTCGGCGTTACGCATGAACACGGAGACCAGCTCCCCTCGCAGCTCAATCAGGTAGCAAAACTCTCTCCCCTCGTGGTGGTCACCTTCGGGGTCCATCTCCACATGAATCGGGTTAGGCTTCTCCAAGATTGTCCATGTGTCGCTTGCCAGGTCAAACGTGCCAAGGTTGCCCTTTCTCCCGAGGCAATAAAATTTGTCGTGGAACAAGACAGGGTTGTAGTATGCCACCGGGAATGGATCCCCTTCGTAGTACTCAAAATGTCTTTCGAACCAGTCAGCCTCGCCGTGCCGCCACGTAAGGATATTGATTTTTTTGCCGTCGTGCCGGCTGACGATGCCGAAGAAGACACACTCCGGTGACGTCGGGTCCGCTGAGGACCATGACAGGCCCATGAAGTAGTATTTCCTCACGAGAATGGGCATCTCCAAAATGTCCTCGTTGAAGGGGTTTATGATGTACATGTCATCGATATCTGCACTGGTCGGCATGGCCACCCAACCGTCTTTGGAGAATCGAAAAATATGCTCGTTGTGTTCGTCTTCGTTGATGTCGAATGTTCCAACTGTCATTTTGTACTCCTGGACGCGTAGAGGGTCGAATAACATGCATGCCCCATTTCGGCCGGAGCAGTGCAGGAGCCAGGGCCACACATTGACTTCCTGAACTGGGTTGGACACCATGCTCCATGACTTGCATACCGCATGGAATCGGATACGATCCACCAAAGAAAGTCTCGAGACAACCTGTTGTAGCAATTTTAGTGGCAGATCATGCCATGGCCGTGTATTACAAGAGGTGGCCTGCTCCTCCTCCTCCTCCTCCAACTTCAAGATGGACAATTTTGGCATGAGTCCACTAGTCGACAACAACCCAATTTCTTTGACTACCATGGACATGGGCAATGGCGGAACTGCCCAGAATGCTCTGCACCAAGGCTTGGTAGGTTGCGGAAGGATCTGTCGAAAGCTAATGGTGTTGTCGTCCAAGCAGAACTTGTATAGCCTTTTGCAGTCGCAGCTCGACCAAACAATGTACACACAGTTACCCTGCTGCACCAAACCCCCTTCCCCTGGACACACGGGCACGGAGAAGCCGTAACGCCCGGAGACGAGGAAGGCACGGTCGCCACGGATGCTATCCACTCTGCTCCACGTCATGGACTCGAGATCCAGGCGGGACACTGTGATGCTGGTGAGTGTGCCCTCGTAGCTAAAATCCCCAAAATGGTGTGGCAACTTCGAAGAGATCCCCACACGACTCCAAGATGTTGTACATGACCGTCCTATCGTGTTCCTCTTTGCCGCCACAGAGAGAGCCCATCAGCCGCGGTTGGACCATGCCGTCGCCGTCTTGGCCTATCACGGTGTGCGTGTCGGGGGACTCGGAAAACTTGGAGTAACCGAAGAAGTAGATCTTCCCTCTATGGCCGATCATAAGGCATGGGAAAGTGAGCCCCGGGGCATCAAGCCAGGCCCACACTTGCGAGGCGCCGGGGCGGCAGTGAAGCAGGAACGTCTCCACGCGGTCTTCCACCTCGCGTGCAACGGCGACCACAACGGCGCAGTCCTGGTGCGCGGGCGATATCCCGAGCGTCGCGCACCTCAATATGGATTCGACCGGCTCGTACAGCGGCAGGAGCGGGATCTTCTTGGCTGCAGGGTCGTCTGAGTCGTCGGAGGTGAGGCGGAGGAGGAAGCATTCGGCGGTGGAGTCGTCCAGCATGAGCAGCCAGCCGCCGTTGTGGACGCAGCCTAGGCACGTCCTGCCTTGCATCTCGGGAGCGATCACCATGTGCGAGCTCCCGTCCGCCGAGTCGACGAACGTGAACGTCTGCCGCTCCTAAGCACGGTGCATCACGTCAGCGTGACGGCAATTCCTTTATTTATTCGAGTCGAGTCGATCGATCGTCTCGTCTGTCTCTTTTTTTTCTTCTTCAACTGCAATTAACTTTTTTTAACGCAATACTGACGCAAGCGCTCATATAAACGCGCATATACTTACGGAAAAACTTTGTTTTTGCCACTTTAGTTTTTGCCAATTTTACTTATGCCACTCTAAAATTTGACATCTCATTTTTGCCACTCTTAATTTTGGCAATGTATCACAAATGCCATTCTATCAGGTCAAGGCACGGTTTGACCAAACCAAGCAGGGCAAAGACAATATTGCCCTTGGTTTTTTGTTTTGCTTTTGCCACTACAGTTTTCATAGAAATTTTACTGATACTTGACAAACACAGCAGATGCATTGATTCGACCTAGTTCATCTACTAATAAGGAAAAAAATGCAAACAGATTAAGCAGCCGCGCATCCATTCATACATCTCCGATTCACCACACTTTCACACACATACATCAGGCGCGCAAGGCACAACACATACATATGCATCTCCAATGGAGGCAGCGCCATGGACGGAGAGGAGTACGTCTCAGCCATGGAGAAGAGCAGGAGATGGAGACGACTTGGGCTCATCCACGGTCGCGAGCGCCGCCACCTTGATGCACGGAGCTCGGGAGGCTGCCTACGGCCGCGAGCACCACCACACACTGGTGACGAGGCAGAGGCGTGCACCCAGTCGGTGCTGGTGACGAGGCGGCGTCCCGGAGGTGTATAGCCGGCGTTGCCGCGTTGGTGACGATAGAGGCGCGCAGGCCCATGGGGTCCCAGATCCCGGGTGAGCAGGGACTGTGTCCCCGTCCCGGACGATAGGAGGTAGGGGAGGACGAAGGTGGGTCGTTGCCAGCGCTTCGGAACGAGGAGAGCGGCGCGGAGCAAGGGGATAGGCCTCGAAGGCGAGCTCCTCCACGAGGAGCGCAGGTGGCGGACAGGCCTCGCGCACGACCAGGCGGCAGCTCCGGCAGGGGCCGCGCCGGATGGCGGGGTGGAGCGCCGAGCGCCGGGATGGAGGCGGCTGGCTGTGGTGGCAAGCGGGGACACGGCCGGAGGTGGCAACGCGGCGGCCGGAGTTGGCGGCGGTGACTGGATGCGGCCATGCGGGAGTGTGTGGTGCGGCTAGGAGCTAGGACGGCTGGATGGGTGTGTGTACATATTAGGGTCTGGGTCACTTCCAAAGTGGCCCCACAAGTCAGTAGGGGCAATTTATGTCATTTTTGCAAATACTGACAGGTTTTTTTCGGGTCAATTGGGTAAAAGAAACGGTCAACTCACGGAAGTGTAACAGAATGGCATTTGTGATACATTGTCAAGAACTAAGAGGGGCAAATGTAAGATGTCAATTTTTAGAGTGGCATAAGTAAAATTGGCAAAAACTAGAGTTGCAAAAACAAAGTTTTCCCTACACTCACCCAACACACATGCATACCCTACCCCTATGAGCACCTCCGAGAGACAGAGCCGGTATCTCATATTGAGATTTTACGAAGTCATCGTAGGCGCCTCATACTCGACGGGAACGTCTCCTCCCACTGAAAGCGTATCGCATATGTCCGGGCCGTGCTGTTAGGATTGTGAAAGTCATCCAACGAGGGCCTGTATAGCCCGTGAGGCCGTGACGTTGTCCGGCCGAGGGCGCCGCCCGCTGCATGCTCTCTCTGAACAGAAAGAGGATTTTCAGGACCATGGTTCGGCTGGACCCATGCTGCACACCCTTCGATTTTACATGCCGTCCACATGTGGATCTGTGCCCCCGTTTGAATTCAATATTCCTGGTTAAGCCTTAAACGTTCCAAGCCCACATTAAGCATTGTAGCACTTGAAGCAGTGGGCTGGCACTGTAGCACTTGAAGCCATGAATGTTGCTCAACAAAAAAACATGAGCCGTGGATTAAAAAACATTGTTCTATTGGTTGTTGTTACTGTTCATCTAACAACACTGACATATTAATACATGCCAAAAACCTGTCAAAAATAAACATCAAATTTCAGAGTTTTGTTCTACAGTTTTTATATCTCTACCTACTAATAAAGGAGTTATTGTTTCTGGTCGTCCATCATGAAAATTACTCTTGAAGTTGTTAATACTTACCCACCATGTCACCTATAAGTGGATAAAATGATTTGTTTTTTATTCAAAAACACCGCCAGGTTCGGTACTTCTACAATGATACACTCTTATGTCATGAGCATGGAAGCAGTGTAGTGGTTAAAGCCCCCATTGTTCTTTTCTCCCCTTTCTCGCAGGGCTCGATCCCCGGCTCATTTTTACCTTTTCTTTATCATTTCTGTTTATTCATTCTTTAAATTAATTCGGGATTTTCAAAAAATACAAATTTATAAAACTTGCAAGTTTTGAAAAAATATATCGAGAAATCATAAAATGTTCATGATTTCAAAAAATTGTTTGCATATTATTAAAAAATTCATAACTTCAAAAAATGTTTGGTAAACAAAATATGTTCATGATTTTTTTTAAATATCATGTATTCAAAAGAGATATTCAGTAATTTGAAAAAATGTCCACGAAATTTTTAAAAATATTCAAATTATTTGAAACAGTTCCGTAAATAACTAAAAAGTAAATTGTCACTTATCTAGAGGTTTTATTAGGGGCTCTGTAGAGGCGGTTTTTACGATTTAACTTAGTCTCTTGCACGAAGGTAAGTAAAAGGTTTCCTTGGTCTGGGCAGCTAAGCCCAAAAAATTCACACAACTTCCTATGGGTTTGTTTTTGTAAACTATATAAAAATGACTAAATGTTAGTTTGCCTCCATACATATCTATGTTTATTCTGTACCATAGTTTTACTGGTTATAGAAAACACCGTTACACTAGGCCAAGATGAGACACATCATTCATCAGTCTAGCTCAGGCATGGTCCGTCAATGCAGTTTGCTCAGCCAAAAAATATTTCATTGTGGTGCCTTAGAAATCAAGTCATCATGAGGCCATCACATTTTTAATTTTTAAAATGAAAATTTAAAAATCCCTTATCTCATCATGACATTCAGGCATATTTTGTGAAATGACATTTTAAAAGTCCTTATCTCATCTTGACATTTGATTCAATTTTTTTTATCTCTACCACATTTGCAAAATCTTATTATTTTTCTCTACGCACGGGCATATTTCCTACTAAAAGCTAAAAAAGACTCAACTTATCCGTTGTTATGGACGAAGAGCACTTCCCGCCTTCTACCAATGATATGAGAATGTGAACATACTACATATCTTCGCAAACACAAAAACGTAGACCACCTCCGTCGTCTCTTTTGACTGACTGAATAAAATTACTTATTCATAGTTTTGACAATTTACGAGCGAAAAATCCAAATAGGCCATGCAGACTCATCCTGTCCTGATGCCTCCTTTTTTATTCTTTTCTAGAAGAGTAATAAACTGTTAGATACTACTAGTATTACAAAGTGAGCTCCCTAGAAAATGTGCACATTACCATGTTAAACTAGAAAATGACGGACCATGCCGCCAGGAGGCGGCGGGCCCTGCCGTCACCACAGGAGGCGGCCACCCAGCCGAACGGGCTTCTCCACACTGCAGCGTGCCGCGACGGAACGGGGCGGGCTAGGTGGGCCCTGCCGCCACCGTGGGAGGCAGCCACCCCTGGCACTGTCCCTGGCTGGCCGACAGCTGCTGCTGCTCGCTGGCCGAGGCGTGGGCCCTACCGCCACTACTGCTGGTGGCATCTTTCTTGCACGCGCGACAACCCAGGCGCTGACGGCGCTGATTCCGACGCAGACAGCCCTCATTCCCACGCGCGGGAATCTGTGAACTTTGACACTTAGTGCCGACACTCAGCGATGCTTTGCACTGGTTGCTTTGGCAATGTCGCTGCCCGGGAATCACTCCGGCTTTTCCTTCTTTTGCCTCAGCAGATATGACGGCACTGCGGAAATCACTCAAACGCTGCGGGAACCTGTTGTGCCGACACTACAGGGATGCTCCTCCTTTTATATAGTATGCGTATGCTCCGTGCGCAAGCACACTCTGGCCTCCTCTTCTACTCTCTGCGTGTAAGAACAGAGAGAAAGCAAAACTCATTACGCATTTTCACTCGTGATTTAGGGCGAATTAGAGTTGAATTTTGAATATGCTGAAGTTGAAGAAAAGATAGACGAAGGTAAGATCTATCCATTTTTGTTTGTTTGGTTCACATGCATGAAGTTTGTACTCTTTTTGTTTAGTTCATAACTATGTGTTCTCTGTTGTGTTAGGTATTATTTCATCACTTTTTGGGGTCATTTAGATCTTCAGGAGTAGGATTTGTGTAGCGAAGTGAACTACGAAGTTGAAGATCAAGGTATGAGCTTTGCAATACATTGATTTATTTGTGCATGCAGGGTGGTAATTAGTTCGTCTTTTAGCTCGTTATTAGCTATGCGATGGTAGTGCTTAGTGGTTAGAAATAATTTCAGGCGACAGATGTAGTATTTATACTATTTTTTCAGAAGAGTAGGTTGAAGATGTTGTATCAATGTTAGGTGCGTCCATTAGTATTGACATGCGGGAAATCTTAATACGGTAATTAAGAAAAAATTGTACTGTAATTGTTCATTGCATGTGGTATGTTATTTCATGTGGTATGTTATTTTATGTGGTATGTTTATTAATAAGTTTATAGTTAGGAAACCGTAGGTCTATTTTGTTATGTCGCAATAATCTAAATTTTATATGTTAAGATTAGGTGCTAATGTACTTAATGATGTATGTAATTAGGTAAAATAATTCATCTTAGCGGCAAACAAGGAGGAGAAGACGTGATTGAAGAAATTGTGTTTCCATCTTCGCTGTCCCTTTTGAGTTGATGACCACATACATGCAAGTGCTATTTTCATACTTTTCTTAGCACGAAGAAAAATCCGTGTGTAATATTAATGATAATGTGATAATAGGTTGACTCTGTTAATATAGTACTGGCGACGGATATTTATTGAAACTATTTTGACGCTTAATTGCATTCGCAAGCACATCCATATTGGAGCTAAGGTATAAATGACGCCGTAATTTTGTTAATATTTTTTGTATTGATGTACTGTTGTGAATAATGTGCATGCTGCTGCAAATATTATTATTTGTAAATAATGTTGGGATTTTGCCCACAGGATCGATCACATCAAATTATAGACGAACGCAAGCACACGCAAAAACTTTTGCCAAATGCACTTGTCGTGCGTCTCTTCTCTTTATTTCTTTTTTCTTTTTCTCTCCACGATATTACAATATCCATGGCCTGCTCGTGTATATATATACACGTTCAGCCAAGACTCACGCCAACTCTATCCTAATCGGACTATGTAATCTAAACCTACACGTATTGCTTTTGGACTCCAAAAGCTAGACGCACGGACTGCCAAACCTGGACTCGTAATCTCCTAAACCGACTACTACACTGCTAGCTAGTACGTAGACAACTAGCATGTACAACACTTTGACATCAACATGTACATACATGCATACCTTAGCATGCTCAAGATTACTTCTAACAATCTCCCCCTAATCTTGACTTGTCATCTCCTCGCACTTCTCCTGATCTTGACTTGTTGTAGATCCGCGACTTGACGATCCTCCTCAACGTATGATCCAGACTCCCAGTCACGCTGCCAGGCAACACCATCGGTCACCCCTAACGCAATACATGCCAACGGATCACACACCGTCCCATGTAGAGACAGGTTCTCATTGAAGAGACTCGCCTTCACTGGTCAACGTCCTACTATACGCTTGAGCTTGATCTTCGCTTCACGTCCTCGCCCTCGGTGCTACACCACACCGGACAGCCCATCAACGTGACACGCTTCATCTTCAACAATCCTCACAGAGACAAGCACTTGGACATGACGACTACTACGACGACGACTCACTGACACGACGACGACCAGTCACGCAAACTCGCACGACTCTTCAACTCATCTATCCCCGCGGACGATGATCTTGACGAGTCTTCCGGTACCGCACTTCGGCACCACCTCTCCCGTCAACGATCTCCTTCCTCCGCCTTGCCGACGACAGCCTGCCGTCTCCCTCCTTGTCGTTCCGCCGAACGACGATCGCCTGAATCCTCCTCTTCGCCGCATCATCCAGCGACTTCATGGCCCGCCGCTCCTCGTCGCTGCACCACCCAACGACCATATCGCCCGCCCCGAGGCGCTAATCGGGTCACGACCCCGGGGCAAGCGCGGCTTCAAATCAACCTTGCTCGGATACCAATTGTTGGGATTTTGCCCACAGGATCGATCACATCAAATCACGATGAACACGCGCACGCAAAACTTTGTGGCCAAGGGCACGTGTCGTACCCGTATTTTCTTTATTCCTCTCAATATTTTCCACGGTACAAAAGCCATGGCCTGCCCGTGTATATATATACACGCAGGGACCAGCCGACCAAAACAACCTAAACTTACATGGCTAACCAATCCTACTAAGACTCCTACTAAAAACCTAGACAGACTACTAGACGTACTAACTCAGCCAAAGCTGACTACTACTACTAGGACTCAATATGGACACGTACTGCTAATCCTAACCAAACTAACATGGACACAGCCAAGACTTCCTAACGTACAGAACCGGCCTAATCACTGGCCACACCGATCAGGATTAGCCTAGACCTAGTCTACTTTAGACTCTAACTCAACCAGCTAGCTAGACTAGTACGGACATGTACTAATTAAACTACTCAAGATTACTGCTAACAAATAAATGATTGTTATCGTACGATATGAAAAAATTATATAAAGCCGGAAGAAATTAAAGGTTTTACTCATATGATATTAAAATGTTATTATCGTACTATTATGTTTAGTGGTTGTTTGGATAGCGAGTAATTACTATCGGTTTTGTCAGAACCTATTGTAAGAAAATTAGTTTTTACTAATAGTCGTTTTTCCAAAGGCTCAGTTTTCGCATGTTATGAGAATCAGTTTAGGATATTTTTGGGGTAGTTAGAGAAAAGCAAACAGAGTTTAGTTTGTGACGCTCGTAGAAGAGTTTGAGAAAAAAAAAGATCTCTAAATACCCGTTAACCAAACAACCCCGGAAAGTCTAAGCAAATGATTCTAAAAAATAAACAAATATTTGTAACGAAAATACAATTATTATGTAAATTTTGTCATCGTACTACTACTAAATGTTCAGTTACTAATTATTTGAAATGTAAACATGTACTTTGGTTAGGTATTATGGAAAAATTAGTAGTGTACTATGGGAACGTCTTAGGTGACGGTCCTTTCGGGGTGGATGTGTCCTTGTGCTAGTCGACTACAGTTGTAGTTAGAGACATGGTGAACGTGGGTTACGCAGCTGTCAGAAGGTGCATCCGAGCGGTGTTTGGCCCAGGGATGCAGGGAAAAAATGACAATGGAGGCCTTCGTCGCTGACGGAGCAAATGATGGGACGGCTACCCGTTGGGGTTTGCGGCCCGTCACAGGTAATCAGTCATGGGGGTTGATACGTCTCCAATGTATCTATAATTTTTTATTGTTCCATGCTATTATATTACCCCTTTTGGATGTTTATGGGCTTTATTTTACACCTTTATATCATTTTTGGGACTAACCTACTAACTGGAGGCCCAGCCCGTATTGTTGTTTTTTTGCCTATTTCAGTATTTCAAAGAAAAGGAATATCAAACGGAGTCCAAACGGAATGAAACCTTCGGGAGCGTGATTTTTGGAACGAACGTAATCCAGAGGACTTGGAGTGCAAGTCAAGAAGCAGCCGAGGCAGCCACGAGATAGGAGCCCCCCCCCCCCTATAGGGCGAGCCCCCTGTCTCGTGGGCCCCTCGGGCGGCCACCGACGTACTTCTTCCTCCTATATAAGCCTACGTACCCCGAAAACATCTAGGGAACCAACGAAACACAATTTCCACCACCGTAACCTTCTGTATCCGCGAGATCCCATCTTGGAGCCTTCGTCGGTGCTCCGCCGGAGGGGTATTCGACCACGGAGGGCTTCTACATCAACATCCTTGCCCCTCCGATGAGTAATGAGTAGTTTACCACAGACCTTCGGGTCCATAGTTATTAGCTAGATGGCTTCTTCTCTCTTTTAATTTGGATCTCAATATAATGTTCTCCCCCTCTCTTGTGGAGATCTATTCGATGTGAACTATTTTCGCGGTGAGTTTGTCGAGATCCGATGAATTATGGGTTTATGATCAAGTTTATCTATGAGAAATATTTGAATCTCCTCTGAATTCTTTTATGTATGATTGAGTTATCTTTGCAAGTCTCTTTGAATTATCAGTTTGGTTTGGCCTACTAGGTTGATCTTTCTTGCCATGGGAGAAGTGCTTAGCTTTGGGTTCAATCTTGCGGTGTCCTTTCCCAGTGACAACAGGGGCAGCAAGGCATGTATTGTATTATTGCCATCGAGGATAACAAGATGGGGTTTATATCATATTGCTTGAGTTTATCCCTCTACATCATGTCATCTTGCTTAAGGCATTACTCTGTTCTTATGAACTTAATACTCTAGATGCAGGCACGAGTCGGTCGATGTGTGGAGTAATAGTAGTAGATGCATGCAGGAGTCGGTCTACTTGTTGCGGACGTGATGCCTATATACATGATCATGCCTAGATAATCTCTTAATTATTCGCTTTTCTATCAATTGCTCAATAGTAATTTGTTCACCCACCGTAATACTTATGCTATCTTGAGAGGAGCCACTAGTGAAACCTATGGCCCCCGGGTCTATCTCTTATCATATTTGCTTCCAATCTACTTTTATTTGCATCTTTACTTTTTGCATCTATATTATAAAATACCAAAAATATATTTATCTTATCATACTATCTCTATTAGATCTCACTTTCGCAAGTGGCCGTGAAAGGGTTGACAACCCCTTTATTGCGTTGGTTGCGAGTTCTTTGTTTGTTGTTTGTGTAGGTGCGTGGGACTTTTGAGGAGCCTCCGACTGGATTGATACCTTGGTTCTCAAAAGCCGAGGAAAATACTTACGCTACTATTGCTACACCACCCTTTCCTCTTCAAGGAAAACCAACGCAAGCTCAAGACGTAGCAAGAAGGATTTTTGGCACCGTTGCCGGGGAGGCTTCCACCAAGTCAAGTCAAGATTCGACCTCCCACCAACGTGCCATTTCTGGCGCCGTTGCCGGGGAGGTCTTCGCTCAAGTCAAGACATACCAAGTACCCATCACAAACTCATCTTCCTCGCTTTTACATTATTTGCCATTTGCCTCTCGTTTTCCTCTCCCCCACTTCACCCTTGCCGTTTTATTCGCCCTCTCTTTCCCTATCTCCTCCGCTCTTTCGCTTGCCCTTTCGTTTGCTTGTTTGGTTGGATTAGATGCTTATTTATTGCTAAACAAAGAACCTAAGATCTATGGATCCTCATCCGCTTGCTAATCTTTTTAAGAGATCCAATTATGATGAACCATTTTCTAGTGAGTTTTGCGCACTAGATTATCTTTATGAAGCTTTGCTCAAACTTTGTGAATCTACAAATTATGATGAAGAAATTTATGAAGAGATTCACGATAACTCCTTGAATAAAAAGCATGATTTCAATGGTTTTCCTATAAATTCTCTTGATGTCAATTGTGCTAATAATATGCAAAATCCTAAGCTTGGGAATGCTAGTTTTGCTATCTCTACTACTTGTTTCAGTGATCATGATTGGGGTGATTCTTCTTATAACCTTGAAAATTTATTTAAGCTCCATGACGAATATGAGATTGATAATAATGTTTGCAATAATATTGAAAGTGGGTTTACAAGAGTGTCAACTTTAGATCCCGCATTTGTGGAGTATGTTCAATCTTATGATATTTTTGATAAAAGTGGGTTCGGAAAGGTCATGACTCTAGCGAATGTTAATCCCACTATCTTGGAAGAGTGTCAACTTTGCATGCATGTGGATCATGTTGAGAATATGTTTTGTGATAGCTATTTTGTTGAATTTGCCTATGATCCTACATGTAATTATTATGAGAGAGGAAAATATGGTTGTAGAAATTTTTATCTTATTAAATTACCTCTCGTCATGTTGAGATTGCTATCATCTCTTTCTTCTTCCTTGCATATGCTAGTTTTTGCTTGCCTTGCAAATTTGTTTGCTTATAATATGCCTATGCATAGGAAGTATGTTAGACTTAGATGTGTTTGTCATGTGTTTCATGATGCTCCCTTTGTGCTTCAATTCTTGTCTTTCATGTGAGTATCATTAAAATTATCAATGCCTAGCTAGGGGCGTTAAATGATAGCGTTTGTTGGGACGTAACCCAATATTTTCCCTTGCTGTTATTTAATAAATCTTGCATCTACCTTCTATTTAGATGTGTTTTTATGTTTTAGTTAGTGTTTGTGCCAAGTAGAATCTATAGGACAACCTATGATGATAGTTGATTTGATTCTGCTGAAAAACAGAAATTTTGCGCGCACGAATTTAGTTTTGTTAAATCACAGAAACGTGCTTTCGTGTTGATTCTTTTTATGCTGATCAATAGACAAATTGTCCAGGACTTCCTATTTTGGTAGGATTTTTAGAGTTCCAGAAGTTTGCGTTAGTTACAGATTGCTATAGACTGTTCTATTTTTGACAGATTCTGTTTTTTCGTGTGTTGTTTGCTTATTTTGATGCATCTATGGCTAGTAAGATAGTTTATAAACCATAGAGAAGTTGGAATACATTAGGTTTAACACCAAAATAAATAAATAATGAGTTCATTACAGTACCTTATGTGGTGGTTTTGTGTTGTGAAGTTTTCAAGGTTTGGGTAAAGCTTTTATGGACTATGGAATAAGGAGTGGCAAGAGCCTAAGCTTGGGGATGCCCATTGCACCCCAAGATATTAAAGGATAGCCAAAAGCCTAAGCTTGGGGATGCCCCGGGCAGGCATCCCCTCTTTCGTCTTCGTTCATTGGTAACTTTACTTGGAGCTATATTTTTATTCGCCACATGATATGTGTTTTGCTTGGAGCGTCGTGTATTATATTAGTTTTTGCCTTTTAGTTTACCGCAATCATCCTTGCTGTACACACCTTTTGGGAGAAGCCTACTTGATTAGGATTTGCTAGAATACTCTATGTGCTTCACTTATATCTTTTGAGCTTGATAGTTTTTGCTCTAGCGCTTCACTTATATCTTTTAGAGCACGGTGGTGTCTTAATTTTGAAGAAATTGCTAGTCTCTCATGCTTCACTGATATCTTTTTGAGAGTCTTTTAGAACAGTATGGTATTTTCTATGGTTACAAAGTTGGTCCTAGAATGATGAGCATCCAAGTTGGGTATAATAAAAACTATCATAGAAAGTGAATTGGATGCTATGATCAATATGATGCTTAATAATTGTTTTGACATATGGAGGTAGTGATATTAGAGTCATGCTTGTTGAGGTGATTATGAAAAGTACTTGTGTTGAGGGTTGTGATTCCCGTAGCATGCACGTATGGTGAACCGCTTTGTGATGAAGTTGGAGCACAATTTTATTTATTGATTGTCTTCCTTATGAGTGGCGGTCGGGGACGAGCGATGGTCTTTTCCTACCAATCTATCCCCCTAGGAGCATGCGCGTAGTGCTTTGGTTTTTGATGACTTCTAGATTTTTACAACAAGTATATGAGTCCTTTTGACTAATGTTGAGTCCATGGATTATACGCACCTCACCCTTTCACCATTGCTAGCCTCTCTTGTACCGTGCAACTTTCGCCGGTACCATACACCCACTATATACCTTCCTCAAAACAGCCACCATACCTACCTATTATGGCATTTCCATAGCCATTCTGAGATATATTGCCATGCAACTTTCCACCGTTCCATTCATATGACACGCATTACTTTTGTCATATTGCTCTTTGCATGATCATGTAGTTGACATTGTATTTGTGGCAAGGCCACCTTCATAATTTTCATACATGTCGCTCTTGATTCATTGCATATCCCGGTACACCGCCGGAGGCATTCATATAGAGTCATATCTTGTTCTAGCTTTGAGTTGTAATTCTTGAGTTGTAAATCCATAAAGTGTGATGATCTTCATTATTAGAGAATTGTCCTAGTGAGGAAAGGATGATGAAGGCTATGATTCCCCCACAAGTCGGGATGAGACTTCGGACTTTACAAAAAGAAAAAAAGAAAGAAAAAAAGAAGAGAAAGGCCAAAAAGAAAAAAAGAAGGCCAAATAAAAAATAAAAAAAGAAAAAGAAAGAAAAAATAAAAATGAGAGAAAAAGAGAGAAGGGACAATGCTACTATCTCTTTTTCCACACTTGTGCTTCAAAATAGCACTATGATCTTCATGATAGAGAGTCTCGTATGTTGTCACTTTCATATACTAGTGGGAATTTTTCATTATAGAACTTGGCTTGTATATTCCAATGATGGGCCTCCTCAAAAGTGCCCTAGGTCTTCGTGAGCAAGCATGTTGGATGCACCCCCACTTAGTTTCTTTTGTTGAGCTTTCATATATTTATAGCTCTAGTGCATCTGTTGCATGGCAATCCCTACTCACTCACATTGATATCTATTAATGGGCATCTCCATAGCCCGTTGATACGCCTAGTTGATGTGAGACTATCTTCTCCTTTTTGTCTTCTCCACAACCACCCTTCTATTCTACGTATAGTGCTATGTCCATGGCTCACGCTCATGTATTGCGTGAAAGTTGAAAAAGTTTGAGATTATTAAAGTATGAAACAATTGTTTGGCTTGTCATCGGGGTTGTGCATGATTAAATAATTTGTGTGATGAAGATAGAGCAACAGTCAGACTATATGATTTTGTAGGGATAACTTTCTTTGGCCATGTTATTTTGAGAAGACATGATTACTTTGATTAGTATGCTTGAAGTATCACCATTTTCATGTTAATATGAACTTTTATTTTGTATCATTTGGATCTGAACATTCATGCCACAATAAAGAAAAATTACATTGAGAATTATGATAGGTAGCATTCCACATCAAAAATTCCTTTTTTATCATTTACCTACTCGAGGACGAGCAGGAATTAAGCTTGGGGATGCTTGATACATCTCCAACGTATCTATAATTTTTTGTTGTTCCATGCTATTATATTACCCCTTTTGGATGTTTATGGGCTTTATTTTACACTTTTATATCATTTTTGGGACTAACCTACTAACCGGAGGCCCAACCCGTATTGTTGTTTTTTTGCCTATTTCAGTATTTCGAAGAAAAGGAATATCAAACGGAGTCCAAACGGAATGAAACCTTCGGGAGCGTGATTTTTGGAACGAACGTGATCCAGAGGACTTGGAGTGCAAGTCAAGAAGCAGCCGAGGCAGCCACAAGATAGGAGGGTGCCCCCCCATAGGGCGCGCCCCCTGTCTCGTGGGCCCCTAGGGCGGCCATCGATGTACTTCTTCCTCCTATATAAGCCTACGTACACCGAAAACATCTAGGGAGCAATGAAACACAATTTCCACCACCGTAACCTTCTGTATCCGCGAGATCCCATCTTGGAGTCTTCGCCGGCGCTCCGCCGGAGGGGGAATCGACCATGGAGGGCTTCTACATCAACATCCTTGCCCCTCCGATGAGTTGTGAGTAGTTTACCACAGACCTTCGGGTCCATAGTTATTATCTAGATGGCTTCTTCTCTCTTTTTGGATCTCAATACAATCCCCCTCTCTTGTGGAGATCTATTCGATGTAAACTCTTTTTGCGGTGTGTTTGTCGAGATCCGATGAATTGTGGGTTTATGATCAAGTTTATCTATGAGAAATATTTGAATCTCCTCTGAATTCTTTTATGTATGATTGAGTTATCTTTGCAAGTCTCTTCGAATTATCAGTTAGGTTTGGCCAACTAGATTGATCTTTCTTGCCATGGGAGAAGTGCTTAGCTTTGGGTTCAATCTTGCGGTGTCCTTTCCCAGTGACAGCAGGGGCAGCAAGGCACGTATTGTATTGTTGCCATCGAGGATAACAAGATGGGGTTTATATCATATTGCTTGAGTTTATCCCTCTACATCATGTCATCTTGCTTAAGGCGTTACTCTATTATTATGAATTTAATACTCTAGATGCAGGCAGGAGTAGGTCGATGTGTGGAGTAATAGTAGTAGATGCAGGCAGGAGTCGGTCTACTTGTTGCGGACGTGATGCCTATATACATGATCATGCCTAGATAATCTCATAATTATTCGCTTTTATATCAATTGCTCGACAGTAATTCGTTCACCCACTGTAATACTTATGCTATCTTGAGAGAAGCCACTAGTGAAACATATGGCCCCCGGGTCTATCTCTTATCATATTTGCTTCCAATCTACTTTTATTTGCATCTTTACTTTTTGCATCTATATTATAAAATACCAAAAATATATTTATCTTATCATACTATCTCTATTAGATCTCACTTTCGCAAGTGGCCGTGAAGGGATTGACAACCCCTTTATTGCGTTGGTTGCGAGTTATTTGTTTGTTTGTGTAGGTGCGTGGGACTTTTGAGGAGATTGATACCTTGGTTCTCAAAAACTAAGGGAAATATGTACGCTACTATTGCTGCATCACCCTTTCCTCTTCAAGGGAAACCAATGCAAGCTCAAGACGTAGTAGGGGTTGTATATGAGGTTTACAAGCAATCTCAATAACCCAGTGTTTGGTCAGCCGATGGTGTATGTGGAGTTCATTTGAGTCGCTGATGTTGCGGGATGCAGTAGCAGGGGCGGTGAGGTCGAGTTGGCCATCACATCAGCCCCTAGCATCGACCCATCGGAACCGACGGGCGATCAGCCTGTGTTTGACACAGGACATTGGCCTGCGGCCGTTGACATGAGTGAACACGTGGAGGGATTGCCGGAGGCGCTAGATGATGACGATCACTCTTCCGCGTCTTCCGAGTCAAGTGAAGAAGAAGATGTTCCTCCCCATAGGGCGGTCGCGGCGTCATTGCAACCTGGGTTTTTACAGGATATGAGCATCACAAATGAATTTCACTCTGTTTCTGGCCTAGAAGCGGGGAGCCTGGAGGTCGGGCAGGTTTTCCCAGACAAGAAGTTTGCTTACCAAGCAATTAATAGGTATGCAATCGCCCTCCACCACCAGCAAAAAGTGAAGCAAATTGATAAAAAAGAGTTGAAGGTCATATGCATCCACACCGTGAAAGGTTGCCGCGGAAGAGTTATCGCTAGACTGAAGCCTGGGGTATGTCAGTCATGGCATATCACAAAAATAGTGCAGCATAGCCGTGAGCAAACTGGGAATCTTTCAAATCACTGCAATGTGACGGCAAGATATGTGGCACAGGTGATGGAAACGATTGTGTAGGGAAGTCTCAATATTAGTGTTAGGACTTTGCCAAAAGATGCAGAAGATCAGATTGGCTTCCCTGTCAGCTACAACAAGGCTAGGCGTGCGAAGGAAAATATATTCAAGAACTTGTATGGAACCTATGAGGAGGCCTATTCTTATGCCCGCGGAATGCTTCATCTGATAGCAAGTGCCAATAGGGGGACTCAAGTTTGGCGGAGAGAACGTCCAAACCCAAAGAACCCGGGTGAGCTAATCCTAGACCGCTTATTCTGGGCATTCGCCCAGACTATACAAGCCTTCAGGCACTATCGCCCAATATTATCAGTTGATGGTACCTTTCTCACTGGAAAGTACAAGGGCACACTATTGGTGGCGGTTGCAGCAGATGCAAATAATCAGCTTCTCCGTATTGCATACGCACTGGTTGAGAGCGAGAACGAAGATAGCTGGTTGTGGTTCCTGAGCTGCATGAAGATGGGTGTCATGAAAGAGCGTTTAGGTGTTTGCATCATCTCTGATTGCAACACAGGATTATTAAGTGCTCTCGACATAATTAAGGAGTCGTTAGAAGAGTGGGGGTGGCCGGATCTAGAGGGAAGGTGGTGCATGTGGCAATTGGCAGCAAACTTTTACTCCAAATTCAAGAATAAGGATTGGTTCAAGTTATTCAAGAGGATGTGCATGCAGAAAACTACAGCCAAAATGAATGCCATCTGGGCAGGTATCAATGGTGAGATCGAGCGCGCGGCCTTGCCGCAGAGAGAAGACCGGAGGGGTCGTAGGACGGCCATAAATTTGAGCCAGTGGATCGGCGAGAATTGCCCTGATTTGTACAAGTGGGCGCAAGCTCACGACACCGGGACTCGGTATGGAATAATGACCAGCAACATGTTAGAGGTGTACAATGGTGTTCTTAAATGGGTGAGAGCCCTGCCTATCACAGCCCTAATTGAAGAAACTTGGAACTGGAACCTGTCATACTTTGCAGACAGGGTTACCATGGCTAAAGCACAAGTTGAATTGAACAAGGCATGGTCCATGCAAAGACATCTGGATGAGAAAGCAAAGAAGTCCCAAAGCCATGGCTGCAGGAAAGTGGACGCACTTAGGAATAAGTGGGAGGTCAATGTGCGAGCCAAGTACGTTAAGGGTCACCACAGAGGATCAAAAAAGCAAGTTGTCACCCTCGGCCCAACGTCCTGTGAGTGCACGTGTAACAAGCCCAACCTTGAGGGCTACCCTTGTAGCCATGTGCTCCGCGCGGCTACAGATAAAAAAATCAGTGTCGAGCCATACATATCGCCATACTTCAAGATGTACAATCTGTACAACACATGGCATGATGAGTTCTGGGCCTGGGGCATTGATATGAACTACAAAATGATGTGGCCAGATGGGCCAAAATGGGTTCCGAACGCCGACTTGGTGAGAACCACCAAGGGACGACGTCGGTCTAGGCGTCATCGCAATGACATGGACCAAAGCTAGATGGGAGAACCAAGGCGATGCCGCGTTTGTAGGTGTCCTGGACATTCACGTAGGGAATGCCCGTATCGAGCGAACAACACCACATGATGTTGATTTATCTGTACTCGCTATGTCTACTTATATTTGTATTATATTTTTATTAATTTAAATTGAATCTCTTTGTATTATTGAATCTCTTTGTGTTATTGTATTTATATTTATTTTAAATTGAGTCTATTTGTATTATTGTACCCATGATGTTAACTTTAGTTAATTAACGTAAATTATATCTTTTTGTATTTTATAAGTTATTTTTTTGTATGTTTGTGTGCAGGTTATGGCTGAAGTGCCAGTGCTTTTGGAGGGGGCCCATGACGCCGGCCACCCTTGCCACCTATTTTTGAACCCAAATAAAGAACATGGTTATCGGAGTTTCAGACTTCTAACCGTAAATAAAACCTGGCCAATACACAATTCATTCGTTCCTCACCTTGACGCTTATGGACTACATGCTTTTGCTAGGCTCACATCATGCGAAGACCAGTTACGTTTGGACCCATCCCTTTTGACATCCCTCGTTGACCGGTGGAGACCTGAAACCCACACGTTTCACTTTCATTTTGGGGAGCTTGCACCTACACTGAACGATGTTTCTATGATCCTGGCTCTACCAATTAGAGGTGAGCCGTTAGTCTCTCCACGAGTGTCTACATCTAGGGCAAAAAATATATCAGACCGTCTTGGGATGACAATGCCAGGATCACAATGTTCTGGTGGCCCTCGTGGCTTCCCACTCTCCTGGCTTCATGATCACTTTCTTATTCTTTCTAGCTTCGCTGATTCTGAGACAAGGAAAAGACATCTGTTTACATATTTGTTGTGGCTCCTCGGGGTTATGTTTCCAAATTCACACGGGGACATACTTCTCCCTGGTCTCATCTACATTGTGGAGAAGACGGTAGACGAACCTTTACCCGAGCAGCCAAAATACAGCTTCGGTTCTGCCATTCTATCTCATACATATAGATGCTTGTGTGATGCCACACAAAAAAACTTCCTTCACAAAAAAAAGCTCCGTTACTTTGTGTCCCCTACGAGTTTCTACGGTTGTGGTCCTGGGAATACCTCCCTGTAGGATGGCCTCGTATACTAAATTCCATACACCCATACGACTGTAGCGAGGGCAGCAGTGTAACTATGGACAGCAGGTGGACAAAGGCACGGAAACATTGGTCTCCAAGTATTGCGAAAAATTGTTACCCTATATATCACCAGCAGTTTGAGGTACTTGATGAGTCTGTAGTCACATGGAACCCATGGACTCAGGAGCATGTACAGATGGTCTTTGATATACGACCCATCACATCAGGCATGTTGACCGATAGTGCATTCTGGCTGACTCACTGCCACTTATTGTTCCTGTGGTGTGTTGAGCCTTACAACCCAGAGCGTGTCATGAGATAGTTCGGTCTGTATCAGGAGATTCCACCACCTTTTACAAGATGTACCGACGAGAAAACCCATAAGTAAGATGTGACCTCCCTAAATAGTTAGTGTCCTTTTTAATTTACTAAACTCACACTTTGTTACATAATTTGCAGGCTAACCAATATGGTCCACGGTTGGAGTTCTTACAATTGGAGGGAATGCAACGTTCAATGGGTACACAAGTGGGAAAATGAAGCGCTAGTAGATATAGTGTATCAACTTAGGTACATTTTATTTACATTATTTTATTACGATGACCACACGATGCGTGAAGATGCTTTGCTTTCATCACAACGGTTGATGTAATTATATAATTTTGCAGACCGTATGATGGAAGTACAGCTCAAGCATACAAGCAGTGGTACTGCATCAGCACGCGTACAAGCCTGGCCAGTCAACCAGCTACGATACCAACAAATCTCACGCACGAGGAGCAGATGCAGAGACATGTTGAGCTGCAAGCAGCTTTCTATCGTGACCAGATGGTAATCACTAGTAATTTTTTCAGGTCCATTATTTCATAATCATTTCAACCAAATAACAACCAAATATTTTTCAGCTTCAAACTGCCAACGAAATAACACGGATCGCGACGGAAAGCATGCCGGCCAGGGGATCAGCTGTCAAGTCATTCCATAAACATCTTAAAGAATACATGGTAACAAAGTTGAGATGTGGTAGAGGCGGCGACATTGTCACAGGAGTGTACAACATGCCAGGACCGAGGTCAGCCAGACCGAGTGCAGCGCTGTTGTCCAGACCGAGCGAGGCGCGTACAAGCCATGGGCATGGGGGGAGGGTCCGAGTACTACAACGACATTGTGATGACATGACTCATCTCTGCCACTACACCGCTCTTCTTTGGTGCTGCTTCGTCAGGGGCAGACATCGCAAAACCATGGCATGGGCTTGGGTTCGATGCCCGAGCTGTATCTTTCCCCAAACCCATATGCATACACAAGATATGGCACATACACTCAAGGTGAGGGATCTCAGTCGTATCTCTCCACGCGAGGGACTCCATGCCCGAGGAGAATCGTAACCCAGATTTAAACTAGTACCAGGTAGAATGTCCAGACAGTACAGGCGAGTGATCTGATCAGGTAGTCATGTTTACATTTTAATGCATTTACAGTGATATTACATATTATCCTCTAACAATTTTTGTTTACAATGTTTCTATGTGCAGGACATACCTGATGTAAATTGGGACGATGAGTACACCCAACCTGGCCTCAACACACGCATACAGGGATCATCACACGATGATGGTGACAATTTTAATGCAGTAGCTATGGAATTCTTCGGAGAGGACGTTATTGGCCCATCTTTTATCCTCGAGGGGTCACAACAACCATACGCCTACAATTACGCATCAGGTTCACAACAAGGATTACAGACTCCACCACCTATGCAGGAGTCGTAGACACAGGAAGACCAACTGGAGTATGGTCGCGGTCTTCGTGTAACTCGACCACCTAATTGCTTGGAGCTTTCCGGTCCGAAGGGAAGGCCAGGTGACCGTCGTCGACTACAATGATTCATCTATCTATGTGTGTGAACCATTGTATCTACATATGTCAGTATCGGACTTTCCAACTTATGTATAAAACATTATGTATGCTGAAATAAAAATGCACCAGTCCCGTTAAATTCAGATGTACTTGCATTATTAGTTTGTGCTTGTTGTACTTGTTGGACGAGTTCGATAATTAGCAGAGGGAAATAAAATGCCACATTTTTATTGCAAAACTATATTATTTTTCATTAGGACATAGTACAACTGAAATTAAGATACATCATACTATTGAAATAAAGGTACATTTAAGTACTAAAATAAAGCTACACTAAACTGCAGAAATTAAGATACAAACGATTGCGAAATAAAGCTACACGAAACTGCAGAAATTAAGACACTAAACTCACACATCGTCCCCCACGTCCCTCTGTCTAGCGTTTAGAACCACGACAATCTTGCCCTTCGAAGACATAGCTTAAAAACTACATGAAGGGATCATCATCTTCCTCCGTCGATGCAGAACTCTTGCCCTTCGAGGATGCGGAACTCTTGCCCTTGGACGATGCAGAACTCTTGCCCTTCAAGGACGCGGAAGTCTTTCCCTTGGACGATGCAGAACTCTTGCCTTTCAAGGATGCAATACTCGGAAGTGGCGGCATGAAGATATCACCGTCGTCCTCACTTTCTTTAGTCCATAAAAATCGATGCTTTGTTGCAGTCCTTCTTAAAGTTTTACTCTTCGGCTCCACTACCTTCTTCCACCTTTTATGCAACCTAAGAAGTTCTGTACGTACCTCCTCATAATTCCTTTCAGGCCACCCAGACCTACATAATTCATGGGCCAACTCATTCATTATGGTGTCACTACCGATGAGTTCGTCCTATGGAACTATCCTATTGTCCATCCTGAAATCAGTGGCTAGCCTCAGAAGACATCTGCTCATCCCAGGGTGAAAACTAAGATCGAAAGGATAATGGGACATCTCGACTACGCTACACTACACTACTTATTCACCTCCGTGTGAAGGGGTTTTTATAGGTAGAGAGGAGAAAATGGCGGGAAAGAATGACTCGGGTATGGAGGGAAAGGGTTGACCGGAAGGGGTTGGCGCGAACATATGTCGGGAAACAGGTGGCGCGAATATATGGTGGGAAAGGGTTGGCGGGAAATGGGTGGCGCGCGGGAACATATGGAGGGAAAGAGTTGGCGGGAAAATATTGACGGAAAGGGTTGTGCAATTTTTTTCTGTGTCTAAGATAGAAAATGCTTGCTAGTTTTGAAAATAAGGTGTTAGCACTGCTAGTTTCGGAAATTGCTATAAAAACATGCTACTTTTTGTACTTGCATTATTAATTTGTGCTTGTTGTACTTGTTGGACGATGTTCGATAATTAGTGGAGGGAAATAAAATGCCACATTTTTATTGTAAAACTATATTTTTTTTCATTAAGACATGGTACAACTGAAATTAAGATACATCATACTATTGAAATAAAGCTACATTTAACTACTGAAATAAAGCTACATTAAACCGCAGAAATTAAGATACAAACGATTGCGAAATAAAAATTACAACCACAGGAATCTACTGAGTCCAGCGTGGATATTTTCCTTTTTCATCGCCAGCTTCTTCTGCTGCCTTGGCCTCATGAGCCCTTTCTTTCTTTCTCTGTCTCTCTGCCTCACGAGCCTCCTTTCAATCTCGTTCCTGCTCCTCCATGCGACGAGCCTCTTCCCTGTTTCTCTTTTCTAAATCCCAAAAAAACGGCGTTGCTCCACTTAGTATTCTTTTAACTCTCTCTCTCTCTCTCTCTCTCTCTCTCTCTCTCTCTATCTTGCTCTGCTTTCTCCTCAGCTTCTTCCTTCTCGCGTCGCTCTTCCACATATGAACTATTCCATACACGGAAACTTCTTTCACAAATCTTAGTCATTGCCCAAGCCGGCTTCTCCGTGTCAATCAAACGATAGTGCATGCACAGAGGCGGAGGAGACTACAACAAGAAATAAGATTGTTATTAAAGAATCAATCAAAATGCATATAATATCTATTCATGATGGTTAAAGCATACCGAAGGCTTGTCGTACTCTGAAATAGCTACGGGTAGATCTTCCTCATAGTTGGCGCAAATGAAAAACTTCATGCCCAACCAATTTGAAAAATCGTTCACCTCCTTCACCTTACAAAGATCGCCACACAAACACCACAGGACTGCCACCCCCGGAGGAAAACTTGCATTCTTCATTTTCCTTGGCCTAATGCTTTGATCCGAGCAAGGCAAACTCATACCGGCTGGAAAAATGTGTTACACACTTTGCGCAGTGGTGATTTCGAGGATGGCTGGACGAAGATGACGAGAGCCTCGGTGTCTCCTTTTATAGGCTCATTCGACAAATATGATGGCCAGAAAATAAACGTGAACAGACAAAATTTTACGATCCATGTAGTGTCGGCACAACAGGTTCCCGCAGCCTCGGATTCCTTTCGCAGTGCTGTCGCACCCACTCAAGCAAAAGCAGGACCGATTCTCGGACAGAAGAAAAAACAGGAATAATTCCCGGGGAAAAGCAGCAACACATCAGCGTCCATTTCCCACCGTTGGAATTAGCACCGTCAGGTCGCTGTCATGGGAATCACGCCGTCAGTGGTTAGCCGCTGTCGGCCAGCCAACACGCCAGGAGAGGCCGCCTCCAGCAATGGTGGCGAGGACCACTGGCGGGGCCCGCGGCCTGCACAGCCTGTCGGCTAGCCAGCGACCGCGCCAGGAGAGGCTGCCTCTGGCGGTGGCGGCAGGGCCCACCTAGCCTGCCCCGTTCCGTCGCGGCACGCTGCATTGTGGAGAAGCCCTTTCTGCTGGGTGGCCGCCTCCTGCAGTGGCGGCAGGGCCCGCCGCCTCCTGGCGTGGCGGCAGGTGCCACGTGTCGCGTGCCGCACCTGCCGCCACGGCCCAGGGGGTCTTTTTTGTCAAATTTATCCACGGGTAGTCTTTTTGACAATTTCGTTGGCCAGGGGGTCCTTTTGGACAAAAAAACTCCTAGTTATATGCCGATTTTACAAAGTAATAGCACTGCTTACAGTGAGAACATGGCACTGGTATGAACGCGAAAATATACTCCATGCATGTAGTTAGGGAGAGAGTAGGCAATAAACAATATAGTGAATAGTGTTTTGTAGTACATGGAGACAACATTGCATGCAACATGAATAGTTTATTGTCTATGATGTGATCATAGCCTTAGGGCATCTCCAACATTTGTAAGATAGGTGTTGGTAAATTTGGACATAGTGATGATCTGGCATGTAATAAATGTGAAGAGAGAGCAAAGTTGTATGTAGATTAACTAACAACCGTTGCACAAGCTTCAAGGTGAAATAGAGAGTAATCCCATTTATTTTCTTACCATCTATTGGATAACTTAGATACAACCTATTGGAGTAGTTGTATGATAGCTTGTAGGTTGATGACATGGACATTTTACCAACAAGACTAACATACAACCTGTTGGAGATGCCCTTATTTAGCAATGTAGAGCTCATGATCTTCGTTAAATTATTAGCACCAATGCATAGCTATACCCACCATCTTACTAAACAGTTGGCGCAATGTAATATTTTATATCTGTCAGGACCCCGACTCAATGCCACATCGATCTAGCATGTAACACCTCATATCACTTTGCGGCCTCACGCACGGTATCCCCACGGGTGTCGCCTTACCTTTGCCCGGGACCGTTTGCGCCTTTTGGCACACGTATATGACAGAGTCGCTAGCATCCATATGGTAAGGAGCCCGGGCTGACACGGCTAGTCGTAAACCCAAAGTGGCACAAACTTACAGGGACAGGCATCCATGACCCAGCATCGAATGTGTCGGTCATCAGCGAGTGAATCCAGGTTGTAGCACTGGGCTGACAGGACTCTAGTGAACCGGGCTATAGCAGGCTAACAGGACTCCGGTATTCATCGCGTGACTTTTCCCCGAAGGGGCAGACACAGGAACGAAGAAGGACACATGCCGGCCAGCCTAAGTGTTCCAGAGAAGTAGCAAGCTACCAGGGCTCAGTGGAATCACTAGGAGACATTTCCCGGTAAGAGAGACTACTAAGGATAAACAACTAGATAGTCAGATCCCACACATAGCAATACACATTACACATACGCATAACATGCAAGTATGTGCTGTACAACATGGCATCACAGCATAACTCAACAACTCAGATAGCTAAGGGCTCAGAAGAGCCATCATAGCATTTATTACAAACAGGGGTCACATGACCCAACATTCAGAGCAAACAAGCAACAAGCGGAAGCATTACATGTCTGAGTACAGACATCTACAAATGAAAAAGGCTGAAGAGTCTGACTATCTACAACATCTGATCAAGATCGTAGCTGAGGTACAAGCTACTCGTCGAAGTCCACAAGACACTAGTAAGACCGAAGTCTCCGCTGCAAAAACATAAATAAAGCAACATGAGTACAAAGGTACTCAGCAAGACTTACATCAGATCCTATCATACATGCATTTGTATCAAGAGGGTAATGTGGGGTTTAGTTGCAGCAAGCCAGCTTTGACTCTATGGCTAACCTATTCTACGACTACCAGAACTTCTTTGAGGTGATATGGCGCACACGAGTCCACTAATCACCATCCAATACACTACTATGGATTCATCCCCGTCTCCCTACGAGAAGGCCATCCATAGCACTCACACTTGTCTTGAGCATTTTATAGTATCCACTTCAAGTTGTCTATGTACCATGTAAGCATCCAAGAAGTCCATAACCGCGGACCCGGCTATTCGAATAGATCATGTTAACCCTGCAGCGGTGTACTTCTTCACACACGCTCTTGCCACTTACCGCCATGCACACGTCATGTATCTCGGCAACCTTCAAGCGGAAGCCTGGCAAGGGTGTCGGCCACGACCTGACTAACCACACAAGACTCTAGTCCAGGTTTATCGCCTATTCGGGTTCCATCCGCAAGGAGATCCGGCCGGGGTGTCGCTCACGGCCCCAAACGATGTGAACAGGGTTCCCAAGCCCACCTCGCCGGATGGATCTACACTTGGTACACCGTGCCACTTGTGCCTAGTCTGTCCCAAGCCCACCTGGCCGGGTGCCACTTGGTAGACTACTAACACTACCTACAAACACTAGAAACTACTTGCGACTCCTGGACAGAGATCAAGTTGGTTAATAAGCCGAGAGGGCTTGGAGCGCCCGGAGCCCAATGTGTGGTAGTATCGAGTCATTGGACAACATACATAGAAGTCAGTGCTTAAGGACGGTTCCAGTGAGACAACCCACCATGTACTCCTACATGGCCTCTCACCACTACCTTTATCAAATCGTGTTCACACACTTCACTATCAGCATCAGAACATATCATAACACTCCAATTCATTCCCAATGAATCAGACCTGACACAACTCTAAGCAATAGCAGGCATAGCATGGTAGGAACACAACATGGCTCAATCAACTCCTACACATGCTAGTGGGTTTCAACTATTTACTGTGGCAATGACAGGTCATGCAGAGGAATGGGTTCAACTAACGCAGCACAAAGTAGCAGATGAATCGTTGTTGTCCTAATGCAATAACTGAGAGCAAGAGCGAGAGAGTAGGATTTTATCGAAATGAACAAGGGGGTTTGCTTGCCTGGTAGATCAACAGAGGAGGCACTGCACCTCAGACAGGTACTCTGGAGCACTCTCCGGAGCAAGACCTATCAAGAAGGAACGGTGCCAATAATCAATACATAAGCATGTGCAACAATATGATGCATGAACATGGCATGAAGATGTGATGCTGTTTGAGCTAATGCAACTAGTATTCATTTGGTTTGAAGTCCATTTGAACCAAAGGTTCAAATGCATCTCCAAAATAAGCTCTTTATATAAGCCATTATAGTGTTTCACTTATACAGCATGTATAAGTTGGTTTGTCATGCATGAAACTAGTACAGATGGATAGATTACATTTTTCTGATAATTTTTCATATATAAATTATTTCAATCTGAGCTACGGTTGAATTTCTATGATTTTTTGAAGTTTAAAGCATTTTCTGGAATTTCCTGATTAATTTTAAAACCAGAAAATAAATAATTGCGTCAGCATGACGTCATGCCCGCGTCAGCAGGTCAACGGTGCTGACCAGGTCAAACCTGACGTGTGGGGTCCACACGTCAGTGATAGGGGTTAAACAGGGTTAGTTTAATCCTAACTAAAAGATTAGTGGCGCTGGGGCCCACTGGTCAGTGTCAGTGGTTAGTTAGGAGGTGATTAGCACTAAGCTAATCACCTGGCCGACGGGGCCCACCCGTCAGGCCGGCGAGGTCGTCGGCGGCGACCTCAGGACGCGGCGGCGTCCGCGTTGGGGGTCACGGGGGCGGCATCTGAGAGAACCGGGGCGTAGCCCGTGCTCTCCCGCTTCCAGGGAAGCAGACGGGAAGCCGCGGGGGCGCCGGAGCTCGCCGGAGCGGAGCTCGGGGCGGTGACCGGAGTTCGGTGGCTTGCGGCCGTGGCGTTGCGGTGCATGGCAGTGGATGCGGAGGGCTCCTATGGCCTCCTGGCGTCACCAGGAACACGGTGACGCGCGTGGGAGTGGCTGGCTCGGGCTCATGCCACCGTGGCGCCATGGCCGGCGGTGAGAAACTTGCGGGCGCGATGGTTGAGCTAGCTAGACGGGGCAAACGAGCACGGGGAGGAGGGGGAAACAGGGGGGAAAGGAGAGGAGCTCACGGCGGAGTTGCTGAGCAGGCCAGTGGGCTCGGGGAGGCGCTGAAGACGGCGAATTGGAGTTGGCGGTCGGCGGCGTCCGAGGAGGAAGACGATGGCGACGGCAGCTCC
Organism: Triticum timopheevii; assembly: GCA_963921465.1. Taxonomy (NCBI): domain Eukaryota; kingdom Viridiplantae; phylum Streptophyta; class Magnoliopsida; order Poales; family Poaceae; genus Triticum; species Triticum timopheevii. The sequence goes on from OY997272.1 coordinate 545,460,819, forward strand.
ACAGGGCGTCCAGCGTCTTGTGGCTTGACGGGGAGGACGAGGGAGTCGTGGCAGAGCTTCTGCGCGTGTCGGAGAGGCGAGGGGGAGGCGGTGGCTACGACGGCGATGATCTGTGGTGACGGTGGTGTTCGGACGTCGTGTGAGAAAGAGCGAGGGAGAGGAGGGGCACGGGGGAGAGTGATAGGGGGTCGGGGTGGCTGCGTGGCTTCGTCCGGGCATCCAGACGAGGAGGGGAGAGGGCAGGCAGGCAGGAAGACTGGTGGCGTGGCGCGGCGGTGCGCGCGCGCGTCGGCCACACGCCCTGTCCTCCTGGCGAGAGGTCAGGGACGACTGGCGTCGGCCAGCTGTCTTGGCTGGCCTGCTGGGACGCTGGGCTGCCAGGTAGGAGGCCCAGGTAAGTATCTCTTTTATTTCTGTTTTCTTTTCTATTGTTCTGACATTTGTTTTGATTTAATAAAATATTAAATCATTTTATTTACTTATGCCAATTTTTATAGAAGCTAGTTATATTATTCCAGAACTCCTTAATAAATGGCATAGTTTTTGGACAATATTTTATATATATAACAATATATATCCAAAGAAAATAATTATTGTATTAATTCCAAATGGCCAAAATAAATACTTGTGAGGTCCTAAAAATATTGGTTTGATTTTTATCTCTGCCCAATATTTTCAAAGAGCAGCATGAGCATTTTCTTGAACCTTTTGGAGCAATTTTTTTATTTGGGTCATTTCAAAAATGATTCTGAGGGTTTCACCAATCCTCATTTCAAGTTTAAATGGAATTTAAGCATGATGCACAAAGGACTAGCTAGTCTAGGTCATACCAGCACTAGGGATGTGACAATATCGTATGCACAGATCCCTATACATGTTGTCCAAAGATCAAAAGCGTTGAGCATAGGTTCGGGTGAACATGGTCTAGAACAATATTTTTGTCTCTGAACACGCCACCTCTCCGCATTCAATGCCTCCATTAAACCCGTGTGGAAGCCGAGAAACCTACTCCGGCACATGTCCGTTCACGAACGGGCCTACATTAAACAGAACGCTGGACAAGCTTCTCCTGTCCGCCCACTATTTAAAGTAGGCCAGCCGCCGGGCAAGAATCGCACCACTCCGCCACTTCCCATCTCCTCCTTCCACCATTTTCTTCACCCTATCACAAAGAATCTACATACATGTTACCTATGACTAGGGTGAGAGAAATGATGAATGTGAATTATGTTCTTGCCTAGGCAACACATTTAGGGTCTGTGTTGGTTCCCTCCATTAAGAAGTTGGTTGTCTCAGGCAGCGCTCTCAGGCGCTCGATTTTGGAGGCCTAAGGCTGAGATTGCTACCTGGGCAGCTGGCTGCCTGTCAGGGCACCAACCAAACACCCCCTTAGGGCAATGTTTGGTTGGCCTCCACAGTTAGCCACCCTTGTGTGCCACAATAACGGAAAACCTTCTCAAGTTGCGTCTTCAAACCTCTTGTGTAAATAGCAGCCCGGCCCAGTGACAAGGAAACCTTCTCAAGTTGTGTCTTCAAACCCTTTGGAAAGAATGTATGGATAATTAACAAAACACTAAAGGCATAGAACATGAGATATGTAAACCGACAAAAAAAGAATTATCATATTAGCTCAACTAACAACTACTCCCTCTGTTAAGAAAGAGTTAATATCATCGGGAATCATAAAACTTGCACTGGATGTTCAGTTTGGTGCTAAATAATATCAAGTTTCCTCTCTTTATGTTGAAAGTTTTGAAGTTATGCTTGTTTTGCCCTCCTATGCTAGTTGATTCTTGTTACCATAAGTTGTTTGCTCACAAAATCCCTATGCATAGGTAGTGGGTTAGGCTTAAATGTGCTAGTCATATGCTTCATGATGCTCTCTTTGTGTTCCAATTCTTCTTTTATGTGAGCATCATTGAAATCTTCATGCCTAGCTAAAAGGCATTAAAGAAAAGCACTTGTTGGGAGAAAACCCAAATATTTACCCCTACTATTTTTATGTGTTCGCATGATTATTCTACTGGACTAATCATGTTTTATTTCTTTTGTTTCAATAAAGTGCCAAGTAAAGCCTTTGAGATAGTGTGGATGATAGTTGACTTGAATTTGTGCAAAAACAGAAACTTTTACTTCTGCTGATGCAGGAAGAACCCATCAGCACAGCGAACAACCTCGATGCCAAGGAAGTAGTGCGGCGCTCCCAGATCCTTAAGGGAAAACTCATCACGAAGACGAGTTGTGAGCTGCTGAAGAAGCCCAGGCGAGGATGCCGTTAGGATGATGTCGTCAACATAGAGCAGCAGGTACTCAGTAGCAGTGCCCTGATGATAGACGAAGAGAGAAGCGTCGGAGCATGTGGTGCGGAACCCGAGCTGCCACAAGAACCCGGCCATACGCTGGTACCACGCCCAGGGGCCTGCTTCAGTCCATAGAGAGATCGAGAGAGCAAGCACATGTGGTCGGGATGCTTGGCGTCGACGAAGTCGGTCGGCTGCTACAGAAGATCCATTCCGTGAGGTGGCCGTGCAGAAAGGCATTGGAAACGTCCAACTGATGCACGGGCCAGGCACGGGAGACTGCCCGCTGCAACACCATGCGGATCGTGCCTGGTTTAACAATCGGGATGAAGGTGTCGGTGAAGTCCACGCCGGCGCGCTGGCGGAAGCCGCGCACCACCCAGCGAGCCTTGTAGCGCTCGAGAGAGCCGTCGAGGTGGGTCTTGTGGCGAAACACCCATTTGCCACTGATGATGTTGGCATGAGGGGGCCGCAGAACAAGATGCCACGTGCGGTTGCGCTGCAATGCATTGAACTCCTCGCGCATCGCGGCGAGCCAATGTGGGTCACGAAGGGCCGCGCGTGCGGATGAGGGGATAGGCGATGGTGGAGAGGACGAGGTTGACACCGCGCATGCATACTCACTGGCGACATAGCGCGTGTTGGGCCGGTGGATACTGACGCGAGACCGAGTCACCATGCCAGCAGGGGGCAGGTCGACCGCCACGGGAGCAACAGACAAGGGTGGTGAAGAGTCCGTCGCAGCCGGCGGCGTGGAGGGGTCGGCCGGTGCAGCACCCGCCACAGGAGGAGCCGGGTCCCCCAAGAGGCCTCCCGAGGGGCCGGGGGCAGGGGCGGCCGCGCCCGTAGGGGACGCTCCCGTGGAGGCCGACGCGGAGGGGCTCGTGCCCGCGCCCGTGGGGGCCGCGCCAGTGGGCCGTGCCGGCCTCATGTCTAGAGCAGCCACGCCCGGAGGGGCTGCATGGGGGCGCGCCGAGGTGGGGTGCCATCAAGGGGCGCCGAGTTTGCTGCATAAGGTGGTACCTTGTGAAAAGGAAATACCCGCTCATCAAAGTACACGTGTCAGAAGGTGTACACACGGTGGGAGACAGGGTCGTAGCACTAGTAACCTTTGGTGTTAGGATTATATCCTAGGAAGATACACGCTACGGATCGAGGAGCGAGTTTGTGTGGTGCAGTAGAAGCGGTACTAGGATAGCAAAGGCAACCAAAGATGCGAGACCATCGTAGGATGGGGGGGGACCAAAGAGAAGATGGTGTGGAGTGTAGTTCCAACGAGGACGACACGAACTAATGTTAAGAAGAAGTGTGGCGGTGGCGAGTGCATCGGGCCAAAACTGAGAGGCAACGTTGGAGTGAAACAAAAACGTTCGGACGCAGTCGTTACGAGTGTGAAGAATGCGCTCGGCGCGGCCGTTTTGCTGGGATGTGTAGGGGCATGTTAGGCGAAAGGTGGTGCCAGTAGGATGCGAGAAGTTGGCGAGTGGCAGCGTTGTCAAACTCTTTTCCATTGTCAGTTTGGAAGGCGAGAATAGGGCGCTCGAACTGGGTGGTGATGTAGGAGTAAAAGGCTGTTAGGGTGGCGAGGACATCGGACTTGCGGCGGAGCGGAAACGTCCACGCAAAGTGAGAAAAATCATCAAGTAAAACAAGATAATATAGGAAACCCGTGTTGCTCGCAACGGGAGATGTCCATACATCACTATGAAGTAACTGAAACGGAAAAGTAGAAATAGTGTTTGACGCGCTAAAGGGTCGACGAACATGTTTATCGAGACGACAAGCATGACAAGTGTGCTCGTCGAATTTATTACATGAAAATGAAAAACTCTTCAGAATCTGACGAAGGACGGTGGAGTTGGGATGACCCAATCGTGCATGCCAAAGATCTACGCCAGCGGAGAGGGCAACCGGAGAGGCGGTGGTGGCGGTGGCGATGGAGGCGGAGGCGGAGTGCACTGGGTACAAGTCATCGAGGCTGTCACATCAGTGGAGAACCATTCGTGTACGGGCGTCCTTCACAAAGAAACCAGGATCATCAAATTCAACAATGAGAGGATTGTCACGTGCAAGACGACGAAGGGAGACAAGATTTTTAATTAGGTCAGGTGAGACAAGAACATTAGTCATATTAATAGGCATGGAATTAGAGGGAAAGAAACTATGACCGACAAGAGTAATGGGCATGGAGAAACCGTCACCGAGGGTGATGCGGTTCGAGGTGGTGACCGGAAAGGAGGAAGCAAGGTTACCGGGGTGCGATGTCATGTGGGCGGTAGCCCCTGTGTCCATGTACTAATCATCGACACCTTCATAGGTAGAGTGGGACGACGCCGAGTGCAGCGCGGCGAGGAGTGCGGGATCCCACGGGTTAATCAGTTTTTAAAATAAGTTCATCAAAAAGTTTAAAAGTTCATTCCTTTTCAAGAAAAAGTTAATCGAGTTTGAAAAAATGTTCATTGAACTTGAAAAAGTTCATTGAAATTGGAAAAAAGTTTATAGAATTGAACAGCAAAACTACTATGTGTGCGACGTGCGAAGTATATTATAACTGATTCTCGCAGCAATGCGCGAAGTATCATCTAGTTTATACAAATCGTATTATTGATGGTGAACTTTTCTTGCTGTACCAATGATATACGGCCAAACACCGACATGAGTATAGCTCAGTTACTAAGAAAACTAATATGCGTGCGACTTCTCTTTGTTTGATGCGATGATAAATCCAGTGGTCGGCTGAATTTCCATTCAGAAGTGTTGTGTTGTACTCCCTCCGTTTCAAACTAGATGACCCAACTTTATACTAATGTTAGTATAAAGTTGGGTCATCTATTTTGAAACGGAGGGAGTAGATTAGAAACGAGAGCAATCTCTACTTCTAATGAACGAATTGGTTGAATAGTCCCCCCACTTTTAACCGGTTTATTTTCAACCGGTTTTTCTTCGTCTCACCTCCCACCAGCCCCTCCCACCGGTTTTTCTCTTTTCTCGTCTGACCGGCAATACCCAACGTATTTATGGTAATCAATCATAATTAATCCACGTATAGTAATAAATCAATCCAGGTATGGTAAGGTCATAACTCAGGAAATTTTGAATATGGTAATTATATGGTAATAAATTTAAATTACCCCAAAGGCTATCAATCCAGGTATGGTAAGGCCATAACTCGGTAAATATCGAATATGGTAATAAATTTAAATTACCATCAGGTATGATAAGGCTATCCACGTATAGTAATAAATCATATAGTAATAAATCATAATTAATCCACGTATAGTAATAAATCAATCCAGGTATGGTAAGGTCATAACTCAGAAAATTTTGAATATGGTAATTATATGGTAATAAATTTAAATTACCCCAAAGGCTATCAATCCAGGTATGGTAAGGCTATCGATCCAGGTATGGCACGCCCTCACCTGATCACCTATCACAATCTCCAGCCCCACGCACGCACCAAAGAACCCACCCGGCACCAAACGCAGCTCCTCTCGATCCCCTCGAGTAAACATCGCCGCCGTCGTGCGATCTTCCTGACACAGACGCCGTCGCCGCCTCCTTCCCACCTACGGCGTCCCTCACGTCCATGGTGACGGCGCTCGCGTCCTACACTGACCCTCCGCCTCATATAGGTTGGTCGTTGATGGAGTGGGATGTGCCGCTGCGGTTTGGGGAGGCGCAATCACGATCTGGTTGGGATCTCAGTGTGGACTCGTTCTCTGCGATGAAGGATGGCGCTGCCTCCCTGGCAAATGGGATTGGAGGAACGGGCTCTACGTCGTGAATGTCGGCGAGGCAGTGGCCGAAGGCGAGCCCGACGGTGAGCACGGGTGTTCGTCCCATGAAATAGGCGGCCACGGAGGGCGGATCTGAGGCCACCCCAATCGCCGGTGGCCCTTCCTCCCATCGCTCATCGCCTCCATTCTCTCTCTCCTCTAAATCTTTGTCGCCCCTGCCTGGTTCTGGCCGACGCCATCGGCCGGCTCTCGCATCGACCACCACCAGCACGGCTGCGGACGAGGCGCAACCGCAGACGCCGCCGCCGCCATCCTCATCCACCTCCTCCACCATCCTTCCCAGCCGTCGTCGGGGGCACCCGCCATCTGCGCTCTAGCCCACCCGCTCCCTCCTGGTATTGGAGTGTAGGAAAGTTGAGACTATAAAACCAAGAAATCCTTCTGGTATTGGAGTGTAGGAAAGTTGAGACTATAAAACCAAAAGGTTATATTTACGTTTATTAGAGAAGGTTCTTTACTTTTTATAGGAAAACACAAAATGTTGCGATGTAGAGTCTAGGTGGTGGGCCTCCTTGATCCACTTGGTGGATGAGGGCGACTCCGGTCCTGGCACCCATAGTGCCAGTGATCCAAAAATCATAGGCCCTGGATATAGCTCTAGCAGACGTATGCGGCTTGCGCATCGAGCTGGGTCGTCTCGAGCATGGAGATAGGCGAGTTGTAGACCAAGAGCTGGTACAGAGATAGGCGAGTTGTAGACAAGAGCTGGTGGGCAGCAAAAAACGCATGCACACCAAAGAACAAATCTGAGTCACATGCCTACTTCTATTGGTTTCTACAAAGAGCGGCTAGCTTAGATCTTAGACCAGTCGGTCACTGTCGAGGTCGCCAAGGTGATCTTACAGCACCGCCGTGGGGATTTCTCATGATTTTATGTAGGCAAGCCGCAAGCGGTGGTGGTGATTGGCTGGGTGGTGTCGCTGCCTTGGGAAGAGACGAAGTGATGGTAAAAGTAAGCAGGATCCGATGATTCTTCCGTGGGGATAGCCAAAGTCAAGATGTCGACTACAGACTCGTCGCAGACTTGCAGTGAACCTGGATGCAGCGAGCCTGATTTGTGGATCGATGGCGGGTCTTGACTTTGTTAGGCTGGGATTGGATGGTTGCGAAGGGTGGTGTGCTTGGTTGGGTTCCCATGGAAGAATGTGGCCTCCTCGTGGATCTGGTCATGCCCATCCTAGAGAACATTGTGTCCCTAGCTCCCTCGAGGAGCAAGGACAGTGCAAGCGGCAGCAGGGGGTAGGGGTAGATGTGGGGAGGGATGTCGGCGGCTGCTCGAGGTCATCATGATGAAACCCTTGACGTCCCATCTTTGTCAATGGAAGTGGAAGAGCACGAAGTCGAGATTGGATAGGAGTTTGAGTTCTTTTTGGCACCGATCGGTTCCCCACTTTAGAGATGTATTTTTTTTTTTTGCGTGCGAGCAAACAGTGGGTTGATTCTAAAAGGGATAGGCACTTTTCAACAGAAGTGCATGATGGACCAAAAATATGACCTCATTTTATTCGTTTGATAGATATCGTATTATTCGTTGTTGTTCGTTCGGTGAAATTTCCTAATATTTGATTGTTGTGTTTCTAATTAGAGCACCCCATAATCACCCAATATGAGGGGATGATAAATGAAAGATACTGATTATAAATTTTGAAGAGCCCGTGGCAACGCACGGGCGTTATACTAGTATCAATGATTAATGAACCATATTCACCCACAAAAGAAGTAAAAAAATAAATCAATGAACCATATTATCGGTCGTACGTGTGTACTATGTGTATCTGTGTTCGCTTCCATTCGTGAATATTACATGGAAATCAAGTTCCGAAGAAAACTTCATGAAAAAGACGTTTGAAAGTTTTCAAAAAAGTCTAAAACAAATACGGGAGCTATGAAAAGGACAAATTCAGCAATAAATAGTGGTGTCTACTTTTCGGCACTATTCAATGTTGATTTTGCTTTTTTGTACCTCATAAATGGAAATGTGTTTGTGCCTTAAAAAATGGAAATAATAAAATCAATCTTTTTTGAATGGAATCCAATATTACGATTTTCTGGGTCCCAAGAGTCGTTTGAATGTATATCAAACGAATTTCTTTTTTTCTATTTCCCCTCGGTAATCAAAATCATAGAGACCAAAGTTTGAACTTGCAAGCCACCACATGGCATTATTATGAGTTCATCTGAAGTTGTTGACGACAAAGCCAATTTCTCCGCAGCCTCGGATGACGAAGGTCCCGCTCACGTCACAGGAGTTGTGGGGCAGCAGGATAAGCGGGTCGTCGCTCCCGTCCGGCGTGTGCAGTATGACCGGGACTGCAACGGCATTGCTGACCGACATGTACCTGTCAAGCACATATGATGCAGGGACTCAGGAGTCCATATGTTCAGTTCATGTTTCAGTCTATGTATGTTTGTATGTACTCCAGGAGTATGTATGTATGTGTGAATTCTGATGAGTGGAAGAAACAGTTGATGTACCCACCCACCGTTGCTTGACGGGGCCATTGCACGTGCACTCGGTGCAGGATGGGGCTGCAGCAGAACAAAGCACAACACATTCAGAAACTAACCAGAACCTAGACATTCAGAAAGCACACATAATTCAGACCAAAACATGAGAGACCACAGATCATGAAAAGAAAGCTGACTTGGTTTCACGGCTCTGCTCTGGGCCTCTGGTCACCACCGTCCAGTACCACCACAGCGTCCGAAAGACACAAGCATCATCGATCATGGCATGCCATTGCCGAGGCGGCAATCAAGCTCGTGATGGTGAGGATAGCTTCTGGTTTACAACCCAAACAAACTCCACTCGCCGTCACCGCTTCCGCCCGTCGCACCTGCCGCCGACAAAGGGGTGAACACAGTCAGATGGGAGCGTCAGTGCAGGTGACGCCGCAGAGCGGCGCGTACGGGGATGGACCCTCTGCCACGGCTTCCGCCTCCTCGACTGTGGCTGGACCTGGACCGATCACTGCGACCTCTGGCTCTCACCTCCACCCCCCTTGTCAGGTAGCCTCGCCGGCCGCACGCCACCCGTTCGACGAAAAGCTAGAACCAGTATCCCGTATGCTATGCATGGAGTCATTGTATTACTCGCAGGTCGTCTGCCTGTCCACTTGTATCGTTACTGATCCCAGTGCTCGCTGCTTGATCCATCAATCATTTAATGTACCTAGTGATGAACCAGAGGAACTCGCTAGGCTTATGAATCTGGATAATATATGGACATCATTCATGACATCCGTTTTCTCGCTTTTGTGTTTCCCAGACATGATGAATCCATTCACTAATCTGTAATTACACATGTGGTGTGGATCGACAGATCGATCTGATAAATATTAACCCCCCAAGATAGCTGCCCACAACCTAATTTGCAATTGTTTATCTAATATAGTGCGACGTTTGCTTGTCCTGATTTCATTCAGCACCGCATATATGTTAATCGACCATTCATTCCGCTCTTCATTCCCTATCAAAGATCAGGCTCCAATGATAATAGGTTAAGGTTATATACATCCTTAGTCTGAGTTAGCCAAAAAAAAAAAGACCAATTACAAAGAGCTGATTTCTGTAGTCTTCTGCAATGGGATTGAGGCAGGCTGCCAACCATCTAACTCAGACCTTCTATCATTAGTGTCATCATTACTTTGATCACTAGTTTGTTTACTTCCTTCATACCACTCTACAAATTATGTAATTTTGTTTATTGTTACAGCTGATATATGCATGTGATAGAAACGTCTCTCAAAATTGCTTATCTTTGCTATATGTAGGGCAGGGGAAGCGTCTCTCTTGTCACATCCTTTGGGTATTTTGCAGTGCCAATAGTTGTCAGCTGAACCTTCATACGTGCTGCACATATATTTCAAGTTGGCCATCCACTTGCAAGTTTTAATGTTTTAATTAGATGCATAGTATGTCTTTTGCTGGTAGACCGATGGATGTATATCCAACACGCCGGAGAAGATGATCCAAAGAAAACCAAAGACTAGTGGTTAGGGGAGGAGATCGCCGGGGTGACTAGGGTTTGGGTGGGTGTGTTGGACGCCATACCTCCTTATAAGGAAGTGAGGTTTGTACAACCTTTTTTTTTTACTTTGAGAACAGATACTTCTTTTCACTAGAAGAATAAATTATGAATACACCATAATTTTTTTCTAAAAATAGAAGAAGAAATTTGTAAACTGGTTAATTCACATAAGCCTAAGAATTTCTTGGCACTTGGTCAATGTTGCGCTCCGTGCAAGAATAGACAATGTCTCTGTTTTTTTTTACTTCACGTGTTAGCTTTGTCATCAGTCGAACTTCCTGAAATTTAACCAGATTTATAAAAAAATGGACATTTACAATACCAAATCAATATCGTTATATGCATGGCGTACAATATTTTCATATTGTAATTATTTGATTGCGTAGATGTTTATATTTTCGAATTGGTCAAACATTGTTTAAACTATATGTAATCACTTGGTACACCTTCAGGTAGTGTCCTAGCCAAGACTTATTTTGATACGATGTGTGGCCGTAGATTAGGCACAACCCACACACATTGCAACGGTGACTTCAAACCATACAAGGATGGGTGGTATGCCTTGGTCTCCATATCATAGAACGCCGCTTGTTTGCCATCCTCCGAATAACTAGGGAAGTAGATCCTATTGCCATGCCCAGCTTCCGGTGATGCCACGGAGTATGACACCCTGAAATCAAGAAACAAGGCCGCGCCGTCGATCTCTTGCACCTCCATCCAGGCCATCTCTTCCTCGTTGAGCTTGAACACCCGCGGTGGCTGGTCGGCGTTACGCATGAACACGGAGACCAGCTCCCCTCGCAGCTCAATCAGGTAGCAAAACTCTCTCCCCTGGTGGTGGTCACCTTCGGGGTCCATCTCCACATGAATCGGGTTAGGCTTCTCCAAGATTGTCCATGTGTCGCTTGCCAGGTCAAACGTGCCAAGGTTGCCCTTTCTCCCGAGGCAATAAAATTTGTCGTGGAACAAGACAGGGTTGTAGTATGCCACCGGGAATGGATCCCCTTCGTAGTACTCAAAATGTCTTTCGAACCAGTCAGCCTCGCCGTGCCGCCACGTAAGGATATTGATTTTTTTGCCGTCGTGCCGGCTGACGATGCCGAAGAAGACACACTCCGGTGACGTCGGGTCCGCTGAGGACCATGACAGGCCCATGAAGTAGTATTTCCTCACGAGAATGGGCATCTCCAAAATGTCCTCGTTGAAGGGGTTTATGATGTACATGTCATCGATATCTGCACTGGTCGGCATGGCCACCCAACCGTCTTTGGAGAATCGAAAAATATGCTCGTTGTGTTCGTCTTCGTTGATGTCGAATGTTCCAACTGTCATTTTGTACCCCTGGACGCGTAGAGGGTCGAATAACATGCATGCCCCATTTCGGCCGGAGCAGTGCAGGAGCCAAGGCCACACATTGACTTCCTGAACTGGGTTGGACACCATGCTCCATGACTTGCATACCGCATGGAATCGGATACGATCCACCAAAGAAAGTCTCGAGACAACCTGTTGTAGCAATTTTAGTGGCAGATCATGCCATGGCCGTGTATTACAAGAGGTGGCCTGCTCCTCCTCCTCCTCCTCCAACTTCAAGATGGACAATTTTGGCATGAGTCCACTAGTCGACAACAACCCAATTTCTTTGACTACCATGGACATGGGCAATGGCGGAACTGCCCAGAATGCTCTGCACCAAGGCTTGGTAGGTTGCGGAAGGATCTGTCGAAAGCTAATGGTGTTGTCGTCCAAGCAGAACTTGTATAGCCTTTTGCAGTCGCAGCTCGACCAAACAATGTACACACAGTTACCCTGCTGCACCAAACCCCCTTCCCCTGGACACACGGGCACGGAGAAGCCGTAACGCCCGGAGACGAGGAAGGCACGGTCGCCACGGATGCTATCCACTCTGCTCCACGTCATGGACTCGAGATCCAGGCGGGACACTGTGATGCTGGTGAGTGTGCCCTCGTAGCTAAAATCCCCAAAATGGTGTGGCAACTTCGAAGAGATCCCCACACGACTCCAAGATGTTGTACATGACCGTCCTATCGTGTTCCTCTTTGCCGCCACAGAGAGAGCCCATCAGCCGCGGTTGGACCATGCCGTCGCCGTCTTGGCCTATCACGGTGTGCGTGTCGGGGGACTCGGAAAACTTGGAGTAACCGAAGAAGTAGATCTTCCCTCTATGGCCGATCATAAGGCATGGGAAAGTGAGCCCCGGGGCATCAAGCCAGGCCCACACTTGCGAGGCGCCGGGGCGGCAGTGAAGCAGGAACGTCTCCACGCGGTCTTCCACCTCGCGTGCAACGACGACCACAACGGCGCAGTCCTGGTGCGCGGGCGATATCCCGAGCGTCGCGCACCTCAATATGGATTCGACCGGCTCGTACAGCGGCAGGAGCGGGATCTTCTTGGCTGCAGGGTCGTCTGAGTCGTCGGAGGTGAGGCGGAGGAGGAAGCATTCGGCGGTGGAGTCGTCCAGCATGAGCAGCCAGCCGCCGTTGTGGACGCAGCCTAGGCACGTCCTGCCTTGCATCTCGGGAGCGATCACCATGTGCGAGCTCCCGTCCGCCGAGTCGACGAACATGAACGTCTGCCGCTCTTAAGCACGGTGCATCACGTCAGCGTGACGGCAATTCCTTTATTTATTCGAGTCGAGTCGATCGATCGTCTCGTCTGTCTCTTTTTTTTCTTCTTCAACTGCAATTAACTTTTTTTAACGCAATACAGACGCAAGCGCTCATATAAACGCGCATATACTTACGGGAAAATTTTGTTTTTGCCACTTTAGTTTTTGCCAATTTTACTTATGCCACTCTAAAATTTGACATCTCATTTTTGCCACTCTTAATTTTGGCAATGTATCACAAATGCCATTCTATCAGGTCAAGGCACGGTTTGACCAAACCAAGCAGGGCAAAGACAATATTGCCCTTGGTTTTTTGTTTTGCTTTTGCCACTACAGTTTTCATAGAAATTTTACTGATACTTGACAAACACAGCAGATGCATTGATTCGACCGAGTTCATCTACTAATAAGGAAAAAAATGCAAACAGATTAAGCAGCCGCGCATCCATTCATACATCTCCGATTCACCACACTTTCACACACATACATCAGGCGCGCAAGGCACAACACATACATATGCATCTCCAATGGAGGCAGCGCCATGGACGGAGAGGAGTACGTCTCAGCCATGGAGAAGAGCAGGAGATGGAGACGACTTGGGCTCATCCACGGTCGCGAGCGCCGCCACCTTGATGCACGGAGCTCGGGAGGATGCCTACGGCCGCGAGCACCACCACACACTGGTGACGAGGCAGAGGCGTGCACCCAGTCGGTGCTGGTGACGAGGCGGCGTCCCGGAGGTGTATAGCCGGCGTTGCCGCGTTGGTGACGATAGAGGCGCACAGGCCCATGGGGTCCCAGATCCCGGGTGAGCAGGGACTGTGTCCCCGTCCCGGACGATAGGAGGTAGGGGAGGACGAAGGTGGGTCGTTGCCAGCGCTTCGGAACGAGGAGAGCGGCGCGGAGCAAGGGGATAGGCCTCGAAGGCGAGCTCCTCCACGAGGAGCGCAGGTGGCGGACAGGCCTCGCGCACGACCAGGCGGCAGCTCCGGCAGGGGCCGCGCCGGATGGCGGGGTGGAGCGCCGAGCGCCGGGATGGAGGCGGCTGGCTGTGGTGGCAAGCGGGGACACGGCCGGAGGTGGCAACGCGGCGGCCGGAGTTGGCGGCGGTGACTGGATGCGGCCATGCGGGTGTGTGTGGTGCGGCTAGGAGCTAGGACGGCTGGATGGGTGTGTGTACATATTAGGGTCTGGGTCACTTCCAAAGTGGCCCCACAAGTCAGTAGGGGCAATTTATGTCATTTTTTCAAATACTGACAGGTTTTTTTCGGGTCAATTGGGTAAAAGAAACGGTCAACTCACGGAAGTGTAACAGAATGGCATTTGTGATACATTGTCAAGAACTAAGAGGGGCAAATGTAAGATGTCAATTTTTAGAGTGGCATAAGAAAAATTGGCAAAAACTAGAGTTGCAAAAACAAAGTTTTCCCTACACTCACCCAACACACATGCATACCCTACCCCTATGAGCACCTCCGAGAGACAGAGCCGGTATCTCATATTGAGATTTTACGAAGTCATCGTAGGCGCCTCGTACTCGACGGGAACGTCTCCTCCCACTGAAAGCGTATCGCATATGTCCGGGCCGTGCTGTTAGGATTATGAAAGTCATCCAACAAGGGCCTGTATAACCCGTGAGGCCGTGACGTTGTCCGGCCGAGGGCGCCGCCCGCTGCATGCTCTCTCTGAACAGAAAGAGGATTTTCAGGACCATGGTTCGGCTGGACCCATGCTGCACACCCTTCGATTTTACATGCCGTCCACATGTGGATCTGTGCCCCCGTTTGAATTCAATATTCCTGGTTAAGCCTTAAACGTTCCAAGCCCACATTAAGCATTGTAGCACTTGAAGCAGTGGGCTGGCACTGTAGCACTTGAAGCCATGAATGTTGCTCAACAAAAAAACATGAGCCGTGGATTAAAAAACATTGTTCTATTGGTTGTTGTTACTGTTCATCTAACAACACTGACATATTAATACATGCCAAAAACCTGTCAAAAATAAACATCAAATTTCAGAGTTTTGTTCTACAGTTTTTATATCTCTACCTACTAATAAAGGAGTTATTGTTTCTGGTCGTCCATCATGAAAATTACTCTTGAAGTTGTTAATAATTACCCACCATGTCACCTATAAGTGGATAAAATGATTTGTTTTTTATTCAAAAACACCGCCAGGTTCGGTACTTCTACAATGATACACTCTTATGTCATGAGCATGGAAGCAGTGTAGTGGTTAAAGCCCCCATTGTTCTTTTCTCCCCTTTCTCGCAGGGCTCGATCCCCGGCTCATTTTTACCTTTTCTTTATCATTTCTGTTTTTTCATTCTTTAAATTAATTCGGGATTTTCAAAAAATACAAATTTAAAACTTGCAAGTTTTGAAAAAATATATCGAGAAATCATAAAATGTTCATGATTTCAAAAAATTGTTTGCATATTATTAAAAAATTCATAACTTCAAAAAATGTTTGGTAAACAAAATATGTTCATGATTTTTTTAAAATATCATGTATTCAAAAGAGATATTCGGTAATTTGAAAAAATGTCCACGAAATTTTTAAAAATATTCAAATTATTTGAAACAGTTCCGTAAATAACTAAAAAGTAAATTGTCACTTATCTAGAGGTTTTATTAGGGGCTCTGTAGAGGCGGTTTTTACGATTTAACTTAGTCTCTTGCACGAAGGTAAGTAAAAGGTTTCCTTGGTCTGGGCAGCTAAGCCCAAAAAATTCACACAACTTCCTATGGGTTTGTTTTTGTAAACTATATAAAAATGACTAAATGTTAGTTTGCCTCCATACATATCTATGTTTATTCTGTACCATAGTTTTACTGGTTATAGAAAACACCGTTACACTAGGCCAAGATGAGACACATCATTCATCAGTCTAGCTCAGGCATGGTCCGTCAATGCAGTTTGCTCAGCCAAAAAATATTTCATTGTGGTGCCTTAGAAATCAAGTCATCATGAGGCCATCACATTTTTAATTTTTAAAATGAAAATTTAAAAATCCCTTATCTCATCATGACATTCAGGCATATTTTGTGAAATGACATTTTAAAAGTCCTTATCTCATCTTGACATTTGATTCAATTTTTTTTATCTCTACCACATTTGCAAAATCTTATTATTTTTCTCTACGCACGGGCATATTTCCTACTAAAAGCTAAAAAAGACTCAACTTATCCGTTGTTATGGACGAAGAGCACTTCCCGCCTTCTACCAATGATATGAGAATGTGAACATACTACATATCTTCGCAAACACAAAAAACGTAGACCACCTCCGTCGTCTCTTTTGACTGACTGAATAAAATTACTTATTCATAGTTTTGACAATTTACGAGCGAAAAATCCAAATAGGCCATGCAGACTCATCCTGTCCTGATGCCTCCTTTTTTATTCTTTTCTAGAAGAGTAATAAACTGTTAGATACTACTAGTATTACAAAGTGAGCTCCCTAGAAAATGTGCACATTACCATGTTAAACTAGAAAATGACGGACCATGCCGCCAGGAGGCGGCGGGCCCTGCCGTCACCACAGGAGGCGGCCACCCAGCCGAACGGGCTTCTCCACACTGCAGCGTGCCGCGACGGAACGGGGCGGGCTAGGTGGGCCCTGCCGCCACCGTGGGAGGCAGCCACCCCTGGCACTGTCCCTGGCTGGCCGACAGCTGCTGCTGCTCGCTGGCCGAGGTGTGGGCCCTACCGCCACTACTGCTGGTGGCATCTTTCTTGCACGCGCGACAACCCAGGCGCTGACGACGCTGATTCTGACGCAGACAGCCCTCATTCCCACGCGCGGGAATCTGTGAACTTTGACACTTAGTGCCGACACTCAGCGATGCTTTGCACTGGTTGCTTTGGCAATGTCGCTGCCCGGGAATCACTCCGGCTTTTCCTTCTTTTGCCTCAGCAGATATGACGGCACTGCGGAAATCACTCAAACGCTGCGGGAACCTGTTGTGCCGACACTACAGGGATGCTCCTCCTTTTATATAGTATGCGTATGCTCCGTGCGCAAGCACACTCTGGCCTCCTCTTCTACTCTCTGCGTGTAAGAACAGAGAGAAAGCAAAACTCATTACGCATTTCCACTCGTGATTTAGGGTGAATTAGAGTTGAATTTTGAATATGTTGAAGTTGAAGAAAAGATAGACGAAGGTAAGATCTATCCATTTTTGTTTGTTTGGTTCACATGCATGAAGTTTGTACTCTTTTTGTTTAGTTCATAACTATGTGTTCTCTGTTGTGTTAGGTATTATTTCATCACTTTTTGGGGTCATTTAGATCTTCAGGAGTAGGATTTGTGTAGCGAAGTGAACTACGAAGTTGAAGATCAAGGTATGAGCTTTGCAATACATTGATTTATTTGTGCATGCAGGGTGGTAATTAGTTCGTCTTTTAGCTCGTTATTAGCTATGTGATGGTAGTGCTTAGAGGTTAGAAATAATTTCAGGCGACAGATGTAGTATTTATACTATTTTTTCAGAAGAGTAGGTTGAAGATGTTGTATCAATGTTAGGTGCGTCCATTAGTATTGACATGCGGGAAATCTTAATACGGTAATTAAGAAAAAATTGTAC
This sequence comes from Triticum timopheevii, assembly GCA_963921465.1. NCBI lineage: Eukaryota > Viridiplantae > Streptophyta > Magnoliopsida > Poales > Poaceae > Triticum > Triticum timopheevii. The sequence continues at coordinate 545,478,167 of OY997272.1, forward strand.
TGTAATTGTTCATTGCATGTGGTATGTTATTTCATGTGGTATGTTATTTTATGTGGTATGTTTATTAATAAGTTTATAGTTAGGAAACCGTAGGTCTATTTTGTTATGTCGCAATAATCTAAATTTTATATGTTAAGATTAGGTGCTAATGTACTTAATGATGTATGTAATTAGCTAAAATAATTCATCTTAGCAGCAAACAAGGAGGAGAAGACGTGATTGAAGAAATTGTGTTTCCATCTTCGCTGTCCCTTTTGAGTTGACGACCACATACATGCAAGTGCTATTTTCATACTTTTCTTAGCACGAAGAAAAATCCGTGTGTAATATTAATGATAATGTGATAATAGGTTGACTCTGTTAATATAGTACTGGCGACGGATATTTATTGAAACTATTTTGACGCTTAATTGCATTCGCAAGCACATCCATATTGGAGCTAAGGTATAAATGACGCCGTAATTTTGTTAATATTTTTTGTATTGATGTACTGTTGTGAATAATGTGCATGCCGCTGCAAATATTATTATTTGTAAATAATGTTGGGATTTTGCCCACAGGATCGATCACATCAAATTATAGACGAACAAAAGCACACGCAAAAACTTTTGCCAAACGCACGTGTCGTGCGTCTCTTCTCTTTATTTCTTTTTTCTTTTTCTCTCCACGATATTACAATATCCATGGCCTGCTCGTGTATATATATACACGTTCAGCCAAGACTCACGCCAACTCTATCCTAATCGGACTATGTAATCTAAACCTACACGTATTGCTTTTGGACTCCAAAAGCTAGACGCACGGACTGCCAAACCTGGACTCGTAATCTCCTAAACCGACTACTACACTGCTAGCTAGTACGTAGACAACTAGCATGTACAACACTTTGACATCAACATGTACATACATGCATACCTTCGTACTATACTGCTCAAGATTACTTCTAACAATCTTCCCCTAATCTTGACTTGTCATCTCCTCGCACTTCTGCTGATCTTGACTTGTTGTAGATCCGCGACTTGACGATCCTCCTCAACGTATGATCCAGACTCCCAGTCACGCTGCCAGGCAACACCATCGGTCACCCCTAACGCAATACATGCCAACGGATCACACACCGTCCCATGTAGAGACAGGTCCTCATTGAAGAGACTCGCCTTCACTGGTCAACGTCCCACTATACGCTTGAGCTTGATCTTCGCTTCACGTCCTCGCCCTCGGTGCTACACCACACCGGACAGCCCATCAACGTGACACGCTTCATCTTCAACAATCCTCACAGAGACAAGCACTTGGACATGACGACTACTACGACGACGACTCACTGACACGACGACGACCAGTCACGCAAACTCGCACGACTCTTCAACTCATCTATCCCCGCGGACGATGATCTTGACGAGTCTTCCGGTACCGCACTTCGGCACCACCTCTCCCGTCAACGATCTCCTTCCTCCGCCTTGCCGACGACAGCCTGCCGTCTCCCTCCTTGTCGTTCCGCCGAACGACGATCGCCTGAATCCTCCTCTTCGCCGCATCATCCAGCGACTTCATGGCCCGCCGCTCCTCGTCGCTGCACCACCCAACGACCATATCGCCCACCCCGAGGCGCTAATCGGGTCACGACCCCGGGGCAAGCGCGGCTTCAAATCAACCTTGCTCGGATACCAATTGTTGGGATTTTGCCCACAGGATCGATCACATCAAATCACGATGAACACGCGCACGCAAAACTTTGTGGCCAAGGGCACGTGTCGTACCCGTATTTTCTTTATTCCTCTCAATATTTTCCACGGTACAAAAGCCATGGCCTGCCCGTGTATATATATACACGCAGGGACCAGCCGACCAAAACAACCTAAACTTACATGGCTAACCAATCCTACTAAGACTCCTACTAAAAACCTAGACAGACTACTAGACGTACTAACTCAGCCAAAGCTGACTACTACTACTAGGACTCAATATGGACACGTACTGCTAATCCTAACCAAACTAACATGGACACAGCCAAGACTTCCTAACGTACAGAACCGGCCTAATCACTGGCCACACCGATCAGGATTAGCCTAGACCTAGTCTACTTTAGACTCTAACTCAACCAGCTAGCTAGACTAGTACGGACATGTACTAATTAAACTACTCAAGATTACTGCTAACAAATAAATGATTGTTATCGTACGATATGAAAAAATTATATAAAGCCGGAAGAAATTAAAGGTTTTACTCATATGATATTAAAATGTTATTATCGTACTATTATGTTTAGTGGTTGTTTGGATAGCGAGTAATTACTATCGGTTTTGTCAGAACCTATTGTAAGAAAATTAGTTTTTACTAATAGTCGTTTTTCCAAAGGCTCAGTTTTCGCATGTTATGAGAATCAGTTTAGGATATTTTTGGGGTAGTTAGAGAAAAGCAAACAGAGTTTAGTTTGTGACGCTCGTAGAAGAGTTTGAGAAAAAAAAGATCTCTAAATACCCGTTAACCAAACAACCCCGGAAAGTCTAAGCAAATGATTCTAAAAAATAAACAAATATTTGTAACGAAAATACGATTATTATGTAAATTTTGTCATCGTACTACTACTAAATGTTCGGTTACTAATTATTTGAAATGTAAACATGTACTTTGGTTAGGTATTATGGAAAAATTAGTAGTGTACTATGGGAACGTCTTAGGTGACGGTCCTTTCGGGGTGGATGTGTCCTTGTGCTAGTCGACTACAGTTGTAGTTAGAGACATGGTGAACGTGGGTTACGCAGCTGTCAGAAGGTGCATCCGAGCGGTGTTTGGCCCAGGGATGCAGGGAAAAAATGACAATGGAGGCCTTCGTCGCTGACGGAGCAAATGATGGGACGGCTGCCCGTTGGGGTTTGCGGCCTGTCACAGGTAATCAGTCATGGGGGTTGATACGTCTCCAATGTATCTATAATTTTTTATTGTTCCATGCTATTATATTACCCCTTTTGGATGTTTATGGGCTTTATTTTACACCTTTATATCATTTTTGGGACTAACCTACTAACTGGAGGCCCAGCCCGTATTGTTGTTTTTTTGCCTATTTCAGTATTTCAAAGAAAAGGAATATCAAACGGAGTCCAAACGGAATGAAACCTTCGGGAGCGTGATTTTTGGAACGAACGTAATCCAGAGGACTTGGAGTGCAAGTCAAGAAGCAGCCGAGGCAGCCACGAGATAGGAGCCCCCCCCCTATAGGGCGAGCCCCCTGTCTCGTGGGCCCCTCGGGCGGCCACCGACGTACTTCTTCCTCCTATATAAGCCTACGTACCCCGAAAACATCTAGGGAACCAACGAAACACAATTTCCACCACCGTAACCTTCTGTATCCGCGAGATCCCATCTTGGAGCCTTCGTCGGTGCTCCGCCGGAGGGGTATTCGACCACGGAGGGCTTCTACATCAACATCCTTGCCCCTCCGATGAGTTATGAGTAGTTTACCACAGACCTTCGGGTCCATAGTTATTAGCTAGATGGCTTCTTCTCTCTTTTAATTTGGATCTCAATATAATGTTCTCCCCCTCTCTTGTGGAGATCTATTCGATGTGAACTATTTTCGCGGTGAGTTTGTCGAGATCCGATGAATTATGGGTTTATGATCAAGTTTATCTATGAGAAATATTTGAATCTCCTCTGAATTCTTTTATGTATGATTGAGTTATCTTTGCAAGTCTCTTTGAATTATCAGTTTGGTTTGGCCTACTAGGTTGATCTTTCTTGCCATGGGAGAAGTGCTTAGCTTTGGGTTCAATCTTGCGGTGTCCTTTCCCAGTGACAACAGGGGCAGCAAGGCATGTATTGTATTATTGCCATCGAGGATAACAAGATGGGGTTTATATCATATTGCTTGAGTTTATCCCTCTACATCATGTCATCTTGCTTAAGGCATTACTCTGTTCTTATGAACTTAATACTCTAGATGCAGGCACGAGTCGGTCGATGTGTGGAGTAATAGTAGTAGATGCATGCAGGAGTCGGTCTACTTGTTGCGGACGTGATGCCTATATACATGATCATGCCTAGATAATCTCTTAATTATTCGCTTTTCTATCAATTGCTCAATAGTAATTTGTTCACCCACCGTAATACTTATGCTATCTTGAGAGGAGCCACTAGTGAAACCTATGGCCCCCGGGTCTATCTCTTATCATATTTGCTTCCAATCTACTTTTATTTGCATCTTTACTTTTTGCATCTATATTATAAAATACCAAAAATATATTTATCTTATCATACTATCTCTATTAGATCTCACTTTCGCAAGTGGCCGTGAAAGGGTTGACAACCCCTTTATTGCGTTGGTTGCGAGTTCTTTGTTTGTTGTTTGTGTAGGTGCGTGGGACTTTTGAGGAGCCTCCGACTGGATTGATACCTTGGTTCTCAAAAGCCGAGGAAAATACTTACGCTACTATTGCTGCACCACCCTTTCCTCTTCAAGGAAAACCAACGCAAGCTCAAGACATAGCAAGAAGGATTTCTGGCACCGTTGCCGGGGAGGCTTCCACCAAGTCAAGTCAAGATTCGACCTCCCACCAACGTGCGATTTCTGGCGCCGTTGCCGAGGAGGTCTTCGCTCAAGTCAAGACATACCAAGTACCCATCACAAACTCATCTCCCTCGCTTTTACATTATTTGCCATTTGCCTCTCGTTTTCCTCTCCCCCACTTCACCCTTGCCGTTTTATTCGCCCTCTCTTTCCCTATCTCCTCCGCTCTTTCGCTTGCCCTTTCGTTTGCTTGTTTGGTTGGATTAGATGCTTATTTATTGCTAAACAAAGAACCTAAGATCTATGGATCCTCATCCGCTTGCTAATCTTTTTAAGAGATCCAATTATGATGAACCATTTTCTAGTGAGTTTTGCGCACTAGATTATCTTTATGAAGCTTTGCTCAAACTTTGTGAATCTACAAATTATGATGAAGAAATTTATGAAGAGATTCACGATAATTCCTTGAATAAAAAGCATGATTTCAATGGTTTTCCTATAAATTCTCTTGATGTCAATTGTGCTAATAATATGCAAAATCCTATGCTTGGGAATGCTAGTTTTGCTATCTCTACTACTTGTTTCAGTGATCATGATTGGGTGATTCTTCTTATAACCTTGAAAATTTATTTAAGCTCCATGATGAATATGAGATTGATAATAATGTTTGCAATAATATTGAAAGTGGGTTTACAAGAGTGTCAACTTTAGATCCCGCATTTGTGGAGTATGTTCAATCTTATGATATTTTTGATAAAAGTGGGTTCGGAAAGGTCATGACTCTAGCGAATGTTAATCCCACTATCTTGGAAGAGTGTCAACTTTGCATGCATGTGGATCATGTTGAGAATATGTTTTGTGATAGCTATTTTGTTGAATTTGCCTATGATCCTACATGTAAATATTATGAGAGAGGAAAATATGGTTGTAGAAATTTTTATCTTATTAAATTACCTCTCGTCATGTTGAGATTGCTATCATCTCTTTCTTCTTCCTTGCATATGCTAGTTTTTGCTTGCCTTGCAAATTTGTTTGCTTATAATATGCCTATGCATAGGAAGTATGTTAGACTTAGATGTGTTTGTCACGTGTTTCATGATGCTCTCTTTGTGCTTCAATTCTTGTCTTTCATGTGAGTATCATTAAAATTATCAATGCCTAGCTAGGGGCGTTAAATGATAGCGTTTGTTGGGACGTAACCCAATATTTTACCTTGCTGTTATTTAATAAATCTTGCATCTACCTTCTATTTAGATGTGTTTTTATGTTTTAGTTAGTGTTTGTGCCAAGTAGAACCTATAGGACAACCTATGATGATAGTTGATTTGATTCTGCTGAAAAACAGAAATTTTGCGCGCACGAATTTAGTTTTGTTAAATCACAGAAACGTGCTTTCGTGTTGATTCTTTTTATGCTGATCAATAGACAAATTGTCCAGGACTTCCTATTTTGGTAGGATTTTTAGAGTTCCAGAAGTTTGCGTTAGTTACAGATTGCTACAGACTGTTCTATTTTTGACAGATTCTGTTTTTTCGTGTGTTGTTTGCTTATTTTGATGCATCTATGGCTAGTAAGATAGTTTATAAACCATAGAGAAGTTGGAATACATTAGGTTTAACACCAAAATAAATAAATAATGAGTTCATTACAGTACCTTATGTGGTGGTTTTGTTTTCTTTCACTAATGGAGCTTATAAGATTTCCTGTTGAGTTTTGTGTTGTGAAGTTTTCAAGTTTTGGGTAAAGCTTTTATGGACTATGGAATAAGGAGTGGCAAGAGCCTAAGCTTGGGGATGCCCATTGCACCCCAAGATATTAAAGGATAGCCAAAAGCCTAAGCTTGGGGATGCCCCGGGCAGGCATCCCCTCTTTCGTCTTCGTTCATTGGTAACTTTACTTGGAGCTATATTTTTATTCGCCACATGATATGTGTTTTGCTTGGAGCGTCGTGTATTATATTAGTTTTTGCCTTTTAGTTTACCACAATCATCCTTGCTGTACACACCTTTTGGGAGAAGCCTACTTGATTAGGATTTGCTATAATACTCTATGTGCTTCACTTATATCTTTTGAGCTTGATAGTTTTTGCTCTAGCGCTTCACTTATATCTTTTAGAGCACGGTGGTGTCTTAATTTTGAAGAAATTGCTAGTCTCTCATGCTTCACTGATATCTTTTTGAGAGTCTTTTAGAACAGTATGGTATTTTCTATGGTTACAAAGTTGGTCCTAGAATGATGAGCATCCAAGTTGGGTATAATAAAAACTATCATAGAAAGTGAATTGGATGCTATGATCAATATGATGCTTGATAATTGTTTTGAGATATGGAGGTAGTGATATTAGAGTCATGCTTGTTGAGGTGATTATGAAAAGTACTTGTGTTGAGGGTTGTGATTCCCGTAGCATGCACGTATGGTGAACCGCTTTGTGATGAAGTTGGAGCACAATTTTATTTATTGATTGTCTTCCTTATGAGTGGCGGTCGGGGACGAGCGATGGTCTTTTCCTACCAATCTATCCCCCTAGGAGCATGCGCGTAGTGCTTTGGTTTTTGATGACTTCTAGATTTTTACAACAAGTATATGAGTCCTTTTGACTAATGTTGAGTCCATGGATTATACGCACCTCACCCTTTCACCATTGCTAGCCTCTCTTGTACCGTGCAACTTTTGCCGGTACCATACACCCACTATATACCTTCCTCAAAACAGCCACCATACCTACCTATTATGGCATTTCCATAGCCATTCTGAGATATATTGCCATGCAACTTTCCACCGTTCCATTCATATGACACGCATTACTTTTGTCATATTGCTCTTTGCATGATCATGTAGTTGACATTGTATTTGTGGCAAGGCCACCTTCATAATTTTCATACATGTCGCTCTTGATTCATTGCATATCCCGGTACACCACCGGAGGCATTCATATAGAGTCATATCTTGTTCTAGCTTTGAGTTGTAATTCTTGAGTTGTAAATCCATAAAGTGTGATGATCTTCATTATTAGAGCATTGTCCTAGTGAGGAAAGGATGATGAAGGCTATGATTCCCCCACAAGTCGGGATGAGACTTCGGACTTTACAAAAAGAAAAAAAGAAAGAAAAAAAGAAGAGAAAGGCCAAAAAGAAAAAAAGAAGGCCAAATAAAAAATAAAAAAATAAAAAGAAAGAAAAAATAAAAATGAGAGAAAAAGAGAGAAGGGACAATGCTACTATCTCTTTTTCCACACTTGTGCTTCAAAATAGCACTATGATCTTCATGATAGAGAGTCTCGTATGTTGTCACTTTCATATACTAGTGGGAATTTTTCATTATAGAACTTGGCTTGTATATTCCAATGATGGGCCTCCTGAAAAGTGCCCTAGGTCTTCGTGAGCAAGCATGTTGGATGCACCCCCACTTAGTTTCTTTTGTTGAGCTTTCATATATTTATAGCTCTAGTGCATCTGTTGCATGGCAATCCCTACTCACTCACATTGATATCTATTAATGGGCATCTCCATAGCCCGTTGATACGCCTAGTTGATGTGAGACTATCTTCTCCTTTTTGTCTTCTCCACAACCACCCTTCTATTCTACGTATAGTGCTATGTCCATGGCTCACGCTCATGTATTGCGTGAAAGTTGAAAAAGTTTGAGATTATTAAAGTATGAAACAATTGTTTGGCTTGTCATCGGGGTTGTGCATGATTAAATAATTTGTGTGATGAAGATAGAGCAACAGTCAGACTATATGATTTTGTAGGGATAACTTTCTTTGGCCATGTTATTTTGAGAAGACATGATTACTTTGATTAGTATGCTTGAAGTATCACCATTTTCATGTTAATATGAACTTTTATTTTGTATCATTTGGATCTGAACATTCATGCCACAATAAAGAAAAATTACATTGAGAATTATGATAGGTAGCATTCCACATCAAAAATTCCTTTTTTATCATTTACCTACTCGAGGACGAGCAGGAATTAAGCTTGGGGATGCTTGATACATCTCCAACGTATCTATAATTTTTTGTTGTTCCATGCTATTATATTACCCCTTTTGGATGTTTATGGGCTTTATTTTACACCTTTATATCATTTTTGGGACTAACGTACTAACCGGAGGCCCAACCCGTATTGTTGTTTTTTTGCCTATTTCAGTATTTCGAAGAAAAGGAATATCAAACGGAGTCCAAACGGAATGAAACCTTCGGGAGCGTGATTTTTGGAACGAACGTGATCCAGAGGACTTGGAGTGCAAGTCAAGAAGCGGCCGAGGCAGCCACGAGATAGGAGGGTGCCCCCCCATAGGGCGCGCCCCCTGTCTCGTGGGCCCCTAGGGCGGCCATCGATGTACTTCTTCCTCCTATATAAGCCTACGTACACCGAAAACATCTAGGGAGCAATGAAACACAATTTCCACCACCGTAACCTTCTGTATCCGCGAGATCCCATCTTGGAGTCTTCGCCGGCGCTCCGCCGGAGGGGGAATCGACCATGGAGGGCTTCTACATCAACATCCTTGCCCCTCCGATGAGTTGTGAGTAGTTTACCACAGACCTTCGGGTCCATAGTTATTATCTAGATGGCTTCTTCTCTCTTTTTGGATCTCAATACAATCCCCCTCTCTTGTGGAGATCTATTCGATGTAAACTCTTTTTGCGGTGTGTTTGTCGAGATCCGATGAATTGTGGGTTTATGATCAAGTTTATCTATGAGAAATATTTGAATCTCCTCTGAATTCTTTTATGTATGATTGAGTTATCTTTGCAAGTCTCTTCGAATTATCAGTTAGGTTTGGCCAACTAGATTGATCTTTCTTGCCATGGGAGAAGTGCTTAGCTTTGGGTTCAATCTTGCGGTGTCCTTTCCCAGTGACAGCAGGGGCAGCAAGGCACGTATTGTATTGTTGCCATCGAGGATAACAAGATGGGGTTTATATCATATTGCTTGAGTTTATCCCTCTACATCATGTCATCTTGCTTAAGGCGTTACTCTATTCTTATGAATTTAATACTCTAGATGCAGGCAGGAGTAGGTCGATGTGTGGAGTAATAGTAGTAGATGCAGGCAGGAGTCGGTCTACTTGTTGCGGACGTGATGCCTATATACAAGATCATGCCTAGATAATCTCATAATTATTCGCTTTTATATCAATTGCTCGACAGTAATTCGTTCACCCACTGTAATACTTATGCTATCTTGAGAGAAGCCACTAGTGAAACATATGGCCCCCGGGTCTATCTCTTATCATATTTGCTTCCAATCTACTTTTATTTGCATCTTTACTTTTTGCATCTATATTATAAAATACCAAAAATATATTTATCTTATCATACTATCTCTATTAGATCTCACTTTCGCAAGTGGCCGTGAAGGGATTGACAACCCCTTTATTGCGTTGGTTGCGAGTTATTTGTTTGTTTGTGTAGGTGCGTGGGACTTTTGAGTAGATTGATACCTTGGTTCTCAAAAACTAAGGGAAATATGTACGCTACTATTGCTGCATCACCCTTTCCTCTTCAAGGGAAACCAATGCAAGCTCAAGACGTAGTAGGGGTTGTATATGAGGTTTACAAGCAATCTCAATAACCCAGTGTTTGGTCAGCCGATGGTGTATGTGGAGTTCATTTGAGTCGCTGATGTTGCGGGATGCAGTAGCAGGGGCGGTGAGGTCGAGTTGGCCATCACATCAGCCCCTAGCATCGACCCATCGGAACCGACGGGCGATCAGCCTGTGTTTGACACAGGACATTGGCCTGCGGCCGTTGACATGAGTGAACACGTGGAGGGATTGCCGGAGGCGCTAGATGATGACGATCACTCTTCCGCGTCTTCCGAGTCAAGTGAAGAAGAAGATGTTCCTCCCCATAGGGTGGTTGCGGCGTCATTGCAACCTGGGTTTTTACAGGATATGAGCATCACAAATGAATTTCACTCTGTTTCTGGCCTAGAAGCGGGGAGCCTGGAGGTCGGGCAGGTTTTCCCAGACAAGAAGTTTGCTTACCAAGCAATTAATAGGTATGCAATCGCCCTCCACCACCAGCAAAAAGTGAAGCAAATTGATAAAAAAGAGTTGAAGGTCATATACATCCACACCGTGAAAGGTTGTCGCGGAAGAGTTATCGCTAGACTGAAGCCTAGGGTATGTCAGTCATGGCATATCACAAAAATAGTGCAGCATAGCCGTGAGCAAACTGGGAATCTTTCAAATCACTGCAATGTGACGGCAAGATATGTGGCACAGGTGATGGAAACGATTGTGTAGGGAAGTCTCAATATTAGTGTTAGGACTTTGCCAAAAGATGCAGAAGATCAGATTGGCTTCCCTGTCAGCTACAACAAGGCTAGGCGTGCGAAGGAAAATATATTCAAGAACTTGTATGGAACCTATGAGGAGGCCTATTCTTATGCCCGCGGAATGCTTCATCTGATAGCAAGTGCCAATAGGGGGACTCAAGTTTGGCGGAGAGAACGTCCAAACCCAAAGAACCCGGGTGAGCTAATCCTAGACCGCTTATTCTGGGCATTCGCCCAGACTATACAAGCCTTCAGGCACTGTCGCCCGATATTATCAGTTGATGGTACCTTTCTCATTGGAAAGTACAAGGGCACACTATTGGTGGCGGTTGCAGCAGATGCAAATAATCAGCTTCTCCGTATTGCATACGCACTGGTTGAGAGCGAGAACGAAGATAGCTGGTTGTGGTTCCTGAGCTGCATGAAGATGGGTGTCATGAAAGAGCGTTTAGGTGTTTGCATCATCTCTGATTGCAACACAGGATTATTAAGTGCTCTCGACATAATTAAGGAGTCGTTAGAAGAGTGGGGGTGGCCGGATCTAGAGGGAAGGTGGTGCATGTGGCAATTGGCAGCAAACTTTTACTCCAAATTCAAGAATAAGGATTGGTTCAAGTTATTCAAGAGGATGTGCATGCAGAAAACTACAGCCAAAATGAATGCCATCTGGGCAGGTATCAATGGTGAGATCGAGCGCGCGGCCTTGCCGCAGAGAGAAGACCGGAGGGGTCGTAGGACGGCCATAAATTTGAGCCAGTGGATCGGCGAGAATTGCCCTGATTTGTACAAGTGGGCGCAAGCTCACGACACCGGGACTCGGTATGGAATAATGACCAGCAACATGTTAGAGGTGTACAATGGTGTTCTTAAATGGGTGAGAGCCCTGCCTATCACAGCCCTAATTGAAGAAACTTGGAACTGGAACCTGTCATACTTTGCAGACAGGGTTACCATGGCTAAAGCACAAGTTGAATTGAACAAGGCATGGTCCATGCAAAGACATCTGGATGAGAAAGCAAAGAAGTCCCAAAGCCATGGCTGCAGGAAAGTGGACGCACTTAGGAATAAGTGGGAGGTCAATGTGCGAGCCAAGTACGTTAAGGGTCACCACAGAGGATCAAAAAAGCAAGTTGTCACCCTCGGCCCAACGTCCTGTGAGTGCACGTGTAACAAGCCCAACCTTGAGGGCTACCCTTGTAGCCATGTGCTCCGCGCGGCTACAGATAAAAAAATCAGTGTCGAGCCATACATATCGCCATACTTCAAGATGTACAATCTGTACAACACATGGCATGATGAGTTCTGGGCCTGGGGCATTGATATGAACTACAAAATGATGTGGCCAGATGGGCCAAAATGGGTTCCGAACGCCGACTTGGTGAGAACCACCAAGGGACGACGTCGGTCTAGGCGTCATCGCAATGACATGGACCAAAGCTAGATGGGAGAACCAAGGCGATGCCGCGTTTGTAGGTGTCCTGGACATTCACGTAGGGAATGCCCGTATCGAGCGAACAACACCACATGATGTTGATTTATCTGTACTCGCTATGTCTACTTATATTTGTATTATATTTTTATTAATTTAAATTGAATCTCTTTGTATTATTGAATCTCTTTGTGTTATTGTATTTATATTTATTTTAAATTGAGTCTATTTGTATTATTGTACCCATGATGTTAACTTCAGTTAATTAACGTAAATTATATCTTTTTGTATTTTATAAGTTATTTTTTTGTATGTTTGTGTGCAGGTTATGGCTGAAGTGCCAGTGCTTTTGGAGGGGGCCCATGACGCCGGCCACCCTTGCCACCTATTTTTGAACCCAAATAAAGAACATGATTATCGGAGTTTCAGACTTCTAACCGTAAATAAAACCTGGCCAATACACAATTCATTCGTTCCTCACCTTGACGCTTATGGACTACATGCTTTTGCTAGGCTTACATCATGCGAAGACCAGTTACGTTTGGACCCATCCCTTTTGACATCCCTAGTTGACCGGTGGAGACCTGAAACCCACACGTTTCACTTTCGTTTTGGGGAGCTTGCACCTACACTGAACGATGTTTCTATGATCCTGGCTCTACCAATTAGAGGTGAGCCGTTAGTCTCTCCACGAGTGTCTACATCTAGGGCAAAAAATATATCAGACCGTCTTGGGATGACAATGCCAGGATCACAATGTTCTGGTGGCCCTCGTGGCATCCCACTCTCCTGGCTTCACGATCACTTTCTTATTTTTTCTAGCTTCGCTGATTCTGAGACAAGGAAAAGACATCTGTTTACATATTTGTTGTGGCTCCTCGGGGTTATGTTTCCAAATTCACACGGGGACATACTTCTCCCTGGTCTCATCTACATTGTGGAGAAGATGGTAGACGAACCTTTACCCGAGCAGCCAAAATACAGCTTCGGTTCTGCCATTCTATCTCATACATATAGATGCTTGTGTGATGCCACACAAAAAAACTTCCTTCGCAAAAAAAAGCTCCGTTACTTTGTGTCCCCTACGAGTTTCTACGGTTGTGGTCCTGGGAATACCTCCCTGTAGGATGGCCTCGTATACTAAATTCCATACACCCATACGACTGTAGCGAGGGCAGCAGTGTAACTATGGCCAGCAGGTGGACAAAGGCACGGAAACATTGGTCTCCAAGTATTGCGAAAAATTGTTACCCTATATATCACCAGCAGTTTGAGGTACTTGATGAGTCTGTAGTCACATGGAACCCATGGACTCAGGAGCATGTACAGATGGTCTTTGATATACGACCCATCACATCAGGCATGTTGACCGATAGTGCATTCTGGCTGACTCACTGCCACTTATTGTTCCTGTGGTGTGTTGAGCCTTACAACCCAGAGCGTGTCATGAGACAGTTCGGTCTGTATCAGGAGATTCCACCACCTTTTACAAGATGTACCGACGAGAAAACCCATAAGTAAGATGTGACCTCCCTAAATAGTTAGTGTCCTTTTTAATTTACTAAACTCACACTTTGTTACATAATTTGCAGGCTAACCAATATGGTCCACGGTTGGAGTTCTTACAATTGGAGGGAATGCAACGTTCAATGGGTACACAAGTGGGAAAATGAAGCGCTAGTAGATATAGTGTATCAACTTAGGTACATTTTATTTACATTATTTTATTACGATGACCACACGATGCGTGAAGATGCTTTGCTTTCATCACAACGGTTGATGTAATTATATAATTTTGTAGACCGTATGATGGAAGTACAGCTCAAGCATACAAGCAGTGGTACTGCATCAGCACGCGTACAAGCCTGGCCAGTCAACCAGCTACGATACCAACAAATCTCACGCACGAGGAGCAGATGCAGAGACATGTTGAGCTGCATGCAGCTTTCTATCGTGACCAGACGGTAATCACTAGTAATTTTTTCAGGTCCATTATTTCATAATCATTTCAACCAAATAACAACCAAATATTTTTCAGCTTCAAACTGCCAACGAAATAACACGGATCGCGACGGAAAGCATGCCGGCCAGGGGATCAGCTGTCAAGTCATTCCATAAACGTCTTAAAGAATACATGGTAACAAAGTTGAGATGTGGTAGAGGCGACGACATTGTCACAGGAGTGTACAACATGCCAGGACCGAGGTCAGCCAGACTGAGTGCAGCGCCGTTGTCCAGACCGAGCGAGGCGCGTACAAGCCATGGGCATGGGGGGAGGGTCCGAGTACTACAACGACATTGTGATGACATTACTCATCTCTGCCACTACACCGCTCTTCTTTGGTGCTGCTTCGTCAGGGGCAGACATCGCAAAACCATGGCATGGGCTTGGGTTCGATGCCCGAGCTGTATCTTTCCCCAAACCCATATGCATACACAAGATATGGCACATACACTCAAGGTGAGGGATCTCAGTCGTATCTCTCCACGCGAGGGACTCCATGCCCGAGGAGAATCATAACCCAGATTTAAACTAGTACCAGGTAGAATGTCCAGACAGTACAGGCGAGTGATCTGATTAGGTAGTCATGTTTACATTTTAATGCATTTACAGTGATATTACATATTATCCTCTAACAATTTTTGTTTACAATGTTTCTATGTGCAGGACATACCTGATGTAAATTGGGACGATGAGTACACCCAACCTGGCCTCAACACACGCATACAGGGATCATCACACGATGATGGTGACAATTTTAATGCAGTAGCTATGGAATTCTTCGGAGAGGACGTTATTGGCCCATCTTTTATCCTCGAGGGGTCACAACAACCATACGCCTACAATTACGCATCAGGTTCACAACAAGGATTACAGACTCCACCACCTATGCAGGAGTCGTAGACACAGGAAGACCAACTGGAGTACGGTCGCGGTCTTCGCGTAACTCGACCACCTAATTGCTTGGAGCTTTCCGGTCCGAAGGGAAGGCCAGGTGACCGTCGTCGACTACAATGATTCATCTATCTATGTGTGTGAACCATTGTATCTACATATGTCAGTATCGGACTTTCCAACTTATGTATAAAACATTATGTATGCTGAAATAAAAATGCACCAGTCCCGTTAAATTCAGATGTACTTGCATTATTAGTTTGTGCTTGTTGTACTTGTTGGACGAGTTCGATAATTAGTAGAGGGAAATAAAATGCCACATTTTTATTGCAAAACTATATTATTTTTCATTAGGACATAGTACAACTGAAATTAAGATACATCATACTATTGAAATAAAGGTACATTTAAGTACTAAAATAAAGCTACACTAAACTGCAGAAATTAAGATACAAACGATTGCGAAATAAAGCTACACGAAACTGCAGAAATTAAGACACTAAACTCACACATCGTCCCCCACGTCCCTCTGTCTAGCGTTTAGAACCACGACAATCTTGCCCTTCGAAGACATAGCTTAAAAACTACATGAAGGGATCATCATCTTCCTCCGTCGATGCAGAACTCTTGCCCTTCGAGGATGCGGAACTCTTGCCCTTGGACGATGCAGAACTCTTGCCCTTCAAGGACGCGGAAGTCTTTCCCTTGGACGATGCAGAACTCTTGCCTTTCAAGGATGCAATACTCGGAAGTGGCGGCATGAAGATATCACCGTCGTCCTCACTTTCTTTAGTCCATAAAAATCGATGCTTTGTTGCAGTCCTTCTTAAAGTTTCACTCTTCGGCTCCACTACCTTCTTCCACCTTTTATGCAACCTAAGAAGTTCTGTACGTACCTCCTCATAATTCCTTTCAGGCCACCCAGACCTACATAATTCATGGGCCAACTCATTCATTATGGTGTCACTACCGATGAGTTCGTCCTATGGAACTATCCTATTGTCCATCCTGAAATCAGTGGCTTGCCTCAGAAGACATCTGCTCATCCCAGGGTGAAAACTAAGATCGAAAGGATAATGGGACATCTCGACTACGCTACACTACACTACTTATTCACCTCCGTGTGAAGGGGTTTTTATAGGTAGAGAGGAGAAAATGGCGGGAAAGAATGACTCGGGTATGGAGGGAAAGGGTTGACCGGAAGGGGTTGGCGCGAACATATGTCGGGAAACAGGTGGCGCGAATATATGGTGGGAAAGGGTTGGCGGGAAATGGGTGGCGCGCGGGAACATATGGAGGGAAAGAGTTGGCGGGAAAATATTGACGGAAAGGGTTGTGCAATTTTTTTCTGTGTCTAATATAGAAAATGGTTGCTAGTTTTGAAAATAAGGTGTTAGCACTGCTAGTTTCGGAAATTGCTATAAAAACATGCTACTTTTTGTACTTGCATTATTAATTTGTGCTTGTTGTACTTGTTGGACGATGTTCGATAATTAGTGGAGGGAAATAAAATGCCACATTTTTATTGTAAAACTATATTTTTTTTCATTAAGACATGGTACAACTGAAATTAAGATACATCATACTATTGAAATAAAGCTACATTTAACTACTGAAATAAAGCTACATTAAACCGCAGAAATTAAGATACAAACGATTGCGAAATAAAAATTACAACCACAGGAATCTACTGAGTCCAGCGTGGATATTTTCCTTTTTCATCGCCAGCTTCTTCTGCTGCCTTGGCCTCATGAGCCCTTTCTTTCTTTCTCTGTCTCTCCGCCTCACGAGCCTCCTTTCACTCTCGTTCTTGCTCCTCCATGCGACGAGCCTCTTCCCTGTTTCTCTTTTCTAAATCCCAAAAAAACGGCGTTGCTCCACTTAGTATTCTTTTAACTCTCTCTCTCTCTCTCTCTCTCTCTCTCTCTCTCTCTCTCTGTCTTGCTCTGCTTTCTCCTCAGCTTCTTCCTTCTCGCGTCGCTCTTCCACATATGAACTATTCCATACACGGCAACTTCTTTCACAAATCTTAGTCATTGCCCAAGCCGGCTTCTCCGTGTCAATCAAACGATAGTGCATGCACAGAGGCGGAGGAGACTACAACAAGAAATAAGATTGTTATTAAAGAATCAATCAAAATGCATATAATATCTATTCATGATGGTTAAAGCATACCGGAGGCTTGTCGTACTCTGAAATAGCTACGGGTAGATCTTCCTCATAGTTGGCGCAAATGAAAAACTTCATGCCCA
This sequence comes from Triticum timopheevii, assembly GCA_963921465.1. Classification (NCBI taxonomy): domain Eukaryota; kingdom Viridiplantae; phylum Streptophyta; class Magnoliopsida; order Poales; family Poaceae; genus Triticum; species Triticum timopheevii. Next base: position 545,495,541 of record OY997272.1, read on the forward strand.
ACCAATTTGAAAAATCGTTCACCTCCTTCACCTTACAAAGATCGCCACACAAACACCGCAGGACTGCCACCCCCGGAGGAAAACTTGCATTCTTCATTTTCCTTGGCCTAATGCTTTGATCCGAGCAAGGCAAACTCATACCGGCTGGAGAAATGTGTTACACACTTTGCGCAGTGGTGATTTCGAGGATGGCTGGACGAAGATGATGAGAGCCTCGGTGTCTCCTTTTATAGGCTCATTCAACAAATATGATGGCCAGAAAATAAACGCGAACAGACAAAATTTTACGATCCATGTAGTGTCGGCACAACAGGTTCCCGCAGCCTCAGATTCCTTTGGCAGTGCCGTCGCACCCACTCAAGCAAAAGCAGGAGCGATTCTCGGACAGAAGAAAAAACAGGAATAATTCCCGGGGAAAAGCAGCAACACATCAGCGTCCATTTCCCACCGTTGGAATTAGCACCGTCAGGTCGTTGTCATGGGAATCAGCGCCGTCAGTGGTCAGCCGCTGTCGGCCAGCCAACGCGCCAGGAGAGGCCGCCTCCAGCAATGGTGGCGAGGCCCACTGGCGGGGCCCGCGGCCTGCACAGCCTGTCGGCTAGCCAGCGACCGCGCCAGGAGAGGCTGCCTCCGGCGGTGGCGGCAGGGCCCACCTAGCCTGCCCCGTTCCGTCGCGGCACGCTGCATTGTGGAGAAGCCCTTTCGGCTGGGTGGCCGCCTCCTGCAGTGGCGGCAGGGCCCGCCGCCTCTTGGCGTGGCGGCAGGTGCCACGTGTCGCGTGCCGCACCTGCCGCCACGGCCCAGGGGGTCTTTTTTGTCAAATTTATCCACGGGTAGTCTTTTTGACAATTTCGTTGGCCAGGGGGTCCTTTTGGACAAAAAAACTCCTAGTTATATGCCGATTTTACAAAGTAATAGCACTGCTTACAGTGAGAACATGGCACTGGTATGAACGCGAAAATATACTCCATGCATGTAGTTAGGGAGAGAGTAGGCAATAAACAATATAGTGAATAGTGTTTTGTAGTACATGGAGACAACATTGCATGCAACATGAATAGTTTATTGTCTATGATGTGATCATAGCCTTAGGGCATCTCCAACATTTGTAAGATAGGTGTTGGTAAATTTGGACATAGTGATGATCTGGCATGTAATAAATGTGAAGAGAGAGCAAAGTTGTATGTAGATTAACTAACAACCGTTGCACAAGCTTCAAGGTGAAATAGAGAGTAATCCCATTTATTTTCTTACCATCTATTGGATAACTTAGATACAACCTATTGGAGTAGTTGTATGATAGCTTGTAGGTTGATGACATGGACATTTTACCAACAAGACTAACATACAACCTGTTGGAGATGCCCTTATTTAGCAATGTAGAGCTCATGATCTTCGTTAAATTATTAGCACCAATGCATAGCTATACCCACCATCTTACTAAACAGTTGGCGCAATGTAATATTTTATATCTGTCAGGACCCCGACTCAATGCCACATCGATCTAGCATGTAACACCTCATATCACTTTGCGGCCTCACGCACGGTATCCCCACGGGTGTCGCCTTACCTTTGCCCGGGACCGTTTGCGCCTTTTGGCACACGTATATGACAGAGTCACTAGCATCCATATGGTAAGGAGCCCGGGCTGACACGGCTAGTCGTAAACCCAAAGTGGCACAAACTTACAGGAACAGGCATCCATGACCCAGCATCGAATGTGTCGGTCATCAGCGAGTGAATCCAGGTTGTAGCACTGGGCTGACAGGACTCCGGTGAACCGGGCTATAGCAGGCTAACAGGACTCCGGTATTCATCGCGTGACTTTTCCCCGAAGGGACAGACACAGGAACGAAGAAGGACACATGCCGGCCAGCCTAAGTGTTCCAGAGCAGTAGCAAGCTACCAGGGCTCAGTGGAAGCACTAGGAGACATTTCCCGGTAAGAGAGACTACTAAGGATAAACAACTAGATAGTCAGATCCCACACATAGCAATACACATTACACATACGCATAACATGCAAGTATGTGCTTTACAACATGGCATCACAGCATAACTCAACAACTCAGATAGCTAAGGGCTCAGAAGAGCCATCATAGCATTTATTACAAACAGGGGTCACATGACCCAACATTCAGAGCAAACAAGCAACAAGCGGAAGCATTACATGTCTGAGTACAGACATCTACAAATGAAAAAGGCTGAAGAGTCTGACTATCTACAACATCTGATCAAGATCGTAGCTGAGGTACAAGCTACTCGTCGAAGTCCACAAGACACTAGTAAGACCGAAGTCTCCGCTGCAAAAACATAAATAAAGCAACATGAGTACAAAGGTACTCAGCAAGACTTACATCAGATCCTATCATACATGCATTTGTATCAAGAGGGTAATGTGGGGTTTAGTTGCAGCAAGCCAGCTTTGACTCTATGGCTAACCTATTCTACGACTACCAGAACTTCTTTGAGGTGATATGGCGCACACGAGTCCACTAATCACCATCCAATACACTACTATGGATTCATCCCCGTCTCCCTACGAGAAGGCCATCCATAGCACTCACACTTGTCTTGAGCATTTTATAGTATCCACTTCAAGTTGTCTATGTACCATGTAAGCATCCAAGAAGTCCATAACCGCGGACCCGGCTATTCGAATAGATCATGTTAACCCTGCAGCGGTGTACTTCTTCACACACGCTCTTGCCACTTACCGCCATGCACACGTCATGTATCTCGGCAACCTTCAAGCGGAAGCCTGGCAAGGGTGTCGGCCACGACCTGACTAACCACACAAGACTCTAGTCCAGGTTTATCGCCTATTCGGATTCCATCCGCAAGGAGATCCGGCCGGGGTGTCGCTCACGGCCCCAAACGATGTGAACAGGGTTCCCAAGCCCACCTCGCCGGATGGATCTACACTTGGTACACCGTGCCACTTGTGCCTAGTCTGTCCCAAGCCCACCTGGCCGGGTGCCACTTGGTAGACTACTAACACTACCTACAAACACCAGAAACTACTTGCGACTCCTGGACAGAGATCAAGTTGGTTAATAAGCCGAGAGGGCTTGGAGCACCCGGAGCCCAATGTGTGGTAGTATCGAGTCATTGGACAACATACATAGAAGTCAGTGCTTAAGGACGGTTCCAGTGAGACAACCCACCATTTACTCCTACATGGCCTCTCACCACTACCTTTATCAAATCGTGTTCACACACTTCACTATCAGCATCAGAACATATCATAACACTCCAATTCATTCCCAATGAATCAGACCTGACACAACTCTAAGCAATAGCAGGCATAGCATGGTAGGAACACAACATGGCTCAATCAACTCCTACACATGCTAGTGGGTTTCAACTATTTACTGTGGCAATGACAGGTCATGCAGAGAAATGGGTTCAACTAATGCAGCACAAAGTAGCAGATGAATCGTTGTTGTCCTAATGCAATAACTGAGAGCAAGAGCGAGAGAGTAGGATTTTATCGAAATGAACAAGGGGGTTTGCTTGCCTGGTAGATCAATAGAGGAGGCACTGCACCTCAGACAGGTACTCTGGAGCACTCTCCGGAGCAAGACCTATCAAGAAGGAACGGTGCCAATAATCAATACATAAGCATGTGCAACAATATGATGCATGAACATGGCATGAAGATGTGATGCTGTTTGAGCTAATGCAACTAGTATTCATTTGGTTTGAAGTCCATTTGAACCAAAGGTTGAAATGCATCTCCAAAATAAGCTCTTTATATAAGCCATTATAGTGTTTCACTTATACAGCATGTATAAGTTGGTTTGTCATGCATGAAACTAGTACAGATGGATAGATTACATTTTTCTGATAATTTTTCATATATAAATTATTTCAATCTGAGCTACGGTTGAATTTCTATGATTTTTTGAAGTTTAAAGCATTTTCTGGAATTTCCTGATTAATTTTAAAACCAGAAAATAAATAATTGCGTCAGCATGACGTCATGCCTGCGTCAGCAGGTCAACGGTGCTGACCAGGTCAAACCTGACGTGTGGGGTCCACACGTCAGTGATAGGGGTTAAACAGGGTTAGTTTAATCCTAACTAAAAGATTAGTGGCGCTGGGGCCCACTAGTCAGTGTCAGTGGTTAGTTAGGAGGTGATTAGCACTAAGCTAATCACCTGGCCGACGGGGCCCACCCGTCAGGCCGGCGAGGTCGTCGGCGGCGACCTCAGGACGCGGCGGCGTCCGCGTTGGGGGTCACGGGGGCGGCATCTGAGAGAACCGGGTCGTAGCCTGTGCTCTCCCGCTTCCAGGGAAGCAGACGGGAAGCCGCGGGGGCGCCGGAGCTCGCCGGAGCGGAGCTCGGGGCGGTGACCGGAGTTCGGTGGCTTGCGGCCGTGGCGTTGCGGTGCATGGCAGTGGATGCGGAGGGCTCCTATGGCCTCCTGGCGTCACCAGGAACACGGTGACGCGCGCGGGAGTGGCTGGCTCGGGCTCATGCCACCGTGGCGCCATGGCCGGCGGTGAGAAACTTGCGGGCGCGGTGGTTGAGCTAGCTAGACGGGGCAAACGAGCACGGGGAGGAGGAGGAAACAGGGGGGAAAGGAGAGGAGCTCACGGCGGAGTTGCTGAGCAGGCCAGTGGGCTCGGGGAGGCGCTGAAGACGGCGAATCGGAGTTGGCGGTCGGCAGCGTCCGAGGAGGAAGACGATGGCGACGGCAGCTCCACAGGGCGTCCAACGTCTTGTGGCTTGACGGGGAGGATGAGGGAGTCGTGGCGGAGCTTCTGCGCGTGTCGGAGAGGCGAGGGGGAGGCGGTGGCTACGACGATGATGATCTGCGGTGACGGTGGTGTTCGGACGTCGCGTGAGAAAGAGCGAGGGAGAGGAGGGGCACGGGGGAGAGTGATAGGGGGTCGGGGTGGCTGCGTGGCTTCGTCCGGGCATCTAGACGAGGAGGGGAGAGGGCAGGCAGGCAGGAAGACTGGTGGCGTGGCGCGGCGGTGCGCGCGCGCGTCGGCCACACGCCCTGTCCTCCTGGCGAGAGGTCAGGGACGACTGGCGTCGGCCAGCTGTCTTGGCTGGCCTGCTGGGACGCTGGGCTGCCAGGTAGCAGGCCCAGGTAAGTATCTCTTTTATTTCTGTTTTCTTTTCTATTGTTCTAACATTTGTTTTGATTTAATAAAATATTAAATCATTTTATTTACTTATGCCAATTTTTATAGAAGCTAGTTATATTATTCCAGAACTCCTTAATAAATGGCATAGTTTTTGGACAATATTATATATATAACAATATATATCCAAAGAAAATAATTATTGTATTAATTCCAACTGGCCAAAATAAATACTTGTGAGCTCCTAAAAATATTGGTTTGATTTTTATCTCTGCCCAATATTTTCAAAGAGCAGCATGAGCATTTTCTTGGACCTTTTGGAGCAATTTTTTTATTTGGGTCATTTCAAAAATGATTCTGAGGATTTCACCAATCCTCATTTCAAGTTGAAATGGAATTTAAGCATGATGCACAAAGGACTAGCTAGTCTAGGTCATACCAGCACTAGGGATGTGACAATATCGTATGCACAGATCCCTATACATGTTGTCCAAAGATCAAAAGCGTTGAGCATAGGTTCGGGTGAACATGGTCTAGAACAATATTTTTGTCTCTGAACACGCCACCTCTCCGCAATCAATGCCTCCATTAAACCCGTGTGGAAGCCGAGAAACCTACTCCGGCACAGGTCCGTTCACGAGCGGGCCTACATTAAACAGAACGCTGGACAAGCTTCTCCTGTCCGCCCACTATTTAAAGTAGGCCAGCCGCCGGGCAAGAATCGCACCACTCCGCCACTTCCCATCTCCTCCTTCCACCATTTTCTTCACCCTATCACAAAGAATCTACATACATGTTACCTATGACTAGGGTGAGAGAAATGATGAATGTGAATTATGTTCTTGCCTAGGCAACACATTTAGGGTCTGTGTTGGTTCCCTCCATTAAGAAGTTGGTTGTCTCAGGCAGCGCTCTCAGGCGCTTGATTTTGGAGGCCTAAGGCTGAGATTGCTACCTGGGCAGCTGGCCGCCTGTCAGGGCACCAACCAAACACCCCCTTAGGGCAATGTTTGGTTGGCCTCCACAGTTAGCCACCCTTGTGTGCCACAATAACGGAAAACCTTCTCAAGTTGCGTCTTCAAACCTCTTGTGTAAATAGCAGCCCGGCCCAGTGACAAGGAAACCTTCTCAAGTTGTGTCTTCAAACCCTTTGGAAAGAATGTATGGATAATTAACAAAACACTAAAGGCATAGAACATGAGATATGTAAACCGACAAAAAAAGAATTATCATATTAGCTCAACTAACAACTACTCCCTCTGTTAAGAAAGAGTTAATATCATCGGGAATCATAAAACTTGCACTGGATGTTCAGTTTGGTGCTAAATAATATCAAGTTTCCTCTCTTTATGTTGAAAGTTTTGAAGTTATGCTTGTTTTGCCCTCCTATGCTAGTTGATTCTTGTTACCATAAGTTGTTTGCTCACAAAATCCCTATGCATAGGAAGTGGGTTGGGCTTAAATGTGCTAGTCATATGCTTCATGATGCTCTCTTTGTGTTCCAATTCTTCTTTTATGTGAGCATCATTGAAATCTTCATGCCTAGCTAAAAGGCATTAAAGAAAAGCACTTGTTGGGAGAAAACCCAAATATTTACCCCTACTATTTTTATGTGTTCGCATGATTATTCTACTGGACTAATCATGTTTTATTTCTTTTGTTTCAATAAAGTGCCAAGTAAAGCCTTTGAGATAGTGTGGATGATAGTTGACTTGAATTTGTGCAAAAACAGAAACTTTTACGCTCATTCCAGGAATTTTGAAAATTCACTGGAACTTGATTTTGATTTGAATTTTTGATGGGTGATATATATACAAATTCTCTATGTTTTCCTAATTTTTTAGAATGTTTTGAGTAGCAGAAGTATGGTTGGAGTACAGATTACTATAGACTGTTCTGTTTTTGACGGATTCTGTTTTCATCCCATAGTTTGCTTGTTTTCTAGTTTCTATAGCTTATATTGCTCAATATAAATTTTGCAAATGATATTCTACAGTAGGAATTGTGTGGAAACAATTATGAATCTTGTCCTTGACACTACCAAAGTGAAATGGTTTGCTCTTTATCATACTAACCTATCTCACGAAGTTCCGTTAAGTCTTATGTGTTTGAGGTTTCCAAGTTTTGGGTGAGATTTTGATATGAGGAGAATAAGGAGTGACAAGACCCTAAGCTTGGGGATGCCCAAGGCACCCCAAGGTAATATTCAAGAAATATCCAAGCAACTAAGCTTGGGGATGCCCCGGAAGGCATCCCCTCTTTCGTCTTCAACATTATCGGTAACCTGACTTGGAGCTATATTTTCATTTGTCACATGAGATGAGTTTTACTTGTAGCATCATTTTATTTTGTTAGGATTTGCTTGCGGTTATTTAGAATAATGTTTTGCATCTTTATTTTCAATAAAAATGTTAAGGATAGTCTTTACCATGCTTATTTTGCAAGTATACATGTTGTTGTTTCAAAACAGAAAGTTTATCGCTATTGCAAAAATTCCCTAGAAATTTAGAATGTGATAAAATGTTGAAACTTTTTGCATACTAAGATCCGAAAAATTTCTACGGTGTGGTAAATTTTCAGAATTTTTGGAGTTAGGTAAGTATGATGAATCCTGCATTCTTTACAAACTGTACTGTTTTGGAAGATTGCTGTTTTGTTTGCATTGTTTGCAAATGTTTGCTTGTTTAGTGATTCTATTCGAGAATATGAGTATTAAATATGCAGAGGCATTTAGTATGCAATTTTGAAGAATAATTTTAGTGATTTGCTACAGTAGAGAATGATAAGGTTTTTGCATTTGATTTATACTAACTTATCTCACGAGTTCTTGTTGAGTTTTGTGTGGATGAAGTTTTTGAGATTTAGGAAAACCGTGATATGGGAGGAATGAAGAAGACACAAGAGCTCAAGCTTGAGGATGCCCAAGGCATTCCTAGTTAATATTCTAATAAGTCTCAAGCATCTAAGCTTGGGGATGCCCCGGTAGGCATCCCACCTTTCTTCTTCAATGATTATCGGTTAGTATCGGTTGAGCCTAAGTTTTTCCTTCTTCACATGATGTGTGCTATTCTTAGAATGTCATTTTATTTTGTTTTTTCTTGCAGTTTTAATAAATTACTTAGACCTGAAAGTTTTTAAATAAGAGAGTCCTCACATAGCTACCTATTTACTTAACTACTCGCTTGATCTTCACTTATATCTTTTTGGAGTAGTTTGTAATTTTCTCTAGTGCTTCACTTATATCTTTTTGAGCATGGTGTGCTTTGGTATTTTTGAAGAAATTCTCTCTTGCTTAACTTAAATTAATTTGAGAGAAAGAAATATTACGCTCATGATCTTCACTTATATTTGTTTGAGCTTATCAAAAGAAACATATGAAAATTAGTTCCAAAGTGATAGACATCCAAGAAGGATATAATAAAAACTTTCATGAAGATCATTGGACAAAATAAACTTGATTCCTTGTAATAGTTTTGAGATATGATGATGTGATATGTGAGTCATGTTGATGAGTAATTGTGCTTTAGTAAGAATATTGGTGTTAAGGTTTGTGATTCCCTACGCGAGCACGAAAGTCAATAGTCATGCAATGAAATTATATCCGACTTGCGGTGCATTATTCGGTGTTAATTATGCTTAATGCTCGCTTATGAGATTATTCGTTTCTTGGTTGGTCACTTCTCAACCTTTTGCTAGCCTTCCTTTTGCACTAAGTATGATCACTAGTTGTGCATCCAAAATCTTTTAAACCACTTTTGCCACATGAGTCCACTATATCTACCTATATGCGGTATTCTTTTGCAGTTCTAAGCAAATTTGTATGTGCCATCTCTAATTTTCAAAATAAAATTCTCTTTTGTGTGCTCGTACCGGTCGCGTGGCGGTGAGGTCCTTCCAATATTTTCCATGCTAGATGTGTTATTCTCACGATGAGTGTTTATTCACTTGTCATTGCACGAGAGTAAGGCAAAGGTATTAGGGATGCCCAGTCCCGAAATGAAAATGAATTTACTTTATGTTGTCAAATAATAAATTCCTTGGAAAGTGTTGGTATGGAGGGCAACCGTGGATTCGACTAGCCATGGAAAGTGAAAGTATGGTGGAAAAAGGAACAAACTTTATTTTCTGTTTGCGAACCGCATATGAAATATCAAGCATGGAAAGTGTTGGGATGTAACACCCCAAAAGTTTGACCTTGATTTATTAATTAAAATTTTGCCAGGAAATTAAATTTTATTTTCTGGTTTTATCATTTAATTTCAGATCACTCTGTCCCTCTGAATTTTTTGAGTTTTTCCTTCTAGGTGGAAACCTTTCAAAAATATTATTAGACTTGTATATCTTCCCAAGACCATTTCTTTTTATCAGTGGAATTATTTCTACAATTATTTTTCCTAAGATTTATTTCTTTAAAAATGATTTTTCATTAGTTTTAGAGTTCAATTTGCACTACAACCCTTGCAAATACTTCTTTAAAAGTTCCACCAAAATTTGGGGATGTCATGTGATGTTCCCACATCACTTTTATGCAAAAATGTCTTTTAGTCATTTGGAGATTTTGAGCCCTACCTCAAGTTTTCAAATCTGGTCCAGTTTGTAATTTGCACTACAACCTATTTAAATATTTCTTTAAAACTTCCACCAAAATTGGGGGATGTTAGTAGTAGTGTATAATTCAACTTTATGCAAAAACCCATTGGTGTTCTTTGAAAAATTTGAGCAAATCATCCTCATCTTCATTCTGGTCCAGTTTGGTGTTTTGTACTACAGCTATGTTTTATCTTTCCCTATTACCCTTGATTTTCTCCTGCTTATAGACCAACCTACCAAACCATTAAGTCCAGGAGATTGGACCCATTGGAGTATTTTTGGTCCGTGCAATAATGCCCTTTATTTTCTGTCCAGATTTGGTTTTCTCAAAAACTTGCACTAGGGAGTTTCTGTTTTTGTCAAACCAACCTTGCCACCCACTTTATCATCTAAAGAGACTCTGATCTGGAGTTTTTGGCCACCCAAAGAAATGCCTAGATGCCCATGGCATTCTGTCGAGCACCTTGTGTGCATGGCCGGTATTGGCATAGTTTTTAGTTTACATTGTAGACATGATCCCCTGACCCAGCAGCCATGTCCACTAATCTCCTAGCTACCTCTAACCTAGACCTGTTAACTACCAGCCTCATTCAAGCCCTCTAGAACGCGTTGGCATTTCGTCGAGCACATGGCGTGCGTGCTCTAGGCGCGCCCAGAGCGCACGTTTTGCACGAGCGCGCAACCGAGCCGCCGCTTTGTGCCCCTGGCCTTTGCTCGCCCGCAGGGCCACGCTCCGTTCTCGTCCGCTCGCCAGAACCCTCCAAGCCGCCCCTGGCGCCCTACAGCGCCGCCGTCAGAGCCCTCTTGGCGGCACGCCGGCGTCCGAAGCACGCTCCTGCCATGTATAGCGCCGCCTGAGCCACAGCCGCGCGCCAGCTCGCCCCTGAACAGCTCGAACTCATCCACGAGCCCATTCGCTAGTGCCCGTCACCTCCATGTCGCCCTGCTAGCAACAAAACGGCAGTTCGCTAGTGTTCGTATCTGCAGCCGCGGGAACCGACCTCGACCACCTATAAAAGGAGCCCCCGAGCTCAACCAAACCCTCAGACGACCTCGGGCCATCCCTCTAGAGCCCCCACAGCCAGCAATCAACGAAGGGAGGCCTTCCACCTTTTCTCCGGTCAGTTCGGCCGCCGCCACACTCCGGTCCCGTCCGTCACGAGCAGGGCCTCCCTAGTCCTTCCAGCGCCACCGTCCGACTCCCCTCGACCATGCGGAGCCACCCAACACCTCAGCCCCGATCGGGAGCCACCATAGCCCAAGACCCAATTACTCCCGAAACCACCGTCCGCCACAGAGCTCACTGCGGCGACCCCCTCCACCCCCGCCAGCCTATCGACCACTAGGAGGACCGCCCTAGACTAGCGGATCCATCCCCGCCCTCAGAATCCCGCGAGGAGCCGCCGTTCGTCGACCGCGATCGCCGGAGCCCCGCCACCACTCGACCAGAGGAGAAGGAGGCACGGGCGACTGGTCAAACCTGACCAGTGGGCCCAAGGGACCCACTGTCAGTGACCGACGAGTCGATCCACACTGTCTTAAGTGGAAACGTATTCCACCGAATATGCCTTCGCTAGGAAAGCGTAAGTCCCCGAACCATTTTTCTTTTTCTGCTTTTTTTATTATTAAAAACAGAATTTTGACTAAACTTTGACTGGCTATAACTTTTTAAATATAAGTCCAATTGTTTTGATTCTTTTTCTTTTATTTCTCAAATTTTGTCTAGTTTATTTTCATCTTTATTTGAAAATTTTATAGACAACTTTTTTGTACTGTTTTGAAACTATGTGTTAATTTAAATTTTCTTAAAAATAGGATTTTTGAAGAAGGAAGCAACTTTCAAAAAAGTGCATCCCACTTACATACTCTTGAAGGCAAGCATTCTGAACCCCAGTATAATATTTGTTGTGCATCATTTGATGCAAATACGACACCACCTTGACATGAAGTATTCGATATTTTATGTGGTGTTATGATCACATTCATGAGTGCATAATGATAATTCCTTGCTGTTGGAATTTTATATGCTTCTGATAGTAATCACCCTCGTATGCCTTTCATGCCTATCGGGAGGAATTCGGGAAAGTCTCTGTCTTGGGTAGACACGAGCTTGTCTCTAGTTCTTCGTCGAGACGGTTATGTCCGGTAAGGCATGGTAAGGTATGATGAGTGGTGATTCTGTCTGATTGGTGTGAAATATATTTCTTATGCTTATCATGCAGGAAATGTCTTAACCTCCTGAGTCGACCATAGATCGAGTCTTGTTCCAGTAACCCCCATACTTGTCCTGAGCTTTGAGATCTCGCGAGTGCTTTCTGCAAGTCTGAGCGCCCGCGTCGATGTTTGGTATTGACTCAGTCGCCTTGATCCATTCAGTGGACATTCGAGTGAACTATTGATCTTATGTCCCGAGTGTCGCGTTGGAGCGCAGGATCCTGGGCGCGATTGCCTGCAGTGTATCCCGGATTCCGTGGGATACAAAATTTTGGGGAAGCACGCCAGACGGGGAGTGCCGAAGTGGGCGAGCGGATAAACAGTGATTCCTCGATTCCCGTGCCACCTTTTTCGCCACATACGTTGCACGCGACTATTGCGGGATTTGACGGGATCGCCTGGTCCCACGCGTCAGTCACTCGGAAACAATCTCTTATAAGGTGGCCTGACCGAGGTGTCTGTACCGTGCACATCTTCTCTTCCTTCTTCTTTCTCCGCTTCTCCGCCGCACCTTACTCTTCCGCTTCGACGCCGCTGCTCCGTCGCCATGGTGAAGGACAAGACGGCGGTGCTAAAGCGCGCAAAGAAGATGAAGGAGGTGGCGAAGGGAAGGAAGCAGCAGCGTGGGTCGTTGTCGCGTGCGAGGCTGCCACCGGGCTGGATCCAGGGCGATTGGATCTAGTCTTCGATTCGGCAGGCAGACCTGGACGAGATGGCAGAGTCGGGGTTAATCGCCAAGGGAGCAGCAAGGCTACCGGAGGGGGAGATGAGTTCTCAGCCTCAACCGGGTGAGTGCATTCTGCTCGCCACCCACGTCGACCGCGGCTTCTCGCTCCCCCCGCGCCCTTTCTTCCGGGGGTTTCTGAACTTTTTTGGTGCTCAACTCCACCATTTCTCCCCCAATACCATCACGTATTTAGCTGCTTTCGTGTCGATGTGCGAGAATTTCTTGGGGTGTCGACCGCACTGGGGTCTTTTCAAGCACATCTTCACCATCCGCTCCCAATCGGTAAAAAAGGCGAAGTCAAGTGACTCGAAAACCCATGTCATCCAGATGTGCGGGGGTTTAGGTATCCAAAAGAGGAAAGGGAGTGCTTTTCCTGCTATGACTCTTCCTGATTTCGTTAGAGGCCGGCAATCGACTTTGTTCTATTGCCAGGATGTCACGGCTCCAGGTCAGTCGACCGGCCTCCCCCACTTCTCGTTTGACCGAGTCCAGACTCCTGCTCCGCTGAAAGTGACGACTGGCGAGACCATGGAGACGAAGATGTTGGTGGATAGGGTGGTTCAGCTAATCAATGATGGTGTTACGGGTCTGGATCTGTTGGAGGTGTTCCTCAGTCGACGCATCCAGCCTCTCCAGACCCATGATCACCCGATGTGGCTGTATTACGGACCGAACGACACCGCTCGGGTCCATCCAGAAGAAGTACCGTCTGCAACAGTAGCATTGTGGTTGAGGAGCATCACAGGCAATCAGGACAATCCCAGAGGATCTAGGTGAGTTGTTCCCTTTAGCAGCGAAAACCCACCCGACAAGGTACGCTTTTTGCTCTGACTGCTTCTCATTCATGTTCCGACTACACTTGAGATTGACCGACTCTCGTTCGACCAATTTGTTCCGCAGGTGTTCACTGAGATGCATTCGATGCCCAATGGCGAGCAGGCTTTGGAGCAGGCCCAGGAGGGGGAGGACAGCGCGGAAGATAGTGACGAGTGGGACTCTCAGGAAGACGAGGAGGAGGAGGAGGAGAGCGAGGAATCGGACGAGGAGGAGGAAGTCGACTCGCCGCCACGCTCCGAACGTCGATCCAAACAGCAGCATGACCCGGCCGGCGGGCGCGGGAAAGGTGTGGATCCGAGTGCCAATACTCAGAAGTGCACTCGGACATCGACTCCGGAGCCGACGGACAAGGTGGACAAGCAACCTAAAGTTGCTCGCTCGAAGGCTCAGAAGACACTGCCGCGCATCAAGATGGACGTCCCCATTACCTCAGGGTGGGTATCTTGTTTGTGTTTTCATAAGTCGATTGAAGATTTTCTTGATCTGACTGACCAATCCTTGTGTCTTTCTAGCCCCACCTCTGCTGCCACTGACATGGACGTCGACAAGGCACCAGGAGACGAAGAGGCCACCTCACGAGCTGGTAAGTTCGTTTGATAGAGTTCTGTTTAATCGAGTGGATGGCCAATTGACTGAAAACTTGACATTTCTCTTCTTATGTAGCTCCACAAGATATCGTTGTGCTTCCTGATGACGACGAAGAAGAAGTGTCTCTACAGGAGAGGAGGAAGAAGAGTGGAAGCTCAAGCAAGAGGAAGCTTGAAGTCCAGGTCCCTCAGTCGACACCAGCGCCTGAAGCGATAGTCCGGACCAACGTCACATTTGCTAACCCGTTGACGACTAATCGTCCGTCAGGGTCGACTGCACAGACACCTGCTGCACCGGTGCAGCTCCACTCATCTGACCCGGTAGCTACTTCGACCCCTCTGGAGCCATCTCTCTTTGCTACATATCAAACTCCAGATGACTTGCCAGGTGCTGCCAGGGAAGCTCTTCGCCAGGCAAAGCTTGTCATGGAGCAGGTGAAAGTGATGCATGAAGCCAGTCAGATAGCTTACAATGCCAGCACTACTCTTCAGAGTAATGTTCAGGTCAGCAAAATTCCGATTGAAATTTTTGAATGTCGCTTTATATCTGATCACCCACTGGGTGTTCCTTTGTTTAGAACTCAAGAAATCTTCAATTCTGCACTTTTCGAATCAGTGGGGGCACGTCGAGTGCACCCACTGGGTGTTCCTTCGTTTAGAACTCAAGAAATCTTCAATTCTGCACTTTTCAAATCAGTGGGGGCACGTCGAGTGCACCCACTGGGTGTAGTCCCCGAGACCACGGTCGGCTGCTGGCAGTCGATCGAGGTCTAATGATGTGTCTCTCTTTCTTTCTTTTTTTACTCATGCTGAGTATTGATCTGATCCAGTGGGGGCACGCTAAGTGCATCCACTGGGTGTAGTCCCCGAGACTACTGTTGAATATTTGATTCGGCAGTAGTCTTAGAGTAATTCTTTGCTTTCACTCGGCGCTTCGATCTATCGACTGACATGTCTGTCTTTCTGGCTGCAGAGGTCTTGCGATCTTGGAGCTCGGCTCACCGAGTTAAAGAAGAAGCATATCAGCGTTGAACTTGACCTTGAACTTGCGAAGAAAAATCTAAAGACTGCCCAACAAGAAACGGCCATCATGGGAGGTAATCACTCGACCATCCTGTCTATTTTGTAGCTTCATGCTTCATTTGAGCTTTTTCCTTCAGTCTCTTTGAACTGAGTGATTTCACACGAGCAGATGTGCGTACTGAAAATCGTCAACTTCAGTCTCGTCTGAAGAGTCTTGTTTCTTTAGAGAGGATGAAGGAGGCTTTGGAGCAGAAGGATCTGGATCTGGCAGCCTCTCAGAAGGAGGCACGCGAGAATACGAAGCTTGCGAACCAAAAGCTGGCTTCGGTCAGCAAATTGGAGGAGGAGAACGCGAAGCTGAAGGCTGCCATCTCAGACGCCAATCGGGAAGTCGAGCAACTGAAGAAGGACAAGGAAAATCTGACCACTGAAGTTGGCGGCCTTAAGACCAAGACCGACAAGCTAGGGTCCTATCTGGAGCAAATCGCCACCAATCTTGTTCTGAAGCTTGAAGGTATGATCAGTCGACTCATCACTTTGTTGCCGATTGAACTTTATTATCTCGTCATCGATTCATCACTTTTTGCAATGGGACAGAACTGTGTTAGGACTTTGAGGCTGAAACTAGGCGGGTCGAGACAGGTCTCGACCCCATCAACTGTCCCATGAAAGATGAAGTTGCGATCAACTTGCTTCGACTGGAATCACGCTTGGACGGTCTAGTCGACTATCTGGCTCGGGTGAAGGCGGCAATGGCCCGAGTGGATGCCGAGATCTGGCCTCGGGAGGAAATGTCTCAAGACCTCGAGTCCTTGATGACTCGGTTAAACCAGATTCCAGGTCGAGTGCAAGAGTGGAAGAAATCTTTTGCCCGCTGTGGTGCTGATGTCGCTTTGTCCCTGGTCCGAGTGCACTGCAAGGAGGCTAAGGAAGACAAGCTGGCAGCTCTCAAAGTGGCAAACACTAAGAAGCACTCCTTCCAGGACTTCATGGAAACTTTCCTCGAGGCAGCCACTCGCATCGCCAACAGCATCGACCTCGACAGCTTCTGCAACTTGGCCGGTCCTTCTCCCGCCGAGTGATAAAAAGCATTATGCTATCGCTTTTATTTGCCTCGGAATGCCGAGTGAATTTGTAACCATTAAAACTCCTTCGGGCCTGATGCCCGAGCACTTTATCCTGTGGTTAAGAAACTTTGGATTTTTCATCTCATATATTGCGTCTGTCTTCGAACGAAAATCTTTTTCCCTCGAATTGTTGTCTGTTTGCTTGATGCAGCTTCTGGAGAAGGATGGCCAGTTGACTAATCGGGCGGGCCTCGAGCAACCTTGATCAGCTCATCAGCGAGGCGTTCAGCGATGGAGTTGGCGTTCCAGTCGACTGATCGAGTGATCTCCGAGTAGCATAGATCAGCTCTTCAGCAAGGCACTTAGCAATGGTCTTGACGTTCCAGTCGGCCAATCGGGTGATCCTTGAGTAGCATTGATCAGCTCATCAGGAAGGCACTCAGCAATGGTCTTGACGTTCCAGTCGGCCGATCGGGTGATCCTTGAGTAGCATTGATCAGCTCATCAGCAAGGCACTCAGCAATGGTCTTGATGTTCCCGTCAACCGATTGGGTGATCCTTGAGCAGCATTGATCAACTCATCAGCAAGGCACTCAACAATGGTCTTGACGTTCCTGTCAACCACCCAGTAAGGTTTTTCAAACTTAGGCTAGTACGGGACCGCGGCTAAGCCTCCGAGTGGGAGGGTTGCTCTCCATTCGGTAGGATTTTTCAAACTTAGGCGAGTACGAGACTGCAGCTAAGCCCCCCGAGTGGGAGGTTTGCTCACCACTCGGTAGGATTTTTCAAACTTAGGCTAGTACGGGACTACAGCTAAGCCCCCGAGTGGGAGGTTTGCTCTCCACTCGGTAGGATTTTTCAAACTTAGGCGAGTATGGGATTGCAGCTAAGCCCCCGAGTGGGAGGTTTGCTTTCCACTCGGTAGGATTTTTCAAACTTAGGCGAGTACGAGACTGCAGCTAAGCCCCCGACTGGGAGGTTTGCTCACCACTCGGTAGGATGTTTATCACTTAGGCGAGTACTGGGCTGTAGCTAAGCCCCCGAGTGAGAGGCAGACTCATCACTCGGTAGGATTTTTATCACTTAGGCGAGCACTGGGCTGCAGCTAAGCCCCCGAGTGAGAGACAGACTCATCACTCGGTAGGATTTTTATCACTTAGGCGAGCACTGGGCAGCACCTAAGCCCCCGAGTGAGAGGCAGACTCATCACTCGGTAGGATTTTTATCACTTAGGCGAGCACGGGGCTGCAGCTAAGCCCCCGAGTGAGAGGCAGACTCATCACTCCGTAGGATTTTTATCACTTAGGCGAGCACTGGGCTACAGCTAAGCCCCCGAGTGAGAGGCAGACTCATCACTCGGTAGGATTTTTATCACTTAGGCGAGCACTGGGCTGCAGCTAAGCCCCCGAGTGAGAGGCAGACTCATCACTCGGTAGGATTTTTATCACTTAGGCGAGCACGGGGCTGCAGCTAAGCCCCCGAGTGAGAGGCAGACTCATCACTCAGTAGGATTTTTATCACTTCATCTTAGGCGAAATAGATTTGCAGCTAAGGTAATTCGTACAAAAGAAATAAACAACAATCATTTGGAAGAAGTAAATTATGTCTTTTGATAGTCAAAAGTAAAAGGTAATTCTTATTCATCTCATCATTCTAAATATTTAAGAATAGAAAGGGCGGAGTAGATCCGCATTCCAGGCACGCGGCTCATCTTTATTATGTTCAACGTTGAAGAGATGGTATGCTCCGTTGTGGAGCACCTTGGTGATGACGAAAGGGCCTTCCCAAGCAGGAGCAAGCTTGTGAGGTCTTTGCTGGTCCATCGGAAGAACTAGGTCTCCTTCTTGAAATGCTCGACCCTTCATGTTTCTTCCGTGAAATCTACGCAAGTCTTGCTGATAAATGGTCGACCGGATCAAGGCCATCTCTCTTTCTTCTTCCAAGAGGTCGACTGCATCTTGCCGAGCTTGTTCTGCTTGTTCTTCTGAGAAGAGTTCGACTTGAGGTGCATTGTGGAGCAAATCACTGGGGAGCACGGCTTCAGCTCCATAGACTAAGAAGAATGGAGTCCTTCCAGTCGACCGGTTAGGGGTTGTCTTCAACCCCCACAACATGGATGGGAGCTCGTCAACCTAGGCTCCTGCTGCATGTTTTAGGTCACGCATCAACCGAGGCTTCAATCCTTTGAGAATCAATCCATTTGCCCGCTCGGCCTGCCCATTCGACTGAGGATGAGCGACCGAAGCGTAGTCGACTCTCGTGCCTTGGGAGGCACAAAAGGCTTTGAATTCTTCAGAATCGAAGTTCGAGCCGTTATCTGTGATGATGCTGTGAGGAACACCATATCTGAATATAAGCTCCCTGATGAAACTCACAGTTGTGCTTGCTTCAAGTCTTTTGATGGGCTTGGCTTCGATCCACTTGGTGAACTTGTCGACTACTACCAGCACATGAGTAAATCCACTCCAGCCTGTCCTCAAAGGTCCAACCATGTCCAGTCCCCAGACGGTGAAAGGCCAGCCGAGTGGAATTGTTTTTAGAGCCGACGCAGGTTTATGAGACATGTTGGAGTAAAACTGGCAACCTTCACACTTGTCCACTATTTCCTTAGCCATCTCGTTGGCCCACGGCCAGTAAAATCCGGCTCGGTATGCTTTGGCAACAATGGTCAAAGAGGACGCATGGTGATCACAGGTCCCCGAGTGAATATCATTGAGGATCACTCGACCTTCCTCTGGCGTGATACACTTCTGGCAAACTCCAGTTGCACTTTCTCTGAACAACTGTCCCTTTATCATAGTAAAGGCCTTAGATTGCCGGACGACCTGTCGAGCCTCTTCTTTGTCTTCTCGAAGTTCTTTCCTAAGAATGTATGCGATGTACGGCACTGTCCAGTCGAGAGTGATGACCAGGATCTCCATGACTAAGTCGACCACGGCTGGGATGTCGACTTCAGTCGGATCTGTAGAACTCTTGGGCTGTGGCGATTCTTCTGTGAAGGGATCCTCCTGAACGGAAGGTGAATGAATATGTTCCAGAAACACATTGTGGGGGATGGCCTCTCTATTGGAACCTATCTTCGCCAACTCATCTGCAGCTTGATTTGTCAATCGAGGCACATGGTGAAGTTCCAACCCCTCAAACTTATTTTCCAGCTTCCTGACAGTGTTGCAGTAACCAGTCATGGCTGGACTTCTGACATCCCATTCCTTCATCACCTGGTTAACCACCAAATCTGAATCGCCATACACCATGAGGCGACGGACGCCGATTGAGATGGCCATACGCAACCCATATAGAAGTGCTTTGTATTCTGCTTCATTATTGGAGGAATCAAAGTGAATCTGGAGAATGTAATTGAGCTTGTCTCCACGGGGGGACACCAATACTACTCCAGCACCTGACCCGCTTAGCATCTTGGAACCATCGAAGAACTTAGTCCAATGTTCCGAGTGAACTTGAGTCGGTAGTTGCTGTTCAATCCACTCGGCAAGGAAATCCGCGATTGCTTGGGACTTGATAGCTTTCTTGGCCTCAAACTTGATGTCCAGTGGAAGGAGTTCAATCGCCCATTTTGCTACTCGACCAATTGCATCTCTGTTATTCAGGATCTCGGACAACGGTGCATCGCTGACGACTGTAATAGAGTGATCAGAGAAGTAATGTGCAACCTTCTTCATGGTCATGTAAATTACATAGACAAGCTTCTGATAATGAGGATAGTGCTGCTTGGAAGGAGTCAAAACTTCAGAGAGATAATAAACTGGGCGTTGAACCTTGTACGCTTATCCTTGCTCTTCTCGCTCGACCGTGAGTACTCTACTGACAACTTGTCTAGTGGCTACAATGTAAAGCAGTAAATGCTCTTTGCTGATTGGTGCAGCGAGCACCGGTTGGGTGGAAAGCAGGGTTTTGAGCTCTGCAAACGCTGCATCAGCTTCTTCAGACCACTCGAACTTATCCGATTTCTTCATCAATCGGTAAAGAGGCAAGGCCTTTTCACCGAGACAATAGATGAATCGACTCAAGGCGGCAAAACAACCAGTCAGCTTCTGAACATCATGCACTCGCACGGGGCGTTTCATTCGGAGGATGGTATCAACTTTTTTTGGATTGGCGTCGATCCCTCGTTCGGAAACAAGAAAACCGAGCAGCTTTCCTCCTGGAACTCCGAATGTGCACTTTGACGGGTTAAGCTTGATATCGTACCTTCTTAGGTTGGCAAAGGTTTCTGCGAGATCAGTCAATAGGTAGGAACCTTTGCGAGACTTGATCATGATGTCATCCATGTATGCCTCCACATTCCGATTGATTTGGGTGAGCAGGCACTTCTGGATCGTTCTCATGAACGTGGCTCCGGCGTTTTTAAGAACGAATGGCATGGTGACATAGCAAAAGCACCCGAATGGGGTGATGAAGGCTGTTTTTATTTTATTGGGACCATATAGTCGGATCTGATGATACCCGGAATAAGCATCTAAAAAATACAAGTGCTCACACCCCGCAGTCGAGTCAACAATCTGATCGATACAGGGGAGAGGGAAGTGATCTTTCGGGCAGGCCTAATTGATATGCTTGAAATCAATGCACATGCGATGTGAATCGCCCTTCTTGGGGACCATGACGACATTGGCAAGCCACTTAGAGTGGTAGATTTCACGGATGAACTCTGCTGCCAACAGTCGAGCCACTTCTTCACCGATTGCTTTTCTCTTCTGAACGGCGGACCACCGAAGGTGCTCTTTGACGGGTTTTTCCTTGGGATCAACACGCAAATAGTGCTCAGCCAGTCCTCTGGATACACCTGGCATGTCAGAGGGTTTCCATGCGAAGATGTCCCAGTTCTCACGGAGGAACTGGATGAGCGCTTCTTCCTATTTGCTGTCGAGCGTCATTGATATATGAGTCGGTGCAGCATTGGGATCAGTCGGGTGAATATGAATCAGCTTTGTTTCACCGCTCGACTGAAACGCAGAGTCTGTCGCAGGCTTCTTGGCTTGGAGCAAATCACTCGGATCCGCACTCTTCTGATACTCTTGGAATTCAACCGCCACCATCTGTGCATCGGCGATTTTGGAACCTTTCTGGAAACATTCTTCTGCTTTCTGCCGATTGCCAGTGACCGTGATCACACCTTTGGGACCAGGCATCTTCAGCTTGAGGTACACATAACACGGTTGAGACATGAAACGCACGTACGCCGGTCTCCCCAGGATGGTGTGATAAGTACTCTAGAAACCCACGACTTCAAATGTCAACTTTTCTTTTCGGTAATGCTTGGAATCACCGAAAACCACATCGAGAGTGATCTGGCCGAGTGACTCGGCCTTCTTTCCGGGAATAATGCCGTGAAAGCTCATGTTGCTCGCGCTAAGCTTGGACATCGGGATGCCCATCCCCTTCAAGGTTTCAGCATACAGGATATTCAGGCCGCTACCTCCATCCATCAGCACTTTAGTCAATCGAGTGCCGCCAACCACAGGGTTGACCACCAGCGCTTGCCTCCCAGGGGTGACTACGCGAGCAGGATGGTCTGACTGGTCAAATGTGATGGCTGTCTGAGACCATTTCAGGTGCGTGGTCGTCGTTGCCGGAGCAACCATATTCACTTCTCTATTGATGACCTTCAATCGACTCTTGCTCTCAACATCAGCAAAAATCATGAGGGTGGAATTGACCTTGGGGTAACCATCATCTTCTTCTTCCTCCTCATCTCTGTTCGACTCCTTGTCCTTCTCATTGGGCTGTTTCTCCCGGAACTATTGGATCAGGAGTCGACATTGTCGAGTGGTATGCTTTGGGTAAATCAGATTACCTTCCTCATCTTTCTTCGTGTGGATGTGGCACGGCAAGTCTAGCGCATCATTTCTTGCTTGATCTTTCAACTTCTTAGGAGGCCAGGGCCCCTTAGGTTTTCCCTTAAACTTTCCTTGAGCCACTGCAGCGATCTCCCCAGCTGCTGCTGGCTCAGCTTTACACTTTTGCTTCCGACTGGAACCACCTCCACCGGCATCTTGGCCGACTAGTTTACTCTTCCCGCTTTGGAGTCGATCCTCTTCTTCTCCGTTAGCATACTGGGTGGCTATCTCCATCATCCGGGTCTGAGTCATATCTCCAATCCGACCGAACTTCAGAACCAACTCTCGATACTTGACGCCTTCCTTGAAAGCACACACCGCCTGATGCTCTGATACATTCTCCACGGTGTGATGCAAAGTTGTCCACCTCTGAATGAATTCCCTCAAAGTTTCATTCGGCTTCTGCACACAATGCTGCAACTCGGGAAGCCCTGCTGGCCGCTTGCACGTGCCCTCAAAGGTTTGTACGAACACTCGAGATAGCTCTTCCCAGCTGTGTATACTATCTGGGGCCAACTGAGTTAACCACATTCGGGCTGACCCTTCCAACATTAGTGGGAGATGCTTCATTGCTATTTCATCATTTCCGCCTCCAATCTAGACAGCCACTGGGTAATCTTCAAGCCAAGTTTCAGGCTTGGACTCCCCAGTGAACTTACTGACTCATGTTGCCAATCTGAAGTTTGGAGGAATCACCGCTGCTCTGATCGCTCTGCCAAAACACTCTGGGCCTGAAACATGTAATCTGCTGCCACTCGGACGATCTCTGCCCAGATCTTCTCTGTGTGCTCTATTCCGGTCGACCAGGCCTTGAATGAGAATGGATCTTGCATCGAAGCCGGGTTCTCTTGGGTCGACTGGAACTCTGCGATCATCCCTGTGATGGCGTCTGTCATTGTTCTGCCGAGGCACGTATGAAGCACTCCTCGAAGGAGGCGTTGGCACTCGATGACGATTGTCGCAGTCGAACTGACGATCGTACTGCTCACGACCTTCACGCCGCGGAGGCGATCTTGGCTATGGGCCGACTGAACTATATCTTCCACCACGGATCTGTTGTGTATCCTATTCCGTGACTGAGACACCGCAGAACTCTGCTCTCCTGCCACTTGGGCCGCATCAGTGAAGTTTTAAATCAGAGTACGGTATACCTTAGGTGGAGATGGGAAAAGCTATCGTCGATTGGAATCAGGAACTCGATCTCGGGCTCGCTCATCGAGAGCGCGCTGCAGGTTCTCCAGTCGAGTGCGCTCAGCCAAGTTAGCCAAGCGTGCCTCCTCCAAGGCGCGAGCCTCGGGAGTTTCGCCATTGATGGGCATGTGAAGTGCGTCAATGTTGCGACGACGAAGATCCTCTCTTTGCTGCAAAGAGAGAGGTTTGGGACAGTACTCCTCCTGGACACGTGATGGATCGCCGCCAGCTCCTTCGCCGTCCTCACAGAGAAAGCCGGGCGGGCTACGCGGACCATCAACCATCAGGACTCGGCTGCAAGATCGCTGCTATCGCACTCGGACAACGTCTCCGCGGAGCCACTCGACAGATCGAACATGCCGTGGAGACTTTCGTTGGGCTCGATTGCTGCGACTTGATGAGTGGTTGAACACCGAGCCACCATGTGCTTCACCCACAGCTGAAGCCGCGACCGACCAGATCGCTTGCGGCGGCGAACAACGGGGAGGGAAGATGTTGCCGGAGTCGACTGATACTGAGTCGATGGCTGTCGAAGAAGGACGCCACAAACGCACGCGCGAAAGTGCGTCGCCCCTCGCATGGGGACCGCCTCGACATCAAGCGGAGCTTCCTGGAGCCACGCTGAGTCGTCGGGACGAAAACGAGCGCGCCGAGATGGATCTCGTGGCCCTCAACCATCTCACCGCCAGAAACCATGATGATGACCGGAAAATAAACTTGCAACTTCACCAACAAGTCGCTAAGACACCTGCCCCATGGTGGGTGCCAACTATCGTGGTTCTAAGTCTGACAGTTGAAAGGGGGGTAGGTCTGGAGAGGCAAGATCTTAGCTATGGTGAATATGTACACGAGGTTTACGAGTTCAGGCCCTTCTCGGAGGAAGTAACAGCCCTACATCTCAGTGCCCGGAGGCGATCAATTGGTTTATGTGTGTTGTGTTACAGGGGGTGCGAACCCTTGTCCCAGAGGAGGGGGTGGCTTATATAGAGTCCGCCAGGACCCCAGCCCACCTCCATTACAAGGAGCTTAATGTACATAAAGTAAGGGCGTTACTAGTAACGGCAGTCTTAAATACTCTTAATGCTCATGAAGACTAAGGAGTGAATGCCCAACCATTGTGCATTCCTTCGACTCTTGGTCTTCGATATAGTCGAGTCATTCCCCATACGGTCGAGTGAAAGTGGGGGAATGACGGTCGAGTGATTATACCATCGGGTGGATTCTTGGTCTTCTTATCTTCTAGGGTAGTGACCTTGGGTAGGACGTATAGGTCAGGCCTATGACCCTACCCCAGGTCTGTATCCTCATCACCGGGGGCATGCACTACAAAAAAAGACACATCCTTGACATTTTGGGCCGAACGAAAAAAATTTCTGTCATACATATGACACTTCTATGACGATAATTGTGACAAAACCTAGTATCATTATAGATGTGGTGGGCTCCTACTTCTATGACAAAAAATCATGACAGAAAATGGGCTTTTCGTCCTGGGCGGGCCGGAGACGCAGCTGCATGACATTCTTTGGGCCGTCCATGATGGAAAAAAACCATGGTAGCAGCGAGGGGAGGAAAATTTCGGGGAGTTGCCGATTACGGTGGGAGGTCGGGGGCGGAGCGATGCGCGTTTCTCTCATACAGGTATGCGCGTGTGTGCGAGGCATTGGCTCTAACTGAACCCGAGCGAGGCGTTGGGCTCTAACTGAACCCGAGCGATTGCACTGTAGGCTACGCGTTACTGAACCCGAGCGATCGATCGATGGCTGTTAACTGAACCCGATGGAGCGGTTCCTTCACTAATGCTGCTAACTGAAGCCGATCGACTGTATGAACAGTGAGCATTGCGGGGGGGTTTGGATGAACAGTGAGCGGTGTCGTTGCCTCTGGATGAACAGGAACCCGTGGTGTGGAGGGCTGGATGAACAGTAGACGATGGAGGGGTGGCCGTGGAGGGGTGGTTGAACAGGACCCCGTGGTGTGGAGGGCTGGATGAACAGTAGATGGTGGAGGGGTGGTTGAACAGTAGCCGGTGGAGTAGTGCACGGTGGAGGCTGGATGAACAGGAGCCCGTGGAGGCTGGAGGAGGTCGACGGCAGCCCGTGGAGGCTGGAGGAGGTCGACGGTGGAGATGAACAGTATCCCATGGAGTCCCGTTTTGCGGTACGCCACACCCCTCCTGATGAATAGGACCCCCGTTTCGACCGTAGCGCTCCAACACAAGTCCATTTCGTCCGTTTTGCGGTACGCCACACCCCTCCCGATCAACAGGACCCCCGTTTCGATCGTAGGAGAACCGTTTCCTCCGTTTTGCGGTATACCACACCCGTCCCGAGCAACAGGACCCCCGTTTCGACCGTAGGAGGTCCGTTTCCTCCGTTTTGCGGTATGCCAGGCCCATCCCGATCAACCGGACCCCGTTTCGAACGTGGCCAGTCGAACACAAGGCCGTTTCCTCCGTTTCCATCGCCTGTTCCGTCCAAGCCCTCCCGATGAACATGACCACGCATTCCGTTCCAACCCAGCCGGTTGGCTCCCACACGTTCTGTTGCCTCCCGATGAACACGACGCATTCTGTTGCCTCCCCATGAACACGACGCATTCCGTTGCCTCCCCATGAACACCACGATGACGCTGTTTCTCTGTTCCGACCCAGCCATGTATGTATGCGCGAGTAGGCGTTCGAGACCCCGCCCGTATGTACACATGCGTGGCCGTATTTTCTTTCTTGCACCCTGGCCGTTGTACGTACGTGTACATGCTACGTGCGCGCCTCTACTACGACACGTGTGCGCCTCTACAATGACTAGTATGTATGTACACGTTCGCGACCAGAATGACAACGCTATATACGCTTTGACCAGGTGGGTCCCGACTGTCAGACACTTCCTTGCCTGCGAAGAAGTAGCTGGTGGGTCCCAGCAGTCAGGGGGCGAATCGTTTTTTTTGCCAGGACGCATTTCCTTGCGTGCGAAGATGTAGCTGGTGGCTCCCAGCTGTCAGGGGGGCGAATCGTTTTTTTTGCCGGACGCACTTCCTTGCGTGCGAAGGTGTCGATGGTGGTTCCCAGCGGTCAGGGGGGGCGAATCGTTTTGTTTTTTTGCCCGGACGCACTTCCTTGCGTGCAAAGATGTAGCTGGTGGGTCCCAGCAGTCAGGGGGAAATGTTTTTTTCACAAAATACAGTGGCCCGTCTGGTGGGTCCCAGCTGTCAGGTGGAGGAATCATTATTTTCCGCGTAATAAGGAGGCACTTCCTTGCTGCGGCCGTGGACCCAGCTGTCAGCCTCTCCACGTACAGTCCACGTCCGATGGAAGTCGTTCCTTGACCACGTTGACCACGCCGCGCCGAGAGCACCAGGGCGGTGGACGACGGCGAGGCCTAAGAAGGGGACGACGGGGAGCCGGGGAAGACACGACAGTGGAAGCCCGCGCGGAGAGGAGTACGAGGGTTCACTAGTTCGGCTGCGTTGTGAGGCTGCCTTCGTCGCAAGGCCTGGCCCGCGGTGGGAATAGTAGGGGGCGGTGAGGCCTCCGAGGCAACACAGCCGGCCACGGGAGGCAGGAGCATGCGGCACGACCGGCGCTGCTTTGGGCGGCTGGAGCAAGAAGACCAGAGGTTCAAGAAGCACTACGGCCATTGGATGGACATCGTACGGTCACTGGAGATAGCATCGTTCATATTGACTAAAGTTGACAAAGGCCCTCGTCCCAGTCAACTTAGTACACCAACAAGTCAGCCTCCCACCATGGTGGGTCCCAGCTATCAAGGGGAGTATTCATGTTTTT
Organism: Triticum timopheevii; assembly: GCA_963921465.1. Classification (NCBI taxonomy): domain Eukaryota; kingdom Viridiplantae; phylum Streptophyta; class Magnoliopsida; order Poales; family Poaceae; genus Triticum; species Triticum timopheevii. The sequence continues at coordinate 545,522,518 of OY997272.1, forward strand.
TGTGCGTAATAAGGAGGCACTTCCGGTGGGTCCGAGCTGACAGCGCGGGGAACGTTTTTTTCGCGAAATACGTTGTCCCGTCCGGTGGGTCCCAGCAGGAAGGGGGGAAAAGTTTTTTTCGCGAAATAAGGTGGCCCGTCTGGTGGGTCCCTGCTGTCAGGTGGAGGAATAATTATTTTGTGCGTAATAAGGAGGCACTTCCTTGCGGCCGCCTGGACCCAGCTGTCAGCCTCTCCACGTACAGTACTCTTCCGATGGAAGTCAGTCGTTGACCACGTTGACCACACCGCACCGAGAGCACCATGGCAATGGTCTGGACGACGGCGAGGCCTAGGAAGGGGACGACATGGAGCCAGCGAAGTCGCAGCAGTGGTAGCCCGCGCGTAGAGGAGTACGAGGGTTCACTAGTTCTACTGCGGCGTGAGGCTGCCGTCGCCGCAGAATAACAGGGGGTGTGGGTGAGTAGAGGGATACCCTAGGCCAGCGGTGGGAGTAGTAGGGGGCGGTCAGGCCTCCGCGACATCACAGCCGGCCACGAGAGGCAGGAGCACGTGGCACGACCGACGCTGCTTTGGGTGGCTGGAGCAAGAAGACCAGAGGTTGAAGAAGCACTATGGCCATTGGATGGACATCGTACGGTCACTGGAGCTAGAATCGTTCATATTGACTAAGTTGACAAAGCCCTCCGTCCCTGTCAACTTAGTTGGCCCACAAGTCATCCTCCCACTATGGTGGGTCCCATCTAGCAGGGTGGGTATTCATTCTTTTGTGCGTAATAAGGAGGCACTTCCTTGCGTGCGAAGATATAGCTGGTGGGTCCGACATGTCAGCGGGAGGAATGTTTTTTTCGCGAAATATAGAGGCCCTTCCGGTGGGTCCCATCTGTCAGATGGAAGAATCATTATTTTGCGTGTATAGTCCACGGCCGATAGATGTCGTTCGTTGACCACATTGACTAGGACGCGCTTAGAGCACCATGGCGGTGGACGACGGCGAGGCCTAGGAAGGGAACGACACGGAGCCTGGGAAGACTCGGCAATGGTTGCCCACGCGGTGGGGAGTACGAGGGTTTACTGGTCCGGCTGCCGTCGCCGGAAAAAAACAGGAGGTGCGAGTGAGTAGAGGAATGGCCTGGCCAGCAATGAAGTAGGGTGGGGTGGTGCGGTCTGTGCGGCAGCACAGCTGGCCACTGGAGGCGGGAGCAGGCAGTCCCACCGGAGCTGGTTTGGGCGGCTGGAGCAAGAAGATCGGATATTGAAGAAGCAGCACGGCCGTTGGATTAACATCCAATGGTCACTGCTGCTAGAATCATTTGTGGACTAAGTTGACAAAGCCAAAGTACACGTCAACCTAGTAGACTCACAAGTCATCCTCCAAATCTGTCCCAAACAGCATACAGCCTGAAATTTCTAGCCGGATTCTAAATAATTTTGAATCTAAATATGCCTTAATTTAAATTCAATGAAATTTTACCTGCACAAAAACAATGAAATTTAAAATATCAAAATTCGAAAGAAAACAGTATTTGGGAACTAATTGACTGTTTGCTGTATTTTTTTCATTTTACAGCCCATTTATTATTACTTATAGCCCATTTCTTATTATTTATAGCCCATTTCTTATTACTTATAGCCCATTTTTTGGGCAAAATGCATCCCTCCTCATCTTGAAATATTTCCGGCCCAGCAGGGCGTAGAAAAGCAAGTAGGCCTATGTTGGTTATTCTGCAAAAAATAAAATAGCTGGCTAGCCATTTTTCAGAAAGGAAAAAACAATCTGGGCTGGTCATGTGCTAAACATATGAAATAAAAAGCCTGGGATAGACGGGCCATGGGTACCGCACAACCCAGTTGATACCCTTCTCCGTCCCGAAAAACAAAATTACTGCGCGCTGCTGGGTCCCTACTGTCATCCTCACCATGTACAGTCATCTCCTTATTCCTCTCAGTTGTTGACCATGTTGACAACACCGAAGGGCGGTGCCGCGGCGAGCGCGGAGGACGATGGTGAGGCCTCGGACGGGAACGAACAGGAGCCGGGGAAGATCACAGCCAGCCATGGGAGGCGGGAGCAGGCGGTCCCGCTGGCGCTGGTTTGGCTTTGGCGGCTCGAGGAGGAAGAGACTGAAGAAACGCGACAGACGTTGAATGTCAATCGAACGGTCAAGGTTGGCACAATCTTTTTTTGACTAAGCGGACACCAAGTAGCATACTTTTTTATATATAGGAAGAAAACTGCGAGGAAAATGCGTTCGTCTGCCGTCCTCCTCAGAGGGAACGTTCGCCACATAAGTGACTAGCACCCTTGGTTTTCAACAAAGTGGTCTTGGGTTCGAGTCTGAGGAACTCTCAATTTTGTCCTCCTTCCTTCCTCGCAAAAAAAGGGAAAGAAAAACAAATACTTGGGAAGGCGTATAGAACAAGCTAGTGTACCAGTAAAGAGACGTTGCCGAGTTTTAGAAAAAAGAAAGACGTGCTCCTGTAGCTGGTTCGAATCCAAACCTAGACTATGACTATATATGGTGCTATGCTACTCTGCAAGTAATGAAACTGACATATCCAACGTTCGCTTCTCCTCTTATCTACTTACTCTGCCTAGCATCAGAAGCTCTGGCCGCAGCAACCATGTCCGCTGGCTACTCGTCCACCTGCTCTTCAGCAGGCAACAACCAGATATGCGCCAAGTCGCCACCCATACCATCGCCTATGGGTCTCGTCACACCCCCGCCGGCACGCGCACCGCAGCCGATTGATCATCGCAACCCGCTGCCGTTGGTGTGGTGCCACTGCTGCAAATCACCCAGAGTCATCCATCGCGTCTCAACCACAATCCGCAACCCTAGCCGAGTCTTCTACAAATGCCGGAATCATGGGGTAATAATATGTTTAAGTGTTGTTCTGCCGCTTTCAGTTGCTGATTTTTTTAATAGTTTGGTTGATGATCTTCCAATTTGTATTTCTGGGAAGTTGCTGATGTGGGGGAATGCAACTATGCTGATTATTTGGTTAGCCGAGGAATCCCAATACCAGCAGGTTGGGGTGTTGGACAAGTAACTGAAGGAACGGCAGAAGAGGAAGATGCAGAGGAGAAGGTTAAAGATGCAGTTCCTCTGATCATGGCCAAGCAACAGCTGCTGAACGGCCTTGACAACAATGAGGAGATGAAAGAGCTTGTGAAGATAATGGGCAAAATCGATGTGCTCTGTAGGATAATTGTCTCTTTATTTGCAATGTATGTAGCACTCGTGATGTATTCATTGGCTACGACATGAGCACTTTGCTGAAACTAGTAATGAATGAAACTTGTGTAGCAGGCTGGGCGTAGTGTTGTGAACATCTAATGATTTCTATTAGCGGAAATCAGGGGGTATCCCCTTTTGCTCATATAAATAAATAGATAGCAGTGGCCCTGTCGGATCAGCTTTGTTCTCATTTGAAGACGTCGAGCAAATTGCAGTCCAACAGCAAACTATGTCATCAAACTCAAGTTTCACAGCCAAATATGAGTACAACTAAACAACAATGTCATCATGTTTTAGTTGTCATACAATCACCAAACACAAATCAGCACATAACAAGTGATGTTCTCACAGCAAAATACTAAAGAACATGTTCATCAGGTTTCAGTTGTCATAGCAAACACAATTTCACATAGTAGATAAAAAATATCTTCTGACAGGCAAATACGACAAAAGCAATGTAATCATCATCCGCAGCAGCAGCGTCAACATCTTCGCCATGTGTATCAGTTTGAATCGTAATTCCCCACGATGTCATCTTCTTCTTCGTCCTCAACGTCATGGAACCTTGGCTTCTTCTTGATCAACTCTTGTATGTCCACAGCACGACAGGCAATCTTTTCGCCGGCGTCATTGACGTGATGGTTCTCAAAGATATTAGGAACATCTGTGTTATCTTGTACATCAGGAGCAGTGTAAGCATCATCTTGCTGTGCAACTTCATTAAACGAATTCCTCTGCTCAAACCTTTGCAATACTCTCCAGTCATCGCTACGTGCAAATGTGTCTTCCAAGAAAAATATCTGTGTTGCTTGATTTGCCAAAATAAAAGGCCCGTTGGTCTGGTACGCTGCCTTTACATTGATGGATTTGAAATAAGCATCAGCTCTGGGTTTTGCGATCCTGGAAAACAGGTTATACCAACGACAGCACAACAAAACCACACACCGATGATCCTCCAAACTGGAGATATACTGCAACTGAACAGTGTCTGTTATGTTAGCATACATTTCAGTTGTCTCTTTGTCATACGTATCCGTGCCCATGATGGCACTGTTTTGTGTCTTCCTGCCTTCGTCTCGTGCAAGGGTGTTGTAGCGCACATCAACAACAATGCAAGATTCATAATGTCTTACCCGAGTATCAAGACCCATTGCTAGTGAGTAAAGGTCATCATCAACTGCGTGCCCATCCTCCCGCATCTTCTTAACCTATGGTTAGAAAATAGACAAGCTAATCATCTTATGTACTCAATATATTAAAAAAACTGACAGTGCACTTCAAAAGCTTACATGGTTCTTGAACCATTTCGCAAATCCTGCCTTAACCAGTTTGTCAATGTTTCTTGGATTTTGCGGCAGTAACTCCTCTTTGTAGATGCTGCACAACATAGTGATCGCGTCAAACATCTAAATATATAAGAATGTGCTGCAAGTTTCGTAGATTATGATGTATAAGCTGCAGTACTACACTTACTGGATATAAGGTAGTATCTCAGGACAGTTATTCAACACATACCAAACCATTTTGTCCAAATATTTAGGTTTGTCCTCTTGTCGACTCTTCCCTGTAACTCGAACAGAATAATCGAAAACATTGAGCCTGGGATTGTCTTCACCCACCTCTTTGCTAAGCTGATCAGCTGTTTCAATGTATTTTGAGTAGAATGTCAACACTTCTGTAGCAATGTAGGCCTCTACAATGGAACCCTCGGGTCTAGCTCTGTTCCTAACATAGCCCTTGAAAGTGCCCATCTGCCTTTCAATAGGGTACATCCAGCCATACTGTTCTGGACCTCTAAGTAGTGCCTCATCAGGTAGATGAATAGCCAAATGCACCATCACATCAAAGAAGGCTGGAGGATATATATTCTCAAGGTCGCATAGGATAGTTGGTATCTTGTCTCTAAGACGCTCCAAATCATCTATCCTGATATTTCTACTGCAGAGTTCCCTGAAGAATTGTCCCAACTCTGCAACTGCTCTATATAAGTCAGGGCTGCCCAATCCTCTAAAGATAACAGGTAAAACCCTTTGAAGTAGGACGTGGCAGTCATGAGGTTCAACCCTTGTACCTTGTTTCCATCTGAACTGACTCTCCTTTCAGGGTCGGAAGCAAATCCATGTGGGAATCTCACACGTGACAGGACCTCGCAGAATTCTTTTCTTTTTACCTTGTCCAAGACGTACACAGCTGGTGCCATATCCCGTGGTTTACCTTCATCTTGCACCTGCAAATCCTTTCTGATACCCAGGTGTGTCAAATCAATCCTAGATTTTAAGGTATCTTTCGTCTTGCCTTCAATGTTAAAAAGTGTGCCGATAATGCTGTCACATATATTTTTCTCGATGTGCATCACATCAAGATTATGCCGCAGATCCAAATCTTTCCAATACTCCAAGTCCCACAAAGTGGACCTGCGGGTAAACAATAATCTCTCTTCTACCGTGCCACGCTTCCTTTTCCCGCTACCATTACCAGGATGGTTTCCTAGTGTAATATGCCTGACCTTCTCTAATTCCACTTGCAACTCACCGGCGGTGAGCCTCTTTGGCGCATCACGGTTTTCATGCTTTGCATTGAACACATGTCTTCAACATTTTCTAGGATGCGGCTTGTCCTTGGCAAGGAAACGGCGGTGTCCGATGTAACAGATCTTGCTAAGTATTGCGTATGATAGCGGATTCCTCTCACAGCGAACACATGCATTGTAACCATGTGTCGTTTGCCCTGACATAGTGCCCAAAACCGGATAATCATGGATGCACCAAATTACAACAGCACGCAGAAAGAAATCAGCTGGTGGGCTGCTATATAGGTCTCAAGTGAGAACACCCTTCCATAGCTGTTGAAGTTCCTCCACAAGAGGCTCCATGAACAAATCAAAATCCTTTCCAGGACTTTTTGGACCTGGGATGAGCAAGGCCATCATGTAGTTTGATTCTTTGGTGCAGACATTTGGAGGCATGTTGTAAGGGATAACAAGCACTGGCCACATGCTATATGTTGCGCTCTGATGGCCAAATGGGTTAAATCCATCTGAAGCTAAGCCAAGTCTAATGTTTCTCGGGTCAGCAGAAAACTCTTTTTGTTTATCATTGAAGCTTTTCCACTCACTACCATGAGATGGATGGCTCATTACATTCTGATCTCTGTACTCCTGGTTCCTAGAATGCCACAGTACATCCTCTCTTGTTTCAGCATCATGAAACAACCTTTGCAATCTTGGTGTAATTGGAAAATGTCTCAGAACATTATGAGGAACCCTCTTCACAGCATCGCCATCTTTCCATCTTGATGATTTGCATTTTGGGCATTCACTTAAGTTGGCATAATCCTTCCGGAACAGAACACAATTATTCTTACAAACATGGATCATATCATATCCAATTCCAACTGCACTAAGGAAATTCTTCATTTTACTGTAGGTGTGTGGCAGCTCAGACGCATCTGGGAAAGATTTGCGGAAAGCAGCCAACATCGCATCGAATGATTTTTGGTCATCCGCTCAGATGTCTTCACCTGAAGAAAGGTGACCATAGCTGAGAATACTGACAGCTTATTTCCTGGGGTGACAGCAACGTTGCATTGTTCCAACATGCAGGCCCACCGTTTCTCTTCTGCAGGTGAAAATTCACGGATTGCACGAGCATTTCGTAGCATTGTTTCAATGTTGGTCAAACTCACTGGCTCCACCACCACCACCTCCTCCTCCTCTTCCACTTGAGCATTAGGCAGATCAAGATGGTGATCTGCTGCTTCCAAGTAGTCAATAACATTGACGTTCATAGCTTCACCATGATGAACCCACCTAGTATATGTGACCGACATCCCATACAAGTGTAGATGACTTTGCACAGTTGACTAGGGTCTTGTAACTGAATTCATACAACTGCTACACGGGCAGAGCACATCTGATTTCGGACCACCGTACTCAGCTCTGATAAAGTTCATGAAGTTTTCAACCCCCTTGACATATGCAGCGGAGAATCTTCGAGCAGAAGTTATCCAAGTCATGTCCATCTGTTAGACATACAAATTAGTTCTTCTACTAGATATTACAGGAAAAACATATATGCTTTTTTATGAAGTCCAAAAAAAATACCTAGGTCGATGTCTAAAGCTATGGCAAGATATTTGGACGAGTAGATCTAAGTAACGAAATATATGTAAAGCTAATTCAGCAAACAGATTTGAGTGCTAAATTATGGCAGGCTGTTTCAGTAGTCAATGAGGCCGAGCACACAGCCATCAAACTATCGAAGGCCATCGCAGCAACAAAGATCGACTATAAAACGGTGTAGAGCTATTTCACCTAACAGATTGGCTACTAGACCATGGCAATCTACGTCACAATAAATATATGGCAGGATATTTTAGAAACTTATCGACCTTGGCATGCCATCTCAGCTAAGCAGATTGAGTGCAGAACAGGGCAAGGAAGCTTCTTAAGTAGAGCATATTGACAGTAAACTACTTCGGCAAACAGCGAGATTAATAGCGTCTAAAAGCTAACATTCAGCGCTACACCGACATGAACGGGGCCTCAATCTATAATGCACGTACCGTGGGAGAAGCTGACCGCCGTGTGTCTCCACACGAACGTCGCCAGCGGTGGCGGCGCTGACCGCCGTGTGCCTCCACAAGAACGTACCCAGAGGTGGCGGCGCGGCTAGAGGATAGAAGTCTACGAGAGCATACTGTGGGAGCGAGAGGATCGCCATGCATCCCCTCGACGAACTGCAGCGCCGACGTATCGGCGCGGTGAGGAGGGCGACTTTGGCGGAGCGAATGGAGTGGAGGGGGGATGGGGGGAGGGGGTTTGGGGAATACTTGGCCGAAGGGAGGTTGAATCGAATTTGGGGGGAATTTTTGTGTTTGGGGGGGGGGATTTTCGCGTGGTGGGCGGGGGGAGTTTGGCGCATGGTTGGTTTCTCCAAGTGCAGTCCCACGTGTCAGTGAAGAGGCAAGCCGAAGCTCTTCCGTTTACGTGAGCCGTGTGCAGGACCGAACATGTGTGGGGTGCAATGCGACCGCGACAGGAGTGCTGTGAGTGTACCGCCTTTTTTCCTTTTAAACTAGGTGCTTCGCCCCCTCAAAAAAAATTTGCTTCGCGCGATCCATCGATACTACTACTAGTAATCCGGTAATCCCGACTAAAATGGCGCGGCCGGGTCTTTTGCCGCGCGATATGCTGGGAGGTTGGCTTAGTTGGGTTTTTTAGATTTGTCTCGGTGCAATAAAAAGCAGAGTTGGTGATGATGGTGTGCCTGTCATCCTGCAATATAGGCTGTCCAATCTATATCTAACGGATAGGAAGGAAACTATGACAATTTATCCGCACTCCTCTCCACATTTGCAGATAAGGCTTTCCCTCGTTCATCCTTTTCTCCCACAAGATCTTGATCTTCCGTGCAATGCACGGGCATCTTGCTAGTAATCCTACAATATGTATATTGTTGTGAAAGTTCATATACACCGGCCGAGATTAATGCAAACACGGCAGATTTTCATTACATTTCAAACTTCTATAAGACAGAAAAATAAAAGAAACCCAACCCTAAACCTATTCTACGGTGGCGACCGACGTCCTCCATCTGCGATCTCTATGTACGGGGGCAAGGTTCAAGACTCGTGAAGTGAAGGTGCGGTCTCCGGTGAGGAAGAGTAGAACACAGGATACGGACCGGCCAGTTGGCACACCATGCCCTGCCGCCTCCCATGCCGTACTCATCCTCGGAGGAGTCCCCGACCTCGGCGGTGCCGGATGTTGGACGGTGGCAAGTAGGACGCATGGCTGACGGTGCTCCCATCGTCGGCCGCCAGCGTGGCCACCGCTTGTGCGGTCGCGTCCGCGTCCGGCTACGCCGCTATTGCGTCGCGAGAGGCGACTTGAGCGAGGGCGGCGACCTCGAGCTTTGTCGTGGAATTAACACGTCAGATGTCCTCATGAAAGGACTTAGTCGTGGAGCCATCGCAGCGGGTTAGCTTGAAGGGGTTAAACCGGACAAGGGACACGGGAGTTTTATACTAGTTCGGCCCCTTCGATGAAGGTAAAAGCCTACGTCTAGTTGTGATGGGATTGATTAGGTTTCGATGACCAGGGAGCAAATATGCTTGCCTGACTCTCGAGTTGTTGTTTCTTGTCCCTGAACCGCCGTCGGGTCGTCCCTTTATATACACAGGTTGACACCCGGCTGGTCAAAAGAGCCCAAAAGCCGACTCATACAAAGTGTCTGGCTCGGTGTCTCCTTTCCTGACTTATATTACAAATTACATAATCATGGCGGTTTACCACTATGGGCCCTAATCCACCTTTGGGCTTCGGGCCTCCAAGATTTATTAGTAAAGCGCCATCTTCTGGGTCTTCATGGGCTGCAGCATAGTTGAGGGTGAACCGAGCCCTCCTGGCCGGTTTACACTTAGTAGTTATATCCCCAACATTAGGCCCCAGATTGATTTGAACTTGTTCATGTCAATCTTCAATACTTCAAAGAAATCTTGTGAACATTCCCTTGTATTCTCGTAAATCGCCATATTTTCTTCTCCTGTAAATTTTCTTAAACCGCCATGATGTCATCTTCTGTACACAGCAACGGTCCATCATGACATCATCTCTGTATAAAAAGATTAAAAAGATTCCCCTTCTTAATGGTCATCCCAAAAATCGAGGCGATAGGCGCGCCCACTCTTCCGCTTTAGGCTCCTCGATTCTCGCGCCTGCTATTTATCCTTTCCTCTATAAATAAAGCCCGATGGTCCGTTTCTCCTTTTCCCCTTTTGTGCCTTCTTCTTCCTCGCGTCGCCCAAGCTCTGAAGCTCCGCCGTCGCCCGCGACCCTTGAGAGCTGCATCGACAAAGGCCGCTGATCAACCTGAAACGGACCAGAAACTCGTTGCACCCCTCCGCAGTAAATCTGCAGTGGTAAGTTTCCTCTTTCCTTCATCTTTAGATCTGTGTTTAGGGTTCGTGAGTTCATCTGTACAGTTCTTCGTTCCTCCTCCTCAGTTCTTCTTCTTTCCTTCTGCCGCGGTAGTTTTGATCCAATAGCAGTGTAGATCTCGTGCGGTAGTTACTCCTCTTCCGTTTTTAATACTAGCAGACCATCCTTTCTTCTGTAGAGTCCACAACCTTCCTTGTTCTACTTTAACGCCATTTATAAGTCGCAGTAATTTTTCTTTACTGAAGCGTGGTAGATCGAAATAAATTTGGTCATTTGTGTGAAACCTGTTTCTGTCAACACTTAGCATATTTTCATCTGTCTCCTCCACCAAAGGGCGGTTTAAACCTTTTAGCAGTCAGTAATCCACCACTTATCATTAGCCCTCGCTTAAACCGCCATCTTTGATTTGAATAGCAGTTTCTGGTTTATCACACACATATGCTTTGATAAAATCTTCCGGTTTAATATCAACAAATGCTCCTTGAACCATCAATCGTAAACCGGCTTCCTTTTACCTTCACAGTTTACTGTCCAAGATGACCAAACAATTTGCCGCCTATAACTGGGTTCCATCCCGGATTACAGAAACTCAAATCAATAGCTACGTCACAACTGGCACCTTAGCCTCAAAGAATGTTCTTCACTAGCGTGTTCCTGGCCTTGAGTGCCCTCCTGAGCCACATGATGGCGATGTTATTGTTTTTATGTAGCACTTAGACCGGGGCTTCAGCCCTCCTGGATCAAAAAAATTCCGGGATGTCCTTGCAAGCCTTCAACTCCATCCGCAAGACATTGGTCCAAATTCCATGTCAAACGTATGCAATTTTCAAGTTTTTTGTGGAGTGTACCTTCAAGAAGAACAATCTATCGAGTTGTTCCGGGATTTCTTTCCCTTAAACCGCCGAACCGAGTTTTCTGATGGCCCTAACACAGAACTTGGCGGGGTATCAATCCAGAAAAGGAAAGAGGTTGACTTCCCACATGCATCCCACCATAGTCATCCCAAAGACTGGAACAAAACTTGGTTTTACTGTCAGAACACAGCCCCTGCTGAAGAAAATCCCCTAACGGGTTACCGCCCTCATCGTCTTAGCAATGGCCACCCGTTACCTAATAGTTTAGCCGCCAGACAAACTTATGCTCCTCAACTCTCCAAGCTCCGGGCTCTCATGGCCAATGGATTAACTGACGTTGATCTTGTTCGTTGCTGGGTTCAATGACGCATCCTGCCTTTAAGTCGCCGCTCTGGACTAATGTATGAGTATATCGGAAACTCCAATGATCCTCAACGGTTCAATGAGATAGAGGTGACTGATGATGAAGTCACCAAATCAGTGAAGAAGATGTTGGACAAAACCCTCGTGATATGTAGTCAAACTCGGCTGGCTCCTTTTTACGCCGCCAACAATCCGCCAACAGTAAGTTTTTTGAACTTGTACTTTCTTGATTCGCCTCCGCTTTAACACTTGTGCTAACAATCCTTTGTTTTAATCTTTGCAGACCAACAACAATTTTTGGAAGAAGAAAACTTTAGAAAAAACAGTCAGAGCTCCTCATGCTAAGAGCAAGGCTATCAAGAAATCAAAAAAGAAGACCGGCGAAGCTGCTGACCCGCCCGAAGATGCTGAAGAGTCGGATCAAGAGGTAGAACTTGACTCCCTTGGCTCATTTTTCATTCATCTTATTAACAATGATTATCATCAGGACGATGCGGAGGTCAGCCGTGCGGACAATGTTGAGGAAATCTCTCTTTCCTCCAGTTAAGATCTTGTGCCGGTTCAAAGATTTTGCCGTGCAGTTCGGAAAGTGAAATGCTCTCACCCTCTTGCTTATTTGGATCCAAAATTTCCTTTAAAGAAACAGCAACCTGAAGAGCGCCGAACAACTCGACATAGTGGCCAGCAAGTCACTTCTTCCGGTTTACCAGATACTCCAATCTGGAAGCGTCGTCCAGAGGTTACTTGCTCTCCCAAAAAATGTTATCCTTTGAATGGTTTCTTCCGATACCCACTTAATCCGTCTGATCCGAATTATCAGGCATTTTCTAACTCGTCTGGCGGTTCATCAACCACACAGCTGCCTCCCCTCAAGACCATCGCTAGGTAAGTATATTGCTTTTTAATCTGCTTCTTCATGCATCGGTTTATCATATAGATCTTTATCTTGTTGTTCTAGTGCTAAGGCTCGATTGAGCAAGAAAGCCAAGACCAGCGGTCCTTCTGACGACCTTGAACTGGAGAAGACCCTAGATAATGCTGACAAAGATACTGACCATGTCATTGATGAATCCGCTCCACAAGATCGAGCTGCTGATGCCAATCCACCGGATGCTGATCAGGAAACACATCTTGACACATCAAGTCCTCATGCCACGCCTCCAAGTCCAATTGCTGATCCGCTGGGCTCAACTGCCAATCTGCCAAGCCCTGTTGCCAATCTGCCAAGCCCTGTTTTCAAACCACCAAGCCCAGCCAAAGAGAAGGTCAATCCGTCGAGCCCAGCCAAGGATGACGATGACGTTGTTGTCACTGGTACTGCCTATACCGCCCCTGGTGATCCGGTTACTCTATCCAAGCACACTGCCAAGGATGAATTTGCTGCTATGAGCAAGGGGAAGGGGAAAACTGATTTGTCAGCCTATGTTGATCTTTCTGCTCAAGACCTTCACTCTGGATTCTTGAACCGGCTTTACACCAGCTGGGATTATGAAGCCGGTTTGGTAAATCTGATGAAGGAGCACTATGAGGTAATTTTCAAAACACCATCTTTATTCTATCCACTCCTTGTATTGTAGCCCCCAAGGGCCGGTTTATCTTTGAAAGATAGACCGGGTCTTCAGAAATGAAAAAACATTGACTTCATAGCCCCCAAGGGTCAGTTTGCCTTTGTAAAGACGAACCGGGACTTTTACATTCCATATTATATCTTATTGGCTTTCTGTATGTATGTTGTAGATCAAACATACATTAGCCCCCAAGTGCCAAGATTAAAACTTGTATTGATCCTTGGGACTTTAAACAATGAGTAGTGAAAAAGCAATCCACATTAGCCCCCAAGTGCCAAGTGTATGAATGGTTATATGCTTGGGACTTTTGAGAATATTTATATGCTCTTCCTTTGTAACAGGCTGATATAGACCGCCAAAGCTCTCATATCGCCGATCTGCAAGAGAACCTCAAGACCCAACAAACAGAGACATCCAAGGTCAAAGATGAACTGAAAACCGCTTTGGAAGCCATGGAGCAACTCAAGGAAGGGTTCAAAATGGAACGTACCAACTGGGAGACAGAGAAAAATGCATTGCTGAGCGGGCAGAAGATGCCGAATCAGCCCCTAAACCGGTAGCAGAAGAACTCTCTAGGTTAAAGCGCCAAGTGAACGCAATGACCTCTGCAGTGTTTGGTAAGTGATTTGACCAAGACTTCTTGAATGACCATATTGGTAACTTGCCGGTTTAACTTGAAATTCTTAAATCGTTGTAGGTAGCCGCATTGCTCATCTGGGCTCTGATATGCAGATGAAGCTGAAGACCGCATACACTTTGATTGAACAATTATATACCGGTGCCCAACGAGTTAACTGCGCCGCTTCATACAACAATCCGGCCCCCACCTTAATCAAGGATACACTGGCAAAGTTATCCGTAACGCCAGCACAGATAGAAGATATGAACCGATCTACTGCCAAGGCCGGCGCTTTGTTGGCACTTACTCGAGCCAAAGCGTGGATAGCCGATCTTGATCTGGCGGATATTGCCAAGGGCTTCCCTAGTGAGGAAGAGAACGGGGCAGAATTTGACAATGACGCCCTCAAAGCTGTGACAAGGGAGATGCGTCCACTTGCGAGTCAATTGGCAGAAGAAGCAAACTTGACGGTTCACCGGTCTTTCTATGATGCCAACAACAGGCGGGTTGAGACTGTCGTGCCAGAAGTGCAGAATCTTATCCCGCCAATCCGTAAGCACACTTATGCCCCTGATGTTGATCCGGCTGAACTTATAAGTGAAGAGGCTATCTTTCAGGCTTTAACCCGGATTCACTGGACCACCGCTGACTTCCAACCACTGGATGAGGAAGAAGAAGCTGAACTGACGCCAAATGATCCATCCACTTCACGTCAACATGGCAATGAGGCCTGATCCGGCAAGCTGACTGATGCTGTCATGAACTTTGATATGTGGAAAGAACAAATTCATATTTTGGGCCTTGAAGCGCCTTGTAATAGGCTAGTGAAAATACTTTGATCTGCTGCCATCGTGCAGTGGGACACACTTTGCTTGATCTGCCATGCCGATTTCAATGCTAGCTTATATATCTTTATAATATTATGCAATCCCTGTGTCTGCATAGAAAAGAGCTGTCCTGGCGGTTTACCGCTGGACGGGTCATAGTGCCCAAAATAAAGCCTGGTTGGAAACCAAAGCGGAATGAATATGAAGTACTCATACCTGTGATGAGTAATCCCTTAATAAGTGTTGAAGCCCAAAAATGTAAGCTGTCAAGACCTTTACCCTATAAGTATAGGATGAATAAGTCACGCCGGGTTATAACAAACACCGGATGATCATACTGGCGACATATAGTCAAAGCCAGGCCGGGTGAATAAACACCGGTTTGATAAGATGGTCTGACAACATATAGCTGAAAGCCAAGCCGGGTTAACAAATGCCGGGTTAACATTGTGACTGAAAAGCCACACCGGTTTAAAACAAATTCTTCAAAAAAGTGAAAACTTAGCAAGAAAAAGCTTAATAAAAAACCAGGTAGGCAAGACTTTTCAAGGGCTGCTAGGCCCAAATTCGAGGCTTTTCATGGGCTGCCAGGCAACTGAGTTAAAGCATTTTGCAAAGCCTTTTAAGATGGGCCTCCAACTAACCAATCACCGTTTTAACTTTGACAAGTTCAGGGTCTATGTAAGATTGACCTGACAAATGTTCGGTGGGTCATGCCAGGATTACCTGGATATGAGTGGCTTACTTGATGAAGGCAGGTTAACCTGGGGTTTTAGGTGAATACACGAGGCTTCCAAGCCGTGGGTCGATACACAATTACAAGGGTCCCTTCAAACTCTTTGTGTCTTTTGCACAAAAGAGCCCCCAAGTAATTTTGTGAGCTGTGCTCAATGGGTGCCTATGTTTGAGCTATTGTATAACATCCAGACTCTCTTTGGCCCCTTGGGTGTGAAGCTCCCAAGCTGTATTGTGGCAATATCTGGTTTAATGGACAAAGTGAGTCATTGCTTTGAGAGCAGAAGCCCCATTGTAACCAAGACATATTTTGGAAGAACGGCAGAGGTCCTGCTTGTAGCAAGGATGCCGGTTTATTATATTGATCATAATATATACATTGTCATAATATGTACATAAGGAAAGCCTATGGCTCAAGTGTAGTAAGGCCGAAGGAGAGCTATGTTCCATGGCGGCCGGGTCTCCTCCTCAGAACTGCGTGAGTCTTCTCGAACGTCAATGAGGTAGTAAGATCCGTTGTGCAAATTTTTGCTGACCACAAAGGGTCCTTCCCAAGGTGGGGATAACTTATGCATATCAGTCTGATCCTGGATGAGCCGAAGCACTAAGTCACCTTCTTGAAAGGTTCGTGTCTTAACCCGGCGGCTGTGATAACGCCACAGGTCTTGTTGATAAACCGCCGACCCAGCCAAAGCCATGTCCCATTTCTCATCTAATAGGTCCAATGCCTCTTGATCTGCCTGCTCATTGACCGCTTCAACATAATTGGCAACCCGGGGCGAGTCATGACGAATATCACTTGGGAGGACAGCCTCAGCCCCGTAAACCATGAAGAAAGGTGTATAACCCGTGGATCGGTTTGGGGTGGTGTTGATACTCCATAACACAGAGGGTAATTCTTCCACCCAACAACCCGGCGTCCGCTTCAACGGAACCATAATCCTGGGCCTAATACCCTTCAAAATTTCTTGATTCGCCCTCTCGGCTTGACGATTGGACTGGGGATGAGCCACGGATGCTACATCAAGCTGGATGTGCTCTCGTTGGCAGAACTCCTCCATCTCACCTTTAGAAAGGTTTGTGCCATTATCTGTGATGATGCTGTGAGGAAACCCAAAACGGAAAATAATCCTTTTTAGAAATTGAACCGCCGTGGCTGCATCACACTTACTGACAGGTTCCGCTTCAACCCATTTAGTGAACTTGTCAACCGCCACCAATAGGTGGGTCCTCTTATCCTGGGAGCGCTTAAAAGGCCCCACCATATCCAGCCCCCAAGTGGCAAACGACCAAGTGATAGGAATCATCCGTAGCTCCTAAGCCGGAACATGAGCTCGATGGGAAAATTTCTGACAAGCATCACACCGATTCACCAGATCCTCCGCATCAGAATGAGCTGTTAACCAATAGAACCCATGACTAAAAGCTTTAGCCACCATGAATTTTGAACCGGCATGGTGACCACAATCCCCTTCATGGATTTCACGCAGAATCTCTTGGCCTTCTTTAGGGGAAATACAACATTGAAAAATGCCTGAAACACTGCAACGGTGTAACTCGCCATTGTGAATAACCATGGACTTGGACCACCGGATGATCTGCCTAGCGAAAACCTCATCATCTGGTAACTCGCCCCGGTTTAGATATGCCAGATATGGAACCGTCCAATCCGGAGTAGTATTAAAGCGGCCACCAACTGGGCCTCCGGATCAGGAACATCTAAATCCTCCTCTGTAGGTAACTTGACAGACGGGTTATGCAGGATATCTAAAAAGGTATTGGGTGGTACTGGTTTACGTTGAGATCCCAGCCTGCTTAAAACATCTGCCGCCTCGTTTTGCGCCGGTCAATATGCTCAACCTGATAACCCTTAAAGTGACCTGCCATAATATCCACCTCGCGTCTGTAAGTCGCCATTAGTGGATCCTTAGAATCCCATGTACCAGAGACTTGCTAAGCCACCAGATTAGAATCTCCGAAACAACGAACCCGGCTTAAGTTCATTTCCTTAGCCACCCGGAGACCGTGGAGTAAGGCCTCGTACTCAGCTGCATTGTTAGTACAAGGAAGCATTAAGCGGAGAACATAACAAATTTTATCACCACGAGGGGAAGTAAGAACAACTCCAGCCCCTGAGCCCTCCAATTGCCTGGATCCATCAAAGTGAATGGTCCAATGTGTATTATCAGATTTGTCCTCTGGTGCCTGTAACTCGGTCCAATCATTGATGAAGTCAACAAGTGCTTGTGACTTGACTGATGTCCGAGGCATATACCTCAATCCGTGCGGGCTAATCTCAATTGCACACTTTGCAACCCGCCCAGTTGCCTCCCTGTTCTGAATAATATCTCCCAAAGGAGCTGAACTGACCAATGTATTGGGATGGCCTTGAAAGTACTGCTTGAGCTTTCGACTTGCCATGAAAACCCCATAAACCAGCTTCTGCCAATGCGGATATCGTTGTTTTGACTCGATAAGCACTTCACTGATGTAGTAAACCGGTCGTTGAACCGGGTATTCCTTACCAGCCTCTTTCCGCTCTACCACGATCGCCACGCTAATAGCACGGGCGTTAGCAGTCACGTACAGTAACAAGGGTTCTTTGTCAACCGGAGTAGCAAGTACCGG
Source organism: Triticum timopheevii (assembly GCA_963921465.1). NCBI lineage: Eukaryota > Viridiplantae > Streptophyta > Magnoliopsida > Poales > Poaceae > Triticum > Triticum timopheevii. The sequence continues at coordinate 545,540,293 of OY997272.1, forward strand.
CGGTTCAACCAACTGCCGCTTTAAGTGCTCAAACGCCGCATCAGCTGCATTACTCCAGACAAAATTGTCTGTCTTTTTCAACATCTGATATAAAGGAATCGCCTTTTCTCCCAAACGGCTAATAAGCCGGCTAAGGGCGGCGATTCGACCTGCCAAATGGTGAACATCATTGATACACTTCGGTTTAGCCAAAGATGTAATCGCTTTAATCTTTTCCGGATTAGCCTCAATTCCTCTGTTGGACACCAGAAAACCTAAGAGCTTGCCTGCCGGAACACCAAAAACACATTTATCCAGATTAAGCATCATTTTGTAAACCCAAAGATTGTCAAATGTTTCCTTGAGATCATCTATCAAGGTTTCCTTCTTCCTGGATTTTACCACAATGTCATCCACATAGGAATGAACATTACGCCCAATCTGCGTGTGAAGACAATTTTGCACACAACGCTGATAAGTAGCCTGGGCACTTTTGAGCCCAAAAGGCATAGAAACATAGCAGAAGGCTCCAAAGGGAGTGATGAAGGCTGTCTTCTCCTGGTCATTAACTGCCATCTTAATCTGATGATAACCTGAATAAGCATCTAAGAAACTCAGGCGCTCAGAACCCGCCGTCGCATCAATAATCTGATTAATATGCGGGAGAGCAAAAGGATCTGCCAGACAAGCCTTGTTCAAACCTGTGTAGTCCACACACATACGCCAAGTGTCGTTTTTCTTAAGAACGAGCACCGGATTAGCCAACCACTCAGGGTGAAATACTTCAATGATAAAGCCAGCAACCAACAGCCGGGCTACCTCTTCACCAATAGCTTTGCGTCTTTCTTCGTTAAACTACCGAAGAAATTGCTTGACCGGTTTAAACTTCGGATCAATATTGAGAGTGTGCTCAGCGAGTTCCCTCGGTACACCTGGCATGTCAGAAGGCTTCCATGCGAAGATGTCCCGGTTCTCACGGATGAACTCGATGAGTGCGCTTTCCTATTTTGGATCCAGATTGGTGCTGATGCTAAACTGTTTGGATGAATCACCAGGAACAAAGTCAACAAGTTTAGTCTCATCATCCGGTTTTAACTTCAGGGTCGGGTCATGCTCAGTGGTGGGTTTTTTCAAAGGAGTCATGTCTGCCGGATCAACATTGTCTTTATAAAACTTCAGCTCCTCCGTAGCGCAAACCGACTCAGCATACGCCGCATCACCTTCCTTGCAATCCAAAGCGATCTTTCGACTTCCATGTACCATGATAGTTCCCTTGTGGCCCAGCATTTTGAGTTGTAAATAAATATAGCAGGGCCTCGCCATGAATTTTGCGTAAGCCGGCCGTCCAAACAGCGCGTGATACGGGCTCTAGATTTTCACCACTTCAAAGGTCAATTTTTCAGACCTGGAATCATGCTCATCTCCAAACACAACCTCCCGAGAGATCTTGCCAACAAGATATGCCGATTTACCTGGCACCACACCATGAAAAATAGTGTTGGACGGTTTAAGACTCTTGTCTGTCATACCCATACGACGAAAAGTCTCATAGTACAGGATGTTGATACTGCTCCCTCCATCCATCAGGACTTTGGTAAACTTGTAACCTCCCACCTGAGGTGCCACTACCAAGGCCAGTTGACCTGGATTGTCAACCCGGGGCGGATGATCCTCCCTGCTCCACATGATGGGTTGCTCAGACCACCGTAAGTAACGTGGCACTGCCGGTTCAACAGCATTAACTGCCCTTTTGTGAAGCTTCTAATCTCGCTTACACAAGCTAGTAGTGAACACATGATGCTGCCCGCCATTCAACTGCTTGGGGTGACTTTGATAACTTGATTGTTGTTTATTCCCTTGATTATTCTGTTGGCCATTACCACCTTGGTTATGCTGGTTGATCTGATTATTCTGAAATCCAGAGCTTGAACCGCCGCCACCATGAAAACATGGACCTGAACCGCCCGAAGGACCCTGATCATATAGGAAAATATCGGAATTCTTGAACTCCTTCATGATATAACAATCTTTCCATAGATGTGTGGAAGGGGCCTCATTGGTCCCATGCTTGGGACAGGGTTGGTTCATCAAACGTTCTAGATTCATCCCTCCACCGCGCTGGGGCGGTTTACCTTTACGACGCTGCATATTAGTGTTAGCCACAAGATATGAATTATCCACCTTGCGCTTACCATTATTCCCATGGCCTCCCTGGTTGTGATGTTGTCCCTTTGCACCGCCATTCTTCTTTCCCTTCTCCGATTTCTCCTCATTAGAATCGGGATCCTTGGTACTATCAGAATCGGCATACTTGATCAAGGCTGCCATAAGGGTTCCCATGTCATTACAGTGGCGCTTGAGCCGTCCCAACTTCATCTTCAGTGACTTGAACCGGCAATTACGCTCTAGCATTATGATTACTTGACCAGCGTTAATCCGGTCAGACAAGTGCAAAACCTCTGAAACCTGGCGTACCCAATGAGTTGTTGACTCGTTCTCCCCTTGAACACAAGCATCCAGATCCACAATGGACATGGGCTGTTTGCACGTGTCTTTGAAATTGGCTATAAACCGGGCCTTCAACTGATCCCATGACTCGATGGAGTTAGCTGGTAAATTTTTCAACCAAGTACGGGCCGTCCCTTCCAACATCATCGTGAAGTACTTTGCACAGGCCGCTTCATCTACATCCAGCATCTCCATTGCCATCTGATAACTCTCGACCCACGCCTCAGGTGGCTGATCCGCTGTGTAGTTAGGCACTTTACGTGGACCCTTGAAATCTTTGGGCAGACGCACATTACAGAGAGCCGGAATAAGACATGGCACTACCCAGGAACTGAAGGCAAGCCCGGTGCCTGATCGACTGACGCAGCTGGCTGAACCGGGGCGGGTTGATGACGACCCAAAGAGGCCTCCCTTCGTGCTCTGCCATTATCCACCACACCTTGAGCATTACGACGCCGTGCACTACTAGACACTTCAGGTTCATCCATGTGCCTGCTATAGCTCGGGCTTGGACGAGGGGTTGAATGAATTCTATCCCGGCTATAAGAATAAGCCTGCTGCTGCACCACGGCGGTTTGAAGAAGGTCCCTAGCCCGCCGCGTTTCAATTGCTGCCAGTGGATCGCCCTCCATCGGAATGGCAGCTAGGCGCGATGCTGCGGCAATCATGTTATCCAGAGGGCTCGAGAAGTGACCCGGTGGTGTGGATACGTATTGCGGCGGGTTATCTGTTCAGCGGGGTGGTTTTGTCATCCGGAGCTGCCCTAGGCGCATCAGTCCGATTTGGAGCGGCTGGATTGCTCGGCCCGGCGCCCGGTGTTTGAAAGAGGTTCAATCCTTCGTAGACCAATGGCAGACGAGACTGGTATTTCCTTCGCATTACATCCTCTAATGCGGTCCAATCCAGCATGAGCCGATAATTATGTGCCTGTATCTGCTGTGACTGGGCATCCAAAGCGGCCTGCTCTTCAGCGATCCTAGCATCCTCAGTTGTCAGGTCCTCCTTAGCCTGTGTTATCTGGTCCTTCAACTTTGCAATGTCCGCATTATGCTGATCCCGCGTCTCTGGGGTGACTGCTGTGGTTAATAAGGCATCCATCAAACCGGAGAGGACTTGAGCCGGTCGGCACGCCGGAGCCGGTCGGCATGCCGGGGCTCCTGCCGCGGCTGCTGATCCGGTATTCATCGCCGCTGTAGATGAAGACTGCAATGTGGGCTGTGTTCTGGCCCTGTAAACAGCAACCCGACTTGGCGGTTCAAGGAGGTCCGGAATACTCTTGCCATTGGAATATCCTTCGAACACCCCATTACGAATCTGGTCCAAGGACTCGGTTTCGCCAGTGGATGATTTGCCATCGGAATAAACGGCCGTCTCGCCTTCAGACACCGGTTCAGATCCGACCTCATGGACACATCCTACGAACGCATGTTTCACGGCAGGCTTAAACCGGGCTGGACTCGCACGCTGAGCCGTTTCGACGAGGTCGGTGCAGATGTCCGGCTCAGGGCCCGGTTTGCCGATCTTACTGATGAAGACATGAATTCCGCCAAAGGGGACCCGGTACCCGTACTCAATTGAGCCATCCTCGGGGCCCCATCCTTTATCGTCGATGTAAAGCTTGCCGCGACGACTCTTGGTCATCCGGCCAACCATGTACCCCTTGAGTCCTTCAAAGCTGCCCTTCAAGAACTCGAAACCATCATGCGAAATCCCCATGGTGGGCGCCAACTGTCGTGGAATTAACACGTCAGATGTCCTCATGAAAGGACTTAGTCGTGGAGTCATTGCAACGGGTTAGCTTGAAGGGGTTAAACCGGACAAGGGACACGGGAGTTTTATACTAGTTCGCCCCCTTCGATGAAGGTAAAAGCCTACGTCTAGTTGTGATGGGATTGATTAGGTTTCGATGACCAGGGAGCAAATATGCTTGCCTGAGTCTCGAGTTGTTGTTTCTTGTCCCTGAACCGCCGCCGGGTCGTCCCTTTATATACACAGGTTGACGCCCGACCTGTCTACAGAGCCCTGAAGCCGACTCATACAAAGTGTCCGGCTTGGTCTCTCCTTTCCTGACTTATATTACAAGTTACATAATCATGGCGGTTTACCACTATGGGCCCTAATCCACCTTTGGGCTTCGGGCTTCAAAGCTTTATTAGTAAAGCGCCATCTTCTGGGTCTTCATGGGCTTCATCATAGTTGAGGGTGAACCGGGCCCTCCTGGCCGGTTTACACTCAGTAGTTATATCCCCAACAAGCTTCATCCCCGAAGACAAGCTCTCCCGCAGAGCGTTCGCACTTGCAGTCATGGTGGATGTGGTGCCAGGTAGGAGGACGATGCGCTATGGTGTGGATGTTAGCTGGGCGTTGTCGCTTTAAGTAACGCATTCCGGTGAGGCCAAGCGTCCGGGTGAGTCATTAAGTCGCCGGAGTTGGTTCCTCGGGCACTAAGCCTCTTAACAACGACATACGAACGGACGACATGAATGTGGGCAGCTGGCGCCGGCTGGGAACGCACCACGCAACGGCGCGAGGGACGAGGGCTTTGGTGTGCCAGGGTAGTCAGCTATGGTCGGGGCAACATTGGAGATGCCCTTTGCGCAAATGCGATCCCCCCATGTCATTGAAAAGCGAGATGACCCGGCATGGTCTCAGGTCCAGAGGATGCAGTTGGCTATGCTACACCACTCCGCGGACACGTCGCGGCGCCCCGTGCATCCTCGACGAGTCGGGTGTTGGGGTGTGTTTGGATTGTGGCCAAAGTGCACCTTACCAAAATTTTGTTCATGACCCAAAGATTGGTCTTTGTTTGGATGGTTGCCATTTCTTTGGCATGCCAATGAACTCTAGCCAACTCTAGTTCATTTTTCTTGCCAATGTCGGCCAAATCATGGGCAACCAATACCTCAACCAAAATTTTGGCTACCCAACTCTTTGATGGGGCAACCTTGGGCACAAACCAAACATACCGTTGGTCGTGCCACAGCACAAACGCCACCCTCGGCACAATGAAACCGACCGTGTCTATCGACGATATGAGCGTGTCGCTCACTGCAGTCGCCGTGTCCAGAGGCGGTGCTGGAGCTGCGCCCCGTTGTTGGCCCCAACGACCCACATGAACGGTTGTCGGTGGCGAGGGGGTCATGGGCCAGCTCCTCCATTGGACTAGTCTGTGCTACGTCGTCCTGACGGGTGTGCCCCACATGTCGGTTTTCCCGTTTTCCCGGCTATATTCGAGCGTCAGTGCTCCGAGTTGCGCATTAGGCCTTTCACTATGTAGGCCAAGCGAGACAACTTATTGTTTATTTGAGCCATTCAAGTGTAATCATGTTGCGTTTGCTTATTTCTCATTCCTCTCCAACCCTCTTCTCCATCGATCATGTCGCCCTCCAGTCGAGTCCATCCTCCCGCATGCCTCATTTGAACATTCCGCCGAGTATCATTCGCATGTACCCACCCTAGTCCTCTTTCAATAGATCTCCGAACCCCGAGATGAAATCGAGAGGGAACGAGTGGGGGCACGTGATACCTAAGGCAGATTCAAAATTTTGAACCGGTGATCATAACATCCGCAAATCATATATAAAGGGTATTCAATGTTCGTTTCGTTTTTAACATACAATATACTCCCTCCTATCCTTTCTACTTTACATATAAGTTTTATGTATAGTCAAAGTATCTCTACTATGATAAAAAAAGGTATCAACATTCAACAACGCCCATTCAATATTGTTAGATTCGTACATACTCCTAGATTTGCACTCGAGATGGTTTCCAGTTTGACTATTGACAAGATTAATAGTACTCCTTTCACATAGGTGAGTAAGTCATCTTAGGATGTGCACCGTGACCAAGGAGGAGGGGAAAACGAGAGACATTAATGTTTATTTGCTAATTAATAGTATTGCATGCAATGAACTAACCACTGCATGTCATGTTTGATAGTCTCAGGTCATTAAAAGCATGCACACCCTCATCTCTTGTTGGTTCATATGTTAAGAAACAAGAAACGAGGTAGAAGTTAATACACCGCACCTACGTGTTTTGGGATTATTTGGTTTTTGTAAGATGACTTACACACCTAGACGGAGGGAGTACATGAGATGTATAATGTGAAAATTATATCATTGGAAACTCCTTTCACATACAAAATTGACCATATGCTTTGTGTAAGTTGCATGTCATATATTATTACTCTAACATTTGGTCAAAGTTAGCCTCGAAAAATGCATTAGACCCTGTATGCTTCGTGTAAGTTGCATGTCATATATTATTACTCTAACATTTGTGTAAGTTGCATGTCATATATTATTACTCTAACATTTGGTCAAAGTAGTATAGTGGAAGTGGATCCTCTGACGTAGGTATCCCTGCCTTACCCTCCCTTTCAGTCACTTACTGGCGGACCCCATGCTTGCTAGGCCCCGCATGTCAGTTACTCAATGGGTTCGGCCACGTCAGGGGATCCTCATCCATAGTATACTCCCTCTGTTTTTATTTACTCCGCATAAAACGGAGGGAGTGGTGGTATAATAAATGACGCGGGCGGGGGAGGGGGAGGGACATCGGTTTGCTCTCAACTGCGGTCCCACAAGCGAGCGAAAACGTAAGACGAAGCACGTTCCATTCGGTGAGCGACGTGGAGGGTCCAGCATGCCGGGCTGCAATCGAACGCGACAAGAGAGATGTACAGTCAAAACCGATTGACCGGTCATCATCGGAACCACTATTCACACCAGAACCTTTGCTGCTCGGCCTGCGCCAGCCACTGCCCTAAAACCACACCAAATCTCCAGCCCATTCCCCCACCTTTCGATCCCCTAGCCCACATCAAGCATCCCCTAGTTCGCCGGAAAGCCATGGTGAGACGCAAGAACACTTACTACAAGATGCTGACACCGGAGCGCCACGCAGAAATCGCGGCGGTGGTCGGCGCCACAGACCTCCATTCCCAAGCTCGCTTTGCGGCGGGCCAATCCCCGAGTTCTCTGGAGCCAAGCTACAAGGAGTAGGAAGCTGATCCAATGTTCACTGTGGAGGTCGCGGTGCAGAAGGCCCCAATGGGTATGAGACGATGGACATCGACTTCGTGCCGGCGTCCGAGTCCCCCATGGTGCAGGCGGACCAGCAGTTCAACATGGTGATACTAAAGGAGGACCGGGAGGCAGAGGCTCAGCTCAACGCGGAGTGCGCGCATGCCGCTGCCATCGAGGCTCTCCTGCAGGCGAAACCGGATGTCGTGGATGTGAACCGGGCAGCGGAGGCTCAACTTGAGGCGGAGCGCGCGGATGCCGCTGCCATCGAGGCCCTCCTGCAGGCGGAACCGGACATCCTGGACATGAACCGGGCGGTAGAGGCTCGACTCGATGCAGAGCGCGCGGATGCCGCTCTCATTGACGCCCTCCTGTAGGCGGAACCGGAAGTCCTGGACTTGAATCGGGCGGTAGAGGCTCGACTCGATGCAGAGCGCGCGGATTCCGCTTTCAGCGACGCCCTCCTGCAGGCGGAACCGGAAGTCTTGGACTTGAACCGGGCGGCGGAGTCTCGACTCGACGCGGAGCGTGCGGATGCCGCTGCCATCGAGGCCCTCCTACAGGCGGAACCGGACGTCCTCGATTTGAACCGGGCTGTGCTCTCGTCCGTGCAGAGCGCCCGCACGCTCCGCTTGAACGAGTAGCTGGAGGCCGAGGACAACCACGATGCGGAGACACACGTCGGCAGTGATGGCTGGTTCGTGCCGGCAGCCAAAGACGATGAGGCCATCTCTTTCCGCGAGCAGTGATAGTTTTTCTTTATGTTGTTGTTTTTATTATTATGGATCTTTTGCTATGTAAAAACATACTATTTGTTATGCAAGTCGCCTGACTTGGGTCAGTCTACCATTTCAGGCGGTTGGATGAATATCCTACGTCTCCTAACCCTTCTTTCCTTCTTCCCCAACAGACCACCGCACGAGCCATACGGATACTATGGTTGGATAAACATACTCTATGAACGAAAATTATGTGTCAGCGATAGGATGGCTGAGTTTGGTTTGTTCACATGCGACAACACATGTCAGTGAGGGTGCGTTCCCTTGGTTGGGTTTGCGGCGTGCAAGAGCGACTGTGTGAGGGTGCGGTGCGACCGCGGCGTGCAGGAGCGACCGTGTGAGGGTGCGGTGCAACCGCGACAGCCATGCGCAAGTGTACCTCCTTCTCATTTTGAAAACTTTAGGGAAGCTTGGCAAAAATGTGTGGCGAAGTTTGGCAATGCAAGGCCTAGACCCAAACAGGATAAGTACGTATGTACTAGGAGTACTAGTGTTAAAAAACAAAGGCGGGGTTTTCCTTTGATACAAATCCTCGTTTCACGTGTCAATTAATGCGTATTTTTTTCTCGAAAGACCAAAGAGCTCACCATCTCACTCCTCATCGCTTGATTAATGCAGCGCCATGCAAACGAACCTTCTCACTTCCGCATGCATGCAGGGGATATTAATGTCCTTTGTTGCTAACCCCATCAATTTTGCCTCGATTAGTGTTAGTGGCCCTTTGCAAATTGTAATTTTGATATACTGGCCTTGTGTACAAAAAAATGGAGGTAGTAACTATATTTGAATTCCTTGCCCATTGCGGTGACGTTGATGACTTTTTTTTTGTGGTTTGGCGAAGTGCGTTCGACGGAGAACACCATTGAGGGAGACCACGGTAAGTCGTTCACAAGTGCCGCCTGCAAGCCGAGACAACCACCTTATTTGCATCCAGGAAGTCCTTTACTAGTACTACTACTAGGAGTACTAGTGCGGTGAGATGGTTTCCCGAAGAAAACGATGGAGAAGCGGAGTCAGTGAAGAGTGAAATGATAGTTGCTTCGTCCGTGCTTTGTGATTTGACACCTTACTGCTTTGTGATTTGTGATAGAAGGGACATGGGAGTAGACTCTTTGCTCTATACTGTACTACTCCTACATGCGTCCAAGCATGGGAGAAAGAGGAGAGACGTTGCATTTTTCTATTCCTTCAATCAATCAATCAGGGAGCTTCGGTTCCATCTTTTTGGCTTTGGCAACACCGTCCACAATGGTTCCCACGATGCCAAAAGCTATTTTCACATTTGGCTACACATTGTGGATGCCCTTAACCGTACCACTTGGTTTTGCTCCTGTGTGCTATCTGTACAAATCTCAATTATATTGATCTAAAAAATTATAGAATCAAAGATTAGTAAAAAAGGAGGTGATTTTGCCACGCGGATGGCAGGGGAGGTTTCTTATTTTCGGAGGACGTTGTCCTGGCGGTTTGCTAACATGCGGTCCCACATGTTAGTGCTTTACCAAGCTGATCCCTATCCCACATGAGGCAGAACAACGGCAGAAGCAACACGTGGTTAACTTGAAGTAGATGAGGGAGAAGCGGATTCAGCAACGAGTGAAATGATGGTTGCTTCGTCCCTCCAACTTCTTTTTTTAGCATTATTACTTCGTCCCTCCAACTTAACTGTGGGAAAGGTGCAGCTTTGTGATTTGACGCCTCATAGCTCATTACTATGTCGGCGCCATGACTGGGGTGCTTCACCCCGGCTGCTCTACACTGTATTCCGGTATGGCAGGTGGACCCGGTAGCTTGATGTCCCACATGTTCACTGGCAGGTGGACCCGGTAGCTTTATGAAAGCAAGCGCTCCACTCTTACGACGGAGGAGTAGATGACACGACGGCCCAGTGAACTGTCACTTGTACTGTATAGTACTATAGTTTTGCTGTTTCGCACGATCCATCGATACAAACCCGATTAAACAGAAAAGGGTGGGATTTTTCCCGCGCGGTAGATGATACTGGCCATACATTTCAAAGGCGATTTTAATGTATGCAAACTGAATAATTATAAGTAACAATATGATATCTAGTAAAACTAAAAAGACATATGATTTATTGTGTTAGAGTGTAGTAGTAGTGCTGTATTGCATAGTTGTTAGATGTAACATGCGAGAACGTGTAGAGATGTAGTTTTGGAGGGCCTACAGAGAGAAAAGCGTAATACGGTCACCGAACTTCAGAATAAGATGATTACGGTCACTATATACGTTTTGCGGTGATTATCCAGTCACTTGCTCACAGTTCAGCATCGGATTGCACTTTGTTGACCGGCCAAATAGTCTGCGTGGCACCATGTTGACTAGTTAAATTGACCACGTTCCTTGTGGGTCCCACCTATCAGTTCGCATAGGCAAAAGGTCAGATAAACACAAATTTATGCAGGCGCGACAAGGCTCCAACCCGTGCGCGGGAATCACCTGGTTGTGTATGTGTCTGTCAGGGCCTGATGTGTGCGCATGCACGTGTAGGTTGAGAACTTGAGCGTGAGAGTGTGTGTTGGTCATGTAGTGTACCGGTGTGTGCATGCATGCGTTCGTGTGTGCGTGTGAGTGTTGCGTGCGTGTGTGGATGCATGTGTACGTGTGAGTGTTGCGTGCGTGCATGGGTGCATGTGTTTGTGTGAGTGTTGCGTGGATGGAGTTCATGTACATGCGTGCGTGTGTGTATAATCACCACACTAGCTCCTGTGTGTTAAAACAGACGGCTCAGCATACCAATACAAGGCCACCTTGTCCGCTGTGCCCGCGGTCATGACTTGGCACCACCGTTAAAATATTTTTTTGTCGTTTGTTTTCATTCTTACTAGCAAGATGCCCGTGCATTGCATGTAACATCAATATGCATTTGTATGACTTGTTTATGTTGTGAGAGAAAAGGATGAACGAGGGAAGGCCTTATTTGCAAATGTGGAGAGGTGTGTGGGTACCTTTTTGCAAAATTGCCATAGTTTCTTTCCTATCCGTCAGATATAAATCGGACGACATATATTGCAGGATGGAAGGCACACCATCATCACCAACTCTGTTTTTTATAAGAGTGTATTTTATGTATTTTATAATAGTGTAGATGTAGAGTAGATACAAGTCAACAGGTGGGCACGATGTTAGTGAGATAATGTGAAGCAACACTAGAGGTGCCACGTGGAGCGTTCAACTGGTCAACTAGTCATGTCATGAGCAAATACAAAGTTGTACGGCGAGCCCGTGACTGTATAATAACCACTAAACATAAACGGTGACCATAATGAGTGGATTATGAAGTCCAATGTATGTATCATGCTTGCGCTTCAAATACAATGATCGTCATTTCATATATCGCAAGAGAAAGATGAAACACGCGTGAATTTTCTGGGGGCTTACTTTTAGAGGACCTAGAGATAGTTTTGTGTGCATACGTGAAAGGGGCGTACAGGGGGGTATGCGATGGAAAGAGAGATGCTCTTCGTTTCTCTTTATTATGACTAACTTTGTATATAGTATAAAAATATACAAATTCACAGTGCGGAATAAATATCATTGTAGGCACAATGCAATGCAAATTAGCGTTCGTGCTCCTCCATATAACTTTGTAATGTTGTATATATGTAGAAACTCTAAAATAATTTTTTGGCCACACTTTATTCAAAAGGAATGTTATATGCGAAATAAACGTGAAGAGAGGGCTTTTTAGATCAATGGGGTACATGATGTAACATGTGTGAATGTGTAGTTGATGCATTTGGCGGGGCCTAGAGAGGTATGTGTGTGTATTACGTATTCGAGAGAGGCATGGATAGAGGGGCCGACGTGGGGGCGTGGGAGAGATAGCACAAGAAATGAGGGTGGTCTAGAGAGAGAGAGACGAATATGACGTCACGACAAGAGATTCCATTCCCTCGAGTGTGTATATGCAAGGGGGGAGGGAATAGAGGCACCAGGAGAAATTTTCTGTGTGTGTGGTGTTTGTGTTGGTATGTGTGGGTGTGAGAAGATAATGAGACGTGGGGGCAGAGGCTGTGTCACCGCGTGAGGTCCGGTGGGTCGAGGTGAGGGCCTTCGTTCAGTTCCGTCCTGCGCCACATTGGTCGTCCCATGACACATTTAGGAAGACCCATGGATGACTAGTCGTACAAGACAAATATAGCAGAATTGTGAAGGACTCTGTGTCCACTGACAAAGCCGGCTAGGATTTGTAACCCTAGGTTCTCGGACTAAGGTAACCCCTTTATCTCTGATATTACTATTCATCCAACCTAATTTTAAGGGGCATCCTACATAATGCTGTGCTAGAATCATACTCGTCGATTAGGAAGAGAGGTGTGAGATAATGTGTGAGAGACAGGCGTAAATATAATGTGCGTACATGAGACACGTAGGCAGGTCCATGTATATAGAAAGGGTCGATGAGGATTGTGCGTGTGTATGTTTGCGAGAGGAAGAGTGCTTGTGATAAAGGTTAGTGAAAACAGTTGTAAATGGTTACGAGAGGGAGGGAGGGTTATATCTAGAGAATGTGTGCGAGAAAGACACCTCGGGAGAGAGTGTGTGAGCATGTGTGAGAGACCACCGATGGAGAGTGAAACTACACGTAAAAGACTGCTCTACACATTGATTAAAGATATAAATTGTATCCAAATATTAGGATGGGATCATGATATTTGCAATTCGTGTAAGGAGCGGTCATTGATCCATCAGACATTCTATCGAATTTGAGCATGTCTATGTTATTATTCGACACAATTGATCCACATAGTTAGTATTTTGAACTCCAGACAATCGAATATAAACGTGAGTATAGTTCATGTTGTGTGTGTAAAGCACATTATACATACGAAAGTTACACAATGGACATTTATAAATAGCTACCTATGAACTAGCATACATTTATATTCAACCTAAGGTGGTTAAAAAAATTGAATTCAACATGAAGTCCATTCAATTATTTGAATTTGATATCATGGCATTTGTAAACCATACCTAAACTATGGGGTTACCAATCTTTGCTCTGATTTTGTACATAATAGCATATGTAGTCGTGTACAAAATAGATTCAAATTTAGCTCCTCTATTCCAAAATAATCGTAGTTATAGGATTTTCAAGTGTCAAAATTTCAAAAGGAAGCGGATAATTTAATGAGGTTTTCAAACATACAAGGTCAAATATAATGTTGTCTATTTAGGTCAATCCTCATAGTTCAAGAGTACTCTAAACGTGAATGCTTGTGTTTCAAAATTTCGAACGAAGCGCCAAAAGAGCCTCTACTCGCTCGAAACCGCGTGAGACCAATGTTTGGTAGTACAAGGAAATTACTTTTCTAATAACTCTGACCTGTGAAACCTACCAGCCCGACGTCCAAAGGTCTAAACCGGGGTAGGTTTGTAGCTTCATCTAGACGCCATGCAACTGCCTCCGAAAAACATTCATATACAATGGTCGCCTAAGCACACATGCGCGCGGCCGAAATCACTCCCGCCCACTATTTGGGACACTTGGGATTACCATCCTACCCCCAACCCGCAGTAGGTCCGAAATTTAAGAGGGGGGCAAAGTTTGTACTTTCCCCAAATTTCAAACAAGTGCATCCCATCTTCTGTTCAAAAGAGCCAAAAACAAGCGCATCCCATACCGAAACATGGTTCCCCCACCCGTTCGATTCCCCATTCGTACTCCGTGGGCGCCAAAACTACCTCTCCACCAGCCGCGAAACCCCGGCGTCCTCCGTCCGCCACCCCATCCCACCCATCACGCCGGAGCTAATACCCCGACGTCGTCGTCCACCGCAACCTCAACCGCAACGCCCTCCACGGCTAGTAGTTGAAGCCGAGGACGAGCCGTCCGTACCCGAGCTAGTTCAACCACGCCGTCCTGCGCCTCACCGCTGCCGCTCCAACTTCGCCACCCTCCACCGCACTGGAGCTGTTCCTGCTACGCCGTCCTTCGCCGCCTCAGGTCTGCTTGCCCTCCACCGACATACAGCCACGGCAACACAGTCAACAATTTGGCCATGGGTTCGTCCAAGCCTGCACCCTCCAGAACATCGGTTTCCCCGGTAAAAACAAGAAGATCGGCGCGACATGTGGAGGTGACCACACCGGCAATCGAAGAAGTTACTCCTCTTCCCTTATTCGTGCAAATCTTATGTCTCTTCTTGCATGGTATTCATCCCACATAAGACACTAGTTGACCGCTTCTTCTTGATACTAGATGTTCCTAGTAACTCGTGATGCACAAGGTTTCTCCTCATGTACTATTTCACCTTAGCTAGAGGTCCGTCGCCCCCCTTAATTTCAATTTCTGGCCAGTTGATTCCCAATTAACGGAAGCATTCCCCGGTGTAACATGCGCTAGTACGACTATTATGTCGGGGAAGCAGCACCTTGGTGTATATCTACTGGCCAGCTCTTGGCGTCTGCGGCCTAGAGCTACTGGCGCCCGATCTGGAGGTCGGCTGGGATTAAAGGGATGGCTTGGGGGCGCTGCCAAGCATGGCGGTGGTGTGAGGTCGATGGGAGGGCGGGGCGATGGAGGCACGAGTCTGGGCCGGTGGTCGCTGGTGGTTCGAGAAAGATCGTCAATAGTGACTGGCGGGAGGTAGACGAAGGCCATCTGCCTGTTCCTTATAGATCGGACGGTTCATTAAAAAAATTGACTGGCCTATTTATTTTCAGTCGACTGTTATCTTAGATATGACCACATGTGGTGGTGTGCTGGAGGAGTACCTGCATTTCCTGTGCTCATATATTACAAAATCATAAGGAGTAGATTCTAATTTTGTTTGTCATGCAATGTTGTAGAGCTATCATATGTCTCCTGTCATTTATTTTTCAACCACCTGCTATCTGCTACTTTTACAGTGCACTAGTTCTGCACACACTTCATCCATACTCTCACTATTGTGTTTTTATGCAAGGGTATTTCAGGCTCTCCTGCCGAAAGAGAAGCAGCAAAGAAAAGAGAGAAGTCGCTCCAGCTTCGTACACTGGTAGGCAAGACACGTTACCACGCTATAAAGGGTGTAGTGTCAGCAGATGTAGACGGTAAACGTTGCTCTGGAGTTGATGACCCCACTCGCAATGAACCACCATCCCATGTGCTTGCTTTAACTTCGTGGTGTCATATGTGGTTGCATGTTCCATATGGTGTCTAGCTTGTATTCGAAAGGCCGAAGTCGGTCTTTATTAAGATAAGGAAAGATATTTTTTACATGAACCACCATCCCGTGAGCACCAGAAGACAAATAGCTAGTCAGGGCACTGGCCGAGCCAGTGACAAGCCCAGCAAAGACAGGCATCACCTGGAAGCCAACTAAAAAGCCGCGATGGTGGCGAAGCAGCCCGCCTCCCACCAGGCTCTCAGGTCCTAGATGATCATGTTCACCAGGCTAGCCGGATGTCTAGCTTGTATTACTTCCAATTTTGTTAAATTGCATCTGCTCAGCTTACACATTATACCTTTGAATATGACATGCCTTTCTGTTTTTGGTACATACTAGTACATCTGTGTATTAACCATGTTCTTACATAAAACTAATGTTCTTGTGTATCCCTCATCAATCACTTATGACGAGGCAGGCAGGCAAGGGGACTACTCCTCATTTAAAGAATGCAGCGTCAGCCTCCCGACATGATTCTCAAGAAACAGAAATGCTAGATGAAGATAGTGAACGTAGCTCTGTAGTTGATTATAGCATTTCCCCTACACTAGCATTGCAGGTGCTTGCTCTAATTTGGCAGCGTGATATGTGGTTGCATGTTGCATATGGTGTCTAGATTGTAATTCTTCCAATCTGGTTAAACTGCATGTGCTAGTCTTCTTAGCTTATACTCCTGTAAATGTGACATTATACCTGTTAATGTGACATACCTTCCTGTATTTAGTACATAGTACATGTGTCTATTAAGCATGTCCTTGCATAAAACTATTGTTTTTTTTTGTATCCCGCATCAATCAATATGACAAGACACCTTTAGTATATGCAGTGCGATATTAGTTGCATCTTTCATATGATTTGTAGCATGCGCTGCTTCTAATTTGTTGAAATTCCATTTATGATGGGATGCTTTTAACTTGGCAGTCATATTGGTTGCATCTTTCATGTGGTGTCTAGCTTGCATTGCTTCTTATTTGCTGGAATGGTTTTCGCTTAGTTTACACAAACAGTTGTGAACATGCCATGTCGTCCTGTTTTTCGTACATATTCCATCCTGGTATCATGTGTTTGCCTTACATCAAAGTAGTGATTGTCAGTATCATGCATGAATGAGTTCTGAAGAGAGAATTTTATTGATTTTTCTTGTCGGTTTTAATTGAAAATTCAAAATCAATAAAGCGGAAGGAATTTAGCAAGGCAGCGGATAAAGGTGCTCCTTCCAAACGGAGGGCCTCTATAGTTTCTACTCCTCCACACCCCCAAGATGATTTCCAAGAAAACACATGCATAGACACTCAACAAAGTTGTGTTTATGATGAGCACGTCTCCCCTACTGCAGCATCACTGGTGCTCCCTCTAACTTGGCACTGTTATATGTGGTTGCATGTTATGTGTGATGTCTAGCTTGTATTGCTTCTAATTTTGTTGAATTCCATCTGCTTACTTTACACATTATACTTGAATAAGACATGTGTTCCTGTTTCTAGAACATACAATATTTGTCTATCACACCATGTTCTTACATCAAATTACTACTGTTGTGTAACCTACAATAATCACTTATCATAAGACACGTTTGTCTTTGGAGTGTGATATAGGTTACATCTCACATTCTTTTCTAGCTTGTACTACTAATTTGTTGAAATGGCACTTATGACGAGACAATTTTAACTTGGTAGAGTGATATTATTTGAATCTTTCATATGGTGTCTAGCTTCAATTGCTTCTAATTTGTTGAAATGCCTTCTCCTTAGTTTACACATCATAAGTTGTGAATATGAAATGCTGTGAATATGCAATTGCACTAATGACGAGAGACCTCTAACATGGTAGTGTGATGTTGTTTGCATCTTGCATATGATTTATTTCTTGTACTGCTTCACATTTCTTTAAACGCCACTTATGCTGAGACACTGTTAACTTGGCAGAGCGATATTTGTAGCAACTTTCATATGGTGTCTACCTTCCATTGCATTGCTTCTAATTTGCTGAAATGTCTTCTTCTTAGATTACACATCATAGTTCTGGTTATCTCTTCCGTCCTGTTTTTCATACATATTACATCCTCCTATCATGTGTTTGTCTAACATCAAAGTTTTATTCGTCTGCATCACGCATCAATTTGTTCTGAAGCACTAAATTGGTATTCGTTTTTCTTGTCGGCTTGACTTAACATGGCACAGAGAAAGAGGAAGAAACATAGAATGGCAGGGAATGAGAAGCGGATGAATCCTGCAGATTCTGCTAGTACTGATGGTGCAATAGAAGGTGAAAGTCCAGCAGAAAATTCTACAAACACGGCATCCCATGCTACACGAGCTGCAAAAAAAGCCAAACAGAAACAAATAGCTGCCACCAAACAAGCAGAGACGACCCTAGTTCTTGCAACACCTACTACAGCACTACCAACTGCAGGACATACTCGTGCGTCCACTGAGCTAACAGCACATTCCCAAGCTCCCTTGCCACCTGACACTACTTACCAAGAACTCTTGACACAAGACGAGTTGGCAATATCAGATGAACCTTGTGAGCTTCAACAGCAAGAAGGTAGTTGCTGGAGTCAAGTTACAGTTGCATGCTTCTTTATATGTAGTCTCACAGTTTGATGTACACTAACACTTCCTATGTTTGTTGTTGGACTAGCACCTAGGCGCAAGAGGAAACAAACATCAGGGATAATGCTCGATAGGTTAACTAAATCTAGAGGAGGAAGAATGGAGATTCGTTTTGAGGCATGTTTAAAAAGGCCACGTGATGCTACAGAGTCAGCCAAGTTAGTATCAGAGGCAGCGGTTGCCGTTAGGTGTCAGGTATGTATCCTCCCAACATGGATTCAGCACATGAATGACAAAGACGAAACCCAGTTCAACACCTTCCTTGACCACTTATCTGTAAGTATGGTTATGTATGGAAACTAGTAATATCGTCTTGCTCTGTCCCATACTTTCTAGGTTGCTGATAATGAGACTCCCATAATTTTCAACAAATGAGGTTCAAGTTGGATAGCCAAGATGATGCAACCAGACAAGCTTGCACCCATGTTTTCAAGTTGCTCTGCGACAGTATCGGTATAACTTGAGGAAAACTCACTTTGAAGGCAAGGCTAAAAGTGAACTTTCCCAAACATCTCCAATGGAAAATATATCGGATGAAGACTGGAGGGGCCTTGTTAAACACTAGTCTGATCCGAAGTATCAGGTACATTATATATATGTGATCAGATCACATGTTGAAGTCCTATTGACGCATGTGCCACACAAATCTATCTTCTTATAGGTGAACTGTTCAAAGAACAAGGCCAACCGTATGAAAGTGAAATTCCAACAGACGACAGGATCTCGTAGCTATATTGCACACGGCGAGGCTCTTGTAATTAGCTGCTCTTTCACTCTTTTCACTGTACCATATTATCAAATCTATATTGACTTGTTCGAAATGCAGAGGAAAGCCCGCAAGGACCAAAAAGTACCTGAACCAACTGCTGTGGAAATCTTCAAGGACTGACACACCAGCAAGAAGAAGGGCATGACTACACCAGTCAAAGTCGTTGTTGTAAGTCCTTAATCCTCATGCCTTTTAACTACTACTTACTCTGACTTGTGCCTTGAACTACATGGTTTCCAGCCAATGTCTATTACTCTTTTCAATTTTATACACAATTGTCTTAGCGTATCATTGCACCTTACAAGGTTTAAAAGGGAGGAGTGATGTTCCTTTGATCTTGACCCGTAATCTAGTTCCGTGCTGGACTTGCCCACACAACATTACAATTGCCTGTTTGTCTGTTCTCAGTTGTTTTGTGATATGAATAATGTCATACTATGCTTACCGTATTATAAACTTCGTCTCTTTATCCTTAGCCCTCAATACAATGTGAAGAAATAGACAATACATTAGCAATGGTACATGGTCATATGTTTGGAACCTGGTTTTGTTATGTACTTTGCAATAAAATACAACTAATATTTTACATGGGTTCACCAGAATAAGTTCTATATATAGACCAAAGCTATTTTGTTTGGTTTTCCTGCCTCCTTAATATCTTCTGTTCTGGTACTACTAATGTAAAACCTCAACTTTTCAGCGAGCTATGGAAAAAATGGTGGAACCGCCTCCTTCTGAAGGTGGTAAGGCAACTATAACCGCAATGTCAGCTCTTGCTGCAGTGGGTCAGTACCTGTCCACTAACAGTGCCAAAAGCACGTTCCTGCGTAATATTGGGTTGGTTGTTAAGGCAATATCATCCAAACTACCTCATGATCAAGATATGCAAACTCAAAGCAATGTTGTATCTGCGCTCCAGACACAAGTCCATTCCCTAACAGAGGCCCTTTTAGAAACAAGGAGAAACATTGCTCAATGTCGTCAAGATATGCATGGTTTTGAAACCAGACTATCAGACATTTTCTATGTTGTTCAGGAGCCTAGGGGAAATGAAGGCGAGGGTTATGGTGTTCCATCGGACAATACAGCATGAAAACGTAACAGTCAGGTCAAATGAACCGAGCTTCTGAACTTCTGGTGGTGCATTTATCTGCTAGACTGTTAAGTTTTATGCCAACCTTCCTTTTGTTATATAGTTGTAATTTGTTTTGGTGCGATACAAAATTTATTCTTAACGTGCAGCCACCGGCTGAAGAAAACGGCAAGCCATTTTTGCATAGTGTAGGGTGTTCCCTATATTTGCACTGGTGGCGATCTTTGATGCCGATTGGATGTAATATGTGCAATCGCCTTAATAGCCTAGCGGTAGTTTGGGCCTTATTTATTTCCTAGTCTTCTTTTTCCCTGGTTTGCTAGTGGCCGCAACTACCCATGGGCCATATATGGGCCGTAGGATCCATGGGTCTCCTTCGGGCCGTCGATAAATGGGCCTGTAATTGGTGGGCCTCAGGCCGTCGATAAATGGGCCTGTAATCGGTGGGCCTCGGGCCGTCGGATAAATGGGTCTACATGGGCCGTAATCGGGCGTAATTGGTATCGGCCCAGCACGGTAACGGGCCATTAACAGGACGTAGGACTGCAAAATCTTAATTCTGTCACAGGCATAACGGGTCGTTAATGGGCCAGAATATAGGGCGGGTTGGCCAGAAATGGGCCGACTCTTGCCATGGGCCAAATTTGGCCCATTAGGGTAATCAGCCAGTAACGGGCTGACTCTTGCCATGGGCCAAATTTGGCCCATTTGGGGAACATGCCAGTAACGGGCCGACTCTTGCCATGGGCCAAATTTGGCCCATTAGGGGAACAGGCCAGTAATGGGCCAGAAGTAATCGAGGGCCGAAAAGGAGCCCAAGAACGTATGGGCCGTCAGTAGGCCGAAAGCTAACACGGGCTGGAAACGGCCCATGTAAATCACGGGCCGTTAACGGGTACAAAGAAAATTACTGTTCATTATGGGCTAAGGTCACCATGGGCCTGTAAAGGGCCGAAAGATACGAAGGCCTCATATGGGCCGAAAGACGTCGTGGGCCATACATGGCCAAAAGTGAAATGGGCTGGTGTTATATTCGACGGGCCACATGACGTTGTTGGGCCGATTTCCTTTAGTGCCTAACGGGCCATAAAATGGGTTATTTGCAAAGAGACCGTTAACAGGCTTTTCATGGGCCAGCCCATTAACTTTTGACCAAGTCAAACAGGCCGGCTTTGTAAGCTAAATGTGCTAGTGGTGGACCGTGGCACATGTCGACATATCATAGGCGCCTATCTGACCCACTGACGAGCTGACACGTGTTTCATTCAGCCAATAAGAATTTTACAGGTGGAAATTTCCCATTGGTCGGGGCTGTTAACGGGTTATCGGATCCAAAACCCGACCCGATAGCTTAACGGCGTTCCGTTACGGTGTATGCCACGTGTCGGTCACCCTTGACGAAAGCACTTCTGTGACGCGCGATTTATCGTCATGGAAGTGGACACTTCCATGATGATAATTTTGGTAATGTCATGGAATGCTTCTATGACAGCACAGGTATGACTATCTTGATTCTGTCATAAATTTGTCATGGATGTACATGCATGACAAAAAACGCGACCTACTGTGACAAACACGTATCATCACGGAAGTGTATTTTTTTGTAGTGATGGTTGTTTCCGGTTGGAGCCGAGGGGGTAGCTCCCCTAGTTTGCTTAAAGGGTGTCGTGGGTCATTCTAGACACCGGTAAGTTTGGCTGGTGTGTGCGGTCAGGTGTGTTTTCAATTAAAAGACCGTAGACGGAATTAGTCCCGATGGACTAAAGGAATCTGTTACTCGTGGGTAAAGAGTACACCCTCTGCAGAGATTATATCTATTCAGATAGCCGTGTCCATGGTTAAGGACTACAGTCTGGGATAGTTCAAGTGTCGGTCTAGTGTCGGTCTTCGGAGGAAAAATTGCCAAACTAGAACATGGATCATTACTTGTGACTCATGATGATTATGATTACTATTATTATGGACTAACCATTTACATTATTTGAATTATTGAGTATCCCTGGGATGGTTCTACCTCCTGGATATTCACTGTGATTATTCTCTTATAAGCCATTTATGTGGTGTCTCTCACACGCCCGACTGTGGCATGCTTGTTATTTAAATTATTTATAAGCCCTTTATGTGGTGCCGCTCAGACGCTCGACTGTGGCATGCTTGTCATTTAAATTACTTATAAGCCCTTTATGTGGTGCCACACAGACGCCCGACTGTGGCATGTTTGTTACTTATTTCCTTTATAAGCCCTTTATGTGACGTCGCTCAGATGCCCGACTGTGGCATGCTTGTTATTTAAATTATTTATAAGCCCTTTATGTGGCTTCGCACAGACTCCCGACTGAGGCATGCTTTATATTATTATGCTCTCGAGGGTTGCTTCAGACACCCGACCGGTGCATTCTATTTCCACTCCCTTATTGCATATAAATGTTGTATATGAATAACCTGCTTGCGTACATCATGGATTTTTTTTATTTCGTGACTGACGTTGTGATCATGAAATATTTCAGAGCATGATTATCATTCATTATGTTATACCTGTGTTCATAATGTTTGCGAGTACATTCAAAGTACTCACTGGCTTGTCCCTGGCTATTGTCTTGGCCAGATTTCTTGCATGGAGAGGAGCGTTGCGATGACAGCCCCGGAACCTACGCAATGGTGATAGCAACCTTGCGAAGATAGGAGTTATCTAGGTTAGCTGTTCCTGTGGGAAATGGAGTTCCATAGACACTGATGAACCACAAACCGCTTCCGCCATCAACCACTAGAAACCATTTGTTGTACTCATAGGCCAGAATGATCTTGTACTACACGTTTGTATTTTGCTTGGAGTTTATGTATCAAGTTGGTGTCTCATCAGCTAACAGTAATCCCGGGGCTGGTGAGCACAAGGGCCATTTTCTGGGAAAATAATATCCTGGAAAACCGGTCGCGACATGGGAGCTCCAAGCCGTTTTCATTGGTGGGAAAAGTATGCCTCTCAAAATGTTTTATCTCTCAATTTTCTCTTTGAGCTCTGGCACCTCTACAAATCCCTACTTCCCTCTGCGAAGGGCCTTTCTTTTACTTTATGCAATTTTTATTTTTCATTTGAGTCTCCATCTTCTCTTATAAACAACCAACTAGGAGGCACTATGATCATACTTGAGCATTGGGTGTAGCTAATATGCGAGTGTGTTTCATGAATGGATCAATGATTGAGCATGATGGGCTAGGGATAACTTATTTTAGTGTTGATATTTTGAAAGACATGAATGCTTATTGATATGCTTGAGTATTTAAGTCTCATGTCTAAACAAGAATATTGCTTTGAACCATATAAAAGCCCAAATGTCCATGCTATAAAGAAATATGATATGACATGTTAGGCAGCATTCCACATCAAAATTTCTGTTTTTATCATTTACCTACTCAAGGACGAGCAGGAATTAAGCTTGGGGATGCTGATACATCTCCAACGTATCTATAATTTTTGATTGTTCCATGCTGTTATATTGTCATTCTTGTATGTTTTACAAGCATTTTACAATCATTTCATGTCATTTTATATCATGTTTTGGGACTAACCTATTGACATAGTGCCAAGTGCCATTTGTTGTTTTCTACTTGTTTTTTACATCGCAGAAAATCAATATCAAACGGAGTCCAAATGCAGCAAAACTTTTTGGAGATTTTGTATGAACCAGAACACCCAGGATGGGCCAGAGTAGCACGTGGGGGGTGCCCCAAGGGGGGGCACAACCCACCAGGGCACGCCTGGGCCCCCAGGCACGCCCAGGTGGATTGTGCCCACCTCGGTAGCCTCCCACACCCCCTCTTCGCCTTATAAATTCACAAATATTCCAAAACCCTTCGGGGTAGCCCTAGATCAGAAGTTCCGCTGCCACAAGGCCTCTGTATCCACGAGATCCAATCTAGACCCCGTTCTGGCACCCTGTCGGAGGGGCAGATCATCACCGGTGGCCATCTTCATCATCCAGGCGGCCACCACGATGAGGATGGAGTAGTCCACCCTCGAGGCTGAGGGTTTGTACCAGTAGCTATGTGTTTAGTCTCTCTCTCTCTCTCTCTCTCTCTCTCGTGTTCTTGAGATGGCACGATCTTGATGTATCGCGGGCTTTGTTAATATAGTCGGATCATATGGTGTTTTCCCGTCTCTATCTTGTTGTGATGAATTGAGTTTTCCCTTTGGGATTTCATTGTTATCAGATTGAATACTTTTTGTGGATTTGAGAACACTTTATATATGTCTTGCAATTGAATACTCGTGGTGACAATGGGGTATCGTATTGATTCACCTGATATATGTTTTGGCACTCAACTCGCGGATTACCGAGGTGACATTGGGGTAATCTATGCATAGGGGTTGATGCACATTCTTGTCTTTAGTTTCTCCGGTAGAAATCTCGGGGCACTCTTTGAGGTTCTTTGTGTTGGATTGAGTATTATGAATATGAATTTGCTTTGGTGTTATTTTAGTACAAACTCTAGTATAGATCGAACAGAAAGAATAGCTTTGTGTTCTTTTAGTATGAACTCTTAAATATATCGAACGGAAAGAATAGCTTTGAGGTGGTTTCGTACCCTACAAACAATTTATTCTTATGATCCGCTAGATAGGAACTTTGGAGTGATTCTTCATCGCACTTTGAGAGATGGTTATATGATCCAATTATATTAGCATTGTTGAGAGATTGCACTAGCGAAAGTATGGACCCTGGGCCTCATTTTTAAGCATTGCAATACTATTTTTATGCCTGTTTACTATTTGCTATCTTGCTGTTTTTATTTATTCAGATTATAAAAATATATTTCTACCATCAATATTACACTTTTATCACCATCTCTTCGCCGAACTAGTGCACCTATAAAATTTGCCATTGTATTGGGTGTGTTGGGGACACAAGAGATTTCTTGTATTTGGTTGCAGGGTTGTTTGAGGGAGACCATCTTCATCCTACACCTCCCACGGATTGATAAACCTTAGGTCATCCACTTGAGGGAAAATTGCTACTGTCCTACAAAACTCTGCGCTTGGAGGCCCAACACGAGTCTACAAGAATAAAGTTGCGTAGTAGACATCAGCCGTATGCGCATGCGCATGCGCCTAGACTGCCAGCTACACCACCATAGCCAGCCTAGGATCAAGCCACATTCATCGCCGCCATGAACAACTTTACACTCAATAACCAAGGTACGGATTAGATTTTCGATTCCGGTGCATCCTCGCATATGTCTTCAAATATGAATATTCTGTCAGCTTGTTTTCCTTCCGTGTATTGTTCCATCACCGTAGGTGACCGCTCCCTTGTTCCCGTCTCTTGCACCAGTCACTCTTCTATACAAACAAATCATGCCAATTTTCAACTGCGCAATATTCTTGTTGTTCCTTCTTTAATCAGAAACCTTATTTCTGTTCGCCAATTTACCATTGATAATCTTGTGATTCTAGCTTTTGATCCTTTTGGTTTATCTGTGAAGGATCTGAGAACAGGGACACTTCTCACTCGCTACAATAGCACAGACGATCTCTATCCACTTCATGGCACACCTACATCCTCTCCTTGCACCATGCTAGCTTCAGTTGACCTGTGGCATCGTCGGCTCGGTCACCCCAATACTTCAACGTTGTCATCTCTCCTACAAGAATTTTCTATTCTTAGCACTAGTGTGTCACATGATTCTTCTCTTTGTAAGGCATGCCAATGCGGCAAACATGTTCGGCTTCCTTTTGGAACATCATCTACTGTTAGCACATTTCCTTTTGAGCTTTTACATTGTGATCTATGGACCTCTCCTATTCCTAGTGTCTCTGGCTATAAATATTATCTTGTGAATTTAGATGATTATTCACACTACATATGGACGTTCCCTCTACGTGCTAAATCTGATGTACATCAACTTTTTCTCACCTTTCGCACCTACGCCCACACGCACTTTGGCCTACCTATTCGCTTTATCCAATGTGACAACGGGCGCGAGTTTGACAACGTCACCAACCACACATTTTTCCTCTCCCATGGAATTCTTCTACGCTTTTCTTGTCCCTATACCTCCTCTAAAAATGGGAAGGCCGAGCGCTCTCTTCATTCCATCAACGACATCCTACGCACTCTACTTATCCAAGCATCTCTTCCTCCCCGTTTCTGGGTCGAAGCTCTGCACACTGCTACCCTTCTTCTTAACATCCGTCCCACCGAAACCTGTCCTCGCTATACACCCTTTCAATCTCTTCTTCTATCTGATCCCGACTACCTTTCTCTTCGGGTCTTTGGTTGCCTATACTTTCCTAACATCACATCCATCGCAGCTCACAAACTAGCCCCACGATCTCTACCCTGCATTTATCTCGGCCTCTCCGACTATCACAAAGGGCATCGATGTTTCGATCCCTCTTCTGGTCGTGTGTTTATCTCGAGACATGTCACCTTTGATGAGCATGTTTTTCATTTTGTTGTTGCCACCACTGCCTCTTCCGCTCCCTCAACACCTTCCACTACCCATCCATCTTCTCTTCTTCCCATCATCTCGGCCGTGGAACCTTCCCCACCTGCCACCACATCAACCAGCACCACTACCCCATCCACGGCCGATACTACACAAGCCAGTCCACCTTCCACTCTTGTTACAGACAACATTTCCCCTTCCTCATCCCTCGACCCATCTTCTATACCTCCTGCTTCTCCTTCCCCTATAACTCCTAGTCCGTCACCACCCGTTCCTCCTCGTGATGTACCCATTCAAGCTCCCACCAAGGATCATGCCATGTGTACTCGTGGCAAACATGGTTTTCATATCCCTACTAGTTGTATTAATCTCACAGCCACACCGTATGTCTCCCCTATTCCCACTTCATATAAACGGGCTCTTCTTGATCCTCTTTGGTTTTCTGCTATGCGAGACGAATTCGATGCTCTGCAGCAAAAGAACACCTAGTTTTAGTTCCAAAACCACCTGGGTTTTTCGCCACAAGTTTCATGCCAATGGTTCTCTTGCTCGCTACAAAGCTCGTTGGGTTTGTCATGGTTTTTCCCAGCAACACGACATTGATTTTGATAAGATATTTTTTCCTGTGGTAAAACCTAGCACCATTCATGTTGTTCTTAGTCTTGTGGTTTCCTCTTCATGGACTATTCACCAACTGGATGTCAAAAATGCTTTTCTCCATGGAACACTAAATGAAACTATGTACTGCCAGCAACCCTCTGGCTTCAAAAATCCCTCCTCACCAACTCTTGTATGTCTACTTAACAAATCATTGTATGGTGTCAAACAGGCTCCTCGAGCCTGGTTCCAGTGTTTTGCTACCTTTGTTCAAACCATTGGCTTTGTTGCTTCTAAATCCGATTCCTCTGTGTTTGTTTTTCATTCCTCTCATCACACTGCCTATCTCTTACTATATGTAGATGATATTATTCTTACCGCTTATTTAGATACTTTCCTCCACCAAATAATCTCTTCCCTCAATCATGAATTTTCCATCAATGTTTCTCATACTTCCTCTACCCTTTTTCTTGGAATTAATGATTCTCAAACTTCCTCTATCCTTTTTCTCTCCCAAGGCCAATATGTTATAGATTTGCTCTCACCTGACGGCATGTCTGATTGTTAACCCTGTCGCACACCTGCTGACGTCGGTGCCAAATTGTCGGCTGATGGTGAACCCGTTTCTGATCCTACTTTTTATCGTAGCATCACCGGCGCTCTTCAATATGCTACCCTCACTCGTCCTGATATTTTCTACTCTGTTCAACAAGCATGTCTTTACATGCATGACCCTCGAGCTCCTCATCTTGCTCATGTTCGATGCATTCTTCGATATCTCAAAGGTACTCTTGATCACGGCCTCCTTATTAATTCTTCCTCTCCAACAAGCTTTACAGTATATTCTGATGCATATTGGGCGGGTTGTCCCGACACTCGACGATCCACATCCGGTTATTGTGTTTATTTGGGTGATAATGTTGTTTCTTGGTCTTTGAAAAGGCAGGATACAGTTTCCAGGTCCTCTGCTGAATCTGAGTATTAGGCTGTTGCTCATGCTGTCGTCGAGGCCGTCTGGCTCCGACAACTCCTCGTGGAGCTCCATCGACCACTCGAGCGTGCTACCATTTTATACTGTGATAATATTTCAGCAGTCTATATGGCATCTAATCCAGTTCAGCATCGTCGCACGAAGCACATTGAGATCGATATCCACTTTGTTCGTGAGAAAGTGGCTCTTGGCGAGGTTCGTGTTCTCCATGTTCCAACAAGTGCGCAATTTGCTGACATCTCCACCAAAGGGCTTCCCAATGCACCCTTCGCCGACATACGCTCCAGTCTCGACATCGTCACGCCCGACGTTGACACTGCGTGGGGATATTAGAGTATATTCGGCTGGTTCAGCCTTGGTAGTTTGAATTGTAATCTATCTCTTCTATACTTGGATTCCAAGACTTTGTACTTATATAAACAGCCCATTGAGGCATAGATCAATACACAATTATTATCAATCTTCAATTATGTCACATACTTGAGACCCATGTTTGGAAATTTGATTGATTACAAAGTGTCAAGTATATATTTGTAAAGATAAATCCTTATTAAGTTCTGATTAAAAAGGGTTTGCGGTTGTAGTACCCCAAGTGACCTAAAGTTACTAACAAATGCGAGTATTTTCGAGGCGCAACGGGTCATCTAGTGAAGAAAATGGAAGAATGGAGGAGTAGATGATCAGGGGAGAGCGAAATTACCTCCCCTTCGCTGCCTCTATTGATTGCTCGCTCGCTTGCACTCTTTGGGCGGGTGTGGCCGTGGCGGTGCTGCCTCGGGAGCAGACAGGGGAGCGCCTATAGGGCGCAGCACACGCTGTGAAGGAAGTGGGCGCGCACCCCTCGCTCCCCTTCTGGGTCGGCCCATGTGTGGCCGGGACGCCGCCTGTTATTTTGCGGATGTTTCCTTTTTCTTTTTTTCCTTTTCTTTTTTCAATAATTCGGGATATCAAAAGGTCCTAAATTTCAGAAAACTTGCAAATTTTGAATAAAACAATCGTGATTTCAAAATAAATCATGATTTTCAAAAAATATGCTCGGTAATTCAAAACTTGTTCATGAATTTGGTAAAAAATGTTCACAAATTTAAAAAATGTTCATGAATTTAAAACAATGTTCATGAGTTCAAAAAAATGTTCATGAAATTGAAAAATGTTCACAAAATAAGTAAATCATGATTACAGAAAAATGCTCAGGAATTCAAAAACTGTTCACCAATTTGTAAAAAAATGTTCACAACCTTAAAAAATGTTCATAATTTAAAAAATTCAAACAGATGTTCGCTAATTCGAAAAATGTTCACGAATTTGGAAAAAATGTTCACGATTCAAAAAGATGTTCACGAATTTGGAAAAAATTATTCACGATTCAAAAAAATGTTCGCTAATTCTGAAAATGTTCACGAATTTAGAAAAAATGTTCATGATTTTGAAAAAGTAGTATTTAATTTTAAAATGTTCATTATTTCAAGAAAAAGTTCATGATTTGAAAAACATGTTCATGACTTAAGAGAATGTTCACAAATTTCTAAAAAATTGTTCATGATTTCAAAAAAAAATGTTCATGAGTTTTTAAAAAATGTTCACAGTTTCAAAAAGAATGTTCATGCACTGGCGGTACTTGAACTTGCGAAGAAAGCATGCTTTGGTCATTGTACTTCAAAATACGACTAATACGGTCACTCAATATGCCTACACGTGATTATACAGTCACTGTTCACCGTACGCCACTCGTCGCCGCTCCATTTGACCACTTTGTTAACCAATCTGAGGCGACAGCTGGCGTTTGCGGGGGGTTATTTATGTAAATTAGCCCGGCGCATCTAATTTCCATCCACCACCCTGAAATATTAGTGCCGAATCCCTAATTCCCCACTCCCTCCCCCTGCTGCTTTCCGCCGGGCCCGACGCCCTTCCCCTGCTGCTTGCCGCTGCCGCCCCCCTCTTCCTTGTTGCTTGCCGCCACCCTTTTCCTGCAGCTTGCCACCATCGCTGCCGCCCTCTTCACCGCTCCGCCATGTCGACGAGCTTGGTCAGGTCATTGCTCGGCGGCCGTTCAGTGGTGGTACCGCTCATAAGATGCCCTTTTTTCCCTACTCATGTGAAGTTCTATGTGTCGACCATGGAGAAGCGCGAGGGCTAGGTCTTCTACAGGTGTCCTGTTGGTGTAAGTGATTTTTGCCGTTGTCATTTGCTAATTTTGGTCGATTTGTGTGGAACTTGTGATGGTGATTTCTTGCATTTGTTCTTTTCTTTTGATCTTCACGACCATTTCTAGCATTGGGAGTTGGAGTACGTTAGCTACTTGTTGGATAATCACTTTCTCATTGGCAATGAAGACGTAGATGCATTAGGAGCTGCAGAGGATAAGAGGGAAGAGCTGATGCAAGCAAGGAATCGAAGATATGCAGGTAGAGGTGCAGTTGATCTTCCAGGATTTGAATATGGAATTAATGGAAGAAGATATGCAGGTGGAGGTGCTGCTCAAATGAGCAATCAGCAAGCAGAGGCACTCGTAGGGTTAGCCAATCAAATATTGGTGATGATGAAGGCACTAGTGGCAGCACTCATTGTACTTGCAGTGTTGCTAGCTATTTCTGTGCTGAAGAAGTGATGGAGTTGATGCAGTGTTTCCAGCATGCTGCCTAGTTTGTTAGGAGATGAACTGGTAGTTGATGTAGTTTTTTAGGAGATGAACTAGTAGTTTGTTATGTGATGCTTTTGCATTGTAAGTCTGAAGTTGATGTAGTTTCCAGTTTGCAGCTGTAGTTGATGTAGTTATCCAACATTCTAGGTGATGCTTTTGCCACCATGTAAGCAAGTGTCTATCTTTTACTGCAATTGGAAGTTAATTTGGCTTGTTGAATCTGTTGATGTTGTCATATGAACATATCATTTTTATGCAAGTTGATTCTGTCTACATCTTGTTGTCATATGAAGTTAATGTGGTGCAAGTTATCATCTTGCTGTCATATGAAGTTAATGTTTGAAGCTGTTGATGCTGTCATATGAAGATATGAAGTTAATGTTGTCATATATGAACATATGCATAACCAGTATTGTTGTCAAAGAAGGCTAAGGAAGCAGCATCAAAGTTATGGTTTGCCAACAGTTCAGAACATAACATATCTGGGAAGTACTAACAATTCAGAACATAACCAGCATTCAGTTACAAAATGATCTGGGAAGTACCAACAGTTCAGAACATATCCAACATTCAGTTACAAAATGATCAACAATTGATCCATACTCATGTGTAGACATTAGTATGGATCAATTATAACATTTCTCGTGCCTTGGAGTTTAAGAAGTACATCATCTGAAGAGGTCAAACATTGAAGTGCCTGTGGTATTACTAGGAAGCACAAGATCATCATCTGAATCAGGCTCTGGACCTGTAGGCCTCTTGCCAAGAGCAATACCTATTAGCCTCATTTCCTCCTTCCTAGCCTCAGCAGCAGCTACCCTGCCTGCTATTTTTCTTGTTGCTGCAGCTTCTTTCTCTGCTCTTATCTTGGTTGCAGCTTCGTCCTTTTGAGCCTTCTTTTGAGCTTGCTGCCTTGCTTTATTCTCAGCAGCCATAGCTTTCTTGGTCTCCATAATGATCTGCCTTGTCTCTTCCTTAGCCTTCTTTGCTATTGCAGCTTCTTCTTTTCTCTTCACTCTCTTCTCAGCTTGTGACTGTCTCTTCCTCTGCTTCCAGTGCTTTCTTCTCCTCTTGCTGATGTCTCTTCCTAGCAGCTTCCTCTGCTTTCTTTTGTTGTTCCTCCCTTCTTGCTGCAAGTAGTGCTTCCTTCTTGTCTTCCAGTTCTTTGTCTCTCGGCCTCTTGAGTAGAAACAATTTTTTGGCCAAGTCACTTGCTGGATTGTGCTTGAGCTCCCATTGTTGCTGGATTGTGCTGGAGCTCCCATGGTTTGATTGAGCATGGCCCTTGCAGCACATATGAAAGTTGATATAGGCCCTGATGCAACCACTCTTGGGAGAGGCCTCTGGATGGCAAGTGTACATATTGTAGTTCAGAATAACATGTTTTATCTATGAAGTTAACATCAATTACATGAAAGAAGCACATTAACTTACATTTTGAACCATATGATCAACCATAAGATCTTCTATGACATAATTTTCTGGAGAGTTGTGCTCCTATTGAAGTGCAAGTAATTTAGAATCATATCTTTGCAATGTGTCTGATTAGGCAACAGTGCTAGAAAACCTACAGTAGAAATGATGGAAGACATACCTGAGTAATGACTTGATCATCATCTCCTACATTTGGAGCACCTTCTCCATTACTAGCTTCCACATTTGGATCAACTTCTGCATTAGCAACTTGAGCATCTGCATGTGGTTGTGGTGGAGCTTGCACATTTGGAGGGGGCAGACCAGCCTTGAGGTAGTTACAGCCTTTGATGTTGTGGTCTGGCTCTCCACAATAGTTGCAATGCATGATCACACCATGCCTTGACATTTTTTGCCACCATTGCCGCAAGAAACTTCATGGGGGCCTTTCTTCTACTCTTGTATGGCCTGCCTACCTGCTCAGTGTACAATGGTGGCTTAATTGGGGGTCCATTCATCCTCTCCCATTCTGTCTTATCTCAACAAGGGTAGATGATGTTCTTGTATGCTTTCTTAAACATCCCAACAGAATAGCACTGGTTAACCAGTAGGAGGGGATCAACTCTCTCATGTCTAGCACATGCTATAGCATGTACACATGGTGTGCCACCCTTCTGCCACCTCTTGCAGTTACACTCATTACTGTGCCAATCAACAATGTAGTCAGTCCCTCTATCACCAACCTGAAAGACTCCATCACCAGCCCCATCAACATAGCAGGTGTTTGCCAATTCAGTTAGCTTATCAACCTTTTTCTTTATCTTAGGGCATATGTCTCCTTTCATCTTATCTCCTTCTATCTGCTTGGTGGAGTGCCTCTACATCAATTGTTGTTTAATTCTTTCAAGCATTGATAATATTGGTAGCTCCCTAGCATCTAATATGTACCTATCCATGTAAATGACACATCACTAAATATTTGAATAGAGTAATGGCTAGCATATGAGAACATCAATGCAGTTGGTTCTTACTTGTTAAATACTTCACAATTGTTGTTGAGCAAGATATCACACTTGGGTAGATCACTTTGAAATGCCCTAACCCAAGTGTTAGGTTCAAGCTCATGCAACCATTTGTAGGCATCCAAGTTAATTTCCTTCATCTCAATCATGAACTGCTCATACTTCACAGTAGTGTTGCTTCTTGCTATCTTCCAAAGTTGATTCTTTAGTACATCACCTTTGAATTGCTGCTGGAAGTTTTGCCACATTTGCCTCACACAGAACCTATGTTATGACTGTGGAAACAGCTCATCTACAGCATTTATTAGGCCCTGCAAAATAAGTAACAGCTACTTCATATGGTGCTGAACTGAATGAAAGAAGGTATCATAAGAGCAAGTTATGAAGATCAACATCATTTACCTTTTGTTTATCAGACATAATAGTCCATGGGGTGGTGTTGATGATGCCTAGATCATTCTTAAGCCTCTCAGGGAACCAACACCAGTTGGGCTTGTCCTCCACTTCAACCAAAGCAACAGCAATAGGGAAAATACAATCATTTGAGTCAATTCCCACAGGAGTTAGCAGCTGTCCTCTATACCTAGTCTTAATATGACATCCATCAAGGAATATCATTGACCTACACCCCTGGAGAAAACCTCTTTTGCAAGCATCCAGGCACATATATGCTTTGTTGAACCTTGCTTGGTCATCAAGTTGGACAAAAATGAGATGCCTGGGTTACTTCTCCTAAGTTCATTTCCATAATCCCACAGCAAATTGTATTGGGCCTCTTCATCACCATATATAGTCTTCATTGCTAGCATTCTAGCTCTTTGCAACTTGATCCTACATGGTGTCATATTCCATTCCTTTTGAACTACTCTTGAAAAGTTCCTCAGATTCATATCCTGGTCAGCTCTAAAGCTCTCAAGGTACTTGTGTGCTAAGAAAGGAGCAATGAAAGCCTTGATCTTCCACTTCTTGGTACATGTGTGTTCATGTACATATTTCTTGACCATGAAACACTTTATCCTACTATCATAAGAGGCCCAAAGGTACCAAGTACAATCCTCATCACAAGTTTCCTTCACCATTTTCTTGTCATTTACAGGGAGCTTCACATCAACTTTGTTCTTGCAACTGTACTCCATGATTGCTTTCCTGAGTAACTCAACAGTTTGGAAGACTTGCCCAACATGAAATATGGGGCAGTGTAGGTCCTCGGCTCTAAATGCCTTGAACTTCATGTAAATTTCTTCATCATCTGAGTCAGGGGCCCACAAGTCATCTCCTTCTGACTCATACAACTCATCTTCAGGATCATGTGCTACTGGCTCATGTGCTTCTTTCTCATTTCCTTTAACAGGCACTTTCTTTTTTTGTTCCTTCCGCTTCTCTTTCAACTTTCTGTCTTCAGGCTCATCCATATCCACATTATCAGCATACAGATCATCATCACCATCACTAATATCATAATCACTGTCCACTATGGCCCCAGGATCAAAGTCGGAGTCATATGAATCACTCTCATTTGTTTCCATTTCATAACTAGCTACTCCAGATGAGTTGCACTAGTTTTTTCTTTTTGTAATATCTTCCTCTAACACCTTCACCTTGACCATCAACATCATCATCATCACCATTTCTTGTTGTCTGAATCACAGTTGGCTCCTCCACACTAACATCTTCACTGACATAAGATGATTTCCTTTTTGCAAACACATAGTTGCTTACACCATCATCTTCTGCATGTTGTGGAGGATACACTACCTGTATAGGAATTGGGTGTGGCACATTTGCATCTTCAGGCTCAACATCAATATCTGCAATTTCTGGCTCATTTGGTTTACTCTTGGAAGGACTAAACACTTGAGGTAGGTGCCTTATTGGGAAATTGACCACATCATATTCTGTCAGGTTAGCATTCAAACTATCCTCATAGTCAAGGTACAAACTAAATGAGTAACGCCCAATTGACACAAATGTGAGCATTTGATCTGTGTCACTATCTCCTCTGATTTCTCTCAACCCATTCCTATTGACTGACAGAATGGGAATGCAGTAATATACCTTCAGCCTGCCTGCCATTTCCCATCCTATCTCTTCAACTAGGTTTTCAACCATGATTGGAGACCAAGTATCTGAATCTACTTCATCGCACCACAGTTGATGACCATTGACATATGAACGATTGCTACCTTGCCCAAGGAAATAACCACCATGGTTAAACTAAAATAAAAACTTCCTACTGCGCTTATCTGCATACATGAAAACAGAGCACAACAGAGTTTCAGAACTTCTGTTCCACATAAACTGCAAGAAATAGATGCAAGATACCACCTTTCAGTATGTAATTCACCTATATAACCAACATCTTCAACATGCAGGAAAATATAGCACCTTTCAGCACCAAATAACCTACAAACAACCACCTTCTCCAAACCCAAAACCCTATAGGCAGAAACCCCCAAATCATGGTCGAAAACCCTAGGGAAATCTCCAAAATATAGATGGGCATATCTGACTAACAAACAAACCATCCACAATGCCCACCTCTAAATTTCGACCATGTAGCTTACAATGCAAGAACCATGGCGGGGCGAGGTGAGGGCTTACTGTAGTTGGGTGGCGGAGCGCCGTCGGGGCGATGAACAGGCGACATCGCGACGAAAC
Organism: Triticum timopheevii; assembly: GCA_963921465.1. Lineage (NCBI taxonomy): Eukaryota > Viridiplantae > Streptophyta > Magnoliopsida > Poales > Poaceae > Triticum > Triticum timopheevii. The sequence continues at coordinate 545,576,013 of OY997272.1, forward strand.
AGCTCCAGCGATGAGATGCGTCGCGCCTGCGCGGCGGCTCTCGCCCTTGTGCGGTGACTCCGGTGGTGGTGGTGCGGTGCGGTGCCGCCAACGATTGCCCTTCCCTCCTCCCCTTTCACCTCCTCCCCTTTCGTTATGATCAAAGCTGAATGGACAAGGAGCTGGAGGAATTACAGAGCCAGCCAAGGGTGTCCTTGTAAAAAGCCCAGGAGACCCCCCGCAAACGCCAGCTGTCGTCTCGGATTGGTCAACAAGTGGTCAAATGGAGCGGCGACGAGTGGCATATGGTGAATAGTGACCGTATAATCATGTGTAGGTGTATTGAGTGATCGTATTGATTGTATTTTGAAGTATAATGACCAAAGCGTGCTTTCTTCGCAAGTTCAAGTACCGCTAGTGCATTTTACTCAATATAAAACCACGATTTTGGAAAAAATGTTCACCATTCAAAAAATATGATTTTGGAAACAAATCGCGAATTAATAGATGTTCGAAAATTGAAAAACAATAATAAAAATGAAAACATAAAAGTAAAGAAAAAATGAAAAGAAAAAAAGAAACGAAAAAACAAAAACCAAAACTGAAAAAAAACATAAAAACCCGATTCAGGGAAGGTTCTAGAACCTTCCCAAAACCGGTTGGGGTTAAACCCCGAAAGGGGCCGGCCCATAGGAATAGCAGCGGGCGAGGGGGGTACGCGCCACAACGCTCGCGGACTACGCGCCGTATAGGATCCCCGAGCGGACAGCACCAAAAAGATGGGAAGAGAAGAAAACATCTCGCTAAGGAGATGGATGGGCCAATTAGTGAGGCTAATAAGGCCCAATAAAACATGAGTAGAAGCTTTGACGATCCCAATTCCTATTATCGACCGAATTCTTCTACCAGCCAAAGCTTTGTACAGCCTGAGTGTAGAAGGACACGATATGGGCCGTGCAATCTCGATGTATTGATCGGTGCACCAGGCACGTATATATAAGTACAGAGGTGGGCCACAACCTCAACTATACAAAGGAAATAGGAGGTGGCCCTACACACAAATATACACGTACACAATATACTCAACACCCCCTGCAGTCGAAGCGGCACCAGTGATGCAAAGACTAGAATGGAAGTCCTCAAAGGTAGAAGTCGGCAGTCCCTTTGTTATCACATCGGCGAACTGCTGAGCGGTCGGCACATGGAGAACCCGCATACGTCCAAGAGCCACCTGCTCGCGCACAAAGTGAATGTCCAGCTCGATGTGTTTAGTCCGGCGATGATGAACAGGGTTGGCAGAGAGGTACACCGCAGAAATGTTGTCACAATAGACAACCCTAGCCTAGGAGACGTCGTGATGCAGCTTCTGAAGTAACTATCATAGCCAGGTGCACTCGGCGACAGCGTTAGCCACAGCTCGGTACTCAACCTCCGCGCTGGAGCGCGAAACCGTGGGTTGTCGCTTGGACGACCACGAGACGAGTGAAGGACTAAGGTAGATGCAGTAGCCAGAGGTGGACCGACGAGTATCGGGGCAGCCAGCCCAGTCTGCATCGGAGTAGGCCACCATCCCCAGAGAAGTAGACGCCGTCAGTGTCAACCCGAGGGTCATCATGCCGCGGATGTAGCGAAGGATCTGCTTCACAAGAGTCCAATGAGAGTCATGAGGGGCGTGCATGTGGAGACACACCTGCTGAACAGCATACTGAAGATCCAGTCTGGTGAGAGTCAAGTACTGTAGAGTGCCGATAATAGACCGGTAGAAAGGAGCATCCGACGTAGGCGAGCCCTCAAGAGCAGAGACCTTGGCCTTCGTGTCAACAGGAGTAGCAACAGGGTGACAGTTGAGCATGCCAGCACGCTCAAGAAGCTCATGTGCATACTTCTGCTGATGAAGAAAGAAACCGTCCGGACGCCGAACGACCTCAATGCCAAGGAAATAATGTAGAGCACCCAGGTCCTTGATAGCAAACTCGTCACGCAGCCGGAGAGTAATCTGCTGAAGAACAGCTGCGGAGGAGGCTATCAGGATGATTTCATCGACGTAAAGCAGCAAATATGCAGTCGTGTCACCTGGCGATAGACAAACAGTGAGGCGTCCAAGCGAGTAACGTTGAAGCCCAGTGTCTGAAGAAACCCGGCGATCTGCTGGTACCAGGCGCGGGGTGCCTGCTTGAGCCCGTAAAGGGAGCGGGACAGCAAACACACATGGCCGGGAAGAGAGGCGTCGACGAAACCGGTGGGCTGCTCACAATACACCTGCTCCTCAAGATGGCCATGGAGAAAGGCGTTGGAGACATCCATCTGGTGAACAGGCCAGCCGCGGGATACGGCGAGCTGGAGGATGGTGTGGATCGTGCCCGGTTTCACAACCGGGGCAAACGTCTCAGTGAAGTCCACTCCAGCGCGCTGGCGGAAACCGCTGACCACCCAGCGAGCCTTGTAGCGCTCGAGAGTACCATCCGAGCGGGTCTTATGCTGAAAGACCCACTTGCCGGTGATGACGTTGGCGCGAGGAGGCCGGGGAACCAGGGTCCAGGTGCGGTTCCGTTGAAGAGCATCGAACTCTTGCTGCATCGCCGCAAGCCAGTGAGGATCACGGAGGGCGGCGCGAGCGGATGCGGGAATGGGCGACGGCTCCGTGGCGGAAGCGGCGAGGACGTACTCGTCACTCGAGTACCGGAGGCTCGGACGATGGATGCCGGTACAAGCGCGGGTGACTGGGTCGGGCGGCGCCATCGGAGCCACTGGTGAGGCGGCCGGCGTCGGGGTCGGCGAAGCGTCCGGCGTCATGGTCGGCGAGGTAGCCAGCGTCGGAGACGTCAAGGGGGCCGGCATCAGGGCCGGCGAGGTAGCCGGCGTCGGAGCCGGCGAGGGGGCCGGCGTCAGGGCCGGCGAGGTGGCCGTGGAAGAGGCGGCCGAGCCTGCAGCGCCCGATCCAGCGGGGCGCCGGCTGCACCATCAGAGCCGGCCGAGGAGACCGAGGGGGCGGGCACCGGCGTGAGGGCGCGAGGACCGCCAAAGCCCGGAGGCAGTCGACGGGCGAGGCGGGACCGTCCACCTAAAGTCGTCGAAGAGCCGCCGGTGGCCGGCGGTGACGAGACGACAAGGGGTACCTACTGCTAAAACGGAAACACCATCTCATCAAAGTAAATGTGTCGGGAGGTGAAAACCCGATGGGAGACGGGATCATAGCAGCGATAGCCCTTGGTGTTAGGTGGGTAGCCGAGAAAGATGCAGGCGACGAAGTGTGGTGCAAGCTTATGAGGTGCAGTAGCGGCGATGCTAGGTAGCAAAGGCAGCCGAAGATGCGAAGCCCATCATAAGAAGGGGGTGCACCGAAGAGGAGATGATGAGGTGTAAAGTTCCCGCGAGTACGACATGGGCGGATGTTGATGAGGAGAGAAGCAGTGGCGAGAGCGTCAGGCCAAAAGCGCGGAGGCACATTGGCATGAAAGAGAAGAGTCCTAACGCAGTCATTGAGAGTGCGAAGGATGCGCTCAGCACGACTGTTCTGCTGCGAGGTGTACGAGCAAGTGAGATGAAAAATCATGGCATGTGTGGTGAGGAGATTACGAACCGCGAGGTTGTCAAACTCCTTCCCGTTGTCTGTCTGCAATGCAAGAATGGGACGACCAAACTGCATGAGAACATAAGAATAGAAAGCGGCGAGAGTGGATATAACATCCGACTTGCGGCGCAACGGGAAGGTCCACACATAATGTGAAAAATCGTCAAGTATGACAAGATAATAAAGAAAGCCCGTATTATTGGCAACAGGAGATGTCCAAACATCACTATGAATTTACTCAAACGGGTACGATGCAACAAAAGAAGAAGCCCTAAACGGAAGACGAGCATGTTTACCGAGGCGACATGCATGACACGAGTGATCCTCGTTCTTATTACACGTGAAGCAAAAACTCCGAAGTATGTGGCGAAGGGTGGCAGGATTAGGATGACCCAAGCGAGCATGCCAGAGATCCACTCCAGTGGCGAGAGCGATAGGGGCGGCGGAAGTGGTGGAGGTGGCGGAGTGAACCGGGTAGAGCTCGTCGGGGCTGTCACATCGGTGGAGCACCATCCGTGTGCGAGCGTCCTTAACAGAAAAACCACATTCGTCAAACTCAACGGTAACCGGATTTTCACGTGTAAGAGAATGAACAGAAACAAGATTTTTAATAAGTTCAGGAGAAACTAGAATATTAGACATAGATATAGGAGTGGAGTTAGACGGAAAATATGTATGACCAATATGAGTGATAGGAATGGAAGAGCCGTCACCGACGGTGATGCGGTTGGAGGTGTGGATTGGATGGGTGGTGTGGAGGTTACCGGGGTACGCCGCCATATGAGCGGTGGCGCCGCTGTCCATGTACCAATCACTGCCGCTGGTGTAGCTGGACGGGGAAGGAGCATTGTGGAGAGCCGCCAGGAGGGCCGGGTCCAACGGTGCCGACGGAAGAGACGGCGCGGCCGTCAGGGGCAGCAGCGGCGGCTGTTGACGGTAGGGAGCCGCGTAGGGCTGCGGCGCGGCGTAGTACGCCTGGTGTGGCTGAGTCCGGGTGCCGAGAATGCCCGGGGCAGGGGCCCGAGGAACCGGCATGGAGTAGGCGTGTACAACACCGGTCCATGGGTTCTGGCCGTCGTACCACGGGGTCGGCTCAGAGGCCTGCTGCGGTGGGCGTGGCGCTCCTCCCTGAGCACCTGCGCCCCGCTTCTTGCGGCCGCCACACGATGACGACCCCTCCCTCCCCCCCCCCCCCCCCCCCCGTTGGCCGCCAGTTGGGGCGGCGGGAAGGGGGCGGCCGGTGCGGGCGGGAAGCCTGGCGGGAAGGCGGGCGCCGCCGACTGAGGTGGCGTCGGGCGCGGCGGTGGCGGGGCCGAACCCCCGCGGGTGCCTGTGACGAGGGCGGTGTGGGTCGCGCGAGTCCGCGCCACCCGCATCCGGCGCTCCTCTAACTTGAGGTACGCGACCACCTTGGGGAAGGTGGGCTCCGGGATGAGGGTGAGGTTGGAGGCGGCGTTCCCGAAGTCCTCGTTGAGGCCGCCGGAGAGGGTGCTGATGAGGAGCTCGTCGCCGATCTTTTCCCTGAGATCACGGAGCTCATCGGCCAGCTTCTTGAGGCGCATGCAAAAATCATCCATGGACGAGTCAAGTTGCTGGCACCCGTAAAACTCACCATAGAGCAGGACCTTGCGCTGCAGCCGATTGTCGGTGAAGAGGCCGTTGAGCTTGGTCCAGACCGCATAGGCGTCGTCCTCGTCGTCCACCACGGTGTGGAAGAGGTCGCTGGAGATGGTGAGGTAGAACCAGCGGATGATGGTGGCGTCGAGGATCATCCAATCCTCGTCGTTGATCATGAGTGCCGAGTCCACGGTGCCGTCCACGTGGCCGTGCAGGAGGTACTCACGGAACACAAGCGAAAAATACCACTTCCAAGCGGAGTAGGACGCGGTGGTGTGATAAAGCTTGACCGGAACACGCTCATGGATGTTGAGGTCGCGGACGAGGGTGACATCAGGACCGGCGAACGGGTTGGAAACAGTGGACGAGGAGGAGCTCATGGCTAGGGTTCGGGATTCGTCGCGGGTGGAGGGAGACGGGGTGGTGCGGGTGCGGCGCGGGTGGGAGGAGAGGGGAGGGGTGCGGCGCGGGTGGGAGGGGAGGAGAGGGGTGCGGCACGGGTAGGGAGATGGTGCGGGTGCGGCTTGGCGGAAGCGGGAGCAAGCGGCGGCGGCGGCCTTGGAGAGAGGCGGCGGCGGCGGCGGCGGGCAGGGTGGTGGGAGAGGCGGCGGTGACCAGCGGCGGCGGCGGCGACCGGAAGGAGGGTGGTGGCGACAGCGGCGGCTGGTGACGGCGGCGGGGAGTAGCGGCGGCGGCGGCGGCGCGTGGAGGCGCGGCGGCGGCGGCGGCTTTTAGGGTTAGGATCGTGCTGCGACCGATACCATGTAGGAGGACAAGATTGTTGGAAATATGCCCTAGAGGCAATAATAAATTAGTTATTATTGTATTTCCTTGTTCATGATAATCGTTTATTATCCATGCCATAATTGTATTGATAGGAAACTCAGATACATGTGTGGGTACATAGACAACACCATGTCCGTAGTAAGCCTCTAGTTGACTAGCTCGTTGATCAATAGATGGTTACGGTTTCCTGACCATGGACATTGGATGTCATTGATAACGGGATCACATCATTAGGAGAATGATGTGATGGACAAGACCCAATCCTAAGCCTAGCATAGAGATCGTGAAGTTCGTATGCTAAAGCTTTTCTAATGTCAAGTATCTTTTCCTTAGACCATGAGATTGTGCAACTCCCAGATACCGTAGGAATGCTTTGGGTGTACCAAACGTCACAACGTAACTGGGTGGCTATAAAGGTGCACTACAGGTATTTCCGAAAGTGTCTATTGGGTTGGCACGAATCGAGACTGGGATTTGTCACTCCGTGTAAACGGAGAGGTATCTCTGGGCCCACTCGGTAGGACATCATCATAATGTGCACAATGTGACCAAGGGGTTGATCACGGGATGATGTGTTACGGAACGAGTAAAGAGACTTGTCGGTAACGAGATTGAACAAGGTATCGGTATACCGACGATCGAATCTCGGGCAAGTATAATACCGCTAGACAAAGTGAATTGTATACGGGATCGATTGAGTCCTTGACATCGTGGTTCATCCGATGAGATCATCGTGGAACATGTGGGAGCCAACATAGGTATCCAGATCCCGCTGTTGGTTATTGACCGGAGAACGTCTCGGTCATGTCTGCATGGTTCCCGAACCCGTAGGGTCTACACACTTAAGGTTCGATGACGCTAGGGTTATAAAGGAAGTTTGTATGTGGTTACCGAATGTTGTTCGGAGTCCCGGATGAGATCCCGGACGTCACGAGGAGTTCCGGAATGGTCCGGAGGTAAAGATTTATATATGGGAAGTCTTATTTTGGTCGCCGGAAAAGTTTCGCACTTTATCGGTATTGTACCGGGAGTGCCGAAAGGGGTCCGGGGGTCCACCGGGGGGGTCCACCTGCCCCGGGGGGCCACATGGGCTGTAGGGGGTGTGCCTTGGCCTATATGGGCCAAGGGCACCAGCCCCAAGAGGCCCATGTGCCAAGGAAACTTGGGGAGGGAAGAGTCCTCAAGGGGGAAGGCACCTCCGAGGTGCCTTGGGGAGGATGGACTCCTTCCCCTCCCTTGGCCGCACCCCTTCCTTGGAGGAAGGGGCAAGGCTGCGCCTCCCCCCTCTCCCTTACCCCTATATATAGTGGAGGGGAGGGAGGGCAGCCGCACCTGAAGCCCTGGCGCCTCCCTCCCTCCCGTGACACCTCCTCCTCTCCTGCAGGTGCTTGGCGAAGCCCTGCAGGATTGCCACGCTCCTCCACCACCACCACGCCGTTGTGCTGCTGCTGGATGGAGTCTTCCTCAACCTATCCCTCTCTCCTTGCTGGATCAAGGCATGGGAGACGTCACCGGGCTTTACGTGTGTTGAACGCGGAGGTGCCGTCCGTTCGGCACTAGGATCTCCGGTGATTTGGATCACGACGAGTACGACTCCTTCAACCCCGTTCTCTTGAACGCTTCCGCTTAGAGATCTACAAGGGTATGTAGATGCACTCTCCTTCCCGTCGTTGCTGGTTTCTTCATAGATAGATCTTGGTGACACGTAGGAAAATTTTGAATTTCTGCTACGTTCCCCAACAAAGATATGGGTTGTGCAATCTCGATGTATTAATCAGTGCACCAGGCACGTATATATAAGTACAGAGGTGGGCCACAACCTCAACTATACAAAGGAAACAGGAGGTGGGCCCTACACACAAATATACACGTACACAATATACTCAACACTGAGTACTACTACCATGCATTCCAAAGCGAGATTACAGGAAACCTTGCACGGAAACACAGACATAACAAGATGGCTAACCTGCTTGACAAAGCCCAGAACAATCCACCACCTCCAGCCTCCACCACCGTCGAGACGCTCGCCGGAGATAAAACCGCGCCTTTCAATCACTCTTCTGCTATGAAGAAGTCCACGTCGCTCTCCAGTGATCTAGTCGCCGCCGAGTCATAGAAGTCGTCCTCCTCCTCGTCGTCCCCTCCGGCGCCCTCCTCATCGTCTCATCTGGCGCCCTCCTCATCGTCTCCTCCGTTGCCCTTCTCTTCATCCCCTTCATGATTGCTCACGTTGAAGAAATCGTCCCTGCCTTCCTCGTCGCTCTCGTACTCCACCTCGTTCGGATCCGGGTAGAAGTTGTGGGCGTAGCCATTCAGGCGTGGCATCTCTTGGACGTCGTCGTCCTCTTCTTCCTCTTCGCCGGAATATGTTCAAATTTTACAAAATTTGACTTCACGCAAATCTTACACAGAGTGAAAAGGACAAGAAGTAGTTGGTTCAGTCTTGGGGGTGGGGTCAAATGCCCCCCCCCCCCCCCCTGCTCGTGTACTCGGTTTAGTCTTTCAAAACACGAAAAGCGACCAAAACCATGAATTTGAGAGTTTTCTTCTATGCTAAATCGATCCTGTCAACTCCGCCCGGCTCGTCTATTTTGGCACTGTACTCTTCGTTGCTTTTTTTTTGCAAAATCAAACTTGTATTACTCAATCAACCCATCATTACAGTCAAGTGCTACAACCTCCAAAACTGAGAAGGACCCGACCCGTCATGGTTCTGTTGTGAATTCTACCAAAAGCCGCTAAACTATCACTTACATTAAACAAATCATTGCCATCTTCGTCGTCGCTCTCGAACTGCAGGTCATCTGGTTCCGGGAAGTAGGCGTGGGCATAGACGTTCGGGAGCCCCTTCGGGCTCTCTTCGCCGGCGTGGTTCTCTTCGCCACCTTGGCGACGCTCGCGATGTGGACGTTCGCCGGGACCTCGTCCTCTGCGTCCGCTTCGCCGCCGTGGCCGTTCGCGTTGTGGACATTCGCGGGATCCGGTGCGCACCTATCTTGCTTACGGTCTGGTCTAATTCTTGATGACACTTATCTACAATTATTTGAATATAGGTGAATATGCTATCTTTGCTAACTTCAACCTCCAAAGGAGTATCAGAATTTATTACAAACTTGCTAGTACGAGGATCAGTTCAGAATTTGTTACAAACTTGCTATTATGAGGATCACAATTTCCTAAACGCTAGTGTTTTCTATTCCAATTCCCATAGAACTGATGCTTGATTCTGGTGCAAACATATAAGAAAGAACAAATATTCATGTATATTTCATTGAGTATGTGCAAAAATATCAACAAAAGATGTTGAAAGTAAACTTGTATGGTTTGGCCTCAAGTCCGGCCATCCTAGAAAATCATCATCCTTGTGATAATTAACTAAAAATGATAAATTGCTGTGGATAAGGCGCTTCTCAACCTTGCTCCAGAAACATATTTGTATATGTGAATTCGCTAGTCTCAATCATATGTGTACATGCTTTTGGTCCTTCTACCTTGGTACCAATCCTTATCCAAGTTGACAAATTATGGCACAAACTTCATATAATTTGTCAATATGATGTCCTGCAGTTTGTAGGTGCATAGAGAGATCAGAACTTGATTGTTGCATGGAAGCATGTCTAAATGAACAACACAACACTGGACAAGGTTGCTTACCTTGTGTCGTTGCTGCCGGGCACTTGCGGCCGAGGCCAGTGTGCTTAATAAAGATGTTGCTTTTCTTCTTGAGTCTGAAAGAAGGCGATCAGGAGGTTTTTTGTGCAAACTGATAGCTAGTTTGCAGAGAAGTGCTCTCTCCATGACGGACTTTCTTCTTGAACAACTGCACTTACAACAATTATTTTTGGAAGGTACTATTCCTGTCAAATGCAACCATGAATGCATGGACATAGTGTCGTAGTTGTCTCTGGAAAAATACACCCTACCCACTCCAGTCAACTCCCCCCACTCTGCCTGCCACCCAAACTCATGTATGGAGATCTCCAGCCTTCTTCGACATGACGGGCAGTAGATCTGAGTTCTACACCTCCAGACACAACGACCCTGAGCTCATCCCACGTAGCCCGAGGAGAAGATGACCACCTGGATTGCGCTCTGCCGCTCCAGGAGGAGGCCACCCGACGGCAGCGCTCCGAGTCCTATAGCCGGGAATCCATTGCGTATGGCCAAATGGCGCATGGATCTGCCGCGAGGTGTGTCGCGCGCGTCCGCCAGCAAGATGCCGATCGATACGTCGACCACTGCGAGGTGGAGGAGGCAGAGAACTCCCTCTGCGCTGGGAAGCCATCGTGCACCAGGGAGCTGGTGCCGAGGGGCTGCCGGTACTAGCCCCCTAAGCTGTTACTACCATCCACATATACAGAATGAAAAGCATAAACACATTGAAACAGAACAATATATAAAAATAGAAAGCATACGCACATTAAAAGTTTGTACCATGTCATGACTGCAAGCAAGCATCTAGTTAGTTTGTCAAAGATCCGCTCTGTCTTACTAACACAATGTTCAATTTTATCTAGGATGGTGAGCAGGTTGCCACCGGAGTGATCTAGGTGTTGTTCACATTCAGCAAAGACTGAAATATTTTGGCAATTTCAGTAGTACACAAAAATTCAAATACTTTTCAAAAATTTCAAAATCTTAATTGGATTCAAGTGAATATTTCAGTCCTGGGACCGAAATGAAAACCGAAATCACTGAAATTCACTGAATTTCGGTGATTTCGATTGGTGCTTAAATTTTTTTGAAACTGAAATTGAAAACCATTCTAGACCAAGGTCATGCGCTGCAAGTTGATACCCACAATGCTACGACAACGAGCAGGGAAACTACAAGTTTATTGTGTGATTGTGTACCACAACATGAAAAAAATGTTTCCATGGAATGAATAAAATGCTTCCACCGGGACACGAAGAAAAACTCATTTCATGGCACACACATGAAGAGATGTTACTAGCAGACAAATTAATGTTCGCCAAGAAACTGATCCAGAGACCGGCGAGATCCCAAATGGCCTGAGGGCTGGATTCAGTGTGCTGTGCACTCCTTATTATTAGGTTGTCCACCTTGTGGGTCGATCAATTTTCAGAACCGGGCAAGGCGCCCCCTTCGGCGTGCCTTGATGGCGCTGTCCCTCGCATGCTTCTTGCTGGCGCGGTGCTTCCATGCAGTGGACTCGTGCTCCTCATCGGACTCAGGCCCAGTGGTGATGGAAGCTACATATCGCTGCAGAGCCAGTGCAGAATCAATATATGTTACAGTACATATATATAGCTACACATGATGGAGGTTGGAGCTGGAATACGAAACACATAGGATCTAGCTAGCCGTGAAAGGTCATGACCTGGCTGAGATGAATTGCATGGTTGCTGCACAAGGCGATACGCTTCAGCCAGTGGTGCCACTCAACGGAACTGGTTGGTCTTTCGCCGCGGTGTAGCTTGACCGCATCCTTTGATTTCCCCCTTAATGCGGCAATCGGGGCATGAACGACATCGTGCCCTTCATACTTGACTCGTATCGATTTGAGGTTCTCGCAGCAACCACGGAGTGCTGCCCCTCGGCGGCTGGCCATCATGCAACTCCCTGAGATCTGTAGTAAGAGGGTAGTAGTGAATTAAACCAAAGCCCTCGATTAATTGCAGTAAAATACATACTATATTAATTGGTTGAAAATAGATACTGCACCATGCAATCTTGCAGCACGAGTCTCTCCAGATTCGGGATGCTCTTTAGCACGTGAGCCACAACCTGGCATCCATCCCCGATGTCACATTCAGTCAGGACCAACGTCCTCAGGTTATGGTGCTCTCGGAATAGTTCCGGTTCCTCCTCGACCAATGCCTATTTATATTAAATCCATGTAAATATAAAACATATAAAGAGTTGATGAACAAAGATATAAAGATGAGATGAATCTCCTCAGGTTATAGGTACGCACCCGTGTGGTGAATCTCCTCAGTTCCAAAGCTGTGGCGCTGCGGAGCGATTTCAAGAGAAGGAGTGCACCGGCATGGCATGAGACGGACGCCACGGCGAGGGACCGCATCTCATCCTCCACGGCGACCGGCGTGTCGATGTTCAAGGAAACAAGGCCGGGAGCGGTGAGGCACAGCCGGTGGTGCGGGCTGGACATGCCCTCGATAACCAACCTCTTGAGGGAGCGGGAGCCGATCCGGATGATCTTGCGCCTGCTGCCCGGGAGGAACTGCGTAATGCACTGGCAGTTGACGAGCCGCAGGTCTTCCAGGAGAGGGCAGTCGGATCTCAGCTCCTCCGGGAATCCCTGCAGCAGGACCAGTCCGGAGCTGCGTTTTGATTTTCGGTTTGTGTTTTTTTTCGTCCTTGGGCGAAATGGCCGAATTTCGGGAATTTCAAATTTTTCGGCAAAATCTCGGACGAAATTGCAAAATCAAAATTTGAAAATTTGGCCAAAATTCGACCAAAATTCGGCTGAAATTCAAACAAAATTTGAAATAAAACAAAGCATAAACATGTCAGTGCAACAACCATCAGGATGGATCGAATAAACTTCAGCAAATAAGCTCTAGGGATTAATAAAACTACATCTGTCCAACATAACAGGCACACATTAGTTATAAAGTTGCCTCCAACATAACCCTTAACTGTCCAACATCAGTTTTACCATCACAGCGTAGTTCAGAGTTTAAATAGTCCGGTACAGCCAACACACTTAAAGGATTACACATAGAAATAACAGCTCCAAAAGACAACCATCAAAGCATGACACTGAAACAGCAGCTCCAAGCTTGCCTACATCCAAAAGCTTCTTGATATCCCTGGATATTCTTCACATGCCATTACTGGTTTAGACAAAATAGAGGAATGGTCAGGATGGAGGTAGTCTGCATTGGAATTATCTTCTGGCACTTTGTGCAACAAAAAATAAAATGGATTATCAAGAGAAGTAGCTAGTAGAATAATATTCAAATGTTATGCATGCTCATGAATGAAATAACAAATCTACTACAACAATATAGTTTTTATTCACCAAAAAGCTTCAGGAGCAAAGGTTATGGCTCCATATACTAGAATGATGAATTTTTGTTTATAGTTTGTACTCCAGCAGAACAAAACTCTAAGGATACAAAGAAAGCAACATAGACACAAACAGCCTGCTGTTGGCTTGGACTAGCCATTTGTCAATTGTCACACAAAAGGAAAATCCACAGTGAAAAATGTGAATCAAAAATCATGCATAAGCTCAAGGTATTGCAGGATAAATATAGTGGTTAACATACCTATAAAATAGCAGCTCCAAGCTTGCATACATCCAAAAGCTTTTTGATATCCTTAGTTCTTCATGTGGCATTTTTGGTTTAGAGAAAACAGAGAAAGAATCAGGATGGATGTAGTTCAACATCAAAATTTTCTTCTTCCACTTTGTGGATAATCAAATAAAGTGGACTAACAGAGAACATCACTACGAGGTGATTGGTAGCAATTAGAACAACACTGATAGGTGATAAGTATAGCAACTACAACAACAATACAAGATAAGTGGCAATTATAACAACACTACTAGGTGATAATTGACAAGTAGCAATTAGAGCAGCAGTACTGATCATACAAAGTGAGAATAAACATTAGAGCACCATAACAATTAAAGATCAACCTACTTAAAGAAAGAAATGCACATCAAGCTATTTCCTTCAAACATATAAAACATCAAGCTAAATTTTTGAAGCGGAAACGCCGAAAATAAGAGACTTACCAAATCTAGTAGAGGCTGTTCACTTCCTTGGTCTTCTTCCTAACTAGTCGTCCAGATCTACGAGTCTCCAAATTGCCAACACTTGCTGCTGTTTCCTTTTCAGCTTGTACTTGTGTCTCTTCTTCCACTTGCATTTGTGTCTCTTGCTGATCTTGTTGATCATCCTCATCATCCTCACTCACCCCATCATCATCCTCACTCTCATTATCAACATACTCATTCTCTTCATCGTCATCCTCACTCTCAGTTTCGACATAATCATTCTCCTCATCATGATTCTTCTTTCTTTTCTTCTTATTACCCTTTGTACCAACACAAGAATCCTTCCTGCTTGAGTTGAGACGGCTTATTTTCTCAAAAACAGCACTGGCTGCATTAGCTCCATCCACAATTGGATCCTCTTCATCCTCATTCAGCCACTCCATTATTGGATTTGCTTCATCAAACATTGTTGTGTCCATCAGCAGTGCACTTGGATCAACTTCATTATCTATATCTTTCTCTTGATCTTCTTCAGCACGTATCTTCAAAGTTTGAATAGTAAACCAAGTAAATTATATCCTGAGCATCCTTGGTGACTAAAAGCAAAATATGCATGAAAACAGATGTGAATATTACCAGTCCGATGCAGCAACAAGCAGGAAGCTACTCGTATAACAATCAATCAAGCTGCTTCTAATAGCTAGCTAGCTGTGTACGTACAATTAATCAAGATGCTTGTAATAGCTATATAGCTTTGTACGGATTGCTGTTCAAGTAGGAAGAACATCTGTACCTTCCCAACCAAGAGGACGCCCTCCATGCTGCTGCCGCTGCCCCGTGCCCCTGCCTCCATTGAACTGGTCGGCTCGCGCACCATCACCTCCGTTGCCGCATCCGCCGAGCACCATGCCGCCGTCTTGAAGAAGCAATGGACAGGGAGTAGATGGGGTAGATGCGAGGAGACGTGGAGGGCGGCAGGAGGCTAGTGAGCGCCGGCGAGATGCGGAGGACGCGGGAGAAGCAGCGCTCGAGTGAGATGTGTCTGCTGATCTGCTCGATGTGCAGCGGCGGCGCCGCACACGGGAGGAGCCAGAGGAAATCGCGAACTAGGGTTAGGGCGATTGGTTTCGTTGTTTTATGTGAGCAGAAGCGTAACAGGAAGGCTCTGGAAGCTGGGTCGGGCCAGATAAATTCAAATTGGGCTGAATTGTTCGGCCGAAAGGCCCATATGTCGGGCCCAGGCGAGATGGCCGAAAAATGTTTTTTTTCGGCCGAAAATCAAAATGCAGGTCTAGAGGGACAGCCTCCTTAGGCGGCCGGTGACGGCGCCGTTGAAGATGCTGAAGCCAAACGCCGGAGGTTCCTTCCAGCAGCTGTTGTAACCAGCGCCATGGTGGTCGTAGTGGAAGGCGACGCCGAGCTCGGCAGGGCCGCGCGCGAGGCCGCGGCGGATCCAGCGGTCCATGGCCTTGCGGAGATGCAGGTCGTCGCGGACGCGCAGCCGATAGGCGTCGAGGGGCCACGCGCCGTTGAGGGGAAGGACGGCGTCCGCGAATTCCTCCATGACGCGCCACTGCTTCTTCTCCCTGGCGGCCCTCTTCCTTTGCGCTTCTCTGAAGGCGCCCATGGCCGCGTCGGAAGCGCCATGGCCTGGGGCCACAGGTTGCGGCTCGTCAAAGAAGAAGTCGCGATGGTCGACGTCGACGCACGGCATGGCGCGCCATAGGTGCCTCCACCGCCGCGACAGCAGGCTCGTGTGCACCGCCTGCCGTGACCGGAGGCAGGACAGCACGTTGTGCAGGAGGTAGTCCGGAAGGTTGCTCTGCCGGTCGCCGCCTGCAGGGGCGGCGGCGGCTGCCGTCCCCATTGTGAATCGATCAAACCGATCCGTATAACTAGTATTTTTGGGTGGGACTTCGGTTGCATATGTATATACCTTGGGTTATCCTGGGCCTCCGTTGGCACATTGGGGTTTGGACCAATATATTTACTGTAAATTTCAACAGTGCTACTTTCCCTAAAAAAATACACTTCCGTGGTGATACGTGTTTGTCACAGTAGGTCGCGTTTTTTGTCATGCATTTACATCCATGACAAATTTATGACAGAATCAAGATAGTCATACCTGTGCTGTCGTCGAAGTGTTCCATGACATTACCAAAATTATCATCACGGAAGTGTTCACTTCCATGACGATAAATCGCGCGTCACAGAAGTGCTTTCGTCAAGGGTGACCGACACGTGGCATCCACCGTAACGGAACGCCGTTAAGCTATCGGGTCGGGTTTTGAATCCGATAACCCGTTAACAGTCCCGACCAATCGGGATTTTCCACGTGTAAAATCATCATTGGCTGGAGGAAACACGTGTCGGCTCACCGTTGGGACAGATGTCATCCACTCATTGGACGGAAGACGCCTATGGTACATCGACACGTGGCACGGCCCAACAGAGGCCCATTCCTGTGAAAAGGCCGGCCCAGTAAAAATTAGCAGGTCAGCCCATATAAGTCCTACTTGTGTCAGGTCCATTTAAGCCCACGGCCCATACGAGATGAGCCAATTCGGCCCGTCAATGGCCTGTTAAAGATTTGACACCATTGCAGCCCATCGTCAGTTCGAGCCCGTTAACAGCCCGCTATATATCTGGGCTCAATATCGGCCCGACGAGATTTCGGCCTGTTAATGTCCAGTTTAATGGATGGGCCAATTTTCAGGATGTACATCTTTCGGCCTTTTAGCGACCCATTTAAATGTTGGGCTAGTTTCCGGCCCGGTGTGTCTTTCAGCCTGTTGACGGTCCATAAATCTGATGGGCCATTTGTTGTCGGACCTGAGTTTCGGCCTTTTAGCGGCCCATTTAATTGTTGGGCCAATTTTCTAGCCCGGTGTCACTTTTCAGCCTATTGACGGCCCATAAATCAGTTGGGCCATTTTTAGTCGGACGTGAGTTTTGGCCTTTTAGCGACCCATTTAAGTGTTGGGCCAATTCCCGACCCTGTGTGACTTTCGGCCTGTTAACGGACCATAAATGAGTTGGGCCATTTGTAGTCGGACCTTAGTTTTGGCCTTTTAACGGCCCATGCCCTTCATGGTCCAATACCAGCCCGGTTTCTCTTTCGGCCTGCTAAAGGCCCACAACACAGTTGGGCCATTTACAATACGACCTGACTTTCAGCCTCTTAGCGGCTCATGGTCTTCATGGTCCAGTACAAGTCCGTTGTCTCTTTCGGCCTGCTAAAGGCCTACAGTATAGTTGGGCCATATGTAGCCCAAACTTAGTAACGGCTTGTTAACGGCCCGTGAAATAAACTGGGGCCACCTGTTGCCCGCTTCAATGTCGGCCTGTTAACGACCCGGGAGGTAAGAGGGCTGACCATTAACTTTCGGCCTAGTAACGACCCATTAACTTAATGGGCCCACTAAAGTCCGTACATGTCTTTAGGCCAAATTAGATAATTTGAGCCCATTACGACGAGCAATTATGCATAGGACCAAAACCGATCACGCAAAGGTACGGCATACAGGGAATAACGTTGCACATCCAGCATATATTATAGGAAATTACATTCATTGGGCAATCAAAGATTGATGCGAGTGCAAATAAATGAGCAGAACCTAACCATCTACAACGTCACAATCTGCAACCTCAGCACAGATGACGCCCATAAGCATGTGGGCAAGTTCTTTCTGCTTTGCTACACTGTCTCTGAAAACATTGATTAGTTGTTGTGTCGCACAACTCTGCACCTCTGATTCATCCACCATTTCCATCATTGCTTCAGCCATTAATTGGTTCACAAACATACATTTATTCCATTGCATTCGAGACAGAGGATACTGAACAGATTCAGATGGCGATTTTGGCAGGCTTGTATTATTGATAGTGGAGAGTGTCTCGACCACTGCATCGTAACATAAATTAGGACGGGAACCAAACAGATTAATCATGAGTTATTGCCATATTACCTGGCCTAGATTTACTGGAAAGAAACAATGGGGTTGCCTTGCTGTTTTCAGAGTTTGTCTTCTTATCTTCAGCAGCCTGCACAAAATTAACACACTAGCATTGCTATCATTGGCCAAGTCAGATAATAGGAAAGCAACATTGACACAACGAACGTTTGGGCAAGTAGCCTACACCAAATTAACACAATATGGCACAACTATCATCAGCCAGGTAAGGTAGTACGAAAGCAACATTGACACAATGAATGAATGGGCAACTAGAGAAGCACTACAATTCAGTAATGTGCATGATATGAGGTAGTACATTCATGCAGCTCAGTATGCAAAACTACCAGGCAATTTTCCTTACAAAAATCAACATTGGCGCCTTTAACATTTTGCTACAACTAATTTTAGATCAGATAAAGGTTAGATTCACGCCGATTAACAAAATACATGTTGATGTAAAAATATAGTGATATACAACAGGTACTTACATCAGCATTGGAGCACAGAGAATTCCCGCAAGATATTTTCCTCGAATACGATCCCAATGGAGGAAGTCTTCTATCGTTTAACCTTATTTTCTAAAAGAGAGATGGGTAAGAAACATGTAGAAAATATGATCAGAGTGCTATAAAATTTCATGATGCGAGGATACACACACACTTCTTAGAATGGAGTTGACATTCTTTTGCTGGACTGGAGCGGACTAGTTCTTTGGCCACTGGAATCTGCTTATTATCAGTGGGAGTTGGGTTTCTCTGGCTGGAGCAGTATCTATGAAAAATGGATTTGGTTTATTATCTCCTGGCGTTTGGATCTTTTGCAAAGACCTGGTTTGTAACCCTTCAGATTCTAACAGAGCCGTCTTCCCCTTGCATGCCTTATATAGAAGAATGGTGATTCAGTTATAAAACATGCTACAGCAGAGATGGAATAGGTACTGAAGAATAGAAAGTCATGACATATTGACATGTATTCCCTCCATCCGGAAATAAATGGACGGGTCTAGGCGTATTTCAGTTCTAGATACATCCAGTTTTATCCATTTCTGCGACATTTAATCCGGACGGAGGGAATATGATGTAAGAGCTAGGGATACGACAGGACAACATAGTAAAAAAACACTGAAAAACCCACTGCAGAACCAAAGTATTCAAACCCACTGATATGATATAGTACACTCATGCAGCTCAGGATGCAAAACTACCAGGCAGTTTTCCTTACAAAAATCAACATTGTGGCCTTTAATCATACATTTTGCTACAACTAAATTTAGAATAGATAAAGGTTGGATTCATGCCGATTAACAAAATACATGCTGATGTAAAAATATAATGATATACAACAGGTACTTACATCTACATTGGAGCACAGAGAATTCCTGCAAGAATCTTTCCTCATAAACGATACCATTGTAGAAATTCTTCTATCTGTTAAGCTTATTTTCTAAAAGAGAGATGGGTAAGAAACATGTAGAAAATATGATCAGCATGCTATAAAATTTCATGATGCAAGGATACGCATACGCTTCTTAGAATTGAGTTGACATATTTTTGCTCGACTGGAGCGGACTAGCTCTTTGGCCACTGGAATCTGCTTATTATCAGTAGGAGTTGGGTTTCTCTGTGCTAGAGCAGTATCTATAAAAACTGGAGTTGGTTTATTATCTCCTGGCATTTGGATCTTTTGCAAAGGCCTTGTTTGTAACCCTTCAGATTCTAACATAGTCGTCTTCCCCTTGCATGCCTTGTATAGAAAAATGGTGCTTTAATTATAAAACATGCGACAGCAGAGAGATGGAATAGGTACTGAAGAATAGAAAGGCATGACATATTGACATGTATTCCCTCCATCCGTAAAAAAATGGATGGGTCTAGGCGTATTTCAGTTCTAGATACATCCCTTTTTATCCATTTCGGCAACATGTAATTCGGACGGAGGGAGTATGGTGTAAGAGCTAGGGATACGACAGGACAAAGGCAACATACAGAAATACTTACAGAAACTAGTTGAATGTAAAACTATATGCTAGCGGAATACGTACATAAATAACTAAGGCAACATACACGTGTATGATTGGGAAAATAAGATGGCATTGCAACAGAGCACTAGAACAGCACTTCAATGTAAAAAAACATGGTATGGCAGACAGATGAAGTACATACTGATGAATAACAATGCATAAGATATTCAGAAGCATGATGTCCAAATTAAGCAGATGGCATTGCGATAGAGTAGAATGACAGTACTTGAATTTGAAAACATGTTGTCATGAATAGAATAGGTACTGAAAAACAGGAAGGCGTGACATATTTACATGCATGATCATCATGCTAAGCACATGGCATTGCAACAGAGTAGATACACTCCAGGACATATATGCATGTTGTAGATCACAGGCCAAGTTAGAGCAAGGACCTTGTGGGGTGAAGAGGATTCATCATCTTTCTGCAAGTCTTCTGAAAAACTGCCTTTACATGTTCCATCATATTGGGTATCATTGACATCAAGTTTATTGGCCTTTACATTGCTCCGTGAGGTTCTTGTGGATATATCAGTGTGTGCAATTATATCTGACATGCATGGAAGACAACTAGTAGTTAGATTTATGTAAATGAGTGCCTGTAGGAGACGAAATAAATAGTAGGACTGGGGTTAACTAGCAGCAACAGGTCTCATAAACTAAAGGGAGAGCACAGATGAAAGCTACAGAATATGTATCGTTTGTACTCAAGATTAACTAGATGGCACACAATAGTATTAAAGAACAACATAGGTAAACTAGAAGTGGTATAATACTATAATCACCAGCCTGTGAGATAGCATTGGCTGATGGATGATAACTATGGAACAGCGTTACCTAAAGAACAAGTATCTTAGCTGAACTATGGAACAACGTGAACTCCTGAACAAGACCCGTAAGAGATCAACATGAATATACAGTGAAATGTGATTGTCGGTGTCAAAACCGGCGGATCTCGGGTAGGGGGTCCCGAACTGTGCGTCTAGGCGGATGGTAACAGGAGGCAAGGGACACGATGTTTTACCCAGGTTCGGGCCCTCTTGATGGAGGTAAAACCCTACGTCCTGCTTGATTAATATTGATGATGTGTGTTACAAGAGTGGATCTACCACGAGATCAAGGAGGCTAAACCCTAGAAGCTAGCCTATGGTATGATTGTTGTTCGTCCTACGGACTAAAGCCATCCGGTTTATATAGACACTGGAGAGGGCTAGGGTTACACAGAGTCGGTTACAATGGTAGGAAATCTACATATCCGTATCGCCAAGCTTGCCTTCCATGCCAAGGAAAGTCCCATCCGGACATGGGACGAAGTCTTCAATCTTGTATCTTCATAGTCTTGGAGTCCGGCCGATCACGATAGTTCGGCTGTCCGGACACCCCCTAGTCCAGAACTCCCTCAGTAGCCCCTGAACCAGGCTTCAATGACGACGAGTCCGGCGCACATGTTGTCATCGGCATTGCAAGGCAGGTTCTCCATTCAAATAATTTATAGAAGATTGTGAACACCAGGATAGTGTCCGGCTCTGCAAAAAATAAATTCCACGTACCACCGTAGAGAGAATAATACTACACAAGTTCAATCTGCTGACGTATTCTGTGGCGTGACGTCACACCACTACCAAGCCTTTACTCGAATTGTCTTTACTGTACCACCTCAGCGCGTTTAGCGAAGTGGTTTCCTTGGCACGTCTTGTCGAAGCAGAGATCGTGTTCCCCTTATTCCGGGATTCCCATCAATACAGACATGGGTAACCCAACCGCGCCATTGATCGCGGCGCTTGGGAGATAAGTGAGTTTTACCAGGCCGGTGGGGACACATGTTTTTGTCTGCCCATATAAGGGGATAAAGATCCAACCCTTTTACCTGCGCCTTCTTCCTCCTTGGCTTATCCATCTCCGCGAACTCAAGCTCCAGCGCCCAAGTCCGCACTTCTCACCTCAACCTTCTCCAACTATGTCCGGAGCGGGAGGCAAGTGGATGGCCTCCTCCGTCCCGGAGGGGCAGATCCAGATGCTGCGCAACGCCGGATATTTGTCCAGCAACATCACGCACCGGCTCCCCGACGAGGGGGAGATTATCCCCACCCCCAGGCCCCATGAGAGGGTAGTATTTCTTCCCCATTTCCTCCGCGGGCTGGGCTTCCCACTTCATCCCTTTGTCCGGGGGCTCATGTTCTACTATGGCCTGGATTTCCATGATTTGGCCCCAAATTTTATCCTCAACATCTCGGCGTTTATCGTCGTGTGCGAGGCCTTCCTCTGCATCCAGCCCCACTTCGGCTTATGGCTCAAGACCTTAAGTGTCAACCCGAAGGTTGTAAGGCCTTGTACAATGGGAGGTGCTTAGGGGAAGTGCTTAGAGAAATAAACCAGACTTTCCTTAAGCACCGGTGCCTATTTGTACAGGATAGACGCTTAGTTAAGCGTCTACCCTGTACAAATAGGCACCAGTGCTTCAGAAAAATTCGGTTTATTTTTCTAAGCATCTTCCAAAGCATCTCCCATTGTACAAGGCCTAAAGGGCAGCCAAGCGGAGTGCGGAGGCGCCATGGTGGGCAGGATGTCCCACGTTACTTGGCTGGAGGGCACCTTCGTGGAAACCATTAAGGGGTGGCAATCGGGGTGGTTCTACATCACCGAGCCGCGTGACCCTGATTGGGCAGCGGCCCCCGAATTTAGATCTGGCATCCCTACACGACTCACCTCCTGGAAAGAGAGCGGCCGGATCTGGGGTGATTCGGAGGAGCAGACAGGACTCCAAGCTTGTATCCAAAAGCTGGTGGACAAGAAGCTCAAGCTTGTCAACGTAGTCCAGGTCATGCTCATCCGTCGGATTCTCCCGTGCCAATGACGGGGCTTCAACATGTGGGAGTTCGATCCGGCGCAGCACCAGACTCTGAACGGGCTCTTCGACACTACGTACGAAGATGTCTGGAGGGTGCTGTTCAAGAGCGCCGAGGCTCCCGCATCCGTTACCGAAGATCGCGGATTCAGCTCGCAGCGTCCAGCTGACGAGGTAAGTGATTTAGTCGCTTGTTTTCCATAGTCTGACTCTATTCGGGATCTAAACTCCCTTTGCCTTTGACAAGACTGGCTGGCGAAGGCCGAACAGACTATCTGTCTGGCCCCATTGCCAGAGGACCCAGCGGACGCTCGCCTAACGGGGCTGCTGGCCCTGGCACCCCATGTGGTGCCGGAGAAGAAGGCCAAGAAGAAGGCCACGGGTACTCGAAAGAGTTCCCGTTTTCAAGTGTTATCGGATGAAGAATCCGAGGCCGACTCCTCCCACAAGGGCGAGGAGGAGAAGAAGAAAGCCTCTCCCCTAGCGGGGGGAGGGAAGAAAAGGAAGGCCTCCCCAAAAAGGGAGGCCGAAGGGTCCAAGAAGGGAAAAACTATTTCCCCGGACTGCTCTGCCAACACCCGTGACAACGACGAGGACTGGCCTCCAAGGGCCAAGCCTCTGACGAGATTGTAAGTATCCGTACTCCAGAATAACTTCATGGTTTTTCTTTTCGCCACATATTGTCTTTATAATGCTGCATACAACCCTGCAGTCTGCCCAAGGATGATCTCCCTACTTCATCGAGCGGGTCCTTAGGTGCGTCGGACATGGATTCCCTTCCGACTGCCTCCACCCCCTATGATGCGGACTATGCCGAGGCGGGATCCCAAGAAGGGACCCGCCAGGAGGAGGAGGCCCCGGAGGTGTCGCAGGACAACCTCTCGGACTTCGCACCAGACTCAGCTCCGGAGACTACAGTGGCTCCGGAGTCCGGCGGGCGACCCCTTTGTAAGAAGGGCAAGACCGTGACGCCGGCAGCCTCCGTCCAACCGGAGGCGCCGGATAACTTGCTGGAGGCGCTCAATAGCGCCTCCATTGAAGAGGGACACCACACTGTTATGAGTGCGATGGTTCAGAAGGTTCAGCTCGCCAAGAGCGGGCTGACCGAAGCCTGCAGCAGCCTTTTAACAGGCTTTGAGGTAAGAATTTTGATATATATAAAATGGTACCGCAAAGACAGTAGCCCTGATGCTTGATTCGGTGTTCGGAAAGAAAAGCCGGACTGAGAATCTAAAAAGATATACGCAGTAGTCATAAGAAATATGTTAATATGGGATTGCAGGCTATGCTGCTGACCTCCGCTGCACTGTCTGCGGAGGTTAATACGTTGAAGGAAAACCTCGAGCGATCCGAGAACGAGCTCGGCCGTGCCAAAAAGTAGCTCGAGGACAAGGAAGGTGAGCAACACCTTATTAAAATTGTACCTTATAGAAAAGGATTTTGGTTGCAAGAAAAATGACAAGGATAACGATCTTGTGATAGGGGCCACGAACAAGGTGGCGACCTTAAAGGAGGCGGTGTCCGCGGCCGAACATAGTGCGGCTACGGAATGCACTGAGCGAGAGAAGCATGAGGCGCAGGTGGCAGAGGTACAGCAAGAGCTCCAGGCTCTCGTGGAAAAACATGAGAGCTTGGAGCGTGACTCGAAGACTCGAGAGTCCGAGCTTGCGACGGCTCTTGAGAGTGCCAAGTCCGCGAAGGCAGAAGCCTATAAGGCCCTCCAGGAAATCGAGGCGTTGAAGAAAAGAGCGGCGGGTAAGGCATTTTTCATGCAAAGTAAGCATGTGAGTGTGAGTTACCTATCACTTACCCGAATTCGGAGCTCTACAGGAGCGTTCGCAGATCTTCCTCGCAGCGTATCCGATGCTGCCGCATTCTACCGGGCCAAGGAGGGGAGTTCGACGGAGAAGGACTTCTGGTCTCGGTATGTTGAGGCCGGACATCCGGTGCCCCTTAGTGACCAGCTGAAGAAGCTGGTCGAGCTCCACAAGGTGGCCGAACGGGCCATGAAGGGCCTCATAGTTCGGCTGTGGCCTAAGGAGGCCATGCCTGGGAGCTACTTCGGCCTGGTGCGGCGGCTGGTGGATGCGTGCCCGTGGGTTGAAGTCATCAAGCACTCCGCTTGCATTGAGGGTGCTCGTCGGGCCCTTGCCCGCGCAAAGGTGCACTGGGGCAAGATCGATGCCCAAAAGCTTGTGACGGACCCGCCGCCGCAGGGCAAGGAGTACCGCACGCCCGAGATGTATTATAAGAGTGTCCTGAAGGGTGCCCGCACTATTGCAGGTGAGTGCTCCAAAGATGTAATATTTGAGTAGACTCGCATTTTGTTATCCTGTGCGCTGAAAACTTAGTTCATATGCGCTAAGCAACGCTTGTTAATTTAAAATATTACCTTCTGTGCGGCTGTTTATCAAATCTGAGAGATGGCAAGTCGTCGGCTTCATCCCTCATGCCGCGAGTGCTGGGGTGTTCGGGATAAACTTGAGCACTCTTGTTCCCATTTATGGGTCCATCTAGGGAGGCGCTCAACACGACGAACAAGGCAACCGGACTTATAATGCTTGAACACTCTCACTTAGCCATAGAATTCTATAATTTTAAATTTCGGCGAAGCCCCTAGTCTTCGGAAGGCAGAATTTGGGGCGCTATCCACACCTGGGCCGGACAAAAACCGCCTCCTCGCTCTAAGCGGCATAAGTCTTTAAGGACTCGCAAAAAACCTCTCGAACAGCGACCGGCTCTCGCCTTATCATGACGGTCAGTTTTAGCTTTCTCCACTGAGGTGTTAACCCAGCTCAACTGGGGTGCAATTGCAGTGGTTCTCCCAGTGCTACCTTAGCCGATACAACGGAACATAAGGTACCAAAACATGGGAGCCGGGCAAACCCAACTATTGACCCAAGACATGATTCGGAGCCGATGCATATAATGCTATAAGTTCGGGGTGCCGCACTTGTGAAAGTGTTCGGACTTATCACACCATGATGCGGGAAAAATAAGCCCCTGGTGTATTTGAACCGTACCAAAGTGTACGGATGCAACATGCCGTAAATGAACATATGTATAAAAAGGAAATGCAATTATAAGCAAAAAGGTGTTGCATTGTTTTATTTAGGAATTGCTGCTATGAATGCAGAACAATACAAATAGTGCGATAAGCAAGGGGCGGGACTGTTTAAGCATGTCCCCCTCTAGGGGTAGGTTGCAGAGTGGTGTATAAAACAGATTTAATGCTCGTAGTGGAGACCACCTGGATATTTGTTGTAGCCTTTATCCTTCCCTGGCTGTTGCATCGTGAGTTCGGCAGGTCTGCTGCCAGACAGGGCCTCTGACGAACGGAGTCCTATGGGTAAAAAATAAAAAAGAGAAAAGAAAAATAGAACGACACACTTGAGAGCTGCTGTTGTGGTTGAGCCGCAGCCTGGGCCTATCGTGGTCGTGCCCCTCTCCCCATGCCCATGGTATCTTCAAAGCGTAATGGTGTACGCGAAGGACCTGTCTTGACGTTTTGCGGGGGCTGGGGTTGGGGCCGCACTGCTACGCGTGCTCGGAACGTGCGAGGTGGTCTTGTTGTAGGTTACTCCGGGCGCGCTTAGCTGTGTCCGGCCGCTTAACGTCCGGACTCGAGAATTGCCTTAGGAGGCTGCATTGTGCTTCTGCCGCGAGAGCTGCTGTATGTTCCTTCGTGCGGAGATAACATTCAGTGTTTCCGTTGACCGTGATGACTCCTCGAGGGCCTGGCATCTTGAGCTTGAGGTATGCGTAGTGCGGCACCGCATTGAACATTGCAAACGCGGTACGTCCGAGTAGGTCATGATAGCCGCTGCGGAACAGGACTATGACAAAGATTAACTCCTCGCTTCGGAAGTTATACGGGGATCCGAAGACTACTTCCAGTGTAACTGAGCCTATACAATTGGCTTCTACACCTCGTATGACGCCTTTAAAGGTCGTCTTGGTAGGTTTAATCCTTGATGGGTCTATGCCCATTTTGCGCACTGTATCCTGGTAAAGCAGGTTCAGGCTGCTGCCGCCGTCCATCAGGACTCTGGTAAGGTGAAATCCGTCGACGATTGGGTCTAAAACCAATGCGGCGAATCCGGTGTGGCAGATGCTGGTTGGGTGGTCCCTTCGGTCAAAAGTGATCGGGCAGGAGGACCATGGGTTGAACTTCGGGGCAACTGGCTCCATCATGTATACATCCCTGAGTGCACGCTTCCGCTCCCTTTTGGGTATGTGCGTTGCGTATATCATGTTCACCGTCCACACCTGTGGGGGGAAACCCTTCTGTCCTCTATTGTTCGGCGGTCGGGTCTCTTCCTCGTCATCGCTATGCAGCCCCTTGTCATCGTTTTCGGCAATTAACTTGCTTGCCTGCTTGAATACCCAACAGTCCCTGTTGGTGGTTTTTCGGGGGTGCCATGTATCTGGCACGAGCGGTCGAGTATTCTGTCCAAATTGGACGGACCCCGAGTAGTTCTTTTGAATGGCTTTTTCTGCTGACCGGGTTTAGAGCCACTGAATCCAGCATTAACTGCCGTATCCTCACTATTGTCGCCCTTAGTGCGGCGTTTGTTTTTGTTACGACGCGACCTGCCATATCGGTCCTTAATATTCGGACTGCCAGAATTTTTGCTGAGGTTCTTGCTGCGTGCTAGCCAGCTGTCCTCACCCGCGCAGAAGCGGGTCATGAGTGATGTGAGGGCTGCCATGGATTTCGGCTTTTCCGGTCCCAGGTGCCGGGCAAGCCACTCGTCGCGGATGTTATGCTTGAAGGCCGTGAGGGCCTCCGCATTCGGACAGTCGACGATTTGGTTTTTCTTGGTTAAGAACCGTGTCCAGAATTGTCTGGCCGATTCGTCTGGCTGCTGAATTATGTGGCTTAGGTCATCCGCGTCTGGAGGTCGCACATACATGCCTTGGAAGTTATCGAGGAATGCGGATTCCAGGTCTTCCCAACTCCCAATTGACTCTGCTGGCAAGCTGTTAAGCCAATGTCGGGCTGGTCCCTTAAGCTTGAGGGGGAGATATTTGATGACATGAAGATCATCACCGCGGGCCATGTGGATGTGAAGGAGATAATCTTCGATCCAAACCGCGGGGTCTGTTGTGCCATCATTGAAGGAAATATGCCCTATAGGCAATAATAAAGTTATTATTTATTTCCTTATTTCATGATAAATGTTTATTATTCATGCTAGAGTTGTATTAACCGGAAACATAATACATGTGTGAATACATAGACCAACATAATGTCACTAGTATGCCTCTACTTGACTAGCTCATTAATCAAAGATGGTTATGTTTCCTAACCATAGACATGTGTTGTCATTTGATTAATGGGATCACATCATTGGGAGAATGATGTGATTGACATGACCCATTCCGTTACCCTAGCACTTGATCGTTTAGTATATTGCTATTGCTTTCTTCATGACTTATACATGTTCCTGTAACTATGAGATATGCAACTCCCGTTTACCAGAGGAACACTTTGGGTGCTACCAAACGTCACAACGTAACTGGGTGATTATAAAGGAGTACTATAGGTGTCTCCAAAGGTACATGTTGGGTTGGCGTATTTCGAGATTAGGTTTTGTCACTCCGATTGTCGGAGAGGTATCTCTGGGCCCTCTCGGTAATGCACATCACTATAAGACTTGCAAGCAATGTAGCTAATGAGTTAGTTACGAAATGATGCATTATGTAACGAGTAAAGAGACTTGCCGGCAACGAGATTGAACTAGGTATTGGATACCGACGATCGAATCTCGGGCAAGTAACATACCAATGACAAAGGGAACAACGTATGTTGTTATGCGGTTTGACCGATAAAGATCTTCGTATAATATGTAGGATCCAATATGGGCATCCAGGTCCTGCTATTGGTTATTGACCGAGAATAGTTCTAGGTCATGTCTGCATAGTTCTCGAACCCGTAGGGTCCGCACGCTTAACGTTACGATGACAGTTTTATTATGAGTTTATGAGTTTTGATGTAGTGAAGGAGTTTGGAGTCCCGGATGAGATCGGGGACATGACGAGGAGTCTCTAAATGGTCGAGATGTAAAGATCGATATATTTGACGACTATATTCGGAGTTCGGAAAGGTTCCGAGTCATTCGGGTATTTTTCGGAGTACCGGAGAGTTACGGGAATTCGCCGGGGAGTATATGGGCCTTATTGGGCCATACGGGAATAGAGGAGAGAGGCCAAAAGGAAGGAGGCGCGCAGCCCCCCTCTTGTCCGAATTGGACAAGGGGTGCAGCCCCCTTTTCCTTCCTCCTCTCCCCCTCTTTCCTTCTCTCCTACTCCAACAAGGAAGGGGGGGAGTCCTACTCCCGGTGGGAGTAGGACTCCTCCTGGCGCGCCCCTCCTGGCCGGCCGAACCCCTCCCCCTTGCTCCTGTATATACGGGGGCAGGGGGGCACCTCTAGGCACAACAACACAAGTTGATCTACGGATCGTTCCTTAGCCGTGTGCGGTGCCCCCCTCCACCATATTCCACCTCGGTCATATCGTCGTGGAGTTTAGGCGAAGCCCTGTGCCGGTAGAACATCATCATCGTCACCACGCCGTCGTGCTGACGGAACTCATCCCCGAAGCTTTGCTGGATCGGAGCCCGGGGATCGTCATCGAGCTGAACGTGTGCTGAACTCGGAGGTGCCGTACGTTCGGTGCTTGGATCGGTCAGATTGTGAAGACGTACGACTACATCAACCGCGTTGTCATGACGCTTCCGCTTATGGTCTACGAGGGTATGTGGACAACACTCTCCCATCTCGTTGCTATGCCATCACCATTATCTTGCGTGTGCGTAGGAAATTTTTTGAAATTACTACGTTCCCCAACAGTGGCATCCGAGCCTAGGTTTTATGCGTTGATGTTATATGCACGAGTAGAACACAAGTGAGTTGTGGGCGATATAAGTCATACTGCTTACCAGCATGTCATACTTTGGTTCGGCGGTATTGTTGGATGAAGCGGCCCGGACCGACATTACGCGTACGCTTACGTGAGACTGGTTTTACCGCCGTGCTTTGCACACAGGTGACTAGCGGGTGTCTGTTTCTCCAACTTTAGTTGAACCAAGTGTGGCTACGCCCGGTCCTTGCGAAGGTTAAAACAGCACTAACTTGACGAACTATCGTTGTGGTTTCGATGCGTAGGTAAGATCGGTTCTTGCTCAGCCCGTAGCAACCACGTAAAACTTGCAACAACAAAGTAGAGGACGTCTAACTTGTTTTTGCAGGGCATGTTGTGATGTGATATGGTCAAGACGTGATGAGATATAAGTTGTTGTATGAGATGATCATGTTTTGTTGAAGTTATCGGCAACTGGCAGAAGCTCTATAGTTGTCTCTTTGTTGCATAAGATGCAAATGCCAAATAATTGCTTTACTTTATCGCTATGCTGTAGCAATAGTTGCAAGAGCAATAGTTGGCAAGACGACCATGTGACGACACATTGATATAGATCAAGATGATGAAGATCATGGTGTCGTGCCGGTGACGATAGAGATCATGACAGTACTTCGGAGATGCAGATCAAAGGCGCAAGATGATCATGGCCATATCATGTCACATATTGTCAGGACCCCGACTCAATGCCACATCGATCTAGCATGTAACACCTCATATCACTTTGCGGCCTCACACACGGTATTCCCACGGGTGTCGCATTACCTTTTCCAGGGACCGTTTGCGCCTTTTGGCACACGTATATGATAGTGTCGCTAGCATCCATATGATAAGGAGCCCAGGCTGACAGGCTAGTCGTAAACCCAAAGTGGCACAAACTTACAGGGACAGGCATCCATGACCCAGCATCGAACGTGTCGGTCATCAGCGAGTGAATCCAGGCTGTAGCACTGGGCTAGCAGGACTCCGGTGAATCGGGCTATAGCGGGCTAACAGGACTCCGGTATTCATCGCGTGACATTTCCCCGAAGGGACAGACATAGGAACGAAGAAGGACACATGCCGGCCAGCCTAAGTGTTCCGGAGCAGTAGCAAGCTACCATGGCTCAGTGGAAACACTAGGAGACATTTCCCGGTAAGAGGGGCTACTAAGGATAAACAACTAGATAGCCAGATCCCACACATACCAAGCATTTCAATAACATACACACAATATGCTCGATATGTGCAAATACAACATGGCATCACAACACGACTCTACGACTCAAGTATTTATTCATTAGGCTCCAAGGAGCGAGATATTACAATCATAGGTCTCATGACCCAACATTCAGAGCATACAAATCAAAGCACAAGCGGAAGGTAACATGTCTGAGTACAGACATCTACAAATGGAAAAGTCTGAGAAGCCTGACTGTCTACCAGATCCTACCGAGGGCACAAGATCGTAGCTGAGGTAACAAGCTAAACGTCGAAGTCCACGCGGAACTACTAGTGAGACTGAAGTCTCTCTGCAAAAACATAAAATAGGCAAACGTGAGTACAAATGTACCCAGCAAGACTTACATCAGAACTAACTACATATGCATGCCTCATTATCAACAAAGGGGATGGTGGGGTTTAACTGCAGCAAGCCAGCATTGACTCGGTGGCTATCCTGCACTACGACTGCAAGTAACTTTGAGGTGGCGCACACGAGTCCACATATTCACCAACCAATACACCACTATGGATCCACTCCCATCTCCCTACGAGAACGCCATCCATAGCACTCACGCTTATCTTGCGCATTTTAAAGAATCCACTTTCACTTGTCTATGAACTGTACAGGCAACCTAGAAGTCCTTAACCGCGGACACGGCTATTCGAATAGATGATGTTAACCCTGCAGGGGTGTACTTCTTCACACACGCTCTCACCACTTACCGCCGTTTACACGACATGTACTCGGCAACCTTCAAGCGGAAGCCCAACGTGGGTGTCGGCCACGGCCTACCTAAACACTCAAGTCTCTAGTCCAGGTTTATCGCCTATTTGGGTTCCATCCGCGAGGAGATCCGGCCGGAGTTTCGCTCACAGCCCCAAACGATGTGTGCAGGGTTCCCGAGACACCAAACGGGCACTGGGTACACCGTGCCACGTGCCTACCGCATCACAACCCACCCCTCGGGTCAGCGCTGCCCACGGCCTCCAGCATACTACAAACACCAGAAACTACTTGCAACTCCTGGATAGAGGACAAGGGTGATTAAGAAGCCGAGAGGGTCCATTGGTTTCGGGCCCAATGCGTGGTAGTAGCTGAATCATGGATCACAAACACAGAACTCAGTTCTTGAGGACGGCTGCAATGAGACAACCCACCATGTACTCCTACATGGCCTCTCACCGCTACCTTTAACAAATCGTGTTCACACACTTAGCTCACACACAGTAGGACATGTTCACACACCTCTGATTCATCCCGGATGAATCAGACCTGACTCAACTCTAAGCAGTAGCAGGCATCACAAACAAACATGAATGAGTAGGCACAACAGGGCTCAAACAACTCCTACTCATACTAGTGGGTTTCATCTATTTACTGTGGCAATGACAGGTCATGCAGAGGATAAAGGGGTTCAGCTACCGCAGCAAGTAACAAATGACTCGTTGTTGTCCTAATGCAGTAAAAGAGAGCAGGGCGAGAGAGTAGGATTGTATCGGAATGAACAAGGGGGTTTTGCTTTCCTGTCACTTCTGAAGATAATATAGTTCTTCATCGGTGTCATCGATCTCATCGTCGGTATCATGTCTATCAAGAGGGGACAAATACCTGCAACACCGAAAAGAACACAATCAATGCAATGCACAATATGATGCATGATCATGACATGGAAAAATGAGTGTGTTGGGATAACGCAACTATAATCAGATGAATTTGAGTTAGTTTGAACCCAATGTTCAAGTTCAAATTGAAACTATGACTTAATAAATTGCATTATCATGTTTTGATATAAACAACAGGTTTAACTTGCTTAAACATGCATGAAACCAGTGCAGATGGATAGATTGGATTTTTTTTGATCATTTTTCATATATAACTTATTTCATTTGGAGTTACGGTTGATTTTATATGAATTTTTGAAGTTTGTAGTATTTTCTGGAATTTCCTGTATAAAAATAAATCCAGAAAATACTTATTGCGTCAGCATGATGTCGTGGTGACGTCAGCAGGTCAAAGGCGATGGTCCAGGTCAAACCTGACCAGTGGGGTCCGCGTGTCAGTGACTAACCTAACTAACTGGGTTAGTTAGCGTTTTAACTAAAACTAACCTAGATTAATTAGGCGGGATGGTCCCGCATGTCAATGACCCAGGGGAGGGTCAAACAGGGGTCAAACCCAGGTCAACTCGCCGGAGTTGACCCGCGGCTCGTCGCCGGCGAGGCCAGAGACGGCGGAGGCATTCGGGTTTCGTCCCATGGCGACCAAATAGAAGGCCGAGGCCATCTACGGAACGAGGAGACTTGTCCGCATCGAATGGTGTGAGCGGGAGGAGCCAGGGTGGAGCGAGCTCGCCGGAGTCGAGCTCGTGGCGGCGCCGCCATTCGGGTGTGATGCGAGCGAGAGCTAGGGGGCACGGGAAGGCGAGCTGGGGCGTGCTACGGGCTCGTGGGGAGGCACTCAGTGCAGTGATGTGGTCTACTGCGAGCTTCAGCAGCCGTAGCCACGGCGGCGACATGGCTGGCGGCGAAGAGCTCTCGGCTCGTTGCGAACGGCGGCTAGAGAGGGAGGTAGGGCACGGGGAGAGGGGGAAACGATGGATACAGCGGGTGCAGCGGTGGCCTCGGCGAGCTCGGGGAAGCTCGAACGGCGGCGAATCGACGATGAGGTTGACGGCGGCCGAAGGTTGAAGATGATCTTGAGGACGACGCTACAGGGCTTCCGTAGGGGCGTGGATCGGTGGGAAGGAAGAGGGGGTCAAGGCAGAGCTCCAGAGCTCAGCGGCAGGGCGAGGGGTGGCCGGTGGCCGCGGCGAACGGCGTCGGTGGCGATGGTGGCGCTCGGGCACGAAGTGCAGAGCGAGAGAGAGGAGGGGATGAGGACGAGGAAGTGGGCGAGGGGGTTCCAGAGGGGTAGCGTGGCAACGTTGGAGGTGTCTAGGCGTCGGGGACGCAGGCAGGCAGGGTGGAGGTGGCCGGGGCGCGTGCCGGCGCGCTGCGGCCACGCGCTCGTCCTCCTGGCAAGGAGGAAGACGACAGGGGAAGGGCCAGGTGGGCTGGGCTGGCCAACTGGGCCGCCAGGCTGGACAGGTAAGCGGCCCAGGTAGTTTCCTCTCTCTCTCTCCGTTTTCTATTTTAATTACTGTTTTCTATTTTTCTGTAACTGTGTGGCTTTACTAAAAATACTTAAACAGATCCAAAAATCATGAAACTAATCATGGCTACTGGTTAGAATATACCCAACAGCAAACATTTTTGTTTATGATTATTTGAGCATTTAAAATATTTTATAGCATTTAAATGCCCAAATGCAAATAGGGTATGATTTAATTCAGAGCCCAATATGTCCTGCAAAAATATAAACCATTTTTGGTAGATGCTTTCACCTCAAACCAGAAATGTTGAACATTTTTAGAGGGCATTTTGAGTTCAATGAAAAAGATTTTATTTTGACCCTAGTTGAAATCATTTGGTGCTAGGGTTTAAGCATCCCCATTTCAAGTTTCCAATAAATTTAGACATGATGCATGGATGATTATGCAACTACATGCAAACAAACTCTAGGGCTGTGACAACTCACCCCCTCTAAACAAGAATCTCGTCCCGAGATTCAGGATGTGAGGAAAGAAGACAAGGGGACACTAAGCCAGCTCAAACTTCACGATCCAATTGTCCTCTCGAGGTGTTGATCTATTGACTCAAAACAATCTTGACGTCTTTGCTTTTGAGATCTTCATCCAACACGAGGACAGAAACACTCTACAAGGAAGGATCATTTTAATGATCACAAGATCAACTCACGGAATGAGATGTAGAACATCTCTTGAGCTGAGAGGCAAAACACACATCATGAAGGACGGAAGAAACAATTTGATGAGATTTCAAAGTAGCGAGGGAAATAGTTGCCATGATACCACAACGATGCACCTTAGGGAACGTGACTCATAGAAATATCCCCTTAAGTGGCAAAAAGAATTACCTTTGATTCAAAGATCATTGAAACTCTTTATACCAGCCTAAGGTAATTCACAATCGATCATTTGGAGGAGTTCGGTGGAATAAAATACCTGGATTAGAATGGATGATGTGGATTACCTTGTTGAAAACAACACAAGGGATGATTTTAGTAACTGGGGAAAAGCTCAACAGTAGAGAGTGAGTCCACTGTTGAAAGGGTTATAGCATAACCGAGGAAAACTGGGAACAAATTCGGTTAGTAACTATGATAGCACCTAATGCTTGTGCATGCTTTCAAAAGCTTGGGCATTTCCATGTTCATCAAGGTTTAACCAATATCCGTGTCAGGGATCCTGGCAACACAACATACTACCATGACGAATAATGATGGGTGATGCAGATGCAAAGGAAGACAACACCTTCTCAGATTTTACCTTGGCAGGGCCAAGGGGACAAAATCTGGATGATCGACCGAGAGACATTTAGCACTCCGCTTCGAATGTTCTCCTTGATGTGCTAGTTTAACCCATTCATAGATATGGTTTGATATCTAGAACATCAAGTAAAGGTCGAACTTCGGGAGCTCAAGAATCCATAACGAACAACTAGGGAGTAAATCCTACGAAATCCTTATGGGGAGGTGGCCAACTTCCTCAATCAAGATACTAAAATAATAGGTCTTCCGGCTAGGTGTGTTGGCCACGACATCCACTTTACCGGCTATGGAGAGACCAATATTATAGTTCTTGGAAAAATGCTCCAACCATCATATCTGCCAGAGATTCAGATTTGGTTGGTGTCAGAACAGTCCAGACTCATCGAGTCTAGAAAGAAAAATGAAAGTTTGCAACACAAATCGACGAGATGGCGTTGCGAGATTCTCGGGGAATGAACTACAATAGCAAGCTCCAAAACATGAGCTGGTTCTGCTACAACATGTGAATACATTGTCCGAGACAAACATGACCACACAGTAGTCTTATAATAAAACACTACCGAGTTCAGGAGGTGAACTATCATCGAGGATATCGAAGTCCTTGCATAAGTCTTGCTCTTAAGAAGGAACTTCTTCTCCTTGAACAAATCAACCAGTGGCTTGGTGTGCTAGGGATACGTATAGAATGAAGATGATCAGTCTATCAGACCATAGAATACTTCGCACATGCATGACTGACTTGGGATGATTCCAAAGAAAACAAAAACAATCTTTCTCGAACTCACGGTGACAACTTGCACCAAATGCATGTGAATCAGAGGAAGTCACTTCTTTCATCCAGGCATATTATTCATGAACAAAACACGAAGATAATGCTTATATAAGTTTCCAATACTAGCTGAATGTTCAACACGAATCATGGAGGAGATAAAAATGTTACTGATGGCTCAACAACAACTCATCTAGGTTTCCATATAGGTGGGATTCCACAATTATGTGAACAAGGCGATAGCATCGGTCAGACCAAAAGATATAACGGTGTATGCCCGAGGAAAACAACCACGGGTAAGACAACATTACGAATATCATCGGTTCTGACTTGACTTGACGATAGCCCATACTCAAGTCAAAATTTTGACAAGGAAATAAATCCAACAACTGATCACAGGGACCAATCGGTGGAGATATCATCTTTCTTCAACAACCACATAAACACAAGGATATCCCTTTGAAAATGAACTAAGTTGGACAAACTTTCATCTTCCAACTCTCCAAGTTGTTGTTCAGTTTACCAACTAGCTCAGGGTATCCAACACAGATTTTTGGAGAAGGGGGTGGTTTATGAAAAACCAACTTGATCACGAACCCAACATAGCGGTCAGGTGACAACCTGGTAATACTCCCGAGAAGATATTCGGAAAATTACCAACCACCAATATGTTATTAAGCTCGAGAACAATCTTGTTTCCGAGGAAAGATGATGTGATCAATTAAGCAAGGGATTGAAACCCTAACTCATTGATCGAAGAGTGCACCAGAAATAAGGACTAGGTAGCACGAACAGTCTTAGAATGATGATTCAAGAACCAACACGCTAAGAATGAAATTATTGTCCTTTAACTACCAAGCAACAAGGTTGCTAGGAGTATTGATTTCACACATCACGATTCACTTGTCGACATTCCGGTTGCAACAACACGGGAACCGAGAAATCAATAATGATGGAGAGAAGTATCACTGTGTCAAGAGTTCATAGGATGGTGTGCAATTCCCATGACATTCTTGATATAAAGATGGTAATACTCCAAGGTAGAACAGAGCAAAAGCAAGATTAGCAATTTGATCTGTGGAGTACGACTGCTTTGACCCAATCCTGGAAATGGACAAGGTACTGGAGTTTGTTTCTCCTAGTCATTCCGGAATAGAATGGCTTGACGGACCACAGGAGTAATAGGAATGCATGCATACTCTTGATTATCAAATGATAGACGAGGGTCAGAAGACAACTAAGAGGGACAACTCAAAGAACATAAATTTTCTGAGTTGTGGATGCATAGATTAGTATGTCGAACCAAGTTCAACATGTTTCTTCCGGTTAACCCTTGCAGAGAGGTAGGACTGGCAGAGTCACGATTAGAATGGGGAAATCCTCAAGAGTACTCTGATTGTGATCTTTTGGTTCAAATAACTTCTGCCTGAATGGTTCATGGTATTTGGAAGAAGGAAATACCACGGACCTCGAGGACTATCGCAAGGTTACTAATATCCTAAAGGAACTAGCAAACACTATCAACATGAAGTAAGTAGAGTGAATCTCGGGATCAAGAACCCAGGAATGGAATACCTACTCCTAAGTAGCATCACGAGATGCTTTTGGTAATGTTGGCCAGAATGATCACACTGGGGAGACAAAGCATGGCTAAGATTACTAGTGACACTCTAGGACACCTAGGGTCATAATAATAACTCCAACATATATGTCAAGGCAACAGAGTACCTCAACTCACCGATTAGTGTGGTTAATCTGGCCCAAAGAGACATCGAAACGGGAAGAAATAATTTTGCAAATGCATCAGACTATTTAGAAACCTGGGATGACTCGGACAGCATAACGGCTGTAAATGCTCAAAAGGATTTGAGACATTCACAAGGATTTGCATAGTCACTTAACAACATCATATCAAGGTTTCGAGATCAACAGTTAATGTACGGAAGTAGTAGAAACTGAACAGAGGCTTAAGTCCAACAATTCTATAAGTCTATGGATTAGTAACACGTCATCCTGATAGATAGATGAGAAGGCCTAGTTCTTAAACCCCGTAGAAGAGAAGAGGATGACTCAGATCAGAAGGCCATGAGGAATAAGGAGTAAAAAGAGCCTTGCGTTCCATCCCACAATCAATTCCCTTACATAACTAAAGCATTTCTAGACACAACTTCGACCAGTTGGCTTGGTAATCCTACAAGCAGTCAAGCTCTGATACCAAAGCTGTCAGGACCCCGACTCAATGCCACATCGATCTAGCATGTAACACCTCATATCACTTTGCGGCCTCACGCACGGTATTCCCACGGGTGTCGCCTTACCTTTTCCTGGGACCGTTTGCGCCTTTTGGCACACGTATATGATAGTGTCGCTAGCATCCATATGATAAGGAGCCCGAGTTGACATGGCTAGTCATAAACCCAAAGTGGCACAAACTTACAGGGACAGGCATCCAAGACCCAGCATCGAACGTGTCGGTCATCAGCGAGTGAATCTGGGCTATAGCACTGGGCTAGCAGGACTCCGGTGAATCGGGCTGTAGCGGGCTAACAGGACTCCGGTATTCATCGCGTGACATTTCCTCGAAGGGACAGACACAGGAACGAAGAAGGACACATGCCGGCCAGCCTAAGTGTTCCGGAGCAGTAGCAAGCTACCATGGCTCGGTGGAAACACTAGGAGACATTTCTCGGTAAGAGGGGCTACTAAGGATAAACAACTAGATAGCCAGATCCCACACATACCAAGCATTTCAATAAGATACGCACAATATGCTTGATATGTGCAAATACAACATGGCATCACAACGCCACTACGACTCATGTATTTATTCATTAGGCTCCGAGGAGCGAGATATTACAATCATAGGTCTCATGACCCAACATTCAGAGCATACAAATCAAAGCACAAGCAGAAGGTTACATGTCTTAGTATAGACATCTACAAATATTAAAGGCTGAGAAGCCTGACTGTCTACCAGATCCTGCCGAGGGCACAAGATCGTAGTTGAGGTAACAAGCTAAACGTCGAAGTCCACGCGGAACTACTAGTGAGACTGAAGTCTCTCTGCAAAAACATAAAATAGGCAAACGTGAGTACAAATGTACCCAGCAAGACTTACATCAGAACTAACTACATATGTCTCATTATCAACAAAGGGGATGGTGGGGTTTAGCTGCAGCAAGCCAGCTTTGACTCGGTGGCTATCCTGAACTACGACTGCAAGTAACTCTGAGGTGGCGCACACGAGTCGACATATTCACCAACCATTACACCACTATGGATCCACTCCCGTCTCCCTACGAGAACGCCATCCATAGCACTCACGCTTATCTTGCGCATTTTAAAGTATCCACTTTCACTTGTCTATGAACTGTACAGGCAACCCAGAAGTCCTTTACTGCGGACACGGCTATTCAAATAGATGATGTTAACCCTGCAGGGGTGTACTTCTTCACACACGCTCTCACCACTTACCGCCGTTTACACGACATGTCTCGGCAACCTTCAAGCGGAAGCCCAACGTGGGTGTCGGCCACGGCCTACCTAAACACTCAAGTCTCTAGTCCAGGTTTATCGCCTATTCGGGTTCCATCCGTGAGGAGATCCGGCCGGAGTTTCGCTCACAGCCCCAAACGATGTGTGCAGGGTTCCCGAGACACCAAACGGGCGCTCGGTACACTGAGCCACATGCCTACCGCATCACAGCCCACCCCTCCGGTTAGCGCTGCCCACGGCCTCCAGCATACTACAAACACCAGAAACTACTTGCAACTCCTGGACAGAGGACAAGGGTGATTAAGAAGCCGAGAGGGCCCATTGGTTTCGGGCCCAATGCGTGGTAGTAGCTGAATCATGGATCACAAACACAAAACACAGTTCCTGAGGACGGCTGCAATGAGCAACCCACCATGTACTCCTACATGGCCTCTCACCGCTACCTTTAACAAATCGTGTTCACACACTTAGGTCACACACAGTAGGACATGTTCACACACCTCTGATTCATCCCGGATGAATCAGACCTGACTCAACTCTAAGCAGTAGTAGGCATGACAAACAAACATGAATGAGTAGGGACAACAGGGCTCAAACAACTCCTACTCATACTAGTGGGTTTCATCTATTTACTGTGGCAATGACAGGTCATGCAGAGGATAAAGGGGTTCAGCTACTGCAGCAAGTAACAAATGACTCGTTGTTGTCCTAATGCAGTAAAAGAGAGCAGGGCGAGAGAGTAGGATTGTATCGGAATGAACAAGGGGGTTTTTCTTGCCTGGCACTTCTGAAGGTAATATAGTTCTTCATCGGTGTCATCGATCTCATCGTCGGTATCACGTCTATCGAGAGGGGACAAATACCGGCAACACAGAAAAGAACACAATCAATGCAATGCACAATATGATGCATGATCATGACATGGAAAAATGAGTGTGTTGGGATAATGCAACTATAATCAGATGAATTTGAGTTAGTTTGAACCCAAGGTTCAAGTTCAAATTGAAACTATGACTTAATAAAGTGCATTATCATCTTTTGATATAAACAACAGGTTTAACTTGCTTAAACATGCATGAAACCACTGCAGATGGATAGATTGGATTTTTCTGATCATTTTTCATATATAACTTATTTCATTTGGAGTTACGGTTGATTTTATATGAATTTTTGAAGTTTGTAGTATTTTCTGGAATTTCCTGTATAAAAATAAATCCAGAAAATACTTTTTGCGTCAGCATGATGTCGTGGTGACGTCAGCAGGTCAAAGGCGATGGTCCAGGTCAAACCTGACCAGTGGGGTCCGCGTGTCAGTGACTAACCTAACTAACTGGTTTAGTTAGCGTTTTAACTAAAACTAACCTAGATTAATTAGGCGGGCTGGTCCCGCATGTCAATGACCCAGGGGAGGGTCAAACAGGGGTCAAACCCGGGTCAACTCACCGGAGTTGACCCGCGGCTTGTCGCCGGCGAGGCCAGAGATGGCAGAGGCATTTGGGTTTCGTCCCACGGCGACCAAATCGAAGGCCGAGGCCATCTACGGAATGAGGAGACTCGTCCGCATCGAATGGTGCAAGCAGGAGGAGCCAGGGTGGAGCGAGCTCGCCGGAGTCGAGCTCGTGGCGGCGCCGGTGTTCGGGTGTGATGCGAGTGAGAGCTAGGTGGCATGGGAAGGCGAGCTGGGGCGTGCTACGGGCTTGTGGGGAGGCACTCAGTGCAGTGATGTGGTCTACTATGAGCTTCAGCAGCCGTAGCCATGGCGGCGACATGGCCGGCAGCGAAGAGCTCTCGGCTCGTTGCGAACGGCGGCTAGAGAGGGAGGTAGGGCATGGGGAGAGGGGGAAACGATGGCGGAGCTCACAGCGGGTGCGGCAGTGGCTCGGCGAGCTCAGGGAAGCTCGAACGGCGGTGAATCGACGATGAGGTTGACGGCGGCCGAAGTTTGAAGATGAGCTTGAGGACGACGCTGCATGGCTTCCGTAGGGGCGTGGATCGATGGGGAGGAAGAGGGGGTCGAGGCGGAGCGTCTGATCTCAGCGGCAGGGCGAGGGGTGGCCGGTGGCCGCGGCGAACGGCGTCGATGGCGATGGTGGCGCTTGGGCACGAAGTGCAGAGCGAGAGAGAGGAGGGGATGTGGACGAGGAAGTGGGCGAGGGGGTTCCAGAGGGGTAGCGTGGCAACGTTGGAGGTGTCTAGGCGTCGGGGACGCAGGCAGGCAGGGTGGAGGTGACCGGGGCGCATGCCGGCGCGCTGCAGCCACGCGCTCGTCCTCTTGGCAAGGAGGAAGACGACAGGGGAAGGGGCCAGGTCGGCTGGGCTGGCCAACTGGGCCGCCAGGCTGGACAGGTAAGCGGCCCAGGTAGTTTCCTCTCTCTCTCCGTTTTCTATTTTAATTACTGTTTTCTATTTTTCTGTAACTGTGTGGCTTTATTAAAAATACTTAAACAAATCCAAAAATCATGAAACTAATCATGGCTACTGTTTAGAATATATCCAATAGTAAACATTTTTGTTTATGATTATTTGAGCATTTAAAATATTTTATAGCATTTAAATGCCCAAATGCAAATAGGGTATGATTTAATTCAGAGCCCAATATGTCCTACAAAAATATAAACCATTTTTGGTAGATGCTTTCACCTCAAACCAGAAATGTTGAACATTTTTAGAGGGCATTTTGAGTTCAATGAAAAAGATTTTATTTTGACCCTAGTTGAAATCATTTGGTGCTAGGGTTTAAGCATCCCCATTTCAAGTTTCCAATAAATTTAGACATGATGCATGGATGATTATGCAACTACTTGCAAACAAACTCTAGGGATGTGACACATATTTTGATTGCATATGATGTTTATCTGTTATACATCTTATTTTGTTTTGTTTGATGGTAGCATTATAAGATGATCTCTCACTAAATATCAAGAAGTGTTCTCCCTGAGTATGCACCATTGTGAAAGTTCTTCATGTTGAGACACCACGTGATGATCGGGTGTGATAGGCTCTAGTTCAAATACAACAGGTGCAAAACAGTTGCACACGTGGAATACTCAGGTTAAACTTGACGAGCCTAGCATATACAGATATGGCCTCGGAACACGGAGACCGAAAGGTCGAGCGTGAATCATATATTAGATATGATCAACATATTGATGTTCACCATTGAAACTACTCCATCTCACGTGATGATCGGACATGGTTTAGTTGATATGGATCACGTGATCACTTAGAGGATTAGAGGGATGTCTATCTAAGTGGAAGTTCTTAAGTAATATGATTAATTGAACTTTAATTTATCATGAACTTAGTCCTGGTAGTATTTTGCAAATTATGTTATAGATCAATAGCTCGCGTTGTTGCTTTCATATGTTTATTTTGATATGTTCCTAGAGAAAATTGTGTTGAAAGATGTTAGTAGAAATGATGCGGATTGGATCCATTATCAGAGGTTTATCCTCATTGCTACACAGAAGAATTATGTCCTTAATGCACCGCTAGGTGACAGACCTATTGCAGGAGCAGATGCAGACGTTAGGAACGTTTGGCTAGCTCAATATGATGACTACTTGATAGCTTAGTGCACCATGCTTAACGGCTTAGAATCGGGACTTCAAAGATGTTTTGAACGTCATGGACCATATGAGATGTTCCAGGAATTGAAGTTAATATTTCAAGCAAATACCCAAGTTGAGAGATATGAAGTCTCCAACAAGTTCTGTAGCTAAAAGATGGAGGAGAATCGCTCAACTAGTGAGCATGTGCTCAGATTGTCTGGGTACTTCAGTCGCTTGAATCAAGTGGGAGTTAATCTTCTAGATAAGATAGTGATTGACAGAATTCTCTAGTCACCATCACTAGGTTACTAGAACTTCGTGATGAACTATAGTATGCAAGGGATGACGAAAACGATTCCCGAGCTCTTCATGATGTTGAAATCGACGAAGGTAGAAATAAAGAAAGAGCATCAAGTGTAGATGATTGACAAGACCACTAGTTTCAAGTAAAGGGCAAAGGGAAAGAAAGGGAAACTTCAAGTAGAATGGAAAACAAGTTGTCAATCCCGTGAAGAAGACCAAAGCTGGACCAAAGCCTGAAACTGAGTGTTAACACTGCAAAGGAAATGGTCACTGGAAGCGGAAATGCCCTGAATATTTGGTGGATAAGAAGGATGGCAAAGTGAACAAAGGTATATTTGATATACAGGTTATTGATGTGTGCCTTACTAGTGTTTATAGTAGCCCCTGAGTATTTGATACTTGTTCGGTTGCTAAGATTAGTAACTCGAAACAGGAGTTGCAGCATAAACAGAGACTAGTTGAGGGTGAAGTGACGATGTGTGTTGGAAGTGGTTCCAAGATTGATATGATCATCATCGCACACTCCCTATACTTTCGGGATTAGTGTTAAACCTAAATAAATGTTATTTGGCGTTTGCGTTGAGCATGAATATGATTTGATCATGTTTATTGCAATACGGTTATTCATTTAAAGTCAGAGAATAATTGTTGTTCTGTTTACATGAATAAAACCTTCAATGGTCATACACCCAATGAAAATAGTTTGTTGGATCTCGATCATAGTGATACACATATTCATAATGTTGAAGCCAAAAGATGCAAAGTTAATAATGATAGTGCAACTTATTTGTGGCACTGCCATTTGGGTCATATCGGTGTAAAGCGCATGAAGAAACTCCATAAAGATGGATTTTCGGAATCACTTGGTTATGAATCATTTGATACTTGCGAACCGTGCCTATTGGGCAAGATGACTAAAACTCCATTCTCCGGAACAATGGAATGAGCTACTGACTTATTGGAAATAATACATACCGATGTATGCGATCCAATGAGTGTTGATGCTCGTGGCAAGTATCGTTATTTTCTAACCTTCACAGATGATTTGCGCAGATGTGGGTATATCTACTTGATGAAACATAAGTCTGAAATAGTTGAAAGGTTCAAAGAATTTCAGAGTGAAGTGGAGAATCATCGTAACAAGAAAATAAAGTTTCTACGATCTGATCGTGGAGGAGAATATTTGAGTTACGAGTTTGGCCTTCATAAAAAACAATGTGAAATAGTTTCGCAACTCATGCCACCTGGAACACCACAGCTTAATGGTGTGTCCGAACGTCATAACAGTACTTTATTGGATATAGTGCAATCTATGATGTCTCTTACTGATTTACCACTATTGCTTTGGGGTTATGCATTAGAGACAGCTGCATTCACGTTAAAAGGGCACCATCTAAATCCGTTGAGATGACACCATATGAACTATGTTTTAGCAAGAAGCCCAAAGTTGTCATTTCTTAAAGTTTGGGGCTGTGATGCTTATGTGAAAAAGTTTCATCCTGATAAGCTCAAACCCAAATCGGAGAAGTGCGTCTTCATAGAATACCCAATGGAAATTGTTGGGTACACCTTCTATCACAGATCCGAAGGCAAGATATTCGTTGCTAAGATGGATCCTTTCTAAAGAAGGAGTTTCTCTCGAAAGAAGTGAGTGGGAGGAAAGTAGAGCTTGATAAGGTAATTTGTACCTTCTCCCGAATTGGAAAGTAGTTCATCACAGAAATTAGTTCCAGTGATTCCTACACCAATTAGTGAGGAAGCTAATGATGATGATCATAAAGCTTCAGATCAAGTTACTACAGAACTTCGTAGGTCTTCCAGAGTGGTACGGTAATCCTGTTCTGAAAGTCA
Source organism: Triticum timopheevii (assembly GCA_963921465.1). NCBI lineage: Eukaryota > Viridiplantae > Streptophyta > Magnoliopsida > Poales > Poaceae > Triticum > Triticum timopheevii. The sequence goes on from OY997272.1 coordinate 545,620,987, forward strand.
TGTTACTAGACCATGATGAACCTACGAACTATGAGGAAGCGATGATGAGCCCAGATTCCGCGAAATGGCTTGAGGCCATAAAATCTGAGATATGATCCATGTATGAGAACAAAGTATGGACTTTGATTGACTTGCTCGATGATCAGCAAGCCATGTTAAATAAATGGATCTTCAAGAGGAAGACGGACACTGATAGTAGTGTTACTATCTACTAAGCTCGACTTGTTGCGAAAGGTTTTCGACAAGTTCAAGATGTTGAAATACGATTAGATTTTCTCACTCGTATCGATGCTTAAGTCTGTCTGAATCATGTTAGCAATTGCCACATTTTATGAAATCTGGCAAAGGGATGTCAAAACTGCATTCCTTAATGGTTTTCTTAAAGAAGAGTTGTATATGATGCAACCAGAAGGTTTTGTCAATCCTAAAGGTGCTAACAAATTGTGCAAGCTCCAGAGATCCATCTATGGACTGGTGCAAGCATCTCGGAGTTGGAATATACGCTTTGATGAGTTGATCAAAGCATATGGTTTTATACAGACTTTTGAAGAAGCCTGTAATTACAAGAAAGTGAGTGGGAGCACTACAACATATCTGGTAAGTATATGTGAATGACATATTGTTGATCGGAAATAATGTAGAATTATTCTACAAAGCATAAAGTAGTGTTTGATAGGAGATTTTTCAAAGAAATACCTCGGCAAAGCTACTTACATATTGAGCATCAAGATCTATATAGATAGATCAAGACACTTGATAAGATTTTTCAATAAGTACATACCTTGTCAAAATTTTGAAATAGTTCAAAATGGAACAGTCAAAGAAAAGTTCTTGCCTGTGTTGCAAAGGTATGAAATTGAGTAAGACTCAAATATCGACCACGACAGAAAATAGAAAAGAGAATGAAAGTCATTCCCTGTGCCTCAGTCATAGGTTCTATAAAGTATGCTATGCTATGTACCAGACCTATTGTATACCTTGCTCTGAGTTTGGCAAGGGAGTACAATAGTGATCTAGGAGTAGATCACTGGACATTGGTCAAGAACATCCTTAGTGAGGACTAAGGAAATATTTCTCGATTATGGAGGTGATAAAAGAGCCCGTCGTAAAGACTTATGTCGATGCAAGCTTTTACACCAATCCAGATGACTCTAAGTCTCAATCTGGATACATATTGAAAGTGGGAGAAATTAGCTAGAGTAGCTCCGTGCAGAGCATTGTAGACATAGAATATTTGCAAAATACATACGGCTCTGAATGTGACAGACCCGTTGACTAAGCTTCTCTCACGAGCAAAACATGATCACACCTTAGTACTCTTTGGGTGTTAATCACATAGCAATATGAACTAGATTATTGAATCTAGTAAACCCTTTGGGTGTTGGTCACATGAAGATGTGAACTATGGGTGTTAATCATATACATATATGAATATTGGTATTAAATCACATGGCGATGTGAACTAGATTATTGACTCTAGTGCAAGTGGCAGACTGAAGGAAATATGCCCTAGAGGCAATAATAAAGTTATTATTTATTTCCTTATTTCATGATAAATGTTTATTATTCATGCTAGAATTGTATTAACCGGAAACATAATACATGTGTGAATACATAGACCAACATAACGTCACTAGTATGCCTCTACTTGACTAGCTCATTAATCAAAGATGGTTATGTTTCCAAACCATAGACATGTGTTGTCATTTGATTAATGGGATCACATCATTAGGAGAATGATGTGATTGACATTACCCATTCCGTTAGCCTAGCACTTGATCGTTTAGTATATTGCTATTGCTTTCTTCATGACTTATACATGTTCCTGTAACTATGAGATTATGCAACTCCCGTTTACCGGAGGAACACTTTGGGTGCTACCAAACGTCACAACGTAACTGGGTGATTATAAATGAGTACTACAGGTGTCTCCAAAGGTACATGTTGGGTTGGTGTATTTCAAGATTAGGTTTTGTCACTCCGATTGTCGGAGAGGTATCTCTGGGCCCTCTCGGTAATGCACATCACTATAAGCCTTGCAAGCAATGTAGCTAATGAGTTAGTTACGGAATGATGCATTATGTAACGAGTAAAGAGACTTGCCGGTAACGAGATTGAACTAGGTATTGGATACCGACGATCGAATCTCGGGCAAGTAACATACCAATGACAAAGGGAACAACGTATGTTGTTATGCGGTTTGACCGATAAAGATCTTCGTAGAATATGTAGGAGCCAATATGGGCATCCAGGTCCCGCTATTGTTTATTGACCGAGAATAGTTCTAGGTCATGTCTACATAGTTCTCGAACCCGTAGGGTCCGCACACTTAACGTTACGATGACAGTTTTATTATAAGTTTATGAGTTTTGATGTACCGAAGGAGTTCGGAGTCCCGGATGAGATCGGGGACATGACGAGGAGTCTCGAAATGGTGGAGACGTAAAGATCGATATATTGGACGACTATATTCGGAGTTCGGAAAGGTTCCGAGTCATTCGGGTATTTTTCGAAGTACCGGAGAGTTACGGGAATTCGCCGGGGAGTATATGGGCCTTATTGGGCCATATAGGAATAGAGGAGAGAGGCCAAAAGGAAGGAGGCGCGCAGCCCCCCTCTGGTCCGAATTGGACAAGGGGTGCAGCCCCCTTTTCCTTCCTCCTCTCCCCCTCTTTCCTTCTCTCCTACTCCAACAAGGAAGTGGGGGAGTCCTACTCCCGGTGGGAGTAGGACTCCTCCTGGCGCGCCCCTCCTGGCCGGCCGAACCCCTCCCCCTTGCTCCTTTATATACGGGGGCAGGGGGGCACCTCTAGGCACAACAACACAAGTTGATCTACGGATCATTCCTTAGCCGTGTGCGGTGCCCCCCTCCACCATATTCCACCTCGGTCATATCGTCGCGGAGTTTAGGCGAAGCCCTGCGCCGGTAGAACATCATCATCGTCACCACGCCGTCATGCTGACGGAACTCATCCCCGAAGCTTTGCTGGATCGGAGCCCGGGGATCGTCATCGAGCTGAATGTGTGCTGAACTCAGAGGTGCCATACGTTCGGTGCTTGGATCGGTCGGATCGTGAAGACGTACGACTACATCAACCGCGTTGTCATAATGCTTCCGCTTACGGTCTACGAGGGTACGTGGACAACACTCTCCCATCTCGTTGCTATGCCATCACCATGATCTTGCGTGTGCGTAGGAATTTTTTTGAAATTACTATGTTCCCCAACAATCATAAGATTTGATATTGACGGGTTTAAACCCTTCGGGGATTTGATGATCCATTACTTCATCTGTGAAGCATAGCGGGTGTGCGGCGCCTCTGTATTGGGCGATGTCACGACGGAGCTCAAGAGAGCTTTGTCTATTTTGTTCGGCCCAGCCGGACTTACTGTGTCCGGCGCGACAGTTGTCGTCACGTATCGTGGGGCGCCCACGCGATCCATAGATCGATCTTGATTGTCTTGCCTTATCCTCCAATATATCCCGCAAGTCTGGCGCGTTCCCCTGTGGCCTTGTGCTTTTCCAGCGATGCCGGGGTACGATTCTAGTGAAGGGCCTAGGGGCCTCTCTATCTCGACCACGAGGTGGTCGGTCAGCCGTACTGTCTGCTGGTGATGCAGGTTCATATGCCTCCTCCTCTAATCGGGGGAGCAGCTTGCGTTTAGGGTAGCTTTTGGAGGGACGTTCGAGCTCATGCTCTTCGGCCGCGAGGACTTCAGTCCATCTGTCGGCTAGCAGATCTTGATCAGCTCTAAGTTGTTGCTGCTTTTTCTTGAGGCTGTTTGCCGTGGCCATAAGCCTGCATTTAAAACGCTCTTGTTCGACGGGATCCTCAGGCACGACGAATTCATCATCGTCGAGGCTCGCCTCGTCTCCGGAGGGAGGCATATAGTCCTCTACCTCTTCTTCTGCCGCTCTCTCATGAGGGCTGGCGTCTCCGTCCTCCTGCGCTGAATCCTGCTGGAGGGGGTTGTCTTCAGCATTGTCCGGGGTATTATTATCTCCGGTGCTGGAATCGCCATTCTTGCTGTGGCAGGATTTAGAGCGGCGCCGCTGACGTCGGCACTTGGGATGTTTTTTGGAGGGGTCATCCTCCGCTGCTCCTTCGCCATTCCCGTCCTTTGAGGTATCCACCATGTATATATCATATGATGAGGTGGCTGTCCAGTGCCCGCTAGGCGCTGGTTCTTGGTCGTCTCCGGCATCGCCGTCCATACCATCGATGTCTTCGGAGTCGTAGTCTAGCATGTCGGTTAGATCGTCATCAGTGGCTACCAAGTGGGTGGTGGGATGGGCTTTGAATTTCTTCGTCGTCCGCATCCCAACCGTCCTGGCCGCAATTCGGCCAGGGCTCTCCTGATAACGAGAGATACTTTAGTGAATTCAAGATGTCGCCAAAAGGTGAGTGTTGGAAGATGTCCGCCGCGGTGAACTCCATGACCGGCGCCCAATCGGATTCGATCGGAGGGGGCGCGGGAGGTTCGGATTCCGGCGAGGAGTCCGACACCTCGGAGTCACGAGCTTTATGAGGGACAAGGTCAGTGTTCGGCCCTATCGCCGTAGAGGTTGCAGCCCCCGAGGCGGTGTCTAGCCATCCGTCCTCGATCGGCGCAGCCGGCTCCGAATTGAAGATCGGAGCGGGTTCGAGTGCGGCCTCCAGGGTACTGTCCGGCTGCAGAGCTAAATCATGCTCGCCGTGACAGTGCGGCACGCTCGGCTGCGGCTCGAATCCATCGAGGATCAAGTCCCCGCGGATGTCAGCCGTGAAGTTCAAACTTCCAAATCTGACCTGATGGCCAGGGGCGTAGCTTTCGATCTGCTCCAGTTGGCCAAGCGAATTGGCCCGCAGTGCGAAGCCGCCGAATACGAAGATCTATTGGAGGAGGAAGGTCTCACCCAGGACTACGTCATTGATGATGATCGAAGAATCCATCGAGCCTATCAGTGACGGCACAGAGGAACTCTCAATGAAAGCACCAATGTCGGTGTCCAAACCGGCGGATCTCGGGTAGGGGGTCCCGAACTGTGCGTCTAGGCGGATGGTAACAGGAGGCAAGGGACACGATGTTTTACCCAGGTTCGGGCCCTCTTGATGGAGGTAAAACTCTACGTCCTGCTTGATTAGTATTGATGATGTGTGTTACAAGAGTGTATCTACCACGAGATCGAGGAGGCTAACCCTAGAAGCTAGCCTATGGTATGATTGTTGTTCTGTCCTACGGACTAAAACCATCCGGTTTGTATAGACACCGGAGAGGGCTAGGGTTACACAGAGTCGGTTACAATGGTAGGAAATCTACATATCCGTATCACCAAGCTTTCCTTCCACGCCAAGGAAAGTCCCATCCGGACACGGGACGAAGTCTTCAATCTTGTATCTTCATAGTCTTGGAGTCCGGCCGATCACGATAGTTCGGCTGTCCGGACACCCCCTAGTCCGGAACTCCCTCAGTGATGATATATTTTCCGTGCTTAGATGAATAACAATGCCATAAATGTTGCACACAAGTAAGATGAGGGTACAACCTATCTGGCTGCCATCCGTAGGAGTGAGCATCATGTGCTGACTTGTCGATGGCCCTGGAGTTGTTGTGGTTGTCCATGTCGGGCACGCGCATTCGATGCAGGGAACTGTTGAGTGGGGACTGTAGCTCCCTTCTGGTGTATGGTTCCCTTGTTGGAGCAGCTGCGGTGAGTCGGAAGACGGTGTGTCTGAAGATGCAGATAACGCATAATGTTAAGAATGACATATCTCTTTGATCCGAAGAAATACACTAAGAGAGCAACAGCAAGGTACGAGAGTGGTCACACGTCTATTGACTGAAGACTAAATTGGGGTCACACGATTTTATTTTATTTTGGTATTGTCCGATCTACGCCAGATGGCTTGACGGCCATCTTGTCCCTCCCAGCTGACACTGTTTGGAATCTTCCCCGAAGAGCCAAGGACCAACGGCAGAGCAGCCTGCCTCCGCCGTCCGTGGCCCCGTCCAAAACCCCGCACCCCGCCCCACCGCACTGCCATGCTTGCACCGCCCCCGGGCCAATCCACAGAGACTCCCCATCATCCAGATCCGGCGGCGGCAGTACCTTCAACCCACGCAACTCTAAAAGATAGCCATCTAAGCGCTGCTTCCACGGCGAACTTGCGGCCCTGCACCCTTACGTTAGACACTAGCCAACCGGCAACCTAGGAGCTCCGCCGCCTCGAGGGGTGCTGCTTCCCATTGGGAATCGATTGGCCCAGAATAAAAATTCAGACAACTGACACCTAAATAAAGTGATTTCAGATGAGGATGCGACCTATCTGGCAGCATGGTGAAGTAGGCAGGTCCAGCTGCCGAGTCGGTGAGGCCGGCGCGGTTGCGGTGGCGACCGGTGGCAGGGAAAGAGAGATGTCACCACGGTCGACGGCTACGCGGAAGCAGCACCAGGTCTCTGGACGGATCCGAAGTTGGAGCCGCTCCGGCGCCGTGAACAATGGCGGGGGTGAATCGGCTCCTGATGAGGACATCAATACCATTGTTACACCCACAGACCCTGCTGCTATACATACTGGACCAATTACTAGAGCTCGCGCACGCCAACTAAATTACCAGGTACTTTCGTTTCTTGGTAATGATTCTAATGTTCATGAGAATATGATGCTGCCTAAATTGGATACATTTGTTTTGCTTACAAATGAAGGGCCTAGCTTGGAGAAGGATGAACATTGGAGCAAGAACAAGCATGGAGATGATGGCATGTGCAAGGGGAACAAGAACGGAGTTACAAGTGATGATTTCAGGACTTTGAAGCCACCATAATGGGTGCATGAAGCCTTGGACGAAATATACAAGATGCCACTTCATAAATTTCGCCCCGAAGCTATTCTAGGTGATGCGTCACCTTATTATTGGGCCAGGCCCATGTAATTTCGAAATACATAAGTATAGGCTATTTTTAGAGTCCGTATGTGTGGGGAAACAAGGGATAGGGTTGATTTCGGACCCCTCCACCAAGGGCCACGATATCCCCCCCCCCCTTCTTCCTCCATATATACAGCCCTTAGGGCATCGTTTAGACTTTGGGCTTTGTTTAGGTTAAAGTTCGGCATAGCAGCAACTTCGCGTACTTCGTTTGTGTTCAACAACCAGACAAAGGCGTCACAGAACCCCACCTTGAGCAATAAGGCTTTCCTCTTATATTCGCAATATCCAGATTGCAATCTTAGTTTCTTGCGTGTTCTTCGTTTGTCTGCAGGAAACAGACCTTCGTGGTCAGGTTGATCATGCTCCGGCGTGGTCAATAACCTCTCGGAGTTGGTTTAGCGGTTGCTAAGGCGTGACGTCCTCACACGTTCGTAGTCAGATCGTCAAAGTCGACTTCCTCCAAAACGATAGCCACCATCTCATCGAAAGACGGGACACCTTTGCCTCTATCAAGTGGTATCAGATTTCCAGGTTGCTCGGTGAGATTTTACTGTTTTTCGTAGTTTAGATCGAGTTTGTTCTTCATACCTATAGTCCACGAAAAAGCCAAAAAAATTAGGGTTAGTTCATCCATCCGAACCAATCTGAGCCTTTGCATAATCTTTTCTTTATTTGCTTTGTTGAATTTGCGGTTGCATCATCGTGTCAAGTTGCTGGTCCTAGCGTCTAGTCCTTTAGACTTCCGAGTTCTGTTCATACGTTGTCACGTCGCCGCTACCATATATCACCACCGCATCATCATCGTCGCTGCTGCCATATACCACCACCACATATTCACCGACAATCCGAGTCCATATACACCACCACATATCCACCGCCATCACGCCAATCTGAGTCCACCTGCAACATATATCCGCCACCAGTCCGAGTTCCACCAGTTTCATCTCTGCCACCAGTCCTAGTCCGAGTCCAGTATTTTGTTACTCTGTTTTGGATTTCCAGATCACGCCATACTTCGAGTCGTGACAGAGAAGGACTCCCCAACTTCCGTGCTACCCGCAGTAGAGAAATAGTTCCAAACTCAAAAAAAAACTAAGTCTGGAAAATTCTGGCCAGGCAGTTTTTAGCACATTTGTAGACTTTTTCGAAAAAATTTGTTGCGGAGCAAAAAAAAAGAGGAAAAAAAGAAGTGCAAAAAAAGGGGGAAAAAGAGAATTTTTTTCAGAGTGTGCTCCTCCCTTGTTTACGTGCCTCGCCGTGATTTTGTTGGTGTTCTAGCCTCGCGTCTCTAGCACAGTCTAGCCTAGGACCAGCACAATACCGGTGTTGAGCGTTTATTCAACTTTGCATCTCTGAATTGATTATTGCTGACCCTTTTTGCTACCATATTATAAGCCTTCCCAGCTCCACATACATCTACGTCGTGCATTTGACTCTCCCTGGTAATTGCACTATCCAAGCTTTGAGAGTTTTGACTACAACGGTTGCCGATCACCACCTGCTGCTGGGTAAGAACTGGTAAAAATTTGAGATTTGCTTGACGGATTTGTGACACCCACCACCACCTCTTGTTAGTAGTCTGTAGGATCATGTTCTTGTGTGTTTCTATTGCTGCTAACCATGCCAGGATTACAAGCCGACGAGACTGACTGGGAGAACATGAGGAATAAGGATTTGCATGATAAATTTCAGCAAATGATGAGTGGACAGGTGCAAGATGTGCTAAACAGATTTGAAGAGGCCATGGAGAAGATAGATGGCATTGAGAAGACGTTCGAAACAAAGCTCGATAACAAGTTTAATGAATTGCTCGCGCGTCTTCCACCACCACCACCCGCTGCACCTAACGCACCTCTGCAACAACAACAACAACGACTACCTCCACATCGCGAAACAGCCCTCTGCCGAGCGAGCCGTGTCCCTCTTGTGTTTGGCCAAACTGTTGGTGCTGCTGTTGATACTTCTGTGGCTCCTACTGTTGATGCGGAGGAGGATGATTATGTGGGAGATTACGAGGATGAGGTTGATCAAAATCAGAACTATGTGCAACCACCTGCACCACAACCACCAGGTCGTCCACATGCAAATAATCACAATGGTAGGTGTCGGTGTCAAAACCGGCGGATCTCGGGTAGGGGATCCCGAACTGTGCATCTAGGCAGATGGTAACAGGAGACAAGGGACACGATGTTTTACCCAGGTTCGGGCCCTCTTGATGGAGGTAAAACCCTACGTCCTGCTTGATTAATATTGATGATGTGTGTTACAAGAGTGGATCTACCACGAGATCGAGGAGGCTAAACCCTAGAAGCTAGCCTATGGTATGATTGTTGTTCGTCCTACGAACTAAAGCCATCCAGTTTATATAGACACCGGAGAGGGCTAGGGTTACACAGAGTCGGTTACAATGGTAGGAAATCTACATATCCATATCGCCAGGCTTGCCTTCCACGCCAAGGAAAGTCCCATCCGGACACGGGACGAAGTCTTCAATCTTGTATCTTCATAGTCTTGGAGTCCGGCCGATCACGATAGTTCGGCTGTCCGGACACCCCCTAGTCCGGAACTCCCTCAGTAGCCCCTGAACCAGGCTTCAATGACGACGAGTCCGGCGCGCATGTTGTCTTCGACATTGCAAGGCGGGTTCTTCCTCCAAATAATTTATAGAAGATTGTGAACACCAGGATAGTGTCCGGTTCTGCAAAAAATAAATTCCACGTACCACCGTAGAGAGAATAATACTAATTACTGTACCACCTCAGCGCGTTTAGCGAAGCGGTTTCCTTAGCACGTCTTGTCGAAGCAGAGATCGTGTTCGCCTTATTCCGGGATTCCCATCAATACGGACGTGGGTAACCCAACCGCGCCCGTTGCCACGCCCCCTCCATCGAAGGCAGGTTCCAAACAGTCACGGGGACGGCTCTTGGTATTCTTCCTCTTTATAATGAGACCAAGGCCCGTTCTTTTCCTTCAATCCTCTATCGAATCCGCCCCTCGCCCCGAGTTCCAACTCCCGGGGCTCCAGACTCAGGTACCTTCGATCTTCGACAATGTCCGGCCCCGACCTACGAGACCGGTGGATGCCCTCCTCCGTCACGGAGGAGGATGTGCTAAAGCTGAGAGACGCCAAGTACTTAACCTATGAGATTTCGCATAGGCTACCCGCCCGAGGGCAAGTTATTCCTACTCCCGAGCCGGGCGAGAGCGTCGTGTTCATGTCTCACCTCCGTCGTGGATTAGGCTTCCTGATGGATCCCTTCGTGAGGGGGCTCATGTTTTATTATGCGCTGGATTTCCACGACTTGGCTCCGGAGTCCATCCTCCACATCTCATCATTCATTGTCCTCTGCGAAGCCTTCCTCAGTACTACCCCTCACTTCGGCTTGTGGCTCAAAACCTTCAACGTGGAGCCGAAGATGATAGAGGGGCGTCAGGCGGAGTGCGGAGGGGCGGTTATAAGCAAGAGGGCCGATGCTCCATGGCCCGAGGGCTCTTTTCAGGAGGAGCTTGGCTTGTGGCAACAGGAGTGGTTCTATATCACCGCTCCCAGGGGCAGCAGGCAGAGGCCGCTGCCCATCTTCCGCTCGGGCCCTCCACAACGGTTGTCGTCATGGGTCAACAAGGGGCGCGACTGGGGGCCGTCCAAAGACGTACCCCTGTTGCAGGACCGGATTCGAAGCCTCCAAGAAAGGGAGATCAATCTAGTAGTAGTGGCACAGGTTATGTTGATCCGACGCCTACTGCCCTGCAAACGTCACCCCCTCCTCCTGTGGGAATTTAATCCGGAGGGGCCACGCGCTCTCCAACACTTCATGGGTTTGACACCCGTGGATATGTACAAACTATTCTTCGGATCGCAGGAAATGCATCCGGAATTGACCGAGGATGCTGGCCTAAGCTGCAATTGCCCGGATACTCAAGTAAGTAGCCCCGTGTCCGGACACATCGTTCATTTATTTATCGCGGGTTTGCCTTTTAACCAGCTATCCCTTGGACAGGAGTGGATAGCACAAGCAAAACCGATACGGTGTCCGGCCCCCCTCCCTGAGACCACGCAGGATCCCGTGTTGATCAAAATGTTGGAGGTCGCACCTTTGGAGGAGGGCGAAAGGGGGCACATGGGAACTACTACCTCTGCCAAGGAGGCTTTCAATAAGGGAGGATCGAGAATCCGTCCTCCCAAGTGGGGAAGAGGACCGCTTCCGAAGACCCGGAGACCAAGGCCTCAAAGCGGGGAAAGAAATCTGTACCGGAAGGTCCTGTGTCGGGAAGAGCCCCAGCCGTACTGTCCCCTCGGAGGAATCAGCCCTCTAGCGAGCCGTAAGTAAAAAGGGGATTTTGTGATAGTGGACACCCCTGCTTAATTTCTAAAGGTAACCGAAGTTTTCACCTTGTAGTTCGGATCTCAACCCATCTCAGCACAGCTCATCTTCGGGAGACCTTCGTCCGGAGATGGTGGAGAGCGAAGCGCCTCCATCTGCCGCCCCGTTGTGCGGGGCGGGCAACCCTGAGGTGTCGTCACGGAGGGTCTCCCCGAGTCCGGTGGGGCCGGAGAGTTCGGCGCCCATTGGAGTACGGTCGGTGGAGCTGCAGGATTTGCTCAAGAGGGCGTCTATCTCAGAAGATCACCGCACACTAATGAGTATGCAGATTGAGAGGATCTCGTCCGCCGAAAGCGGGTTGTGTGAGGCCGTCGGAAATTTGCTGAGGGGGTTTGAGGTATGCGAAAAATGATATACCGTTTGACAGTTTTGCACATAAAGTGTGCCCTGTATACATAGTAGCCCCTGAGACTTGGTATGATGTCAGAAGCGACAGTGTGCCAAGGATCAAAATCTCAGGTATTAGTTCTCGCCTTTCCTTATGCGGGTGGCTGATAGTCCGGTGGCCTGCCGGACTGATGGAGATGCCGAACTAAAGCGGCAACTTGACGTTGCGGATGTGGACATCGTGCTGGTCAATAAGCGACTTGACGAGTCACAAGGTAGGTTGCTTCTCCATGGTCACCTGGTAAGGAAGTCCTTCGAGCAGAACTTGCTCGAGTCAAGGAGCAAGCCAGAAAAAGCGAGGCGGCTGCCTCGAAGGCAGCAGAAGAGCTAGAAGCCGAGAAGGCTGCTCACTGCCGAAGCAGGGAGGAGATGGCCGGAATGGCCGCGAAATTAAAAGTTGCTACCGACCGCCAGGAGGTTCTTGAAAGAGAACGCCGAGTGGAGCGAGAGGACCTGAAGAAGGTCGACGCCGAAGCCAAGCATGCCCGAAGTGCGATGCGTGCTGTGAAGGAGGAACTGCGTCAGGTCGGAGACATTGTGGGTGGAAAGCCCTTTATGCTGCGCAGGAAGTTCACGGATCCGAAGTATGCTCAGCTGGGCCGATTGTGCGGTGCGGAGGATCCCTATCTGGACTTGGCGGCGAGTGCGGCGGACGCAGTCGTGCACTTCCGAAGCTAGAAGGATCACGAAATGGAAGAGCTTTTCTGGTCTCAATTCCATAGTCCGGAGCGTCCACTTCCATTGAGTGATCGGCTGGTGGAGTGAGCTGAGCTGAATAGATTGTCCGTACTTGCCATGACGGATGTGGTCACTCATCTGTGGCCGGAGAGGCCCAAGCCGAAGAGTTATTTTGGCTTGTTGCAGCAATTCCTTGGGGCGGTGCCGCGTATTGAGGCGATGAAGCGGTCGGCGTGCATAGAAGGTGCATGGATGGCTCTCGCCCATGGTAAGACGTATTGGGCAGAGATGGATGCCATCGCTGTTGCATCCCGGGCTTCGGACAAAAGCCGATTCCCCACCGAGCACTATTTTGAGGAAATCCTACAGGGTGCTCGTTTAATAGAGTCGTAGTGCTCAAAAGATATTATGTTTGAATGACATGTATGATTTCTGAGATCATGTTTATAACTCAATAGCTTTTTATACTTGTGCATTCAAGTATTGAACTATCTCCTGTGCGGTCGTCTATGTATGTATAATCTGAAAGATGGCAGTCTTTGGCTTCGGCCCCCACGCACATGGTGCGGGGGTATTTGCAAAAAGAAAACGCTGTTTCAGACTTAATCCAATGTCTTGGTCCTTTTAAGGAGGTGATAGTGTAGCAAACTAGGCAACCGGACTATAATGCTTTATCACTTTCACTTAGCCATAGGAGCTCGAATGTGGGGCTACTATATGTAGCCCCTGGTGGCACCGCTCTTCTCCCAACTCGGGACGCGTATGTGCCTGACCGGGAAGCGGTCCTTCGTCAAAGCGGAGGAATTCTAAACATTCCGATGGTCGATCGAGTGGTTGACCAGTCTCTCGCTATATCATGACAGTCAGTTTTCGGCTTTCTCTACTAAGGTGCTCGCCCGGCCAAACCGGGGCACAATCACAGTAGTTCTCCTGGTGCCGCGTTAGCCGATGATACGGAACATAATGAAGCAAAACACAGGAGCCGGGCAAACCCAACATTTGACCAAAGACATGATTCGGAGCTGATGCATATAAGGCCTAACTCGAGACGCCGAACACTCCCTGAGGTGTTCGGTCTTTATGATACCGGGCAGAACAATGCCCTAAGCCCCTAGTGTCCAGGTACAGGTGGGAACTTCTGACGCGGCCGATTCCAAAACGCCAGCCTCCTCCTCGGCTATTGTGGGAAACCGGGGGATGTGTATCAACAAGAGACAGTAAGAAAGATTTACGCAGGGTCTTAATCTGAAAAGAATCCTTGCAACGGTTCCCTGCTGCACGTCTGCGCCTGTGTCTCCGTTGTGCTGTATCCTGGACGGGTGTAGCACGTGCTTCATCTGCAAAAGAGAAGGACCTAGTTTCCAAGAAATATCGTGCGGAAGTTGTATTTGAAATATAATTTGGAGGATGAAGAAAGTTGAGCTTTTATTGGCTCTCATCATTTAAACCCACGGCCCCTAATAAAGGGGGTATGCGGCTGGGAAGCCCCTTGTTTAGTTATGCCGGACTCGCCTAACCGTGTCTGAGGTCTGAATGACCTGTTTTTAGGGGCTTTGACCTGCAAGGTCTGATCCGGTGTAGCTGTCGGGGCAGTCTAAGAATCTCCTGATCGGGGAACACTCGGAGTTACTTTTTAACGAGATTATGCCACGTGGACCGGGCATTTTTTAAGCGACGTGTAATGCGGTATTGCATTAGAGTCGGCGAAAGCTTCATGCCCCAGCAGTGCTTAAGGGCTACTGTTAAATGGGGCGATGGAGAGTGAGCTTTTCGCGACAGAGGTTGTCGGATGAACCGAACAAGACCTCTATTGGCACAGAGCCTGTATAATTGGTTTAAAGGCCTGGTGTCGCTCCTTTGAAGGAAGTGCTGCTATGGCGAATTTTGGTAGGGTCTGTCCCCATTCTGCGGGTGGTATCCTGGGATAGCAGGTGCCGCGCTGAGTTTTTGTGTTACCACATGAAGTGAGTTCTCTGTTTTGACTTCTAGTGGGAAAGTCTTCTGCTTTCCGGACTGCTGCTTTTGGGGTTCGTCACTTTCGCTTGGTGTGTCGAGCCCCTTGCGTTCGGCGTTAAGTCGGCTGGACTGCTTGAAGACGCAACAATCTCTGTGGGTATGGTTTACAGGCTTCCCGGGTGTACTGTGTATTTGGCATAACCTATCCAGAATTTTGTTTAGGTTGGATAGCTCGTCACTGTTGTCCTTGAGGGGCAGTGTTTTATTTGGCCGTGAGCTTTTGAATTTGGCGTTAACCGCCATACTATTTGGGCCATTTTCCTTATTCGGCGCTGATCTTTTCTGCGTCGTGACTTCCCATTTTCGTCCCTGACTTCGGATGTACTCGGGTCGCTGGTGCTGCATCTAGCCAGCCAACTGTCTTCCCCCGCGCAAAAGCGGGTCATGAGGCTTGTTAGTGCGGCCATTGTTCTTGGTTTTTCCTGGCCGAGGTGTCTGGTGAGCCATTCGTCTCGGACATTGTGTTTAAAGGCTGCTAAGGCTTCGGCGTCCGGACAGTCGACTATTTGGTTCTTTTTAGTGAGGAACCTGTTCTAGAATTTGCGTGCTGACTCTCCGGGCTGTTGAGTGATGTGACTTAAATCGTTTGCATCCGGAGGGCGGATGTAAGTCCCCTGAAAATTTGCTCTAAACGCATCCTCAAGCTCTTCCCAACTTCCAATGGTGTTTTCTGGGAGGCTTTTAAGCCAATGCCGAGCTGGCCCTTTGAGCTTGAGGGGTAGGTATTTTATGGCGTGGAGATCGCCTCCTCTGGCCATATGTATGTGTAGGATATAATCCTCAATCCAGTCTCCGGGGTCTGTTGTTCCGTCATATGCCTCTATGTTTACGGGTTTGAATCCCGCTGGAAATCCATGATCTGGTACCTCGTCGGTGAAACATAGTGGGTGTGCGGCACCCCTGTATTTGGGTGTGCAATTGTCTTCACATGTTCGGTGGGTTATGTTGCTTCCTGGAGTCTTCTTTTTTGGCCCATAGATGGATCTCGCTGGGTCATCCTTTTTCCAAGGATCTTTATGTTGATCGTGTGTCGGCTTGTGTGCGGCGCCCCTTGTTGCTCTTGGCCTGTCATCTAGTCGTCTATCCGGCCAGGCAGCGTCTTTCTGTTTTGACTACGGGGGCTCTAAGGCCTCCTCGTCGAATTCGGGCAACAGTTTGCGCTTCAGGTAGCTCTTTGTCTGGTGACTAGCGCCATATTTATCTGCGGTGTTGAGTACTTTGCTCCATCTCATTCTGAGTGCGTCCTCCGTTGTTTTGAGCTTCTGCTTTTGCTTCTTCAAACTTCTTGTAGTGGCGACGAGCCTTTTATGAGGGTTCGTATGCTCTGATGATGTGAGATTGCCTTCACCGCGGATGGGTTGTTTGCCCAGTTCATCATGCTCGGATGGCTGCTTGGTGGCATGTGCATCATCCACTGCTTCGCCCTGCTCCGTATGGGTGCCGTTTTGATCGAGGCCGGTCTTCGGGCAGCGCTTGCGTCGCTGTTTTCGTTGTTTGTTGGAGGAGTTGTCCTTCGCCACGTCCCGTTTTTCCTCATTATCGTTTCCTTTTGGTGTATCCACCATGTATACGTCGTGAGTTGGGGTGGCCTTCCAGTGCCTGGTAGGTGCTGGTTCTTGGTCGTCTCCGGCATCGTCGTCCATACCGTCGATGTTTTCAGAGTCGTAGTGTAGCATGTCGGTAAGATCGTCGATAGTGGCTACTAAGTGGGTGGTGGGTGGGTTTTGAATTTCTTCATTGTCCGCATCCCAACCGTCCTGGCCGCAATTCGGCCAGGGCTCTCCTGATAACGGCAGATACTTTAGCAAACTCAAGATGTCGCCAAAAGGTGAGTGTTGGAGGATGTCCGCCGCGGTGAACTCCATGACAGGCGCCCAATCGGATTCGATCGGAGGGGGGCGCGGAAGGTTCGGAGTCCGGCGAGGAGTCTGGCACCTCGGAGTCACGAGCTTTATGAGGGACAAGGTCAGTGTTCGGCCCTATCGCCGTAGAGGTTGCAGCCCCCGAGGCGGTGTCTAGCCATCCGTCCTCGATCTGCGCAGCCGTCTCCGAATTGAAGATCGGAGCGGGTTCGAGTGCGGCCTCCAGGGTACTATCCGGCTGCAGAGCTAAATCATGCTCACTGTGACAGTGCGGCACGCTCGGTTGTGGCTCGAATCCATCGAGGATCAAGTCCCCGCGGATGTCAGCCGTGAAGTTCAAACTTCCAAATCTGACCTGACGGCCAGGGGCGTAGCTTTCGAGCTGCTCCAGTTGGCCAAGCGAATTGGCCCGCAGTGCGAAGCCGCCGAATATGAAGATCTGTCCGAGGAGGAAGGTCTCACCCAGGACTACTTCGTTGATGATGATCAGAGAATCCATCGAGCCTATCGGTGATGGCACAGAGGAACTCTCAATGAAAGCACCAATGTCGGTGTCAAAACCGGCGGATCTCGGGTAGGGGGTCCCGAACTGCGCGTCTAGGCGAATGGTAACAGGAGACAAGGGACACGATGTTTTACCCAGGTTCGGGCCCTCTTGATGGAGATAAAACCCTACGTACTGCTTGAGTAATATTGATGATGTGTGTTACAAGAGTGGATCTACCACGAGATCGAGGAGGCTAAACCCTGGAAGCTAGCCTATGGTATGATTGTTGTTCATCCTACGGACTACAGCCATCCTGTTTATATAGACACCGGAGAGGGCTAGGGTTACACAGAGTTGGTTACATTGGTAGGAAATCTACATATCCGTATCGCCAAGCTTGCCTTCCACGCCAAGGAAAGTCCCATCCGGACACGGGATGAAGTCTTCAATCTTGTATCTTCATAGTCTTGGAGTCCGGCCGATCACGATAGTTCGGCTGTCCGGACACCCCCTAGTCCGGAACTCCCTCAGTAGGGCTCTCCCTCAGGTACGATATCATGACCATCTTCCTAAACTGAAATTGAATATTCCACCATTTGAGGGTAGATATGTTCCTGATATATATCCTACTTGGGAGTTAGAAACTGAACAACGATTTACATGTTTACAATATCCTGAGGAGAGACGGGTTGCCGCTGCTGTTTGTGCTTTCACTAGTTTTGCATGTGTATGGTGGTCTGAACATTGTAGATGATATCTTATTCCAACTACTTGGGCTGCTTTGAAAACTGCTATGCGTACTCGTTGGGTTCCACCATATTATCAACGTGAATTGCTTCAAAAATTGCAGCGCTTAAGACAAGGGAAAATTTCTGTAGAAGAATATTATGAGGAATTACAATCTGGCATGATTAGATGTGGTATTGTTGAGGAGAATGAAGCTATGCTTGCACGTTTTATGGGTGGATTAAATAGAGAGATTCAGACCATTCTAGAGTATAAGGAGTATACTAATATCACTCGTTTATTCCATCTTGCTTGTAAAGCCGAACGTGAAGTGCAGGATCGACAAGCATTGGCGCGAACTAACTTTTCTGCAGGCTGACCTTCATCATGGACAACGCGTGTATCTTCTACTTCAACTGCACCAGCACCTCCATCAGGTGCCACCTCCAACCTGATACAAGAAAGCAGGCACAACCACCATTATCTGCCAAGAGCGCACCTGCCGAGCCTCCACAGAGTTCTTCTTCCATGGCATCAACAGGGCACACAAGTGATATTATTTGTCATTGTTGTAAGGGAAGAGGTCATTATGCGGGAGAATGCAAATCTCAGCGTCTGATGATTGCTACTGAGGATGGTGGGTATGAGTCCGCTAGTGACTATGATGAGGAGACTTTGGCTCTTATTACACATGAAGAACTTGGTGGAGATGATTCTGATCATGAGACGCAATACATGGCTCCTGAAGACGCTGACAGGTATGAATATTTAGTTGCTCAACGTGTTTTGAGTGTGTAGGTCACGCAAGCTGAGCAAAATCAGAGGCACAATTTGTTCCATACAAAGGGAGCTGTGAAGGAACGTTCTGTGCGCGTCATCATAGACGGAGGGAGCTGCAACAACTTGGCTAGCATGGAGATGGTGGAGAAGCTTCTCTCACCACAAGACCACATCCACATCCTTACTACATCCAATGGTTCAACAACAGTGGCAAGGTTAAGGTAACACGTACTGTTCGTGTGCATTTTAGTATCTCTACATATGCTGATTATGTTGATTGTGATGTGGTACCTATCCAAGCATGTTCCTTATTACTTGGTCGACCATGGCAATTTGATAAAAATTCTGTACACCATGGTAGAAACAATCAGTATACTCTTGTTCATAAGGATAAAAATATTACTTTGCTTCCTATGACTCCGGATTCCATTTTGAAAGATGATATTAATAGATCTAATAAAGCAAAACAAGAGAAAAATAAGATTGAAAATCAGATTGTGGCAAAAGAATTTGAGCTACAAATGAAGCCTAATAGTAAACCATCTAGTGTTGCGTCTGAAATTAAATTGAAAAGTGCATGTTAATTTGCCACTAAATCTGATACTGATGAGCTAGATTTCAGCAAATCTGTTTGCTATGCTTTTGTGTGCAAAGAGGCATTATTTTCACTCGAGGACGTGCCTTCCTCTTTGCCTCCTGCTGTCACTAACATTTTGCAGGAGTTCACTGACGTCTTTCCACAAGACGTGCCACCGGGATTACCTCCCATTCGAGGGATTGAGCATCAGATTGACTTAATTCCCGGTGCATCATTACCCAACCGTGCACCATACCGTACCAATCCAGAGGAGACGAAGGAGATTATGCGTCAAGTACAGGAGCTGCTCGACAAAGGTTATATACGCGAATCCCCTTAGGCCTTGTGTTGTTCCTATCATTCTAGTGCCGAAAAAGGATGGTACATCACGTATGTGTGTTGATTGTAGAGGCATTAATAATATTACTATTCGTTATCGTCATCCTATTCCTAGGCTAGATGAATTGAGTGGCTCTACAATATTCTCAAAAGTTGATTTGCGTAGTGGATACCATCAAATTCGTATGAAATTGGGAGATGAATGGAAAACAACATTTAAAACTAAGTTTGGATTATATGAGTGGTTAGTCATGCCTTTTGGGTTAACTAAAGCACCTAGTACTTTCATGAGATTAATGAACGAAGTTTTACGTGCTTTCATTGGACGATTTGTGGTAGTTTACTTTGATGACATATTGATTTATAGCAGTTCTTTGGAAGAACATTTGGAACATTTACGTGCTGTTTTTATTGCTCTACGTGATGCACGTTTGTTTGGTAACCTTGGGAAGTGCACCTTTTGCACCGACAGAGTATATTTTCTTGGCTATGTTGTTACTCCACAGGGAATTGAAGTTGACAAAGCCAAGATTGAAGCTATTGAGAGTTGGCCGCAGCCCAAAACGGTCACACAAGTGAGGACTTTTCTTGGCCTCGCTGGATTCTATAGGCGTTTTGTGAGAGATTTCAGCACCATTGCTGCACCTCTCAACGAGCTTACAAAGAAGGATGTGCCTTTTGTTTGAGGTACCGCACAGGAAGAAGCCTTCACGGTATTGAAAGATAAGTTGACACATGCTCCTTTACTCCAACTTCCTTATTTTAATAAGACTTTTGAGCTTGAATGTGATGCTAGTGGAATTGGATTAGGAGGTGTGTTATTACAAGATGGAAAACCTGTTGCATACTTTTCTGAAAAATTGAGTGGTCCTAGCCTGAACTATTCTACTTATGATAAAGAATTATATGCTCTTGTTCGGACTTTAGAAACATGGCAACATTATTTATGGCCCAAAGAATTTGTTATACATTCTGATCATGAATCTTTGAAACATATTAAAAGTCAAGCTAAACTGAATCGTAGACATGCTAAATGGGTTGAATTCATTGAGACTTTCCCTTATGTCATTAAACACAAGAAGGGTAAAGATGCATTGTCTCGTCGTTATACTATGCTTTCACAACTTGACTTCAAAATATTTGGTTTGGAGACCATCAAAGATCAATATGTGCATGATGTTGATTTTAAAGATGTATTGCAGAATTGTAAATAAGGAAGAATATGGAACAAGTTCGTCATTAATGATGGATTTGTGTTCCATGCTAACAAGCTATGCATTCTAGCTAGCTCCGTTCGTCTTTTGTTGTTGCAGGAGGCGCATGGAGGAGGACTGATGGGACACTTTGGCGTGAAGAAGATGTAGGATGTACTTGCTACACATTTCTTTTGGCCAAACATGAGACGGGATGTTGAGCGTTTTATTGCTTGCTGCATGACATGTCAAAAAGCTAAGTCACGACTCAATCCTCATGGTTTATATATGCCTTTGCTTGTACCTAGTGTTCCTTGGGAGGATATATCTATGGACTTTGTTTTAGGTTTACCTAGAACAAAGAAGGGGAGGGATAGCATATTTGTTGTCGTGGATAGATTCTCGAAAATGGCACACTTTATACCATGTCATAAAAGCGATGATGTTGTTAATGTTGCTGATTTGTTCTTTCGTGAAATTATTCGCTTGCATGGTGTGCCAAATACTATTGTTTCAGGTCGTGATGCTAAATTTCTTAGCCACTTTTGGAGAGTTTTATGGGCTAAGTTGGGTACTAAACTGCTTTTTAGTACTACTTGTCACCCCCAAACTGATGGACAAACTAAAGTAGTCAATAGAACATTGTCTACTATGCTTAGGGCTGTCTTGAAGAATAATAAGAAAATGTGGGAGGAATGTTTGCCTCATATTGAATTTACTTATAATCATTCATTGCATTCTACTACTAAGATGTGCCCTTTTGAAGTTGTGTATGGTTTCCTACCTCGTGCACCTATTGATTTGTTGCCTCTTCCATCTTCGGAGAAGGTTAATTTTGATGCTAAACAACATGCTGAATTGATTTTAAAAATGCATGAGTTAACTAAGGAAAACATTGAGCATATGAATGCTAAATATAAACTTGCTGCAGATAAGGGTAGAAAACATGTTGTGTTTGCACCTGGAGATCTTGTTTGATTACATTTGCGTAAGGATAGATTTACTGATTTGCGCAAATTAAAGCTAATGCCACGTGCTGATGGTCCCTTTAAGGTGTTGGAGAAAATAAATGATAATGCATATAAACTTGAGCTGCCAGCAGATTTTGGAGTTAGTCCCACTTTTAACATTGCAGATTTGAAGCCTTATTTGGGTGAGGAAGATGAACTTCCGTCGAGGACGACTTCATTTCAAGAAGGGGAGGATGATGAGGCCATCAATACCATTGTTACACCCACAACCCCTGCTGCTATACATACTGGACCAATTACTAGAGCTCGCGCACGCCAACTAAATTACCAGGTACTTTCGTTTCTTGGAAATGATTCTAATGTTCATGAGAATATGATGCTGCCTAAATTGGATACATTTGTTTTGCTTACAAATGAAGGGCCTAGCTTGGAGAAGGATGAACATTGGAGCAAGAACAAGCATGGAGATGATGGCATGCGCAAGGGGAACAAGAACGGAGTTACAAGTGATGATTTTAGGACTTTGAAGCCACCATAATGGGTGCATGAAGCCTTGAACGAAATATACAAGATGCCACTTCATAAATTTCATCCCGAGGCTATTCTAGGTGCTTCTTCACCTTATTATTGAGCCAGGGCCATGTAATTTCTAAATACATAAGTATAGGCTATTTTTAGAGTCCGTATGTGTGGGGAAACAAGAGATAGGGTTGATTTTGGACCCCTCCACCAAGGGCCATGAAATGCCCCCCCCCCCTCTTCCTCCATATATATAGCCCGTAGGGCATCGTTTAGACTTTGGGTTTTGTTTAGATTAAAGTTCGTCATAGCTGCAACTTTGCGTACTTCGTTTGTGTTCAACGACCAGACAAAGGCGTCACAGAACCCCAGCTTGATCAATAAAGCTTTCCTCTTATATTCACAGTATCTAGATTGCAATCTTAGTTTCTTGCTTGTTCTTCGTTTGCCTGCAGGAAACAGACCTTCATGGTCAGGTTGATCGTGCTCCGGCGTGGTCAATAACCTCTCGGGGTTCGTTTAGCGGTTGCTAAGGCGCGACGTCCTCGCACGTTCGTAGTCGGATCGTCAAAGTCGACTTCCTCCAAAACGATAGCCACCATCTCATCGAAAGACGGGACACCTTTTCCTCTATCAGCTCCGGTATGGTTCAAGCGGCCGTCGTCGAGGCAGCACCAGCAGCACGGAGTAAGAGGCACACGGCCTAGTGCATGATGGCAATTGGACAGCGTCTCCGGTATTAGGGAGGAGGGCGGCTGTGAAATTGGTGCGGTGGGGGGCGCCATGGAGGTGGGGCTGAGGTTTCGCGGCTCCAGAGAAGGGAGCTTCCCGGGGAGAAGGTGATTTGGCGCCCACGAGGTATGAATGGGGGCGGGCGGGGGGGAATTGGGAGGGGACTGGAACCATGTCTTATGGACGCATTTGTCTGAAATGTGAGGGGGAGTTACAGTTCTACCCTTGCCTATAGGCTTCTCGCCTTGGGTCTGTGTACTGAGGGTCGGGGATAGTAGAGTAACTTTGCTTCTCCCCAAATAGTGGGTGGGAGCAATTTCGGGCAAGGAGGGCGTGTTTTGAACTATAGTGGGCGCGAGCGAATTCGGGCGAGGAGAGCGTGTTTTGAAATAGTGGGCGTGAGCTATTTCGGGCGAGGAGAGCGTGTTTTGCCGACCATGGTTTATGAATTATTCGGCACATGTCATTTCGGCCGAGGAGAAGATGCGCTTGGATGAAGTGTCCCACATAGGATGGTAATTGATGCGTGTCCCACATAGGACGGTAATTTTGCGTCTCCCATTTATTTGGTCGGACGAATTCCACCGAGCAGAGAGGATGTTTAACGGTTCATTCAAATTTTGGGAGAACGAGCATCCACGTCTACCTTACCAAGTCGATTCGAATCAAATTTTGAAATATTAGCTTGCCACTTCTTTTTTAGATGGAGAGATGATGCTCGGGAGTAATGTGTTTTTACATGCTCGTTGCTAGCAATTTACTATATGACAAATAGTTAACCCACTCAAAAACGCGAATCAAACCCAAAATGAAATATCTCGATTCAATGAACTAGCTCGTTCAGTAGGTCAAAATAGTGAACTAAATCCAAAATTGAACACCTCAATCGAGTAGCATGTTGTACAGTATTATAGTACTCCATGAACATGTTGAAAGTCAAATTAATGAACTTGTTTGATATACGCATATATCCGTTCATGTGTGGATTGCAGACAACATGTTCTCCAATTTAAATATTTGAATGCAAGTTTATATCGAAACATGGTTTATATCAGTCTTTGATGCATAAAACGCGACCTCCCCCTCTCCCGGACTCCTGTTCTCTGTCTCTCTCACTCACTCACTCTCGCCGACAATCTTCAATTCTGTCGCACGCATCCGACAGAAAAACCTTGTTGGTCCCTCTCCCTTTCTCTCTCCCTTTCTCTCTCTCTCTCTCTCTCTCTCTCTCTCTGTGTGTGTGTGTGTGTGCGTGTGTGGGGGGGGGGGGCTTTCTAGTCCACATTCATATATACATCATCTATAGGCCTCTCTCGCACACTATGTATGATACTCTAGCTAGTCCAAACTAGATATCTTGGGTGCACTCATCGTACACACACAAATTCCTTGGCTCTTTGCCCGTAACTCTCTCACGCACGACTATGTCGTCTCGGAGCTCTTCCCCCCCTCTCTCAAACTCTCCATCCACCTGGGTCACACATACACATGCATATCTCACTCGCACTCGATAGGACCATCTAAAACTCTATCTCTCTCCATCGTTCTCTCTCCATCTCTCTCACACACACACACAATCTCATGCCCAGCTAGCCAAGTATGATGGTCTCTCACTCAATTGTAGGCACACGCAGTCCCCCTATATGTATATGACTAGCTAATCTTAGTCTCCATCACAAACATGTGCATGGTCTATCTCGATTTCTCTCGGGTCATCTTTCTACCGAGCACGCACTCCCTCGATCTCCCACCCATATAGTCCCCTCACGATCTCGAGGGGATCTCTCTATCACAAACACACCCTCTGTCCCTCCCCATGCGTCCATGCCATCCATGTGTCCCTCTCGACCTTTTTTCCTTGTTGGCCAGACCTCTATTGGACATGTGCTACAGGGGTGTCTCTCTCCGTTGCAAACAATCACACACTAGCTATCTTCGTGTATCTCCTTGCCTCGCTTTTCCATCTGGGAGATGCATGCGTGATATGTTCGCATAAGAAACGAAAAAAACACACTCTCTCTCTAATTTATCGTTTGTTGTCACTTTCTCTTTCACACACATACTCTTTTTGCACACTTACTCATTCTCCTTCACACGCACTTGATCTTTCTCGACTGAGGCACTCACCTCCGTCCATAGCACATAGATTTATTGAAAAGTCAAACATCACAAAGTTTGACCATGTATGTGGAGAAAAAGAATTACATCTAGTACGGCAAACATATACCATTAGATTCACCATAAGATGTAGTGTTGTATGATGTATCTTTGGTATTGTAGATATAAATAACATTTGCGTAAACCTGATCAAAGTATCCAAAGTTTGACTTCTAAAAATTTTACATGCACTGCATTATCGAGCGGATGGAATATCTGTTTTCCCCTCTCAGCTATCTGAAGCACCACTCAGCTTTATCGGGGCTCCACAATCTCTCTCAAACTTTATTGGTCAGTTTGGTTCATGACCTGACCCTCATGCCTTGATGGTCGGTACTGCCTGGTGTGGACGTGACATGTAAAATATTTCTGCCTGGCCAGGCTTGTGTGGTGCCGAAGCGTTTGGTTCATGCCTGGGCCAGGCAAAGCATCAACGTCCCATCAATCAATCCATGCATCAATTATTTAATGCCAATATCCATCCATGTTGCTGTTAGCCTCGTGGCCACATGACCAGGCACAGCTAGGCGTTCGAAATCGGTCGCTTGGGCCAGGCTACTTGCAGTGTCTGGAGTTCAGCCAGGCTAATTAAAGTGCAAGGGAACCCATCCCAGGCGAGCTTTCTTTTTCACAGGGTAGCAACCAATCAAGCGTGCATGAAATCGAGCCACAACCCCAGGCCACGCAAAAGATGCTCACGACGCAAGCCCAACGGGCCTTATATCTCCCTGGTTCACACATACACATGTCTTGCTCGCGCTATACATATAGACCCATCCAACACTCTCCGCCCTTGTTCTCTCTCCATGTGACACGTACCCCCCTAAGTACCATAATCCCTCACTCTATCATAGGCTCTGTTTGGATCCATGGGTTAGAGTTAGTTTGGGTTAGTTTGGAGTCAACTAACCCAAAAAGATCCAAGCAGGAGGGTTAGTTTAGGTTAGATGCATCTAACCCATCCAAAAAAAGTAACCCATCCAAGAGGTGCTTATTTGGGTTAGTTCTTTTCGGGACCACTAATAAACACTTTTTTCTCTCGCTCTCCCCTTAGCAGATCCCTCCCCACTTCCTCGAAGCTTCTCGTCCTCTCCCTCCCTCCCTCTCGCACCGCCCGTGAAGGTGCCTCGCCGTATCTGCGCTCCATCTAACCCTGGCATCCAAACACCTCTTTACTTAGAGTTAGTTCAGGGTCAGAATCTAACTCTAACCTCTAACTGAGTTAGAGTATCCAAACAGGGCCATAGGCGCAAGCACTCCCCCCTCCTAAGTATGATTATCTCTTACTAGCCATCACACTACAAAAAAAGACACATCCGTGACATTTTGGGCCGAACGAATTTTTTTCCTGTCATACATATGACACTTCTATGACGATAATTGTGACAAAACCCGGTATCATCATAGATATGGTGGGCTCCTACTTCTATGACAAAAAATCATGACAGAAAATGGGCTTTTCATCCTGGGTGGGCCGGAGATGCAGCTGCATGACATTCTTTGGGCCGTCCATGACGGAAAAAACCGTGGTAGAAGCGAGGGGGAGAAAAATTTCGAGGAGTTGCCGGTTACGGTGGGAGGTCGGTGGTGGAGCGATGCGCGTTTCTCTCGTACGTACGCGCTTGTGTGCGAGGTGTTGGCTCTAACTGAAGCCGAGCGAGGCGTTGGGCTCTAACTAAACCCGAGCGATTGCACTGCAGGCTACGCGTTACTGAACCCGAGCGATCGATCGATGGCTGTTAATTGAACCCGATGGAGCGATTCCTTCGCTACTGCTGCTAACTGAAGCCGATCGATGCTGCCTCTGGGATGAACAGTGAGTGTTGCAAGGGGGGGGGGGTTGGATGAACAGTGAGCGGTGGCGTTGCCTCTGGATGAACAGGAACCCGTGGTGTGGAGGGCTGGATGAACAGTAGACGGTGGAGGGGTGGCCGTGGACGGGTGGTTGAACAGGACCCCGTGGTGTGGAGGGCTGGATGAACAGTAGACGGTGGAGAGGTGCCCGTGGAGGGGTGGTTGAACAGTAGCCGGTGGAGTAGCACACGGTGGAGGCTGGATGAACAAGAGCCCGTGGAGGCTGGAGGAGGTCGACGGTAGCCCGTGGGGGCTGGAGGAGGTCGACGGTGGAGATGAACAGTATCCCGTGGAGTCCCATTTTGCGGTACGCCACACCCACACCCCTCCCCCCCCCCCCCCCCCGTTTCGACCGTAGCGCTCCAACACAAGTCCGTTTCGTCCGTTTTGCGGTACGCCACACCCCTCCTGATGAACAGGACCCCCGTTTCGACCATAGCGCTCCAACACAAGTCCGTTTCGTCCGTTTTGCGGTACGCCACACCCCTCCCAATCAATAGGACCTCCGTTTCGACCGTAGGAGGTTCGTTTCCTCCGTTTTGCGGTACGCCAGGCCCCTCCCGATCAACAGGACCCCGTTTCGAACGTAGGAGGTTCGTTTCCTCTGTTGTGCGGTATGCCAGGCCTTGTTTCCATCGCCTGTTTCGTCCAAGCCGGTTGGCTCCCACGCATTCCGTCGCCTCCTGATGAACACGACACATTTCGTTGCATCCCCATGAACACGACGCATTCCGTTGCCTCCCGATGAACACGAGGCATTCCGTTGCCTCCCCATGAACACAACGCATTCCGTTGCCTCCCCATGAACACGAGCCCTCGTCATACGTATGCGCGACTAGGCGTTCGAGACCCCGCCCATATGTACACATATGTGGCCATATTTTATTTCTTGCACCCCGGCCAATGTACGTACGTGTACATGCTACGTGCGCGCCTCTACTATGACACGTGCGCGCCTCTACAACGACCAGTATGTACGTACATGTTCGTGACCAGAATGACAATGCTACGTACGCTTCGACCAGGTGGGTCCCGACTGTCAGGCACTTCCTTGCGTGCGAAAATGTAGCTGGTGGGTCCCAGCAGTCAGAGGGGCGAATCCTTTTTTATGCCCGGACGCACTTCCTTGCGTGCGAAGGTGTAGCTGGTGGGTCCCAGCAGTCAGGGGGGAAACGTTTTTTTCGCGAAATATGGTGGCCCGTCCGGTGGGTCCCCGCTGTCAGGTGGAGGAATAATTATTTTCCGCGTAATAAGGAGGCACTTCCTTGCTGCGGCCGTGGACCCAGCTATCATCCTCTCCACATACAGTCCACGTCCGATGGAAATCGTTCCTTGACCATGTTGACCACGCCGCACCGAGAGCACCAGGGCGGTGGACGACGGCGAGGCCTAGGAAGGGGACGACGGGGAGCCGGGGAAGACGCGACAGTTTAAGCCCGCGCCGAGAGGAGTACGAGGGTTCACTGGTTCGGCTGCGGTGTGAGGCTGCCGTCGCCGTAGGGCTTGGCCAGCGGTGGGAATAGTAGGGGGCGGTGAGGCCTCCGCGGCAGCACATCCGGCCACGGGAGGCAGGAGCATGCGGCACGACCGGCGCTGCTTTGGCGGCTGGAGCAAGAAGACCAGAGGTTGAAGAAGCACTACGGCCGTTGGATGGACATCGTACGGGCACTGGAGCTAGAATCGTTTATATTGACTAAGTTAACAAAGCATTTCATCCCCGTCAACTTAGTAGGCCCACAAGTCAGCCTCCCACCAAGGTCGGTCCCAGCTAGCTGGGGGTATTCATTTTTTTGTGCGTAATAAGGAGGCACTTCCGGTGGGTCCGAGCTGACAGCAGGGGGAACGTTTTTTTCATGAAATACGGTGGCCCGTCGGGTGGGTCCCAGCAGTCAGGGGCAAATGTTTTTTTCTCGAAATACTGGTGGCCCGTCCGGTGGGTCCCTGCTGTCAGGTGGAGGAATAATTATTTTCCACGTAATAAGGAGGCACTTCCTTGCGGCTGCCGTGGACCCAGCTGTCAGCCTCTCCACGTACAGTATTCTTCCAATGGAATTCGGTCGTTGACCACATTGACCACGCTGCGCCGGGAGCACCACGGCGGTGGACGACGGCGAGGCCTAGGAAGGGGACGATGCGAAGCCGGGGAAGACGCGGCAGTGGATGCCCACGCGGAGAGGAGTACGAGGGTTCACTGGTTCGGCTGCACTGCCGTCGCCGCAGAATAACCGGGGGTGTGGGTGAGTGGAGTGGAGGGATGGCTTGGCCAGCGGTGGGAGTTGTATGGGGGCGGTGAGGCCTCCGCGGCAGCACAGCCGGCCACGGGAAGCAGGAGCAGGCGGCACGATCGGCGCTGCTTTGGGCGGCTGGAGCAAGAAGACCAGAGGTTGAAGAAGCACTACGGCCGTTGGATGGACTTCGTACGGTCAGTCGAGCTAGAATCGTGCATATTGACTAAGTTGACAAAGCCCTTCGTCCCCGTAAACTTAGTTGGCCCACTATACTAGGTCCCAGCTAGCAGGGGGAGTATTCTTTTTTTTGGGCGTAATAAGGAGGCACTTCCTTGCGTGCGAAGATATAGTTGGTGGGTCCGAGCTGTCAGTGGCGGTAACGTTTTTTTTTTGCGAAATACAGAGGCCCTTTTGGTGGGTCCCAGATGTCAGGTGGAGGAATCATTATTTTGCGCGTAATAAGGAGGCATTTCCTTGCGTGCGGCCGTGGACCCAGCTGTCAGCCTCTCCACGTACAGTCCACTTCCGATGGATATCGTTCATTGACCACGTTCACCAGGCCGCACCGAGAGCACCAGGGCAGTGGACGACGGTGAGGCCTAGGAAGGGAACGACACGGAGCCAGGGAATACTCGGCAGTTATTTCCCACGCGGAGGAGTACGAGGGTTTACTGGTTCGTCTGCCGTTGTCGGAGAGTAACAGCATGTGTGGGACTGAGGGTGAGTAGAGGGATAGCTAGGCCAGCGATGGGAGTACGGTGGGGTGGTGAGGCCTGCGCAGCAGCACAACCGGCCGCGGGGAGGAGGGAGCAGGCAGTCCCGCCGGCGCTTGTTTGAGCGGCTGGAGCAGGAAGAGCATAGATTGAAGAAGCACGACGGCCACAGTATACAGGCCATCTGTGGAAAGCCTCAAATCTATAGAAAACAACATACAACCCATCTGCCATTATTTCAAATAGTTTACAGCCCATTTGCTAATTCTTACGGGTTTTTTTGGAGCCCATATTCTTTTTGTTAGCATTACAGCCCATATTGTGGCCACGGTTAAAAAAATATACGAAATTTTGCATATGTCGGTGTGGTCTGAACTGTTTTTAATCCCGAAATTTCGAGTCACATTCAGACTAATTTTAAAAATAAATGTATATCAATATAAAATCCAATAAATTGACCACGCATAAAAATCAATGCAATTTAAAATCTCGAAATGAAAAAAAAAATTGAAACTAATTGCCGGTTTGATGTGTTTTAAAAATGTACAACCCATTTCTCATTACTGATAGGCCATTTTCTCGGCCAGCCGAATGAAGCTCTCCTCGTCTAGCTTAATAGGCCTGATAAAGTGACTTACTTGACAAATCACAAAAAACTGGGCTAGCCATTTTCAAAAAGAAAAAAAAACTACTGGGTTGTTCTGTGGTAAACATAAATGAAAAGGCTGTCTAGACTGGCCAGAGTGTCCCGCACAACCCAGTTGACACCCTGCTTCCGTCTCAAAAACATATTAGATAAATGCCACTCCAATTATGGCGATTCAAAAAAATGCCACTGCAATTTCCAAACTTTGAAAAATGCCACTGCATTTTTTGCAAACTTTGAAAAACGCCACTGCAGTTTGCAAACTTTGAAAAATGCCACTCCAGACTTCAAAAAATGCCACTAGAAATGGCATGAAATGGCATTTTTCAAAGTTTGGAAATTGCAGTGGCATTTCTCGGAGGCATTTATCAAATTAACCTAAAACAAAATAATTAGGCGAGCTGTTGGGTCCCTGGTGTCAGCCGCTCGTTGTGCAATTCTCTCGTTTATTGACTACGTTGACAATGGCATGGGACCCAAATGTCAGAAATCCACTAGGAGGAGCCATTTTTTTATTGGCTTGAAATAAGGAGGCACTTGCTTGCGTACTGCCATGACCTTGGCAGGTCCCTGCTGTCATCCTCTCCACGTACAATCATCTCCTGATTGTGTACGCGTCAACTTGCTAGGCCCACAAGTCAGCCTCTAAACCCGTGGAGGACAAATACAACCCATTTAAAAAAATAACAGCCCATTCCATACGTTCAAACGGAAAATTCAACATTCAGAGCAAAGTAACAGGTCTGATCCACATATAGAGTACTGAACTTCCACGTTGACAACCATCATAGCCAAGTTAACTATCTACTCCCACTAGACAAGTACTAACTTACTCTTAGCTAACTAGACGATGCCGGCGGTACACACTAAATGCCGGCACCGGCATCCTGCGCCTCACCTCAGACTTGCCAGAGGTGCGATAGGGCGCGTTGGCCCTTTCCATGCCGGCATGGTCCACCGAAGCTTCGGCTTCCAAGCGGGAAACCCACTTGACGAGCTTGTAGTAAAAATTAGCGTCACGAACGCGTGAGTGCCCGACAGCCTCCAGGGCTATTTGCTGGGCGCCGGCCTCCACGTAGCTGGCCCAGTTGCGGGCGCTTTGCTCCCGACTCAGAGCATCGGTGCGCTGCTGCTCCATGTCTTGCTAGTGGCGCATATCGGCATTACGCTGCTCCTCCGCCAGGCGGTCGTGCTCCAACAACTCCTGCTCCTCCGCCATGCGGTCGCGCTCCAACAACTCCTCGATCTGCGCATTGCCATCTAAAGACAGATAGAATGCCTCCTCCCTCCGTCTGCCTTCCGGTGAAAAACTGAACACTAGTTCCGGCGGTGACCGTCTCCGGCGTCGCCTACCGCGGATGGGCGGGGGCATGGCGGACGTGGCGAGCGACGTCAGGCTGGTGGGGGCATATGAGGATATGGCGAGTTGGTCACGGTGGCACAGGAGAATGCCAGGAAACATTACTTATAGGGGGAAGGTAGCGCGACGGTCATCGGAATTCAATGCATAATGGCTTAGCGCGCCAGCTTGCCATGGAAAACTAGGAACACCGAAATTATGACTATACCGTCCCGTCCCGCCTAGGTCGCACGCCGGCATGGCATTCAAACGAGTGCACTCGAATCATCTCCCTACTTGTCAATAATCATTTCACGGATTTAAAAAGCCCGCAACAATTAAAGTGTATCTTTTTTCGCATCAGTTAGCTGCCTTAATTACGGCCGGCTGCATGCAGGCACTCAGAATC
Source organism: Triticum timopheevii (assembly GCA_963921465.1). Lineage (NCBI taxonomy): Eukaryota > Viridiplantae > Streptophyta > Magnoliopsida > Poales > Poaceae > Triticum > Triticum timopheevii. The sequence goes on from OY997272.1 coordinate 545,652,894, forward strand.
GCTCGCAAGCAGTACGCGAAGCAGCATGCAACGAGTCCCAGCCTAGGGCACGCATGCAGCCACTTAAATCACTGGAATTAGTTAGGCTTAAACTTCTGCATGCCGTTAATTATTGCCATGCCATAGTCTTGCTGCTTTGCTCACGGGACTAATAAACCCGGACGGAGGGAGTACCTTGGTTGGTGGGAGGTTTGAATTAAGCCCTGCAAATCGGAAAGGAGGTACTAGTACGTGCGTGATCCGCTATTTATTCGTGTAGGATCGAGTAGGTCGTTTCTTGAATTGAGCCCTGCAAACCGGAAAGGAGGTAGTACGTGTGTGATACAATATTTATCCGTGTAGGATCGATAGTGTAGCTTGTCCGTTTCTTCAGAGGTAGGCATTTTTATGCATGTAGGATCGATAGTGTAGCTTGTCAGTTTCTTCAGAGGTAGGCATTTTAATTCAAAAAACTGCCACTTCGCATCTTGCGTCGCAAATAAAACTGCCAGGTGCGCATTTGTAGGCTAGCTAGTGATCGATCAGTAACTTGTAAACACTGAGCGAACAGAAATAAGTAACTGTTAATGCATCTCAATGATTCACAGATCATATACAAATATGTAGCTCCAAAAGCAAAGATTAGCCACTTCGGATCTTGCGTCGCAACTAAAACTAACTAGTACGATTCCCATACATAAGATATACATGTTAATGCATCTCAATGATTCACAGATCATATAGAAATATGTAGCTCCAAAAGCAAAGATCTAGAAAAAACGTCTGTTCTTCCTACTAACATGGATGCTTCTCTTGGCCAACATTCGGTACAGACTGAAAGACAAATTTGTTTGTGAAGTCTACAATTCCTCTTGCAAACGTAAGTGGTTTCACCAACAGCTAGAACCATGAGAATGAACCACACATGATGAAGGAACATCCACTGCAATATGATTTGGTCTTCTCTCGATCACACCACGAGACTATTTTCGGAATACAAACTTTAACTTAGGGAAAATGATGCCCATTGTATAATCAGACCAAAGCAATGAAGCACCAACTGTTGGCCAGTAAATAGTATAGTACTACTTTTCTGTAGTCCATGAAGTGACTATACAATCTTTGTGTCTATTTTCAAATGGCACTGCATGAAGTGACTATACTATTCTCTTGTGCAGTTCAACCAAAATTGCGGACACTTTGTTTGTTTGCCAAATAGCAATGGGCAGACATCTCTGTCTGCACAAATATCAAGCAGCTAGTAAACGTATACCACACCATGTTCGCAGTGATGGAAGAGGTGAAACCGATACAACCGAAATTGAGCATCCAATCATTGAATCCTGTCCTGCACCTCCAATGTAGGTCCACCCTGCCAATAAATTCACATGCAAATCACTAGTATTACTATCTAATGACAGTACAAAAAGAGTAGCAAGATAGTAGCAAACCATGTACCTTCGTAATGAACAGCTCATAGTGCCACCAATTGGATATAAAGGTTTGGAAAAAAACATGCTCCTAATGTTGAACCAGTTGGACTTTTTGTGCAGCTCCACTAAAATCGAGCATCCCTGTTTTCATAGATATTGAAAGTGTGATTACTATAAAAGTGGCGCTAGTTGAAGCATAGACTCACAAATATAAGCATTCCAATTTCTTAATGGGAAAAGGTAGCAAGACTGTTTCTAACCACCTGTTTGAAGGAATAAATAAAGCAACCACGACTGATGTCAGGAAGGCATACATAGTTTTTTTCTGAAAAACTGAGCCATTCCTGACCTTTCCTCTTCTTTTAAGCAATTTTTGTGCAGTTCTACTAAAATAAAATGCCATCACCGCCTTGACATAGTTACACTGTACAAAAGGAAATGACTTAACATTACATCATGATGTCGGGTATGTAGTAGACAGGCATTAGAGACAAACATATAGACCTCCTCCGATAACATAATGAACATTAATTTTAACAAAGGTGTGACTAGCTTTACCGCGATAATTTGAGTGAACTCTACACCCTCTGATCCTTAATATAAGACGTTTTCATGGTTCAATTTAAAGTACCCAAACGTCTAGTATTTAGAAAAACAGGTAGTAGTTTTCTTGAGCACATATCTGGGAAAGCTTGCCACATTCTATTTATGTCCATACGATAATGCAACACCATTCAAATACTACAAATATACACTAATCCAGTGGCTAGTGCAACAGTAGAGTAGTTAGTTTATTATAGGGTACAGTACAATGGTTTTACTGAACAGATTTCAATAAACTCTAGCACTAGAAGGTTTCTACAAGAATTAACAATACAAAATGTAAAGGTAGCAAGTTTCAGCATTAGTATACTAGTTGTGCATGAGCATTAAACCAAATACAAAAGTCTGAAGGTAACTAGCATTATTAACTAATGACAGTATAAAAAAATTGCAAACCATGTACCTCCAAGGTAAATATCATTTCGAACTCAGGGGGACCTTAAAAATTACAATCCCAATCTGGATAATCGATCAAACATAAAAACTTGATCTTTCCTCTTGATAATAAAGAGAAAGCCGGAGGAGGAGGTGCCCACTCTTGACCTTTCCTCTTGTCTTCATAATTGTCTGTGCAGTTTAACCAAAATAAAATGACATCAGTGCCTTGGCATTTTGGTGACACTGTACAAAAAAATTAACTTATCTCATGAAAGTGAGGTATGTAATCTATAAGCATTAACAGTGCAAAAATCTGAAGGTTATAAAATTGCTTGACTTGACTGCTGGTGTTATACTAACAGCAAAAAAAGTGGCAATAAGAGCATGGGAGGCCCATTCGGATAGTGGGCGCACCAGTACGATGTACCTCCACGGACGCAGAGTGGTGAGGGAGGTCTGGTTGACCCAGAGAAACAAATATCCAGGCAGCATATGTGGATTATGTCCCATTTTTGTTCTCTTTAGCCACCTTTTTCTTATGTGAGGACAACAAACCGATCGACCTGGTCATTCTCTATTGCGTTGTCATGCCTTTATACCCTTCTTCAACCAAGAGACACGATACTCGTTCCGTAGCTACTGATTTTCCCCTTTTCAACCTAGATGCGGGTTCGATGCCTACTCTCTTGGACAGTACAGTCTCCCTTCCTTTCCATATTCAACCCAGACATGCATTAGTCTGCATGAAGTAGGGTTTCATTTAATAGTGCAAATTATGGTTTTCGTCTGCGTGGCCAGCAGAGCAGAGGATAGCAAATTGGGAAGATGGTGGAGTGGAAAAAGATCCACATGCAACGACGTGCCAGATGGGGCAATAGAACAAGGGTATGGTTCGAAAAGAGGTAGCATACCTGAGGGTCGGTGGGAAGTGGCTTCGCTCGTGGTCGTCCTCCTCCACACACACTACGGCAGCGATCCCGCGTGGGAGCTAGGTCTAAGAGGATAGCAATCTCTCGAGTCCCCAACCGCTCTTGGAATTACAACAACTATGAAGTTGTTGCTATCTTCGACAAGCTTTTTGCCGTTGTCAGTGGTTTGAATGGATGGATATTGCTCAAAAATTAGTTTCTGTACACGGATGAGTACTGTGATGCAATTCAATACGAGGGCCTTGTGTTTGCTGCCACCACTCGTGGCACTATTTTTGCATGGCATCCTCGTTGTTTCGGTACGTTTGTCTTCCACCGTAATTATAATTGTTTCATCCACATGCATGCGGGTTAGCAAGGCTGGTCATAGTGGGGAGTAACTTAGACTAGTAACATGCATATGTTACTAGTTTATGTTACTACCTCTATAGTGCATAGTATCTTAGATTAGTATCATAGGTGGTCTCATTTATTGCCATGCATGACACATAGTAGCATCACATTTATTATGTTACGGTATCTACCTATGTTACTATAACCATCTCTCTCTTCCTTAATTGCCTGCCACATAAACATGTTTGCGAGTCCCAAGTGCATGATATATGTTACCCCCACTATGGCCAGCCTTACTAATTAATCTTCTTCTTGTGTTTCCAAGGTCCTGTGAACATTCCACCACCTATACTTGAAGATTTTTATAACCAAGGGGGAGATGATGATGGTGATGATCACGAGCATGAGGACGAGCAGCGCCCATATACTATTTGGCGCCTGGCAACTAATTCCGACGGATCACCTCTTTTCGTGTGTATACAGCCCACTGATGATGTTACTGCTAAGGAAGCAGGTGTAGTCTCCCATGGTCGCACTCTCCTGACCTATTCCAACACCCGTTGCATGGTATTCGGGATGGATACTAGTGTGCTAGCGCCAACTCCTTCTCCCTGGTACAGAATTGATAGTCTTGGAGAAAACTCGCTCCTCCTTGGACAAAACTATCCAATGATGGTGAAAGGCGATCCAACTGCTGTTGACACAATGTTACTACCATTTATGAGAAGCAACTGTGTCTATACCTCAGACATTTGGGTGGTTCCCTACCCTGGTACTGATATAGTAGGCCGCTTCAGCCTGGATGATCAGTCCTGTGTTGGTCTCCAGATCGACAATGGATGGCCCATCCCAGAGAATCACTTGTGGTTCAAAGCAAGTGTTTCCAATGCCGAGGAATGGTTGAGTTGAAGTTCATTTCATTGCTTGTTATTTGTTGTGTGGTGAAAACTTCAGTATTTATAATGTATCCTCGTTGTCGATGTGGGTTGATGACCTGTTGTATGTAATAAAATGATATGCCTGTGATAAACTTACTAAATTTATGAATGGCTTTCGAGTTGCTTCTGTGAGTGAGTGGTGCGACGAGGCAAAAAAAATATTTTCTGAATACATAATTGTATGTGCGTTGCAACAGGTTATCGGATGGGGCCAATCAACAATAGCAGTACACTATTTGTACTAGCTTCACATGATTTGCGCGTCGTGCGGGTGTTTTTACTATAGCCATACTGTACTACGTAACCAGCGCCTCGAATCCTCGATACTAGTAGTACTATATAGTACTAACTAGTAGGAGTAGTAGGATGGCATGGGCCAGAACAAGCATTCACGTCCAGGAGTACGGCACATGCCACCAGCACGACTTCCATCTGACATCATATTTCTTGGAGTCCGTGCTAGAGCAATCTCTTCAACCTCATTGTTGCTCTAACTCAGCCATCGCGCGGCGGGCGAGGTGGGGGTTTGCTGATAGTCGGTTTCCTTAACTGTGGTCCCACTTGTAAGGACAACTACAACGCATGACCCCAAATGGACCTCCGTTTTGCACGAACTCCAACGATAATTTTGACTAGAAAAGCAAGACCAAAGAAAACAAGAACCACAAGAATAAAGTTTACCACTCCTGTAAGTTGGATTAGTGCCTTCTCGATGCATTCACTGTTGATCTGCAGAGGCTCGATCTTGCGTGCTTCTTTCTTCATCGAGTGTAAAGAAGTAGACGTTGCTTCCTCGCATCTAGTCTCATGTCTAGCCTCTATTCTAGTACTCCCTCCGGTCCGTTTTTCTCTGCGTCTAAGCAGCAACACGCATACCAAGTAGGAGTATCAACAAGTGCACTAAGCTCATCTATAGCCTCTGTGCTAGCTAAAAGTGATAGAACATCTACTAAATAGCGCTCTATCAATATATGGATGTACTCTTCTTCCCAATACAGAAACTTGCATCCATTCTACTCCCTCCGTTGCACAATACATGCCTTCTATTTGTCAAAATATATATGTATCTAGACATGTTTTAGTATATAGGTACATCCATTTTTGGACAAATGGAAGTCAAGTATTTTGGAACGGAGGGAGTACACAATAAATTTTTTAAGTTAGCACAACTAGTCTAATCCGAGAGCACAACCGAAGATTTGGTCGGGTTCTTCCTCCTTTTGCGGACACGTGGGACATCCAGCATCCAGGTCGTGTCATGAAAGAAAATAGAGTGGTAGTTGATGCCACGAGATGTGCATCTTGGGTTAAACTGTAAATAGAATGTTACTACTCTCGAGTAACTCCAAAAGCGGCCACCGAAGATCTTTCTTGGATTTGTTTTTCATCACCAGCACGTCGAGGTGAAAGATGTGCAGGTTCAGTGGGTCCGCTTGCGTTTTCACTGACATGTGGGACCGCATGTGAGCAAACAGACAATGGGCTTCGCGCGTCCGCTGGCTGGCTAAGAAGAGAGATAGAGGAGTGCTAAGCACGGACTGCAGGAAATTTGTTCTATGTACTGTACCTCGATATAGTCTCGATATAGTGGGGTGGCATGGGCCATAACTAGCATTCAGGTCTAGCACTACGGCACACGCCACCCACACGAGTCCCATCCGACACCAATTTTCTTGGAGTCCATGCTACAGCCATCTCTTATCCCTCCTGTTTTCTCAGCCATCGCGCGGTGGGCGGGGTGGGGGTTTGCCGATAGTCGGTTTGCTCAACTACGGTCCCACTTGTAAGTGAAAATGCAACACCGCATGCATTCCCGCTTGAGTGGCGTGCCGGACCAACCGTGTGGGGGTGCGACGTGAACACGACAGGCTTTTGCTTTTGAACTCGTAAGTTGTAAAATTTGGTTCTGCTCCATGGCGCGATCGATAGATAGAAAATAACGATTTTGCCTAGAGTAATGAGAAGTTTGGTTCTGGCGCCGTTCATGCATGGAGTACGTACAAAAATTATGAAGTTGATGCGAAAGGTAAGATAATTACTGTAGTATCATATACTACTACATGGATTTGACAGAAAGATAAAAATACATACAGATCCATCAACGACATCCTCACGCCCTAGTGCGCCGGGTCACCAATCAACATGTGAGGAGCAGCGGCGTTGGCAGCGAGCTCAACGTGCTTCTGAACAGTGCGTCCAAGGTTGGCCTGCGGTCCAAGAAGGCCAGCGTCCTATCGTCGTCCTCTTGCATGCGTGTAGACGCGGGTGATTATGTCCATGGTGTCTTGCTGTGCCAGGCGCTGCGCGGCGAGCGCGACCTCAAGGTGGACATTCTTCGGTGCGACGGCGGGCAGTCGCAGGGCCACCAGTGCGTCGAAGAGGTTGTCACCATAGTGGTCGTTGAGGGTGGCGGGCATCGTAGAGCCTGGGCGCATCGGCTGAAGGCTTACGTCAAAGTTGTCCGCGAGCTTCTTGACGATGGTGAACTTGTCGAGGAAACATACGAGGACCTCATCGAACAAGGAGACGAAGCTGGCATCCAAGCGGCCCCTCGCCATGTCGGCCTCAAGCAATACTACCTGGAGACGTTCCTCGTTGCCGGGTCGCGGGCCGGCGTCATGGACCATCTGGCACAGCTGGCTGATGCTCGCACTCGTCGCCTCCATGGGTCTAGCTTAGCTTCTACTAGTCAACTGATCTTGCGATTCGAGTGATCACTCTTGCCCTTGGTTAGCATGCGTAGGTGCGTAAGATTTCGTACTAATCCTCGGCCCTCTACTGCACCTACCTTTGGCTGTATGATAGGTGGGCCAGCCACCTTTGGGCCCACGTGTCATTCACCCAAAGGCAGTTGCCGTAAGTCAATAAAGCTGTGCCCCCCTCCGTGCCGGTGCAGTATAGTCATCTCACGGGACCTCTAGTTGGGGCCAAACGTGAGAAGTTTGATGTTTAATTACTGGTTTATTGGTCCCCTTTGCATTTTGCGCCAAGTTTTGACCTTTGATTTAACTAATAAAATGTTAATGCATGTAAACAAAAATGTTGTGTAAGTCACATTACGAAAACCAAATAATCCCAAAACACTTAGGCACGGTGCATTAACTCCCTCCTTGTTTCTTATTTCGTGACATATCAACCAATGAGAGATGTGGGCCGTGCATGCTTTCAATGACTTGAGACTACCAAACATGACATGCATTGTTTAATTCATTGCATGTAATCCTATTAAGACTCTAGTTAGCAAGAAAACATTAAGTTCTCTCTCCGATAGGAATAAAACACCATGTATTTATTTACAGAGGGAGTAGTACATTTTTTGTGACATGCATTACTAGATATTGCTAGTCAAATACTAAAATCTAGATGGACGTGGTAGTACTCCTAAATCCAGACGGTGGTGCTACAGGTACTAGTAGTAGTACTACCAGTGTAGTACTCCTAGGAGTACTAGCACTGTACTACCCGTTGGTCAAATTATTATGTGATGCTCCTCACAGTGAAGTGACAAGACCCTGCGCCGGAGATGACACCTGAGTATAGGTGCCGTGTTTGGCATACCATAGTCAGCCTCACCGTCTGCAGTCACTATCATCATGGCTGTAGAGCTAGACTGCTTACAACTAGCCCTGTTCGACATAATTTCCCGTGCGTAGATGCCCATGCATTGCACAGAACACCAAGATTGGGGGTGGACTGCTCCGACAGCGGCCATCGCGCCAGATTTTTCCACGGCCTTCTAAATGTGGTGGGGAGGAGATAAGGATGATTGTGAGAGAGAAGGAGTTGTTTGTAAATAGGGAACAAGTGCGGGCATCTTTTTGCAAAAAATGGAGAAGCTTGGTTTGTATGCGTCAGATCTAGATCCGACGGCTACTAGTGAAAGATGGGAGGCACAATATCATCACCAACTCAGGACCTGTTTGATTCGCATGATTTTGAAAATGCAGGAATAGGACACGGCAATATTGCAAGTTTCAAACTGATATTACAAATGTTAGGAGTAATGCTGCACCTAGGAATAGGGAATTACTAGGAAGTTCACGTAAGAACTTTCGTTACTTTAGGTGGATGCAGCGTTATCGTACAAACTAAAATCCACCGCCCTGACAAGTCACTAATGGGCAAATAAGTTTTCGAGTCTCTGGCCACTTGATGTTTCAAAAACAAATTCAGCTTCTGCGGAGACTTTGTCATTTAGGCTTAGACGCTTGCGGTGATCAGCACGCCATTCATTGTTGCGCCAGAGAACGCCAAACCTCATTACCTTGAGCACACTTGCCTCCAGAACAAAGAACCTGGCCAATTTAATCTCAGATGTGCTGCCTCGGTAGTCGATCAAATCAATTTCTGTAAGATGGAGATCAAGGCATTCAATGAGATTGTTATAGTGCAACACATTTTTCACTTTGGGTCTTTTTTTATCTGCAAAAGAAGAGAACATATTAGAGCAGCTGGCTGCATAAGATTGCCGTGTCATCAAAAGGTACCAATATCATTCGTTTATACGATAGGGTTGGCTGGCTAGTGATATTTTTTCACTCTCTCTCTCTCTCTCTCCCTCTCTCTCTGTTTCTGTTTCCTCTCATTTAACTAGGAGCACGTGAAGAGCTTGGGCATTTGTTGCCTTCCACTATGTGGCCGATGCCATATTTCGCGGAAGTATGCCACATAATACGCATCAATGTCGAATCAAAAGATTTTGGCACCGCTATCGCGATGTGAGAGAGTTGGCACCGCTGTGCACACATACCCACATGTATAAACAAATCAATCAAACCAACTACACCAGCCTCTCACTCTCCCAAACAAGTGTTTTTTTATTGCCTCAGTCATCTCTCTCCCATGTAGTGTTTTTTCATTGCGTGAGTTAATTTGGCACCGGAGCAAAGTAGGTGCTCCAGATTGGGGCACCAGGTGAGAAATGGAGGGGCATCGATGCCAAATGCATCACAAGTGAATTTGGCACATGTTTTGGCCTACATAGCCCACTTTGGTACTCCCTCCGTCCCAAAATCCGTGTCTTAAATTTGTCTAAATACGGATGTATCTAGTTACATTTTAGTGATAATTAGATACATCCATATCTAAACAAATGTAAGACAAGAATTTTGGGACCGAGGGAATACTACCTCGTATTTAGTATAAAATTTTGACCATAGATTTACCTAAGAAAATGCCAATGCATGTCACTAAAAATTACACCATTTGAAATTATGTTCAAATACGAATCCAACGATATAGTTCTTACACTAGTAGAAAAGGGGGCAATGGTCCAGGCAGGGACAGCCCATTAGTCCCGGTTCAGTCCAGAACCGGGACCAATGGGGGCACTGGACCCGGTTCGTGAGCCCTGGTGGCCGGCCAGGCCACGTGGGCCATTGGTCCCGGTTCGTCTAGACCTTTTGGTCCCGCTTGGTGGGACGAACCGGGACCAATGGGCCTCACTCCTGGCCCACCACTATTGGTCCCGGTTGGAGGCATGAACCGGGACCAAAGGCCGCCCATTAGTCCCGGTTCATACCACCAACCGGGACTAAAGGGTTGGTCCTCATTGCGGCAGAGTTTAGTCCCACCTCGCCAACTGAAGGGGGTTCACACCGGTTTATAAGCCCCTCCCTCTCTGCCGTGTTGAGCTCCTCTCAAAATGAAAATAGATGCCCTTATACAGGGAATTTGACCTAAATTCATACTGAATTTCTCTGAAGTTAGTAGAAATTTATTATGAATTTAGGTCAAATTTTCTCTATAAGCGCATCTATGCTCATTTTTTTAGTAAAGTTAATCACAACTATTTTTTCTTCTATTTATTTCTGAGTAGTTTTTTATATAGTTTTTTTCTTTTCTATTATATTTATTTTTTTCTTTTTATTTCCGAGTTGTAATAAGTCATTAAAAATAAGCATCTATGCTCATTTTTTAGTAAAGTTAATCACAACTGTTTTTTCTTCTATTTATTTCTGAGTAGTTTTTTATATAGTTTTTTTTCTTTTCTGCTATATTTATTTTTTTTCTTTTTATTTCTGAGTTGTAATAAGTCATGAAAAATAAGCATCTATGCTCATTTTTTTAGTAAAGTTAATCACAACTATTTTTCCTTCTATTTATTTCTGAGTAGTTTTTTATATAGTTTTTTCTTTTCTGCTATATTTATTTTTTCTTTTTATTTCTAAGTTGTATTAAGTCATTAAAAATAAGCATCTATGCTCATTTTTTAGTAAAGTTAATCACGACTATTTTTTCTTCTATTTATTTCTAAGCTGTAATAAGTCATTAAAAATAAGCATCTATGCTCATTTTTTTAGTAAAATTAATCAAAACTATTTTTTCTTCTATTTATTTCTGAGTAGTTTTTTATATAGTTTTTTTTCTTTTCTGCTACATTTATTTTTTTCCTTTTTATTTCTGAGTTGTAAAAAGTCATTAAAAATAAAAAAGAGGCACAATGCTCATTAATTTGCTTCAAGCCTTTCGGAATAGTGTCAACTTCACTGCACATAGCTCTATGCAGTCTACCCTATTCCTCAAGGCTTGAAGCTAACCAACGTGCAGGTGAGAATTGGGCCTCTTCTTCATCGTCTCTGCACTCAGGGCTTATAAACAAGTGCGAGTGCCTCTCGCTTGGCGAGGTGGGACTAAAAAACAGCTGCAGAAAGAATCAACTAAAAAACAGCTGCAGAAAATAAAAAAGTAATTAGACGGGTCCAATGGTACCGGTTGGTGGCTCCAACCGGGACCAATGCCCCTCTTTAGTCCCGGTTGGTGGCTCAAACCGGGACCAATGCCCCTCTTTAGTCCCGGTTGGCGGCACCAACCGGGACCAAAGGTCTTTGTTTCCCGCCATTTGGGCTGCTGGAAAGAGGCCTTTGGTCCCGGTTGGTGCCACCAACCGGGACTAAAGTGGGGCATTGGTCCCGGTTTGAGCCACCAATCGGGACCAAAGCCTTTGCTATATAAGTAGCACTTAGGAAAATTTCAGAACCGCATCCCCACTTCGATCTCTCCCTCCTCCTCTCCCGACGCCGCGCGCCGTCCCCTGCCGCCACCTCGCCATCGCCGCCCTGCCCCGACGCTGTCGCCGCCCCGCCCCGACGCCGTCGCCGCCCCGCCCCGCCCTGCCGCGCGCCCCGACATCGCTGCCCCGGCCCGCGCCGCCCCGACACTGTCGCCGCCTCGCGCCGCACCTCGCCGTCACCGTCGCCCTCGCCGTCGCCCTCGCCGTGAGCAACTTTTTATGATTTTTGTTAGATTTTTTTAGATTTTTTTCTGTTAATAGATTTTTTTGTTAGATTAGATGTGTAGTAATTTAGATATGTAGTTCATAGTATGTTAATTTAGATTGTGTAATTAATTTGTTCATATTGTATTAGATTTTTTTGTAGTTCATAGATTTTTTTGTTAAATTAGATGTGTAGTAATTTAGATATGTAGTTCATAGTATGTTAATTTAGATTGTGTAATTAATTTGTTCAGATTGTGTTAGATTTTTTTTAGATTTTTTTGTAGTTCATACATTTTTTTGTTAAATTAGATGTGTAGTAATTTAGATATGTAGTTCATAGTATGTTAATTTAGATTGTGTAATTAATTTGGTGTAATATTGTGTTAGATTTTTTTTTCTATTAATAGATTTTTATGGTGATATTATTGTTGAATATGCATGTCTGGTGATACTATTGTTAATAGATTTTTTTGGTGATGTTTAGATTGTGTAGTTAATTTTGTTCATAGAATTTTAATGATTTTTTTGTTCATAATATTTAGAAAAAGGAAAAAAAATAAGAAGAGAAAGTGTTTAATATAATTAGTTAGAAAAATACTAGTTTGTTTTTAGTAAGTACTATTTTATTTTATTTATAGTAAGTGCTTCATATATAGTTGAACTAGCTAGTTGATTTCATAAACTAATTTATTTTACTATATATAGAAGTAGTTTGTTTTTAGTAAGTACTACTTTATTTATTTATAGTAAGTGCTTAGTAGTTGAACTAGATAGTTGATTTAATTAATAAAACTACATTATTTAACTATATATAGAAGTAGTTCCCGCATCGACGTCGGTGATGCCTATCCCGCATCCTCGTCGTCGTCGACTCGGCGGTGGAGGCCTGCTTGATCAGGGCTATGTTTGGGACTGGGCTCCGCCGGGCTGGTATTGAGAGGTGCTACCTTCCGGGGGACGTAGGTTGGTGAGGAGGCAGCCCGTTGTTGACCCGATCCTTGTTTGGTGGCGGTCGCGTGGGCCAGTGACGGTGCTGAGGCTTCTGGACACCGCGAAGGTGGTACGTCACCATGTCAGCGAGGAGGACGAGCACGTCCGTCGCTACATGGTTGCATTGGAGGGCATGTTCGACAATACCTGGCAGGTTCTTCAGGGATCTCACTGGAGCTATGATCCTGTGATGGTTTCTTATCTTTGGGTGTCCACCGCCCGCGTCGATACCCGTCGGGCGCTACGGTTCTAGTTGTATTAGTGATGCTATATTAGTGATAATATTCGATGATGTACGGACACCAAGAGATGATGTACTTATGCTTATAATTATTGAATGCATGCTAATTTGAATACTACTTTATTTTATGATTTGGTTTTGCTTATTTTATGATTTGGTTTTTCTTATTGAATGCTCATATTGGATAAGTTCTCCTTCATTCCCGTGTGCTAGACAATTTGGTGGAGCTACGTACATCACCGATAGTCAACCCATGATTAATATCTAAATTATGAACATAGGCCGGAAATGTCGTACTCGGATGACAAAACCGCCTGGTGGAGTGCGACTGGTGCCACGACGACCGAGGTATGTGCGACAGGTTCATTGAGCTGGACGAAGATCGGCGCTTCAGCATTAAGCTCGAGGAGACCTTTGATGTTCATACGGTACGCAACGACGACAATATTTTTTTCGTAATTAAGCACGACTTCAACTATTTTAACGTGTATTTTTCATCTTTTCCAATTCGACTAGCTTATCCCATGCTTTGCAAGACGCTATGTCTTGGAGAGGATGGGTTTTGAAGACCATGAAAGTATGGAAACCAAAAAAATTATCCTAAGTACCCATCATGGTGTGGATTTTCAAGTAAAGTTGTACAATGCTCAGGGTGTAACCCATTTTGGTTGCAAAAATTGGGAAGCACTTTGCAACATGTATGGTTTTGATGAGGGTATGCTTGTCACCATGGATCTTGGTGATCCTACAATCGAGCAAGAGAGACCTTCGATTTGCGTCCTTGTGGATACACCTCCAATTCTTCCCCCGTGTGAGCTTAACATAGTTATTAAGTAATTTATATTGTTTATTTCAAAATAGTTGACAACTTATTTCCATTGACAGCTTATTTTCATTCTTCAAAGAATGTGTGGAAGATGGTAGACAGAACCTACTACACCGAAGGCTCCGAATTAACTTATCAGGAGAAAAATCATTTGGTCGCATTTTGTACTGATCTTGAGAATTACAATATCTACAATCAAACTCCTCAACATTATGGTCAATACATGCCACTAGTGCACGTTTTGAACTACGGTAACTACCATGGAGATACCCTGGTAAGATTTTTTACTATTACGACATCCATGCATCTTTTTGCACACTTCTAAAACTAGTACATCATTGCTAACTATGAAGTTATTACTATGTTTTTCAACAGATAATCCCGAATGATTGTGTGCCTCATCTGATGTATATGCACGGTACCCTTCATGTTTTGAACATACAACCAGGTCTTCCTACGAATCTCAACTTTCCATACCGGGTTTCTAAAAGAAGTGGAGACATCACAATCAAAGAATGGAAAAAAATGTATGGACAGTCGTAAGGAGCTTCTTAGAAGCAGAAAGCAGCAAAGGGCAAGAATTGGAGACAGGATGATCGCCATTCTTCATAATGGAGAGTCAGGGTCTATATTGTTTTATGCTATTTTACCTTCAGGGTGTTTAGGTCCTACCTGATACTGATGATCATGTGCTAAGAACAATTATGTAGGGTTGGGTTTGATGACTATGAGGATGATGATTGTATGACTTATTATTAATAACGAGTAGAAGTTGTATGATGATGCATGATTAGTAGGACTTGTTATTATATATGATGATGTATGATGTGAGCATGCATGAGTTATTATATCAGCAGATGAAATGAACATATATAGTAGCAGCGTTGGTAAACCAAGGACAAAGATATAAGAGACGACACTTCTCTCTATTAGTTAGCTAATAACAACCTAAAAATAACCCCCAAAACCCCTAAGGCAGCCACTTTTCTAAAAAAACATGGACTTTTGGTCCCGGTTGGTGCCACCAACCGAGACAAAAGGCCCCCCTGACTGGGCTCAGCGCACAGGCCACGTGGAGGCACATTGGTCCTGGTTCGCGTTTGAACTGGGACTAATGGGTGGAGGTATTAGTAACGACCCATTAGTCCCGATTCATGAACCGGGACTAATAGGTGTTTTCCTACTAGTGTTAGTGACATGCATTAACATTTTGTCAGTTAAACCTATGGTCAAATTTTGATACTACAAAATTGGAAGAGTAAACCAGGACGGAGGTAGTACTTGCCCTTAGGATAACCATAGAGTTACTGGAGTAGTCTAAGTTACTTTCCACTATGACTAGCCTAGGCTATTATAGTAGTACAACATAAAAATGATGCAGGTGATCATGTGAGAAAAAAATACTAAAAACATTTCTTTCGGTGCAGTGCGTAGATGTAGTTTTGAACACTACACTTGTCATCGTAATTTGGGAAAATTATGAAAAAATTGAGCTATGTTGTGATTACCGTTTACTAATAGGAAAGAAGTTTCACCTCGATGAGTAGCTTCTCCGTGCATGGAAAGCATGTAAGGAATCCAACAACTTGATCCAGATTGGGGCCGATAGATTTTAGTGCTAAGATCTTCAGTGTGCGCATGGACTGGGTCAAGTTTGTGGGAATCATTTTCTGGAAGACGGTCGTAAATACATCAAGAAGAAATTTAAAAATGTGAATTTCAAGAAGACGAAGAAGAAGACGAGTGTTGTACCTGAACGATTACGGATCCAATAAAGAGTTCGGAGAATTTGGCAGACGTGTACACCAACGCTGTCAATTTCGGTGCGTCAATGACCCTGATTTTTGTTGGACCTTCCAGATCCGATACAAGCAATCTCTCAAGGAAAGGCGCATTCTCAATTACCATAATGTGGAACAGCTAGAGTGATCTATGCCCAATTGATGTCTTCTTGCGGGGCCAGCAAGACACATAAATCCATCGGAGATTCGTCGAGGCGATGTGGAGGCTAATGAACCCGTGGATCTGCTCAAGACGAAGGTACTCGAGCGCAGTACAGCTGCGGAGCAGGTGCTCCATAGCCTTCTTCGAGATGACAACGTCGAAGAGGTCGAGATGCTTGAGTTGAGGGAGAAGAAGGGCAGGTGCGGCATTAATCTGGGGAAGATAGGAGGAGCTGAAGCTGGTGCGGCGCAGCGTTGGCGTGAGGTGGAGCGCGGATGGCGGCAGAGAGCGATATCATCCAGCTTCAAAGCTGAGCTCCTCGAGCTGATCTAGAGCGGGGGATCAGAACCACTCGTCGAACTTGGGTTGGACCTTGCAGTTGGTATTGAACATGCGGATGTCAAGGCGTCTGGCTGGCCCAGGGTGCAATCAAAGGATATTGGAGACTGCGGCCATGTGTTTGCAATCCCCGTCGCAGAGGCAGCTGTCAAGGTGAGGTTGATGGGGATGCAGCGCCAGAGGGGGCACCACCGCCGGGAGAGAAGGGCAGTCCGCATGACAGATTTTGTGGGGAGGAGGCCGATGATGATGAGCAGCATGTCGTCGGGGAGGCTGCTGATGAAGTCCAGGCTCGCCGGATGCGGTTTTGGCTCAAGCGACCTCCACTTGTTGGCTGCCTCGCCGTCCATCTCAACTGGCGGCAACGCCGGTGTACACGTGTGCTGGTGTGTGTTGTGTGTTGGGTGTGCGCAAGTGCGTCCTTCTGTGCATGCCGTCGCGCAGTGGTGAATTGTGCGCGAGTGTGTCCTTCACGCGCAAGAAGTTTGTCCTCAATGTGCCCTCAATTTACTAGCGTGCGGGGTGCTACCCCGAGTGGTTTCAACTTTGTTTCCTTCACCACGTGTCAGATGGGCCTCTAGTTTACTTATTTTCACCCACTGCCACATGGGCCAGCACACCAAGATACAGAACACAAGCTGACAACGCAGCATGTGGATTGGTTAACCGGTCAACTAGAAATATACAGAGCTATACGCTGACACAGTGAGCGTATAATCCGTCGGTACAGAGAGTTCGAGTGAGAGGGGAGGCCCGTGAGAGATAGCAGAGAGAGAAAGAGCTACTCCCTCCGTTCGATAATGTAGTTACAACATTTTTTTAAAGTCCAACTTTTGAAACTTTGACCAAGTTTATAAAGAAATTACTTATATCGGCAATACCAAAGATAAATGATAGTATGAAGTAAGTACATGTTGTGATGAATCTAATGATCGTTCCAGATGTAAATGTTTTTCTCCACATATACCTAGTCAAACTTTTCTGAGGTTTGACTTTTCAAAACATCCATATGCTTATGGACGTGACAGAGTCCCTGACGAGAGAGAGAGAGAGAGAGAGAGAGAGAGAGAGAGTGAGTGAGTGAAAAAAGTGTGTGTGTGTGTGTGTGTGTGAAAGAGACATGGACAACACACGATAAAAGTGGAGAAAAAGCGTGCGTGTCTTATGCAAACATATCACACATGCATCTTCGACAACGGAGGCAAGGTGAGGAGATAGTGTGTGGTTGTTTGGAACCGAGAGAGGAAGACCCCTAGAACGTGGCCAAGAGGGGTCTGACAAACAAGGGAGAGAGGTCGAGAGAGACGTACGGAGAAAATGCAGACATGGGGAGGAGAGAGTGTATGTTTGTCATAGAGAGATCCCCTGGAGATCGTGATGGGACTACATGGGTGGGAGATCGAGTGACAAGGTGTGTGCGCGATAGAAGATGCCCCGAGAGATATCGAGATAGACGTATGGATGGAAGGAGACAATACGTGTGTTCCTGATGGCTAGTAAGAGATAATCATACTTAGGAGGGGGGAAGTGCTTGCGCCTATGGCCCTGTTTGGATACTCTAACTCAGTTAGAGGTTAGAGTTAGATTCTAACCCTGAACTAACTCTAAGTAAAGAGGTGTTTGGATGGCAGGGCTAGATGGAGCGCGGATACAGTGAGGCATATTCACGGGCGGTGCGAGACGGAGGGAGGGAGAGGACGAGAAGCTTCGAGGAAGTGGGGAGGGATCTGCTGCAGGGAGAGCGAGAGAAAAAAGTGTTTATTAGTGGTCCCGAGAAAAACTAACCCAAATAAGCACCTCTTGGATGGGTTAGAAGCATCTAACCTAAACTAACCCTCCTGTTTGGATCTTTTTGGGTTAGTTGACTCCAAACTAACCCAAACTAACTCTAACCCATGGATCCAAACAGAGCCTATGATGGAGTGAGGGATTATGGTACTTAGGGGGGTGCGTGTCACATGGAGAGAGAACAAGGGCGGAGAGTGTTGGATGGGTCTATATGTATAGCGCGAGCGAGACATGTGTATGTGTGAACCAGGGAGATATAAGGCCCGTTTGGCTTGCGTCGTGAGCATCTTTTGCGTGGCCTGGGGTTGTGGCTAGATTTCATGCATGCTTATTTGGTTGCTACCCTGTGAAAAAGAAAGCCCGCCTGGGCTGGGTTCCCTTGCACTTTAATTAGCCTGGCTGAACTCCAGACACTGCAAGTAGCCTGGCCCAAGTGACCGATTTCGAACGCCTGGCCGTGCCTGGTCGTGCGGCCACGAGTCTAACAGCAACAGGGATGGATATTAGCATTAAATAATTGATGCATGGATTGATTGATGGGATGTTGATGCTTTGCCTGGCCCAGGCATGAACCAAACTCTTCAGCACCACACAAGCCTAGCCAGGCAGAAATATTTTACATCTCACGTAGACACCAGGCAGTACCGACCATCAAGGCATGAGGGTCAGGTCACGAACCAAACTGACCAATAAAGTTTGAGAGAGATTGAGGAGCCCCGATAAGGTTGAGTGGTGTGTCAGATAGCTAAGAGGGGGAAAGAGATATTCCATCCGCTCGATAATGCAGTGCATGTGAATTTTTTAGAAGTCAAACTTTGGAAACTTTGATCAGGTTTACGCAAATGTTATTTATATCTACAATACCAAAGATATATCATACAAAACTACATCTCATGGTGAATCTAATGGTATATGTTTGTCGTACTAGATGTAATTCTTTTTCTCCACGTACATGGTCAAACTTTGTGATGTTTGACTTTTCAATAAATCTATGTGCTATGGACGGAGGTGAGTGCCTCAGTCGAGACAGATCAAGTGCGTGTGAAGGAGAATGAGTAAGTGTGCAAAAAGAGTATGTGTGTGAAAGAGAAAGTGACAACAAATGATAAATTAGAGAGAGAGTGTGTGTTTTTTCGTTTCTTATGCGAACATATCATGCATGCATCTCCGAGATGGAAAAGCGTGGCGAGGAGATACATGAAGGTAGCTAGTGTGTGATTGTTTGCGACGGAGAGAGACACCCCTGTAGCACATGTCCAATAGAGGTCTGGCCAACAAGGAAAAAAGGTCGAGACAGACACATGGATGGCATGGACGCATGGGGAGGGAGAGAGGGTGTGCTTGTGATAGAGAGATCCCCTCGAGATCGTGAGGGGACTATATGGGTGGGAGATCGAGGGAGTGTGTGCACGATAGAAAGATGCCCCGAGAGAAATCGAGATAGACCATGCACATTTTTGTGATGGAGACTAAGATTAGCTAGTCATATACATATACGGGGGACTGCGTGTGCCTACAATTGAGTGAGAGACCATCATACTTGGCTAGCTGGGCATGAGATTGTGTGTGTGTGCATGTGAGATGGAGAGAGAACGATGGAGAGAGATAGAGTTTTAGATGGGCCTATCGAATGCGAGTGAGATATGCATGTGTATGTGTGACCCAGGTGGATCGAGAGTTTGAGAGAGGGGGGGAAGAGCTCCAAGACGACACAGTGGTGCGTGAGAGAGTAACGGGCAAAGAGCCAAGGAATTTGTGTGCGTATGATGAGTGCACCCAAGATATCTAGCTTGGACTAGCTAGAGTATCATACATAGTGTGCGAGAGAGACCTATAGATGCTGTATATATGAATGCGGACTAGAAAGACCCCCCCCCCCTTCACACACACACACACACACACACACACAGAGAGAGAGAGAGAGAGAGAGAGAGAGAGAGAGAAAGGGAAAGGACCAACAAGTTTTTTGTGTCGGATGCATGCGACAGAATTGAAGATTGTCGACGAGAGAGTGTGTGTGAGAGAGAGAGAGAACAGGAGTCCAGGAGAGGGGGAGTTCGCGTTTATGCATCAAAGACTGATATAAACTTGCATTCAAATATTTAAATTGGAGACCATGTTGTCTGCAATCCACACATGAACGGATATATGCGTATATCAAACAAGTTCATTAATTTGACTTTCAACATGTTCATGGAGTACTATAATACTTTACAACATGCTACTCGATTGAGGTTTTCAATTTTGGATTTAGTTCACTATTTTGACCTACTGAACGAGCTAGTTCATTGAATCGAGATATTTCATTTTGGGTTTGATTCGCGTTTTTGAGTGGGTCAACTATTTGTCATATAGTAAATCGCTAGCAACGAGCATGTAAAAACACATTACTCCCAAGCATCATCTCTCCATCTAAAAAAGAAGTGGCAAGCTAATATTTCAAAATTTGATTCGAATCGACTTGGTAAGGTAGACGTGGATGCTCGTTCTCCCAAAATTTAAACGAACTGTTAAACATCCTCTCTGCTCGGTGGAATTCACCCGAGCAACTAAATGGGAGACGCAAAATTACCGTCCTATGTGGGACACGTATCAATTGGCCCATTGTACATCGAGGGTAGGTTCGTAACTTCATCCAAGCGCGCCTTCTCCTCGGCTGAAATGACATGTGCCGAATAATTCATAAACCATGGTCGGCAAAACACGCTCTCCTCGCCCGAAATAGCTCGCGCCCACTATTTCAAAACACGCTCTCCTCGCCCGAATTCGCTCGCGCCCACTATAGTTCAAAACACGCCCTCCTCGCTAGAAATCGCTCCCGCCCACTATTTGGGTAGAAGCAAAGTTACTCTACTATCCCCGACCCTCAGTACACAGACCCAAGCCGAGAAGCCTATAGGCAAGGGTAGAACTGTAACTCCCCCTCACATTTCAGACAAATGCGTCCGTAAGACATGGTTCCACTCCCCTCCCAATTCCACCCCCCCCCCCCCCCCCCCCCCGCTCGCCCCCATTCATACCTCGTGGGCACCAAATCACCTTCACCCCGGGAAGCTCCCTTCTCCTGAGTCGCGAAACCTCAGCCCCACCTCCATGGCGCCCCCCACCGCACCAATTTCACAGCCGCTCTCCTCCCTAATGCCGGAGACGCTGTCCAATTGCCGTCGTGCACTGGGCCGTGTGCCTCTTACTCTGTGCTGCTGGTGCTGCCTCAACGACGGCCGCGTGAACCGTACCGGAGCCGATTCACCCCCGCCATTGTTCACGGAGCTGGAGCGGCTCCAACTTCGGATCCGTCCAGAGTCCTGGCACTGCTTCCACATAGCCGTCGACCGTCGTGACATCGCTCTTTCCCTGCCACCGGTCACCACCGCAACCGCGCCGGCCTAACCGACTCGGCAGCTGGACCTGCCTACTTCACCATGCCGCCAGATAGGTCGCACCCTCATCTGGAATCACTTTATTTAGGCGTCAGTTGTCTGAATTTTTATTCTGGGCCAATCGATTCCCAATGGGAAGCAGCACCCCTCGAGGCGGCAGAGCTCCTAGGCTGCCGGTTGGATGGTGTCTAGCATAAGGATGCGGGGCTGCAAGTTCGCCACGGAAGCAGTGCTTAGATGGCTATCTTTTAGAGTTGTGCGGGTTGAAGGTATTGCCGCCACCGGATCTGGATGACGGGGAGTCTTTGTGGATTGGCCCGGGGGCGGCGCAACCACAGCAGTGCGGTGGGGCGGGGAGCAGGGTTTTGGACGGGGCCACGGACGGCGGAGGCAGGCTGCTCTACCATTGGTCGCTGGCTCTTCGGGAAAGATTCCGAACAGTGTCAACTGGGAGGCACAAGACGGCCATCAAGCCATCCGGCGTGGATCGGACAGTACCGAAATAAAATAAAATCGTGTGACCCCAATTTAGTCTTCAGTCAACAGACGTGTGACCACTCTCATACCTTGCTGTTGATCTCTTAGTGTATTTCTTCGGATCAAAGAGATATGTCGTTCTTAACTTTATGCGTTATCTGCATCTTCAGACACACCGTCTTCCGACTCACCGCAGGGAAGCATACACCAGAAGGGAGCTACAGTCCCCACTCAACAGTTCCCTGCATTGAATGCGCGAGCCCGACATGGACAGCCACAACAACTGCAGGGCCATCGACAAGTCAGCACATGATGCTCACTCCTATGGATGGCAGCCAGATAGGTTGTACCCTCATCTTACTTGTGTGCAACATTTATGGCTTTGTTATTCATCTAAGCACGGAAAATAGATCATCACATTTCACTGTATATTCATGTTGATCTCTTACGGATCTTGTTCAGGAGTTCACGTTGTTCCATAGTTCAGCTAAGATACTTGTTCTTTAGGTTACGTTGTTCCATAGTTATCATCCATCAGCCAATGATATCCCACAGGCTGGTGATTATAGTATTATACCACTTCTAGTATTACCTATGTTGTTCTTTAATACTTTTGTGTGCCATCTAGTTAATCTCGAGTACAAACGATACATATTCTGTAGCTTTCATCTGTGTTCTCCCTTTAGTTTATGAGACATGTTGATGCTAGTTAACCCCAGTCCTACTATTTATGTCGTCTCCTACAGGCACTCATTTACATAAATCTAAGTACTAGTTGTCTTTCATGCATTTCAGATATAATTGCACACACTGATATATCCACAAGAACCTCATGGAGCAATGTAAAGGCCAATAAACTTGATGTCAATGATACCCAATATGATGGAACATGCAAAGGCAGTTCTTCAGAAGACTTGCAGAAAGATGATGAATCCTCTTCACCCCACAAGGTCCTTGCTCTAACTTGGCCTGTGATATGGGTACAACATGCATATACTGTCCTGGAGTGTATCTACTCTGTTGCAATGCCATGTGCTTAGCATGCTGATCATGCATGTAAATATGTCATGCCTTCCTGTTTTTCAGTACCTATTCCATTCATGATAACATGTTTTCAAATTCAAGTACTATCATTCTACTCTATCGCAATGCCATCTGCTTAATTTGGACATCATGCTTTTGAATATCTTATGCATTGTTATTCATCAGTATGTACTTCATCTGTCTGCCATACCATGTTTTTTTTACATTGAAGTGCTGGTCTAGTGCTCTGTTGCAATGCCATCTTATTTTCCCAATCATACACGTGTATGTTGCCTTGGTTATTTCTGTACGTATTCCGCTAGCATATAGTTTTACATTCAACTAGTTTTTTTTTGCTGTGTTGTCCTGTCGTATCCCTAGGTCTTACACCATACTCCCTCCGTCCGGATTACATGTTGCCGAAATGGATAAAAAAGGATGTATCTAGAACTGAAATACGCCTAGACCCATCCATTTTTTTCCGGATGGAGAGAATACATGTCAATATGTCATGCCTTTCTATTCTTCAATACCTATTCCATCTCTCTGTTGTCGCATGTTTTATAATTAAAGCACCCTTCTTCTATACAAGTCATGCAAGGGGAAGACGACTATGTTAGAATCTGAAGGGTTACAAACAAGGCCTTTACAGAAGATCCAAATGCCAGGAGATAATAAACCAATTCCAGTTTTTATAGATACTGCTCCAGCACAGAGAAACCCAACTCCTACTGATAATAAGCAGATTCCAGTGGCCAAAGAACTAGTCCGCTCCAGTCGAGCAAAAATGTGTCAACTCAATTCTAAGAAGCGTGTGCGTATCCTTGCATCATGAAATTTTATAGCATGCTGATCATATTTTCTACATGTTTCTTACCCATCTCTCTTTTAGAAAATAAGCTTAACAGATAGAAGAATTTCTGCAATTGTATCGTTTGTGAGGAAAGATTTTTGCAGGAATTCTCTATGTTGCAATGTAGATGTAAGTACCTGTTGTATATCACTATATTTTTACACAGCATGTATTTTGTTAATCGGCATGAATCCAACCTTTATCTGATCTAAATTTAGTTGTAGCAAAATGTATGATTAAAGGCCACAATGTTGATTTTTGTAAGGAAAACTTCCTGGTAGTTTTGCATCCTGAGGTGCATGAGTGTACTATCTCATATCAGTGGGTTTGAATACTTTGGTTCTGCAGTGGGTTTTTCAGTGTTTTTTTACTGTGTTGTCCTGTCGTATCCCTAGCTCTTACATCATACTCCCTCCGTTCGGATTAAATGTCGCAGAAATGGATAAAACTGGATGTATCTAGAACTGAAATACGCCTAGACCCGTCCATTTATTTCCGGATGGACGGAATACATGTCAATATGTCATGCCTTTCTATTCTTCAGTACCTATTCCATCTCTACTATAGCATGTTTTATAACTGAATCACCATTCTTCTATATAAGGCATGCAAGGGGAAGACGTCTCTGTTAGAATCTGAAGGGTTACAAACCAGGTCTTTGCAAAAGCTCCAAACGCCAGGAGATAATAAACCAACTCCATTTTTCATAGATACCGCTTCAGCACAGAGAAACCCAACTCCCACTGATAATAAGCAGATTCCAATGGCCAAAGAACTAGTCCGCTCTAGTCCAGCAAAAGAATGTCAACTCCATTCTAAGAAGCGTGTGCGTATCCTTGCATCATGAAATTTTATAGCATTCTGATCATATTTTCTACATGTTTCTTACCCATCTCTCTTTTAGAAAATAAGGTTAAACGATAGAAGACTTCCTCCATTGGGATCGTATTCGAGGAAAATATCTTGCGAGAATTCTCTGTGCTCCAATGCTGATGTAAGTACCTGTTGTATATCACTATATTTTTACATCAACATGTATTTTGTTAATTGGCATGAATCTAACCTTTATCTGATATTAAATTAGTTGTAGCAAAATGTTAAAGGCGCCAATGTTGATTTTTGTAAGGAAAACTGCCTGGTAGTTTTGCATACTAAGCTGCATGAATGTACTATCTCATATCACGCACATTACTGAATTGTAGTGCTTCTCTGGTTGCCCATTCATTCATTGTGTCAATGTTGCTTTCGTACTACCTTACCTGGTTGATGATAGCTGTGCCATATTGTGTTAATTTGGTGTAGGCTACTTGCCCAAACGTTCGTTGTGTCAATGTTGCTTTCCTATTATCTGACTTGGACAATGATAGCAATGCTAGTGTGTTAATTTTGTGCAGGCTGCTGAAGATAAGAAGACAAACTCTGAAAACAGCAAGGCAACCCCATTGTTTCTTTCCAGTAAATCTAGGCCAGGTAATATGGCAATAACTCATGATTAATCTGTTTGGTTCCCGTCCTAATTTATGTTATGATGCAGTGGTCGAGACACTCTCCACTATCAATAATACAAGCCTGCCAAAATCGCCATCTGAATCTGTTCAGTATCCTCTATTTCGAATGCAACGGAATAAATGTATGTTTGTGAACCAATTAATGGTTGAAGCAATGATGGAAATGGTGGATGAATCAGAGGTGCAGAGTCGTGCGACACAACAACTGATCAATGTTTTCAGAGACAGTGTAGCAAAGAAGAAAGAACTTGCCCACATGCTTATGGGCGTCATGTGTGCTGAGGTTGCAGATTGTGACGTTGTAGATGGTTAGGTTCTGCTCATTTATTTGCACTCGCATCAATCTTTGATTGCCCAATGAATGTAATTTCCTATAATATATGCTGGATGTGCAACGTTATTCCCTGTATGCCGTACCTTTGCGTGATCGGTTTTGGTCCTGTGCATAATTGCTCGTCGTAATGGGCTCAAATTATCTAATTTGGCCTAAAGACATGTACGAACTTTAGTGGGCCCATTAAGTTAATGGGTCGTTACTAGGCCAAAAGTTCATGGTTGGCCCTCTTACCTCCCGGGTCGTTAACAGGCCGACATCAAAGTGGGCAACAGGTGGCCCCTGTTTATTTCACGGGCCGTTAACAGGCCGTTAGTAAGTTTGGGATACATATGGCCCAACTATACTGTAGGCCTTTAGCAGGCCGAAAGAGACAGCGAGCTTGTACTGGACCATGAAGACCATGGGCCGCTAAGAGGCCGAAAGTCAGGTCGTATTGTAAATGGCCCAACTGTGTTGTGGGCCTTTAGCAGGCCGAAAGAGAAACCGGGCTGGTATTGGACCATGAAAGGCATGGGCCGTTAAAGGGCCAAAGCTAAGGTCCGACTACAAATGCCCCAACTCATTTTAGGTCCGTTAACAGGCCGAAAGTCACTCAGGGCCGGGAATTGGCCCAACACTTAAATGGGTCGCTAAAAGGCCAAAACTCAGGTTCGACTAAAAATGGCCCAACTGATTTATGGGCCGTCAACAGGCTGAAAGTGACACCGGGCCAGAAAATTGGCCCAACACTTAAATGGGCCGCTAAAAGGCCGAAACTCGGGTCCAACAACAAATGGCCCATCAGATTTATGGGCCGTCAACAGGCTGAAAGACAAACTGGGCTGGAAACTAGCCCAACATTTAAATGGGTCGCTAAAAGGCCGAAAGATGTACATCCTGAAAATTGGCTCATCCATTAAATGGGCCGTTAACATGCCAAAATCTCATCGGGCCAATATTGAGCCCAGATATATAGCAGGCTGTTAACGGGCTCGAACTAACGATGGGCTGCAATGGTGTCAAATCTTTAACGGGCCGTTTACGGGCCGAATTGGCTCATCTCGTATGAGCCGTGGGCTTAAATGGACCTGACACAAGTAGGCCTTACATGGGATGGCTTGCTAATTTTTACTGGCCGGCCTTTTCACAGGAATGGGCCTCTGTTGGGCCATGCAACGTGTCGACGTACCATAGGCGTCTTCCGTCCAATGAGTGGATGACATCTGTCCCAACGGTGAGCCGACACGTGTTTCCTCCAGCCAATGATGATTTTACACGTGGAAAATCTCCATTGGTCGAGGCTGTTAACGGGTTATCGGATCCAAAACCCGACCCGATAGCTTAACGGTGTTCCATTATGGTGGATGCCACGTGTCGGTCACCCTTGACAAAAGCACTTCTGTGACGCGCGATTTATCGTCATGGAAGTGGACACTTCCGTGATGATAATTTTGGTAATGTCATGGAACACTTCTACGACAGCACAGGTAGGACTATCTTGATTCTGTCATAAATTTGTCATGGATGTACATGCATGACAAAAAACACGACCTACTGTGACAAACACGTATCATCACGGAACTGTATTTTTTTTGTAGTGTCAGGAACACACGTATTGTCTCCTTCCATCCATACGTCTATCTTGATATCTCTCGGGGCATCTTCTATCATGCACACACCTTGTCACTCGATCTCCCACCCATGTAGTCCTATCACGATCTCCAGGGGATCTCTCTATGACAAACATACACTCTCTCCTCCCCATGTCTGCATTTTCTCCGTACGTCTCTCTCGACCTCTCTCCCTTGTTTGTCAGACCCCTCTTAGCCACGTGCTAGGGGTCTTCCTCTCTCGGTTCCAAACAACCACACACTATCTCCTCACCTTGCCTCCGTTGTCGAAGATGCATGTGTGATATGTTTGCATAAGACACGCATGCTTTTTCTCCACTTTTATCGTGTGTTGTCCATGTCTCTTTCACACACGCACACACACTTTTTTCACTCTCTCTCTCTCTCTCTCCCTCTCTCTCTCTCTCTCTCTCTCTCTCTCTCTCGTCAGGGACTCTATCACGTCCATAAGCAAATGGATGTTTTGAAAAGTCAAACCTCAGAAAAGTTTGACTAGGTATATGTGGAGAAAAACATTTACATCTAGAACGATCATTAGATTCATCACAACATGTACTTACTTCATACTATCATTTATCTTTGGTATTTCCGATATAAGTAATTTCTTTATAAACTTGGTCAAAGTTTCAAAAGTTTGACTTTAGAAAAATGTTGTAACTACATTATCGAACGGAGGGAGTATCTCTTTCTCTCTCTCTCTCTGCTATCTCTCACGGGCCTCCCCTCTCACTCGAACTCTCTATACCGACGGATTATACGCTCACTGTGTTAGCGTATAGCTCTATATATTGTTTAGTTGACCGGTCAACCAATCCACATGTTGTGTTGTCAGCTCGTGTTCTGTATCTTGGTGAGCTGGCCCATGTGGCAGTGGGTGAAAATAAGTAAACTAGAGGCCCATCTGACACGCGGTGAAGGAAACAAAGTTGAAACCACTCGGGGTAGCACCCCGCATGCTAGTAAAATGAGGGCGCATTGAGGACAAACTTCTTGCGCGCGAAGGACGCACTCGCGCACAATTCACCACTGCACGACGGCATGCACAGAAGGACGCACTCGCGCACACCCAGCACACAACACACACCAGCACACGTGTACACTAGCGTCGCCGCCGGTTGAGATGGACTGCGAGGCAGCCAACAAGCGGAGGCCGCTCGAGCTAAAACCGCATCCGGCGAGCCTGGACTTCATCAGCAGCCTCCCCGATGACATGCTGCTCGTCATCATCGGCCTCCTCCCCACCAAATCTGCCGTACGGACCGCCCTGCTCTGCCAGCGGTGGCGCCCCCTCTGGCGCTGCGTCCCCCTCAACCTCACCATCGACAGCTGCCTCTGTGACAGGGATTGCGAACGCATGGCCGCAGTCTCCAAGATCCTTTCATCGTACCCTGGGCTAGCCAGATGCCTTGACATTCGCATGTTCAGTACCAACTGCAAGGTCCAACCCAAGTTCGACGAGTGGTTCTTATCCCCTGCCCTAGATCAGCTCGAGGAGCTCAGCTTTGAAGCTGGACGATGTCGCTCTCTGCCGCCGTCCACGCTCCGCCTCACGCCAACGCTACGCCGCGCCAGCTTCAGCTCCTGCTATCTTCCCCAGATTAATGCCGCGCCCGCCCTTCTTCTCCCTCAACTCAAGCAACTCGACCTCTTCGACGTTGTCATCTCGAAGAAGGCTATGGAGCACCTGTTTTGCCGCTATCCTGCGCTCGAGTACCTTCGTCTTGAGCAGATCCACGGGTTCATTAGCCTCCACATCGCCTCGACGAATCTCCGATGGATTTATGTGTCTTGCTGGCCCCGCAACAAGACATCAATTGGGAAGAGATCACTCCAGCTGTTCCACATTATGGTCATTGAGAATGCGCCTTTCCTTGAGAGATTTCTTGTATCGGATCTTGAAGGTCCAAAAAAAATCAGGGTCATTGACGCGCCGAAATTGACAGCATTGGTGTACTCGTCTGCCAAATTCTCCGAACTCTTTATTGGATCCGTAATCATTGAGGTACAGCACTCATCTTCTTCTCCGTCTTCTTGAGATTCACATTTTTAAATTTCTTCTTGATGTATTTACGACCGTCTTCCAGAAAATGATTCCCACAAGCTTGACCCAGTCCATGCGCACAGTGAAGATCTTAGCACTAAAATCTATCGGCCCCAATCTGGATCAAGTTGTTGGATTCCTTACATGCTTCCCATGCACGGAGAAGCTACTCATCGAGGTGAAACTTCTTTCCTATTAGTAAACGGTAATCACAATGTAGCTCAATTTTTTCGTAATTTTACCAAATTACGATGACAAGTGTAGTGTTCCAAACTACATCTACGCACTGCACCGAAAGAAATGTTTTTAGATTTTTTCTCATGTGATCACCTGCATCATTTTTATGATGTACTACTATAGTAGCCTAGGCTAGTCATAGTGGAAAGTAACTTAGACTACTCCAGTAACTCTATGGTTACCCTAAGGGCAAGTACTACCTCCGTCCTGGTTTACTCTTCCAATTCTGTAGTATCAAAATTTGACCATAGATTTAACTGACAAAATGTTAGTGCATGTCACTAAGAACTATATCGTTGGATTCGTATTTGAACATAATTTCAAATGGTGTAATTTTTAGTGACATGCATTGGCATTTTCTTAGGTAAATCTATGGTCAAAAATTTATACTAAATACGAGGTAGTATTCCCTCCGTCCCAAAATTCTTGTCTTACATTTGTTTAGATACGGATGTATCTAACACTAAAATGTAACTAGATACATCCGTATTTAGACAAATTTAAGACAAGAATTTTGGGACGGAGGGAGTACAAAAGTGGGCTATGTAGGCCAAAACATGTGCCAAATTCACTTGTGATGCATTTGGCATCGATGCACCTCCATTGCTCACCTAGTGCCCCAATCTGG
The DNA here is from genome assembly GCA_963921465.1 of Triticum timopheevii. Lineage (NCBI taxonomy): Eukaryota > Viridiplantae > Streptophyta > Magnoliopsida > Poales > Poaceae > Triticum > Triticum timopheevii. The sequence continues at coordinate 545,682,928 of OY997272.1, forward strand.
AGCACCTACTTTGCTCCGGTGCCAAATTAACTCACGCAATGAAAAAACACTGCGTGGGAGAGAGAGAGGACTAAGGCAATAAAAAACACTTGTTTGGGAGAGTGAGAGGCTGGTGTAGTTGGCTTGATTGATTTGTGCCAAATGAGAGGAAACAGAAACAGAGAGAGAAAGAGAGAGAAAGAGAGTGAAAAAATATCACTAGCCAGCCAACCCTATCGTATGAGCGAATGATATTGGTACCTCTTGATGACACGGCAATCTTATGCAGCTAGCTGCTCTAATATGTTCTCTTCTTTTGCAGATAAAAAAAGACCCGAAAGTGAAAAATATGTTGCACTATAACAATCTCATCAAATGCCTTGATATCCATCTTACAGAAATTGATTTGATCGACTACCGAGGCAGCACATCTGAGATTAAATTGGCCAGGTTCTTTGTTCTGGAGGCAAGTGTGCTCAAGGTAATGAGGTTTGGTGTTCTCTGGCTCAACAATGAATCGCGTGCTGATCAGCGCAAGCATCTAAGCCTAAATGACAAAGTCTCCGCAGAAGCTGAATTTGTTTTTGAAACATTAAGTGGCCAGAGACTCGAACACTTATTTGCCCATTAGTGACTTGTCAGGGCGGTGGATTTTAGTTTGTACGATTACGCTGCATCCACCTAAAGTAACGAAAGTTCTTACATGAACTTCCTAGTAATTCCCTCTTCCTAGGTGTAGCATTACTCCTAACATTTGTAATATTGGTTTGAAACTTGTAATATTGTCGTGTCCTATTCTTGCATTTTCAAAATCCTACGAATCAAACAGGTCCTGAGTTGGTGATGATGTTGTGCCTCCCATCTTTCACCAATAACCGTCGGATCTAGATCTGACGCATACAAACCATGCTTCTCCATTTTTGCAAAAAGATGCCCGCACTTGTTCCCTATTTACAAACAACTCCTTGTCTCTCACAATCAGCCTTATCTCCTCCCCACCACATCTAGAAGGCCGTGGAAAAATCTGGCGTGATGGCCGCTACCGGAGCAGTCCACCCCCAATCTTGGTGTTCCGTGCAATGCACGGGCACCTACGCACGGGAAATTATGTCGAACAGGGCTAGTTGTAAGCAGGCTAGCTCTACAGCCATGATGGTAGTGACTGCAGACGGTGAGGCTGACTATGGTATGCTGAACACGGCGCCTATACTCAGGTGTCATCTCCAGCGCAGGGTCTTGTCACTTCACTGTGAGGAGCAGCATGTAATAACTGACCAATGGGTAGTACAGTGCTAGTACTCCTAGGAGTACTACATTGGTAGTACTACTACTAGTACTAGTAGCACCACCGTCTGGATTTAGGAGTACTACCACGTCCATCTGGATTTTAGTATTTGACTAGCAATATCTAGTAATGCATGTCACAAAAAATGTACTACTCCCTCTGTAAATAAATACATGGTGTTTTATTCCTATCGGTGAGAGAACTTAATGTTTTCTTGCTAACTAGAGTCTTAGTAGGATTACATGCAATGAACTAAACACTGCATGTCATGTTTGGTAGTCTCAAGTCATTGAAAGCATGCACGGCCCACATCTCTCATTGGTTGATATGTAACGAAATAAGAAACAAGGAGGGAGTTAATGCACCGTGCCTAAGTGTTTTGGGATTATTTGGTTTTCGTAATGTGACTTACACAACATTTTTGTTTACATGCATTAACATTTTATTAGTTAAATCAAAGGTCAAAACTTGGCGCAAAATGCAAAGGGGACCAATAAACCAGTAAACATCAAACTTCTCTCGTTTGGCCCCAACTAGAGGTCCGGTGAGATGACTATACTGCACCGTCACGGAGGGGGCGCAGCTTCATTGACTTACGGAAACTGCCTTTGGGTGAATGACACGTGGGCCCAGGGGGTGGCTGGCCCACCTATCATACAGCCAAAGGCAGGTGCAGTAGAGGGCCGAGGAGTAGTACGAAATCCTATGCACCTACGCACGGTAACCAAGGGCAAGAGTTCACTCGAATCGCAAGATCAGTTGACTACTACTATCTCCGTCCTGGTTTATTAGTCTCCTTTGTAATTTGTGCTAAATTTTTGACCAAAGATTTAACTAACAAAATGTTGATGCATGTCAACAAAAATTATATTTTTGGATTCGTATTTGAACATAGTTTTCAGTGATATAATTTTTAGTAACATGCCTAAACATTTTGTTAGTTAAATCTGTGGTCAAAATTTGACACGGGTTACAATGGGGACCAATAAACCAGGATGGAGGTAGTAGAAGCTAAGCTAGACCCATGGAGGCGATGAGCGCGAGCATCAACCGGCTGTGCTAGATGGTCCATGATGCCAGCCTGCGGCCCGGCAACAAGGAATGTCTCCAGGTAGTATTGCTTGAGGCCGGCAGGCCGAGGGGCCTCTTGGACGACAGCTTTGTCTCCTTGTTCGACGAGGTCCTCATCGGTTTCCTCGACAAGTTCACCGTCATCAAGAAGCTCGCGGACGACTTTGACGTAAGCCTTCAGCCGATGCACCCAGGCTCTGCGATGCCCGCCACCCTCAATGGCCACTATGGTGACAACCTCTTCGACGCACTGGTGGCCCTGCGACTGCCCGCCGTCGCGCCGGAGAATGTCCACCTTGAGGTCGCGCTCGCCGCGCAGCGCCTGGCGCAGCAAGACACCATGGACATAATCACCCACGTCTACGCGCATGCAAGAGGAGGACGATAGGACGCTGGCCTTCTTAGACCGCAGGGCAACCTTGGACGGCATTGTTCAGAAGCACGTTGAGCTCGCCGCCAACGCCGCTACTCCTCACACGTCGGTTGGTGACCCGGCGCACTAGGGCGTGAGGATGTCGTTGATGGATCCGTATGTATTTTTATCTTTCCGCCAAATCCATGTAGTAGTATATGATACTACAGTAATTATCTTACCTTTCGCATCAACTTCATAATTTTCGTACGTACTCCATGCATGAACGGCGCCAGAACCAAACTTCTCATTACTCTAGGCAAAATCGTTATTTTCTATCTATCGATCGCGCCATGGAGCAGAACCAAATTTTACAAGTTACGAGTTCAAAAGGAAAAGCCTGCCGTGTTCGCGTTGCACCCCCACGCGGTTGGTCCGGCACGCCGCTCAAGCGGGAATGCGTGCGGTGTTGCATTTTCACTTATAAGTGGGACCTTAGTTGAGAAAACCAACTATCGGCAAACCCCCACCCCACCCACCGCATGATGGCTGAGAAAACAGGAGGGAGAAGAGATGGCTGTAGCACGGACTCCAAGAAAATTGGTGTCGGATGGGACTCATGTGGGTGGCGTGTGCCGTACTGCTAGACGTGAATGCTAGTTATGGCCCATGCCACCCCACTATATCGAGCCTATATCGAGGTATAGTACGTAGAACAAATTTCCAGTCCGTGCTCAGCACTCCTCTATCTCTCTTCTCAGCCAGCCAGCGGACGCGCGGAGCCCATCGTCTGTTTGCTCACATGCGGTCCCACATGTCCGTGAAAACGCAAGCGGACCCACTGAACCTGCACATCTTTCACCTCGACGTGCTGGTGATGAAAAACAAATCCAAGAAAGATCTTCGGTGGCCGCTTTTGGAGTTACTCAAGAGTAGTAAGATTCTATTTACAGTTTAACCCAAGATGCACATCTCGTGGCTTGAACTACCACTATATTTTCTTTCATGAAATGACCTGGATGCTGGATGTCCCACGTGTCGGCAAAAGGAGGAAGAACCTGACCAAATCTTCAGTTGTGCTCTCGGATTAGACTAGTTGTGCTAACTTAAAAAATTTATTGTGTACTCCCTCCATTCCAAAATACTTGACTTCCATTTGTCCAAAAATGGATGTGCCTATATACTAAAACATGTCTAGATACATATATATTTTGACAAATAGAAGGCATGTATTATGCAACGGAGGGAGTAGAATGGATGCAAGTTTTTGTATTGGGAAGAAGAGTACATCCATATATTGATAGAGCGCAATTTAGTAGATGTTCTATCACTTTTAGCTAGCACAAAGGCTATAGATGAGATTAGTGCACTTGTTGATACTCCTACTTGGTATGCGTGTTGCTTCTTAGACGCAGAGAAAAACGGACCGGAGGGAGTACTAGAATAGAGGCTAGACATGAGACTAGATGCGAGGAAGCAACGACTACTTCTTTACACTCGAAGAAGAAAGAAGCACGCAAGATCGAGCTTCCGCAGATCAACAATGAATGCATCGAGAAGGCACTAATCCAACTTAAGGAGTAGTAAAATGTATTCTTGTGGTTCTTGTTTTCTTTGGTCTTGCTTTTCTAGTCAAAATTATCGTTGGAGTTCGTGCAAAACGGAGGTCCGTTTGGGGTCGTGCTTTGCAGTTGGCCTTACAAGTGGGACCGCAGTTAAGGAAACCGACTATCGGCAAACCCCCACCTCGCCCGCCACGCGATGGCTGAGTTAGAGAAACGATGAGGTTGAAGAGATTGCTCTAGCATGGACTCCAAGAAATATGGTGTCAGATGGAAGTCGTGCTGGTGGCGTGTGCCGTACTCCTGGACGTGAATGCTTGTTCTGGCCCATGCCACCCTACTACTCCTACTACTTAGTACTATATAGTACTACTAGTATCGAGGATTCGAGGTGCTGGTTATGTAGTACAGTATGGCTACAGTAAAAACACCCGCACGACGCGCAAAGCATGTGAATCTAGTACAAATAGTGTACTACTATTGTTGATTGGCCTCATCCGATAACCTGTTGCAATGCACGTACAATTATGTATTCAAAAAATATAGTTTTTGCCTCGTTGCACCACTCACTCACAGAAGCAACTCGAAAGCCATTCATAAATTTAGTAAGTTTATCACAGGCATATCATTTTATTACATACAACAGGTCATCAACCCACATCGACAACGAGGATACATTATAAATACTAAAGTTTTCACCACACAACAAATAACAAGCAATGAAATGAACTTCAACTCAACCATTCCTCGGCGTTGGAAACGCTTGCTTTGAACCACAAGTGATTCTCTAGGACGGGCCATCCATTGTCGATCTGGAGACCAACGCAGGACTGATCATCCAGGCTGAAGCGGCCTAATATATCAGTACCAGGGTAGGGAACCACCCAAATGTCCGAGGTATAGACACAGCTGCTTCTCATAAATGGTAGTAACATTGTGTCAACAGTAGTTGGATCACCTTTCACCAACATTGGATTGTTTTGTCCAAGGAAGAGCGAGTTTTCTCCAAGACTATCAATTCTGTACCAGGGAGAAGGAGTTGGCGCTAGCACACTAGTATCCATCCCGAATACCATGCAACGGGTGTTGGAATAGGTCCGGAGAGTGCGACCATGGGAGACTACACCTGCTTCCTTAGCAGTAACATCATCAGTGGGCTGTATACACACGACAAGAGGTGATCCATCGGAATTAGTTGCCAGGCGCCAAATAGTATATGGGCGCTGCTCGTGATCATCACCATCATCATCTCCCCCTTGGTTATAAAAATCTTCAAGTATAGGTGGTGGAATGTTCACAGGACCTTGGAAACACAAGAAGAAGGTTAATTAGTAAGGCTGGCCATAGTGGGGGTAACATAAGTAGTATCATGCACTTGGGACTCGCAAACATGCTTATGTGGCAGGCAATTAAGGAAGAGAGAGAGATGGTTATAGTAACATAGGTAGATACCGTAACATAATAAATGTGATGCTACTATGTGTCATGCATAGCAATAAATGAGACCACCTATGATACTACTCTAAGATACTATCAACTATAGAGGTAGTAACATAAACTAGTAACATATGCATGTTACTAGTCTAAGTTACTCCCCACTATGACCAGCCTTGCTAACCCGCATGCATGTGGATGAAACAATTATAATTACGGTGGAAGACAAACGTACCGAAACAACGAGGATGCCATGCAAAAACAGTGCCACGAGTGGTGGCAGCAAACACAAGGCCCTCGTATTGAATTGCATCACAGTACTCATCCGTGTACAGAAACTGATTTTTGAGCAATATCCATCCAGTCAAACCACTGACGACGGCAACAAGCTTGTCGAAGATAGCAACAACTTCATAGTTGTTGTAATTCCAAGAGCGGTTGGGGACTCGAGAAATTGCTATCTTCCGTAGAAGACAGTCACCATGATTGTATCTGAACGTGCGTACAATACCGGTGTGCTCAACCTCTGGGCAGTCTGCTGAGATTTTTGGAAGTGGAACCCGGTCACGAGTGTACACATTCACAAGTTCCCACTCGCAGTTGCACTACAGGAATCAGCTACTTTGCCATCAGCCACGGCGGACGGCAAAGGCATGGATGGCGGACGGCAAAGGTCTTTGCCGTCCGCCGTGGACGGCAAAAGTGGACGGCAACGTACGGGACGGCAAAGAGATACATTGTCGTCCGCTTCGGGCGGCTGACGGCAAAGGGTCCTTTGCCATCAGCTGCCGACGGCAAAGAATACTGACGGCAATAATTGCGCTGTTACTCCGTTAGGTGGTTAACGGCAAGCCTTTGCCGTCGGCCGCTGACGGCAAACATCGGAAGGCCTTTGCCGTCCGCTGCTGTAGGTAAAGTTTTTTTTTCTATTTGCCGTCAACCACTGTTGGCAAACTGACCAAATAGGTCAGCCTCCCAGGAAGCACAGTTGCCTGCCACGTGGCCTCTTTGCCGTCCGCTGCTGATGGCAAAGAGACCTTTGCCATCGGTGGCTGACGGCAAAGAGCCTGCATATTGGCTCTTTTTTCTGTTTTTTTTAAATCCAACAATTTTCACAGGAAATATATATGACATATATAGATATATTTCACAGAGCTATTTAACAGCACATAAGTTTCATCATACATACATATATAGTTCCATCCACTCATACATAGAAAGTTCCATCAAGATAGCAAAGTTGCACATACATATTACAATGCAAAGTTTCATCAAGATAGCAAGTTCCATCGTAGCAAGCTAGAAGAATACTAGAAGAGAATGAAATAAAAAACAAGCACTCCATCATAGCAAGCTAGCTTCCGAGAAGTGAATGAAATCTACAAAATGGCAAATAAGAAAGTTAGGAAAAGGTGACTAGAAGAAGAAGACTAGAAGAAGAAGCACGCCATCGTTTGTGAGGTAACTTAGGTGAAATGGATCGTTTATGAGCTAACATAGGTAAAATGCATCATTTTAGAGCTAATGTAGGTAAAATGGATCGTTTATGAGCTAACTAAGCTAATTATGCCGTTTTTTACATAAGTAAGGTAAGTACATGTCATTATTGAGCAAACCTAGTTAACTAAGCATATTATAACTAACTTAGGTCATTTTGGAGGAAACAAAGATAAGTATAGATCGTTTTAGAGCTAACTTAGGTAAAATGGCTGGTTTTGAAGGTCAGTAAGCTTATTAAGTCATTTTGCAGGAAAAGAAGCTAACTCTAGGTCATTAAGGTAAGCATATTGGATGAAATAAAGCTAAGTCTAGGTCTTTATGCATTTGTTAAGCAAAAAACTAGAGAAACTTACCTTGATCATGGAGGTGTGGGAGCGGGCTGGCTCGGGCCAGTAGCTGGAGAAGGATCGTGTGATGCTTGTATGGAGTAACGCTGCACCAAAGATCATTTCCAATGTTTCGTTAGCATGATGACACTCAAATGTTAAGACTAGCAAGTAACGTCCATTCAAATTAAATTCACCGTGGTCTCAGGAGCAATCTCTGGATCAATGGCTATGGAGCCACGGGACCTCCCGCCACTAGATATCATCACCTGCTCTGGATTGCAGGGGATCTGGCTCGGGTTAAACTCCTCCCCTTTCCTCGCCTTCCCCTTGACTTGCTTGTAAGAGGCAGTGTGGGCCATGGCATACAGGTCGTACCCCTCTGGCACCTTATCCGTCTTATTGTAGCATGCCTGAAAGAGAGAAACAAAGTAAATTAGTAATTAAAGGACTCAAGCTAGCATGATGAATGAATTGCATTAATAATGAAGCAAACCACATTACCCAATTCCGGCCGAACTGATATAAGCTGGAGCTACCTTGATGGTGTGGCACACCTTCAATTTGGGCAGGTTTGTCCTTGGCCTCAGTCGGCTCCCCTTCCATCCTTCAACACCTGTCATGACAAAGAGTAAACGAAATTAATACAACATAAAAAAAATACCGACATGAATAATAATATGTATATCACTTAAGTCTATCATCATCAAGTACAACATAAAAAAATTGAATACCTGACACTACTAATAATCTCGATCAGTATCATCCATAAATGCATAATCATCATCATCACTATAATCAATGACGGGCTCATAGGGTTCAGTGGCATCAACATGTGGAAGGCCACCTTTACGTAATCGGTCAAGCATTGAGAGGTCGTCCGCAGCAGTAACCTCTTCTTGTTCCGGCTCTTCTTGTTCCTCCTCTGGGGTGATGTGGGATTCACTATCGCTGTCTACTTCAATGTTTTGGGGGGAAGTATACCGGTTCTTGAAACGCTTTTTGGAAAGACGTGTCTCTTGGAAGAATTCTCTTTCATATGTGTCTGGGTTAATGTGAGGTTCATAATCCTCTTCCTTTGGGGGAGATAGTCTAGCACGTGGCGGGACTTCATAAACGACATCCCAACCTTTCAGATTCGGATTAGTACTTTGGCAGGCCCAGGGTAGATAGAATACTTGGGTCGCCTGTTGAGCCATAATATAGACATCATGAACATCTAAATGGGTGCTTTGGTTGGTTTCAACTAGCCCTATATGTTCATGAGTCCTTCTAGTCTCCTTCGGCTGAAACCAATAACATTTGAAGACTATGACATTCGGTGGGTTTTCACCATAGAATAGAAGTTCATAAATTGCTTCAACTCTCCCATAATACTCGGTACCTCCTTCGCCGATAGCAGATACACAACAATTTGTAGACTTTCGGTCGGTCATAGATAGCTCTTTGCCATAGGTACGAAAACGATACCCGTTGATGTCGTATTTGTCAAATGAACGGACCTTATAGTCAAAACCATTAGCGACTTGTCTCAATTCGGCGTCCATAGACTCTGAATTAGCCTACAAGTTTAATATGAAAGGATTGTTGCATTACGCACAAATTAGCGAATGAAATGAAATTTTCTAATAGAATTTACCGTTTGTTTGAACCAAGAGATGAAACTGGGATAGCCGCCTCCTTGCTTTGCGAGAAGCTCATACTCTTCGACGGAATCCTTTTGGATCACCGCTCCATACGAGAATAGGGCGACCTATCGACTATATGAAATATCCAGGAATAAGAGCAGTTCAAAGGAAATAGAAGTTGCGAAACAATGTACCGAGAACTTACTCAATGTACGGCCGCACTTCTATCAGGTTGTTGAAGATATACAACGAAATGGTCCGCCATTCTTTGTTATCCAAAGATACTGGATTTGAAACACTGGCTGGTGCAAGATTGCCTTTGAATAGGCTGAGGTTGGATCCACCCTTTTTAGGCTCTTCAGCATTGTACCGAGGCTTCGGATTATGCAAATGATGATTTTTGGTTTCGTAGTGTGCTGTCACGAAGTTTGCCGCCTCCTCAGTGATGAATGCCTCAGCCATAGACGCTTCAATTCTACGTTTATTTTTACATTTTTCTCGAAGCGTCTTCTGCATCCTCTCAGTTGGGTAGCACCAACGATTTTGCACGCCCCCCCCCCCAATCTTGCCTCGGTCGGGAGATGCAAAATCAAATGTTGCATTGGATTAAAGAAGCCCGGTGGAAAGATCTTCTCTAACTTGCAGATCAACTCTGGCGCCAACTCTTCCATTTCTTCTAGCACGCCAGGTGATAGTTCTTTCGCACAAAGAACACGGAAGAAATAGCTGAGTTCTACCAGTACTAGCCATTCATCCTCAGGGATGAAGCCACGCAACATCACCGGCATTACCCGCTCAATCCATATGTGCCAACCATGACTCTTGAGACCAAATATCTTTAATTTATCAAGACTCGCTCCCCTCTTTAGATTCGCTGCATACCCATCGGGGAACATCAACTGCATTTTCACCCACAAGATAATTTCCCTCATAGCTGGCCTTCCAAGATTGAACCATGCCTTTGGCTTCGTCCAGTTCTGCTTTCCTTTTGGTTCTTTCATCTTTTGTAACGGCCTATCACATAGCGCCTCCAGATCGACTCTAGCCTTAGTATTATCCTTGACTTCCCATCTATGCCGAACAATGTACCAAAAAGTGCCTCGACGATATTCTTCTCAGTGTGCATCACGTCGATGTTGTGTGGGCAAAGGAGGTCTTCGAAGTAAGGCAGATCCCATAAGCATGTTTTGTGAGTCCATGCGTGCTCAGAATTATACCCCTTGAAGTACCCTGGACGCTCTGGATTTGGCTCGAGAGCGTTTAACTAATCCAGGGTCTGTTGGCCTGTCAACGCAGGTGGTGCAGAGTTTTTTACAACTCTACCTCTGATGAAGTTCTTCTTGTCTTTCCTGAACTTATGGCGAGGATCTAGGAACTGTCTATGCATGTCGAAGCAAGAAAACTTGCGACCGGCCTGAAGCCAACGAAACTCAAGAGCTCCCTTGAATGTGGGGAACGGGAACCTTCCATGCACACACCAGCCAACGAATAGCGCATACGCTGGCAAGTCATTCGTCGAGTACATGTACCAGACACGCATTATGAAGTTTTGTTTGCTATAGGCGTCGTATGTCTTGAACCCATTATCCCAGGCTTCTTGCAATTCGTCCTTAAGCGGCTGCATGTACACATTCATATTTTCCCCCGGATAGTTGGGCCCTGGAATTATCAATGTCGGGAAAATGTTCTTTCTTTGCATAATCTGTTCGGGGGGGAGATTGAGTGGAAAGACAAATACGGGCCAACAACTGTATTGGGCTGCCATCATACCAAACACATTGAACCCATCGGTGTTGATGCCGACTCGAGGATGCCTCGGATCTGCCGCTTTGTCAGCATGTAATTCATCAAACTTTTTCCACGCAACACCATCCGATGTGTGTACCATCATCAGATTACCATCTGCATCTAGTTCGGTTCTTTTGCCTGTTTTGTGCCATGTCATCTGTCTGGGCATCTCTTCGACCATGAAAAGACGCTGAAGTCTTGGTACGATTGGCATATACCGAAGAACATTAACAGGGATTTTGGTCTGTGTCTTCTCACCCATACCGTTGTCTACCACAATATACCTGGAACACTTGCAAATGGGACAATAGTTCAAGTCCGCATAGTCAAGCCTAAATAAGGCACATCCTTTCTCACAGGCATGTATCTTCTCATAGGGCATCTTCAGTGCACGGAGGATTTTGTCCGACTGGTACAGGTTTGCAGGCATTACATGGCCTTTGGGTAGAAAGCGTCCAAATACTGTCATAATTAAGTCATAGCATTCTCTGCCCAAGTTGAACTGAGCCTTCAAAGCCATTACTTGTGAGATGGCATCCAAATGACAAAGCTCAGTGTGCTCGTGGAGCGGACGTTTTGAAGACTCCAACATTTCATTGAAGGCCTTTGCAGATTCCTCCATCTCCTCGTCTGAATCCCGAGCATCATCATAGTCTTGCACCATGTTTTCCATCCCGGTACCATGCTCGTCGGTGCAACGATGATCCACCTCAGCTCGGTCACGTTGGGTAGACTCACCATGAAATGTCCACACCGTGTAATCGGGCGTAAAACCATTCTTCTGCAGGTGTTTACCCATTTCAGCCTCTGTCCTCTTTTCCCAATTGCCGCATCGGAAACAGGGGCACCAAGTTTTCCTCTGGCCATTTGCAAATGCGGCTTGCACAAACCCCTTGGTTTTTGTGAACCATTCAGTGCTCCATTTGTTCTGACCAGTGTGACCGGTATACATCCACGCACGATCACTCATCTCGACTTTCAGAGCTACTGGACACACAACAATTATATATATAATTCACCATGTATATATTCATCAGTTGATCTACTTTGTCAATTTTATTATGTCCATGCAACCTACACTCTAATAGGTAATGATAGGTCCTAATCCCACCCGAGTAGTGTAGATTGGGTTCATTTTCCCAAGCTATGCTCCAGATCCGACGCAAAATTTCGGCAGCACCTCCCCGCTATTCTCCTGATACACATCTCTGCAATAAACAGAGAGGATGTGTACCCGGAGAACAACAAGGGAGGCACTGACGAAATTTATGCGTGGGATCTGGAGCAAAGCATATGGAAAACGAACCCAATCTACACATACTCGGGTTGTCCATGGATAGCGTTGGACAATTCGAAAGAATCAAGGTTATAAATATGCAAATGCATGCATATTTATAACTATGACGCTTTCGAACGGGCGACACATATTGGTTACGCATACTGATGATTCAAGACACATATATAGCTAGCTACCAAATTTCATGTCATTTGTGCAAATAATTAATGGGGGAGAAGGACATGTCATTTGTGCTCACCCACGAACGAAGGGGCAGAGCTCGTCAAACGCACGGCGAGGTTGTCGAACACCAAACCTCGCAGCGATGAAACAACTGCACATTTAAATCTACCCGATCAACACAATTATATATGATGTTTTTCATAACAAAATCGAAAAATATATGACCTAACTAATAATTCACAAATATATAACCCCGTCGGCCTCTGGAAGGCCAAAGAGCACCTTTTCGGGAGGTTTAGGGGGTCGGGGTGTCATGTCGGTGTCGTGGTTCTGTTTCGGCGTCAGGGTGTCGTGTCGGGGTCGGGGTGTCGGGGTGTGGGGTCGTGGTCTGTGTGTCGGGGTGTGGTGTCGGGGTCGGGGTGTCGGGGTCAGGGTGTCGGGGTCAGGTGTCGGGGTGTGGTGTCGGGGTCGGGGTGTCGGGGTCAGTGGTCGGGGTGTTTCCTTCTATCCTCCTTCTTTTTTCCTTCTCTTCTTCTTCTTTTTTCTTCTTCTTTCCTTTCTTCTTCTTCTTCTATCCTTCTTCTTTCCTTTCTTCTTCTTCTTCTTTCCTTTCTTCTTCTTTCCTTTCTTCTTCTTTCCTTTCTTCATATTTTTTCTACTTCTTTTACTTCTTTTCTTTTCTTTTATTCTTCTTCTTCTACTTCTTCTACTTCTTTTCTTCTTCTTCTTTTTCATCTTTTTTATACTTCTTTTCTTTTCTTCTTTTTCATCTATTTTCCACTTCTTCTTCTTTTCTTCTACATATTCTTTTTTCTAACACTAACACTAAATTTTCTTCTTTTCTAACACTAAATCTAACACTAACACTAACACTAACAATTAAACAAGAATTAAACAGCAAAAAAAGAAAAACAGAAAAAAAAACTCACCGGAGCAGGGGGCGACGCTGGCACCGGGGTGGTGGGTGGGTGGGGGGGCGGCGGGGCTCCGGGGCAGTTGGATGGCCGGGCGGCGGGGGCGGGGGTGGCGCCGGGCGGGAGGGGCGGGGGCGGGGGCGGGAGGGGCGGGGGCAGCGTCGGGCAGCGGGACGGTGGGGGTGGTGGCGGGTGGGGGAGGGGGTGGGGGCGGCGGGAGGCAGTGGAGGGGGCAGCGAGGGCGGGGGCGGCGCCAGGCGGCGGGGGCGGGGGCGGCGTGGTGGGGCGGCGGGGGCGGGGGCGGAGGAGGTCGAGGGAGAAGAGATGAGTAACAGGCGGGGGAGGGGGCTCTGCCCTCCTTTGCCGTCCGCTTTTGTTCATATTTGCCGTCTGCTGCGGACGGCAAACCGGGGGACGTTAAGTATTTTTTAACCAGCTCCTCAGTGGGGCCCCCCTCCCTCTTTGCCGTCTGCTAGCGGACGGCAAAGATTCTTTGCCGTCAGCTAGCGAACGGCAAAGAACAGGCTGATGGCAAAGGCTTTCTTTGCCATCAGCCAGTTCTTTGCCGTCTGCTTTCGAGTAGCTGATGGCAAAGAGCTTCTTTGCCGTCTGCTAGTTGACGGCAAAGAGCTAGCAGATGGCAAAGTAGCTGATTCCAGTAGTGTTGGACCCAATGTAAACAACCCAATCTTCATTTGCGCCTGCCCAAGCCTTGCCCTCAAGCGATGGCATCTTACCATCATACGTACCATTATCAAGCGGCATCAACTTGCATAGTGCGCCAGTCATCAGGGTCACGGCGAAGAAGATAGGGGAGATCAAACCGCTCCTTGACTCTTGGGTTCCTTGTAATGATGTTATTAGTTGAGTCGAGAATGGGCTTGAACGAACCTGCCATGCTAGCCGAGGTGATGACATCACACCGATCAATGAGTTCCACCACCACGTCATCTTTCAGATCGGGGCAAGAATAACGAGGTCGTTTCCGTCCTGTTCCCTCCATGGAGAAGATGATCGAACAATGGCAGAAGAAAGGGTGAAGGGCTGAAGGAAAATGGAGGAGGGAGAGGAAGAGCGTGCGACAGCAGTTCCAAATCGAGAGGGAAAGGCGAAGAGTCGGTGGACGGTTGCCAGTTTGCCACGGTTCACGAAGGGGCGCCCCGGCCTACACGTCGGTTCGGAAATACTCCTACTACTCGCCGTCGTCTCACTGATATGTCGAACGGGACCACATGTCAACGAAACATGGTGTGTAATTTCTCGTGCAAAATGCGATCTGGCCGCGTTGGCCCGAGGTGCCGCATTAGTTATCGGTCTTTATTTTTTTAATGGCGTGCCGTTCAGTTTTGAAGCACGACTAACTGGTACTGTACGCAGAGAAAATATAAACTACTCTACCACTACTCCACCTCCAGTACTAGTAGTATAAAGAAGATATATGGGCTGGAGCTTCAGCACTTTCTTGCCAAGGGCTGCCCACTTGCTTCTCACACTACCACCCTCTCTCCAGATCTAAAAAATATGGCCCCTCTCTCCCTCCTCACCGGTGGTCACAGATCCGCCGGGGAAGAAAAGGACGTGCAGCATTGACGCACTCGTCGTCGGTGAGCGAGGTCACGCACTGACGACAAGGCCGTCCTCTCAGACCTAGCGCCCGCGCAGGATCGCTGTCGTAGTGTGTGCGGAGGACGACGACCACGAGCGAAGCCACTTCCCACCGACCCTCAGGTATGCTACCTCTTTTCGAACCATACCCTTGTTCTACTGCCCCATCTTGCATGTCGTTGCATGTGGATCTTTTTCCACTCCACCATCTTCCCAATTTGCTATCCTCTACTCTGCTGGCCACGCAGACGAAAACCATAATTTCACTACAAGAAATATGTCAACTTGTGACCACCACTATTGGTCACTGAAAGGTCATTGTTTTCAATTTGTGACCTTTTTGTGACCAAAAACATAAGGTCAAAAGCTGAGGGTCGTTAACTGACTATAGCGACCTTCTTTGTGAGAAGGTCGTAGACGTTTACGACCAAAACAGAAGGTCGTTGAACCCATGACCATTTGTTTTGGTCACTAGCTGTATGCCCAGGCCACGTCGGATCCGACATGGCAAAATTACGACCAATTCAAAAGGTCACTGACAAGATTCAGCCCGGTCCGATTAGGGGTTTTAGATGGGCCGAGCCCAACAAATCAGCCTTTTATATTTTTTTTTCCTATTAATTTTGGTCAGCTACATGGGCCAGGCCCAACATTATAGCCTTTTTATTTTTGGGCTGTAGTCTTTGTTTTTATTCTTTTATGCACCTTTGTTTTTGGGCTGTAGCCTTTGTTTTTCTTTGTTTTGTCAAGGTCATGTTCTTCATATTTCAATATACCAATACAAAAAATTGACGCAATACTTCAAATAACAGCAAGAAGCAATCTGCTATATCAGATAACATACATACAAATGTGATCAGCATCAAGTTTACAATTAGTTAACAGCTCTACAAGTGTACAGTCTACCACATACAAATTAGATAACAGCTCTATCACATGAGCCCTACAAGTTCTGCTACATCACACATACAAATAGGATCAGCCTAAAGGGTTTCATTACTCCCAGAACTAGCTCCAACTAGCTTCTTCCAACTTCTTTGTCTTGATGCTCGTGAAGAAACATGAAAGACCAGCATCTGCACGTTATAGAACAAAATGATTAGGAACAAAATATAAGTAAATCTAACAGCATATTTAACAGTAAATAACAGAATAATGCAATAAATTGGTACACTGCAAGGTACAGAGCACAGGCCAGGCCAACAATAAATTGGTACTAAATCCAGAAATAACCATCTGAAATGAACTTACTGAGACATTTTAGAATCAACTTGACAGTTAACAGTAATGTTTGCATTGGACACATCCAGAACTAGAACTGAAATCATTTACTCTATCAAGCATATCTACAATGATGCAGCACACAAAAAAACAGAGGTGCACAACAGAGCAGCATCATATATCACACAACATGGACACTCTTTGAACAAACATAGTGTTCTAGTCTAAAACCAGTCAATTTCGGAAGCATGTCGAATAACTAAACATACATACATGTGAATAATTAAACATACATACATGTGTATATAGAAGCAGCAGAAGCAAATAATAACTAGAACATGATAAGCTTAGACTCAAGTGATCGTGAGACACCAATATGAGCTTAGAATTCACAAGTACACATTAATTGTAATCACTTAGTAGTTATCCGCCTAAGCAAACACAGAAGTACAATGCTTCACATACATGTATGCAGCAAGAAAAACAGGCAATGTGATGACAGTATGAGCGCACAATAATTCTGGGAGTAAAAAGAACATAAATAAAACAACACAATACTTGAGATACATGTATGCAACAAGAAAAACAGGCAATGTGATGACAGTATGAACGCACAATAATTTTGGGAGTAAAAAGAACATAAATAATACAACAATCTCTGGAACACCTATGGTTGCTTGCTATTCATGAGTGTCAACCATCTGCATGTGTGTACATCAAAAAGAAAACAACAGGATTCAATTCATCTTGCCCATATACAGCAACCAATAGACATCAAACATCATTAGATTACCACAAACTGAAATATGAAATCACGATGATAGGTCCACATGCTTCTATTGTCAGCATGATAAATTGATATGCATCGAACTTGCATGATATTTGATGAACTTTGTGCACTACTGTATTGATATGCATCAGTTCCAAATTGGTGTGCACGACTGTTGTCAGCATGATAAATTGATATGCACTGTTGTTGTCGCTGCTTTTAAACAAATCACTACTGCTACTCCTGAGAGCAATTCCTACTCCAGCACAGAAAGTTTACTCCTAGGAGTATACTGGAAAAGTTTACTCCAGCAGACAAAGAGAAGAGAAGAGAGAAGAGAAAGAAAAACTTAACAGCAGTAACCAAGTCCTATACTACTGTTGTCCTACACTAAACTACTGCAACCAGTACTGATGCAAGCTTAACAGCAGCAGCAAGTGCTATACTACTGCTGTCCAGAGTACACTTAAATGAAATAATTCATTTATTTTTAAAAGTACTGATGCAAGCAATAGACTACACAAAACCTTCATTAAAGGAGTACTCCAATTCATCTTTAAAACAGTTTATGCAAGCATTAAAGGAATAGTTTCAGTTATTTTTAATTAACTGGGAAATTTTAGCTAATTTTATTAAAGGAAAAGGTTTAGTTAATTTTAATTAAAAGAAGAGAAGAGAAGAGAATAGCAGAGCAAGCAATGCTACTGCTCCAAGCTAATCTGACTGCAAATCAGAAATTACTGCAAGCAGCTCCATGAAAAGAAGTACTCCAAGCAGGCTACTCCAAGCAGTACAAATTTAATTAATGGAAAAGATTCACCTAGCAAGGTTTATTTGACATGGAGTAGTTTAATTGTTGCTCCAAAACAAGCAAACATGCTACTGATGCATGACAATATGTGTCAAAGAGTTTCTGCAAGAAGTTACTCCTAATGCTACTGATGCAAAACTACTCCTAATGGACTGCTACAGCTATACTGCAAGAAGTTACAGCTATACTCCATGTACTGCTGTCCAGAAGTATTCCAATTCATCTTTAAAAAAATGTTCAAGCACTGACTGAAAAAGGAATGCAAAAAGAGATGCAGTACCCAGCTGTACTCAAGTGGAGAGCATCCGCCCAAAAGAAAACAAAGATAATGGCTGAAAAAATTACTCCAGTTTACACTCCTCTTTTAGCAGTACAGATTATAGCTAATGCAACATCATGGGAGCTGATGTCCAGGAGTATTTGCAAATGATATAGCATCATGGAGTAGGATAACATGTTTTAGCAGTACAGGTTATAGAGTAAGCAAGCAAGCAATCATGGGAGATAATGCTGCCAGTTAATATCAGCATATGACAAGACAAAAAGCATGGCATCAACACAAGCATCAACAGCATACTAACACCTAAACTGATACTAAATTGATGGAGTCCCATCCAAGGTGGTGAAGCGGCCATCATAGAGGCCATTCTCATCAACGTGACCAGTGATGATCTGGACAGAGGCATGGTCCTTGGCCGTGATGATCCTGTTGGTGGCCGAGCTACAAAAAGCAGAAGAAAATGATTAGCACACATCCACCAGTGCAAAACACACACCACCAGACTAAAGAGGGTGTGCATGCCACTTCCTGGGGACGTAGAGGTCCACCATGTCACCCACCTCGTTCTGCATGGTGGAGGCTGGTGGGGGAGTGGCACAGCAACAGCGACTGCAAATGGCAGAAACAGTTGTTGAGGCACAAACTAAGCACAAGAGGAAAGGTCATGGTTAGCCAGCCACAACCTTGTGTCCAAGAATCTAGTGACATCATTCAACAGAAATATTCTTATCAACCCTAACAAATGGCAGGAATCCATTGCTACTTAATTACGAAAATAGTAACAGGATCTGGGTCGCAAACTCGCGATTAACCACGAATCCAGGAGCATAGTTGCTCCATCTTGCGGTTACAGGGACGAAAGTATGCAAAGCATCGCATACTAGGCTAGTCATAGATCCTGACCAAGCACTTCTTTCTCGTTCTTAATTTTGTCTCTGCTTTTGGGTGTTGATTTTATCTGAAAGAAAGAACCAGAGTGGAAGAACACAAGTAATTTTGGGAGCATGGGTCCGTGCGTACCAGGCGGCGAGGGTGGTGGCGGAGGAGGCGGCCCAGGCGGGCGAGGGCCCGTGCTCGATGTGGTAGGCAGCGCGGTTGGCGGAGATCTCGTCGAGCCGCTTCCTGATCTGGCGGACGCACGCCGAGAGGTCATGGCGGAGCGCGGCCGCCAGCGGCGCCAGCTCCAGCGCCACCTGGAGCAGCGCGCCCCCGTGCCGGGGAGCGGCAGGGCTGGGGCGCGGCGCCTCCGGCGCGGTGGAGGAAGTCGTCGAGCGCGATGGAGGCGGCGTAGGGGAAGGGAAGGAGGAGGCGGACGGTGCAGGGGAGGGGATGGAGGATCCGATGCTGCACCTCCAGCCCACGGATCCAGAGCTCGGTCGCCATGGTTGCGCCGCGGGCTAGGGTTTCCGGCGCTTGGGAAAGAAGGAGAAGGCGCGCGCGGTCTCCAGCGCGCCGGCGGTGGTGGTGGTAGAGGCTTGGGGGCATCGGCGGTGGTGGGGTAGAGGAGAGGGTGGGGGTCTCCGGCGGTCTCGGAGGAGGTGAGGGCGCACGCGGGCGGCTGTGGGGCGTGCGGCGCAGGGGAGGGGAGAGAGGAAGGAGAAGAGAGGGAGGGGAGAAAGAAAGGAGGCGGGGGGTGGATGTAAAAAGTCCACGAGCATCCTGAGAGCTAGAGTTTCGGCTTATGTGGGCTTGGGGTGACGACTACCGTTGGATCCGCGATCATCCGACGGTGTTCCATGCATGATCTGCGTGAAGCGCCAACGGACCAATCAAAATGCAGTACACACGGACGATGTTATGACCTTCTAAATAGGTCGTAGTTGACTAAAAAATTGGTCGTAGTTGACTAAAAATTCAATTTTAATTTTTCAAGCGCTCAAAATGAGTTTTTTGTGAAGGGTCTACAATATATTTATTGCAAAATTGGACCAAATCAATTTTTTCAAATACCAGGCCATATTTAGTGCATAAATGACCAAATGGTTGGGTGTCAAAAGCTTTGGTCCATCTCTAGTGAAAAAGACAAATTTTCGCCGATCCAGTAGGAAGCGGGTCAAATTTGAACTGCAGCTGCCTCATAGTTTGCTATTTATTTTTTCCAAAAATCATTTCTAGGTAAATAAGTACCTATTTAATCAGAGAAACATCAAAAGTTTTCCAAGATTCAACCACTAGCTAGGAACGGTCAAGCCTGCCGTTTTGACCGCATTTTGAAACGGGAATAAAAATTCAAAAAAAATCAAAAAATTGGAAAACCTACGCATTGTGTCATTATATGTGACTAAGTTTCTAGGAAAAATAATAAACTTGTAATATGGTAATTATTTTAAAAAAGTGTTCTCAGAAATGAGCTATCAAGTGCGAAGATTCATGGCTTTCAAGCCAAATGATCAATCTTATGGCAACATTCATGGCATGGTTTGTTCAAACGATCTCATAGTGTGCACAAGGGGGCATCTTGGAATTCCAAACAATGTTGCCAAAGGGAGTTTTCCTTTTCTTTGCACGAAAAAATCATTTTCCATTTTTCGAGTGCTCGAAATGAGGTTTTTTTGTGAAGGACCTACAATATATTTATTACAAAATTGGACCAAATAAATTTTCTAAAATACCAGGCTATATTTAATGCATAATTGACCAAATGGTTGGGTGTCAAAAGCTTTGGTCCATCTCTGGTGAAAAAGACAAAATTTTGCCGATCCAGCAGGAAGCGGGTCAAATTTGAACTGCAGCTGCCTCATAGTTTGCTCTTTATTTTTTCCAAAATCATTTCTAGGTACATAAGTATCTATTTAATAATAGAAACATCAAAAAAAATTCAAGATTCAACCACTAGCTAGGAACGGTCAAGCCCGCCGTTTTGACCGCATTTTGAAACGGGCATAAAAAATTCAAAAAAATCAAAAAATTGGAAAACCTTCGCATTTGTTTCATTATATGTGACCAAGTTTCCAGGAAAAATAATAAACTTGTAATATGGAAATTATTTCTAAAAAGTGTTCTCAGAAATGAGCTATCATGCGTGAATATTCATGGCTTTCAAGCCAAATGATCAAACTTATGGCCACATTCATGGCATAGTTTGTTCAAATGATCTCATATTGTGCACAAGGGGGCTTCTTGGAATTCCAAACAATGTTGCCTAAGGAAGTTTTCATTTTCTTTGCACGGAAAATTCATTTTTCATTTTCTGAGTGCCCAAAAGGAGATTTTTTTGTGAAGGACATACCAAATAATTGTTACAAAATTGGACCAAATCAATTTTATAAAATACTAGGCCATATATAATGCACAATTGACCAAATGGTTGGGTGTAAAAAGTTTTGATCCACCTCTGGTGAAAAAGACAAATTGCCGTCGATTCAGTTGGAAACAGGTCAAATTTGAACTGTAGCTGCCTCATAGTTTGCTCTTTATTTTTTCCAAAAATCATTTATAGGTACATAAGTATCTATTTATTCATAGAAACACCAAAAAATTCCAAGATTCAACCACTAGCTAGGAACGGTCAAACCCGCCGTTTTGACCGCATTTTGAAACGGGCATAAAAAATTCAAAAAAAATCAAAACATTGCAAAACCTTCACATTGTGTCATTATATGTGACCAAGTTTCCAGGAAAAATAATAAACTTGTAATATGGTAATTATTTTAAAAAAGTGTTCTCAGAAATGAGCTATCATGCGTGAAGATTCATGGCTTTCAAGCCAAATGATCAATCTTATGGCCACATTCATGGCATAGTTTGTTCAAATAATCTCATATTGTGCACAAGGGTGCATATTGGAATGGCAAACAATGTTGCCTAAGGAAGTTTTCATTTTCTTTGGACGAAAAAACCATTTTCCATTTTCCGAGTGCCCAAAAGGAGGTTTTTTTTGTGAAGGACCTCCCAAATAATTGTTGCAAAATTGAACCAAATCAATTTTATAAAATACTAGTACATATTTAATGCACAATTGACAAAATGGTTGGGTGCAAAAAGTTTTGATCCACCTCTCGTGAAAAAGACAAATTTCCGTCGATTCAGTTGGAAGCAGGTCAAATTTGAACTGCAGATGCCTCATAGTTTGCTATTTATTTTTTACAAAAATCATTTCTAGTTACATAAGTACCTATTTAATCATAAATACATGGTTTGGTGGCGATACGTCGAGGTTTGGGCGGTGGCCGAGGGCCCCAACTCTAGAGCGCGTAAACTCACATGCCTGCCGCGTGGTCACTGTGTGACCGTGGCGTTGCTATGTGTTCTGGGCGGCCTAGGCATGTCTAGTGGGTTGGGCACTCCCCAGGTAGGTGCTAGGAAGAAAATTACAACATAATATTCTCACGAGGAGACCGATCGATGCTCAAACATGAATTAGCAGCCAAGTGTTTGATTAGCGGTACGGGAAATGTACATGGCTAATGGGCGTGAGTTTTGGCTGAGGATGATCAGTTACTAAGAAGACCGTCTTCACAAATTTTCAGCTCAAAAGGAGGAGCCTAGGTGGTACTTGCTTTGCAAACTACCACACTGGACATAAATACGAATGTTGAAGCTCGGCTCAAAATAATGAATGGATTGAGCTGGCATTTGGTGGAGGATGGTTATTTGGGCATAGGAAAGCACTGTAGAAAATGGATACTATTTGGACATGCCAAAGTGGTACTTCCTTCACAAACTGTTCTTCTGAACAGAATAGGAAAATGAATATTTTTGAATTATTTTTGAACTAGGCAAGGAAGGTTTTTACATATTTGACGAAGATATGACCCAAAGAATTTATGAGATTTGGGAATTTTGGGAATGACAGAAATATAGGTTGCTTCACAACCTAGGGCAAAAACTGCCACATGGACATGACACATAGGCCAAACTGATGAGGTGGCGCCTAGTCATCACAACCCACCACAATCTATAAGGTTATGACCATATATATTGGTCATTAACAACTAGAAATAAGGCAGCGGACTAGCACTGTTTGCTTTGTGACCTTTTCGTGTAAGGAAACTACGACCTTTCTGACCAAAATGGTCGCAATGGTTTAGGGTTTGGAGCCCCTCGAATAGCTTTTGACCAATTGGTCTGAAATGGTCATAGATCTATGACCAATTCTTCCAGGGTCACTGACAGAAGGTCACTAGTTGACACATTTCTTGTAGTGTTTGCACTATTAAAGGAAACCCTACTTCATGCAGACTAATGCATGTCTGGGTTGAATAAGGAAAGGAAGGGAGACTGTATTGTCCAAGAGAGTAGGCATCGAACCCGCATCTAGGTTGAAAAGGGGAAAATCAGTAGCTAAGGAACGAGTCTCGTGTATCTTGGTTGAAGAAGGGTAGAAAGGCATGACAACGCAATAGAGAATGACCAGGTCGATCAGTTTGTTGTCCTCACATAGGAAAAAGGTGGCTAAAGAGAACAAAAATGGGACGCAATCCACATATGCTGCCTGGATATTTGTTGCTCTGGGCAACCATACCTCCCTCACCACTCTGCGTCCGTGGAGGTACATCGTACTGGTGCGCCCACTGTCTGAATGGGCCTCCCATGCTCTTATTGCCACTTTTTTGGCTGTTAGTATAACGCCAGCAGTCAAGTCAAGCAATGCTACTGCTAAAGTGATGCCACATTTAACTAATGCCGCTCTCAGTCTAATGCCACAGATAAATTTAAGCAGTGCAATTTAATGTCACTGGATCATTTCAGGGTTAGCTGTTGATTGTGGATGTATTAAAGATTTTTCAGCTAAGGCATTCTAATGTTGTTGCACAGCCAGTATACCAACGATGAAACTTGTTACTACCTTCAGATTTTTGCACTATTAATGCTTATAGATTACATACCTCACTTTCATGAGATAAGATAACTTTTTTGTACAGTGTCACCAAAATGCCAAGGCATTGATGTCATTTTATTTTGGTTAAATTGCACAAACAATTATGAAGACAAGAGGAAAGATCAAGAGTGGGCACCTCCTCCTCCAGCTGTTCTCTTGATTCGTTCGATCAAGTTTTTATGTTTGATCGATTATCAAGATTGGGATAGCAATTTTTAAGCCCCCCCCCCCCCCCCCGTGTTCAAAATGATATTTACCTTGGAGGTACATGGTTTGCAATTTTCTTATATGTCATTAGTTAATAATGCAAGTTACCTTCAGACTTTTGTATTTGGTTTAATGCTCATGCACAGCTAGTATAGCAATGTTGAAACTTGTTACCTTTACATTTTGTATTGTTAATTCGTATAGAAACCTTCCAGTGCTAGAGTTTATTGAAATCTGTTCAGTAAAACCATTGTACTGTACCCTGTAATAAACTAACTACTCTACTGTTGCACTAGCCACTGGATTAGTGTATATTTGTAGTATTCGAATGGTGTTGCATTAGCGTATGGATATAAATAAAGTGTGGCAAGCTTTCCCAGATATGTGCTCAAGAAAACTACTACCTGTTTTTCTAAATACTAGACATTTGGGTACTTTAAATTGAACCACGAAAACGTCTTATATTAAGGAACAGAGGGTGTAGAGTTCACTCAAATTATCCCGGTAAAGCTAGTCACACCTTTGTTAAAATTAATGTTCATTATGTTATCGGAGGAGGTCTGTATGTTTGTCTCTAATGCCTGTCTACTACATACCCGACATCATGATGTAATGTTAAGTCATTTCCTTTTGTACAGTGTAACTAAATTGTCAAGGCGGTGATGGCATTTTATTTTAGTAGAACCGCACAAAATTTTCTTAAAAGAAGAGGAAAGGTCAGGAATGGCTCAGTTTTTCAGAAAAAAAACTATGTATGCCTTCCTGACATCAGCCGCTGTTGCTTTATTTATTCCTCCAAACAGGTGGTTAGAAACAGTCTTGCTACCTTTTCCCATTAAGAAATTGGAATGCTTATATTTGTGAGTCTATGCTTCAACTAGTGCCACTTTTATAGTAATCACACTTTCAATATCTATGCAAACAGGGATGCTCGATTTTAGTGGAGCTGCACAAAAAGTCCAACTGGTTCAACATTAGGAGCATGTTTTTTTCCAAACCTTTATATCCAATTGGTGGCACTATGAGCTGTTCATTACGAAAGTACATGGTTTGCTACTATCTTGCTACTCTTTTTGTACTGTCATTAGATAGTAATACTAGTGGTTTGCATGTGAATTTATTGGCAGGGTGGACCAACATTGGAGGTGCAGGACATGATTCAATGATTGGATGCTCAATTTCAGTTGTATCGATTTCACCTCTTCCATCACTGCGAACATGGTGTGGTATATGTTTACTAGCTGCTTGATATTTATGCAGACAGAGATGTCTGCCCGTTGCTATTTGGAAAACAAACAAAGTGTCCGCAATTTTGGTTGAACTACACAAGAGAATAGTATAGTCACTGCATGCAGTGCCATTTGAAAATAGACACAAAGATTGGATAGTCACTTCATGGACTGCAGAAAAGTAGTACTGTACTATTTACTGGCCAACACTTGGTGCTTCATTGCTTTGGTCTGATTATACAATGGGCATCATTTTCCCGAAGTTAAAGTTTGTATTCCGAAAATAGTCTCGCGGTGTGATCGAGAGAAGACCAAATCATATTGCAGTGGATGTTCCTCCATCATGTGTGGTTCATTCTCATGGTTCCAGCTGTTGGTGAAACCACTTATGTTTGCAAGAGGAATTGTAGACTTCACAAACAAATTTTTCTTTCAGTCTGTACTGAATGTTGGCCAAGAGAAGCATCCATGTTAGTAGGAAGAACAGATGTTTTTTCTAGATCTTTGCTTTTGGAGCTACATATTTGTATATGATCTGTGAATCATTGAGATGCATTAACATGTTGATCTTCTGTATGGGAATCGTACTAGTTAGTTTTAGTTGCGACGCAAGATCCGAAGTGGCTGATCTTTGCTTTTGGAGCTACATATTTGTTTATGATCTGTGAATCATTCAGTTGCATTAACAGTTACTTATTTCTATTCTCTCAGTGTTTACAAGTTACTGATCAATCACTAGCTAGCCTACAAATGCGCACCTGGCAGTTTTATTTGCGATGCAAGATGCAAAGTGGCAGTTTTTTGAATAAAAATGCCTACCTCTGAAGAAACTTACAAGCTACACTATCGATCCTACACGGATAAAAATGCCTACCTCTGAAGAAACTGACAAGCTACACTATCAATCCTACACGGATAAATAGCATATCACGCACGTACTACATCCTTTCCGGTTTGCAGGGCTCAATTCAAAAAACGACCTACTCGATCCTACACGAATAAATAGGAGATCATGCACGTACTAGTACCTCTTTTCCGGTTTGCAGGGCTTAATTCAAACCTCTCACCAACCAAGGTACTCCCTCCGTCCGGGTTTATTAGTCTCGTGAGAAAAGCAGCAAGACCAAGGCATGGCAATAATTAATGGCATGCAGAAGTTTAAGCCTAATTAATTCTAGCGATTTAAGTGGTTGCATGCGTGCCCTCGGCTGCGACTCGTTGCATGCTGCTTCGCATACTGCCTGCGAGCGATTCTGAGTGCCTGCATGCCGCCGGTCGTAATTAAGGCAGCTAACTGATGCGAAAAAAGATACGCTTTAATTGTTGCGGGCTTTTTAAATACGTGAAATCATTATTGACGAGGGAGATGATTCGAGTGCACTCGTTTGACCGCCATGCCGGCGTGCGACCCAGACGGGACGGGATGGCACAGTCATAATTTCAGTTTCCCTAGTTTTCCATGGCAAGCTGGCGCGCTAAGCCATTATGCATTGAATTCCGATGACCGTCGCGCTACCTTCCCCCTATAAGTATTGTTTCCCGGCATTCTCCAGTGCCACCGTGACCCAACTCGCCATAACCTCATAAGACCCCACCAGCCCGACGTCGCTCGCCATGTCCGCCATGCCCCCGCCCGTCCGCGGTAGGCGACGCCGGAGGCGGTCACCGCCGGAACTAGTGTTCGGTTTTTCACCGGAAGGCAGACGGAGGGAGGAGGCATTCTATCTGTCTTTAGATGGCAATGCGCAGATCGAGGAGTTGTTGGAGCGCCACCGCATGGCAGAGGAGCAGAAGTTGTTGGAGCGCGACCGCCTGGTGGAGGAGCAGTGTATCGCCGATTTGCGCCGCCAGCGGGACATGGAGCAGCAGCGCACCGACGCTCTGAGTCGCGAGCAGAGCGCCCGCAACTGGGCCGACTACGTGGAGGCCGGGGCCTGGCAAATAGCCCTGGAGGCTGTCGGGCACACACGCATTCACGACATCGATTTTTACTACCAGCTCATCAAGTGGGTTTCCCGCTTGGAAGCGGAAGCTTTGGTGGACCACGCCGGCATGGAAAGGGCCAATGCGCGCGAGCAACGCGCCCTATCGCACCTCTGGCAAGTCCGAGGCGAGGCGTAGGACGCCGGTGCCGGTGTTTAGCATGTATCGCCAGCATCGTCTAGTTAGCTAAGAGTAAGTTAGTACTTGTCTAGTGGGAGTAGATAGTTAACTTGGCTATGATGGTTGTCAACATGGAAGTTCAGTACTCTATATGTGGATCAGACCTATTACTTTGCTCTGAATGTTGAACTTTCCGTTTAAACGTATGGAATGTGCTGTTATTTTTTTAAATGGGTTGTATTTGCCCTCCACGGATTTAGAGGCTGACTTGTGGGCCTAGCAAGTTGACGCGTACACAATCAGGAGATGATTGTACGTGGAGAGGATGACAGCAGGGACCCGCCAAGGTCATGGTAGTACGCAAGCAAGTGCCTCCTTATTTCAGACCAATAAAAAAATGGCTCCTCCTAGTGGATTTCTGACATCTGGGTCCCATGCCATTGTCAACATAGTCAATAAACAAGAGAATTGCACAACGAGCGGATGACACCAGGGACCCAGCAGCTCGCCCAGTTATTTTTGTTTTGGGTTAATTTCATAAATGCCTCCGAGAAATGCCACTGCAATTTCTAAACTTTGAAAAATGCCATTTCATGCCATTTCCAGTGGCATTTTTTGAAGTCTGGAGTGGCGTTTTTCAAAGTTTGCAAACGGCAGTGGCGTTTTTCAAAGTTTGCAAAAATTGCAGTAGCATTTTTCAAAGTTTGGAAATTGTAGTGACATTTTTATGAATCGCCATAATTGGAGTGGCATTTATCTAATATGTTTTTGAGACGGAAGCAGGGTGTCAACTGGGCTGTGCGGGACACTCTGGCCTGTCTAGACAGCCTTTTCTTTTATGTTTACCACAGACCAGCCCAGTAGTTTTTTTCTTTTTGAAAATGGCCAGCGCAGTTTTTTTCTGATTTGTCAAGTAAGTCACTTTATCAGGCCTGTTGGGTTAAACGACGAGAGCTTCATTCGGCTGGCCGAGAAAATGGCCTATTAGTAATGAGAAATGGGTTGTACATTTTTAAAACACATCAAACCGGCAATTAGTTTCAAATATCTTTTTTTTCATTTCGAGATTTTAAATTGCATTGATTTTTATGCGTTGACAATTTATTGGATTTTACATTGATATACATTTATTTTTAAAATCAGTCTGAATGTGACTCAAAATTTCGGGATTAAAAACAGTTCAGACCGCACCGACATATGCAAAATTTCGTATAATTTTTTAACTGTGGCCACAATATGGGATGTAATGCTAACAAAAAGAATATGGGCTCCAAAAAAACCCGTAAGAATTAGCAAATGGGTTGTAAACTATTTGAAATAATGGCAGATGGGTTGTATGCTGTTTTCCACAGATTTGAGGCTTTCCACAGATGGCCTATATACTGTTGGATGTCCATCCAACGGCCGTCGTGCTTCTTCAATCTCTGCTCTTCCTGCTCCAGCCGCTCAAACAAGCGCCGGCGGGACTGCCTGCTCCCTCCTCCCCACGGCCGGCTGTGATGCCGCGCAGGCCTCACTGCCCCACCATACTCCCATCGCTGGCCTAGCTATCCCTCTACTCACCCTCAGTCCCACACATGTTGTTATTCTCTGGCGATGGCAGACAAACTAGTAAACCCTCGTACTCCTCCGCATGGGAAATAACTGCCGAGTATTCCCTGGCTCCGTGTCGTTCCCTTCCTAGGCCTCGCCGTCGTCCACTGCCCTGGTGCTCTCGGCGCGGCCTGGTCAACGTGGTCAATGAACGACATCCATCGGAAGTGGACTGTATGTGGAGAGGCTGACAGCTGGGTCCATGGCCGCGCGCAAGGAAATGCCTCCTTATTACGTGCAAAATAATGGTTTCTCCACTTGACATCTGGGACCCACCGAAAGGGCCTTTGTATTTCACGAAAAAAACGTTACCGCCGCTGACAGCTCGGACCCACCAGCTATATCTTCACACGCAAGGAAGTGCCTCCTTATTACGCCCCAAAAAAAAAGAATACACCCCTGATAGCTGGGACCCAGTATAGTGGGCCTACTAAGTTGACGGGGATGAAGGGCTTTGTCAACTTAGTCAATATGCACGATTCTAGCTCGACTGACCGTACGATGTCCATCCAACGACCGTAGTGCTTCTTCAACCACTAGTCTTCTTGCTCCAGCCGCCCAAAGCAGCGTCGGTCGTACCGCCTGCTCCTGCCTCACGTGGACGGCTGTGCTGTCGCGGAGGCCTCACCGCCCTCATACTACTCCCACCGCTGGCCAGGCCATCCCTCCACTCCATTCACCCACAACCCCTGTTATTCTGTGGCGACGGCAGCGCAGCCGAATCAGTGAACCCTCGTACTCCTCTCCGCGTGGGCATCCACTGCCGCGTCTTCCCCGACTCCACGTCGTCCCCTTCCTAGGCCTCGCCGTCGTCCACCGCCGTGGTGCTCTCGGCGCGGCGTGGTCAATGTGGTTAACGACCAAATTCCATCGGAAGAATACTGTACGTGGAGAGGCTGATAGCTGGGTCCATGATAGCCGCAAGGAAGTGCCTCCTTATTAGGCGGAAAATAATTATTCCTCCACCTGACAGCAGGGACCCACCGGACGGGCCACCAGTATTTCGTGAAAAAAACATTTGCCCCTGACTGCTGGGACCCACCCGACGGGCCACCGTATTTTGCGAAAAAAATGTTCCCCCTGCTGTCAGCTCGGACCCACCGGAAGCGCCTCCTTATTACGCACAAAAAAATGAATACCCCCCCAAGCTAGCTGGGACCCACCTTGGTGGGAGGCTGACTTGTGGGCCTACTAAGTTGACAGGGACAGAGGGCTTTGTCACCTTAGTCAATATAAACGATTCTAGCTCCAGTGACCGTACGTTGTCCATCCAACGGCCGTAGTGCTTCTTCAACCTATGGTCTTCTTGCTCCAGCCGCCCAAAGCAGCACCGGTGGTGCCGCATGCTCCTGCCTCCCGTGGCCGGATGTGCTACCGCGGAGGCCTCACCGCCCCCTACTATTCCCACCGCTGGCCAGGCCCTGCGGCGCCGGCAGCCTCACACCGCAGCCGAACCAGTGAACCCTCGTACTCCTCTCGGCGCGGGCTTCCACTGCCGCGTCTTCCCCGGCTCCCCGTCGTCCCCTTCCTAGGCCTCGTCGTCGTCCACCGCCCTGGTGCTCTTGGCGCGGCGTGGTCAACGTGGTCAAGGAACGATTTCCATTAGACGTGGACTGTATGTGTAGAGGCTGACAGCTGGGTCCACGGTCGCAAGAAGGAAGTGCCTCCTTATTACGCGGAAAATAATTATTCCTCCACCTGACAGCGGGGATCCATCGGACGGGCCACTGTATTTCGCGAAAAAAATGTCTCCCCCCGACTGCTGGGACCCACCAGCTACACCTTCGCACGCAAGGAAGTGCGTCTAGGCAAAAAAAAATGATTCGCCCCTCTGACTGCTGGGACCCACCAGCTACATTTTCGCACGCAAGGAAATGCCTGACAGTCGGGACCCACCTGGTCGAAGCTTACGTAGCGTTGTCATTCTGGTCGCGAACGTGTACGTACATACTGGTCATTGTAGAGGCGCGCACGTGTTGTAGTAGAGACGCGCATGTAGCATGTACACGTACGTATAGCGGCGAGGGTGCAAGAAAGAAAACACGGCCACGTACGTACATACGGGCAGGGTCTCGAACGCCTACTCGCGCATACGTACATGGCTGGGTCGGAATGGAGAAACAGCGTCGTCGTCGTGTTCATGGGGAGGCAGCGGAATGCGTCGTGTTCATCGAGAGGCAACGAAACGCGTGGGAGCCAACTGGCTTGGTCGGAACGGAATGCGTGGTCCTTTCCATTGGGAGGGATTCGACGGAACAGGCGATGGAAACGAGGTCTGGCGTACCGCACGACGGAGGAAACGGCCTTGTGTTCGACCGGCCACATTCGAAACGGGATCCTGTTCATCGGGAGGGGTCTGGCGTACCACAAAACGGAGGAAACAGACCTCCTACGGTCGAAACGGGGTCCTGTTGATCAGGAGGGGTGTGGCGTACCGCAAAACAGACGAAACGGACTTGTGTTGGAGCGCTACGGTCGAAACGGGGGTCCTGTTGATCGGGAGGGGTGTGGCGTACCGCAAAACGGACGAAACGGAGTTGTGTTGGAGCGCTACGGTCGAAACGGGGGTCCTGTTCATCGGGAGGGGTGTGGCGTACCGCAAAACGGGACTCCACGGGATACTGTTCATCTCCACTGTCGACCTCCTCCAGCCTCCACGGGCTACCGTCGACCTCCTCCAGCCTCCACGGGCTCATGTTCATCAAGCCTCCACCGCGCGCTACTTCACCGGCTACTGTTCAACCACCCCTCCATGGGCACCCCTCCACCGTCTACTGTTCATCCAGCCCTCCACACCACGGGGTCCTGTTCAACCACCCCTCCACGGCCACCCCTCCATCGTCTACTGTTCATCCAGCCCTCCACACCACGGGTTCCTGTTCATCCAGAGGCAATGCCACCGCTCACTGTTCTTCCAACCCCCCCTCCCCCTGCAAGGCTCACTGTTCATCCAATCGATCGGCTTCAGTTAGCACCAGTAGCGAAGGAATCGCTCCATCGGGTTCAGTTAACAGCCATCGATCGATCGCTCGGGTTCAGTAACGCGTAGCCTGCAGTGCAATCGCTCGGGTTCAGTTAGAGCCCAATGCCTCGCTCGGGTTCAGTTAGAGCCAATGCCTCGCACACACGCGCGTACATACGAGAGAAACGCGCATCGGTCGGCCCCCGACCTCCCACCTTAACCGACAAATCCCCAAAATTTTCCTCCCCCTCGCTTCTACCACGGTTTTTTTCGTCATGAACAGCCCAAAGAATGTCATGCAGCTGCGTCTCCGACCCGCCCAGGACGAAAAGCCCATTTTCTGTCATGATTTTTTGTCATAGAAGTAGGAGCCCACCACACCTATGATGATATCGGGTTTTGTCATAATTATCGTCATAAAAGTGTCATATGTATGACAGAAAAAATTCGTTCGGCCCAAAATGTTACGGATGTGTCTTTTTTTTGTAGTGTGTGTTCACTTAGGCCATGGCCATGGGTGAATACTTATCTGGGCCATATTCATGTGAATTCCATAATGGTGATTCCTATTTGGCGCATAGGTCCACGGTCAGTGCAGGTCACAAAGAGGACGTCCTCGCTTGATGCGGGACGATATGTTTGGCTAAAATCTCCTCCTGATAATTTAGATTCCGTGTAAACATTGTTAACTTGCAATAAAGTGCGTTGTGATCCTCAAAAGAAAAAAAATTGGCGCATAGGTTCACAGTCAATGATAAAGATGTGCCAAAGTGGATCCCTCCAATGAAAGGTATGGTCAAAATTAATGTAGAGGAGGAATAGCCAAGAACAGTTGCAAGGGTGCGGCGGCCGCCGTGTGCCGAGAAGCCCATGGAGTTTACCTCGGCTCGTCCGTGCGCATCATTGACAGTTGTGATGACCCCGAAACGCTTGAAGCAATGGCATGTTTGGAGGCTCTTTCCCTCGTAGACAATTTGAACCTTCGAATGCTTATTATTGCATGTGATGCAAAAGCGGTAGTTAAACAAACTCGCAAACACTTTTTGAGTCTGTGAACATTTATTGAAATGGGAATAATATTTGAAAGGGAAGCTACGTGGAGAACATTTTTGGAAAAAGAACATTTTTTTAAATTTCTCTTATTTTTTTTATTTTTTCTGTTTCATATCTTTTTTGCTTTAGTTTTTAAAAAATTTACTTCCATTTTCATGTTCTTTTCTCTTTTATTTTCTTCTTCACATTTCGTGAATATCTTTCAAATTGGTGAATATTTTTTGATTTAATGAACATTTATTTAACACATGATTTATTCTAAAAGATGAACATTTTTCAAATTCGCAAATATTTTTTTACAAATTCATGAGCATTTGTTGAAATTATAAATATTTTTCATTCACGAATATATTTTTGAAATTGGAAGAACATGTTTTTTGGAATTTGCAAACATTTTTTGTATTGGCAAACATTTTTGCAATTTGATAATTTTGAATTTTTTCAAATTCACAAATTATTTTCGAAATTGTGTTTTTTAAGGCCCCGAACATTTTTTAATTGACGTACATTTTTTAGAATTTGGGAACAAATTTGAAATTCACAAACAGTTATTTGTTTTCGCGAATATTTTTTGAAATACATGGGCTGGCCCAAATCATGCACAGATCGCTGAATAGGGGCTCCCCTGCATAAAAGCACATGAACGTCTAGCCATTTATTCCACTCGACTCTTTCTCTCTACCCGGTCCCTTAGAAACCTATGACTCCTCATCTTACTCCTCTAACTGCATCTAACTAGTCTTCTTGTTATTTAAATTTCGGAGTGTAGTATACAAGTTTTGGTTCCACTAACTAATAAAGACGCTCATTAACCGGATGTAAGCTTCTCCAGATCCGTTACAAAAGTTCATCATAAGTACGAAACAGTTCAAACATAATAAAAGTCCCCACTCACTCTGATGAAGTATAGTGAATTTTTCAAATTTGAGATTATTTTAGCGTTGCTTACGTATGTAATTATACAAAAGCAAAAATATATTAGGTCAACGTGTCGTGGTCCATGGAGTGTATGCAAGGGTGGAACTAGCAATACAAAATGTAAGCGTGTGTGCATGGAACACGACATCAGGCATGTGTATGTGAGAATAAGTGTGACACGGAATAGATCAAAATATTAAGGTTGGTAAGATTAAGAAAAAATATGTTAAGCTGGGAATAAAAGATCCTTCGCAAATGAAGACTAATAAAATATTGTAACTATGGCAAATCAACCGATGGTTGGATGGTTAGGAGAACAGTGGTATCTCCTGTCCATCAGAGTGCAAGTCTCAGACTTGGCATTGGTGCTCGCATTTTTCTAGGTTTATTCCAGACCTTCTAGCGATGTGTGTTTAGTGGGAGGAGACATTCCCGTCGAGTACAAAGGCGTCTGTGGCGACTTCGTCAATCTGAAAATGATGTGCCGCCGCAGTCTCTCAGATATGCTTATAGCCGTAGAGTGTGTGTGTGCGCGTTCATAGGAGTGAGTGTGTGTGCGTATGTATGAGTGTCCGCGTTTATATTGTGTTCAGAAAAAATGTCGTAATTGTGCATGCAGCATGCATTTTTTAGCGATATGCATGCTCCTACTACGGAGACCTCCTAATCGGCGTCGGTTAGCACAGTAGCGCTCGCCTTCGTGCTTAAATGGGTCGAGGCCCAAAAATAGATTTCGCTCGCGCTCTTTTGGCTAGTTCACTGTTTGCTGGATCATTTTTTCACAGGTTCACTTGAACCGTTCGTCGGCTCAACTTTAAAAAAAATGACATAAAGCCAGCAAGTTTCTACTACAAGAAAAGCCAGCATGTTTTTTTTGGTTCATGAGTTTATAAAAAAAATATTCCAAAAACAATTGTGAATTAAAAAAAGTTAAAGAAGTCAAAATAAACTTGAATTTGTAAAAAGTGTGCATATTTGAAAAAGTTTTGGATTCGCAAAAAACTTCATGGATTCAAACAAAGTTCTCGAATTTGAAAGGTCACAGATTGAAAAAAAGTCCATGAAATTTAAAATATTCATGATGTTTGTGAACTTGAAAAAAGTTTGTGAATTTGATAATTGTTCATTGATTTTAAAAAGGTTTGCAATTTTCTTAGAAGTGCATGAATTTTAGAAAATGTCAATCAATTTGAAAATTTTCCAAGAATTTACAAAATGTGCACACTTTTGTCAAAAATTTGTGCATCAAAAGTTCAGCAATCCTGTTTTTGCACATTTGAATTTTTTTCATGTTTTAAGTAAAAAAGGAAAATAAAAAATAAAACTGAAAAAGTAGGTAGAAACAAATAAAAAGAAAAAGAAAAATCAGGGTGGAAACTTCCCAAAAGTGAGCCCCCGAAGCTTCTGAATGCTTCCAATAATTGGAGGAGCTTCCAACGGGGTCGCGCTATGGTAATGTTAACAAAGTAATCGATCGAATGGGTGTCCACCATGTACGAATTATACTATATATAAGCACCAATTAGGATTCATCATGCATGTGTACGTGAGAATAAGTGGGCCATGGATAAGATCAGGGACGGATTGGGCTTGATTGGGCCTTATATGCATCAATGTGGATTAATTTATTAAACGTAAGCCATCAAAAATCTCTTAAATGCAAGGGGCCCATGTAATCAACGACGAGATGTTTCTGAATAACATGGGATTTTCTAGCACATTCCCTTATTAGTTACACAAAAAGCACATTTCCTTATTTTTAACCCGTGCTTTACTTTTAGTATATAATAATAATAATAGAATTTCTTGCATATTTCCTTATTTTTTACCCGTATTTTACTTTTGGTATATAATAGATATGATAGATCAATATATATATAGTGTTTTATATATATATTCATCACCCAGGGTCTAGAATACGTTATTCTTCACCCGAGGTAATCTTACGATCATTTCATAAATAAATTATCTTTCAAATACAAAAAGTTACAGTCATATTGATTCACTGCCTAAAATTTGGCATAAAAAATGTCGGAAGACCAGAAAAATTACATTTTATGTACATTTTACACTATATTTTTACATCTGAAATTTGTGTAATATAAAATATTTTTTATAGTGATTATATATTTTCTTACGTTTTCTTTTTATGTCTGAAATAAGACAAAATTTACGAAACATAAAATTACGTGCATTCATGTTAAAATAGAGGGGGTGAAGAATAACTATTCCTCACCCAGGATGACGATATATATATATATATAAAGTCTATTAGTAACCCAGGGTGAACAATAAGTAATTCTTCACACTGGTCGACCGACCGAAGCAACTTTTCTCTCGGTTTGATCCCACCCACGCGTTGTACCTCTCCCGTTTTATCACAAGCGAGGTAAATTTTCTATGTGACGAGGTAAGTTTTCCACTTTTTTACGTTGACAAAAACTGTTTTCTATTCGTGGGGTTAGCCCCACTACGCCTCCTCCGTTCCAAGTTTCCAACTCTAATCTCTGCGGTTTTCGGCGGCAACTCCTTGGCGTTAGCTGGATCGCGGCGTGGTGGTCGACGACTCAGTAAGCGGCCAGTGGGAATGATGGCGTGGTGGTCGGCAGATATAGGCTGCGCGTCGTGGGGAGCGACGGTTGAACAAGGGGACGCGACGGCTTGGTCCTCGGTGGCCACGGCGGCGAGGTGGCCACGGCGTGGCCTCGATGTTGGGAAGTATGGCTTGTGGTGGTCGGCTGGCTGCGGCGACAGTTCAGGTGGCGTTGGCAGCAACACTATGAGTAGTGCTCGCGGCGGCCCCTGTTCGACCGCGACCTCTTCGTGCTATCCTCCGGCCGGCGGCCACGCCTGCTTGCTCCAGTATGTGTTGGTGAGTTCAAAACAAATCTCTTTAACGCCTCCTCTATGTATGGGCTTGATGCCCAGTAATTCTTTTTCTTTTGCCCAAATCCCAAATTGAAACTGCTACTCCATTTAAACTCTGAAGTCCCACGCTAATCATTGTTATGTACTTATGTTCTCTCTTTTCTATTTGAAAGTGATAATCTTTTGGCGATTGGTTGCCTCTGCCTTAGTGTTACAAATCGTGAATTGTTTTGTTCATAGCCTGTTGCATTTTGCACTTTGATTGGAATGTGAAATATCTGCATTGCATTGAACAATTAGTATCTTTTTTCAGTTGCCATCTTAGATACACAGTTCTGCTTTGGGCAAGTTGCTTAGAGCAGACAGTTGTTTGATGAACTTTCTGACCATAATACTAATGGGACGTGCATGTACCTTATATCTCCGACCAAGAGCTCGCCTCAGCATCCTCACGAACTCGAGATCCCGACTAAGAGAGCACTCCCCAATGTGTGCCAGTATTGCTCAACATGTAAAGAAGCTAATTGTTGTTAATACAGTTGATATTTTTGCTGTTTTTTTTGGAGGCCAAATCATTGCGGCGCTGAGCAGATGTCCAATTAGATCTGTTGAAGTGGATCACAGCTCCTCCTTTACTGATGAATGTCGCATGTAAGACAGCCATACCACTCCATTCCTGTGCATAACCTGGAAATGTCATACATACCTCTGCTATGGAGAACCCTGGAGAGATTGATCTGAAAACAAGAAAATACGATAAAGCTCGAGTATTTTATAGAACAACAAAAAAACTAGTCCTTTCTAAAATATAGCAATTGTATTCATGGAAGTATCTTATATTGTGTATTAGCATGTTGCAGTTGATCCAGAAATACATTTATCATCCATGTTTTACTATGCGGTCGAAGCTTATCAATTCATTTGTTGAGGACTAGAAGCTTACCAATGAATTGAATGCTGAATTTTGTAGTTTAGAAATAGCCAACTCTTTCCCTGCAAAATAAAAAATGTTGTAGTTTGCTCTCATATGAATGTGTATTTAGAAAATTTTGGAAGTTGAGGAGGTTGAAGAAAATGTACTTCTTTTTCATGTGCACGTATCTTGGGAACTTCAATGAAAACTGGAAGATTTTGTCTTCTGGTTGTCCTTCATGATACTACTACTCATTCTATACAGATAAAAATAAATCTATGTGTACAAGAATACTTGCAGTTTTTACCTCGCGATTGCTTTTCTTTTTCAACTTGGAAATTTTGTAATTAGTATACTCCTTGTTGCTTTGTTTCCTGTCTGCGTTGTTGTGTTCGGAATGTTATTTTCTCTATAGAATGTTGTGACTGAATGGATTTTTTTAGCAACCGGCAGGAGCGCTCCTTTTCATTAAGAAGGGGGAACTATATACAGAGTGGCATGTTTTGGGGACAAGCCGGAAACCTCGAGAAAATCGCAGTGCATGTGGATAGCAAAAGGTTAACTCTTGGTCTAAATGCTAAATCTCTCTGCGCAATGAGCTCCATGGTTAGGTGAGCCACCTCAATATAGGTCACGCGCTTGCCATTGAAGATGCGCCGGTTCTTTTCTTTCCAAGCATTCAACATGATATAAATGACGTGGCCGCTGTGATGCCACTTAGTGTCTTTGCTGGATAACTTTAGGAGACAATGCCACCATTCTTCAATGGAGGGGAAGGTAGCTGCTAGACTTGAACTCAAATGGACGCCCTGCCAGGAGAGCACCGTGGAGCGGACCGCCGAGGTGAAGGGGCAGCCTTTGCACAGATGGGTGGCGGTTTACGGGGACCTCAAGCACCTAGATATCTGTGTTTGATTTCTTGTTTGAAACTACTGCGGACCTCAAGATTGACTGGAATGTGTTCTCCTACAGGAAGACATTTTTTTTGTACATATTGAATTTTTAGATGCTAGTTTGTCAAGCAGTGTATTGAATTTGTTGTAAGACAACCTAGTTATAACTCACGTCATCTTTTTGTTCACTGCAAAACCGACATAGTTATGTCATGATATCCAAGTGCTTTTTGGGTAGGTTTTATGTGGTGTAATGCACCATTGCAGCAATTCCGTTATCTTGGCAACAACAATCAGGAACATTTTTGTGAGTGGTCTAGAGCAATGAGTTGAATACACGACCTGATGATCTGGTAGACAACCGGTGTGCAAAACAGTAGAGGAAAATGTAGAGCAGGAATCACGAACCAAAACATGAACATGAGTTTTCTCAGATAAACTCAACAGTACCCTTACTGACAAGCCTATCATATTCTGTTAAAAACACACACATTAGAAGAACAAACTTCCAGTGCTACTTCTACAAGGAAATTTGACAAGCACTCACATGGAGCGATTTTATCGACATAACAATTCAAAAGGTAAATGCATTACACCTCAATCAAGTATTCACTATACATCATGAAAATGAATTGGCAGTGAAATGTTTGCCTTCCTGTTACAAATTTCACTTGCATTCAGATATTTCGTGAGACTGAATACTAGAGACCAACTGAATGCCATGTTCCATTCATGGCATACAAATTCAGAGTTCTTCTATCTTCTTCTGGCATTGGCAGCTTCGCTTTCGAATTCGTGGCGAGGATCGACAGGTCGAGCAGCTGCACGAGTTGTGGTTGTGCTAAACAGAAAATGATATTGTGCACAAAATAGCCCAGCCAGAAAACAAGGAAATAAGGAATACATTAAGTACCAAATACCTGTATACACATAGGTTTGTTTTATCTGTATAGAACAAGTAGTATCATCATGAATCGCAATCTCAAGACTATGGTCTGCCAACCATATGAAGCTTCTAGTTAGATCCATGCATAACAGAGCCGGAAGATCTAAATACATGTTCATATGAGAGATAACTACTTCAGTACTTCATTTTCTTTTGCAGGGAGAGAGTTAGTTATTTCTCAAGTACAAAATTTAGCATCGAAT
Organism: Triticum timopheevii; assembly: GCA_963921465.1. NCBI lineage: Eukaryota > Viridiplantae > Streptophyta > Magnoliopsida > Poales > Poaceae > Triticum > Triticum timopheevii. The sequence continues at coordinate 545,722,621 of OY997272.1, forward strand.
TGATTGATAAGGTTTTAGTCCTCAACATATTTATGAACGATATATTATTCAAAATTGTACATAAACTGCAAGTGCTTTTCTTCTGTATTGCCCAAAAAATCTATGGACTGGGATGCAGATTGCAAAAGAAAACCAGAAAACTGAAGTAGCCGCTATTTTGCATTAATGATTTTGGAAATTCATCTTCTTTCGACTGTGAAAAATGGCATGCCTGGGGATGCCTTTTGTGATATAACTTCTACCGAAAAATTAATGACACAATTTCCTAATTTTTATGTGAAAATCAATATGTCACACAAGCAGCTAAAAAATTATAGCAAACTCTACAAGAAGTATGTGAGGTATTTACTTCAACTCCACCATGAGGTATATCTACGTTAAACCCACATATAGATGGTAGGAAAGTTACATAGTCATTCTGAACAGTCAGGAATCCCAAAAATTATTTATTTTATTCTAGTAGGAAAATTTAGCAGCCAGAAATATATATCTAGTAATACTATAATAATGTTTGGAAGGAGCTACTAGCTGCAAGTATGACTCTTGAGTAACAGAACAAGAAGTTTTCGAAACAATGGAAATGTATTTGCTGCAAGATTTGCTCATTGTGTATTGTGGTACAGACCTATATTCTAGAACAAAATCTTTCTCCCATACCTTCCCAAAAAAAAGCAAAGGAAAATTCAATAAGTTTGATAAATCAATCAGGCTATACAAGTCGCTTAACAAAAGGGGCATTCTGCACAGGAAAAAAATATGTTTTGATGGAGCTTATGTTTATAGTGAGACTCACTTGGATCCCTACAACAAAAATATTGAACTAAAGAATTAGAGGTGTTTCAATTTAAGGAAAAAACATTAGTTCGACACAACTACCTTCCATTTCGAATTGGATGTGGGTATCTACATGAGAATCAGGAAACAATACAAGAACTTAGCCAACAAAATTAACATAACTACAAGCTGAAGAAAAACTGCAAGTTGCTAGATGCTGAGGTCGCAGCCATCCTAGGGTTGTAGCAGATGCCACAAGGAAATTCGGATATTATAAGCCTTAGAATAAGCATGTTAATTTCCCATAGCATGGTAATTTCGCTTTGCTCTTATTACAACAGACGTGTGATTCCTTGACAAGTATTTTCCCCATCACAACTTACCACCCATGTTTAGATGCCAAATTCATAGACACAAATTCTGATGCACTCTTGATGACACAAACATGCTTCAGTAAATCAAAAAATAGGTAGGAATCATCGTTTACATGGGTGCATGAAGTAGGAGGAGAGACCAAACATGAAGAGGAGGTCGATGATACCTAGACCGTAATGACTGAACGGTGGATGGTGAAATCTCTGGATCCTTTCTACCGGGGAGGTGAGGATGAGAGAGGAGAGAAACAGAGACCCCGGCCCGCGGAGGCGGAGCATGTCGAAGCGACCAAGCGTCGCCATGGAGCTGAGATCGCGCTCGGAATAGGCGGCGCTGCCACTTCCGTTGAACTGGATCACGCCATCGGGACGACCTCTTCTCCTCCTACAAAGCCACCGGAGCCAGCTCGTGACCGCACGGATAGCACGGATAGAGTGACCTGCTCTGCCGGCCTCCGTAGAAGGGGAACCGTCGTGGCTGCATCCGGAACGGGTCGGAGGCAGCGGCGGTGGACTGAGATGGTGCGGAATATGACACCTTCCCTCCCACGATCCATTAGAAGTGGGTTTTATTCCGATCATGTTGGCAGTACAGACGCGAGGTAAATTTACCTCACAATTCTTACAGTCCAAGCTTTTCTGGTTTCTTCGTGTAGGTACACCCGTGAGGTAAATTTAGGTTTCAAGCTTGCCTCTTTGGTTTCTCGTGGTTCGGCTGGGGGGAGGAATAAGAATTCGTCACTCAGGGTGACGAATAGCGCGACCCTATATAGGGGGAGGAATAGAGAATGGATTTGCTACCCACACTAGCTCGGATGGTGCCTATCAGAACCGTTCGTTTGCTTTGAGATCCGAACTTTTCAGTGGATAAGGTTGTGATTTTATGATTTGTTGAATTTCGCCACTGCAATAGAGGTAAGCTTCGACGGACCTTTTGCTTGTCAGTGGGCGAAAATGGAAGCCTACTACCTGGCTTTTGCAGGTGTATTCGGGGCAAGTGACCTCGCCGCTTTATGAGCTAGCAGTGTTCGGCAGTAGCTGATTTCGGCAAGCATATGACAACGGCTAATTTCGGATATTTGTCAAAAGTTCCACGGCGCCGTGTCCTGTCTACTGTTTTAAAAAACTGCTATTTTCGTCTAGCAAGCTGTGAAGTGGCTGGCACCGTTGGTAAGAAGCAGCATTTACTCTACCCGGCTTTGTAAAGGGTGGTAGGACTTTGCCTTTTTTAGTGCATGCGAGTTGAATACGGGTCTGGGCTTCCTTTTTACTAATGGCCTGCCGGATTATTAACTGCAATCTGCACAGTGAACAGAGGCTGCCATGCATGCGCAACAGGACAGAGGAGTAAAACACGCAAACAGCCGTATGGGCTCGTAATCATCTGAAGCCACCGTCCATCCATTTGTTTTGTATATATCACGCGTCCTGCTCGTTGTTTGCTCCGCGCGCTCTCTGTACAACTTTGTATCTAGCTACCGGTGAGATGGAAGGTTTGGGAGATGGCGAAGGGACGAACGGAAACCGGGGCTTGGCCGTGAGCACAGCTGGGGGTGACGACGCGTTTGCAGGCGCTGTTGTTGCTGCAGTCGAGGATGCCCATCGCGAGAGCGTTGCACTGGTCCACTACATCGGTCGGGAGGTTAGTGAATGTGTTCTTTGGCTCTTGGTTGTGAGCGGAAGTTTTCGCTGCTGTAAGGTAAACCGGTGTTTGTTTTCCAGTACGTTGATCCGCCCAACAACTTGGTGCCTCTTACTTTGAAGCAAGTTTCCATGCTAACTCCTTCAGCCAGGCATGGGGGTGGCACTATCTATACATGGGATGCCTGTCAACACGGTATGCATGAGGGTGCACACATGTTTGTTTTGCTGTTTTTGGCTGTTTTCCCCATACATTTTCTTCAGTAAAAACCCATCCACCCATTCCATTTGTCTGCAGGCACGACTGCTTGGTAGGATGTGGAACCGTACGGAATCGTCGGAAGAGATCAGCTTCGTTCTAGGCGATGGCACTGGGTCTATCGAGGCCAAGATATGGTATTTTTCTCGCGTCATGCATGGTTAAAAATAATTTTCATGCCTTCGGCAGACGATAACAACTTTGACAACTGTTGCATTCTCAGGACAATAGACGGGGAGTGCATGCGGGCGTTACGTGAAGTTAGGTTAGCTCCTGGGATATTGTCTTGTAATTTTTGCAATGGTCGCTTATGTTGTGTATAACGCCTCGAAAAAATGAACCTTTCCCGTATAACGCTCGCAGGAATGGAGACTACGTTGTGGTTAACGGCTCTATAAGGACGCGGGATTCTGTCATGCATATACGAGTCTACTCAATCAGGTTTGTGTCAGACAAAAAAATGGATTTACTCCCCTCTTTTCGTCAGTTTAGAAAATGACTGTTCCATTTTGTTAACCATGTAGGGGTTTTGTTTCTGCAGGATTGTGACTAACTACAATGAGATTACTCACCACTTCCTCCATTGCATATACGTCTCCCTCGATCTTCAGAAGCAGGCAGGCTCCATCATTTCTGTAATGCGCGTCCTGAACACCAAAACATGCCACCTTTTTTTACGTTGACGTCGATGCTTTTATTTCTACAGTTGAGGGAGAGAGAAATGGATATTCGTCGGGCGAATCTGGTGGTAGCCTCAAACGAGCAGTCTCGGGCTCCAAACGGCGTGGAGAAGCTTTTTGGTGATGTTCTTCAAGTTTTCTACCGTCCAGGAATAGTGTATGTGCCTGTCTTCCAAGATAACAAAATTCTAGCACGCCCATTATCACTCCCCCCCTGACTTGCTCCGCCCCACCGTGTCAATAATATTCAGCGAGCTGGAAAACGGGGCTTCGTTCTCTTTGATTCAATCTGAGACAGGTGCAGATGCGGACCAACTCAGGTAAAGAAAATACTTTTGCAGTGCATACTATCAGCTTACTACGTCTGGTTGGGTGCCTTACAATCTCTTCGAAACAATCTCTTCGAAACAGGTCTGTTATCGGAGCTCACGTCGCTATGGGCAACCTTTTCACCACCATTGATGATGACCATTTCAAGTGCTCGTTCAACGGATAAAAGGTGGTTGAGATGTGGCGCACAGTATGTCTACTTCTTCAACGGGGATGATTTCGGTTAAAGATCTCCGAGAAATGACTATCCATTGTTTTTCCATTTGTAGTTTCATTCTGTTGTCTCGTGTGTAAGTTTTTCCCATGGTTTTGTTGACCTTGATACTAGCACAAAAAACCCCGAGTATCAACTTTTAATTCATGCAATCATCCCTGAATGCATGGGCGGGCTCCTTCAGAAAATTAATCATTTTTCAGAGTGCGCCCGGGGCTTAGCAAATTTCAAAATACAGGTTAGATCTAAGAAACCGGAGTGTTATTCAAACCGCATTCTAAGCATGTAGAAGGGGAAATCATCAGATTCTTATTACATAACATTGCGATAAAGTTTTAGAAGGAAAACTACTAGTCTCTGGCAATTTTTTTTTGATAAGTTCTAATCGTTGCGACACGCCTCATAATTCTTCATAGATTTTTTGATGATGCTGGAAAGCGATAATCCTGCGAAGCTTCCGTGTGCGCCTCTCAGCAAACATTCTGGCAAATCTTGAATTTTGTTGGGAGCTGCCCGATATTGCCGGCTAATCCCAATACTTCATAAAAAAGAATCATTCTGTGATAATAATAATGACGGCATGTCAGCTAAGTTGCCCGTGACAAAAAAGACTCCAGTCCACCCACGCCGCCCCCCCCCCCCCCTCACCACCACCACCTTACTCCCAGCATGAGTGTTTTGATTATACATACCGGCGATAAAGTCCTCTGTAGCTTCGTCCCCATCCACTGCCTAGCATAGTGTAGCGCCATGACCCCGCTAGAAGCCCTTTAGGTGTTTTTTAACATAACTTATTCAGCAACAGCTCACGAACTATGAAAACAGAATGAAAGAAGTTTGCATGGCGTAGCTGATACCTGCTGCAGACCCAAGGTCCAGTTGTGAGTTTTGGGAACCAATTCTGCCATCCTTTGGTCTTGGGTGTCCAACCATCGAAGTATTCAGCTATGCATTCCATTAGCGCCCCGCGTAGCTCATCTGCTATTTTTATGTGTTCGTTGCGCAATTCATCTGCTGGTCTGTCCCCGTTGTTGATCATAGGATCTAAAATGGTTGTCCTCCTCCTCGGGAAGTCAAATAGACCAGGCGTGCGCATGATGCACTGGCAAGACCATCTGAAAAAAACATAGATGTGTCATGTCACTGGAAAATGTGTACGAAACAACCATTCGTTTTAGGAAAAGAACACGATAAAAATGCGAGCGTGTGTTACCATAGGGCATCTGTTGACATCATGCGAGATGTGATGCCCAACAAAAATGTTCCTTACATAGTCATTATGGATGAATCCTCCGCCTCGCAATACGTGGCTCTGTACAAACAGTGACAGGCAGACAAAAAAGAGATGTTAAACACCCTCATCTCGACACGATGATGGTTTTGTTGATAGTTTCAGGATTTTCCTTACCACGAAGTCTGGTTCCAAGTAATGCCTCCATGGTGAGTCGCCATATTTTTTGGCCCAAGCATTCTCTAGCTGCTGGAACCTCCGCATAAAAACATTCATCAAGTCTATCTCTATGAAACCTCCCACACTCAACTGTCTTTTGAGTACGATGCCCGTCAGCTCTATGTAGCTTGGAAATGGACTAACAACCCAGTTGCTGCAACACATCATTGGACATCCAAACTTGCGTTAAATGATTCACGTGGAAAAAAGTGTAGTAGTCAGTGAATAACCGTGTTTTAGCCAACACTTACTTGCTTAGCACTGCGCCGTCCATCTGGGAGAATGTTAGATACAAATGTGTTGCATCTCCCGAAGCCCTCTCGGACAAACGATATTGCATGACAAACGGCGATCGGCCGGCAGGCCCAGGGGCAACTCTCCTTTTGGGTGGTGGTGCAGGTAGTGATATTTCCTCAACCGGTTTGTTCAGGTTTACACAGTCTGCCTCTACTTCCTCTCTGAAGTCCAAAAGGCCAGTGGCTACAGACCTAGTGCAACTAACCGGTGACACGTGTGCCACCACACGGTGTTCTTGTGTGGGATGTATAGTTGCGCTCCCTATGTGAAAGGGGGTTGATGGTGTCACCTGGTCTGCAGACCCTATTTTTATAGAGACAAAAAAACTCTGTTATTAATAATACGAAGACCCCGGAAAAAATGTTGTGTGTTATGCTGCGAACAGGGAATGCTGTTTACCAGGAGTTTTAGTGGAGAATTCACCAGCGCCGAACAGGTCTTTTCGTGTGATGCCCTTTATGGAACCAATGCTCAACGAGGAAGGTTCTTTTGATTTATTGCAAGGAGGCGTGAAGACGCCCAGGTCAAATGACGGCGTCTCCTCGAGAAGTGGGTGTCCAGACGGGTAGTTCCATTGACGCCTGTTGTCGAAGTTAGGGTCTTGAGCACAACAAACAGAGTATGTTGCTGCACTATCCTCGACATCTTTTGGGCCAGATGATTGACCTCTACTTGCAAGTTCCAGGATGGAATCCCTGGTTGCAGTGGAACCGTCAACAATCTGCTTGCCTGCCCTGCTGTACCTCTCTGCTTCTCTTATCAAGCTGTCTAGTGCGATGTTTACGACAGGCGAGCTGTCTTCCGGGTTGGCATCTTCCAGTGCACCAGTTGAACGTATTGCTGTAGGGGGTAATAAACAATCATGCACATTATCTTCGCTGTCTGTGATGTCCATCACGCCTGATGGCCCGCACTCAAATGTTACCTTCTTCGGTTTCTTTGCTATCCTTTTGAACCGCCTAGGAGTCACCTCGACAACGTCCGGTGATGAGTTTGTGTTGCCCTGACACCCGCCGCTCGCTGGAGGTGTTGGTTTGGCATTGCAAGGCGTTGACACAGTGAGATCTGGTATTGGGGATGCGTTGCGGCAATTACCTGAATCAACATCGACACCTGAAAAATGGGCATCATGTACCAAAACTTAGGTGACCACAGGGGCAACGTTTTTTTTTCTGTGGACGTCATATGAAAAAATGCAAATAATTGCATTTGTTACCTGATGCACCCCTTCGCATCCTTATCTCAGCATGTTGCCTCTCGAAGTTTGTGAAGAACGAAAAGAATTCATCCCTCATTCTTTTTGCCTCCTTCTTTATTTTTTGTTGGGCAGAGTTTTCCAAGGTATTTAGTGCACTGAAATGACGGTGGTTCTCCTCTTCTTTCTTCCTTGCAGTGGAAATTAGAACCTCCTCACAACGGGCTGTGAACTTTGATATTTTGTCTAAGACGAGGTAAGAAGCCTGCTCAATATAACAAAAAGGATGTAATGAGTTATATGTCAATTTTTTTGTTTTTGTTGATCCTCAATTTGCGTATGCAGTGCAAGTTCCTTTCATGTTACAATTTATATACCTCCTTAATGTCCAACGAACCACGATTTGATGGAACAGAGCTTCGAGAGTCACGACCGGCTGATGTGCTTGCTGCCCGTTGCCTTGTTATAGGGTTTCTGTGATAACAGACATCTGCTGCTGGTCTTGGCTGTTTGTATCGGAAAGATTCTGGTGGGTGATTGTCATAGGAAAACACAGCATATATGAAAGAGATGACGCAAAATTTGTGCTGGGGGAGAGGTGGTGGGGATAACCCTTACTAGGAGTCTGCCATAGATGACTGGGTAATCTCCCTTGCGCGACTTGATGTCCTTTTGAATTATTGATCTAATAGCTGTGTAGCTGTACGCCTTCACTCTTGGGCGCACGGTGTGGTCGATGTTCTGCTCTCCAACGTCAAGATTGTCAATATAGAACACCTGTGGAAAAGCGAGTTCGATCAAAGGTAAGGTCAAAAAACGGCATCCGTGTGAGAAAGAACACACAAAAAAATGCTGGCGTTGCCCTTGGATTTTTGTGAAGTCTTACCTGTACAAATGGGAGGCAACCTGATAGATTAGACTTCTGACGCCCTCCTAGAAGGTCTGCCTTCACCCTCTTCGCCGCAACTAACAGCTCTTCCCTTGTATATCGGCACCAGTTGTGCATATGTATGAGCTCTGCCGTTGCCAGCGCACCCCAATAATCAGTACAGAAGTAGTCGTTCTTCATTGTTGGAGCGAGGAGGTATGTGCATGCGCATATGACCAGCCCCACTTTGAACCTGTTCTTCTCGTGTGTCGTCATAGGACGCCCGTATGTCTGCTTCACAGCTTCAACGATTGGCAGTATGCTGTGCTCTCCTGGACCAATTCCAAACATCTCTCTGATCTGTGTCACCACTCCCTCCGGAACAGCATGGTCTGGAGGGCGAACAGGAGCAGTTCCACATGGTATGCCGATGACCAGATTGACATCTTCATCGAAAATTTGCATGTCGCGCTTGTGATCAATTGTAATTGAACTTGCCTCCTCATCAATGTGGCTTAGGATAGACATCAAGAAATGCCTATCCGTCCTTGTTATCTTTGGTAGCTCTAGCAGCCCCCCGAACTCCATCTCGGCTACATACTGTTGTTTCTCCTCATCGAATGAGGAAATCAGGTCGTGCAACTTCTTCACGCTGCACCTTGACCCGATTGAGGGTGCTTTTCCATTGACCTGGATCTGATCTTCCTCGTCCGAATCAGACTCGGCGACCGCGCCTCCTGCAGGAAAACCAATCCCCTCTTCGTCTTCTGATTCAGATGGAACGTCATCAATCTGTCGGAGCGTGCTAGGTCCCGAAGCAGGGACCCCGTAGCCGTCCATCCTGTGACAAACAAAAATGGCAAGAGAAAAGTTAATTTTCGGATTTCCCGACAGCTAAATTACACAAATACACACTTGCCATTCTCTAGATAGATAAATGAAGGTGGTGCTCAGAAGTTCATGCCTAGAGAAGTAAAATGCTCCTATTAAGAAAAAATAGATTAAATCGTAATCGTTTTGCGTGAGGAAGCGACTGTTTTTTTTTCAGATTACTACTTGCTAGATTTCTTACTATCTTGTTGGGAAAAAAAGATCTAAAAAAACTCATATTTAGAGCTCCTAGAGTTGTCATCTGCAAAAATCCGTTCGTCCCAAAAAAGGCCAGATTTCCTCACAAAGTATTTTATTTACATTTTTTTTTGCTAGCTTGCATCATACATGTACCTAATCTAGCTGCTGCCTAGAACTAGCTAATATAGCAATCGCAATTAACACGTTGAATGCACAGACAAATAAGAAAACACAGTGTCAGGCAGTGAAGAAAAAACAGAGTCAGTAGCAGAGAATGAAAAAACAGCCTGCGTGGGTGGCTTGTTATCCCGGTTTCGGCTGCTGGACGGCAGCGCCGCAAACGGATCAGCCGGAGTCCTCCCTAGCTGATTCGAGGCTCAGGCGAGCGATGGGCGACGGCGGGAGCGGCGAGCTGCAGAGGGCCTGGGATGAGCTCCCCGACAGCTCGCCTCGCTCAGACCATCGGCGCGCCCGTGGTTGACGGCGTGCGCCAGGGATGCGGCGTCCGTGGTCGTCCGCGTGCGGCAGGGATGCGGCGTCTGTGGTCGTCGGCGTGCGGCGGCTAGGTTTGGAGGCTCGCTCCTCGTGTGCGTCTCTTGTTTTAATCCCCGTGCGCCTGCTTGTGGCTAATTGTGCGTGATGGTGGATGCTGTCTGAGCTCGTTTACATGGGCTGGCTGGGCCGAATTTCTGTAGCTAGGCTAGAACACAACCTGAAGCATACCTGAATATAATAGACTCACCTCAAGAAAAAAAAACCCTAATATACTAGACAAAAAGAAAAGCCTAATTTGCAGGACAGGATCGAGCCTAGTTTACAGGAGATCATCGAGCCTAATTTGCTGCAGGTTCGCCGCTGCGGTTCATGATGCCTGCGAGGTGGAACAGACCCAAAGGTGTTTTTGGGATGGACGAGCTGGCATGAAAACAACCTATAACGTACGCCGTGGAAGAAAAAGTTGACCGTGATTAGAACGGATTCAGAAGCTGGCAATCAACAACGCATATGGGCTTCAGGGTGGTCTTCCTTGCAGCGGACGAAAACGGAAACAAAAGGTGGTGGTCGAACTACTCCGCAATGCAGTGTGCAAATACGTCAACTTGTTTTCACGAAACGAATACGATTTTGAGTGATATACCTTAGCTTTTGTGTGTGCGCCACCCTGCTAACCAACGCAGCCCGTCGATGTTCTGTTGCTCTCCAGTCTCCGTGTTCTTGGTATGGGACACGAAAATGGACTGATTGGCTTTGTGGGTGAGCTTCCCAGCTTGTATATAGCACGCCTGGCTGCGTGATGACGATCACGGGCCGGCCCTCGTGCTTCGCGCAACAAACATCCAAAAGGGAGATGACCGAGAAAAATGTCAGCACATCTTCTGCGCCCGGGATTCAGTTAGCCAGTAGCATGACGTGGGCGTTCTCTTGGTCCGAGCATTGACTTTTGTTTCCCAGCTCATGGGGATGTTTTCTAACTGCAACCCCGTGGTAAAAATGCACAACAACCCATATTCTGCCACCGCAGGCCAGGAGCTACAGAGGCCCACGCCCCTCTTTCTCCCCCACGAGTCGTCCATCTCCTGGAACTATCACTCTCACTCTATCATATCTCAAAACGCTACCCTCTAGCACGCTCTCTCACACTCTGAACTTCAACGCACTCGACGATGGCCGCGACCTACTCTGTCGACAGGGTGCTGGGCTGCCCCCATTTGCTTCGCCAGATATTCATCCGGTTGGGCGGCTGCTCTGACATGGCGCGCGCCTCGGCAGTCTCGCCGTTGTTGTGCGGAGCCGCAAAGCTGCCTAGCTTCCTCGGCGAGTTCAAAAATCTCACCTATTGGGGATAACAAGTTGTTGTCCCGAAACGATCAGAGTCAGTTCGTGAAAAAAAAACAATCGAAATCAAGTCATAAAAAAAACTCATCAAGTTTTTAATGTGCGTAATCACCTCTACATGAAAAACCGAGGCTTTATCGAATAAAACCCCGGCCTAGTCCCTCATTTTATATTTATTTTCCATTTTGCATGCAAAAAATTCGACCGGCACGGATGATGGGCGGACCCTAAATAGTCAAACACCATCCTTCTTCCCCGGATGCTACCGCCGGAGCGGACTGTGGTGCCTTGCCCACGCGGGGGTTGGTGACCCCGGGGTTTGGGGGGGTGGGGGGCTCGGGGGCTTTTTGATGGCAAATGTGCTGTCCGGCTGGGCGGATGCCCGGTGCGGTAGATCAGCTGTTGGCTGCGGGGTGATGCAGTGTTTTCGGATGGCACTTCTTCGGATGGCACAGCGGGGCTTCACGGGCCTCGCTGCTGCCTCGACCTGCATTGTTGTTGCCTTCCGAACGCATTGTCCCCTCTTGTTTCCTACGAGTCTCGTGCCGGTGACTACAATGAGACGACGTGGTTCCGGGCCAAGACTAAGGTGACGCATGTGTATATAGCACTTCTGAATCGGACTGAGCTCGCACGTGAAGACCAGCATGCCCCTCTTCATGTTGGGTTGCACATTTTTACAAGGAAAATGTACTTCCCAATCGTCTCGGGCAGTGCCATTTTTACGAGGCCGGGAGAATGGCTCCTCCGGCACATGAACGCATGCGGATGTCGTTGCTTATTAATGAAGGGGCTCGGGTGCACACCTCCCCTTCCCTCGGCCAAAGTGTCGGTCTTGTAGGGTGGTACCGATGCGTCCACGTGTGGACGAATGTGGGTGCCTCAGATTCCTTCATGCATGGTCTTGGTTGCACCGCCTCCTAGTTGTACTCCTTGTGCTAGGTGGATCCATAGGATTGGTCTGAGCAAATAAGTGGCGTCGCCACCGTCGCATTGCTTTTCTTTGAATGGGTTGCTTGGTAGATAGCGATTTGGAGCGTTACGAGCGTTGCATGCCTTCTACAGACTAAATGTGGGATTGGGAGGCCCGTCTGACCTAAGGATGTCGTCTTTATATCAAAAGGTCTCTCGTCCATCATGGATCTGGTGCCCCCCTTGCGTAATTGAGACGATGCGATGATCAAATTTTGTCAAAATGTGAACACCAAAAAGGGGGTGGTCATGTTTGCTGCAGTGCCCATTATCGCGGGGGGTATGCACAGTCCCGAGAATGCATTTTGGAGGTTCCTTGCATCATGTTGATTTTGTGGGGTGACCTTTTCTCAATACTGTTGGTGCATATGTAAAACAATAGTGTCACGTTCGTAAAATGGTAAGGTCCTCTTGCTTATACGCAAGATTCTGATAGTGCAGTCTCGCGATCCACCCCCCCCCCCCCCCCCCCCCCCCGGCGCCCGTTTTGTAAAGTAACTGCATGGCCACTTCCATCTATATATCAAAAAGGGGTGCGTTCGTATCCGACGGGTGCCCCTCCTTGCGTAAATGTAGTTTGATGCGATGATCAACGTGATCGATTTCATTCATATAAAAAAGTTAAATTTAGGGGGGTGCTAGTTCGTTGTAGTATACACGGTTCCGACATTGCATTTTGGAGGTTCCCCAGCTTAAGCTTGCTGACGCGATGACCAACTTAATCAATGTCATCTTGATACGGGGGAGACTCGCTTTGAAATGCAGGGGGCACTCTTATGCAGGGTCGCACTGTTTTCGACAATGTAAAAACGGATGTTTCTCTGAGCAATTCAAGCGTCGTGGTGATGGTACGTATACATCATAAAAATGTTCGCTTGCATAGACTTATATTGGATAGGGGCTCCCCCCCTTGTGTAATGCAGTTCATGCAATCAACAACATTGTCAAAATGACATATATAAAAAGGGATAAAAAGGCGACGTCCATGTTTGTTGCAGTGCCTACCGTTTGCGGTGTGCATGGTTCCAACAATGCATTTTGGGGGTTCCTTGTTTAGCTAGTTCATGCGTTGACCAACATGATCGGGATCGTCCTCCAAAATGCATTGACATCCCTATATCAATGAGGTGGGTTGGGTGCCCCCCCTCGTGTAATAGAGTTGGCGATGATTAATGTTGTGAGATGTCATATAAGAAATAAATAATGGAACTGGGAAGCGTCCATTTTAATATATTGCATTCTTTTTGTGGGAATGCACTGTTCCCCCAATGCATTTTGGAGGTTCCTTGTGTAGCTACTTCATGCGGTGACCAGTATGATCGGTATCATCCTTATATGGTAGAGAGCCCCCGCGTTGAGATGCAGTGGGGTACTATTGTGCGTGTGTACACGTTATGGCAATGTAAACTGGATGGTTCTTTGATCATTTCAGTAGTTGCGGTAATGGTGTATATATATCGCATTGATTGGGGGGGGGAGGTTTTTCATGATGTGGTTGACGCAGGTGATCATCGCATTCGTGCTTACAATAATCTATAAAAAAAGTCGCGTATAATCCTATAGGGTGCCTCCTCTTCCGGTATGTACGGTTCATGCAATGCAAGCCAGAGGTTCCGTTGCTAGCATAGCTGGTTCGGTGATCAACGTTATGAGTGGCATATATTAAAAAACAAAATGCTCGCATTCATTTTTTTAGTGGGGGGGGGGGGGGGGGGGGGTGCCCCCTGATTTGTTCCTGATATGAACAGTTCCTAAAGTGAAATCTGTTGGTTCCCCTCCTTCTTAATTTAACTACGTGGTCAATGTCATCCCTGTTTGAAAAGAGGGATTGGGTGCCCCCCCATCGTGTAATAGAGTTGATGCGATGATCAATGTTGTGAGATGTCGTATATAAAAATAAATAATGAAGTGGTGGGCACGACGCAAAGTACCTGATGGACAGGTGGGACGACTTCGTCGACGCTCATGGCGTGGAAGCAGACGACCTGCTAACCTTCCAGATCGTGGAGCCTGACGGCTGGTATGTTCGCATCTACGCTCCCTGTGGCAAGGAGAGGCCGATTGGACGACTGCTGCTCTAGCCAGCGCATCCGCCCACGATGATTCGCCGGGATGCTAGTATCGTAGACTGTCGTAGTATGCTATGTTCTCGTATGTGATGCCTCGTGCTTTACTGTTTTATGTTCTGGTATGTTCTTTGCTGTCCTAGTAGGCTCTGTTCTTTGCTGCCAGGTTATCAAGTTACTTATTCCGTGTTGATCTATGTAACAGAACTATGATCCGAAAACAATTTTCAGATTTTTATGTGTTTCCTTTCAATATTAATATCTGCAGCATCCATGTGTTTTTAAGTTACTACACATTCTTATACCCCGACGCTGAGATGCGTAATATGAATCAGCCTCTGTTTTGGCTAGATAATTTGTTTAGCCATTTTCCAAAAAATACGCACAAGCGTGTTCGCTTTCAATGACTAGTGCTCCGTTGAGTAAACTAGTTATTATTCAGATATATATCAGAAAAGGAACTCATTTATGAAGTTTTTGACCTTGAATAAAATTTGGCAATTCAGTTCTCGCATATTATTTGGCGCGGGGACTGTGTAGCTTGCGGTGTCGAAAAGGCAACACACCTGTGAAGGAGTAGTTTAAATAGGGAGCCAATCCTTTTTCATTTGGTTGTGGGACTTTTAAACTTGAACAAAATGTGGCGTTTTCAGTTCTCGCACATTAATTGGCATCTCGAGTTATGGTTTCTACCTTTTTGCAAAAATGATCCAAATATAGATCATAGACTACATATTAAAGCTTAACAAAAATACGGCCGAGGAAAGAGCTGCAGCATCACACCACACACAAACACCGGTAGGTTGGGTTGAGAAAATCATAACTCCCTGCGCCAAGTAATGTGGGCTCTGTTTTTCGTGGGCATGGACTCGACGACCGTCAACAGCCTCGGAGTCGTGCCCCCAACTAGTACACCGATGATTGTGTGAGGGTGTATATGTTGGTGTCCGCTACGACGGGAGGCACCTACCCAGACTCAGGGGCTAGTGTCGAGCTAAAGCATAAAAAGTACCGTCGTTGCTCCACCTAAAAGCTACAGTGTGTGGGTGCGGGGTGATGCCGCGGCTCTTCCTCGAGCTTAATTTTATTAAGCTCGCTTTGTATGATCTATTTGTGGATCCTTTTTGCAAGAAGGGAGAAATTATAGCGCCAAGTAATGTGAGCTCTTTTTTTTTTTGTGGACACGGACTCGGGAATCGTCAGCAGACTAGGAGTTGTGCCCCCCTCCCCCCTTGTACACCGGTGATTGTCTGAGGGGCTTAGATGTGGGTGCCTCCTACGATGGAGGCACCTAACCAGACTCAGAGGCTAGTGTCCAGCCAATACCCGAGAGTAAAAATGTACTGTGGGCTCTCTTTTTACTAGACATGGACTCGACAACTGTCAGCAGTCTCGAAGTTGTGCCGCCGCCTCCTCAGTATCGGTGGTTGTCTGAGTGCCGCGGATGTGGGTGCCTCCTACGTCATTGCTCATCCATTTCCACCGTGGTTTGGTGCGGTGTGATGTCGCAACTCTTCCTCGACTGTACTTTTATGAAGCTCAGCATGCTTGTATGATCAAAATGGGTCATCTTTGCAAAGAAGGTGTGAATCATAACTCCATGCGGAAAGTAATGTGGGCTCTCTTTTGGGTGGGGACATGGACTCGGCAACGGTCAGCAGTCTCGGAGTCGCGCTGCCCCCCCCCCCCCCCCTATTACCCCGGGGGTTGTTTGAGGGGCGCGTAGCCAGACTCAGGGACTAGTGTCGAGCCAAAACATAGAATGTACTGTGGTTGCTCAACCTAACCTACCGTAGGTTGGGTGCGGTGTGATGCCGCAACTCTTCCTCATCCCTATTTTTGTTAAGCTAAACATGCTTGTATGATCTTTTTGGGTCCTTTTTGCAAAAAGGTAGAAACTATAACTCGAGATGCCAATTAATGTGCGAGGACTGAAAATGCTGTTCAGTTTTAGAAAGTCACACCACCAAAAGAAAAAGGATGGGCTATCTTTTTGCACTACTTCTTCAAAGGTGTGTTGCCTTTTCGACGCCGCTAGCTACATAGTTTCCATGCCGAATAATGTGCGAGAACTGAATTGCCAAAATTTGTTCAAGTTTAAAACTTAACAAAAATGAGTTCCCTTTCTGATATATCTCTGCGAAATAACTAGTTACTCAACGGAACACTAGTCGTTGGAGCGAACATGCTTGTGCGTATTTTTTCAAAAACGGCTAAAAAAATCAAGCCAAAACAGAGGTTGATTCATATTACGCATCTGGGCGCGGGGGATGAAAATGCGTAGCAACTTAAAAAACACATGCATGCTGCAGATATTGATATATAAATAAAAGCACATAGAATCTAGAAAATGTCTCGGATCATATATCTGTTACATGCCCATTATAAATGACTAGATAAAAATTAAAGGAAATAATCCATCAGACAAAGAAGATTTCCCAAGATACATGAATTTGTAGGAAACAAATCCTAGCAGCACATAACACTTCTACAATCTTGTGAATGACCGTGGCCATGGCATGCAGACCGGGGTCACCATCGTCACAAAATTAGGGTTCATGACATGTCCGATTTTCATGGCCCGTCCAGACATTGTATCAACTAAGAAAATATGTGGGCAAAAACCAAATGTGATGATGGCGTAAGAGCCATTTCTTCCGACGGCTCTAATCTTCATGGAGAAAAAGTCCCCCCCGCCGCCGGCTACATCCCAGAAAGACGATACTATATACCCATCGAAGATGAGCTTAAGGTTGTGGCTCGCATGTAGCTGCCAATCATATGATCTGGCCTTCATCGTGCAAGTCCAGTTCTCCAGCACGCCCCCCCGGCGAATAAGGATGCATATGCCGGACTTGCCCAACCGTGCCATCATGTAATCCATGTCCTTAGCGTTGCTAAAGGCAGCCGGAAGCTTGACCATGCCGAACTTACGAGACGCTAGATCGTACGAAAACAGAAAACCTACGACATACATCATGTACAACACCCCGTCTACCACTATGGCGCATGGATCATCGTGCGGGATGCATGGTTTCTTTGAGAATATAGGCTCAGATACCTCCACGAACCACCGGTCGCCGCGGTCCATAGTTACGCGAAGATGGAACGCGCCGAGCTCGCCGCCTGCCTTCGCGTGCGTCTGAGGATAGCCGTCGAAGAAGGGCTTCTCGCCATCGATGACGACGAAGCAGGCGCAGATGGCAGACGGGATGTGCTCGATGATGTCGTCGCGAGGAAGCCGGTGGCGACTTGTAGAGACTGGCCCAAGGATTGTACGCTTAGCGTAACCCCTTGGGAATTCTCTTTCTCTCATGACGAGCTCGCCGGCGACGCATGCCAGCACCGTCTCGTAGCTGGCTTGCCCGGCGTGTTAGATAATAACGAGAAATAAACGAGACAGAGAGACACGGATTTTTACGTGGAAACCCTTGCGGGAGAAAACCACGGACGCACGAAGGCGCAATCACTATGATGGAGGAGTATTACAAGCACGAGACGACAGGCCGTCTACGTGCTAATTTGGTGGAGATCTCTCTCATCTATTCTATGACTAGCTGGTACTATATAAAGGGGCAAACAACTCTCTTTCTTGGTGGACACGAAACAGAGTTGTAGTCATGCTACGTCTAGCACGGTTGGCATGCCGTAGTCCGGTAGGACTCCATCCGTAGTACAATACTTGTATGGGATTCGGAACACAATAAAAATAACACTCCACCTTGAGACGAAATCCCTTACAATAATCATAGATAGCATCAACTCCTCAATTAAAGTCATCACAAGTAAACCTTGTGCCTGGAAACGTCCATAGGACTAATAAACTTCTCTTGAAGTCATATTGAGCAAATCAATCAGTAGGTCGTCCAGAAAACAGCACAGCTATCAACAAAGCAGACTAACAAAACTTGGTCTCCCAATAAAAGTTTGAGTCTGTGCCACTGACCTCAAAAAACTGAAACTGCTCAATCATCAAATGACATAAGTCATCATATCTCCTGTGGTGCCTGAACGAGCGCATAGCTCATAGTGCAACATCTTGGTGCACATCGCATTGTGAAGAACTCATCTCATGGAATCTGAACGTGCTTCAAAACAGAAAACACAAACCTCGGCAAACAATACTCATGCAAGAGCATATGGTACGGACGGCATCGCGTGCACCCAAAAACTGCCGACTTGTAATGGTTAATGAAAAATCCATGACATGGTCATAAACTGTCCTTGTAGAACAACTGTCGGATGAAAAACCATCTTAACATGCAACGGAGTTTCAACTCTGCAGTAGACCCCTCTTGAAAGAGCAAAGACAACTGAATTGCACTTGAAACTTAACGGCGCTAAATGTTGTAGTATCTAGCAGAAACAAATCAATCTCCTTCTTGCACCTCAACTGATTCTCATCACGAACATGAATATTAAACAAAACCTTCACATGCATAACAGCAAAATACTATGGAGAGAATAGAGTATATGCTGGCTACCAACAGGCTTAATAATTACCTCCTCCATACCCTTTTTTTCTTGATAACTGAATTGTGTTCTTCAAATAACTGCAGCAATATTTCATCCATTATCCCGACAGGCCATAATCCCCAAAACTCCACCTTGAAGAAAAACTGAGTGCATCCTGATAATTGGGCTTGCGCCAACAACGCTCGCATCTCGACTTGCCATAGAGTAAACTTTGTGTCACGATCCAGCAGCGGAACATCGTACTTCATGGATGCCATGAGTAGATTAAATCTATGTTCACAAAATAGTACAAGCCGATAGAAAATTCTTGACAGAATTAATATGCGAATCAAACGAACCGGAAGAATAGCACCTTGGATATTGTACGGGAAGTAGACGTAGCAACGGACAGACCAAAAAACCTGATCTGTACTCAATTAGTACTAGCACGTACTGGTGCAAGTACTAGTCTTCACGTTACCAAGTAGTACCAGCTGCTACGTGTGATCGCCCTGGGAGCCTGTACGTAGCAACAGATCGGCGGATCGGTTGCTCCTCGGGACTTGGAGCCTGTAAGTGGAGGCGTTGAGCGGCAGCTGCAAATCTCCTCGGGACTTGCGTATAGATTGAGGTGGCAGCAACGGCAGATCACGCAGCAGGGATGCTGCGTGCGGAGCAGCAGCGGCAACGCGGCGGAACTTATGATTGGGCGGATCGCCACGTAAACTTGATTTCCTGTCGGTCTCGGCTTCAGCAGAAATCGATCCGCGTCGGATCGACGGATCGCCTCGACGTGCGTCGCCGCCGCGCACATAACCTAATCTCTCGCCTCAAAAATCTTGTATCTGACCTCAGATCAATCTGGCTCTGTATACCACTTGTTAGATAATAACGAGAAATAAACGAGACAGAGAGACACGGATTTTTACGTGGAAACCCTTGCGGGAGAAAACCACGGACGCACGAAGGCGCAATCACTATGATGGAGGAGTATTACAAGCACGAGACGACAGGCCGTCTACGTGCTAATTTGGTGGAGATCTCTCTCATCTATTCTATGACTAGCTGGTACTATATAAAGGGGCAAACAACTCTCTTTCTTGGTGGACACGAAACAGAGTTGTAGTCATGCTACGTCTAGCACGGTTGGCATGCCGTAGTCCGGTAGGACTCCATCCGTAGTACAATACTTGTATGGGATTCGGAACACAATAAAAATAACACCCGGCGAGAGCCGCCGCGACTTCTGACGCCTTTGGAGCTAAGGCCTGGTCCAGCCCTTCCACCGGGGCGAACTCCAGGTGCCTCCAGTCGGTGCCAACCACGGCGAACTGCAGAATGATCCCAAGCAAAGGCGGATCGTGGTTTGCCATGAATTGCTGACGGAACTCCTTCCTTGATGCAATACTCAGCCACTCCCTCGACAACGTGCTAGACCGCAGAAGGCTCTTCAAGCCATCGACACGGAGAAGCACCTGCTCTAGAAGCTCACCTAAGCGAAGAACTGTAGTCATGGATTCCTCGCCATCACTTGTGGGGGGTGGGGTGATGGCGGCCATGGATGCTTGGGAAGGGCGCATACGCGTGTGTGGTGAAAGAGAAGGGTGTGCTGCCTGCTGATGCCTGGAATGGTGGTCTTTGACTATCCGCAGCTGAGTGTATAGAAACGGCATGGGGTGAAAATCGAAAATCCGGTCTGTTGCGAGCAGGGAGGCATCTGCGCGCGGGAGGCCCGAGGGGCATGGGCGGGAGCAGCGGGTTGGACGGCTTTTGACTTCGTATCACATGAATGCAGGCGCATGCATAGGGGGGGGGGGGGGGGGGGGGGGGGGGGGCACAACTGTTTCTGCTGTATTGTACGTTGTAATCAAAACAGACTTTCCCCTCAAAAGAAATAAAATCAAAACAGACTTCTGCCCGGAAAAAAACCACACACGACCCCTGTGTCGTGCCACGATTTCCTCTCCTACAGTTAGCGATCTAACCGATTGCACCGGGTCCACGAGAAGTAATTTTGATTAGGGTATGTACATTAGACTATACGGCAGCTGTCTATAATATGTATCAACGTCATGTAAGGAGAGTGCTATAGACACGTCCTACAACGGGGGTGTCTTTTTGGGTGTCAGCTGGCGAAATTGCTCCTGCATGGAATGCAAAAAACTAGTACATTGACACTAATTACATGTAATCTCTGATCAGCTTTGCTGCTTATTCTGTGCACTGTAGGCGCGTAACGTATATGGGATTGATGGAGTATATCTCCATGGCGTGGCGGTGAATGACTCTCACTGCTGGAAAGGTGACGACGGATGAGAATCGGCGTGTGCCATCACAGTTTTTTTGCTTCTTCCCAGAGAAAAAAAAACATTTCGGATCTTCTTATTTTAAAGACGGCTTCCTCCTGCAACAGGCCAGCCCATAGCCCATGGCCCATAGTAATGGGGTTGCGGGGGAGCAGCAGCTGGATCAATATTACGGGCTGTGGGCTGCAGCGGGACGCATGTTGGCAGCAGCTGAATGACAAAAACGCAAGCCGTGACTAAAAAAAGGGGCGCCTTTGGACTAAAAAGGTTCGAACCTTCCCCAAACAGTTCTCCATTTGCCGTACAGGAACCTTTGCTTTTGGGCGCCGGTGGTCCTGTCTGCTAGACTGCCACAACCACAGCCTAGTGCCTGCCGGTCCCCTCCCCCTTGCATGCAGCGTGGTCCACCCCTTTGCTATAAGAGGAAAAGAACATCAAATGAATAAAAAGAGAAAAAAGCAAATGGGATAAGAGGAGGGACCAGATCCCAACACCAACGAGCGCGCGTGATTGCATCCACCCCAGAGAAGCTTCATAGGTTTGCTTTTCTCTCTCTCTCTCTCTCTATATATATATATATATATATATATATATATATATAGGGAAAATGCATCCTACTACCGGGTGTAGCTACACTCGTTTCTCATGTACTATCATGTGGTAGTATATACTCTACTATATTATTTTTAATATGTTCATATACTATATCTAAGATACTCCGAAGTGATTTGTATGAAAAAATTGCAAGTGAGATCATAATTTTATTGTATTTGTGAAATACGTACATATTTATACATGAAATAGAGTATGCGCAAAATATGATACATACTACCAAAAAAGTAGTATATATACTACCTAAACATTCTTATATACTACATACTACGCGTACATATTCTCGGATATGATAGATACTACCTAAAACCTATGAAATATAAGTGGGAGTAACTACACCCGGTAGTAGGGAAAATTTGTTCTATATATATATATATATATATATATATATATATATGTATGTATATATATATATAGACAAATGTTTCCTACAAGCAATTGGTAGTTACCACCACTTGCGTTTTGTATGTTGTATGTAGTATCTCTCGGAACCGAGAGTATATACGTGTAGTATGTAGTATATAACAATGATTAGGTAGTATATATACTAATTTTTAGGTAGTATGTACCATTTTTTAAGTATGCTCATTTTTACGTATAAATATGTACGTATTTTACAAATATAACAAAAACTATGGGCTCGTATGCAATTTTTTCATGTAACTTGCTTTGAAATATCTTAGATATAGTATATGAACATATTTAAAATAATAAAATAGTATATATAGTACCACATGGTAGTATATGAGAGATGTGGGGTAACTACCACCGGGTGGTAGGATGGATTTTTCATATATATATATATATATATATATATATATATATATATATATATATATATATATATATATATATATATAGGACAAATATTTCCTACTACCGGGTGTAGTTACACCCATTTTTATTTTGTATGTTTTAGGTAGTATCTATCATACCGCAGTGTATGTATGTGTAGTATGTAGTATGTAAGAATATTTAGATAGTATATATACTATTTTTTAGATAGTATGTACTATATTTTTAGTATACTTCTTTTTACGTACAAATATGTATGTATTTTCATAAATATGATAAAAATATGGGCTCACATGCAATTTTTTCACATAACTCGCTTTGGAGTATCTTAGATATAGTATATGAACATACTAAAAATGATAAAGTAGTATATATACTATCACATAGTAGCATATAAAAAATGGGTGTAGCTACACCCGGTAGTAGGATGCATTTTCCCTATATATATATATATATATATATATATATATATATATATATATATATATATATATAATCGATAGAAGATGATAGATAGAAGATATAATAGAAAATAAAAGATAGATAGATAGACAGAAGATATATTATTTTGTGTGCTGTGGACTTTAGATAAAAAAAAACAGGGGCAGAGGCTTACGGGGCAGGGATGGATGGCCGACACCTGCATCTGTATCCGCAGACCAATCCAGACCAGTCCACAGACAAATATCATGTCCGCTTTGAGGGTCGGCATTGAGATGCCCTTATCGGCTAAACTAGTTTTGCAACTTAGATTAGTTTTGTAGCTTATGCCAATTTCAAACAGGATTTGTAACTTGGTGTGTGTGGGATAGGGACGTAATGTTCTGTGTGGTGAAAATATTAGAAGGGTTGGGCGCGCTTTGTTGCGCTGTTGATGTTGTTAGGTTTCTTAAAAAAATCACGCTTTTTTATAGTATAAGGTGTATTACTTTTTTCAAAAATTCAAATATTTTAAGTTTGATCAAATTTGTAGAGAAATATATTAGATCAGTATTCTTAAATTCATCACGAAATGAATTTCCATACTTTTTCGTTAATATTGTGTATGTCGATATTTTTATTCTGAACTTGGTCAAAGTTAAAGAAATTTGACTTTCTACAAAGCTAATACCCCTTATATTTTGGAATAGATGGAATATTTACTTTGGCGGGTGTGGGAGATGATAGAGTGCATTTTACTTCTATTTATAATGTAGTGATTTGATGGACATTTTGTCGTGTGATTTTATGTTATTCACTATCAACCGATATTTATGTGGAATTTTTTTGTATCGATGGTCGCATGTACTACTATATTGGTGCTACAATATCTCATGTTGATGCTTATTTTTTTCAGGCGGTGGGGAGGTTGCGCGGGATTGATATGTTTTTTATAGGCCGATTGTTGATGATTGATTTGAAAAAATTGTTGGCCCCGTTGAAATCATAACAGAAATCCAATATTAAATACCTCAATGGAATGGAAGAGCTTCAAAATTAGGAAACATAGTGAATTAAAAGAATTGAATGGGAGAGCTAGAAAGTGTTGACACGGTCAAAATCGGTTATCCCAGTTCTAAATTGAATTTTTGGAAAAGGAAATCTAAATTGAATACCTCAATTAATTGTGAGGCCTTAAAAATTACTCCCTCCATTCCTAAATACTTGTCTTTCTAGATATTTCAACAAGTGACTACATACGGTGCAAAATGAGTGAATCTACACTTTAAAATATGTCTACATACATCCGTATATTGAGTCCATTTGAAATGCCTAGAAAGACAAGTATTTGGGAACGGAGGGAGTAGAAAGCATGGTGTGTCGTTTAAAAGAATTGAATCACTACTGGAATCAGGGAATTTGCCGTCTGCCATCTCTTTGCCGTTAGCTAGCGGACGACAAAGAAGGTCTTTGCCATCAGCTACCAAGAAGCAGACGGCGAACAAATGGCAGACGGCAAAGAAGGTCTTTGCCATCGGTCATTTCTTTGCCGTCTGTTGGCTGACGGCAAAGAATCTTTGTCGTCCGCTGGCTGATGGCAAAGAGGGAGGTGGCACCCACTAACGAAAAAGATTAATGTCCCCCCTCTTTGCTGTCCGCAGCAGACGGCAAAGATGAACAAAAGCGGACGGCAAAGGCTAACCTAACTAACCTAACTAACGGTCGAGCCCCCTCCCCCGCCCGTTACTCTCTCTTCTCCCTCCCTCCTCCCCGACGCCCACATCGTCCACCCACCGCGCCGCCCCTGCCCACGCCCCCGCACCCGGCCCCGTCGCCCGGCGCCGCGCCCGCCCCCGCCCCCGGCCCCGTCGCCCGGCGCCGCCCCCGCCCGCGCCCCCGCCCCCACCCGCCGATGCCCCGGTGCCCCGCTGCCCCCGCCATCGCCCCCGCCACCGCCGCCCGGTGCCACCCCCGCCACCGCCCCCGCCCCGCCGCCCGGCGCCGCCCCTGCCACCGCCCCTCCCCCACACACCGACGGCCCACCATCCCGCCCCCCGGCGCCGCCCCCGCCCCCACCGCCCGGAGCCGCCCCCGCCACCGCCCCCGCCCCCGCCGCCTGGCCATCCCACTGCCCGGGAGCCCCGCCGCCCCCCTCCCCACCCGCCCACCACCCCGGCGCCAGCGTCGCCCCCGGCTCCGGTGAGTATTTTTCTCTTTAGTTTTTCTTTTTTTGCTGTTTAATTGTTGTTTAATTGCTGTTTAATTGTTTAATTGTTAGTGTTAGTGTTAGTGTTAGTGTTAGTGTTAATTAGTGTTAGTGTTAGTGTTTTTTTCTTTTGTTTAAGTGTTAGTGTTAGTGTTAGTGTTAGTGTTAGTGTTAGTGTTAGTGTTAGTGTTAGTGTTAGTGTTAGTGTTAGTGTTTTTTCTTTTGTTTAAGTTAGTGTTAGTGTTAGTGTTAGTGTTAGAAAAGAAGAAGATTTAGTGTTAGTGTTAGAAAAAAGAATATGTAGAAGAAAAGAAGAAGAAGAAGAAGAAGAAGAAGAAGAAAAGAAGTAGAAGTAGAAGAAGAAGAAAAGAAGAAAAGAAAAGAAGTAAAAGAAGTAGAAAAAATATGAAAAAATAAGAAGAAGAAAAGAAGTAGAAGAAGAAGAAAAGAAGAAAAGAAAAGAAGTAAAAGAAGTAGGAAAAAGACACCCCGACACGACACCCCAACACCCCGACCACCTGACCCCCTGACCCAGACACTTCGACCCCGACACCGCACCTCGACACCCCAACACCACACCCCGACACCCCGACACCCCGACCCCGACACCACACCCCGACACCCCGACCCCCTGACCCCGACACCCCGACCTCGAGATCACACCCCGACACGCCGACCCCGACACGACACCCCGACACCCCGACCCCCTGACCCAGACACCCCGACCCCGAAACGACACCCCGACCCCCTGACCCCCTGACCCCGACACCCCGACCCCGACACCGCCGGTATTTTTTTATGTTGTACTTGATGATGATACACTTAAGTGATATACATATTATTATTCATGTCGGTATTTTTTTATGTTGTACTAATTTCGTTTACTCTTTGTCATGGCAGGTGTTGAAAGATTGTGGGCGCTGGTCGGGAGCGCTCAGAGGACCCTTCTTCGTCGGTGTGTGGTGCGAGGTCTTCTATTCCACACGCACCTCTCCTCCGAGCGTTGCTGGACAGTATGGCGACACCGCCGGGCCCTTCTTCGTCGACCGCTGTGCCGAGCAGGGGACGAGGTAAGAAGAAGAGAGGAGCTGGAGCACGTGGTCGCAGGAGAGGAGGTAGGGTGACTGCCAGGGCACCTTCCTCGCCGCCACCCCCAGCTGTTTCACCCGAGCACGTGACTGCTAGGGTGGGCTCGTTCAAGGAGGAGGCTACACGGACTCCTGTCCACGAGCCTTCGGTCCACGGGCCTTCGACCCACGAGCCTCGGGTTGACGGGCCTTCGGGCCACAAGAGTTCGGCCCACGAGACCCCGGAGGAACACATGTCTGGATGGGGTACCTGGCCGGATCAACATGAGGGGCCGAGTGGCCATGCTGATGATGTGTACTTTAGTAGTACTCCTAGTAGCACCATTCCGGAACTCCTCGTGACGTCCGGGATCTCATCCGGGACTCCGAACAACATTCGGTAACCACATACAAACTTCCTTTATAACCCTAGCGTCATCGAAGTGTAGACCCTATGGGTTCGGGAACCATGCAGACATGACCGAGACAACTCTCCGGTCAATAACCAAAAGCGGGATCTGGATACCCATGTTGGCTCCCACATGTTCCACGATGATCTCATCAGATGAACCACGATGTCAAGGACTCAATCAATCCCGTATACAATTCCCTTTGTCTAGCAGTATTATACTTGCCCGAGATTCGATCGTCGGTATACCGATACCTTGTTCAATCTCGTTACCGGCAAGTCTCTTTACTCGTTCCGTAACACATCATCCCGTGATCAACCCCTTGGTCACATTGTGCACATTATGATGATGTTCTGCCGAGTGGGCCTAGAGATACCTCTCCGTTTACACGGAGTGACAAATCCCAGTCTTGATTCGTGCTAACCCAACAGACACTTTCGGAGATACCTGTAGTGCACCTTTATAGCAACCCAGTTACGTTGTGAAGTTTGGTACACCCAAAGCATTCCTACGGTATCCGGGAGTTGCACAATCTCATGGTCTAAGGAAAAGATACTTGACATTAGAAAAGCTTTAGCATACGAACTACACGATCTTTGTGCTAGGCTTAGGATTGGGTCTTGTCCATCACATCATTCTCCTAATGATGTGATCCCGTTATCAATGACATCCAATGTCCATGGTCAGGAAACCGTAACCATCTATTGATCAACGAGCTAGTCAACTAGAGGCTTACTAGGGACATGGTGTTGTCTATGTATCCACACATGTATCTGAGTTTCCTATCAATACAATTATAGCATGGATAATAAACGATTATCATGAACAAGGAAATATAATAATAACTAATTTATTATTGCCTCTAGGGCATATTTCCAACAGTCTCCCACTTGCACTAGAGTCAATAATCTAGTTCACATCGCCATGTGATTAACACTCACACAGCACATCGCCATGTGACCAACATCCAAAGAGTTTACTAGTGTCATTAAACTAGTTCACATCATCATGTGATTAAGACTCAATGAGTTCTGGGGTTTGATCATGTTTTGCTTGTGAGAGAAGTTTTAGTCAACGGGTCTGCAACATTCAGATCCGTATGTACTTCGCAAATCTCTAGGTCATATTGTAAATGCTGCTTCCACGCTCCACTTGGAGCTATTCCAAATGGTTGCTCCACTATACGTATCCGATTTGCTACTCAGAGTCATTCGGATAGGTGTTAAAGCTTGCATCGACGTAACCCTTTACGTCGAACTCTTTATCACCTCCATAATCGAGAAACATATCCTTATTCCTCTAAGGATAATTTTGACCGCTATCTGGTGATCCACTCCTTGATCACCTTTGTACCCACTTTCCAGATATGTAGCAAGGCACACATCAGGTGCGGTACACAGCATAGCATACTGTAGAGCCTACGTCTAAAGCATAGGGGACGACCTTCGTCCTTTCTCTCTTTTCTACCGTGGTCGAGCTTTAACTCTTAACTTCATGCCTTACAACTCAGGCAAGAACTCCTTCTTTGACTGGTCCATCTTGAACACCTTCAAGATTATGTCAAGGTATGTGCTCATTTGAAAGTATTATTAAACATTTTGATCTATCTTATAGATCTTGATGCTTATTGTTCAAGTAGCCTAATCCAGGTTTTCCATTGAAAAACACTTTTCAAACAACCCTATATGCTTTCTAGAAATTCTACATCATTTCTGATCAACAATATGTCAACAACATATACTCATCAGAAATTCCATAGTGCTCCCACTCACTTCTTTGGAAATACAAGTTTCTCATAAACTTTGTATAAACCCAAATCTTTGATCATCTCATCAAAGCACACATTCCAACTCCGAGGTGCTTACTCCAGTCCATGGAAGGATTGCTGGAGCTAGCATACCTTTTAGCATCCTTAGGATCGACAAAAACTTTCTGATTGTATCACATACAACCTTTCCATACGAAGACTAGTAAGGAAACTCGTTTTGTCATCCATCTGCCAGATTTCATAAATGCAGCTAATGCTAACATGAATCCGACGGACTTAAGCATCGCTACGGATGAGAAAATATCATCGTAGTCAACTCCTTGAACTTGTGAAAAACTCTTCGCCACAAGTCAAGCTTCATAGACGGTGACATTACCGTCCACGTCCGTCTTCTTCTTAAAGATCCATTTATCTCAATGGCTTGCCGATCATTGGGCAAGTCCACCAAAGTCCATGCTTTGTTCTGATATATGGATCCTATCTCGGATTTCATGGCTTCTAACCATTTGTTGGAATTTGGGCCCACCATCGCTTCTCCATAGCTCGTAGGTTCATTGTTGTCTAGCAACATGACCTTCAAGACAGGATCACCGTACCACTCTGAAGCTGTACGCGTCCTTGTCGTCCTACGAGGTTCGGTAGTGACTTGATCTGAAGCTTCATGATCACTATCATAAGCTTCCACTTCAATTGGTGTAGGTGCCACAGGAACAACTTCCTGTGCCCTGCTACACATTGGTTGAAGTGATGGTTCAATAACCTCATCAAGTCTCCACCATCCTCCCACTCAATTCTTTCGAGAGAAACTTTTCCTCGAGAAAGGACCCGTTTCTAGAAACAATCCCTATTGCTTTCGGATCTGAATTAGGAGGTATACCCAACTGTTTTTGGTGTCCTATGAAGATGCATTTTTCCATTTTTTGGGTTCGAGCTTATCACGATGAAACTTTTTCACATAAGCGTCGCAGCCCCAAACTTTCAAGAAACGACAGCTTAGGTTTCTCCAAACCATAGTTCATACGGTGTCGTCTCAACGGAGTAACGTGGTGCCCTATTAAAGTGAGTGCGGTTGTCTCTAATGCCTAACCCATGAACGATAGTGGTAATTCGATAAGGGACATCATGGTACGCACCATATCCAATAGGGTGCAACTATGATGTTCGGACACACCATCACACTATGGTGTTCCAGGCGGTATTAATTGTGAAACAATTTCCACAATGTCTTAATTTCGTGCCAAAGCTTGTAACTCAGATACTCATCTCTATGATCATATCATAGACATTTTATCCTCTTGTCACGATGATCTTCTACTTCACTCTGAAATTACTTGAACCATTCAATAATTCAGAATTGTGTTTCATCAAGTAAATACACTCAGTATCTACTCAAATCATCCGTGAAGTAAGAACATAACGATATTCACTGCATGCCTCAGCACTCATTGGACTGCACACATCAAAATGTGTTACTTCCAACAAGTTGCTATCTTGTTCCATCTTACTGAAACTGAGGCTTTTCAGTCATTTTGCCCATGTGGTATGATTTGCATATCTTAAGTGATTCAAAATCAAGTGAGTCCAAACAATCCATCTGCATGGAGTTTCTTCATGCGTATACACGAATAGACATGGTTCGCATGTCTCAAACTTTTCAAAATGAGTGAGTCCAAAGATCCATCAACATGGAGCTTCTTCATGCGTTTTACACCAATATGACTTACATGGCAGTGCCACAAGTAAGTGGTACTATCATTACTATCTTATATCTTTTGGCATGAAAATGTGTATCACTACGATCGAGATTCAATAAACCATTCCTTTAGGTGCAAGACCATTGAAGGTATTATTCAAATAAATAGAGTAACCATTATTCTCCTTAAATGAATAACCGTATTGCGATAGACATAATCCAATCATGTCTATGCTCAATGCAAACACCAAATGACAATTATTCAGGTTTAATACTAATCTTGATGGTAGAGGGAGCGTGCGATGTTTGATCACATCAAACTTGGAAACACTTCCAACACATATCGTCAGCTCACCTTTAGCTAGTCTCCGTTTATTCCGTAGCTCTTTTATTTCGAGTTACTAACACTTAGCAACCGAACCGGTATCTTAATACCCTGGTGCTACTAGGAGTACTACTAAAGTACACATTAACATAATGTATATCCAATATACTTCTATCGACCTTGCCAGCCTTCTCAACAGACACTTTAACATAATGTATATCCAATATACTTCTATCGACCTTACCGAGTGGGCCTAGAGATACCTCTCCGTTTACACGGAGTGACAAATCCCAGTCTTGATTCGTGCCAACCCAACAGACACTTTCGTAGATACCTGTAGTGCACCTTTATAGCCACCCAGTTACGTTGTGACGTCTGGTACACCCAAAGCATTCCTACAGTATCCGGGAGTTGCACAATCTCATGGTCTAAGGAAAAGATACTTGACATTAGAAAAGCTTTAGCATACGAACTACACGATCTTTGTGCTAGGCTTAGGATTGGGTCTTGTCCATCACATCATTCTCCTAATGATGTGATCCCGTTATCAATGACATCCAATGTCCATGTTCAGGAAACCGTAACCATCTATTGATCAACGAGCTAGTCAACTAGAGGCTTACTAGGGACATGGTGTTGTCTATGTATCCACACATGTATCTGAGTTTCCTATCAATACAATTATAGCATGGATAATAAACGATTATCATGAACAAGGAAATATAATAATAACTAATTTATTATTGCCTCTAGGGCATATTTCAAACATCGGCTTCCAGAGCTTGGATTGAGTTGGGAGCACTACTTGGCTGCCTCGGCCCTGCCGGGTGAGATTATCGACGGTGTCTTGTGCAAGACGAGGGCAGACGTGGTGATTAGGAAGTTCTGGGTAATTTCTCCTTTACACAATTAAAAATCTTCAACTAGCTAGTTATTAATTGTACTAATAAATATTGTCTCATTTGATTGCAGACATTCTACAGGTGTGAGGAGGGATACGAGGAGGAGGCGGCAAATGTTATCGATAACGTTTGCAAGTGCCTACTACAAACTTACGGCACGAGGCTCGGGTGCAGGCTGTTCGAGACTACTACGCCTCGTGTGGTATCAAGAAGACCAAGCCGGCGTGCCGCGAGATGTTCTTGAGTAAGGAGGAGTACATGAAGGTAATTCTTAAGGCCTTGTACTTTACTTCCTTCATTTAGTAATTCATAGCCGTAGCGCTCAAGTTTCTATTTCCTAAATTAGGCCCCTCCGACATGGTGTGCGGATCGGATGGATTGTTGGGAGGTGTTGGTCAATGAGTGGTGCTCAAAAGAATGGCTAGCCCTCCACAATGAGGCCAAGGACAAACGTGCCCAAATGGAAGGTGTGCCACACCATCAAGGCAGCTCCAACTTATATCAGTATGGGCGGAACTGGGTATGTGGTTTGCTTCATGATTCATGCAATTCGTTCATCATGCTAGCTTCAGCCATTTAATTACTAATTTACTTTGTTTCTCTCTTTCAGACACACTACAATAAGGAGGATAAGGTGCCAGAGGTGTACGACCTGTATGCCATGGCCCACAATGGCTCTTACAAGAAAGTCAAGGCATTCTCTGCGTCTGACCTCGATGATCCAAAAAACTTCACCAACATCTCCTCCCACAACAAGCTCGTGAAATATAGAGATGAGGGGAAGGCGAGGAAAGGGGAGGACTTTAACCCGAGCCAAGGTCCCATTGATACAGAGCTGCTGATGATATCTGGTGGTGGGAGGTCCCATGGCTCCATAGCCATGGGAGATGGACTTATCCGTTGTCCTAGCACTCTCTCGGAGATCAAGGCGCGTCAGTCGAGCTCCGCTCCTGAGATAAGGCCTCGTGAACGACCAGTCCAACTCGCCTTCAAGGTTAGTTATACGTACTCAGCTATCTTTCTCCATTACATTGTGTGCGCTTCCATCAATGATTACAAATGGTAACGAGGAGTGGTGTTGCAGGCTGCTATACAGAGTGAGAGAGATAGAACGGAGAAACTTCTGGCAGAGGCGGCGGAGAGGCAGCGGGAGTTGGAGGAGAGGACGACAAAGATGTTGGAGGAGGAGAGGGCACGGAATGACATGCAGGCAAGGGCCATGTATGAGCTCCTTGTGGTAAGTTTTTTCTACACATTAGTCAAAACATTCATGTAGTGTTTGTCTCATTACTAACTAGTATGACTGAGTCGTCAAAACCAAATGTGCAGTCTATGTGCGAGAAGTCCGGTCAGACCGCGCCGCCGATGCCAGTGATTGCTCTTGGGACCACGGTGAGTTTAATTTGAATGGACATTACTTGCTAGTCTTAACATTTGAGTGTCATCATGCTAATGAGACATTGGAAATGAACTTTGGTGCAGCGTAACTCCAGACAAGCATCGCACAATCCTTCTCCAGCTACCGGCACGAGCCACCCCGCTACTACACCTCCATGATCACAGTAAGTGTCTCTAGTGTTTTGCTTAACAAATGCATAAAGACCTAGACTTAGCTTTATTTCCTCCAATGCTTACCATAATGACTTATAGTTAGCTTCTTTTCCTCCAAAATGACTTAATAAGCTTACTGACCTCCAAAACCATCCAGTTTACCTATGTTAGCTGTAAAACAATCTGTACTTAGCTTACTTATGTAAAAAAATGGCATAATTAGCTTAGTTAGCTCATAAACGATCCCATTTTACCTAAGTTAGCTCTAAAATGACCCATTTTACCTTACTTAGCTTATAAATGATTCATTTTACCCAAGTTAGCTCTAAAATGACATATTTTAACTAGATTAGCTCCAAAATGATCCATTTTACCTACGTTAGCTCTAAAATGACCCATTTTACCTGGGTTAGCTCCAAAATGACCCATCTTACCTAGGTTATCTCTAAAATGATGCATTTTACCCAAGTTGGCTCTAAAACGACCCATTTTACCTAGATTAGCTCATAAATGATCCATTTCACCTAAGTTAGCTCACAAACGATCCATTTTACCTAGGTTAGCTCCAAAATGACCCATCACACCTAGGTTAGCTCTAAAATGATGCTTTTTTACCTAAGTTAGCTCATAAACGATCCATTTCACCTAGGTTAGCTCCAAAATGACCCAACTTACCTAGGTTAGCTCCAAAATGACCCATCACACCTAGGTTAGCTCTAAAATGATGTTTTTTTACCTAAGTTAGCTCATAAACGATCCATTTCACCTAGGTTAGCTCCAAAATGACCCATCTTACCTAGGTTAGCTCCAAAATGACCCATCACACCTAGGTTAGCTCTCAAATGATGCTTTTTACTAAGTTAGCTCATAAACTATCATTTTCAACTAAGTTAGCTCATAAACGTTCCATTTCACCGAAGTTAGCTCCAAAACGATCCATTTCACCTAAATTAGCTCATAAATGATCCATTTCACCTAAGTTAGCTCATAAATGACATATACTTCTTATTCTACTCTTCTTCTTGTAGTCACATTTTTCTCACTTTCTTATTTGCCATTTTGTAGATTTCATTCACTTCACGGAAGCTAGCTTGCTATGATGGAGTGCTTGTTTTTTCTTTCATTCTCTTCAAGTATTCTTCTAGCTTGCTATCTTGATGAAACTTTGCATTGTAATGTGTATGGATGGAACAATGTGTATGTGCTACTTGGTATGTATGAATGGATGAAACTATATATGTATGTACGATGAAACTTATGTGCTAGATATGTCATATGTTTGCTGTTAAATAGCCCTGTGAAATATATTTTTATGTCATATATATTTGTTGTGAAAATTGTTGGATTTAAAAAAACACAGAAAAAAGAGGCAATGTAGGATCTTTGCCGTCAGCCACTGATGGCAAAGCCACCTTTGCCGACAGCCGCGGACGGCAAAGAAGCCATGCGGCGGCCACCTATGCTTCCTGGTGGGCTGACCCATTTGGTCAGTTTGCCTATAGCGGCGGACGGCAAAGTCTTTGCCTACAGCAGCGGACGGCAAAGGCTGCCGTTAGCCACCTAACGGACTAACAGCGTATTTATTGCCGTCTGCTTTCTTTGTCGTCCGCTGCTGATGGCAAAGGCCCCCTTGCCGTCAGCCTCAGAAAGCGGACGGCATATTAGCTCTTTGCCGATCCTTACTTTGCCGGAGCCTTTTGTCGTCCACGGCAGACGGCAAAGACCTTTGCCGTCCGCCATGGCTGACGGCAAAGTAGCTGATTCCTATAGTGAATGAGAGATCTTTGAGAAATTGTTAACCCGATCAAAATCGGGTGACCCAATTCTAATTGGAGACCTTAATTAAATATGAGTTTTTTAAAACTAGGGAGCTTAGTGTTATAGAGGATATAAAAAAATTGAATGAAAGAGTTCTGAGAAATTGTTGACCTAGTCAAAATAGGGTGACTCAATTCTAACGGAAGATCCCAATTGAATCTGGGTTCTTTAAAACTAAATCTAGGGAGGTTAGTGTTATAGAGGATGTACCTCTCCCGTTTTACAGATATGGGCCCAACTCTTACATGCTTCTAGAAGTAGTACCTTATTACACTGTAGTATAAACATACGAGTACAGTCGCTAGTACAAAAGTTGGAACCTTGAGCACATAAATGATAGACATCCTAGGAAACAGATACACATACGTTTATCATCGAAGACCTGAGTGTTTCGCTTGCAAACACCCGAAACGGCAGGCTTAACGTCAGATGCACATACAGATTAGCTTCACTCAGTTGCAACCTGCCAAACAGGTTGGTTGGTTGGTTGGTTGGCCAAAGTCAACTGAGTCTCCGATTAATGCGGAGACGCCTCCGCCGGCCAGGATTTTGAACAGCATGCGTTAGCAAAATGAAACAGACTTGAGCGCATGGTCAGAACCATCTATCACTAGAGATATAAAGCAGCCATACACATTCATGAGACAGGGATATAGAAAAATCTCCAGTGTACCAAATACAAGAAAACTGGAGTAACTGTGAGCCTTTTTCTTGGTTGCTCACATATATAGTACACAATTGAAGTTATTAATAATGCATGCCGCCCGTAGACATTTAGGAAATATGAGTATGTTTAATTAGGCATCATCATGAATAACTTTTGTTTGTCAGTTACTACTCGGGCGCCCGACCAACACCATCCTCTTGCCCTACAAATACTCGGGTCCGGTCGTCCCTGGTATTATTCACTCAAAAGAATACGACTAATTAAGTGAAATTTGTGACAAGTGAGTTCTCTATCTTTGAGATTCAGGCATAGTGGCAAATCTAGTGTGGGTACGGTTCCTGTGGCACAATGGAGGAGGAATTGCTCACCTTCTTCCCTAATGGCATCCGGGCCTTGCTTGTTGATGATAATACACCGTTTGTAAACTCTGCTTGCACGATGCTCAATCTGTTGCACTTTAAAGGTAAGGATTACTTTCTTTTGTTTTGATTAGATCTAGCTAGTCAGTTGTTGAAAGCAGTGTGGGACGCATGAGCTTCATTTATGAGAACCCCCATCTATGCTCTTGGTTGGAAAGGACCGTTTTATGTTCTTTCTATGCATCTATGGTGATTAATTCTTTCAGTTCTCCTTCTAAATGTTACACCGGGTTTCCTTTTTTCAAGAGAGATGTTCTTTCTTCGACTAATCGATGTTCAAAACGATATTGGGAATACATCACTTTCGCGCCAAATTATGCCTTTGATTTTTTGATGCAATAAGTCGCCTTCGCGCCAATTTATCCTTTTAAAATTTTGACTTCGACAACAAAAACTTGATCACAATCTACCTTCTACTGCACTTTTCACTTTATTTTGGTCACTACTATGCACAGTATTCAATAATTTTTAGCGTTGAACATATTGATTGTAATACAAAACATTCTTTAAATGAGCTTTCACATATGTTTGTACAGCTAAAATTACCATATTAATTAATTTGCCAAAAAAACATATTAATTCAAGAAAAAAATAAGAAGCTTATTTTATGGCTCAAAAGGATAGCGTGAAGATACATGGAACTATGGTAAAACTCAGACGGTCTTGTATATAAGGTTACCATCTGTATTTCTCATCATAAGCAGGACTTACAATCACATAGGTAACACAACTCTATTTGCAAATATACACGAGTTCCCCTACTTTCTGATATTTTCATACCAAATTGTCACATTCTTTGGTATACAGTGGCTACATGCAAGACACCAACCGCAGCCCTACAGTTTCCCTCAAAAAATCAAAAGGATATCATCGATGTCGTCCTTGTTGATGGTCACAGGGCATCAACATGTGGTTTTGACTTGCGCGCTATAGTCGAGCAGGACCTCCACATCCCAGTCATCTATTGTAAGACCAAAACTTACTCCAAGCATAGACAGATCTAGTCAGTACCTATTACATGTCTGTCTAGTCATGCAAGTGGAATAACTTTGAATCCATGCAGACATGTCGCAGGAACACCCAATTCACACTGCCGGGGATGAGACCCTTTCCCGAATGGTGCAAGCAGCAACGTTCATTATCAACAAGCCGCTCGACGCATCCGAGCTAGGTAGTCTGTGGAGGGTCATTGCATATCGTAGATTGGCTTGGGACGCGAGGAAAATTAATGGCCACAACGGTCATGGCAAAGGCAAACATGCATCTCCCTCCTTGGTTGGAGACAAAGGTCGTAGCCTCTCTTCATTTCCACTAGGTTCATCTACTGATGGCGGGGACGATGACAATGAGATAGAGTCTCGTGCTCACTTCAAGGTGGTTCGGGTTCACACCGAAAAAAAGAAACAGACCCATGATCCCCATGGAGAAGGTTCCTCTAAAACCCACAAACACCACATGTGTGGTCACCGCTCCTCAAGGAAAGGTTCAAGTGTGCTGTGGAAGACATGGGCATCGGTACGTGTCTAATCCGTGGAGATAGAGTATCACCCTCTCTAATCTCTACACTAACTTCGTAACTTATGTTTTTCAGTATGCACACATCTATTGGATATTTATCAAACGGTGGGGTAAATTTTGACAGAAAAATAATAGTCACTATACCTAAGTTTATGTTAATTAACCAAGATAAACACATGATACATGCTAATGTTTACTTTATATAGAACACAAAATGTTGTTAAATTTATATAAAAAAGTAAGGATTGAAAACTTGGCCTATTTTTTTTTTTGCTGCAATAATACATTTATCGAGGAAAATAGGTATTAGTTTATTTCTAAGACTGATAATTTAGGACTAAAAAGTTGTTCGCTTTGATAAATCAACTAGGACACCCAACCAAGATACTGGAGCACATGAACGTGAAAGGCCTAAAAAGGCACCACGTGGCTAGCCACTTACAGGTGGGTCAGGTTCTTCCAAAGTCATTTAGGAGTAGTCATTTGCACTCTTCCTCTTTTTACATATAAGCAATGCAGAAATTTAAAGACTTTTACTGTTTTGTAGTTTTCCCTCATTTTGTCTCGACGCAAATATATATATATATATATATATATATATATATATATATATATATATATATAGGAAAATGGATTGGTACTCCTAGGAGTACATAGTCCCAACGTCAGACAACTCACGGCGCGTGCTACCACGTGAGGGGATGCCTGCCCATTTTGCCATTATATACGAAATAAATTAAGCATTAATTAATAACCGGCCAAATCTCATTGCCTGGATCAGGTTTGTTTAAAAGTTTGTTCCATGAAAGTAGGATCTGGAGTTGGCACTGCCCACATATAGGGAGCGACTCACAACATAGTACTGCTGGCCAAAACTATTTCCGCCGGCTGCCGGCCACATTGCTTCCAGACGTTCGTCCAAATTGGTGATGGTCGAGCTAATAATTTCTTCCACGTCGTTAATCGCAAGCTGCAGGCCCAATACGTAAGTAAATTTCTTTCATTATTTTCTACAACAATTGTACTGGTTAATTCCTGCATTCATCTGGTGCTACTCTTGTGTGTTGCAGGTTGCTGGGGCAGCCCGCGGCTACAAGGTGAAGATGAGATACCGTAGCGGCGACGGAGACTAGATGCGTGCGACACGGGCTTGATGAAACACGCGAGATGAGTTTGACAGCCTCGACTACGGAGCTGAATCATGGCATCGCCAATCTGTGATCATCACATCTATCAAGCGCGTGCGGCTCAACATGTCAGCAACGACAAGGCATTGACGATTATTTTATTCCGGGCGGTGAAATGGTGCAATTTTCCATTTTTATTATTCACGGCCGCAACTGACGAATACAAAATTTGTTATGTAATACTCCAGTTATACGCTAAGCCATGAGACGTGAGAGTACAATCTACGATGTATTTTCTTTAGATGATTCAACCTACAAGGTATACCAACCCTGTTACACATCAGTTTGGTTGTTTTGATATGCGTGATATCTGCCGTGTCCTCTTGATTCTGGAACGAATACGAGCGATGTAAATACCATGACAAACTGGCATCTATATGCTTCTAAAAAACTTCACTACCAAAATCACGCAATCTCAGTACAATATGGGTCGAACCGATTGGATGTTCAACTGTGTACGTGCATACTTCCTTGAATGTAAATGGTGTATGATGAAAATAAATACTCCTTCTCGTGATGCATTAAAAACATATTTTCTGGACATATATACTCTATTCTTCGGGATGTATCTTAGCTATAAACTTTTTCTTGTCTAAGGTATATTTGTTCTATGTACTACTCCAGACATTCAAAAGGTACTATATACTTATCATGAATAATGTTGTATATACTCTATCTTTTTTTTGCGAGTATTGTATATACTCTATCATGGAAAAATGGAGTACATACCTACAAATAATGTGGTATATACTGTATCAAAAAAGGACGGTGCATACCCTTTTTTAAAATAATGTTTATACTCCTTAAAACAGTCAGTATGTGCTCCTTAAAAAAAATTAGACACACTGCTTAGAACGTTAGTATATATATACTACTCACAAAAAAAAAACTCAAAAACTAATTATGTATGTACTCTTTCAATACAAATTCAGTATATACTCCGTTCAAAAGTCTATTTATACCCCCCTCAAAGAAATCAGTATTATATATGCAGTTTATACTGTTTAAAAAATGTCAGTATATACTCCAATGGAAAATGCGGATGTAGGATATACTCTTCTGTTTCTGATATACCCAATCATTTTTTTTGGGGTGATATACCTAATCGTTAATTGCGTAATTCTACCGCCTGCTTCAAATGTATGCCATCTAATCCTTTTTACCGATGCAAATATACCTAAGGTATATGCAAAACATGGCGTCCAGGATAAGCCTCCAATTTTTTTTTTACTTCAGGCACCGGTTGCATGCCCTTGCTTATAGGTAGTAGTTATGCATGCATAAACAACTTCTTGTACGGGTGTGCTCAACGGATATCCCTCTAGCTAGCTTATCCACCTAGGGAGTACATACTCTTGGGAGTATAAAAGAGGAGTCCACCTAGCTTATCCACCTACGGTATATATATACACACTTTTTGCATGCACTGTTCTTTTCCGGTTTATAGGGCTCAAATCTGAAATCTCATCAACCAAGGCATTTTGTGAGTAGAGGAATGTATCTCGTACTTTACAAACTACCATAATTTAACTCATTAATTAATTTGAATTAATTGTAGTGCATGCATGCTTGGCCACTAGATGAGTAGGAACATTACATGCATTGGTGTGTTCCTTTTTTAATTCTTGCATACAAAATTTTAATGCGCATTGAAAACTAAAAAATGAGATGAAGATGAGCCCCTTAAATTGGAAAAATAAAAAGTTGAGATAAGCCCTATAAACCGAAAAGAAGAGAGTATAGTAGACTTTTGCCAATAACTGAAGAAAATCCAAGGTATATACTTTTAGGCTAACTGCATTTTTGTAACATTAATGTTTCCTAATTAGAGTACCAGTTCTAGATTTGCTAAAAAAAACAGTTCTAGAACTAAGGTAGTAGTACTTTATGCGAGCTGAAATTTTTAATATTATTTCTTCATAACACCATTCTACACATCAAATTAAAGACACCGTATTAATTCTTTGACCATGACTTACGGTGATCTCCATCCATCGATGCAGAAATACCGTGCGAAGCTCCAAATGAAGAATGACAGCCCGCGCTCAGGTGACCACCCTCCACAGCCGACCCATATCATTCAAACCGCCCATCAGCCGCAGATATCCTCCGTCGATAGGGCCTCGAACATCTCTGTCGTGCCCTTCGTCGGCGGTACCGATGCCCCTGTTCCGGCATCATGGCCTTCGTCTTCCCAAGAACAAGCCGTGAAGGATGTCTTCAGCGACATTGCACCGATGGACGTGCTAACAAAGGGGCCGCCTTCATCTAGCTACAACCTGAATACCTTCCCGCAGGTGTTCTTTGGGCCATTTTCCTATCAAGGCCCATCTCTGCAAGCATCAGACACGCCACCTGCGCAATATGCGGGCGATCATGTCACTGCAGCTTCACAGTGTCCTACTGGCTCTCTTGTCCCCGAGTCTTTTGATGCAGAAATAGAAGCTTTCTTTGGCAGCACTGAACCGGCAATGGAAGCATCCGAAAATGGTGCCGGCGCCGGGGCATTTGTACCGCCTGATCAGGCTGATGCTGTGGCTTCAGCGGAAGAAGATATTGCAATGGTGGCCGAAATGATGGCTGCACCGTCAGATGTTGATCTTGCCATGGCATCATATGAAGCAACGAGTCTGAATACAGATGAGCAGTTCATGTTTCCACTAGAAGCACTTCGGGGGGCTGGATGTGCCCATGGACATCAACAACAACAGGGTCACCCATGATGGAGCTATCACATGGCTGAATGGTGAGGGCGACCTCCAAGACTATGACTTTTTCTAGACGACCATATCTTCCTTGACTAGTAAATTACTGAGGAAGAATAGTTTGGTGCATTAGCGGCCAGTGCAAGTAATAACCTATATATGGCTAACTACATGTATGCACCCGGTTATAGTAGACAGGATAATGGAACAACTTTTATATTCACATATCCTTCTTATATACTCTCTATAAAGAAATATAAGGGCGTTTAGATCATTGAAGTAATGATGATCTAAACGCCCTTATATTTCTTTAAACAGAGAGTACTATGTACTATCCTTATTAGATGGAAGTATTTATTATTTCAGACGAAATGTCCCAAACTGTTCTTTTTTTGCCTATACTTTACTTGAAATCTATTCCAGCAATTTGCTGACTCAAAAAAAAAATAACTCTTCCTGTGTCCGAATAGTCACAACTTATTTCTCACACAATGGTCAGAACTTGTCTCTTTTTTTTGCGATGAATGGTCAGAACTTGTCGGTTCCTGCTATGTCGGGGTTGGGGGAAAAATGCCAATGAGTTTCAAAATACAATTTTCTATGGTGAAAAATTATTCAATTTTTTTTGTGAACACACATACACATGTATAATACGTATGTGTGCAAAATTTCATAATAGTATACCTTCACACGTGGCGAACAAAATAAAGACAAATATGTATTTCCAAAAATGGGCCAATTGAGATCCTAACTCACGACCCTCCCAACCCACATCCCTCCTAACCCTAGCCGCCGCCTCCTAATTTCTTAGCCGCCATATCACTGCTAGACAAAGGCTGGTGATGGATGATGGCGGAGGGCGCGTCCGCGGTAGATTCTCGTGTGGGTGCCCCGGTCTACTCTCGCGCGTTCGGTCCCCACCAGGGCGGCGAGTTGATCTAGTGAGGGTGGCTCAGCCTAGCAGCATGGCCTAGTGTTCCTTTGATCGCGGCTAGCGACCGTCTTCACAGCCGATGGCAGCGGCTGGTCACACGTCACGATGGGGTGGGTGGCATCCCCCCATCCTTGCTCATGGAGGTCTTAGCCAGCTATGGGGGTGTCGCCGTGTCGTGTTTGTCTCCGTCGGGTTTGGCCCATCGGTTGATGCCGGAGACAGGGGACGTGAGGCGCGACTGCCAGTGAGACCTCGGTCATGGCGGATGATGGTGACATCTTTCTGTCGTTACCCTGATGATGGCTTCACCTTGCAATTCTTGTCCCGGTCGGCTTACACAACGTGACCGGCTCGATTTCTAACTACTCACGCCTTACAGAGCAAGTCTTCCTTCGGCGGTTCACATGCCCCGGCTTGGGCATTTACCAAGCCTGCCTCTAAGAGCCGCCGTATTCATACTTCTTCTTGGGCCTCCTTGGAATTTCTTCATAATAAACCGCCATCGGTGTGACCCGGCCCCTCCTGGGCGGGTCATACCTCGGAGTTATATCCCCAACATTAGACCCGGCGGATATGACCCCCTTGAAGAAACCAACCACAGAACATGACCCTTTGCTGAAGTTTAAGTCGGCAGACGACACCAAACAGGTTGACTTCGTCCCTGGCGACTCATCTAAATAGTTCACTATCAGTGCCAATATGGATCCGAAATAGGAAAGCGTTCACATCGAATTCATCCATGAGAACTGGAACATCATTGCATGGAAGCCTTCAGACATGCCGGGTGTACCGAGAGAACTCGCTGAGCACACTCTCAATATCGATCCCAAGTTTAAACCGGTCAAGCAATACCTCCGTCGTTTTAATGAGGAGAGACGTAAGGCCATTGGAGAAGAGGTGTGCTCATCATTGAAGTTTTTCACCTAGTGGTTGGCTAACCCGGTGCTGGCACTTAAGAAAAATGGCTCTTGACGCATGTGTGTGGATTACACAGACCTTAATAAGGCTTGTCCAGCCGATCCCTTTGCTCTTCCCGGTATTGATCAGATCATAGATGCTACGGCGGGTTGTGAGCATTTGTGTTTCCTGGATGCTTATTATGGATACCATCAGATCAAGATGGCAGTCAAAGACCAAGAAAAGATGGCTTTCGTCACACCTTTTGGAGCTTTCTACTATGTATCTATGCCTTTTGGGCTTAAGAATGCCCAGGCGACTTATCAACGTTGTGTGCAAAACTGTTTTCACAGTCAAATTGGATGCAATGTTCATGCATACGTGTATGATATTGTTGTGAAGTCCAGAAAGAAGGAGACCCTATTGGATGATCTGAAAGAGACCTTTGATAATCTCTGGGGCTACAAGATGATGCTTAACCTGGCCAAATGTGTTTTTGGTGTGCCTGCAGGCAA
This sequence comes from Triticum timopheevii, assembly GCA_963921465.1. Lineage (NCBI taxonomy): Eukaryota > Viridiplantae > Streptophyta > Magnoliopsida > Poales > Poaceae > Triticum > Triticum timopheevii. Next base: position 545,765,818 of record OY997272.1, read on the forward strand.
GCTCTTGGGTTTTTTATCTCAGAGAGAGGCATTGAAGCTAACCCGGAGAAAATCAAGGCTATCACCTCATTGGGTAAGCCGGCGTGCGTCAATGATTTCCAGCGTTTGGCGGGTAGTGTTGCAGCTTTAAGCCAGTTCATAAGCCGCCTGGGAGAGAAGGCTATTGATGTCTACTATGCAACCTTCTTCTTGAAGACGTTGTTGGGCCTCCAAGTGCAGAGGTTTGTAGGACAGTAGAAAATTTCCCTCAAGTGGATGACCTAAGGTTTATCAATCCGTGGGAGGCGTAGGATGAAGATGGTCTCTCTCAAACAACCCTGCAACCAAATAACAAAGAGTCTCTTGTGTCCCCAACACACCCAATACAACGGTAAATTGTATAGGTGCACTAGTTCGGCGAAGAGATGGTGATACAAGTGCAATATGGATGGTAGATATAGATTTTTGTAATCTGAAAATATAAAAACAGCAAGGTAGCAAGTAACAAAAGTGAGCGAAAACGATATTGCAATACTTTGAAACAAGGCCTAGGGTTAATACTTTCAGTAGTGCAAGTTCTCTCAACAATGATAACATAATCGGATCATATAACAATCCCTCAACATGCAACAAAGAGTCACTCCAAAGTCACGAATAGCGGAGAACAAACGAAGAGATTATTGTAGGGTAAGGAACCACCTCAAAGTTATTCTTTTCGATCAATCCATTGGGCTATTCCTATAAGTGTCACAAACAGCCCTAGAGTTCATAGTAAAATAACACCTTAAGACACACATCAACCAAAACCCTAATGTCACCTAGATACTCCAATGTCACCTCAAGTATCCGTGGGTATGATTATACGATATGCATCACACAATCTCAGATTCATCTATTCAACCAACACAAAGAACTTCAAAGAGTGCCCCACAGTTTCTACCGGAGAGTCAAGACGAAAACGTGTGCCAACCCCTATGCATAGATTCCCAAGGTCAAGGAACCCACAAGTTAATCACCAAAACATACACCAAGTGAATCAATAGAATACCCCATTGTCATCACGGGTATCCCATGCAAGACATGCATCAAGTGTTCTCAAATCCTTCAAGACTCAATCTGATAAGATAACTTCAAAGGGAAAACTCAGATCCGAGGGTGAACTACTCCCACCTCGTTATGGAGAGCGCTGGGATGATGAAGATGACCACCGGTGATGGATTCCCCCTCCGGCAGGGTGCGTAACGGGCTCCCGAGAGGTTTTTGGTGGCTACAGAGGCTTGCGGTAGCGGAACTCCCAATCTAGGTTTCTTTTCGGGGGTTTATGTATTTATAGAAATTTTTGGCGTCGGTCCCACGTCAGGGGGGTCTCCGTGTCATCCACGAGATAGGGAGGCGCGCCCAGGGGGTAGGGCGCGCCCTCCACCCCCGTGGATGGCTTGGGACTCTTCTGGCCCAACTCTTTTACTTCAGGGGCTTCTTTTGGTCCATAAAAAAATCCACAAAATTTGGCAGGTCAATTGGACTCCGTTTGGTATTCCTTTTCTGTAAAACTCAAAAGCAAGGAAAAACAGAAACTGGCACTGGGCTCTAGGTTAATAGGTTAGTCCTAAACATCATATAAAATCTCATATAAGTGCATATAAAACATCCAAGATTGATAATATAATAGCATGGAACAATAAAAAATTATAGATACATTGGAGACGCATAAAGCATCCCCAAGCTTAATTCCTGCTCGTCCTCGAGTAGGTAAATGATAAAAATAGAATTTTTGATGTGGAATCCTACCTAACATATTTATCCATGTAATTTTCTTTATTGTGGCATGAATGTTCAGATCGGAAAGATTCAAGACAAAAGTTTAATATTGACATAAAAATAATAATACTTCAAGCATACAAATAAAGCAATCATGTCTTCTCAAAATAACATGGCCAAAGAAAGCTATCCCTACAAAATCATATAGTCTGGCTATGCTCTATCTTCATCACACAAAATATTTAAATCATGCACAACCCCGATGACAAGCCAAGCAATTGTTTCATAGTTTTGATGTTCTCAAACTTTTTCAACTTTCACGCAATACATGAGTGTGAGCCATGGACATAGCACTATAGGTGGAATAGAATGGTGGTTGTGGAGAAGACAAAAAGGAGAAGATAGTCTCACATCAACTAGGCATATCAACGGGCTATGGAGATGTCCATCAATAGATATCAATGTGAGTGAGTAGGGATTGCCATGCAACGGATGCACTAGAGCTATAAGTGTATGAAAGCTCAAAAAAACTAAGTGGGTGTGCAGCCAACTTGCTTGCTCACGAAGACCTAGGGCACTTTGAGGAAGCCCGTCATCGGAATATACAAGCCAAGTTCTATAATGAAAAATTCCCACTAGTATATGAAAGTGACAACATAGGAGACTCTCTATCATGAAGATCATGGTGCTACTTTGAAGCACAAGTGTGGTAAAAGGATAATAGCATTGCCCCTTCTCTCTTTTGCTCTTTTTTTTTGTTTTTTTGGCCTCTTTTTTTGTCCGGAGTCTCATCCCGACTTGTGGGGAATCATAGTCTCCATCATCCTTTCCTCACTGGGACAATGCGCTAATAATGAAGATCATCACACTTTTATTTACTTACAACTCAAGAATTACAACTCGATACTTAGAACAAAATATGACTCTATCTGAATGCCTCCGGCGGTGTACCAGGATGTGCAATGAATCAAGAGTGACATGTATTAAAGAATTATGAAAGGTGGCTTTGCCGCAAATATGATGTCAACTACATGATCATGCAAAGCCATATGACAATGATGAAATGTGTCATAATAAACGGAACGGTGGAAAGTTGCATGGCAATATATCTCGGAATGGCTATGGAAATGCCATAATAGGTAGGTATGGTGGCTGTTTTGAGGAAGGTATATGGTGGGTGTATGGTACCAGCGAAAGTTGCGCGGTACAAGAGAGGCTAGCAATGGTGGAAGGGTGAGAGTGCGTATGATCCATGGACTCAACATTAGTCATAAAGAACTCACATACTTATTGCAAAAATCTATTAGTTATCGAAACAAAGTAATACGCGCATGCTCCTAGGGGGATAGATTGGTAAGAAAATATCATCGCTCTTCCCCGACCGCCACTCATAAGGAAGACGATCAATAAATAAATCATGCTCCGACTTCATCACATAACGGTTCACCATACGTGCATGCTACGGGAATCACAAACTTTAACACAAGTATCTCTCAAATTCACAACTACTCACTAGAACTACTCTAATATCACCATCTTCATATCTCAAAACAATTATAAAGAATCAATCTTCTCATAGCATCCAATGCACTTCATATGAAAGTTTTTATTATATCCCTCTTGGATGCCTATCATATTAGGACGAAATTTATAACCCAAGCAAATTACCATCCTGTTCTAAAGACTCTCAAAATAATATAAGTGAAACATGAGAGTTATCTATTTCTTCAAAATAAAACCACCGCCGTGCTCTAGAAACATATAAGTGAAGCACTAGAGCAAATGGCAAACTACTCCGAAAGATATAAGTTTTTTTTTGAAAAGGAGGATGACCCCCGGCCTTTGCATCTGGGAGATGCATACGGCCACTTTATTAATTATTCTCGAGGACCTTACAAAGTGTTACAAACAATATACCTGAATCCACCATCTTGGCAACATATGCCGCTACTCTTATCCATATGATGAAGGGATGCTAGCTGGGCCACTACCCAAACCACTCACCTAAACCTAACATCAAAAGCCGGAAGCCCTAGCCGAGCCACATACCGGGTCTGGGGCACAATCCGGTCAGACGCGCTCTTGTGTCATCGCCGCCATCTTCCACAAGTCCGTCTTCAGATTATATTGAGTCTTCTACTTTGTGAAGGCCACATCTGCCATCGACGTCACCATGACGCCAGACAACTACCTCCTCCTGCGCGAGTCCATCTCTGCGCATCGGACGCCGAGCCTCCACAGCGCCATGCCGCCGATCTCCGCCGCCATCAATGAGTGAGATGAAGTACTGCTCCACCACGGCAAGTACAAGGTGAGGAAGGGCGAGGTCGCCATCGGAGACACGGTCGGAAGATAAGCACCGCAGTCACGAGACATGCCCGGAGCTGCAACGCGGTAGATCAGACGGGTCGCCACCAGGAACCAGACAAGCTCGCCATGCACACCCAGCATCCCCATGCCCAAGTCGGCTCCTTCAAGAAGGTGACGACGCTGTGGCGCCGCCGCCGCTTAGCCACCGGGGCTAGGGTTTTCACCCGGGCACAGGGGAAGGGGGAGGTAGGGGAGGTTTAGCCTCGGCGCCGCCACCAAGGAGGGAATGGCGTCTGGGACGCCATCGACGCCGTGACCGCCACCGGCGGCCAAGGGTTTTCCCCGGCCAAGCACCCTGCCGCCACCTCCGAACCAAACACAACATCAGCAGGCGCGTGCACGCCGGAGATCCAGGCCGGCCAGAGGTCATGCAACACGAGCAGACCAGATCGCCTCCGATCTGACGAGGGGAGCCCGGGGCCTCCCCGCGCCATGACCAGCACCCACCGGGACCTCGCTGCCCGCGCAGCCGAGGGGATCCGGCCTACCTCACCGACGAGCACTCCCCGCCGCCGGAGGAGCGCCGTCCTCCCCAGCGAGGCCGCCGCCTCAGATCAGCCGGCGCGGATCTGACACAAGCACCACCGCGAAGAACTCTGCGCCACCACCGGCCTGTGTGCTCCACTGTGACGTGCCGCCACCGGCCTGCAGGCTGCGCCGCTCCGCATCGACACCACCAGCGCGCGCCACCCGACGCGCCGGCCGCCGAGCTCCACCGGCGCGCCCGAAGAAGCAGCCCCCCCCCCCCCCCCCGCGGCCCTTGTTCCAGGCGACGTCAAACGAGATCCCGCCGCCGCCGGCACCACGCGGGCTTTGCCCGGCGACGGCGGGAGGAGAGGAAGGAGGTGGGGGCTGGGTTCGGCGACAGCTAGGGTTGGGCGCCCGGGTCGCCCGCGGGGGGGGGGGGGGGGGTGGCGACACGAGGCTACGGGGCTCCAAAAGATATAAGTGAAGATCAATGAGTATTAGAATAATTATGTAACTATGTGAAGACTCTCTAACATTTAAGAATTTCAGATCTTGGGATATTATACAAACAGCAAGCAAACCCTAGTAAAATAAAATGACTCTCCAAGCAAAACACATATCATGTGGTGAATAAAAATATAACTCCAAGTAAATTTACCGATGAACGAAGACGAAAGAGGGGATGCCATCCGGGGCATCCCCAAGCTTAGGCTCTTGGTTGTCCTTGAATATTAACTTGGGGTGCCTTGGGCATCCCCAAGATTAGGCTCTTGCCACTCCTTATTCCATAGTCTATCGAATCTTAACCCAAAACTTGAAAACTTCACAACACAAAACTCAACAGAAAACTCGTAAGCTCCGTTAGTATAAGAAAATAAAATCACCACTTAGGTACTGTTGTGAACTCATTATAAATTCATGTTTTTGTAATATCTACTGTATTCCAACTTCTCTATGGTTCATACCCTCCGATAGTACTCATAGATTCATCAAAATAAGCAAACAACACATAGAAAACAGAATCTGTCAAAAACAGAACAGTCTGTAGGAATCTGTAACTCTCGAATACCTCTGTAACTTTAAAAATCCTACAAAATTAGGAAATCCTGAGAAATTTGTGTAACAATCCATAGAAAAAAGAATCAGATAAAAATCATGTTTCTGTCAATTATCAAAACTAATTTACTTAGTGCAAAAGTTTCTGATTTTCAGCAGGATCAACACAACTATCACCGTAAGCTATCCTAAAGGTCTTACTTGGAACTTTATTGAAACCGAAGCTATAAAACATGATTACTACAGTAGCTTAATCATGTGGACACATAAAAACAGTAGGGGTAAATATTGGGTTGTCTCCCAACAAGCACTTTTCTTTAATGCCTTTCTAGCTAGGCATGATGGTTTCAATGATGCTCACATAAAACATAAGAATTGAAACATAATGGGAGCATCATGAAGAATGTGACTAGCACATTTAAGTCTAACCCACTTCCTATGCATAGGGATTTTGTGAGCAAACAACTTATGGGAACAAGAATCAACTAGCGTAGGAAAGCAAAACAAGCATAGCTTCAAGATTTTCAACACATAAAGAGGAAACTTGATATTATTGCAATTCATACAAGCATATATTCCTCCCTCATAATAATTTTCAGTAGCATCATGAATGAATTAAAAAATATAACCATCACATAAAGCATTTTTTCATGATGCATAATCATAGAAAATTTATTACTCTCCACATAAGCAAATTTACTCTCATCAATAGTAGTGGGAGCAAACTCAACAAAATAACTATAATGTGAGGCATAGTCCAATTGAAAAATAAAATCAAGATGACAAGTTTCATGGTTATCATTATTCTTTATAGCATACATGTCATCACAATAATCATCATAGATAGCAACTTTGTTCTCATAATCAATTGGCACCTCTTCCAAAATAGTGGATTCATCACTAAATAAAGTCATGACCTCTCCAAATCCACTTTCATCAATATAATCATCATAAATAGGAGGCATGCTATCATCATAATAAATTTTCTCATCAAAACTTGGGGTACTAAAAATATCATATTCATTAAACATAGCATCCCCAAGCTTGTGGCTTTGCGTATCATTAGCATCATGGATATTCAAGGAATTCATACTAATAGCATTGCAATCATGCTCATCATTCAAAGATTTAATGCCAAACTTTTTAATGCATTCTTCTTCTAACACTTTGGCAAAATTATCGGAATCCTTATTTTCACGAAAGACATTAAAAATATGAAGCATATGAGGCACCCTCAATTCCATTTTTTTGTGGTTTTCTTTTATATACTAAACTAGTGATAAAACAAGAAACAAAAAGATCCGATTGCAAGATCTAAAGATATACCTTCAAGCACTAACCACCTTCTTCCCTAATGGCATCCGGGCCTTGCTTGTTGATGATAATACAACGTTTGTAAACTCGGCTCACATGATGCTCAATCTGTTGCACTTCAAAGGTAAAGATTACTTTCTTCTGTTTTGATTAGATCTAGCTAGTCAGTTGTCGAAAGCAGTGTGGGACGCATGAGCTTCATTTATGAGAACCCCCATCTATGCTCTTGGTTGGAAAGGATCGTTTTATGTTCTTTCTATGCATCTACGGTGATTAATTCTTTCAGTTCTCCTTCTAAATGTTACATCGGGTTTCCTTTTTCCAAGAGAGATATTCTTTCTTCGACTAATCGATGTTCAATACAATATTGGGAATACATCGCATTCGCGCCAAATTATGCCTTTGATTTTTTTGATGCAATAAGTCACCTTCGCGCCAATTTATCCTTTTAAAATTTTGACTTTGGAAACTAAAAACTTGATCGTGATCTAACTTCTGCTGCACTTTTCATTTTATTTTGGTCACTACTATGCACAGTATTCAATATGTTCTAACGTTAAACATAATAATTGTAATACAGAACATTGTTTAAATGAGCTTTCACATATGTTTGTACAGCTAAAAATTACCATATTAGTTAATTCACCAAAAAAACATATTAATTCGAGAAAAAAACAAAAAAACAAGAAGCTTATTTTATGGCTCAAAAGGATAGCGTGAAGATACATGGAACTACGGTAAAACTCATATGGTCTTGTATATAAGGTTACCATCTGTATTTCTCATCATAAGAAGTAGGACTTACAATCACATAGGTAACACAACTCTATTTGCACATATACACCAGTTCCCCTAGTCTTTGATATTTTTATACCAAATTGCCAAATCTTTTGATATACAGTGGCTACATGCAAGACACCAACCGCAGCCCTACAGTTTCTCTCAAAAAATCAAAAGGATATCATCGATGTCGTCCTCGTTGATGGTCAAAGGGCATCAACATGCGGTTTTGACCTGCGCGCTATAGTCGAGCGGGACCTCCACATCCAGTCATCTATTGTAAGACCATAACTTACTCCAAGCGTAGACAGATCTAGTCAGCACCTATTACATGTCTGTCTAGTCATGCAAGTGGAATAACTTTGAATCCATGCAAACATGTCGCAGGAAGACCCAATTCACACCGCCGGGGATGAGACCCTTTCCCGAATGGTGCGAGCAGCAACGTTCATTATCAACAAGCCGCTCGACGCATCTGAGCTGGGTAGCCTGTGGAGGGTCATTGCGTACCGTAGATTGGCTTGGGACGCGAGGAAAGTTAATGGCCACAACAGTCATGGCAAAGGCAAACATGCATCTCCCTCCTTGGTTCGAGACAAAGGTCGTAGCCTCTCTTCATTTCCACCAGGTTCATCTGCTGATGACGGGGACGACGACAATGAGATAGAGTCCCGTGCTCACTTCAAGGTGGTTCAGGTTCACACCAAAACTAAGAAACAGACCCATGATCCCCATGGAGAAGGTTCCTCTAAAACCCACAAACACCACATCGTGTGGTCACCGCTCCTCAAGGAAAGGTTCAAGTGTGATGTGGAAGACATGGGCATCGGTACGTGTCTAATCCATCGAGATAGAGTATCACCCTCTCTAATCTCTACACTAACTTTGTAACATATGTTTTTCAGTATGCATACAACTGTTGGATATTTATCAAATGGTGGGGTAAATTTTGACAGAAAAATAATATCACTATAACTAAGTTTATGTTAATTAACCAAGATAAACACATGATACGTGCTAATGTTTATTTTATATAGAACACAAAATGTTGTTAAATTTATGAAAAACAGCAAGGATTGAAAACTTGGCCTGTTTTTTTGCTGCAATAATACATTTATCGAGGAAAACAAGTATTATTTTATTTTCTAAGACTGATAATTTAGGACTAAAAAGTTGTTCGCTTTGATAAATCAACTAGGACACCCAAGCAAGATACTGGAGCACATGAACGTGAAAGGCCTAAAAAGGCACCACGTGCCTAGCCACTTACAGGTGGGTCAGGTTCTTCCAAAGTCATTTAGGAGTAGTCATTTGCACTCTTCCTCTTTTTACATATAAGCAATGTGGAAATTTAAAGGCTTTACTGTTTTGTAGTTTTCTCTCATTTTGTCTTGATGCATATATATAGTAGACTTTTGCCAATACCTAAAGAAACTCCAATGTGCATACTTTTGGGCTAACTGCATTTATGTAACATTAATGTTTCCTAATTAAAGTACCAGTTCTAGGTTTGCTAAAAAAAACAGTTCTAGAACTAAGGTACTTTATGCGAGCTGCAATTTTTAATATTATTGCTTCATACACATCAAATTAAAGACACCGTATTAATTCTTTGACCATGACTTACATTGATCTCCATTCATCGATGCAGAAATACCGTGCAAAGCTCCAAGTGAAGAATGACATGTGCAACACCTCGAACAGTTGCCCGCGCTCAGGTGACCGCCCTCCACAGCCGACCCATATCATTCAAACCGCCCATCAGCCGCAGATATCCTCCGTCCATACGGCCTCAAACATCTCTGCCGTGCCCTTCGTCGGTGGTACCGATGCCCCTGTTCCGGCATCATGGCCTTCGTCTTCCCAACAACAAGTCGTGAAGGATGTCTTCAGCGACATTGCACTGATGGACATGCTAACAAAAGACCCGCCTTCCTCTAGCTACAACCCAAATACCTTCCCACAGGTGTTCTTTGGGCCATTTCCCTATCAAGGCCCATCTCTGCAAGCATCAGACACGCCACCTGCGAATTATGCGGGTGATCATGTCGCTGCAGCTTCACAGTATCGTACTGGCTCTCTTGTCCCAGAGTCTTTTGATGCAGAAATAGAAGCTTTCTTTGGCAGCACTGAACCGGCAATGGAAGCATCCGAAAATGGTGCCGGCGCCGGCACCGGCACATTTGTGCCGCGTGATCAGGCTCATGCCGTGGCTTCAGCGGAAGAAGATATTGCGATGGTGGCCGAAATGATGGCTGCACCATCAGACGTTCATCTTGCCATGGCATCATATGAAGCAACGGCTCTGAATACGGATGAGCAGTTCATGTTTCCACTAGAAGCACTTCGGGGGCTGGATGTGCCCATGGACATCAACAACAACAGGGTCAACGATGATGGAGCTATCACATGGCTGAATGGCGAGGGCAACGTCCAAGACTATGACTTTTTCTAGACGATCATATCTTCCTTGACTAGTACATTAGTGAGGAAGAAGAATAGTTTGGTGCATTAGCGGCCGGCCAGTGCAAGTAATAACCTATGTATGGCTAACTACATGTATGCACTCGGTTATAGTAAACAGGATGATGGAACAACTTTTATGTTCACATATCCTTCTTACATACTCTCTCTGTAAACAAATATAAGAGCTTTCAGATCATTAAAGGTAGTGATCTAAACACTCTTATATTTCTTTAAACAGAGAGTACTATGTACTATCCTTATTAGATGGAAGTGTTTATTATTTCAGACGAAATGTCTCAAACTATTCTCTTTACTTTACTTAAAATCTATTCTAGCAATTTCCTCGACTCAAACAACATATAACTCTTCCTGTGTCTGAATGGTCAAAACTTATTTCCCACACAATGGTCAGAACTTGTCGGTTCCTGCTGGGCGGTCCTAGGATTTGAAGAGTGTGTATTCAAAATTTTGAAGGCAGTTTTTCGAAAGCCTAGCACTTTGTTTCGGCGTGTATAACCGAAGCATCAATTTATAAAAAAGGGTAATACATAAAACAAATATATCATAATATAATGGATTCACATAATTAATCATGACTTAAAATTGTTCAACATATAGAAACTAAGTTCTCAACATTGATCCACCAGTATTTACATGAAATCTATTCTAGCAATTTCCTCGACTCAAAAAAAAAACTGTCTAAACGGTCACAGTTTATTTCCCACACAGAACTTGTCGGTTCCTGCTATATCGGGGTTGGGCTAAAATGCCAATGGGTTTCAAAATACAATTTTCTATGGCGAAAAATTATTTGATTTTTTTTGGGAACACACATACACATGTATAATATGTATATGTGCAAAATTTCATAACATTATACCTTCACACATGGCGAACAAGAAAAAGATAGATATGTATTTCCAAAAATGGGCCAATTGAGATCCTAACCCACGACCCTCCCAACCCACATCCTTCATAACCCTAGCCGCCGCCTCTTAATTTCTCTGCCGCCATATCACTGCCAGACAAAGGCTGGTGATGGATGATGGCGGAGGGCGCTCTAGGGCGCGGCCGCGGTAGATTCTCGTGCGGGTGCCCCGGTCTATTCTAGCGCATTCGGTCCCCACCAGGGAGGCGAGTTGATCTGGTGGGGGTGGCTCGGCCCAGCGGCGCGGCCCAGTGTTCCTTTGACCGCGGCTAGCGACCGTCCTCGTAGCCGATGGCGGCGGTTGGTCACACGTCACGATGGGGTGGGGTGGCAGCCCCCCATCCTTGCTCATGGAGGTCTTAGCCAGCTATGGAGGTGTGGTGGTGTCGCATTTGTCTCCGTAGGGTCTGGCCCATCGGTTGATGCCGGCGACGAGGGACGTGAGGCGCAGCTGCCGGTGAAAACTGAGCCGACCTTGGTCATGGCGGATGATGGCGGCATCTTTGTGTCGTTACCCTGATGATGGCATCGCCTTGCAATTCTTGTCTCCTCACTCGGCATACTCCGGGGGAAACCGGAGATCTGGATCTTCTAGATTTGACAATGACGACGTGCAGCGCCATTCTCCCTCCTTGGGGCATCATCTTGGAGTAGGTGATGAAGGGGTCAGAAGGTGTAGTGTTGTGGCATATACCACATCGAGGGCGGCGTGTGTCGGCAGCATGGTGCAGCGGGGTCTCGGTGATGGATGTGTGATGATGGACACGCGTAGGCAGGTGGCGTTGTCTAGTGTCGTGGTGGTGTCGGAGGCAGAAGGGTCTGGCAAGATTAATGTGTGGATCATGCCTGAGGATGGGACAACGGATGATGGTGACGGCGGATTCTAGAGCATGAACACACTAGTAGAAAATGGGCCATTTGTCCGGGTTCCAGAGGCCCATTAGCCCCGGTTCTGGAACCGGGACTAAAGGGTCGGGACTAAAGCCCAAAACCTTTAGTCCCGGTTCGCTCACGAACCGGGACAAAAAGGGCTCCACGTGGCCGTTGCGGGGCTCCCCGGCAAGAGGATCTTTAGTCTCGGTTGGTAGTACCAACCGGGATCAAAAGGCATCCACGCGTCAGCATATGGCAGGAGCTGGGGTTTTTGTCTTTTGTTTTTGAAGGGGGGGGGGGGTTAGGGGGGTTTGGAGGGTTAATTTAGGGGTTTCATATATTGTGTCAGCTAGCTAATAGAGAGAAGTGACCTCTCTTATCTCTGTGCTTGGTCGACGCTAGCTAGCTACTATACGTATAGAGAGAACTCGACACGCTAGCTAGTAAGCAAACGAAGGAACCATTAAGTACACAAGATCGTCATGAACATATACAGAGAGAAGTGACCTCTCTTTCTCCGAGAGATTGGTCGAACAACAAGTTTTCGTATATCTATCCGACGCTACTAGCTACATATATACAATATAAGATCTCTTACAAACCCTAACATCTAAGGTCTATTTCAACTTCCACATGGTATTCTCCGGCTTTATGTATGACGTGGTCAAGAAAGAATCCCGCCAATTCCTTTTGAATAGATCGTACGCGATCATGTGCTAGGAGTTCATCCCGCATCTGCCACATCTAGTTTAAAGAAGTATGCGCGGAACTAGCTAGCTAGTAGTACTTACTTTCGGGTGTTTAAATTGCAGCTCCGTCGGCAGTCCCGGCGTAATTGCGGTGAACTCTTTCGAAATCCTGCCAGACAAAGCGAATAATTACTTGATATCTAGGAAATGAACAAAGTTGCCGATATGGTGCGATAATGATCGATTGAACTTACTTTTAGAGCATATCAGTCATGTCCGCATACTCCTGGGGGGTCTTTTCTTCTCGAGTCTAAGACAGTTACTATTCCAGCTTCAAGCTTAATCTCTAGCAAAATAAAGTGCAATCTGCGCACGCATGCATAACTCATCAATTACATTACTATAATTAATCTCGAGTGAGGGAAACCGAATATGCACAAGACAATAACACTCACTTGAAGTTGTAAGGAAAGAGTATTTTATCTTTGTTTTGATTTTTAAGCAACGATAGTCCCAAGTCGCACGCGCACCCCGCGCGCGGATAGATGGCTACTTCTTGCATATATAGAGATAGCGGCAATGGTGGAGAGAACAAGGAGGGGTGCAATAGTTGTGCGGTCCATGGCCAAAGGAAAGGCCATGCCGCGGATCGGTGAGGTGGCGCAAGACGGGCCCTCCATGGCTGACTAGTGGGCATCCCAAGGTTAAAGTAAGAGACAGCCACCGCTCTTCCACTTAATGGCTGTGGTAAAAAAAGGAGAGACAATCACCACTCTCCCACTTAATGGCCATGGCCTTGGAGAAAGTAAGAAAGCCAACCTCACTACTCATTTACACTTAAGAGCTCTTCCACTTAATGGCCATGGCCTTGGTAAAAAACGAGCGTTGCTACACGTACGGCAGTATTTGTATGATTTCTGTACGAAGTAGCAGGGCCACCGTTGATCGACGCTGGCTCAAGGTGGGTTCACGGTAGATTGCACTATCGTACCAGATCGGACGAGCTTTTCATCGTACGTGAGGCAATTCCGAAGTAAGAAAGGCAACCACCTCATTTCCACTTAATGTCCAGGTCAAAGGAAAGGCATTAAAGTAGCACGAGATTCTCAGTTTAATGAGTTTTTTTTCTTCAAAACAGTGACAAAGCATAGCAATTTGTTTCCTTGTCATTCGGGTGCCAAGTTCGTACTTGCATGAAGATTAATGGCATGTACGGTCCCAAGAATGTGTGCCAAGTTCAAATTTCCTCTAGTTACTAGCAAACTTTCCAAGTCGGTCTGCTTTCTTTGTGGATGACGCACCATTGTTCTAGAGTTTGTTGTAACCTATTGAAACAGCCCATCTTTTTGGATCACCCCTCTCGATGCAGAGCCCAGTCGATGATATGTGTAGCAGCTTCTATGATTTGCTGCTGCTTTCGTCATGGCCAATCAACACCTATTAATTCTCTTGAGATCGATCACCGTAAACCAAATCCGAAAGATTATTGTTTAATCCAAGTTATAAAGCAAAATCATAGAATTTATTACTGCTCCTTGGCATGGTATTGTGACTCATAATTAAGCCCATACAGCTGTATACTAAAGGGCAGTATTTCCCCTTATTTTTTCCGGTTGAACAAGGAGAAAATCCATATGAAGAATTCATTACATTGAAAAGTCCACGATTTCAATCTATGTGAAGAAAAGAGAGGCTGTGTCATAATTGGCATGGATATTAACACCAGAAAACAATGAGAAAACAGGCAACAACAAGGCCATTTTTTGATGTATCAACAGACATAACAATCAGGCTTTATAACCAGCAAACAAAAAAGGCGCAAGTTGCACTCGTCCGGCTTCCAAACATCGGGTCTCAAGGGCCACCTCTCTCCTCAGTGCTTCCAAACATCGGAGTTCCCATAGACCAAATAGCGCCACAACCTCCATTGGTCGGTCTTCTCGCTCCATCCGCTCACGTGGGACGCCCCTGCTCGATATGCACACGCAACCGGGGAGGTATGCGAAACCCTGAACACGGCAAGAGTTTCAAACTTTCACTCTTGTTACAAACAGCCAGGGGCGAGTCTGCCGTTCTTCAGAACGGGGGCTGGCTAAGTACCCGTTGCATGATCTTGAGGAACCTGGAAAGCAATCAGTGTCGCCTCGGCATGCCAAGGCCGGCCTGTTTGGCGAAGCTGGACACAGAAGCAACCCAAAATTGTTGCAAGCAACCATATTTTTGTTAGGTCCACACAATGCCAGTGTGAATATACGTGACATGACAAAATGATCAAGCACGCAACCTACCTTCAGGAAACAACACATGATTGAACCTGAGTGCTGCCACGGCGCTTCCTGGTAAGCGCCTGGTTTGGAGCCTCCGTGCAAAGGAGTTCCGCTCCTGTGAAAAACCTGGATGTTTTTCAAGCAACCAAATTACTTCTCTATTGTGATACCATGGAATAGCACAGACAGTGTTACTAGGATGAAATGGATAAATGGCTGCGTTTTGATTTTCGGCCGAAAAAAACAATTTTCGGCCGAATTTCGGCCGTCTCGCCTGGGCCCGACATATGGGCCTTTCGGCCGAACAATTCAGCACAATTTGAATTTATCTGGCCCGACCCAGCTTCCAGAGCCTTCCTGTTACGCTTCTGCTCACATAAAACAACGAAACCAATCGCCCTAACCCTAGTTCGCGATTTCCTCTGGCTCCTCCCGTGTGCGGCGCCGCCGCTGCACATCGAGCAGATCAGCAGACACATCTCACTCGAGCGCTGCTTCTCCCGTGTCCTCCGGATCTCGCCGGCGCTCACTAGCCTCCTGCCGCCCTCCACGTCTCCTCGCATCTACCCCATCTACTCCCTGTCCATTGCTTCTTCAAGACGGCGGCATGGTGCTCGGCGGATGCGGCAACGGAGGTGATGGTGCGCGAGCCGACCAGTTCAATGGAGGCAGGGGCACGGGGCAGCGGCAGCAGCATGGAGGGCGTCCTCTTGGTTGGGAAGGTACAGATGTTCTTCCTACTTGAACAGCAATCCGTACAAAGCTATATAGCTATTACAAGCATCTTGATTAATTGTACGTACACAGCTAGCTAGCTATTAGAAGCAGCTTGATTGATTGTTATACGAGTAGCTTCCTGCTTGTTGCTGCATCGGACTGGTAATATTCACATCTGTTTTCATGCATATTTTGCTTTTAGTCACCAAGGATGCTCAGGATATAATTTACTTGGTTTACTATTCAAACTTTGAAGATACGTGCTGAAGAAGATCAAGAGAAAGATATAGATAATGAAGTTGATCCAAGTGCACTGCTGATGGACACAACAATGTTTGATGAAGCAAATCCAATAATGGAGTGGCTGAATGAGGATGAAGAGGATCCAATTGTGGATGGAGCTAATGCAGCCAGTGCTGTTTTTGAGAAAATAAGCCGTCTCAACTCAAGCAGGAAGGATTCTTGTGTTGGTACAAAGGGTAATAAGAAGAAAAGAAAGAGGAATCATGATGAGGAGAATGATTATGTCGAAACTGAGAGTGAGGATGACGATGAAGAGAATGAGTATGTTGATAATGAGAGTGAGGATGATGATGGGGTGAGTGAGGATGATGAGGATGATCAACAAGATCAGCAAGAGACACAAATGCAAGTGGAAGAAGAGACACAAGTACAAGCTGAAAAGGAAACAGCAGCAAGTGTTGGCAATTTGGAGACTCGTAGATCTGGACGACTAGTTAGGAAGAAGACCAAGGAAGTGAACAGCCTCTACTAGATTTGGTAAGTCTCTTATTTTCGGCGTTTCCGCTTCAAAAATTTAGCTTGATGTTTTATATGTTTGAAGGAAATAGCTTGATGTGCATTTCTTTCTTTAAGTAGGTTGATCTTTAATTGTTATGGTGCTCTAATGTTTATTCTCACTTTGTATGATCAGTACTGCTGCTCTAATTGCTACTTGTCAATTATCACCTAGTAGTGTTGTTATAATTGCCACTTATCTTGTATTGCTGTTGTAGTTGCTATACTTATCACCTATCAGTGTTGTTCTAATTACTACCAATCACCTCGTAGTGATGTTCTCTGTTAGTCCATTTTATTTGATTATGCACAAAGTGGAAGAAGAAAATTTTGATGTTGAACTACATCCATCCTGATTCTTTCTCTGTTTTCTCTAAACCAAAAATGCCACATGAAGAACTAAGGATATCAAGAAGCTTTTGGATGTATGCAAGCTTGGAGCTGCTGTTTTATAGGTATGTTAACCACTATATTTATCCTGCAATACCTTGAGCTTATGCATGATTTTTGATTCACATTTTTCACTGTGGATTTTCCTTTTGTGTGACAATTGACAAATGGCTAGTCCAAGCCAACAGCAGGCTGTTTGTGTCTATGTTGCTTTCTTTGTATCCTTAGAGTTTTGTTGTGCTGGAGTACAAACTATAAACTAAAATTCATCATTCTAGTATATGGAGCCATAACCTTTGCTCCTGAAGCTTTTTGGTGAATAAAAACTATATTGTTGTAGTAGATTTGTTATTTCATTCATGAGCATGCATAACATTTGAATATTATTCTACTAGCTACTTCTCTTGATAATCCATTTTATTTTTTGTTGCACAAAGTGGCAGAAGATAATTCCAATGCAGACTACCTCCATCCTGACCATTCCTCTATTTTCTCTAAACCAGTAATGGCATGTGAAGAATATCCAGGGATATCAAGAAGCTTTTGGATGTAGGCAAGCTTGGAGCTGCTGTTTCAGTGTCATGCTTTGATGGTTGTCTTTTGGAGCTGTTATTTCTATGTGTAATCCTTTAAGTGTGTTGGCTGTACCGGACTATTTAAACTCTGAACTACGCTGTGATGGTTAAACTGATGTTGGACTGTTAAGGGTTATGTTGGAGGCAACTTTATAACTAATGTGTGCCTGTTATGTTGGACAGATGTAGTTTTATTAATCCCTAGAGCTTATTTGCTGAAGTTTATTCGATCCATCCTGATGGTTGTTGCACTGACATGTTTATGCTTTGTTTTATTTCAAATTTTGTTTGAATTTTGGCCAAATTTCGGCCAAATTTCGGTCGAATTTTGGTCAAATTTTCAAATTTTGATTTTGCAATTTCGTCCGAGATTTTGCCGAAAAATTTGAAATTCCCGAAATTCGGCCATTTCGCCCAAGGACGAAAAAAACACAAACCGAAAATCAAAACGCAGATAAATGGTAACCATCTTCAGAATGAAAAGAGAAAGAGATAGCATTACATGTAGCTCCTGCCAATCCACCTTGCAAGCAAGCATGTGAGCCTCAGGAGATCCTGGAGGGTTCTTCATTTCAAACTATCCACCAGGACGGGAAGGGGCCACTGCCATGGCCACTCTCTGCACCGTGCAACCGCAATCCTCAAATACCTCCTCACCATTGCCGAAAAACTCTCTGGAAGGTGTTTCTCATACAAGAACTGGATAGCAATGGCAAGTTCTGATCATGTGTTGCTGGTGCTGGATACGTCAGTGGGAGGACATGCCCTACCAGGTCCAATGTTAGCATCAAGAGTAGATGCAAGGTCTAGTGTATGTGTTGCCGATGGTGCATCCTGCAGCTTTAAGTGCATGACTTGTTGTTCAGTGTGAAACAACGGGCAAGATAAATGCTGCCAAGCAAACTATACTAACCATCTTGGCATCAAGTGGCATCACGCAGAAGCCCGACAATAGCAATGGAGCATCATCACCAAACAATTCATCAATCGCCGCAAAGACAAGCTGCACACATGCACCGGCAGCATTTTCATCAACACCGCTACATAACTGACATAAAAGATACAGATTTGTAAGGCCGATGTAACACCGCTGCACCAACAGTAACTGTGGTCCCGTTGCTGGAAATACATAACACGAGATCAACTACGTACCTATAATGTCACCGGAGATGTGGTGGAAATTGTAAGCTAGGCATGGGAACATAATTCATGAGAACATACTAATAACATAACTGAAAAAAGTGCATCTATTTTAGAAATATAACAACTTTACTCAACACCTAAAAGTAAGATCATGAGAACAAAGCATCTATTCAGCCATGGAATGCTAGGCATTTTCACAAAAGAATGAAAAAATTCAGAGCTGCGAATAGAGTGACTTGTAGAGATCAGCCCCAGTTACAACTATTTGTTACGACCATATGGAATCAAAATCACCAGCTAAGACAGGGGCATACAGTGACAGAAAACTGAAGGGCAAAAGCACATAAAATGGGCCGTGCAGCTCACAAAATCATGATCATTCAAATCACTAAGCCTGAACATGCCAACTTACATAGCTCATCGACTCGATGGCCAGAACCACCACCTGACCACAAGCACTAGAACATCGGCTCGATGACCGGAGTAGAGCACATTATGGCCACAGCTCAAAGGAGAGGATGAAGGAGATACCAGGAACTTACCTAAGTACTGGAAGCCGAGGAGGCAACGATGACACTGGAAGCAAGGCGGCGCACCACCAACGCCGGAGACAACAATGACGAAAAATCACCAAGTCCGGCACCAAGGTGCCACAGTCGTGCATCTGAAAATATCACATGCAACAACAATTTAGCACATTACAGATCCGGAACATACGGAAATATATAAAACAAGTCACATGCAACAGCAAATTACTTGTAAATCTGCTAAAGCAAACTCATCAATTTATCTATTCGAAGAAAATTCTGCTCCTGACAGTGATTGTGCTTCCGTTGCTGGAAATACATAACACAAGATCAGCAACCTATAATGTCACGATGAATCAGAGATATGGAAAGACACTGAAAGCTAGATATGGGAACATAATTCATGAGAACATGTTCCTAACATAACTGGAAAAAGTGCAGCTATTTTACAAAGATAACATGCTTTACTCATCACCTACAAGTAAGATCATGAGAACCAAGCATCTATCCAGCCATAGAATGCTAGACATTTTCACAAGAGTATGCAAATTTTTAGAGCTGCGAACAGACCGGCTTCTAGCATAACAAAATGATCTCGAGAAAACTAACAAACATTTCTACGCAAGGAAACAAACAAGGAATATTCTCCTCAAGATAGCATAACTACAAGTTGAACTAAATCCACTTACGTGATCACATAACGCAAAGCACGCTTGGTTTAATTCAAAGTTTTCAACCACTCAATCAGATTGATCATGCAATGAGTCTTGCTAGTATGAATCACCCAATCAAATGAATAATAAAATAGTTGAAAAGAGGCAAAGGTATGATGGATCTTGCACCTTAAGAAACACCACACAAGAATAATCGCTGCCATGCCAGAGGAGGTCCTGGACGGCAGCAATCTTTGGCACTTGATTCATGTGCCTTATCTCAAAAGCTTTCTTCTGCTGCTCTTTAAATAGACCCACCCGATGCCTGCATATATTCATAGAACATATAAGAACCATATACTTCAAAAGTGTTGTCTGGGGATGGAGAAAAAAAATAGAGCAAGCGGTCAATTCAACATGAACCGCACATGTAGAGCAGATGCAGCGTTTGAGAAACAAGAAAAGCAATTAACATTATGACATCAAACCTACAAGTCTAACAGCATTGTCTAACCACTCACTAGTACAAGCTAAAAAAATCAATGAACTGAACTCATTATAGGAATGGAAAAATCCTGGTAATGTTACGAAAGTAGCATACATGTTATGTTACAAAACTTTAGTTACTTGCATAAGTTAAAAGGCAAATATATCATATATTACTTTTTCACAAACTAGCAATGAATTATCAAGGCCATAGGTAGACGTGTGCATGTGCTTCAACTTCAAATGTCTGAGAGGAGCAAGTGACCAAATACACAATGATGATGCCATTTAACCAAGCATCTATCCAGCCATAGAATGCTAGACATTTTCACAAGAGAATGAAATCTTTCCGAGCTATGAAAAGACAGACTTAGAGAGATCAGCCCTTGATACAAAAAGTCCCTCGAGAAAACTAACAAGAAATGTTCTACGCAAGGAAACAAACAAGGAATGTTCTCCTCAAGATACCAGAACTACAAGTTGAACTAAATCCACTTATGTGATCACAAAAACCAAAGCACGCTTGGTTTAATTTAGTATCTGACAGTTTACCTAGCCTGCTCTCAAAGTTTCCAACCACTCCATCAGATTTATCATGCAAGAGTCTTTCTAGCATGAATCAGCCAATCAAATGAATAATAGAACAGTTCGAAAGAGGCAAAGGTATGATGGATCTTGCACCTTAAGAAACACCACACAAGAACACATAAGGCTAAAATACCTTCAATGGGAGGTCGCTACGAGGAGCGGGTGTCGCCATGCCAAGGGAGGTGCCGGACGACCAGATTCTTTGTGCCTAAGCTCAAAAGCTTTCTTCTGCTCTTTAAATAGCCCCAATTGATGCATGTATATATAGCATAACACATATAAGAACCATATACTTCAAAAAAGTAGTCTGGCTATGGAGCAAACATCGAGCAAGAGATCAATTATACATGAAGCACACATGGCAGAGACGCGGCATTTTCGAAACAAGAAAAGCAATTAACATTATGGCACCAAACCTATATGTCTAACAGCACTATATGACCACTCACCAGTACAAGTTAAGAAAAGCTATGAAATAGGTACAATTAATCAACTTTCTAGCTAACAAACAAACTGGTATGGACAGAAAACTGCATGGGCTTTAGCTGAAGTTCCAGAAGTGAAACTTAAAGAGCAGTCGAGTTGATTACTTCTAGGGTCCCCCCCCCCCCTTCATCTATGAGTTGCAAATAACCAAAACTACCTTCAAAGCACATATATTCTGACATAGTTCATCGAAAAGAAAGATGATCACAATAGCAAGATTGTGTTGGCCTCCACCACACAGATCGAAAAACTGAATCAACAGCTAAATGGCAAGCATTAGTCAGCCATAGTTTGATGGCCATACTATCTCAGGGCACGGAGATAAAGAGGAGACTAGGGACTCACCAAACACCGAGGAACAGGCAACCACCACTGAACCGTTGTCAACTGTGCTTTAGTTCTGCTCCCTCGCTCCTGGCAGTGACTGCGCTCCCATCGCTGGAAATACGTATCATTGGATCAACAACATATAATATCACAATGAAGCAGAAATATGAAAGGAAAATTAAACCTAGACATGGGAACATAATTCATGAGAACATACTAGGCAACAATACGACAAGTCTAAGGCTGAAGCCCATGCACCAGCATCTTGTGCCTCAGACAGAAGGAGCGTCCGACTTAATACCATCAGCCTCCAACACTTCACTAGAAAACAACGAGCCAGCGGGCAACAACAAGGCCATTTTATGTATCACCAGCCATAACTATTAGCACTTTCGGCAACAGCCAGCCAACAGACAAAGCACAAGCTGCATATCTGCCTCGTCTTGACATTTCATGCAGAGCTTCCAAATATCAGATCTCAGGGGTCACTTCACTCCCAGTGCTTCCAAACATAAAAGAAAACCAGCCGAGTTCCCATAGACCAACCAGCACTACAACCTCCATCGGTAGGTCTTCTCGCTCCGTCCGCCCTATGGGAGATCAAACTTCCAGCAGCTAAACGATATTCCCTGATGGTTGCGCGTTCACCCATCTCTTGCATAGATTTCTTCACCATGCCCACCGTCAAGTCAGGCCCCCCTGCCCAGAGAGAGAGAGAGAGAGAACAAGGTTAATGAATGGCCAAGGAAATGGGTATCAAAAAGGAACAACACAAGTTGGGAAAATAGTAGCTAAATAATTGCAGTATGATGTTCTTGACAGTATCCATCATCTACATCTATGCAAGACACATAAAATGGAGTGTGTATATATACATCAATTCATCAATGAGTAGCTAACACTAAAGAATTATCATTACACGGATACACTACACATGGTATATAAAATATATTCCCTCGGTCCCAAAATAAGTGTCGCTCATTTAGTACAGAGTTAGTATGAAGTTGAACTAAATTAACGACACTTATTTTGGGATGGAGGGAGTACTAGATAGCAAAGACTAGGAGTCAAACAAGTGTAGCATCTGACATCTGTCAATATGACAAGATCCACTAGAGTACATAATTACGTTGATTCTTGAAGTGCACTGGACCAAAACACACACACACACACACACACACACACACACACACACACATAGAGAGAGAGAGAGAGAGAGAGAGAGAGAGAGAGAGAGAGAGGACAACTGTTAATTTCTTGAATAACTAGCTACAAGCAAAGTACCTTGTACCCAAGCAAGAAAGGTGTATGATTTCTGCCCCAAGGTAAAAACACCTCAAGTTTGGTAACCGTCTCCATTGCACACTTGTATGATCAGATCGATACTCACACAAAAATAGATGACACGCATAAGAAAGAATGACCGACACTCCCGATCAAGCGGTGGAGATGGAGGCCAGCATACATACATTATGGTCAAAATGCACCAGAATGGCCGTGGTGCAACTTTTCACATGCAATTTTTCTTTTGAAAGGTCCTAGTTAATGAGGGTGCTGACATGTTAGCTAGATTTTCCCTTTCTTTAGGCCAAGGTCGCATATGTGGCTTATGCAACCCCATGGCCTGAATGTTATCACACAAACTGGGGTTTTCGATGAATAAAGCGTTGCTTTACCCCTAAAAAAGGTTTGGGAAATACGCCTTACAACATGAATCTTTGTGCATCTTTTTTTTAGGTTTATGAATCTTTATACATCTGGACGGTGGTGAATGGCCTGGGCTAACTAACGAATTTTCGAGAGGTTCATGTCCATTTATGCGGTTCACGTGAATACGGCCCAGAGGTTCAGTGTCTTCACCCACCCGGCAGTCCATGGCCAAGTGCATACAATAGCACTGTTCAAATATTTTGGCCCGAATCCCCGATGTGCCAACGCTGGCCCAGGATAACCCAAGGTATATATACATGTAACCTAACTGCCACCCTTTCTCAAAAAAAAAAACGAACTGCCACCGTAAATACTGGATAGAGATCGTGAGATCGAACCAAGATTTGATCGAGTCTCAATGGGGACGGCACCTGCCGGCGGCGACCGGCTGAGCAATCTTCCGGACTGCCTCCTGCACAGCATGCTGTCGCACCTCGGCTCCCGGCAGGTGGTGCACACCAGCCTGCTCTCGCGCCGGTGGAGGCACCTCTGGCGCGCCGTGCCGTGCGTCGACATCCACCATCGTGACTTCCTGGACGAACCCGAGCCGGAGCCGGAACCGGAGGCCTTCTACCGGGCAGATAGCGCTTTCGATGTGGCCATGCACGACGCGCACAGACAAGCGCAGGACAAGAGGATGGGCAGGGAGATCATGCAGCGACGAGACTTCGAGGACTTCGCCGACTCCCACTACCGGAATCGCCCCCTATGCCGACGGCCAGGGCCGTCGGCATAGGCCTTAGTCCCGTCGGGATAGGCCTATGCCGACGGCCCCCGTCGGCATAGGGCCGTCGGCAACATATGCGTCGGCACAGCCAAGGAGGCCGTCGGCATAGAAAAGCCGTTGGCATATATGATACGCCGACGGCCCAGGCCGTCGGCAACTATCACGCCTAACGGCGGCGGCCGTCAAGTCTGCCCAACGAATGGTCGCCACGTGGCACCACTATGCCGACGGCCTGGCCGTCGGCTTATGCTAAAACTATGCCGACGGCCTGGATGTCGGCATAGTGGTGCCACGTGGCGACCAGCCGCTGCTCTAGGACCAGGGCTATGCCGACGGCCAGGCCGTCGGCATAATTTAAAACTAAGTCGACGGCCAGGCCGTCGGCATAGTCCTTCATACAGAGCTCCCAGTAGCCGACACGTGGCGGCACAGTTTTTAAACTAAGCCGACGGCTAGGCCGTTGGCATAGGCGCCACGTGTCAGCTACTGGGAGCTCACGCTAGCCCTGTGCCGACGGCCTAGCCGTCAGCATAGTTTGCATTTGCTTTTTTTTTTCTTTTTTCTGTTTTTTTTTTCAAATCAATTTAATTCAAATAACAGCACATATCAGCAGATATATATGATGGGATAGACATATAAAACACAACGGGATATCATCCGGCACCATCACAATAATATATGCATAAGCATCATCACACACAAGTCTCTAAATGAACATCATCACAACCAACATAAGCATAAGCATATAGAGAAGCACACAAGTCGTCTAAATGATCATCACCACACACAAGTCATCTCCAGCATCATCACCACACACAAGGATCATCGAGCACCACGGAGGTCGTCACCGCCAAGACGGCCGAAGCCCAGGTCATCACTGCTAGCGGCAGCGCTACCGCCAAGACCGCCTCCACCTCCGCCTTCGCCTCCATGGATCGGAGTGGTCGGGCTCCGTGACTCGGGAGTGCTGCGAAGACCACCGCCAACGGTAGATCCACATGTTCCCTGGATGTTGAAAAGACATATTAACGGGATATATGACTGTGTTGAAAGCCATGATATGCTTTGGTGAATAGATTGGGGATGAACTAACCGGCGAGGGGCCAGCGTTCTGTGCCACAAACTCATCAAAGCTTATCAGCACTGTTTGTGCTGGAGGGCATTGTGCTAGAGGTAACCCCACGAACCTGCCGGCCGCCATATCCTGAAAAGCCTGCTGCATCTGGCTATCCCTCTGCACTTGGTGTTCATAAAGCCTCTGATGCCACGCAGCGGTCTCCTGGCGTGTGTACTCCAGGTAGGCCTACGGTATGACATGATGGAACTCATAAAACTACTAAATGCGGAAAATAAAGTGAGCAATGAAGATAAGAGGGAAAATACTTACAGATTGTTGCTCCTGAAAGAGGGACTGTGAACTGGTCACTGGCTGGCTCGTGCGTTGGGTCAAGCTCGGGTCGATCCGACGAAGCTGTGTGTAGGAGATACTAGGAGTGATCACAGCATCGAGAACCGCCTCCCGACCGTGCTCCTTGGGCCCCATGCTCACCACCGCCATTTCGTCTAGAGGCGCTGCAATGGGGTCAGGTGTGTCAGGATGCAACTTCAGATACGCTTCGAAGTAGGCCTGCTTCCTCCCTGCAGTATGCTTGCCATAGTACTGGGGCTCGCCAGGCTCGGAGTCCTTCCGCGTATGGGCGATCTCCCACGCCTGCATGTCTGAGAGCGGCCGCTTCAGTTTCTCCTCCTGCACCACCAAACAGAGGTTAGTCATACATAAGAAAGTGATAGTAAATAGAAGAAGAAGAATGTTTAATGGGGTTAGTCATACATTAACTGCCTTGTGGAGATAGTGGTTTCGGTTTCCCTGATCATGTACTCCCTCCTTCCCTCAGTTAGCCTTATTTTTGATTCTCATAGCCGCCCAGGCTCCAGTCGGGTCACACCAATGATCCACCAATGCCGCCCAGGACTCGTCTTTTCCATAACACCAATTTGGAATACGTACCCCTTTAGAATATACCCAGTTGCTGCAAAAGAATGAACTATTAGCATGTGACAAGCAAAATAAATAACAACCGGAATAAGCATGTGACAAGCAAAATAATGAACCACTTACTCTTTTCCCGTGGGCTCAATGAGCCACTTCTGCTCCTCAGTAGCCGAAACCTGCTTTGGTAGCTTTGCGTTACCATGCAGCCACCCCTTATTGTCAACCCCCTTCCCGTCACCACCATCATCCCTGCCACCACCCTCCTCCTCGCCTGCCTCCCCCTCCCCAACCTCCTCCTCCTCCTCCTCCTCCTCCTCCTCCTCCTCCTCCACCACCACCACCTCCTCCTCCTCCTCCTCCCTAGAGTGTACCTCACTAGAGGAGGGTACCTCACTAGAGGAGGGTCGCGAAGACAACACCCCTAAGTCGGTGAGGGTGCGCTCTTTCTGGCCGCGACCCCCTGTAGTGGCTCTCCTGCCAGCACCTCGTCCTCTAGAGGCTCTCCCCCCGCCCCCTCCTCCTCTAGGGGCACCTCTCCCTCGACCTCCCTGTGAGGAGTCATCGTCAAGTAGCCGAGGGGGAGGATTACATGCTCGACCACTCCGACTAGGCATGCCGACGACCTTGCGTAGGAAACCCACGCCGTCGGCCTTCCCCTTGCCCATGTTCCACGAACCTGCATTGAAAAGAGAAGAAGCAATTAGTAAATTAATGAAATGAAGGAAAAGGCATGATAATAAACACATTAATAAAAAAGGCATAAAAAGGCATATTCCTAAACTATAGAAAAAAAAATACTTGAAACGTATATCTGCTAGAACCCATATGAATCATCACTGTTGTAACCACTTTCTCGGTCCGTCTCATCATCACTATCAATCATATCATCTTTGTTGTCCGACGGAGGTGGAGGCTCTTCCTCGTCGTCAGCGTCTTCGTTTAACTTTTCTAGCATAAGTATGTCATTTTCATTGACAATGGTCTCACCATCATTCCATGCATCATCGATGTTTGGGTCCACATCATCATCACCCAATGGTCTAGCGTCATCGTTTCTAACCACATCATCATCATCATCATCATCAGGTTGCTCTTGATAGAACACTCCCTCGTATGTCATGGGGTTAATGTTGTAGTAATCGTCTTCATTCGGGTCTGATAGCTTACCATGTGGCGACACCTTGAACACAACTTCCCAACCCTTTAGATACACTTTTTGGCATGGGTAAGGCAGATAATATACTTGTGTAGCTTGGGTAGCCGCAATGAAGAGATCGGCTCCGGCATAGACGGTTGATGGTTTAACTTCGACCAAACCAATGGAAGGCGTATGTTTTACCCCCTCCCGCGGATCAAACCATTGACATTTGAACACAGGCAGACTTAGGGTCTCACGCCCCTGGCGGAATTGAACCTCGTATATATTTTGTACCCTTCCGTAGTAGTCTACTGAATTTTGACCGAGGGTGTACACTCCAGTATTTATAGTTTTGGGATCGGGGCGGCTGTTTTGGTGCTCCTCTGTATGGAAGCGATACCCATTCACATCATACTTTTTACATGTCATGACGGCAGGGTCAAAACCCATGGAAACCCATCTCAATCCATCATCCATAGATATGTTCGGATCTTTTCCCTACAAGTATAATGGAAATTGTTGCGTGCATTAGTTCAGTTAACTAATAAATGTTGAAGTAGGTATTTAATAGGGGAGTGTGGAAAATTACTTTCTCCATGAACCAAGCAACAAATTTTTTACGTCCAGGGTTTCCATAACGGAGAAGAGTAAGTGCCTCCGCCTCAGTAGGAGGATTCACTCCGGTCCATTCCTCTTGAACGAAATCACTAAAAAAAGATAAGCGGTGCTAGACCGGGACTAAGTGAACATGAAACATGATGATGTGGAAGACATAAAGGAATGGTGTAGTGGTATTACCTCATCCACACTTCCTCAACTTCCTTGATGTTGTGCAAGATATAGAACATGAGGTCCTCCCACTCTTGTCGTGGCATGTCATAAGATTTCGGGGCCCCAGCCCTTCCACCTTGCGCGTTGAATAGATCGAGCCTGGGTTGATACTTGGGCTCTTCTATATTGTATCGAGGCACCTTGTTATGCAGATGGGGAACGTGGTCTGGATAGTATGATGTCATGAGGTTTGACACCTCCTCCAGGATAACTGCTTCAGCTATGGAAGCTTCAATCTTAGCTTTGTTTCCACATTTTCGTCGGAGATGCTTGTTCTGCCTCTCAGGGTCGTACTGCCAGCGATTCTGCACAGGCCCCCCCAACAATACCTCGTTCGCGAGGTGCAGAATGAGATGTGTCATCGGAGTAAAGAAGCCTGGCGGAAAGATCTTCATAACGGGGGGCAATCGATATACCATCGGGTATGTTTTTTTTATGCAAAAGCAAAAACTAAAATAAAGTAAAAATAACAAAACAAAGTAAAAATAAAAAAAATAAAGTAAAATACATGTATGCCGACAGCAAGGCCGTCGACATATCTGTGCACACACGCAGGTTGTCCCACGGATTGATGACGTGGCATGGCACACGGATTGATGACGTGGCGAAGGGGCCTATGCCGACGACTGCGCCGTAAGCATACCTCTGCCACAGATAAAATAAAAAATTAAGTAAAGTAAACATATGCCGACGGCAAGGCTGTCGGCATATCTGTGCACACGGATCGATGACGTGGTGTGGCACACGGATCGTTGACGTGGCAGAGGGGCCTATGCCGACGGCTATGCCGTAGGCATACCTCTGCCACAGATATGCCGACGGCCGCCGTTACCGCCCGTCGGCGTAGGATAAACGCCGTCAAATGATCAGCACTGACCGGGGTGGTGGGCCCGGGCTAAGCCGACGGCCTTCCCTATGCCGACGGGCCCCGTAGGCGTATCTCGGGCGGTCCCGACGGCCTCGTCTATGCCAACGGCATCGTCGGCATAGATGTATGTATGCCGACGGCTTTTCTGCGCCTACGGCCTATCCTTGGCCGTCGGCATAGGTCCGGCGATGCCGATGGGGGCCGTCGGCATAGATTTGGCCGTCGGCAACCCCAGTTTTTCTGGTAGTGTCCGTCCTGCCCCTCAACGCCGCGTGGCCGCTCGACACGTACCGGCTGCACCTCGGCGGCGACGTGCACCTCCGCAGGGGCATGGACCGGTGGATCCGCCGCGGCCTTGCGTGCCGCCCCGCCGAGCTCTGTGTCGCCTGCGACTACGACCATGGCAATGGCTACCACAGATCTTCCAAGGATCCCTTCTTTTCCTTGGGCATCTTCTCCCGCACCGGCGGGGTCACCAGCCGTCTACGGAGGCTGTCCCTCTCCGGATTGATCCTTTTTGAGCTCTTCGAGGAGGAGCTAAGATCAGAGTGCCCTGTCCTGGAAGATCTGCAGCTCGTCAACTGCGAATGCCACTGGCAGTCCCCGGGCCGCCTCCGCATCACCTCCAGGTCGCTCAAGAGGCTGGCCATCGTGAGCAGTTCCAGCGAGGCGCGACTGTGCCTCACCGCTCCTGCCCTTGTTTCCTTGAACGTTGGCATGCCGGTCGCCGTGGAAGAAGAGATGCCGTCCCTCGCCGTGGCGTCCATCTGGTGCCATGCCGGCGTACTCAGTCTCTTGAAATCCCTGCGAACCGCCAGAGCCTTGGAACTGCAGAGGTTCACCACATGGGTACGTATGATTCCATAATCATCAAGCCCTAACATCGATCTTTGTGCATCAAATCAACTGATCTGTATATGTTGTATGCATGGATTTAAAATGCAGGCATTGGTTGGGGAGGAACCCGAACTGTTCCGCGAGTTTCATAACCTGAGAACGTTGGTCCTGACAGAATGTGAGATTGGGGATGGATGCCAGGTTCTGGCTCATGCGTTGAAGAGCTTCCCGAATCATGCTGCAAGATTGCATGGTGATGTATCTTTTGCCGAGAGTCTGACTAATGTGTAGACAGTTTACTGCAATTGAACTTTGGTTTAATAATCTACTACCATCATCTCACTACATTAATGATTACAGATCTCGGGGAGTTGTATGAGGGCCAGTCGCCGCCGCGCCCCACTCCGTGGGTGCTGCGAGAACCTCAAATCAATACAAGTCAAGTATGAAGGGCATGATGTCGCTCATCTGACGGTTGCCGCGTTGAGGGGGATTCCAAAGAATGCGGTCAAGTTGCACCGTGGTGGCCAAAGACCAACCAGCCCCGTTGAGTGGCTCGACTGGATGCAGCGCATTGTCTCCTGCCATAGTTGCCTGGAACGGGGAACGAAGCCGGGTCCCCTGTACCGGGAACATCGACCCGGATCGAGGGTCGGGGTCGACACAGGGACGACGCGATTCGGTGACCGGAACGCGACCCCGGAAACGCAGGTTCGCAGCTCCGATTCAGCGATCCCAGATACACTGGATCTCGACCCAACTTGCCAAGGAACGGAAGGCCAAAGGGATAGAATCGAGACTTACCTGAAGTCCATGGCATGAGCCTTCCGCTGTCGACCAAAACGATGCATGCCGGAGGCTAGTGTGCATGTGCGGACGCGGTGCCCGGCGGCGCCGGCGGCTGGTGTCGACGTGCAGACTGCGGATGCGGTGCCCGGTGGCGCCGGCGGCTGGTGTCGACGTGCAGACTGCGGATGCGGTGCTCGGTGGCGGACTGCGGACGCTGTGCTAGATGACCGGACGGCGACACCGGCTGGCGTGGACTGCGAATGCGGTGCCCGCTTCCCACTGCCCATCCTCTTGATTGGAATTTGGGAATTATACGGGGCAGATTCCATGGAGTAGATTACTTTCTGCTGTCAAAACTTTCCGCGGGATATTTGCACGCTTTCCCTTCCTATATGTCACCTTCCAAAAAAGAAAAATGTGTTTCCATAAGACGAAATGTAATTTCTATATTATTCTCCGAAACATGGATAATTTGACGAGGGTTGCGTTTCTCGACCCAACATATCGATCTTTCCCGGGTCATCGTTCCCAGATTAATTGGGTCGCGTTCCATCTATCGATCGGTTCACTTGAAAGATATATACCCACATCGTTCCTTATTATTGGCACCTGGCGATCCTCGACCCTCGTTCCCGTCCCTCGTTCCCATCGTCCCGGGAACTTGGCAACTATGTCTCCTGCAGCAGCCATGCCATTGGCCTAAGCCAGGTCATGACCTTTCATAGCGTACTTCGAATTCCAACTCCAAGCTCCCCTCATGTCATGTGTGCCTATATATATGTAGCATATATTGATATTCTTGCTGCGCCCTCTCTGTCTCTTACAGCGACATGCAGCTGCTGCCAACGCCATCGCCTCTCTGTCAGACACTGACGAGGAGCACGAGTCCACTACTTGGAAGCACCTTGCCAGCAAGAAGCATGCGAGGGACATCGCCTTGAAGGCGCGACGAAGGGGGCGCCGCCTAGCCTGATTCTGAAGATCGATGGGTGTGCAAGGTGGACAAGCTAATAAGCAGGGCACTGCACACTGAAACCCTTCCAGGCCATTTGCCATCTTACTTTCTCGGAAAAGGGATCTTCTTCTACACACGTTGCTTGAAAAAAAAATGTGTGCTTATATTTCTCTGTGTGCAAGCGATGAAAATAAGCTTTTGTTTGTGTCCTGGTGGAAACATTTTATTCATTCCATGCACACATTTTTCCATGTTGCTGATCTACTTCCAAATGACGGTCATGTGCTCTACTGAAAACGATCACTTGGCATTGGTTTATAAGCATTGTATCCATCCGGCAATTAAGCGCATCAACATATTCAGTTTATAAAATCGTGTGAAGGTTTCTCTCGCTTTCCCTCACACAGCATTGATTTTGTTGTTGCTTTGCTGAAGTTCGCCGTCAGCGCCTGAATGGAAATGATGTTGATCTCGTCGGAGCAACCGTCTCGCTTTTTTACTATTTATTTAAGCCAGGAACCACATTGCTAATTCTTTCATGAGCAGATCCATCTGTCGATCCAATCCACGTGTGTAATTACGGATCAGTGAATAGATTCGTTCATCTCCGGGAAACTCAAGAAGCGAGCAAACGGGTGCATGTATGACATACGCACGGTTCTTATACAGTATTGTCCAGATTCATAAGCCTACTGTAATTTCTGGTTCATCACTCCATTAATTGATTGATGGATCAAGCAGTAAGGACTCGGATCAGTAAGGACCGATGTGGTCAGGTGGACGACCTGTGAGTACAATGATTCCATGCATGACATACTGGGGACTGGTTACTACTCCCTCTGTCTCATAATATGTGTCAAAAACGCTCTTATATTATGAAATGGAGGGAGTAGCTTTTTGTCGAATAGGTGGCGTGCGCCTAGCAAGGCAACCAACCACACCCTCGAACATGCACGGACGGCAGAGGAACAGGGGACGGAATGATTGGTGGAGTGGCTGGCTGGTAGCCAGGGGTCGCAGTGGTCGGTCCAGCCATAGTTGAGGAGGCGGAAGCCATGGAAGGTGAGGGTCCATCCCCGTACGCGCCGCTCAGCGGTGTCACCTGCACCGACGCCATCTCACTGTTTTCACCCCTTTTGCCGGCGGCAGGTGCGACGGGCGGAGGCAGCGACCGCGACCGCGAGTGGAGTTTGTTTAGAGTTATAAACCAGAAGCTGTCCTCGACAATGAGCTGCTGCATCCCGAGCTGGGTTGCCGCCTTGGCGGGTAGCTGGCCTTGGTCTTGGTTCCCAAAAAGATTCTCCTAAACAAACCTGAATTCTCTCAAAAAGGAAGTTCTGAAATGAGGGGGAAAAGATGGCCTTAGTCCCGAACGCTGAGGCAGGTAGCAAGCGGAACTCGGATCCCCTTCAACATGCACGCTGATTGCTGACACCGTCTACTCTCTGATCCAGTGACTGTACTCGCATGATCCGAAGTATTTCCAGGACACTGCCCAATTTCTTTCAGCTTGGCCCGAAGTATTTCCAGAAAATATCAAATGTACAGTACAACTCTTATTAGCTATACAACTAGTAACAATTGCTGAAGAACTCGCTTGTCATCTACATTGCGAAGTCGTTAAAATGAGTACCTTGCTCACACATCCGCTACTTAATTTCCTTTCTGAGACTGTATCTGGTTGTCGTGGATGATTTTCTTCTATGATACACATATAGGAGTACATGACATGACATGACATGACATGCCGTGATGATGCCTCTGTGATGAGGCCTTTCGGACGGCTGTGGTGGCACGACACGGTGGTGACCAGAGGCCCAGAGCAGAGCTTTGACACACAACTTCTTTCGGGAAGAGAGAGCTTCCCTGAAATCAAATAAGAGTTGCAACTTGTAACAGGACAACCAAAGCTAGAAAGATCAATGGCACTAATTCCTAGCCAACAAGCTGCCCTGCTCTGAAGAAAAAAAGAAATATTGCAATCAGCCGCTTTCTGATCTCTAAGAACTTTTCAAAGAAACATCTCTCTTTCTGAAGCAATCAGCCGCTTCACTTCCTGGATAAGGCTTGTATAAGGTGATATATCCTTCATTGGAGCCTCAAACATGGCAAGTTTTGTATCACATTCCTGCTCCCAATGATAACCCGGGCCGGGAGGAGGTCCATTGGAGTGCAAGGGATATCCAATGCTTAAAAGAGCACCCCGGCAGTGGTGGATATGTTGTAAGAGCATCTCTAGCCGATCCCTCAAAACCGGACAGTCATGTCTACATTTCACCCGCATTTTCTTGGCAACAAAGATACCCAGAATCTTGCTGTTAAAAAATGTAGCTGTAGATCACCACTAAATATGGAGGAGAATGCACCGGACAGTCACCGGGGTTGCTCACTTGATGTTAACCAGCCAGATGAAGAAGGCTAACTAGGCTACCCTGCATATAGGAGGATCATATAAATTAAGTAGAATATTAACCCATTTGATATGAACTTTTATTTGCTTATAATTACTAAGGTGGATATTTTAATTAAATCATGCAACTTCATACTTCAATACTTCTCATCATCCTAATACAGTATATACCAACACCCTAATGTGGATTGTCTTCTGACCTCCAATGACCATTGTCAGGTCTTAACAAATAAAATCTGAATGACACTCGTACCCTATTTTCCCCTAAACCACTGATCAAAACTGCAATTCAACTTGTGAAAAATAGGAACCGCAATAAGGGTAACAATACTAAGAAGTCGAAAAAGGTACTGTAGTAGAGTAGCACCAGCAGTAGACTACGTATGTACCTTTGCTCCTTGCACATCTACACTGCATCACATCCTAGGATATTCTTTCGCCCATTCGAAGTCCCTTTTCTCATCGAGCCATGGCCTACTCCTCTTCATCTTCATCTCCTTTTTTTTAAACTGGTGCATATTCATCCTCTTCGTCATCTCTTCCGCCTCACTGATGTCACAGCTGGAGGTAGGTACAACTCTAATGACGCCCTCTGGACCCAACTCAATGGTGATCTTTGAATATTCTATATCATCCTCTGATTGATCCTGCCAAGCGAAATTAAACTCCACAAAATATATTCAGCTAGCTCTAGCGTACACATGAAATTAAGATAAGATAACAATAGGATATTACACTAAAACTGGGTACAACAACCGAATGATATATTACCTGCAGAACTGGGTTGATATTTGTCTCAATGTTGTAGGGTTCCCTTGTGTAATATAGGTGCCATCTCTTTTCAACGTCTTCATCATCTGCATAGGCCTCGACTTGCTTAATATGGCTGAACAGATCCCAGTAAGGGCTAGATTTTCCCGCAGCCATGTATGCGAGGAGCTCTGGGCTGCAGTCCAGCAGCAAATGGCTTGGTTTTAAATCCTGTAGGTACCGTGGGAGCCTTTTGTTGTCATAGCTAACTGTCAGGAGGAGCCTCCGGAGTGCTGGCATCTCCTGCAATGAGTCAAGCTTTCCACAACATGAGATCTCAAGCTTTTGCAGTTTGGGGAAATTGGAGACTGTAGTCAGGTCATGGTTGAGATGCAGCTCGAGCTCAACTACAGAAGCAAAGTTCTCTAGGGAGTGGAGGCGTTGGACCTGGTATATGGATAATTTTTTCAAAGCACTTGCATGAGAAGCAAGGCCTCGAGGAATACAACTCAATTTGCAATTTTGGATCCAAAGATCCTCGAGGACCGCCATAGCTTGCACTCCCTCCTCCCACTCCCACTCCTCCAATTCCACCAATCCTATTAACTCCATCTCACGCAACCTCAGAAAAGCAGTCGCTATGTGGGATGAAGCATGGCAACGGTGGTTTTGGGGTCGCACAAATTCTGGCCCAATGCACTTGATTGCTGGAGCACGGTTGACTTGCAGGTACTCTAGCCATGGGAGCTGACAAAATCCATTAGGAAGTTGGGTGCAACAAGTCAAGTCTTCCATCACTAGCACTCTCAAGCAATTGAGGGGCTTTGTTGCTGACGACATCATCCATCCTGGGAGCTGACGCCCGAAATACCCTTTAATGGAAACAATTTCTATGCAAGACGGAGGACAGAGCTCATTAAACACCTCCTCAATCAATCCCTGATCCTTCTCAGGGACCCCTTCAACCAACCCATCCTCACCCAGCCTATTGCTGCATAATAAGCGCATCCTAGAAAGATGCACCTTTTTGTCAAGCCTAACCTTTGTGACAAATGAAGCAGCGGATACATTCTCCAGGCCCACTAATCCAATGCCCCTAAGATGGGAAAGAGGCCCAAGCTCTTCCAAGCTACACCAATCACCATCCATGTGCGCTCGGAACCCAGATAGTGTCCTCAAATTTGTTAGAGCATGGAAACCCCTAGGAATATTATTTACACTTGTGCCTTCAAGGTGTAAATACCTTAGTTCCCTTAACTTTACAATGCTATCAGGAAGTTTCACAAGATTCTCACAACCTTCAAGACTAATGTGTTGTAAGAACATCATTTTGTGAATGTTCTCTGGCAAGTTATTTATATCAGTGCATCTGTCCATTGACAAATACCTCAAGTGTTTCAGCTGATACAGAGATTCAACCATTGTGGCAAACTTTGCGGACTCTACATGCAGAGTCCGCAGAGTCGAAAAAGTAACCAAGGAATCACCTGACTGAACCTTGAAGTTTCCGATTAACATTAATGATCTTAGTGATTTCTGCTCTTGTAAACTTCTCCACTCAAATTCATCTAATTTCACACCTTTAGTTTCTATAGACAACCTAAGGAACCTTTGCAAACAAAGTTTACTATTCACATTTTCTCCATTATGAACTACTAGTGCTTCATTTCTAGTCATGAATTGAGCAAATGAACGAAAAACATCATGCATGTTGCAAACATAGTTACTGGCATATGATGTATCTGGTTCTATAAGGTTCCTCAACCTCAGCTCTTTATGATACTCGGTTCCTATTTCTTCCAATCTATCTGAGTTCCCATGAACAAATCCTTCACCAATCCACATGTTGACAAACTGTGTATCCTCTAAATTCATCTTTTTAGGCTTAAGAGAAAAATGCAGAAAGCATTGTTTTAAACAAGGGGATAAATCCTCATAACTACGATATATTGCATAGTTCAGCTCTTCTGGCATTTGAGATACTGACCATATGGTATCATTCAAGACCTTTTCCCAATCACGATGATCTTTCTCCCTGTGGCATAGGAGCCCTCCCATCACCTTTATAGCTAGCGGTAAACCATCACATTTTGCAATAATTTGCAACCCAATATCCTTTAGCATATCAACTGCAGTTTCACTTTCATTTGTCGTCAGTACCTGCAATCAATTTAAGCCAGTAGAGTTAATAAAAAATACATGAACACAATTGGAGTGGCTAATGGCCGGTGTACTACATCAATTAAGTTATCAATCAAAAACATGTAATCCTTTGTTGATTAATATTGTTTGATGTTGAACCCACAAGGACATCTCAATGGATGGAAGCCTTTTTTCCTAATTATTACAAAATAAATGGGTATAAAGCATAAAAAAATATCTAAAGACCAAGTTACTCCCATTCACAGTTGACGAACTGGCCACACAAATAGCAAATACATGTGTTTAATTATTTCTAGAATGATTAATTAGGGAATCGGTAGTCGTTAGCTATGGATCTATGAAGAACATTAAGTGTACAAGCATAAAAGATGCATCAATTTGACTGTGGTGGTCGTATTTCTTTAATCCTAATAGTGCCATTCATCATGATGCACCGGACTACTGCAAGAGCATTTCAAGTCAGTAAGCATTGGGGGTACATGAAATGTGGCTATCTCCCTTGTTAATCACTATATAGGTTATTATTTACTTCAAACATGAAGAGTTTAGTAGTATTTATGCACTCACCTGCATCTTGAGCAATGACCAAGCATCTTCAGGTTCTAATATGTCAACATGATGGTAGGGATGCACAGCTTTCATGCCTCGGGCAACAGTGTCATGTCTTGTAGTTATGAGGACTCGACTACCAGGGGCGCCGTGGCTAAAGGGAGCCTTCAACAGGTTGTTCCACCCACTGTCACCCCACATGTCATCCAACACAAGAAAGAATTTCTTGCCTTTGAGTGCACTGCCAAGAGCTGGCACAAGCAAGGCTTTATCTTCGAAAGTACCACCCCCAAGCCCCGGCATGTTTCCTTCAGAGGCAGTGATGGCTGTCCTCAGTAAGTCAACCTCGCTGAACTCTTGTGTGATACTTAACCATATCTTCTTAGCAAACTTGCCTTGGATGGCCTCATCGTTGAAGACCTTCTTACTAAGGGTGGTCTTGCCAATTCCGCCAACACCAATGATTGCAAATACCATGATGCTCTCACTCTTGTCTGCTTTCTCCTTTGTGAGCATCTCAACAATTGCTCTCGTGTCATCTTCAATTTTCTCCCCAACTAATCCCGACCGCTCGAGCAAAGGATGCGTCTTGCGGTCAACGCCATGTGGTCGAGCCGTCTTGCGGTCTTGGTAGGCCTCCAATCTGATGAAGCTGAAATTACGCCCCCTCTTGCAGATGCTATCCAACTTCTGATTCAGCTCCTTGATGTGGATGCCAATGTCATGGGCATGGAGAGGATTCCGCATGCAGAAGAGCAGAGGGTTAAGACACCCCATATCCTTGGATGGACTTTGCTCCATGGCCTTGAGCTGACATAGGTCGATGATGTCGGTGGCATGGTACATGGCACGCTTCAGTTCCTCCACCCACCCACGCACACTCTCGTCGGTGATGTTCCTCCTATCGGTATCATCAAGGAAGTTCTTGAGGTCCTTGAGGTTGACACCCAGATTGTCGATCTCGCCAGACACTCCGATCAGCATGGCCACCTCTTCTTTGGCCATCTCAGTGAGCATGTTAGTCACGTAGGATGCCAGAGCATCCAACACTACTGCCATATTGCTAGGGGCCTCACCTTTATTGCTGCAAAGAAAATTAATTATGGTCACCAACGCTCCCACTCTTCAAATTGAATGAAATGTCACCTATAGGGTAAACACGATAATGAATTCATTCGCTTGAGATTTGGTTTGACCCAATATTCAATTGTCAAACATAACATTCTGAAATGTTGTCTAACTATAATTTCAAACGAGACTGAATGGAGGCTTTATTTTCACATGCCAGATTCAACGATGCAAATCGAACATGCTCTAAGCCAAAAATAAAGGGTTCCTTCTTCCTGAGGAAAGATGAAGAATTTTGCTGAAACAGAAGGCACCATCTTTATGCAGTAATAAGGTTACAATCAGATTGCAAGCAGCAGATTAAGAGATCTAGCGCTTAGCAATTGCACCCAACTGCGCCGCAACTATGCACACAACATTACTAGAATAAGAGAAAGAGAGCTAATGGATTTTTGAGAGGATGTACGGGAGTGATGATGGCTCGTCATGGGATAACAACGAAAAGTTTGGAGAATCAGATGGACGATGAAACAAGAGAGAGGGAGCAACGAAATTACCTTCAATCAGTTGGACATAGATCAAAGGATGGAATATATAATCCTCCAGTCTTGCTCTATAGCTTGCTAGTACTGCATGCTTGTGGAAGTGCCAGACGACGGATCTTCGTATATGTAGACGAAGCCGGGATAGAATATGAAATTAAAATATGATGAGTTGTCTAGGGATGGTTCCTTCTAGACTAGTTGGGTAGGGCATAAATTATTTATCAGATTCATGCATCTATTAACCAGCTATAGTTATTAATTCCTTCCTACTTTTGGAACAAAAAATAAAAGAGCAATTTTTTGTGTGTGTGTTTTAAACAAAGTCCTATGGGTCATATGCTGCTAACTAATATGATTGATTATGTATAGCATGACGGTGTTAAAGTCTCTAACCAGAGTATCAATGTATTGTGGCAAATACTAGCAAGAAAGCATCCATTGATTAGTTGGGCAGTCAAGGATTACACGCATCTATCTGTGTCACCAGTTATAATACTAATTCCTTAATACTCATCGAACAAAAAGAACGGAGTTAAAAAGGCTCGCCGGCGGCTAGTGAATGATTGTGCCCTGCCTCTATTGAATGCACTAGATGACCCGTTGCGCCAATGGCGCAAAGGCCGAATACAAACCAAGTATTGAAAGAGTATGCATTAAAATATACAATAAGTTGGGGTAGGCTAGAGGTGAAACCCATATGGAAATAAGTATGGATTGATGATAGATACTCACTCCGCGCGGTGAAGAGTGTACATTCGACTTTGAAATTTGTCCACAAAACATCTATCTTCCCAATGCAACTTTAAAGTGTAAAATAATGTTTTCTCTCATCACACGGTAACCAAGACCAATAACATTCTACACATGGTCTTCTTAATTTCTACATGCACTTAGCTCATTGAGGGTTGGGTAATTAAAGAACGAAGAGATGGTGGCTTGCACTTTTCCAATGCATTCTTTACTCCACTTCATAATTTGTCCTAAAATTTCTATATGTACACTTTTCACGAAGGGAATAGATGGTTGATGACGATACATGTTTTCTAAAAAGCATACGAACGATCATTTACAATTTTATGAGCAAGGCATGCTAGATAGCCAAAGATATATTTCTCTGAGCCAACTTTTCATAGTAGTAATACCAAGTCATGTAGCAAAGGACTCTTGTGATCTGCTTAGATTGGGTAGACAATCATGTAGAGGCCTTTGGACGTGCATTTGAAGGCGAAAGCATATATTTCTTTCATCATGAATGTTTCAGAAGCATACCACACAACATTCTAAGCAGCAAATAACCGATAGTTCAATGCACAGGATGGTCTTAGGGAATTACATAAGATCCAAAAGGATGATAAACATAGAAGTCTTGGTAGGCATCTATACTAATGCTAAGTTATATAACAAGGGGCTCCTGCAACTTGCTTATATTAAGTAGACGACCAAGCGCACTCCCTTGGAAGTGCATTTGAAGGCAAAAGCATATGATTGCCCTTTGTTCATGCTAAATGACCTTGACCCTCCTCTGAGCATTAAGGCCCAGAATGGGAACAACATCCCACAGAAGGACCCGCAAAAGGCAGCGAAAGTGAGTCAAGTAGCTTGGCCAGTTACCTGCACCAACCCAAGCAAATAAATGTAGCCAACGGATCAAGGCAGAACGCGGGACAGTGAGTATGTTTTACTGATTGAAAAACAATGTTAAAAGATCTTGTCGAGACAATAAATGGAGGTGGTTCAGTATTGCCTTCTATCTAAACTATCTAAACAGAGGAACACCCTAGCTTTATGTGAGAACTAAAAAGAAGGCACATAATGTAAGATTTTGACACTACATAAACTATAGTAATGATCTGCTGATTAGGACATGCATCAATATATGATGCATATCTATTTCACGAAAGCCTAAAGGTACATCCACTATTATGAATATCTGAATATTTGATGTGCATACCAGGAATAAACGATGTCCAATACTCCTATAATGAAAAATATTGTATAAACAATTAATGGATTCAGACTTGCAGGTAATTTTAAGAAACAACATATCTTGGCCAAGGTGTGCAGGCGATAAACAGGTGAATCCAAGGAGTAGGAATGCACCCATTATAAACCAACAACAAACAATGTTGTTATTGCCTTCACTCTATACTATTGCGAGTGGCATACAGGTTCAGTCCCTACATATGGCTTCTGTTCCGATTGAAAACCATTTTACATGGCGCTTGCATGTCTTCTACTACAGGGATGATCTGAACAAAGAAGTGAAACTCATCTTAGACAACCAGCAAGACATAAATTGGGTAGCTGAAAAAAAATCGATCAAATAAGCAAAACAGTGATCCAATGCCTATCCATGATGTACCACTTGCACAGACTGCCAAGAAAAACTGACTATTGTAGGAAGATAAACGCAAAGAAAATACAAATATAAAATAATCTAATTAGTATGTTACTACTTTTTACCACTTAACATACAACCTTTACTGGCATACAAACTAAATATAATCAACAACCTTCTTAACTAATGATCTACAAAAAATCAGCTAGACACTAAGCATCACAAAACTTTCAATAGCACAGAGAAATACCAAATGAGTGGACTCATTCAAGAAACAAACATTTAAGAAGTCACAAAAAGAGAATTTTTGTTACCTGCTATTTTTCTTGGTACTCCAGAGGAAAAAGCCAGCAATAGCACTATCAGACTACCAGGTACTCCCTCCGTTCGGAATTACTTGTCGCAGAAATGGATGTATCTAGATGTATTTTAGTTCTAGATACATCCATTTCCGAGACAAGTAATTCCGAACGGAGGGAGTAGATAGTAAGAGCAGCAGCACACATGAACTTGTTAATCCGGAGGATGTTATCCATTGGCATATTTCCACATAAAGCAGTTACCTGAAGCTCGCGATGGCAACATGGACAACAAATGCAACAGTGTCCATCACAAGAAAACAACACATCAGATTAGTAATGAGCATACATCACTGGATAAGTAATATATGGTCCATTAC
Source organism: Triticum timopheevii (assembly GCA_963921465.1). Classification (NCBI taxonomy): domain Eukaryota; kingdom Viridiplantae; phylum Streptophyta; class Magnoliopsida; order Poales; family Poaceae; genus Triticum; species Triticum timopheevii. The sequence goes on from OY997272.1 coordinate 545,807,806, forward strand.
GTACACAGTTTCTTCAATACAAAAGAAAAATCCCATATAGCATCAACATTAGCTGACTAAAATCACAGGCGTCATCTATGTTGCAAGCAGTTTTTATTTTGCAAAAAGATCAAGTGTAGTATCATGTTCCTAAATATACATAAAAACAAAACGATTGTGGGCAGTAATGTATCAGTTCTCATCTGCCACATAAACTCAGTAAAAAGAATTGTAGGCATCAACATCCTATGTAAAATCCAGCATGGCAAAATGTAAATGAAATGCACCCGTTTCTATCACAGGAAAATGCAAACAAAATGCACCACGGACGATGCTAATATCCATCTCTTTTAGTGGGGCAAAATACTGTAATTGACCTTTTGCCGGTACAAACTGTTATCTTCCATTTGCTTAGCATTGCATCTCACCACAATTTAGGGATTGTAACTATGGAGTAAGACTTTATGTTACTATGATAGCATGACTAACTCACGAAAAATGTGTTCCCTCTTAAGGATACAGAACTAAATTGCAGAGCTCACCTAATTGTCCAAATAGGTGACGCAATGTTAAGAATTTTTTGCATAAATAAAATATTGGACAAGAGCGCGGCAGGAGGAGGTGTCCCTCAGCAACGTGGATGAGCACGCACAGCGGACCCGGACGATGCAGAGGGTTGAGTGCTTGGGGCCACCGAAATATCTGGTGCATGTCAAATCAAAATTTAGGTGCATAGTACATTGAAATCTCCACCCGGAGCACGAATAGAGAAATCTGGTGAAATATGTTCCATCTCAAAAATGTATATAACGTGGCGTCATTGACATGCCATTAAAAGCTACGCATCTTGTCATTTATGACACTTGGATCAACATTTAAGGGAATAAGAACAGAACTGTCAAGTGGGAATGTTTTACTGAATTTCAACTTATATGATAAAATTATTAGGCAAGCTTTGAAAATAAGTTTATAAGCTTTCAGAATCCTATCCCCAAACACATGAAGATAATAGAAGAAATTGACTTAATTTCACGATCAAGATAGGCAGATAAGGGAAATAATTCTAGGATAGAAGAACATAATAACAATATACAGTTTTATATTTGTGCATTATAAGTAGTGAAGGTTAAATATTGCAATGATTTGTATCTGGTTTTCAAATATTTCACATAGAAAGAACAAATAATTATGTAGTTTCAGTACAAAAAAGTTATCACCTACATCTACAGAGACATATCCTTCTCAAATCTTTGTTATCACGAAGACTGCAAGAAAGCAATGGATTGAAAAAACAAAGAACTGAAACAAAAACATGCCATACGAAATAAAATAAACCAATATCCTGCATTTGAGGAATAGTGATTCCCTTAGTTATTTGAAATGGGGTAGTCTCAAACCTTACGTACAGTAAGCCTTGTTTATCCTTAAAAAATGGCTATCAGACTACTTTCAGCTATGTACATGAAAGAAAAATACACCTAATAAAGCATTTCGTAAACTGGTCTAAGGGTCGCATATCTCTAGCATTACTCAATCTAGAATACTGGACACGAGAAACCAAATTATATTGTTCAGTTCTTATCAAGCCAAGAAGAAAATATGAGGTGAAATTCATATATACGAAGTTTAGTAAACCCACGCCGGAAAGAACAAACACGTCGTCCTTCCTCCTTGTTCGATTCATCACTTCCTACTTAAAGAAACAGACTGAGGCAGGTGGAGGTAGCCAAAACTGCCACCTCCTCATGTAAATGACAATAAAACATGGAAACCCAACACATCATGCCACTCAAGCATTTCTTTATTGTGCCAAGCAATTGTTTCACCATCAGGATCAGGGTTAGATGCAAGAATCAAATTTTCTGCTATGGAGACGAGAAATGAGCGATGATTACAGAAAACAATCAGCAACAACTTCATAAAGGCTACGAACTCATCATGGAAACCTGCCCAGCGCAAGTTTAACAAATTTTGTAGTATATACAGCTAGGCCTAGTTCAAATTAAGAATGAACACAAACACATATATAATCTGGCAATTAGTACAGGTGGAATGCAGATCCGGAGAAGAAAAGGTTTAACTAATTAGTTTTTGTTTTGAACGGTCACGGGGGGAGAGTCCCCACCTGAATATATTGCTCAAAGTGGCCATAATGCCAAGTGTTTGATCCAGTTTATAAGGAAAACCGGATCGAAAACCTTAACAAGTTGACCCCTTTATAAGGGAAACTGGGCCGAAAAACCGCACAGGAGGGAAATATTACATAGGGTGAGAACATATGGACGCCCCGAAGAAGGCACTACCTAGCCAGCAAGCCAAAAGACCACCACCATAAAAGTCGAGTGGAAGTGGTGTGTCGTCGAGGAATCACAATACCAACACTAAACAACTATCCTAACGCACCACACCGGCGTGCGTACCAACCCCTTGGCACAACAGAGGAGCAGCACCAATCAACGAGTGACCCATCACGAACCTTAATTGGAAACTCCGCCACAGCAAGCCGACACGATTAGCAAGGTGGGGAGGCATCGTTGCATCGTTGTTGAGCAAAGATGAACCGAGATAGCACGAAGAGCACGAAGCTCACCAAAACAGACGACAGGCATGAGAGGGTCTTGAGCTAGCAGAGCAGAGGATGACCAACCCCCAAGGGCAACAGAGGATGAATGGCGGCAAGGAGCTCCCTAGTGACGCCTTCAAGAAGGTGGACGACATCCGAGGACGACGCCGTCACAGAGTTTTCGCCTGGAGCATAACCGGTTAAATTCCCAGAAGGCAGAGCCGATAGCTGCGAATCCGGACCAAGAGACGGGAGTGGCACATGAGCCACTCCCCCAAGAGCGTAAGCGACGCCGGAGTAGCGCCGCCATGGTCAGCTGACAAGGTCAGCGGGGAATTCTCCCGTAGCACATCCGTCAATGGTGGGCCGCCATCCAAGTGGAGTCGAGGGGCGACAGAGAATAGGACCGAGACGGACATGTGAGGCGGATGATGAACCGAGGAAGGACGACTGGAGCAGGCCGCCGGTGAGGAGGGTGGAGACGAGGTGGGGTAGTGGAGCAGCGGGGGCCGCTGTACCATAGCAGGGGGTGGGGGCACTGCAGAGTAGAGGTCCTTCCCGGCAGGAAACGGCGGCGTCGGAGGTGGACAGAGGGTGGGGGCACCGTCGCCGTTGCTGCCGCTAGCAGGAGCCAACGAAAGGAAATCTTCCAGAGACAGAGCAGACCAAGGCCTTGCGCAGACACCACACCAGATCCATCACGCAACAGAGCCAATGGATGGGATGGGTGGATGCATTTTTGGAATAGAGGATCTGGGGAGAACCTGGCGATGGCGCATCTGGGCGTGCAAGAGCAGGCCGCACAGGAGCCAGGTGACCAGCCGAGGGCTACCCCGGCGCGGAACAGGTCCAGCGCACAGCCGATAGAGGCCCGACCGTGCCCGGAAGATGCAAATCCGAGGAGGTCCACACAAATTGGCGCCGTCGGTGCCCCCCGTGGAGTGAAACGGTAGTGGGGGAAGCAGGTGGTGGAGGAGGGCGCGGGGGTTGTGGTCGTGGACGGAGGGATGGACAGATCCAGGCGATGACGGCGACCGTCGCGACCAACTCGAACTGAGCGCGAGGAGCAGGCCCGACGGCGGCCACTGAGGCTCGAAGCAGCGAGGGGGAGGTATGTGGGCCGCGCAGGTAGCCGAGTGCCCGCAGACCGAACGGCTGCCGGCGGGAGGCCACCTGACGGCCACCACGAGCGAAGGCAGAGATGGGGTGGAGGGGTGGAGGGGCGGAGAAGCACACGAACGGACTTGGATTTGGACGGGAGATGCGCCACCTGCTTTGAGGAGCCGCCTTCGCCGCCGCCGGCAGCCGTCGCCGGCGGCGGCGGCGAGGTTGTGGTGGTGGGGATCTGTGGCGGCTAGGGTTGGGGCGCCCCGGTGTCGCCCTATGAGCGACACGGGAGCGAGGCTCTGGACTGAGCAGTGAAGGATAAAACATCTATAGAATTCAGGATTTAGTTGAAGATCCAGCTGAATGTAGATATATATCATAAGTTCATAACATATGTAAGGTCTAAAAGCTTGAAATTTATGTTCCCTTTATGTTCTGGACATTTTGGCATTTGCAGAATAAAGGTGAGGCGAACAGTCGATCTTGGCATATTGATAGAAAAATTATAGCCTTAACAGAAATCACCTAGTCTAACCAATGCATAATGTGACGCCCTCCATGGTTTCAAAATGAATGACTACAAGAACATGTAATGTTAGAAAAGAATTATAAACATCTGAATCGCATCACTATGATACTATCTACATGAAGAAACTGGCAAACCATCTAATTAAATGGGAGGAGATTGTCATTGCCTATGTACCCTCGATTGATGTGCTTCATAGAACTCGCCACTGCAATGACTGCAATATGCTGAGCACTGAAACTCTCCTTGCAAAAGAACTGATCAAGGACTGGAGCCACCTACAATCCAGCCGAACGAAGAACCTAGCAGCATGTTATAGACGGAATCAGTGGGCTACAAGGAAACAAAAATTAATCAAGAGAAGATGCATAAAAAAAACAAGCAGATAACCCACAAAGCAAGCATGCGTATGCCCATCATCCATATAATTAGGCACGAGCAACCATTGGGTGGCACATACATAAAAAATGAGCAGGTGGTAAATTCATTATGAAGCACACAAATTAAATATTAGCGTAAGTAGACGGCCTTGCCTTCATCACGAAGCAGCAAGGACTACCCATTGCACACATATTTCCAAAGCACTAACCCAAACAGTCACCATGCCTACAATCAGTAAGCAGCAATCACATTGTCTAGTGGTTTACAGAATCACTGGACAGAATCACACGTTCCACCCAAAGAACCAACCTAAATTGGCACTGCAGCGCACTGAAAACCAAGGATAGCACACAAGCATGCACACAGACCAAAATGTACAAATATCTTCTCCAATAAGCAAGGAGGAAGCGAACTACCAGGGCAATCGTGAACAAAAAAGGAACACCTTCTTGCAATAGAAAGAACCAACAAAGCAAGGGGGCATGAGAGCACATCTCACCTTGCAGATTGACAGAACCAACAAGAGTAAGAAATATCTCAGCTTGCAGATTGATGGAATCGACGACGAGAAATCGAGCAAAGCACATGGACATGCATGTAAACCAAAAAAATGATTTAGCCCACAACCATTTTATCGATCAGGACAAGAGCAAAAAATGTTGAACCTTGCATATTGACGGAACCGACGGCGAGTGGTCGAGCAAACCACCTGGATAGGCAAGGAAACAAAAAAAACAATGATTTAGCCCACAACCATTTTATCGAACAAGACAAGAGCAAGAAAATATGTAACCTTGCAGGTTGACGGAACCGATGCCGAGTGATCGAGAAAAGCAAGGAAACAAACGATGCTTTAGCTCACAGGCATTTTATCGAACAGAACAAGAGCAAGAAGGATCCTACGGCAAACGACAAGGCATGAATTATTACACATACATTAATCTTCCCCTGCAGCTGCTTGGATTTTTGTCAAACATCCTTTAGGCAGAGATAAAAACAAAGATGACACGCTCTGTGAGAGGGAAGGAGGCAAACCAAGAGGGGGTGAAGGGGTGTGGGTACCTGCAGAGGCCAAAGCAGAGTGTGGATTGGGTGATGGTGTTCCATACAAGCACAGGGTCGACACACTCTTCTCTTCTCTCTTCCGAATCCTCCTCCTTCCCGGCTCTTCACTCCGCGCCTCTTCATCTCTATTCCCCTTCACTGCCCCCGAGCCACTCCAGGCCTCTTCCCATCCTCTCTGTTGTTCCATACAGGAGCAGCAGTGAGATGTTGGAGGGAAAGAAATGGAGAAAATGAGAGATGGGGAGAGGGCTCTCACCGCCTCCACCTCCAGCTCGCCCGTAGGTCGTCCTCCGCTGCCTCTAGCCTGAGCACCTCCATCCCGTGAGAGCTCCAGCCCTTGAATCCGTCATCCCGTGAGCGCTCCAGCCCGAGCTCTGCCATATCCGCCCAATAAATGCTGAAGACATGCTTGAAACACAGATTTTGTTAGAACAATAGATGTTTGACAGTGCAAAATCACTTGAAATTCCCAATAAATATGTCCCGTTGTGTAGAGAAGCTTACATGCCGGCCATATCCAGCACCATCACTAACTGATAGGCGAGCTTGACTATAAAGAGCGGAAAAACCTCTCCCAATAATTTTAGTAGTTCTCTTGAATTAATGGAACAAAGAAATAGGAAGAATAATGAATGGCTGTACACGAGCACTAAATTGGCAGCCTGCACACTTGTGTTTCTCTATATTTTGTTCCTATTATTCTGAATACGAAAACACCTCTGGATTTAGCTATGCCTATAAGAAAAAAGTAAGTAGCACAAGCATTTAATGAAACGGTGCAATGACAAGCAAAAGAACAGTCCATTTACCTGAGCTGACAAGGAGAGGCACACGAGCAAGGCAGGCAAGATCGAGAAGGAGACCAAGGTGGATGTCAGCAAAAACAGGCTGAAACCAAAAAAACAACACAGTCAGCACACAGACATTTCATCGAACGTGAAAACATGAAAACAACAATGATATCATTCAGCCAACCTTATAAAGCAGGAGTTCACTTACCATGGCCAAAGGCCAGACCAATTTTTTAATACTTTGAATTTCCAAATCAATATTCTCATCTGCTTCTCCTCTCTATTTAGTCTCCATCTCTAGCTTCCTTCGCTGTTGCAGTCCAATGAGCGAACATACAGATTTCAGTAAATAAAAAGATTACTCGTGGAAGATCTAGAAGTGGGGAAGAATAAAATCTACGGCAGCCCGAGAGATTCAAATATAGTATCAACTCATAAACCCGAGAGATTCCTTTTGGACTACATCAGCTAAGCTGGCACCATACCAACTTTTACTTCGCAACACTCTGAAACATATCCGTACTTTCCACTTAGAGCGTCCTCCCAAATATAATAGTGTTACAACCCTGATACATAATATAGTGCAAGAGGGCTTACAGTTCGATTGCTGACCACATCTCCGTAATACAGAACAATACACCGGATCTTCTTGAAGCTCACTAAAGCATCAGCTGCCAACTTATCAGACACCTTCAGTTCAGCAATCAACGATTTTGTGTCATTGTTGGCCTATACTGAGCAAGAACATTAGCCTGCAGAGAAGAAAAATGGAGGACTTCTTTATTCTGTAGTACATCCACAGTGATACAGCAAATAAAATGGTTAAAGGTGCACTAAGATTGTAGAGGGTTCATCCTTGCTTTGTAATACCGAAAGTTGCAGACATAAAAAGAATCACACTGTAGGTTGTGAGTAAGATCCAAGGGAAAAAAGAAAGGTGAACCTGGCCTCTGTGATGCACATGAGCTTTATTAGTTCCATTTAGTTGCTTGGTATTTCTATCATAATCATTTGCCAATATAGAGACATCGCCGCAGAAGGTTTCTTCTCAGAAGGAAAATTAAAGACACACCCCTTTGGTTAAAATATTCATCTATCTCTTGAAGATGCTTCATCAGACCCTGGAATTCCATGGAACAATCGTATCAAAACAAGTAAACCAGGTCGGCTAAGATTATTGGAAGAGAAGCACCACATTAAATAATTATAGCACAGAAAATAATTCTTACGAAGAAATGAAAGGAAAACCCTTTACCGACCACTGTAGGGCCTATTAACAAACCAAGTGACAATAGAAAGGCAGAGAAAACGATCGGAAAGTACAATCATAGCAGGAGCATCAATTTCATATTCAAGCACAAACAATCAGTGTCATAGCAAATGTAACCGTCCCTGCAACAAATCATTTATTAGCAAATAGAAAATGTTGTCTGCTCCAAAGGCTGGTCCTCCTAGTCTCATATGTAGACTGCCACACAACCATAAATCACTCATAAGCACATCAGTACAATTTATCGTGCACCTACCATGCAAAAACATCACCATGAACTGGGGGTGGCACATCAGTAAGCTCCGGAGGCGGCGACATCCCTTCACACCAGTGAAGAACGTCATGCCATCAGGGATACATTTTGATTCCTGGACACCCCCTTCCACCAAAAATCACATTCAGGTGACACTTCTCCACCCTCAAATCCATGTCCAAATTTAAAAAAATCGGCAACACAAATAACAATTTCTCCATCCCAGTATCAATTCTCCAGTATCCAATCCATGTCCAGATCAAAACAATCAGCAACACAAATAATAGTTTATTTATCCCCAATATCAATCACCAAAAAATTGTAGGAATTATTAAAAGAAAGGGAGCGAGTGAGACACACAAACATACACACACAGGGCACAAAGGAGAAAGGGGGAGTACCTGTGTGTGAAGGGGAGGTTGGCCTCGCCGGCATCCGTCCCTTGGCTCCAGATCGGGAACCTGGGAGGAGGTGAGGAGAGGTGGCGGCCTCCCCGGTGCCCGCCGTCGGCCGCATCGATCAAGTCACCACAACGACGCTGTAATTTCCTCCGGGGTCTCCTTTTCCTCGTCCAAATCGCGGCCAGCAGGCCAGCAGCTCCCCCGGAGAGAAAGAGAACTCAGGGAGGTCGATGGCAGGTCAGGAGAGGTGGCGGCCTCCCGGTCGCTCACCGGCGCTCGCTGTCGGCCGCATCAATCGTCGATGGCGAGGATGCGATGGCCAGCAGCAGCAGGGAGGAGATGGGAGAGGAGGCGGAGGCGCGGAGGAAGCGGGGCAGGCGGCTGCGGGATTGCGAGGGAGGCGGCTGCGGGATTGGCTAGTGGGTGTAGGGTTTCTTTTTTCTATATCGCGATTGGCGAGCAGGACGCAGACTTTGTTAACCAAAAGCTGAAAAAACCTCACATGGATGCGCAGCCCCACGACTAACGAGCCCTACCTGTCATCCTCTTCTGAAGCAGAGGTGAAAGTAAAAAAAAAATGGTCGGTTGACCAGACGCCAGCAGCCAAAAAAGCACTGCAGCAGATCGATCGGGTGGTGGAACGCGTCGCGCGAGCGCAATGCCCCCAGATGGGCGGGTACTCTAGAAGGGTTTATATGTTCAATATGCATCCATCGATCTAACAGCAAAAGAGATACTATGCCTCTATTAAAATAATTAAACTTGCAAGTGGATGGCCAACTTGACATATATATGCAGCACACACGTTCACCCAACAACTATTGGCAATGCTACAGACCCAAAGGATGCGCCAAGAGAGGCGCTTCCCCTGCCCTACATATAGCAAAGATAAGCAATTTTGGGATATGTTTCTATCACATGCATACATCAGCTGTAACAATAAACAAAATTACATAATGTGAAGAGTAGTATGAAGGAAGTAAACAAAATAGTCATCAAAGTAATGACGACACTAATGATAGAAGGCCTGAGTTAGATGGTTGGCAGCCTGCCTCAATCCCATTACAGAAGACTACAGAAATCTGCTCTTTGTGACGTCTTGGCAATTAGTCTTTTATTTTATTTTTGGCTAACTCAGACTAAGGATGTATCTAACCTGTTATCATTGGAGCTTGATCTTTGATAGGGAATGAATGATCGATTGACATATATGTGGTGCTAGATGAAATTAGAACAAGCAAACTTCGCATTATGTATTAGATAAACAGTTGCAAAGTTAGGTTGTGGGCAGCTATCTCAGTTTACTTGGGGGTTTAATATTTGGGTGTGGTTACGTCTCAGTCGACTGAGACGTAACCAAGTCTAAGTCAAGTGATATAGAATAAGGAGAAACAAGAAAAATAACTAAGAAGAATTTTATTTTTTGCACGAATCTCCGTGCAAGATCAAAGGAATATAGCATCGACTGAGACATAATAAAGTCTAAGACATAGCAAAAACTGTTAATATTTATCTGATCCATCTGTCGATCCACATGTGTAATTATGGATTAGTGAATAGATGCACTCATGTCCGGGAGGCTCAAGAAGCAAGAAAACGGATGTCTTGAATGACGTGCCCACGGTCCATATATTATCCAGACTGGCGAGTTCCTAGTGTGATTTCTGGTTCATCACTCCAATAAATAATTGATGGATCAAGCAGCGAGCACTGGATCAGTAACGACCGAAGTAGTCAGGCAGACGACCTGCGAGTACAGTGGTTGTGATTCCATGCATAGCACATGGGGTAGTGGTTCTAGCTTTTCGTCGAGCAGGTGGCGTGCGCCCGGCGAGGCACACAACCACACCCTCAAACACGCACGGATCGGCGGAACCGGGACGGAATGATTGGCGGAGCGGCTGGCGGGGCTACCTGGCGAGGCTGATTTTCGTGTTTTGACCCTTTTGCGATACAAATTCAGGATCTGATACCAATTCAAAAAAAATTGAGATCTGACCCTTTCGCTACCGCCACGGGTTCTGGCGGTAGGGTTAGATAGGCTACCACCAGGATCCCTGTCGGTAGGGTGCGACGGAGGGCGACGGCCGCCATTTGCCCGAGCTGACGTGGACAAGTAGCCTACCTCCAGGGTCCCTGGCGGTAGCCTGTCTAACCCTACCGCCCGAACCCGTGGCGGTAAGGTGCGGCTGGGGTTTTGCTTCCTAAAGTTTCTGTAACGAAATATTGAGGTGCCCTGGCGGTAGGTAGGTTCGTCTTACCTGAAGTCCATGGCATGAGCCTTCCGCTCTCGACCAAAACGATGCATGCCGGAGGCTAGTGTGCATGTGTGGACGCGGTGCCCGGCGGCGCGGGCGGCTGGTGTCGACGTGCAGACTGCGGATGCGGTGCCCGGTGGCGCTGGCGGCTGGTGTCGACATGCAGACTGCGGATGCGGTACTCGGTGGCGGACTGCGGACGCTGTGCTAGATGGCCGGACGGCGACACCGGCTGGCGTGGACTGCGAATGCGGTGCCCGCTTCCCACTGCCCATCCTCTTGATTGGAATTTGGGAATTATACGGGGCAGATTCCATGGAGTAGATTACTTTCTGCTGTCAAAACTTTCCGCGGGATATTTGCACGCTTTCCCTTCCTATATGTCAGCTTCCAAAAAAGAAAAATGTGTTTCCATAAGACGAAATGTAATTTCTATATTATTCTCCGAAACATGGATAATTTGACGAGGGTTGCGTTTCTCGACCCAACATATCGATCGTTCCCGGGTCATCGTTCCCAGATTAATTGGGTCGCGTTCCATCTATCGATCGGTTCACTTGAAAGATGTATACCCCCATCGTTCCTTATTATTGGCACCTGGCGGTCCTCGACCCTCGTTCCCGTCCCTCGTTCCCATCGTCCCGGGAACTTGGCAACTATGTCTCCTGCAGCAGCCATGCCATTGGCCTAAGCCAGGTCATGACCTTTCATAGCGTACTTCGAATTCCAACTCCAAGCTCCCCTCATGTCATGTGTGCCTATATATATGTAGCATATATTGATATTCTTGCTGCGCGCTCTCTGTCTCTTACAGTGACATGCAGCTGCTGCCAACGCCATCGCCTCTCTGTCAGACACTGACGAGGAGCACGAGTCCACTACTTGGAAGCACCTTGCCAGCAAGAAGCATGCGAGGGACATCGCCTTGAAGGCGCGACGAAGGGGGCGCCGCCTAGCCTGATTCTGAAGATCGATGGGTGTGCAAGGTGGACAAGCTAATAAGCAGGGCACTGCACACTGAAACCCTTCCAGGCCATTTGCCATCTTACTTTCTCGGAAAAGGGATCTTCTTCTACACACGTTGCTTGAAAAAAAAATGTGTGCTTATATTTCTCTGTGTGCAAGCGATGAAAATAAGCTTTTGTTTGTGTCCTGGTGGAAACATTTTATTCATTCCATGCACACATTTTTCCATGTTGCTGATCTACTTCCAAATGACGGTCATGTGCTCTACTGAAATCGATCACTTGGCATTGGTTTATAAGCATTGTATCCATCCGGCAATTAAGCGCATCAACATATTCAGTTTATAAAATCGTGTGAAGGTTTCTCTCGCTTTCCCTCACACGGCATTGATTTTGTTGTTGCTTTGCTGAAGTTCGCCGTCAGCGCCTGAATGGAAATGATGTTGATCTCGTCGGAGCAACCGTCTCGCTTTTTTACTATTTATTTAAGCCAGGAACCACATTGCTAATTCTTTCATGAGCAGATCCATCTGTCGATCCAATCCACGTGTGTAATTACGGATCAGTGAATAGATTCGTTCATCTCCGGGAAACTCAAGAAGCGAGCAAACGGGTGCATGTATGACATACGCACGGTTCATATACAGTATTGTCCAGATTCATAAGCCTACTGTAATTTCTGGTTCATCACTCCATTAATTGATTGATGGATCAAGCAGTAAGGACTCGGATCAGTAAGGACCGATGTGGTCAGGTGGACGACCTGTGAGTACAATGATTCCATGCATGACATACTGGGGACTGGTTACTACTCCCTCTGTCTCATAATATGTGTCAAAAACGCTCTTATATTATGAAACGGAGGGAGTAGCTTTTTGTCGAATAGGTGGCGTGCGCCTAGCAAGGCAACCAACCACACCCTCGAACATGCACGGACGGCAGAGGAACAGGGGACGGAATGATTGGTGGAGTGGCTGGCTGGTAGCCAGGGGTCGCAGTGGTCGGTCCAGCCATAGTTGAGGAGGCGGAAGCCATGGAAGGTGAGGGTCCATCCCCGTACGCGCCGCTCAGCGGTGTCACCTGCACCGACGCCATCTCACTGTTTTCACCCCTTTTGCCGGCGGCAGGTGCGACGGGCGGAGGCAGCGACCGCGACCGCGAGTGGAGTTTGTTTAGAGTTATAAACCAGAAGCTGTCCTCGACAATGAGCTGCTGCATCCCGAGCTGGGTTGCCGCCTTGGCGGGTAGCTGGCCTTGGTCTTGGTTCCCAAAAAGATTCTCCTAAACAAACCTGAATTCTCTCAAAAAGGAAGTTCTGAAATGAGGGGGAAAAGATGGCCTTAGTCCCGAACGCTGAGGCAGGTAGCAAGCGGAACTCGGATCCCCTTCAACATGCACGCTGATTGCTGACACCGTCTACTCTCTGATCCAGTGACTGTACTCGCATGATCCGAAGTATTTCCAGGACACTGCCCAATTTCTTTCAGCTTGGCCCGAAGTATTTCCAGAAAATATCAAATGTACAGTACAACTCTTATTAGCTATACAACTAGTAACAATTGCTGAAGAACTCGCTTGTCATCTACATTGCGAAGTCGTTAAAATGAGTACCTTGCTCACACATCCGCTACTTAATTTCCTTTCTGAGACTGTATCTGGTTGTCGTGGATGATTTTCTTCTATGATACACATATAGGAGTACATGACATGACATGACATGACATGCCGTGATGATGCCTCTGTGATGAGGCCTTTCGGACGGCTGTGGTGGCACGACACGGTGGTGACCAGAGGCCCAGAGCAGAGCTTTGACACACAACTTCTTTCGGGAAGAGAGAGCTTCCCTGAAATCAAATAAGAGTTGCAACTTGTAACAGGACAACCAAAGCTAGAAAGATCAATGGCACTAATTCCTAGCCAACAAGCTGCCCTGCTCTGAAGAAAAAAAGAAATATTGCAATCAGCCGCTTTCTGATCTCTAAGAACTTTTCAAAGAAACATCTCTCTTTCTGAAGCAATCAGCCGCTTCACTTCCTGGATAAGGCTTGTATAAGGTGATATATCCTTCATTGGAGCCTCAAACATGGCAAGTTTTGTATCACATTCCTGCTCCCAATGATAACCCGGGCCGGGAGGAGGTCCATTGGAGTGCAAGGGATATCCAATGCTTAAAAGAGCACCCCGGCAGTGGTGGATATGTTGTAAGAGCATCTCTAGCCAATCCCTCAAAACCGGACAGTCATGTCTACATTTCACCCGCATTTTCTTGGCAACAAAGATACCCAGAATCTTGCTGTTAAAAAATGTAGCTGTAGATCACCACTAAATATGGAGGAGAATGCACCGGACAGTCACCGGGGTTGCTCACTTGATGTTAACCAGCCAGATGAAGAAGGCTAACTAGGCTACCCTGCATATAGGAGGATCATATAAATTAAGTAGAATATTAACCCATTTGATATGAACTTTTATTTGCTTATAATTACTAAGGTGGATATTTTAATTAAATCATGCAACTTCATACTTCAATACTTCTCATCATCCTAATACAGTATATACCAACACCCTAATGTGGATTGTCTTCTGACCTCCAATGACCATTGTCAGGTCTTAACAAATAAAATCTGAATGACACTCGTACCCTATTTTCCCCTAAACCACTGATCAAAACTGCAATTCAACTTGTGAAAAATAGGAACCGCAATAAGGGTAACAATACTAAGAAGTCGAAAAAGGTACTGTAGTAGAGTAGCACCAGCAGTAGACTACGTATGTACCTTTGCTCCTTGCACATCTACACTGCATCACATCCTAGGATATTCTTTCGCCCATTCGAAGTCCCTTTTCTCATCGAGCCATGGCCTACTCCTCTTCATCTTCATCTCCTTTTTTTTAAACTGGTGCATATTCATCCTCTTCGTCATCTCTTCCGCCTCACTGATGTCACAGCTGGAGGTAGGTACAACTCTAATGACGCCCTCTGGACCCAACTCAATGGTGATCTTTGAATATTCTATATCATCCTCTGATTGATCCTGCCAAGCGAAATTAAACTCCACAAAATATATTCAGCTAGCTCTAGCGTACACATAAAATTAAGATAAAATAACAATAGGATATTACACTAAAACTGGGTACAACAACCGAATGATATATTACCTGCAGAACTGGGTTGATATTTGTCTCAATGTTGTAGGGTTCCCTTGTGTAAAATAGGTGCCATCTCTTTTCAACGTCTTCATCATCTGCATAGGCCTCGACTTGCTTAATATGGCTGAACAGATCCCAGTAAGGGCTAGATTTTCCCGCAGCCATGTATGCGAGGAGCTCTGGGCTGCAGTCCAGCAGCAAATGGCTTGGTTTTAAATCCTGTAGGTACCGTGGGAGCCTTTTGTTGTCATAGCTAACTGTCAGGAGGAGCCTCCGGAGTGCTGGCATCTCCTGCAATGAGTCAAGCTTTCCACAACATGAGATCTCAAGCTTTTGCAGTTTGGGGAAATTGGAGACTGTAGTCAGGTCATGGTTGAGATGCAGCTCGAGCTCAACTACAGAAGCAAAGTTCTCTAGGGAGTGGAGGCGTTGGACCTGGTATATGGATAATTTTTTCAAAGCACTTGCATGAGAAGCAAGGCCTCGAGGAATACAACTCAATTTGCAATTTTGGATCCAAAGATCCTCGAGGACCGCCATAGCTTGCACTCCCTCCTCCCACTCCCACTCCTCCAATTCCACCAATCCTATTAACTCCATCTCACGCAACCTCAGAAAAGCAGTCGCTATGTGGGATGAAGCATGGCAACGGTGGTTTTGGGGTCGCACAAATTCTGGCCCAATGCACTTGATTGCTGGAGCACGGTTGACTTGCAGGTACTCTAGCCATGGGAGCTGACAAAATCCATTAGGAAGTTGGGTGCAACAAGTCAAGTCTTCCATCACTAGCACTCTCAAGCAATTGAGGGGCTTTGTTGCTGACGACATCATCCATCCTGGGAGCTGACGCCCGAAATACCCTTTAATGGAAACAATTTCTATGCAAGACGGAGGACAGAGCTCATTAAACACCTCCTCAATCAATCCCTGATCCTTCTCAGGGACCCCTTCAACCAACCCATCCTCACCCAGCCTATTGCTGCATAATAAGCGCATCCTAGAAAGATGCACCTTTTTGTCAAGCCTAACCTTTGTGACAAATGAAGCAGCGGATACATTCTCCAGGCCCACTAATCCAATGCCCCTAAGATGGGAAAGAGGCCCAAGCTCTTCCAAGCTACACCAATCACCATCCATGTGCGCTCGGAACCCAGATAGTGTCCTCAAATTTGTTAGAGCATGGAAACCCCTAGGAATATTATTTACACTTGTGCCTTCAAGGTGTAAATACCTTAGTTCCCTTAACTCTACAATGCTATCAGGAAGTTTCACAAGATTCTCACAATCTTCAAGACTAATGTGTTGTAAGAACATCATTTTGTGAATGTTCTCTGGCAAGTTATTTATATCAGTGCATCTGTCCATTGACAAATACCTCAAGTGTTTCAGCTGATACAGAGATTCAACCATTGTGGCAAACTTTGCGGACTCTACATGCAGAGTCCGCAGAGTCGAAAAAGTAACCAAGGAATCACCTGACTGAACCTTGAAGTTTCCGATTAACATTAATGATCTTAGTGATTTCTGCTCTTGTAAACTTCTCCACTCAAATTCATCTAATTTCACACCTTTAGTTTCTATAGACAACCTAAGGAACCTTTGCAAACAAAGTTTACTATTCACATTTTCTCCATTATGAACTACTAGTGCTTCATTTCTAGTCATGAATTGAGCAAATGAACGAACAACATCATGCATGTTGCAAACATAGTTACTGGCATATGATGTATCTGGTTCTATAAGGTTCCTCAACCTCAGCTCTTTATGATACTCGGTTCCTATTTCTTCCAATCTATCTGAGTTCCCATGAACAAATCCTTCACCAATCCACATGTTGACAAACTGTGTATCCTCTAAATTCATCTTTTTAGGCTTAAGAGAAAAATGCAGAAAGCATTGTTTTAAACAAGGGGATAAATCCTCATAACTACGATATATTGCATAGTTCAGCTCTTCTGGCATTTGAGATACTGACCATATGGTATCATTCAAGACCTTTTCCCAATCACGATGATCTTTCTCCCTGTGGCATAGGAGCCCTCCCATCACCTTTATAGCTAGCGGTAAACCATCACATTTTGCAATAATTTGCAACCCAATATCCTTTAGCATATCAACTGCAGTTTCACTTTCATTTGTCGTCAGTACCTGCAATCAATTTAAGCCAGTAGAGTTAATAACAAATACATGAACACAATTGGAGTGGCTAATGGCCGGTGTACTACATCAATTAAGTTATCAATCAAAAGCATGTAATCCTTTGTTGATTAATATTGTTTGATGTTGAACCCACAAGGACATCTCAATGGATGGAAGCCTTTTTTCCTAATTATTACAAAATAAATAGGTATAAAGCATAAAAAAATATCTAAAGACCAAGTTACTCCCATTCACAGTTGACGAACTGGCCACACAAAAAGCAAATACATGTGTTTAATTATTTCTAGAATGATTAATTAGGGAATCGGTAGTCGTTAGCTATGGATCTATGAAGAACATTAAGTGTACAAGCATAAAAGATGCATCAATTTGACTGTGGTGGTCGTATTTCTTTAATCCTAATAGTGCCATTCATCATGATGCACCGGACTACTGCAAGAGCATTTCAAGTCAGTAAGCATTGGGGGTACATGAAATGTGGCTATCTCCCTTGTTAATCACTATATAGGTTATTATTTACTTCAAACATGAAGAGTTTAGTAGTATTTATGCACTCACCTGCATCTTGAGCAATGACCAAGCATCTTCAGGTTCTAATATGTCAACATGATGGTAGGGATGCACAGCTTTCATGCCTCGGGCAACAGTGTCATGTCTTGTAGTTATGAGGACTCGACTACCAGGGGCGCCGTGGCTAAAGGGAGCCTTCAACAGGTTGTTCCACCCACTGTCACCCCACATGTCATCCAACACAAGAAAGAATTTCTTGCCTTTGAGTGCACTGCCAAGAGCTGGCACAAGCAAGGCTTTATCTTCGAAAGTACCACCCCCAAGCCCCGGCATGTTTCCTTCAAAGGCAGTGATGGCTGTCCTCAGTAAGTCAACCTCGCTGAACTCTTGTGTGATACTTAACCATATCTTCTTAGCAAACTTGCCTTGGATGGCCTCATCGTTGAAGACCTTCTTACTAAGGGTGGTCTTGCCAATTCCGCCAACACCAATGATTGCAAATACCATGATGCTCTCACTCTTGTCTGCTTTCTCCTTTGTGAGCATCTCAACAATTGCTCTCGTGTCATCTTCAATTTTCTCCCCAACTAATCCCGACCGCTCGAGCAAAGGATGCGTCTTGCGGTCAACGCCATGTGGTCGAGCCGTCTTGCGGTCTTGGTAGGCCTCCAATCTGATGAAGCTGAAATTACGCCCCCTCTTGCAGATGCTATCCAACTTCTGATTCAGCTCCTTGATGTGGATGCCAATGTCATGGGCATGGAGAGGATTCCGCATGTAGAAGAGCAGAGGGTTAAGACACCCCATATCCTTGGATGGACTTTGCTCCATGGCCTTGAGCTGACATAGGTCGATGATGTCTGTGGCATGGTACATGGCATGCTTCAGTTCCTCCACCCACCCACGCACACTCTCATCGGTGATGTTCCTCCTATCGGTATCATCAAGGAAGTTCTTGAGGTCCTTGAGGTTGACACCCAGATTGTCGATCTCGCCAGACACTCCGATCAGCATGGCCACCTCTTCTTTGGCCATCTCAGTGAGCATGTTAGTCACGTAGGATGCCAGAGCATCCAACACTCCTGCCATATTGCTAGGGGCCTCACCTTTATTGCTGCAAAGAAAATTAATTATGGTCACCAACGCTCCCACTCTTCAAATTGAATGAAATGTCACCTATAGGGTAAACACGATAATGAATTCATTCGCTTGAGATTTGGTTTGACCCAATATTCAATTGTCAAACATAACATTCTGAAATGTTGTCTAACTATAATTTCAAACGAGACTGAATGGAGGCTTTATTTTCACATGCCAGATTCAACGATGCAAATCGAACATGCTCTAAGCCAAAAATAAAGGGTTCCTTCTTCCTGAGGAAAGATGAAGAATTTTGCTGAAACAGAAGGCACCATCTTTATGCAGTAATAAGGTTACAATCAGATTGCAAGCAGCAGATTAAGAGATCTAGCGCTTAGCAATTGCACCCAACTGCGCCGCAACTATGCACACAACATTACTAGAATAAGAGAAAGAGAGCTAATGGATTTTTGAGAGGATGTACGGGAGTGATGATGGCTCGTCATGGGATAACAACGAAAAGCTTGGAGAATCAGATGGACGATGAAACAAGAGAGAGGGAGCAACGAAATTACCTTCAATCAGTTGGACATAGATCAAAGGATGGAATATATAATCCTCCAGTCTTGCTCTATAGCTAGCTAGTACTGCATGCTTGTGGAAGTGCCAGACGACGGATCTTCGTATATGTAGACGAAGCCGGGATAGAATATGAAATTAAAATATGATGAGTTGTCTAGGGATGGTTCCTTCTAGACTAGTTGGGTAGGGCATAAATTATTTATCAGATTCATGCATCTATTAACCAGCTATAGTTATTAATTCCTTCCTACTTTTGGAACAAAAAATAAAAGAGCAATTTTTTTTGTGTGTGTTTTAAACAAAGTCCTATGGGTCATATGCTGCTAACTAATATGATTGATTATGTATAGCATGACGGTGTTGAAGTCCCTAACCAGAGTATCAATGTATTGTGGCAAATACTAGCAAGAAAGCATCCATTGATTAGTTGGGCAGTCAAGGATTACACGCATCTATCTGTGTCACCAGTTATAATACTAATTCCTTAATACTCATCGAACAAAAAGAACGGAGTTAAAAAGGCTCGCCGGCGGCTAGTGAATGATTGTGCCCTGCCTCTATTGAATGCACTAGATGACCCGTTGCGCCAATGGCGCAAAGGCCGAATACAAACCAAGTATTGAAAGAGTATGCATTAAAATATACAATAAGTTGGGGTAGGCTAGAGGTGAAACCCATATGGAAATAAGTATGGATTGATGATAGATACTCACTCCGCGCGGTGAAGAGTGTACATTCGGCTTTGAAATTTGTCCACAAAACATCTATCTTCCCAATGCAACTTTAAAGTGTAAAATAATGTTTTCTCTCATCACACGGTAACCAAGACCAATAACATTCTACACATGGTCTTCTTAATTTCTACATGCACTTAGCTCATTGAGGGTTGGGTAATTAAAGAACGAAGAGATGGTGGCTTGCACTTTTCCAATGCATTCTTTACTCCACTTCATAATTTGTCCTAAAATTTCTATATGTACACTTTTCACGAAGGGAATAGATGGTTGATGATGATACATGTTTTCTAAAAAGCATACGAACGATCATTTACAATTTTATGAGCAAGGCATGCTAGATAGCCAAAGATATATTTCTCTGAGCCAACTTTTCATAGTAGTAATACCAAGTCATGTAGCAAAGGACTCTTGTGATCTGCTTAGATTGGGTAGACAATCATGTAGAGGCCTTTGGACGTGCATTTGAAGGCGAAAGCATATATTTCTTTCATCATGAATGTTTCAGAAGCATACCACACAACATTCTAAGCAGCAAATAACCGATAGTTCAATGCACAGGATGGTCTTAGGGAATTACATAAGATCCAAAAGGATGATAAACATAGAAGTCTTGGTAGGCATCTATACTAATGCTAAGTTATATAACAAGGGGCTCCTGCAACTTGCTTATATTAAGTAGACGACCAAGCGCACTCCCTTGGAAGTGCATTTGAAGGCAAAAGCATATGATTGCCCTTTGTTCATGCTAAATGACCTTGACCCTCCTCTGAGCATTAAGGCCCAGAATGGGAACAACATCCCACAGAAGGACCCGCAAAAGGCAGCGAAAGTGAGTCAAGTAGCTTGGCCAGTTACCTGCACCAACCCAAGCAAATAAATGTAGCCAACGGATCAAGGCAGAACGCGGGACAGTGAGTATGTTTTACTGATTGAAAAACAATGTTAAAAGATCTTGTCGAGACAATAAATGGAGGTGGTTCAGTATTGCCTTCTATCTAAACTATCTAAACAGAGGAACATCCTAGCTTTATGTGAGAACTAAAAAGAAGGCACATAATGTAAGATTTTGACACTACATAAACTATAGTAATGATCTGCTGATTAGGACATGCATCAATATATGATGCATATCTATTTCACGAAAGCCTAAAGGTACATCCACTATTATGAATATCTGAATATTTGATGTGCATACCAGGAATAAACGATGTCCAATACTCCTATAATGAAAAATATTGTATAAACAATTAATGGATTCAGACTTGCAGGTAATTTTAAGAAACAACATATCTTGGCCAAGGTGTGCAGGCGATAAACAGGTGAATCCAAGGAGTAGGAATGCACCCATTATAAACCAACAACAAACAATGTTGTTATTGCCTTCACTCTATACTATTGCGAGTGGCATACAGGTTCAGTCCCTACATATGGCTTCTGTTCCGATTGAAAACCATTTTACATGGCGCTTGCATGTCTTCTACTACAGGGATGATCTGAACAAAGAAGTGAAACTCATCTTAGACAACCAGCAAGACATAAATTGGGTAGCTGAAAAAAAATCGATCAAATAAGCAAAACAGTGATCCAATGCCTATCCATGATGTACCACTTGCACAGACTGCCAAGAAAAACTGACTATTGTAGGAAGATAAACGCAAAGAAAATACAAATATAAAATAATCTAATTAGTATGTTACTACTTTTTACCACTTAACATACAACCTTTACTGGCATACAAACTAAATATAATCAACAACCTTCTTAACTAATGATCTACAAAAAATCAGCTAGACACTAAGCATCACAAAACTTTCAATAGCACAGAGAAATACCAAATGAGTGGACTCATTCAAGAAACAAACATTTAAGAAGTCACAAAAAGAGAATTTTTGTTACCTGCTATTTTTCTTGGTACTCCAGAGGAAAAAGCCAGCAATAGCACTATCAGACTACCAGGTACTCCCTCCGTTCGGAATTACTTGTCGCAGAAATGGATGTATCTAGATGTATTTTAGTTCTAGATACATCCATTTCCGAGACAAGTAATTCCGAACGGAGGGAGTAGATAGTAAGAGCAGCAGCACACATGAACTTGTTAATCCGGAGGATGCAAACACCAAATGACAATTATTCAGGTTTAATACTAATCTTGATGGTAGAGGGAGCGTGCGATGTTTGATCACATCAAACTTGGAAACACTTCCAACACATATCGTCAGCTCACCTTTAGCTAGTCTCCGTTTATTCCGTAGCTCTTTTATTTCGAGTTACTAACACTTAGCAACCGAACCGGTATCTTAATACCCTGGTGCTACTAGGAGTACTACTAAAGTACACATTAACATAATGTATATCCAATATACTTCTATCGACCTTGCCAGCCTTCTCAACAGACACTTTAACATAATGTATATCCAATATACTTCTATCGACCTTACCGAGTGGGCCTAGAGATACCTCTCCGTTTACACGGAGTGACAAATCCCAGTCTTGATTCGTGCCAACCCAACAGACACTTTCGTAGATACCTGTAGTGCACCTTTATAGCCACCCAGTTACGTTGTGACGTCTGGTACACCCAAAGCATTCCTACAGTATCCGGGAGTTGCACAATCTCATGGTCTAAGGAAAAGATACTTGACATTAGAAAAGCTTTAGCATACGAACTACACGATCTTTGTGCTAGGCTTAGGATTGGGTCTTGTCCATCACATCATTCTCCTAATGATGTGATCCCGTTATCAATGACATCCAATGTCCATGTTCAGGAAACCGTAACCATCTATTGATCAACGAGCTAGTCAACTAGAGGCTTACTAGGGACATGGTGTTGTCTATGTATCCACACATGTATCTGAGTTTCCTATCAATACAATTATAGCATGGATAATAAACGATTATCATGAACAAGGAAATATAATAATAACTAATTTATTATTGCCTCTAGGGCATATTTCAAACATCGGCTTCCAGAGCTTGGATTGAGTTGGGAGCACTACTTGGCTGCCTCGGCCCTGCCGGGTGAGATTATCGACGGTGTCTTGTGCAAGACGAGGGCAGACGTGGTGATTAGGAAGTTCTGGGTAATTTCTCCTTTACACAATTAAAAATCTTCAACTAGCTAGTTATTAATTGTACTAATAAATATTGTCTCATTTGATTGCAGACATTCTACAGGTGTGAGGAGGGATACGAGGAGGAGGCGGCAAATGTTATCGATAACGTTTGCAAGTGCCTACTACAAACTTACGGCACGAGGCTCGGGTGCAGGCTGTTCGAGACTACTACGCCTCGTGTGGTATCAAGAAGACCAAGCCGGCGTGCCGCGAGATGTTCTTGAGTAAGGAGGAGTACATGAAGGTAATTCTTAAGGCCTTGTACTTTACTTCCTTCATTTAGTAATTCATAGCCGTAGCGCTCAAGTTTCTATTTCCTAAATTAGGCCCCTCCGACATGGTGTGCGGATCGGATGGATTGTTGGGAGGTGTTGGTCAATGAGTGGTGCTCAAAAGAATGGCTAGCCCTCCACAATGAGGCCAAGGACAAACGTGCCCAAATGGAAGGTGTGCCACACCATCAAGGCAGCTCCAACTTATATCAGTATGGGCGGAACTGGGTATGTGGTTTGCTTCATGATTCATGCAATTCGTTCATCATGCTAGCTTCAGCCATTTAATTACTAATTTACTTTGTTTCTCTCTTTCAGACACACTACAATAAGGAGGATAAGGTGCCAGAGGTGTACGACCTGTATGCCATGGCCCACAATGGCTCTTACAAGAAAGTCAAGGCATTCTCTGCGTCTGACCTCGATGATCCAAAAAACTTCACCAACATCTCCTCCCACAACAAGCTCGTGAAATATAGAGATGAGGGGAAGGCGAGGAAAGGGGAGGACTTTAACCCGAGCCAAGGTCCCATTGATACAGAGCTGCTGATGATATCTGGTGGTGGGAGGTCCCATGGCTCCATAGCCATGGGAGATGGACTTATCCGTTGTCCTAGCACTCTCTCGGAGATCAAGGCGCGTCAGTCGAGCTCCGCTCCTGAGATAAGGCCTCGTGAACGACCAGTCCAACTCGCCTTCAAGGTTAGTTATACGTACTCAGCTATCTTTCTCCATTACATTGTGTGCGCTTCCATCAATGATTACAAATGGTAACGAGGAGTGGTGTTGCAGGCTGCTATACAGAGTGAGAGAGATAGAACGGAGAAACTTCTGGCAGAGGCGGCGGAGAGGCAGCGGGAGTTGGAGGAGAGGACGACAAAGATGTTGGAGGAGGAGAGGGCACGGAATGACATGCAGGCAAGGGCCATGTATGAGCTCCTTGTGGTAAGTTTTTTCTACACATTAGTCAAAACATTCATGTAGTGTTTGTCTCATTACTAACTAGTATGACTGAGTCGTCAAAACCAAATGTGCAGTCTATGTGCGAGAAGTCCGGTCAGACCGCGCCGCCGATGCCAGTGATTGCTCTTGGGACCACGGTGAGTTTAATTTGAATGGACATTACTTGCTAGTCTTAACATTTGAGTGTCATCATGCTAATGAGACATTGGAAATGAACTTTGGTGCAGCGTAACTCCAGACAAGCATCGCACAATCCTTCTCCAGCTACCGGCACGAGCCACCCCGCTACTACACCTCCATGATCACAGTAAGTGTCTCTAGTGTTTTGCTTAACAAATGCATAAAGACCTAGACTTAGCTTTATTTCCTCCAATGCTTACCATAATGACTTATAGTTAGCTTCTTTTCCTCCAAAATGACTTAATAAGCTTACTGACCTCCAAAACCATCCAGTTTACCTATGTTAGCTGTAAAACAATCTGTACTTAGCTTACTTATGTAAAAAAATGGCATAATTAGCTTAGTTAGCTCATAAACGATCCCATTTTACCTAAGTTAGCTCTAAAATGACCCATTTTACCTTACTTAGCTTATAAATGATTCATTTTACCCAAGTTAGCTCTAAAATGACATATTTTAACTAGATTAGCTCCAAAATGATCCATTTTACCTACGTTAGCTCTAAAATGACCCATTTTACCTGGGTTAGCTCCAAAATGACCCATCTTACCTAGGTTATCTCTAAAATGATGCATTTTACCCAAGTTGGCTCTAAAACGACCCATTTTACCTAGATTAGCTCATAAATGATCCATTTCACCTAAGTTAGCTCACAAACGATCCATTTTACCTAGGTTAGCTCCAAAATGACCCATCACACCTAGGTTAGCTCTAAAATGATGCTTTTTTACCTAAGTTAGCTCATAAACGATCCATTTCACCTAGGTTAGCTCCAAAATGACCCAACTTACCTAGGTTAGCTCCAAAATGACCCATCACACCTAGGTTAGCTCTAAAATGATGTTTTTTTACCTAAGTTAGCTCATAAACGATCCATTTCACCTAGGTTAGCTCCAAAATGACCCATCTTACCTAGGTTAGCTCCAAAATGACCCATCACACCTAGGTTAGCTCTCAAATGATGCTTTTTACTAAGTTAGCTCATAAACTATCATTTTCAACTAAGTTAGCTCATAAACGTTCCATTTCACCGAAGTTAGCTCCAAAACGATCCATTTCACCTAAATTAGCTCATAAATGATCCATTTCACCTAAGTTAGCTCATAAATGACATATACTTCTTATTCTACTCTTCTTCTTGTAGTCACATTTTTCTCACTTTCTTATTTGCCATTTTGTAGATTTCATTCACTTCACGGAAGCTAGCTTGCTATGATGGAGTGCTTGTTTTTTCTTTCATTCTCTTCAAGTATTCTTCTAGCTTGCTATCTTGATGAAACTTTGCATTGTAATGTGTATGGATGGAACAATGTGTATGTGCTACTTGGTATGTATGAATGGATGAAACTATATATGTATGTACGATGAAACTTATGTGCTAGATATGTCATATGTTTGCTGTTAAATAGCCCTGTGAAATATATTTTTATGTCATATATATTTGTTGTGAAAATTGTTGGATTTAAAAAAACACAGAAAAAAGAGGCAATGTAGGATCTTTGCCGTCAGCCACTGATGGCAAAGCCACCTTTGCCGACAGCCGCGGACGGCAAAGAAGCCATGCGGCGGCCACCTATGCTTCCTGGTGGGCTGACCCATTTGGTCAGTTTGCCTATAGCGGCGGACGGCAAAGTCTTTGCCTACAGCAGCGGACGGCAAAGGCTGCCGTTAGCCACCTAACGGACTAACAGCGTATTTATTGCCGTCTGCTTTCTTTGTCGTCCGCTGCTGATGGCAAAGGCCCCCTTGCCGTCAGCCTCAGAAAGCGGACGGCATATTAGCTCTTTGCCGATCCTTACTTTGCCGGAGCCTTTTGTCGTCCACGGCAGACGGCAAAGACCTTTGCCGTCCGCCATGGCTGACGGCAAAGTAGCTGATTCCTATAGTGAATGAGAGATCTTTGAGAAATTGTTAACCCGATCAAAATCGGGTGACCCAATTCTAATTGGAGACCTTAATTAAATATGAGTTTTTTAAAACTAGGGAGCTTAGTGTTATAGAGGATATAAAAAAATTGAATGAAAGAGTTCTGAGAAATTGTTGACCTAGTCAAAATAGGGTGACTCAATTCTAACGGAAGATCCCAATTGAATCTGGGTTCTTTAAAACTAAATCTAGGGAGGTTAGTGTTATAGAGGATGTACCTCTCCCGTTTTACAGATATGGGCCCAACTCTTACATGCTTCTAGAAGTAGTACCTTATTACACTGTAGTATAAACATACGAGTACAGTCGCTAGTACAAAAGTTGGAACCTTGAGCACATAAATGATAGACATCCTAGGAAACAGATACACATACGTTTATCATCGAAGACCTGAGTGTTTCGCTTGCAAACACCCGAAACGGCAGGCTTAACGTCAGATGCACATACAGATTAGCTTCACTCAGTTGCAACCTGCCAAACAGGTTGGTTGGTTGGTTGGTTGGCCAAAGTCAACTGAGTCTCCGATTAATGCGGAGACGCCTCCGCCGGCCAGGATTTTGAACAGCATGCGTTAGCAAAATGAAACAGACTTGAGCGCATGGTCAGAACCATCTATCACTAGAGATATAAAGCAGCCATACACATTCATGAGACAGGGATATAGAAAAATCTCCAGTGTACCAAATACAAGAAAACTGGAGTAACTGTGAGCCTTTTTCTTGGTTGCTCACATATATAGTACACAATTGAAGTTATTAATAATGCATGCCGCCCGTAGACATTTAGGAAATATGAGTATGTTTAATTAGGCATCATCATGAATAACTTTTGTTTGTCAGTTACTACTCGGGCGCCCGACCAACACCATCCTCTTGCCCTACAAATACTCGGGTCCGGTCGTCCCTGGTATTATTCACTCAAAAGAATACGACTAATTAAGTGAAATTTGTGACAAGTGAGTTCTCTATCTTTGAGATTCAGGCATAGTGGCAAATCTAGTGTGGGTACGGTTCCTGTGGCACAATGGAGGAGGAATTGCTCACCTTCTTCCCTAATGGCATCCGGGCCTTGCTTGTTGATGATAATACACCGTTTGTAAACTCTGCTTGCACGATGCTCAATCTGTTGCACTTTAAAGGTAAGGATTACTTTCTTTTGTTTTGATTAGATCTAGCTAGTCAGTTGTTGAAAGCAGTGTGGGACGCATGAGCTTCATTTATGAGAACCCCCATCTATGCTCTTGGTTGGAAAGGACCGTTTTATGTTCTTTCTATGCATCTATGGTGATTAATTCTTTCAGTTCTCCTTCTAAATGTTACACCGGGTTTCCTTTTTTCAAGAGAGATGTTCTTTCTTCGACTAATCGATGTTCAAAACGATATTGGGAATACATCACTTTCGCGCCAAATTATGCCTTTGATTTTTTGATGCAATAAGTCGCCTTCGCGCCAATTTATCCTTTTAAAATTTTGACTTCGACAACAAAAACTTGATCACAATCTACCTTCTACTGCACTTTTCACTTTATTTTGGTCACTACTATGCACAGTATTCAATAATTTTTAGCGTTGAACATATTGATTGTAATACAAAACATTCTTTAAATGAGCTTTCACATATGTTTGTACAGCTAAAATTACCATATTAATTAATTTGCCAAAAAAACATATTAATTCAAGAAAAAAATAAGAAGCTTATTTTATGGCTCAAAAGGATAGCGTGAAGATACATGGAACTATGGTAAAACTCAGACGGTCTTGTATATAAGGTTACCATCTGTATTTCTCATCATAAGCAGGACTTACAATCACATAGGTAACACAACTCTATTTGCAAATATACACGAGTTCCCCTACTTTCTGATATTTTCATACCAAATTGTCACATTCTTTGGTATACAGTGGCTACATGCAAGACACCAACCGCAGCCCTACAGTTTCCCTCAAAAAATCAAAAGGATATCATCGATGTCGTCCTTGTTGATGGTCACAGGGCATCAACATGTGGTTTTGACTTGCGCGCTATAGTCGAGCAGGACCTCCACATCCCAGTCATCTATTGTAAGACCAAAACTTACTCCAAGCATAGACAGATCTAGTCAGTACCTATTACATGTCTGTCTAGTCATGCAAGTGGAATAACTTTGAATCCATGCAGACATGTCGCAGGAACACCCAATTCACACTGCCGGGGATGAGACCCTTTCCCGAATGGTGCAAGCAGCAACGTTCATTATCAACAAGCCGCTCGACGCATCCGAGCTAGGTAGTCTGTGGAGGGTCATTGCATATCGTAGATTGGCTTGGGACGCGAGGAAAATTAATGGCCACAACGGTCATGGCAAAGGCAAACATGCATCTCCCTCCTTGGTTGGAGACAAAGGTCGTAGCCTCTCTTCATTTCCACTAGGTTCATCTACTGATGGCGGGGACGATGACAATGAGATAGAGTCTCGTGCTCACTTCAAGGTGGTTCGGGTTCACACCGAAAAAAAGAAACAGACCCATGATCCCCATGGAGAAGGTTCCTCTAAAACCCACAAACACCACATGTGTGGTCACCGCTCCTCAAGGAAAGGTTCAAGTGTGCTGTGGAAGACATGGGCATCGGTACGTGTCTAATCCGTGGAGATAGAGTATCACCCTCTCTAATCTCTACACTAACTTCGTAACTTATGTTTTTCAGTATGCACACATCTATTGGATATTTATCAAACGGTGGGGTAAATTTTGACAGAAAAATAATAGTCACTATACCTAAGTTTATGTTAATTAACCAAGATAAACACATGATACATGCTAATGTTTACTTTATATAGAACACAAAATGTTGTTAAATTTATATAAAAAAGTAAGGATTGAAAACTTGGCCTATTTTTTTTTTGCTGCAATAATACATTTATCGAGGAAAATAGGTATTAGTTTATTTCTAAGACTGATAATTTAGGACTAAAAAGTTGTTCGCTTTGATAAATCAACTAGGACACCCAACCAAGATACTGGAGCACATGAACGTGAAAGGCCTAAAAAGGCACCACGTGGCTAGCCACTTACAGGTGGGTCAGGTTCTTCCAAAGTCATTTAGGAGTAGTCATTTGCACTCTTCCTCTTTTTACATATAAGCAATGCAGAAATTTAAAGACTTTTACTGTTTTGTAGTTTTCCCTCATTTTGTCTCGACGCAAATATATATATATATATATATATATATATATATATATATATATATATATATATATATATATATATATATATATATATAGGAAAATGGATTGGTACTCCTAGGAGTACATAGTCCCAACGTCAGACAACTCACGGCGCGTGCTACCACGTGAGGGGATGCCTGCCCATTTTGCCATTATATACGAAATAAATTAAGCATTAATTAATAACCGGCCAAATCTCATTGCCTGGATCAGGTTTGTTTAAAAGTTTGTTCCATGAAAGTAGGATCTGGAGTTGGCACTGCCCACATATAGGGAGCGACTCACAACATAGTACTGCTGGCCAAAACTATTTCCGCCGGCTGCCGGCCACATTGCTTCCAGACGTTCGTCCAAATTGGTGATGGTCGAGCTAATAATTTCTTCCACGTCGTTAATCGCAAGCTGCAGGCCCAATACGTAAGTAAATTTCTTTCATTATTTTCTACAACAATTGTACTGGTTAATTCCTGCATTCATCTGGTGCTACTCTTGTGTGTTGCAGGTTGCTGGGGCAGCCCGCGGCTACAAGGTGAAGATGAGATACCGTAGCGGCGACGGAGACTAGATGCGTGCGACACGGGCTTGATGAAACACGCGAGATGAGTTTGACAGCCTCGACTACGGAGCTGAATCATGGCATCGCCAATCTGTGATCATCACATCTATCAAGCGCGTGCGGCTCAACATGTCAGCAACGACAAGGCATTGACGATTATTTTATTCCGGGCGGTGAAATGGTGCAATTTTCCATTTTTATTATTCACGGCCGCAACTGACGAATACAAAATTTGTTATGTAATACTCCAGTTATACGCTAAGCCATGAGACGTGAGAGTACAATCTACGATGTATTTTCTTTAGATGATTCAACCTACAAGGTATACCAACCCTGTTACACATCAGTTTGGTTGTTTTGATATGCGTGATATCTGCCGTGTCCTCTTGATTCTGGAACGAATACGAGCGATGTAAATACCATGACAAACTGGCATCTATATGCTTCTAAAAAACTTCACTACCAAAATCACGCAATCTCAGTACAATATGGGTCGAACCGATTGGATGTTCAACTGTGTACGTGCATACTTCCTTGAATGTAAATGGTGTATGATGAAAATAAATACTCCTTCTCGTGATGCATTAAAAACATATTTTCTGGACATATATACTCTATTCTTCGGGATGTATCTTAGCTATAAACTTTTTCTTGTCTAAGGTATATTTGTTCTATGTACTACTCCAGACATTCAAAAGGTACTATATACTTATCATGAATAATGTTGTATATACTCTATCTTTTTTTTGCGAGTATTGTATATACTCTATCATGGAAAAATGGAGTACATACCTACAAATAATGTGGTATATACTGTATCAAAAAAGGACGGTGCATACCCTTTTTTAAAATAATGTTTATACTCCTTAAAACAGTCAGTATGTGCTCCTTAAAAAAAATTAGACACACTGCTTAGAACGTTAGTATATATATACTACTCACAAAAAAAAAACTCAAAAACTAATTATGTATGTACTCTTTCAATACAAATTCAGTATATACTCCGTTCAAAAGTCTATTTATACCCCCCTCAAAGAAATCAGTATTATATATGCAGTTTATACTGTTTAAAAAATGTCAGTATATACTCCAATGGAAAATGCGGATGTAGGATATACTCTTCTGTTTCTGATATACCCAATCATTTTTTTTGGGGTGATATACCTAATCGTTAATTGCGTAATTCTACCGCCTGCTTCAAATGTATGCCATCTAATCCTTTTTACCGATGCAAATATACCTAAGGTATATGCAAAACATGGCGTCCAGGATAAGCCTCCAATTTTTTTTTTACTTCAGGCACCGGTTGCATGCCCTTGCTTATAGGTACTCCCTCCGTTCCTAAATGTAAGTCTTTTTAGAGATTCTAATAAGTGACTACATACGGAGCAAAATGAGTGAATCTACAATTCAAAATATGTCTATATACATCCGTATGTAGTCCCTTGTTGGAATCTCTAAAAAGACTTATATTTAGGAACGGAGGGAGTAGTAGTTATGCATGCATAAACAACTTCTTGTACGGGTGTGCTCAACGGATATCCCTCTAGCTAGCTTATCCACCTAGGGAGTACATACTCTTGGGAGTATAAAAGAGGAGTCCACCTAGCTTATCCACCTACGGTATATATATACACACTTTTTGCATGCACTGTTCTTTTCCGGTTTATAGGGCTCAAATCTGAAATCTCATCAACCAAGGCATTTTGTGAGTAGAGGAATGTATCTCGTACTTTACAAACTACCATAATTTAACTCATTAATTAATTTGAATTAATTGTAGTGCATGCATGCTTGGCCACTAGATGAGTAGGAACATTACATGCATTGGTGTGTTCCTTTTTTAATTCTTGCATACAAAATTTTAATGCGCATTGAAAACTAAAAAATGAGATGAAGATGAGCCCCTTAAATTGGAAAAATAAAAAGTTGAGATAAGCCCTATAAACCGAAAAGAAGAGAGTATAGTAGACTTTTGCCAATAACTGAAGAAAATCCAAGGTATATACTTTTAGGCTAACTGCATTTTTGTAACATTAATGTTTCCTAATTAGAGTACCAGTTCTAGATTTGCTAAAAAAAACAGTTCTAGAACTAAGGTAGTAGTACTTTATGCGAGCTGAAATTTTTAATATTATTTCTTCATAACACCATTCTACACATCAAATTAAAGACACCGTATTAATTCTTTGACCATGACTTACGGTGATCTCCATCCATCGATGCAGAAATACCGTGCGAAGCTCCAAATGAAGAATGACAGCCCGCGCTCAGGTGACCACCCTCCACAGCCGACCCATATCATTCAAACCGCCCATCAGCCGCAGATATCCTCCGTCGATAGGGCCTCGAACATCTCTGTCGTGCCCTTCGTCGGCGGTACCGATGCCCCTGTTCCGGCATCATGGCCTTCGTCTTCCCAAGAACAAGCCGTGAAGGATGTCTTCAGCGACATTGCACCGATGGACGTGCTAACAAAGGGGCCGCCTTCATCTAGCTACAACCTGAATACCTTCCCGCAGGTGTTCTTTGGGCCATTTTCCTATCAAGGCCCATCTCTGCAAGCATCAGACACGCCACCTGCGCAATATGC
The DNA here is from genome assembly GCA_963921465.1 of Triticum timopheevii. Lineage (NCBI taxonomy): Eukaryota > Viridiplantae > Streptophyta > Magnoliopsida > Poales > Poaceae > Triticum > Triticum timopheevii. The sequence continues at coordinate 545,840,395 of OY997272.1, forward strand.
GGGCGATCATGTCACTGCAGCTTCACAGTGTCCTACTGGCTCTCTTGTCCCCGAGTCTTTTGATGCAGAAATAGAAGCTTTCTTTGGCAGCACTGAACCGGCAATGGAAGCATCCGAAAATGGTGCCGGCGCCGGGGCATTTGTACCGCCTGATCAGGCTGATGCTGTGGCTTCAGCGGAAGAAGATATTGCAATGGTGGCCGAAATGATGGCTGCACCGTCAGATGTTGATCTTGCCATGGCATCATATGAAGCAACGAGTCTGAATACAGATGAGCAGTTCATGTTTCCACTAGAAGCACTTCGGGGGGCTGGATGTGCCCATGGACATCAACAACAACAGGGTCACCCATGATGGAGCTATCACATGGCTGAATGGTGAGGGCGACCTCCAAGACTATGACTTTTTCTAGACGACCATATCTTCCTTGACTAGTAAATTACTGAGGAAGAATAGTTTGGTGCATTAGCGGCCAGTGCAAGTAATAACCTATATATGGCTAACTACATGTATGCACCCGGTTATAGTAGACAGGATAATGGAACAACTTTTATATTCACATATCCTTCTTATATACTCTCTATAAAGAAATATAAGGGCGTTTAGATCATTGAAGTAATGATGATCTAAACGCCCTTATATTTCTTTAAACAGAGAGTACTATGTACTATCCTTATTAGATGGAAGTATTTATTATTTCAGACGAAATGTCCCAAACTGTTCTTTTTTTGCCTATACTTTACTTGAAATCTATTCCAGCAATTTGCTGACTCAAAAAAAAAATAACTCTTCCTGTGTCCGAATAGTCACAACTTATTTCTCACACAATGGTCAGAACTTGTCTCTTTTTTTTGCGATGAATGGTCAGAACTTGTCGGTTCCTGCTATGTCGGGGTTGGGGGAAAAATGCCAATGAGTTTCAAAATACAATTTTCTATGGTGAAAAATTATTCAATTTTTTTTGTGAACACACATACACATGTATAATACGTATGTGTGCAAAATTTCATAATAGTATACCTTCACACGTGGCGAACAAAATAAAGACAAATATGTATTTCCAAAAATGGGCCAATTGAGATCCTAACTCACGACCCTCCCAACCCACATCCCTCCTAACCCTAGCCGCCGCCTCCTAATTTCTTAGCCGCCATATCACTGCTAGACAAAGGCTGGTGATGGATGATGGCGGAGGGCGCGTCCGCGGTAGATTCTCGTGTGGGTGCCCCGGTCTACTCTCGCGCGTTCGGTCCCCACCAGGGCGGCGAGTTGATCTAGTGAGGGTGGCTCAGCCTAGCAGCATGGCCTAGTGTTCCTTTGATCGCGGCTAGCGACCGTCTTCACAGCCGATGGCAGCGGCTGGTCACACGTCACGATGGGGTGGGTGGCATCCCCCCATCCTTGCTCATGGAGGTCTTAGCCAGCTATGGGGGTGTCGCCGTGTCGTGTTTGTCTCCGTCGGGTTTGGCCCATCGGTTGATGCCGGAGACAGGGGACGTGAGGCGCGACTGCCAGTGAGACCTCGGTCATGGCGGATGATGGTGACATCTTTCTGTCGTTACCCTGATGATGGCTTCACCTTGCAATTCTTGTCCCGGTCGGCTTACACAACGTGACCGGCTCGATTTCTAACTACTCACGCCTTACAGAGCAAGTCTTCCTTCGGCGGTTCACATGCCCCGGCTTGGGCATTTACCAAGCCTGCCTCTAAGAGCCGCCGTATTCATACTTCTTCTTGGGCCTCCTTGGAATTTCTTCATAATAAACCGCCATCGGTGTGACCCGGCCCCTCCTGGGCGGGTCATACCTCGGAGTTATATCCCCAACATTAGACCCGGCGGATATGACCCCCTTGAAGAAACCAACCACAGAACATGACCCTTTGCTGAAGTTTAAGTCGGCAGACGACACCAAACAGGTTGACTTCGTCCCTGGCGACTCATCTAAATAGTTCACTATCAGTGCCAATATGGATCCGAAATAGGAAAGCGTTCACATCGAATTCATCCATGAGAACTGGAACATCATTGCATGGAAGCCTTCAGACATGCCGGGTGTACCGAGAGAACTCGCTGAGCACACTCTCAATATCGATCCCAAGTTTAAACCGGTCAAGCAATACCTCCGTCGTTTTAATGAGGAGAGACGTAAGGCCATTGGAGAAGAGGTGTGCTCATCATTGAAGTTTTTCACCTAGTGGTTGGCTAACCCGGTGCTGGCACTTAAGAAAAATGGCTCTTGACGCATGTGTGTGGATTACACAGACCTTAATAAGGCTTGTCCAGCCGATCCCTTTGCTCTTCCCGGTATTGATCAGATCATAGATGCTACGGCGGGTTGTGAGCATTTGTGTTTCCTGGATGCTTATTATGGATACCATTAGATCAAGATGGCAGTCAAAGACCAAGAAAAGATGGCTTTCGTCACACCTTTTGGAGCTTTCTACTATGTATCTATGCCTTTTGGGCTTAAGAATGCCCAGGCGACTTATCAACGTTGTGTGCAAAACTGTTTTCACAGTCAAATTGGATGCAATGTTCATGCATACGTGTATGATATTGTTGTGAAGTCCAGAAAGAAGGAGACCCTATTGGATGATCTGAAAGAGACCTTTGATAATCTCTGGGGCTACAAGATGATGCTTAACCTGGCCAAATGTGTTTTTGGTGTGCCTGCAGGCAAGCTCTTGGGTTTTTTATCTCAGAGAGAGGCATTGAAGCTAACCCGGAGAAAATCAAGGCTATCACCTCATTGGGTAAGCCGGCGTGCGTCAATGATTTCCAGCGTTTGGCGGGTAGTGTTGCAGCTTTAAGCCAGTTCATAAGCCGCCTGGGAGAGAAGGCTATTGATGTCTACTATGCAACCTTCTTCTTGAAGACGTTGTTGGGCCTCCAAGTGCAGAGGTTTGTAGGACAGTAGAAAATTTCCCTCAAGTGGATGACCTAAGGTTTATCAATCCGTGGGAGGCGTAGGATGAAGATGGTCTCTCTCAAACAACCCTGCAACCAAATAACAAAGAGTCTCTTGTGTCCCCAACACACCCAATACAACGGTAAATTGTATAGGTGCACTAGTTCGGCGAAGAGATGGTGATACAAGTGCAATATGGATGGTAGATATAGATTTTTGTAATCTGAAAATATAAAAACAGCAAGGTAGCAAGTAACAAAAGTGAGCGAAAACGATATTGCAATACTTTGAAACAAGGCCTAGGGTTAATACTTTCAGTAGTGCAAGTTCTCTCAACAATGATAACATAATCGGATCATATAACAATCCCTCAACATGCAACAAAGAGTCACTCCAAAGTCACGAATAGCGGAGAACAAACGAAGAGATTATTGTAGGGTAAGGAACCACCTCAAAGTTATTCTTTTCGATCAATCCATTGGGCTATTCCTATAAGTGTCACAAACAGCCCTAGAGTTCATAGTAAAATAACACCTTAAGACACACATCAACCAAAACCCTAATGTCACCTAGATACTCCAATGTCACCTCAAGTATCCGTGGGTATGATTATACGATATGCATCACACAATCTCAGATTCATCTATTCAACCAACACAAAGAACTTCAAAGAGTGCCCCACAGTTTCTACCGGAGAGTCAAGACGAAAACGTGTGCCAACCCCTATGCATAGATTCCCAAGGTCAAGGAACCCACAAGTTAATCACCAAAACATACACCAAGTGAATCAATAGAATACCCCATTGTCATCACGGGTATCCCATGCAAGACATGCATCAAGTGTTCTCAAATCCTTCAAGACTCAATCTGATAAGATAACTTCAAAGGGAAAACTCAGATCCGAGGGTGAACTACTCCCACCTCGTTATGGAGAGCGCTGGGATGATGAAGATGACCACCGGTGATGGATTCCCCCTCCGGCAGGGTGCGTAACGGGCTCCCGAGAGGTTTTTGGTGGCTACAGAGGCTTGCGGTAGCGGAACTCCCAATCTAGGTTTCTTTTCGGGGGTTTATGTATTTATAGAAATTTTTGGCGTCGGTCCCACGTCAGGGGGGTCTCCGTGTCATCCACGAGATAGGGAGGCGCGCCCAGGGGGTAGGGCGCGCCCTCCACCCCCGTGGATGGCTTGGGACTCTTCTGGCCCAACTCTTTTACTTCAGGGGCTTCTTTTGGTCCATAAAAAAATCCACAAAATTTGGCAGGTCAATTGGACTCCGTTTGGTATTCCTTTTCTGTAAAACTCAAAAGCAAGGAAAAACAGAAACTGGCACTGGGCTCTAGGTTAATAGGTTAGTCCTAAACATCATATAAAATCTCATATAAGTGCATATAAAACATCCAAGATTGATAATATAATAGCATGGAACAATAAAAAATTATAGATACATTGGAGACGCATAAAGCATCCCCAAGCTTAATTCCTGCTCGTCCTCGAGTAGGTAAATGATAAAAATAGAATTTTTGATGTGGAATCCTACCTAACATATTTATCCATGTAATTTTCTTTATTGTGGCATGAATGTTCAGATCGGAAAGATTCAAGACAAAAGTTTAATATTGACATAAAAATAATAATACTTCAAGCATACAAATAAAGCAATCATGTCTTCTCAAAATAACATGGCCAAAGAAAGCTATCCCTACAAAATCATATAGTCTGGCTATGCTCTATCTTCATCACACAAAATATTTAAATCATGCACAACCCCGATGACAAGCCAAGCAATTGTTTCATAGTTTTGATGTTCTCAAACTTTTTCAACTTTCACGCAATACATGAGTGTGAGCCATGGACATAGCACTATAGGTGGAATAGAATGGTGGTTGTGGAGAAGACAAAAAGGAGAAGATAGTCTCACATCAACTAGGCATATCAACGGGCTATGGAGATGTCCATCAATAGATATCAATGTGAGTGAGTAGGGATTGCCATGCAACGGATGCACTAGAGCTATAAGTGTATGAAAGCTCAAAAAAACTAAGTGGGTGTGCAGCCAACTTGCTTGCTCACGAAGACCTAGGGCACTTTGAGGAAGCCCGTCATCGGAATATACAAGCCAAGTTCTATAATGAAAAATTCCCACTAGTATATGAAAGTGACAACATAGGAGACTCTCTATCATGAAGATCATGGTGCTACTTTGAAGCACAAGTGTGGTAAAAGGATAATAGCATTGCCCCTTCTCTCTTTTGCTCTTTTTTTTTGTTTTTTTGGCCTCTTTTTTTGTCCGGAGTCTCATCCCGACTTGTGGGGAATCATAGTCTCCATCATCCTTTCCTCACTGGGACAATGCGCTAATAATGAAGATCATCACACTTTTATTTACTTACAACTCAAGAATTACAACTCGATACTTAGAACAAAATATGACTCTATCTGAATGCCTCCGGCGGTGTACCAGGATGTGCAATGAATCAAGAGTGACATGTATTAAAGAATTATGAAAGGTGGCTTTGCCGCAAATATGATGTCAACTACATGATCATGCAAAGCCATATGACAATGATGAAATGTGTCATAATAAACGGAACGGTGGAAAGTTGCATGGCAATATATCTCGGAATGACTATGGAAATGCCATAATAGGTAGGTATGGTGGCTGTTTTGAGGAAGGTATATGGTGGGTGTATGGTACCAGCGAAAGTTGCGCGGTACAAGAGAGGCTAGCAATGGTGGAAGGGTGAGAGTGCGTATGATCCATGGACTCAACATTAGTCATAAAGAACTCACATACTTATTGCAAAAATCTATTAGTTATCGAAACAAAGTAATACGCGCATGCTCCTAGGGGGATAGATTGGTAAGAAAATATCATCGCTCTTCCCCGACCGCCACTCATAAGGAAGACGATCAATAAATAAATCATGCTCCGACTTCATCACATAACGGTTCACCATACGTGCATGCTACGGGAATCACAAACTTTAACACAAGTATCTCTCAAATTCACAACTACTCACTAGAACTACTCTAATATCACCATCTTCATATCTCAAAACAATTATAAAGAATCAATCTTCTCATAGCATCCAATGCACTTCATATGAAAGTTTTTATTATATCCCTCTTGGATGCCTATCATATTAGGACGAAATTTATAACCCAAGCAAATTACCATCCTGTTCTAAAGACTCTCAAAATAATATAAGTGAAACATGAGAGTTATCTATTTCTTCAAAATAAAACCACCGCCGTGCTCTAGAAACATATAAGTGAAGCACTAGAGCAAATGGCAAACTACTCCGAAAGATATAAGTTTTTTTTTGAAAAGGAGGATGACCCCCGGCCTTTGCATCTGGGAGATGCATACGGCCACTTTATTAATTATTCTCGAGGACCTTACAAAGTGTTACAAACAATATACCTGAATCCACCATCTTGGCAACATATGCCGCTACTCTTATCCATATGATGAAGGGATGCTAGCTGGGCCACTACCCAAACCACTCACCTAAACCTAACATCAAAAGCCGGAAGCCCTAGCCGAGCCACATACCGGGTCTGGGGCACAATCCGGTCAGACGCGCTCTTGTGTCATCGCCGCCATCTTCCACAAGTCCGTCTTCAGATTATATTGAGTCTTCTACTTTGTGAAGGCCACATCTGCCATCGACGTCACCATGACGCCAGACAACTACCTCCTCCTGCGCGAGTCCATCTCTGCGCATCGGACGCCGAGCCTCCACAGCGCCATGCCGCCGATCTCCGCCGCCATCAATGAGTGAGATGAAGTACTGCTCCACCACGGCAAGTACAAGGTGAGGAAGGGCGAGGTCGCCATCGGAGACACGGTCGGAAGATAAGCACCGCAGTCACGAGACATGCCCGGAGCTGCAACGCGGTAGATCAGACGGGTCGCCACCAGGAACCAGACAAGCTCGCCATGCACACCCAGCATCCCCATGCCCAAGTCGGCTCCTTCAAGAAGGTGACGACGCTGTGGCGCCGCCGCCGCTTAGCCACCGGGGCTAGGGTTTTCACCCGGGCACAGGGGAAGGGGGAGGTAGGGGAGGTTTAGCCTCGGCGCCGCCACCAAGGAGGGAATGGCGTCTGGGACGCCATCGACGCCGTGACCGCCACCGGCGGCCAAGGGTTTTCCCCGGCCAAGCACCCTGCCGCCACCTCCGAACCAAACACAACATCAGCAGGCGCGTGCACGCCGGAGATCCAGGCCGGCCAGAGGTCATGCAACACGAGCAGACCAGATCGCCTCCGATCTGACGAGGGGAGCCCGGGGCCTCCCCGCGCCATGACCAGCACCCACCGGGACCTCGCTGCCCGCGCAGCCGAGGGGATCCGGCCTACCTCACCGACGAGCACTCCCGGCCGCCGGAGGAGCGCCGTCCTCCCCAGCGAGGCCGCCGCCTCAGATCAGCCGGCGCGGATCTGACACAAGCACCACCGCGAAGAACTCTGCGCCACCACCGGCCTGTGTGCTCCACTGTGACGTGCCGCCACCGGCCTGCAGGCTGCGCCGCTCCGCATCGACACCACCAGCGCGCGCCACCCGACGCGCCGGCCGCCGAGCTCCACCGGCGCGCCCGAAGAAGCAGCCCCCCCCCCCCCCCCCCCCGCGGCCCTTGTTCCAGGCGACGTCAAACGAGATCCCGCCGCCGCCGGCACCACGCGGGCTTTGCCCGGCGACGGCGGGAGGAGAGGAAGGAGGTGGGGGCTGGGTTCGGCGACAGCTAGGGTTGGGCGCCCGGGTCGCCCGCGGGGGGGGGGGGGGGGGGGGGGGTGGCGACACGAGGCTACGGGGCTCCAAAAGATATAAGTGAAGATCAATGAGTATTAGAATAATTATGTAACTATGTGAAGACTCTCTAACATTTAAGAATTTCAGATCTTGGGATATTATACAAACAGCAAGCAAACCCTAGTAAAATAAAATGACTCTCCAAGCAAAACACATATCATGTGGTGAATAAAAATATAACTCCAAGTAAATTTACCGATGAACGAAGACGAAAGAGGGGATGCCATCCGGGGCATCCCCAAGCTTAGGCTCTTGGTTGTCCTTGAATATTAACTTGGGGTGCCTTGGGCATCCCCAAGATTAGGCTCTTGCCACTCCTTATTCCATAGTCTATCGAATCTTAACCCAAAACTTGAAAACTTCACAACACAAAACTCAACAGAAAACTCGTAAGCTCCGTTAGTATAAGAAAATAAAATCACCACTTAGGTACTGTTGTGAACTCATTATAAATTCATGTTTTTGTAATATCTACTGTATTCCAACTTCTCTATGGTTCATACCCTCCGATAGTACTCATAGATTCATCAAAATAAGCAAACAACACATAGAAAACAGAATCTGTCAAAAACAGAACAGTCTGTAGGAATCTGTAACTCTCGAATACCTCTGTAACTTTAAAAATCCTACAAAATTAGGAAATCCTGAGAAATTTGTGTAACAATCCATAGAAAAAAGAATCAGATAAAAATCATGTTTCTGTCAATTATCAAAACTAATTTACTTAGTGCAAAAGTTTCTGATTTTCAGCAGGATCAACACAACTATCACCGTAAGCTATCCTAAAGGTCTTACTTGGAACTTTATTGAAACCGAAGCTATAAAACATGATTACTACAGTAGCTTAATCATGTGGACACATAAAAACAGTAGGGGTAAATATTGGGTTGTCTCCCAACAAGCACTTTTCTTTAATGCCTTTCTAGCTAGGCATGATGGTTTCAATGATGCTCACATAAAACATAAGAATTGAAACATAATGGGAGCATCATGAAGAATGTGACTAGCACATTTAAGTCTAACCCACTTCCTATGCATAGGGATTTTGTGAGCAAACAACTTATGGGAACAAGAATCAACTAGCGTAGGAAAGCAAAACAAGCATAGCTTCAAGATTTTCAACACATAAAGAGGAAACTTGATATTATTGCAATTCATACAAGCATATATTCCTCCCTCATAATAATTTTCAGTAGCATCATGAATGAATTAAAAAATATAACCATCACATAAAGCATTTTTTCATGATGCATAATCATAGAAAATTTATTACTCTCCACATAAGCAAATTTACTCTCATCAATAGTAGTGGGAGCAAACTCAACAAAATAACTATAATGTGAGGCATAGTCCAATTGAAAAATAAAATCAAGATGACAAGTTTCATGGTTATCATTATTCTTTATAGCATACATGTCATCACAATAATCATCATAGATAGCAACTTTGTTCTCATAATCAATTGGCACCTCTTCCAAAATAGTGGATTCATCACTAAATAAAGTCATGACCTCTCCAAATCCACTTTCATCAATATAATCATCATAAATAGGAGGCATGCTATCATCATAATAAATTTTCTCATCAAAACTTGGGGTACTAAAAATATCATATTCATTAAACATAGCATCCCCAAGCTTGTGGCTTTGCGTATCATTAGCATCATGGATATTCAAGGAATTCATACTAATAGCATTGCAATCATGCTCATCATTCAAAGATTTAATGCCAAACTTTTTAATGCATTCTTCTTCTAACACTTTGGCAAAATTATCGGAATCCTTATTTTCACGAAAGACATTAAAAATATGAAGCATATGAGGCACCCTCAATTCCATTTTTTTGTGGTTTTCTTTTATATACTAAACTAGTGATAAAACAAGAAACAAAAAGATCCGATTGCAAGATCTAAAGATATACCTTCAAGCACTAACCACCTTCTTCCCTAATGGCATCCGGGCCTTGCTTGTTGATGATAATACAACGTTTGTAAACTCGGCTCACATGATGCTCAATCTGTTGCACTTCAAAGGTAAAGATTACTTTCTTCTGTTTTGATTAGATCTAGCTAGTCAGTTGTCGAAAGCAGTGTGGGACGCATGAGCTTCATTTATGAGAACCCCCATCTATGCTCTTGGTTGGAAAGGATCGTTTTATGTTCTTTCTATGCATCTACGGTGATTAATTCTTTCAGTTCTCCTTCTAAATGTTACATCGGGTTTCCTTTTTCCAAGAGAGATATTCTTTCTTCGACTAATCGATGTTCAATACAATATTGGGAACACATCGCATTCGCGCCAAATTATGCCTTTGATTTTTTTGATGCAATAAGTCACCTTCGCGCCAATTTATCCTTTTAAAATTTTGACTTTGGAAACTAAAAACTTGATCGCGATCTAACTTCTGCTGCACTTTTCATTTTATTTTGGTCACTACTATGCACAGTATTCAATATGTTCTAACGTTAAACATAATAATTGTAATACAGAACATTGTTTAAATGAGCTTTCACATATGTTTGTACAGCTAAAAATTACCATATTAGTTAATTCACCAAAAAAACATATTAATTCGAGAAAAAAACAAAAAAACAAGAAGCTTATTTTATGGCTCAAAAGGATAGCGTGAAGATACATGGAACTACGGTAAAACTCATATGGTCTTGTATATAAGGTTACCATCTGTATTTCTCATCATAAGAAGTAGGACTTACAATCACATAGGTAACACAACTCTATTTGCACATATACACCAGTTCCCCTAGTCTTTGATATTTTTATACCAAATTGCCAAATCTTTTGATATACAGTGGCTACATGCAAGACACCAACCGCAGCCCTACAGTTTCTCTCAAAAAATCAAAAGGATATCATCGATGTCGTCCTCGTTGATGGTCAAAGGGCATCAACATGCGGTTTTGACCTGCGCGCTATAGTCGAGCGGGACCTCCACATCCAGTCATCTATTGTAAGACCATAACTTACTCCAAGCGTAGACAGATCTAGTCAGCACCTATTACATGTCTGTCTAGTCATGCAAGTGGAATAACTTTGAATCCATGCAAACATGTCGCAGGAAGACCCAATTCACACCGCCGGGGATGAGACCCTTTCCCGAATGGTGCGAGCAGCAACGTTCATTATCAACAAGCCGCTCGACGCATCTGAGCTGGGTAGCCTGTGGAGGGTCATTGCGTACCGTAGATTGGCTTGGGACGCGAGGAAAGTTAATGGCCACAACAGTCATGGCAAAGGCAAACATGCATCTCCCTCCTTGGTTCGAGACAAAGGTCGTAGCCTCTCTTCATTTCCACCAGGTTCATCTGCTGATGACGGGGACGACGACAATGAGATAGAGTCCCGTGCTCACTTCAAGGTGGTTCAGGTTCACACCAAAACTAAGAAACAGACCCATGATCCCCATGGAGAAGGTTCCTCTAAAACCCACAAACACCACATCGTGTGGTCACCGCTCCTCAAGGAAAGGTTCAAGTGTGATGTGGAAGACATGGGCATCGGTACGTGTCTAATCCATCGAGATAGAGTATCACCCTCTCTAATCTCTACACTAACTTTGTAACATATGTTTTTCAGTATGCATACAACTGTTGGATATTTATCAAATGGTGGGGTAAATTTTGACAGAAAAATAATATCACTATAACTAAGTTTATGTTAATTAACCAAGATAAACACATGATACGTGCTAATGTTTATTTTATATAGAACACAAAATGTTGTTAAATTTATGAAAAACAGCAAGGATTGAAAACTTGGCCTGTTTTTTTGCTGCAATAATACATTTATCGAGGAAAACAAGTATTATTTTATTTTCTAAGACTGATAATTTAGGACTAAAAAGTTGTTCGCTTTGATAAATCAACTAGGACACCCAAGCAAGATACTGGAGCACATGAACGTGAAAGGCCTAAAAAGGCACCACGTGCCTAGCCACTTACAGGTGGGTCAGGTTCTTCCAAAGTCATTTAGGAGTAGTCATTTGCACTCTTCCTCTTTTTACATATAAGCAATGTGGAAATTTAAAGGCTTTACTGTTTTGTAGTTTTCTCTCATTTTGTCTTGATGCATATATATAGTAGACTTTTGCCAATACCTAAAGAAACTCCAATGTGCATACTTTTGGGCTAACTGCATTTATGTAACATTAATGTTTCCTAATTAAAGTACCAGTTCTAGGTTTGCTAAAAAAAACAGTTCTAGAACTAAGGTACTTTATGCGAGCTGCAATTTTTAATATTATTGCTTCATACACATCAAATTAAAGACACCGTATTAATTCTTTGACCATGACTTACATTGATCTCCATTCATCGATGCAGAAATACCGTGCAAAGCTCCAAGTGAAGAATGACATGTGCAACACCTCGAACAGTTGCCCGCGCTCAGGTGACCGCCCTCCACAGCCGACCCATATCATTCAAACCGCCCATCAGCCGCAGATATCCTCCGTCCATACGGCCTCAAACATCTCTGCCGTGCCCTTCGTCGGTGGTACCGATGCCCCTGTTCCGGCATCATGGCCTTCGTCTTCCCAACAACAAGTCGTGAAGGATGTCTTCAGCGACATTGCACTGATGGACATGCTAACAAAAGACCCGCCTTCCTCTAGCTACAACCCAAATACCTTCCCACAGGTGTTCTTTGGGCCATTTCCCTATCAAGGCCCATCTCTGCAAGCATCAGACACGCCACCTGCGAATTATGCGGGTGATCATGTCGCTGCAGCTTCACAGTATCGTACTGGCTCTCTTGTCCCAGAGTCTTTTGATGCAGAAATAGAAGCTTTCTTTGGCAGCACTGAACCGGCAATGGAAGCATCCGAAAATGGTGCCGGCGCCGGCACCGGCACATTTGTGCCGCCTGATCAGGCTCATGCCGTGGCTTCAGCGGAAGAAGATATTGCGATGGTGGCCGAAATGATGGCTGCACCATCAGACGTTCATCTTGCCATGGCATCATATGAAGCAACGGCTCTGAATACGGATGAGCAGTTCATGTTTCCACTAGAAGCACTTCGGGGGCTGGATGTGCCCATGGACATCAACAACAACAGGGTCAACGATGATGGAGCTATCACATGGCTGAATGGCGAGGGCAACGTCCAAGACTATGACTTTTTCTAGACGATCATATCTTCCTTGACTAGTACATTAGTGAGGAAGAAGAATAGTTTGGTGCATTAGCGGCCGGCCAGTGCAAGTAATAACCTATGTATGGCTAACTACATGTATGCACTCGGTTATAGTAAACAGGATGATGGAACAACTTTTATGTTCACATATCCTTCTTACATACTCTCTCTGTAAACAAATATAAGAGCTTTCAGATCATTAAAGGTAGTGATCTAAACACTCTTATATTTCTTTAAACAGAGAGTACTATGTACTATCCTTATTAGATGGAAGTGTTTATTATTTCAGACGAAATGTCTCAAACTATTCTCTTTACTTTACTTAAAATCTATTCTAGCAATTTCCTCGACTCAAACAACATATAACTCTTCCTGTGTCTGAATGGTCAAAACTTATTTCCCACACAATGGTCAGAACTTGTCGGTTCCTGCTGGGCGGTCCTAGGATTTGAAGAGTGTGTATTCAAAATTTTGAAGGCAGTTTTTCGAAAGCCTAGCACTTTGTTTCGGCGTGTATAACCGAAGCATCAATTTATAAAAAAGGGTAATACATAAAACAAATATATCATAATATAATGGATTCACATAATTAATCATGACTTAAAATTGTTCAACATATAGAAACTAAGTTCTCAACATTGATCCACCAGTATTTACATGAAATCTATTCTAGCAATTTCCTCGACTCAAAAAAAAAACTGTCTAAACGGTCACAGTTTATTTCCCACACAGAACTTGTCGGTTCCTGCTATATCGGGGTTGGGCTAAAATGCCAATGGGTTTCAAAATACAATTTTCTATGGCGAAAAATTATTTGATTTTTTTTGGGAACACACATACACATGTATAATATGTATATGTGCAAAATTTCATAACATTATACCTTCACACATGGCGAACAAGAAAAAGATAGATATGTATTTCCAAAAATGGGCCAATTGAGATCCTAACCCACGACCCTCCCAACCCACATCCTTCATAACCCTAGCCGCCGCCTCTTAATTTCTCTGCCGCCATATCACTGCCAGACAAAGGCTGGTGATGGATGATGGCGGAGGGCGCTCTAGGGCGCGGCCGCGGTAGATTCTCGTGCGGGTGCCCCGGTCTATTCTAGCGCATTCGGTCCCCACCAGGGAGGCGAGTTGATCTGGTGGGGGTGGCTCGGCCCAGCGGCGCGGCCCAGTGTTCCTTTGACCGCGGCTAGCGACCGTCCTCGTAGCCGATGGCGGCGGTTGGTCACACGTCACGATGGGGTGGGGTGGCAGCCCCCCATCCTTGCTCATGGAGGTCTTAGCCAGCTATGGAGGTGTGGTGGTGTCGCATTTGTCTCCGTAGGGTCTGGCCCATCGGTTGATGCCGGCGACGAGGGACGTGAGGCGCAGCTGCCGGTGAAAACTGAGCCGACCTCGGTCATGGCGGATGATGGCGGCATCTTTGTGTCGTTACCCTGATGATGGCATCGCCTTGCAATTCTTGTCTCCTCACTCGGCATACTCCGGGGGAAACCGGAGATCTGGATCTTCTAGATTTGACAATGACGACGTGCAGCGCCATTCTCCCTCCTTGGGGCATCATCTTGGAGTAGGTGATGAAGGGGTCAGAAGGTGTAGTGTTGTGGCATATACCACATCGAGGGCGGCGTGTGTCGGCAGCATGGTGCAGCGGGGTCTCGGTGATGGATGTGTGATGATGGACACGCGTAGGCAGGTGGCGTTGTCTAGTGTCGTGGTGGTGTCGGAGGCAGAAGGGTCTGGCAAGATTAATGTGTGGATCATGCCTGAGGATGGGACAACGGATGATGGTGACGGCGGATTCTAGAGCATGAACACACTAGTAGAAAATGGGCCATTTGTCCGGGTTCCAGAGGCCCATTAGCCCCGGTTCTGGAACCGGGACTAAAGGGTCGGGACTAAAGCCCAAAACCTTTAGTCCCGGTTCGCTCACGAACCGGGACAAAAAGGGCTCCACGTGGCCGTTGCGGGGCTCCCCGGCAAGAGGATCTTTAGTCTCGGTTGGTAGTACCAACCGGGATCAAAAGGCATCCACGCGTCAGCATATGGCAGGAGCTGGGGTTTTTGTCTTTTGTTTTTGAAGGGGGGGGGGGGGGTTAGGGGGGTTTGGAGGGTTAATTTAGGGGTTTCATATATTGTGTCAGCTAGCTAATAGAGAGAAGTGACCTCTCTTATCTCTGTGCTTGGTCGACGCTAGCTAGCTACTATACGTATAGAGAGAACTCGACACGCTAGCTAGTAAGCAAACGAAGGAACCATTAAGTACACAAGATCGTCATGAACATATACAGAGAGAAGTGACCTCTCTTTCTCCGAGAGATTGGTCGAACAACAAGTTTTCGTATATCTATCCGACGCTACTAGCTACATATATACAATATAAGATCTCTTACAAACCCTAACATCTAAGGTCTATTTCAACTTCCACATGGTATTCTCCGGCTTTATGTATGACGTGGTCAAGAAAGAATCCCGCCAATTCCTTTTGAATAGATCGTACGCGATCATGTGCTAGGAGTTCATCCCGCATCTGCCACATCTAGTTTAAAGAAGTATGCGCGGAACTAGCTAGCTAGTAGTACTTACTTTCGGGTGTTTAAATTGCAGCTCCGTCGGCAGTCCCGGCGTAATTGCGGTGAACTCTTTCGAAATCCTGCCAGACAAAGCGAATAATTACTTGATATCCAGGAAATGAACAAAGTTGCCGATATGGTGCGATAATGATCGATTGAACTTACTTTTAGAGCATATCAGTCATGTCCGCATACTCCTGGGGGGTCTTTTCTTCTCGAGTCTAAGACAGTTACTATTCCAGCTTCAAGCTTAATCTCTAGCAAAATAAAGTGCAATCTGCGCACGCATGCATAACTCATCAATTACATTACTATAATTAATCTCGAGTGAGGGAAACCGAATATGCACAAGACAATAACACTCACTTGAAGTTGTAAGGAAAGAGTATTTTATCTTTGTTTTGATTTTTAAGCAACGATAGTCCCAAGTCGCACGCGCACCCCGCGCGCGGATAGATGGCTACTTCTTGCATATATAGAGATAGCGGCAATGGTGGAGAGAACAAGGAGGGGTGCAATAGTTGTGCGGTCCATGGCCAAAGGAAAGGCCATGCCGCGGATCGGTGAGGTGGCGCAAGACGGGCCCTCCATGGCTGACTAGTGGGCATCCCAAGGTTAAAGTAAGAGACAGCCACCGCTCTTCCACTTAATGGCTGTGGTAAAAAAAGGAGAGACAATCACCACTCTCCCACTTAATGGCCATGGCCTTGGAGAAAGTAAGAAAGCCAACCTCACTACTCATTTACACTTAAGAGCTCTTCCACTTAATGGCCATGGCCTTGGTAAAAAACGAGCGTTGCTACACGTACGGCAGTATTTGTATGATTTCTGTACGAAGTAGCAGGGCCACCGTTGATCGACGCTGGCTCAAGGTGGGTTCACGGTAGATTGCACTATCGTACCAGATCGGACGAGCTTTTCATCGTACGTGAGGCAATTCCGAAGTAAGAAAGGCAACCACCTCATTTCCACTTAATGTCCAGGTCAAAGGAAAGGCATTAAAGTAGCACGAGATTCTCAGTTTAATGAGTTTTTTTTCTTCAAAACAGTGACAAAGCATAGCAATTTGTTTCCTTGTCATTCGGGTGCCAAGTTCGTACTTGCATGAAGATTAATGGCATGTACGGTCCCAAGAATGTGTGCCAAGTTCAAATTTCCTCTAGTTACTAGCAAACTTTCCAAGTCGGTCTGCTTTCTTTGTGGATGACGCACCATTGTTCTAGAGTTTGTTGTAACCTATTGAAACAGCCCATCTTTTTGGATCACCCCTCTCGATGCAGAGCCCAGTCGATGATATGTGTAGCAGCTTCTATGATTTGCTGCTGCTTTCGTCATGGCCAATCAACACCTATTAATTCTCTTGAGATCGATCACCGTAAACCAAATCCGAAAGATTATTGTTTAATCCAAGTTATAAAGCAAAATCATAGAATTTATTACTGCTCCTTGGCATGGTATTGTGACTCATAATTAAGCCCATACAGCTGTATACTAAAGGGCAGTATTTCCCCTTATTTTTTCCGGTTGAACAAGGAGAAAATCCATATGAAGAATTCATTACATTGAAAAGTCCACGATTTCAATCTATGTGAAGAAAAGAGAGGCTGTGTCATAATTGGCATGGATATTAACACCAGAAAACAATGAGAAAACAGGCAACAACAAGGCCATTTTTTGATGTATCAACAGACATAACAATCAGGCTTTATAACCAGCAAACAAAAAAGGCGCAAGTTGCACTCGTCCGGCTTCCAAACATCGGGTCTCAAGGGCCACCTCTCTCCTCAGTGCTTCCAAACATCGGAGTTCCCATAGACCAAATAGCGCCACAACCTCCATTGGTCGGTCTTCTCGCTCCATCCGCTCACGTGGGACGCCCCTGCTCGATATGCACACGCAACCGGGGAGGTATGCGAAACCCTGAACACGGCAAGAGTTTCAAACTTTCACTCTTGTTACAAACAGCCAGGGGCGAGTCTGCCGTTCTTCAGAACGGGGGCTGGCTAAGTACCCGTTGCATGATCTTGAGGAACCTGGAAAGCAATCAGTGTCGCCTCGGCATGCCAAGGCCGGCCTGTTTGGCGAAGCTGGACACAGAAGCAACCCAAAATTGTTGCAAGCAACCATATTTTTGTTAGGTCCACACAATGCCAGTGTGAATATACGTGACATGACAAAATGATCAAGCACGCAACCTACCTTCAGGAAACAACACATGATTGAACCTGAGTGCTGCCACGGCGCTTCCTGGTAAGCGCCTGGTTTGGAGCCTCCGTGCAAAGGAGTTCCGCTCCTGTGAAAAACCTGGATGTTTTTCAAGCAACCAAATTACTTCTCTATTGTGATACCATGGAATAGCACAGACAGTGTTACTAGGATGAAATGGATAAATGGCTGCGTTTTGATTTTCGGCCGAAAAAAACAATTTTCGGCCGAATTTCGGCCGTCTCGCCTGGGCCCGACATATGGGCCTTTCGGCCGAACAATTCAGCACAATTTGAATTTATCTGGCCCGACCCAGCTTCCAGAGCCTTCCTGTTACGCTTCTGCTCACATAAAACAACGAAACCAATCGCCCTAACCCTAGTTCGCGATTTCCTCTGGCTCCTCCCGTGTGCGGCGCCGCCGCTGCACATCGAGCAGATCAGCAGACACATCTCACTCGAGCGCTGCTTCTCCCGTGTCCTCCGGATCTCGCCGGCGCTCACTAGCCTCCTGCCGCCCTCCACGTCTCCTCGCATCTACCCCATCTACTCCCTGTCCATTGCTTCTTCAAGACGGCGGCATGGTGCTCGGCGGATGCGGCAACGGAGGTGATGGTGCGCGAGCCGACCAGTTCAATGGAGGCAGGGGCACGGGGCAGCGGCAGCAGCATGGAGGGCGTCCTCTTGGTTGGGAAGGTACAGATGTTCTTCCTACTTGAACAGCAATCCGTACAAAGCTATATAGCTATTACAAGCATCTTGATTAATTGTACGTACACAGCTAGCTAGCTATTAGAAGCAGCTTGATTGATTGTTATACGAGTAGCTTCCTGCTTGTTGCTGCATCGGACTGGTAATATTCACATCTGTTTTCATGCATATTTTGCTTTTAGTCACCAAGGATGCTCAGGATATAATTTACTTGGTTTACTATTCAAACTTTGAAGATACGTGCTGAAGAAGATCAAGAGAAAGATATAGATAATGAAGTTGATCCAAGTGCACTGCTGATGGACACAACAATGTTTGATGAAGCAAATCCAATAATGGAGTGGCTGAATGAGGATGAAGAGGATCCAATTGTGGATGGAGCTAATGCAGCCAGTGCTGTTTTTGAGAAAATAAGCCGTCTCAACTCAAGCAGGAAGGATTCTTGTGTTGGTACAAAGGGTAATAAGAAGAAAAGAAAGAGGAATCATGATGAGGAGAATGATTATGTCGAAACTGAGAGTGAGGATGACGATGAAGAGAATGAGTATGTTGATAATGAGAGTGAGGATGATGATGGGGTGAGTGAGGATGATGAGGATGATCAACAAGATCAGCAAGAGACACAAATGCAAGTGGAAGAAGAGACACAAGTACAAGCTGAAAAGGAAACAGCAGCAAGTGTTGGCAATTTGGAGACTCGTAGATCTGGACGACTAGTTAGGAAGAAGACCAAGGAAGTGAACAGCCTCTACTAGATTTGGTAAGTCTCTTATTTTCGGCGTTTCCGCTTCAAAAATTTAGCTTGATGTTTTATATGTTTGAAGGAAATAGCTTGATGTGCATTTCTTTCTTTAAGTAGGTTGATCTTTAATTGTTATGGTGCTCTAATGTTTATTCTCACTTTGTATGATCAGTACTGCTGCTCTAATTGCTACTTGTCAATTATCACCTAGTAGTGTTGTTATAATTGCCACTTATCTTGTATTGCTGTTGTAGTTGCTATACTTATCACCTATCAGTGTTGTTCTAATTACTACCAATCACCTCGTAGTGATGTTCTCTGTTAGTCCATTTTATTTGATTATGCACAAAGTGGAAGAAGAAAATTTTGATGTTGAACTACATCCATCCTGATTCTTTCTCTGTTTTCTCTAAACCAAAAATGCCACATGAAGAACTAAGGATATCAAGAAGCTTTTGGATGTATGCAAGCTTGGAGCTGCTGTTTTATAGGTATGTTAACCACTATATTTATCCTGCAATACCTTGAGCTTATGCATGATTTTTGATTCACATTTTTCACTGTGGATTTTCCTTTTGTGTGACAATTGACAAATGGCTAGTCCAAGCCAACAGCAGGCTGTTTGTGTCTATGTTGCTTTCTTTGTATCCTTAGAGTTTTGTTGTGCTGGAGTACAAACTATAAACTAAAATTCATCATTCTAGTATATGGAGCCATAACCTTTGCTCCTGAAGCTTTTTGGTGAATAAAAACTATATTGTTGTAGTAGATTTGTTATTTCATTCATGAGCATGCATAACATTTGAATATTATTCTACTAGCTACTTCTCTTGATAATCCATTTTATTTTTTGTTGCACAAAGTGGCAGAAGATAATTCCAATGCAGACTACCTCCATCCTGACCATTCCTCTATTTTCTCTAAACCAGTAATGGCATGTGAAGAATATCCAGGGATATCAAGAAGCTTTTGGATGTAGGCAAGCTTGGAGCTGCTGTTTCAGTGTCATGCTTTGATGGTTGTCTTTTGGAGCTGTTATTTCTATGTGTAATCCTTTAAGTGTGTTGGCTGTACCGGACTATTTAAACTCTGAACTACGCTGTGATGGTTAAACTGATGTTGGACTGTTAAGGGTTATGTTGGAGGCAACTTTATAACTAATGTGTGCCTGTTATGTTGGACAGATGTAGTTTTATTAATCCCTAGAGCTTATTTGCTGAAGTTTATTCGATCCATCCTGATGGTTGTTGCACTGACATGTTTATGCTTTGTTTTATTTCAAATTTTGTTTGAATTTTGGCCAAATTTCGGCCAAATTTCGGTCGAATTTTGGTCAAATTTTCAAATTTTGATTTTGCAATTTCGTCCGAGATTTTGCCGAAAAATTTGAAATTCCCGAAATTCGGCCATTTCGCCCAAGGACGAAAAAAACACAAACCGAAAATCAAAACGCAGATAAATGGTAACCATCTTCAGAATGAAAAGAGAAAGAGATAGCATTACATGTAGCTCCTGCCAATCCACCTTGCAAGCAAGCATGTGAGCCTCAGGAGATCCTGGAGGGTTCTTCATTTCAAACTATCCACCAGGACGGGAAGGGGCCACTGCCATGGCCACTCTCTGCACCGTGCAACCGCAATCCTCAAATACCTCCTCACCATTGCCGAAAAACTCTCTGGAAGGTGTTTCTCATACAAGAACTGGATAGCAATGGCAAGTTCTGATCATGTGTTGCTGGTGCTGGATACGTCAGTGGGAGGACATGCCCTACCAGGTCCAATGTTAGCATCAAGAGTAGATGCAAGGTCTAGTGTATGTGTTGCCGATGGTGCATCCTGCAGCTTTAAGTGCATGACTTGTTGTTCAGTGTGAAACAACGGGCAAGATAAATGCTGCCAAGCAAACTATACTAACCATCTTGGCATCAAGTGGCATCACGCAGAAGCCCGACAATAGCAATGGAGCATCATCACCAAACAATTCATCAATCGCCGCAAAGACAAGCTGCACACATGCACCGGCAGCATTTTCATCAACACCGCTACATAACTGACATAAAAGATACAGATTTGTAAGGCCGATGTAACACCGCTGCACCAACAGTAACTGTGGTCCCGTTGCTGGAAATACATAACACGAGATCAACTACGTACCTATAATGTCACCGGAGATGTGGTGGAAATTGTAAGCTAGGCATGGGAACATAATTCATGAGAACATACTAATAACATAACTGAAAAAAGTGCATCTATTTTAGAAATATAACAACTTTACTCAACACCTAAAAGTAAGATCATGAGAACAAAGCATCTATTCAGCCATGGAATGCTAGGCATTTTCACAAAAGAATGAAAAAATTCAGAGCTGCGAATAGAGTGACTTGTAGAGATCAGCCCCAGTTACAACTATTTGTTACGACCATATGGAATCAAAATCACCAGCTAAGACAGGGGCATACAGTGACAGAAAACTGAAGGGCAAAAGCACATAAAATGGGCCGTGCAGCTCACAAAATCATGATCATTCAAATCACTAAGCCTGAACATGCCAACTTACATAGCTCATCGACTCGATGGCCAGAACCACCACCTGACCACAAGCACTAGAACATCGGCTCGATGACCGGAGTAGAGCACATTATGGCCACAGCTCAAAGGAGAGGATGAAGGAGATACCAGGAACTTACCTAAGTACTGGAAGCCGAGGAGGCAACGATGACACTGGAAGCAAGGCGGCGCACCACCAACGCCGGAGACAACAATGACGAAAAATCACCAAGTCCGGCACCAAGGTGCCACAGTCGTGCATCTGAAAATATCACATGCAACAACAATTTAGCACATTACAGATCCGGAACATACGGAAATATATAAAACAAGTCACATGCAACAGCAAATTACTTGTAAATCTGCTAAAGCAAACTCATCAATTTATCTATTCAAAGAAAATTCTGCTCCTGACAGTGATTGTGCTTCCGTTGCTGGAAATACATAACACAAGATCAGCAACCTATAATGTCACGATGAATCAGAGATATGGAAAGACACTGAAAGCTAGATATGGGAACATAATTCATGAGAACATGTTCCTAACATAACTGGAAAAAGTGCAGCTATTTTACAAAGATAACATGCTTTACTCATCACCTACAAGTAAGATCATGAGAACCAAGCATCTATCCAGCCATAGAATGCTAGACATTTTCACAAGAGTATGCAAATTTTTAGAGCTGCGAACAGACCGGCTTCTAGCATAACAAAATGATCTCGAGAAAACTAACAAACATTTCTACGCAAGGAAACAAACAAGGAATATTCTCCTCAAGATAGCATAACTACAAGTTGAACTAAATCCACTTACGTGATCACATAACGCAAAGCACGCTTGGTTTAATTCAAAGTTTTCAACCACTCAATCAGATTGATCATGCAATGAGTCTTGCTAGTATGAATCACCCAATCAAATGAATAATAAAATAGTTGAAAAGAGGCAAAGGTATGATGGATCTTGCACCTTAAGAAACACCACACAAGAATAATCGCTGCCATGCCAGAGGAGGTCCTGGACGGCAGCAATCTTTGGCACTTGATTCATGTGCCTTATCTCAAAAGCTTTCTTCTGCTGCTCTTTAAATAGACCCACCCGATGCCTGCATATATTCATAGAACATATAAGAACCATATACTTCAAAAGTGTTGTCTGGGGATGGAGAAAAAAAATAGAGCAAGCGGTCAATTCAACATGAACCGCACATGTAGAGCAGATGCAGCGTTTGAGAAACAAGAAAAGCAATTAACATTATGACATCAAACCTACAAGTCTAACAGCATTGTCTAACCACTCACTAGTACAAGCTAAAAAAATCAATGAACTGAACTCATTATAGGAATGGAAAAATCCTGGTAATGTTACGAAAGTAGCATACATGTTATGTTACAAAACTTTAGTTACTTGCATAAGTTAAAAGGCAAATATATCATATATTACTTTTTCACAAACTAGCAATGAATTATCAAGGCCATAGGTAGACGTGTGCATGTGCTTCAACTTCAAATGTCTGAGAGGAGCAAGTGACCAAATACACAATGATGATGCCATTTAACCAAGCATCTATCCAGCCATAGAATGCTAGACATTTTCACAAGAGAATGAAATCTTTCCGAGCTATGAAAAGACAGACTTAGAGAGATCAGCCCTTGATACAAAAAGTCCCTCGAGAAAACTAACAAGAAATGTTCTACGCAAGGAAACAAACAAGGAATGTTCTCCTCAAGATACCAGAACTACAAGTTGAACTAAATCCACTTATGTGATCACAAAAACCAAAGCACGCTTGGTTTAATTTAGTATCTGACAGTTTACCTAGCCTGCTCTCAAAGTTTCCAACCACTCCATCAGATTTATCATGCAAGAGTCTTTCTAGCATGAATCAGCCAATCAAATGAATAATAGAACAGTTCGAAAGAGGCAAAGGTATGATGGATCTTGCACCTTAAGAAACACCACACAAGAACACATAAGGCTAAAATACCTTCAATGGGAGGTCGCTACGAGGAGCGGGTGTCGCCATGCCAAGGGAGGTGCCGGACGACCAGATTCTTTGTGCCTAAGCTCAAAAGCTTTCTTCTGCTCTTTAAATAGCCCCAATTGATGCATGTATATATAGCATAACACATATAAGAACCATATACTTCAAAAAAGTAGTCTGGCTATGGAGCAAACATCGAGCAAGAGATCAATTATACATGAAGCACACATGGCAGAGACGCGGCATTTTCGAAACAAGAAAAGCAATTAACATTATGGCACCAAACCTATATGTCTAACAGCACTATATGACCACTCACCAGTACAAGTTAAGAAAAGCTATGAAATAGGTACAATTAATCAACTTTCTAGCTAACAAACAAACTGGTATGGACAGAAAACTGCATGGGCTTTAGCTGAAGTTCCAGAAGTGAAACTTAAAGAGCAGTCGAGTTGATTACTTCTAGGGTCCCCCCCCCCCCCCCCCCTTCATCTATGAGTTGCAAATAACCAAAACTACCTTCAAAGCACATATATTCTGACATAGTTCATCGAAAAGAAAGATGATCACAATAGCAAGATTGTGTTGGCCTCCACCACACAGATCGAAAAACTGAATCAACAGCTAAATGGCAAGCATTAGTCAGCCATAGTTTGATGGCCATACTATCTCAGGGCACGGAGATAAAGAGGAGACTAGGGACTCACCAAACACCGAGGAACAGGCAACCACCACTGAACCGTTGTCAACTGTGCTTTAGTTCTGCTCCCTCGCTCCTGGCAGTGACTGCGCTCCCATCGCTGGAAATACGTATCATTGGATCAACAACATATAATATCACAATGAAGCAGAAATATGAAAGGAAAATTAAACCTAGACATGGGAACATAATTCATGAGAACATACTAGGCAACAATACGACAAGTCTAAGGCTGAAGCCCATGCACCAGCATCTTGTGCCTCAGACAGAAGGAGCGTCCGACTTAATACCATCAGCCTCCAACACTTCACTAGAAAACAACGAGCCAGCGGGCAACAACAAGGCCATTTTATGTATCACCAGCCATAACTATTAGCACTTTCGGCAACAGCCAGCCAACAGACAAAGCACAAGCTGCATATCTGCCTCGTCTTGACATTTCATGCAGAGCTTCCAAATATCAGATCTCAGGGGTCACTTCACTCCCAGTGCTTCCAAACATAAAAGAAAACCAGCCGAGTTCCCATAGACCAACCAGCACTACAACCTCCATCGGTAGGTCTTCTCGCTCCGTCCGCCCTATGGGAGATCAAACTTCCAGCAGCTAAACGATATTCCCTGATGGTTGCGCGTTCACCCATCTCTTGCATAGATTTCTTCACCATGCTCACCGTCAAGTCAGGCCCCCCTGCCCAGAGAGAGAGAGAGAGAGAACAAGGTTAATGAATGGCCAAGGAAATGGGTATCAAAAAGGAACAACACAAGTTGGGAAAATAGTAGCTAAATAATTGCAGTATGATGTTCTTGACAGTATCCATCATCTACATCTATGCAAGACACATAAAATGGAGTGTGTATATATACATCAATTCATCAATGAGTAGCTAACACTAAAGAATTATCATTACACGGATACACTACACATGGTATATAAAATATATTCCCTCGGTCCCAAAATAAGTGTCGCTCATTTAGTACAGAGTTAGTATGAAGTTGAACTAAATTAACGACACTTATTTTGGGATGGAGGGAGTACTAGATAGCAAAGACTAGGAGTCAAACAAGTGTAGCATCTGACATCTGTCAATATGACAAGATCCACTAGAGTACATAATTACGTTGATTCTTGAAGTGCACTGGACCAAAACACACACACACACACACACACACACACACACACACACACATAGAGAGAGAGAGAGAGAGAGAGAGAGAGAGAGGACAACTGTTAATTTCTTGAATAACTAGCTACAAGCAAAGTACCTTGTACCCAAGCAAGAAAGGTGTATGATTTCTGCCCCAAGGTAAAAACACCTCAAGTTTGGTAACCGTCTCCATTGCACACTTGTATGATCAGATCGATACTCACACAAAAATAGATGACACGCATAAGAAAGAATGACCGACACTCCCGATCAAGCGGTGGAGATGGAGGCCAGCATACATACATTATGGTCAAAATGCACCAGAATGGCCGTGGTGCAACTTTTCACATGCAATTTTTCTTTTGAAAGGTCCTAGTTAATGAGGGTGCTGACATGTTAGCTAGATTTTCCCTTTCTTTAGGCCAAGGTCGCATATGTGGCTTATGCAACCCCATGGCCTGAATGTTATCACACAAACTGGGGTTTTCGATGAATAAAGCGTTGCTTTACCCCTAAAAAAGGTTTGGGAAATACGCCTTACAACATGAATCTTTGTGCATCTTTTTTTTAGGTTTATGAATCTTTATACATCTGGACGGTGGTGAATGGCCTGGGCTAACTAACGAATTTTCGAGAGGTTCATGTCCATTTATGCGGTTCACGTGAATACGGCCCAGAGGTTCAGTGTCTTCACCCACCCGGCAGTCCATGGCCAAGTGCATACAATAGCACTGTTCAAATATTTTGGCCCGAATCCCCGATGTGCCAACGCTGGCCCAGGATAACCCAAGGTATATATACATGTAACCTAACTGCCACCCTTTCTCAAAAAAAAAACGAACTGCCACCGTAAATACTGGATAGAGATCGTGAGATCGAACCAAGATTTGATCGAGTCTCAATGGGGACGGCACCTGCCGGCGGCGACCGGCTGAGCAATCTTCCGGACTGCCTCCTGCACAGCATGCTGTCGCACCTCGGCTCCCGGCAGGTGGTGCACACCAGCCTGCTCTCGCGCCGGTGGAGGCACCTCTGGCGCGCCGTGCCGTGCGTCGACATCCACCATCGTGACTTCCTGGACGAACCCGAGCCGGAGCCGGAACCGGAGGCCTTCTACCGGGCAGATAGCGCTTTCGATGTGGCCATGCACGACGCGCACAGACAAGCGCAGGACAAGAGGATGGGCAGGGAGATCATGCAGCGACGAGACTTCGAGGACTTCGCCGACTCCCACTACCGGAATCGCCCCCTATGCCGACGGCCAGGGCCGTCGGCATAGGCCTTAGTCCCGTCGGGATAGGCCTATGCCGACGGCCCCCGTCGGCATAGGGCCGTCGGCAACATATGCGTCGGCACAGCCAAGGAGGCCGTCGGCATAGAAAAGCCGTTGGCATATATGATACGCCGACGGCCCAGGCCGTCGGCAACTATCACGCCTAACGGCGGCGGCCGTCAAGTCTGCCCAACGAATGGTCGCCACGTGGCACCACTATGCCGACGGCCTGGCCGTCGGCTTATGCTAAAACTATGCCGACGGCCTGGATGTCGGCATAGTGGTGCCACGTGGCGACCAGCCGCTGCTCTAGGACCAGGGCTATGCCGACGGCCAGGCCGTCGGCATAATTTAAAACTAAGTCGACGGCCAGGCCGTCGGCATAGTCCTTCATACAGAGCTCCCAGTAGCCGACACGTGGCGGCACAGTTTTTAAACTAAGCCGACGGCTAGGCCGTTGGCATAGGCGCCACGTGTCAGCTACTGGGAGCTCACGCTAGCCCTGTGCCGACGGCCTAGCCGTCAGCATAGTTTGCATTTGCTTTTTTTTTTCTTTTTTCTGCTTTTTTTTTTCAAATCAATTTAATTCAAATAACAGCACATATCAGCAGATATATATGATGGGATAGACATATAAAACACAACGGGATATCATCCGGCACCATCACAATAATATATGCATAAGCATCATCACACACAAGTCTCTAAATGAACATCATCACAACCAACATAAGCATAAGCATATAGAGAAGCACACAAGTCGTCTAAATGATCATCACCACACACAAGTCATCTCCAGCATCATCACCACACACAAGGATCATCGAGCACCACGGAGGTCGTCACCGCCAAGACGGCCGAAGCCCAGGTCATCACTGCTAGCGGCAGCGCTACCGCCAAGACCGCCTCCACCTCCGCCTTCGCCTCCATGGATCGGAGTGGTCGGGCTCCGTGACTCGGGAGTGCTGCGAAGACCACCGCCAACGGTAGATCCACATGTTCCCTGGATGTTGAAAAGACATATTAACGGGATATATGACTGTGTTGAAAGCCATGATATGCTTTGGTGAATAGATTGGGGATGAACTAACCGGCGAGGGGCCAGCGTTCTGTGCCACAAACTCATCAAAGCTTATCAGCACTGTTTGTGCTGGAGGGCATTGTGCTAGAGGTAACCCCACGAACCTGCCGGCCGCCATATCCTGAAAAGCCTGCTGCATCTGGCTATCCCTCTGCACTTGGTGTTCATAAAGCCTCTGATGCCACGCAGCGGTCTCCTGGCGTGTGTACTCCAGGTAGGCCTACGGTATGACATGATGGAACTCATAAAACTACTAAATGCGGAAAATAAAGTGAGCAATGAAGATAAGAGGGAAAATACTTACAGATTGTTGCTCCTGAAAGAGGGACTGTGAACTGGTCACTGGCTGGCTCGTGCGTTGGGTCAAGCTCGGGTCGATCCGACGAAGCTGTGTGTAGGAGATACTAGGAGTGATCACAGCATCGAGAACCGCCTCCCGACCGTGCTCCTTGGGCCCCATGCTCACCACCGCCATTTCGTCTAGAGGCGCTGCAATGGGGTCAGGTGTGTCAGGATGCAACTTCAGATACGCTTCGAAGTAGGCCTGCTTCCTCCCTGCAGTATGCTTGCCATAGTACTGGGGCTCGCCAGGCTCGGAGTCCTTCCGCGTATGGGCGATCTCCCACGCCTGCATGTCTGAGAGCGGCCGCTTCAGTTTCTCCTCCTGCACCACCAAACAGAGGTTAGTCATACATAAGAAAGTGATAGTAAATAGAAGAAGAAGAATGTTTAATGGGGTTAGTCATACATTAACTGCCTTGTGGAGATAGTGGTTTCGGTTTCCCTGATCATGTACTCCCTCCTTCCCTCAGTTAGCCTTATTTTTGATTCTCATAGCCGCCCAGGCTCCAGTCGGGTCACACCAATGATCCACCAATGCCGCCCAGGACTCGTCTTTTCCATAACACCAATTTGGAATACGTACCCCTTTAGAATATACCCAGTTGCTGCAAAAGAATGAACTATTAGCATGTGACAAGCAAAATAAATAACAACCGGAATAAGCATGTGACAAGCAAAATAATGAACCACTTACTCTTTTCCCGTGGGCTCAATGAGCCACTTCTGCTCCTCAGTAGCCGAAACCTGCTTTGGTAGCTTTGCGTTACCATGCAGCCACCCCTTATTGTCAACCCCCTTCCCGTCACCACCATCATCCCTGCCACCACCCTCCTCCTCGCCTGCCTCCCCCTCCCCAACCTCCTCCTCCTCCTCCTCCTCCTCCTCCTCCTCCTCCTCCACCACCACCACCTCCTCCTCCTCCTCCTCCCTAGAGTGTACCTCACTAGAGGAGGGTACCTCACTAGAGGAGGGTCGCGAAGACAACACCCCTAAGTCGGTGAGGGTGCGCTCTTTCTGGCCGCGACCCCCTGTAGTGGCTCTCCTGCCAGCACCTCGTCCTCTAGAGGCTCTCCCCCCGCCCCCTCCTCCTCTAGGGGCACCTCTCCCTCGACCTCCCTGTGAGGAGTCATCGTCAAGTAGCCGAGGGGGAGGATTACATGCTCGACCACTCCGACTAGGCATGCCGACGACCTTGCGTAGGAAACCCACGCCGTCGGCCTTCCCCTTGCCCATGTTCCACGAACCTGCATTGAAAAGAGAAGAAGCAATTAGTAAATTAATGAAATGAAGGAAAAGGCATGATAATAAACACATTAATAAAAAAGGCATAAAAAGGCATATTCCTAAACTATAGAAAAAAAAATACTTGAAACGTATATCTGCTAGAACCCATATGAATCATCACTGTTGTAACCACTTTCTCGGTCCGTCTCATCATCACTATCAATCATATCATCTTTGTTGTCCGACGGAGGTGGAGGCTCTTCCTCGTCGTCAGCGTCTTCGTTTAACTTTTCTAGCATAAGTATGTCATTTTCATTGACAATGGTCTCACCATCATTCCATGCATCATCGATGTTTGGGTCCACATCATCATCACCCAATGGTCTAGCGTCATCGTTTCTAACCACATCATCATCATCATCATCATCAGGTTGCTCTTGATAGAACACTCCCTCGTATGTCATGGGGTTAATGTTGTAGTAATCGTCTTCATTCGGGTCTGATAGCTTACCATGTGGCGACACCTTGAACACAACTTCCCAACCCTTTAGATACACTTTTTGGCATGGGTAAGGCAGATAATATACTTGTGTAGCTTGGGTAGCCGCAATGAAGAGATCGGCTCCGGCATAGACGGTTGATGGTTTAACTTCGACCAAACCAATGGAAGGCGTATGTTTTACCCCCTCCCGCGGATCAAACCATTGACATTTGAACACAGGCAGACTTAGGGTCTCACGCCCCTGGCGGAATTGAACCTCGTATATATTTTGTACCCTTCCGTAGTAGTCTACTGAATTTTGACCGAGGGTGTACACTCCAGTATTTATAGTTTTGGGATCGGGGCGGCTGTTTTGGTGCTCCTCTGTATGGAAGCGATACCCATTCACATCATACTTTTTACATGTCATGACGGCAGGGTCAAAACCCATGGAAACCCATCTCAATCCATCATCCATAGATATGTTCGGATCTTTTCCCTACAAGTATAATGGAAATTGTTGCGTGCATTAGTTCAGTTAACTAATAAATGTTGAAGTAGGTATTTAATAGGGGAGTGTGGAAAATTACTTTCTCCATGAACCAAGCAACAAATTTTTTACGTCCAGGGTTTCCATAACGGAGAAGAGTAAGTGCCTCCGCCTCAGTAGGAGGATTCACTCCGGTCCATTCCTCTTGAACGAAATCACTAAAAAAAGATAAGCGGTGCTAGACCGGGACTAAGTGAACATGAAACATGATGATGTGGAAGACATAAAGGAATGGTGTAGTGGTATTACCTCATCCACACTTCCTCAACTTCCTTGATGTTGTGCAAGATATAGAACATGAGGTCCTCCCACTCTTGTCGTGGCATGTCATAAGATTTCGGGGCCCCAGCCCTTCCACCTTGCGCGTTGAATAGATCGAGCCTGGGTTGATACTTGGGCTCTTCTATATTGTATCGAGGCACCTTGTTATGCAGATGGGGAACGTGGTCTGGATAGTATGATGTCATGAGGTTTGACACCTCCTCCAGGATAACTGCTTCAGCTATGGAAGCTTCAATCTTAGCTTTGTTTCCACATTTTCGTCGGAGATGCTTGTTCTGCCTCTCAGGGTCGTACTGCCAGCGATTCTGCACAGGCCCCCCCAACAATACCTCGTTCGCGAGGTGCAGAATGAGATGTGTCATCGGAGTAAAGAAGCCTGGCGGAAAGATCTTCATAACGGGGGGCAATCGATATACCATCGGGTATGTTTTTTTTATGCAAAAGCAAAAACTAAAATAAAGTAAAAATAACAAAACAAAGTAAAAATAAAAAAAATAAAGTAAAATACATGTATGCCGACAGCAAGGCCGTCGACATATCTGTGCACACACGCAGGTTGTCCCACGGATTGATGACGTGGCATGGCACACGGATTGATGACGTGGCGAAGGGGCCTATGCCGACGACTGCGCCGTAAGCATACCTCTGCCACAGATAAAATAAAAAATTAAGTAAAGTAAACATATGCCGACGGCAAGGCTGTCGGCATATCTGTGCACACGGATCGGTGACGTGGTGTGGCACACGGATCGTTGACGTGGCAGAGGGGCCTATGCCGACGGCTATGCCGTAGGCATACCTCTGCCACAGATATGCCGACGGCCGCCGTTACCGCCCGTCGGCGTAGGATAAACGCCGTCAAATGATCAGCACTGACCGGGGTGGTGGGCCCGGGCTAAGCCGACGGCCTTCCCTATGCCGACGGGCCCCGTAGGCGTATCTCGGGCGGTCCCGACGGCCTCGTCTATGCCAACGGCATCGTCGGCATAGATGTATGTATGCCGACGGCTTTTCTGCGCCTACGGCCTATCCTTGGCCGTCGGCATAGGTCCGGCGATGCCGATGGGGGCCGTCGGCATAGATTTGGCCGTCGGCAACCCCAGTTTTTCTGGTAGTGTCCGTCCTGCCCCTCAACGCCGCGTGGCCGCTCGACACGTACCGGCTGCACCTCGGCGGCGACGTGCACCTCCGCAGGGGCATGGACCGGTGGATCCGCCGCGGCCTTGCGTGCCGCCCCGCCGAGCTCTGTGTCGCCTGCGACTACGACCATGGCAATGGCTACCACAGATCTTCCAAGGATCCCTTCTTTTCCTTGGGCATCTTCTCCCGCACCGGCGGGGTCACCAGCCGTCTACGGAGGCTGTCCCTCTCCGGATTGATCCTTTTTGAGCTCTTCGAGGAGGAGCTAAGATCAGAGTGCCCTGTCCTGGAAGATCTGCAGCTCGTCAACTGCGAATGCCACTGGCAGTCCCCGGGCCGCCTCCGCATCACCTCCAGGTCGCTCAAGAGGCTGGCCATCGTGAGCAGTTCCAGCGAGGCGCGACTGTGCCTCACCGCTCCTGCCCTTGTTTCCTTGAACGTTGGCATGCCGGTCGCCGTGGAAGAAGAGATGCCGTCCCTCGCCGTGGCGTCCATCTGGTGCCATGCCGGCGTACTCAGTCTCTTGAAATCCCTGCGAACCGCCAGAGCCTTGGAACTGCAGAGGTTCACCACATGGGTACGTATGATTCCATAATCATCAAGCCCTAACATCGATCTTTGTGCATCAAATCAACTGATCTGTATATGTTGTATGCATGGATTTAAAATGCAGGCATTGGTTGGGGAGGAACCCGAACTGTTCCGCGAGTTTCATAACCTGAGAACGTTGGTCCTGACAGAATGTGAGATTGGGGATGGATGCCAGGTTCTGGCTCATGCGTTGAAGAGCTTCCCGAATCATGCTGCAAGATTGCATGGTGATGTATCTTTTGCCGAGAGTCTGACTAATGTGTAGACAGTTTACTGCAATTGAACTTTGGTTTAATAATCTACTACCATCATCTCACTACATTAATGATTACAGATCTCGGGGAGTTGTATGAGGGCCAGTCGCCGCCGCGCCCCACTCCGTGGGTGCTGCGAGAACCTCAAATCAATACAAGTCAAGTATGAAGGGCATGATGTCGCTCATCTGACGGTTGCCGCGTTGAGGGGGATTCCAAAGAATGCGGTCAAGTTGCACCGTGGTGGCCAAAGACCAACCAGCCCCGTTGAGTGGCTCGACTGGATGCAGCGCATTGTCTCCTGCCATAGTTGCCTGGAACGGGGAACGAAGCCGGGTCCCCTGTACCGGGAACATCGACCCGGATCGAGGGTCGGGGTCGACACAGGGACGACGCGATTCGGTGACCGGAACGCGACCCCGGAAACGCAGGTTCGCAGCTCCGATTCAGCGATCCCAGATACACTGGATCTCGACCCAACTTGCCAAGGAACGGAAGGCCAAAGGGATAGAATCGAGACTTACCTGAAGTCCATGGCATGAGCCTTCCGCTGTCGACCAAAACGATGCATGCCGGAGGCTAGTGTGCATGTGCGGACGCGGTGCCCGGCGGCGCCGGCGGCTGGTGTCGACGTGCAGACTGCGGATGCGGTGCCCGGTGGCGCCGGCGGCTGGTGTCGACGTGCAGACTGCGGATGCGGTGCTCGGTGGCGGACTGCGGACGCTGTGCTAGATGACCGGACGGCGACACCGGCTGGCGTGGACTGCGAATGCGGTGCCCGCTTCCCACTGCCCATCCTCTTGATTGGAATTTGGGAATTATACGGGGCAGATTCCATGGAGTAGATTACTTTCTGCTGTCAAAACTTTCCGCGGGATATTTGCACGCTTTCCCTTCCTATATGTCACCTTCCAAAAAAGAAAAATGTGTTTCCATAAGACGAAATGTAATTTCTATATTATTCTCCGAAACATGGATAATTTGACGAGGGTTGCGTTTCTCGACCCAACATATCGATCTTTCCCGGGTCATCGTTCCCAGATTAATTGGGTCGCGTTCCATCTATCGATCGGTTCACTTGAAAGATATATACCCACATCGTTCCTTATTATTGGCACCTGGCGATCCTCGACCCTCGTTCCCGTCCCTCGTTCCCATCGTCCCGGGAACTTGGCAACTATGTCTCCTGCAGCAGCCATGCCATTGGCCTAAGCCAGGTCATGACCTTTCATAGCGTACTTCGAATTCCAACTCCAAGCTCCCCTCATGTCATGTGTGCCTATATATATGTAGCATATATTGATATTCTTGCTGCGCCCTCTCTGTCTCTTACAGCGACATGCAGCTGCTGCCAACGCCATCGCCTCTCTGTCAGACACTGACGAGGAGCACGAGTCCACTACTTGGAAGCACCTTGCCAGCAAGAAGCATGCGAGGGACATCGCCTTGAAGGCGCGACGAAGGGGGCGCCGCCTAGCCTGATTCTGAAGATCGATGGGTGTGCAAGGTGGACAAGCTAATAAGCAGGGCACTGCACACTGAAACCCTTCCAGGCCATTTGCCATCTTACTTTCTCGGAAAAGGGATCTTCTTCTACACACGTTGCTTGAAAAAAAAATGTGTGCTTATATTTCTCTGTGTGCAAGCGATGAAAATAAGCTTTTGTTTGTGTCCTGGTGGAAACATTTTATTCATTCCATGCACACATTTTTCCATGTTGCTGATCTACTTCCAAATGACGGTCATGTGCTCTACTGAAAACGATCACTTGGCATTGGTTTATAAGCATTGTATCCATCCGGCAATTAAGCGCATCAACATATTCAGTTTATAAAATCGTGTGAAGGTTTCTCTCGCTTTCCCTCACACAGCATTGATTTTGTTGTTGCTTTGCTGAAGTTCGCCGTCAGCGCCTGAATGGAAATGATGTTGATCTCGTCGGAGCAACCGTCTCGCTTTTTTACTATTTATTTAAGCCAGGAACCACATTGCTAATTCTTTCATGAGCAGATCCATCTGTCGATCCAATCCACGTGTGTAATTACGGATCAGTGAATAGATTCGTTCATCTCCGGGAAACTCAAGAAGCGAGCAAACGGGTGCATGTATGACATACGCACGGTTCTTATACAGTATTGTCCAGATTCATAAGCCTACTGTAATTTCTGGTTCATCACTCCATTAATTGATTGATGGATCAAGCAGTAAGGACTCGGATCAGTAAGGACCGATGTGGTCAGGTGGACGACCTGTGAGTACAATGATTCCATGCATGACATACTGGGGACTGGTTACTACTCCCTCTGTCTCATAATATGTGTCAAAAACGCTCTTATATTATGAAATGGAGGGAGTAGCTTTTTGTCGAATAGGTGGCGTGCGCCTAGCAAGGCAACCAACCACACCCTCGAACATGCACGGACGGCAGAGGAACAGGGGACGGAATGATTGGTGGAGTGGCTGGCTGGTAGCCAGGGGTCGCAGTGGTCGGTCCAGCCATAGTTGAGGAGGCGGAAGCCATGGAAGGTGAGGGTCCATCCCCGTACGCGCCGCTCAGCGGTGTCACCTGCACCGACGCCATCTCACTGTTTTCACCCCTTTTGCCGGCGGCAGGTGCGACGGGCGGAGGCAGCGACCGCGACCGCGAGTGGAGTTTGTTTAGAGTTATAAACCAGAAGCTGTCCTCGACAATGAGCTGCTGCATCCCGAGCTGGGTTGCCGCCTTGGCGGGTAGCTGGCCTTGGTCTTGGTTCCCAAAAAGATTCTCCTAAACAAACCTGAATTCTCTCAAAAAGGAAGTTCTGAAATGAGGGGGAAAAGATGGCCTTAGTCCCGAACGCTGAGGCAGGTAGCAAGCGGAACTCGGATCCCCTTCAACATGCACGCTGATTGCTGACACCGTCTACTCTCTGATCCAGTGACTGTACTCGCATGATCCGAAGTATTTCCAGGACACTGCCCAATTTCTTTCAGCTTGGCCCGAAGTATTTCCAGAAAATATCAAATGTACAGTACAACTCTTATTAGCTATACAACTAGTAACAATTGCTGAAGAACTCGCTTGTCATCTACATTGCGAAGTCGTTAAAATGAGTACCTTGCTCACACATCCGCTACTTAATTTCCTTTCTGAGACTGTATCTGGTTGTCGTGGATGATTTTCTTCTATGATACACATATAGGAGTACATGACATGACATGACATGACATGCCGTGATGATGCCTCTGTGATGAGGCCTTTCGGACGGCTGTGGTGGCACGACACGGTGGTGACCAGAGGCCCAGAGCAGAGCTTTGACACACAACTTCTTTCGGGAAGAGAGAGCTTCCCTGAAATCAAATAAGAGTTGCAACTTGTAACAGGACAACCAAAGCTAGAAAGATCAATGGCACTAATTCCTAGCCAACAAGCTGCCCTGCTCTGAAGAAAAAAAGAAATATTGCAATCAGCCGCTTTCTGATCTCTAAGAACTTTTCAAAGAAACATCTCTCTTTCTGAAGCAATCAGCCGCTTCACTTCCTGGATAAGGCTTGTATAAGGTGATATATCCTTCATTGGAGCCTCAAACATGGCAAGTTTTGTATCACATTCCTGCTCCCAATGATAACCCGGGCCGGGAGGAGGTCCATTGGAGTGCAAGGGATATCCAATGCTTAAAAGAGCACCCCGGCAGTGGTGGATATGTTGTAAGAGCATCTCTAGCCGATCCCTCAAAACCGGACAGTCATGTCTACATTTCACCCGCATTTTCTTGGCAACAAAGATACCCAGAATCTTGCTGTTAAAAAATGTAGCTGTAGATCACCACTAAATATGGAGGAGAATGCACCGGACAGTCACCGGGGTTGCTCACTTGATGTTAACCAGCCAGATGAAGAAGGCTAACTAGGCTACCCTGCATATAGGAGGATCATATAAATTAAGTAGAATATTAACCCATTTGATATGAACTTTTATTTGCTTATAATTACTAAGGTGGATATTTTAATTAAATCATGCAACTTCATACTTCAATACTTCTCATCATCCTAATACAGTATATACCAACACCCTAATGTGGATTGTCTTCTGACCTCCAATGACCATTGTCAGGTCTTAACAAATAAAATCTGAATGACACTCGTACCCTATTTTCCCCTAAACCACTGATCAAAACTGCAATTCAACTTGTGAAAAATAGGAACCGCAATAAGGGTAACAATACTAAGAAGTCGAAAAAGGTACTGTAGTAGAGTAGCACCAGCAGTAGACTACGTATGTACCTTTGCTCCTTGCACATCTACACTGCATCACATCCTAGGATATTCTTTCGCCCATTCGAAGTCCCTTTTCTCATCGAGCCATGGCCTACTCCTCTTCATCTTCATCTCCTTTTTTTTAAACTGGTGCATATTCATCCTCTTCGTCATCTCTTCCGCCTCACTGATGTCACAGCTGGAGGTAGGTACAACTCTAATGACGCCCTCTGGACCCAACTCAATGGTGATCTTTGAATATTCTATATCATCCTCTGATTGATCCTGCCAAGCGAAATTAAACTCCACAAAATATATTCAGCTAGCTCTAGCGTACACATGAAATTAAGATAAGATAACAATAGGATATTACACTAAAACTGGGTACAACAACCGAATGATATATTACCTGCAGAACTGGGTTGATATTTGTCTCAATGTTGTAGGGTTCCCTTGTGTAAAATAGGTGCCATCTCTTTTCAACGTCTTCATCATCTGCATAGGCCTCGACTTGCTTAATATGGCTGAACAGATCCCAGTAAGGGCTAGATTTTCCCGCAGCCATGTATGCGAGGAGCTCTGGGCTGCAGTCCAGCAGCAAATGGCTTGGTTTTAAATCCTGTAGGTACCGTGGGAGCCTTTTGTTGTCATAGCTAACTGTCAGGAGGAGCCTCCGGAGTGCTGGCATCTCCTGCAATGAGTCAAGCTTTCCACAACATGAGATCTCAAGCTTTTGCAGTTTGGGGAAATTGGAGACTGTAGTCAGGTCATGGTTGAGATGCAGCTCGAGCTCAACTACAGAAGCAAAGTTCTCTAGGGAGTGGAGGCGTTGGACCTGGTATATGGATAATTTTTTCAAAGCACTTGCATGAGAAGCAAGGCCTCGAGGAATACAACTCAATTTGCAATTTTGGATCCAAAGATCCTCGAGGACCGCCATAGCTTGCACTCCCTCCTCCCACTCCCACTCCTCCAATTCCACCAATCCTATTAACTCCATCTCACGCAACCTCAGAAAAGCAGTCGCTATGTGGGATGAAGCATGGCAACGGTGGTTTTGGGGTCGCACAAATTCTGGCCCAATGCACTTGATTGCTGGAGCACGGTTGACTTGCAGGTACTCTAGCCATGGGAGCTGACAAAATCCATTAGGAAGTTGGGTGCAACAAGTCAAGTCTTCCATCACTAGCACTCTCAAGCAATTGAGGGGCTTTGTTGCTGACGACATCATCCATCCTGGGAGCTGACGCCCGAAATACCCTTTAATGGAAACAATTTCTATGCAAGACGGAGGACAGAGCTCATTAAACACCTCCTCAATCAATCCCTGATCCTTCTCAGGGACCCCTTCAACCAACCCATCCTCACCCAGCCTATTGCTGCATAATAAGCGCATCCTAGAAAGATGCACCTTTTTGTCAAGCCTAACCTTTGTGACAAATGAAGCAGCGGATACATTCTCCAGGCCCACTAATCCAATGCCCCTAAGATGGGAAAGAGGCCCAAGCTCTTCCAAGCTACACCAATCACCATCCATGTGCGCTCGGAACCCAGATAGTGTCCTCAAATTTGTTAGAGCATGGAAACCCCTAGGAATATTATTTACACTTGTGCCTTCAAGGTGTAAATACCTTAGTTCCCTTAACTTTACAATGCTATCAGGAAGTTTCACAAGATTCTCACAACCTTCAAGACTAATGTGTTGTAAGAACATCATTTTGTGAATGTTCTCTGGCAAGTTATTTATATCAGTGCATCTGTCCATTGACAAATACCTCAAGTGTTTCAGCTGATACAGAGATTCAACCATTGTGGCAAACTTTGCGGACTCTACATGCAGAGTCCGCAGAGTCGAAAAAGTAACCAAGGAATCACCTGACTGAACCTTGAAGTTTCCGATTAACATTAATGATCTTAGTGATTTCTGCTCTTGTAAACTTCTCCACTCAAATTCATCTAATTTCACACCTTTAGTTTCTATAGACAACCTAAGGAACCTTTGCAAACAAAGTTTACTATTCACATTTTCTCCATTATGAACTACTAGTGCTTCATTTCTAGTCATGAATTGAGCAAATGAACGAAAAACATCATGCATGTTGCAAACATAGTTACTGGCATATGATGTATCTGGTTCTATAAGGTTCCTCAACCTCAGCTCTTTATGATACTCGGTTCCTATTTCTTCCAATCTATCTGAGTTCCCATGAACAAATCCTTCACCAATCCACATGTTGACAAACTGTGTATCCTCTAAATTCATCTTTTTAGGCTTAAGAGAAAAATGCAGAAAGCATTGTTTTAAACAAGGGGATAAATCCTCATAACTACGATATATTGCATAGTTCAGCTCTTCTGGCATTTGAGATACTGACCATATGGTATCATTCAAGACCTTTTCCCAATCACGATGATCTTTCTCCCTGTGGCATAGGAGCCCTCCCATCACCTTTATAGCTAGCGGTAAACCATCACATTTTGCAATAATTTGCAACCCAATATCCTTTAGCATATCAACTGCAGTTTCACTTTCATTTGTCGTCAGTACCTGCAATCAATTTAAGCCAGTAGAGTTAATAAAAAATACATGAACACAATTGGAGTGGCTAATGGCCGGTGTACTACATCAATTAAGTTATCAATCAAAAACATGTAATCCTTTGTTGATTAATATTGTTTGATGTTGAACCCACAAGGACATCTCAATGGATGGAAGCCTTTTTTCCTAATTATTACAAAATAAATGGGTATAAAGCATAAAAAAATATCTAAAGACCAAGTTACTCCCATTCACAGTTGACGAACTGGCCACACAAATAGCAAATACATGTGTTTAATTATTTCTAGAATGATTAATTAGGGAATCGGTAGTCGTTAGCTATGGATCTATGAAGAACATTAAGTGTACAAGCATAAAAGATGCATCAATTTGACTGTGGTGGTCGTATTTCTTTAATCCTAATAGTGCCATTCATCATGATGCACCGGACTACTGCAAGAGCATTTCAAGTCAGTAAGCATTGGGGGTACATGAAATGTGGCTATCTCCCTTGTTAATCACTATATAGGTTATTATTTACTTCAAACATGAAGAGTTTAGTAGTATTTATGCACTCACCTGCATCTTGAGCAATGACCAAGCATCTTCAGGTTCTAATATGTCAACATGATGGTAGGGATGCACAGCTTTCATGCCTCGGGCAACAGTGTCATGTCTTGTAGTTATGAGGACTCGACTACCAGGGGCGCCGTGGCTAAAGGGAGCCTTCAACAGGTTGTTCCACCCACTGTCACCCCACATGTCATCCAACACAAGAAAGAATTTCTTGCCTTTGAGTGCACTGCCAAGAGCTGGCACAAGCAAGGCTTTATCTTCGAAAGTACCACCCCCAAGCCCCGGCATGTTTCCTTCAGAGGCAGTGATGGCTGTCCTCAGTAAGTCAACCTCGCTGAACTCTTGTGTGATACTTAACCATATCTTCTTAGCAAACTTGCCTTGGATGGCCTCATCGTTGAAGACCTTCTTACTAAGGGTGGTCTTGCCAATTCCGCCAACACCAATGATTGCAAATACCATGATGCTCTCACTCTTGTCTGCTTTCTCCTTTGTGAGCATCTCAACAATTGCTCTCGTGTCATCTTCAATTTTCTCCCCAACTAATCCCGACCGCTCGAGCAAAGGATGCGTCTTGCGGTCAACGCCATGTGGTCGAGCCGTCTTGCGGTCTTGGTAGGCCTCCAATCTGATGAAGCTGAAATTACGCCCCCTCTTGCAGATGCTATCCAACTTCTGATTCAGCTCCTTGATGTGGATGCCAATGTCATGGGCATGGAGAGGATTCCGCATGCAGAAGAGCAGAGGGTTAAGACACCCCATATCCTTGGATGGACTTTGCTCCATGGCCTTGAGCTGACATAGGTCGATGATGTCGGTGGCATGGTACATGGCACGCTTCAGTTCCTCCACCCACCCACGCACACTCTCGTCGGTGATGTTCCTCCTATCGGTATCATCAAGGAAGTTCTTGAGGTCCTTGAGGTTGACACCCAGATTGTCGATCTCGCCAGACACTCCGATCAGCATGGCCACCTCTTCTTTGGCCATCTCAGTGAGCATGTTAGTCACGTAGGATGCCAGAGCATCCAACACTACTGCCATATTGCTAGGGGCCTCACCTTTATTGCTGCAAAGAAAATTAATTATGGTCACCAACGCTCCCACTCTTCAAATTGAATGAAATGTCACCTATAGGGTAAACACGATAATGAATTCATTCGCTTGAGATTTGGTTTGACCCAATATTCAATTGTCAAACATAACATTCTGAAATGTTGTCTAACTATAATTTCAAACGAGACTGAATGGAGGCTTTATTTTCACATGCCAGATTCAACGATGCAAATCGAACATGCTCTAAGCCAAAAATAAAGGGTTCCTTCTTCCTGAGGAAAGATGAAGAATTTTGCTGAAACAGAAGGCACCATCTTTATGCAGTAATAAGGTTACAATCAGATTGCAAGCAGCAGATTAAGAGATCTAGCGCTTAGCAATTGCACCCAACTGCGCCGCAACTATGCACACAACATTACTAGAATAAGAGAAAGAGAGCTAATGGATTTTTGAGAGGATGTACGGGAGTGATGATGGCTCGTCATGGGATAACAACGAAAAGTTTGGAGAATCAGATGGACGATGAAACAAGAGAGAGGGAGCAACGAAATTACCTTCAATCAGTTGGACATAGATCAAAGGATGGAATATATAATCCTCCAGTCTTGCTCTATAGCTTGCTAGTACTGCATGCTTGTGGAAGTGCCAGACGACGGATCTTCGTATATGTAGACGAAGCCGGGATAGAATATGAAATTAAAATATGATGAGTTGTCTAGGGATGGTTCCTTCTAGACTAGTTGGGTAGGGCATAAATTATTTATCAGATTCATGCATCTATTAACCAGCTATAGTTATTAATTCCTTCCTACTTTTGGAACAAAAAATAAAAGAGCAATTTTTTGTGTGTGTGTTTTAAACAAAGTCCTATGGGTCATATGCTGCTAACTAATATGATTGATTATGTATAGCATGACGGTGTTAAAGTCTCTAACCAGAGTATCAATGTATTGTGGCAAATACTAGCAAGAAAGCATCCATTGATTAGTTGGGCAGTCAAGGATTACACGCATCTATCTGTGTCACCAGTTATAATACTAATTCCTTAATACTCATCGAACAAAAAGAACGGAGTTAAAAAGGCTCGCCGGCGGCTAGTGAATGATTGTGCCCTGCCTCTATTGAATGCACTAGATGACCCGTTGCGCCAATGGCGCAAAGGCCGAATACAAACCAAGTATTGAAAGAGTATGCATTAAAATATACAATAAGTTGGGGTAGGCTAGAGGTGAAACCCATATGGAAATAAGTATGGATTGATGATAGATACTCACTCCGCGCGGTGAAGAGTGTACATTCGACTTTGAAATTTGTCCACAAAACATCTATCTTCCCAATGCAACTTTAAAGTGTAAAATAATGTTTTCTCTCATCACACGGTAACCAAGACCAATAACATTCTACACATGGTCTTCTTAATTTCTACATGCACTTAGCTCATTGAGGGTTGGGTAATTAAAGAACGAAGAGATGGTGGCTTGCACTTTTCCAATGCATTCTTTACTCCACTTCATAATTTGTCCTAAAATTTCTATATGTACACTTTTCACGAAGGGAATAGATGGTTGATGACGATACATGTTTTCTAAAAAGCATACGAACGATCATTTACAATTTTATGAGCAAGGCATGCTAGATAGCCAAAGATATATTTCTCTGAGCCAACTTTTCATAGTAGTAATACCAAGTCATGTAGCAAAGGACTCTTGTGATCTGCTTAGATTGGGTAGACAATCATGTAGAGGCCTTTGGACGTGCATTTGAAGGCGAAAGCATATATTTCTTTCATCATGAATGTTTCAGAAGCATACCACACAACATTCTAAGCAGCAAATAACCGATAGTTCAATGCACAGGATGGTCTTAGGGAATTACATAAGATCCAAAAGGATGATAAACATAGAAGTCTTGGTAGGCATCTATACTAATGCTAAGTTATATAACAAGGGGCTCCTGCAACTTGCTTATATTAAGTAGACGACCAAGCGCACTCCCTTGGAAGTGCATTTGAAGGCAAAAGCATATGATTGCCCTTTGTTCATGCTAAATGACCTTGACCCTCCTCTGAGCATTAAGGCCCAGAATGGGAACAACATCCCACAGAAGGACCCGCAAAAGGCAGCGAAAGTGAGTCAAGTAGCTTGGCCAGTTACCTGCACCAACCCAAGCAAATAAATGTAGCCAACGGATCAAGGCAGAACGCGGGACAGTGAGTATGTTTTACTGATTGAAAAACAATGTTAAAAGATCTTGTCGAGACAATAAATGGAGGTGGTTCAGTATTGCCTTCTATCTAAACTATCTAAACAGAGGAACACCCTAGCTTTATGTGAGAACTAAAAAGAAGGCACATAATGTAAGATTTTGACACTACATAAACTATAGTAATGATCTGCTGATTAGGACATGC
Organism: Triticum timopheevii; assembly: GCA_963921465.1. Taxonomy (NCBI): domain Eukaryota; kingdom Viridiplantae; phylum Streptophyta; class Magnoliopsida; order Poales; family Poaceae; genus Triticum; species Triticum timopheevii. The sequence continues at coordinate 545,883,924 of OY997272.1, forward strand.
ATCAATATATGATGCATATCTATTTCACGAAAGCCTAAAGGTACATCCACTATTATGAATATCTGAATATTTGATGTGCATACCAGGAATAAACGATGTCCAATACTCCTATAATGAAAAATATTGTATAAACAATTAATGGATTCAGACTTGCAGGTAATTTTAAGAAACAACATATCTTGGCCAAGGTGTGCAGGCGATAAACAGGTGAATCCAAGGAGTAGGAATGCACCCATTATAAACCAACAACAAACAATGTTGTTATTGCCTTCACTCTATACTATTGCGAGTGGCATACAGGTTCAGTCCCTACATATGGCTTCTGTTCCGATTGAAAACCATTTTACATGGCGCTTGCATGTCTTCTACTACAGGGATGATCTGAACAAAGAAGTGAAACTCATCTTAGACAACCAGCAAGACATAAATTGGGTAGCTGAAAAAAAATCGATCAAATAAGCAAAACAGTGATCCAATGCCTATCCATGATGTACCACTTGCACAGACTGCCAAGAAAAACTGACTATTGTAGGAAGATAAACGCAAAGAAAATACAAATATAAAATAATCTAATTAGTATGTTACTACTTTTTACCACTTAACATACAACCTTTACTGGCATACAAACTAAATATAATCAACAACCTTCTTAACTAATGATCTACAAAAAATCAGCTAGACACTAAGCATCACAAAACTTTCAATAGCACAGAGAAATACCAAATGAGTGGACTCATTCAAGAAACAAACATTTAAGAAGTCACAAAAAGAGAATTTTTGTTACCTGCTATTTTTCTTGGTACTCCAGAGGAAAAAGCCAGCAATAGCACTATCAGACTACCAGGTACTCCCTCCGTTCGGAATTACTTGTCGCAGAAATGGATGTATCTAGATGTATTTTAGTTCTAGATACATCCATTTCCGAGACAAGTAATTCCGAACGGAGGGAGTAGATAGTAAGAGCAGCAGCACACATGAACTTGTTAATCCGGAGGATGTTATCCATTGGCATATTTCCACATAAAGCAGTTACCTGAAGCTCGCGATGGCAACATGGACAACAAATGCAACAGTGTCCATCACAAGAAAACAACACATCAGATTAGTAATGAGCATACATCACTGGATAAGTAATATATGGTCCATTACGTACACAGTTTCTTCAATACAAAAGAAAAATCCCATATAGCATCAACATTAGCTGACTAAAATCACAGGCGTCATCTATGTTGCAAGCAGTTTTTATTTTGCAAAAAGATCAAGTGTAGTATCATGTTCCTAAATATACATAAAAACAAAACGATTGTGGGCAGTAATGTATCAGTTCTCATCTGCCACATAAACTCAGTAAAAAGAATTGTAGGCATCAACATCCTATGTAAAATCCAGCATGGCAAAATGTAAATGAAATGCACCCGTTTCTATCACAGGAAAATGCAAACAAAATGCACCACGGACGATGCTAATATCCATCTCTTTTAGTGGGGCAAAATACTGTAATTGACCTTTTGCCGGTACAAACTGTTATCTTCCATTTGCTTAGCATTGCATCTCACCACAATTTAGGGATTGTAACTATGGAGTAAGACTTTATGTTACTATGATAGCATGACTAACTCACGAAAAATGTGTTCCCTCTTAAGGATACAGAACTAAATTGCAGAGCTCACCTAATTGTCCAAATAGGTGACGCAATGTTAAGAATTTTTTGCATAAATAAAATATTGGACAAGAGCGCGGCAGGAGGAGGTGTCCCTCAGCAACGTGGATGAGCACGCACAGCGGACCCGGACGATGCAGAGGGTTGAGTGCTTGGGGCCACCGAAATATCTGGTGCATGTCAAATCAAAATTTAGGTGCATAGTACATTGAAATCTCCACCCGGAGCACGAATAGAGAAATCTGGTGAAATATGTTCCATCTCAAAAATGTATATAACGTGGCGTCATTGACATGCCATTAAAAGCTACGCATCTTGTCATTTATGACACTTGGATCAACATTTAAGGGAATAAGAACAGAACTGTCAAGTGGGAATGTTTTACTGAATTTCAACTTATATGATAAAATTATTAGGCAAGCTTTGAAAATAAGTTTATAAGCTTTCAGAATCCTATCCCCAAACACATGAAGATAATAGAAGAAATTGACTTAATTTCACGATCAAGATAGGCAGATAAGGGAAATAATTCTAGGATAGAAGAACATAATAACAATATACAGTTTTATATTTGTGCATTATAAGTAGTGAAGGTTAAATATTGCAATGATTTGTATCTGGTTTTCAAATATTTCACATAGAAAGAACAAATAATTATGTAGTTTCAGTACAAAAAAGTTATCACCTACATCTACAGAGACATATCCTTCTCAAATCTTTGTTATCACGAAGACTGCAAGAAAGCAATGGATTGAAAAAACAAAGAACTGAAACAAAAACATGCCATACGAAATAAAATAAACCAATATCCTGCATTTGAGGAATAGTGATTCCCTTAGTTATTTGAAATGGGGTAGTCTCAAACCTTACGTACAGTAAGCCTTGTTTATCCTTAAAAAATGGCTATCAGACTACTTTCAGCTATGTACATGAAAGAAAAATACACCTAATAAAGCATTTCGTAAACTGGTCTAAGGGTCGCATATCTCTAGCATTACTCAATCTAGAATACTGGACACGAGAAACCAAATTATATTGTTCAGTTCTTATCAAGCCAAGAAGAAAATATGAGGTGAAATTCATATATACGAAGTTTAGTAAACCCACGCCGGAAAGAACAAACACGTCGTCCTTCCTCCTTGTTCGATTCATCACTTCCTACTTAAAGAAACAGACTGAGGCAGGTGGAGGTAGCCAAAACTGCCACCTCCTCATGTAAATGACAATAAAACATGGAAACCCAACACATCATGCCACTCAAGCATTTCTTTATTGTGCCAAGCAATTGTTTCACCATCAGGATCAGGGTTAGATGCAAGAATCAAATTTTCTGCTATGGAGACGAGAAATGAGCGATGATTACAGAAAACAATCAGCAACAACTTCATAAAGGCTACGAACTCATCATGGAAACCTGCCCAGCGCAAGTTTAACAAATTTTGTAGTATATACAGCTAGGCCTAGTTCAAATTAAGAATGAACACAAACACATATATAATCTGGCAATTAGTACAGGTGGAATGCAGATCCGGAGAAGAAAAGGTTTAACTAATTAGTTTTTGTTTTGAACGGTCACGGGGGGAGAGTCCCCACCTGAATATATTGCTCAAAGTGGCCATAATGCCAAGTGTTTGATCCAGTTTATAAGGAAAACCGGATCGAAAACCTTAACAAGTTGACCCCTTTATAAGGGAAACTGGGCCGAAAAACCGCACAGGAGGGAAATATTACATAGGGTGAGAACATATGGACGCCCCGAAGAAGGCACTACCTAGCCAGCAAGCCAAAAGACCACCACCATAAAAGTCGAGTGGAAGTGGTGTGTCGTCGAGGAATCACAATACCAACACTAAACAACTATCCTAACGCACCACACCGGCGTGCGTACCAACCCCTTGGCACAACAGAGGAGCAGCACCAATCAACGAGTGACCCATCACGAACCTTAATTGGAAACTCCGCCACAGCAAGCCGACACGATTAGCAAGGTGGGGAGGCATCGTTGCATCGTTGTTGAGCAAAGATGAACCGAGATAGCACGAAGAGCACGAAGCTCACCAAAACAGACGACAGGCATGAGAGGGTCTTGAGCTAGCAGAGCAGAGGATGACCAACCCCCAAGGGCAACAGAGGATGAATGGCGGCAAGGAGCTCCCTAGTGACGCCTTCAAGAAGGTGGACGACATCCGAGGACGACACCGTCACAGAGTTTTCGCCTGGAGCATAACCGGTTAAATTCCCAGAAGGCAGAGCCGATAGCTGCGAATCCGGACCAAGAGACGGGAGTGGCACATGAGCCACTCCCCCAAGAGCGTAAGCGACGCCGGAGTAGCGCCGCCATGGTCAGCTGACAAGGTCAGCGGGGAATTCTCCCGTAGCACATCCGTCAATGGTGGGCCGCCATCCAAGTGGAGTCGAGGGGCGACAGAGAATAGGACCGAGACGGACATGTGAGGCGGATGATGAACCGAGGAAGGACGACTGGAGCAGGCCGCCGGTGAGGAGGGTGGAGACGAGGTGGGGTAGTGGAGCAGCGGGGGCCGCTGTACCATAGCAGGGGGTGGGGGCACTGCAGAGTAGAGGTCCTTCCCGGCAGGAAACGGCGGCGTCGGAGGTGGACAGAGGGTGGGGGCACCGTCGCCGTTGCTGCCGCTAGCAGGAGCCAACGAAAGGAAATCTTCCAGAGACAGAGCAGACCAAGGCCTTGCGCAGACACCACACCAGATCCATCACGCAACAGAGCCAATGGATGGGATGGGTGGATGCATTTTTGGAATAGAGGATCTGGGGAGAACCTGGCGATGGCGCATCTGGGCGTGCAAGAGCAGGCCGCACAGGAGCCAGGTGACCAGCCGAGGGCTACCCCGGCGCGGAACAGGTCCAGCGCACAGCCGATAGAGGCCCGACCGTGCCCGGAAGATGCAAATCCGAGGAGGTCCACACAAATTGGCGCCGTCGGTGCCCCCCGTGGAGTGAAACGGTAGTGGGGGAAGCAGGTGGTGGAGGAGGGCGCGGGGGTTGTGGTCGTGGACGGAGGGATGGACAGATCCAGGCGATGACGGCGACCGTCGCGACCAACTCGAACTGAGCGCGAGGAGCAGGCCCGACGGCGGCCACTGAGGCTCGAAGCAGCGAGGGGGAGGTATGTGGGCCGCGCAGGTAGCCGAGTGCCCGCAGACCGAACGGCTGCCGGCGGGAGGCCACCTGACGGCCACCACGAGCGAAGGCAGAGATGGGGTGGAGGGGTGGAGGGGCGGAGAAGCACACGAACGGACTTGGATTTGGACGGGAGATGCGCCACCTGCTTTGAGGAGCCGCCTTCGCCGCCGCCGGCAGCCGTCGCCGGCGGCGGCGGCGAGGTTGTGGTGGTGGGGATCTGTGGCGGCTAGGGTTGGGGCGCCCCGGTGTCGCCCTATGAGCGACACGGGAGCGAGGCTCTGGACTGAGCAGTGAAGGATAAAACATCTATAGAATTCAGGATTTAGTTGAAGATCCAGCTGAATGTAGATATATATCATAAGTTCATAACATATGTAAGGTCTAAAAGCTTGAAATTTATGTTCCCTTTATGTTCTGGACATTTTGGCATTTGCAGAATAAAGGTGAGGCGAACAGTCGATCTTGGCATATTGATAGAAAAATTATAGCCTTAACAGAAATCACCTAGTCTAACCAATGCATAATGTGACGCCCTCCATGGTTTCAAAATGAATGACTACAAGAACATGTAATGTTAGAAAAGAATTATAAACATCTGAATCGCATCACTATGATACTATCTACATGAAGAAACTGGCAAACCATCTAATTAAATGGGAGGAGATTGTCATTGCCTATGTACCCTCGATTGATGTGCTTCATAGAACTCGCCACTGCAATGACTGCAATATGCTGAGCACTGAAACTCTCCTTGCAAAAGAACTGATCAAGGACTGGAGCCACCTACAATCCAGCCGAACGAAGAACCTAGCAGCATGTTATAGACGGAATCAGTGGGCTACAAGGAAACAAAAATTAATCAAGAGAAGATGCATAAAAAAAACAAGCAGATAACCCACAAAGCAAGCATGCGTATGCCCATCATCCATATAATTAGGCACGAGCAACCATTGGGTGGCACATACATAAAAAATGAGCAGGTGGTAAATTCATTATGAAGCACACAAATTAAATATTAGCGTAAGTAGACGGCCTTGCCTTCATCACGAAGCAGCAAGGACTACCCATTGCACACATATTTCCAAAGCACTAACCCAAACAGTCACCATGCCTACAATCAGTAAGCAGCAATCACATTGTCTAGTGGTTTACAGAATCACTGGACAGAATCACACGTTCCACCCAAAGAACCAACCTAAATTGGCACTGCAGCGCACTGAAAACCAAGGATAGCACACAAGCATGCACACAGACCAAAATGTACAAATATCTTCTCCAATAAGCAAGGAGGAAGCGAACTACCAGGGCAATCGTGAACAAAAAAGGAACACCTTCTTGCAATAGAAAGAACCAACAAAGCAAGGGGGCATGAGAGCACATCTCACCTTGCAGATTGACAGAACCAACAAGAGTAAGAAATATCTCAGCTTGCAGATTGATGGAATCGACGACGAGAAATCGAGCAAAGCACATGGACATGCATGTAAACCAAAAAAATGATTTAGCCCACAACCATTTTATCGATCAGGACAAGAGCAAAAAATGTTGAACCTTGCATATTGACGGAACCGACGGCGAGTGGTCGAGCAAACCACCTGGATAGGCAAGGAAACAAAAAAAACAATGATTTAGCCCACAACCATTTTATCGAACAAGACAAGAGCAAGAAAATATGTAACCTTGCAGGTTGACGGAACCGATGCCGAGTGATCGAGAAAAGCAAGGAAACAAACGATGCTTTAGCTCACAGGCATTTTATCGAACAGAACAAGAGCAAGAAGGATCCTACGGCAAACGACAAGGCATGAATTATTACACATACATTAATCTTCCCCTGCAGCTGCTTGGATTTTTGTCAAACATCCTTTAGGCAGAGATAAAAACAAAGATGACACGCTCTGTGAGAGGGAAGGAGGCAAACCAAGAGGGGGTGAAGGGGTGTGGGTACCTGCAGAGGCCAAAGCAGAGTGTGGATTGGGTGATGGTGTTCCATACAAGCACAGGGTCGACACACTCTTCTCTTCTCTCTTCCGAATCCTCCTCCTTCCCGGCTCTTCACTCCGCGCCTCTTCATCTCTATTCCCCTTCACTGCCCCCGAGCCACTCCAGGCCTCTTCCCATCCTCTCTGTTGTTCCATACAGGAGCAGCAGTGAGATGTTGGAGGGAAAGAAATGGAGAAAATGAGAGATGGGGAGAGGGCTCTCACCGCCTCCACCTCCAGCTCGCCCGTAGGTCGTCCTCCGCTGCCTCTAGCCTGAGCACCTCCATCCCGTGAGAGCTCCAGCCCTTGAATCCGTCATCCCGTGAGCGCTCCAGCCCGAGCTCTGCCATATCCGCCCAATAAATGCTGAAGACATGCTTGAAACACAGATTTTGTTAGAACAATAGATGTTTGACAGTGCAAAATCACTTGAAATTCCCAATAAATATGTCCCGTTGTGTAGAGAAGCTTACATGCCGGCCATATCCAGCACCATCACTAACTGATAGGCGAGCTTGACTATAAAGAGCGGAAAAACCTCTCCCAATAATTTTAGTAGTTCTCTTGAATTAATGGAACAAAGAAATAGGAAGAATAATGAATGGCTGTACACGAGCACTAAATTGGCAGCCTGCACACTTGTGTTTCTCTATATTTTGTTCCTATTATTCTGAATACGAAAACACCTCTGGATTTAGCTATGCCTATAAGAAAAAAGTAAGTAGCACAAGCATTTAATGAAACGGTGCAATGACAAGCAAAAGAACAGTCCATTTACCTGAGCTGACAAGGAGAGGCACACGAGCAAGGCAGGCAAGATCGAGAAGGAGACCAAGGTGGATGTCAGCAAAAACAGGCTGAAACCAAAAAAACAACACAGTCAGCACACAGACATTTCATCGAACGTGAAAACATGAAAACAACAATGATATCATTCAGCCAACCTTATAAAGCAGGAGTTCACTTACCATGGCCAAAGGCCAGACCAATTTTTTAATACTTTGAATTTCCAAATCAATATTCTCATCTGCTTCTCCTCTCTATTTAGTCTCCATCTCTAGCTTCCTTCGCTGTTGCAGTCCAATGAGCGAACATACAGATTTCAGTAAATAAAAAGATTACTCGTGGAAGATCTAGAAGTGGGGAAGAATAAAATCTACGGCAGCCCGAGAGATTCAAATATAGTATCAACTCATAAACCCGAGAGATTCCTTTTGGACTACATCAGCTAAGCTGGCACCATACCAACTTTTACTTCGCAACACTCTGAAACATATCCGTACTTTCCACTTAGAGCGTCCTCCCAAATATAATAGTGTTACAACCCTGATACATAATATAGTGCAAGAGGGCTTACAGTTCGATTGCTGACCACATCTCCGTAATACAGAACAATACACCGGATCTTCTTGAAGCTCACTAAAGCATCAGCTGCCAACTTATCAGACACCTTCAGTTCAGCAATCAACGATTTTGTGTCATTGTTGGCCTATACTGAGCAAGAACATTAGCCTGCAGAGAAGAAAAATGGAGGACTTCTTTATTCTGTAGTACATCCACAGTGATACAGCAAATAAAATGGTTAAAGGTGCACTAAGATTGTAGAGGGTTCATCCTTGCTTTGTAATACCGAAAGTTGCAGACATAAAAAGAATCACACTGTAGGTTGTGAGTAAGATCCAAGGGAAAAAAGAAAGGTGAACCTGGCCTCTGTGATGCACATGAGCTTTATTAGTTCCATTTAGTTGCTTGGTATTTCTATCATAATCATTTGCCAATATAGAGACATCGCCGCAGAAGGTTTCTTCTCAGAAGGAAAATTAAAGACACACCCCTTTGGTTAAAATATTCATCTATCTCTTGAAGATGCTTCATCAGACCCTGGAATTCCATGGAACAATCGTATCAAAACAAGTAAACCAGGTCGGCTAAGATTATTGGAAGAGAAGCACCACATTAAATAATTATAGCACAGAAAATAATTCTTACGAAGAAATGAAAGGAAAACCCTTTACCGACCACTGTAGGGCCTATTAACAAACCAAGTGACAATAGAAAGGCAGAGAAAACGATCGGAAAGTACAATCATAGCAGGAGCATCAATTTCATATTCAAGCACAAACAATCAGTGTCATAGCAAATGTAACCGTCCCTGCAACAAATCATTTATTAGCAAATAGAAAATGTTGTCTGCTCCAAAGGCTGGTCCTCCTAGTCTCATATGTAGACTGCCACACAACCATAAATCACTCATAAGCACATCAGTACAATTTATCGTGCACCTACCATGCAAAAACATCACCATGAACTGGGGGTGGCACATCAGTAAGCTCCGGAGGCGGCGACATCCCTTCACACCAGTGAAGAACGTCATGCCATCAGGGATACATTTTGATTCCTGGACACCCCCTTCCACCAAAAATCACATTCAGGTGACACTTCTCCACCCTCAAATCCATGTCCAAATTTAAAAAAATCGGCAACACAAATAACAATTTCTCCATCCCAGTATCAATTCTCCAGTATCCAATCCATGTCCAGATCAAAACAATCAGCAACACAAATAATAGTTTATTTATCCCCAATATCAATCACCAAAAAATTGTAGGAATTATTAAAAGAAAGGGAGCGAGTGAGACACACAAACATACACACACAGGGCACAAAGGAGAAAGGGGGAGTACCTGTGTGTGAAGGGGAGGTTGGCCTCGCCGGCATCCGTCCCTTGGCTCCAGATCGGGAACCTGGGAGGAGGTGAGGAGAGGTGGCGGCCTCCCCGGTGCCCGCCGTCGGCCGCATCGATCAAGTCACCACAACGACGCTGTAATTTCCTCCGGGGTCTCCTTTTCCTCGTCCAAATCGCGGCCAGCAGGCCAGCAGCTCCCCCGGAGAGAAAGAGAACTCAGGGAGGTCGATGGCAGGTCAGGAGAGGTGGCGGCCTCCCGGTCGCTCACCGGCGCTCGCTGTCGGCCGCATCAATCGTCGATGGCGAGGATGCGATGGCCAGCAGCAGCAGGGAGGAGATGGGAGAGGAGGCGGAGGCGCGGAGGAAGCGGGGCAGGCGGCTGCGGGATTGCGAGGGAGGCGGCTGCGGGATTGGCTAGTGGGTGTAGGGTTTCTTTTTTCTATATCGCGATTGGCGAGCAGGACGCAGACTTTGTTAACCAAAAGCTGAAAAAACCTCACATGGATGCGCAGCCCCACGACTAACGAGCCCTACCTGTCATCCTCTTCTGAAGCAGAGGTGAAAGTAAAAAAAAAATGGTCGGTTGACCAGACGCCAGCAGCCAAAAAAGCACTGCAGCAGATCGATCGGGTGGTGGAACGCGTCGCGCGAGCGCAATGCCCCCAGATGGGCGGGTACTCTAGAAGGGTTTATATGTTCAATATGCATCCATCGATCTAACAGCAAAAGAGATACTATGCCTCTATTAAAATAATTAAACTTGCAAGTGGATGGCCAACTTGACATATATATGCAGCACACACGTTCACCCAACAACTATTGGCAATGCTACAGACCCAAAGGATGCGCCAAGAGAGGCGCTTCCCCTGCCCTACATATAGCAAAGATAAGCAATTTTGGGATATGTTTCTATCACATGCATACATCAGCTGTAACAATAAACAAAATTACATAATGTGAAGAGTAGTATGAAGGAAGTAAACAAAATAGTCATCAAAGTAATGACGACACTAATGATAGAAGGCCTGAGTTAGATGGTTGGCAGCCTGCCTCAATCCCATTACAGAAGACTACAGAAATCTGCTCTTTGTGACGTCTTGGCAATTAGTCTTTTATTTTATTTTTGGCTAACTCAGACTAAGGATGTATCTAACCTGTTATCATTGGAGCTTGATCTTTGATAGGGAATGAATGATCGATTGACATATATGTGGTGCTAGATGAAATTAGAACAAGCAAACTTCGCATTATGTATTAGATAAACAGTTGCAAAGTTAGGTTGTGGGCAGCTATCTCAGTTTACTTGGGGGTTTAATATTTGGGTGTGGTTACGTCTCAGTCGACTGAGACGTAACCAAGTCTAAGTCAAGTGATATAGAATAAGGAGAAACAAGAAAAATAACTAAGAAGAATTTTATTTTTTGCACGAATCTCCGTGCAAGATCAAAGGAATATAGCATCGACTGAGACATAATAAAGTCTAAGACATAGCAAAAACTGTTAATATTTATCTGATCCATCTGTCGATCCACATGTGTAATTATGGATTAGTGAATAGATGCACTCATGTCCGGGAGGCTCAAGAAGCAAGAAAACGGATGTCTTGAATGACGTGCCCACGGTCCATATATTATCCAGACTGGCGAGTTCCTAGTGTGATTTCTGGTTCATCACTCCAATAAATAATTGATGGATCAAGCAGCGAGCACTGGATCAGTAACGACCGAAGTAGTCAGGCAGACGACCTGCGAGTACAGTGGTTGTGATTCCATGCATAGCACATGGGGTAGTGGTTCTAGCTTTTCGTCGAGCAGGTGGCGTGCGCCCGGCGAGGCACACAACCACACCCTCAAACACGCACGGATCGGCGGAACCGGGACGGAATGATTGGCGGAGCGGCTGGCGGGGCTACCTGGCGAGGCTGATTTTCGTGTTTTGACCCTTTTGCGATACAAATTCAGGATCTGATACCAATTCAAAAAAAATTGAGATCTGACCCTTTCGCTACCGCCACGGGTTCTGGCGGTAGGGTTAGATAGGCTACCACCAGGATCCCTGTCGGTAGGGTGCGACGGAGGGCGACGGCCGCCATTTGCCCGAGCTGACGTGGACAAGTAGCCTACCTCCAGGGTCCCTGGCGGTAGCCTGTCTAACCCTACCGCCCGAACCCGTGGCGGTAAGGTGCGGCTGGGGTTTTGCTTCCTAAAGTTTCTGTAACGAAATATTGAGGTGCCCTGGCGGTAGGTAGGTTCGTCTTACCTGAAGTCCATGGCATGAGCCTTCCGCTCTCGACCAAAACGATGCATGCCGGAGGCTAGTGTGCATGTGTGGACGCGGTGCCCGGCGGCGCGGGCGGCTGGTGTCGACGTGCAGACTGCGGATGCGGTGCCCGGTGGCGCTGGCGGCTGGTGTCGACATGCAGACTGCGGATGCGGTGCTCGGTGGCGGACTGCGGACGCTGTGCTAGATGGCCGGACGGCGACACCGGCTGGCGTGGACTGCGAATGCGGTGCCCGCTTCCCACTGCCCATCCTCTTGATTGGAATTTGGGAATTATACGGGGCAGATTCCATGGAGTAGATTACTTTCTGCTGTCAAAACTTTCCGCGGGATATTTGCACGCTTTCCCTTCCTATATGTCAGCTTCCAAAAAAGAAAAATGTGTTTCCATAAGACGAAATGTAATTTCTATATTATTCTCCGAAACATGGATAATTTGACGAGGGTTGCGTTTCTCGACCCAACATATCGATCGTTCCCGGGTCATCGTTCCCAGATTAATTGGGTCGCGTTCCATCTATCGATCGGTTCACTTGAAAGATGTATACCCCCATCGTTCCTTATTATTGGCACCTGGCGGTCCTCGACCCTCGTTCCCGTCCCTCGTTCCCATCGTCCCGGGAACTTGGCAACTATGTCTCCTGCAGCAGCCATGCCATTGGCCTAAGCCAGGTCATGACCTTTCATAGCGTACTTCGAATTCCAACTCCAAGCTCCCCTCATGTCATGTGTGCCTATATATATGTAGCATATATTGATATTCTTGCTGCGCGCTCTCTGTCTCTTACAGTGACATGCAGCTGCTGCCAACGCCATCGCCTCTCTGTCAGACACTGACGAGGAGCACGAGTCCACTACTTGGAAGCACCTTGCCAGCAAGAAGCATGCGAGGGACATCGCCTTGAAGGCGCGACGAAGGGGGCGCCGCCTAGCCTGATTCTGAAGATCGATGGGTGTGCAAGGTGGACAAGCTAATAAGCAGGGCACTGCACACTGAAACCCTTCCAGGCCATTTGCCATCTTACTTTCTCGGAAAAGGGATCTTCTTCTACACACGTTGCTTGAAAAAAAAATGTGTGCTTATATTTCTCTGTGTGCAAGCGATGAAAATAAGCTTTTGTTTGTGTCCTGGTGGAAACATTTTATTCATTCCATGCACACATTTTTCCATGTTGCTGATCTACTTCCAAATGACGGTCATGTGCTCTACTGAAATCGATCACTTGGCATTGGTTTATAAGCATTGTATCCATCCGGCAATTAAGCGCATCAACATATTCAGTTTATAAAATCGTGTGAAGGTTTCTCTCGCTTTCCCTCACACGGCATTGATTTTGTTGTTGCTTTGCTGAAGTTCGCCGTCAGCGCCTGAATGGAAATGATGTTGATCTCGTCGGAGCAACCGTCTCGCTTTTTTACTATTTATTTAAGCCAGGAACCACATTGCTAATTCTTTCATGAGCAGATCCATCTGTCGATCCAATCCACGTGTGTAATTACGGATCAGTGAATAGATTCGTTCATCTCCGGGAAACTCAAGAAGCGAGCAAACGGGTGCATGTATGACATACGCACGGTTCATATACAGTATTGTCCAGATTCATAAGCCTACTGTAATTTCTGGTTCATCACTCCATTAATTGATTGATGGATCAAGCAGTAAGGACTCGGATCAGTAAGGACCGATGTGGTCAGGTGGACGACCTGTGAGTACAATGATTCCATGCATGACATACTGGGGACTGGTTACTACTCCCTCTGTCTCATAATATGTGTCAAAAACGCTCTTATATTATGAAACGGAGGGAGTAGCTTTTTGTCGAATAGGTGGCGTGCGCCTAGCAAGGCAACCAACCACACCCTCGAACATGCACGGACGGCAGAGGAACAGGGGACGGAATGATTGGTGGAGTGGCTGGCTGGTAGCCAGGGGTCGCAGTGGTCGGTCCAGCCATAGTTGAGGAGGCGGAAGCCATGGAAGGTGAGGGTCCATCCCCGTACGCGCCGCTCAGCGGTGTCACCTGCACCGACGCCATCTCACTGTTTTCACCCCTTTTGCCGGCGGCAGGTGCGACGGGCGGAGGCAGCGACCGCGACCGCGAGTGGAGTTTGTTTAGAGTTATAAACCAGAAGCTGTCCTCGACAATGAGCTGCTGCATCCCGAGCTGGGTTGCCGCCTTGGCGGGTAGCTGGCCTTGGTCTTGGTTCCCAAAAAGATTCTCCTAAACAAACCTGAATTCTCTCAAAAAGGAAGTTCTGAAATGAGGGGGAAAAGATGGCCTTAGTCCCGAACGCTGAGGCAGGTAGCAAGCGGAACTCGGATCCCCTTCAACATGCACGCTGATTGCTGACACCGTCTACTCTCTGATCCAGTGACTGTACTCGCATGATCCGAAGTATTTCCAGGACACTGCCCAATTTCTTTCAGCTTGGCCCGAAGTATTTCCAGAAAATATCAAATGTACAGTACAACTCTTATTAGCTATACAACTAGTAACAATTGCTGAAGAACTCGCTTGTCATCTACATTGCGAAGTCGTTAAAATGAGTACCTTGCTCACACATCCGCTACTTAATTTCCTTTCTGAGACTGTATCTGGTTGTCGTGGATGATTTTCTTCTATGATACACATATAGGAGTACATGACATGACATGACATGACATGCCGTGATGATGCCTCTGTGATGAGGCCTTTCGGACGGCTGTGGTGGCACGACACGGTGGTGACCAGAGGCCCAGAGCAGAGCTTTGACACACAACTTCTTTCGGGAAGAGAGAGCTTCCCTGAAATCAAATAAGAGTTGCAACTTGTAACAGGACAACCAAAGCTAGAAAGATCAATGGCACTAATTCCTAGCCAACAAGCTGCCCTGCTCTGAAGAAAAAAAGAAATATTGCAATCAGCCGCTTTCTGATCTCTAAGAACTTTTCAAAGAAACATCTCTCTTTCTGAAGCAATCAGCCGCTTCACTTCCTGGATAAGGCTTGTATAAGGTGATATATCCTTCATTGGAGCCTCAAACATGGCAAGTTTTGTATCACATTCCTGCTCCCAATGATAACCCGGGCCGGGAGGAGGTCCATTGGAGTGCAAGGGATATCCAATGCTTAAAAGAGCACCCCGGCAGTGGTGGATATGTTGTAAGAGCATCTCTAGCCAATCCCTCAAAACCGGACAGTCATGTCTACATTTCACCCGCATTTTCTTGGCAACAAAGATACCCAGAATCTTGCTGTTAAAAAATGTAGCTGTAGATCACCACTAAATATGGAGGAGAATGCACCGGACAGTCACCGGGGTTGCTCACTTGATGTTAACCAGCCAGATGAAGAAGGCTAACTAGGCTACCCTGCATATAGGAGGATCATATAAATTAAGTAGAATATTAACCCATTTGATATGAACTTTTATTTGCTTATAATTACTAAGGTGGATATTTTAATTAAATCATGCAACTTCATACTTCAATACTTCTCATCATCCTAATACAGTATATACCAACACCCTAATGTGGATTGTCTTCTGACCTCCAATGACCATTGTCAGGTCTTAACAAATAAAATCTGAATGACACTCGTACCCTATTTTCCCCTAAACCACTGATCAAAACTGCAATTCAACTTGTGAAAAATAGGAACCGCAATAAGGGTAACAATACTAAGAAGTCGAAAAAGGTACTGTAGTAGAGTAGCACCAGCAGTAGACTACGTATGTACCTTTGCTCCTTGCACATCTACACTGCATCACATCCTAGGATATTCTTTCGCCCATTCGAAGTCCCTTTTCTCATCGAGCCATGGCCTACTCCTCTTCATCTTCATCTCCTTTTTTTTAAACTGGTGCATATTCATCCTCTTCGTCATCTCTTCCGCCTCACTGATGTCACAGCTGGAGGTAGGTACAACTCTAATGACGCCCTCTGGACCCAACTCAATGGTGATCTTTGAATATTCTATATCATCCTCTGATTGATCCTGCCAAGCGAAATTAAACTCCACAAAATATATTCAGCTAGCTCTAGCGTACACATAAAATTAAGATAAAATAACAATAGGATATTACACTAAAACTGGGTACAACAACCGAATGATATATTACCTGCAGAACTGGGTTGATATTTGTCTCAATGTTGTAGGGTTCCCTTGTGTAAAATAGGTGCCATCTCTTTTCAACGTCTTCATCATCTGCATAGGCCTCGACTTGCTTAATATGGCTGAACAGATCCCAGTAAGGGCTAGATTTTCCCGCAGCCATGTATGCGAGGAGCTCTGGGCTGCAGTCCAGCAGCAAATGGCTTGGTTTTAAATCCTGTAGGTACCGTGGGAGCCTTTTGTTGTCATAGCTAACTGTCAGGAGGAGCCTCCGGAGTGCTGGCATCTCCTGCAATGAGTCAAGCTTTCCACAACATGAGATCTCAAGCTTTTGCAGTTTGGGGAAATTGGAGACTGTAGTCAGGTCATGGTTGAGATGCAGCTCGAGCTCAACTACAGAAGCAAAGTTCTCTAGGGAGTGGAGGCGTTGGACCTGGTATATGGATAATTTTTTCAAAGCACTTGCATGAGAAGCAAGGCCTCGAGGAATACAACTCAATTTGCAATTTTGGATCCAAAGATCCTCGAGGACCGCCATAGCTTGCACTCCCTCCTCCCACTCCCACTCCTCCAATTCCACCAATCCTATTAACTCCATCTCACGCAACCTCAGAAAAGCAGTCGCTATGTGGGATGAAGCATGGCAACGGTGGTTTTGGGGTCGCACAAATTCTGGCCCAATGCACTTGATTGCTGGAGCACGGTTGACTTGCAGGTACTCTAGCCATGGGAGCTGACAAAATCCATTAGGAAGTTGGGTGCAACAAGTCAAGTCTTCCATCACTAGCACTCTCAAGCAATTGAGGGGCTTTGTTGCTGACGACATCATCCATCCTGGGAGCTGACGCCCGAAATACCCTTTAATGGAAACAATTTCTATGCAAGACGGAGGACAGAGCTCATTAAACACCTCCTCAATCAATCCCTGATCCTTCTCAGGGACCCCTTCAACCAACCCATCCTCACCCAGCCTATTGCTGCATAATAAGCGCATCCTAGAAAGATGCACCTTTTTGTCAAGCCTAACCTTTGTGACAAATGAAGCAGCGGATACATTCTCCAGGCCCACTAATCCAATGCCCCTAAGATGGGAAAGAGGCCCAAGCTCTTCCAAGCTACACCAATCACCATCCATGTGCGCTCGGAACCCAGATAGTGTCCTCAAATTTGTTAGAGCATGGAAACCCCTAGGAATATTATTTACACTTGTGCCTTCAAGGTGTAAATACCTTAGTTCCCTTAACTCTACAATGCTATCAGGAAGTTTCACAAGATTCTCACAATCTTCAAGACTAATGTGTTGTAAGAACATCATTTTGTGAATGTTCTCTGGCAAGTTATTTATATCAGTGCATCTGTCCATTGACAAATACCTCAAGTGTTTCAGCTGATACAGAGATTCAACCATTGTGGCAAACTTTGCGGACTCTACATGCAGAGTCCGCAGAGTCGAAAAAGTAACCAAGGAATCACCTGACTGAACCTTGAAGTTTCCGATTAACATTAATGATCTTAGTGATTTCTGCTCTTGTAAACTTCTCCACTCAAATTCATCTAATTTCACACCTTTAGTTTCTATAGACAACCTAAGGAACCTTTGCAAACAAAGTTTACTATTCACATTTTCTCCATTATGAACTACTAGTGCTTCATTTCTAGTCATGAATTGAGCAAATGAACGAACAACATCATGCATGTTGCAAACATAGTTACTGGCATATGATGTATCTGGTTCTATAAGGTTCCTCAACCTCAGCTCTTTATGATACTCGGTTCCTATTTCTTCCAATCTATCTGAGTTCCCATGAACAAATCCTTCACCAATCCACATGTTGACAAACTGTGTATCCTCTAAATTCATCTTTTTAGGCTTAAGAGAAAAATGCAGAAAGCATTGTTTTAAACAAGGGGATAAATCCTCATAACTACGATATATTGCATAGTTCAGCTCTTCTGGCATTTGAGATACTGACCATATGGTATCATTCAAGACCTTTTCCCAATCACGATGATCTTTCTCCCTGTGGCATAGGAGCCCTCCCATCACCTTTATAGCTAGCGGTAAACCATCACATTTTGCAATAATTTGCAACCCAATATCCTTTAGCATATCAACTGCAGTTTCACTTTCATTTGTCGTCAGTACCTGCAATCAATTTAAGCCAGTAGAGTTAATAACAAATACATGAACACAATTGGAGTGGCTAATGGCCGGTGTACTACATCAATTAAGTTATCAATCAAAAGCATGTAATCCTTTGTTGATTAATATTGTTTGATGTTGAACCCACAAGGACATCTCAATGGATGGAAGCCTTTTTTCCTAATTATTACAAAATAAATAGGTATAAAGCATAAAAAAATATCTAAAGACCAAGTTACTCCCATTCACAGTTGACGAACTGGCCACACAAAAAGCAAATACATGTGTTTAATTATTTCTAGAATGATTAATTAGGGAATCGGTAGTCGTTAGCTATGGATCTATGAAGAACATTAAGTGTACAAGCATAAAAGATGCATCAATTTGACTGTGGTGGTCGTATTTCTTTAATCCTAATAGTGCCATTCATCATGATGCACCGGACTACTGCAAGAGCATTTCAAGTCAGTAAGCATTGGGGGTACATGAAATGTGGCTATCTCCCTTGTTAATCACTATATAGGTTATTATTTACTTCAAACATGAAGAGTTTAGTAGTATTTATGCACTCACCTGCATCTTGAGCAATGACCAAGCATCTTCAGGTTCTAATATGTCAACATGATGGTAGGGATGCACAGCTTTCATGCCTCGGGCAACAGTGTCATGTCTTGTAGTTATGAGGACTCGACTACCAGGGGCGCCGTGGCTAAAGGGAGCCTTCAACAGGTTGTTCCACCCACTGTCACCCCACATGTCATCCAACACAAGAAAGAATTTCTTGCCTTTGAGTGCACTGCCAAGAGCTGGCACAAGCAAGGCTTTATCTTCGAAAGTACCACCCCCAAGCCCCGGCATGTTTCCTTCAAAGGCAGTGATGGCTGTCCTCAGTAAGTCAACCTCGCTGAACTCTTGTGTGATACTTAACCATATCTTCTTAGCAAACTTGCCTTGGATGGCCTCATCGTTGAAGACCTTCTTACTAAGGGTGGTCTTGCCAATTCCGCCAACACCAATGATTGCAAATACCATGATGCTCTCACTCTTGTCTGCTTTCTCCTTTGTGAGCATCTCAACAATTGCTCTCGTGTCATCTTCAATTTTCTCCCCAACTAATCCCGACCGCTCGAGCAAAGGATGCGTCTTGCGGTCAACGCCATGTGGTCGAGCCGTCTTGCGGTCTTGGTAGGCCTCCAATCTGATGAAGCTGAAATTACGCCCCCTCTTGCAGATGCTATCCAACTTCTGATTCAGCTCCTTGATGTGGATGCCAATGTCATGGGCATGGAGAGGATTCCGCATGTAGAAGAGCAGAGGGTTAAGACACCCCATATCCTTGGATGGACTTTGCTCCATGGCCTTGAGCTGACATAGGTCGATGATGTCTGTGGCATGGTACATGGCATGCTTCAGTTCCTCCACCCACCCACGCACACTCTCATCGGTGATGTTCCTCCTATCGGTATCATCAAGGAAGTTCTTGAGGTCCTTGAGGTTGACACCCAGATTGTCGATCTCGCCAGACACTCCGATCAGCATGGCCACCTCTTCTTTGGCCATCTCAGTGAGCATGTTAGTCACGTAGGATGCCAGAGCATCCAACACTCCTGCCATATTGCTAGGGGCCTCACCTTTATTGCTGCAAAGAAAATTAATTATGGTCACCAACGCTCCCACTCTTCAAATTGAATGAAATGTCACCTATAGGGTAAACACGATAATGAATTCATTCGCTTGAGATTTGGTTTGACCCAATATTCAATTGTCAAACATAACATTCTGAAATGTTGTCTAACTATAATTTCAAACGAGACTGAATGGAGGCTTTATTTTCACATGCCAGATTCAACGATGCAAATCGAACATGCTCTAAGCCAAAAATAAAGGGTTCCTTCTTCCTGAGGAAAGATGAAGAATTTTGCTGAAACAGAAGGCACCATCTTTATGCAGTAATAAGGTTACAATCAGATTGCAAGCAGCAGATTAAGAGATCTAGCGCTTAGCAATTGCACCCAACTGCGCCGCAACTATGCACACAACATTACTAGAATAAGAGAAAGAGAGCTAATGGATTTTTGAGAGGATGTACGGGAGTGATGATGGCTCGTCATGGGATAACAACGAAAAGCTTGGAGAATCAGATGGACGATGAAACAAGAGAGAGGGAGCAACGAAATTACCTTCAATCAGTTGGACATAGATCAAAGGATGGAATATATAATCCTCCAGTCTTGCTCTATAGCTAGCTAGTACTGCATGCTTGTGGAAGTGCCAGACGACGGATCTTCGTATATGTAGACGAAGCCGGGATAGAATATGAAATTAAAATATGATGAGTTGTCTAGGGATGGTTCCTTCTAGACTAGTTGGGTAGGGCATAAATTATTTATCAGATTCATGCATCTATTAACCAGCTATAGTTATTAATTCCTTCCTACTTTTGGAACAAAAAATAAAAGAGCAATTTTTTTTGTGTGTGTTTTAAACAAAGTCCTATGGGTCATATGCTGCTAACTAATATGATTGATTATGTATAGCATGACGGTGTTGAAGTCCCTAACCAGAGTATCAATGTATTGTGGCAAATACTAGCAAGAAAGCATCCATTGATTAGTTGGGCAGTCAAGGATTACACGCATCTATCTGTGTCACCAGTTATAATACTAATTCCTTAATACTCATCGAACAAAAAGAACGGAGTTAAAAAGGCTCGCCGGCGGCTAGTGAATGATTGTGCCCTGCCTCTATTGAATGCACTAGATGACCCGTTGCGCCAATGGCGCAAAGGCCGAATACAAACCAAGTATTGAAAGAGTATGCATTAAAATATACAATAAGTTGGGGTAGGCTAGAGGTGAAACCCATATGGAAATAAGTATGGATTGATGATAGATACTCACTCCGCGCGGTGAAGAGTGTACATTCGGCTTTGAAATTTGTCCACAAAACATCTATCTTCCCAATGCAACTTTAAAGTGTAAAATAATGTTTTCTCTCATCACACGGTAACCAAGACCAATAACATTCTACACATGGTCTTCTTAATTTCTACATGCACTTAGCTCATTGAGGGTTGGGTAATTAAAGAACGAAGAGATGGTGGCTTGCACTTTTCCAATGCATTCTTTACTCCACTTCATAATTTGTCCTAAAATTTCTATATGTACACTTTTCACGAAGGGAATAGATGGTTGATGATGATACATGTTTTCTAAAAAGCATACGAACGATCATTTACAATTTTATGAGCAAGGCATGCTAGATAGCCAAAGATATATTTCTCTGAGCCAACTTTTCATAGTAGTAATACCAAGTCATGTAGCAAAGGACTCTTGTGATCTGCTTAGATTGGGTAGACAATCATGTAGAGGCCTTTGGACGTGCATTTGAAGGCGAAAGCATATATTTCTTTCATCATGAATGTTTCAGAAGCATACCACACAACATTCTAAGCAGCAAATAACCGATAGTTCAATGCACAGGATGGTCTTAGGGAATTACATAAGATCCAAAAGGATGATAAACATAGAAGTCTTGGTAGGCATCTATACTAATGCTAAGTTATATAACAAGGGGCTCCTGCAACTTGCTTATATTAAGTAGACGACCAAGCGCACTCCCTTGGAAGTGCATTTGAAGGCAAAAGCATATGATTGCCCTTTGTTCATGCTAAATGACCTTGACCCTCCTCTGAGCATTAAGGCCCAGAATGGGAACAACATCCCACAGAAGGACCCGCAAAAGGCAGCGAAAGTGAGTCAAGTAGCTTGGCCAGTTACCTGCACCAACCCAAGCAAATAAATGTAGCCAACGGATCAAGGCAGAACGCGGGACAGTGAGTATGTTTTACTGATTGAAAAACAATGTTAAAAGATCTTGTCGAGACAATAAATGGAGGTGGTTCAGTATTGCCTTCTATCTAAACTATCTAAACAGAGGAACATCCTAGCTTTATGTGAGAACTAAAAAGAAGGCACATAATGTAAGATTTTGACACTACATAAACTATAGTAATGATCTGCTGATTAGGACATGCATCAATATATGATGCATATCTATTTCACGAAAGCCTAAAGGTACATCCACTATTATGAATATCTGAATATTTGATGTGCATACCAGGAATAAACGATGTCCAATACTCCTATAATGAAAAATATTGTATAAACAATTAATGGATTCAGACTTGCAGGTAATTTTAAGAAACAACATATCTTGGCCAAGGTGTGCAGGCGATAAACAGGTGAATCCAAGGAGTAGGAATGCACCCATTATAAACCAACAACAAACAATGTTGTTATTGCCTTCACTCTATACTATTGCGAGTGGCATACAGGTTCAGTCCCTACATATGGCTTCTGTTCCGATTGAAAACCATTTTACATGGCGCTTGCATGTCTTCTACTACAGGGATGATCTGAACAAAGAAGTGAAACTCATCTTAGACAACCAGCAAGACATAAATTGGGTAGCTGAAAAAAAATCGATCAAATAAGCAAAACAGTGATCCAATGCCTATCCATGATGTACCACTTGCACAGACTGCCAAGAAAAACTGACTATTGTAGGAAGATAAACGCAAAGAAAATACAAATATAAAATAATCTAATTAGTATGTTACTACTTTTTACCACTTAACATACAACCTTTACTGGCATACAAACTAAATATAATCAACAACCTTCTTAACTAATGATCTACAAAAAATCAGCTAGACACTAAGCATCACAAAACTTTCAATAGCACAGAGAAATACCAAATGAGTGGACTCATTCAAGAAACAAACATTTAAGAAGTCACAAAAAGAGAATTTTTGTTACCTGCTATTTTTCTTGGTACTCCAGAGGAAAAAGCCAGCAATAGCACTATCAGACTACCAGGTACTCCCTCCGTTCGGAATTACTTGTCGCAGAAATGGATGTATCTAGATGTATTTTAGTTCTAGATACATCCATTTCCGAGACAAGTAATTCCGAACGGAGGGAGTAGATAGTAAGAGCAGCAGCACACATGAACTTGTTAATCCGGAGGATGTTATCCATTGGCATATTTCCACATAAAGCAGTTACCTGAAGCTCGCGATGGCAACATGGACAACAAATGCAACAGTGTCCATCACAAGAAAACAACACATCAGATTAGTAATGAGCATACATCACTGGATAAGTAATATATGGTCCATTACGTACACAGTTTCTTCAATACAAAAGAAAAATCCCATATAGCATCAACATTAGCTGACTAAAATCACAGGCGTCATCTATGTTGCAAGCAGTTTTTATTTTGCAAAAAGATCAAGTGTAGTATCATGTTCCTAAATATACATAAAAACAAAACGATTGTGGGCAGTAATGTATCAGTTCTCATCTGCCACATAAACTCAGTAAAAAGAATTGTAGGCATCAACATCCTATGTAAAATCCAGCATGGCAAAATGTAAATGAAATGCACCCGTTTCTATCACAGGAAAATGCAAACAAAATGCACCACGGACGATGCTAATATCCATCTCTTTTAGTGGGGCAAAATACTGTAATTGACCTTTTGCCGGTACAAACTGTTATCTTCCATTTGCTTAGCATTGCATCTCACCACAATTTAGGGATTGTAACTATGGAGTAAGACTTTATGTTACTATGATAGCATGACTAACTCACGAAAAATGTGTTCCCTCTTAAGGATACAGAACTAAATTGCAGAGCTCACCTAATTGTCCAAATAGGTGACGCAATGTTAAGAATTTTTTGCATAAATAAAATATTGGACAAGAGCGCGGCAGGAGGAGGTGTCCCTCGGCAACGTGGATGAGCACGCACAGCGGACCCGGACGATGCAGAGGGTTGAGTGCTTGGGGCCACCGAAATATCTGGTGCATGTCAAATCAAAATTTAGGTGCATAGTACATTGAAATCTCCACCCGGAGCACGAATAGAGAAATCTGGTGAAATATGTTCCATCTCAAAAATGTATATAACGTGGCGTCATTGACATGCCATTAAAAGCTACGCATCTTGTCATTTATGACACTTGGATCAACATTTAAGGGAATAAGAACAGAACTGTCAAGTGGGAATGTTTTACTGAATTTCAACTTATATGATAAAATTATTAGGCAAGCTTTGAAAATAAGTTTATAAGCTTTCAGAATCCTATCCCCAAACACATGAAGATAATAGAAGAAATTGACTTAATTTCACGATCAAGATAGGCAGATAAGGGAAATAATTCTAGGATAGAAGAACATAATAACAATATACAGTTTTATATTTGTGCATTATAAGTAGTGAAGGTTAAATATTGCAATGATTTGTATCTGGTTTTCAAATATTTCACATAGAAAGAACAAATAATTATGTAGTTTCAGTACAAAAAAGTTATCACCTACATCTACAGAGACATATCCTTCTCAAATCTTTGTTATCACGAAGACTGCAAGAAAGCAATGGATTGAAAAAACAAAGAACTGAAACAAAAACATGCCATACGAAATAAAATAAACCAATATCCTGCATTTGAGGAATAGTGATTCCCTTAGTTATTTGAAATGGGGTAGTCTCAAACCTTACGTACAGTAAGCCTTGTTTATCCTTAAAAAATGGCTATCAGACTACTTTCAGCTATGTACATGAAAGAAAAATACACCTAATAAAGCATTTCGTAAACTGGTCTAAGGGTCGCATATCTCTAGCATTACTCAATCTAGAATACTGGACACGAGAAACCAAATTATATTGTTCAGTTCTTATCAAGCCAAGAAGAAAATATGAGGTGAAATTCATATATACGAAGTTTAGTAAACCCACGCCGGAAAGAACAAACACGTCGTCCTTCCTCCTTGTTCGATTCATCACTTCCTACTTAAAGAAACAGACTGAGGCAGGTGGAGGTAGCCAAAACTGCCACCTCCTCATGTAAATGACAATAAAACATGGAAACCCAACACATCATGCCACTCAAGCATTTCTTTATTGTGCCAAGCAATTGTTTCACCATCAGGATCAGGGTTAGATGCAAGAATCAAATTTTCTGCTATGGAGACGAGAAATGAGCGATGATTACAGAAAACAATCAGCAACAACTTCATAAAGGCTACGAACTCATCATGGAAACCTGCCCAGCGCAAGTTTAACAAATTTTGTAGTATATACAGCTAGGCCTAGTTCAAATTAAGAATGAACACAAACACATATATAATCTGGCAATTAGTACAGGTGGAATGCAGATCCGGAGAAGAAAAGGTTTAACTAATTAGTTTTTGTTTTGAACGGTCACGGGGGGAGAGTCCCCACCTGAATATATTGCTCAAAGTGGCCATAATGCCAAGTGTTTGATCCAGTTTATAAGGAAAACCGGATCGAAAAACTTAACAAGTTGACCCCTTTATAAGGGAAACTGGGCCGAAAAACCGCACAGGAGGGAAATATTACATAGGGTGAGAACATATGGACGCCCCGAAGAAGGCACTACCTAGCCAGCAAGCCAAAAGACCACCACCATAAAAGTCGAGTGGAAGTGGTGTGTCGTCGAGGAATCACAATACCAACACTAAACAACTATCCTAACGCACCACACCGGCGTGCGTACCAACCCCTTGGCACAACAGAGGAGCAGCACCAATCAACGAGTGACCCATCACGAACCTTAATTGGAAACTCCGCCACAGCAAGCCGACACGATTAGCAAGGTGGGGAGGCATCGTTGCATCGTTGTTGAGCAAAGATGAACCGAGATAGCACGAAGAGCACGAAGCTCACCAAAACAGACGACAGGCATGAGAGGGTCTTGAGCTAGCAGAGCAGAGGATGACCAACCCCCAAGGGCAACAGAGGATGAATGGCGGCAAGGAGCTCCCTAGTGACGCCTTCAAGAAGGTGGACGACATCCGAGGACGACGCCGTCACAGAGTTTTCGCCTGGAGCATAACCGGTTAAATTCCCAGAAGGCAGAGCCGATAGCTGCGAATCCGGACCAAGAGACGGGAGTGGCACATGAGCCACTCCCCCAAGAGCGTAAGCGACGCCGGAGTAGCGCCGCCATGGTCAGCTGACAAGGTCAGCGGGGAATTCTCCCGTAGCACATCCGTCAATGGTGGGCCGCCATCCAAGTGGAGTCGAGGGGCGACAGAGAATAGGACCGAGACGGACATGTGAGGCGGATGATGAACCGAGGAAGGACGACTGGAGCAGGCCGCCGGTGAGGAGGGTGGAGACGAGGTGGGGTAGTGGAGCAGCGGGGGCCGCTGTACCATAGCAGGGGGTGGGGGCACTGCAGAGTAGAGGTCCTTCCCGGCAGGAAACGGCGGCGTCGGAGGTGGACAGAGGGTGGGGGCACCGTCGCCGTTGCTGCCGCTAGCAGGAGCCAACGAAAGGAAATCTTCCAGAGACAGAGCAGACCAAGGCCTTGCGCAGACACCACACCAGATCCATCACACAACAGAGCCAATGGATGGGATGGGTGGATGCATTTTTGGAATAGAGGATCTGGGGAGAACCTGGCGATGGCGCATCTGGGCGTGCAAGAGCAGGCCGCACAGGAGCCAGGTGACCAGCCGAGGGCTACCCCGGCGCGGAACAGGTCCAGCGCACAGCCGATAGAGGCCCGACCGTGCCCGGAAGATGCAAATCCGAGGAGGTCCACACAAATTGGCGCCGTCGGTGCCCCCCGTGGAGTGAAACGGTAGTGGGGGAAGCAGGTGGTGGAGGAGGGCGCGGGGGTTGTGGTCGTGGACGGAGGGATGGACAGATCCAGGCGATGACGGCGACCGTCGCGACCAACTCGAACTGAGCGCGAGGAGCAGGCCCGACGGCGGCCACTGAGGCTCGAAGCAGCGAGGGGGAGGTATGTGGGCCGCGCAGGTAGCCGAGTGCCCGCAGACCGAACGGCTGCCGGCGGGAGGCCACCTGACGGCCACCACGAGCGAAGGCAGAGATGGGGTGGAGGGGTGGAGGGGCGGAGAAGCACACGAACGGACTTGGATTTGGACGGGAGATGCGCCACCTGCTTTGAGGAGCCGCCTTCGCCGCCGCCGGCAGCCGTCGCCGGCGGCGGCGGCGAGGTTGTGGTGGTGGGGATCTGTGGCGGCTAGGGTTGGGGCGCCCCGGTGTCGCCCTATGAGCGACACGGGAGCGAGGCTCTGGACTGAGCAGTGAAGGATAAAACATCTATAGAATTCAGGATTTAGTTGAAGATCCAGCTGAATGTAGATATATATCATAAGTTCATAACATATGTAAGGTCTAAAAGCTTGAAATTTATGTTCCCTTTATGTTCTGGACATTTTGGCATTTGCAGAATAAAGGTGAGGCGAACAGTCGATCTTGGCATATTGATAGAAAAATTATAGCCTTAACAGAAATCACCTAGTCTAACCAATGCATAATGTGACGCCCTCCATGGTTTCAAAATGAATGACTACAAGAACATGTAATGTTAGAAAAGAATTATAAACATCTGAATCGCATCACTATGATACTATCTACATGAAGAAACTGGCAAACCATCTAATTAAATGGGAGGAGATTGTCATTGCCTATGTACCCTCGATTGATGTGCTTCATAGAACTCGCCACTGCAATGACTGCAATATGCTGAGCACTGAAACTCTCCTTGCAAAAGAACTGATCAAGGACTGGAGCCACCTACAATCCAGCCGAACGAAGAACCTAGCAGCATGTTATAGACGGAATCAGTGGGCTACAAGGAAACAAAAATTAATCAAGAGAAGATGCATAAAAAAAACAAGCAGATAACCCACAAAGCAAGCATGCGTATGCCCATCATCCATATAATTAGGCACGAGCAACCATTGGGTGGCACATACATAAAAAATGAGCAGGTGGTAAATTCATTATGAAGCACACAAATTAAATATTAGCGTAAGTAGACGGCCTTGCCTTCATCACGAAGCAGCAAGGACTACCCATTGCACACATATTTCCAAAGCACTAACCCAAACAGTCACCATGCCTACAATCAGTAAGCAGCAATCACATTGTCTAGTGGTTTACAGAATCACTGGACAGAATCACACGTTCCACCCAAAGAACCAACCTAAATTGGCACTGCAGCGCACTGAAAACCAACGACAGCACACAAGCATGCACACAGACCAAAATGTACAAATATCTTCTCCAATAAGCAAGGAGGAAGCGAACTACCAGGGCAATCGTGAACAAAAAAGGAACACCTTCTTGCAATAGAAAGAACCAACAAAGCAAGGGGGCATGAGAGCACATCTCACCTTGCAGATTGACAGAACCAACAAGAGTAAGAAATATCTAAGCTTGCAGATTGATGGAATCGACGACGAGAAATCGAGCAAAGCACATGGACATGCATGTAAACCAAAAAAATGATTTAGCCCACAACCATTTTATCGATCAGGACAAGAGCAAAAAATGTTGAACCTTGCATATTGACGGAACCGACGGCGAGTGGTCGAGCAAACCACCTGGACAGGCAAGGAAACAAAAAAAACAATGATTTAGCCCACAACCATTTTATCGAACAAGACAAGAGCAAGAAAATATGTAACCTTGCAGGTTGACGGAACCGATGCCGACTGATCGAGAAAAGCAAGGAAACAAACGATGCTTTAGCTCACAGGCATTTTATCGAACAGAACAAGAGCAAGAAGGATCCTACGGCAAACGACAAGGCATGAATTATTACACATACATTAATCTTCCCCTGCAGCTGCTTGGATTTTTGTCAAACATCCTTTAGGCAGAGATAAAAACAAAGATGACACGCTCTGTGAGAGGGAAGGAGGCAAACCAAGAGGGTGTGAAGGGGTGTGGGTACCTGCAGAGGCCAAAGCAGAGTGTGGATTGGGTGATGGTGTTCCATACAAGCACAGGGTCGACACACTCTTCTCTTCTCTCTTCCGAATCCTCCTCCTTCCCGGCTCTTCACTCCGCGCCTCTTCATCTCTATTCCCCTTCACTGCCCCCGAGCCACTCCAGGCCTCTTCCCATCCTCTCTGTTGTTCCATACAGGAGCAGCAGTGAGATGTTGGAGGGAAAGAAATGGAGAAAATGAGAGATGGGGAGAGGGCTCTCACCGCCTCCACCTCCAGCTCGCCCGTAGGTCGTCCTCCGCTGCCTCTAGCCTGAGCACCTCCATCCCGTGAGAGCTCCAGCCCTTGAATCCGTCATCCCGTGAGCGCTCCAGCCCGAGCTCTGCCATATCCGCCCAATAAATGCTGAAGACATGCTTGAAACACAGATTTTGTTAGAACAATAGATGTTTGACAGTGCAAAATCACTTGAAATTCCCAATAAATATGTCCCGTTGTGTAGAGAAGCTTACATGCCGGCCATATCCAGCACCATCACTAACTGATAGGCGAGCTTGACTATAAAGAGCGGAAAAACCTCTCCCAATAATTTTAGTAGTTCTCTTGAATTAATGGAACAAAGAAATAGGAAGAATAATGAATGGCTGTACACGAGCACTAAATTGGCAGCCTGCACACTTGTGTTTCTCTATATTTTGTTCCTATTATTCTGAATACGAAAACACCTCTGGATTTAGCTATGCCTATAAGAAAAAAGTAAGTAGCACAAGCATTTAATGAAACGGTGCAATGACAAGCAAAAGAACAGTCCATTTACCTGAGCTGACAAGGAGAGGCACACGAGCAAGGCAGGCAAGATCGAGAAGGAGACCAAGGTGGATGTCAGCAAAAACAGGCTGAAACCAAAAAAACAACACAGTCAGCACACAGACATTTCATCGAACGTGAAAACATGAAAACAACAATGATATCATTCAGCCAACCTTATAAAGCAGGAGTTCACTTACCATGGCCAAAGGCCAGACCAATTTTTTAATACTTTGAATTTCCAAATCAATATTCTCATCTGCTTCTCCTCTCTATTTAGTCTCCATCTCTAGCTTCCTTCGCTGTTGCAGTCCAATGAGCGAACATACAGATTTCAGTAAATAAAAAGATTACTCGTGGAAGATCTAGAAGTGGGGAAGAATAAAATCTACGGCAGCCCGAGAGATTCAAATATAGTATCAACTCATAAACCCGAGAGATTCCTTTTGGACTACATCAGCTAAGCTGGCACCATACCAACTTTTACTTCGCAACACTCTGAAACATATCCGTACTTTCCACTTAGAGCGTCCTCCCAAATATAATAGTGTTACAACCCTGATACATAATATAGTGCAAGAGGGCTTACAGTTCGATTGCTGACCACATCTCCGTAATACAGAACAATACACCGGATCTTCTTGAAGCTCACTAAAGCATCAGCTGCCAACTTATCAGACACCTTCAGTTCAGCAATCAACGATTTTGTGTCATTGTTGGCCTATACTGAGCAAGAACATTAGCCTGCAGAGAAGAAAAATGGAGGACTTCTTTATTCTGTAGTACATCCACAGTGATACAGCAAATAAAATGGTTAAAGGTGCACTAAGATTGTAGAGGGTTCATCCTTGCTTTGTAATACCGAAAGTTGCAGACATAAAAAGAATCACACTGTAGGTTGTGAGTAAGATCCAAGGGAAAAAAGAAAGGTGAACCTGGCCTCTGTGATGCACATGAGCTTTATTAGTTCCATTTAGTTGCTTGGTATTTCTATCATAATCATTTGCCAATATAGAGACATCGCCGCAGAAGGTTTCTTCTCAGAAGGAAAATTAAAGACACACCCCTTTGGTTAAAATATTCATCTATCTCTTGAAGATGCTTCATCAGACCCTGGAATTCCATGGAACAATCGTATCAAAACAAGTAAACCAGGTCGGCTAAGATTATTGGAAGAGAAGCACCACATTAAATAATTATAGCACAGAAAATAATTCTTACGAAGAAATGAAAGGAAAACCCTTTACCGACCACTGTAGGGCCTATTAACAAACCAAGTGACAATAGAAAGGCAGAGAAAACGATCGGAAAGTACAATCATAGCAGGAGCATCAATTTCATATTCAAGCACAAACAATCAGTGTCATAGCAAATGTAACCGTCCCTGCAACAAATCATTTATTAGCAAATAGAAAATGTTGTCTGCTCCAAAGGCTGGTCCTCCTAGTCTCATATGTAGACTGCCACACAACCATAAATCACTCATAAGCACATCAGTACAATTTATCGTGCACCTACCATGCAAAAACATCACCATGAACTGGGGGTGGCACATCAGTAAGCTCCGGAGGCGGCGACATCCCTTCACACCAGTGAAGAACGTCATGCCATCAGGGATACATTTTGATTCCTGGACACCCCCTTCCACCAAAAATCACATTCAGGTGACACTTCTCCACCCTCAAATCCATGTCCAAATTTAAAAAAATCGGCAACACAAATAACAATTTCTCCATCCCAGTATCAATTCTCCAGTATCCAATCCATGTCCAGATCAAAACAATCAGCAACACAAATATAGTTTATTTATCCCCAATATCAATCACCAAAAAATTGTAGGAATTATTAAAAGAAAGGGAGCGAGTGAGACACACAAACATACACACACAGGGCACAAAGGAGAAAGGGGGAGTACCTGTGTGTGAAGGGGAGGTTGGCCTCGCCGGCATCCGTCCCTTGGCTCCAGATAGGGAACCTGGGAGGAGGTGAGGAGAGGTGGCGGCCTCCCCGGTGCCCGCCGTCGGCCGCATCGATCAAGTCACCACAACAACGCTGTAATTTCCTCCGGGGTCTCCTTTTCCTCGTCCAAATCGCGGCCAGCAGGCCAGCAGCTCCCCCGGAGAGAAAGAGAACTCAGGGAGGTCGATGGCAGGTCAGAAGAGGTGGCGGCCTCCCGGTCGCTCACCGGCGCTCGCTGTCGGCCGCATCAATCGTCGATGGGGAGGATGCGATGGCCAGCAGCAGCAGGGAGGAGATGGGAGAGGAGGCGGAGGCGCGGAGGAAGCGGGGCAGGCGGCTGCGGGATTGCGAGGGAGGCGGCTGCGGGATTGGCTAGTGGGTGTAGGGTTTCTTTTTTCCATATCGCGATTGGCGAGCAGGACGCAGACTTTGTTAACCAAAAGCTGAAAAAACCTCACATGGATGCGCAGCCCCACGACTAACGAGCCCTACCTGTCATCCTCTTCTGAAGCAGAGGTGAAAGTAAAAAAAAAATGGTCGGTTGACCAGACGCCAGCAGCCAAAAAAGCACTGCAGAAGATCGATCGGGTGGTGGAACGCGCCGCGCGAGCGCAATGCCCCCAGATGGGCGGGTACTCTAGAAGGGTTTATATGTTCAATATGCATCCATCGATCTAACAGCAAAAGAGATACTATGCCTCTATTAAAATAATTAAACTTGCAAGTGGATGGCCAACTTGACATATATATGCAGCACACACGTTCACCCAACAACTATTGGCAATGCTACAGACCCAAAGGATGCGCCAAGAGAGGCGCTTCCCCTGCCCTACATATAGCAAAGATAAGCAATTTTGGGATATGTTTCTATCACATGCATACATCAGCTGTAACAATAAACAAAATTACATAATGTGAAGAGTAGTATGAAGGAAGTAAACAAAATAGTCATCAAAGTAATGACGACACTAATGATAGAAGGCCTGAGTTAGATGGTTGGCAGCCTGCCTCAATCCCATTACAGAAGACTACAGAAATCTGCTCTTTGTGACGTCTTGGCAATTAGTCTTTTATTTTATTTTTGGCTAACTCAGACTAAGGATGTATCTAACCTGTTATCATTGGAGCTTGATCTTTGATAGGGAATGAATGATCGATTGACATATATGTGGTGCTAGATGAAATTAGAACAAGCAAACTTCGCATTATGTATTAGATAAACAGTTGCAAAGTTAGGTTGTGGGCAGCTATCTCAGTTTACTTGGGGGTTTAATATTTGGGTGTGGTTACGTCTCAGTCGACTGAGACGTAACCAAGTCTAAGTCAAGTGATATAGAATAAGGAGAAACAAGAAAAATAACTAAGAAGAATTTTATTTTTTGCACGAATCTCCGTGCAAGATCAAAGGAATATAGCATCGACTGAGACATAATAAAGTCTAAGACATAGCAAAAACTGTTAATATTTATCTGATCCATCTGTCGATCCACATGTGTAATTATGGATTAGTGAATAGATGCACTCATGTCCGGGAGGCTCAAGAAGCAAGAAAACGGATGTCTTGAATGACGTGCCCACGGTCCATATATTATCCAGACTGGCGAGTTCCTAGTGTGATTTCTGGTTCATCACTCCAATAAATAATTGATGGATCAAGCAGCGAGCACTGGATCAGTAACGACCGAAGTAGTCAGGCAGACGACCTGCGAGTACAGTGGTTGTGATTCCATGCATAGCACATGGGGTAGTGGTTCTAGCTTTTCGTCGAGCAGGTGGCGTGCGGGGCTACCCGGCGAGGCACACAACCACACCCTCAAACACGCACGGATCGGCGGAACCGGGACGGAATGATTGGCGGAGCGGCTGGCGGGGCTACCCGGCGAGGCTGATTTTCGTGTTTTGACCCTTTTGCGATACAAATTCAGGATCTGATTCCAATTCAAAAAAAATTGAGATCTGACCCTTTCGCTACCGCCACGGGTTCTGGCGGTAGGGTTAGATAGGCTACCACCAGGATCCCTGTCGGTAGGGTGCGACGGAGGGCGACGGCCGCCATTTGCCCGAGCTGACGTGGACAAGTAGCCTACCTCCAGGGTCCCTGGCGGTAGCCTGTCTAACCCTACCGCCCGAACCCGTGGCGGTAAGGTGCGGCTGGGGTTTTGCTTCCTAAAGTTTCTGTAACGAAATATTGAGGTGCCCTGGCGGTAGGTAGGTTCGTCTTACCTGAAGTCCATGGCATGAGCCTTCCGCTCTCGACCAAAACGATGCATGCCGGAGGCTAGTGTGCATGTGTGGACGCGGTGCCCGGCGGCGCGGGCGGCTGGTGTCGACGTGCAGACTGCGGATGCGGTGCCCGGTGGCGCTGGCGGCTGGTGTCGACGTGCAGACTGCGGATGCGGTGCTCGGTGGCGGACTGCGGACGCTGTGCTAGATGGCCGGACGGCGACACCGGCTGGCGTGGACTGCGAATGCGGTGCCCGCTTCCCACTGCCCATCCTCTTGATTGGAATTTGGGAATTATACGGGGCAGATTCCATGGAGTAGATTACTTTCTGCTGTCAAAACTTTCCGCGGGATATTTGCACGCTTTCCCTTCCTATATGTCAGCTTCCAAAAAAGAAAAATGTGTTTCCATAAGACGAAATGTAATTTCTATATTATTCTCCGAAACATGGATAATTTGATGAGGGTTGCGTTTCTCGACCCAACATATCGATCGTTCCCGGGTCATCGTTCCCAGATTAATTGGGTCGCGTTCCATCTATCGATCGGTTCACTTGAAAGATGTATACCCCCATCGTTCCTTATTATTGGCACCTGGCGGTCCTCGACCCTCGTTCCCGTCCCTCGTTCCCATCGTCCCGGGAACTTGGCAACTATGTCTCCTGCAGCAGCCATGCCATTGGCCTAAGCCAGGTCATGACCTTTCATAGCGTACTTCGAATTCCAACTCCAAGCTCCCCTCATGTCATGTGTGCCTATATATATGTAGCATATATTGATATTCTTGCTGCGCGCTCTCTGTCTCTTACAGTGACATGCAGCTGCTGCCAACGCCATCGCCTCTCTGTCAGACACTGACGAGGAGCACGAGTCCACTACTTGGAAGCACCTTGCCAGCAAGAAGCATGCGAGGGACATCGCCTTGAAGGCGCGACGAAGGGGGCGCCGCCTAGCCTGATTCTGAAGATCGATGGGTGTGCAAGGTGGACAAGCTAATAAGCAGGGCACTGCACACTGAAACCCTTCCAGGCCATTTGCCATCTTACTTTCTCGGAAAAGGGATCTTCTTCTACACACGTTGCTTGAAAAAAAAATGTGTGCTTATATTTCTCTGTGTGCAAGCGATGAAAATAAGCTTTTGTTTGTGTCCTGGTGGAAACATTTTATTCATTCCATGCACACATTTTTCCATGTTGCTGATCTACTTCCAAATGACGGTCATGTGCTCTACTGAAATCGATCACTTGGCATTGGTTTATAAGCATTGTATCCATCCGGCAATTAAGCGCATCAACATATTCAGTTTATAAAATCGTGTGAAGGTTTCTCTCGCTTTCCCTCACACGGCATTGATTTTGTTGTTGCTTTGCTGAAGTTCGCCGTCAGCGCCTGAATGGAAATGATGTTGATCTCGTCGGAGCAACCGTCTCGCTTTTTTACTATTTATTTAAGCCAGGAACCACATTGCTAATTCTTTCATGAGCAGATCCATCTGTCGATCCAATCCACGTGTGTAATTACGGATCAGTGAATAGATTCGTTCATCTCCGGGAAACTCAAGAAGCGAGCAAACGGGTGCATGTATGACATACGCACGGTTCATATACAGTATTGTCCAGATTCATAAGCCTACTGTAATTTCTGGTTCATCACTCCATTAATTGATTGATGGATCAAGCAGTAAGGACTCGGATCAGTAAGGACCGATGTGGTCAGGTGGACGACCTGTGAGTACAATGATTCCATGCATGACATACTGGGGACTGGTTACTACTCCCTCTGTCTCATAATATGTGTCAAAAACGCTCTTATATTATGAAACGGAGGGAGTAGCTTTTTGTCGAATAGGTGGCGTGCGCCTAGCAAGGCAACCAACCACACCCTCGAACATGCACGGACGGCAGAGGAACAGGGGACGGAATGATTGGTGGAGTGGCTGGCTGGTAGCCAGGGGTCGCAGTGGTCGGTCCAGCCATAGTTGAGGAGGCGGAAGCCATGGAAGGTGAGGGTCCATCCCCGTACGCGCCGCTCAGCGGTGTCACCTGCACCGACGCCATCTCACTGTTTTCACCCCTTTTGCCGGCGGCAGGTGCGACGGGCGGAGGCAGCGACCGCGACCGCGAGTGGAGTTTGTTTAGAGTTATAAACCAGAAGCTGTCCTCGACAATGAGCTGCTGCATCCCGAGCTGGGTTGCCGCCTTGGCGGGTAGCTGGCCTTGGTCTTGGTTCCCAAAAAGATTCTCCTAAACAAACCTGAATTCTCTCAAAAAGGAAGTTCTGAAATGAGGGGGAAAAGATGGCCTTAGTCCCGAACGCTGAGGCAGGTAGCAAGCGGAACTCGGATCCCCTTCAACATGCACGCTGATTGCTGACACCGTCTACTCTCTGATCCAGTGACTGTACTCGCATGATCCGAAGTATTTCCAGGACACTGCCCAATTTCTTTCAGCTTGGCCCGAAGTATTTCCAGAAAATATCAAATGTACAGTACAACTCTTATTAGCTATACAACTAGTAACAATTGCTGAAGAACTCGCTTGTCATCTACATTGCGAAGTCGTTAAAATGAGTACCTTGCTCACACATCCGCTACTTAATTTCCTTTCTGAGACTGTATCTGGTTGTCGTGGATGATTTTCTTCTATGATACACATATAGGAGTACATGACATGACATGACATGACATGCCGTGATGATGCCTCTGTGATGAGGCCTTTCGGACGGCTGTGGTGGCACGACACGGTGGTGACCAGAGGCCCAGAGCAGAGCTTGGACACACAACTTCTTTCGGGAAGAGAGAGCTTCCCTGAAATCAAATAAGAGTTGCAACTTGTAACAGGACAACCAAAGCTAGAAAGATCAATGGCACTAATTCCTAGCCAACAAGCTGCCCTGCTCTGAAGAAAAAAAGAAATATTGCAATCAGCCGCTTTCTGATCTCTAAGAACTTTTCAAAGAAACATCTCTCTTTCTGAAGCAATCAGCCGCTTCACTTCCTGGATAAGGCTTGTATAAGGTGATATATCCTTCATTGGAGCCTCAAACATGGCAAGTTTTGTATCACATTCCTGCTCCCAATGATAACCCGGGCTGGGAGGAGGTCCATTGGAGTGCAAGGGATATCCAATGCTTAAAAGAGCACCCCGAGAGTGGTGGATATGTTGTAAGAGCATCTCTAGCCGATCCCTCAAAACCGGACAGTCATGTCTACATTTCACCCGCATTTTCTTGGCAACAAAGATACCCAGAATCTTGCTGTTAAAAAATGTAGCTGTAGATCACCACTAAATATGGAGGAGAATGCACCGGACAGTCACCGGGGTTGCTCACTTGATGTTAACCAGCCAGATGAAGAAGGCTAACTAGGCTACCCTGCATATAGGAGGATCATATAAATTAAGTAGAATATTAACCCATTTGATATGAACTTTTATTTGCTTATAATTACTAAGGTGGATATTTTAATTAAATCATGCAACTTCATACTTCAATACTTCTCATCATCCTAATACAGTATATACCAACACCCTAATGTGGATTGTCTTCTGACCTCCAATGACCATTGTCAGGTCTTAACAAATAAAATCTGAATGACACTCGTACCCTATTTTCCCCTAAACCACTGATCAAAACTGCAATTCAACTTGTGAAAAATAGGAACCGCAATAAGGTAACAATACTAAGAAGTCGAAAAAGGTACTGTAGTAGAGTAGCACCAGCAGTAGACTACGTACGTACCTTTGCTCCTTGCACATCTACACTGCATCACATCCTAGGATATTCTTTCGCCCATTCGAAGTCCCTTTTCTCATCGAGCCATGGCCTACTCCTCTTCATCTTCATCTCCTTTTTTTTAAACTGGTGCATATTCATCCTCTTCGTCATCTCTTCCGCCTCACTGATGTCACAGCTGGAGGTAGGTACAACTCTAATGACGCCCTCTGGACCCAACTCAATGGTGATCTTTGAATATTCTATATCATCCTCTGATTGATCCTGCCAAGCGAAATTAAACTCCACAAAATATATTCAGCTAGCTCTAGCGTACAAATGAAATTAAGATAAAATAACAATAGGATATTACACTAAAACTGGGTACAACAACCGAATGATATATTACCTGCAGAACTGGGTTGATATTTGTCTCAATGTTGTAGGGTTCCCTTGTGTAAAATAGGTGCCATCTCTTTTCAACGTCTTCATCATCTGCATAGGCCTCGACTTGCTTAATATGGCTGAACAGATCCCAGTAAGGGCTAGATTTTCCCGCAGCCATGTATGCGAGGAGCTCTGGACTGCAGTCCAGCAGCAAATGGCTTGGTTTTAAATCCTGTAGGTACCGTGGGAGCCTTTTGTTGTCATAGCTAACTGTCAGGAGGAGCCTCCGGAGTGCTGGCATCTCCTGCAATGAGTCAAGCTTTCCACAACATGAGATCTCAAGCTTTTGCAGTTTGGGGAAATTGGAGACTGTAGTCAGGTCATGGTTGAGATGCAGCTCGAGCTCAACTACAGAAGCAAAGTTCTCTAGGGAGTGGAGGCGTTGGACCTGGTATATGGATAATTTTTTCAAAGCACTTGCAAGAGAAGCAAGGCCTCGAGGAATACAACTCAATTTGCAATTTTGGATCCAAAGATTCTCGAGGACCGCCATAGCTTGCACTCCCTCCTCCCACTCCCACTCCTCTAATTCCACCAATCCTATTAACTCCATCTCACGCAACCTCAGAAAAGCAGTCGCTATGTGGGATGAAGCATGGCAACGGTGGTTTTGGGGTCGCACAAATTCTGGCCCAATGCACTTGATTGCTGGAGCACGGTTGACTTGCAGGTACTCTAGCCATGGGAGCTGACAAAATCCATTAGGAAGTTGGGTGCAACAAGTCAAGTCTTCCATCACTAGCACTCTCAAGCAATTGAGGGGCTTTGTTGCTGACGACATCATCCATCCTGGGAGCTGACGCCCGAAATACCCTTTAATGGAAACAATTTCTATGCAAGACGAAGGACAGAGCTCATTAAACACCTCCTCAATCAATCCCTGATCCTTCTCAGGGACCCCTTCAACCAACCCATCCTCACCCAGCCTATTGCTGCATAATAAGCGCATCCTAGAAAGATGCACCTTTTTGTCAAGCCTAACCTTTGTGACAAATGAAGCAGCGGATACATTCTCCAGGCCCACTAATCCAATGCCCCTAAGATGGGAAAGAGGCCCAAGCTCTTCCAAGCTACACCAATCACCATCCATGTGCGCTCGGAACCCAGATAGTGTCCTCAAATTTGTTAGAGCATGGAAACCCCTAGGAATATTATTTACACTTGTGCCTTCAAGGTGTAAATACCTTAGTTCCCTTAACTTTACAATGCTATCAGGAAGTTTCACAAGATTCTCACAACCTTCAAGACTAATGTGTTGTAAGAACTTCATTTTGTGAATGTTCTCTGGCAAGTTATTTATATCAGTGCATCTGTCCATTGACAAATACCTCAAGTGTTTCAGCTGATACAGAGATTCAACCATTGTGGCAAACTTTGCGGACTCTACATGCAGAGTCCGCAGAGTCGAAAAAGTAACCAAGGAATCACCTGACTGAACCTTGAAGTTTCCGATTAACATTAATGATCTTAGTGATTTCTGCTCTTGTAAACTTCTCCACTCAAATTCATCTAATTTCACACCTTTAGTTTCTATAGACAACCTAAGGAACCTTTGCAGACAAAGTTTACTATTCACATTTTCTCCATTATGAACTACTAGTGCTTCATTTCTAGTCATGAATTGAGCAAATGAACGAACAACATCATGCATGTTGCAAACATAGTTACTGGCATATGATGTATCTGGTTCTATAAGGTTCCTCAACCTCAGCTATTTATGATACTCGGTTCCTATTTCTTCCAATCTATCTGAGTTCCCATGAACAAATCCTTCACCAATCCACATGTTGACAAACTGTGTATCCTCTAAATTCATCTTTTTAGGCTTAAGAGAAAAATGCAGAAAGCATTGTTTTAAACAAGGGGACAAATCCTCATAACTAAGATATATTGCATAGTTCAGCTCTTCTGGCATTTGAGATACTGACCATATGGTATCATTCAAGACCTTTTCCCAATCACGATGATCTTTCTCCCTGTGGCATAGGAGCCCTCCCATCACCTTTATAGCTAGCGGTAAACCATCACATTTTGCAATAATTTGCAACCCAATATCCTTTAGCATATCAACTGCAGTTTCACTTTCATTTGTCGTCAGTACCTGCAATCAATTTAAGCCAGTAGAGTTAATAACAAATACATGAACACAATTGGAGTGGCTAATGGCCGGTGTACTACATCAATTAAGTTATCAATCAAAAGCATGTAATCCTTTGTTGATTAATATTGTTTGATGTTGAACCCACAAGGACATCTCAATGGATGGAAGCCTTTTTTCCTAATTATTACAAAATAAATAGGTATAAAGCATAAAAAAATATCTAAAGACCAAGTTACTCCCATTCACAGTTGACGAACTGGCCACACAAAAAGCAAATACATGTGTTTAATTATTTCTAGAATGATTAATTAGGGAATCGGTAGTCGTTAGCTATGGATCTATGAAGAACATTAAGTGTACAAGCATAAAAGATGCATCAATTTGACTGTGGTGGTCGTATTTCTTTAATCCTAATAGTGCCATTCATCATGATGCACCGGACTACTGCAAGAGCATTTCAAGTCAGTAAGCATTGGGGGTACATGAAATGTGGCTATCTCCCTTGTTAATCACTATATAGGTTATTATTTACTTCAAACATGAAGAGTTTAGTAGTATTTATGCACTCACCTGCATCTTGAGCAATGACCAAGCATCTTCAGGTTCTAATATGTCAACATGATGGTAGGGATGCACAGCTTTCATGCCTCGGGCAACAGTGTCATGTCTTGTAGTTATGAGGACTCGACTACCAGGGGCGCCGTGGCTAAAGGGAGCCTTCAACAGGTTGTTCCACCCACTGTCACCCCACATGTCATCCAACACAAGAAAGAATTTCTTGCCTTTGAGTGCACTGCCAAGAGCTGGCACAAGCAAGGCTTTATCTTCGAAAGTACCACCCCCAAGCCCCGGCATGTTTCCTTCAGAGGCAGTGATGGCTGTCCTCAGTAAGTCAACCTCGCTGAACTCTTGTGTGATACTTAACCATATCTTCTTAGCAAACTTGCCTTGGATGGCCTCATCGCTGAAGACCTTCTTACTAAGGGTGGTCTTGCCAATTCCGCCAACACCAATGATTGCAAATACCATGATGCTCTCACTCTTGTCTGCTTTCTCCTTTGTGAGCATCTCAACAATTGCTCTCGTGTCATCTTCAATTTTCTCCCCAACTAATCCCGACCGCTCGAGCAAAGGATGCGTCTTGCGGTCAACGCCATGTGGTCGAGCCGTCTTGCGGTCTTGGTAGGCCTCCAATCTGATGAAGCTGAAATTACGCCCCCTCTTGCAGATGCTATCCAACTTCTGATTCAGCTCCTTGATGTGGATGCCAATGTCATGGGCATGGAGAGGATTCCGCATGCAGAAGAGCAGAGGGTTAAGACACCCCATATCCTTGGATGGACTTTTCTCCATGGCCTTGAGCTGACATAGGTCGATGATGTCGGTGGCATGGTACATGGCATGCTTCAGTTCCTCCACCCACCCACGCACACTCTCGTCGGTGATGTTCCTCCTATCGGTATCATCAAGGAAGTTCTTGAGGTCCTTGAGGTTGACACCCAGATTGTCGATCTTGCCAGACACTCCGATCAGCATGGCCACCTCTTCTTTGGCCATCTCAGTGAGCATGTTAGTCACGTAGGATGCCAGAGCATCCAACACTCCTGCCATATTGCTAGGGGCCTCACCTTTATTGCTGCAAAGAAAATTAATTATGGTCACCAATGATCCCACTCTTCAAATTGAATGAAATGTCACCTATAGGGTAAACACGATAATGAATTCATTCGCTTGAGATTTGGTTTGACCCAATATTCAATTGCCAAACATAACATTCTGAAATGTTGTCTAACTATAATTTCAAACGAGACTGAATGGAGGCTTTATTTTCACATGCCAGATTCAACGATGCAAATCGAACATGCTCTAAGCCAAAAATAAAGGGTTCCTTCTTCCTGAGGAAAGATGAAGAATTTTGCTGAAACAGAAGGCACCATCTTTATGCAGTAATAAGGTTACAATCAGATTGCAAGCAGCAGATTAAGAGATCTAGCGCTTAGCAATTGCACCCAACTGCGCCGCAACTATGCACACAACATTACTAGAATAAGAGAAAGAGAGCTAATGGATTTTTGAGAGGATGTACGGGAGTGATGATGGCTCGTCATGGGATAACAACGAAAAGCTTGGAGAATTAGATGGACGATGAAACAAGAGAGAGGGAGCAACGAAATTACCTTCAATCAGTTGGACATAGATCAAAGGATGGAATATATAATCCTCCAGTCTTGCTCTATAGCTAGCTAGTACTGCATGCTTGTGGAAGTGCCAGACGACGGATCTTCGTATATGTAGACGAAGCCGGGATAGAATATATGAAATTAAAATATGATGAGTTGTCTAGGGATGGTTCCTTCTAGACTAGTTGGGTAGGGCATAAATTATTTATCAGATTCATGCATCTATTAACCAGCTATAGTTATTAATTCCTTCCTACTTTTGGAACAAAAAATAAAAGAGCAATTTTTTGTGTGTGTGTTTTAAACAAAGTCCTATGGGTCATATGCTGCTAACTAATATGATTGATTATGTATAGCATGAAGGTGTTAAAGTCTCTAACCAGAGTATCAATGTATTGTGGCAAATACTAGCAAGAAAGCATCCATTGATTAGTTGGGCAGTCAAGGATTACACGCATCTATCTGTGTCACCAGTTATAATACTAATTCCTTAATACTCATCGAACAAAAAGAACGGAGTTAAAAAGGCTCGCCGGCGGCTAGTGAATGATTGTGCCCTGCCTCTATTGAATGCATATGCATCCATCGATCTAACAGCAAAAGAGATACTATGCCTCTATTAAAATAATTAAACTTGCAAGTGGATGGCCAACTTGACATATATATGCAGCACACACGTTCACCCAACAACTATTGGCAATGCTACAGACCCAAAGGATGCGCCAAGAGAGGCGCTTCCCCTGCCCTACATATAGCAAAGATAAGCAATTTTGGGATATGTTTCTATCACATGCATACATCAGCTGTAACAATAAACAAAATTACATAATGTGAAGAGTAGTATGAAGGAAGTAAACAAAATAGTCATCAAAGTAATGACGACACTAATGATAGAAGGCCTGAGTTAGATGGTTGGCAGCCTGCCTCAATCCCATTACAGAAGACTACAGAAATCTGCTCTTTGTGACGTCTTGGCAATTAGTCTTTTATTTTATTTTTGGCTAACTCAGACTAAGGATGTATCTAACCTGTTATCATTGGAGCTTGATCTTTGATAGGGAATGAATGATCGATTGACATATATGTGGTGCTAGATGAAATTAGAACAAGCAAACTTCGCATTATGTATTAGATAAACAGTTGCAAAGTTAGGTTGTGGGCAGCTATCTCAGTTTACTTGGGGGTTTAATATTTGGGTGTGGTTACGTCTCAGTCGACTGAGACGTAACCAAGTCTAAGTCAAGTGATATAGAATAAGGAGAAACAAGAAAAATAACTGAGAAGAATTTTATTTTTTGCACGAATCTCCGTGCAAGATCAAAGGAATATAGCATCGACTGAGACATAATAAAGTCTAAGACATAGCAAAAACTGTTAATATTTATCTGATCCATCTGTCGATCCACATGTGTAATTATGGATTAGTGAATAGATGCACTCATGTCCGGGAGGCTCAAGAAGCGAGAAAACGGATGTCTTGAATGACGTGCCCACGGTCCATATATTATCCAGACTGGCGAGTTCCTAGTGTGATTTCTGGTTCATCACTCCAATAAATAATTGATGGATCAAGCAGCGAGCACTGGATCAGTAACGACCGAAGTAGTCAGGCAGACGACCTGCGAGTACAGTGGTTGTGATTCCATGCATAGCACATGGGGTAGTGGTTCTAGCTTTTCGTCGAGCAGGTGGCGTGCGCCCGGCGAGGCACACAACCACACCCTCAAACACGCACGGATCGGCGGAACCGGGACGGAATGATTGGCGGAGCGGCTGGCGGGGCTACCTGGCGAGGCTGATTTTCGTGTTTTGACCCTTTTGCGATACAAATTCAGGATCTGATTCCAATTCAAAAAAAATTGAGATCTGACCCTTTCGCTACCGCCACGGGTTCTGGCGGTAGGGTTAGATAGGCTACCACCAGGATCCCTGTCGGTAGGGTGCGACGGAGGGCGACGGCCGCCATTTGCCCGAGCTGACGTGGACAAGTAGCCTACCTCCAGGGTCTCTGGCGGTAGCCTGTCTAACCCTACCGCCCGAACCCGTGGCGGTAAGGTGCGGCTGGGGTTTTGCTTCCTAAAGTTTCTGTAACGAAATATTGAGGTGCCCTGGCGGTAGGTAGGTTCGTCCTACCGCCAGGGTCCTTGGCAGTAGGGTCCTGTGTTTTATGGTTTTCAAGTTTAATTTTTGCTTCTTTTCAAAAACAATATAGACCCTAAAATATGAGCTCACATATTTTTTTAGTGATTGTTTCTTTTGTAAAGTTTCTCCACATAGTTTCACAACGAAAGCAAAATATGAGCTCACAAAGAAAGCCAACAAACGGTACAACAAGTTCTTAAGACAAGTTTATAGGATGGGTCCTGTGGGTTTATGTTTTTACAATTTTTATTGATTGTTTGTTTTGTCACAAGTTTCACATAGTTTCACAAATAGCAAAATATGAGCTCACATAATAATAAAGGTTCCACATAGCAAATATCAAACAGTTTACACATAGATTCATAAGTAGGAAATAACAAATAGCAAACTTGTCCACATAGTTTGACAACCCCTACTAAAACATAGATACATATGCAATAGACATGTTTATGGGGCGGATAAACCTCCCCCCCCCCCCCCCCCCCCTCGTATGTTAGGCATGGCCGTGGAGACAGACATGGCAGCAGATCCACCGGTTCAGGCGGAGGCGGAATGCTAGTCGGCATCCGACCATTCAAGCAGTCCCACCTTGCCTTGCCCGCTGG
Source organism: Triticum timopheevii (assembly GCA_963921465.1). Lineage (NCBI taxonomy): Eukaryota > Viridiplantae > Streptophyta > Magnoliopsida > Poales > Poaceae > Triticum > Triticum timopheevii. Next base: position 545,928,900 of record OY997272.1, read on the forward strand.
AGTTTTCGCCTCCGCCCTTCCCCAGTTGATGATATCGAACGCCGATGCACTTGGGGGCGGCATCCTGGCTCTCTCCTCCGCATTGCTCTCGAAGTAGATCCTCCGGCCCAAATTGCGCAGCTCCCAGTTGGAGTGCTGCTTGGGAGCTTCAATGGTCCCTTCCCGGTGTTCTTGGGAGATAGTTGGATCTCCCTCCATCTCTGCAATCACTCTCTTCCACTCCTTCGCACTCTGCGCCCAACACTTCTGATCATCGGAGATCCGTTCTGCCCTCTCATGCCACCGCACTGCCCTCGTCTCCTGTAGGAACTCCTCTGAAAAAGCTCCCACCGGTTGTAGAAGCTCGGGGAAGGACTCGTACACGTACGGAAGTGGCAAGGAAGAAGGGTCGTGTTGGAGATGAATGGGCGATGGTTACGCCACTGTTGCAGACCTAAACATATGGACCAAATGAATAAAATACATATATTAAGATGTGTCAAATGCAAAATCATACCATATCATATTTACTCCAACCAAATCCACTACTACAATATGCATCATATCAACATGCATCATATCATAAAAAAAATCCTCCAACATACATCTTGAATGTATTATCTCCAAACAACATCTTCATATCATCATATCAACATGCATCATAAAACTACTATCAAGTCCTCCCACATGCATTACATCATAATCTTTTTAACACAAACATATGAACTATTGATTAGAGTTCATATTCAATACCACAACTTACTAAAGAACTAAGAACTACAAGTACAATCAAGCTAAAACAATCTTAGTTACAAAAAATCCAATCTAAATTCAAAAATATGAGGGATTTGAAGCAAATAATGCGTCGAATCGAAAGCAAGTTTGCAAAACTAATTGGAGGGATTAGAGGAGCTTACGTTTCTCTCTTCGGGGCCATCTCGATCCGCAAAAACGGTGAAGAAACGGTGAAGATCCGAGGGGGAGAGTGGAGGAGATGAGAGAGGGAGAGAGGGGCGAGTTGGGGAAGAAAAGATGAAACTGCCGACGGGGGGAGGGGAGGGGTGCGGGGTTGCGTGCGAAATAACTGCCCGGACCCTACCGCCATGGACGCTGGCGGTAGGGTCAGACAGGCTACCTCTAGGTACCCTGGCGGTAGGGTGCGACGGAGGGGGACGGCGGGCGTCGCCGCGTGCTGACGTGGATTACTGCCCTGCCGCCAGCCTCGCTGGCGGTAGCCTGTCTAACCCTACCGCCAGGGACCCTAGCGGTAAGAAAAAGGGTCAAATCCTGAATTTTTTTCGAACTGGGGTCAAATGTTGAATTTATATCACAAAAGGGTCAAAACACGAAATTTTCCCACCTGGCGAGGAGAGGCTGGCTGGGAGCCAGGGGTCGTACTGGTTGGTCCAGCCACAGTCGAGGAGGTGCCCGCTCGCTCAGTTTTTGCGGCCTCGATGTCAAGAACCACTTCAGGCGCTTGCACTACGTGTCAAATGGTTGTGGTTTGCGGAGAACTGACCGGTCGTACGTAGACATGCCCGGTCGCCAGTCGACAAAGATCAAACACATAGCCGCATCGGTACAGATTTTTTAACAACAAAAAAAGATAAAGAGATATGCTACACGACACGCCCGGTCGTCAATGATTAAAGTCTAAGTCGCCTATTATTCACGAGCGCAAGCGCTATAATATAGTGTGCATGTAGCATATCTCTCTTCTAGCACCTCATCCAAGTGAAAGATGAGAGGTGCCTTGTATGCTGGTGGAACTCCTTGTCCATTGGCGAGGTGGTACTAAGGCCAACTCCAACGCACGACCCAAATAGTCTGTCTATGTCTGTTTGGGGATAAACGGACAAAGCAAGCCTTCCAACGCGCGATCGCAAACGGACGACGGTCCGTTTTTTGCCCGCTTTCGACCCATTCCCGGCCCAAGTTTGGGCCGAGTTTGCGGCCGAACGGACACGCGCGGGTGGCGCGTGGAGCCTGCCCATGTCCTCCCGTGGCCCGCCCGTTGGGGACACAGAACCCCCCGCTCCAGCCGCACCCCCGCCCCTCTCGTCACTTGTCGCCGCCATTGCCGCTGTGCAGCTCGGCCGCGCGCTCGCCCCAACCATTGTCGCAGCCCCCGTTCCCTCGACGCCTCGAGCTGCCCAACCACACCCGGGCTCGGTGCTAGCTCAAAGGCTCGTCGGCGCACCGTTTCCACTCATAAAGTGCGGCGACTGCCCAAGAAAGGTCGTGCGCCGCGTTTCTACAACGCCGGAACATCCCTGGTGGGTGTTCGTCAAGAGCTCAATCGATGGGGTATGTGCTACTTTAGCTTCGGTTGTGCTCTCAGATTCAACTAGTTGTACTCACCTCAAATTTTTATTGTGTAGAATGGATGCAACTTTTGGTATTGGGAAGAAGAATACATCGATCTATTGATAGAGCGCAATTTAATAAATGTCCGTGCACTTGTTTCTAGAATGGAGACTAGAGATGAGACTAGATGCGAGGAAGCAACATCTACTTCTTTAGACTCGAAGAAGAAAGAAGCACACAAGATCGAGCCTCCGCAGGTCAACAATGAATGCATCAAGAAAGCACTAATCCAACTTATCAGAGCAGTTATGAAAGTTTTATATCTTCTAAAATGTCTTCTTGTGGTTCTTGTTTTCTTTGATCTTGCTATTCTAGTCAAGATTCGATAATGTGCTTCAATGTATCAAAAATCAATGATGAAATAAAAATATGTGTTTGCAAAAACGAAATGTATGCGGACGAGATGCGGCCACGCGCCAGAAAAATGTATGCGGACAAGATGCGGCCGTGCGTTGGACACACGGCCGCCATATTAAGAAACCCGGATAGACACGACCCCATTGCCAACCTCAAACGGGTGAAAAGCGGATGACGAAATGGATGTCCGTTTGGGGTCGTGCGTTAGTTGGCATGCCGTCCATCTCGGCATTCCTGGTTTAGATCAATTGTTTGTTTATTCTGCATGCACACCTGAAAAAAAGTTTATTCTGCATGCAAATGTAGGTTTGCTTGCCGGTAGCATGTATATGTCGCATGAAGTACTCAAGGTGAAATTTTCATCTCCTTTTTCTTAAGTCAACATATGGTCAAAATTTCCTTTTTATAACTTCTAAGAATTCAGCACCACTTTCAAGGAAGTCATTTTTTTAGAAAAAATATCAGATGAAATCTTAAAAAAAAACTAACTGTTGGACACTTACGAAAGTTCTTTTTGAATTTTCAATGTTATAGATATTTCAAATTCAACAGAGAGAAATGTAAAATATCACCAAACAAGGTGTCACTTCAGATGCATGTACACTGTTCTTTTAGGAGATAAGTGTATTATTAGTGCTGGACTAATTTGCATGCAACTTTTACTTTAAAATGTGAATAACATACAGGTTTCATCTTAACAATGCTATTCCCTAGTCAAAACATATTTATTTGTTTGTCCAGTTTTTCGCGACCAGCAGAAGTCTAAACCCACACCATCTCCACGTGCTTCACCATGTGAAGAGAGTGAATGCCTAAGGGGATAAAGAACAAAAGAAGAAGCACCATCACCAAGTACAAAAGGAGCTTTTCATTTTTCACACGAACCAGCAAATTAAACAAAGAGAAACATGGCAAATTCAATCTATATCAAGGCAAAGAAGACGTCTTCAGATTTTCACTCTCGGTGAGCAATTTAATTACATTGCTATTCCACTCTCGTTGAAGAATTTCATTACATTGCAAAGTCCACGGTTGGGGGAAACACATAAACAAAATGAGCAATCGACATCGATTTTTACAGTAGATCCCGGGTTCAATCCCACCGGCCTCCAACATCTCAGATGCACAAAAGAAAAAGAGATGGTTTCATTTGGTACACGATGCCTACGCGGTTGCCAGCTCAAGCAAATCGACATTCCTCCACTCCGAATCAAGGATGAGGCCAAGATATCACTGAGTAAACAGCCATACATTCCAAGCAACAGAACTGGCAACTATGCTTCAGTCTGCTCCCTAGAGCAAGAAATTCTGCTCCTGACAGTGACTGTGCTCCCGTTGCTGGAAATACACAACACCAGATTAGCAACATATAATGTCATGATGAATCGGAGATATGGAAAGAAACAAGAAACTAGACATGGGAACAAAATTCATCAGAACATACTCCTAACATAACAGAAAAAAGTGCAGCTATTTTAGAAAGATAGCATGCTATACTCATCACCTACAAGATCATATAGTTGATTGTCAGCATTCAGCAGTAGCACAAAAGAAAGTTTGCCAGCATTCAACATTACTAAACAAGTAGTTGCATTTGTTCCGACTTGTGAGTACGATTAAGTGTTGTGGACTTATATAGATCAGCCCCTGATACAAAGTCCCTCGAGATAGCAAACACAGAATGTTCTATTCAAGAAACAGAACTACAAGTTAAACTAAATCCACTTATGTGTCACAAACGCTGATATAGCTTTCTTATCATTTGTGACTTGCAAAACTTGTTAATAATACCACAAGAAAGCAAATGAAAAATTTACTCTTCACTTGATGAATGAGAAAAGCAACAAGAGTGGTAGAAGACTTGTTCATTTCATATCAAGATCTACACCCTATATAGTACCATGCCAATACCGTAAATAAAATAAGGGTTTGTCTATGTTGCATCTAGATGTGAGATAGTATCTCACATCTAGATGTGAGATACTATCTCACATCTAGGTGTGACTTCACGTACAAAAACAAAACACTCCCGATCCCCTAACCACGTGACTTGTTTCTTTTGTTGTCTGGCCTGTTTGTTTTGTTCCTTCCATCCAGCCCAGCTACCCGTGTGTTGTGCTTTCTTGTGGCCTTTGTTTGTTCTGGGACTTGCTTGTTGCTCTTTTTTCCTGCCAACACACCCAGCCCAACTACCCCACCTCCTGGGCCTTGTTTTTTTTCCTGTTTGTCTCTTGGACAGACAAAAGAACTGGGCTTTGTTTGACGGCAGAAAAAGGTTGCTAGCTTGAAGAAGAAGCTAAACCCAGACAGGGTTTATGCAGCTTTGTGCCTACTTTACAGCTGTCCACCCCACCCCACCCTCCTCTTCCCTTCGTCCTCCACCCCGCAGATCAGTACCCTAATCCATCCATCTATTTCCCCCACCCCTCCTCTCCTCCCCTCACAGCCGCCATGGATGAACAAGACTGAACAAAGTAGAAACCCAAGCGAAAATTGGAGAAAAAAGCAGAAGAAGAAGGCAATTCCAGAAGAAAACATGACGGGCATGGAAGGCTCTTACCACGGTGAGTTTCGTGTTTTGCCCCTTCCCCCCTTCTTTGATGAACCATGTAGATACTTCTCTGAATGCCAGATCTGAAATTCTGCTCCAGACAACAAACAAGCAGATGGTGTTCTTCTATATCCTTGTAGCCTCTCTCTTTTTCCATATGTTGATGGGAGAAGCAAACAAAAGGCTGGTCTGTAGAAGAATGAGAATACATCATCAATTGTCTGTCAAAAAAAAGTTCAAAAAATGTGTTGTGTTGTTCTCTGAATCGAAAAACATGGGTAACAAAGAGCAGAGCCTGTGTATGACCTTCAGACAAAAAGTTTCCATGAAGAAAATCAACACAACAAATTTTGGTGTGTGTCATATAATTAGTTCAAGTCAGTGTGTTGGTAGTGTGCGGAATGTTTGATGCAGGGAGGAAGTTGATCTAAAAAAGTTTGCATGAAGACAAAAAATGGGGCAGAGCAGTCACATTATTAGTAGATTAAAAAAATCAAACTCTGCTAGAATTACTTGAATAACTAAAATCACACTGTTGAAGGTTTCATATTCACAGAAAAAAATGAGAAGAATATCAAAGTGTACTGTGGTTTCAGCTTTCAGTGTTGATCATACAGAAAAGTCGTGCAAAAAAACAAAGACATGACACCTACAGACTTTCAGTGTACACATGGAACAAATCATAAGCATCAAGTTTTTTGAATTTGTTTATTGGAAGAAAACTGCTTTGATTCATTCTAACATTGAAATTTTGCAGCAAATGAAGAGTTCTATGCAGGCGACTACATTGGTACTCAGGTACGATTGCGCTTCTACAAAAATCTAATTCAGGACAAAAAACAAAAAAAAAGAAGTTAAAAACTTACTTGTATGTTTCGATTGTAGCTTGTGCGCTCTCAGTACCCCGAAATGATGTTTGACCCAAGGATTTCTCAAATGCAAGGCGGCGGGATTAATTTTCTACAGATTCCGCCTTACTCATTGGCCTATCCGGTTCATCAGTTTGGAACATCGACACATCCTCTGGCTGTTGTGAGTAACAAATCCATTCCAGTGACTGGACAACATGCTACCCCAGTTGTCAAACATAGAGAAAATGTGAGTTAAACAAGATATTGTATCTTGTGATTATCCAAATTGATATAAAAACTGTATGTGCATGAAAAAAATTAACTGTGCAAAAAATAACATGCAGGCATTAGTGTTGAGTCCAGGCTTTGGTATGAACATGTCATACACACAAATGTTGCTTGCTGCTGAATCAGAGGTTTGGACTGTCCTAAGAATAAAATGCTCTGTTGTTCATAAAAAGAAGAGTATCGTGGTTTGAGGATATTTGTCTTAAACTTTGTTTTGTCTTATGCAGGATCCTCTATTTGGTTCATCACACACAGAGTACTATCCTGTTGGGGCTGAGGTACGATTGCAAACGAAACTTTATAAAAACATGAAAAGCATGCACAGACACACATATGTTGAATAAGAGGGAGAAGTCTTATATATGTTTTTTCTCAACGAAAAATGCAGAATGAGATATTTATGGTAACTGGACGGAACACAAGGTTGAGCGAGCTAGTTGGCATGGACAATCCAGAATCAAGCAACTACATTGAACAAGATAATCCTAGCAACTGGAACAACAACCAGACATATTTCCAGGTGGCTGATTTGGCATTGCAAACTGTGACATGGGATGATGGCGTCCCAGCTCTTGGAGCAGAGCTCTTGCAGGCTCTAGGAATTTGTCCGGGAGACAATCAAAACGAAGACGGTTCATGGAGTGAAGACTCGGACACCGATCCAAGTGCATTTGACAAAGTGCTAGTTGATGCTGAAGAAGATGCTGCACATGGTGATCAACATGGTGATAATGAAGCTGTGGACAATGATGTTGACCGATTCTCACCAGATGACATTGACAATTTCCTCGAGAATGATTCAATTCTCGCTGCTCAGACTTGTAGCCAAGAAGTTCGCAGCCGCCATGTCCCGCAGATGGGTATGGATTTTGAGACATCAAAAGCGGCACAAGCATTCTACAACAGCTATTCTTGTTTGTGTGGATTTTCTGTGCGAAAAGCGTCGAACTATTGTGGCCAAACTAGCAAAGGGGGTGGTGAGTCCCGATGTATTTTTAGATGCAACAGGTCTGGAAAGGTGCTTGATGAGGAACAGAAGGAGGCTAGGAGGAAACAAAGGAAAGATAGGTGGCAACAGCGAACTGGAAAGCTAGCACCAGAGACAAGGAAGAGAAAAAGGAATGTCATTGATGTCACTGGGTGTCAAGCTAAACTGGTAGTCAGCAAAAAAAATGGCAGATGGTTTATCACAGACATCAACCTCGAGCACAACCATGAGTTGAGTCCACGGGATGAATCAAAGTTTTTGAGATCGCATAAGCAAATGACGGATGAAGAAAAGTTGTTAGTGAGAACATTGAACTCAGCAAAACTGCCAACAAGAAAAATTATGGACATACTATCATTTTTAAGGCATGGCCCACTTCCGTACACGAAAAAATATGTGACGAATGTGAGGGCATCAATCAGGAAAGAGAATGATGGCAATGATATGATGCAGCTGCTCGACTATTTCAGGACCAAGCAAGCAGAAGATCCAAGATACTACTACAAGTTTAAGGTTCATCCGCAAAAACCAAGCAAAGTGCTCTGCATTTTCTGGGCTGATGGCTACTCGAGGAAAATGTATGATTTGTATGGAGTCAACCTAAGTTTCGACACAACCTACAAAACCAACAAATACAACTTGCCATTTGCCCCATTTGTTGGTGTGTCCGGGCATGGACAGAACTCCTTGTTTGCATGTGCTATCATTCAGGATGAGACGATAAACACATTCACTTAGATCTTTTGGACATTCCTAGAGTGTATGGGTGGGAAGCAGCCAAGGACCGTTATCACGGACCAAGACACGTCCATGAAGGAGGCTGTCCCTGAGGTCTTCAACCTTTCCAAGCACAGAAACTGTCTATTTCATGTGAAGAAAAAAGTTGAAGAGAAATGTTGTAGGACTTTTGTCACAAAAGGAGATCTCCATGCTGATTTCACAGACATTGTGCACAACTCCCTCACAGTTGCAGAGTTTGAAAGGCTGTGGCAAGAGATGGTGCAGAAGTATGACATTGGTGATGTTAACTATTTCAAGATTATGTGGAAAGAGAGGAGAAGGTGGGCACCTGTCTACTTCAAGACAGATCTCCTCCCACTCTTACATTCAACATCGAGGAGCGAAGGCATGAATGCCATATTCAAGGACAATGTAGCATCGACCGACAATGTGATTAGTTTCATGACAGAATATGAGAAGATATCTGAACGCATACAAGACATGGAGAGGGAGCAAGACTCGTTGACAAGGATAACAAAACCAACATTCTGGGTGCACAATGAGCTTGAGATTCAGGCATCGCGAATGTACAACCGGCAGATTTTTTACTGGTTTCAGAAACAAATGAAGTTTGCTGCCCAACTGCACGTGGATGTTGTTGTGAATGGATCAAGGTTTGAGGTTTACAAGTCGAGCATGCTTGCGGAAAAAGAATTCAGGACACGGCGTTACCTTGTACTAGCAAACCTGAAGCAAGAAGAATTTGCTTGCATCTATGGGAAGTTTCAAAAGGATGGCATTGTTTGTGCACACATACTGCGAGTGCTTGTCAATCTGAACATGCCTGTCCTACGAGACAAGTATTATATTCAGAGATGGAAACCAAAAGACAGAAAATATGTAAGAGACAAGCACTTCAATGTTCCCATGGAACTGACTGAGGCGAGCAGACATTTGAGGTATTCACAGCTATCAACAATGCTCAATGAAATGGCTTCCGATGGGGCAAGAACAAATCAAAAGTACTTGTATGTTGTGAACGAAAGTGAGAGAATATTTGTTGGGCTTGATGAGATGACCAAGGCAGATGAGTTGAGGGAGCTTCAGGCAAGAGGAGTTGCTGTGGAAAAAGAACCTCCAATACTAATGCAAGAACCCCACCCTGATGGCTATGACAACCTACAAGTCCCAGATGTTGTTGTATCTAAAGGTCGACCGAAAAGTCGTTATCTAACAGCTAGGGAGAAGTTCCTCGCAAAGAAACAAACTAAATGCAGCCACTGCAGAAGCCAAGACCATAACATTGCTACTTGTCACAACATGCATATTGATAAGTCTTTCTTTGAGAAGAAGAAACCAGCAACTAAAAAACCTACAGGTATCTATTTCTTTTGCTTTTTTTTGTCATTAAGCCCATACATGAAGAAAAAAAATCAAACAAGTCACTAACCAAAAAGAAAAAAAACCTACAGGTCCTTCTGATACATCAACTGTCAAACAAAATGGAGCTAAGCGTCAACGAAAGAAGGCGCCTGCCACACGGGTTGAAGGAGTGTTGTAATTCAGAAGATTTTTGAAGAAAGTGGATCAAACAAAAGACATGTAACACCTAGGCAGCGCGGGTGACCTTGAAAAAAAGAAAGATGTACCCAATGCGAGAGAAAATACTTCATTGTAACAAAATGCGAGAGAAAATTAAACTTTGGTTGGCAATGTTTGTACCTGGATTTAATACTTTGCACATATTATTTCTTGAATACTGCTTGAGGTGTTTTGTAGTTTCATTTGCTTTGCACTTTCTTCACCCACGCGCCTCTCCTCTAGACATGTTTGAAAAAATCCCCTGTCTAGGCAATAAGGAGAGTGACAAAGCATAAAAGAAAAAGAAAAATGTTAGACCTGTTGATTGAATTCAGTTAGCAGAAAAAAGAGGTTTTACCTGTATTTGTTTCTCCATTACTTTTTGTCTTTGCGTAGTAGTTGACCAAAAAATGATACAATGTATTCTTTAAAAAGAACAGAAACAGAAAAAGAAGGTTTGAATAAGAAAAGCATTGGCACAGAACACAAAAAATATACTTTCCATTACCCTCACTGTAAAAAATGTTTTTCATATGAACAAAAAAATTCTTTGCGTTACTCTGGTATATCCGTTGATTTCCCCAGATTACTCCTCGAGCAAACACAAAACATGAAATTTTTTTAGAAAAAGACATCTAAAAAATCTAGAGTATTCTTCAGTTCTTCATTCTTTTTGCCCCTCCTTGTAGATTAATGTTGTCCTCAACTCCCTGACAGAAAAAAAAAGAGATGATAAAAATGTATATTAGCTTATTGTTCTTCCTCTGTATGTGATAATAAAATTTGTTGCTTTGACAAAAGAGTAAGAAATCTGTTGCTGTAAAAAATACCATTTTATTGACGATAGTACTTGACAAGTCTTTTGCCTTTTTCAATGGGGTTATGATCACTGAACAAGATATCAACAGCAAATCTGATCCTTGCATCTGCAACATCCTTCATCCTGAATTGGGCCTGGCGAGGATTCCGCAAAACAAAAGTTTGCATCCACTTGAGCACAAAAATCCCGCAAGCAGTACTGTGTTTTTTGCAGAAAGAAAATGATTAAAAAGAACATGAAGACACGTTGATCACAGATAGAAAATGAAAACGAAAAAAGCATCTCTGGATGTGTTTTTGTGCTTCCCACAAAAAGAAGGCGGAAAATGTACCTTCCAGTTTGCTTAGGCATGTTTGGGTATTCTGTACCAAAATTTCTGAACCCCATTCTCCTGAGTCCTGACTCTTCCCATGTTTTGATAAAATTGTTTATCTATGAAAAGTTAAAGAATGGACATTTTAAAGAACACATAAATGGCTAATTTGTTGCAGTACCAAAAATCAAAGAGAACGACAACTACAAAAGAATAGTCTGCAAACACATTGTTCTTACCATCAAATCTTTTATCTCCATGTGAAAGGTTGACTTCCCATCATAAACTGATCTAAGAAAATGAATTTTCTTGCAACAATATCAACGATGAACAAAATCCAGTGCTCACGATGTACTTCTGGAAAAAACAGCTACAAAAGTTTGGGAACAGCTTGTGAGGGTACAAAAAAAAGAAAAACAGAAATATAAAGACAAACTTGTAAGCTGTTGGGTTAAATTTGGACCGTACACGTCCACATTCGTGTAGAGGCAATGCTCTTCCTACTCCACTAAAACTTATAAGTGCTCTATTTCTCATTGATATCCTTCCTTCTTCAGTGGACCATGCTTGAAGAAAATAATCCTATTTTGAGGCAAAAAAACAATTAAAAAGTTAATAACTTGAAAAAAAGTTTTGAGTTGAAATACATTTTAGTTGACCTGAAATTGTACTTACAGTGAGAGTAGTGAAGAAATAGTGCTTCTTTGATTGCCTTGGATGGCTGTCTCGAAAGAGCAACCGACAGAAAACATTGAAAACATAGGCTTCCACACTCCGTTGGTGTCGAATGAATCACCGAGTTGTCCAAGGGATAGGCTTGTTTTATCGACAAGCACTACCCATTTGCTGCATGTGGGAGAAAAAACATCAAAAGTGAGGTGGAGAAAAGAAGTGCAAACAAAAAGATTCAAGAAGTAGAAAAAGCAGAAAAAAGAATTAAACAAAAAATGATGGAACAAAAAGTAAGAGAGGCAATAAAACCTTCTGTTAGATTCATATTTGCTTAGTGTCACAATCTTGCTGTGTAGCTGCTTCTCAAGTGGCATGACAGGGCCTCTTAGATCGTGATCGAAAGGTGAGCATTGATACTTGCTTGGGCGTACAAGCATTTTGGGAGGCAGATTTTCCTTGCCACTTGAGTAACTGCCTAATGTAAGGTTGCTGTTGTACAGATTGTCTGGTGTGTTTACCATATTAATGCATGAACCATTGAAAACTCTCTCCCCCAGAATTTGAACGTCCGGAGATAACTACAAAACATACAAAAATGGAACAAACATAAAAAATAATGATTAGCTTGTGTTGTATTAAGAAAAGATAAAATAAAGTTATTGCTACACAAAAAGAGGGAAAACAAATTTACTTGTAAATCGTCGTTGACAGGGATTGGTTGATATTCGGTCCCATCTTGGTTGTCTTGTTCAATGAACTCGTCTGTGAAAAGCCTCTTGCCAATAAATGGTGTAGTCCAGTAACCCTGCAAATTGCGAAAAATTGTTGAAAAAGGATGTATTCACTAACTAAGCAAAAAAAGTAACAAAAAAAACAACAGAGCACCACAAACACAGAAGCATTTAAATGCCCCCCAAAAAATAAACATCACAGAAGCAACATAGTAAGAATAAAAAAAGAAAAAGGTTGAAGGCAATTGGATTTGTACCTTCTTATTCTTTTGTGATGAGCTTTCAGCATTGTCATAGTTTCGTGCTCTCATTGGGTAGTAACATATCTTTGTATTGTTCCAAGTCTTTGATGCGTGTGCTGTAGGAGTTGTCTGAAAAAAATGTATGTCATTTTAAAAATCAATCACAAAAAAGGGTGAGTGTGCTTCTGGTAACTATAAGGAATTTGCTTATAAACAAAAGGTAGCAAGGACATACCAAGTCAATAATGCCGTCTATTTCTTCAAACTCGGGGAGAAAGTTTCTGTACTTGCACATTTCTGTTGTCGTAGGCTCTCTCTCTGCAAAACGTATGGAGGAATCACCCAGCGCTGTTTGCTCATGCTAGAAAAAAATACAGGGGATAAAAAAAGAACAAAAAGAAAACACTTAGAGATGGCCTTGTGCACTTGGTAAGAGGGTTTTTCAGACACTTGTACATTTGAAAAAAAGAGATAGTACCTGTGAGTTGTATGCTTTGACTATGTCCTTACATGTATTCCATTGATATTTTTTCTTAGCTTCCTGAATTGAATAAAAAATTGAGTGGGTGAATTTTGTAGCCAAAAAAGTGAAGTCAAAAAGAAAAATGATGTGTGGACAATAATTACCTCTATCTGCGCTTCGTATGCTTTCGAGTCCATGTCTAAATCGCGCCACAATTCTGGCTCTGTCATTTCATTTCCACAATCATCATGGTCAACCAGAATCCTGCAGCTAGGTGTCGTATCATCAGAAAAAAATACTTTTGTCTTGCAAGGTCCAATGGATGCATAGTGTGTTGGCAATCTTCCACGTGTTCCTGCTTATCATCTATACCGCCTTCACATATGAAAAAAGACAAAAAAAGGAAAAAGGTAAAACAATGAGAAAAAATGGTTGTTACCAGTTACATGAAGAAAAATGATTGCCACGTGTACTAAACGAAAAAGATAAGAGTTGTTGGCAGTACTGTTTGATAGTGGTATGTTGATATCAATATCAAGCCCTGCATGTTTCCCCTGCTCCCTAACATCATTGAATGGAAATTCATCTGGCACAAAAAGAAAAATGCAAAAAAGTAAACAAATAAAACAAACAAGAAACTGCAAATCTTCATTAAGAGAAAATGTTTCAAAAAAGAGTTAGCTTGTTCGCGGACATGGGCCTGAAAAGTTTTTTGTTGGAAAAAACCTTGGTTATTGATGTCTTGTTGTCTTGTGTCTAGTCCCACACACTCAATTGGTGCCGCTTCATTTGCTTGATACACTGTCTCTGTTTCAATACAATGCTGATTTTTAAAAAGGAAGAAGAAAAAGGTTGAGTTAGATGTAAAAAAATACAGATAAAAAAACCTATCAAAAAATGATGGCGCTAAAAGAGAAGCTCAAATTAATTCCTTGGAGGGGGTACCTCAGATTGATTACTGTTAATAGCGTTATGTTGGAAACCTGAGAAAGTTGGTGGTACATGCGTGCTGCCTTCCTCCTTTGAGTTGATGTCTTGATCTATCATATCCAGTACTCTTGCCAATCTAGCTGATAACAACATGTAGTTCAAGCTAGTGCTGTTTTCTGCTGCTTCTTATTTAGCAGAACAATCACTAGCATTGCACTTGGGGATGTTGGTATCTGCATCAAGTATATTGATCTCTGGTTGCTGTGTAGAGACGTTCCTATTCTGCATGGTTTGTTCCTAACCCACAACAAGTACAAAAAAAACATGGTTGTGAGAGCTATTTGTAGAATTCTTGTTGCACTTAAATGCTTTTACAAATTGTGTTCATATATATCTGCAATCTTTAACAATTCCAGAATTCACTCCCCATAGGTTAGTTCGTAGGAAAAGGTGCATGTTAAGGGGCAATTTCTTTTAAAAAAGGATGTAACTATAAGGGGTTTTAAAAAACAATAACCATTTCAGCTTGTTTTCTGAGGTCGTTTCTGTGAGCATTGCCCGGTAATGATTGCATTTCAGCTTCACCTCCTTCTGCTGCTACTTCAAGTATGCTACCCTGTGAAAGTTATTCAGAGAAAAATTCAGAATATGGCAGAAAAATGTGCTGAATATTGCACACACAAAAAACATGTTATTACTAATTACAAAAAGCAAAAAAATACCTCTATTTTAACTTCCAATAGATTGTCCTTAATTGTTGAAGTTTCTGACTGTTGTGTACTAGTTTTCAGTCTCTTCTTCCTGCCTCTTCCATCTGCCAACAATATAGGGGGGTTGTCAATAAATTAAAAAACAAAAAAAGGAATTAGAACAAAAAAGAATGAAAAAAAAACATTTAAAAAATACATGGTTGCATGTGATAAAAAAAATGATTCAAAAACACACCACTGTTTATTTCAATCCAATTGGAATCAACTCTAATAGTACTTCCAGACCCATTATCTTCTTCAGTTGGCATGTACAAGTGGTTGGAGGACTCTAACTTCTCTGCATGTTGAGAGCCATTGAAAGAACAAGAAACAATGTTCAAAGTGTCTAGCAGCACTTGTTTTGCTATCAGACATGTGGTTAGGTTTTGATCTATAACGCACTCCTGGAAATTGAGGAATATATCTTCTTTGATCTGACAAGCAGAAAAAATTCAACAAGTAAATAAGAAAATAGAAAAGAGAAGGGGAAACCAAAATAGCTAAAATTAAGTGTTGAATTAGCTGTCTACATCAAGTCTGATGAATTTTACCTTCTCTGAAAAAGAGTTGCCTAAGATCCTTTGTATATATTTTCTGATGTTTGAGTTCTTGGCGGTGCTTGCCCATGCATCATCAGTTTGTGCATAGCAAGTTTCTGCCTCATCTTTAATCTGGCAAAAAATGTATAAGTATAAAACAAACATAAAATAGGAGCAAATGTGAACAAACAAAAAGCTACACATTAAAAAAAAGAGGGAAAAAATAGCAGAGTATGATATTTACTTGAAGAGCTCCATATAGTCCATCTTTCCCGAGGAGCATATCACTGAAATGTTTAATGGTTTGTCCTTTCCAGAAACAAATCCTAGGTAGTGCTGGAGGGATTGTTATTGATCCAAAATTGTTGAAGTCTAGACACCGAACCTGCAAAATAAACAAACAAAAAACAAATGGAAACCTTCAGTATGTTTGATGAGAACATAGTGCTCCCAAAGCAAAAAATAACATAACAAAAAGTTACATATAAACAAAAAGAAGGCGCGTACTGCTAGCTGATATATGCAGCCTCCCAAAGTTGTTGTTATCCGTTTCTCCTTCAGCTTGTCTGTTTGATATTTCTTGACATAAGAGATATTCCATGTATGGACAAAAGAGCACCAATCAAGATCTTTATACTTTGACACATCCACAAGTGCTCCCAAATATTTGGTGCTTGGTTTTGTGTTGGATGTGGGACACAGGAAAGTTGCTAGTGCGACAATCAAGAAGCAGCGAAGATAAACATCGTCAGGCAGCTCTTCCTTCATAAGCTTATTCCCGAAGAAACTTATTGATGGTAGATCTGTTAGCCCAAATAGTGATAGAAACTCCGCTTTCCCGGACTCCTCATCGAGCACTCTGATCTTTGTTCTTCCTGCAGCTTCCTCTTTTGTGGATATGTTGTCCGCGACCCACTGAGCAAAGGGCCTTGGAACACAACAATCTTCTAGCTTGAGCAAGTATCCAAATCCGCCGTTCCTCACAACCTCCATCCTATGATTGCTTTTGCACACAACATCAACAATCTTCACGAAATATCCAATGCTAAACCTGTTGTATGCAGTTGCTCTTCCTTTGTTCGTGTGCCCTTTTGCTTTTCCTTTCTCTGCCCTTGTCCTCTGAAAATGAAAACAAATAGCAAGCATTAAAATGGCTGAGGAGCATTATTCTCTATAATAAGATTTATGGTTTTGGCTCAGAAATGTTAACAATGAAAAAAACTATGAAAAGCACAAAGTTACCTTCTTCCTTTTCTCTTTCAAATCACTCCTCTCTTGCTTCCTCTCTTGTCTTTTCTCTAACTGTAGAAATAAAGGAAAGTTTCTGTCAAAGAATTGAACTTATGAAAAACAACACAAGAAAATAAAAAACACAAGCTTCTTCTAGTTCAAAACACATTACAAATGTTCTCAGGCCATCGATCAGCATGCCGTCTGATGCATCTGATTCTGTCGTATCAACTATACTTTGCTCCTCTTGTTCATCCATGCTATCATCCCCAGAACCATCCTTTTGACTATTGTTGTTTGACTCCAAATTAGGCTCAGTAATTGTATCTTTGTTTAAAAGCTCCTGTTTACAAAAAACACACAAAAAAAGAACTGAGTTAAAAAAAAGTTATGGTGTACATTGAGAAAAACTACAGTACTAATTAAAAAAGCATTGAGTATTTACAAAGCTGAGACTACTACTAGGAAAGGAAAAAAGGATCAAGTCATCCTCTCTAAGAATTTGCTCATGAGTTGATAAACTCTGAACATTGACTGACGTTCAACTCTCTGATAAAAAAACAGATTACTGAAAATCATGTTTCAAACTATCTGAACATTGACTGATCCTTCTCGTTTGTCAGCTAGCTGAAATGATTCTGTAGAGTTACTGGTCTCTATTTAGGTATACATTTTGACATCAATGTTATTCACTTACGCGTAGACAAAACAGAGTGGGTGGAACGCATATAATGTCTACTGGTAATATATGCTGCACTGATGGTGCACTTATACTTGGGCAGGCAAAACCATTAGACATAAATAGCTTGAAGAAATAAAAAATAAAAAAACATGATCCTCTCTGAATACTAACTGGTGAGTCACACTCTCTGAATATAAAATGCATGCTCTCTGAACAAATTAGAAAAAATGGAAAACACATGTTGTATGCTCTGAAAAATATTAGTTTATCGGGCAAGAACAATGATGTTAGACACAAAAAAGGACTGGGATTTGTTTGACGGGCAGATAACAGTTTGCTGGCTTGATTTACAGAGTCAACTCTAAAAACATACAAAAATCAATTTACAGTGACTTAAATTACAAAGTCAGGTGTGAAAATTTAAGTACTCAACAACCTGCATAACATCATTGTTCATCGACTAAACACCCCTCCCATCCCCACCCCCACCCCCTAGCACAAAAATGTTCAGATAAAAGAAACAACAACCACAAGCTAGGCTGAAGTAATCACTTTAGAAAGCTAGCTTCGAAAACACACTACATGATTTGTTTGTTGCTCACTTCAAAGAAAACAACAAACCCAAAAATCAACATATATGCATACTGTCATTCGTTTGTTAGGTGTTGCAAACAACCCCCTGTTGGCTCAAAGGGCTCTTTACTCTGAAATTGCTAAATAGCCAAAATAATTGCGAAGCCATAAGCATATAACATGACACCTTCCACTTGGGAAAAATAGAAATACTGAATAATACTAATAAGAAGTATAACAAAACATGTCCTCATGTCTGAAGTGCCACTACTTCATGTCTAAAGTCTAGAAAAATAGCAGAACAAATATATATTCAATCAATAAAAATAACATCAAAACCAGCCATCTCTTCCACTCCATGTAAGTAAAACAGTATTCCATTCCGCAAATAACATGCTTACAGCCAAACCCAGGCATGAGATATGCCTCTGTCGACAATTGTTGGGATTTGACATACACAACACAAGATTAGTTAAAACAGAAAGGCAAACCATGATTCTCACAAAAATACTGAAAGGTTCAGAGAAGTTACTATTGCAAAAATGCAAGTGATCTCATTGCCAATTCAGAAGCATCGGCGACAAGTAAACCACACAGGAAAAAAAACAAGAAACATGATATACATTACAATAACCTGAAGGAAAACAGAAAACATACTTGTAGACACTCTTATATTTTCATGGTGTTAGCACTTTACTTGGGCAGTCAAAAAATGGCATTAGACATAATAGGTTAAGGAAACTGACAAAATACTGAAGATGCACGCATTATTCATGTGTAGCGAGCTTGTCAATGAAAAAAGACGACCCTCTCTAAAGATTGACTGGTTAGAAACACTCTCTGAACATTGGTACATGCTCTTTGAAACTGATGCATGCTCTCTGAACAAAAATTACAAAAACTGGAAAAAAAATACTTTATGTATGCTCTCTAAAAACTTGCAAATCAACTCTACCGTGGACTTAATTACATACTCAACTCTGAAAAAATTACATACTCAACAACATGCATAACAACATCTTCACGAGCTTAGGCTATAGTAAAAATATTTCAGAGAGGGGAAACAAACTACCACAACTTAGGCTACACTAATCACTTTAGAGGCTAGCTTTAAAAAAATAGTATAATTTCTGTGAGGTAAAAAACGACATATATCCTTGCAGCACTCATAGTTAGGTGAGGTGAAAACACAAAATAACCCATAGTCCAAGCTCCATGGCTGCCGCTTGAATATTCAGTACACTACAAAAATATACCACCGGCTTACTACAAACACAACTATGCGAAAAACAAAGCTGCATATTGTTTCAAAGACCTCTTCATCCCCAAATTGCTAAAAAAAAGCAAAATAATTGCCTGCTCCCATTCATTGCTGTGTGAGGAGACAGCCAACTACCCAAAAATCAAACATATAAGCCTGCTGCCATTCATTGTTGGATGATGGAAAAACAAACCTACCAATCAGTAGCATCACCTAATAAAAACCTACCGTGTTTAGTACAACATCGCACCTACCATTCATTCAATATTGCATCCTGCTGTAGGATCCTTCAAGTACCCAGCAGAACAGAGCGTCACATACATACACAAACAACTAACAGCTACCACCCCTCAACTCCCTTACTTAGCCTTCAAGGACCCCATGAGCCAGGACAAAATTTCAGGAAAATCGAGTTGGATGGCCACAATTTTGACTAATTTTGACGGTGTGAAGCAACAAAATCAAGCAGGTTGAAGGGATGGAGGAGGGAGGTGTGCTGCTCACTGGATTAGGCAGCTCCTCGGCTGCGGGGAACTTCGGGACTGTGGGGACGACCCGCGAAGTTGGCTTGTTGGCGGCGCATAGGTTGTCGATGGTGGGGACGGCGCGCGACGGTCGCTTGTCGACGGTGCAGAGGTTGTAGACGGTGGTCATGCCACGACCCTCGCCTGTCACGCGGTGCTCGCCCGCCATGTCCGTGGCCAGTGCCTCGCCCGTCGCACGGAGGTGCACTACGGGGGGGGGTCGGCGGCGGCCAGCTCGGTCGCCATCGCCTTAGAGGTAGTCGCCCCCGTCTCCTCCTCCTCTGCTCCGCCTCCACAATTTCAAACAGTGCCACACACAAAAAATGCACAGAGTAAATGTGTCGGTGTGGATAATTATGAGAGATCCGTTGCTGCTTTGGTGTATCTTGCAGAAATCCCCCTGGAAAAACTTAAAAGTTGTTTCAATTACAAAAATGATGCTTCCCTCCCTAGTAGCAAAAAAACTTCTTATTTGTGGTTTGAACTAGCAAGTAGGCAGTGAGGAAAAACTTCAAAAAATTGCAAGACAAAAATGACAAAATAAATTGGAACATTGAAAACAAACTAAAAAATGTTGAGTTAAAAAACAAGTTGTTGTTGAGCTTTTTGAGTTGTTACAAAAACTCAATGGTCAACCTGCATAAAAAGTCCACTGTGGGCGCAGGGGACACTCGACCACGACTTTTCCGCCTACGTCAGGCTCGGCGTGCTGACAAAAAAACACCGGCGTCTCCTTCTACAACAGCCAACCATTGCCCGCCATGCTAGTGTCGTTTATCTATGCAAAAAAAGGGCATGTCGAACGACATCTTGGGCCATGTCTGCCATCAAAGATAGCCTGATACCTATGAAGGTCACCAGCAAAATATTGTCCACTACAAAATCGTGCATAAACTCCATGTTCACTAAGGGAATCATCGACAAAAAGATGTTGGTGGGGGTCAACAAGAACAACAACAACAACAACAACACACAACAACAACAACAACAACAACATCTCAAAGGCTTGAGGTTTGACTATCAACTTGGGCAACTACAAAAAAGTACACCTTCTCGAGTTGTGACTCAGGGATGGAGTTGCAACTACACTGAAAACACAAAACGTCTTGAGTTGCAACTCGGGGGGTGGAGTTGCAACTGGGGCGGATACAAAACGTCTTTTGCGAGTTCGGGGTGTGGAGTTGCAACTAGGGAGAATATAAAATGTCTTGAGTTGCGAGTCAGGGGGTGGAGTTGCAACTATGGTGAAACACAAAACATCTTGAGTTGCAACTCGGGGGGTGCAGTTGCAACTGGGGTGAAACACAACAACATCTCGAGTCGCGACTCGGGGGTGGTGTTGCAACTAGGGCGAATACAAAATGTCTTGAGTTGCAAGTCGGGCGTGGAGTTGCAACTAGGGTGAATATAAAACGTCTTGAGTTGCGAGTCGGGGGTGGAGTTGCAATTGGGGTGAAACACAACAACATCTCAAGTTGCGACTCGGGGGGTGGTGTTGCAACTTGGACGAAACACAACAACATCTTGAGTTGCGGCTCAGTGGTGGTGGTGCAACTGGGGCGAATACAAAAACATCTTGAGTTGCGAGTCGGGGGTGGAGTTGCAACTACGGTGAAACACAAAACATCTTGAGTTGCGAGTTGGAGGTGGAGTTGCAATTGGGGTGAAACACAACAACATCTTGAGTGGCAACTTGGGGTGGTGTTGCAACTTGGACAAAACACAACAACATCTCGTGTTGCGGCTTCGTGGTGGTGTTGCAACTGGGGCGAATACAAAATGTCTTGAGTTGCGAGTCGGGTGGTGGAGTTGCAACTATGGTGAAACACAAAACACCTCGAGTTGCGACTCGGGAGTTGAGTTGCAACTAGGGTGAAACACAAAACATCTCGAGTTCCGACTCGGGCCGGGGGTGGACTTGAAACTGGGGTGAAACACAACAACATCTCGAGTTGCGACTCGGAGGTGGTGTTGCAATTGGGGAGAAACACAAAACGTCTCGAGTTGCGAGTCGGGGGGTGGAGTTGCAACTATGGTGAAACACAAAACATCTCGAGTTGAGGCTCGGGGTGGAGTTGCAACTGGGGTGAATACAAAACAAAAAATGCAACCCTTCGAGTTGCAAGTCGAGTGCGGGGAGTAACATGTCAAGGGCCTAATGGCAAGCCCCATGAAAACAAAAAGAAAAGAACAGAGCATCCTCCCCCCCTCCCCCTTACCTGAGTTGCAACTTGAGGCTTGAGTTGCAACTAGGGCAACTACAAAAAGTACACCCGCTCGAGTTGTGACTCGGGTTTGGAGTTGCAACTGGGGTGAAACACAACAACATCTCGAGTTGCAACTCGGGGGGTGGTGTTGCAATTGGGGCGAATACAAAACGTCTTGAGTTGCGAGTCGGGGGTGGAGTTGCAACTACCGTGAAACACAACAACATCTCAAGTTGCAACTCGGGGTGGTGTTGCAACTGGCGCGAATAAAAAGACATCTTGAGTTGCGAGTCGGGGTGGAGTTGCAACTACGGTGAAAACACAAAACATCTCGAGTTGCGACTCGGGGGTGGAGTTGCAACTGGGGAGAACACAAAACATCTCGAGTTGCGACTCGGGGGTGGAGTTGCAACTGGGGAGAACACAAAACAAAAAATGCAACCCTTTGAGTTTCCAAGTCGAGGGTGGGAGAGTAGCATGTCAAGGGCCTAATTGCAAAACCCCCATGAAAATAAAAAGAAAAAAAATAGAGCCTTCCTCCCCCCCTGAGTTGCGACTTTAGGCTTGAGTTGCAACAATGGCAACTACAAAAAGTGCACATGCTTCGAGTTGCGACTCAGGGGTGAAGTTGCAACTGAGGTGAAACACAAACAACATCTCGAGTTATGACTCGGGTGTGGTATTGCAACTAGGGCGAATATAAAATGTCTTGAATTGCGAGTCGGGGAGTGGAGTTGCAACTACGGTGAAACACAAAAACATCTCGAGTTGCGACTCGGGGTGGAGTTGCAACTCGGGTGAATACAAAACAAAAAATGCAACCCTTCGAGTTGCAATTCGAGGTTGGGAGAGTAGCATGTCAATGGCCTAATTGCAAAAAAAACCATGAAAAAAAAACACAGAGCCTCCTCCCCCCCCCCCACCTGAGTTGTGACTTGAGGCTTGAGTTGCAAATAGGGCAACTACAAAAAGTACACCCCCGTCTTGAGTTGTGACTCGGGGTGGAGTTGCAACTATGGTGAAACACAAAAACTTCTTGAGTTGCGAGTCGGGGGTGGAGTTGCAACTATGGTCAAACACAAAAACTTCTTGAGTTGCGAGTCGGGGGTGGAGTTTGCAACTTTGGTGAAACACAATAACATCTTGAGTTGCAAGACGGGGGTGGAGTTGCAACTGGGTTGAAACACAAAACATCTTGAGTTGCGAGTCGGTGGTGGAGTTGCAACTATGGTGACTCAGGGGTGTAAATACAAAACACCTCGAGTTGCGACTCATGGGTGGAGTTGCAACTGGGGTCAACACAAAAACAAAAAATGCAACCCTTTGAGTTTCCAAGTCGAGGGTGGGAGAGTAGCATGTCAAGGGCCTAATTGCAAAACCCCCATAAAAATAAAAAGAAAAAAAACAGAGCCTTCCTCCCCCCCACCTAAGTTGCGACTTTAGGCTTGAGTTGCAACAATGGCAACTATAAAAAGTGCACACGCTTCGAGTTGCGACTCAGGGGTGAAGTTGCAACTGAGGTGAAACACAAACAACATCTTGAGTTATGACTCGGATGTTGTGTTGCAACTAGGGCGAATATAAAACATCTTGAATTGCGAGTCGGGGAGTGGAGTTGCAACTACGGTGAAACACAAAAACATCTCGAGTTGCGACTCGAGGGTGGAGTTGCAACTCGGGTGAATACAAAAAAAATGCAACCCTTCGAGTTGCAATTCGAGGGTGGGAGAGTAGCATGTCAAGGTCCTAATTGCAAAAAAAAAACCATGAAAAGAAAAAAGAAAAAAACAGAGCCTCCTCCCCCCCCCACCTGAGTTGCGACATGAGGCTTGAGTTGCAAATAGGGCAGCTACAAAAAGTACACCCCGTCTTGAGTTGTGACTCGAGGGGGTGGAGTTGCAACTATGGTGAAACACAAAAACTTCTTGACTTGTGAGTCGGGGTGGAGTTGCTACTATGGTGAAACACAAAGTATCTTGAGTTGCGGCTCGGGGGTGGAGTTGCAACTGGGGTGAAACACAAAACATCTCAAGTTGCAACTCGAGGGTGCAGTTGCAACTGGGACGAATACAAAACGTCTTGAGTTGCGAGTCGGCGGTGGAGTTGCAACTATGGTGACTCAGGGGTGTAAATTCAAAAACACCTTGAGTTGCGACTCATGGGTGGAGTTGCAACTGGGTGAACACAAAAACAAAAAATGCAACCCTTCAAGTTAAAAGTCGAGTGATGGGAGAGTAGCATGTCAAGGGCCTAATTGCAAAACCACCATGCAAATAAAAAGAAAAAAACATAGCCTCCACCCCCCCTGAGTTGCGACTTGAGGCTTGAGTTGCAACAAGGGCAACAACAAAAAGTACACCCGCTCGAGTTGCGACTCGGGGGTGGAGTTACAACTGGCGTGAATACAAAATGTCTTGAGTTGCGACTCGGGTGGTGGAGTTGCAACTATGGTGAAACACAAAAAACATCTTGAGTTGCGACTCAGGGGCGGAGTTGCAACTTGGGTGAAACACAAACAACATCTCGAGTTGCGACTCAGGGTGGTGTTGCAACTAGAGTGAATAAAAAACGTCTTGAGTTGCTAGTCGGGGGTGTGGAGTGGAAACTATGGTGAAACACAAAACATCTCGAGTTGCGACTCAGGGCTGGAGTTGCAACTGGGGTGAACACAAAACAAGAAATGCAACCCTTTGAGTTCCAAGTCGAGTGATGGGAGAGTAGCATGTCAAGGGCCTAACTGCAAAAAACCCCGTGAAAATAAAAAGAAAAAACAGAGCCTTCCTCCCCACCTGAGTTGCGACTTGAGGTTTGAGTTGCAACTAGGGCACTACAAAAAGTACACTCACTCGAGTTGCGACTCAGAGGCGGAGTTGCAACTTGGGCGAAACACAAACAACATCTCGAGTTGCGACTCGGGGTGGTGTTGCACCTAGCGCGAATACAAAACGTCTTGAGTTGCGAGTCGGGGGGTGGAGTTGCAACTACGTTGAAACACAAAACATCTCGAGTTGCGACTCTGGGGTGGAGTTGCAACTAGGGTGAACACAAAACAAAAAATGCAACCCTTTGAGTTCCAAGTCGAGTGATGGGAGAGTAGCATGTCAAGGGCATAATTGCAAAAAAACCATGAAAAAAATATGAAAAAAAGCCTCCCCCCACCTGAGTTGCAACTTGAGGCTTGAGTTGCAAAATAGGGCTACAAAAAGTACACCCCGTCTTGAGTTGTGACTCAGGGGGTGGAGTTGCAACTATGGTGAAACACAAAAACTTCTTGAGTTGCAAGTCGGGGATGGAGTTGCAACTATGGTGAAACACAAAAACTTCTTGAGTTGCAAGTCGGGGATGGAGTTGCAACTGTGGTGAAACACAAAAACATCTTGAGTTGCGAGACGGGGGTGGAGTTGCAACTGGGTTGAAACACAAAACATCTCAAGTTGCGACTCGAGGGTGGAGTTGCAACTGGGACGAATACAAAACGTCTTTAGTCACAAGTCGGGGATGGAGTTGCAACTATTGTGAAACACAAAAACATCTTGAGTTGCGGCTCGGGGGTGGAGTTGCAACTGGGGTGAAACACAAAACATCTCAAGTTGCGGCTCGGGTGTGCAGTTGCAACTGGGACGAATACAAAACGTCTGGAGTTGCGAGTCGACGGTGGAGTTGCAACTATGGTGACTCAGGGGTGAAATACAAAACACCTCGAGTTGCGACTCATGGGTGGAGTTGCAACTGGGGTGAACACAAAACAAAAAATTTAACCCTTTGAGTTCCAAGTCAAGTGATGGAGGAGTAGCATGTCAAGGGCCTAATTGCAAAACCCCCATGAAAATAAAAAGAAAAAGAATAGATCCTTCCTTCCCCCCCCCACCTGAGTTGCAACAAGGGCAACTACAAAAATTTACGCCCGCTCGAGTTGCGAATCGGGAATGATGTTGCAACTGAGGTGAAACACAAACAACATCTCGAGTTGCGTCTCGGCGGTGGTGTTGCAACTAGCGCGAATACAAAACATCTTGAGCTGCGAGTCAGGGGGGTGGAGTTGCAACTACGGCGAAACACAGAACATCTTGAGTTGCAACTCGGGGGTGGAGTTGCAACTGGGGTGAATACAAAACAAAAAATGCAACCCTTCGAGTTGCAATTCGAGGGTGGGAGAGTAGCATATCAAGGGCCTAATTGCAAAAACCCATGAAAACAAAAAAAAGAGCCTCCCCCCCCCCACCTGAGTTGCGACTTGAGGCTTGAGTTGCAACTAGGGCAATTCCAAAAACTACACCCCGTCTCGAGTTGCAACTCGGCGGCGGAGTTGCAAAACTGGCGCGAATACAAAACGTCTTGAGTTCCGACTCGGGGGTGGAGTTGCAACTATGGTGAAACACAAAAACTTCTTGAATTGCGACTTGGGGGTGAAGTTGCAACTACGGTGAAACACAAAACATCTCGAGTTGCAACTCGGGGCTGGAGTTGCAAGTGGGGTGAATACAAAACAAAAAATGCAACCCTTCGAGTTGCAAGTCGACGATGGGGAGTAGCATGTCAAAGGGCCTAATAGCAAGCCCCATGAAAAAAAAGAAGCCTCCTCCACCCCCCACCTGAGTTGCGACTTGAGGTTTGAGTTGCAACTAGGGCGACTACAAAAAGTACACCCCCGCTCGAGTTGCGACCCAGGGGCGGAGTTGCAACTTGGGTCAAACACAACAACATCTCGAGTTGCTACTCGGGGGTGGTGTTGCAACTGGGACGAATACAAAACGTCTTGAGTTGTGAATCGGGGGGTGGAGTTGCAACTACGGTGAAACACAAAACATCTCGAGTTGCGACTCGGGGGTGGAGTTGCAACTGGGGTGAACACAAAACAAAAATGCAACCCTTTTCGAGGGGCAGGAAGCCGAGTTGCAAGTGGCGTGTGGGCCCTACAGTTGCGAGTTGAGGGTGGAGTTGCAACTAGGTCAGGTCGGCAATAAAAAAGAAAAGACAAAAAACCAAACCAATTGTGAGTCCAAGGTCGAGTTGCATGCGGCACCAAGTAAAACACCCCCCCCCCCCCCGAGTTGCAAGTACCATGCGGCCCCTACAGTTGCAAGTCAATGGTGGACTTGCAACTAGCGCAATTGCAAAAACTACAAAAAAAGGTTGCAAGTCGATGGTCGAGTTGCAATTGGCATGCGGGTGCCCACAATTGCAAGTCCTTTGGTGGAGTTGCGACTATGGGAATTGTGAGTCGATGGTCGAGTTACAACTTGGGCGAATTACAAAAAGTCTTTGAGTAGCGAGTCGATAGTGGACTTGCAACTGGGTGTGAATACAAAACCTTCTAAGTTGCAAGTTAACGGTGGAGTTGCGACTAGGGCGATTACGAAAAGGAAACTACAAAAAACCTCAAGTTGCAAGTTGGTGGACTTGGGAAACTGGGGCGATTGCAAAAACTACAACAAAAAGACCACTAACGAAAAAATGGAACCTATTTCATCTACGCCGGTAGCCCTCCCCTCGACACCCCAGTTATGTTTGCCGCCAACTCGCCGTTGCAACGCGACCAACGGCCCCCCGAACTAAAATAATAATAATCACCGTCGCCGACAACCATCCTAGCGACCCCCCGTATGCGGATACATCATGCATCTTGCAAACTACTGCAAAAAGACATGATAGTCTTCATAAGTGTTAACAAAAATTATATAGTTTACTTGATAAAAAGGATAACCATTTGATTAGACGGTTATGTATCATTGGAGCATATAAGCTAAACTAGCGTTCAAGAACCAACGCTTAATCATTGATTTCAGCAAAAAAAAGTTTCATGCTGTGGACAGACAAAAAATAATCAACAACTTATCAATCAAAAATCAAGTTGTTCCACCTACAAAAAAATAGCGCTTATAGGGAAACATTAGGAATAAGTTCAAGAGACCCTGCATTTCATTCCCAATTCATAGTGGCACAAAGATAGGAACTTCACAATTCATCTCTAATAACCACCTCGTAAACAAGAAAAGTAAAAAAAATGATAGCACATTGTCAGTAGCACTGCTAACATTTTGCTTCTGCCACATCATTACAAAAAGGTTCTGGACATGAATCCCCCATCCTTATGCTTCTGCCGGCCTCAAAGCTTTGACGACGCATACTAGGTTGATATGTTCTTCATTGATCTCCCTGAAGTTGAACACAACAGCATCATTCACCTGGAGGTGGTTCTGGGCTACAAAAACACCCCAGGCTTGGCGAAAACGACGTGTCCGTCACGGTCCGTGTGGTACGCAACCTACATAACATCTCCCACATCCATGCAAAGGCCAAGAACACCTTCTGTGTCCCAGTTCAGTGGTTCAACTACCTTCTTGGGGATTTTCTAAGTGATGTCCACATAAAAAAACAAAGCAAAAAGGGGAGGGTAAATGTTAGAAAAAGGAATATATGAACAAAAGAATAAGTTAAAATTGCAAAAACGAAAAGCATATAAACAAAAAAAAAGTCAGTATAATAAAAAAGAATGAAAAGAGATATACCATCAGCTTGCTTCCAATGTTCGTGGGCGTCAGACGATGCACAAAGGGTGGGCCGATGAATAAATGTTGGATAGTGAGAATGATCTCCATCATTGCATATTCGCCATCCTCAAAGACAAAAACCCCGGTGTTCACAAACGCTAGTGCATCTTCGAGCCCGTGATCATCATTGACAACATCTTCCTCTTCATCAACTGCAACAACGTCTTCATCAGCTCCTCCCTCTTCTTCAGCCTCAACTCCAGCCACATATACCTTTGTTGTTCGTCCAGTCATGTCAAAAACAACTACATTGCCCTGCCCCACGTTGAAGTCGCGCTTGAACTTGGTCCAATCATCACCTCCAATCAGTGTGGCTTCGTGTCCCCTGTACACATCAACAACATACCTATGGCCATCTGCCTTAAAGTTCAACCCAGACATCTGGTTAAACCTGTTCCTTGCAGTGCATGGGATGTTCTGTTGAGAAAAAAAACAAAAAAATGAAAAAATAGAAAAAAAAATAGAAAATCCTTTTCATGTTACTAAAAGAGAAGGCACAAAAAAATCAATTGAGAAAAGAAAGAAAAAGAGAATACCGCTAAAGCTTCATAGTCATCACGGATGACAATGCGAAAAGTCTGCTCATTGTCACTCTCACAATGCGAATGGCAGATTGCGCACACCATCCTACACATCAAATAAAAAAATAAGGAACACAAGCTGGCACAAAGCAGGAAAATCATCAGAAGGAGATGTTTTCAGAGTAAGCAAAATGAAGCAGCACAAACAAAAAAAACATCACAGGGATATATCGACAAAGCAAAAAGTAGAAAACTGAAAACTTAGAAAAGGCAAAATATAGAAGTCCTAAAGAGTATCTGCAATGCCATCTTGGAACACCTAAAAAAATGAGTATTAGGGTTTTCAGTTCAAACTAGATTAGTGGTAAATCAAATGGACGACTAAAAAAAAGGGAATGAATATCTGATCAAACTCAATACTGAAGACTATCGGCCAAAACACAAAATGAGTAAATCAACTACACGAGTGAAAACTCTCACAAAACTACGAAGAAACGACACACTGAAAACGTGCACATGACTGAAAATGACACCTAACAGCGAAACTACTGACGAAACTACAAAAATGACACCTAACACTGAAACTACTGACGAAACTGAATAAAATGGTACTTTTTTGCGAAATAATAAAATGGCACTTAACAATGAAACTACTGAAACTGAAGCAGCAAAAATCCTCATGTGACGAGAACTTAGTCTTGAAGAAAAAAATAATGAGAGAAACAATGAATTACAGTGAAAAATAATGATGACCTTACTGAAACGTAAATACTATAGGAAACGAACATCCTACTACACTTACAGTAATTCAGGAAGCTACTCACACCAAGAAAAGCAACAACGGGCAGACAAAAAATTCAGAGATCTTTCACCTCTGTTTGGAGATGCTAAGAAATTGTTGTTTGCACTAAAAGTTTCAGAACAAAACACTAATTATACTTCCTTGTAGTAGATGCAGACAAAATGGAGACTACGCTTTTCCTTGTACTAAATGGAAACAAAAATGCAGAACGACATAAACATACTGTACCATAGTGCTTACTTCATGATTTACAAAATCAGAGAAAAAATGAGAGTAAACAGGAATTGAAATTGCAGACAACTTAGTGAGAGGAACTAACATCCTAATCTAATAATCTCCTAGGCCCCAGTTGTGAGTCGTTTTTGGGCATTCCGAACAAAAACACTCATACAGATAGCATTGAAAAAAATATATCATATAACCATTGACACTGACATAAGTAGCAGGTGAGTAGTTATACCGGCTGACATAGCTAGCAAAAATGAATTTTAATTCTGAAAACAGATGCTAACACCGACGAAACTGTCGAAACTTGTAACTAGTAACTGATATTCAGACATACAAAGTAACTGACAAAACAAAACCACTGGAAAAAAAATACTGCTGCACACTGCCGAACCTAGTGACCCAAAAATTACCAACCCCATGGATCTCCGATCGATTAGGACAGAAAAATACTAGATGAAAATCAACTTATTGCTGAAAAAAAGGAACATAATCTTACCATCTAATTGAACATCTAGACACGAACTCTACCCCCCTCCCCACCCACCACTACCATCTTGAAAATCCCACTCGCATCTTGAAAATCCCCCCTAAAAACTATGGACAAACAAACAAGAAACCAAAAAGAAAATGTGGAGCTGCTAATGAACCCTACCTACAATTGGGGACATTTTGGGGCATTGGGGACGAACCCTAGATGTATACTGCTAAAATCAGTGAAGCAAAAGGAACAAACAAAGGACAAAAACATAGAAAAGAGGAGCAAACAGAGACTACCTAGGATGCGCCTCCCTCTCCTTCTCCCTCTTCAGAATTCGCCTGCGCCTCGAGCACTAGCTGCCACAGAGAAAATGGGGAGACGGCGGAAGAGGAATGGGGAACGGCCGAACTGAACGTGGAAAAACAGATGAACGCCCGCCCCCTAGTATTCAGACCTCGCACAGGAAAACAGCCCACGAGCCCAGCAACGCAACGCGGCCCGCGAAAAAAACACGCAGAAACAAAACAACCCACTAACAAGATGGGCCGCGCGTACAGAGAAAGACGAGCGACACGAGCGGGGCACACGACAACGACAAAAACAAGCTAGCGCGAATCTTGACAACAGGACGAGATCCAATGGTTGTGCACTTAGATGTGAGATAGCTATTTCACATCTAGATGTGAAATAGCAAACCCACTAAAATAAATATCAAACCCCAACCAATAGTACAGTAGGACAAGATACTAATCAGCACATGAGCCAACTTACCAACAAGATGATAACAAGACCAAGGTTGTGGTGGCTGGAGAAACACGACCACAGACAGCATGACCACATAATGTGTAGTACAGAACCTACTCTGTTCTATCACAACCCCACAAAGAAAGACCTTCAAAGCTTCGCATTCCAGCATTTTATTCTATTTGATTGTCATTAACAAGTACAAAAACAGTGCCATACCAATCATCTCAATTTAGACATGGACCATTACCAAAACCTAGTTTGTTTCATGCCAACATCCTAGATAATTATCAAAACCAAAATAATTGCATATACAAGTAGCAAAAGGGCCTAACCAGGAGAAGGACCTATTTGAATGGCAAGATCATCACAATCACAAGATGGTGGTGGCCGGAAGACCACCACCATAGAAAGCATGACCACATAACCAAATCCATCATTGGCTAGATGGCTGGCGTCACAATCAGACGGGCCTCGATGTCCAGAACCACCACTAGACCACAAGAACTCAATAGTGACCGGAGCAGAGCACATTGTGGCCACAGCTCGAAGGCGAGGATGAAGGAGAGTCCATACTCTGAGTTAGCCGGGGAAAAAAAAGACTAATTGCCAAGACGTCACAAAGAGCAGTTTTCTGTAGTCTTCTGTGATGGGACTAAGGAAGGCTGCCAACCATCTAACTCGGACCTTCTATCATTAGTGTCACCATTACCATGATCACTATTTTGTTTACGTCCTTCTACCACTCAACAGATTATGTAATTTTGTTTATTGTTACAGCTGATATATGCATGTGATACAAACATCTCTCAAAATTGATTATCTTTGTGCAAGGCAGGGGAAGCGCCTCTCTTGTCACATCCTTTGGGTCTTTTGCATTGACAATAGTTGTCAGCTTGTTCATACGTGAGCTGCACATATATTTCAAGTTGGCCATCCACTTGCAAGTTTTAATATTTTAATTAGATGTGTAGTATGTCTTTCGTTGGTAGACCGATGGATGCGTATCCAAACACGCCGGAGAAGATGATCGGAAGAAAACCAGAGACTAGTGGCTAGGGGAGGAGATCGTCGGGGTGACTAGGATTTGGGTGGGTGGCACGCCATACCTCCTTGTAAGGAAGTGAAGTTTTTGCAACCCCTTCTTTTAAAACTTTGAGAATAGATGCTTCTTTCCAGTAGAAGAATAAATTATGAATACACCGTAAACATTTTTCTACAAAAACAAGAAGGAACTTGTAAACTGGTTAATTCACATAAGCCTAAGAATTTCTTGGCACTTGGTCAATGTCGGGATCCATGCAAGAATAGACATTGTCTCCATATTATTTTACTTCACGTGTTAGCTTTGTCATAAGTCAAACTTCCTGAAGTTCCTACAAAAACATGGACATTTACAATACCAAATCAATATATTTAGATCCATGGCGTAAAATATTTCCATATTGTAATTATTTGATTGGGTAGATGTTGATATTTTCGTATTGGTCAAACATTGTTCAAATTATATGTAATCACTTGGTACACCTCCACGGTAGTGTCCCAGCCAAGACTTATTTTGATATGATGTGCGGCCCTAGATTAGGCACAACCCACACACATTGCAACGGTGACTTCAAACCGTAGAAGGATGGGTGGTATGCCTTGGTCTCCATATCATAGAACGCTGCTTGTTTGCCATCCTCGGAACAACTTGGGAAGTAGATCCTATTGCCATGCCCAGCTTCCGGTGACACCACGGAGTATGACACCCTGAAATCAAGAAACAAGGACGCGCCGCCTATCTCTTGCACCTCCATCCAGGCCATCTCCTCCTCGTTGAGCTTGAACACCCGCGGTGGCTGGTTGGCATTACGCATGAACACGGAGAGCAGCTCCCCTCGCAGCTCAATGAGGTAGCAAAACTCTCTCCCCTCGTGGTGGTCGCCTTCGAGGTCCATCTCCACATGAATCGGGTTAGGCTTCCCCAAGATCATCCATGTGTCGCTTGCCGGGTCAAACGTGCCAAGGTTGCCCTTTCTCCCGAGGCAATAGAACTTGTCATGGAACAACACAGGGTTGTTGTATGCCACTGGGAAGGGCTCCCCTTCGTAGTACTCGAGATGCCTTTCGAGCCACTCGAACTCACCGTGCCGCCACGTAAGGACACTGATTGCTTTGCCGTCGCGCCGGCTGACGACGGCGAAGAAGATGCACTCTGGTGACGCTGGGTCCACCGAGGACCACGACAGGCCCATGTAGTAGTATTTCCTCTTGAGCATGGGCATCTCCACGAAGTCCCCAGTGAAGGGGTTTATGATGTACATGTCATCAATGTCTGCGTTGGTCGACATGGCCACCCAACCGTCTTTGGAGAATCGAAAAATATGCTCATCGTGTTCGTCCTCGTTGATGTCAAACGTTTCAACCGTTATGTTGTACTCCTGGCCGCGCAGAGGGTCGAACAACGTACATGCCTCATCTCGGCCGGAGCAGTGCAGGAGCCAAGGCCACAATCGACTTGCTCAACTGGGTTGGACACCATGCTCCATGACTTGCAGACTGCTGGGAATCGGATACGGTCCACCAAAGAAAGCCTTGAGACGACCTGCTGTAGCAATTTTAGTGGCAGATCATGCCATGGCCGTGTATTAAAAGAGGTGGCCTGCTCATCCTCCTCCAAATTCAAGATGGACAATTTCGGCAGGAGTCCATTAGTAGACAACAATCCCGTTTCTTCGACTACCATGGGCAAGGGCAATGGCGGAACAATCCAGAATGCTCTGCACCAAGGCTTGGTAGGCTGCGGGAGGATCTGGCGGTAGCTGATGGTGTTGTCGTCCAAACAGAACTTGTATAGCCTCTCGCAGTCGCAGCTTGACAGGACAAGGTACACACAATTGCCCTGCGGTACCAACCCCCTCGCCCCTGGACGGACGGGCACGGAGAAGCCGTAGCGCCCGGAGATGAGGAAGGCACGGTCGCCGCCGATGCTATCCACCCTCTTCCACATTATGGACTCAAGATCCAGGCGGTACACCGTGACGCTGGTGAGTTTGGCGTCGCTGACAAACTCCCCAAAATGCTCTGTGACTATTCCGAAGAGAACCCCACAAGACTCCACGACGTAGTACATGGCCGGCCTATCATGCAACTTTTTGGCGCCACCGAGAGTGCCGATCAGTTGTGCTCGGACCGTGCCGTCGCCGTCGTCGCCTATCACAGTGAGCGTGTCGGAGGACTCGGAGTAACCGAAGGAGTCCCTCTATGGCCGATCATAAGACATGGGAAAGTGAGCTCCGGGGCGTCAAGCCTCGCCCACACTTGTGAGACACCGGGGCGGCAGTGAAGCAGGAACCTATCCACGCGGTATTCTACCTCACGTGCAACGGCGACCACCACGGCGCAGTCCGGGTGCGCCGGCGATGTGCCGAGTGTCGCGCACCTCGCTATTTCATCCCACGGCACGTGCAGCGGCGGCAGCGGGATCTTCTTGGGTGGGTCATCGTTGTCGGTGAGGCGGAGGAGGAAGCATTCGTCGGTGCACTCGTCCAGCATGAGCAGCCAGTCGCCGTTGTGGATGCAGCCTAGGCACGTCTTGCCTTGCATCTCGGGAACGATTGTCGCGTGCGAGCTCCCGTCCGACGAGTCGACGAACGTCTGCCGCTCCCCGCGCGTTGCCTGCACCAGCCATGGCCTGGTGCCGAAGCCGGACGGGAGGGAGGATTCAGCAGCCATGCTGTCGAGCTGTTCCACGGACGGTTCTCTTCTGACCATAAAGAGAAAGAGAGGTCAGGTGAATTATATAGTGCATCGATTAATACGAGATGCAGGAGAATTCTTGTTGATTCCGGTGACGGTCTCGGGAAGGAACCGGACACAGTTGGTAAGCTACGGTGGCTTGCAACGCATACGTGCACGTATATGCTGATACGGTTTATTTCCGTTGGGAGATGCGTCTACGTTCGGCGCTGGATGCAGCGTTCAGTGCAAATCAGGCAAAACAATGTACTACTCGTTCTGCCGCTATTACTTTGCGGCCGGAGCGGAGGCCATCCATGGTGTAGAAGAGATGTTTTGCCAATACAATAATCATTGTATTGATGGGATGCTGGTGCACGTATATATAAATACAGGCAGTGCCGTAGCCAGGAAATCCCTACGCCCCGGGCCACTGTAGCTGCATTATGCAAAGAGTTTTCTCTTCACGCCCCAGGCCACGGCCAGGGCAGCCCTGGGCCTAGCTATGCCGCTGAGTACAGGGTAAGCCTCAACCTCAACTATACACAACTAGGAGGCGGACCACAACACGTAATACATGCAACATAAAATACAACTCAACAGACCTCCACCGCCCCCCCCCCCCCCCCCCCCCCCCGCGCAGTCGAAGCGTCGCCAGTGACACAGAGACTGGACCGAAACTCCTCGAAGACAGAAGTAGGCAATCCCTTAGTCATCACATCAGCAAACTGTTGCGACGTCGACACGTGAAGAACCCGAACACGGCCAAGGGCAACCTGCTCGCGCACGAAGTGAATATCGAGCTCAATATGCTTTGTGCGACGATGGTGCACCGGGTTGGCGGAAAGGTAGACCGCGCTGACGTCATCACAATAGACAAGAGGAGCATTATGAACATCACAAAGCAACTCCGGGAGCAGCTGACGGAGCCAAGAGCACTCAGCCACGGCATTAGCCACGGCGCGATACTCTGCCTCGGCGCTGGAGCGGGAGACCGTGGGCTGCCGCTTCGATGATCAAGAGATCAACGAGGGCCCAAGGTAGACACAGTAGCCGGACGTGGAGCGTCGAGTGTCGGGGCAGCCAGCTCAGTCGGCATCCGAGTAGGCCACAAGGTCAGTGGAGGCGGAGGCCGTCAGGGTGAGTCCCAAGGACATGCTGCCGCGTATATAATGAAGAATACGCTTCACCAAGGTGCAGTGGGAGTCACGCGGGGCGTGCATGTGGAGGCACACCTGCTGAATAGCGTACTGCAAGTCGGGTCAAGTCAGCGTCAGGTACTGTAAAGCACCAACAATGGAGCGATAAAACGCTCCATCGGACGTGAGAGACCCCTCCAAAGCAGAGACCTTCGCCTTCGTGTCGACGGGTGTGGGCGCCGGCTTGCAGTTAAGCATACCGGCACGCTCCAGGAGCTCATGGGCGTACTTCTGCTGATGCAGAAAGAAGCCGTCAGGCCGACGGACCACCTCGATGCCGAGGAAGTAGTGCAGGGCCCCAAGTCCTTGAGGGCGAACTCATCACGAAGACGAGCAGTCAGCCGCTGAAGGAGATCGAGGACGGACGCCGTGAGGATGATGTCGTCGACGTAGAGCAGCAGATATGCAGTGTCAGCTCCCTGATGATACACGAACAGTGAGGCATCGGAGCGAGTGGACCGAAAACCCAAAGACTGCAGGAAGGCTGCGATACACTGGTACCAAGCACGAGGTGCCTGCTTCAACCCGTAAAGAGAACGAGAGAGCAAGCACACAAAGTCTGGGTGCTCGGCGTCGACGAAGCCAGTGGGCTGGTCACAGTACACCTGCTCGGCAAGGTGGCCGTGCAATAAGGCGTTGAAGACATCCAACTGGTGCACAGGCCAGGCGCGCGAGACCGCCAACTAGAGCATGGCGCGGATCGTGCCTGGTTTAACAACCGGGGCGAAGGTGTCGGTGAAGTCCACGCTCGCGCGCTGCCGAAATCCGCAAACCACCCATCAAGCCTTGTAGCGCTCGAGAGAACCGTCCGGGCAAGTCTTGTGGCGAAACGCCCACTTGCCAGAGATGATATTGGCACGAGGGGGTCGCCAACTAGTCATCAAAGTAATGATGACACTAATGATAGATGATAGAGGGTCTGGGTTAGATGGTTGGCAGCCTGCCTCAATCCCATTACAGAAGACTACAGAAATCTGCTCTTTGTGACGTCTTGGCAATTAGCCTCTCTTTTTTTCCTGCTAACTCAGACTATGGATGTATATAACCTGTTATCACTGGAGCCTGATCTTAGATAGGGAATGAATGGTCGATTAACATATATGCGGTGCTAGATGAAATCGGGACAAGCAAACGAGGCACTATATATTAGATAAACAGTTGCAAGTTCGGTTGTGGGCAGCTATCTTGGGGGGTTAATATTCATCAGATCCATCTGTTGATCCACATGTGCACTTACGGATTAGTGAATAGATTCATTCATGTCCGGAAAACTCAAGAAGCGAGAAAAAGGATGTCATGAATGATCTCCATATATTATCCAGATTCATAAGCCTAGCGAGCTCCTATGGTTCATCACCCCATTAAATGATTGATTGATGGATCAAGCAGTAAGCAAAAGTGATCAGGTAAGACCGATGTGGTCAGGCAGATGACCTGCGAGTACAGTGATCCCATGCATAACACATGCGAGTAAAGACAACCATTTCTCTGATTAACAGGAGCCATTTGGATAGATCATATAATGGAAGCACCGTCAGTAATTCTGAGTAATTCCTCAGAACTGTACTGGATACCAGCAAGTAAGTCAGACGAACTATTGACAACATGAGCTGTAACAAGTATCTTGCTACTTGTGTCAATTCCATTTGTGTGTGACCCCTTAGTTCATCCTCCAGTCAACCGGAACTCCAATCTCCTACTACATCCCGTGGCCGTTTTAGTAGCTTGTAATTCATATTGGAAATGAGTTGATCTGCCACTAGGAATGTAAGTGGCAAATAAATGGCGTCCGCAATCTCGTATAGTTAGTTTTTACTAGCTTGATGGTTCATTTTCCTCAAACAAACAAAAAACTTTTTAAAACTATCATATCATAAATGGACTTTAAACGGGATTAAACGGGACCCAGTTGACATCCCTATCTGCCACTGATACTACCTTGTGGAGCCTTTTTTAAGACTCTCAAAACTCTCCACTGATCCAAATACTGTTGTGCACTAAAATTGCCAATAACAAACAGAGCATCAATTTCATGTACTGCATGAACATGAATCATATCACTGCTATTGCCTCTCTGCTCCCACAGGAAACAACCACTCATATACGTTTCAGGAATCTACTATTGCTCTTCTGACCATACAGTGGATCAGGTGGCAGCCACATATACTTTCCATAACAAGCGAGCAAATCAAGGCAGTAAATTTTTTGGGCAAATCAAGGCAGCCACAACAAAGGAGCTGGTGGTTGAGGGCATGTACAATGGAAGCTACACCGTAGTGCTGCCCCATGATCCACGTACTTAGAATTGTACCAGGAAGTTGCTAAATTTTTCATCCACCCAATGCATCCATTGCCTCACTGGGCCCACACTTTTCCTCAGCCCAATTTTTCTCCAATCTCGCATACGCACCCATCTCCTTGCTTTCCCCTACCTTTTGTGCTTTTACCAGGGAAGAACCCGGTTCCTCTGCAAGAGCCCACTTTCCTTTTAGAGGAGCAGGTTGAGCTGATTTGGTGCATCAAAGCTGACGTAGAGGGCTGGGGCAGCCATCCAGGATGGAGCATTGGCCATGCCCTGACAGATGCAGGAAACTCACCAACGTGGATGACATGAAGCACACAGGGAATGTTGGCATCTTGTACTGAATTTTCATATTCCTTGGAGTGGTCCTGCTGCTCAGGCATGACCAAGGGGTCGTCATTCAGACCTTTTGTTGAACACTTGGGCGGTGTTGTGACAAGCTCAAGGACATCCGATGGTTCCAAGTCAAGGCAGCAGAGCTCGGGAATGACATCAACGGTGACCTTGGACGAAACAAATGTTGTGGAGGGAGCTGTCGCTGACACCGACAAGGGATGGCACGACTTGGGCGTCGCGTTGAACACGTGGTGTCCAGTGCGAGTGAGTTCATCACTGAACAGGCACCCGAGATGTCCAGTGCGGAGGTCAGAGTCGAGGTTGTGGCAGCGGGTTCGAGGTAGATGCAGCAACACTTGGTAACGACACCGACGGTGACCTCGGATGATGATGATGTCGTGGCTGAAACGGGCGCTGACACCGACACGGTGATGGAGCGACTTGGGCATTGTGTCGAACAAGTTGTGGACAATGTGGCGGCAAGGTCAGAGTTGTTGGATGCGGGTCGTTGCCAAGCCGTAGACTGGCCCCGCGGTTGATGGAGGCGTCGGTGGTGGTCGCCTGCAGCAAGCATGAGACGAGTAGAGATGTGGACGTTGTGGAAGCCCACAGCTCGGGCACGGTGCATCTCCTTGATCTCCTGGCGGATGCGTTGCTTCGAGCCATCAGTGTAGGTGCGCATCTCCTTGATCGCCGGCTGCACCGCGCGCTTGACGGCCGACACCACAACCGCCTCCGCGGCAGCCTCCACTGCATAACATACGAGGTACTGATTTTTCTAGCTTTTCGTCGAACGGGTGGCGTCGCGCGGGGACAGCGGCGGCGGCAGCGAGGGCGCGAGCGAAGGGGGAGGCGGCGGGGGCGGGGTCGGGGCCAAGCGCGAGGAGGATGCGGGGCGGCAAGCTCGGCGGGCGGAGGAGGTGGGCGGCGAGGATGCGGGGCGGGGCGAAGCTGGTGCCGGAGGCCAACGCCCGAGTCGCTCGAGTTCGCCAGCGGCGAGAACTCCAAGCTACGCGAGCAGGGCCATGGACGAGCTCCTCGCCTCCCTGCGTGCTCCGGCGCCCTCCCCGCAAGCTCACGCGGCCGCCGTGATGCCCGCGCTCGCCCATGCCCCAGCTCCGGCACCCTGCTCGCCGCGCCCGTCCCGTCCCGTGCGCGCCTACTTGCCTCGGTGGGTGGGGGATGGGGGAGTGTGCTTGTGCGGCCGAGCACGTGGGTGGGCCTAGAGAAAAAAGAGGGAGAGAGAGAGAGGAGAGAGGGATTTGGGACACTGACAGTGGACCATCTGCATGCAAATACTATTGCCGGCGTCCCCAGCTGCCCCCGGGGGGCTGGGTTTCGCCTGGTCTCGCCGGCCGTGTTTTCCCTCAAATCCGGTGAAAACTGTGCTCCTGGGGTGATGAGTGGGAGAAATTTTACTCGCCGGCGCTGAAAAAGTGCCTTGGGGAGGCTTCCTGGGGGGCCGGCTGGAGATGCCCTTAGGGCACGCGTACACCGTTTTATAGTTTCTGCCATTTCGTTTTTTGTCTGCACTTGTTTTTTCGTGTTCTTTTTTGCGTGTCTCTTTTATCTTTTCTCAAATTTTCGGTATTTTTGGGCCATATGCAGTGTGCGTATTATATATAGAAAACATTATATATATATATATATATATATATATATATATATATATATATATATATATATACATTGTGTATTTAAAAATGTATGTGTGCGATGACCATTTTTATAGTACGGAAAAAATTATAACTCGTTAAGGTAGCAGACACATACCTTCTTATGCTATTACAATTGACATGTGCTAGCCTTTTTAACTGTTCCTTTTTTTGTATAAGTCTTTTTTCGGATTTCTTTTATCTATTTTCAGACTTAGGTATTCTTCGGGCCATATGCAATGCGTATCATGTATTGAAAAATTATACACATTATGGACAGTGACCATAATATACCACGTACTAAAATTATGGTCACTGCATACGATTCAAAAATTATAGACACCATGTATATATTGTATAATGATCTAATGTACAGTATATGATGAGTATTTACAAAGATAACATACAATATGTATATTGTCAACATTTTTTCAGTATACATACACACATGACATACGGCCGAAGAATACACAAGACTAATTCTAAAAAAAAGAATACACAAGACTAAAAAATATAAAAGAAAACCGAATAAAAAAAACATATCAAAAAAGTGGAAGAGTCCAAAAGGCTAAGACATGTCTAAAAATGTTCATCGCACACATACATTTTTTAATACACAATGTATATATGTGTATAATTATATATATATATATATGATACGCACACTGCGTACGGCCCGAAGAATGCCAAAATCTGAGAAAAGATAAAAGAGACACGCAAAATAGAACACAAAAAAAAAACAAGTACAGGAAAAAAACGAAATGGCAGAACTATAAAAAGATGTACGCGTGCACTACGGCGGGAAACCTGGTGTAGCCCAGTGGCAGCGAGCATTGCGTTGCGATCCCGACGTCGCGGGTTCGAATCCGGTCACACCGCGCTCGGCCTGGGTTTTAAAAAAAAAATTCCTGGCAGGGCCGTTTTAGCAAACCAGGGATGTATGCGTGATTAAATAAGAGGTAAGGGTCTTTTTGGGAAAGGAACATGCCATGTCAGCACCTGACAGGCGGGCCCCAATTGTCAGATACAACGTCAATACACTGTTATATGTGGTTTAGACTATTTTGTGACAGACTGCCCCAAACATGGTACTGACATGTAAAAATTACGAAAAGTGGTACCAATCTGCCACCACCGCCCCAATTGTGGTATTATCGTGTAATTTACTCGCCGGAAACGGACACCCACCGGAATCAACAAGAATTCTCCTGCCTCTCGGATCAATCGATGTCTGCTGAACCCTCGCTACATTGCAGCCCCGACGAAGCTGAACGACCCTGCGTGGCGCTCCATTGCAGCCTCCGGCAGCGCTCCATCGCAGCCGTGACACACTTCACTGCAGCATTGCGAGCGGAGCAAGTCGCGTCGGACGCCGATGTATTACCACCACGAACGCGTCACGCCGGACGCCGCTTTGCAGCACCATGAGCGTCGCCGCCCCGACGAGATCCATGGCCATGCGGTGCTGCAAGGTTGGCCGCAACCTGCCTGCTGCAAAAGGGTTATCATAACGGTGCGTCGGGGCCGCCGCCGACGAGGGTTGCATCAGAGCCTCGGCGCCTATGCTGTGCCGTGAGCGTCGGCCGCGCCGACTAGTGCTCGTGATTTGGGCTTGGCTGCCGGGGTGAGCTACGAGAGAGAGATGAGAAGGGATGCTTTGGGACTTGTTGGGAGAAGGCGGTGATTGCTGGTTCACGAGCCGTTTTTGCGTCAACGACGGGGACGAGCGGCCGGAGTGGAGGACAAATCTGAGCGCCGCCGGTTCATAAGCAGAGAGAGACGCAGGGGAAAACGGATGGGTTAGACTTAGACGTGTTGTTGTGGTTTGCTGCAGGAGGATAAAGTCATGCTTATCTCTTAACTAGGACGATGGTGTACCAACCGAGGGATCGTATCATCTCACCAACGTGTTGCTACGTCAGGTTTGTATATGTCTGCACAATGGTCATCGGTGAACTTTAAACTTTGCATGGGTCTGTACAGAATAGGCCCGGTTGATGGAGGGCTGGTGCCGCAAATAGGCCCGGCCCATTGGGAGTGTCCCTGTCTGTCGCCCCGCACCGCACGCAATATCTGCCTAATTTTCCCCACCCTCTCCGTCTGCTGCCCTGCCATACACCACAATCTCTAACCCTATCTATCCTCTTCCATCTCGCCGCCGCCAGGCCCTTTCCCCTCTGCGCGTAGCCGGCGTGACCCCAGCCAGATTAGGTCCGCCAGCCGCCGCCATGCTCCTTCCTCGCCCCTCTGCGCGCAGGGTGGACGGCGAGTGGCGGGAAGGGAAGTTGCCGCCGCGACCTCGGGCCGATCCAATCCAGATCGGCCTGACGTAGGACGAGCTGGCAGCGCCGAGCCGCGACGGACGGTAGACCTCGATGCCAGAAGAACGGGAGGCGCCAGGAGCCGGTGAATAGGTCCAAGTCAAACAGATCTGACGCCGCTAACAAAAGTTGGCGGATAGGTCTGATTTCACCAGATCTGGTTTACTTTTGCCTGACATCTTTATCTGGGAAAAGAAAGAGATGACGAGCAGCTGTGATAGGTTTGTTCCCTTAGACTCGTCGTTTAATTGTTTCTGATGAATCAGGCCCTGCTTTTCCTCTCTCGATCCCGTCTAACCGTTTGACAGTGCAGGGACCACTAATTGGAGACGGCGGATCCACAGACCCCTCCCCTCAACGCTGCCATTGAGGGCTGCGTCGATAGTTTCGGTCTTCTTGTATTTTTAAGATGTCATCTTTAAAGAAGATGTGTTGTAGAGTAGTGTTTAAAGAAGATGTCTTGTGCGAGTATCATCGCATGATCTTTAGGTAGTTTTTCTCTTTCTTTTTTTTTGTTTATTGTTTGAATGTTTAACAACAAAACGTGTAAGTACGTTAATTTGTGGTAAGAGATTAAGATTGTTTGTTCTTCAAATAATAAATCTTTTATTAGTCTTCAAAAATTTGGGTGTACATATCTCCAATTTTATTATAAATCTATAAAAGTGTTATTTATGATAACATAACATTTTGAATTTTTTGTTATGATTGTGATAACTTCGATGTAATTCAAGGATGATGTGGAAAAAAATTGAAATTTATTTAGATTTTTTTTTCTTATACTAACATGTAAATATGTTTACTTTTGTGGTAAGTGATTAAGTTTTTTTTCTTCTTTAAATAATTGTAGTTTTCTAATACAATGTTTTATATAGTTTCAATTTTCAATTATGGTCTACAGAGTGCTATTTTGTTGGGGGATTCGTATTAACTTTGATGTACTCCAATGCTAATTGGAAACACAGTGACATAGCATCTTTAGATTATTATTTTCTTATCGTATTGGAATCTAATAACCAAAAAATATGTAAATATGTAAAATTTTGTGGTAAGGGATTTGTATTGTTGGTTTCTAAATGATATAACCTTTTTTTAGTCTTCAGTAATTAACTATTTTTCTATTCTAATGATTTATATAGTGCTAATTTTTTTGTTCTATTTGTATTCACTATGATGAAATTTAATGACAACATGGAAATACAGTATTGTAACATGGAAATGCAGTGACATAACATTGCCTGTTATATGTTACAAGTTCTGATACATATGTACACACACATGTATATATAACATTCTTTTGGAAAGTATACATTCTAAGTCATTATTTCTTGGACATTGTAGATGGTTCTAGTTTCTAATGTAATTTGTTATTTCGTTCATAAATTTGTATTCACTTAACTAGAAGTGATGAAAAATATGTGAAGTTATATCATGGCAAACATTGAATATATGGATGTTGTATAATTTTTTTCTAGGTAATCTAAGTTTAAAGTTGTGTATACTCATTCTTGTGTATACTCAGTCTTTTTTGACATAGCATAGTTATGCGTCTTTGTTGCAGCAAGTTTTAATAAAGATGCATATTTTAACTTCTGGTAAAGAATACGATCTTTTGTTCTTTAGATGATAATAGATTGTTGTACTCTTCTCTTCTAATATGGTGCATGTCATGTTGTAATATGATGACAAGTTATGGCCTTATATTTATTGCACCAAGATTTTTAATAATAACAGTATATCATTTGGTGTTAACAATTATGGTTTTCTTATTGTAGTTTTTAAATGTGATGTATTGTCTTCTAGTGTACTTGACTTTAATGATACATCATTTGTGTTAACTGTACAAGTTTTTGAGATATGTTCGGTTATTCCTTAAGATGGATCATTTGTTGTCCTCTTGTATGCTATGTGTGATGTATATCATGCAGCTCAATTGAAATCTTCGT
Organism: Triticum timopheevii; assembly: GCA_963921465.1. Lineage (NCBI taxonomy): Eukaryota > Viridiplantae > Streptophyta > Magnoliopsida > Poales > Poaceae > Triticum > Triticum timopheevii. Next base: position 545,973,321 of record OY997272.1, read on the forward strand.
ATGAGAATTAGCCCTTCAAATATGTACATGTCTAGGATAATTATGGCATACTTAGTGGAATGCATTGTTGCTAACGTATTTACTGCTGAAAGAGTTTGACTTGTTATAAACAATACAAATTACAATTGGGTAGACCTTAAATATTATCTGCAATATAATGCAATATCATTTGGGGTTATATATATTGCTGAATTCATATTCATTTGGTTGACATCATCAATCAGTGTAGTATGTGCGGTGATCAGTCTGGCCCTGAGAAGTGAAAATCATCCACGGCCTTGGATTGGTTGGTACACTGCTGCGGTTTATTTTTTGGATTAGTATCTGGCTTGGCAGGACAACATTAGGATTCCCCTGTCCCCGTCACTGTGGTGAAGCAGAGTACAGATTTGGTCAAGCTTTGTTTCATCGAAAAGATGCAGCCTGATGTATAGATGAATGGCCAAGTAAGTTAATTCCCTCCTTGTGTATGTATTCTACTATTCTTTGCTTGTGCAAATAAATGGAGCCAAAATCTAGTTATGACTGAAAACTGTCACATCAATTTCAGGTTCCGAAACTGATACTGAATGCACACCCACGCTCTTCTTTCAGCTGCTGAGTTGTTCAGTTCGGTAATTAGGGTGCTGTCGACGTAAGGACTTTGGTTGTAAGTGTGTGTCTTGATGGTAAAACTTTATATATGGCTGTGAGTTTGTGGTATCTACTAATATCCTGGGAGGAAATAATCTGTTCTCATAAAAGAAGGAATTAGGTTCGTTGAGGCTTGGTTTTCAGTTCACACAACTAGCCGTACTAGTCGTGTTCCTCTCTCGCATATGCTACATGCTGACCAGCACATGATTATTCTTCCTCATCTTAATTAATATGCTAAATTATTGCCATGCTATAATTAATAGGTGAAGCTGAACCGATTGGCAGTTGAGGAAAAGCAGGGCATCACATTTAGTGGGAATACACATTTTTCAGTCCATTTCCAGTATACTATGCTCATGGATGTACAATATGTGTGATGACACCTGAAGCATTTTGTTTTCTTGCTGTGCTTCTCATCTTTAGCTATTAAATCATTTTGTCTCCATCTGTAGCAGGTAGATACTCTAATCACTTATTTGGTTCTTACATCCCTTGCTTATTAAATCTGAAGTTCTCTCTGTTAATTACTCCAGGATAGCAGCCACTATACACATACTCCCTCCGTTCGGAATTACTTGTCTCGGAAACGGATGTATCTAGAACTAAAATATGTCTAGATACACCCATTTCTACGACAAGTAATTCCGAACAGAGGGAGTACTTCTTAACCCTATCTCTTCCGAGCTATCATGCTGTTTGGTCCAACCACATACGTCCAGTTCATAGTCTAACGAAATCATGATTGTCATGTAAACATTGAGTCGCTGTTTCTAATGCAGTGCCACATGCCAAACTTCATTTCATGTTAATGATAAGTCAGATTTTCTTCTGAATGTTATTATATCATTTGGTATATATCAGCCTGCTGCTCATGAATCACTGAGTCCAGACTTCCACTATTTGTAGTTCAGTCAACGTGAATGCAAAAGATCACAATGTAATGAATATGATATTCATACTTGGCATCGACATCAACCACAAGCAAATTTAGTCGGTACTTTAGGTTTTAATCATGCTTATGCAGTTAGTAGTGTGAGCCGCAGTGGCGGTATCGGTTTGTTTTGGAATGATGGAATAAAACTTGATGTGTTCGGTTATTCAGAGTACCATGTTGATGCAACCATGTCTATCCCGAATCAGGAAGAATGGCGCCTCACTTGCATATACGGTGAAGCACAAGTGGTGGACAGATAACAGACTTGGAACCTTCTCAAGTCATTGGTGTCAGCGAGCTCTCTGCCATGGCTATGCATAGGAGCGAAGTTCTCCACTCTCACGAGCATGTGGGAGCGGGACAAAGGAGATGATCGCAAATCCAAGGGTTTCGGGATGCCGTCGATGTTTGTGCTCTGACTGTTCTCGGATACCACGGGAAACAATGGACGTTTGAGAAGAAGACGACAGTTGGTGGTTACTGCAAGGTTCGCCTGGATAGGGCCTTGGCCAATACGGACTGGAACACAATGTTTCCACATGTGATACTAAGCCATGAAACCGGGGCGGCGTCGGATCACTGCTCGATCAGGCTGCAACTGGAGCCTACCACCCTGGCGCAAGCATCAACGAAATTGTTCCGTTATGAGATATATTGGGAGAGCCATGAGGACTTCGGCTCTTCTCTCCAGGTTATGTGGAATGGCGCACCCGATGGCCAGACAGTCAAGCAGATGAGCAGGAAACTAAGCGATTTGTCGGCATAATTAAAACAATGGAGTGGGGCAACTATTGGCTGTGTGGCGAAGGAGATAAAAAATCTGAAAAGGGAGGTAGCTGTTTTGCAAAATGACCCCCAAAGAGTCTCGCAATCACATGCTGAGATAAAAACGACGGATCGCCTCGTCGAGCTCTACCACATGGAGGAGATGATGCAGCGGCAAAGATCCATGGTGGACTAGCTCAAGGATGGGGATAAGAATACTAAATTTCTCCAGAGACGAGCTTGTATGCGCCAGCGCAAGAATACCATCAAGTCGCTCGAGCGCCCAGACGGTTTAGTAACAAACGGCCAAGCTGAGATGGCTACACTCACTAATGAATTTCATAAAAATTATTCAGATCGGAGGGCACAACAGGTATGGATACAGTGCTTAATTCTGTCCCGGTGAAGATTACACAAGCTATGAATGTAGGTCTCACAGTGCCTTACACGGGGGACGAGGTGAAAACAGCTCTCTTCCAGATGTATCCAACCAAGGCTCCAGGTCCTGATGGATACCCGACGCAATTTTTTCCAAAGGCACTGGGAGCTATGTGGCATTGAAGTTACCAATGTTGTGCTTCGTATTCTTCGAGGAGTGGAGAGCCCTGAGTTGATTAATGAGACTATCCTGGTTCTAATCCCAAAGGTGAAGGACACCACTAACCTCGCTCAGTTCATACCTATCAGCTTGTGCAATGTACTTTACAAAATTGCTTCCAAGGTTTTATCTAATAGGCTGAAACAAATCCTTCCTGATATCATCTCTGAAGAGCAGTCTGCCTTTGTTCTGGGGTGCTTGATCACTAACAACATTATTACTGCTTATGAATGTTTGCATTTTATGAAGAGAAACAAAGCTCCGAGGAACATATTTTGTGCTGTTAAACTCAACATGATGAAGGCGTATGATCATGTTGAGTGGAATTATTTGGAAGCCATATGACCAAGATGGGGTTTGCATCGTCCTAGATTGCTTCTGTTATGAGAATGACAACATCGGTTAAGTTTTCTGTTATGTTCAATCGTGGTAACCTTGAACAATTTTCTCCCACAAGAGGAATCCGTCAAGGAGACCCAATTTCTCCATACCTGTTTTTGATTGCAACGGAGGGCCTTTCGTGCCTCTTAAAAACCCAAGATGAATCATCGCACCTCACTGGAATTTGAGTTGCACCGACGGCTCCGACGGTAAGCCACTTGTTATTTGCTGATGATCTCCTGTTGTTTGTCAAAGCCAGTTCTGTTGGAGCAAATGAGTTGTCTGCCTTAATGGAAAACTATTGCAATGCTTCGGGTCAAAGGATTAACCTTGAAAAATCCTCAGTTTTCTTCAGTAATGCTTGCCCATCCTCTTTAAAAACTGAGGTAAAGAATGCTTTGAATATCTCAAATGAGTCCTTCTCTGATAAATATCTGGGAATGTCATCTGATGTTGGAAATTGCAAGAATGGGGCTTTTAAGTTTCTAAAAGACAGTGTATGGAACAAGGTCAAGGGTTGGTTGGAAAAGCTTTTGTCAGCGGGAGGAAAAGAAGTTCTTATAAAATCAGTGGCACATGCAATTCCAGTCTACTCCATGTCATGTTTCAGACCCCCTCGCGGTCTTTGTGAACACATTAACTCGTTGATTCGAAAGTTCTGTTGGGGAAGCAAGGAGGGAAAACGGAAGCCTAGTTGGGTCTCTTGGAGCACGATGACACAACCAAAATATTGTGGAGGCTTGGGTTTCCGAGATATTGAACTCTTCAATCTTGCTCTTCTTGCAAGACAAGCATGGCGAATCTTGATGGATCCAGAGTCACTTAGTGCTCGCACACTAAAGGCCAAGTACTACCCTACGGGGGAGTTCTTACATGCCGAGCTAGGCTCAACCCCCTCTCAGATATGGCAAGCTATCATTGATGGCCGTGAGGTGCTTACTCAGGGGCTGATCCGGAGGATTGGCAATGGCCACACGATGAGCATCTGGCAACACAACTGGCTGCCGAGGCCCTCGAACATGAGGCCAATTGTGAGCAGAGTGGCCAATCCTCCTCAGATGGTGAGCGAGCTAATTATGCCTAGTGCAGAATGGAACCGGACGTTGATCGACGAGGTATTCCTGCCAATAGATGCCACAGCGATATATTCTATCCCTTTGTGTACTCGGAATATTGAAGATTTCTGGTCATGGGTGCATGAAAAACGTGGTGTCTTCTCAGTTCTCTCTTCTTATCGCATGCTAGTAGAAACTAAGTTGAGGAGAGAGGCTTGGTTGGAAGGAAGAGATGATACTTCAAATATGGACAGAGAAAAACAGTCCTGGGCGATGCTGTGGAAGGTGAATGTTCACTCGAAGCTGAAAATATTTTTATGGAGACTGGCTCAGCAATCTATCCCAACGGCGGATGTGATGCATCATCGGAACATGTCTACTACTACATGTTGTGGCCTATGTGGAGCCGAGTACTCCTGGCAACACTCGTTGCTCCACTGCACGGTCGCCAGATGCGTATGGGCACTGCTCGACCAGGATCTTGTGGAAACTTTGAATAACACAACGAAACCAGATGCAAAACGTTGGTTATTTACGATCCAGGAGATGATCTCCCCACAAGAATTCATCTTGGTCTTCACAACCCTATGGGCACTTTGGTTTGCACGATGTCAGGCGCTACATGAACACATTTTCAGAGCCCTCTATCTACTTACCACTTCATCTTGAAGTATATTCGGGAGCTCGAGTAGTGCAATCCGAAGAAAGCTACGACGGGATCACCAACGGTTGCACCTGTGCAGCCAAGATGGATCCCTCCACCAGAAGGAATTGCAAAAATTCGAGTCGATGGGGCTATCTCCAGAGAGGGTAATGTTGGTTTTTTCGGTGCCGTTTGCAGAAATTCCTCAGGAACATACTTGGGTGCCTCAGTTATCAAGATCCATGGAGTTACGGATCCGGCGACGCTTGAAGCGTTGGCGTGTCGAGAAGCTCTTGCTCTCGCTACTGACCTGGACCTTGCTCGAATTCTCGTCGCGAGTGACAGCCAAGGGGCAGTGAACGACATCAAGGACTGCACCGGGGGAGCCTACGCCAGCACCACCAGGGAGATTGTGGAGACATCAACTAGCTTTGATAGTTGCACCTTCATCTTTGAAGGTAGGGCCACTAATATTGAGGCACATAGCCTCTCTAAACATGCTTTTGATTTGGATTATGGGCGCCATGTGTGGCTGTTAAACCCTCCAAACATCTCTTGTATCCCTATGAACATGATTGAGCAATAAAATGAAGCGTGTTTAGACTAAAAAAAACATAACATTGCATCGGATCCAGTCGTACGTAGACGCATCTCCTAACAGAAAGAAACCGTATCAAGCCACCGCAGCTTACCAAGTGTGCGCCGTTTCCTGCCAGAAACACGGTGTCCGACCCGAATCAACAAGAACTCTCCTGCCTCTCGTATATTAATCGATGTACTACTCGTACTTCTAGTATATAATTGATCTCCAATATCTATCGATGGTTAGAAGAGAACCGGCCGTGCAACAAAGAAAAAACATCATGGTCATGGCTGCTGAACCCTCGGTCCCGGCCGGCTTCGGCACGAGGCCATGGCTGGTGCAGGCAACGCGAGGGGAGCGGCGGACGTTCATCGACTCATCGGACGGAAGCTCGCACTCCGTGATCGTTCCCGAGATGCAAGGCAAGACGTGCCTAGGCTGCATCCACAACGGCGACTGGCTGCTCATGCTGGACGACTCCACCGCCGAATGCTTCCTCCTCCGCCTCACCTCCGACGACCCAGCCAAGAAGATCCCGCTGCCGCCGCTGCACGAGCTGTCGGATGACATAGCGAGGTGCGCGACGCTCGGTACATCACCGGCGCACCCAGACTGCGCCGTGGTGGTCGCCGTTGTACACGAGGTAGAAGACGACGTGGAGAGGTTCCTGCTTCACTGTCGGCCCGGTGACTCGCAGTGGGCCAGGCTCGAGTCCCCGAAGATCACTGTCCCGTACCTTATGATCGGCCACAGAGGAAAGATCTACTCTTTCGGTTATACCGAGCATTACACGCTCGCCACCGACAACCTTGCCTCCGACACGCTCACCGTGATATTATGGTCTATGTATTCACACGTGTATTACGATTTCGGGATAATACAATTATAGCATGAATAAAGACAATTATCATGAATAAGGAAATATAATAATAATCCTTTTATTATTGCCTCTAGGGCATATTTCCAACACTGCATGGCCTGCGGTCGTGAGGAGACGGTGTTTCACAGATTCTGGGCTTGCCCCCATTCCTCCCTGTTTTGGCAGATTTTGTCTTCAGAGAAGGGCGTCGCGGTGGCAGCACCACCGCTACCCATGGACTCCCAGAAGGCACTTTCGAGCTGGCTGCTTTGTTTCTTTGCAGATGCTAACGGAGATGAGAAACAAGCTCCGATTCAGGCAACGTACGGGTTGTGGATTGCACGCAATGAAGCGCGAGATGGAAGAAGGATTGCTCATCCAAGGGAGGTTGTCGAAGGTGTCTACTCACACCTGGTGGAGTGGCGCAGTGTTCATGCTGAGGAAGCAAGAGCCCCGAAGACGTGTCAGTTGCAGAAGTGGGAGCCCCCGGCGCCGGGCTGCGACTGTGAGAGGTTATACAAGTTCTGCTTGGACGACAACACCACCAGCTTCCATCAGATCCTTCCGCAACCTACCGAGCCTGGGTGCGGAGCATTCTGGACTGTTCCGCCACTGCCCTTGCCCACGGTGGTGGAAGAAACGAGACTGTTGTTAACCAATGGCCTCGTGCTAGAAGAGGGATCTGAACCCATCTTCAAGTTGGAGGAGGAGCAGGCAAACTCTTGGAATACGCGGGCGTGGCATGATCTGCCACTAGAATTGCTGGAGCTGGTCGTTTCAAGGCTTTCTTTGGTGGATCGTCTCCGATTCCCGGCAGTGTGTAAGTCATGGAGCCTTGTGACTAACCCGGTTGAGCAAGCCATTGTGTGGCCTTGGCTCCTGCACTGCTCCGGCCGAGATGGGGCGTGCAAGCTGTTCGACCCTCTGCGCAGCCAGGAGTACAGCATGCATGTTGAAACATTTGGCATCAACCAAGACGAACACGACGAGCATATTTTCCGATTCTCCAAAGGCGGATGGGTGGCCATGTCGACCAACTCGGACATTGACGACATGTACATCATAAACCCCTTCACCGGGGACATCGTGGAGATGGTCATACTCAAGAGGCAATACTACTACATGGGCTTGTCGTGGTCCTTGGCAGACCCAGCGTCACCGGGGTGTGTCTTCTTCGGCATCGTCGGCCGGCAAGACGGCAAAGCGGTCAGTGTCCTTACATGGCGGGACGGTGAGGCAGAGTGGTTCGAAAGACATTTCGAGTACTACCAAGGGGAGCCCTTTCTGGTGGCATACAACAACCCCGTATTGTTCCACGACAAGTTCTATTGCCTTGGAAGAAACGGCAATCTTGGCACGTTTGACCCGGTGAGCGACACATGGAAGATCTTGGAGAAGCCTAACCCAATTCATGTGGAGATGGACCTCGAAGGCGACCACCACGAGGGGAGAGAGTTTTTCTACCTGGTTGAGCTGCGAGGGGAGCTGGTCTCCGTGTTCATGCGTAACGCCGACCAGCCACCGCGGGTGTTCAAGCTCAAGGAGGAGGAGATGGCCTGGATGGAGGTGCAAGAAATCGGTGGTGCGGCCTTGTTTCTTGATTTCAGGGTGTCATGCTCTGTGGTGTCATCAGAAGCTGGACATGGCAATAGGATCTACTTCCCGAGTTATTCCGAGGATGGCAAACAAGCGGCGTTCTATGATATAGAGACCAAGGCATACCACCCATCCTTCTATGGTTTGAAGTCACCGTTGCAATGTGTGTGGGTTGTGCCTAATCTACGGCCACACATCGTGTCAAAATAAGTCTTGGCTACGCTTCCTCCTCGGGTTCGAGCGGGAGGGCGACCGACGCTTCATCCTCGACAACGGCCCGTGGACGTACGATGGGGATGCTTTCCTGATGGTGGCGTATGATGGCGGCGCCCCGCCGGGCGATGTGGAGGTCGCCCATATGCCAATATGGGCGCGCATCCACGATGTCCCCCCAATCATGTTGGATGAAGGGGTGGCATGGAAACTTGGAGCGAATCTCGGAGAGGTGCTCGAGGTGGACACAAACAAGAGTGGTAAGATATGGGGTGACTTCATAAGAGTTAGAGTGAATCATGATGTAGATGAACCTCTCCATAACAAAATTACATCCCATGACAAATCCAAGAATGAAGTGTTCTTCTTAGAGGTGAAATATGAGAGAGTTCCTAGGTTTTGTGGTTACTGTGGATTTCTTGGGCATGGCCAACTCGATTGTAAGTTGCCGGTGGACCTCCAAGAGATGAGGTACACGGCAACAATGCGCGCCTCCCCCTTTAAAAAGAGTAACTGTAGAGGTGGATATGTGGCTCCGGTTGCAAGCAGTGCTAGACGGCTACTTAGTTTTGGGAAGGAGGCATTCAGAGGGGACACGGCAAGTCTGAAGGGGCAGGACCATGGAAGGATCCCAGAGGAGATCCTTGCTAACCCTCTGGTTCAGGAAGCTATTGCAGCAGTCAGTGCCATCAAAGTTCCAGATGGAGCCCCACAGCCAAAGGTGCAGGTGGCACTGGGGGCGCCTACTTCCTGGGCCCAGATTGGGTTGGTGGAGAAGGCAGGGGAGCAGGCTTCTCTGTACCCAAAGTCCACATATACACAGAATGGTCTGCAATCGGGTGATGATGTTGCCCCAGTGAGTCCAAAGGAAGGGATGGAGCAAGCAGACATGGGAGCCAACGAGGAGGAGCCTCTTTACCCGCCTGGGTTTGGGCCGGCGGCTCAGTTCCCCAAGAATGGAGATGACATTGCAGCAGAGGCGATAGCAAATCAAGAGGAGCAGCTTCAGGTCAGCCTGAAGAGCACTGAGATGATCTTCCAGGTAGGAAACGGGAACAAGGCGGAGACGAAGAAACAGGCCAGGAGAGGACTTGGCAAGTCAGCTTCAGTGCTCGGAAAGAGGGGTGGACGCGGAAAAGGAGATGGAGGTCCGGATGATGGCGAGAACAAGGGAAGTGGGACGGAACAGCACAAGAAAATCAAAGGTGCAGAAGGCGATGAGTGGCCGAATACCACTGGAAGGAAGGAAATACAGGAAGCGACCGAGCCCGGGGCTCTCGGCGAACTGGCGGACGCAAATGGCAGCGTCTGTCAGGAGCCATGAAGATCCTAAGTTGGAACTGCCGGGGACTGGGGCAGCCCCGGACAGTTCAGGAACTTGTGCAACTTGCGAGTGCACACCGCCCGTACATCGTTTTTCTTTCAGAAACTAGGCAAAATAAAGATAGGGTCAGCAATATTAGATGGAGGCTTGGCCTAAAAAACTGGATGCTTCATGACGGCAGAGGAAAAGGTGCCGGTATTGCTTTGTACTGGGATGAATCTGTGGAAATAAAAAAGTTATCAGTTGGCCCGAGGTACATCGATGTTCTGATCCGAAATAGTCCTAATGAGCCATGGTGGAGAGGAACATTTGTGTATGGTGAACCTAGAGCACATGAGAGAATCCATATGTGGAATTTGCTTAGAAGGATAAAACATAATGCGAATGCCCCATGGTTAGTAATTGGTGATTTTAATGAGACCCAGTGGCAGAGTGAACATTATTCAAACACAAAGAGATCAGAGAAACAAATGGCTGATTTCCGGGATGTACTGGAGTGGTGCAACCTGCATGATTTGGGTTTCCGAGGCCCGGGTTGGACTTATAATAACAAGCAGTCTGGACAGAACAATGTGAAAGCTAGGCTGGACCGAGGGGTAGCCACCCCTAATTGGAGTAAGCGATTCCAAAATGCAAACATTCAACATTTATGTTCTGCAAGATCTGACCATCTGCCATTGCTACTACAGTTTGGGGGAAAGCTGGAGTACAGAAAGAAAAAAGAGTTTAGATACGAAGCCATGTGGGAGAGAGAGGGATCGTTGCAGGAGTTGATTAAGGGGATATGGAGTAGGGAAGGAATTGCTGCAACACTGCAGGAAATTCAGAACAAGGTGCGTTCTATTCAGCAGGGACTTCGCAAGTGGAGTGATTCAGAGTTTGGTTCAGTTGCTAGGCAAATAAAAAAGCTTCGGAGCAGAATGCAAAGTCTCATGAATAAACCACAGGATGCTGCAATCGACAGGGAAATAAAAAGGGTCGCGGATGAACTGGATGAATTACTCCTACGCGAGGAAATTATGTGGCGTCAGAGGTCTAGATCAACATATTTACGCGAGGGGGATAGGAACACGGAATGGTTTCACCGGCAAGCTACTTGGAGGAGGAAACAAAATGCCATTACAAAACTGAAAAATGCAGATGGCCAGTGGGTTGAGAAGAAGGAGGATCTCCAGAACATGGCAACAAGTTATTTCAAGGAGTTGTATACTGCGGACAAGGACGTGACCCCACATGTACTGCTAGACTTGTACACACAGATGGTCTCTCAAGAGATGAACGAGGACCTGGAAAAAGATTTTACCGAGAAGGAAATCAGCGACGCGCTCTTCCAGATAGGACCGCTTAAGGCGCCAGGTCCGGATGGCCTCCCAGCCCGTTTTTACCAAAGGAACTGGGGCTTTTGAAGGAGGATGTAGTGAAGGCTGTACAGAATTTCTTTGTTGAAGGAATCATGCCGGATGGTCTAAACGACACTGCAATCGTGCTTATCCCCAAAGGAAATGACCCACAATCGTTGAAGGATTTCAGACCGATTAGTCTATGTAATGTCGTCTATAAGGTGATGTCAAAATGCTTGGTCAACCGACTACGTCCTATCCTGGATGGTTTGTTATCCGAGACTCAGAGTGCTTTTATTCCCGGCCGGATGATTACGGATAATGCACTGATCGCTTTTGAATGTTTCCACAAAATCCAGCACAGCAAGTATCCTATGAATACACACTGTGCATACAAGCTTGACCTCGCCAAGGCTTACGATAGAGTGGATTGGAGCTTCTTGGAAGGTGCTCTGAACATGTATGGGTTCAGCAAAAAATGGATAGAATGGATTATGGTCTGTGTCCGGTCAGTGAGATATTCCGTGAAGTGCAATGGAGAACTTCTTGAGAGATTCCGGCCAACCCGTGGGCTTAGACAAGGCGATCCCCTTAGCCCCTACTTATTTTTGTTTGTGGCAGAGGGTCTGTCTCGGATCATGCAGAGGGAGGTTAGTGGTGGCAACATCTTGCCGTTAAAAGTTGCTCGAGGGAGCCCAGGCATCTCTAATTTGCTCTTTGCGGATGATAGCCTTCTATTTTTCAAAGCGTCGATTGAACAAGCAGAGGTGGTGAAATATGTGTTATCCACCTTCCAGAAAGGCTCTGGTCAGCTCCTAAGCCCAAATAAGTTCTCTCTGTTATTCAGTGAGAAATGCCCGGTTCCTATCCAAATTGGCATTAGAGAGGTCCTCAAAGTAGAGTGCTCAACTTTTGAGAGCAAATATCTTGGTTTGCCCACACCGGAGGGTAGAATGAAGGAAGATAACTTTCAACCGATTATGGAGAGACTCATGAAAAGGTGCACCAATGGGTCGGGTCGACAAATGTCCTTCGCGGCAAAGGAAGTCCATGTAAAATCAATTGTCCAAGCCTTACCAACCTTCACTATGGGGGTATTCAAGATGCCTATGGGATTTTGTGAGAAATACGAGAGACTGATTAGAGATTTCTATTGGGGTGATGAAGAAGGACACCGGAAAGTTCATTGGATGGCGTGGGACAAAATGACAAAACCAAAAAGAGGAGGAGGCATCGGCTTCAGAGACATGCATCTTTTCAATCAAGCATTGTTGGCGAGACAGGGATGGAGGCTGATCCAATACTCGGATAGCTTGTGTGCAAGGGTCCTCAAGTCAAAATACTATCCCAAAGGGAATCTGGTAGACACGGTTTTTGCATCTGATGCTTCTCTGACCTGGAGAGGAATTGAATTTGGCCTAGAGCTTCTAAAGAAAGGGCTAATTTGGAGAGTGGGTAATGGAAAGAACATCCAAATCCAAAGGGACCAGTGGATTCCAAGGAAAGAGGGTCTCAAAGTTGCTAATTTTACATGCAGTTCGAGACTGAGATGGGTTAACCAGCTTATTGATCCGGTTTCCAATGAGTGGAACCAAGAACTTATCAACCGGATCTTCTCTCCTTTCGATGCCTCTGAAATTGTCAGGATAAGAATACCAGGGGGGGAGACCAAGGACTGTGTGGCTTGGCACTACGACAAATCTGGCAATTTCACTGTCAAGAGTGCCTACAAGCTAGCGATGGCGATGAAGGGGACCGGGCCCCAGACCTCTAGCTCCACGGCAAGTGTTGACGATCGCAGCAGCTGGGACCTTATTTGGAAAGCAAAAATCCCTGGGAAAATCAAAATTTTCGGATGGAGGGTGGCTACAACTACTCTAGCTACCAAAGCTAATAAGTGTAGACGAACGCTTGAGACGGACAGCACTTGTGCCATTTGCGGCAACGCCGGAGGAAGATGAGTTTCATGCCGTGGTATCGTGCACAAAAAGTAAAGCCCTGAGACAAGCAATGAGAAATCACTGGATGCTACCGAAAGAGAGTGCGTTCTGGCACACAGGTGAGGACCGGCTCCAAACCCTCCTTAACTCATGTGATGAGGATACACGAAACAAAATCCTTCTATTGCTATGGCGGGCATGGTTCTTGAGAGATAATATAATCCACGGTGATGGAAAAGAGACCATCTCGAGGTCAGTAGGATTCTTGCTTAAGTATGAGGAAGAAGTCAGGATGGCACAGGGGAAATCAGAGGCTGAGAGGGGCATTTTCTGCATGAATCTGTTTGAGCACTCCCCAGATCACTCACGGACTGTCCGAAAACAATGGTGCCCCCCTGCTGCCGGCGTGGCCAAATTAAATACGGATGCGTCCTTTGTTGCCGCAACGGGCGAGAGCGCGGGTGGTGCAGTCGCTAGAAACAGTCAGGGAGTCCCTTTCTTCTCAATGGGGTGTAGACTGGGACAATGTGTGTCTGTTGAAGAAGCAGAGAGCCTCGCATTGCTGCATGGTCTGCACACTTTGGCTAATTATCATACTGGACCAATTCATGTGGAGCTTGATTGCATGACCCTGGTGAAGGCGATCAGCCCAGACGCAGCAAACCAGTCGCGGCTATTCCCGATCATAGTTGACATCAAGCTAGCATTGAGCTCTTTCCAATCATACCTGATCGAGTGGGTGCAGAGAGACAGGAACAGACTTGCACATGGCCTAGCAGCCCTTGCATCTAGGATGGGCGATCTGTTCACAGTGGCCGGCGTGCCAGATGAGATTAGCGAGGTTTTGAGGAAAGACTGTAATCAGACTGTTTGATCAGTTTGTGTGATTCTCAAAAAAAAAAAAAAGTCTTGGCTAGGACACTACCTGAAGGTGTACCAAGTGATTACATATAGTTTGAACAATGTTTGACCAATTCGAAAATATAAACATCTACATCAAATAATTACAATATGAAAATATTTTATGCCATGGATCTAAATATATTGATTTGGTATTTGTAAATGTCCATTTTTTATTTATAAATTAGGTTAACTTCAAAAAATTTGACTTATGACAAAGCTAACACGTGAAATAAAAAAAGAGACAATGTCTATTCTTGCATGGATCACGACATTGACCAAGTGGCAAGAAATTCTTACGCTTATGTGAGTTAACCAGTTTACATTTTTTTCTTGTATTTTTAGAAAAATGTTTATGGTGTATTCATAATTTATTCTTCTAGGGAAAAGAAGTATCTATTCTCAAAGTTTAAAAAGGGGGGCTGTAAAAACTTCACTTCCTTACAAGGAGGTATGGCGTCCCACCGACCCACCCGACCCCTAGTCACCCCGGCGATCTCCTCCCCTAGCCACTAGTCTCTGGTTTTCTTCCGATCATCTTCTCCGGCGTGTTTGGATATGCATCCAATCGTCTACCAGCAAAAGACATACTATGCATCTAATTAAAGAGGTAAATACATCTGTGGTGCTTCAACTTGTCACGGATGTTCAGTTTAGTGCCAGAACTTGAAAAATACGTCGAACTGATTCTAAAACTTGGCACAATCGTGCAAATACGGTGCTAATCGCACACGTAGACGCAAAGTGCGTCGGGGTGGCACCGTATATGGCTGATGTGGCACAGACATGGTGTGGGGCCCTACTTATAATTACCAAACATAATTACTTGAATACTAAATGTCTCTATGACTAGTGGGCCCTCCTGTCAGTACCTTAGCAAAAATAAAATGAAAATTATGCCAAACAGGGGTCGAACCAGCAGCCTGACGCTTGCACACTCGTATTTGCACGTTCGTGTCAAGTTTTAGAACCAGTTCGGCGTATTTTTCAAGTTCAGGCACTAAAGTGAACATTGATGACAAGTTCAAACACCATCGGTGTATTTACCTCCTAATTAAAATATTAAAACTTGCAAGTGGATGGCCAACTTGAAATATATATGCAGCTCACATATGAACGTTCAGCCAACAACTATTGGCAATGCAACAGACCCAAGATAGGCGCTTCCCCTGCCCTACATATAGCAAAGATAAGCAATTTTGGGACATGTTTCTATATATCAGCTGTAAGCCTGTAACAATAAACAAAATTACAGCCGGACCTCTGAAATCCGCCTCATACGCCCGGGCAGGCTGCCCAGTCAGATTTTCTCGAGCCAGACGGATGCCTCAGCAAACGGGCCTCAAACGCCCGGACTGACCGCCCCCCCCCCCCATATCCAGCCCAAATATGGGACGGATATGGGGTGGCCCGGGCACGCCCGGGCGCGCCCGCCTGACAAGCTCAGCCCACCACCGACCCCATGGATGTCCCACAAAAAAACCTGTCGGCATCGTCGGTCCGAAACCCTAGCTCACTCACTCTCCTCTCTCGCTCCGTCCTCTCCTCTCCCCTCACCGATTCCGATCGAATCCGGCACAATGTCGAGCTCCGGTAGCTGCTCCGACGACGAGGTGGATCCGGAGTACGAGCTTGCCCTCCGCATCGCCTTCGAGCGGTCCAAGGTGGACACCGGGGCCAGCTCCGGATCTGCAGCCTCACCGTAGCCGCCCGCGCTTCACCGTCGGTGCATCTCGGACGTCGGCGCATCTCGGACACCGGCGCTGGGCCCTCCTGGCCCATGGGCAGCTCCAACAGGTGGCCGGCGCAATCGGCGCCTCCCGCACGTCGTCCCATCGCCCCGTCGGCTGCTACTTCCCCATGCTGTCCCCTCGCCCCGCCGGCTGCTACTCCCCCTCGTGGGCAGCGATGGGTGCTTGTGCTCGCCACGCCAGCCCGGACGCGCACGGCGGAGTCGGAGGCGCGCGCCGCCCGCCGTGGGAGGCAGCGGGCAAGGGAGACGAGGCTGTGGAGAGCTCTGTACGTCGCCGGCATGAGTTATCGGCGGAGCTCGACGAGGACCAGCGGCTCCTCGCGTGGGTCTACCGCCGATCACTTATGACGGCGCAGAAGGACGCTCGGCGGCTCCGCCGGAAGAACGCCAAGGCTCTTTGGCTTGTCATCGAGTAGTCCAAACAGGAGGCGTTGGAGAAGGCGAAGGAGGCGACTCGGCTGGCCAAGCTCAGGTGCCAGCAGGACCGGCCAGTCCGGCGCCTGAAGGGCCTCGTCATCATCGACTCCTCCTCCGACGACGACGGTTCCTGCTCCGACGAATCGGATGGTCCTCCACCAGCCGACAACGGGTACAGCTACGCCGGCA
The DNA here is from genome assembly GCA_963921465.1 of Triticum timopheevii. Classification (NCBI taxonomy): domain Eukaryota; kingdom Viridiplantae; phylum Streptophyta; class Magnoliopsida; order Poales; family Poaceae; genus Triticum; species Triticum timopheevii. The sequence continues at coordinate 545,989,447 of OY997272.1, forward strand.
ATCAGAAGGGGAAAGGGCCGGCCCGGAAGTGGTCGAGTTGATTTTAATTTCAAGTTTTAGATGTAGTATAAAATTGTCCGTCATTTATGTGAACTTTGGTGGATCTTTTGCTGAACTATTGTGCTATTTCTATGTCCGGAGCCGATCTACGTAATTTCATCGACGTCCCATGACATAGTATGAATATAGGAGTTCGGATATGAGAGACACAGATGTGTACACGCGATTTGAGGTGTGCCCGATCACTGTCCGTGGGTGCTTCCGCGGCGTTTGAGGGCCGGGATTTGCCAAGTCCGGCTGTAATGGCTCTTATATTTTGGCAAAGACGGAGAAGATAACAGCAGCCAGCAAAACGCAACTTGGTGGTAAATTGTTAATCCAACGCTCACAAAGAAAGCAGCAACAAGATCCTAGAAAAAGCAGCAAAATGAAAATAATCCACGGCTAGGTGCGGTCCACCGGGCGAGCAGCTCCCGGCGTCGGTGACATGGCCGGACACGTCTCGCCGCGCACCACCACACGCTTGGTTCGCAGGCGACACCGGCGACCCGCAGCAGCAGCAGCAGCAGTGCGCGGCTGCCCCACGCGCTACAACTTGCCGGCGGGGCGCGGCCAGGACATAAGGCATCCCATGCATGCGCAGGTGTCTGCTGTACTGTGCCACGCGGCTCCACCGACGCGCCATGATCAGCTGGTCCGCCGGCCCCGCGCACGCGGCGGCGCCGGCCGGGAAGACACTAACGCACGCTAGACAAGCTGGTGGTCGGCGAGGCGGACGGCGGCGCGGCAGAAGGGGCAGCGGGAGGCGGCCTGGACCCAAGGCACGGCGCAGGCCCAGTGAAAGCGGTGCGCGCAGGGGAGGTGCGCCAGCACGTCGCCGGCCCGGAACTCCTCCAGGCACACCGCGCACTCCGCCTGCTGCTGCTGCTGCTGCTGCTCCTTCCTCCGGCCCCAGCTGAACCGCCGGCCGCCGCCTCTCTTCGTGAACACCTCTCGCTGCAGCGCGCTCACCGTCGGCGCCGCGCCGGCGTCGCTGGTGTTGCTCGGCGGGGCCGGGAGCCGGAGGCTTCCCGTGCTGTGGCGCCTGCAAGTCGCAACGCAGAGGATTAGTTAAGCCACCGTTCATAGGAAATTTAGCAGAATCAAATACAGAGCCAGCAAGGCAGAGCTCTGCTCGAGAACAGAGAAAACACAAGGAAGCATCTTGATACTGACTGACTCAGATTTTCTTGAGAATAAATCAACGTATGCAGCCCAACTGATTGAACAGTGAGGAACTAACTCATCAACCATGAGGAAATCATATTACTCGCTACACAAAAAAGTACCGTATTTTATGCAAACGATGACACAGGAAGCTAAGATTCATGCAGAAAAGTAGTCTACTCCTTTGCTAAAAAATGAACTGCTATCTACTCCCTCCCCTGTTTGAACCTACACTCTAAAATATGTCTACTCCTTCACTTAATTCGTGACTAATCAAACAGGGGACTCTGAAGCCTGAATTCTGTCTGAATCTTGGCAAAACAGGAAGTGAATTCAGAAAGGGTAAGAAAGACGGAAGCATAAGTAGAAGTAGTTAAGTACCTCTTGACTACAGATTCTCTCTGGCTCCTGAGCTTGTGATCCAGCCTCTCCTTGGCCTCCCGAGCGATGCCGTCCAGCTGCGTCGTGCACGCCTCCTCGCACACGCCGCTCCTCTGCTGCAAATCATCAGTTTCATCGACCCACATGAAACAATCTACTAGATTAGTAATCCACATGCAAGCATCAATCAAACAGGAGGATGACGAACAATACATGGCTTCTACTATAGTTGTTATTACCTTCGCAAAAGCTGCCGAGCCGAGGTGGCCGTGGTCGTGCCCGAACATGCCGAGCGCCGCCGGCCGTCGCGCGCCGGCGCACGGGGCCTCCGCCGCCGGCCGGAGCCGTCGCCTCCTCGCGAACTCGACGCCAGGGAGCATCCCGGCCATGAGGCCCATCCACCACCACCACGTGATCTGTACCACGACAACAACACAGCACCTGCCTGCTGCCGCCTAATGCCTACAAAACGGACGTACCTATCCACCAGCAGCAATCTACCAACCTAGCTAGCGTGTGAAGATTCAGGGGCTTGGGAAGAATTGTATGTGGAAAGCCTCCATTTTGAGCAGGAAGAGGAGGAGGAGCGCGTCCATGCCCGACCGATCATCAACCGGCAGGCTCGTCGTCCGGACGGGGGGCAGCGGCTTTCTATCTAGAGGAGGGGGTCATGCTCATGGAGTGGGCGCGCTCCAACTGTGCATGCCAATTGCCCCAACCACCTTCACTCTATTCATAGCATAGCTGGGGAATCGAGTGGATGCGAGTGTATTTATGCGATCCCCGTGGGAGTGGGCCCACGTGACCGGAATTTCGAGCATGATTTTTTTGGGTGGTGCTAGGACAAACCTCGTTGGGTAATCGGCTCCGTGGCTATATATGCGGCGCCTGTTTGCATGGCTGCCATACACTCTGTCTAAGCCTAGCCTTCCAGGAATTGCACAGATATATTTACTTATTTTTTAAAAAATCACTTCCAACCCATTATAAAGGTTCGTCACAATACCTTTTTTTTAACTTTCGATCTATTCATCTCCAATCATGACAATACAACAAACACAAGAAATAATAACAACCAGATTTGTAGAACACCTAGCGATGATTACAAGCACTGAAATGAGCCGAAGGCGAGCCGCCGTCATCGCCCCTCCATCGCCGGAGCCGGACACAACTTGTTGCAGTAGACAGTTGAGAAACCGTCATGCTAAGACCCCATAGGACCAACGCACCAGAACAACACCGCTGCAGATGAAGAGAAATTTAGATCGGAAGGATCTGACCTCAAGACACATGAACAAAGACGAATCATCACAACACAAAGCAGCTCAGACATAATAAAAATTACATCAAAGTCCTTAAACCACTCAACGACTACTATCACCGCCAAAACGAGCCGATGACGCGCCACTATCGCTGCTTGCCTATAGGAGTCGGCATGACCCTGTCAATAACAGTTGAAAAGCCGTTGTGCACATGTCCATACAGAATAATTCCCCAAAGCCGTAGTCGTTGTCGGTGTACCCCCGAATATTGATTTGTGGCCCTTGACAACAAAACTTAAAGGTTGTACGCCAGACAAGAAACCTACCCCTATAAATGCGCACACACACACCTTGCAGCTTCGAGGAGATGGCATAATCTACGCCGAATCTTCCTCAATCTTGTCCTGCCGGGTGAATTCAAGGTGAATTGGAGCCCCGAAGACCATCTCGATGCCGAAGCACCACCATCTGCCGAGCGCCGTCTCCACAAGGTCCACTTTCTCCACACGCTCCTGACGGTACAAACCACCACATGAACAAGGACGGGGTGGAAGAATTTTTCCATGCCTTCGTCATTGTCTCACCGTTTGTATATCTACCATGGGCTCGAACACTCGGATCCGGGGTTACCTCATCCTCTCGCCACCACAGAATCGACGGAGGTTTACCAATACACGCGACGATGACGGCACCGACGGTTGATGAGAAAACCCTAGGAAAATCAGGTGCTAGACTAGAGTTGCACATATTCAGACGCATTTTCTTGTACCTCCAACATTTGGGCGCACGCCGGCACCAAGGAACTAGCGAACATCATCTCTAGGCCAACGTGGATGGTGTATTCGCAGGGAGAAAAAGAGTCCTGCAGACAGCACATGGGAACACTATTGCGTTTCATCTTACTCGAATAATTGCACATTTTGTGGTGCTGGTGAACCAGATGTCTCGGTTGTCATGTCGAGGAAGAAAATTCCGTGTTGCTTTTGTACACCAACTATCAAAATCGCTTTCACAAATTATTACACCACATCACTCCTTTTACGTGCTCACCAACCTATGGTTTGTTTTTATTTAACACAGTATAATTGAAGTCGTTCGCATACACAACCATACACTTGCCCCTATGAGTATCTCCGAGAGGCTGAGCCGGCATAGCATCTTGAGATTTTACAAAGTTACCACAGATGCATCGCAGTCAACAGGAACGTCTCCTCCCATTGAACGAATATCGCCGAAAGTCTGAAATAAATCTAGAAATAATATGAGCACCAATGTCAAGTCTAGGCCTTAAACCTTGATGTGTTGGGGATACCACCGTCCTCCTAACCATCCAACCACATGTTGGTTGACGAATATGTGTTTTGATGGTTAGAAGGACGATGATATTCTCATCTCAGCACTTGTGCTCGCATTTTTCTCAACTTATTTTAGGCCTGCCGGCGATCTGTGTTCAATTGGAGAAGACGTTCTCGTCGACTATAAAGGTATCTGTGGCAATTTCATCAATCTCAAAATGATGTGCCAGCTCAGTCATTCCATGATATTCATAGGGGTAAGTTGTGCGTGTGTGTCTTCACACATGTGAGTTTATGTGTGTATGTATGAGCACTGCGTTTGTACTGCGTTAAAAGAAATTGCTCATTTTGCGCTGCTAAAAAAATCGAACACGAAACATAGATAAAGCGTGAAGGAACACGAAAACTCATCAAACTCGACGTGACCAATCGATGTAGCAAACCAATCAACCGGCCATCCCATCGCACTGCAGGTGCCATCGAGGTCTCTTCAAGCGCACGAAAGCAACATAGTTGGACTCTCCGGCGGGCGGTGGCCCCTCCAATCGAGACGGACAGGGACCCCGGCCACTTTTGATTTTCTTTCCACACCGCCCTTGAGCGGAGCATCTGTATATCCGCCGCCGTCGCCGTCGATGGCCAGCCAGCCCAGGCGAACAATGCGTGGCCCTTGTGGGCGACGCGGCCGAGTGAGCGAGTGGGGAACGAGGCGGCCGCATAGAATCCAACGGAAGGGGGAGCGAGGTGGCCGACGTGCGCCTTGTGCGCGGCGCAGTGCGATCGACGTGGACGCGAGCTGAGTGCGAGAGGGAGAGCCCGGAGAGGGAGCAGACGGCACCCGCACCACGCCCAATTGCCATGCATCGTCGCTCTCCTCCTCTATACCCCCTGCCCCTTTCGCCGGTTGGGTGCGCGACCGCGATCGGTCTCGGTGCTTATCGCCACCGAGGGAGAGGTGCTGGCGGGGATATTATTTGCTCAATCGCGAGGAGAACTATGGTGACGCAAGTTGCTTTGAACCGGATTCAGATATGGGTTAGGTGCTGTGTGCGTGCATGCTGGAGATATATATAGATACCTAAACAGTGCGTTTAGGTTGTCCGGTTGCGACATGGCATCCAATCTGCCGCGCGGAACAACATGGGCGAATTTCTTGTAGTATGCCTTGTTTTAGCGTGTCACTAGTATAGCTTGGGTGTGTGAAAGCCAATGTGATGTCACCAAAGCACTAGCGGCGTTTCCAAATAAGGTGGCAGCGCACGATTTGTTCACGTGTTATTTATTATTATTGTTCTTTCTTTCTTTCAATGATCTTTTGTGAGTTGTGACAATCCATGACAACGGAAACCCTAGACGCCGCCTCATCTACTCTGCCGCCCCATCTACTCTCCCTCCCACCGCCGCTAGCACGCGTCGCTGGGCAAAACCTGTGCGGCCCTGGCGGCATTGGGGAGGTCCCGATTGGTGGCAGCTTGCTTGTAGAGGAGTTGGAGGGCTACTGCAGGATGACGAAGGAGATATATATGTGCTTGAGTGGTGGCTTTCGTGGGAGTCGGTGAATGGTCCTTCAAAAAGTTTGCTGCACCGAAGTGGAGTCCCAATGGTGGCATCGAGCTATGCTCATAGCGCATCTTCAATGGATGTATGAGGAAGAAGACTTCAACACCCCCATGGATTTGAATTTTTTTTATATAGATGTATTTGTAAGGACATGTAATGCTCAATATATAGTCTTAGGGCATCTCCAATGGCAATTCGCAAAAAACCTCTCGCATCAGTCTACGGACAGCAGGGACCAATCCGTCGACACAGATGCAGGAGGCAGCCATCCAACGCTAGCCGCATACATTTTCCCAGCAACTCAAACTACCGGATGAAATTCACGCAAACATGGCCAGGTTTCATGCAAACTCTACAGAATTTCGTACAAACATGACGGATTTCATACAATCCGGATGCAAACGGTAACATTTTGGAAATATTTTAACTAAATAGTTAAAACTATGTGCATCATCAGAAGAAGAATTAGGCCAAAAATTAGGATACATTCTAGGAAAATGAAACTTCCATTGAAGAGAAGCAAATGAAACGCTTTCATAAAAATTCTCGTAGAATCGAGAATGAAGTTTTCATTCTGTACATGACAGACCATGAATTAGTAACTACATCCAATCTCCGAAAAGTCCCGATTGTTTCGATTTTTGAAATGGGATATTTACGGAATCCCCATGAATAGGATCAAACCTTATTCCATGCTATTTCCATAAGATTCTTCTTTCTTATTCTTAAGCAAGCCCTCGAGAGGGCTTAGTTGATCATGATTTCTGTTTTCTCTTTCTTTTCCTTTTTGTTTGTTTCGAGAAAGATATCGTCCGATTCTACGGTTGCTCGGAGCTCTACTCCCACAACATGGATACACTACACTAGTCTATGGCCAGCCGCGGCGGATCCCTTTATCACCAGACTGCTGGGAGACTCGGAGGCATTCTTTCCCCGTATCTTCCCTATGTCCGGCTACACCGCTCCTCGGAGTGTGGCGAGAAGGGTGCTTCAACCGGAGGGGAAGAGTGCTTTTGTGGATGCCCAGGCCAGGGTGGTCTAAGATAAAGAAGAAACCAGGCACGTCAGCGGCTGTACAAGCCGGCGAGGTGCCGGCGGTGGCCTTCCTGGGACCCAAGTGTCGGCGGTGGCCTCCCGCAAAACCTCCCCTAATTTTGTCTCTGGTATGCGGGAGAAATCGCGTTTGGACCGCTCCGCGGACCGATAAAGAAACGCGTTGGATGGCTTTCACGGTCTGAACGGTTGCATAAGGTTTACGGGTCCATCTTGGAGATGTCCTTAGGCCCTTTCACAGAAAAATGTTTGGATAATGTATGGATTGCACTTCTCCCTTAGGCATGTCGTGTGATCAAACTTTTCTACAAGGCCATAACAAATATTCTGCCCATTGACTTACGAAACTGCAAAGAACATACGGAAGTAGAAAAAAATTATAGGAGTAAGGTGGGAGGATGCAATTACGGTGGTAATAAACACTTCTCCCTTTATTAGTAGGCATAGATAAGAAGGTTTCATCATGTTATTTTTTCTTTTCCCCTTTATGTCTTTATTACACACCGTTTTTGTTTTGAGTTTTTTTTACTGTTTCTATTGGCCATTATTCAATTTTCAATTTCTGAACATATTTTAAAATTCCAGGATATTCTATAACTTGCTTGATATTTTTTATATTGTGAACCTTTTTTCAAATTTACCATTTATAAATTACAGGTGTTTCCCAAAATGTTATTTTTTTAAGATAAAACAAATATTAAACTCACATTGTTATGTGTGCTAACAATTTTAGAACATACATAATTTTAAATATTAATGAGTACCTTTTAGAATTCCTGATCATTTCTACAATTTGGAACACTTCTTTAGGTTTGCGATCACTTGTAATTTTTTTTGAAAGGGACATTTTTAAATTCATTAACATTTTAAATTCCAGAACTATATTAAAATTTAAGATATTTCAAAAATTACAAACATTTATTTATTCATGAACTCGGTTTAGATCATTTATAATTTTCATTTTTTTAATATTAGAATTTGTGGACACTCTTTTAATTCGCAAACATTGTTCAACTTTGGAAACATTTTATAAATTCTTGAACATTTAAAATCTGAAATAATTTTCAAAGTTCTCTACTAATTTTTAAATTAATGAACTTTTTCAAATGTATTTACATATATTTATATCATAGAATTTGTACAAATATGTGTCCATTTTTAAAATTTTGGATCATTCAAAAAACTGTTTTTAAACACAGTACAGACATAGGTACTCATACATATGCACTTACACTCACCCATATGAATGTGTACACACACACATCCTACCCTTATGGACACCTCCGAGATATTGAGCTGGCAAATCATCGTGATATTGACGAAGTCACCACTGACGACTTCATAGTCGGCGTGTAATCTCCTCCCATTGAACGCACAATGCTGAATAGTCTGAAATCAATTCAGGAAAATGCGAACGCCGTGTCATTTCTGGGACTTCAACCCTGGTGGGCTGTGATACTACTGTCCCTTCCAACAAGAGGTTGATTCGCATATTCATAAACTTTTAAAAAAAATCGCAAACATTGTCTTGTTTGTGAACATGTTTCCCAATTAATTAATTATTTTTAATTTGAAGGATATGTTTTAAATTCATGAAGATTTTCCTAGTTAGTCAAAAAAATTGAAACTTGCATGATTTCTAAATTTTGTTGGATTTATAAACGAAAGCACAAAAAGAAAATAGAAAAGGAAAAATGTGAGCCTACCACCCCTTATTGGGCAGGCCCAAATTGCGCTGGTTATCTTCTCGTATCATACGTGAACTCCGATTGGACGCTCATTGGTGTCCAATGGAGGAAGGGACACCTGAACCGAGACGCTAATGTGCCGGCATTTTAGCACGCTCAGTTACGCGGGTTAGCCTTCCTTTTGCTCTTCATTTTCAGGTTGTATTTTTCATTCGAAAACCGACTGTTGGACTTTTTTTAAAGGTATCTAATTAATAAAATTTTTTTAGGTAATACAGGAAAAATGAAAATGGTCAGTGTGTATTTGAGAAAGTTTAGTGTGTATTAGATAAATAGTTCACCGTATATTTAAAAAAAGACGATATAGAAAAATGTTTGTTTATTAAAAAAAGTTGTGATATTTAAGAAAAGTTTATAAAATGTACAAAACTGTTCACGTTATTTTCAGAAAAATCTTTCCTGCCAGCAAATATAGAGTAATGCTAGAGCCACAGACCCTCTGATACTGATGCAACGGACTGAAGTTATGTGGAATTATATGGTTGGAGATTAAGGGGTGAGGACAGGCCGCCCCCTTGGAAATCAAGGGGAGAGCTAATTAGTATGAGGGGGTCCCCATAGAAAAATGTTTGTAAAAAAAGTTGTGATATTTAAGAAAAGTTTATAAAATGTACAAAAATGTTCACGTAGTTTTCAAAAAATGTTTTGTGCCATTAAAGTAGAGTAATGATAGAGCCACATTAAGGACAGTATAACCGCACCTAAAACGAGCCCTCTCAGCGCTCCGCGTTTCTGGCCGTCCGATTTCATGATCTGGACGTTTTTGGCCGTCTGCTCTCCCATGTACAACCATCTCTCCCGAAACTGGCCCGGCTGTCCTATGGGCTGCTTCTCCAGAGGCTAAAACGGAGCTCTGTGGTGAACTGGGCCGTCAGACAACCCATTCCAGCCCAGTTGCGCTTCTATCGTGGCCCGTGCAGCGCCTCGCTAAAGCATGTCCGTCCTCTCCCCGATGCGTCTATCCAGTCCCGATTACCACTCAAAAAAGAAAAAGAAAAAACAGTCCCGATGCGAGGCGCACATCCAGCCCCGATGCGAGGCGCTCGACTGGATCGGCCGGAGGTGCGGGGGGCGCTGAATGCTATTCGCCCGCCTGAGGGGTTCAGGTCGCGATTAGATCGATTGGATCGGCCGGAGGTGCGGACGGATCGTGTCAACCGGTCGCTGCCAGAGAAAGAAGGGGATCGATGCGACACATAGGAAGGGATCGATCAAGCCGCCGCGAATGATGGGGCGACGTGGTGTTCGCTCGATCCAGCCAACGCGGACAATCAATCTAGCCGTCGCCTCGTCTGAGCGAAACTGCTCCACCGAGATTTCAAGGAGGCAATCATTCTTCAGTTTCTGTGCAGAATTCATGGCGGGTGATGTGCACATCCTCTGCCTCGTGATACAGGTCCGTGCATATATATGTTGCCTCCCCTAACAATCATCTCCCAACCTTTCCAATCCGAGGCAGAAAACCTCCTCCAACATGATGCTCGTCTAGGTTTTCCTATATTTTTTTCAGTTCATGTATGATTCTTCCACCAAGCAATAGCTTTGTTATGGTATCCTCTCATTCGAAAAAATTGTACATACAAGTGATGTTTATGCTGTCTGTGGTCAACTAATTTGAGCAGATCTTGAACTTGGGTAAAAAAATTAGTTCCTTCGACTCATAATCTCCAATGGCTTCTGAACAGGTAATTACTCCACACCTCATCCTCTCATGTTTTACCATCCATGTTTTTATGCTGCATGATTGCTTAGATTATATGTTCCTGTGTTATTCATACCATTGTGCTAAAAGAATGTCCAAAAATGTAGTCATGTTGTCGTACAGGGAGGAAAATCCTCGACATCTTCTACTTCTCTATCCATAAACGAGCAAAGGCAATGATTCAGTTGATAATTTCTTTCCTAAGTACATGGTGTGACATACGATGGGAAAACGTCTGATCGTATTAAATACAGAGAACACAAAAATTAATACAATCAGAGCCGTCATTCCAGGATGACACAAAAATTGCCTCTTAGTGAGGAGTACGCATATGCCCTTAAACGTAATTTGGTTGCTAGAAATAAATCTTATGTGTTGTTCATCTATATAATAAAAAACTAAAATGGATTCCTTGTTTTGGTGGCTTAGTGTCAGCTGAAAGTAGATCTTCTTTTCATAAATATTTAGATGAAGATTTTTCTTTCTTTCTTTGAGCTATATCCCTCCGTTGGTCACTGAGAACAGATCGTTATTCTTATCTAGGGCTACCCAGTTAAAAGTATTTAGACATCATTTTATTTCGTTGAGTGAATTGGTCATGCGAGTCTAAATTGATGTGTTTGGTTGACTAATGCAGGTGCATACATTCCTCAACCATATTAGCTGCTAAGCCGAGCCTTATTGAGAAATTAGTCAGCCTTTCCCTGATAAGGCGGAATATTCAACTCATAATTGTATCTGGTGTGCTTTCGTTATGGTATGAATGAGCGTTACCAGTTCATTGATTTTAACAAAGCTAGGGAATCTAACAGTTACTTTGGGTCCCTTTGTACATCCTCACAGAAAATATCAGTCTGTTCATGTTTAGAGGTTATTTAATTTAGGTGGTTACTCTTCCAACTGCAACTATGTGGCCTGGAACTATATTCTTGTTGTTGGCACATTCAGGCACCTTGATATTCTCGGATATTTTTATTCTTGCTGAGTTTTGTGTTGCAACAACAGAACACTTGCATGCGTAATGAAAGATTTTAGTATTTTGAAATTCGTTGTGCAGTGAAGATAGTTACGATATTTTGGGTTCCACACTATTGTTGGGTATTTTTTTTAACACCTGTAATTTGATTAAAGGGACATCCTGTATTCTTACAAAACAAATGTTGGGTCTATTCGTGTATTAGAGCACACGGTTTCATTTTTAACAAAATCGGGAGCAGAAGGCTCCTTAATTTTAAAAACATAGGGTGTACAAGCAAAAATTCAATTAGGGTTGATGAGACAGAAACCCATCATTGTATGTTTTCGTCTCCAGGCTATGGGTATCCTTCCCAGTAAAAGAGGTTTTGCATTACTCGGTTAGAATTATGATTTTAGTACTTATCTTTCTCTCTTCTTGCAGTATTGGTTATTTAACGGGTCATGTGAAATCTACTCTTAATTAGACACCAAAACATTATTTAGCACAAATCCTTGAATCACACTGTATTGTTGCTATGTTTTGTTCCGTTTCATATTGTCTTATTTTCCACTTGGGCAATGTTAATTATATGTCACTAGTAGAAAAAGGGTCAAATGTGAAGCACAATAGTGCCGGTTTGAATTTCAGCCGGCACTAATGTGTACATTAGTGCCGGTTTGTGGCGACGATCAATAGCACCGGTTCGTGGCGAACCTTTAGTACCGGTTCATGCCACGAACCGGTACTAAAGAGGCTGTGTCAGCCTGCGGTCAGGCTATGGCCCCACCATCACCATTTAGTGCCGGTTCATACCACGAACCGGTACTAATGAGGTTATGGCAAGCTGTTTTTAGTCCCACCTCGCTCCCCTAACAAGCCTTTTACCACCTTAAATATGTTATTTCTCAAACTATCACAAGCACTTGGTCTTCATTGAACTCTATGTGTAGAATTTGTGGCCGCAATATGAGTCTTCATCGGTTTATAAATCGTTGATGACTCATATTGACAATTCAGATTGTACACACAAAGATCATTGATGATCAAAGTATTTTTGATGTTATAAGATCATATTGACAATTTAGACTGTAAAGAAATATAAGATCATGATCTAAATGCTCTTATATTTTTTGCGTTCAGTATGCACCAACTGCTAGGCGGGAGGAGCTGTTTAGTACCGGTTCGTGGTGAACCTTTAGCACCGGTTCGTGCCACGAACTGGTACTAATGAGGTTGTGTCAGGTAAGGCTGGGCCCCACGAGCACCTTTAGTACCGGTTCATGGATGAACCAGTACTACAGTTTCTTAGTAAGTTGTTTTTTAGTCCCACCTCGCGAAGAGAGAGGGACTAGGAGCGGTTTATAAGCCCTGAGTGCAGAGACGATGAAAAAGAGGCTCAATACTCACGTTGCTTAGCTTCAAGCCTTCAGGAATATGGTAGACTGCACGGAGCTATGCGCAGTGCAGTTTACACTATTCCGAAAGGCTTGAAGCAAATTAACGAGCATTGCACCTCTTTTTTATTTTTAATAACTTATTACAACTCCGGACTTCTTCTGTTATGGCAAAAACTAATTGCACGTCAACATTTCTTTTTTTTAAACTTTGGTTATAACTCCAGATTTTGACCATCAAGTTTTGCAGAAAAGAAAAAATAGCAGAAAAAAAAACTATAGCTGAAAAGAAAAAAACTATATAAAATGACCGTGAAATTGAAAATCACTACAAAATAAACTCTGAAAATGTTGAATTTTGGCAAACTAGATGAAAAACTACTCACAAATAAATAGAAGAAAATAAATATAACAGAAAAGAAAAAACTATACAAAAAACTACGCAGAAATAAATAGAAGAAAATAAAGCAAAAAAGAAAAAAACTATTAAAAAAATTGGGGCGCTGCCCTGTGGGCCTGCTAGGCCACGGGCGTGCAATTACAAGCCTTAAAGGCCTAGCAGACTCACAGGGCAGCCTGCAGAGTTTAGGCCCACCAGCCTGCTATATAGAGGAGTTCAAAGAGGTAGCCGCGGCTGGGTTTATAAACCAGTGCGGCTGCCCTTCGCCCGGCGAGGTGGGACTAAACTTTGGGGTGGCAGCGCGAGGCCTTTAGTACCGGGTCGTGCAACAAACCGGCACTAAAGGGGGGCCTTTAGTACCGGTTTGTGCCACCACCCGGTACTAAAGGGGGTCGTCTCCCGCCGCTTGGCCTGGCCAAAACAGGCCTACATGTACAAATTCTATTGTATGTTACTAGCATTTTACATTTCTTGATTATTACCATTAATTATTTGCTTGAGATTGGCCTAACCTAAACTGGGCAGGCTTCTCATGCATCCATGTTTTTATTGAGATTCCCGCGACCATCCGATGAAAATAGTGATATTGCGAACAATGATCAAAATATTCATGTTTCGTGTCCATTTTATGCAATTTCCTATCATGCGGTCGCTGAAATAGACGGGCGTAGCAACGCGCGCTATCAATGATCTAGTACCCTCTGATACTGATCCAACAGACTGAAGTTATGTGAAATTATTTGGTTGGAGATTAAGGGGTGAGGACAGGCCATCCCCTCGGAATTCAGGAGGAGAGCTAATTAGTATGAGGGGGTCCCTAAGGCGGCCGTTGAAGCCGGTTCATCTATGATTATTATTAAAAACATGTTTGTTGCGAATTGATTTTTTCTAAGATGTACTTAAAAATGTTCAAAACATTTATTTGAAATAATTTACATCATATATTTGAAAAAAAATCAACATGTATAAAAATGTTCCACATGTTTACACCGTATATTAAAAAAAGACATGAATTGAAAAAAGAAAAAGGAATATAAAAGAAAATAAACCTAATAAATAAACACAGAAAAACAAAGAAAACCCGGAAGAAAACCAAACAAAAACCCAAAAGCAAAAACCATAGAAAAAGAAAACACAGCGCCGACGAAGGGAAATTTAGTGCAACCCTCAGAACACACCTTTCTCAGCAACTGCTCGATCGAAGGTCGCGCTCCCTAAAAAACAATGGCATTCCTATGCTTCCACAACTCTCACCAAGTGAGCGCGAAGATGGTGCGAAGTGTTGGGGAACGTAGTAATTTCAAAAATTTCTTACGCACACGCAAGATCATGGTGATGCATAGCAATGAGAGAGGAGAGTGTGTCCACGTACCCTCGTAGACCGTAAGAGGAAGCGTTAGCACAATGCGGTTGATGTAGTCGTACGTCTTCACGATCCGACCGATCAAGTACCGAACGCACGGCACCTCCGAGTTCAGCACACGTTCAGCTCGATGACGTCCCTCGAACTCCGATCCAGCCGAGCTTTGAGGGAGAGTTCCGTCAGCACGACGGCGTGGTGATGATGATGATGTTCTACCGATGCAGGGCTTTGCCTAAGCATCGCTACGATATTATCGAGGTGGATTATGGTGGAGGGGGGCACCGCACACGGCTAAGAGATCTCAAGGATCAATTGTTGTTGTGTCTAGAGGTGCCCCCTGCCCCCGTATATAAAGGAGCAAGGGGGGAGGCGGCCAGCCTAGGAGGAGGGGGCGCCAAGGGGAGAGTCCTACTCCCACCGGGAGTAGGACTCCTCCTTTCCTTGTTGGAGTAGGAGAAGGGAAGGGAGAAGAAGAAGGAAGGAAGGGGGCGCCCCCCTGCCTAGTCCAATTCGGACTAGTCCATGGGGAGGGGTGCGGCCACCCTTTGGGGTCTTTCTCTCCTTTCCCGTATGGCCCATTAAGGCCCAGTACGAATTCCTGTAACTCTCCGGTACTCCGAAAAATACCCAAATCACTCGGAACCTTTCTGATGTCCGAATATAGTCGTCCAATATATCGATCTTTATGTCTCGACAATTTCGAGACTCCTCGTCATGTCCGTGATCACATCGGGGACTTCAAACTATCTTTGGTACATCAAAACACATGAACTCATAATATAACTGTCATCTAACTTTAAGCGTGCGGACCCTACGGGTTCGAGAACTATGTAGACATAACCGAGACACGTTTCCGGTCAATAACCAATAGCGGAACCTGAATGCTCATATTGGCTCCTACATATTCTGCGAAGATCTTTATCGGTCAAACCGCATAACAATATACATTGTTCCGTTTGTCATCGGTATGTTACTTGCCCAATATTTAATCGTCGGTATCTCAATACCTAGTTCAATCTCGTTACCGACAAGTTTCTTTACTCGTTATGTAAAGCATCATCCCGCAACTAACTCATTAGTCACATTTCTTGCAAGGCTTATAGTGATGTGCATTACCGAGAGGGCCCAGAGATACCTCTCCGACAATCGGAGTGACAAATCCTAATCTCGAAATACGCCAACTCAACAAGTACCTTCAGAGACACCTGTAGAGCTCCTTCATAATCACCCAGTTACGTTATGATGTTTGGTAGCACACAAAGTGTTCCTCCGATAAACGGGAGTTGCATAATCTCATAGTCACAGGAACATGTATAAGTCATTAAGAAAGCAACAACAACATACTAAACGATCAAGTGCTAAGCTAACGGAATGGGTCAAGTCAATCACATCATTCTCCTAATGATGTGATCCCGTTAATCAAATGACGACTCATGTCTATGGCTAGGAAACTTAACCATCTTTGATTCATGAGCTAGTCAAGTAGAGGCATACTAGTGACACTATGTTTGTCTATGTATTCACACATGTATTATGTTTCCGGTTAATACAATTCTAGCATTAATAATAAACATTTATCATGAAATAAGAAAATAAATAATAACTTTATTATTGCCTCTAGGGCATATTTCCTTTAGTCTCCCACTTGCACTAGAGTCAATAATCTAGTTCACATCACCATGTGATTTAACACCAATATTCACATTTTTATGTGATTAACACCCATAGTTTGCATCGTCATGTGACCAACATCCAAAGGGTTTACTAGAGTCAATAATCTAGTTCACATCGATATGTGATTAACACCCAAAGAGTACTAAGGTATGATCATGTTTTGCTCGTGAGAGCAGTTTAGTCAACGGGTCCGTCACATTTAGAGCCGTATGTATTTTGCAAATATTCTTATGTCTACAATGCTCTGCACGAAGCTACTCTAGCTAATTGCTCCCACTTTCAATATGTATCCAGACTGAGACTTAGAGTCATCTAGATCGGTGTAAAAGCTTGCACCGATGTAACTCTTTACGACAGGCTCTTTTATCACCTCCATAATCGAGAAATATTTCCTTAGTCCTCGCTAAGGATATTCTTGACTGCTGTCTAGTGATCTACTCTTAGATCAAAATTGTACTCCCTTGCCAAACTCAGAGCAAGGTATAAAATACGTTTGGTACACAGCATAGCATACTTTATAGAACCTATGACTGAGGCATAGGGAATGACTTTTCATTCTATTTCTATTTTCTGCAATGGTCGGGTTTTGAGTCTTACTCAACTTTACACCTTGTAATACAGACAAGAATTCCTTCTTTGACTGATCCATTTTGAACTATTTCAAAACTTGCCAAGGTATATACTCATTGAAAAATCTTATCAAGCATCTTGATCTATCTTATAGATCTTGATGCCCAATATGTAAGCAGCTTCACCGAGGTCTTTCATTGAAAAACTTTTATTCAAGTATCCTTTTATGCTATCCAGAAATTCTATATCATTTCCAATCAACAATATGTCATCTACATATAATATCAGAAATGCTACAGAGCTCCCACTCACTTTCTTGTAAATACAGGCTTCTCCAAAAGTCTGTATAAAACCATATGCTTTGATCAACTCATCAAAGCGTATATTCCAACTCCGAGATGCTTGCACAAATGAACGTTAGGAGAACAAAAAATGATGTCATCTACATAGATTTGGCATAGAATCAAATCACCCTTGTCCCTCTTAGTAAAAAGAGTGGGATCGATCACCCCTCTCACAAAACCATCATCGAGTAAAAACTTCTTCAAATGATCATACCAAGCATGAGGTGCTTGTTTGAGGCTATACAAAGCCTTATGAAGTTTATACACATAGTCTTTGTGAAAGGGATCAACCACGATTGTCATCCAAAATAATCAGGATAGTCGCTTTCGCACAAATGTCCAAGCCGACATCTTCACCACGATTGTCATCCCTAAAGGCTTGTCACTTCATGTTTGCATTGATCTTGAGCACATTCACACTCATCCGGAGAAATATCCGGGAGCCATTGAGCTCATTGAGTCGTCAAATCTAGCTGCTCCATTCACCTTTCAACACGATTTTAACCACGCTGCCATCCATCAGTTTTATGCCACATGTTACTTTGCGCCTGATCACACTGTCACATGGATGACCTCCGACACTGCACTCACAGCATCTTATGCTCAGTTTGTCACTGCACTTGGATTTCCCGACACTGGGTTCAAAATCCACAAGGATGGCCCCAACCATAAGCCCAAAGGCATTGCGGTCTGTGCGGATCTTCTTAGACCCATATCATCTTTGTCTAGCACTGAGAAACAAAAGGGTCTAAATCAAGTCTCCATTTGGCGTTTTCCATTCAACATCATTTATCAGTGTGTCATCCACACCATTTATCCCAAGATGGGTGACAAGGGCTCCTGCAGCAGCTACTGCATTGATCTCATGCATTGCCTCTTCACATCTCCTAAAGGGAAGATAAATGTTCCACACTTTCTATGGCATGAGATCCGCCTTGCTAGCTTCCAGCACAAGCGGGCTTTTCCTCATGCACCTTTTATTCAGGCATTTATCGAGAGTGTAGCTCCCTTTCCCATTGCACGCACTCAGATACATGAGAGATGGGTCATCCCACCTCACATGGCAGCTGACCATGTTCCTCCTCCTCCCGCTACTGCTAGTCGCACCGCCGCTAGTTTTCCTTCTCACGCTACCCATCCTCCTTCTAGTGATGCCCCCTTTGGGCGTATTGCTCGTTTTCTTGGGAAGGCTCATTCAGCCATGATGAAGATGTTCACCTACCATTGCTCCCAACACCACGATGTGGTCACTTGCATGGTCACTTCCAAGAACGCTCTGAAGGCTCGTCTGAGAGACTCAGGCGTATATGATGTGAGTGAAGATGAGCGTCTTCCTGCAGATCCCCCTTCTGATTTTGGTTTTCCCTCCGGTCCTGAGTGAGCTGATTTTTTCGACGAGGCTAGTGGCAGTGGTGTTCATGATGATGATGATGAGGATGATCTTTAATGCTGTTATGTCATTCCCCCTAGTTCTTTTATTTGGATACTTGATGCCAAAGAGGGAGTAGGCTCCATATGCATGTTACTCTAGCTCATTATGTAATCGAACCTATGTTATGAGTAGTTTGTTGACCATTCACTTTGAGCCTCACAAGAACACTCCTCACTCTCTCTCTCATTCATCCACACTAAATCCTAGATTCCCAAGTGTTCTAGGAGCATTTTGAGAGAAGTTCTCCAATCAAGTGATAGATCCACTTCTTCCCCTTCTTTGCACCAAAGGAATTCGTGACTTGAGCAAGTTTTGAGCATTTCCCCATCGGTCTTGTTACTCTTGGAGGTTGGAGACTCCTAGGCGGTAGGAGTCATTCGGAGAGGAATCAAACTTTGTGATTACCCTCAGAAAAGTTTGTGAGGGTTTGGAGACCACCCCAAGGTCTACCACTAGTGGTTGAGAAACGCCTCTGTGGTGTTGTCTCAAAGGGAGAATAGGGTGAGCCTTCGTGGCGTTGGTGTGCCTTCGTGGTAACATCCATCCCTCTAACGGTGACTAGCTTCCCTCCAAGGAAGTGAACATCGGCTTACATCCTCGTCTCCCGGAGTTGCGGTTATTCCTAACCTTAACTCTCTACTTGTGGTTACTTGTCTCTTTACACTTGCATACATTATCTCATCTTGTGCTTGCTTACTCGTATATTTGTGTCACTTGATTATCTTGCTTAGCTCATTAGTATCATACTTGCAATTGTTAGGCTCACGTTCATTTTCCGCATTATTGCCTAAAATTTCTTAGTAATAATTAAAATTTGTATTTGTACCTATTCACCCCCCTCTAGGTCCATCTCGATCCTTTCAATTGGTATCATAGCCTCGTGCTCTATTCTTGTGGCTTAACCGCCCTAGAGCGAGATGAACCCGGATGGGACTCCCCTGGTTGTAGATCCTAAGGATAAAGGCAAGGCTTCCTCTGAAGTCAAGTCCTTTACGTCGGAGGATCTAGAACGGGCCCTTGCTAAGCAAAAAGAGGAGCATGATGCTTCTCTTGAGGCCTTGGTCCAAATGAGATTAGCCACGTTGTCCACGGTGCTTGCACCACTCTCGGGTGGTGCTGCTTCGAGGCCAACTGTGCCTACTCCATCACTTGGTCAACAACCTTCTAGCAATGAACACACCAGTGTTCCTTGGCTTTACGCAAGACCTCAGGTTGAGAAACCAAGATATAACCCTCAAGGCAAACCTCCTTTACTTAGCGCCACTTCCGATTTTGCTTTGTGGAGAGTTGCTATGCAGGATCATCTTCGACATGGAAACGATGAGATGCTGGAGATCTTGGAGTATGGCTATCATGTGGTTGATCCAAAGAACCCCACACCAAGAGAAGTATATGACAAGAACCTCAATGACACTGCAATCATGTGTATAAGGACAGGCATGGATGAAAAGCAAAGGAGACCGTTCATACACATCACAAGTGCCAAGGAACTATGGGAAAGTGTTATACGATCCAAGACTGGCACTTCTACCCTCCGGAGTACTCAATATGAAATTGCCAAAGGGCAATTGCAAAACTTTTGTATCGAGAAAGGTGAAACCCCCAATCAACTCCATGAGCGTCTCATGACTCTCACGGCTGATATTGAGTCATGTGAGTGTGACAAGACACAAGATGGATTCAACATGACTAAGAGGTTCCTTGTGGATAAGTTGCTTCATGCTCTTGCTCCATATCACCATCAAATGGTGTGGGACATAAGACAACATCATACCTTCAAGGAAATGACTACAGATGACATCGTATCCACCTTTCAACTATTTGAAGAGTCAAAGGCTAATGCCACAAAGCATCTTGCCATGCATGGTTCCCCATCATCAAAGATCAATCTTGCATTGAAGGCCAAGCATGTATGTGAAGATGAACAAAGTGAATAAGAAGAAGAAGATAATGATGATGAAGATGGTGATGAGATTGAATCCGACGAGGGCCCTTCATATGAAGACATGGCTCTTTTTGTCAAGAGGTTTAGCGCGGGAAAATTCAAGGGAAGGTTTCAAAAGAAGAAAGTAAGAAAATGCTATAACTGTGAAGAAACCAACCACTTCCCCAACGAGTGCCCTTATGAGAAGAGAGAAGATAAACCAAGGTTTCCCAAGACCTTTCCCAAGAAGAAGTTGCCCAATCCTTTGAACTCCAAGCTCAAGAAGAGAGATGGGAAAGCAATGGTTGCTCAAGAAGAATCTGATCCGGATGAAGTTAGTGGTGTTGCCGGAGTTGCTCAAGATTCTCAAAACACATTGAGGCTAGTCAATAAGAGTGGTGAAGTTGTCACCTACAACTACATGAAGGATTACAAGGGCAATGCTCACAAGTGCCTCATGGCGAAGACCGTGGTAGAAGATGAAGAGGACCAACACTCTCCTGACAAGGTCAAGGTAACCCCACGATCAAACCCTCCTCTTTTCACTCCTCCTACTCCTAGTGATGAGTATCTTGATGCGGAGGATAGTTATGAGGATGATGATCTAAATGATCCTATGCTTGCTAAACTTAATAAGTTCATGTGCTCCCTCAAAGGAAAGAAGCTCACTATGTTTCGTATGCTTATGGAGATGGTGAGTAAGCACACCATCACCATTAAGGAAGTCGAAACCCTCGTCACCGAGGAAAAGGAAAAATGTGAAATCCTTGAGCGGAAAGTCCAATATGAGGAAACACGAAATGATGAACTATGCTTAAAAATTGGTGCAAATATTGATGTTCATACTAAAGATCTTGCCTCCTTGAAAAAGGCTATTGGCTCTTGTGAAGAGTTGATGAATGATAAAAGTAAGCTTGCAAAGTCTCATGCTTCTCTCTCTAAGGATTGTGAGCTTCTATCCGTGTCCCTCAAGACTAAGGAACAAGAGCTCACCCTTCTTACAAACAGTTTTGAGATGCTCAAACTTACTTATCTTGAAACTCTAGCTAAGGCTTACTTGTCTCCTATTATAAATGTTGATGCTTGTTCTACTAACTCTAGTAGTGATCTAGCATCTATTCTTGAGGAGAATCATTTTCTCAAGGCTCAAATTGAGAAAGGGCTCATGACATGTGCTCAAGGGCAAAAGAACCTTAATGAGGTGTTGAGCCAACACAATGAAGTGTTCGCCAAAGAGGGACTTGGGTTTGACCCAAGCACAAGCAAGAAGAAGACGTCCTCTCAAAAGTGCACCACTCCTTTAAAAGAAACTTTTGTATGAGAAGGACACAAGGAGAAAGGTAAGGTTGCTAGTGGGAAAGCCACAAGGGGCATGCCCACTCTCAACAAGCCAAAAGAGTTCATGCCTCCATCCTATGTACTTCGTAAGACTAAGGATGGAGAAGTTTATGCAAAGTTTGTTGGTCCTCGAAATGCATTTTGGTTTTATGCTATTTGGGTCCCTAAGACCCTTGTGACTAACTTGAGAGGTCCCATTGCAAAATGGGTGCCTCTAACCAAGTAATAATTGTGTGTAGGTTGGCTTCTCCGGTGGAGTGAAATGGGTGATTGATAGTGGATGTACAAATCAAATGACAGGAGATAGCAAATTGCTCTACGATTTCATGGAAGCTATTCAACCATTCATGAGCATTATGTTTGGTGGAGGTTCAAAAGGACAGGTACTCGGATTGGGCAAGGTGGCTATCACCAACGACATGTCTCTTGCAAATGTTATGCTTGTCCAATCCCTTAAATATCACTTGCTTTCTGTTCGCCAATTGGCTTCTGTTGGTTATGATACACTTTTTGGACTAACGGATGTGAAAGTCTTTAAGAGAGATACTCTCGAAGTGGCCTTTGTTGGAGAGTTGGATGGCAACCTTTACACGGTTGATTTCTCGAAAGAGAGCACATTCCATGCAACTTGTCTAATGGCCAAGGCTGACAAGGGGTGGCTATGGCATCGCCGGCTAGCCCATGTCGGCATGAGAAATCTTCAAGATCTCTTAAAGGGGAATCACATCCTTGGACTAACCAATGTCTCTTTTGAGAAAGATCATGTGTGTAGTGCATGCATAGCCGAGAAGCAACATCAATCAAAGCACCCACCCAAGAACATAGTATCTACTTCAAGGCCCCTGGAGCTCCTTCATGTGGATCTTTTTGGGCCTCCTTCATGGGATAGTCTTGGTGGGAAAAAGTATGGGCTTGTCATTGTTGATGATTACTCAAGATATACATGGATGTTCTTCCTCAAGTCCAAGGACAAAACGAAGATCACCTTCATTGATTTTGCCAAGCAAGCCCAACGCAAGTTTGACAAAGAAATCCGAGCAATAAGGAGTGACAATGGCTCTGAGTTCAAGAACTATACCTTGGAAGAATTTCTTAGTGATGAAGGGATTGAGCATCAATATTCAGCTCCATACACTCCTCAGCAAAATGGTGTAGCCGAACGGAAGAACCGTACACTTGTAGAATTGGCAAGGTCCATGTTGGATGAATACAAGTCACCACATAGTTTTTGGGCTGAAGCTGTCAATACCGCATATCATGCATCAAACCGACTCTTCCTCCGCACTATATTGGAAAAGACTCCATATGAGCTTCTAACTGGAAACAAGCCAAATGTCAAGTACTTTCGTGTATTTGGGTGCAAATGTTTCATTCTCGACAAAAGAGAACGGTTAGGAAAATTTCAATCCAAAACAATTGAGGGTATATTTCTTGGTTATGGATCAAACTCTCACGCCTATAGAGTCTACAACAAATCCAATGGATGTGTTGTAGAAACTTGTGACGTGGTGTTTGATGAATTTAATGGCTCCCATGGGGAGCAAGTTGATCTAAGTGATGTAGGTGAAGAAGATTATTCTCAAGACATTTTGAACATGGGTGTTGGTGCACTTCTTCCTATGGAACAAGAACCTCATGATGAAGAAGAAGAAGATGGAGGTCTCACGCATCATCAAACTACTTCAACATTGTCGGTGTACTAGAGTAGGGGTACGCTAGTATCCCGAACTTGTGCATGGGCAGTCGCAGCACCCCGCGGCAAGGCTTGCCGGGTGACCGCCAAGGTCCTCCGTGGTTCCTTTGGAGCCATTCAAGAACAAAGTATTCAAGCCAAGGAGACAAGGCCCCGGCAAGAGGAGCTTGCCGGGAAGGCCAACCAAGGCATCTCAAGGAACTTTCCGCGATGCGCCACGCGTCCCGGCGAGGCCCGGTGAGCGACAAGCTTCCGGACGCGACAAGACAATGACTGCGGCAAGACGCTTGCCACGGAAAGCTACCACTCTGTACCCGCGCTCCAGCTCATCCACCAACGTGTCACCCTGGGGCCTTTCCAGGCGCGCGTGGCAAGAGGCTGTGCAGCCAGCGGTGCGTAGTGGCAAGCGGCGCTGACAAGATAGCCATCGTGGCAAGCGGTGGCGTCCCTGACGGTCCCTTTTTGCACTATTTGGGCGACGCAGACGGGCATTTAATGCCTTTGTCCCCTGCCGTCAGGGTTAGGTATGATACACTGTACAGGTAGTTGTACCTACCGCAATTCCTTTTCCATTTTTACCCTTATCTATGTTGCCACCTGTCGGTGACCCCTTTAGCATATAAAAGGAGGCCCATGCGCAACGTAGAGGGGGGTTCGAAGGCAGAAAACACTCACGCTCGGTCTCGTTAGCAGCTCGTGTGTACTGTAGCACTCAGCGCTCCTGAGCAAGAACTCAATACACTCAGACATGCAGCAGTAGGAGTATTATCTCTCCGGAGAGCTCCGAAGCTGGGTAAACTGCTCGTGTGCTTCGCCTCGATCCGCTCTTCGTGCGATCTCCGCCCCCCGCCGAACCGAAAGGGGCTCGGTCCGCCGGTCCCATAGGTGTTCATGGATCAGTCTCCCCGACATCTTTGGCGCGCCAGGTAGGGGGCGTCGAGATTGTGTGAACCTGATCCGACGTTCACACGAGCTAGATGTTCATCTTCTTCATCGACATGCCACCGAAGAAGAAGGCTTCAGAGGTAGCTGTTCCATCCACGTCGATCCCACCACCACCGGAGCAAACGGGTGGTGGGGTAGACGCCGGCGGAAGAACGGGCGTCGACGAGGGAGCTCATGATGCTGCCAGGTCCAAGGACAAGGCTGCGCAGACCTCAGCATCCGTACATGCACCGCGCCCATCTCAGGAGGCGCAGGACCGACAGCGTCATGGTATTCGCAGTACCATACGTTCGTTGGACCAAGATCGAGCTGGTGGATCTCGGGGTGCTCAAGACCAGCATGCACGCCAACATGCTGGCACGAGCGAGACACGGTCGCCTGGACGGGATACTGCTCCTTCTAACATAGTTAGAAGTCTGAGCATATCCCGCTCCTCGCACCGTTCGCCACTGCCGCCCACCACTCCAGCAGAAGCTTTGGCGCGAGCTCAACTGCTCCTGGATTACCCTCCAATGGCAGACAAGATCGACGAATGGAGGGCCACCATTCAGAGTCTCATCGGCTTCGCCAACGGCGACACTCTGCGGCAGCCGAGTACATCGCTGCCACGACAGGACTGCCAGCCGCGAGCCGATGGCGACAAAACCGGTGGGGGTGCAACCACCATGCACTCTCCATCCCGAAGGCCAAGATCGCCGACCCGCCGGATCCACCTCGACAGCGACTCCACCGCATCACCGGATCCACGAGCTCGTCGCGATTAGCGCCAAGTTCTTCACGAACGACAGCAAGAAGACGCTCGTACTCGCATCGAGCGCCGAAGGGAAGCGCGGCATCAATCCGACCAGCGCGCTGGGCCTTCTGTCGACATGCATGCACCAGGGGAACCAGGCGACTTGCCGTACGCGGTAGGTTGCCCCGCTTCACTCGTGAGCTGCGGCAAGTCTAGTGGCCCAGCAAGAATAATTTCAAGCCAGACGTACCAGAGAAGTACGACGGCAAGTCGCATCCATTGGAGTTCCTCAGCATCTACACCATCACGGTGCAAGCTACCGGGGGGCGGGACGACAAGATCCTTGCCAACTACTTCCCGCTGGTGCTCAAGCCCAATGTCAGATCCTGGCTCATGCACTTGCCAGACAACTCCATATCCTCCTGGGCAGACCTATGCCATCAGTTTGTCAGCGCCTTTACAGGCGGCCACAAGCCTCATGGCCAAGAGAGTGACCTTCATCTGCTCGCCCAGAAGGAAGGAGAGCCCCTGCGCAAGTATATTCAGAGATTCAGCCGTGTACAGCACAACATCCCAGATGTCCACCCTGCCACGGTCATCAGCGCGTAACGTGCGAAACCGCAGGATGCGGGAGGAGATGGCGATGTGCAAGATCAGAGACGTCAGTGAGCTATATGCCCTGGCCGACAAGTGTGCACGTGTTGAGGAAGGGAGGAAACTCCTCGGAGAGAATACAGTAGCAGGAGGATCTGATAGTGAGGATGCTGCCCCGGCAAAGAAAAACCGGCGGCAGAACAACAGGAAGAAGAAAGGCAAAGATGTGCTAGTCGTTGAGCAGTCCGGCAACGGAGGTGGCGCCAAGAAAGCCAAAGCTGGTAGCTCCTGCAAGGAGATTGCCGCAGGCACCAACTACCAGGCTGTGGTGGTCGCCGACAAGCAGGACGGCACCAACAAGCAGTACTGCAAGATCCACCGCACCAAGGGCCATGACCTCCAGAGCTGCAAGAAGGTCGAGCAGCTTGTCGAGCAGCAAAAGGCTGAATACGAGCGATGCGACAAGGAGAAGGCCCAGGAAGGTGCTGGAGGAGCCGGCAGGAAATGCCCCGGCCGAGGAGGACGCCGTGGCAAGGCCAAGCAGCGGCAAGGAGACAGACCTCCCCGCGGCCGCGACAAGGATGAAGATGACAACGACGATGAAGATATGGATGATGACGAGGCCAATGAGCAGGAGTTCCAGAAAGCCACAGAGGTCCTATGCGTTGACGGCGGTGCTTCTCTGCATACTTCACATCGCCAGCTCAAGCAGTGGGTGCGGGAAGTCAATGCGGCAGAACCACCCGTCGAGTCACGTAGGCCTTTGAAATGGTCCAGCACACCTATCATCTTTGATATTGAGGACCACCCTGATCGCATAACTGCGGTCAGGTGCTTGCCGATGTTGGTTTCACCAACCATCCGCAACCTCAAGGTCACTAAGATGCTAGTTGATGGCGGGGCCGGCTTGAACCTGATCTCCTCTGCGGTACTCCAGAAACTCCAGATCCCTGACAACGAGCTCGAAGAGACCGGCACATTCCAAGGAATCAATCCGGGAAGGAGCAAGCCAAAGGGAAATATCACGTTTCCAGTGACATTTGGCAGCGAGTTGAACTTCAGGACTGAGAGGGTCACTTTTGACGTTGCTGACTTTCCATTGCCTTACAATGGGATACTCGGCCGTCCAGCACTCGCCAAATTCATGGCAGCCTCTCACTATGCATACAACATACTGAAGATGCCAGGCCCGACTCTGTCCCTGGCGACAAGAAGGATGGTCTTATCTGCGCCGACAAGATCTTCCGGGAAGCAGCAGCCGCAACAGATCGCAAGACACTTGCCGTTGAAGCTCCCGGGGGGAAGAAGAAGACCAAGTCCGGCAAGAGTTCTGATGCCCAATCCGGCAAGCGCACCTCTTTGGAGTGCTGCGCTACCGTCGAGGACGCACCATCGAGCTCCACTGGCAAGTGCAAGAAAACAATGGCAGCTCCACCAGAGACCAAGGTGTCCGCCAAGGAGGACGACACTGGTGGTACCTTCACCATCAGTGCCACTCTCGACCCTAAATAGGAAAGCGCGCTTGTTGCTTTCCTGCGGGCGAACGTCGACGTGTTTGCGTGGCAACCGTCTGACATCCCCGGTGGTCCCAGGAAAGTAATCGAGCACCATCTTGCCGTCTGTCCTCATGCGCGACCCGTCAAGCAGAAAGTCAGGAAACAAGCAGTGGAGCGCCAAGAATTCATCGCAGAAGAAATCAAGAAATTGGAAGCAGCAGGCCTTGTCAGAGGGGTGCTCCATCCTACGTGGTTGGCCAATCCTGTACTCGTGCGCAAGGCTAATGGGAAATGGAGACTTTGTATCGACTTTACCGATGTCAATAAAGCTTGTCCCAAAGACCCATTTCCCTTGCCGCGCATTGACCATATTGTTGACTCCACGGCCGGATGTGACTTGCTTTCATTTCTTGATGCATACTCAGGATACCATCAGATCTTCATGGCAGAAGAGGATGAGGAGAAGACCGCATTCATCACCCCATGTGGCACGTACTGTTTCGTACGGATGCCTTTCGGTTTAAAGAATGCTGGTTCAACATTTGCAAGGGTAGTCCATGACGCTTTTGAGCCACAAATACACAGAAATGTGGAAGCCTACATGGATGACATAGTGGTCAAGAGCAAGGACAAGGCGACTCTGATTCAAGATTTAGACGAAACCTTTGCAAATCTGCGCAAGATCAACCTCAAGCTTAACCCCGAGAAGTGTGTGTTTGGAGTCCCCTCCGGCAAGCTTCTCGGGTTCTTCGTGTCTCAGCGGGGAATTGAAGCCAATCCCGACAAGATCAAGGCCATTGAGCAGATTGAAGCACCAAAGAGCGTCAAGGATGTACGAAGACTTGCCGGTTGCGTGGCTGCTCTCAGCAGGTTTATCTCTAGATCTGCTGAGCGCGCCCTGCCGTTTTTCAAAATATTGAAAAAGGCAGGTCCAATGAAATGGACTCCGGAGGCGGAGGCTGCACCGCAGGACTTAAAGAGATACCTGTCCTCCACTCCAACACTTGTCGCACCTAAGCCACAAGAGAAGTTGCTGCTATATATAGCGGCAACCAATAAAGTGGTTAGTGCTGCGTTAGTGGCGGAGAGGGAGGCGGATGATGAGCCAGCAAGCACGGCAGATGCATCCAGCGACAAGCAGGAGACTTCACCGACAAGCTCTGGTCCCAACAAAGATGGATTTGTGCAGGCGCGTGAGGAGATGCAGAAGAGAATGGTGCAGTGCCCAGTTTACTTTGTCAGTTCCCTTCTGCAGGGGGCTAGGTCAAGGTACTCTGGTGTGCAGAAATTGCTTTTCAGCCTTCTCATGGCCTCGAGAAAGCTGCGCCATTACTTCCAAGCACATGAGATCACAGTCGTCACTCGTTTTCCGCTGAAGAGGATACTGCAAAATCCAGAAGCAACAGGCAGAATTGTCGAGTGGGCACTGGAACTGTCAAGCTTTGGCCTCAAGTTTGAGAGCACTTCAACTATCCAAAGCAGAGCATTGGCAGAGTTCATAGCAGAGTGGACGCCAACGCAAGATGAAGAAATTCCAGAAACAAGCATCCCCGTCAAGGAAGCAAGCAAAGAGTGGCTGGTGTACTTTGATGGTGCCTTCTTGCTGCAAGGCGCCGGTGCGGGCGTGCTACTTGTTGCACCCACCGGAGAGCACCTCAAGTACGTAGTCCAGATGCACTTTCCCAAGGAGCAAGCAACGAACAATACCGCAGAGTATGAAGGTTTGCTTGCCGGTCTCAGGATCGCAGCAGACCTTGGGATCAAGAAGCTCATTGTCAGGGGTGACTCACAGCTTGTCGTCCGCCAAGTGAACAAGAATTATCAGAGTCCGTTGATGGAAGCTTACGTTGATGAAGTGAGAAAGTTAGAAGAGCACTTTGACGGCCTACAGATGGAACATGTTCCAAGAGCTCAGAATGACATTGCCGACGGCCTGACGAAGTGCGCCGCACTTAAGTTACCTGTGGAACCAGGGATCTTTGTGCTCAAACTGACTCAACCGTCTGTAACGCCATCAACTGGACAGAGCAAGAAGAGGAAGTTGATTTCTGGTGACTATTTTCCGGCAGGGCTCCCCGAAGCCGCCGCCAAGAAGGTCCCCAAGATCAACACCAAGGGTGCTGAGGAGCAGTCTGCTCCGACAAGCCCTAGGGTTTGTTCCGTTAAAGCAGACGCTCCCGACAAGTTTTGCTTTGGCAAGCTTGCCAGGGAACGTCAAGCTCCAGCTGAGCCGCAGGTTCTCGCCGTAGAAGCGGATATTCCCACAGTAGCAGATGTGCCTTTAGTCCTTGTTGTCGAGCCGCAAGCTCCAGCATGGGCACAGCAGATTGTTCGTTTCCTTCAGACAGGAGAACTTCCCGAAGAGCAAGAAGAAGCGGAAAGAGTAGCCCGGCAGTCAAGTATGTACCAGTTTGTCGACAACGCACTGTACAGAAGAAGACTCAACGGTGTGAAATTGAAGTGTATTCACCGGGAAGACGGACAAAAGCTGTTGGCAGAGATACATGGAGGCATATGTGGTCACCACATTGGCGCGAGAGCACTTGCCGGCAAAGCGTTCCGGCAAGGTTTCTTTTGGCCGACAGCCCTCCAGGATGCAACTGCACAAGTAACCAAGTGTGAAGCGTGCCAGTTCCATTCCAAGCAGATACACCAGCCAGCTCAAGCTCTCTAGACGATCCGTTTATCCTGGCCATTTTCGGTCTGGGGGCTCGACATCCTCGGCCCCTTTCCCCGAGCTGTCGGGGGCTTTGAGTACTTGTACGTTGCAATCGACAAGTTCACAAAGTGGCCGGAAGTGGAACCAGTGAGGAAGGTGACAGCACAGTCAGCAGTCAGGTTCTTTAGGTCGATTGTTTGCCGTTTCGGGATCCCTAACAGGATCATCACTGACAACGGCACGTAATTCACGAGCCGCACCTTCATGCAGTACGTCCAAGATCTTGGCGCCAAGATCTGCTTCGCTTCTTTTGCTCATCCGAGAAGCAACGGTCAAGCGGAGAGGGCGAATGCTGAAGTGCTGCGCGGGCTCAAGACCAGGACTTTCGACAGGCTACGCAAGTGCGGAAAGAACTGGATTGAGGAGCTGCCGGTGGTTCTTTGGTCGGTCAGGACGACGCCAAATCAAGCCACTGGCCAGACACCTTTCGCTCTAGTCTATGGAGCAGAGGCAGTTCTCCCCACGGAACTGATATACGGATCCCCTTGAGTGCTCGCTTATGATGAGCTTGAGCAAGAGCAGCTGCGACAAGATGACGCGCTGCTCCTTGAGGAGGACCGTCTTCAGGCCGCTGTACGAGCTGCTCGATACCAGCAAGCTTTGCGCCGCTACCATAGCCGCAAAGTTAATGCCAGAAGTCTCGAGGAAGGCGACCTTGTTCTTCGACGCGTTCAGTCCGCCAAGAATTCCAACAAGTTGACACCGAAGTGGGAAGGCCCTTACCGGGTGAAACGAGTCACTAGGCCTGGTGCTGTCCGCCTTGAGACCGAAGATGGCATTCCGGTGAGCAACTCCTGGAACATTGAGCATCTTTATAAGTTTTACCCGTAGGGTGCGGTTGCCGGAACCTGTTCCGGCAACCACCTTTTGTACAAGTCTTGCCGATGTTGCATGTAATCCTTTGTACGCAGCCGGGTGCAGACCCCGTGCAAAAATAAAGCTCATGTGCTCCGCACATCCTGTCAATTTCATGCTTTCTATTTTTTTTGCATGTATTATCTGACACTTTGTGCAGCGCCTACCCCCGGTAAGCAATAACGAGCCGTAAGGCTCCATATCTTGATTTTCTCTTCTTTCTCTTTCTCAAAGAAAGGAAGGTTCCCTCGCCCACAAGTTTGCTGGGGGGAAAGGAGAAGATAATGGTGTGGACCAGGCGTCATTCAAGAAAGTTTCGCCTTACCGGGAAGCAAACGACAGAAAAGCTAAGTTGCTAAAGTTTGAGCAATCAGTTTTAAATTTTTTTAAGTTATCTTCCTCGAACGACCGTGCTTTGTATGGAAAACCTGTGCGCGGAGGAACCAACTCGTAGCTAGTTGCGCCCTTACTTTGTTTCGAGTCCGCTCAACAACTTAAGTGAGCTGCGACTAGTTGCGACAAGGTTTCTTGTCGGTAGCGGCACCGCCAGCAGGCTGCTGACGTCCCGCACTCAGCGCTCGCGGCTAAGGTGCCTGCGCCGACAAGTTCCCTAAAAGCGTAGGGCAAAAACATACAAAGGAAGGAATCAAGTAAAGGAAATAACATAGCAATCGCTACCCAAAATAGAGTCATATTACAAGATAGCTTGTCGCAGCTCTAACAGATTGTTCTCATAACATGGCCAGCAGCGACAAGAAAAAGAGAAAACGGGCGGCCTAATCTACGCGATCGCCCTCAACCCTCTTGATCCCGCTCACCTTGTCCACAATGGGTGCGACAAGGGTCTTGAGCGCTTCCAGATCTGCATCCGGCGGCAAGGACCTGAGGACGTTGGTGAGGTTGAGGCCTGGGTTGCGGAAGGCCATCTTCACCAGCACCTTTTGAAGAGCTCCCGCGCAGATCTTGCGCGACTCGTCGGCCAGCTGCTTTGGGATCTTCTCCCGAAGTCGCAGGAGGGCCATCGACACGCCTTTGAAGAACAAGCTGAGCTTGGCGCTGGGTTGGAGGTGCTCATCGGAGGAGTACCCAAGATCCTCCATCCCCACCTGCGCCAGCTCCCTGTCGATGGCTGCGGCAACATCCACAAGACCCTCCGTCCAGTGCTCCACATTCTCCCTAAAAGTGTTCTGGGTGGCGGCAGCACTCGCCAGCAGCGCCTCGTCGGCCTTGATCTTCTCTTTCAAGGCCACCTCCCGCTCCCTGGCGCCGTCCAGCATCCTCGCCAAAGTAGTCCGCTTCAACTCAAGGTCTGCGTTGGAGTCCTTGGCGGCGCTAAGCTCCTTGCTCCGCTCGGCGAGACGACCCTGCAGCTCGCCAAGGGTGTAGGCGTCCTTCTCGCGCTCACGCTTGAGCGCAGCAAGCTCCTCGCCGCTCGCCTTGAGATCGGCCTCCAGCTGCGCCACCTTCGTCTCCAGCTCCTTCTTGGCGGCCTCGGCAGCTGCGGCAGCATCCTCCGCTTCCTTGAGAGCCCCACCAAATGTTTGCTCACGCGCAGCAAGCTCCTCCTCGTGGCTGTCGAGGTTGACCTTCCGCTGCGCCAACTCGCTCTCCTGTGTAGACAGCTTCTCGGCAACAAGCCGCTATTGCTCTTCAACTTCAGCCTTCTCGAGGAGGAAGGCTTTCCGCTCCTCGGCGAGTTGCTCCCGCTCCTCTGCCAGGGACCGGAGAGCTTCCTGGTTGAGACCCCGGAGCTCCTCCGTGCGCTTCTCGATGTCCACTCCCGCCATCGTGACAAGCGCTTCTCGGGATTCCAGCTTGGCCTGTCGAGCGCGGTATAGTGACAATAGCTTCCGCAGCAGCCGCTCCTCCTCAGGCTCGCCGCTGCTGCTGCTCGGCGCATCGACCAGCGTTAGCCCAGCGGAGGCGAGCACCTCTCCATCCAAGATTTCTCCTTCGACTGGCGCCCTGGAGCTTGAAGCCCAGGGGAGCTTGATGAAGACGCCATCGCCGACCTTCAAATAGGCGCCGGGCTAGGGCTCTTCGGAGCCTGGCGCTACAGCAGCGGCGGAGGGATCGGCGGTCGGCATAGCGCCTGGCGCTCCTGCGGCCTCAGGGCCGTCAGTGCGATTGCCAGACCCCTCGCCAGTTTCTGCGGCGGTAGCTTTGGCGGCCTCTTCGCCGGCGGGATCATCAGCGCCGGCTTCTTCTTCGGTGGCAACGGCGTCGTCGGTATTGACACACGCGTTTTCCTCGCCGGCGACCTCGGTTTCCATTGGCTCCGTGGCAGGTGGATCTGATAACCGGAAAAGGGAGAAAAGTCAAGCAAATATTCAAAAAGAAAATCAGAAGAAGAAGAACCCAAGGGAAGTTTTCAAGCAAGAGGATTACCTGTACTAGGATCTATAGTCGTGGTCTCAACCACCGGAGGGTCGCTGGTGCTGTCCCTTGCCGGAGAACTGTCCCTTGCCGGAGACTTCTCCCTTACCGAAAAATTCTCCCTTGCCGGAGAACGCTCCCTTGCCGGGGAATCCTCCCTTGGCGTTGTAGTCGAAGCAGATGGCATGTCGGGAGCGGCTTCCGGGCACTCCTGGTGAGGCTGCTCTGCTCCTACGCAACCCAATATTCAGATATCAGCAGAGAAAAAGCACCCATGCGCGCCAGTCTCCTCCTCTCCTCCAGGGGGGCGATGTGGCGGCGGAGAAAATCTGCGCCAACGGCGCCTACAGTGAGCCCGGCAAGCCTGAGGCGTAGGATCCTGCTGACGGCAATCTTCAGCCTATCGTCTTCCGGGGCCACGTTGCTCCAATCGTTGCCGCGCACTATTGGGGCTTGGCATTGAGCGGTAAATGGCTGCGGGTTCTCCTCGACAATCCAGCACCAGTCTGCTCTCCATTCATCCCACTTGCTGTGGAGCTCCCCCTCCAGATAAGCTTCCTTCTTGCCAACTCTCGAGATCCAGGCGATTCCGCCGGATAAAGGCTCCCCTCTCTCGACTCGGGGCATAAAGAAGTGGCGAAAGAGAGCTACATTTGGATAGACTCCGACAAAGTTTTCACAGAGATGTGGGAAAACTGCCATGGTCAGAACGACATTGGGGGTGAAGTCAAGGAGGCGGAACCCGTATGTGTTCATAATGTCGCAGAAAAATTCAGAGACAGGCGGGCAGAGCCCGCAGTAGAAGAACAACGCGAAGAAGGGATATCCATTCGGAGCCAGTTCCGAAGCGGCAGCTGAGAGTACCTTCGTGCGCGGATGCGCTCGCGTCTCCGTCGACCAGAAGAGGTAGTAATACTCCCTCAGCTCCTTCGCGGCAAGCTGGGGGGAGAATATTGCCCGCTCCTTTCGCAGCGCCGCGAGCCACTGCGCCTCGGCCGACTTCACAACCTTCCCCTTGTCGGCTTTCGGAGCCATGGCGAAGGTGGTAGGGGAGATCGACGGCGTTGGTGGTGCTGGTGGCGATGGGGAGCGGAGCGCTGCTCTCTTTCAGCTTTGGGAAGAAGGGGGGAGCGACGGAGGTTTTCTGAGATTGGAGTAGCAACCGGCGAGATGGGCGAACTGCCCCTGTTTCCTCTGCTTATAAAGAGGGAGGGGGCGGACGTTCCATCTTTCCGAATAAAGAAACCACCCACGATCTCTCCCACGACTCCGCATTCGACACGTGCCGTTCGGGGAGGGCGCGGTGGATACGGACTGAGATACGGCATAACCCAGGCCGCGCGTGCCCGTGCCCTATTTTGGGCTTGGCCCAACAACGCTCGGCACCGTGTGTGGCCCAGGCCCGGGGGCTCCTGTCGGTGTACTAGAGTAGGGGTACCCTAGTATCCCGAACTTGTGCATGGGCAGTCGCAGCACCCCGCGGCAACGCTTGCCGGGTGACCGCCAAGGTCCTCCGTGGTTCCATTGGAGCCATTCAAGAGCAAAGTATTCAAGCCAAGGACACAAGGCCCCGGCAAGAGGAGCTTGCCGGGAAGGCCAACCAAGGCATCTCAAGGAACTTGCCGCGACGCGCCACGCGTCCCGGCGAGGCCCGGTGAGCGACAAGCTTCCGGACGCGACAAGACAACGACCGCGGCAAGGCGCTTGCCACGGAAAGCTACCACTCTATACCCGCGCTCCAGCTCATCCACCAACGTGTCACCCTGGGGCCTTTCCAGGCGCGCGTGGCAAGAGGCTGTGCAGCCAGCAGTGCACAGTGGCAAGCGGCGCTGACAAGATAGCCATCGTGGCAAGCGGTGGCGTCCCTGACGGTCCCTTTTTGCACTATTTGGGCGACGCAGACGGGCATTTAATGCCTTTGTCCCCTGCTGTCAGGGTTAGGTATGATACACTGTACAGGTAGTTGTACCTACCGCAATTCCTTTTCCATTTTTACCCTTATCTACGTTGCCACCTGTCGGTGACCCCTTTAGCATATAAAAGGAGGCCCATGCGCAACGTAGAGGGGGGTTCGAAGGCAGAAAACACTCACGCTCGGTCTCGTTAGCAGCTCGTGTGTACTGTAGCACTCAGCGCTCCTGAGCAAGAACTCAATACACTCAGACATGCAGCAGTAGGAGTATTATCTCTCCGGAGAGCTTCGAAGTTCGGTAAACTGCTCGTGTGCTTCGCCTCGATCCGCTCTTCGTGCGATCTCCGCCCCCCGCCGAACCGAAAGGGGCTCGGTCCGCCGGTCCCATAGGTGTTCGTGGATCAGTTTCCCCGACAAACATCCATACCAATACAAGTTCCTAGTGTTCAACCAATACCCTTAGCCCAAGTTGATGAGGTTGATCAAGTCTCACTTAATGATAATCATCAAGAACAAGATCATCATCAAGATCAAGAATAATAAAGTCCAATCATGGATGACGAACCTCAACAAATGAAACATGAACAAGAAGATCTTCCTCCACACGTGAATGATCCATATGTTGAAGATGAGGATGATGGACATGAAGTTGAACCTCGTGAAACCCTCACCTCCATCATGCCTCGAGTGGCCGGTCGTGTTGATGTTGACAAAATCCTCACCGGCATCTCGGAAGGTAGAGTCACTCGTAAACATTTGACAAACTTTTGTGCTCACTTCTCGTTTGTGTCTAGTATTGAACCACTCAAGGTACAAGAGGCATTGATGGACAACGATTGGCTTGTTGCTATGTAAGAAGAGTTGAACAGTTTTGAACGCAACCAAGTGTGGTCACTAGTCAAGAGGCCGTCCACCGAGCACAACGTCATTGGAACAAAATGGATTTTCAAGAACAAGCAAGATGAAAATGGTGTCATCATCCGCAACAAGGCAAGGTTAGTGGCACAAGGGTACTCACAAGTTGAAGGTTTGGACTTTGGTGAGACCTTTGCCCCCGTTGCCCATCTTGAATCCATTCGCATTTTACTTGATAAACATGATTAGTCCCGAGCATATGTGTTGTCATCAACATCAAAATATGATTAAGGGCATGATTGCACTTTCACTAGTCCATAGATGGATCGCTAGAGCTTGCACACTTTTTTAGCACCTTTAGGATTTACAAAACCTTCTAGTTGCATCATATACAACTCTTCTTTAATAAATCCATTAGGGAATCCAGTTTTGATATCCATTTGCTAGATTTCATAAAATGTGGCAATTGCTAACATGATTCGGACAGACTTAAGCATCGATACGAGTGATAAAATCTCATCGTAGTCAACACCTTGAACTTTGTCAAAAACCTATTTCAACAAGTCTAGCTTTGTAGATAGTAACACTAATTATTACCATAGGTCTTCCCCTTGAAGATCCATTTATACAATATGGCTTGCCGATCATCGGGCAACTCCACCAAAATCCGCACTTTGTTCTCATACATGGATCCTATCTCAGATTTCATGGCCTCAAGCCATTTCGCGGAATCTGGGCTCATCATCGCTTCCTCATAGTTCGTAGGTTCATCATGGTCTAGTAACATGACTTCCAGAACAGAATTACCGTACCACCCTGGTGCGGACTGTACTTTGGAAGACCTACGAGGTTCTGTAATAACTTAATCTAAAGTTTCATGATCATCATCATTAGCTTCCTCACTAATTGGTGTAGGAATCACTGGAACTAATTTCTGTGATGAACTACTTTCCAATTCGGGAGAAGGTATAATTACCTTATTAAGCTCTACTTTCCTCCCACTCACTTCTTTCGAGAGAAACTCCTTCTCTAGAAAGGATCTATTCTTAGCAACGAATATCTTGCTTTCGGATCTGTGATAGAAGGTGTACCCAACCGTTTCCTTTGTGTATTCTATGAAGACGCACTTCTCCGATTTGGGTTCGAGCTTATCATGTTGAAGCTTTTTCACATAAGCATCGCAGCCCCAAACTTTAAGAAACGACAAATTTGGTTTCTTGCCAAACCATAGTTCATAAGGGGTCGTCTCAACGGATTTTGATGGTGCCCTTTTTTAAAGTGAATGCAACTGTCTCTAATGCATAACCCCAAAACGATAGTGGTAAACCAATAAGAAACATCATAGATCACACAATATCCAATAAAGTGCGGTTACGACGTTCGGACACACCATAACGCTGTGGTATTCCAGGTGGCGTGAACTATGAAACTATTCCACATTGTTTTATAGGAAGGCCAAACTCGTAACTCAAATATTCTCCTTCACGATCAGATCGTAGAAACTTTATTTTCTTGTTACAATGATTCTCCACTTTACTCTGAAATTCTTTGAACTTTTCAAATGTTTTAGACTTGTGTTTCATTAAGTAGATATACTCATATCTGCTCAAATCATTTGTGAAGGTCAGAAAATAACGATACTTGCCATGAGCATCAACACTCATTGGACCACATACATCGGTATGTATTATTTCCAACAAGTCAGTAGCTCATTCCATTGTTCCGCAGAACGGAGTTTTAGTCATCTTGCCCAAAAGGCACGGTTCGCAAGCATCAAATGATTCATAACCAAGTGATTCTGAAAATCCATCTTTATGGAGTTTCTTCATGCGCTTTACACCGATATGACCCAAACGGCAGTGCCACAAATAAGTTGCACTATCATTATCAACTTTGCATCTTTTGGCATCAATATTATGAATATGTGTATCAGTACGATCGAGATCCAACAAACTTTTTCATTGGGTGTATGACCATTGAAGGTTTTATTCATGTAAACAGAACAACAATTATTCACTTACTCTAAATGAATAACTGTATTGCAATAAACATGATCAAATCATATTCATGCTCAACGCAAACGCCAAATAGCATTTATTTAGGTTTAACACTAATCCTAAAAGTATAGGGAGTGTGTGATGATGATCATATCAATCTTGGAACTACTTCCAACACTCATTGTCACTTCCCCTTAACTAGTCTCTGTTTATTATATAACTCCTATTTTGAGTTACTAATCTTAGCAACCGAACAAGTATCAAATACTCAGGGACTACTATAAACACTATTAAGGTACACATCAATAACATGTATATCAAATATACCCTTGTTCACTTTGCCACCCTTCTTATCCACCAAATATTCAGGGCATTTCCACTTCCAGTGATGATTTCCTTTTGCAGTAGAAGCACTCAGTTTCAGGCTTTAGTCTAGCTTTGGGCTTCTTCACGGAAGTGACAACTTGCTTGCCATTCTACTTGAAGTTCCCTTTCTTTCCCTTTGCCTTTTTCTTGAAACTAGTGATCTTTGTTGGGGAACGTAGCAGAAATTCAAAATTTTCCTACGTGTCACCAAGATCTATCTATGGAGAAACCAGCAACGAGGGGAAGGAGAGTGCATCTACATACCCATGTAGATCGCTAAGCGGAAGCGTTCAAGAGAACGGGGTTGAAGGAGTCGTACTCGTCGTGATCCAAATCACCGGAGATCCTAGTGCCGAACGGACGGCACCTACGCGTTCAACACACGTATAGCCCGGTGATGTCTCAAATGCCTTGATCCAGCAAGGAGAGAGGGAGAGGTTGGGGAAGACTCCATCCAGCAGCACCACAATGGCGTGGTGGTGATGGAGGAGCGTGGC
The DNA here is from genome assembly GCA_963921465.1 of Triticum timopheevii. Lineage (NCBI taxonomy): Eukaryota > Viridiplantae > Streptophyta > Magnoliopsida > Poales > Poaceae > Triticum > Triticum timopheevii. The sequence goes on from OY997272.1 coordinate 546,028,089, forward strand.
AATCCTGCAGGGCTTCGCCAAGCACCGCGGGAGAGAAGAAGGGAGAGAGGTAGGGCTGCGCCAGGGAGAGGTCAAACTCATCTGTTGGCAGCCCCAAAACCCTCAAGTATATATAGGGGGAGAGGGAGGGCTGCGCCCCCACCTAGGGTTCCACCCCTAGGGGTGGCGGCCAGCCCAAACCCATCTAGGGTGCGGCCAAGGGGGGGGGAGGGGAAACTTGCCCCCCCAAGTTAGGTGGGTGCGCCCCCTCCCCCAAACCCTAGGCGCCTTGGGCCCTTGTGGGGGGGCGCACCAGCCCACCTGGGGCTGGTACCCTCCCACACTTGGCCCGTGCAGCCCTCCGGGGGTGGTGGCCCCACTTGGTGGACCCTCCCGGTGGTCCCGGTACGTTACCGATAAAACCCGAAACTTTTCCGGTGACCAAAACAGGACTTCCCATATATAAATCTTTACCTCCGGACCATTCCGGAAGTCCTCGTGACATCCGGGATCTCATCCGGGACGCCGAACAACATTCGGTAACCACATACAAACTTCCTTTATAACCCTAGCATCATCGAACCTTAAGTGTGTAGACCCTGCGGGTTCGGGAAACATGCAGACATGACCGAGACGTTCTCCGGTCAATAACCAACAGCGGGATCTGGATACCCATGTTGGCTCCCACATGTTCCACGATGATCTAATCGGATGAACCACGATGTCAATGACTCAATCGATCCCGTATACAATTCCCTTTGTCTAGCGGTATAGTACTTGCCCGAGATTCGATCGTCGGTATACCGATACCTTGTTCAATCTCGTTACCGGCAAGTCTCTTTATTCGTTCCGTAACACATCATCCCTTGATCAACCCCTTGGTCACATTGTGCACATTATGATGATGTCCTACCGAGTGGGCCCAGAGATACCTCTCCGTTTACACGGAGTGACAAATGCCAGTCTCGATTCGTGCCAACCCAACAGACACTTTCGGAGATACCTGTAGTGCACTTTTATAGCCACCCAGTTACGTTGTGACGTTTGGTACACCCAAAGCATTCCTATGGTATCCGGGAGTTGCACAATCTCATGGTCTAAGGAAATGATACTTGACATTAGAAAAGCTTTAGCATACGAACTACGATTTTTGTGCTAGGCTTAGGATTGGGTCTTGTCCATCACATCATTCTCCTAATGATGTGATCCCGTTATCAATGACTTCTAATGTCCATGGTCAGGAAACCGTAACCATCTATTGATCAACGAGCTAATCAACTAGAGGCTTACTAGGGACATGGTGTTGTCTATGTACCCACACATGTATCTGAGTTTCCTATCAATACAATTATAGCATGGATAATAAACGATTATCATGAACAAGGAAATATAATAATAACTAATTTATTATTGCCTCTAGGGCATATTTCCAACAGTCTCCCACTTGCACTAGAGTCAATAATCTAGTTCACATCGCCATGTGATTAACACTGACAGGTCACATCGCCATGTGACCAACATCCAAAGAGTTTACTAGTGTCGCTAAACTAGTTCACTTCATCATGTGATTAAGACTCAGTGAGTTCTTGGGTTTGATCATGTTTTGCTTGTGAGAGAGGTTTCAAGTCAATGCATCTGCAACATTCAGATCCGTATGTACTTCGCAAATCTCTAGGTCATATTGTAAATGTTGCTTCCACGCTCCATATGGTGCTATTCCAAATGGTTGTTCCACTATATGTATCCGGCTTCTCTACTTAGAGCTATCCAGATAGGTGTTAAGCTTGCATCAACGCAACTCTTTACGTTGAACTCTTTATCACCTCCATAACCGAGAAACATATCCTTATTCCTCTAAGGATAATTTTGACTGCTATCTGGTGATCCACTCCTTGATCACCTTTGTACCCTCTTGCCAGACATGTGGCAAGGCACACATTAGGTGCGGTACTCAGCATAGCATACTGTAGAGCCTACGTCTAAAGCATAGGGGACGACCTTCGTCCTTTCTCTCTCTTCTTCCGTGGTCGAGCTTTAAGTCTTAACTTCATACCTTACATCTCAGGCAAGAACTCATTCTTTGACTGATCCATATTGAACACCTTCAAGATCATGTCAAGGTATATGCTCATTTGAAAGTACCATTAAGCGTTTTTGATCTATCCTCGTAGATCTTGATGCTCAATGTTCAAGTAGCTTAATCCAGGTTTTCTATTGAAAAACACCTTTCAAATAACCCTATATGCTTTCCAGAAATTCTAAATCATTTCTGATCAACAATACGTCAACAACATATGCTCATCAGAAATTCTATAGTGCTCCCACTCACTTCTTTGGAAGTACAAGTTTCTCATAAACTTTGTATAAACCCAAAATCTTTGATCATCTTATCAAAGTGTATATTCCAACTCCGAGATGCTTACTCCAGTCCATGGAAGGATCACTGGAGCTAGCATACCTTTTAGCATCCTTAGTGAAAGAACATGCGGTGCCCCCATGTTTGGTTTTGGTAATTGATGACAATCTCTATGGACTAATGGTTGCCTTGATTTATATTTGAAGGTTTTGTCCATAGGTTTTTCTTGAAGTCCATGTGTTGGTTTCAAGGAGTTTATGAGTTGACCAAGGTGCTATTAAGGATTTATCCAAAGATTGGTCATGTGAGTGTTGAGCTTATTGCAAGCATGTCTTGAAGAAGAAGATTGTGTGATCATTCATGTCTACCTTCAAGACATCATCCAAATGAAGAGAGTTGGAAAGTTTCAAGGTTGATCAGGACTAAGTCAAAGAATGAATCAAGTTGATCAACACACAAAGCATGGAAGATGTACCGAGAGGGATCAAGCAATCCCATGGTATGGTAAGCATGGTCAATTATGCTTTGTGTACTAACCCATGGTCTTCGTGAGAGTTCTTTGTGGGGTTAGGTTGCGGTGTGCAAGTTCAAGTAGGATCATCACGAAGAGATCATATGCTTGAAGCTTACCGTCCATTGTAGCGATAATGGACGTGTGAAGATGTGCAGAAGAGTGGCTCACCCATAGTGGAGTATGGGGGAGCAATCTACTAGTCTTCATCAAGCCAACGCAATCAAGAAAGGTGGTCCATCTTGAGGAGGAGAAGATCGTCATCATCTAGCTCAAGTGGATCATGTGCAAGGCAAAGGTTTGCCCTTGATAGGTTTTCTATTTTACCGGTCTCACGGTAGTTGTGGGAGACCGGGTTATAGGATTGATTGCCGTACTATCAAGGGGGGCTCTCGATGAGTTGCTTGATCGTATCGTTCGTTGAGAGCTCAAACCATTGCATCCTTGCATCATCTTTTTGGTTCTTGTTTGGTTCTTCTCATTGTGAGATTTGGAGCTTATGGTCATTTTCATGACAAGCTCGAGTTCATCGAAAACGGAGTTCTCATGCATCTTCTATGATCTTTTCGATGTTGGAGGGTATTGCCATTTCTTCTCGGTTGGAGGTTTCACTCCTTTGTTTGCTAAGCATACCTCGGTCGTCGTGGCACCAGTCGCACTCCCCCGGGCGGTTTTCGTCGTCCGATGAGTACGACATTTCCGGCCTACGTTCATAATTCAAATATTAAACTAGATCATTATTATTAATCACGGGTTGACTATCGATGATCGATGTACGTAGCTCCTCTTTCATCCCCGAATGCATTATTATACCAAATTGTCTAGCACACGGGAATGAAGGAGAACTTATCCAATATGAGCATTCAATAAGCAAAACCAAATCATAAAATAAGCAAAACCAAATCATAAAATAAAGTATAGTATTCAAATTAGCATGCATTCAATAATTATAACCAAAAGTACATCAACTCTTGGTGTCCGTACATCGTCGAATATCATCACTAATACAACTAGAACCGTAGCGCCCGACGGGTATCGACGCGGGCGGTGGACACCCAAAGATAAGGAACCATCACAGGATCATAGCTCCAGTGAGATCCCTGAAGAACCTGCCAGGTATTGTCGAACCTCCCCTCCAATGCAACCATGTAGCGACGGACGTGCTCGTCCTCCTCGCTGACACGGTGACGTACCACCTCCGTGGTGTCCGGATGCCTAAACAGCATCACTGGCCCACGCGTCCGCCACCAAACAAGGATCGGGTCAACAACGGGCTGCCTCCTCACCAACCTACGTCCCCCGGAAGGTAGCACCTCCCAATACCAACCCGGCGAAGCCCAGTCCCGAACATGGCCCTGATCAAGCAGGCCTCCACCGTCGAGTCGACGACGACGAGGATGCGGGATAGGCATCGCCGACGTCGACGCGGGAACTAATTCTATATATAGTTAAATAAAAGTAGTTTTATTAATTAAATCAACTATCTAAATTAATTACACAATCTAAATATCACCAAAAAAATCTATTAACAATAATATCACCAAACATGCATATTCAATAATAATATCACCAAAAAAATCTATTAACAGAAAAAATATCTAACATAATATGAACAAAATAATTACTACACATATCTAATCTAACAAAAAAAATCTAATTAATCTAACAAAAAAATCTAACATAATATGAACAAATTAATTACTACACATGTAATCTAACAAAAAAAATCTAACCTAACAAAAAAAATCTAATTAAATCAACTAGCTAGTTCAACTATATATAAACTACTTCTTATTTTTTTCCTTTTTCTAAATACTATGAACAAAAAAATCATTAAAGTTCTATGAACAAAATTAATTACACAATCTAAATATCACCAAAAAAAATCTATTAACAATAATATCACCAAACATGCATATTCAATAATAATATCACCAAAAAAATCTATTAACAGAAAAAAATCTAACATAATATGAACAAGATAATTACTACACATATCTAATCTAACAAAAAAAAACTAATTAATCTAACAAAAAAATCTAACATAATATGAACAAATTAATTACTACACATGTAATCTAACAAAAAAAAAAATCTAATCTAACAAAAAAATCTATGAACTACATATCTAAATTACTACACATCTAACCTAACAAAAAAAATCTATGAACTACAAAAAGAATCTAAAAAAAATCTAACAAAAAAAATGCTCACGTCGGCGTCGAGGCGGCACGGGGCAGGGGCGACGACGGGCTCGGGGCGGCGCGGGGCAGAGGGGCGACGAGGACGGCGGGCTCGGGGCGGCGACGGGGACGGCGGGCTCGGGGCGGCGACGGGGACGGCGGGCTCGGCGGCGACGGCAACAAGGAGCAGAGGCGTCGGGGCGAGAAAGAGATGGGTTTTGGCGAAAACTGCTAAGTCCTGTATATATAGCGAGAGCATTGGTCCCGCACCAACCAGGACGAATGCTCATCTTTAGTCCCGGTTGGAGCCACCAACCGGGACCAAAGGCTGTTTTGATGCTACTCGTCTTGCTCTATCCAACAAGCTTGAGTTTGCTCAATTCGGAGCTCATCTACAGAAGTTATGGCAGTTCTGGTTTCCTTGGAGTATTCTTTGTTTTCGTGGTTGAGGCATAAGGTTGGCCCCAGCGGTAGTACCGCGACCACAGCGGTAGTACCGCCGAAGCTCCCCAGCGGTAGTACCGCTCCAAGCGGTAGTACCGCTCTCCGAACGGTAGTACCGCTTGGGATTTTCGGCCGTAGTACCGCTGTGTGTCTGGGCTACTTCCGCCTCGATTCTCGAATGAAGTTTTTCGTGTCGGGTTTTGCGGCACTAAGGGAGGTAGTAGGAGTGGTAGTACCGCCCTAAGCGGTAGTACCGCTCTTCCCTCGTGGTAGTACCGCCCTGGGGTTAGGGCCTTGGCTGCGCGGTAGTACCGCTGGGTTGAGCGGTAGTACCGCCCGGAGCGGTAGTACCACCCTTCCCTAGCGGTAGTACCGCTCTGTGCGGGGCTGTTCAGTGGGGTAACGGTTGGTTTTTCCCCCTCCTATAAAAGGGGGTCTTTTTCCCCATTGAACCCTATCCTTTGAGCTCGTGTTCTTCCCCCATTGTTGACCTTCTTCGAGCTTGCTAACTCTCAATCCCTCCAATCATTCTTGCTAGTTCTTGAGGGAAAAGAGAGAGGAGATCCAGATCCACGTTTCCACCAATCACTTTCTCCTCTAAGTGAGGGGAACCCCTTGGATCTAGATCTTGGAGTTCTTCGTGTTCTTCTTTCGTTCTTCCTCTCATTTTCCTCCCTAGCATTAGTTGCTTTGGTGGGATTTGGGAGAGAAGGACTTGGGCACTCCGTGTGCCCTTGCCATTGCATTTGGTGCATCGGTTTGAGTTCTCCACGTGATACGTGGAAGTTACAAGTTGAGAAGCTTATTACTCTTGGGTGCTTGGTGCCCTTGAGCTTGTTCATCCTGGGTGCTTGGGCGCCCTAGTCGGTTGGTGGTGTTCGGAGCTCAATCATTGTGGTGTAAAGCTCCGGGCATGCGTCGGGGTCTCCAATTAGGTTGTGGAGATCGCCCCGAGCATTTTGACGGGTACCGGTGACCGCCCCCAAGGGTTGCCAAAGTGTACGGGTTCCGTGACCGCCCCCAAGGGTCTCCATTTGTACGGGTTTGGTGACCGCCCTCAAGGGTCCCTTAGTGGAATCACGTCATCTTACATTGTGCGAGGGCATGAGGAGATTACGGTGGCCCTAGTGGCTTCTTGGTGAGCATTGTGCCTCCACACTGCTCCAAACGGAGATTAGCATCCGCAAGGGTGTGAACTTCGGGATACATCGTCGTCTCCGCGTGCCTCAGTTATCTCTTACCCGAGCCCCTTTACTTATGCACTTTACTTTGTGATAGCCATATTGTTCTTTTTCATATATCTTGCTATCACATAGTTGCTTATCTTGCTTAGCATAAGTTGTTGGTGCACATAGGTGAGCCTAGTTGTTGTAGGTTTTGTGCTTCACAAATTAACCGCTAGGTTTATTTCGCATTTGTTCAAGCCTAAACCATAATTATTTTAAAGCGCCTATTCACCCCCCCCTCTAGGCGACATCCTCGATCTTTCACTTAGGATTGACAAAACCTTTCTGATTGTATCACATACAACCTTTCCTTACAAAAACTAGTAAGGAAACTCGTTTTTACATCCATCTGCTAGATTTCATAAATGTAGCTAATGCTAACATGATTCCGACGGACTCAAGCATCGCTACGGATGAGAAAATCTCATCGTAGTCAACTCCTTGAACTTGTGAAAAACTCTTCGCCACAAGTCGAGCTTCATAGACGATGACATTACCGTCCATGTCCGTCTTCTTATTAAAGATCCATTTATCTCAATGGCTTGCCGATCATCGGGCAAGTCCACCAAAGTCCATGCTTTGTTCTGATACATGGATCCTATCACGGATTTCATGGCTTCTAACCATTTGCTGGAATATGGGCCCACCATTGCTTCTCCATAGCTCGTAGGTTCATTGTTGTCTAGCAACATGACCTTCAAGCCAGGATCACCGTACCACTCTGAAGAAGTACGCGTCCTTGTCGTCCTACGAGGTTTGGTAGTGACTTGATCTGAAGTTTCATGATCACTATCATAACCTTCCACTTCAATTGGTGTAGGTGCCACAGGAACAACTTCCTGTGCCCTGCTACACACTGGTTGAAGTGATGGTTCAATGACCTCATCAAGTCTCCACCATCCTCCCACTGAATTCTTTCAAGACAAACTTTTCCTCGAGAAAGGACCCAATTCAAGAAACAATCCCTATTGATTTCGGATCTGAATTAGGAGGTATACCCAACTGTTTTGGGTGTCCTATGAAGATGCATTTTATCCGCTTTGGGTTCGAGCCTATCAACCTGAAACTTTTTCACATAAGCGTCGCAGCCCCAAACTATTAAGAAACGACAACTTAGGATTCTCTAGACCATAGTTCAAATGGTGTCATCTCAACGGAATTACGTGGTGCCCTATTAAAGTGAGTATGGTTGTCTCTAATGCCTAACCCATGAACGATAGTGGTAATTCGATAAGAGTCATCATGGTACGCACCATATCCAATAGGGTGCAACTATGATGTTTGGACACACCATCACACTATGGTGTTCCAGGCGGTATTAATTGTGAAACAATTTCCACAATGTCTTAATTACGTGACAAAGCTCGTAACTCAGATACTCATCTCTATGATCATATCATAGACATTTTATCCTCTTGTCACAATGATCTTCAACTTCACTCTGAAATTACTTGAACTATTCAATAATTCAGACTTGTGTTTCATCAAGTAAATATACTCAACATCTACTCGAATCATATGTGAAGTAAGAGCATAACGATATTCACTTCATGCCTCAGCACTCATTGGACTGCACACATCAAAATGTATTACTTCCAACAAGTTGCTTTCTTGTTCCATTTTACTGAAAACGAGGCTTTCAGTCATCTTGCCCATGTGGTATGATTTGCATGTCTCAAGTGATTCAAAAACAAGTGAGTCCAAACGGTCCATTTGCATGGAGTTTCTTCATGCACATACACCAATAGACATGGTTCGCATGTCTCAAACTTTTCAAAAACGAGTGAGTCCAAAGATCCATCAACATGGAGCTTCTTCATGCATTTTATACCAACATGACTTACATGGCAGTGCCACAAGTACGTGGTACCGTCATTACTATCTTATATCTTTTGGCATGAACATGTGTATCACTACGATCGAGATTCAATAAACCATTCCTTTAGGTGCAAGACCATTGAAGGTATTATTCAAATAAAATAGAGTAACCATTATTCTCCTTAAATGAATAACCGCTTTGCGATAGACATAATCCAATCATGTCTGTGCTCAATGCAAACACCAAATGACAATTATTCAGCTTTAATACTAATCTTGATGGTAGAGGGAGCGTGCGATCTTGGATCACATCAAACTTGGAAAAACTTCCAACATATATCGTCAGCTCACCTTTAGCTAGTCTCCGTTTATTCCGTAGCTCTTTTATTTCGAGTTACTAACACTTATCAATCGAACCGGTATCTTAATACCCTGGTGCTACTAGGAGTACTAGTAAAATACACATGAACATAATGTATATCCAATATACCTCTATCGACCTTGCCAGCCTTCTCATCTACCAAGTATCTAGGATGATTCTGCTCCAGTGGTTGTTCCCCTTATTACAGAAGCACTTAGTCTCGGGTTTGGGTTAAACCTTGGGTTTCTTCACTAGAGCAGCAACTGATTTACCGTTTCATGAAGTATCCCTTCTTGCCCTTGCCCTTTTGAAAACTAGTGGTTTTACTAACCATCAACAATTGATGCTCCTACTTGACTTCTACTTTCGCAGTGTCAAACATCGCGAATACTTCAAGGATCATCATATCTATCCCTGATATGTTATAGTTCATCACGAAGCTCTAGCAGCTTGGTGGCAATGACTTTGGAGAAACATCACTATCTCATCTGGAAGATCAACTCCCACTCGATTCAAGTGATTGTTGTACTCAGACAATCTGAGTACAAGCTCAACGATTGAGCTTTTCTCCCTTAGTTTGCAGGCTAAGAAAATCGTCGGAGGTCTCATACCTCTTGACGTGGGCACGAGCCTGAAATCCAAATTTCAGCCCTCGAAACATCTCATATGTTCCGTGATGTTTCAAAAATGCCTTTGGTGCCTCCATTCTAAACCATTTAACTGAACTATCACATAGTTATCAAAATGTGTATGTCAGATGTTCGCAACATCCACAGACTACGTTCGAGGTCCAGCACACCGAGCGGTGCATTAAGGACATAAGCCTTCTACGAAGCAATGAGGACAATCCTCAGTTCATGGACCCAGTCCGCGTAATTGCTACTATCAACTTTCAACTATATTTTCTCTAGGAACATATCTAAACAGTGGAACTAAAGCGCGAGCTTGCGACATAATTTGCAAAAACCTTTTGACTATGTTCAGGATAATTAAGTTCATCTAATGAACTACCACTAAGATAGACATCCCTCTAGTCATCTAAGTGATTACATGATCCAAGTCAACTAGGTCGTGTCCGATCATCATGTGAGACAGACTAGTCATCATCGGTGAACATCTTCATGTTGATCGTATCTACTATACGACTCATGCTCGACCTTTCGGTCTCTTGTGTTCCGAGGCCATGTCTGTACATGCTAGGATCGTCAAGTTAACCTAAGTGTTTCGCGTGTGTAAATTTGGCTTACACCCGTTGTATGTGAACGTAAGAATCTATCACACCCGATCATCACGTGGTGCTTCGAAATGATGAACTTTCGCAACGGTGCACAGTTAGGGGGAACACTTTCTTGAAATTTTAATGAGGGAGCATCTTATTTACTACCGTCGTTCTAAGCAAATAAGATGCATAAACATGATAAACCTCACATGCAATCAAATAGTGACATGATATGGCCAATATCATTTTGCTCCTTTTGATCTCCATCTTCGGGGCTCCATGATCATCATCGTCACCGGCATGACACCATGATCTCCATCATCATGATCTCCATCATTGTGTCTTCATGAAGTTGTCTCGCCAACAATTACTTCTACTACTATGGCTACTGGTTAGCAATAAAGTAAAGTAATTACATGGCGTTGTTTAATGACACGCAGGTCATACAATAAATTAAGACAACTCCTATGGCTCCTGCCGGTTGTCATACTCATCGACATGCAAGTCGTGATTCCTATTACAAGAACATGATCAATCTCATACATCACATATCACTCATCACATTCTTCTTGGCCATATCACATCACATAGCATACCCTGCAAAAACAAGTTAGACGTCCTCTAATTGTTGTTTGCATGTTTTACATGGCTGCTATGGGTTTCTAGCAAGAACGTTTCTTACGTATGCAAAAACCACAACGTGATACGTCAATTGCTATTTACCCTTCATAAGGACCCTTTTCATCGAATCCGATCCGACTAAAGTGGGAGAGACTGGCACCTGCTAGCCACCTTATGCAACAAGTGCATGTCAGTCGGTGGAACCTGTCTCATGTAAGAGTACGTGTAAGGTCGGTCCGGGCCGCTTCATCCCACAATGCCGCCGAATCAAGATAAGACTAGTAACAGTAAGCATATTGAACAAAATCAACGCCCACAACTACTTTGTGTTCTACTCGTGCATAGAATCTACGCAATAGACTGAAGGAAATATGCCCTAGAGGCAATAATAAAGTTATTATTTATTTCCTTATTTCATGATAATTGTTTATTATTCATGCTAGAATTGTATTAATCGGAAACATGATACATGTGTGAATACATAGACAAACAGAGTGTCACTAGTATGCCTCTACTTGACTAGCTCGTTAATCAAAGATGGTTATGTTTCCTAGCCATAGACATGAGTTGTCATTTGATTAACGGGATCACATCATTAGGAGAATGATGTGATTGACATGACCCATTCAGTTAGCTTAGCACCCGATCGTTTAGTATGTTGCTATTACTTTCTTCATGACTTATACATGTTCCTATGACTATGAGATTATGCAACTCCCATTTACCGAAGGAACACTTTGTGTGCTACCAAACGTCACAACGTAACTGGGTGATTATAAAGGTGCTCTACAGGTGTCTCCGAAGGTACTTGTTGGGTTGGCGTATTTCAAGATTAGGATTTGTCACTCCGAATGTCGGAGAGGTATCTCTGGGCCCTCTCGGTAATGCACATCACATAAGCCTTGCAAGCAATGCAACTAATGAGTTAGTTGCGAGATGATGTATTACGGAACGAGTAAAGAGACTTGCCGGTAACGAGATTGAACTAGGTATTGGATACCGACGATTGAATCTCGGGCAAGTAACATACCGATGACAAAGGGAACAACGTATGTTGTTACGTGGTCTGACCGATAAAGATCTTCGTAGAATATGTAGGAACCAATATGAGCATCCAGGTTCCGCTATTGGTTATTGACCGGAGAAGTGTCTTGGTCATGTCTACATTGTTCTCGAACCGTAGGGTCCGCATGCTTAAGGTTTCGATGACAGTTATATTATGAGTTTATGAGTTTTGATGTACCGAAGGAGTTCGGAGTCCCGGATGAGATCGGGGACATGACGAGGAGTCTCGAAATGGTCGAGACGTAAAGGTCGATATATTGGACGACTATATTCGGACATCGGAAAGGTTCCGAGTGGTTCGGATATTTTTTGGAGTACCGGGGAGTTACGGGAATACGGGGAAGAAGTATTGGGCCTTATTAGGCTATACGGGAAAGAGAGAGGGGCTGCCTAGGGCAGGCCACGCGCCCCCCAAGGCCTAGTCCGAATTGGACTAGGGGGAGGGGCCGCGCCCCCTCCTTCCTTCCCTTCTCCCTTCCCCTTCCTTGTCTCCTACTCCTAATACTTGGAAGGATTCCTAGTTGGACTAGGAAAGGGAGAATCCAACTCCCGGCGGGAGTAGGACTCCCCTAGGGCGCGCCATAGAGAGGGCCGGCCCTCCCCTCCTCCACTCCTTTATATACGGGGGAAGGGGGCACCCCATAGACACACAAGTTGATCTTCGTGATCGTTCCTTAGCCGTGTGTGGTGCCCCCCTCCACGATATTACACCTCGGTCATATTGTAGCGGTGCTTAGGCGAAGCCCTGCGACGGTTGAACATCAAGATCGTCACCACGCCATCGTGCTGACGGAACTCCTCCCCGAAGCTTTGCTGGATCGGAGCTCGGGGTGCGTCATTGAGCTGTACGTGCGTCAAGAACTCGGAGGTGCCGGAGTAACGGTGCTTGGATCGGTTGGACCGGGAAGACGTACGACTACTTCCTCTACGTTGCGTCAATGATTCCGCTTCGGTCTACGAGGGTACGTAGACAACACTCTCCCCTCTCGTTGCTATGCATCACCATGATCTTGCGTGTGCGTAGGATTTTTTTTGAAATTACTACATTCCCCAACAGTGGCATCCGAGCCTAGGTTTTATGCGTTGATGTTATATGCACGAGTAGAACACAAGTGAGTTGTGGGCGATACAAGTCATACTGCTTACCAGCATGTCATACTTTGGTTCGGCGGTATTGTTGGATGAAGCGGCCTAGACCGACATTATGCGTACGCTTATGCGAGACTGGTTTTACCGCCGTGCTTTGCACACAGGTGACTAGCGGGTGTCAGTTTCTCCAACTTTAGTTGAACCGAGTGTGGCTACGCCCGGTCCTTGCAAAGGTTAAAACATCACTAACTTGACGAACTATCGTTGTGGTTTTGATGCGTAGGTAAGAACGGTTCTTGCTAAGCCCGTAGCAGCCACGTAAAAACTTGCAACAACAAAATAGAGGACGTCTAACTTGTTTTTGCAGGGCATGTTGTGATGTGATATGGTCAAGTCATGATGCTAAATTTTATTGTATGAGATGATCATGTTTTGTAACCGAGTTATCGGCAACTGGCAGGAGCCATATGGTTGTCGCTTTATTGTATGCAATGCAATCACCCTGTAATGCTTTACTTTATCACTAAGCGGTAGCGATAGTCGTAGAAGCATAAGATTGGCGAAACGACAACGATGCTACGATGGAGATCAAGGTATCGCGCCGGTGACGATGGTGATCATGACGGTGCTCTGAAGATGGAGATCACAAGCACAAGATGATGATGGCCATATCATATCACTTATATTGATTGCATGTGATGTTTATATTTTATGCATCTTATCTTGCTTTGATTGACGGTAGCATTTTAAGATGATCCCTCACTAATTATCAAGAAGTGTTCTCCCTGAGTATGCACCATTGCCAAAGTTCGTCGTGCCCAGACACCACGCGATGATCGGGTGTGATAAGCTCTACGTCCATCTACAACGGGTGCAAGCCAGTTTTTCACACGCAGAATACTCGGGTTAAACTTCACGAGCCTAGCATATGCAGATATGGCCTCGGAACACGGAGACCGAAATGTCGAGTGTGAATCATATAGTAGATATGATCAACATAGTGATGTTCACCATTGAAAGCTACTCCATTTCATGTGATGATCGGTTATGGTTTAGTTGATTTGGATCACGTGATCACTTAGAGGATTAGAGGGATGTCTATATAAGTGGGAGTTCTTAAGTAATATGATTAAATTGAACTTAAATTTATCATGAACTTAGTCCTGGTAGTATTAGCATATCTATGTAGTAGATCAATAGCTCGCGTTGTTGCTTCCCTGTGTTTATTTTGATATGTTCCTAGAGAAAATTGTGTTGAAAGATGTTAGTAGCAATGATGCGGATTGGATCCGTGATCTGAGGTTTATCCTCATTGCTCCACAGAAGAATTATGTCCTTGATGCACCGCTAGGTGACAGACCTATTGCAGGAGCAGATGCAAGCGTTATGAACGTTTGGCTAGCTCAATATGATGACTACTTGATAGTTTAAGTGCACCATGCTTAACGGCTTAGAATCAGGACTTCAAAGACGTTTTGAACGTCATGGACCATATGAGATGTTCCAGGAGTTGAAGTTAATATTTCAAGAAAATACCCGAGTTGAGAGATATGAAGTCTCCAACAAGTTCTATAGCTAAAAGATGGAGGAGAATCGCTCAACTAGTGAGCATGTGCTCAGATTGTCTGGGTAATACAATCGCTTGAATCAAGTGGGAGTTAATCTTCCAGATAAGATAGTGATTGACAGAATTCTCTAGTCACCATCACCAAGTTAGTAGAACTTCGTGATGAACTATAGTATGCAAGGGATGATGAAAATGATTCCCGAGTTTTTCATGATGATGAAATCTATGAAGGTAGAAATCAAGAAAGAACATCAAGTGTTGATGGTTAACAAGACCACTGGTTTCAAGAAAAGGGCAAAGGGATAGAAGGGAACTTCAAGAAGAATGGCAAGCAAGTTGCAGCTCAAGTGAAGAAGCCCAAGTCTGGACCTAAGACTGAGACTAAGTGCTTCTACTGCAAAGGGACTGGTCACTGGAAGCAGAACTACCCCAAGTATTTGGCGGATAAGAAGGATGGCAAAGTGAACAAAGGTATATTTGATATACATGTTATTGATGTGTACTTTACTAGTGTTTATAGCAACCCCTCGATATTTGGTACTGGTTCAGTTGCTAAGAGTAGTAACTCGAAATGGGAGTTGCAGAATAAACAGAAACTAGTTAAGGGTGAAGTGACAATGTGTGTTGAAAGTAGTTTCAAGATTGATATGATCATCATCGCACACTCCCTGTACTTTCGGGATTAGTGTTGAACCTAAATAAATGTTATTTGGTGTTTGCGTTGAGCATGAATATGATTTGATCGTGCTTATTGCAATACGGTTATTCATTTAAGTAAGAGAATAAACTGTTGTTCTGTTTACATGAATAAAACCTTATATGGTTACACACCCAATGAAAATGGTTCATTGGATCTCGATCGTAGTGATACACATATTCATAATATTGAAACCAAAAGATGCAAAGTTAATAATGATAGTGCAACTTATTTGTGGCACTGCCGTTTAGGTCATATTGCTGTAAAGCACATGAAGAAACTCCATGCTGATGGGATTTTGGAATCACTTGATTATGAATCACTTGATGCTTGCGAACCATGCCTCGTGGGCAAGATGACTAAGACTCCGTTCTCCGGAACAGAGGAGCGAGAAACTGACTTATTGGAAATAATACATACTGATGTATGCGATCCGATGAGTGTTAAGGCTCACGGCGGGTATCGTTATTTTCTGACTTTCACAGATGATTTGAGCAGATATGGGTATATCTACTTGATGAAACATAAGTCTGAAACATTTGAAAAGTTCAAAGAATTTCAGAGTGATGTGGAAAATCATCATGACAAGAAAATAAGTTTTCTACAATCTGATCGCGGAGACAAATATTTGAGTTACAAGTTTGGTCTTCAGTTAAAACAACGTGAAATAGTTTCACAAATTCGTGCCACCTGGAACACCACAGCATAATGGTGTGTCTGAACGTCATAACCGTACTTTATTGGATATTGTACAATCTATGATGTTTCTTACCGATTTACCAATATCGTTTTGGGATCATGCATTAGAGACAGTGGCATTCACGTTAAATAGGGCACCATCTAAATCCGTTGAGATGACACTATATGAACTGTGGTTTAGCAAGAAACCAAAGTTGTCGTTTCTTAAAGTTTGGGGTTGTGATGCTTATGTGAAAAAGTTTCATCCTGATAAGCTCAAACCCAAATCGAAGAAATGTGTCCTCATAGGACACCCAAAGGAGACTATTGGGTACACCTTCTATCACAGATCCAAAGACAAGACATTCGTTGCTGAGAATGGATCCTTTCCAGAGAAGGAGTTTCTCTCGAAAGAAGTGAGTGGGAGGAAAGTAGAAATTGATAAGGTAATTGTACCTTCTCCCTTATTGGAAAGTAGTTCATCACAGAAATCTGTTCCTGTGACTACTACACCAATTAGTGAGGAAGCTAATGATGATGATCATGTAACTTCAGATCAAGTTACTATCGAACCTCGTAGGTCAACCAGAGTGAGATCCGCACCAGAGTGGTACGGTTATCCCATTCTGGAGGTCATGTTACTTGACCATGACGAACCTACGAACTATGAGGAAGCGATGATGAGCCCAGATTCCGCAAAATGGTTTGAGGCCATGAAATCTGAGATATGATCCATGTATGAGAACAAAGTATGGACTTTGATGGATTTGCCCGATGATCGGCAAACCATAGAAAATAAATGGATCTTCAAGAGGAAGACGGATGTTGATAGTAGTGTTACTATCTACAAAGCTAGACTTGTCGAAAAAGGTTTTTGACAAAGTTCAAGGTGTTGACTACGATGAAATTTTCTCACTCGTAGCGATGCTTAAGTCAGTCCAAATCATGTTAGCAATTGCCGCATTTTTATGAAATTTGGCAAATGGATAAACAAAACTACATTCCTTAATGGATTTAAAGAAGAGTTGTATATGATGCAACCAGAAAGTTTTGTCAATCCTAAAGGTGCTGACAAAATACGCAAGCTCCAGCGATCCATCTATGGACTGGTGCAAGCATCTCGGAGTTGGAATATATGCTTTGATAAGTTGATCAAAGCATATAGTTTTACACAGACTTGCGGTGAAGCCTGTATTTACTAGAAAGTGAGTGGGAGCACTACAACATTTGTGATAAGTATATGTGAATGACATATTGAAGATCGGAAATAATGTAGAATTATTCAGCAAAGCATAAAGGAGTGTTTGAAAGGAGTTTTTCAAAGAAAAACCTCGGTGAAGCTGCTTACATATTGAGCATCAAGATCTATAGAGATAGATCAAGACGCTTGATAAGTTTTTTCAATGAGTACATACCTTGACAAGATTTTGAAGTAGTTCAAAATGGAACAGTCAAAGAAAGAGTTCTTGCCTGTGTTACAAGGTGTGAAATTGAGTAAGACTCAAAACCCGACCACGACAGAAGATAGAAAGAGAATGAAAGTCATTCCCTATGCCTTGGCCATAGGTTCTATAAAGTATGCCATGCTGTGTACCAGATCTATTGTATACCCTACACTGAGTTTGGCAAGGGAGTACAATAGTGATCTAGGAGTAGATCACTGGACAGCGGTCAAAATTATCCTTAGTGGAATAAGGATATGTTTCTCGATTATGGAAGTGACAAAAGGTTCGTCATAAAGGGTTACGTCGATGCAAGTTTTGACACCGATCTGGATAACTCTAAGTCTCGATCTAGATACATATTGGAAGTGGGAGCAATTAGCTAGAGTAGCTCCCTGCAGAGCATTGTAGACATAGAAAATTGCAAAATACATAACGGATCTGAATGTGAAAGACCCGTTGACTAAGATTCTCTCACAAGCAAAACATGATCACACCTTAGTACTCGTTGGGTGTTAATCACATAGCGATGTGAACTAGATTACTGAATCTAGTAAACCCTTTGGGTGTTGGTCACATGGCGATGTGAACTATGGGTGTTAATCACATGATGATGTGAACTATCGATGTTAATCACATGGTGATGTGATCTAGATTATTGACTCTAGTGCAAGTGGGAGACTGAAGGAAATATGCCCTAGAGGCAATAATAAAGTTATTATTTATTTCCTTATTTCATGATAATTGTTTATTATTCATGCTAGAATTGTATTAATCGGAAACATGATACATGTGTGAATACATAGACAAACAGAGTGTCACTAGTATGCCTCTACTTGACTAGCTCGTTAATCAAAGATGGTTATGTTTCCTAGCCATAGACATGAGTTGTCATTTGATTAACGGGATCACATCATTAGGAGAATGATGTGATTGACATGACCCATTCAGTTAGCTTAGCACCCGATCGTTTAGTATGTTGCTATTGCTTTCTTCATGACTTATACATGTTCCTATGACTATGAGATTATGCAACTCCCGTTTACTGGAGGAACACTTTGTGTGCTACCAAACATCACAACGTAACTGGGTGATTATAAAGGTGCTCTACAGGTGTCTTCGAAGGTACTTGTTGGGTTGGCGTATTTCGAGATTAGGATTTGTCACTCTGAATGTCGAAGAGGTATCTCTGGGCCCTCTCGGTAATGCACATCACATAAGCCTTGCAAGCAATGCAACTAATGAGTTAGTTGCGAGATGATGTATTACGTAACGAGTAAAGAGACTTGCCGGTAACGAGATTGAACTAGGTGTTGGATACTGACGATCGAATCTCGGGCAAGTAACATACCGATGACAAAGGGAACAACGTATGTTGTTATGCAGTTTGACCGATAAAGATCTTCGTAGAATATGTAGGAACCAATATGAGCATCCAGGTTCCGCTATTGGTTATTGACCGGAGAAGTTTCTCGGTCTTGTCTACATTGTTCTCGAACCGTAGGGTCCGCACGTTTAAGGTTTCGATGACAGTTATATTATGAGTTTATGAGTTTTGATGTACCGAAGGAGTTCGGAGTCCCGGATGAGATCGGGGACATGACGAGGAGTCTCGAAATGGTCGAGACGTAAATATCGATATATTGGACGACTATATTCGGACATCGGAAAGGTTCCGAGTGGTTCAGATATTTTTTGGAGTACCGGGGAGTTACGGGAATACGGGGAAGAAGTATTGGGCCTTATTAGGCCATACGGAAAAGAGAGAGGGGCTGCCTAGGGCAGGCCGCGCGCCCCCCCCAAGGCCTAGTCCGAATTGGACTAGGGGGAGGGGCCGCGCCCCCTCCTTCCTTCCCTTCTCCCTTCCCCTTCCTTGTCTCCTACTCCTAATACTTGGAAGGATTCCTAGTTGGACTAGGAAAGGGGGAATCCTACTCCCGGCGGGAGTAGGACTCCCCTAGGGCGCGCCATAGAGAGGGCCGGCCCTCCCCTCCTCCACTCCTTTATATACGGGGTAGGGGGCACCCCATAGACACACAAGTTGATCTTCGTGATCGTTCCTTAGCCGTGTGCGGTGCCCCCCTCCACGATATTACACCTCGGTCATATTGTAGCGGTGCTTAGGCGAAGCCCTGCGACGGTTGAACATCAAGATCGTCACCACACCGCCGTGCTGACGGAACTCCTCCCCGAAGCTTTGCTGGATCGGAGCTCGGGGTGCGTCATCGAGCTGTACGTGTGTCAAAAACTCAGAGGTGCCGGAGTAACGGTGCTTGGATTGGTTGGACCGGGAAGACGTACGACTACTTCCTCTACGTTGCGTCAACGCTTCCGCTTCGGTCTACGAGGGTACGTAGACAACACTCTCCCCTCTCGTTGCTATGCATCACCATGATCTTGCGTGTGCGTAAGAATTTTTTTGAAATTACTACGTTCCCCAACATAGACCTAGCTCATGATGCCACTGTTGGGGAACGTAGCAGAAATTCAAAATTTTCCTACGTGTCACCAAGAGCTATCTATGGAGAAACCAGCAACGAGGGGAAGGAGAGTGCATCTACATACCCTTGTAGATCGCTAAGCGGAAGCGTTCAAGAGAACGGGTTGAAGGAGTCGTACTCGTCGTGATCCAAATCACCGGAGATCCTAGTGCCGAACGGACGGCACCTCCGCATTCAACACACGTACAGCCCGGTGACGTCTCCCATGCCTTGATCCAGCAAGGAGAGAGGGAGAGTTTGGGGAGGACTCCATCCAGCAGCAGCACAGCGGCGTGGTGGTGATGGAGGAGCGTGGCAATCCTGCAGGGCTTCGCCAAGCACCGCGGGAGAGGAGAAGGGAGAGAGGTAGGGATGCGCCAGGCAGAGGTCAAACTCATCTGTTGGCAGCCCCAAAACCCTCAATTATATATAGGGGGAGAGGGAGGTCTGCGCCCCCACCTAGGGTTCCACCCCTAGGGGCGGCGGCCAGCCCAAACCCATCTAGGGTGCGGCCAAGGGGGGGAGAGGGGAAACTTGCCCCCCAAGTTAGGTGGGTGCGCCCCTCCCCCAAACCCTAGGCGCCTTGGGCCCTTGTGGGGGGGGGGGGGGGGGCGCACCAGCCCACCTGGGGCCGGTCCCCTCCCACACTTGGCCCATGCATCCCTCCGGGGATGGTGGCCCCACTTGGTGGACACCCGGGACCCTCCCGGTGGTCCCGGTACGTTACCGATAAAACCCGAAACTTTTTTGGTGACCAAAACAGGACTTCCCACATATAAATCTTTACCTCCAGACCATTCCGGAACTCCTCGTGATGTCCGGGATCTCATCCGGGACTCCGAACAACATTCGGTAACCACATACAAACTTCCTTTATAACCCTAGCGTCATCGAACCTTAAGTGTGTAGACCCTACGGGTTCGGGAAACATGCAGACATGACCGAGATGTTCTCCGGTCAATAACCAATAGCGGGATCTGGATACCCATGTTGGCTCCCACATTTTCCACGATGATCTCATCGGATGAACCACGATGTCAAGGACTCAATCGATCCCGTATACAATTCCCTTTGTCTAGCGGTATAGTACTTGCCCGAGATTCGATCGTCGGTATACAGATACCTTGTTCAATCTCGTTACTGGCAAGTCTCTTTACTCGTTCCGTAACACATCATCCTGTGATCAACCCCTTGGTCACATTGTGCACATTATGATGATGTCCTACCGAGTGGGCCCAAAGATACCTCTCCGTTTACACGGAGTGACAAATCCCAGTCTCAATTCGTGCCAACCCAACAGACACTTTCGGAGATACCTGTAGTGCACCTTTATAGACACCCAGTTAGGTTGTGACGTTTGGTACACCCAAAGCATTCCTACGGTATCCGGGAGTTGCACAATCTCATGGTCTAAGGAAATGATACTTGACATTAGAAAAGCTTTAGCATACGAACTACGATCTTTGTGCTAGGCTTAGGATTGGGTCTTGTCCATCACATCATTCTCCTAATGATGTGATCCCGTTATCAATGACATCTAATGTCCATGGTCAGGAAACCGTAACCATCTATTGATCAAGGAGCTAGTCAACTAGAGGCTTACTAGGGACATGGTGTTGTCTATGTACCCACACATGTATCTGAGTTTCCTATCAATACAATTATAGCATGGATAATAAACGATTATCATGAACAAGGAAATATAATAATAACTAATTTATTATTGCCTCTAGGGCATATTTCCAACAATCTTGTCAATCATCAACACTTGATGTTCTTTCTTGATTTCTACCTTCGTTAATTTCACCATCACGAAGAGCTTGGGAATCGTTTTCATCATCCCTTGCATACTATAGTTCATCACGAAGTTATACTAACTTGGTGATGGTGACTAGAGAACTCTGTCAATCACTATCTTATCTGGAAGATTAACTCCCACTTGATTCAAGCGATTGTAGTACCCAGACAATCTGAGCACATGCTCACTAGTTTAGCAATTCTCCTCCATCTTTTAGCTATAGAACTTGTTGGAGATTTCATATCTCTCAACTCGGGTATTTGCTTGAAATATTAACTTCAACTCCTGGAATATCTCATATGGACAGTGATGTTCAAAATGTCTTTGAAGTCCCGATTCTAAGCCGTTAAGCATGGTGCACAAAACTATCAAGTAGTCATTGTCGGTGTAAAAACCGGCGGATCTTGGGTAGGGGGTCCTGAACTGTGTGTCTAGGCGGATGGTAACAGGAGACAAGGGACACGATGTTTTACCCAGGTTCGGGCCCTCTTGATGGAGGTAAAACCCTACATCCTGCTTGATTGATATTGATAATGTGGGTATTACAAGAGTAGATCTACCACGAGATCAAGGAGGCTACACCCTAGAAGCTAGCCTATGGTATGATTGTTGTAATGGTTGTTGTGTCCTACGGACTAAAGCCATCCGGTTTATATAGACACCGGAGAGGGCTAGGGTTACATAGAGTCGGTTACAATGGTAGGAGATCTACATATCCGTATCGCCAAGCTTGCCTTCCACGCCAAGGAAAGTCCCATCCGGACACAGGACGAAGTCTTCAATCTTGTATCATCATAGTCTTGGAGTCCGGCTGACGATGATAGTCCGGCTGTCCGGACACCCCCTAGTCCAGGACTCCCTCAGTAGCCCCTGAACCAGGCTTCAATGACGATGAGTCCGGCGCGCATATTGTTCGGCATTGCAAGGCGGGTTCCTCCTCCGAATAATTCATAGAAGATTGTGAACACCAGGACAGTGTCCAGCTCTGCAAAATAAATTCCACATTCCACAGTAGAGAGAATAATATGTACACAAGTTCAATCTGCTGACGTATTTTGTGGCATGACGTCACACCACTACCAAGCCTTTTCTTGAATCGTTTTTTACTATACCACCTCAGCGTGTTTAGCGAAGCGGTTTCCTTGGCACGTCTTGTCGAAGCAGAGATCGTGTTCCCCTTATTCTGGGATTCTCATCAATACAGACATGGGTAACCCAACCGCGCCATTGATGGTGGCGCTTGGGAGATAAGCGAGTTTTACCAGGCTGGTGGGGATGTATAGTTTTCGTCCGCCCATATATAAGGGGATAAGGATCCACCCTTTCACCTACGCCTTCTTCCTCCTTTGCTTATCCATCTCCGCGCACTCGAGCTCCAGCGCCCAAGCCCGCACATCTCGTCTCAACCTTCTCCAGTCATATCTGGAGCGGGAGGCAAGTGGATGACCTCCTCCGTTACGGAGGGGCATATCGAAAGACTGCGCAGCGCCGGATATCTATCCGGCGACATCGCGCACTGGCTGCCTGACGAGGGGCAGCTCATCCCCACCCCCAGGCCCCATAAGAGGGTCGTATTCCTTCCCCACTTCCTCCGCGGACAGGGCTTCCCATTGCATCCCTTTGTCCGGGGGCTCGTGTACTATTACGGCCTGGATTTCCATGACCTGGCGCCAAACTTCATCCTCAACATCTCGGCGTTTATCATCGTGTGCGAGGCCTTCCTCTGCATCCAGCCTCACTTCGGCTTATGGCTCAAGACCTTCAATGTCAAGCCGAAGGTGGTGAAGGGCACTCAGGCGGAGTGCGGAGGCGCCATGTTGGGTAAGATACCCAATGTCGTCTGGCTCGAGGGTGCCTTCGTGGAAACCATCAAGGGATGGCAATCGGGGTGGTTCTATATCACCGAGCCGCGTGACCCTAAATGGGTAGCGCCCCCCGAATTTAGATCTGGGATCCCCATGCGGCTCACCTCTTGGAAGGAGAGTGGCCTGACCTGGGGAGATTCGGAGGAGCTGACCGGACTCCAAGCCTGTATCCAGAGGCTGGTGAACAAGAAGCTCAAGCTTGTCAACGTGGTCCAAGTCATGCTCATCCGCCGGATTCTCCCGTGCCAAGAACGGGCGTTTAAATTGTGGGAGTTTAATCCGGCGCAGCACCAGACCTTGAACAGGCTCTTCGACACTAGGTACGAAGATGCGTGGAAAGTGCTCTTCAAGGGCACCGAAGCTCCCGCATCCGCTACTGAAGATCGCGGATTTCGCTCGCGGCGTCCAGCTGACGAGGTAAGTGATTCTACCCCTTTACGGGACACTTGTTTTTAATAGTTTGATCTTATGCGGGATTTAATCTCCCTTTTCCTTTGACAGGACTGGATGAAGAAGGCCGAGCAGATCATCTGTCCGGCTCCCATGCCAGAAAACCCAGGAGATGCCCGTCTAGCGGGGCTGCTGGTTCCGGCTCCGCATGTGGTGCCGGAGAAGAAGGCCAAGAAGGAGGCCACGGGTACTCGAAAGAGTTCTCGTTTTCAGGTGTCCGACGACTCCGAGGTGGACTCCTCCCCCGAAGACGAGGAAGGAGAGAGGAAGAGGAAGGCTTCCCCAATAGGGGAGGCCGAAGGGTCCAAGAGGGGAAGGACTATTCCCCCGGACAGCTCCGCCAACGCCAACGTTGGCGACGAAGAGTGGACTTCAAGGGCCAGGCCTCTGGCAAGATCGTTAGTATCCAGATTCCTGAATGATTTATAATTTCTATTTTGTGTCACACAGTGTCCTTCTAATGCCGCACGCTGCTTGTAGTCCGGCCGATGATGACCTCCCCGCTTCATCGAGTGGGTCGTTGGCTCCGTCGGATGTAGACTCCATCCCGACTGCCTCCACCCCTCGCGACGCTGAGGACGCCGAGGTGGGATCCCGAGAAGGGACCCATCAGGAGGAGGCTCCGGAGGTGCCACAAGGCAGCCTCCCAGACTTTGCGCCGGACTCCACGTCGGAACCCGCAGTGGTTCCGGAGTCCGGCCGGCGGCCCCTTCGCAAGAAGGGCAAGACCGTGACGCTGACGGCCTCCGTTCAAACGGAGGCGCCGGACAACTTGTTGGAGGCGCTCAAAGGCGCTTCCATCGAGGAAGAACACCGCACTATTATTAGTGTGGTGATTCAGAAGGTTCAGCTCGCCAAGAGCGGGCTGACCGAAGCCTGCAGTAGCCTTCTATCAGGCTTTGAGGTAAGAAGTTAAAAATATGCAATTTAATACCGCATAGACAGTAGCCCCTGATGCTCGGTTTGGTGTTCGGAAACAAAAGCCGGACTGAGGATCTAAAAAAGATATACGCAGGGTTGCTAAAAAATTATGTCAATATGGGTTTGCAGGCTGCGCTGCTGACCTCTGCCGCACTGACTGCGGAGGTCAAAACTTTGAAGGAAAACCTCGAGCGGTCCGAGAACGAGCTCGGCCATGCCAGGAAGCAGCTCGAGGAAAAAGAAGGTGAGTAATACCATATGAAAATTGTACCTTACAAAAAATGATTTTGGTTGCAAGAAAAATAACAAGGATAACTGGGGTATTGCAGGGACCACTAACGAGGTGGTGACCTTGAAGGAGGCGGTGGCTGCGGCCGAATGCAATGTGGCTTCGGAACACACCGAGCGAGAGAAACAGGAGGCGCGGGTGGCGGAGGTACAGCAAGAGCTCCAGGATCTCGTGAGGAAACATGAGAGCCTGGAGCGTGACTCGAAGACTCGAGAGTCTGAGCTTGCAATGGCTCTTGAGAGTGCCAAAGCCGCTAAGGCCGAAGCCTACAAGGCCCTCCAGGAGATAGAGGCGGTGAAGAAAATAGCAGCGGGTAAGGCATTTTTCATGCAAACTAAGCATGTGAGTGTTAACTACCTGTCGCTTACCCAAATTCGGAGCTCTCCAGGAGCGTTCGCAGATCTTCCCCGCAGCGTGTCCGATGCTGCCGCATTCTACTGGGCCGAGGAGGGGAGCTCAACGGAGAAGGTCTTCTGGTCTCAGTATGCTGAGGCCGGACATCCGGTGCCCCTTAGCGACCAGCTGAAGCAGCTAGTCGAGCTCCACAAGGCGGCCGAACAGGCCATGAAGGGCCTCATAGTTCGGCTGTGGCCTAAGGAGGCTATGCCTGGGAGCTACTTCGGCCTGGTCCGGCGGCTGGTGGACGCGTGCCCGTGGGTTGAAGTTATCAAGCACTCCGCCTGTATCGAGGGTGCGCATCGGGCCCTTGCCCGCGCAAAGGTGCACTGGGGCCAGATGGATGCCCAGAGGCTTGTGACAGACCCCCCACCAGAGGGCAAGGAGCATCGCACGCCTGAGATGTATTATAGGAGTGTGCTGAAGAAAGATGTAATATTTGAGTAGACTCGCATTTTGTTATCCCGTGCGCTGAAAACTTCGTTCATATGCGCTAAGCAACGCTTATTGATTTAAAATATTACCTTCTGTGCGGCCGTTTATTAAATCTGAGAGTTGGCAAGTCGTCGGCTTCAGCCCCCATGCCACGAGTGCTGGGGTGTTCGGGATAAACTTGAGCACTCTTGTTCCCATTTTTGGGTCCATCTAGGGAGGCGCTCAACACAACGAACAAGGCAACCGGACTTATAATGCTTGAACACTCTCACTTAGCCATAGAATTCTATAATTTTAAATTTCGGCGAAGCCCCTAGTATTCGGAAGACCGAGTTCGGGGCGCTATCCACACCTTGGCCGGACATTATCCGGTTCTTCGCTCGAAGCGGCATAAGTCTTTAGGGACTCAAAAAGACCTCTCGAACAGCGACCAGTCTCTCGCCTTATCATGTCAGTCAGTTTTAGCTTTCTCCACTGAGGCGTTAACCCAGCTCAACTGGGGCGCAATCGCAGTGGTTCTCCCAGTGCCACCTTAGCCGACAGAACAGAACATAAGGTACCAAAACGTGGGAGTCGGGCAAACCCAACTATTGACCCAAGACATGATTCGGAGCCGATTCATATAATGCTATAAGTTCGGGGTGCCGCACTTGTGAAAGTGTTCGGACTTATCACACCATAATGCGGGGAACATAAGCCCCTGGTGTATTCGGCCGTACCAAAATATACGGGTGCAAAATGTCATAAATGAAGATATATGTAAAGTAATGCAATTATAGGCAAAAAGTGCTGCATTATTTATTCAAGGAATTCTGCTATGAGTGCGGAATGATACGAATAGTGCGGTAAGCAAGGGATTGGACTAATTAAAGGTGTCTCCCTCCAGGTGTAGGCTGCGGAATGGTGTATTTAACAAATTTAATGCTCGTAATGGAGACCACCTGAGTGTTCGTCGCAGCCTTTGTCCTTCCCTGGCTGTTGCATCATGAGTTCGGCAGGTTCGCCGCCGGACAGAGCCTCTAGTGGACGGAGTCCTATGTATAAAAAGAAGAAAAATAAAAAATAAAAAGAGCGACACACTTGGGAGCCCCTGGTATGGTCGAACCGCACTCTGGGTCTGTTGTGGTAGTGCCCCTCCCCCTATGCCCATGGTATCTCCAGAGCGTATTGATGTACGCGGAGAGCTTGTCTTGCAATCATGCGAGGGTTGGGGTTGGGGCCACATTGCTACGCGTGCTCGGAATGTGCCAGGTGGTCTTGGTTGATGTTGCTCCGGGCGCGTTTGGCCGTGTCCGGTCGTTTAATGGCCGGACTCGAAAATTGCATTAGAAGGCTGCTCTGTATTTCTGCCGCGAGAGCCGCTGTATGTTCCTCCGTTCGGAGGGAGCGTTTCGTATTTCCGTTGACCGTGATGACTCCACGAGTGCCTGGCATCTTGAGCTTGAGGTATGCATAATGCGGCACCGCGTTGAACTTTGCGAACGCGGTTCGTCCGAGCAGAGCGTGATAGCCACTGCGGAACGAGACTATGTCGAAGATTAACTCCTCGGTTCGGAAATTATCCGGGGATCCAAAGACCACTTCCAGTGTGACCGAGCCTGTACAATTGTCCTCAACACCTGGTATGACGCCTTTGAAGGTCTTCTTTGTAGGTTTAATCCTTGATGGGTCTATGCCCATCTTGCGCACTATATCCTGATAAAGTAGGTTCAGGCTACTGCCACCGTCCATCAGGACTCTCGTGAGGTGAAATCCATCGACGATTGGGTCTAAAACCAATGCGGCGAATCCGCCATGGCGGATACTGGTCGGATGGTCTCTTCGATCGAAAGTGATCGGGCAAGAGGACCATGGATTGAACTTTGGGGCGACTGGCTCCATCGCATATACGTCCCTTAGTGCACGCTTCCGCTCCCTCTTGGGTATATGGGTTGCGTATATCATGTTTACCGTCTGCACTTGTGGGGGGAAGCCCTTCTGTCCTTTATTGTTCGGTGGCCGGGTCTCTTCCTCGTCATCGCTATGCAGCCCCTTGTCATTGTTTTCGGTGATTAGTTTGCCTGCCTGCTTGAATACCCAACAATCTCTGTTGGTGTGGTTAGCTGGCTTTTCGGGGGTGCCATGTATTTGGCAAGAGTGGTCGAGTATTCGGTCCAAATTGGACGGGCCCGGAGTGATTCTTTTGAATGGCTTCTTCCGTTGACCGGGTTTAGAGCCCCGGAATCCGGCGTTGACAGCCGTATCCTCATTGCTGTCGCCATTAATGCGGCGTTTGTTTTTGTTTCGACGCGACCTGCCATTGCGGTCCTTGGTATCCGGACTGCCAGCATTTTTACTGAGGTTGTTGCTGCGAGCTAGCCAGCTATCCTCTCCCGCACAGAAGCGGGTCATGAGTGATGTGAGGGCTGCCATGGATTTCGGCTTTTCCTGTCCTAGGTGCCGGGCCAGCCACTCATCGCGGATGTTATGTTTGAAGGCTGCGAGGGCCTCTGCATCCGGACAGTCGATGATTTGATTTTTCTTTGTTAAGAACCATGTCCAGAATTGTCTGGCCGATTCGTCTGGCTGCTGGATTATGTGGCTTAGGTCATCGGCGTCTGGTGGTCGCACATATGTGCCCTGGAAGTTGTTGAGGAATGCGGCTTCCAGGTCCTCCGAACACCCAATTGACTCTGCGGGCAAGCTGTTGAGCCAATGCCGAGCTGGTCCTATAAGCTTGAGTGGGAGATATTTGATGGCGTGAAGATCGTCGCCGTGGGCCATATGGATATGAAGGAGATAATCCTCGATCCAAACCGTGGGGTCTGTTGTGCCATCGTAGGATTCAATGTTGACGGGTTTAAACCCTTCAGGGATTTGATGATCCATTACTTTGTCAGTGAAGCATAGTGGGTGTGCGGCGCCTCTGTATTGAGCAATATCATGACGTAGCTCAAGAGAGCGTTGTCTGCAGTGTTCGGCCTGGCCGGAGTTGTTGTATCCGGTGCGACAGTATTCGTCGTGGGTCGTGGGGCGCCCACGTGATCCATAGATAGATCTGGATTGTCTTGCCTTGTCCTCCAATATATCTCGCAAGTCCGGCGCGTTCCCCCGTGGCTTTTTACTTTTTGAGCGGTGCCGGGGTACGGTTCTGGTGGAGGGCTTAGGTGCCTCTCTGTCGCGGCCACGAGGTGGTCGGTCTGCCGTATTGTGCACTGGTGATGAAGGTTTGCATGCTTCCTCCTCTAGTAGGGGGAGCAACTTGCGTTTTGGGTAGCTTTTGGAGGGGCGTTCGAGTTCATAGTTTTCGGCCGCGAGGACCTCGGTCCATCTGTCGGCCAACAGGTCTTGATCAGCTTGAAGCTGTTGCTGCTTTTTCTTTAGGCTATTTGTTGTGGCCATTAGCCTGCGTCTGAAACGCTCTTGTTCGACGGGATCCTCAGGCACGACGAATTTGTCGTCGTCGAGGCTTGCCTCGTCTCCGGAGGGAGGTATGTAATTATCATCCTCGACCTCTTCGTCTGCCGCTCTCTCGTGAGGGCTTGCTTCTGCATCCTCCTGCGCTGAATTTTGCTGGAGGGGGTTGTCTTCGGCACTTTCTGGGGTGTTGTTATCTCCTGTTCCGGAATCTCCATTCTTGCTGTGGCGGGATTTAGAGCGGCGCCGCTGACGTTGGCGCTTGGGCTGTTTCTTTAAGGAATCTGACTCCGCTGCTTCTTCGCCGTCCCCATCTTTTGGGGTGTCCACCATGTATATGTCGTATGACGAGGTGGTTTTCCAGTGCCCTGTAGGCGCTGGTTCTTGATCGTCTCCGGCATCGTCGTCCATACCGTCGATGTCTTCGGAGTCGAAGTCTAGCACGTCGGTTAGATCGTCGACAGTGGCTACAAAGTGGGTGGTGGGTGGGCTCTGAATTTCTTTGTCGTCCACATCCCAACCATCCTGGCCGTAGTCTGGCTAGGGCTCTCCGGATAGCGAGAGATGCTTTAGCGATTTCATGATGTCGCCAAAGGGTGAGTGCTGAAAGATGTCCGCAGCGGTGAACTCCATGATCGGCGCCCAATCAGATTCGATTGGCAGGGGCTCAGGAGGTTCGGAGTCCGGCAGGGAGTCCGGCACCTCGGAGTCACGAGATTTATAAGGGACGAGGTCAGTGTTCGGCTCCATCGACGTGGAAGTTGCAGCTCCCGAGGTGGTGTCCAGCCACCCGTCCTCGATCTGCGCGATCGGCTCCGCACTATGGGTCAGAGCGGATTCGTGTGTGGCCTCCAAGGTACTGTCCGGCGGAAGAGTTAGATCATGCCCATCGTGACAGTGCGGCACGCTTGGCTGCGGCTCGGATCCATCGAAGATCAAGTCTCCGCGGATATCGTCCGTGAAGTTTAGGCTTCCAAACCTGACCTGACGGCCAGGGGCGTAGCTTTCAATCTGCTCCAGATGGCCAAGTGAATTGGCCCGCAGTGCGAAGCCGCCGAATACGAAGATCTGTCCGGGGAGAAAAGTCTCACCGAGGATTGCGTCGTTGTTGATTGAAGAAGCCATCAAGCCTATCGGTGACGACACAGAGGAACTCTCAATGAAAGCACCAATGTCGGTGTCAAAACCGGCGGATCTCGGGTAGGGAGTCCCGAACTGTGCGTCTAGGCGGATGGTAACAGGAGACAAGGGACACGATGTTTTACCCAGGTTCGGGCCCTCTTGATGGAGGTAAAACCCTACGTCCTGCTTGATTGATATTGATATTGTGGGTATTACAAGAGTAGATCTACCACGAGATCAAGGAGGCTACACCCTAGAAGCTAGCCTATGGTATGATTGTTGTAATGGTTGTTGTGTCCTACGGACTAAAGCCATCCGGTTTATATAGACACTGGAGAGGGCTAGGGTTACATAGAGTCGGTTACAATGGTAGGAGATCTACATATCCGTATCGCCAAGCTTGCCTTCCACGCCAAGGAAAGTCCCATCCGGACACGGGACGAAGTCTTCAATCTTGTATCTTCATAGTCTTGGAGTCCGGCTGACGATGATAGTCCGGCTGTCCGGACACCCCCTAGTCCAGGACTCCCTCAGTCATCATATTGAGCTAGCCAAACGTTCATAACGTCTGTATCTGCTCCTGCAATAGGTCTATCACCTAGCTGTGCATTAAGGACATAATTCTTCTATGCAGCAATGAGGATAAACCTCAGATCACCGATCCAATCTGCATCATTGCTACTAACATCTTTCAACACAGTTTTCTCTAGGAACATATCAAAATAAACACATGAAAGCAACAACGCGAGCTATTGATCTACAACATAATTTGCAAAATACTACCAGGACTAAGTTCATGATAAATTTAAAGTTCAATTAATCATATTACTTAAGAACTCCCACTTAGATAGACATCCCTCTAATCATCTAAGTGATCATGTGATCCAAATCAACTAAACCATGTCCGATCATCACGTGAGATCGAGTAGTTTTCAATGGTGAACATCACTATGTTGATCATACCTACTATATGATTCACGCTCGACCTTTCGGTCTCAGTGTTCCGAGGCCATATCTGTATATGCTAGGCTCGTCAAGTTTAACCTGAGTATTCCGCGTGTGCAACTGTTTTGCACCCATTGTATTTGAACGTAGAGCCTATCACACTCGATCATCACGTGGTGTCTCCGCACGAAGAACTTTCGCAACAGTGCATACTTAGGGAGAACACTTATACCTTGAAATTTAGTGAGAGATCATCTTATAATGCTACCGTCAATCAAAACAGAATAAGATGCATAAAGGATAAACATCACATGTAATCAAAATATGTGACATGATATGGCCATCATCATCTTGTGCCTTTGATCTTCATCTCCAAAGCATCGTCATGATCTTCATCATCACCGGCATGACACCATGATCTCCATCATCTTGATCTATATCAATGTGTCGTCACATGGTCGTCTCGCCAACTATTGCTCTTGCAACTATTGCTATCTCATAGCGATAAAGTAAAACAATTATTTGGCACTTGCATCTTATGCAATAAAGATACAACCATTAGGCTTCTGCCAGTTGCCGATAACTTCAACAAAACATGATCATCTCATACAAGAACTTATATCTCATCACGTCTTGACCATATCACATCACAACATGCCCTGCAAAAACGAGTTAGACGTCCTCTACTTTGTTGTTGCAAGTTTTACGTGGCTTCTACGGGCTGAGCAAGAACCGTTCTTACCTGCGCATCAAAACCACAACGATAGTTCGTCAAGTTAGTGTTGTTTTAACCTTCTCAAGGACCGGCCGTAGCCACACTCGGTTCAACTAAAGTTGGAGAAACTGACACCCGCCAGCCACCTGTGTGCAAAGCACGTCGGTAGAACCAGTCTCGCGTAAGCGTACGCATAATGTCGGTCCGGGCCGCTTCATCCAACAATACCGCCGAACCAAAGTATGACATGCTGGAAAGCAGTATGACTTGTATCGCCCACAACTCACTTGTGTTCTACTCGTGCATATAACATCTACGCATAAAACCTGGCTCGGATGCCATTGTTGGGGAACTTAGTAATTTCAAAAATTTCCTACGCACACGCAAGATCATGGTGATGCATAGCAACGAGAGGGGCGAGTGTGTCCACGTACACTCGTAGATCGTAAGCGGAAGCATTAGCACAACGCGGTTGATGTAGTCGTACGTCTTCACGATCCGACCGATCAAGTACCGAACGCACGGCACCTCCGAGTTCAGCACACATTCAGCTCGATTACGTCCCTCGAACTCCGATCTAGCCGAGCTTTGAGGGAGAGTTCCGTCAGCACGATGGCGTGGTTATGATGATAATGTTCTACCGACGCAGGGCTTCACCTAAGCACCGCTACAAAATTATCGAGGTGGATTATGGTGGAGGGGGCACCGCACACGGCTAAGAGATCTCAAGGATCAATTGTTGTTGTGTCTAGAGGTGCCCCCTGCCCCCGTATATAAAGGAGCAAGGGGTGAGGCGGCTGGCCTAGGAGGAGGGCGTGCTAAGGGGGGAGTTCTACTCCCACCGGGAGTAGGACTCCTCCTTTCCTTGTTGGAGTAGGAGAAGCGAAGGGAGAAGAAGAAGGAAGGAAGGGGGCGCCCCCTGCCTAGTCCAATTTGGACTAGGCCATGGGGAGGGGTGCGGCCACCCTTTGGGGTCTTTCTCTCCTTTCCCGTATGGCCCATTAAGGCCCAGTACGAATTCCCGTAACTCTCCGGTACTCCGAAAAATACCCAAATCACTCGGAACGTTTCTGATGTCCGAATGTAGTCGTCCAATATATCGATCTTTATGTCTCGACCATTTTGAGACTCCTCGTCATGTTCGTGATCACACCGGGGACTCCAAACTATCTTCGGTACATCAAAACACATGAACTCATAATATAACTGTCATCTAACTTTAAGCGTGCGGACCCTACGGGTTCGAGAACTATGTAGACATGACCGAGACAAGTTTCCGGTCAATAACCAATAGCGGAACCCGAATGCTCATATTGGCTCCTACATATTCTATGAAGATCTTTATCGGTCAAACCGCATAACAACATACGTTGTTCCCTTTGTCATCGGTATGTTACTTGCCCAATATTTTATCGTCGGTATCTCAATACCTAGTTCAATCTCGTTACCGGCAAGTCTCTTTACTCGTTATATAATGCATCATCCCGCAACTAACTCATTAGTCACATTTCTTGCAAGGCTTATAGTGATGTGCATTACCGAGAGGGCCTAGAGATACCTCTCCCACAATCGGAGTGACAAATCCGAATCTCGAAATACGCCAACTCAACAAGTACCTTCGGAGACACCTGTAGAGCTCCTTCATAATCACCCAGTTACGTTGTGACGTTTGGTAGCACACAAAGTGTTCCTCCGGTAAATGGGAGTTGCATAATCCCATAGTCACAGGAACATGTATAAGTCATGAAGAAAGCAACAACAACATAATAAATGATCAAGTGCTAAGCTAACAGAATGGGTCAAGTCAATCACATCATTCTCCTAATTATGTGATCCCGTTAATCAAATGACAACTCATGTCTATGGCTAGGAAACTTAACCATCTTTGATTCACGAGCTAGTCAAGTAGAGGCATACTAGTGACACTATGTTTGTCTATTTATTCACACATGCATTACGTTTACGGTTAATACAATTCTAGCATGAATAATAAACATTTATCATGAAATAAGGAAATAAATAATAACTTTATTATTGCCTCTAGGGCATATTTCCTTCACGAAGATCCTTCGTGCTAACTTTGTTTGATCCATGCTTGTTGACGGCCCACTCTAACAGCGAGTCTTGGGAAGTACGGATCCAACTTGGTGTTCCCAATGAAACAAATATCGCCACCCAAATAGTCAGAGCAAAGACACACGTGAGCAGTATATGGTTGATCGTTTCTTCCTCTTGATCACAAAAAGGACAGGCGGCCTGGTGAGGTAGGCCTCTGCGCGCAAGACGATCTGAGGTCCAACATCTATCCTTCATGGCAAGCCAGCTGAAAAACCTGCATTGCATAGGGGCACGTGATTTCCATGTCAGGTCCGCCATTGGGATCACCTCTCGGCCCCAAAATGTGAGCCTACCACCCCTTATTTGGCAGGCCCAAATTGTGCTGGTTATCTTCTCGTATCAGACGAGAACTCCGATTGGACGCTCATTGGTGTCCAATGGAGGAGGGGACACCTGAACCGAGACGCTAATGTGCCGGCATTTTGGCACGCTCAGTTACATGGGTTAGCCTTCCTTTTTCCCTTCATTTCCAGGTGGTATTTTTCATTCGAAAACCGACTGTTGGACTTTTTTTAAAAGGTATCTAATTAATGAAATTAATTTAGGTAATACAGGAAAAATGAAAATGGACAGTGTGTATTTGATAAAGTTTAGTGTGTATTAGATAAATAGTTCACCATATATTTAAAAAAACTAGACGATATAGAAAAATGTTTGTGTATTAAAAAAGTTGTGATATTTAAGAAAAGTTTATAAACTGTACAAAACTGTTCACTTTGTTTTCAAAAACTCTTTCGTGCCAGTAAATATAGAGTAATGCTAGAGCGACAGACCCTCTGATACTGATCCAACGGACTGAAGTTATGTGGAATTATTTGGTTGGAGATTAAGGGCGAGGACAGACCACCCCCTTGGAAATCAAGGGGAGAGCTAATTAGTATGAGGGGGTCCCTATAGAAAAAGGTTTGTGCAATTAAAAAAAGTTTTTATATTTAAGAAAAGTTTATAAAATGTACAAATAAGTTCACATAGTTTTCAAAAAATGTTTTGTGCCATAAAATAGAGTAATGATAGAGGCACAGACCCTCTGATACAGATCCAACAGACTGATGTTATGTGAAATTATTTGGTTGGAGATTAAGGGGTGAGGGCAGGCCATTCCCTCGGAATTCAGGAGGAGAGCTAATTAGTATGAGGGGTTCCCTAAGGCGGCCGTTAAAGCCGGTTCATCTATGATTATTAAAAACATGTTCGTTGCGAATTGATATTTTGTAAGATGTACTTAAAAATGTTCAAAACATTTATTTGAAATAATTTACATCATATATTTAAAAAAAATTCAACATGTATAAAAATGTCCCACATGTTTACACCGTATATTAGAAAACAGACATGAATTGAAAAAAAGAAAAAGAAAAAGGAATATAAAAGAAAAGAAACCTAATAAATAAACACAGAAAAACAAAGAAAACCCGGAAGAAAACCAAACAAAAACCCAAAAACAAAAACCACAGAAAAAAGAAAACACAGCGCCAGCGAAGGGAAACAGAGCCACCGCAAGCAAACCCTTGAAATGGGCCGGCGCACATCACGCCGACTGGTGTTTGCCATATCAGTCCGCGTGAAGATTTATTTTCCACTTCAAAGAGAAAAACCCACTAAAAAAACTTCTTGCAGAAAAAGATTTAGCGCCCAATTTTTTAAAAATGATTTACTTGCAGATTATAACAGAATTTCTTTGTAATCACAAGTACTTACGTATATCTTCTTGGTTGGGTCGCCGTCGTTGTCCAAGAGGCAGAGGCGGAGGAGGAAGCATTTCGATCGGCGATGGTCTCGTCAGTCCGATGTCGTCGGTCGCTGTTGACCCATTAAGCATGTTTTCTCACTTGCATCCGTTACGAGTTCCACCAATCAACGAACGTCTGCCATACTCCTCGCGTCCCTTTAGACTAAGATTGATTATGTTTCTGCCGATGTTAGTGATCACTCGTGTGCCTTTATATAACTGGCTAAAATGTCTTACTTTTGGGGAGTTCCACATATTTTCCCACGGGAAAAATCAATCATGGCTATGTCGCGCATTTTTCTTCGTGCGGGCCAAGCTAAGAGCATATTCAGCCGTTCGGCCCCCCAGGGGCTTGAAATAAGGGCATGTACAATAAAAGCATCATCTTTCTAGTGCTTCACCTCTTTCACGTAAGTAAAGATGGATGGGGCACTATTTAGTTTGTCAAACCCTTAATGCATGAAGCTGCCCCATCAAACCAATGCATGACATATACATCCTCTTTTTTCGTGTACTTCAGTGGACATGGAGGGCTGGATCGCTTTATCTCTCTCCCTTTTCCCATCTCTCTCTTACTTTTGTCAGCCAAGAGACTACCTCCTCTGCAGGATCCCGTCTTGGTATGCAGGCTACTAGTTGAGCTGAGCTGGACAATCGGGAGTGACGTATAGGGCTGGGGCACCCGTCCACAGTGGAGCGTTGGGCATGCCCTAACACCGCTTGGGGCGCGCTGGCTGAAAAATCGGCGTGAGCACGATCAGGTTCCCAGCCCCCAATTTGGGCCAATTTCGATGCAAATTGGCCCACTTTTCAGCCCACTTTCGGCCGAAATTGGCGCACTATCGACGCGAATTCACCAATTTCAGCCCATATTCTGCGTGCTTCGGCGGAAATTCAACAGAAACTATTTTTTATCACATAGTTCATCACAGAAAATCAGTACAAATCAAATAGTACAACAAATATTTCAATACAAATTATATAGTTCAACAAACAAAAGCTCATATTTCATCACACGTCGAACTAGGCGTTGCCCTTGAGCCTCCGTAGGTGCTCCACCAGGTCCTGCTGCAGTTTTTGATGCACATGTGGGTCTCAGATCTCCTGGCGCATATTAAGGAAGGCAGTTCAGGTTGTCGGTAGCTGGTGATCAACTTGGGCAAGAGGACCCTGCCTGTAATATCACTAGTAGAAAACCACCCATTAGACCCGGTTCGTAAGGGCCTTTAGTCCCGGTTTATGAACCGGGACTAATGGATCGTTACTAATGCCTCCACCCATTAGTCCCGGTTCAAACACGAACCGGGACCAATGTACCTCCACGTGGCCCTGTGCGTTGAGCCCAGTCAGGGGGCCTTTAGTCCCGGTTGGTGACTCCAACCGGGACCAAAAGTCAATTTTTTTTTACAAAAGTGGCTGCTTTAGGGGTTATTTTTAGGTTGTTATTATAGCTAGCTAATAGAGAGAAGTGTCCTCTCTTATATCTTCGTCCTTGGTTTATCAACGCTGCTGCTATGTTCATTGCACCCGCAGATATAACATGCTCATGCATGCTTGCATCATACATCATCATATATATATAATAACAAGTCCTACTAATTAATCATGCATCATCATACAACTTCTACTCGTTATTAATAATAAATCATACGATCATCATCCTCATAGTCA
Organism: Triticum timopheevii; assembly: GCA_963921465.1. Classification (NCBI taxonomy): domain Eukaryota; kingdom Viridiplantae; phylum Streptophyta; class Magnoliopsida; order Poales; family Poaceae; genus Triticum; species Triticum timopheevii. Next base: position 546,065,675 of record OY997272.1, read on the forward strand.
TCGAACCCCCAACCCTACATAATTGTTCTTAGCACATGATCATCAGTATCAGGTAGGACCTAAACACCCTTAAGGTAAAATAGCATAAAACAATATAGACCCTGACTCTCCATTATGAAGAACGGCGATCATCCTGTTTCCAATTCTTGCCCTTCGCTGCTTATTGCTTCCAAGAAGCTCCTTACGACTGTCCATACATTTTTTCCATTCTTTGATTGTTATGTCTCCACTTAGAAACCCGGTATGGACAGTTGAGATTCGTAGGATGACCTGGTAGTATGTTCAAAACATGAAGGCTACCATGCGTATACATCAGATGAGGCACACAATCATTCGGGATTATCTGTTGAAAAACATAGTAATAACTTCATAGTTAGCAATGATGTACTAGTTTTAGAAGTGTGCAAAAAGATGCACGGATGTTGTAATAGTAAAAAATAATCTTACCAGGGTATCTCCATGGTATTTACCATAGTTCAACACGTGCACTAGTGGCACGTATTGACCATAATGTTGAGGAGTTTGATTGTAGATATCGTAATTCTCAAGATCAGTACAAAATCCGACCAGATGATTTTTCTCCTGATAAGTTAATTCAGAGCCTTCGGTGTAATACGTTCTGTCTACCATCTTCCGCACATTCTTTGAAGAATGAAAATAAGCTGTCAATGGAGATCAATTGTCAACTATATATTTTGAAATAAACAATATAAATTACTTAATAACTATGTTTAGCTCACATGAGGGAAGAATTGGAGGTGTATCCACAAGGACCCAAATCGAAGGTCTCTCTTGCTCGATTGTAGGATCACCAAGATCCATGGTGACAACCATACCCTCATCAAGACCATACATCTTGCAAAATGCATCCCAATTTGTGCAACCAAAATGGGTTACACTCTGAGCATTGTACAACTTTACTTGAAAATCCACACCATGATGGGTACTTAGGATAATTTTTTTGGTTTCGAAACTTTTATGGTCTTCAAAACCCATCCTCTCCAAGACATAGCGTCTTGCAAAGCATGGGATAAGCTAGTCGAATTGGAAAAGATGAAAAATACACGTTAAAATAGTTGAAGTCGTGCTTAATTACGAAAAAAACAATTGTCGTCGTTGCGTACCGTATGAACATCGCAGGTCTCCTCGAGCTTAATGCTAAAGCGCCGATCTTCGTCCAGCTCAATGAACCTGTCGCAGATACCTCGGTCGTCGTGGCACCAGTCGCACTCCCCCGGGCGGTTTTCATCGTCCGATGAGTACGACATTTCCGGCCTACGTTCATAATTCAAATATTAAACTAGATCATTATTATTAATCACGGGTTGACTATCGATGATCGATGTACGTAGCTCCTCTTTCATTCCCGAATGCATTATTATACCAAATTGTCTAGCACACGGGAATGAAGGAGAACTTATCCAATATGAGCATTCAATAAGCAAAACCAAATCATAAAATAAAGTATAGTATTCAAATTAGCATGCATTCAATAATTATAAGCAAAAGTACATCAACTCTTGGTGTCCGTACATCGTCGAATATTATCACTAATACAACTAGAACCGTAGCGCCTGACAGGTATCGACGCGGGCGGTGGACACCCAAAGATAGGGAACCATCACAGGATCATAGCTCCAGTGAGATCCTTGAAGAACCTGCCAGGTATTGTCGAACCTCCCCTCCAATGCAACCATGTAGCGACGGACGTGCTCGTCCTCCTTGCTGACACGGTGACGTACCACCTCCGCGGTGTCCGGATGCCTCACCACCGTCACTGGCTCACGCGACCGCCACCAAACAAGGATCGGGTCAACAACGGGCTGCCTCCTTACCAACCTACATCCCCCGGAAGGTAGCACCTCCCAATACCAACCCGGCGGAGCCAAGTCCCGAACATGGCCCTGATCAAGCAGGCCTCCACCGCCGAGTCGACGACGACGAGGATGCGGGATAGGCATCGCCGACGTCGACGCGAGAACTACTTCTATATATAGTTAAATAAAGGTAGTTTTATTAATTAAATCAACTATCTAAATTAATTACACAATCTAAATATCACAAAAAAAATCTATTAACAATAATATCACCAAACATGCATATTCAATAATAATGTCACCAAAAAAATCTATTAACAGAAAAAAATCTAACATAATATGAACAAAATAATTACTACACATATCTAATCTAACAAAAAATCTAATTAATCTAACAAAAAAATCTAACATAATATGAACAAATTAATTACTACACATGTAATCTAACAAAAAAATCTAACCGAACAAAGAAATCTAATTAAATCAACTAGCTAGTTTAACTATATATAAACTACTTCTTATTTTTTTCCTTTTTCTAAATACTATGAACAAAAAAATCATTAAAATTAACAAAATTAATTACACAATCTAAATATCACCATAAAAAAGCTATTAACAATAATATCACCAAACATGCATATTCAGTAACAATATCACCAAAAAAATCTGTTAACAGAAAAAAATCTAATATAATATGAACAAAATAATTACTACACATATCTAATATCACAAAAAAATCTAATTAATCTACCAAAAAAATCTAACATAAATATGAACAAATTAATTACTACACATGTAATCTAACAAAAAAATCTAATCTAACAAAAAAATCTATGAACTACATATCTAAATTACTACACATCTAACCTAACAAAAAAAATCTATGAACTACAAAAAGAATCTAAAAAAAAGCTAACAAAAAAATGCTCACGTCGGCGTCGAGGCGGCGCGGGGCAGGGCGACGACGGGCTCGGGGCGGCGCGGGGCAGAGGGGCGACGAGGACGGCGGGCTCGGGGCGGCGACGAGGACGGCGGGCTCGGGGCAGCACGGGGCAGGGGCGACGGCGCGGGGGTGGCGACGACGGGGCAACGCGGGACGCGGGCGGCGATGGGGGCGGCGACGACGGCGGGCTCGGGGCGGCGACGGGGACGGCGGGCTCGGGGCGGCGTGGGGCAGGGGCGACGGCGCGGGGGTGGCGACGACGGGGCGGCGCGGGACGCGGGCGGCGATGGGGGCGGCGACGACGTGCGCGGGCGACGACGGCGGGCTAGGGGCGGCGACGGGGACGGCGGGCTCGGCGGCGACGGCGACGAGGAGTAGAGGCGTCGGGGCGAGAAAGAGATGGGTTTTGGCGAAAACTGCTAAGTCCTGTATATATAGCAAGAGCATTGGTCCCGGTTGGTGGCACCGACCGGGACGAATGCTCATCTTTAGTCCCGGTTGGAGCCCCCAACCGGGACCAAAGGCTGTTTTGATGCTACTCGTCTTGCTCTATCCAACAAGCTTGAGTTTGCTCAATTCGGAGCTCATCTGCAGAAGTTATGGCAGTTCTGGTTTCCTTGGAGTATTCTTTGTTTTCGTGGTTGAGGCATAAGGTTGGCCCCAGCGGTAATACCGCAACCACAGAGGTAGTACCGCCGAAGCTCCCCAGCGGTAGTACCGCTCTCAGAGCGGTAGTACCGCTCCAAGCGGTAGTACCGCTCTCCGAACGGTAGTACCGCTTGGGATTTTCGGCCGTAGTACCGCTGTGTGTCTGGGCTACTTCCGCCTCGATTCTCGAACGAAGTTTTTCGTGTCGGGTTTTGCGGCACTAAGGGAGGTAGTAGGAGCGGTAGTACCGCCCTAAGCGGTAGTACCGCTCTTCCCTAGCGGTAGTACCGCCCTGGGGTCAGGGCCCTGGCAGCGCGGCAGTACCACTGGGTTGAGCGGTAGTACCGCCCGGAGCGGTAGTACCGCCCTTCCCTAGCGTTAGTACCGCTCTGTGCGGGGCTGTTCAGTGGGGTAACGGTTGGTTTTTCCCCCTCCTATAAAAGGGGGTCTTTTTCCCCATTGAACCCTATCCTAAGCTCGTGTTCTTCCCCCATTGTTGACCTTCTTCGAGCTTGCTAACTCTCAATCCCTCCAATGATTCTTGCTAGTTCTTGAGGGAAAAGAGAGAGGAGATCCAGATCCACGTTTCCACCAATCACTTTCTCCTCTAAGTGAGGGGAACCCCTTGGATCTAAATCTAGGAGTTCTTTGTGTTCTTCTTTCGTTCTTCCTCTCATTTTCCTCCCTAGCATTAGTTGCTTTGGTGGGATTTGGGAGAGAAGTACTTGGGCACTCCGTGTGCCTTTGCCATTGCATTTGGTGCATCGGTTTGAGTTCTCCACGTGATACGTGGAAGTTACAAGTTGAGAAGCTTATTACTCTTGGGTGCTTGGTGCCCTTGAGCTTGTTCATCTTGGGTGCTTGGGCGCCCTAGTCGGTTGGTGGTGTTCGGAGCTCAATCATTGTGGTGTAAAGCTCCAGGCAAGCGTCGGGGTCTCCAATTAGGTTGTGGAGATCGCCCCGAGCATTTTGACGGGTACCGGTGACCGCCCCCAAGGGTTGCCAAAGTGTACGGGTTCGGTGACCGCCCCCAAGGGTCGCCATTTGTACGGGTTCGGTGACCGCCCTCAAGGGTCCCTTAGTGGAATCATGGCATCTTGCATTGTGCGAGGGCGTGAGGAGATTACGGTGGCCCTAGTGGCTTCTTGGGGAGCATTGTGCCTCCACACCGCTCCAAACGGAGATTAGCATCCGCAAGGGTGTGAACTTCGGGAGATATCGTCGTCTCCGCGTGCCTCGGTTATCTCTTACCCGAGCCCCTTTACTTATGCACTTTACTTTGTGATAGCCATATTGTTCTTTTTCATATATCTTGCTATCACATAGTTTCTTATCTTGCTTAGCATAAGTTGTTCGTGCACATAGGTGAGCCTAGTTATTGTAGGTTGTGAGCTTGACAAATTAACCGCTAGGTTTATTCCGCATTTGTTCAAGCGTAAACCGTAATTATTTTAAAGCGCCTATTCACCCCCCCCCTCTAGGCGACATCCTCGATCTTTCACTTAGGATCGACAAAACCTTTCTGAATGTATCACATACAACCTTTCCTTACGAAAACTAGTAAGGAAACTCATTTTGACATCCATCTGCTAGATTTCATAAATGCAGCTAATGCTAACATGATTCCGAAGGGCTCAAGCATCGCTACGGATGAGAAAATCTCATCGTAGTCAACTCCTTGAACTTGTGAAAAAATCTTCTCCACAAGTTGAGTTTCATAGACGACGACATTGCCGTCCATGTCCGTCTTCTTCTTAAAGATCCATTTATCTCAATGGCTTGCCGATCATCGGGCAAGTCCACCAAAGTCCATGCTTTGTTCTGATACATGGATCCTATCTCGGATTTCATGGCTTCTAACCATTTGTTGGAATATGGGCCCACCATTGCTTCTCCATAGCTCGTAGGTTCATTGTTGTCTAGCAACATGACCTTCAAGACAGGATCACCGTACCACTCCGAAGCAGTACGCGTCCTTGTCGTCCTACGAGGTTTGGTAGTGACTTGATATGAAGTTTCATGATCACTATCATAAGCTTCCACTTCAATTGGTGTAGGTGCCACAGGAACAACTTCCTGTGCCCTGCTACACACTGGTTGAAGTGATGGTTCAATGACCTCATCAAGTCTCCACCATCCTCCCACTGAATTCTTTCGAGACAAACTTTTCCTCGAGAAAGGACCCAATTCAAGAAACAATCCCTATTGCTTTCGGATCTGAATTAGGAGGTATACCCAACTGTTTTGGGTGTCCTATGAAGATGCATTTTATCCGCTTTGGGTTCGAGCTTATCAACCTGAAACTTTTTCACATAAGCGTCGCAGCCCCAAAATATTAAGAAACGACAACTTAGGTTTCTCCAGACCATAGTTCAAATGGTGTCGTCTCAACGGAATTACATGGTGCCCTATTAAAGTGAGTACGGTTGTCTCTAATGCCTAACCCATGAACGATAGTGGTAATTCGATAAGAGTCATCATGGTACGCACCATATCCAATAGGGTGCAACTATGATGTTTGGACACACCATCACACTATGGTGTTCCAGGCGGTATTAATTGTGAAACAATTTCCACAATGTCTTAATTACGTGACAAAGCTCGTAACTCAGATACTCATCTCTATGATCATATCATAGACATTTTATCCTCTTGTCACAATGATCTTCAACTTCACTCTGAAATTACTTGAACTATTCAATAATTCAGACTTGTGTTTCATCAAGTAAATATACTCAACATCTACTCGAATCATCTGTGATGTAAGAGCATAACGATATTCACTACATGCCTCAGCACTCATTGGACTGCACACATCAAAATGTATTACTTCCAACAAGTTGCTTTCTTGTTCCATTTTACTGAAAACGAGGCTTTCAGTCATCTTGCCCATGTGGTATGATTTGCATGTCTCAAGTGATTCAAAAACAAGTGAGTCCAAACGGTCCATTTGCATGGAGTTTCTTCATGCACATACACCAATAGACATGGTTCGCATGTCTCAAACTTTTCAAAAACGAGTGAGTCCAAAGATCCATCAACATGGAGCTTCTTCATGCGTTTTATACCAACATGACTTACATGGCAGTGCCACAAGTACGTGGTACTGTCATTACTATCTTATATCTTTTGGCATGAACATGTGTATCACTACGATCGAGATTCAATAAACCATTCCTTTAGGTGCAAGACCATTGAAGGTATTATTCAAATAAAATAGAGTAACCATTATTCTCCTTAAATGAATAACCGTTTTGCGATAGACATAATCCAATCATGTCTGTGCTCAATGCAAACACCAAATGACAATTATTCAGCTTTAATACTAATCTTGATGGTAGAGGGAGCGTGCGATGTTTGATCACATCAAACTTGGAAACACTTCCAACATATATCATCAGCTCACCTTTAGCTAGTCTCCATTTATTCCGTAGCTCTTTTATTTCGAGTTACTAACACTTAGCAACCGAACCGGTATCTTAATACCCTGGTGCTACTAGGAGTACTAGTAAAATACACATTAACATAATGTATATCCAATATACTTCTATCGACCTTGCCAGCCTTCTCATCTACCAAGTATCTAGGGTGATTCTGCTCCAGTGGTTGTTCCCCTTATTACAGAAGCACTTAGTCTCGGGTTTGGGTTAAACCTTGGGTTTCTTCACTAGAGCAGCAGCTGATTTGCCGTTTCATGAAGTATCCCTTCTTGCCCTTGCCCTTTTGGAAACTAGTGGTTTTACTAACCATCAACAATTGATGCTCCTAATTGACTTCTACTTTCGCAGTGTCAAACATCGCGAATACTTCAAGGATCATCATATCTATCCCTGATATGTTATAGTTCATCACAAAGCTCTAGCAGCTTGGTGGCAATGACTTTGGAGAAACATCACTATCTCATCTGGAAGATCAACTCCCACTCGATTCAAGTGATTGTTGTACTCACACAATCTGAGTACAAGCTCAAAGATTGAGCTTTTCTCCCTTAGTTTGCAGGCTAAGAAAATCGTCGGAGGTCTCATACCTCTTGACGTGGGCACGAGCCTGATATCCAAATTTCAGCCCTCAAAACATCTCATATGTTCCGCGATGTTTCGAAAATGCCTTTGGTGCCTCTATTCTAAACCATTTAACTAAACTATCACGTAGTTATCAAAACGTGTATGTCAGATGTTTGCAACATCCACAGACTACGTTCGAGGTCCAGCACACCGAGCGGTGCATTAAGGACATAAGCCTTCTACGAAGCAATGAGGACAATCCTCGGTTCATGGACCCAGTCCACATAATTGCTACTATCAACTTTCAACTATATTTTCTCTAGGAACATATCTAAACAGTGGAACTAAAGCGCGAGCTTGCGACATAATTTGCAAAAACCTTTTGACTATGTTTAGGATAATTAAGTTCATCTAATGAACTACCACTCAGATAGACATCACTCTAGTCATCTAAGTGATTACATGATCCGAGTCAACTAGGCCATGTCCGAACATCACGTGAGACGGACTAGTCATCATCGATGAACATCTTCATGTTGATCGTATCTACTATACGACTCATGCTCGACCTTTCGGTATCTTGTGTTCCGAGGCCATGTCTGTACATGCTAGGCTCGTCAAGTTAACCTAAGTGTTTCGCGTGTGTAAATCTGGCTTACACCCGTTGTATGTGAACGTAAGAATCTATCACACCCGATCATCACGTGGTGCTTCGAAATGACGAACTTTCGCAACGGTGCAAAGTTAGGGGGAACACTTTCTTGAAATTTTAATGAGGGATCATCTTATTTACTACCGTCGTTCCAAGCAAATAAGATGCATAAACAAGATAAACATCACATGCAATCAAATAGTGACATGATATGGCCTATATCATTTTGCTCCTTTTGATCTCCATCTTCGGGGTCCATGATCATCATCGTCACCGGCATGACACCATGATCTCCATCATCATGATCTCCATCATCGTGTCTTCATGAAGTTGTCTCGCCAACTATTACTTCTACTACTATGGCTACTGGTTAGCAATAAAGTAAAGTAATTACATGGCGTTGTTTAATGACACGTAGGTCATACAATAAATTAAGACAACTCCTATGGCTCCTGCCGGTTGTCATATTCATCGACATGCAAGTCGTGATTCCTATTACAAGAACATGATCAATCTTATACATCACATATCATTCATCACATTCTTCTTGGCCATATCACATCACATAGCATACCCTGCAAAAACAAGTTAGACGTCCTCTAATTGTTGTTTGCATGTTTTACGTGGCTGCTATGGGTTTCTAGCAAGAACGTTTCTTACCTACACAAAAACCACAACGTGATATGTCAATTGCTATTTACCCTTCATAAGGACCGTTTTCATCGAATCCAATCCGACTAAAGTGGGAGAGACTGGCACCCGCTAGCCATCTTATGCAACAAGTGCATGTCAGTCGGTGGAACCTGTCTCACGTAAGAGTACGTGTAAGGTCGGTCCGGGCCGCTTCATCCCACAATGCCGCCGAATCAAGATAAGACTAGTTAAAGTAAGCATATTGAACAAAATCAACGCCCACAACTACTTTGTGTTCTACTCGTGCATAGCGCAATAGACCTAGCTCATGATGCCACTATTGGCGAACGTAGCAGAAATTCAAAATTTTTCTACGTGTCACCAAGATCTATCTATGGAGAAACCAACAACGAGGGGAAGGAGAGTGCATCTACATACCCTTGTAGATCTCTAAGCGGAAACGTTCAAGAGAACGGGGTTGAAGGAGTCGTACTCGTCGTGATCCAAATCACCGGAGATCCTAGTGCCGAACGGACGGCACCTCCGCGTTCAACACACGTACAGCCCGATGATGTCTCCCATGCCTTGATCCAGCAAGGAGAGAGGGAGAGGTTGGGGAAGACTCCATCCAGCAGCAGCACAACGGCGTGGTGGTGATGGAGGAGCGTGGCAATCCTGCAGGGCTTCGCCAAGCACCGCGGGAGAGGAGAAGGGAGAGAGGTAGGGATGCGCCAGGCAGAGGTCAAACTCATCTGTTGGCAGCCCCAAAACCCTCAATTATATATAGGGGGAGAGGGAGGGCTACGCCCCCACCTAGGGTTCCACCCCTAGGGGCGGCGGCCAGCCCAAACCCATCTAGGGTGCGGCCAAGGGGGGGGGAGGGGAAACTTGCCCCCCAAGTTAGGTGGGTGCGCCCCCTCCCCAAAACCCTAGGCGCCTTGGGCCCTTGTGGGGGGGCGCACCAGCCCACCTGGGGCTGGTCCCCTCCCACACTTGGCCCATGCAACCCTCCGCGGATGGTGGCCCCACTTGGTGGACCCCCGGGACCCTCCCGGTGGTCCCGGTACGTTACCGATAAAACCCGAAACTTTTTGGGTGACCAAAACAAGACTTCCCATATATAAATCTTTACCTCCAGACCATTCCGGAACTCCTCGTGATATCCGGGATCTCATCCGGGACTCTGAACAACATTCGGTAACCACATACAAACTTCCTTTATAACCCTAGCGTCATCGAACCTTAAGTGTGTAGACCCTGCGGGTTCGGGAAACATGCAGACATGACCGAGACGTTCTCCGGTCAATAACCAACAGCGGGATCTGGATACCCATGTTGGCTCCCACATGTTCCACGATGATCTCATCGGATGAACCACGATGTCAAGGACTCAATCGATCCCGTATACAATTCCCTTTGTCTAGCGGTATAGTACTTGCCCGAGATTCGATCGTCGGTATACCGATACCTTGTTCAATCTCGTTACCGGCAAGTCTCTTTACTCGTTCCGTAACACATCATCCTGTGATCAACCCCTTGGTCACATTGTGCACATTATGATGATGTCCTACCGAGTGGGCCCAAAGATACCTCTCCGTTTACACGGAGTGACAAATCCCAGTCTCGATTCGTGCCAACAAAACAGACACTTTCGGAGATACCTGTAGTGCACCTTTATAGCCACCCAGTTACGTTGTGACGTTTGGTACACCCAAAGCATTCCTACGGTATCCGGGAGTTGCACAATCTCATGGTCTAAGGAAATGATACTTGACATTAGAAAAGCTCTAGCATACGAACTACAATCTTTGTGCTAGGCTTAGGATTGGGTCTTGTCCACCACATCATTCTCCTAATGATGTGATCCCGTTATCAATGACATCTAATGTCCATGGTCAGGAAACCGTAACCATCTATTGATCAAGGAGCTAGTCAACTAGAGGCTTACTAGGGACATGGTGTTGTCTATGTACCCACACATGTATCTGAGTTTCCTATCAATACAATTATAGCATGGATAATAAACGATTATCATGAACAAGGAAATATAATAATAACTAATTTATTATTGTCTCTAGGGCATATTTCCAACAATCTTGTCAATCATCAACACTTGATGTTCTTTCTTGATTTCTACCTTCATTAATTTCACCATCACGAAGAGCTTGGGAATCGTTTTCATCATCCCTTGCATACTATAGTTCATCACGAAGTTATACTAACTTGGTGATGGTGACTAGAGAACTCTGTCAATCACTATCTTATCTGGAAAATTAACTCCCACTTGATTCAAGCGATTGTAGTACCCAGACAATCTGAGCACATGCTCACTAGTTGAGCAATTCTCCTCCATCTTTTAGCTATAGAACTTGTTGGAGATTTCATATCTCTCAACTCGGGTATTTGCTTGAAATATTAACTTCAACTCCTGGAATATCTCATATGGACCATGACGTTCAAAATGTCTTTGAAGTCCCGATTCTAAGCCGTTAAGCATGGTGCACAAAACTATCAAGTAGTCATCATATTGAGCTAGCCAAACGTTCATAACGTCTGTATCTGCTCCTGCAATAGGTCTATCACCTAGCTGTGCATTAAGGACATAATTCTTCTGTGCAGCAATGAGGATAAATCTCAGATCACCGATCCAATCCGCATCATTGCTACTAACATCTTTCAACACAGTTTTCTCTAGGAACATATCAAAATAAACACATGAAAGTAACAACGCGAGATATTGATCTACAACATAATTTGCAAAATACTACCAGGACTAAGTTCATGATAAATTTAAAGTTCAATTAATCATATTACTTAAGAACTCCCACTTAGATAGACATCCCTCTAATCATCTAAGTGATCATGTGATCCAAATCAACTAAACCATGTCCGATCATCACGTGAGATGGAGTAGTTTTCAATGGTGAACATCAATATGTTGATCATATCTACTATTTGATTCATTCTCGACCTTTCGGTCTCAGTGTTCCGAGGCCATATCTGTATATGCTAGGCTTGTCAAGTTTAACCTGAGTATTCCGCGTGTGCAACTGTTTTGCACCCGTTGTATTTGAACGTAGAGCCTATCACACTCGATCATCACGTGGTGTCTCCGCACGAAGAACTTTCGCAACAGTGCATACTTAGGGAGAACACTTATACCTTGAAATTTAGTGAGAGATCATCTTATAATGCTACCGTCAATCAAAACAGAATAAGATGCATAAAGGATAAACATCACATGTAATCAAAATATGTCACATGATATGGCCATCATCATCTTGTGCCTTTGATCTTCATCTCCAAAGCATCGTCATGATCTTCATCGTCATCGGCATGACACCATGATCTCCATCATCTTGATCTATATCAATGTGTCGTCACATGGTCGTCTCGCCAACTATTGCTCTTGCAACTATTGCTATCGCATAGCGATAAAGTAAAACAATTATTTGGCACTTGCATCTTAGGAAATAAAGAGACAACCATAAGGCTTCTGCCAGTTGCCGATAACTTCAACAAAACATGATCATCTCATACAAGAACTTATATCTCATCACGTCTTGACCATATCACATCACAACATGCCCTGCAAAAACGAGTTAGACGTCCTCTACTTTGTTGTTGCAAGTTTTACGTGTCTGCTATGGGCTGAGCAAGAACTGTTCTTACCTGCGCATCAAAACCACAATGATAGTTCGTCAAGTTAGTGTTGTTTTAACCTTCTCAAGGACCGGGCGTAGCCACACTCGGTTCAACTAAAGTTGGAGAAACTGACACCCGCCAGCCACCTGTGTCCAAAGCACGTCGGTAGAACCAGTCTCGCGCAAGCATACGCATAATGTCGGTCCGGGCCGCTTCATCCAACAATACCGCCAAACCAAAGTATGACATGCTGGAAAGCAGTATGACTTGTATCACCCACAACTCACTTGTATTCTACTCGTGCATATAACATCTACGCATAAAACCTGGCTCGGATGCCATTGTTGGGGAACGTAGTAATTTCAAAAATTTCCTACGCACACGCAAGATCATGGTGATGCATAGCAACGAGAGGGGCGAGTGTGTCCACGTACCCTCGTAGATCGTAAGCGGAAGCGTTAGCACAACGTGGTTGATGTAGTCGTACGTCTTCACGATCCGACCGATCAAGTACCGAACGCACGGCACCTCCGAGTTCAGCACATGTTCAGCTCGATGACGTCCCTCGAACTCCGATCTAGCCGAGCTTTGAGGGAGAGTTCTGTCAGCACGACGGCATGGTGATGATGATAATGTTCTACCGACGCAGGGCTTCGCCTAAGCACCGCTACGAAATTATCGAGGTGGATTATGGTGGAGGGGGGCACCGCACACGGCTAAGAGATCTCAAGGATCAATTGTTGTTGTGTCTAGAGGTGCCCCCTGCCCCCGTATATAAAGGAGCAAGGGGGGAGGCGGCTGGCCTAGGAGGAGGGCGTGCCAAGGGGGGAGTTCTACTCCCACCGGTAGTAGGACTCCTCCTTTCCTTGTTGGAGTAGGAGAAGCGAAGGGAGAAGAAGAAGGAAGGAAGGGGGCGCCCCCTGCCTAGTCCAATTCGGACTAGTCCATGGGGAGGGGTGCGGCCACCCTTTGGGGTCTTTCTCTCCTTTCCCGTATGGCCCATTAAGGCCCAGTACGAATTCCCGTAACTCTCCGGTACTCCGAAAAATACCCAAATCACTCGGAACCTTTCTGATGTCCGAATATAGTCGTCCAATATATCGATCTTTATGTCTCGACCATTTTGAGACTCCTCGTCATGTCCGTGATCACACCAGGGACTCCAAACTATCTTCAGTACATCAAAACACATGAACTCATAATATAATTATCATCTAACTTTAAGCGTGCGGACCCTATGGGTTCGAGAACTATGTAGACATGACCGAGACACGTTTCCGGTCAATAACCAATAGCGGAACCTGAATGCTCATATTGGCTCCTACATATTCTATGAAGATCTTTATCGGTCAAACCGCATAACAACATACGTTGTTCCGTTTGTCATCGGTATGTTACTTGCCCAATATTTTATCGTCGGTATCTCAATACCTAGTTCAATCTCGTTACCGGCAAGTCTCTTTACTCGCTATGTAATGCATCATCCCGCAACTAACTCATTAGTCACATTTCTTGCAAGGCTTATAGTGATGTGCATTACCGAGAGGGCCTAGAGATACCTCTCCGACAATCGGAGTGAGAAATCCTAATCTCGAAATACGCCAACTCAACAAGTACCTTCGGAGACACCTGTAGAGCTCCTTCATAATCACCCAGTTACGTTGTGACGTTTGGTAGCACATAAAGTGGTCCTCCGGTAAACGGGAGTTGCATAATCTCATAGTCACAGGAACATGTATAAGTCATGAAGAAAGCAACAACAACATACTAAACGATCAAGTGCTAAGCCAACGGAATGGGTCAAGTCAATCACATCATTCTCCTAATTATGTGATCCCGTTAATCAAATGACAACTCATGTCTATGGCTAGGAAACTTAACCATCTTTGATTCACGAGCAAGTCAAGTAGAGGCATACTAGTGACACTATGTTTGTTTGTTTATTCACACATGTATTACGTTTCCGGTTAATACAATTCTAGCATGAATAATAAACATTTATCATGCAATAAGGAAATAAATAATAACTTTATTATTGCCTCTAGGGCATATTTCCTTCACGAAGATCCTTCGTGCTAACATTGTTTGATCCATGCTTGTTGACGGCTCACTCCAGCAGCGAGTCTTGGGCAGTAGGGATCCAACTTGGTGTTCCCAATGCAACAAATATCGCCACCCAAATAGTCCGAGCAAAGACACACGTGAGAAGTATATGGTTGATCGTTTCTTCCTCTTGATCGCAAAAAGGACAGGCGGCCTGGTGAGGTAGGCCTCTGCGCGCAAGACGATCTGAGGTCCAACATCTATCCTTCATGGCAAGCCAGGTGAAAAACCTGCATTGCATAGGGACACCTGATTTCCATGTCAGGTCCGCCGTTGGGATCACCTCTCGGCCCCAAAATGTGAGCCTACCACCCCTTATTTGGCAGGCCCAAATTGCGCTGGTTATCTTCTCGTATCAGACGAGAACTCCGATTGGACGCTCATTGGTGTCCAATGGAGGAGGGGACACCTGAACCGAGACGCTAATGTGCCGGCATTTTGGCACGCTCAGTTACACGGGTTAGCCTTCCTTTTTCCCTTCATTTCCAGGTGGTATTTTTCATTCGAAAACCGACTGTTGGACTTTTTTTAAAAAGGTATCTAATTAATAAAATTAATTTAGGTAATACAGGAAAAATGAAAATGGACAGTGTGTATTTGATAAAGTTTAGTGTGTATTAGATAAATAGTTCACCGTATATTTAAAAAAACTAGACGATATAGAAAAATGTTTGTGTATTAAAAAAGTTGTGATATTTAAGAAAAGTTTATAAACTGTACAAAACTGTTCACTTTGTTTTCAAAAAATCTTTTGTGCCAGTAAATATAGAGTAATGCTAGAGCGACAGACCCTCTGATACTGATCCAACGGACTGAAGTTATGTGGAATTATTTGGTTGGAGATTAAGGGTGAGGACAGACCACCCCCTTGGAAATCAAGGGGAGAGCTAATTAGTATGAGGGGGTCCCTATAGAAAAAGGTTTGTGCAATTAAAAAAAGTTTTTATATTTAAGAAAAGTTTATAAAATGTACAAATAAGTTCACATAGTTTTCAAAAAATGTTTTGTGCCATAAAATAGAGTAATGATAGAGGCACAGACCCTCTGATGCTGATCCAACAGACTGATGTTATGTGAAATTATTTGGTTGGAGATTAAGGGGTGAGGGCAGGCCATCCCCTCGGAATTCAGGAGGAGAGCTAATTAGTATGAGGGGTTCCCTAAGGCGGCCGTTAAAGCCGGTTCATCTATGATTATTATTAAAAACATGTTCGTTGCGAATTGATTTTTTCTAAGATGTACTTAAAAATGGTCAAAACATTTATTTGAAATAATTTACATCATATATTTTAAAAAAATTCAACATGTATAAAAATGTCCCACATGTTTACACCGTATATTAAAAAACAGACATGAATTGAAAAAAAGAAAAAGAAAAAGGAATATAAAAGAAAAGAAACCTAATAAGTAAACACAGAAAAACAAAGAAAACCCGGAAGAAAACCAAACAAAAACCCAAAAACAAAAACTACAGAAAAAAGAAAACACAGCGCCAGCGAAGGAAAACAGAGCCACCGCAAGCAAACCCTTGAAATGGGCAGGCGCACATCACGCCGACTGGTGTTTGCCGTATCAGTCCGCGTGAAGATTTATTTTCCACTTCAAAGAGAAAAACCCACTAAAAAAACTTCTTGCAGAAAAAGATTTAGCGCCCAATTTTTTAGAAATGATTTACTTGCAGATTATAACAGAATTTCTTTGTAATCACAAGTACTTACGTATATCTTCTTGGTTGGGTCGCCGTCGTTGTCCAAGAGGCAGAGGCGGAGGAGGAAGCATTTCGATCGGCGATGGTCTCGTCAGTCCGATGTCGTGGGTCGCTGTTGACCCATTAAGCACGTTTTCTCACTTGCATCCGTTACGAGTTCCACCAATCAACGAACGTCTGCCATACTCCTCGCGTCCCTTTAGACTAAGATTGATTATGTTTCTGCCGATGTTAGTGATCGCTCGTGTGCCTTTATATAACCGGCTAAAATGTCTTACTTTCGGGGAGTTCCACATATTTTCCCACGGGAAAAATCAATCATGGCTATGTCGCGCATTTTTCTTCGTGCGGGCCAAGCTAAGAGCATATTCAGCCGTTCGGTCCCCCAGGGGCTTGAAATAAGGGCATGTACAATGAAAGCATCACCTTTCTAGTGCTTCACCTCTTTCACGTAAGTAAAGATGGATGGGGCACTATTTAGTTTGTCAAACCCTTAATGCATGAAGCTGCCCCATCAAACCAATGCATGACATATACATCCTCTTTTTTTGTGTACTTCAGTGAACATGGAGGGTTGGATCGCTTCATCTCTCTCCCTTTTCCCATCTCTCTCTTACTTTTGTCAGCCAAGAGACTACCTCCTCTGCAGGATCCCGTCTTGGTCTGCAGGCTACTAGTTGAGCTGAGCTGGACAATCAGGAGTGATGTATAGGGCTGGGGCACCCGTCCACAGTGGAGCGTTGGGCATGCCCTAACACCGCTTGGGGCGCGCTGGCTGAAAAATCGGCGTGAGCACGATCAGGTTCCCAGCCCCCAATTTTGGCCCATTTCGATGCAAATTGGCCCACTTTTCAGCCCACTTTCGGCCGAAATTGGCGCACTATCGACGCAAATTCACCAATTTCAGCCCATATTCTGCGTGCTTCGGCGTAAATTCCACAGAAACTATTTTTTATCACATAGTTCATCACAGAAAATCAGTACAAATCAAATAGTACAACAAATATTTCAATACAAATTATATAGTTCAACAAACAAAAGCTCATATTTCATCACACGTCGAACTAGGCGTTGCCCTTGAGCCTCCGTAGGTGCTCCACCAGGTCCTGCTGCAGTTGTTGATGCACATGTGGGTCTCAGATCTCCTAGCGCATATTAAGGAAGGCAGTTCAGGTTGTCGGTAGCTGGTGATCAACTTGGGCAAGAGGACCCTGTCTGTAATATCACTAGTAGAAAACCACCCATTAGACCCGGTTCGTAAGGGCCTTTACTCCCGGTTCATGAACCGGGACTAATGGGTCGTTACTAATGCCTCCACCCATTAGTCCCGGTTCAAACACGAACCGGGACCAATGTGCCTCCACGTGGCCCTATGCGCCGAGCCCAGTCAGGGGGCCTTTGGTCCCGGTTGGTGGCTCCAACCGGGACCAAAAGTCAATTTTTTTTATAAAAGTGGTTGCTTTAGGTGTTATTTTTAGGTTGTTATTATAGCTAGCTAATAGAGAGAAGTGTCCTCTCTTATATCTTCGTCCTTGGTTTATCAACGCTGCTGCTATCTTCATTGCACCCGCAGATATAACGTGCTCATGCATGCTTGCATCATACATCATCATATATATATAATAACAAGTCCTACTAATTAATCATGCATCATCATACAACTTCTACTCGTTATTAATAATAAGTCATACGATCATCATCCTCATAGTCATCGAACCCCCAACCCTACATAATTGTTCTTAGCACATGATCATTAGTATCAGGTAGGACCTAAACACCCTTAAGGTAAAATAGCATAAAACAATATAGACCCTGACTCTCCATTATGAAGAACGGCGATCATCCTGTCTCCAATTCTTGCCCTTTGCTGCTTATTGCTTCCAAGAAGCTCCTTACGACTGTCCATACATTTTTTCCCATTCTTTGATTGTTATGTCTCCACTTCTTTTAGAAACCCGGTATGGACAGTTGAGATTCGTAGGACGACCTGGTAGTATGTTCAAAACATGAAGGCTACCATGCGTATACATCAGATGAGGCACACAATCATTCGGGATTATCTGTTGAAAAACATAGTAATAACTTCGTAGTTAGCAATGATGTACTAGTTTTAGAAGTGTGCAAAAAGATGCACGGATGTTTTAATGGTAAAAAATAATCTTACCAGGGTATCTCCATGGTAGTTACCGTAGTTCAACACGTGCACTAGTGGCACGTATTGACCATAATGTTGAGGAGTTTGATTGTACATATTATAATTCTCAAGATCAGTACAAAATCCGACCAGATGATTTTTCTCCTGATAAGTTAATTCGGAGCCTTCGGTGTAGTACGTTCTGTCTACCATCTTCCGCACATTCTTTGAAGAATGAAAATAAGCTGTCAATGGAGATAAGTTGTCAACTATATATTTTGAAATAAACAATATAAATTACTTAATAACTATGTTTAGCTCACATGAGGGAAAAATTGGAGGTGTATCCACAAGGACCCAAATCAAAGGTCTCTCTTGCTCCATTGTAGGATCACCAAGATCCATGGTGACAACCATACCCTCATCAAGACCATACATCTTGCAAAATGCATCCCAATTTGTGCAACCAAAATGGGTTACACTCTGAGCATTGTACAGCTTTACTTGAAAATCCACACCATGATGGGTACTTAGGATAATTTTTTTGGTTTCGAAACTTTCATGGTCTTCAAAACCCATCCTCTCCAAGACATAGCGTCTTGCAAAGCATGGGATAAGCTAGTCGAATTGGAAAAGATGAAAAATACACGTTAAAATAGTTGAAGTCGTGCTTAATTACGAAAAAAACAATTGTCGTCATTGCGTACCGTATGAACATCGCAGGTCTCCTCGAGCTTAATGCTGAAGCGCCGATCTTCGTCCAGCTCAATGAACCTGTCGCAGATACCTCGGTCGTCGTGGCACCAGTCGCACTCCCCCGGGCGGTTTTCGTCGTCCGATGAGTACGACATTTCCGGCCTACGTTCATAATTCAAATATTAAACTAGATCATTATTATTAATCACGGGTTGACTATCGATGATCGATGTACGTAGCTCCTCTTTCATTCCCGAATGCATTATTATACCAAATTGTCTAGCACACGGGAATGAAGGAGAACTTATCCAATATGAGCATTCAATAAGCAAAACCAAATCATAAAATAAGCAAAACCAAATCATAAAATAATGTATAGTATTCAAATTAACATGCATTCAATAATTATAAGCAAAAGTACATCAACTTCCGTACATCGCCGAATATTATCACTAATACAACTAGAATCGTAGCGCCCGACGGGTATCGACGCGGGCGGTGGACACCCAAAGATACGGAACCATCACAGGATCATAGCTCCAGTGAAATCCCTGAAGAACCTGCCAGGTATTGTTGAACCTCCCCTCCAATGCAACCATGTAGCGACGGACGTGCTCGTCCTCCTCGCTGACACGGTGACGTACCACCTCCGCGGTGTCCGGATACCTCACCACCGTCACTGGCCCATGCGACCGCCACCAAATAAGGATCGGGTCAACAACGGGCTGCCTCCTCACCAACCTACGTCCCCCGGAAGGTAGCACCTCCCAATACCAACCCGGCGGAGCCATGTCCCGAACACGACCCTGATCAAGCAGGCCTCCACCACCGAGTCGACGACGACGAGGATGCGGGATAGGCATCGCCGGCGTCGACGCGGGAACTACTTCTATATATAGTTAAATAAAAGTAGTTTTATTAATTAAATCAACTATCTAAATTAATTACACAATCTAAATATCACCAAAAAATCTATTAACAATAATATCACCAAACATGCATATTCAATAATAATATCACCAAAAAAATCTATTAACAAAAAAAAATCTAACATAATATGAACAAAATAATTACTACACATATCTAATCTAACAAAAAAAATCTAATTAATCTAACAAAAAATCTAACATAATATGAACAAATTAATTACTACACATGTAATCTAACAAAAAAAATCTAACCTAACAAAAAAATCTAATTAAATCAACTAGCTAGTTCAACTATATATAAACTACTTCCTATTTTTTTCCTTTTTCTAAATACTATGAACAAAAAAATCATTAAAATTCTATGAACAAAATTAATTACAGAATCTAAATATCACCAAAAAAATCTATTAACAATAATATCACCAAACATGCATATTCAATAATAATATCACCAAAAAAAATCTATTAACAGAAAAATAAATCTGACATAATATGAACAAAATAATTACTACACATATCTAATCTAAGAAAAAAATCTAATTAATCTATCAAAAAAATCTAACATAATATGAACAAATTAATTACTACACATGTAATCTAAAAAAAATCTAATCTAACAAAAAATCTATGAACTACATATCTAAATTACTACACATCTAACCTAACAACAAAATCTATGAACTACAAAAAGAATCTAAAAAAATCTAACAAAAAAAATGCTCACGTTGGCGTCGAGGCGGCGCGGGGCAGGGGCGACGACGGGCTCGGGGCGGCGCGGGGCAGAGGGGCGACGAGGACGGCGGGCTCGGGGTGGCGACGGGGACGGCGGGCTCGGGGCGGCGCGGGGCAGGGGCGACGGCGCTGGGGTGGCGACGACGGGGCGGCGCGGGACGCGGGCGGCGATGGGGGCGGCGACGACGTGCGCGGGCGACGACGGCGGGCTCGGGGAGGCGACGGGGACGGCGGGCTCGGGGCGGCACGGGGCAGGGGCGACGGCGCGGGAGTGGCGACGACGGGGCGGCGCGGGACGCAGGCGGCGATGGGGGCGGCGATGACATGCGCAGGCGACGACGGCGGGCTCGGGGCGGCGACGGGGACGGCGGGCTCGGCGGCGACGGCGACGAGGAGTAGAGGCGTCGGGGCGAGAAAGAGATGGGTTTTGGTGAAAACTGCTAAGTCCTGTATATATAGCAAGGGCATTGGTCCCGGTTGGTGGCACCAACCGGGACGAATGCTCATCTTTAGTCCCGGTTGGAGCCACCAACCGGGACCAAAGGCTTCATTTCAGCAGCACAAAGGGCGGGAAACGAAGACCTTTGGTCCCGGTTGGTGGCTCCAACCGGGACTAAAGATGAGCATTCGTCCCGGTTGGTCCAACGAACCGGGACCAAAGATTGGCATTTGTACCGGTTGGTTCCATAAACCGGTACCAATGGACCCGTGTAACTACTTTTTTTATTTTCTGCAGCTATTTTTTTTGTTGATTCTTCCTGCAGCTGTTTTTTTAGTCCCACCTCGCCAAGCGAGAGGCAGTCGCAGCTGTTTATAAGCCCTGAGTGCAGAGACGATGACGAAGAGGCTCAATGCTCCTGCATGTTGGTTAGCTTCAAGCCTTGAGGAATACGGTAGACTGCACAGAGCTATGTGCAGTGCAGTTGACACTATTCCGAAAGGCTTGAAGCAAATTAACGAGCATTGCGCCTCTTTTTTATTTTTAGTGACTTATTACAATTCAGAAATAAAAAGAAAAAAATAAATGTAGCAGAAAAGAAAAAAAACTATATAAAAAACTACTCAGAAATAAATAGAAGAAAAAATAATTTTGATTAACTTTACTAAAAAAATATCATAGATCAGATATGTTCTGACCGTTGCAGCCGGCGATGGTGGTCATCTCTTCCGTAAGAGGTGGTCCGCCTGAGGCTGGGTATTTGGATCTCGGGATCCGTCATTTGGCACCAGCTGCGAGTCAGGGAGACGTAGTTGCCGGTGAAAACCGAGCTGACGGCGGGCGATGGCGGCGTTCCATGCCGTTACCTTGATGAAGGCATCGTTGTGTGACTACCGTTGACCCACTCTTATTGCTCCGGGGGAAACTATATAAAAAAACTACTCAGAAATAAATAGAAGAAAAAATAATTTTGATTAACTTTACTAAAAAATAGCATAGATGCTTATTTTTAATGACTTATTACAACTCAGAAATAAAAACAAAAGAATAAATATAACAGAAAAGAAAAAAAAACTATATAGAAAACTACTCAGAAATGAATAGAAGCAAAAAATAGTTGTGATTAACTGTACTAAAAAAGGAGCATATATGCTTATTTTTAATGGCTTATTACAACTCAGAAATAAAAAGAAAAAATAAATATAGCAGAAAAGAAAAAAAATATAAAAAACTACTCAAAAATGAGCATAGATGCGCTTATAGAGGAAATTCAACTTAAATTCATAACGAATTTCAAGAGAAATCCGTATGAATTTAGGCTAAATTCCCTATATAAGGGCATCTATTTTCATTTTCAGAGGAGCTCAATAAGGCAGAGAGGGAGGGGCTTATAAACCGGTCCGATTCCCCTTCGGTTGGGGAGGTGGGACTAAACTCTGGCCGCAACGGGGACCAACCCTTTAGTCCCGGTTGGTGGGACGAACCGGGACCAATGGTGTTGGGCCAGGAGCGAGGCCCATTGGTCCCGGTTCGTCCCACCAACCGGGACCAATAGGTCCAGACGAACCGGTACCAATGGCCCACGTGGCCCGACCGGCCCCCGGGCCTCACGAACCGGGTCCGATGCCCCCATTGGTCCCGGTTCTGGATTGAACCGGGACTAATGGGCTGGACCGGCCTGGACCATTGGCCCCTTTTCTAATAGTGTATGGTTCAGTCTCAAACACTGGCTCTTCCTGCTTGCTCTCAATGATCGTGTTGTGCAAGATGACACAGCAAGTCATGATATCCCATATTTGATCTTTCGACCAGGGCTGAGCGGGGTACCGGACAACAACAAATTGAGATTGGAGCATACCAAATGCCCGCTCGACATCCTTCCTGCAAGCCTCCTGACACTTGGCAAAGTGGGAGTTCTTGCCTCCTGGCATAGGGCTCGAGATAGTCTTCACAAATGTGGACCATCTTGGATAGGTGCCATCTGCTAGGTAGTACCCCGTGTTGTAGTGCCGTCCATTGACCTCGAAGTTCACCGGAGAAGAATGACCTTCCACAAGCTTGGCAAAGACAGGGGAGCAATGCAGTACGTTGATGTCATTGTGAGTTCTTGGCATACACAAGAAGGAGTGCCAAATCCATAGGTCGTGTGTGGCCACTACCTTAAGTACCACACTGCAACCACCTTTGACGCCTTTGTACATCCCCTGCCAAGCAAATGGATAGTTTCTTCATTTTCAATGCATGCAGTCGATGCTTCCAAGCATCCCAGGAAATCCTCTTGCCGCATTTTGTGCTAGGATCCGAGCAGTGTCTTCAGCATTGGGTGATCGCAAGTATTGCGGTCCAAACATTTTCACCACTGCCCTGCAGAACTTGTAGAAACACTCAATGGTCGTGGACTCGGCCATGCGTCCATACTCTTCCAGTGAATCACCGGGAGCTCCGTATGCAAGCATCCTCATAGCTGTCGTGCACTTCTGGAGTGAGGTGAATCCAAGTGTGCCGGTGCAATCCTTCTTGCATTTGAAATAGCTATCGAACTCACAGATGAAATTCACAATCCTGCGGAAGAGCTTTCGGCTCATCTGATAACGGCGCCGATATACTTTGTCGCCGTGCAGTGGAGCGCCGGCGAAGTAGTCGGAGTAGAGCAAGCAATAGCCTTCCAGTCGATGTCTTTGCTTTGCCTTTAGCTAGCCCGACACCGAGCCACCTCGCCGCGGCTTTGCATTGCTCACGAGCAGGCTGGCCAGGATGGCGAGGACCATGAGATGCTCTTCGTCCTGAGCGCCGACATCGGCTTCCTCCTCCAGCAGCGCCGCGAGCGCCTCCTCGTTGTCCGAGTCCATCGCCGAGCAGACAAATCGCCGAACACCTGGCGGGCGTGGTAGGCGCGCAGCCGTCGGTATTCCAACCCTGCGTGGCTGGAGCGCCGGAAAGCTTGCCCAGGAACGGAGTGGAGGATGCCGCGGCGGAACCCTCTCTTTTTCGGCGGGGAATGGCCTGTCTAGCGGCGGTGGGTGGGTGGGCGGCACCGGGATTGGCAAGGCGGCGGGAGGGCATGCGTGCAGGGGAGAGGGGGGCGAATCTGGATGTGCAAGATGTGTTTTCGCCTGACAGTGGTGGCCCAGACGCAGTCTTTCCTTCCGCCGGAGCCCCCAAGCGTCCCCAGTGCGCTGGGTTCGGCCTGGAATCGCCGGACCAAAAAAGGGGCCAAGCCAGCGGATTTTGGCGTCCTGGGGGCGCGACTCGGGGTTTTTTTCGGCGCCGGCGTGAAAAAAATTGGTCTGGGGTCCCTATTGGAGACGTGAGTGGAGATGCTCTAACTAAAAAGTGTCATCTAGCTAATTTACTAAGTCACCTTAGTGCTCTTGCAACGAACTAACACTGAATCCGGCGTATAATCAGTTCGCTAAATCCAGCTGGTTCATTGAACAAATCTCTCTCTCTCTCTCTCTCAATGTCCTACTTTCAGGGAGTTCCACACAATTTCCCTCGTGAAAAATCAATCATGGTTATATCGTGCATTTTTCTCCGCGCGGGCCGAAAGCTAACTAAAAAGTGCCATCTAGCTAATTTTTTACTAAGTCCCTTAGTGCTCTTGCAACGAACGAACACTAACTCCGGCGTGCTAAACAAGTTCGCTAAACCCAGCTGCTGGTTCATTGAACAAATACATCTCTCTCTCTTTCTCTCGCTCGTTGTACGTACGTTGGTGAGGAAAACAAACAATGAGTGCTTGGCCGGCCCCCATCGCTACTGCAATGTTCTGTGTTGTGGTAGCGGCGCTGCTGCTCCTGCCGGCGCCGCCGTCGTTGGGCGCCGAGGAGGAAGCAGGTACAAGCCGGAGTAACTGCACTGCCCACTGCGGCAACATCATCATCCCATACCCGTTCGGGGTGGAGCCCGGCTGCTACCACGAGAGCGGCTTCAACCTCACCTGCAACCAGTCCTACAGCTCGCCCAAGCTCTTCCTCGGCGACGGCACCGTGCAGGTGCTCGACATCGATCTGCCCAACGGCACGGTACGTATCAACAGCAAGCCATTGGAAATCAACTATTTCGATACTGGAGAAGTAAGCCGCAACACATGGCGCGCCGGCGGCCTGGGATACGCTGCCGACGGGCCATACTTTGTAGCGGGAGCAGGGCGGAACAACTTAGTAGCACTCGGGTGCAACGTCCAAGTCATCCTTTGGGGAGATAACAGGTCCCTCGTCAGCTCTTGCTCTCCTGTCTGCCCAGATGTAAACATGACCATGGTTACCTGCTCCGGCATCCTCTGCTGCCAGGCGACCATAGTTGAGGGTCGCGCTTCCTACGTATTCCAGGTTCAACGACGGGGTGATTTCGGTCCCCGCGATTATCAATTATGGACCAATGTGTTAATTATGGAATCGGACTATCTTCTTAACGTGACGGAGTATTCTGATAACTGGAACCCAGTCTCAATCCCCGCCATGCTAGGCTGGGCGATCAACAGCTCGGTGTGTCATACCAATGGGTCATCGCATTCATGTCGCAGTAAACACAGCTTTTGTCACAACTACACCACTGTTTTGGATCAAGATCTTCTTTATAATGACCGGGACCATGATCCTGCTAATCAACGGCATAACTGCCAGTGTTCTGGCGGTTACCAAGGCAATCCATACATTTCCCATGGCTGCTGTGGTAATAATACACTGCTCAAAGTATTTCTTTTTATTTATCTGGATCCTCAAAAGTATTTTGCCTTATTTAGCCACCGCACCTAGCTAGAGTGTTTTCCCAGCAACCATGTGAGCTCAAAGTAAATTTTAATACTCTCTCTCTCTCTCTCTCTCTCTCTCTATATATATATATATATATATATATATATATATATATATATATATATATATATATATATATATATATATATATATATATATATATAGAAATATACATATATATGGGATTTGCAGTTGACAACGACAACGCTCCTTTCAATTCATTTTCCTCTCGAGACACGAGCGACTAGAAAAGCTCCCCTCCATCGACGACCTGGATCCCGCGCGTGCGGATCGTTAAGCTTTAGGTTTAGGTCCTAGTTGCTTAGGTTTTTTGGGTCGTTCATCATCTTGACTTCGGCAGCGAAGGCGGCGCCGAATAAACAAGTTTCAGATCCTTCCTTGACGAGGCGATTGGTCCTATATGGTTGTGGATGGATTTAAAAAACTAGTCTGTTCAAGTAAGGATGGCGTGGCGGCGGTGGCATCTTCTTGGTATACCCGGATCTGGAGTTCGAAGGCGTGTCTAGGGTGTTGCCCCGGTCCGATTCGTTCAACGGCAATGGCTTCACCATTGGTGAGCCACCTTGGAGGTCTGCAAAGCTGCATATCAACGATGGCGCTGCGTCGAGCTCGGATGAGAAGGAGATCTGTCATTTTATCCTTTGGTGTATACTATGGTGGTGCCGGAGGCGGATGATGGGCATTGGTATCAAGCTCTGTGGTTTCTTAGGTCTTGATTGTAATTTTTTTTCCTGGCTAGTGTTCTTTTAGCGTTTTATTGTCTTTTCAGTTTTGTCAGGTTAGTGTGTACGTGTCTTGTACTATGATCTTTATGATATAACGAGGCACGTATCAGCATGCAAACAAAGTCGCTTTAAAAAATCATTAATAGCTTTTTTTAGCAAAAGAAACTCATTAATAGCTATGTCTTTGCTCTCACAATAACACAAATTGTCAAAATTGATGTAGCCATTAGTTCTACTAGCTCAGTCCACCAACAACCATATGGTCTCGACACTGAGAGCCTCCAACATGCAGTAATGTAGTAGCCGAAGCTTAAATTCTAAGTGGACTTATCCATGCCACAGTTATCAGTTTAGTTGTGGCATGTTTAACTTTGTATTAATTTTAAAAAATAGTGCATAAATATATCACATGTTTTTGAAACCTTATGGATGAATTTATAATCTATACCATTTCTAGAAATCAAATCTTCAATTCCAAGACAGCGCGCGACTAGTAAATAGTTGTTTCTTAGCCGAGCGAGTGTGTATATGCATACTTTTTTTCTGTTTCTTGACTACATGAACCTACACTGGTCTACCTAAATTGGTCGTTTCAATGTTGTTGTACATCCAGATATCAACGAATGCAATTATCCAGATATATATCCATGTTACGGTGATTGCAGAAACACACACGGAGGATATGATTGTCAGTGCCCTCTTGGCTTCAAGGGCAATGCTTCTAAACCAAATGGATGTGAAGGTACCAGAATAAAGATCAGATTGATTGATAGCGTTATGCTTATTTCCTCACTACTATATTATCGGGGCACCGCCCCAGTTCTACCACCTGCAGAATATTCCAATTACTTACCTTTTTAGCATGCACATAGCGTATTCATTCATATTGTTATGTGCCCTTCCCAGATATTGATGAATGCAAACACAAGGAAGCATATCCATGTTATGGAATCTGCATCAATTTGCCTGGAACATTCCATTGCCGGTGTCAAGATGGTACCTATGGAGATCCACTGATGAAACTGGGATGCCTCGGCGTTAGAACAAAAAAGGCGTTTACAGGTAAAGATATCATCTTTTTATAACCATTCATCAAAATCTATTATTTTTCAAAGAATTTGATTGTCCCAAATTAATGACTTCGTATTTTCGTCTATGATACCATATTTTACAGGTTTGGGCATAGGTCTACTGGCTAGTGGCGCCTCGGTCATTTTGCTTTTGGTGCTTGCTGCCCCGTTTATAGCACGCAAAATGAAGTTAAATATGGCAACCAAACTGAAAAGAAGGTTGTTCAGGCAAAATCATGGGTTGCTGTTGCAACAGCTAATATCTCGGAAAACAGATTTTGGTGAAAGGATGATCATTCCTTTGTTGGATTTAGAGAAGGCCACAAACAATTTTGATAGAGCTCGTGAGGCTGGTGGTGGGGGACACGGTGTTGTATATAAAGGAATTTTAGATCTACAGGTTGTGGCCATCAAGAAATCCAAGATTGTCGTACAGAGGGAAATTGATGACTTCATAAATGAGGTTGCAATTCTTTCTCAAATCAACCATAGAAATGTCGTGAAGCTAATCGGATGTTGTCTTGAGACAGAAGTCCCATTACTGGTTTATGAGTTTATTTCAAATGGTACTCTTGCTCACCATCTTCATGTTGAAGGCCCAATATCACTGTCATGGGATGATCGAATAAGGATCGCACTTGATGTTTCTAGAGCTCTATCTTATCTTCATTCAGCTGCATCGATGCCTATTTATCACCGGGATATTAAATCATCCAACATACTTCTTGATGATAATTTAATAGCAAAGGTATCCGATTTTGGAGCTTCAAGATACATCCCAATCGATAAAACAGGGGTGACTACTGCTGTGCAAGGAACAATAGGCTACTTAGACCCCATGTACTATTATACCGGTCGCCTAACAGACAAGAGTGATGTTTTCAGTTTTGGTGTTCTTCTTGTAGAACTCCTAGCCAGAAAAAAACCATGCCTTTACCGTAGTGGCGGCGACGGTGTTGGTCTTGTTTCACATTTTGTTTCGCTACTCACAGATGGAAATCTTGATGAGTTAATTGATCCCCAAGTCATGGAAGAGGGAAACGGAGAAGTCCAGGAAGTAGCTATGCTAGCAGCGATGTGCATTAAATTGAAAGGAGAAGACCGGCCTACAATGAGAGAAGTGCAGATGAAACTTGAAAATATGAGAGTTAACATGTGTGTGGCACCTGATACTGCTGCATCAAGGAGATATGTCAGGGGTCAAACTGAGTCGCTATACATGCCAACAGAAGCAGTTGTTGTGGAAGCAAGCAGGCAATACACTATCGAGGAAGAAATATTGGCTTCTGCAAGTTATCCTCGATGATCTTGCTGTATTGTCCTTGACAACTCAATGTTCTACACATTTGCTTCTTTCTTTAAATTCTACTAAACTGTTTCAGGAAACCCTTAGCTAATGGAATTTTCAAACTCTTACAAATGCATGTTCACTGTGTGGTGGTTAATTACTTCTTCCCTGTAAAATACTTGGATATCAATAGTTTTGGTTCAGGAAATAAAGCATAACCTTCAATGTGTTTCTGTATTGATTATTTAAAATATGTTTATGTTTATATATTCTTATGATCATACAACTAATTTTTCATATATCTATTCCTGATAGTTTATTTGTTCTGATGCAACCCACGCAACCCCTCGGCCGCCCCACCCCAGGGCGACATGAGGGCGATTCATCCACCCGCAACCGCTGCCCTTCCACTCTCCCCCACCCGCCGTTGTCGGGCGAAGCCCATGTGGCCGATGGCAGCGGCGGGGCTCGTCTCTCGTGGCCACCCCTTGCTCTGTGGGCGACAGGACCTAGTGACGGCCAGCGGCGGCCCGGTTAGATGTTCCTCTGGGCATACGGCAGCGGGACACGGTGAGCGATGGTGGGTTGTGGAGGTAAACGATCGTCTTGTGGCGGCGTTCTCCGGCTAGATCGGGGGTCTTGCGGACATGACCATGATGGGGTCGCTGGCTTCGGCCAGATCTGGCTGTGGCTGGTGGCTTGACGTGTCCGTGATGTCCGGTGACTGGCTACCAGCCATGGTTACCGGGTTGCGGACGACGTGGTGGCGGGTGCGGCGCGTCAGCAACTGGGCGGATCTTGGTTGGGTTTTCCGGCCATGCCGGGATTCAACCCTCGTCTGGGGTCCTTGACAACGCGGCAACTCTGGGGGAAACCCTAGATCTCCTTGCGATCGAGCGATGGCGGTGTTTTTGCATCGCAGTCCCTCTTGAGGGCATTGGTTCTGGAGTTTGCTCCCGTCGAAGGGATCAGCTACGCTGGTGGCGCGACTGCCAATGAAAATCATGCCAAATACGGTCATGTCGGACGATGGCGGCATGTCCGACATCGTTTCCTTGTCGAGGTATCGTCGTTGTAGATTGTGTCATCATGTTCGGGATGCTCTGGGGGAAACCCTATGTTTGGGTCTCCCCGATCGGATGACGATAACACTCGCAGTGTTGTTCTCCCTCTTGGGGCGTCGTTTTGGAGCAAGTGATGGTTGAAGGGGGCAAGAGGCGGTGTGGTGCTGCATCGTCAGCATCAGTGGCATCGGGTCTCGGCGGTATGGCATGGTGGGGTCTCAGTGCTGGATACGTGTTGATGGGCATGCACAGGAGGATGACACTGTCTGGCACCATGCATGGTGGTGTCGACAACAAAAGGGTCTGACAAGGTTATTTCATTGATCACTCCTGAAGATGGGACAGAGGCGGACTTTTGAGCCCGCACATGTGGTTTGCAATGTGGGTCTGCTAGACCGGTTAATTCTCCCATCTAGCTAGCGGCGGTTTGGCGAGGGCACTGGATATCCTGGTGTGTTGGTAGCGAGGCTAGGGCACATCACCAACTTTGTAAGTATGGCGATGGTGATCGTCCAAAAGGTAGCTTTGGGTTGGTCCTTGTATTAAATTTTAAAGTTTTGTGGAATAATTTAATAAAGATAGTGATGTGCATTGCTCGATGTAGAGGCCGGAGGTTATCCTCCTTGTTTTAAAAGAAATATTTATTCTTGCAGTACTTTTACATTTTTTGGAAATGAGGTCCCCATTTTCCCTCCTGCCTTGATGTAGTGCAAGTCTTGACACCCGAAATGCAGGCACTGACACACGCAAATAAAAGAAAATGCAGGCACTGATGCCCGCGGTGAAGTCAGGATTTAGAACAAGAACAATAGTTGCTTCAATGTCTGACAACAGGAGTAGTTGTGGCGACAGCTTGTTGACGCTACAGCAGACGGAACGATGCTGGCCACCATCCATGCGCGCGAGGCGTCCAAGTACAGCCTATTAGCAGTGCACAACACTGTCTCGGTCGTCATCGTCGTCTCACCGGCGTGCCGTCTTCATCACTAAACTGCTCGGTGGCCACGACGCGACGGTGCCCGCACGACGAACCCGAACTGCTCGCTGGTTCATCTGTACATCGCTCGATCGCCGTACGCCGTTGCCCTGTTCTTCTCTGGGCGGCACCGATCGATCGCACGTCGCAGGCGTTCCAGTGGCTCCTGTGCAGAATCGATCTTGGTGGCTGGAACGGATAGCATAAAACTACCACAATTCGCGTTAGGGTTGTAAAAAACTACCCAAAATTTGTTTGTGACTAATACCTATCACTTATGGCGTTGGCGGTCTCAAAAAATTCAAATGGACGAGTGGTTAACATCTGATCAGGTTTATGACAGCTGGGGTCCGCTCCTAAGATAACCGTTTGTTTGACGGTTAACTTACATGTGGGACCTACATGTCAGTGTCTCTTCCGCATATTCAAATAAAAAAAATCTTCAATCCCTCAATTAGCAATCAGGTCCTTCAAAATAAAATAAAAAGCAATCGTGTCTCTGAAAAATATAAAATAAAAAGCAATCAGGTCCCCACCGGCGAGCTCATCGCCGGAGCTGATGTGGGCATCGGCCGGCCTTCAGTGGCGCCGTCGCTGCTGCTCTGCTGCATGCGGTGGAGCTCGAGGTCCTCGCTGCTGCCCTGCTGCACGCGGCAGGGCTCGAGGGCTCCCTGCTGCCGGCTGCGGGCGAGGCAGCCATGGCGAGCTCGCCTCGAGGCGTTGCAGATGGGGCTAGGCACGGCGGCCGTCGGACATGAACAAGGCGACCTCGGCCTGAGTTGAAGGAGGCCAGCAGGAGGTGAGGGAGTCGCCCGAGCTCCGCCGGAGATGGGGTCGGGCGGCGCACTTGCCATAGGAGGCGAGCTATGGGGAGGAGGGAGGAGGCGTGGGTGGTGGAGCTGCTCGCTGGCTGCCTCCGCGCCCGTAGCGGTGGCCAACTGTAGCCCGTCGCTGTGGCCGGCCGTGAACGGTGGCTGGCCGTGAGCCTTGCCATACGCTGATTGCAAGCATTGCCGCATGCCGGCCGACCTCCCACGCGTGTCTTCCGGCGGCCGAGGAGAGAGGTAGGCTGGGGAGGGTGGTCGCCGGGTTGGGAGGTGAGAGGCCCGTCGTCACCGGGTTGGGAGCAGAGGAAAAAGAGAGATCAGGGGAGGGGAGGAGAGAAGAAAGAGAAGAAGATGAAGCTTACAGGTGGGTCCCATATGTAAGTTAACGGTCAAACTAAACAGTCAAACAAACGGTTTGTTTAGGAGCGGGCCCGACATGTCATAATTCGGATCAATTTTGAATCACATGGTGATTTGGGTTTTTTGAGACAACCGACGTTAAAAATGGTAGGTATTAGTCACAAACAAATTTTCGGTAGTTTTTTGGAACCGTAACACGGATTGTGATAGATTTATGCTATTCACTCTGGTGGCCGGGGTTGTGTGTGTGGCTGCATATGTTCCCTGAACAAGACGTATTGCCCCTCGTGACGTGTCTGGAGAGAAACAGAAATCCTCGGGGCAGAATCCCCGTACAAGGTAGCGCGCGAGTTTAGTACTACCTCGGCGGCCGAGTCGCCTTGGGGCCGGAGGAGCGCCTACATAAGGCGCACTGGGCAACCTAGAAACTTACTTACCTGGACGGTTCAACTGCTGATCAAGAAGGGTCGTGGTCTAGGTCAATGACTCGCATTGCATTTGGCCGGCGCGCTGACCTATCATCTCCCCTCGTGAGAGAGTGATAGAGGAGGTAAGTGTTCACGTGGCCTTTGCCAATTCTTATCTTCAAATTTTAATTCTGTGAGTTCAAACTTTTAACTAGCACTCTGATTGAGTTGTTCTTTTGAAAGCCCGTTGGATGTGGCTCAACGACACAATACTAAGAAGACTAGGCCCGTAAGGTTGCTTTTACCTGGTTTTTTTGATTTTTTTTTACCATTATTGATTGAGTGACGCGTGTGCACGATGGCTTCCTAGAGTTTGATGGATCTCATTTTTTGCTTGGTCAGGTCGTGGGGCATGTTTGGTTTGGTGTTGCCGTTGCCACGTTATGAGCTTTTGTTTATCGACGGGTGTGTGCTACACTCTCCGGGAAGGTTCTTCCATTCTTTAAAAAGCTTTGGTTTACTGTGCGGTTTGCACTTTTGATTTCACGTATCTAGTCTAGAGGTGTGTGGATTGCTCTTGTTCCACGTGCCACTGCTTGATCCATGCATGTGGCCACGTCTGCCTATGGATCATTGACTGCTTATTTCCATGATGGACACGTATAGGTCAATGAAATTATGGGGTAAGCTGTTTGGACATACGTTGTGTTTTTCTCTAGACCGGCTAGATATTTCGCCTGGTCGATCCCGTGAAATCCCGTTCCACCGCTTGGTCGTTGTTTGGCCCTATAAAAATGCGTCACTCCGTGTGCGTCTTCCATCTCGGATGCGCCATCATCCCTGCTCCTTTACTCCCGACACCCCTTCCGTCGAACACAATGTGAGCTCTGCCCTGTTGGTGTCTGATGAAGCGCCGCCGACGGCACCGTGGAGTGCCTAGGGTTCTATGATAGGCCGCTCGCAGGTCACGGGCCCACGCGACTCCGCAGCGTCGCGATCCTCCAGCGCGGGCGTGCCGCCGCCATCAAGACGAACCGGCGCCGCCTTCGGTCGCTGGTGCGTTCCCTCGCTAATAAGGTCGATGGCTCCCTCCGCCACACTGCTTCTTTCCTACTCATCTTTCAATTTTTCTCTATCCTTGCAGTCACCGCAGGTAGCGGCAGCATGTACGCATCACCAGCGGGCGCCTCTTCTTTCGTGCTCTCGCTAGATCCTCCCAGCAGCAAGTCACCCTCTCTACCACGCCCTTTTCCTGCGGACTACGGGAGTCAAATGCTAGCTGGCCCTTGATCTGAATGAATAGACCTGCAACCGGTGCTTTGATACAGAAGCATGAATAGTGCAAGAGCTAGCAAAGTCACCGATCGCCGTACAGAATGCCAACGTGGGAAGGTGGAAGCACAAATAGAAGCAGTGTGAAGTTGCTATTTTTTCCTCGCCGGCTACAGATCAAGCGTCTTGGTCAGCGATGTGTTACGTACGTTATTTCTCCAGCACAAGTTCTCCCAGTCAGCACAGGTTTGGCGACGCCCCCCTTTCGTTGTCCTCTCGACGGCGGGATTAGTTCCGTCTCTGGTGCAGCGGCGGCGTTCGGTGATTGTTTCTCGCCTTTAGAAGATAAGCCCTCAAAGCACAAGACTCTCTTCAGCTTACTGAAAACTTTCTTACGCACAAAACTTCTTGCGGACATGTAAACATGAACTGAAAGGACAACTTCATAATCTTGCACGTTTTTAACTTAGGACCTGCTATTTGTCTCGCCTCATTCATCTACATGCGAGTCCTCTTGAGAGTCAGTTAATGACTGCATATGCTTTGATTTGATTCCCACTGACTAATGGTTTCTTGGCCTGTGTTTCTTTTCTCATATTGGCTGGTTGCATGACAATCTCTACTCCTAACTAGAAGAACGCCCGTGCGTTACAACGGGGCCACATTAACTTTAAGAATTCAATATTAATATTCTCATATATATCAAGTGACATTGGTGACCTTTTTATCATCAAATCTTCACACACACACTCTTCCTCCCTCTTCCTCACTCTCTCTCCCCCTCTCCCTCTCTCTCTAACACACACACACATATATCCATCTTATTGGGTATGGGACCATAATCCATCTATTTCACACACACGCTAGTGCATAATAATATGGATTATGTGTATTATATTTGCCACCACAACCGAGGGAATTAATTTCATGTAAATCGGCCAGCCACAGCTCCAAGAATACACGGAGGAGGTGGCCCGGGTCGGCGTCGGCGCCGTCCGACGCGGGCCACGGGCCCGCTTCCAAGTGCGTCTGCGCGCCGGCCACCCACGCCAGGTCCTTCAAGTGCCGCTTCCACCGCACCAACTCCTAAGGCCACGGCCGCGGCCAGGGCCAGGAAAGCCGCTCTTCTTCGCCCCATTCACCGGCCGCGGCCAACGCGGTGCCGCGGCACCCGGCCTCGCCGTCCTCGTCCTCCGGCACCGTCGCGACCCAGTGACGCAGCCCAAGCATCGGCCTCGAGAATCAAGAACGCTCGACAACGGAGAAGGAAGGGAAGATCATATACATGTCATAAGAAAGGGAGTTTATTTACTGCTCCCTCGATGTATTGTTTCCTTTGTTGGGAGATTGATTACCATCCGTAAGTTAAGGTAAGGTTATTGTGATTGAGCGGTTTTTCTGAAAATCAAATATTTGTTTTCTAATTAATGTGATTGAGTGATTTAAGGTAAGGTTAATTAATTTAGATTTGATCTTTAGAGATTGTTCGTGATTGATTCTACATTACTAAATAACATGCACCAGTATGAAAAGTTCTGATCTGTTCAGATTTCTTTCATATGTGAGAGGGTGACGCGAAAATAAACCAATGAAGGGGGAGGGGACGAAAAAAAATCTACAAAAAAAAACCAGTGAAGGTGTGAGGAGGTACCAAAAAAAAACCATGGAAGGTGGGACGAAAAAACCTTGGAAGCGAGACTACCAACTGCTCCTCCATGGTTTTTTTGGTACCTCCTCCCACATTCGCTGGTTTTTTTTCGTAGATTTTTTTCGTCCCCTCCCCCCACTTCATCGGTTTATTTTCGCGTCACCCTCTCACACAACGAAAGAAATCTGAACAGATCAGAACTTTCCATACTGGCACAAGTTATTTAGTAATGTAGAATCAATCACAATCAATCTCTAAAGATCAAATCTAAATTAATTATCCTTACCTTAAATCACTCAATCACATTAATTAGAATGCAAATAATTGATTTTCAGAAAAATCGCTCAATCACATTAACCTTACCTTAACTCACGGATGGTAATCAATCTCCAAACAAAAGAAACAATACATCTAGGGAGCGGTAAATAAACTCCCTTTCTTATGACATGTATATGATCTTCCCTTCCCTCTCTCTTGTCGAGCGTTCTTGATTCTCGAGACCGATACTTGGGCTGCATCACTGGGTCGCGACAGTGCCGGAGGACGAGGACGGCGAGGCCGGGTGCCACGGCACCGCGTTAGCCACGACCGGTGAAGGGAGCGAAGAAGGGCAGCTTCCTTGGCCCTGGCCATGGCCGTGGCCCTAGGAGTTGGTGCGGTGGAAGCGGCACTTGAAGGACTCGGCGTGGGTAGCCGGCGTGCAGATGCACTTGGAAGCGGGCCCGTGGCCCGCGCTGGACGGCGCCGATGCCGAGCCGGGCCACCTCCTCCGCGTATTCTTGGAGCTGTGGCTGGCCGATTTTCATGAAATTAATTCCCTCAGTTGTGGTAGCAAATATAATACACATAATCCATATTGTTATGCACTAGCATGTGTGTGTGTGTAGTGCATGTGTTATGCACTAGCAGTTGGTAGTCTCCGCCGGTCAATTTTCATTCCACCACTTTCGTCCGTTTTTTTCGTAGGTTAACCATCGTAGATTTTTTTTCGATGCTGGTTTCTTATTCACCGGTATATTTACCCATCAGCTCTTTCCTTGCAAATCAACACTTTTCAAACGTACATGCAATCACAGATCTAACTTTACTAACTTATCCAAATCAACCGATACCTCACATTATTGCAAATTTCTGAAGGAAACAAATAATAGATTTTAAGGAAACAAATAAAAGATTTTAAAGATGCATCATACTTTACTAACAATCACTAAAAATCAAATCTAAATTAATTAACCTTACCTTAAATCACGGATCTAACTTTACTAACTTATCCAAATCAACCGATACCTCCCATTATTGCAAATTTCTTTAGGAAACAAATAATAGATTTTAAGGAAACAAATAAAAGATTTTAAAGATGCATCATACTTTACTAACAATCACTAAAAATCAAATCTAAATTAATTAACCTTACCTTAAATCACGGATCTAACTTTACTAACATATCCAAATCAACCGATACCTCCCATTATTGCAAATTTCTTTAGGAAACAAATAATAGATTTTAAGAAAA
The DNA here is from genome assembly GCA_963921465.1 of Triticum timopheevii. NCBI lineage: Eukaryota > Viridiplantae > Streptophyta > Magnoliopsida > Poales > Poaceae > Triticum > Triticum timopheevii. Next base: position 546,102,683 of record OY997272.1, read on the forward strand.
CAAATAAAAGATTTTAAAGATGCATCATACATTACTAACAATCACTAAAAATCAAATCTAAATTAACTAACCTTACCTTAAATCACTCAATCACTTTAATTAGAAAACATTTTCGTTCCAAACTGCACCCCGCTTAGTGTGCACATAACAATCCGAAGTAATTAGAGTCACATGATTGAATCCATTTATTTAGGGCCACATGATTGAATTCATTTATTAACAATAATCCTCACCAAAAGTGCGTTTAGCAATTTTAGAGGGCGGACCAAAACTCTGCCATCCGCTCGCCCGCGTTTGTTTAGGTACAGAAAAAAATGGCATAATATATGGAAACAACACGACCGGGGCGGCGGCGCAATCTTCGGGGATAGGGGATCGGAGGAGAAGGATTGGCCTGGCAACATGATCGGGGTGCTTCCCCGCGGCCGCGACCGTCCTCGCGATGCCACCTACCCGAAATCAACGCTGCTCCCTGCCGTCAGCCGAGGCGACGCCGCCTGCCCTCCTACCCACGGTCCGCTGCCGCGTGGGGCTACGGCGGGAGGAGTAGCGACGGGGCCGAGGTCCTTCATGCGTTCCGGGATGGAGGCCATGATTTCGTCAAGGTCGTTGCTGCCTCCTACACTCAGGGTGTGTCGCCGAGATCGAGGCGAGCATGAGGAGCTGTGGCCACCACCATGGTCACCCCATCGCAGGGGATGGAGCACGCCGTCGGCCTACAGCTTGTGGAGATCACTGTTGCTCTTCAGGTCGCGTGGTGACCGGATCTTGCCGATGTGTCCCTCCCCGATGACCTCCTCTTCGCCCGGTTGGCCGACATGGATCTCGCCACTGCTGCCCTCAACTTCTCTGCCTTGAGCTCGACGGTCAGCCGCCATGGACCCCCCAGCTAGAGGGTCACGTGAACCAGCCGTCCTCCCATGCTGCAGTGGCGAGAAGGTGACATGGCTCTCCGTACACGAAGAGTGGAGTTCCGTCAAGTACTTATATACTTGGCCTCTACTGCTGATCCATGTACATGGAGAAGAACAGACAACCGTTCATTCATGCTTTGTTCCACTCCTTTGCGCTACATTACTGGAGGTGACATTTTCCTATCTCTCTATGTTGTAACAAGCCTGCTGCCTGCATAGTTAATGGATTTTTTATTTAAATTTATCGCTGCTTAGTGCTTTGTTGCAATTGTTCACCCAAGATTCTTATATATAATCTGAGCGTATGTAGGCATACTTACCTTTGGTATTCCATTTTTTCTGGCGCATAGGAATAAGAGTATTGTCCAGGTTAGGTATTCAATTGAGTAAAAGGTGAACAAGTAAAATTTTCTTGCATAGAAATTTTCTTCCGTATCAGTTCTTGCATTAGTTTAGATTGTCCATCTTCTCATTTTCATTGCCAAGCTATTAAATTTGGATCCGCCTTTTTTTCATTCCAATTAAAATGAACATCTATGATATTTATATGATAACTGCTTTGTTCTCTATGTTTGATACACTCCACCTTAATTTTCTTTTACTTAGAAAGACGGCTAGAGATTATATTCTTCCCATTATGTGCAGCATGGTACCTAACTATTTTTAGCGAAAAATACTCTAAAAATATCATACCATTTCAATTTGGATTTTTTTCTTCATATTTGGCATAAATTTAAGTGGTCGGGCTCTTCTCCGGACACTGCGCAGAAGCTTTGCCGGCGTATCAAGGACGAAGTCGGATTGCAGAAGCTCTCCGGGGCCAAAGCCCAAAGGGTTGGCTGATATCCGGAGATAGTTTCATTTCAACTGTATGTGGGTTGTTTTCCTTTCCGCGACATTATGGTTGCCCGCCAGGTGTAGTCGCGTCGTCTTTGTAACCGCGGCATGGCCGCCCGACTCTATGTAATGTCTATTTCTTCTTCTAATACATCAGCTCGCGGTGGGTATCGTTATTTTCTGACCTTCACAGATGATTTGAGCTGATATGGGTATATCTACTTGATGAAACATAAGTCTGAAACATTTGAAAAGTTCAAAGAATTTCAGAGTGAAGTGGAAAATCATCGTGACAAGAAAATAAGGTTTCTACAATCTGATCACAGAGACAAATATTTGAGTTACGAGCTTGGTCTTCAGTTAAAACAACGTGAAATAGTTTCACAAATTCGTGCCACCAGGAACACCACAGTATAATGGTGTGTCCGGACGTCATAACCGTACTTTATTGGATATCGTACAATCTATGATGTTTCTTACCGATTTACCAATATCGTTTTGGGATCATGCATTAGATACAGCTACATTCACGTTAAATAGGGCACCATCTAAATCCGTTGAGACGACACTATATGAACTGTGGTTTAGCAAGAAACCAAAGTTGTCGTTTCTTAATGTTTGGGGTTGTGATGCTTATGTGAAAAAGTTTCATCCTGATAAGCTCAAACCCAAATCGAAGAAATGTGTCCTAATAGGATACCCAAAGGAGACTGTTCGGTACACCTTCTATCACAGATCCGAAGACAAGACATTCGTTGCGGAGAATGGATCCTTTCCAGAGAAGGAGTTTCTCTCGAAAGAAGTGAGTGGGAGGAAAGTAGAACTTGATAAGGTAATTGTACCTTCTCCCTTATTGGAAAGTAGTTCATCACAGAAATCTGTTCCTGTGACTACTACACCAATTAGTGAGGAAGCTAATGATGATGATCATGTAACTTCAGATCAAGTTACTACCGAACCTCGTAGGTCAACCAGAGTGAGATCCGCACCAGAGTGGTACGGTAATCCCATTTTGGAGGTCATGTTACTTGACCATGACGAACCTACAAACTATGAGGAAGCGATGATGAGCCCAGATTCCGCAAAATGGTTTGAGGCCATGAAATCTGAGATATGATCCATGTATGAGAACAAAGTATGGACTTTGATGGATTTGCCCGATAATCGGCAAACCATAGAAAATAAATGGATCTTCAAGAGGAAGACGGATGTTGATAGTAGTGTTACTATCTACAAAGCTAGACTTGTCGAAAAAGGTTTTTGACAAAGTTCAAGGTGTTGACTATGATGAAATTTTCTCACTTGTAGCGATGCTTAAGTCTGTCCAAATCATGTTAGCAATTGCCGCATTTTTATGAAATCTGGCAAATGGATAAACAAAACTACATTCCTTAATGGATTTAAAGAAGAGTTGTATATGATGCAACCAGAAAGTTTTGTCAATCCTAAAGGTGCTGGCAAAATACGCAAGCTCCAGCGATCCATCTATGGACTGGTGAAAGCATCTCGGAGTTGGAATATACGCTTTGATAAGTTGATCAAAGCATATAGTTTTACACAGACTTGCGATGAAGCCTGTATTTACTAGAAAGTGAGTGGGAGCACTACAGCATAAAGGAGTGTTTGAAAGGAGTTTTTCAAAGAAAGACCTCGGTGAAGCTGCTTACATATTGAGCATCAAGATCTATAGAGATAGATCAAGATGCTTGATAAGTTTTTTCAATGAGTACATACCTTGACAAGATTTTGAAGTAGTTCAAAATGGAACAGTCAAAGAAAGAGTTCTTGCCTATGTTACAAGGTGTGAAATTGAGTAAGACTCAAAACCCGACCACGGCAGAAGATAGAAAGAGAATGAAAGTCATTCCCTATGCGTTGGCCATAGGTTCTATAAAGTATGCCATGCTGTGTACCAGATCTATTGTATACCCTACACTAAGTTTGGCAAGGGAGTACAATAGTGATCTAGGAGTATATCACTGGACAGCGGTCAAAATTATCCTTAGTGGAATAAGGATATGTTTCTCGATTATGGAAGTGACAAAAGGTTCGTCGTAAAGGGTTACGTCGATGCAAGTTTTGACACCGATCTGGATAACTCTAAGTCTCGATCTAGATACATATTGAAAGTGGGAGCAATTAGCTAGAGTAGCTCCGTGTAGACATAGAAAATTGCAAAATACATAACGGATCTGAATGTGAAAGACCCGTTGACTAAGATTCTCTCACAAGCAAAACATGATCACACCTTAGTACTCGTTGGGTGTTAATCACATAGCGATGTGAACTAGATTACTGAATCTAGTAAACACTTTGGGTGTTGGTCACATGGCGATGTGAACTATGGGTGTTAATCACATGATGATGTGAACTATCGATGTTAATCACATGGTGATGTGATCTAGATTATTGACTCTAGTGCAAGTGGGAGACTGAAGGAAATATGCCCTAGAGGCAATAATAAAGTTATTATTTATTTCCTTATTTCATGATAATTGTTTATTATTCATGCTAGAATTGTATTAATCGGAAACATGATACATGTGTGAATACATAGACAAATAGAGTGTCACTGGTATGCCTCTACTTGACTAGCTCGTTAATCAAAGATGGTTATGTTTCCTAGCCATAGACATGAGTTGTCATTTGATTAACGGGACCACATCATTAGGAGAATGATGTGATTGGCATGACCCATTCAGTTAGCTTAGCACCCGATCGTTTAGTATGTTGCTATTGCTTTCTTCATGACTTATACATGTTCCTATGACTATGAGATTATGCAACTCTCGTTTACCGGAGGAACACTTTGTGTGCTACCAAACGTCACAACGTAACTGGGTGATTATAAAGGTGCTCTACAAGTTTGTCCGAAGGTACTTGTTGGGTTGGCGTATTTCGAGATTAGGGTTTGTCACTCCGAAAATCGGAGAGGTATCTCTGGGCCCTCTCGGTAATGCACATCACATAAGCCTTGCAAGTAATGCAACTAATGAATTAGTTGCGAGATGATGTATTACGGAACGAGTAAAGAGACTTGCCGGTAACGAGATTGAACTAGGTATTGGATACCGACGATCGAATCTCGGGCAAGTAACATACCGATGACAAAGGGAACAACGTATGTTGTTATGCGTTCTGACCGATAAAGATCTTCGTAGAATATGTAGGAACCAATATGAGCATCCAGGTTCCGCTATTGGTTATTGACCGGAGAAGTTTCTCAGTCATGTCTACATTGTTCTCGAACCGTAGGGTCCGCACGCTTAAGGTTTAGATGACAGTTATATTATGAGTTTATGAGATTTGATGTACCGAAGGAGTTCGGAGTCCCGGATGAGATCGGGGACATGATGAGGAGTCTCGAAATGGTCGAGACGTAAAGATCGATATATTGGACGACTATATTCGGACATCGGAAAGGTTCCGAGTGGTTCGGATATTTTTTGGAGTACCGGGGAGTTACGGGGATACGGGGAAGAAGTATTGGGCCTTATTAGGCCATACGGGAAAGAGAGGGGCTGCCTAGGGCAGGCCGCGCGCCCCCCAAGTCCTAGTCCGAATTGGACTAGGGGGAGGGGCCGCGCCCCCTCCTTCCTTCCCTTCTCCTTCCCCTTCCTTGTCTCCTACTCCTAATACTTGGAAGGATTCCTAGTTGGACTAGGAAAGGGGGAATCCTACTCCCGGCGGGAGTAGGACTCCCCTAGGGCGCGCCATAGAGAGGGCCGGCCCTCCCCTCCTCCACTCCTTTATATACGGGGGCAGGGAGCACCCCATAGACACACAAGTTGATCTTCGTGATCGTTCCTTAGCCGTGTGCGGTGCCCCCCTCCACGATATTACACCTCGGTCATATTGTAGCGGTGCTTAGGCGAAGCCCTGCGACGGTTGAACATCAAGATCGTCACCATGCCGTCGTGCTGACGAAACTCCTCCCCGAAGCTTTGCTGGATCGGAGCTCGGGGTGCGTCATCGAGCTGTACGTGTGTCAAGAACTCGGAGGTGCCGGAGTAACGGTGCTTGGATCGGTTGGACCGGGAAGACGTACGACTACTTCCTCTATGTTGCGTCAACGCTTCCACTTCGGTCTACGAGGGTACGTAGACAACACTCTCCCCTCTCGTTGCTATGCATCACCATGATCTTGCGTGTGCGTAGGAATTTTTTTGAAATTACTACGTTCCCCAACATAGACCTAGCTCATGAAGCCACTGTTGGGGAACGTAGCAGAAATTCAAAATTTTCCTACGTGTCACAAAGATCTATCTATGGAGAAACCAGCAACGAGGGGAAGGAGAGTGCATCTACATACCCTTATAGATCGCTAAGCGGAAGCGTTCAAGAGAATGGGGTTGAAGGAGTCGTACTCATCGTGATCCAAATCACCGGAGATCCTAGTGCCGAACGGACGGCACCTCCGCGTTCAACACACGTACAGCCCGGTGACGTCTCCCATGCCTTGATCCAGCAAGGAGAGAGGGAGAGGTTGGGGAAGACTCCATCCAGCAGCAGCACAACGGCGTGGTGGTGATGGAGGAGCGTGGCAATCCTGCAGGGCTTCGCCAAGCACCGCGGGAGAGGAGAAGGGAGAGAGGTAGGGATGCGCTAGGTAGAGGTCAAACTCATCTGTTGGGAGCCCCAAAACCCTCAATTATATATAGGGGGAGAGGGAGGGCTGCGCCCCCACCTAGGGTTCCACCCCTAGGGGCGGCGGCCAGCCCAAACCCATCTAGGGTGCGGCCAAGGGGGGGGGGAGAGGGGAAACTTCCCCCCCAAGTTAGGTGGGTGTGCACCCTCCCCCAAACCCTAGGCGCCTTGGGCCCTTGTGGGGGGCGCACCAGCCCACCTGGGGCCGGTCCCCTCCCACACTTGGCCCATGCAGCCCTCCGGGGATGGTGGCCCCACTTGGTGGACTCCCGGGACCCTCCCGGTGGTCCCGGTACGTTACAGATAAAACCCGAAACATTTTCGGTGACCAAAACAGGACTTCCCATATATAAATCTTTACCTCCGGACCATTCCGGAACTCCTCGTGATGTCCGGGATCTCATCTGGGACTCCGAACAACATTCGGTAACCACATACAAACTTCCTTATAACCCTAGCGTCATCGAACCTTAAGTGTGTAGACCCTATGGGTTCGGGAAACATGCAGACATGACCGAGACGTTCTCCGGTCAATAACCAACAGGGGGATCTGGATACCCATGTTGGCTCCCACATGTTCCACGATGATCTCATCGGATGAACCACGATGTCAAGGACTCAATCGATCCCGTATACAATTCCCTTTGTCTAGCGGTATAGTACTTGCCCGAGATTCGATCGTCGGTATACCAATACCTTGTTCAATCTCGTTACCAGCAAGTCTCTTTACTCGTTCCATAAGACATCATCCTGTGATCAACCCCTTGGTCACATTGTGCACATTATGATGATATCCTACCGAGTGGGCCCAAAGATACCTCTCCGTTTACACGGAGTGACAAATCCCAGTCTCGATTCGTGCCAACCCAACAGACACTTTCAGAGATACCTGTAGTGCACCTTTATAGCCACCCAGTTACGTTGTGACGTTTGGTACACCCAAAGCATTCCTACGGTATCCGGGAGTTGCACAATCTCATGGTCTAAGGAAATGATACTTGACATTAGAAAAGCTTTAGCATACGAACTATGATCTTTGTGCTAGGCTTAGGATTGGGTCTTGTCCATCACGTCATTCTCCTAATGATGTGATTCCGTTATCAATGACATCTAATGTCCATGGTCAGGAAACCGTAACCATCTATTGATCAAGGAGCTAGTCAACTAGAGGCTTACTAGGGACATGGTGTTGTCTATGTACCCACACATGTATCTGAGTTTTCTATCAATACAATTATAGCATGGATAGTAAACGATTATCATGAACAAGGAAATATAATATTAACTAATTTATTATTGCCTCTAGGGCATATTTCCAACAATCTTGTCAATCATCAACACTTGATGTTCTTTCTTGATTTCTACCTTCGTTAATTTCACCATCACGAAGAGCTTGAGAATCGTTTTCATCATCCCTTGCATACTATAGTTCATCACGAAGTTATACTGATGGTGACTAGAGAACTCTGTCAATCACTATGTTATCTGGAAGATTAACTCCCACTTGATTCAAGCGATTGTAGTACCCAGACAATCTGAGCACATGCTCACTAGTTGAGCAATTCTCCTCCATCTTTTAGCTATAGAACTTGTTGGAGATTTCATATCTCTCAACTCAGGTATTTGCTTGAAATATTAACTTCAACTCCTGGAATATCTCATATGGACCATGACGTTCAAAACGTCTTTGAAGTCCCGATTCTAAGCCGTTAAGCATGGTGCACAAAACTATCAAGTAGTCATCATATTCAGCTAGCCAAACGTTCATAACGTCTGTATCTGCTCCTGCAATAGGTCTATCACCTAGCTGTGCATTAAGGACATAATTCTTCTGTGCAGCAATGAGGATAAACCTCAGATCACCGATCCAATCCGCATCATTTCTACTAACATCTTTCAACACAGTTTTCTGTAGGAACATATCAAAATAAACACATGAAAGCAACAACACGAGCTATTGATCTACAACATAATTTGCAAAATACTACCAGGACTAAGTTCATGATAAATTTAAAGTTCAATTAATCATATTACTTAAGAATTCCCACTTAGATAGACATCCCTCTAATCATCTAAGTGATCATGTGATCCAAATCAACTAAACCATGTCCGATCATCACGTGAGATGGAGTAGTTTTCAATGGTGAACATCACTATGTTGATCATATCTACTATATGATTCACGCTCGACCTTTCGGTCTTAGTGTTCCGAGGCCGTATCTATATATGCTAGGCTCGTCAAGTTTAACCTGAGTATTCCGCGTGTGCAACTGTTTTGCACCCGTTGTATTTGAACATAGAGCCTATCACACTCGATCATCACGTGGTGTCTCCGCACGAAGAACTTTTGCAACAGTGCATACTTAGGGAGAACACTTATACCTTGAAATTTAGTGAGAGATCATCTTATAATGCTACCGTCAATCAAAACAGAATAAGATGCATAAAGGATAAACATCACATGTAATCAAAATATGTGACATGATATGGCCATCATCATCTTGTGCCTTTGATCTTCATCTCCAAAGCATCGTCATGATCTTCATCGTCACCGGCATGACACCATGATCTCCATCATCTTGATCTATATCAATGTGTCGTCACATGGTCGTCTCGCCAACTATTTCTCTTGCAACTATTGCTATCGCATAGCAATAAAGTAAAACAATTATTTGGCACTTGCATCTTATGCAATAAAGAGACAACCGTAAGGCTTCTGCCAGTTGCCGATAACTTCAACAAAACATGATCATCTCATACAAGAACTTATATCTCATCACGTCTTGACCATATCACATCACAACATGCCCTGCAAAAACGAGTTAGACGTCCTCTACTTTTTTGTTGCAAGTTTTACATGGCTGCTACGGGCTGAGCAAGAACCGTTCTTACCTGCGCATCAAAACCACAACGATAGTTCGTCAAGTTAGTGCTGTTTTAACCTTCTCAAGGACCGGGCGTAGCCACACTCGGTTCAACTAAAGTTGGAGAAACTGGCACCCGCCAGCCACCTGTGTGCAAAGCACGTCGGTAGAACCAGTCTCGCGTAAGCGTACGCATAATGTCGGTCCGGGCCGCTTCATCCAACAATACCGCCGAACCAAAGTATGACATGCTGGAAAGCAGTATGACTTGTATCGCCCACAACTCACTTGTGTTCTACTCGTGCATATAACATCTACGCATAAAACCTGGCTCGGATGCCATTGTTGGGGAACGTAGTAATTTCAAAAATTTCCTACGCACACGCAAGATCATGGTGATGCATAGCAACGAGAGGGGCGAGTGTGTCCACGTACCCTCGTAGATCGTAAGCGGAAGCGTTAGCACAACGCGGTTGATGTAGTCGTACGTCTTCACGATCCGACCGATCAAGTACCGAATGCACGGCACCTCCGAGTTCAGCACACGTTCAGCTCGATGACTTCCCTCGAACTCCGATCTAGCCGAGCTTTGAGGGAGAGTTCCGTCAGCACGACGGCGTGGTGATGATGATAATGTTCTACCGACGCAGGGCTTCGCCTAAGCACCGCTACGAAATTATCGAGGTGGATTATGGTGGAGGGGGGCACCGCACACGGCTAAGAGATCTCAAGGATCAATTGTTGTTGTGTCTAGAGGTGCCCCATGCCCCCGTATATAAAGGAGCAAGGGGGAGGTGGCTGGCCAAGGAGGAGGGCGTGCCAAGGGGGGAGTTCTACTCCCACCGGGAGTAGGACTCCTCCTTTCCTTGTTGGATTAGGAGAAGCGAAGGGAGAAGAAGAAGGAAGGAAGGGGGCGGCCCCTGCCTAGTCCAATTCGGACTAGTCCATGGGGAGGGGTGCGGCCACCCTTTGGGGTCTTTCTCTCCTTTCTCGTATGGCCCATTAAGGCCCAGTACGAATTCCCGTAACTCTCCGGTACTCCGAAAAATACCCAAATCACTCGGAACCTTTCTGATGTCTGAATATAGTCGTCCAATATATCGATCTTTATGTCTCGACCATTTCGAGACTCCTCGTCATGTCCGTGATCACACCGGATGAGGGAGTCCTGGACTAGGGAGTGTCCGGATAGCCGGACTACCATCATCGGCCGAACTATCATCGGCCGGACTATCATCATCGACCGGACTCCAGGACTATGAAGATACAAGATTGAAGACATCGTCCCGTGTCCGGATGGGACTTTCCTTGGCGTGGAAGGCAAGCTTGGCGATACGGATATGTAGATCTCCTACCATTGTAACCGACTCTATGTAACCCTAGCCCTCTCCGGTGTCTATATAAACCGGATGGCTCTAGTCTGTAGGACACAACAACAACCATTACAACAATCATACCATAGGCTAGCTTCTAGGGTTTAGCCTCCTTGATCTCGTGGTAGATCCACTCTTGTAATACCCACAATATCAATATCAATCAAGCAGGACGTAGGGTTTTACCTCCATCAAGAGGGCCCGAACCTGGGTAAAACATCATGTCCCTTGTCTCCTGTTACCATCCGCCTAGACGCACAGTTCGGGACCCCCTACTCGAGATCCGCCGGTTTTGACACCGACATTGGTGCTTTCATTGAGAGTTCCTGTGTGTCGTCACCGATAGGCTTGATGGCCTCTTCAATCAACAATGACGCAGTCCTGGGCGAGACTTTTCTCCCCGGACAGATCTTCGTATTCGGCGGCTTCGCACTGCGGGCCAACTCACTTGGCCATCTGCAGCAGATCGAAAGCTACGCCCCTGGCCGTCAGGTCAGGTTTGGAAGCCTAAACTTCTCGGCCGATATCCGCGGAGACTTGATCTCCGATGGATCCGAGCCGCAGCCGAGCGTGCCGCACTATCACGATGGGCATGACCTAACTCTGCCGCCGGACAGTACCTTGGAGGCCGCACACGAATCCGCTCCAGCCATAGTCCGGAGCCGATCGCGCAGATCGAGGACAGGTGGCTGGACACCGCCTCGGGAGCTGTAACTTCCACGGCGATGGAGCCGAACACTAACCTCGTCCCTTATAAAGCTCATGACTCCGAGGTGCCGGACTCCCTGCTGGATTTCGAATCCCTGCGCCCCTGCCAATCGAATCTGATTGGGTGCCGATCATGGAGTTCACCGCTGCGGACATCTTTCAGCACTCACCCTTCGGCGACATTTTAAATTCGCTGAAGCATCTCTCGCTATCCGGAGAGCCCGGGCCGGATTACGGCCAGGATGGTTGGGACGCGGACGACGAAGAAATTCAGAGCCCACCCACTGCCCACTTTATAGCAACTGTCGACGATCTAACCGACACGCTAAACTACGACTCCGAAGGAATCGACGGTATGGACGACGATGCCGGAGACGATCAAGAAGCAGCGTTCACTGAGCACTGGGAGGCCACCCCGTCACATGACATATATATGGTGGACACCCCAAAAGGAAGCGATAACGAGGAACAACGGGGCGCGGCAAAGGATAATCCCGCCGATAAACAACCAAAACGGCGACGTAGACGCCGCCCTAAGTCCCGCCTCGACAAAAACAGCTTTCATAATGACCCAGCAATAGAGCAGGGCAAACCAGTGGCCGACGATCATGCAACCAAGCAACCGTCCGAACAGGACGAATCGGACAATCAAGACGTGCCCCGCGAAACCAACAGTCCGGACAACCTCACGCCAGACACACCATCAAAGCATATGAACCTCCACAAAAAACTCGTCGCCACTGCAAGAAGCCTGAAGAAGGAAAAGCGGAAGCTCAAAACAGCGGAAGACATACTCAGAAAGAGGTGGAGCAAAGTACTCAAGACCGCAGACAAATATGGCAATGGGCACCAAACAAAGAGCTACCCGAAGCGCAAGCTGCTGCCAGAATTTGACGAGGAAGCCATAGAGCCCTCACTGTCAAAAAACAAACAGGCCGCCTGGCCGGATAGACGGCCAGATGACAGGCCAAAATGGACAAGCGGCGCCGCACACAATCCGATTCAAGATCCTGGGAAAACAGGCAACCCAGTCAGGTCCATTTACGGGCCAAAAAAGAGGGCCCCAGGAAGCAACACAACACGGCAAGTGTTCGAGGACAGCGGCACACCCAAATATAGGGGCGCCGCACACCCGCTATGTTTCACCGATGAGGTGCTAGATCATGAATTTCCAGCAGGGTTAAAACCCATAAACGTAGAGGCATACGATGGAACAACAGACCCCGGAGTCTGGATAGAAGATTACATACTACACATACACATGGCTAGAGGAGATGATCTCCACGCCATAAAATATCTACCTCTCAAGCTCAAAGGGCCAGCTCGGCATTGGCTCAAAAGCCTCCCAGAAAACACTGTTGGAAGTTGGGAAGAGCTTGAGGACGCGTTTAGAGCAAATTTTCAAGGGACTTATGTCCGCCCTCCGGATGCAGACGATCTAAGTCATATAACTCAACAGCCCGGAGAGTCAGCCCACAAATTCTGGAACAGGTTCCTTACCAAAAAGAACCAAATAGTCGACTGTCCGGACGCGGAAGCCTTAGCAGCTTTTAAACACAACGTCCGAGACGAATGGCTCGCCAGACACCTCGGCCAAGAGAAGCCAAGAACAATGGCCGCGCTAACAAGCCTCATGACGCGCTTTTGCGCAGGGGAAGACAGCTGGCTAGCAAGCTGCAGCACCAGTGACCCGAGTACATCCGAAATCAGAGATGGAAACGGAAAATCACGGCGCAGAAAAGATCAGCGCCGGAATAAAGAAAAAAGCCCAAAGGGCACGGCGGTCAATGCCGGATTCAAAAGCTCGCGGCCAAACAATAAAACACTGTCTCTTAAGGACAACAGTGACGAGCTATCCAACTTAAACAAAATTTTGGATCGGATATGTCAAATCCACAGTACCTCCGGAAGGCCTGCAAACCATACCAACCGAGATTGTTGGGTTTTTAAACAGTCCGGCAGACTCAACGCCGAACACAAGGGGCTCAATGCGCCAAGCGAGGACGATGACGAACCCCACCAGCAAAGCACCGGAGGACAAAAGACTTTTCCACAAGAAGTCAAAACAGTAAACTCACTTCATGTGATAATACGGAAATACAATACGGCACCCGCTAAGATTGGTGTCCCATGGTCCACCCCAGCGGAACACCGAGATTGGATGTCAAAACCAATCACTTTTGACCACCTGGATTATTCCAGAAGTATCTGGAACGCAGGATGGACTGCTCTGATATTGGATCCTATAATAGACAGACTGTAATTTATGCAAGTTCTGATGGACGGCGGCAGTGACTTAAACCTGCTATATCCGGACACAATCCGTAAGTTGGGGATAGACCCTACTACAATTCGACATAGCCGCACTTCCTTCAAAGGAGTGGCGCCAGGTCCTTACGCCAGGTGCACAGGTTCATTATTACTAGAAGTTGTGTTCGGGTCACCTGACAACTTCCGACGAGAAAAGCTAACCTTTCATGTCGCCCCATTTAAAAGTAGCTATCAAGCACTACTGGGACGTGAAGCTTTTGTCCGCTTTAACGCAATACCACACTACGCGTCTCTTACGCTTAAAATGCCCGGTCCACGTGGCATCATTTCATTAAAAGGTCGTCTAAGACGCCGGACACGGCTGGACGAGTCCGAAATAAATAAGCTAGGGGCTACCTAGTCGCACACCCCTTCACAAGGGTTTGTGCATATAAGCCATAATGAGCTAGCATAGGCTCAGCTTTACTAATCTATATTTCAATTTTTTATGCACTTTTTCGCACGATTTCTTTTCAAACTAAGTTCCTCCCTTTTTACAGATGAACAACGTGCACACCCGTCCAGGATACGGCACAACAGAGACACAGGCGCAGACATGCAGTAGGGACCCGTTGCAAGGATTCTTTTCAGACTAAGACCCTACGTAAACCTTTCTTACTGTCTCTTGTTGCTATAATCCCCTGGTTTCTCATTATAACCAGAGTGGAGACTGGCGTTTTGGCATCGGCCGCGTCAGAGGAACTTACCCGTACCTGGACACAAGGGGCTTAGGGCATTGTTCTGCCCGTCATTATAAAGACCGAACACCTTCGGGAGTGTTCGGCGTCTCGAGTTAGGCCTTATATGCATCAGCTCCGAATCATGTCTTGGGTGAAATGTTGGGTTTGCCCGGCTCCTGTGTTTTGCTGCCTTACATTCCGTATCATCGGCTAACGCGGCACCAGGAGAACTACTGCGATTGTGCCCCAGTTCGGCTGGGCGAGCACATCAGTAGAGAAAGCCGAAAACTGACTGTCATGATACAGCGAGAGACTGGTCAACCACTCGATCGACCAATGGAATGTTTAGAATTCCTTCGCTTTGACGAAGGGCCGTTTCCCGGTCAGGCACATACGCGCCCCAAATTCGGAGAGCGCGGTGCCCCTAGGGGCTATGTCGTAGCCCCACCCTCGAACTCCCATGGCTAAGTGAAAGTGATAAAGCATTATAGTCCGGTTGCCTCGTTTGCTACGCTACCACCTCCTTTACAGGACCGAGACGTCGGATTAAGTGTGAAAATGCGCTATTTTTGCGAACAACCCCGCACCTTGTGCGTGGGGGCTGAAGCCGACGACTGCCATCTTCCAGGTTATACACACGTATACATGAATGGCCGCATAGGAGATATTCCATTACTTGAACGCACAAGTATAAAAGGCGCTTACATCATAAATATTGTTTACAACATAAAACGTTCATTTGAACGTAACATTTTTTGAGCACTGCGACTCTATTACACAAGCACCACGCAGCACTTCGCCAAAATAGTGCTCGGCGGGTAACCGGCTATCGTCCGAACCCGGGGTCACAACAGCGGTGGCATCCATCTCTGTCCAATGTGTCTTCACACGGGCGAGTGCCATCCGCGCACCCTCTATGCAGGCCGACCGCTTCATCGCCTTGATATGCGGCACCGCCCCAAGAAATTGCTGCAATAAGCTAAAGTAACTCTTCGGCTTGGGCCTATCCGGCCAGACATGGGTCACGATATCCATCATGGCAAGCCCGGACAACCTATTCAGCTCAGCCCACTCGGCCAAACGGTCGGTCAGCGGAAGCGAACGCTCCGGACTATGGAATTGAGACCAAAACAGCTCTTCCGTCTTGTGATCCTTCTGGCTTCGAAAATGCACAACGGCATCCGCCGCACTCGCTGCTAAGTCCATATAAGGGTCCTCTGGACCCCACAGCTGGCCCAGCTGAGCATACTTTGGATCCGTAAACCTTCGGCGCAGCAGAAAAGGCTTGCCAGCTACAATGTCTCCGGCCTGGCGCAGCTCTTCCTTTATAGCCCGCATAACAGAGCGGGCATGCTTGGCTTCGGCGGTGGCCTTCCCCAGGTCTTCTTGCCCCGCTAGGCGCTCCTTCTCAAGAGCCTCATTGCGGTCGGTAGCATCTTTTAACTTCACGGCCATTCTGGCCATCTCTTTCCTGCTTCGGCAGTGTGCGGCCCTTTCGGCTGCTAACTCCTCGGCCGCCCTCGAGGCCGCCGCCTTACTCCTTCTGGCTTGCTCCTTGGCTTGAGCAAGTTCGGCCCGAAGGCTCTCCACAGCAGCGGCACTATCTGCATTTCATACACATGTTGTAAGGAGCGGGCTTCGGCTCCCTTACCAAGTGACCGCAAAGAAACACTTACCTTGCGACTCATCAAGTCGCCTGTTAACTAGCATGATGTCCGCATCCGCAACGGCGAGTTGCCGCTTTAGTTCAGCAACTCCATCAGTCCGGCTGGCCCCCGGACGATCCGCCACCTACATAGGCGCGGCGAAAATTTAAACCTGCGATTTTGATCCTCGGTACGCTGTCGCTTTCGACAACCTACCGAGTCTCAGGGGCTACTATCTATACAGGGCGCACTCTATATGCAAAACTGTCAAAAGGTGTGTCATTTTTACGTACCTCAAACCCCGCCAGCAAACTCCTGACGGCATTATGCAATCCGCCTTCGGCGGACGAAATCCTTTCAATCACCATACTCATCAATGCGTGGTGATCTTCTAAGATAGACGCCTTCTCAAGCAGATCCTTCAGCCGTACACCAGTTGACGCCGAACTACCCGGCTTTGCCAAACCCGGGGGCTCCCTCGGTGACGATACTTCAGGCTCGTCCACTTTATCCGACAGCGCCCCGGACGGAGGCGTCTTGCTCTCCACCATCTCCGGACGAAGGTCCCCCGAAGACGAGCTCATTTGCGAAGGACGGAGATCCGAACTACAAGGTAAAAACTTGAGTTATCCTCAGAAGCACGAATAGGGGTGTCCCTTATTATAAAACTCCCTTCTTTCTACTTACGGCTCGTTGGAGGGCTGATTCTTTAGGGGAGACTGTGCGGCCGGGGCCTCCCCGGACGCAGGACCCTCTGGCAAAGATTTCTTCCCCCGCTTAGGGGCTTTGGCCCCCGGGTCCTCGGAGGCAGTCCTCTTCTCCCCTTGGCGGGAGGGATTCTCGATCCCCCCTCTTTCAAGAGCCTCCTTAGGCGAGGTGGTAGCTCTTCTACTTTCCCCTTCGCCTTCCTCTGAAGGCGCAACCTCCAGCATCCTGACCAGCACGGAATCCGGCGCGGTCTCTGGGAGGGGGGCCGGACACCATATCAGTTGGCTTGCGCTATCCACCCCTGTTTAGAAGGAAATTGGTCATGAGGCGAATCATCGAAAGGTAAACAAACGGTATGTCCGGACTCGGAGCTACTTACTTGAGTATCCGGGCGATTGCAGCTTAGGCCAGCATCCTCGGTCAATTCCAGACACGCCTCTTGCGATCCGAAGAATAATTTGTACATCTCCATGGGTGTCATACCCATGAAGTGTTGAAGAATCCGTGGCCCCTCCGGATTAAACTCCCACAGCCGGAGAGGGCGGCGTTTGCAGGGCAGGAGACGCCTGATCAGCATGACCTGCATTACCACCACCATATCAATCTCCCTCGCTTGGAGATCTCGAATCCGGCCCTGCAGTAGGGGCACGTCCTTTGACGGCCCCCAGTTGAGCCCTTGGTTGACCCACGACATCAACCGTCGTGGAGGTCCCGGGCGGAATAAGGGCGGCGGCTTCTGTCTGCTGCCCCTCGGAGCGGTAATATAGAACCACTCCTGCTGCCACAGGCCGAGCTCCTCTTGGAAGGAGCCTGCGGGCCACGGGGCATCGGTCCTCCTACTTACGGCCGCCCCGCCGCACTCCGCTTGACGTCCCTCGATCATCTTCGGCTCCACATTGAAGGTCTTCAGCCACAGGCCGAAGTGAGGGGTGACGCGGAGGAAGGCTTTGCAGATGATAATAAACGCGGAAATATGGAGGATGGACTCCGGAGCCAAGTCGTGGAATTCCAACCCATAGTAAAACATGATCCCTCTCACAAAAGGATCCATCGGGAAGCCTAAACCACGACAGAGGTGGGATACAAAAACGACATACTCGCCGGGCTCGGGGGTGGGGATGACCTGCCCTGCGGCGGGCAACCTGTGCAAAATCTCGTAAGCCAGGTACTTGGCCTCCCGGAGCTTTAGCACGCCCTCCTCCGTGACGGAGGAGGGCATCCACCGGCCCTGGAGGTTGGAACCGGACATTGTTGAAGGTCCGAAGCGCTCGAATCTGGGGCTCTATGTGCTGGAACTTGGAGCAAGGAGAAGATTCGATGGAGGATTGAAGAAAAGAAACGAGCCTTGGTCCCGTTTTAAAGAGGGAGAATACCGAGAGCCGTCTCCGTGACCGTTCGGGACTCGCCTTCGATAGAGGGGGCGTGGCGACGGGCGCGGTTGGGTTACCCACGTCTGTATTGATGAGAATCCCGGAATAAGGGGGAACACGATCTCTGCTTCGACAAGACGTGCCAAGGAAACCGCTTCGCTAAATGCGCTGAGGCGGTAGAGTAAAAAACAATTTAAGTAAAGGCTTGGTAGTGGTGTCACGTCATACCGCAAAAAACGTCAGCAGATTGGACTTGTGTATATATTATTCTCTCTACGGTGGAATGTGGAATTTATTTTGCAGAGCCGGACACTATCCTGGTGTTCACAATCTTCTATGAATTATTCGGAGGAGGAACCCGGCTTGCAATGCCGAACAATATACGCGCCGGACTTATCGTCATTGAAGCCTGGTTCAGGGGCTACTGAGGGAGTCCTGGACTAGGGGGTGTCCGGATAGCCGGACTACCATCATCGGCCGAACTATCATCGGACGGACTATCATCATCGACCGGACTCCAAGACTATGAAGATACAACATTGAAGACTTCATCCCGTGTCCGGATGGGACTTTCCTTGGCGTGGAAGGCAAGCTTGGCGATACGGATATGTAGATCTCCTACCATTGTAACCGACTCTATGTAACCCTAGCCCTCTCTAGTGTCTATATAAACCGGATGGTTCTAGTCTGTAGGACACAACAACAACCATTACGACAATCATACCATAGGCTAGCTTCTAGGGTTTAGCCTCCTTGATCTCGTGGTAGATCCACTCTTGTAATACCCACAATATCAATATCAATCAAGCAGGACGTAGGGTTTTACCTCCATCAAGAGGGCCCGAACCTGGGTAAAACATCGTGTCCCTTGTCTCCTGTTACCATCCGCCTAGACGCACAGTTCGGGACCCCCTACCCGAGATCCTCCGGTTTTGACACCGACACCGGGGACTCCAAACTATCTTTGGTACATCAAAACACATGAACTCATAATATAACTGTCATCTAACTTTAAGCGTGCGGACCCTACGGGTTCGAGAACTATGTAGACATGACCGAGACACGTTTCCGGTCAATAACCAATAGCGGAACCTGAATGCTCATATTGGCTCCTACATATTCTATGAAGATCTTTATCGGTCAAACCGCATAACAACATACGTTGTTCCCTTTGTCATCGGTATGTTACTTGCCCAATATTTTATCGTCGGTATCTCAATACCTAGTTCAATCTCGTTACCGGCAAGTCTCTTTACTCGTTATGTAATGCATCATCCTGCAACTAACTCATTAGTCACATTTCTTGCAAGGCTTATAGTGATGTGCATTACCGAGAGGGCCTAGAGATACCTCTCTGACAATCGGAGTGACAAATCCGAATCTCGAAATACGCCAACTCAACAAGTACCTTCGGAGACACCCGTAGAGCTCCTTCATAATCACCTAGTTACGTTGTGACGTTGGTAGCACACAAAGTGTTCTTTCGGTAAACGGGAGTTGCATAATCTCATAGTCACAGGAACATGTATAAGTCATGAAGAAAGCAACAGCAACATACTAAACGATCAAGTGCTAAGCTAACGGAATGGGTCAAGTCAATCACATCATTCTCCTAATTATGTGATCCCGTTAATCAAATGACAACTCATGTCTATGGCTAGGAAACTTAACCATCTTTGATTCACGAGCTAGTCAAGTAGAGGCATACTAGTGACACTATGTTTGTTTATTTATTCACACATGTATTACGTTTCCGGTTAATACAATTCTAGCATGAATAATAAACATTTATCATGAAATAAGGAAATAAATAATAACTTTATTATTGCCTCTAGGGCATATTTCCTTCACGAAGATCCTTCGTGCTAACATTGTTTGATCCATGCTTGTTAACGGCCCACTCCAGCAGCGAGTCTTGGGCAGTAGGGATCCAACTTGGTGTTCCCAATGCAACAAATATCGCCACCCAAATAGTCCGAGCAAAGACACACGTGAGCAGTATATGGTTGATCGTTTCTTCCTCTTGATCACAAAAAGGACAGGCAGCCTGGTGAGGTAGGCCTCTGCGCGCAAGACGATCTGAGGTCCAACATTTATCCTTCATGGCAAGCTAGGTGAAAAACCTGCATTGCATAGGGGCACGTGATTTCCATGTCAGGTCCGCCGTTGGGATCACCTCTCGGCCCCAAAATGTGAGCCTACCACCCCTTATTTGGCAGGCCCAAATTGCGTTGGTTATCTTCTCGTATCAGACGAGAACTCCGATTGGATGCTCATTGGTCTCCAATGGAGGAGGGGACACCTGAACCGAGACGCTAATGTGCCGGCATTTTGGCACGCTCAGTTACACGGGTTAGCCTTCCTTTTTCCCTTCATTTCCAGGTGGTATTTTTCATTCGAAAAGCGACTGTTGGACTTTTCTTAAAAAGGTATCTAATTAATAAAATTAATTTAGGTAATACAGGAAAAATGAAAATGGACAGTGTGTATTTGAGAAAGTTTAGTGTGTATTAGATAAATAGTTCACCGTATATTTAAAAAAATAGATGATATAGAAAAATGTTTGTGTATTAAAAAAGTTGTGATATTTAAGAAAAGTTTATAAACTGTACAAAAATGTTCACGTTGTTTTCAAAAAATCTTTCGTGCCAGTAAATATAGAGTAATGCTAGAGCGACAGACCCTCTGATACTGATCCAACGGACTGAAGTTATGTGGAATTATTTGGTTGGAGATTAAGGGTGAGGACAGACCACCCCCTTGGAAATCAAGGGGAGAGCTAATTAGTATGAGGGTGTCCCTATAGAAAAAGGTTTGTACAATTAAAAAAAGTTTTTATATTTAAGAAAAGTTTATAAAATGTACAAATAAGTTCACGTAGTTTTCAAAAAATGTTTTGTGCCATAAAATAGAGTAATGATAGAGGCACAGACCCTCTGATACTGATCCAACAGACTGATGTTATGTGAAATTATTTGGTTGGAGATTAAGGGGTGAGGGCAGGCCATCCCCTCGAAATTCAGGAGGAGAGCTAATTAGTATGAGGGGTTCCCTAAGGCGGCCGTTAAAGCCGGTTCATCTATGATTATTATTAAAAACATGTTTGTTGCGAATTGATTTTTTCTAAGATGTACTTAAAAATGTTCAAAACATTTATTTGAAATAATTTACATCATATATTTAAAAAAATTCAACATGTATAAAAATGTCCCACATGTTTACACCGTATATTAGAAAACAGACATGAATTGAAAAAAAGAAAAAGAAAAAGGAATATAAAAGAAAAGAAACCTAAAAAATAAACACAGAAAAACAAAGAAAACCCGGAAGAAAACCAAACAAAAACCCAAAAACAAAAATCACAGAAAAAAGAAAACACAGCGCCAGCGAAGGGAAACAGAGCCACCGCAAGCAAACCCTTGAAATGGGCCGGCGCACATCACGCCGACTGGTGTTTGCCGTATCAGTCCGCGTGAAGATTTATTTTCCACTTCAAAGAGAAAAACCCACTAAAAAAACTTCTTGCAGAAAAAGATTTAGCGCCCAATTTTTTAAAAATGATTTACTTGCAGATTATAACAGAATTTCTTTGTAATCACAAGTACTTACGTATATCTTCTTGGTTGGGTCGCCGTCGTTGTCCAAGAGGCAGAGGCGGAGGAGGAAGCATTTCGATCGGCGATGGTCTCATCAGTCCGATGTCGTCGATCGCTGTTGACCCATTAAGCACGTTTTCTCACTTGCATCCGTTACGAGTTCCACCAATCAACGAACGTCTGCCATACTCCTCGCGTCCCTTTAGACTAAGATTGATTATGTTTCTGCCGATGTTAGTGATCGCTCGTGTGCCTTTATATAACTGGCTAAAATGTCTTACTTTCGAGGAGTTCCACATATTTTCCCACGGGAAAAATCAATCATGGCTATGTCGTGCATTTTTCTTCGTGCGGGCCAAGCTAAGAGCATATTCAGCCGTTCGGCCCCCCAGGGGCTTGAAATAAGGGCATGTACAATGAAAGCATCACATTTCTAGTGCTTCACCTCTTTCACGTAAGTAAAGATGGATGGGGCACTATTTAGTTTGTCAAACCCTTAATGCGTGAAGCTGCCCCATCAAACCAATGCATGACATATACATCCTCTTTTTTCGTGTA
The DNA here is from genome assembly GCA_963921465.1 of Triticum timopheevii. Lineage (NCBI taxonomy): Eukaryota > Viridiplantae > Streptophyta > Magnoliopsida > Poales > Poaceae > Triticum > Triticum timopheevii. The sequence continues at coordinate 546,124,894 of OY997272.1, forward strand.
CTTCAGTGAACATGGAGTGCTGGATCGCTTTATCTCTCTCCCTTTTCCCATCTCTCTCTTACTTTTGTCAGCCAAGAGACTACCTCCTCTGCAGGATCCCGTCTTGGTCTGCAGGCTACTAGTTGAGCTGAGCTGGACAATCGGGAGTGACGTATAGGGCTGGGGCACCCGTCCACAGTGGAGCGTTGGGCATGCCCTAACATCGCTTGGGGCGAGCTGGCTGAAAAATCGGCGTGAGCACGGTCAGGTTCCCAGCCCCCAATTTGGGCCAATTTAGATGCAAATTGGCCCACTTTTCAGCCCAATTTCGGCCGAAATTGGCGCACTATCGACGCGAATTCACCAATTTCAGCCCATATTCTGCGTGCTTCGGCGTAAATTCAACAGAAACTATTTTTTATCACATAGTTCATCACAGAAAATCAGTACAAATCAAATAGTACAACAAATATTTCAATACAAATTATATAGTTCAACAAACAAAAGCTCATATTTCATCACACGTCGAACTAGGCGTTGCCCTTGAGCCTCCGTAGGTGCTCCACCAGGTCCTGCTGCAGTTGTTGATGCACATGTGGGTCTCAGATCTACTGGCGCATATTAAGGAAGGCAGTTCAGGTTGTCGGTAGCTGGTGATCAACTTGGGCAAGAGGACCCTGCCTGTAATATCACTAGTAGAAAACCACCCATTAGACCCGGTTCGTAAGGGCCTTTAGTCCCGGTTCATGAACCGGAACTAATGGGTCGTTACTAATGCCTCCACCCATTAGTCCCGGTTCAAACACGAACCGGGACCAATGTGCCTCCACGTGGCCCTGTGCGTTGAGCCCAGTCAGGGGGCCTTTAGTCCCGGTTGGTGGCTCCAACCGGGACCAAAAGTCAAATTTTTTTTTTACAAAAGTGGTTGCTTTAGGGGTTATTTTTAGGTTGTTATTATAGCTAGCTAATAGAGAGAAGTGTCCTCTCTTATATCTTCGTCCTTGGTTTATCAACGCTGCTGCTATGTTCATTGCACCCGCAGATATAACATGCTCATGCATGCTTGCATCATACATCATCATATATATATAATAACAAGTCCTACTAATTAATCATGCATCATCATACAACTTCTACTCGTTATTAATAATAAGTCATACGATCATCATCCTCATAGTCATCGAACCCCCAACCCTACATAATTGTTCTTAGCACATGATCATCAGTATCAGGTAGGACCTAAACACCCTTAAGGTAAAATAGCATAAAACAATATAGACGCTTACTCTCCATTATGAAGAACGGCGATCATCCTGTCTCCAATTCTTGCCCTTCGCTGCTTATTGCTTCCAAGAAGCTCCTTACGACTGTCCATACATTTTTTCCATTCTTTGATTATTATGTCTCCACTTCTTTTAGAAACCCGGTATGGACAGTTGAGATTCGTAGGACGACCTGGTAGTATGTTCAAAACATGAAGGCTACCATGCGTATACATCAGATGAGGCACACAATCATTCGGGATTATCTGTTGAAAAACATAGTAATAACTTCGTAGTTAGCAATGATGTACTAGTTTTAGAAGTGTGCAAAAAGATGCACGGATGTTGTAATAGTAAAAAATAATCTTACCAGGGTATCTCCATGGTAGTTACCGTAGTTCAACACATGTACTAGTGGCACGTATTGACCATAATGTTGAGGAGTTTGATTGTAGATATTGTAATTCTCAAGATCAGTACAAAATCCGACCAGATGATTTTTCTCCTGATAAGTTAATTCGGAGCCTTCGGTGTAGTACGTTCTGTCTACCATCTTCCGCACATTCTTTGAAGAATGAAAATAAGCTGTCAATGGAGATAAGTTGTCAACTATATATTTTGAAATAAACAATATAAATTACTTAATAACTATGTTTAGCTCACATGAGGGAAGAATTGGAGGTGTATCCACAAGGACCCAAATCGAAGGTCTCTCTTGCTCGATTGTAGGATCACCAAGATCCATGGTGACAACCATACCCTCATCAAGACCATACATCTTGCAAAATGCATCCCAATTTGTGCAACCAAAATGGGTTACACTCTGAGCATTGTACAGCTTTACTTGAAAATCCACACCATGATGGGTACTTAGGATAACTTTTTTGGTTTCGAAACTTTCATGGTCTTCAAAACCCATTCTCTCCAAGACATAGCGTCTTGCAAAGCATGGGATAAGCTAGTCGAATTGGAAAAGATGAAAAATACACGTTAAAATAGTTGAAGTCGTGCTTAATTACGAAAAAAAACAATTGTCGTCGTTGCGTACCGTATGAACATCGCAGGTCTCCTCGAGCTTAATGCTGAAGCGCCGATCTTCGTCCAGCTCAATGAACCTGTCGCAGATACCTCGGTCGTCGTGGCACCAGTCGCACCCCCCGGGCGGTTTTCGTCGTCCGATGAGTACGACATTTCCGGCCTACGTTCATAATTCAAATATTAAACTAGATCATTATTATTAATCACGGGTTGACTATCGATGATCGATGTACGTAGCTCCTCTTTCATTCCCGAATGCATTATTATACCAAATTGTCTAGCACACGGGAATGAAGGAGAACTTATCCAATATGAGCATTCAATAAACAAAACCAAATCATAAAATAAGCAAAACCAGATCATAAAATAAAGTATAGTATTCAAATTAGCATGCATTCAATAATTATAAGCAAAAGTACATCAACTCTTGGTGTCCGTACATCGTCGAATATTATCACTAATACAACTAGAACCGTAGCGCCTGACGGGTATCAACGCGGGCGGTGGACACCCAAAGATAAGGAACCATCACAGGATCGTAGCTCCAGTGAGATCCTTGAAGAACCTGCCAGGTATTGTCGAACCTCCCCTCCAATGCAACCATGTAGCGACGGACGTGCTCGTCCTCCTTGCTGACACGGTGACGTACCACCTCCGCGGTGTCCGGATGCCTCACCACCGTCACTGGCCCACGCGACCGCCACCAAACAAGGATCGGGTCAACAACGGGCTGCCTCCTCACCAACCTACGTCCCCCGGAAGGTAGCACCTCCCAATACCAACCCGGCGGAGCCAAGTCCCGAACATGGCCCTGATCAAGCAGGCCTCCACCGCCGAGTCGACGACGACGAGGATGCGGGATAGGCATCGCCGACATCGACGCGGGAACTACTTCTATATATAGTTAAATAAAGGTAGTTTTATTATATAAATCAACTATCTAAATTAATTACACAATCTAAATATCACAAAAAAATCTATTAACAATAATATCACCAAACATGCATAATAAATAATAATATCACCAAAAAAATATATTAACAGAAAAAAAATCTAACATAATATGAACAAAATAATTACTACACATATCTAATCTAACAAAAAAATCTAATTAATCTAACAAAAAAATCTAACATAATATGAACAAATTAATTACTACACATGTAATCTAACAAAAAAAACTAACCTAACAAAAAAATCTAATTAAATCAACTAGCTAGTTTAACTATATATAAACTACTTCTTATTTTTTTCCTTTTTCTAAATACTATGAAAAAAAAATCATTAAAATTCTATGAAAAAAATTAATTACACAATCTAAATATCACCATAAAAAAGCTATTAACAACAATATCACCAAACATGCATATTCAGTAACAATATCACCAAAAAAATCTGTTAACAGAAAAAAATCTAACATAATATGAACAAAATAATTACTACACATATCTAATCTAACAAAAAAAAATCTTATTAATCTAACAAAAAAATCTAACATAATATGAACAAATTAATTACTACACATGTAACCTAACAAAAAAAAAATCTAATCTAACAAAAAAATCTACGAACTACATATCTAAATTACTACACATCTAACCTAACAAAAAAATCTATGAACTACAAAAAGAATCTAAAAAAATCTAACAAAAAAATAGTCACGTCGGCGTCGAGGCGGCGCGGGGCAGGGAGACGACGGGCTCGGGGCGGCGTGGGGCAGAGGGGCGACGAGGACGGCGGGCTCGGGGCGGCGACGGGGACGGCGGGCTCGGGGCAGCACGGGGCAGGGGCGACGGCGCGGGGGTGGCGACGACGGAGCGGCGCGGGACGCGGGCGGCGATGGGGGCGGCGACGACGGCGGGCTCGGGGCGGCGACGGGGACGGCGGGCCCGGGGCGGCGCGGGGCAGGGGCGACGGCGCAGGGGTGGCGACAACGGGGCGGCGCGGGACGCGGGCGGCGATGGGGGCGGCGACGACGTGCGCGGGCGACGACGACGGGCTCGGGGCGGAGACGGGGACAGCGGGTTCGGGGCGGCGACGGGGACGGCGGGCTCGGCGGCGACGGCGACGAGGAGAAGAGGCGTCGGGGCGAGAAAGAGATGGGTTTTGGCGAAAACTGCTAAGTCCTGTATATATAGCAAGAGCATTGGTCACGGTTGGTGGCACCAACCGGGACGAATGCTCATTTTTAGTCCCGGTTGGAGCCCCCAACCGGGACCAAAGGCTGTTTTGATGCTACTCGTCTTGCTCTATCCAATAAGCTTGAGTTTGCTCAATTCGGAGCTCATCTGCAGAAGTTATGGCAGTTTTGGTTTCCTTGGAGTATTCTTTGTTTTCGTGGTTGAGGCATAAGGTTGGCCCCAGCGGTAGTACCGCAACCACAGAGGTAGTACCGCCGAAGCTCCCCAGCGGTAGTACCGCTCCAAGCGGTAGTACCGCTCTCCGAACGTTAGTACCGCTTGGGATTTTCGGCCGTAGTACCGCTGTGTGTCTGGGCTACTTCCGCCTCGATTCTCGAATGAAGTTTTTCGTGTCGGGTTTTGCGGCACTAAGGGAGGTAGTAGGAGCGGTAGTACCGCCCTAAGCGGTAGTACCGCTCTTCCCTAGCGGTAGTACCGCCCTGGGATCAGGGCCCTGGCAGCGCGGCAGTACCACTGGGTTGAGCAGTAGTACCGCCCGGAGCGGTAGTACCGCCCTTCCCTAGCGGTAGTACCGCTCTGTGCGGGGCTGTTCAGTGGGGTAACGGTTGGTTTTTCTCCCTCCTATAAAAGGGGGTCTTTTTCCCCATTGAACCCTATCCTGAGCTCGTGTTCTTCCCCCATTGTTGACCTTCTTCGAGCTTGCTAACTCTCAATCCCTCCAATGATTCTTGCTAGTTCTTGAGGGAAAAGAGAGAGGAGATCCAGATCCACGTTTCCACCAATCACTTTCTCCTCTAAGTGAGGGGAACCCCTTGGATCTAGATCTAGGAGTTCTTTGTGTTCTTCTTTCGTTCTTCCTCTCATTTTCCTCCCTAGCATTAGTTGCTTTGGCGGGATTTGGGAGAGAAGGACTTGGGCACTCCGTGTGCCCTTGCCATTGCATTTGGTGCATCGGTTTGAGTTCTCCACGTGATACGTGGAAGTTACAAGTTGAGAAGCTTATTACTCTTGGGTGCTTGGTGCCCTTGAGCTTGTTCATCTTGGGTGCTTGGGCGCCCTAGTCGGTTGGTGGTGTTTGGAGCTCAATCATTGTGGTGTAAAGCTCCGGGCAAGCGTCGGGGTCTCCAATTAGGTTGTGGAGATCGCCCCGAGCATTTTGACGGGTACCGGTGACCTCCCCCAAGGGTTGCTAAAGTGTACGGGTTCGGTGACCGCCCCCAAGTGTCGCCATTTGTACGGGTTCGATGACCGCCCTCAAGGGTCCCTTAGTGGAATCATGGCATCTTGCATTGTGCGAGGGCGTGAGGAGATTACGGTGGCCCTAGTGTCTTCTTGGGGAGCATTGTGCCTCCACACCGCTCCAAACGGAGATTAGCATCCGCAAGGGTGTGAACTTCGGGATACATCGTCGTCTCTGCGTGCCTTGGTTATCTCTTACCCGAGCCCCTTTACTTATGCACTTTACTTTGTGATAGCCATATTGTTCTTTTTCATATATCTTGCTATCACATAGTTGCTTATCTTGCTTAGCATAAGTTGTTGGTGCACATAGGTGAGCCTAGTTATTGTAGGTTTTGAGCTTGACAAATTAACCGCTAGGTTTATTCCGCATTTGTTCAAGCCTAAACCGTAATTATTTTAAAGCGCCTATTCACCCCCCCCCCTCTAGGCGACATCCTCGATCTTTCACTTAGGATCGACAAAACCTTTCTGAATGTATCACATACAACCTTTCCTTACAAAAACTAGTAAGGAAACTCGTTTTGACATCCATCTGCTAGAATTCATAAATGCAGCTAATGCTAACATGATTCCGACGGACTCAAGCATCTCTACGGATGAGAAAATCTCATCGTAGTCAACTCCTTGAACTTGTGAAAAACTCTTCGCCACAAGTCGAGCTTCATAGACGACGACATTACCGTCCATGTCCATCTTCTTCTTAAAGATCCATTTATCTCAATGGCTTGCCGATCATCGGGCAAGTCCACCAAAGTCCATGCTTTGTTCTGATACATGGATCCTATCTCGGATTTCATGGCTTCTAACCATTTGTTGGAATATGGGCCCACCATTGCTTCTCCATAGCTCGTAGGTTCATTGTTGTCTAGCAACATGACCTTCAAGACAGGATCACCGTACCACTCCGAAGCAGTACGCGTCCTTGTCGTCCTACGAGGTTTGGTAGTGACTTGATCTGAAGTTTCATGATCACTATCATAAGCTTCCACTTCAATTGGTGTAGGTGCCACAGGAACAACTTCCTGTGCCCTGCTACACACTGGTTGAAGTGATGGTTCAATGACCTCATCAAGTCTCCACCATCCTCCCACTGAATTCTTTCGAGACAAACTTTTCCTCGAGGAAGGACCCGATTCAAGAAACAATCCCTATTGCTTTCGGATCTGAATTAGGAGGTATACCCAACTGTTTTGGGTGTCCTATGAAGATGCATTTTATCCGCTTTGGGTTCGAGCTTATCAACCTGAAACTTTTTCACATAAGCGTCGCAGCCCCAAAATATTAAGAAACGACAACTTAGGTTTCTCCAGACCATAGTTCAAATGGTGTCGTCTCAACGGAATTACATGGTTCCCTATTAAAGTGAGTACGGTTGTCTCTAATGCCTAACCCATGAGCGATAGTGGTAATTCGATAAGAGTCATCATGGTACGCACCATATCCAATAGGGTGCAACTATGATGTTTGGACACACCATCACACTATGGTGTTCCAGGCGGTATTAATTGTGAAACAATTTCCACAATGTCTTAATTACGTGACAAAGCTCGTAACTCAGATACTCATCTCTATGATCATATCATAGACATTTTATCCTCTTGTCACAATGATCTTCAACTTCACTCTGAAATTACTTGAACTATTCAATAATTCAGACTTGTGTTTCATCAAGTAAATATACTCAACATCTACTCGAATCATCTGTGAAGTAAGAGCATAACGATATTCACTGCATTCCTCAGCACTCATTGGACTGCACACATCAAAATGTATTACTTCCAACAAGTTTCTTTCTTGTTCCATTTTACTGAAAACGAGGCTTTCAGTCATCTTGCCCATGTGGTATGATTTGCATGTCTCAAGTGATTCAAAAACAAGTGAGTCCAAACGGTCCATTTGCATGGAGTTTCTTCATGCACATACACCAATAGACATGGTTCGCATGTCTCAAACTTTTCAAAAACAAGTGAGTCCAAAGATCCATCAACATGGAGCTTCTTCATGCGTTTTATACCAACATGACTTGCATGGCAGTGCCACAAGTACGTGGTACTGGCATTACTATCTTATATCTTTTGGCGTGAACATGTGTATCACTATGATCGAGATTCAATAAACCATTCCTTTAGGTGCAAGACCATTGAACGTATTATTCAAATAAAATAGAGTAACCATTATTCTCCTTAAATGAATAACCGTTTTGCGATAGACATAATCCAATCATGTCTGTGCTCAATGCAAACACCAAATGACAATTATTCAGCTTTAATACTAATCTTGATGGTAGAGGGAGCGTGCGATGTTTGATCACATCAAACTTGGAAACACTTCCAACATATATCGTCAGCTCACCTTTAGCAAGTCTCCGTTTATTCCGTAGCTCTTTTATTTCGAGTTACTAACACTTAGCAACCGAACCGGTATCTTAATACCCTGGTGCTACTAGGAGTACTAGTAAAATACACATTAACATAATGTATATCCAATATACTTCTATCGACCTTGCCAGCCTTCTCATCTACCAAGTATCTAGGGTGATTCTGCTCCAGTGGTTGTTCCCCTTATTACAGAAGCACTTAGTCTCGGGTTTGGGTTAAACCTTGGGTTTCTTCACTAGAGCAGCAGCTGATTTGCCGTTTCATGAAGTATCCCTTCTTGCCCTTGCCCTTTTGAAAACTAGTGGTCTTACTAACCATCAACAATTGATGCTCCCACTTGACTTCTACTTTCGTAGTGTCAAACATCGCGAATACTTCAAGGATCATCATATCTATCCCTGATATGTTATAGTTCATCACGAAGCTCTAGCAGCTTGGTGGCAATGACTTTGGAGAAACATCACTATCTCATCTGGAAGATCAACTCCCACTCGATTCAAGTGATTGTTGTACTCAGACAATATGAGTACAAGCTCAACGATTGAGCTTTTCTCCCTTAGTTTGCAGGCTAAGAAAATCGTCGGAGGTCTCATACCTCTTGACGTGGGCACGAGCCTGAAATCCAAATTTCAGCCCTCGAAACATCTCATATGTTCCGCGATGTTTCAAAAATGCCTTTGGTGCCTCTATTCTAAACCATTTAACTAAACTATCACGTAGTTATCAAAATGTGTATGTCAGATGTTCGCAACATCCACAGACTACGTTCGAGGTCCAGCACACCGAGCGGTGCATTAAGGACATAAGCCTTCTACGAAGCAATGAGGACAATCCTCGGTTCATGGACCCAGTCCGCATAATTGCTACTATCAACTTTCAACTATATTTGTTGGGGAATGTAGCAGAAATTCAAAACATTTCCTACGTATCACCAAGATCTATCTATGGAGAGACCAGCAACGAGTAGAAAGAGAGTGCATCTACATACCCTTGTAGATCGCTAAGCGGAAGCGTTCAAGAGAACGGGGTTGAAGGAGTCGTACTCGTCGTGATCCAAATCACCGGAGATCCTAGTGCCGAACGGACGGCACCTCCGCGTTCAACACACGTACAGCCCGGTGACGTCTCCCATGCCTTGATCCAGCAAGGAGAGAGGGAGAGGTTGAGGAAGACTCCGTCCAGCAGCAGCACGACGGCGTGGTGGTGATGGAGGAGCGTGGCAATCCTGCAGGGCTTCGCCAAGCACCGCGAGAGAGGAGGAGGACTTGGGAGAGGGGGAGGGCTGCGCCAGAACTTCGTGTGTAGCTCCCATGCACCTCCCCACTATATATAGGGGTGGAGGGGCTGGTTTCTTGCCCTCCGAGTCCATTGGGGCGTTGGCCAAGGTGGGAGGAAAGAAATCCCATCATTTCCTTCCCCACCGATTGTTATCCCCCCTTTTTAGGGATCTTGATCTTATCCCTTCGGGATATGATCTTATTCCTTCTAAGGGGGGATGTTGGTGCGCCTTGACCAGGGGTGTGGGGCCTTGCCCCCACTACCCACGTTCATGTGGGTCCCCCCATGCAGGTGGGCCCCACTCCGGAACCTTCTAGAACCTTCTCGGTACAATACCGAAAAATCCCGAACATTTTCCGGTGGCCAAAATAGGACTTCCCATATATAAATCTTTACCTCCGGACCATTCCGGAACTCCTCGTGACGTCCGGGATCTCATCTGGGACTCCGAACAACATTCGGTAACCACATACAAACTTCCTTTATAACCCTAGCGTCATCGAACCTTAAGTGTGTAGACCCTACGGGTTCGGGAGGCATGTAGACATGACCGAGACGTTCTCCGGTCAATAACCAACAGCGGGATCTGGATACCCATGTTGGCTCCCACATGTTCCACGATGATCTCATCGGATGAACCACGATGTCAAGGACTCAGTCGATCCCGTATACAATTCCCTTTGTCTAGCGGTATTTTACTTGCCCGAGATTCGATCGTCGGTATACCGATACCTTGTTCAATCTCGTTACCGGCAAGTCTCTTTACTCGTTCCGTAACACATCATCCCGTGATCAACCCGTTGGTCACATTGTGCACATTATGATGATGTCCTACCGAGTGGGCCCAGAGATACCTCTCCGTTTACATGGAGTGACAAATCTCAGTCTCGATCCGTGTCAACCCAACAGACACTTTCGGAGATACCTGTAGTGCACCTTTATAGTCACCCAATTACGTTGTGACGTTTGATACACCCAAAGCACTCCTACAATATCCGGGAGTTACACGATCTCATGGTCTAAGGAAGAGATACTTGACATTGGAAAAGCTCTAGCAAACGAACTACACGATCTTAGTGCTAGGCTTAGGATTGTATCTTGTCCATCACATCATTCTCCTAATGATGTGATCCCGTTATCAACGACATCCAATGTCCATAGCCAGGAAACCATGACTATCTGTTGATCACAACGAGCTAGTCAACTAGAGGCTCACTAGGGACATATTGTGGTCTATTTATTCACACGTGTATTACGATTTCCGGATAATACAGTTATAGCATGAATAAAAGACAATTATCATGAACAAGGAAATATAATAATAATACTTTTATTATTGCCTCTAGGGCATATTTCCAACAGTCTCCCACTTGCACTAGAGTCAATAATCTAGTTCACATCGATATGTGATTAACACTCAAGGTCACATCCCCATGTGACTAACACCCAAAGAGTTTACTAGAGTCAATAATCTAGTTCACATTTACCATGTGATTAACACTCGATGAGTTCTGGGTTTGATCATGTTATGCTTGTAAGAGAGGTTATAGTCAACGGGTCTGAACCTTTCATATCCATGTGTGCTTTACAAATCTCTATGTCATCTCCTAGATGTAGCTACCACTTTCTATTTGGAGCTATTCCAAATAACTGTTCTACTTGGAGCTATTCTAAATTGTTGCTCCATTATACATATCCGGTATCTCTACTCAGAGCTATCCGGATAGGTGTTAAGCTTGCATCGACGTAACCCTTTACGACGAACTCTTTTACCACCTCCATAATCAAGAAAATTCCTTAGTCCACTAGTTACTAAGGATAACTTTGACCGCTGTCCTGTGATCCATTCTTGGATCACTCTTGTACCCCTTGACTAACTCATGGCAAGTCACACTTCAGGTGCGGTACACAGCATAGCATACTGTAGAGCCTATGTCTCAAGCATAGGGGACGATCTTCGTCCTTTCTCTCTATTCTGCCATGGTCGAGCTTTAAGTCTTAACTTCATACCTTATAACTCAGGCAAGAACTCCTTTTGACTGATCCATCTTGAACACCTTCAAGATCATGTCAAGGTATGTGCTCATTTGAAAGTTCCATTAAGCATTTTAATCTATCCTTATAGATCTTGACGCTCAATGTTCAAGTAGCTTAATCCAGGCTTTTCCATTGAAAAATACTTTCCAAATAACCCTATATGCTTTCTAGAAATTCTACATCATTTCTGATCAACAATATGTCAATATATACTTATCAGAAATTCTATAGTGCTCCCACTCACTTCTTTGGAAATACAAGTTTCTCATGAACTTTGTATAAACCCAAAAACCTTGATCATCTTATCAAAGTGTACATTCCAACTCCGAGATGCTTACTCCAGTCCTTAGAAGGATCGCCGGAGCCAGCATACCTTTTAGCATCCTTAGGATCGACAAAACTTTTCTGATTGTATCACATACAACCTTTCCTTATGAAAACTGGTAAGGAAACTCGTTTTGACATCCATCTGCCAGATTTCATAAATGCAGCTAATGCTAACATGATTCCGACGGACTTTAAGCATCGCTACGGATGAGAAAATCTCATCGTAGTCAACTCCTTGAACTTGTGAAAAATTCTTCGCCACAAGTCGAGCTTCATAGACGGTGATATTACCATCCACGTCCGTCTTCTTCTTAAAGATCCATTTATCTCGGATTTCATGACTTCTAACCATTTGTCGGAATTTTGGGCCCACCATCGCTTCTCCATAGCTCGTAGGTTCATTGTTGTCTAGCAACATGACCTTCAAGACAGGATTACTGTACCACTCTAAAGTAGTACGCATCCTTGTCACCCTACGAGGTACGGTAGTGACTTGATCCGAAGTTTTCATGATCACTATCATAAGCTTCTACTTCAATTGGTGTAGGTGCCACAGGAACAACTTCCTGTGCCCTGCTACACATTGGTTGAAGTGATGGTTCAATAACCTCATCAAGTCTCCACCATCCTCCCACTCAACTTTTCGAGACAGACTTTTCCTCGAGAAAGGACCTGATTCAAGAAACAATCCCTATTGCTTTCGGATCTGAATTAGGAGGTATACCCAACTGTTTTGGGTCTCCTATGAAGATGCATTTTATCCGCTTTGGGTTCGAGCTTATCAACCTGAAACTTTTTCACATAAGCGTCACAGCCCCAAACTTTTAAGAAATGACAACTTAGGTTTCTCTAAACCATAGTTCATACGGTGTCATCTCAACGGAGTTACGTGGTGCCCTATTTAAAGTGAATGTGGTTGTCTCTAATGCCTAACCCATGAACAATAGTGGTAATTCGACAAGAGACATCATGGTACGCACCATATCCAATAGGGTGCAACTATGATGTTCGGACACACCATCACACTATGGTGTTCCAGGCGGTATTAATTGCGAAACAATTTCCACAATGTCTTAATTGTGTGCCAAAACTCGTAACTCAGATATTCATCTCTATGATCATATCATAGACATTTTATCCTCCTGTCACAATGATCTTCTACTTCACTCTGAAATTACTTGAACCATTCAATAATTCAGACTTGTGTTTCATCAAGTAAATATTCTCAACATCTACTCGAATCATCTGTGAAGTAAGAACATAACGATATCCACTACATGCCTCAGCACTTATTGGATTGCATACATCAAAATGTATTTCTTCCCACAAGTTGCTTTCTAGTTCCATTTTACTGAAACCGAGGATTTCAGTCATCTTGCCCATGTGGTATGATTTGCATGTCTCAAGTGATTCAAGATCAAGTGAGTTCAAACGGTCCATTTGCATGGAGTTTCTTCATGCATATGCACCAATAGACATGGTTCGCATGTCTCAAACTTTTCAAAAACGAGTGAGCCCAAAGATCCATCAACATGGAGCTTCTTCATGCGTTTTATACCGATATGACTTACGTGGCAGTGCCACAAGTAGGTGGTACTATCATTACTATCTTTTGGCATGAACATGCGTATCACTACGATCGAGATTCAATAAACCATTCATTTTAGGTGCAAGACCATTCAAGGTATTATTCAAATAAACAGAGTAATTATTATTCTCCTTAAATGAATAACCGTATTGCGATAGACATAATCCAATCATGTCTATGCTTAACGCAAACACCAATCTCGATGGTAGAGGGAGCGTGCGATGCTTGATCATATCAACATTGGAAACACTTCCAACACATATCGTCAACTCACCTTTAGCTAGTCTCCATTTATTCCGTAGCCTTTTGTTTCGAGTTACTAACACTTAGCAACCGAACCGGTATTTTAATACCCTGGTGCTACTAGGAGTACTAGTAAAGTACGCATTAACATAATGTATATCCAATATACTTCTATCGACCTTGCCAGCCTTCTTATCTACCAAGTATCTAGGGTAATTCTGCTCCAGTAGTTGTTCCCCTTATTACAGGAGCACTTAGTCTCGGGTTTGGGTTCAACCTTGGGTTTCTTCACTAGAGCAGCAGCTGATTTGCCGTTTCATGAAGTATCCCTTCTTGCCCTTGCCCTTCTTGAAACTAGTGGTTTCATCAACAATTGATGCTCCTTCTTGATTTCTACTTTCGCGGTGTCAAACATCACGAATACCTCAAGGATCATCATATCTATCCCTGATATGTTATAGTTCATCACGAAGCTCTAGCAGCTTGGTGGCAATGACTTTGGAGAAACATCACTATCTCATCTGGAAGATTAACTCCCACTGGATTCAAGTGATTGTTGCACTCAGACAATCTGAGCACAGGCTCAACAATTGAGATTTTCTCCCTTAGTTTGCAGGTTAAGAAAATCGTCGGAGGTCTTATACCTCTTGACGTGGGCACGAGCCTGAAATCCCAATTTCAGCCCTCGAAACATCTCATATGTTCCGTGACGTTTCGAAAACATCTTTGGTGCCTCAACTCTAAACTGTTTATCTGAACTATCACGTAGTTATCAAAACGTGTATGTTCGATGTTCGCAACATCCACAAACGACGTTTGGGGTTCAGCACACTGAGCGGTGCATTAAGGATATAAGCTTTCTACTGTCCGCATAATCGCTACTGTCAACTTTCAACTATATTTTCTCTAGGAACATAACTAAACAGTAGAACTAAAGCGCGAGCTACGACATAATTTACAAAAGATCTTTTGACTATGTTTAAGATAATTAAGTTCATCTTATGAACTCCCACTTAGATAGACATCCCTCTGGTCATCTAAGTGATCACATGATCCGAGTCAACTAGGCCGTGTCCGACCATCACGTGAGATGGACTAGTCATCATCGGTGAACATCTTCATGTTGATCGTATCTACTATACGACTCATGCTCGACCTTTCGGTCTCCGTGTTCCGAGGCCATGTCTATACATGCTAGGCTCGTCAAGTTAACCCTAAGTGTTTTTGCTGTGTAAATCTGTCTTACACCCGTTGTATGTGAACGTAAGGATCCATTACACCCGATCATCACGTGGTGCTTAGAAACGACGAACTGTAGCAACGGTGCACAGTTAGGGGAGAACACTTCTTGAAATTTTTGTAAGGGATCACCTTATTTACTACCGTTGTCCTAAGTAAACAAGATGCATAAACATGATAAACATCACATGCAATCAAATAGTGACATGATATGGCCAATATCATTTTGCTCCTTTTGATCTCCATCTTCGGGGCTCCATGATCATCATCGTCACCGGCATGACACCATGATCTCCATCATCATGATCTCCATCATCGTGTCTCCATGAAGTTGTCTCGCCAACTTATTACTTCTACTACTATGGCTACCGGTTAGCAATAAAGTAAAGTAATTACATGGCGTTGTTCAATGACACGCAGGTCATACAATAAATTAAGACAACTCCTATGGCTCCTGCCGGTTGTCATACTCATCGACATGCAAGTCGTGATTCCTATTACAAGAACATGATCAATCTCATACATCACATATCATTCATCACATTCTTCTTGGCCATATCACATCACATAGCATACCCTGCAAAAACAAGTTAGACGTCCTCTAATTGTTGTTTGCATGTTTTACGTGGCTGCTATGGGTTTCTAGCAAGAACGTTTCTTACCTACGTAAAACCACAACGTGATATGCCAATTGCTATTTACCCTTCATAAGGACCCTTTTCATCGAATCCGTTCCGACTAAAGTGGGAGAGACTGGCACCCGCTAGCCACCTTATGCACCAAGTGCATGTCAATCGGTGGAACCTGTCTCACGTAAGAGTACGTGTAAGGTCGGTCCGGGCCGCTTCATCCCACAATACCGTCGAAACAAGATTGGACTAGTAACGGTAAGCACATTGAACAAAATCAACGCCCACAACTACTTTGTGTTCTACTCGTGCAAAGAATCTACGCAATAGACCTAGCTCATGATGCCACTGTTGGGGAATGTAGCAGAAATTCAAAAAATTTCCTACGTATCACCAAGATCTATCTATGGAGAGACCAGCAACGAGTAGAAAGAGAGTGCATGTACATACCCTTGTAGATCTCTAAGCGGAAGCGTTCAAGAGAACGGGGTTGAAGGAGTCGTACTCGTCGTGATCCAAATCACCGGAGATCCTAGTGCCGAACGGACGGCACCTCCGCGTTCAACACACGTACAACCCGGTGACGTCTCCCATGCCTTGATCCAGCAAGAAGAGAGGGAGAGGTTGAGGAAGACTCCATCCAGCAGCAACACGATGGCGTAGTGGTGATGGAGGAGCGTGGCAATCCTGCAGGGCTTCGCCAAGCACCGCGAGAGAGGAGGAGGACTTGGGAGAGGGGGAGGGCTGCGCCAGAACTTCGTGTGTAGCTCCCATGCACCTTCCCAATATATATAGGGGTGGAGGGTCTGGTTTCTTGCCCTCCAAGTCCATTGGGGCGTTGGCCAAGGTGGGAGGAAAGAAATCCCATCATTTCCTTCCCCACCGATTGTTATCCCCCCTTTTTAGGGATCTTGATCTTATCCCTTCGGGATATGATCTTATTCCTTCTAAGGAGGGATGTTGGTGCGCCTTGACCAGGGGTGTGGGGCCTTGCCCCCACTACCCACGTTCATGTGGGTCCCCCCATGCAGGTGGGCCCCACTCCGGAACCTTCTAGAACCTTCCCGGTACAATACCGAAAAATCCCGAACATTTTCCGGTGGCCAAAATAGGACTTCCCATATATAAATCTTTACCTCCGGACCATTCCGGAACTCCTCGTGACGTCCGGGATCTCATCCGGGACTCCGGAAAACATTCGGTAACCACATACAAACTTCCTTTATAACCCTAGAGTCATCGAACCTTAAGTGTGTAGACCCTACGGGTTCGGGAGGCATGTAGACATGACCGAGACGTTCTCCGGTCAATAACCAACAGCGGGATCTGGATACCCATGTTGGCTTCCACATGTTCCACGATGATCTCATCGGATGAACCACGATGTCAAGGACTTAGTCGATCCCGTATACAATTCCCTTTGTCTAGCGGTATTTTACTTGCCCGAGATTCGATCGTCGGTATATCGATACCTTGTTCAATCTCGTTACCGGCAAGTCTCTTTACTCGTTTCGTAACACATCATCCCGTGATCAACCCCTTGGTCACATTGTGCACATTATGATGATGTCCTACCGAGTGGGCCCAGAGATACCTCTCCGTTTACACGGAGTGACAAATCCCAGTCTCGATCCGTGTCAACCCAACAGACACTTTCGGAGATACCTGTAGTGCACCTTTATAGTCACCCAGTTACGTTGTGACGTTTGATACACCCAAAGCACTCCTACAGTATCCGGGAGTTACACGATCTCATGGTCTAAGGAAGAGATACTTGACATTGGAAAAGCTCTAGCAAACGAACTACACGATCTTAGTGCTAGGCTTAGGATTGGGTCTTGTCCATCACATCATTCTCCTAATGATGTGATCCCGTTATCAATGACATCCAATGTCCATAGCCAGGAAACCATGACTATCTGTTGATCACAACGAGCTAGTCAACTAGAGGCTCACTAGGGACATATTGTGGTCTATGTATTCAAACGTGTATTACGATTTCCGGATAATACAGTTATAGCATGAATAAAAGACAATTATCATGAACAAGGAAATATAATAATAATACTTTTATTATTGCCTCTAGGGCATATTTCCAACAATATTTTCTCTAGGAACATATGTAAATAGTGGAACTAAAGCGCGAGCTTGCGACATAATTTGCAAAAACCTTTTGACTATGTTCAGGATAATTAAGTTCATCTAATGAACTACCACTCAGATAGACATCACTCTAGTCATCTAAGTGATTACATGATCCGAGTCAACTAGGCCGTGTCCGAACATCACGTGAGACGGACTAGTCATCATCGATGAATATCTTCATGTTGATCGTATCTACTATACGACTCATGCTCGACCTTTCGGTATCTTGTGTTCCGAGGCCATGTCTGTACATGCTAGGCTCGTCAAGTTAACCTAAGTGTTTCGCGTGTGTAAATCTGGCTTACACCCGTTGTATGTGAATGGAAGAATCTATCACACCCGATCATCACGTGGTGCTTCGAAATGACGAACTTTCGCAACGGTGCATAGTTAGGGGGAACACTTTCTTGAAATTTTAATGAGGGATCATCTTATTTACTACCGTCGTTCTAAGCAAATAAGATGCATAAACATGATAAACATCACATGCAATCAAATAGTGACATGATATGGCCTATATCATTTTGCTCCTTTTGATCTCCATCTTCGGGGCTCCATGATCATCATCGTCACCGGCATGACACCATGATCTCCATCATCATGATCTCCATCATTGTGTCTTCATGAAGTTGTCTCGCCAACTATTACTTCTACTACTATGGCTACTGGTTAGCAATAAAGTGAAGTAATTACATGGCGTTGTTTAATGACACATAGGTCATACAATAAATTAAGACAACTCCTATGGCTCCTGCCGGTTGTCATACTCATCGACATGCAAGTCGTGATTCCTATTAAAAGAACATGATCAATCTCATACATCACATATCATTCATCACATTCTTCTTGGCCATATCACATCACATAGCATACCCTGCAAAAACAAGTTAGACGTCCTCTAATTGTTGTTTGCATGTTTTACGTGGCTGCTATGGGTTTCTAGCAAGAACGTTTCTTACCTATGCAAAAACCACAACGTGATATGTCAATTGCTATTTACCCTTCATAAGGACTGTTTTCATCGAATCCAAACCGACTAAAGTGGGAGAGACTGGCACCCGCTAGCCACCTTATGCAACAAGTGCATGTCAGTCGGTGGAACCTGTCTCATGTAAGAGTACGTGTAAGGTCGGTCCGGGCCGCTTCATCCCACAATGCCGCCGAATCAAGATAAGACTAGTTACAGTAAGCATATTGAACAAAATCAACACCCACAACTACTTTGTGTTCTACTCGTGCATAGAATCTACGCAATAGACCTAGCTCATGATGCCACTGTTGGGGAACGTAGCAGAAATTCAAAATTTTCCTACGTGTCACCAAGATCTATCTATGGAGAAACCAGCAACGAGGGGAAGGAGAGTGCATCTGCATACCCTTGTAGATCGCTAAGCGGAAACGTTCAAGAGAACGGGGTTGAAGGAGTCGTACTCGTCGTGATCCAAATCACCGGAGATCCTAGTGCCGAACGGACGGCACCTCCGCGTTCAACACACGTACAGCCCGGTGATGTCTCCCATGCCTTGATCCAGCAAGGAGAGAGGGAGAGGTTGGGGAAGACTCCATCCAGCAGCAGCACAACGGCGTGGTGGTGATGGAGGAGCGTGGCAATCCTGCAGGGCTTCGCCAAGCACCGCGGGAGAGGAGAAGGGAGAGAGGTAGGGATGCGCCAGGCAGAGGTCAAACTCATCTGTTGGCAGCCCCAAAACCCTCAATTATATATAGGGGGAGAGGAAGGGCTGCGCCCCCACCTAGGGTTCCACCCCTAGGGGCGGCGGCCAGCCCAAACCCATCTAGGGTGCGGCCAAGGGGGGGGGGGGAGGGGAAACTTGCCCCCCAAGTTAGGTGGGTGCGCCCCCTCCCCCAAACCCTAGGCACCTTGGGCCCTTGTGGGGGGGCGCACCAGCCCACCTGGGGCTGGTCCCCTCCCACACTTGGCCCATGCAGCCCTCCGAGGATGGTGGCCCCACTTGGTGGACCCCCGGGACCCTCCCGGTGGTCCCGATACGTTACCGATAAAACCCGAAACTTTTTCGGTGACCAAAACAGGACTTCCCCATATATAAATCTTTACCTCCAGACCATTCCGGAACTCCTCGTGATGTCCGGGATCTCATCCGGGACTCCGAACAACATTCGGTAACCACATACAAACTTCCTTTATAACCCTAGCGTCATCGAACCTTAAGTGTGTAGACCCTGCGGGTTCGGGAAACATGCAGACATGACCGAGGCGTTCTCCGGTCAATAACCAACAGCAGGATCTGGATACCCATGTTGGCTCCCACATGTTCCACGATGATCTCATCGGATGAACCACGATGTCAAGGACTCAATCGATCCCGTATACAATTCCCTTTGTCTAGCGGTATAGTACTTGCCCGAGATTCGATCGTCGGTATACCGATACCTTGTTCAATCTCGTTACCGGCAAGTCTCTTTACTCATTCCGTAACACATCATCCTGTGATCAACCCCTTGGTCACATTGTGCACATTATGATGATATCCTACCGAGTGGGCCCAAAGATACCTCTCCGTTTACACGGAGTGACAAATCCCAGTCTCGATTCGTGCCAACAAAACAGACACTTTCGGAGATACCTGTAGTGCACCTTTATAGCCACCCAGTTACGTTGTGATGTTTGGTACACCCAAAGCATTCCTACGGTATCCGGGATTTGCACAATCTCATGGTCTAAGGAAATGATACTTGACATTAGAAAAGCTTTATCATACGAACTACGACCTTTGTGCTAGGCTTAGGATTGGGTCTTGTCCATCACATCA
Source organism: Triticum timopheevii (assembly GCA_963921465.1). NCBI lineage: Eukaryota > Viridiplantae > Streptophyta > Magnoliopsida > Poales > Poaceae > Triticum > Triticum timopheevii. The sequence continues at coordinate 546,145,209 of OY997272.1, forward strand.
TTCTCCTAATGATGTGATCCCGTTATCAATGACATCTAATGTCCATGGTCAGGAAACCGTAACCATCTATTGATCAAGGAGCTAGTCAACTAGAGGCTTACTAGGGACATGGTGTTGTCTATGTATCCACACATGTATCTGAGTTTCCTATCAATACAATTATAGCATGGATAATAAACGATTATCATGAACAAGGAAATATAATAATAACTAATTTATTATTGCCTCTAGGGCATATTTCCAACAATCTTGTCAATCATCAACACTTGATGTTCTTTCTTGATTTCTAGCTTCGTTAATTTCACCATCACGAAGAGCTTGGGAATCGTTTTCATCATCCCTTGCATACTATAATTCATCACGAAGTTATACTAACTTGGTGATGGTGACTATAGAACTCTGTCAATCACTATCTTATCTGGAAAATTAACTCCCACTTGATTCAAGCGATTGTAGTACCCAGACAATCTGAGCACATGCTCACTAGTTGAGCAATTCTCCTCCATCTTTTAGCTATAGAACTTGTTGGAGATTTCATATCTCTCAACTCGGGTATTTGCTTGAAATATTAACTTTAACTCCTGCAATATCTCATATGGACCATGACATTCAAAACGTCTTTGAAGTCCCGATTCTAAGCCGTTAAGCATGATGCACAAAACTATCAAATAGTCATCATATTGAGCTAGCCAAACGTTCATAACGTCTGTATCTGCTCCTGCAATAGGTCTATCACCTAGCTGTGCATTAAGGACATAATTCTTCTGTGCAGCAATGATGATAAACCTGAGATCACCGATCCAATTCGGCCGCATCATTGCTACTAACATCTTTCAACACAGTTTTCTGTAGGAACATATCAAAATAAACACATGAAAGCAACAACGCGAGCTATTGATCTACAACATAATTTGCAAAATACTACCAGGACTAAGTTCATGATAAATTTAAAGTTCAATTAATCATATTACTTAAGAACTCCCACTTAGATAGACATCCCTCTAATCATCTAAGTGATCATGTGATCCAAATCAACTAAACCATGTCCGATCATCACGCGAGATGGAGTAGTTTTAAATGGTGAACATCAATATGTTGATCATATCTACTATATGATTCATGCTCGACCTTTCGGTCTCAGTGTTCCGAGGCCATATCTGTATATGCTAGGCTTGTCAAGTTTAACCTGAGTATTCTGCGTGTGCAACTGTTTTGCACCCGTTGTATTTGAACGTAGAGCCTATCACACTCGATCATCACGTGGTGTCTCCGCACGAAGAACTTTCGCAACAGTGCATACTTAGGGAGAACACTTATACCTTGAAATTTAGTGAGAGATCATCTTATAATGCTACCGTCAATCAAAACAGAATAAGATGCATAAAGGATAAACATCACATGTAATCAAAATATGTGACATGATATGGCCATCATCATCTTGTGCCTTTGATCTTCATCTCCAAAGCATCGTCATGATCTTCATCGTCACCGGCATGACACCATGATCTCCATCATCTTGATCTATATCAATGTGTCATCACATGGTTGTCTCGCCAACTATTGCTCTTGCAACTATTGCTATTGCATAGCGATAAAGTAAAACAATTATTTGGCACTTGCATCTTAGGCAATAAAGAGACAACCATAAGGCTTCTGCCAGTTGCCGATAACTTCAACAAAACATGATCATCTCATACAAGAACTTATATCTCATCACGTCTTGACCATATCACATCACAACATGCCCTGCAAAAACGAGTTAGACGTCCTCTACTTTGTTGTTGCAAGTTTTACGTGTCTGCTACGGGCTGAGCAAGAACCGTTCTTACCTGCGCATCAAAACCACAACGATAGTTCGTCAAGTTAGTGTTGTTTTAACATTCTCAAGGACCGGGCGTAGCCACACTCGGTTCAACTAAAGTTGGAGAAACTGACACCCGCCAGCCACCTGTGTGCAAAGCACGTCGGTAGAACCAGTCTCACGCAAGCGTACGCATAATGTCGGTCCGGGCCGCTTCATCCAACAATACCGCCAAACCAAAGTATGACATGCTGGAAAGCAGTATGACTTGTATCGCCCACAACTCACTTGTGTTCTACTCGTGCATATAACATCTACGCATAAAACCTGGCTCGGATGCCATTGTTGGGGAACATAGTAATTTCAAAAATTTCCTACGCACACGTAAGATCATGGTGATGCATAGCAACAAGAGGGGCGAGTGTGTCCACGTACCCTCGTAGATCGTAAGCGGAAGCGTTAGCACAACGTGGTTGATGTAGTCGTACGTCTTCATGATCCGACCGATCAAGTACCGAACGCACGGCACCTCCGAGTTCAGCACATGTTCAGCTCGATGACGTCCCTCGAACTCCGATCTAGCCGAGCTTTGAGGGAGAGTTCCGTCAGCACGACGGCGTGGTGATGATGATAATGTTCTACCGACGCAGGGCTTCGCCTAAGCACCGCTACGAAATTATCGAGGTGGATTATGATGGAGGGGGACACCGCACACGGCTAAGAGATCTCAAGGATCAATTGTTGTTGTGTCTAGAGGTGCCCCCTGCCCCCGTATATAAAGGAGCAAGGGGGGAGGCGGCTGGCCTAGGAGGAGGGCGTGCCAAGGGGGGAGTTCTACTCCCACCGGGAGTAGGACTTCTCCTTTCCTTGTTGGAGTAGGAGAAGCGAAGGGAGAAGAAGAAGGAAGGAAGGGGGCGCCCCCTGCCTAGTCCAATTCGGACTAGTCCATGGGGAGGGGTGCGGCCACCCTTTGGGGTCTTTCTCTCCTTTCCCGTATGGCCCATTAAGGCCCAGTACGAATTCCCGTAACTCTCCGGTACTCCGAAAAATACCCAAATCACTCGGAACCTTTCTGATGTCCGAATATAGTCGTCCAATATATCGATCTTTATGTCTCAACCATTTCGAGACTCCTCGTCATGTCCGTGATCACACCGGGGACTCCAAACTATCTTCGGTACATCAAAACACATGAACTCATAATATAACTGTCATCTAACTTTAAGCGTGCGGACCCTACGGGTTCGAGAACTATGTAGACATGACCGAGACACGTTTCCGGTCAATAACCAATAGCGGAACCTGAATGCTCATATTGGCTCCTACATATTCTATGAAGATCTTTATCGGTCAAACCGCATAACAACATACGTTGTTCCCTTTGTAATCGGTATGTTACTTGCCCAATATTTTATCATCGGTATCTCAATACCTAGTTCAATCTCGTTACCGGCAAGTCTCTTTACTCGTTATGTAATGCATCATCCTGCAACTAACTCATTAGTCACATTTCTTGCAAGGCTTATAGTGATGTGCATTACCGAGAGGGCCTAGAGATACCTCTCCGACAATCGGAGTGACAAATCCTAATCTCGAAATACGCCAACTCAACAAGTACCTTCGGAGACACCTGTAGAGCTCCTTCATAATCACCCAGTTACGTTGTGACGTTTGGTAGCACACAAAGTGTTCCTTCGGTAAACGGGAGTTGCATAATCTCATAGTCACAGGAACATGTATAAGTCATGAAGAAAGCAACAGCAACATACTAAACGATCAAGTGCTAAGCCAACGGAATGGGTCAAGTCAATCACATCATTCTCCTAATTATGTGATCCCGTTAATCAAATGACAACTCATGTCTATGGCTAGGAAACTTAACCATCTTTGATTCACGAGCTAGTCAAGTAGAGGCATACTAGTGACACTATGTTTGTTTGTTTATTCACACATGTATTACGTTTCCGGTTAATACAATTCTAGCATGAATAATAAACATTTATCATGAAATAAGGAAATAAATAATAACTTTATTATTGCCTCTAGGGCATATTTTCTTCACGAAGATCCTTCGTGCTAACATTGTTTGATCCATGCTTGTTGACGGCCCACTCCAGCAGCGAGTCTTGGGCAATAGGGATCCAACTTGGTGTTCCCAATGCAACAAATATCGCCACCCAAATAGTCCGAGCAAAGACACACGTGAGAAGTATATGGTTGATCGTTTCTTCCTCTTGATCACAAAAAGGACAGGCGGCCTGGTGAGGTAGGCCTCTGCGCGCAAGACGATCTGAGGTCCAACATCTATCCTTCATGGCAAGCCAGGTGAAAAACCTGCATTGCATAGGGACACGTGATTTCCATGTCAGGTCCGCCGTTGGGATCACCTCTCGGCCCCAAAATGTGAGCCTACCACCCCTTATTTGGCAGGCCCAAATTGCGCTGTTATCTTCTCGTATCAGACGAGAACTCCGATTGGACGCTCATTGGTGTCCAATGGAGGAGGGGACACCTGAACCGAGACGCTAATGTGCCGGCATTTTGGCACGCTCAGTTACACGGGTTAGCCTTCCTTTTTCCCTTCATTTCCAGGTGGTATTTTTCATTCGAAAACCGACTGTTGGACTTTTTTTAAAAAGGTATCTAATTAATAAAATTAATTTAGGTAATACAGGAAAAATGAAAATGGACAGTGTGTATTTGATAAAGTTTAGTGTGTATTAGATAAATAGTTCACTGTATATTTAAAAAAACTAGACGATATAGAAAAATGTTTGTGTATTAAAAAAGTTGTGATATTTAAGAAAAGTTTATAAACTGTACAAAACTGTTCAATTTGTTTTCAAAAAAACTTTTGTGCCAGTAAATATAGAGTAATGCTAGAGCGACAGACCCTCTGATACTGATCCAACGGACTGAAGTTATGTGGAATTATTTGGTTGGAGATTAAGGGTGAGGACAGACCACCCCCTTGGAAATCAAGGGGAGAGCTAAATAGTATGAGGGGGTCCCTATAGAAAAGGGTTTGTGCAATTAAAAAAAGTTTTTATATTTAAGAAAAGTTTATAAAATGTACAAATAAGTTCACGTAGTTTTCAAAAAATGTTTTGTGCCATAAAATAGAGTAATGATAGAGGCACAGACCCTCTGATACTGATCCAACAGACTGATGTTATGTGAAATTATTTGGTTGGAGATTAAGGGGGTAGGGCAGGCCATCCCCTCGGAATTCAGGAGGAGAGCTAATTAGTATGAGGGGTTCCCTAAGGCGGCCGTTAAAGCCGGTTCATCTATGATTATTATTAAACACATGTTCGTTGCGAATTGATTTTTTCTAAGATGTACTTAAAAATGTTCAAAACATTTATTTGAAATAATTTACATCATATATTTTAAAAAAATTCAACATGTATAAAAATGTCCCACATGTTTACACCGTATATTAAAAAACAGACATGAATTGAAAAAAAGAAAAAGAAAAAGGAATATAAAAGAAAAGAAACCTAATAAATAAACACAGAAAAACAAAGAAAACCCGGAAGAAAACCAAACAAAAACCCAAAAACAAAAACCACAGAAAAAAGAAAACACAGCGCCAGCGAAGGAAAACAGAGCCACCGCAAGCAAACCCTTGAAATGGGCCGGCGCACATCACGCCGACTGGTGTTTGCCGTATCAGTCCGCGTGAAGATTTATTTTCCACTTCAAAGAGAAAAACCCACTAAAAAAACTTCTTGCAGAAAAAGATTTAGCGCCCAATTTTTTAAAAATGATTTACTTGCAGATTATAACAGGATTTCTTTGTAATCACAAGTACTTACGTCTATCTTCTTGGTTGGGTCGCCGTCGTTGTCCAAGAGGCAGAGGCGGAGGAGGAAGCATTTCGATCGGCGATGGTCTCTTTGTCCTATGTCGTCGGTCGCTGTTAACCCATTAAGCACGTTTTCTCACTTGCATCCGTTACGAGTTCCACCAATCAACGAACGTCTGCCATACTCCTCGCGTCCCTTTAGACTAAGATTGATTAAGTTTCTGCCGATATTAGTGATCGCTCGTGTGCCTTTATATAACTGGCTAAAATGTCTTACTTTCGGGGAGTTCCACATATTTTCCCACGGGAAAAATCAATCATGGCTATGTCGCGCATTTTTCTTCGTGCGGGCCAAGCTAAGAGCATATTCAGCCGTTCGGTCCCCCAGAGGCTTGAAATAAGGGCATGTACAATGAAAGCATCACCTTTCTAATGCTTCACCTCTTTCACGTAAGTAAAGATGGATGGGGCACTATTTAGTTTGTCAGACCCTTAATGCATGAAGTTGCCCCATCAATCCAATGCATGACATATACATCCTCTTTTTTTGTGTACTTCAGTGAACATGGAGGGCTGGATCGCTTCATCTCTCTCCCTTTTCCCATCTCTCTCTTACTTTTGTCAGCCAAGAGACTACCTCCTCTGCAGGATCCCGTCTTGGTCTGCAGGCTACTAGTTGAGCTGAGCTGGACAATCGGGAGTGACGTATAGGACTGGGGCACCCGTCCACAGTGGAGCGTTGGGCATGCCCTAACACCGCTTGGGGCGCGCTGGCTGAAAAATCGGCGTGAGCACGATCAGGTTCCCAGCCCCCAATTTGGGCCCATTTCGATGCAAATTGGCCCACTTTTCAGCCCACTTTCGGCCGAAATTGGCGCAATTGGCGCACTATCGACGCGAATTCACCAATTTCAGCCCATATTCTGCGTGCTTCGGCGTAAATTCCACATAAACTATTTTTTATCACATAGTTCATCACAGAAAATCAGTACAAATCAAATAGTACAACAAATATTTCAATACAAATTATATAGTTCAACAAACAAAAGCTCATATTTCATCACACGTCGAACTAGGCGTTGCCCTTGAGCCTCCGTACGTGCTCCACCAGGTCCTGCTGCAGTTGTTGATGCACATGTGGGTCTCAGATCTCCTGGCGCATATTAAGGAAGGCAGTTCAGGTTGTCGGTAGCTGGTGATCAACTTGGGCAAGAGGACCCTGCCTGTAATATCACTAGTAGAAAACCACCCATTAGACCCGGTTCATAAGGGCCTTTAGTCCCGGTTCATGAACCGGGACTAATGGGTCGTTACTAATGCCTCCACCCATTAGTCCCGGTTCAAACACGAACCGGGACCAATGTGCCTCCACGTGGCCCTGTGCGCCGAGCCCAATCAGGGGGCCTTTGGTCCCGGTTGGTGGCTCCAACCGGGACCAAAAGTCAATTTTTTTTTACAGAAGTGGCTGCTTTAGGGGTTATTTTTAGGTTGTTATTATAGCTAGCTAATAGAGAGAAGTGTCCTCTCTTATATCTTCGTCCTTGGTTTATCAACGCTGCTGCTATGTTCATTGCACCCGCAGATATAACATGCTCATGCATGCTTGCATCATACATCATCATATATATATAATAACAAGTCCTACTAATTAATCATGCATCATCATACAACTTCTACTCGTTATTAATAATAAGTCATACGATCATCATCCTCATAGTCATCGAACCCCCAACCCTACATAATTGTTCTTAGCACATGATATTTAGTATCAGGTAGGACCTAAACACCCTTAAGGTAAAATAGCATAAAACAATATAGACCCTGACTCTCCATTATGAAGAACGGCAATCATCCTGTCTCCAATTCTTGCCCTTCGCTGCTTATTGCTTCCAAGAAGCTCCTTACGACTGTCCATACATTTTTTCCCATTCTTTGATTGTTATGTCTCCACTTCTTTTAGAAACCCGGTATGGACAGTTGAGATTCATAGGACGACCTGGTAGTATGTTCAAAACATGAAGGCTACCATGCGTATACATCAGATGAGGCACACAATCATTCGGGATTATCTGTTGAAAAACATAGTAATAACTTCGTAGTTAGCAATGATGTACTAGTTTTAGAAGTGTGCAAAAAGATGCACGGATGTTTTAATGGTAAAAAATAATCTTACCAGGGTATCTCCATGGTAGTTACCGTAGTTCAACACGTGCACTAGTGGCACGTATTGACCATAATGTTGAGGAGTTTGATTGTACATATTGTAATTCTCAAGATCAGTACAAAATCCGACAAGATGATTTTTCTCCTGATAAGTTAATTCGGAGCCTTCGGTGTAGTACGTTCTGTCTACCATCTTCCGCACATTCTTTGAAGAATGAAAATAAGCTGTCAATGGAGATAAGTTGTCAACTATATATTTTGAAATAAACAATATAAATTACTTAATAACTATGTTTAGCTCACATGAGGGAAGAATTGGAGGTGTATCCACAAGGACCCAAATCAAAGGTCTCTCTTGCTCGATTGTAGGATCACCAAGATCCATGGTGACAACCATACCCTCATCAAGACCATACATCTTGCAAAATGCATCCCAATTTGTGCAACCAAAATGGGTTACACTCTGAGCATTGTACAGCTTTACTTGAAAATCCACACCATGATGGGTACTTAGGATAATTTTTTTGGTTTCGAAACTTTCATGGTCTTCAAAACCCATCCTCTCCAAGACATAGCGTCTTGCAAAGCATGGGATAAGCTAGTCGAAATGGAAAAGATGAAAAATACACGTTAAAATAGTTGAAGTCGTGCTTAATTACGAAAAAAACAATTGTCGTTGTTGCGTACCGTATGAACATCGCAGGTCTCCTCGAGCTTAATGCTGAAGCGCCGATCTTCGTCCAGCTCAATGAACCTGTCGCAGATACCTCGGTCGTCGTGGCACCAGTCACACTCCCCCGGGCGGTTTTCGTCGTCCGATGAGTACGACATTTCCGGCCTACGTTCATAATTCAAATATTAAACTAGATCATTATTATTAATCACGGGTTGACTATCGATGATCGATGTACGTAGCTCCTCTTTCATTCCCGAATGCATTATTATACCAAATTGTCTAGCACACGGGAATGAAGGAGAACTTATCCAATATGAGCATTCAATAAGAAAAACCAAATCATAAAATAAGCAAAACCAAATCATAAAATAAAGTATAGTATTCAAATTAACATGCATTCAATAATTATAAGCAAAAGTACATCAACTTCCATACATCGCCGAATATTATCACTAATACAACTAGAATCGTAGCACCCGATGGGTATCGACGCGGGCGGTGGACACCCAAAGATAAGGAACCATCACAGGATCATACCTCCAGTGAAATCCCTGAAGAACCTGCCAGGTATTGTCGAACCTCCCCTCCAATGCAACCATGTAGCGACGGACGTGCTCGTCCTCCTCGCTGACACGGTGACGTAACACCTCCGCGGTGTCCGAATACCTCACCACCGTCACTGGCCCACGCGACCGCCACCAAACAAGGATCGGGTCAACAATAGGCTGCCTCCTCACCAACCTACGTCCCCCGGAAGGTAGCACCTCCCAATACCAACCCGGCGGAGCCAAGTCCCGAACACGGCCCTGATCAAGCAGGCCTCCACCGCCGAGTCGACGACGACGAGGATGCGGGATAGGCATCGCCGACGTCGACGCGGGAACTACTTCTATATATAGTTAAATAAAAGTAGTTTTATTAATTAAATCAACTATCTAAATTAATTACACAGTCTAAATATCACCAAAAAATCTATTAACAATAATATCACCAAACATGCATATTCAATAATAATATCACCAAAAAAATCTATTAACAGAAAAAAAAATCTAACATAATATGAACAAAATAATTACTACACATATCTAATCTAACAAAAAAAATCTAATTAATCTAACAAAAAAATCTAACATAATATGAACAAATTAATTACTACACATGTAATCTAACAAAAAAAAAATCTAACCTAACAAAAAAATCTAATTAAATCAACTAGCAAGTTCAACTATATATAAACTACTTCTTATTTTTTTCCTTTTTCTAAATACTATGAAAAAAAAATCATTAAAATTCTATGAACAAAATTAATTACACAATCTAAATATCACCAAAAAAATCTATTAACAATAATATCACCAAACATGCATATTCAATAATAATATCACCAAAAAAATCTATTAACAGAAAAAAAATCTAACATAATATGAACAAAATAATTACTACAGATATCTAATCTAACAAAAAAATATAATTAATCTATCAAAAAAATCTAACATAATATGAACAAATTAATTACTACACATGTAATCTAAAAAAATCTAATCTAACAAAAAATCTATGAACTACATATCTAAATTACTACACATCTAACCTAACAAAAAAAAATCTATGAACTACAAAATGAATCTAAAAAAATCTAACAAAAAAAATGCTCACGTCGGCGTCGAGGCGGCGCGGGGCAGGGGCGACGACGGGCTCGGGGCGGCGCGGGGCAGAGCGGCGACGAGGACGGCGGGCTCGGGGCGGCGACGGGGACGGCGGGCTCGGGGCGGCGCGGGGCAGGGGCGACGGCGCTGGGGTGGCGACGACGGTGCGGCGCGGGACGCGGGCGGCGATGGGGGCGGCGACGACGTGCGCGGGCGACGACGGCGGGCTCGGGGCGGCGACGGGGACGGCGGGCTCGGGGCGGCACGGGGCAGGGGCGACGGCGCGGGGGTGGCGACGACGGGGCGGCGCGGGACGCGGGCGGCGATGGGGGCGGCGATGACGTGCGCGGGCGACGACGGCGGGCTCGGGGCGGCGACGGGGACGGCGGGCTCGGCGGCGACGGCGACGAGGAGTAGAGGCGTCGGGGCGAGAAAGAGATGGGTTTTGGTAAAAACTGCTAAGTCCTGTATATATAGCAAGAGCATTGGTCCCGGTTGGTGGCACCAACCGAGACGAATGCTCATCTTTAGTCCCGGTTGGAGCCACCAACCGGGACCAAAGGCCTCATTTCAGCAGCGCAAAGGGCGGGAAACGAAGACCTTTGGTCCCGGTTGGTGGCTCCAACCGGGACTAAACATAAGCATTCGTCCCGGTTGGTCCAACGAACCGGGACCAAAGATTGGCATTTGTACCGGTTGGTTCCATGAACCGGTACCAATGGACCCGTGTAACAACTTTTTTATTTTCTGCAGCTATTTTTTTGTTGATTCTTCCTGCAGCTGTTTTTTTAGTCCCACCTCGCCAAGCGAGAGGCAGTCGCAGCTGTTTATAAGCCCTGAGTGCAGAGACGATGACGAAGAGGCTCAATGCTCCTGCATGTTGGTTAGCTTCAAGCCTTGAGGAATACGGTAGACTGCACAGAGCTATGTGCAGTGCAGTTGACACTATTCCGAAAGGCTTGAAGCAAATTAACGAGCATTGCGGCTCTTTTTTATTTTTAGTGACTTATTACAATTCAGAAATAAAAAGAAAAAAATAAATGTAGCAGAAAAGAAAAAAAACTATATAAAAAACTACTCAGAAATAAATAGAAGAAAAAATAATTTTGATTAACTTTACTAAAAAAATATCATAGATCAGATATGTTCTGACCGTTGCAGCCGGTGATGGTGGTCATCTCTTCCGTAAGAGGTGGTCGGCCTGAGGCTGGGTATTCGGATCTCGGGATCCGTCATCTGGCACCAGCTGCGAGTCGGGGAGACGTAGTTGCCGGTGAAAACCGAGCTGACGGCGGGCGATGGCGGCGTTCCATGTCGTTACCTTGATGAAGGCATCATTGTGTGACTACCGTTGACCCACTCTTATTGCTCCGGGGGAAACTATATAAAAAACCACTCAGAAATAAATAGAAGAAAAAATAATTTTGATTAACTTTACTAAAAAAATAACATAGATGCTTATTTTTAATGACTTATTACAACTCAGAAATAAAAACAAAAGAAAAAATATAACAGAAAAGAAAAAAACTAATAGAAAACTACTCAGAAATGAATAGAAGCAAAAAATAGTTGTGATTAACTGTACTAAAAAAGGAGCATATATGCTTATTTTTAATGGCTTATTACAACTCAGAAATAAAAAGAAAAAAATAAATATAGCAGAAAAGAAAAAAAAACTATAAAAAACTACTCAGAAATGAGCATAGATGCGCTTATAGAGGAAATTCAACTTAAATTCATAACGAATTTCAAGAGAAATCCGTATGAATTTAGGCTAAATTCCCTATATAAGGGCATCTATTTTCATTTTCAGAGGAGCTCAATAAGGCAGAGAGGGAGGGGCTTATAAACCGGTCCGATTCCCCTTCGGTTGAGGAGGTGGGACTAAACTCTGGCCGCAACGGGGACCAACCCTTTAGTCCTGGTTGGTGGGACGAACCGGGACCAATGGTGTTGGGCCAGGAGCGAGGCCCATTGGTCCCGGTTCGTCCCACCAACCGGGACCAATAGGTCCAGACGAACCGGGACCAATGGCCCACGTGGCCCGGCCGGCCCCCGGGCCTCACGAACCGGGTCCGATGCCCCCATTGGTCCCGGTTCTGGATTGAACCGGGACTAATGGGCTGGACCGGCCTCGACCATTGGCCCCTTTTCTACTAGTGTATGGTTCAGTCTCAAACACTGGCTCTTCCTGCTTGCTCTCAATGATCGTGTTGTGCAAGATGACACAGCAAGTCATGATATCCCATATTTGATCTTTCGACCAGGGCTGAGCGGGGTACCGGACAACAACAAATTGAGATTGGAGCATACCAAATGCCCGCTCGACATCCTTCCTGCAAGCCTCCTGACACTTGGCAAAGTGGGAGTTCTTGCCTCCTGGCATAGGGCTCGAGATAGTCTTCACAAATGTGGACCATCTTGGATATGTGCCATCTGCTAGGTAGTACCCCCTGTTGTAGTGCCGTCCATTGACCTCGAAGTTCACCGGAGAAGAATGACCTTCCACAAGCTTGGCAAAGACAGGGGAGCAATGCAGTACATTGATGTCATTGTGAGTTCTTGGCATACACAAGAAGGAGTGCCAAATCCATAGGTCGTGTGTGGCCACTACCTTAAGTACCACACTGCAACCACCTTTGACGCCTTTGTACATCCCCTGCCAAGCAAATGGATAGTTTCTTCATTTTCAATGCATGCAGTCGATGCTTCCAAGCATCCCAGGAAATCCTCTTGCCGCATTTTGTGCTAGGATCCGAGCAGTGTCTTCAGCATTGGGTGATCGCAAGTATTGCGGTCCAAATATTGCCACCACTGCCCTGCAGAACTTGTAGAAACACTCAATGGTCGTGGACTCGGCCATGCGTCCATACTCTTCCAGTGAATCACCGGGAGCTCCGTATGCAAGCATCCTCATAGCTGTCGTGCACTTCTAGAGTGAGGTGAATCCAAGTGTGCCGGTGCAATCCTTCTTGCATTTGAAATAGCTATCGAACTCACAGATGAAATTCACAATCCTGCGGAAGAGCTTTCGGCTCATCTGATAACGGTGCCGAAATACTTTGTCGCCGTGCAGTGGAGCGCCGGCGAAGTAGTCGGAGTAGAGCAAGCAATAGCCTTCCAGTCGATGCTTTTGCTTTGCCTTCAGCTAGCCCGACACCGAGCCACCTCGCCGCGGCTTTGCATTGCTCACGAGCAGGCTGGCCAGGATGGCGAGGACCATGAGATGCTCTTCGTCCTGAGCGCCGACATCGGCTTCCTCCTCCAGCAGCGCCGCGAGCGCCTCCTCGTTGTCCGAGTCCATCGCCGAGCAGACAAATCGCCGAACACCTGGCGGGCGTGGTAGGCGCGCAGCCGTCGGTATTCCAACCCTGCGTGGCTGGAGCGCCGGAAAGCTTGCCCAGGAACGGAGTGGAGGATGCCGCGGCGGAACCCTCTCTTTTTCGGCGGGGAATGGCCTGTCTAGCGGCGGTGGGTGGGTGGGCGGCACCGGGATTGGCAAGGCGGCGGGAGGGCATGCGCACAGGGGAGAGGGGGGCGAATCTGGATGTGCAAGATGTGTTTTCGCCTGACAGTGGTGGCCCAGACGCAGTCTTTCCTTCCGCCGGAGCCCCCAAGCGTCCCCAGTGCGCTGGGTTCGGCCTGGGATCGCCGGACCAAAAAAGGGGCCAAGCCAGCGGATTTTGGCGTCCTGGGGGCGCGACTCGGGGTTTTTTTCGGCGCCGGCGTGAAAAAACTTGGTCTGGGGTCCCTATTGGAGACGTGAGTGGAGATGCTCTAACTAAAAAGTGTCATCTAGCTAATTTACTAAGTCACCTTAGTGCTCTTGCAACGAACTAACACTGAATCCGGCGTATAATCAGTTCGCTAAATCCAGCTGGTTCATTGAACAAATCTCTCTCTCTCTCTCTCTCTCTCAATGTCCTACTTTCAGGGAGTTCCACACAATTTCCCTCGTGAAAAATCAATCATGGTTATATCGTGCATTTTTCTCCGCGCGGGCCGAAAGCTAACTAAAAAGTGCCATCTAGCTAATTTTTTACTAAGTCCCTTAGTGCTCTTGCAACGAACGAACACTAACTCCGGCGTGCTAAACAAGTTCGCTAAACCCAGCTGCTGGTTCATTGAACAAATACATCTCTCTCTCTTTCTCTCGCTCGTTGTACGTACGTTGGTGAGGAAAACAAACAATGAGTGCTTGGCCGGCCCCCATCGCTACTGCAATGTTCTGTGTTGTGGTAGCGGCGCTGCTGCTCCTGCCGGCGCCGCCGTCGTTGGGCGCCGAGGAGGAAGCAGGTACAAGCCGGAGTAACTGCACTGCCCACTGCGGCAACATCATCATCCCATACCCGTTCGGGGTGGAGCCCGGCTGCTACCACGAGAGCGGCTTCAACCTCACCTGCAACCAGTCCTACAGCTCGCCCAAGCTCTTCCTCGGCGACGGCACCGTGCAGGTGCTCGACATCGATCTGCCAAACGGCACGGTACGTATCAACAGCAAGCCATTGGAAATCAACTATTTCGATACTGGAGAAGTAAGCCGCAACACATGGCGCGCCGGCGGCCTGGGATACGCTGCCGACGGGCCATACTTTGTAGCGGGAGCAGGGCGGAACAACTTAGTAGCACTCGGGTGCAACGTCCAAGTCATCCTTTGGGGAGATAACAGGTCCCTCGTCAGCTCTTGCTCTCCTGTCTGCCCAGATGTAAACATGACCATGGTTACCTGCTCCGGCATCCTCTGCTGCCAGGCGACCATAGTTGAGGGTCGCGCTTCCTACGTATTCCAGGTTCAACGACGGGGTGATTTCGGTCCCCGCGATTATCAATTATGGACCAATGTGTTAATTATGGAATCGGACTATCTTCTTAACGTGACGGAGTATTCTGATAACTGGAACCCAGTCTCAATCCCCGCCATGCTAGGCTGGGCGATCAACAGCTCGGTGTGTCATACCAATGGGTCATCGCATTCATGTCGCAGTAAACACAGCTTTTGTCACAACTACACCACTGTTTTGGATCAAGATCTTCTTTATAATGACCGGGACCATGATCCTGCTAATCAACGGCATAACTGCCAGTGTTCTGGCGGTTACCAAGGCAATCCATACATTTCCCATGGCTGCTGTGGTAATAATACACTGCTCAAAGTATTTCTTTTTATTTATCTGGATCCTCAAAAGTATTTTGCCTTATTTAGCCACCGCACCTAGCTAGAGTGTTTTCCCAGCAACCATGTGAGCTCAAAGTAAATTTTAATACTCTCTCTCTCTCTCTCTCTCTCTCTCTCTCTCTATATATATATATATATATATATATATATATATATATATATATATATATATATATATATATATGGGATTTGCAGTTGACAACGACAACGCTCCTTTCAATTCATTTTCCTCTCGAGACACGAGCGACTAGAAAAGCTCCCCTCCATCGACGACCTGGATCCCGCGCGTGCGGATCGTTAAGCTTTAGGTTTAGGTCCTAGTTGCTTAGGTTTTTTGGGTCGTTCATCATCTTGACTTCGGCAGCGAAGGCGGCGCCGAATAAACAAGTTTCAGATCCTTCCTTGACGAGGCGATTGGTCCTATATGGTTGTGGATGGATTTAAAAAACTAGTCTGTTCAAGTAAGGATGGCGTGGCGGCGGTGGCATCTTCTTGGTATACCCGGATCTGGAGTTCGAAGGCGTGTCTAGGGTGTTGCCCCGGTCCGATTCGTTCAACGGCAATGGCTTCACCATTGGTGAGCCACCTTGGAGGTCTGCAAAGCTGCATATCAACGATGGCGCTGCGTCGAGCTCGGATGAGAAGGAGATCTGTCATTTTATCCTTTGGTGTATACTATGGTGGTGCCGGAGGCGGATGATGGGCATTGGTATCAAGCTCTGTGGTTTCTTAGGTCTTGATTGTAATTTTCTTTCCTGGCTAGTGTTCCTTTAGCGTTTTATTGTCTTTTCAGTTTTGTTAGGTTAGTGTGTACGTGTCTTGTACTATGATCTTTATGATATAACGAGGCACGTATCAGCATGCAAACAAAGTCGCTTTAAAAAATCATTAATAGCTTTTTTTAGCAAAAGAAACTCATTAATAGCTATGTCTTTGCTCTCACAATAACACAAATTGTCAAAATTGATGTAGCCATTAGTTCTACTAGCTCAGTCCACCAACAACTATATGGTCTCGACACTGAGAGCCTCCAACATGCAGTAATGTAGTAGCCGAAGCTTAAATTCTAAGTGGACTTATCCATGCCACAGTTATCAGTTTAGTTGTGGCATGTTTAACTTTGTATTAATTTTAAAAAATAGTGCATAAATATATCACATGTTTTTGAAACCTTATGGATGGATTTATAATCTATACCATTTCTAGAAATCAAATCTTCAATTCCAAGACAGCGCGCGACTAGTAAATAGTTGTTTCTTAGCCGAGCGAGTGTGTATATGCATACTTTTTTTCTGTTTCTTGACTACATGAACCTACACTGGTCTACCTAAATTGGTCGTTTCAATGTTGTTGTACATCCAGATATCAACGAATGCAATTATCCAGATATATATCCATGTTACGGTGATTGCAGAAACACACACGGAGGATATGATTGTCAGTGCCCTCTTGGCTTCAAGGGCAATGCTTCTAAACCAAATGGATGTGAAGGTACCAGAATAAAGATCAGATTGATTCATAGCGTTATGCTTATTTCCTCACTACTATATTATCGGGGCACCGCCCCAGTTCTACCACCTGCAGAATATTCCAATTACTTACCTTTTTAGCATGCACATAGCGTATTCATTCATATTGTTATGTGCCCTTCCCAGATATTGATGAATGCAAACACAAGGAAGCATATCCATGTTATGGAATCTGCATCAATTTGCCTGGAACATTCCATTGCCGGTGTCAAGATGGTACCTATGGAGATCCACTGATGAAACTGGGATGCCTCGGCGTTAGAACAAAAAAGGCGTTTACAGGTAAAGATATCATCTTTTTATAACCATTCATCAAAATCTATTATTTTTCAAAGAATTTGATTGTCCCAAATTAATGACTTCGTATTTTCGTCTATGATACCATATTTTACAGGTTTGGGCATAGGTCTACTGGCTAGTGGCGCCTCGGTCATTTTGCTTTTGGTGCTTGCTGCCCCGTTTATAGCACGCAAAATGAAGTTAAATATGGCAACCAAACTGAAAAGAAGGTTGTTCAGGCAAAATCATGGGTTGCTGTTGCAACAGCTAATATCTCGGAAAACAGATTTTGGTGAAAGGATGATCATTCCTTTGTTGGATTTAGAGAAGGCCACAAACAATTTTGATAGAGCTCGTGAGGCTGGTGGTGGGGGACACGGTGTTGTATATAAAGGAATTTTAGATCTACAGGTTGTCGCCATCAAGAAATCCAAGATTGTCGTACAGAGGGAAATTGATGACTTCATAAATGAGGTTGCAATTCTTTCTCAAATCAACCATAGAAATGTTGTGAAGCTAATCGGATGTTGTCTTGAGACAGAAGTCCCATTACTGGTTTATGAGTTTATTTCAAATGGTACTCTTGCTCACCATCTTCATGTTGAAGGCCCAATATCACTGTCATGGGATGATCGAATAAGGATCGCACTTGATGTTTCTAGAGCTCTATCTTATCTTCATTCAGCTGCATCGATGCCTATTTATCACCGGGATATTAAATCATCCAACATACTTCTTGATGATAATTTAATAGCAAAGGTATCCGATTTTGGAGCTTCAAGATACATCCCAATCGATAAAACAGGGGTGACTACTGCTGTGCAAGGAACAATAGGCTACTTAGACCCCATGTACTATTATACCGGTCGCCTAACAGACAAGAGTGATGTTTTCAGTTTTGGTGTTCTTCTTGTAGAACTCCTAGCCAGAAAAAAAACCATGCCTTTACCGTAGTGGCGGCGACGGTGTTGGTCTTGTTTCACATTTTGCTTCGCTACTCACAGATGGAAATCTTGATGAGTTAATTGATCCCCAAGTCATGGAAGAGGGAAACGGAGAAGTCCAGGAAGTAGCTATGCTAGCAGCGATGTGCATTAAATTGAAAGGAGAAGACCGGCCTACAATGAGAGAAGTGGAGATGAAACTTGAAAATATGAGAGTTAACATGTGTGTGGCACCTGATACTGCTGCATCAAGGAGATATGTCAGGGGTCAAGCTGAGTCGCTATACATGCCAACAGAAGCAGTTGTTGTGGAAGCAAGCAGGCAATACACTATCGAGGAAGAAATATTGGCTTCTGCAAGTTATCCTCGATGATCTTGCTGTATTGTCCTTGACAACTCAATGTTCTACACATTTGCTTCTTTCTTTAAATTCTACTAAACTGTTTCAGGAAACCCTTAGCTAATGGAATTTTCAAACTCTTACAAATGCATGTTCACTGTGTGGTGGTTAATTACTTCTTCCCTGTAAAATACTTGGATATCAATAGTTTTGGTTCAGGAAATAAAGCATAACCTTCAATGTGTTTCTGTATTGATTATTTAAAATATGTTTATGTTTATATATTCTTATGATCATACAACTAATTTTTCATATATCTATTCCTGATAGTTTATTTGTTCTGATGCAACCCACGCAACCCCTCGGCCGCCCCACCCCAGGGCGACATGAGGGCGATTCATCCACCCGCAACCGCTGCCCTTCCACTCTCCCCCACCCGCCGTTGTCGGGCGAAGCCCATGTGGCCGATGGCAGCGGCGGGGCTCGTCTCTCGTGGCCACCCCTTGCTCTATGGGCGACAGGACCTAGTGACGGCCAGCGGCGGCCCGGTTAGATGTTCCTCTGGGCATACGGCAGCGGGACACGGTGAGCGATGGTGGGTTGTGGAGGTAAACGATCGTCTTGTGGCGGCGTTCTCCGGCTAGATCGGGGGTCTTGCGGACATGACCATGATGGGGTCGCTGGCTTCGGCCAGATCTGGCTGTGGCTGGTGGCTTGACGTGTCGGTGATGTCCGGTGACTGGCTACCAGCCATGGTTACCGGGTTGCGGACGACGTGGTGGCGGGTGCGGCGCGTCAGCAACTGGGCGGATCTTGGTGGGGTTTTCCGGCCATGCCGGGATTCAACCCTCGTCTGGGGTCCTTGACAACGCGGCAACTCTGGGGGAAACCCTAGATCTCCTTGCGATCGAGCGATGGCGGTGTTTTTGCATCGCAGTCCCTCTTGAGGGCATTGGTTCTGGAGTTTGCTCCCGTCGAAGGGATCAGCTACGCTGGTGGCGCGACTGCCAATGAAAATCATGCCAAATACGGTCATGTCGGACGATGGCGGCATGTCCGACATCGTTTCCTTGTCGAGGTATCGTCGTTGTAGATTGTGTCATCATGTTCGGGATGCTCTGGGGGAAACCCTATGTTTGGGTCTCCCCGATCGGATGACGATAACACTCTCAGTGTTGTTCTCCCTCTTGGGGCGTCGTTTTGGAGCAAGTGATGGTTGAAGGGGGCAAGAGGCGGTGTGGTGCTGCATCGTCAGCATCAGTGGCATCGGGTCTCGGCGGTATGGCATGGTGGGGTCTCAGTGCTGGATACGTGTTGATGGGCATGCACAGGAGGATGACACTGTCTGGCACCATGCATGGTGGTGTCGACAACAAAAGGGTCTGACAAGGTTATTTCATTGATCACTCCTGAAGATGGGACAGAGGCGGACTTTTGAGCCCGCACATGTGGTTTGCAATGTGGGTCTGCTAGACCGGTTAATTCTCCCATCTAGCTAGCGGCGGTTTGGCGAGGGCACTGGATATCCTGGTGTGTTGGTAGCGAGGCCAGGGCACATCACCAACTTTGTAAGTATGGCGATGGTGATCGTCCAAAAGGTAGCTTTGGGTTGGTCCTTGTATTAAATTTTAAAGTTTTGTGGAATAATTTAATAAAGATAGTGGTGTGCATTGCTCGATGTAGAGGCCGGAGGTTATCCTCCTTGTTTTAAAAGAAATATTTATTCTTGCAGTACTTTTACATTTTTTGGAAATGAGGTCCCCATTTTCCCTCCTGCCTTGATGTAGTGCAAGTCTTGACACCCGAAATGCAGGCACTGACACACGCAAATAAAAGAAAATGCAGGCACTGATGCCCGCGGTGAAGTCGGGATTTAGAACAAGAACAATAGTTGCTTCAATGTCTGACAACAGGAGTAGTTGTGGCGACAGCTTGTTGACGCTACAGCAGACGGAACGATGCTGGCCACCATCCATGCGCGCGAGGCGTCCAAGTACAGCCTATTAGCAGTGCACAACACTGTCTCGGTCGTCATCGTCGTCTCACCGGCGTGCCGTCTTCATCACTAAACTGCTCGGTGGCCACGACGCGACGGTGCCCGCACGACGAACCCGAACTGCTCGCTGGTTCGTCTGTACATCGCTCGATCGCCGTACGCCGTTGCCCTGTTCTTCTCTGGGCGGCACCGATCGATCGCACGTCGCAGGCGTTCCAGCGGCTCCTGTGCAGAATCGATCTTGGTGGCTGGAGCGGATAGCATAAAACTACCACAATTCGCGTTAGGGTTGTAAAAAACTACCCAAAATTTGTTTGTGACTAATACCTATCACTTATGGCGTTGGCGGTCTCAAAAAATTCAAATGGACGAGTGGTTAACATCTGATCAGGTTTATGACAGCTGGGGTCCGCTCCTAAGATAACCGTTTGTTTGACGGTTAACTTACATGTGGGACCTACATGTCAGTGTCTCTTCCGCATATTCAAATAAAAAAAAAATCTTCAATCCCTCAATTAGCAATCAGGTCCTTCAAAATAAAATAAAAAGCAATCGTGTCTCTGAAAAATATAAAATAAAAAGCAATCAGGTCCCCACCGGCGAGCTCATCGCCGGAGCTGATGTGGGCATCGGCCGGCCTTCAGTGGCGCCGTCGCTGCTGCTCTGCTGCATGCGGTGGAGCTCGAGGTCCTCGCTACTGCCCTGCTGCACGCGGCAGGGCTCGAGGGCTCCCTGCTGCCGGCTGCGGGCGAGGCAGCCATGGCGAGCTCGCCTCGAGGCGTTGCAGATGGGGCTAGGCACGGCGGCCGTCGGACATGAACAAGGCGACCTCGGCCTGAGTTGAAGGAGGCCAGCAGGAGGTGAGGGAGTCGCCCGAGCTCCGCCGGAGATGGGGTCGGGCGGCGCACTTGCCATAGGAGGCGAGCTATGGGGAGGAGGGAGGAGGCGTGGGTGGTGGAGCTGCTCGCTGGCTGCCTCCGCGCCCGTAGCGGTGGCCAACTGTAGCCCGTCGCTGTGGCCGGCCGTGAACGGTGGCTGGCCGTGAGCCTTGCCATACGCTGATTGCAAGCATTGCCGCATGCCGGCCGACCTCCCACGCGTGTCTTCCGGCGGCCGAGGAGAGAGGTAGGCTGGGGAGGGTGGTCGCCGGGTTGGGAGGTGAGAGGCCCGTCGTCACCGGGTTGGGAGCAGAGGAAAAAGAGAGATCAGGGGAGGGGAGGAGAGAAGAAAGAGAAGAAGATGAAGCTTACAGGTGGGTCCCATATGTAAGTTAACGGTCAAACTAAACAGTCAAACAAACGGTTTGTTTAGGAGCGGGCCCGACATGTCATAATTCGGATCAATTTTGAATCACATGGTGATTTGGGTTTTTTGAGACAACCGACGTTAAAAATGGTAGGTATTAGTCACAAACAAATTTTCGGTAGTTTTTTGGAACCGTAACACGGATTGTGATAGATTTATGCTATTCACTCTGGTGGCCGGGGTTGTGTGTGTGGCTGCATATGTTCCCTGAACAAGACGTATTGCCCCTCGTGACGTGTCTGGAGAGAAACAGAAATCCTCGGGGCAGAATCCCCGTACAAGGTAGCGCGCGAGTTTAGTACTACCTCGGCGGCCGAGTCGCCTTGGGGCCGGAGGAGCGCCTACATAAGGCGCACTGGGCAACCTAGAAACTTACTTACCTGGACGGTTCAACTGCTGATCAAGAAGGGTCGTGGTCTAGGTCAATGACTCGCATTGCATTTGGCCGGCGCGCTGACCTATCATCTCCCCTCGTGAGAGAGTGATAGAGGAGGTAAGTGTTCACGTGGCCTTTGCCAATTCTTACTTCAAATTTTAATTCTGTAAGTTCAAACTTTTAACTAGCACTCTGATTGAGTTGTTCTTTTGAAAGCCCGCTGGATGTGGCTCAACGACACAATACTAAGAAGACTAGGCCCGTAAGGTTGCTTTTACCTTGTTTTTTTTTGATTTTTTTTACCATTATTGATTGAGTGACGCGTGTGCACGATGGCTTCCTAGAGTTTGATGGATCTCATTTTTTGCTTGGTCAGGTCGTGGGGCATGTTTGGTTTGGTGTTGCCGTTGCCACATTATGAGCTTTTGTTTATCGACGGGTGTGGGCTGCACTCTCCGGGAAGGTTCTTCCATTCTTTAAAAAGCTTTGGTTTACTGTGCGGTTTGCACTTTTGATTTCACGTATCTAGTCTAGAGGTGTGTGGATTGCTCTTGTTCCACGTGCCACTGCTTGATCCATGCATGTGGCCACGTCTGCCTATGGATCATTGACTGCTTATTTCCATGATGGACACGTATAGGTCAATGAAATTATGGGGTAAGCTGTTTGGACATACGTTGTGTTTTTCTCTAGACCGGCTAGATATTTCGCCTGGTCGATCCCGTGAAATCCCGTTCCACCGCTTGGTCGTTGTTTGGCCCTATAAAAATGCGTCACTCCGTGTGCGTCTTCCATCTCGGATGCGCCATCATCCCTGCTCCTTTACTCCCGACACCCCTTCCGTCGAACACAATGTGAGCTCTGCCCTGTTGGTGTCTGATGAAGCGCCGCCGACGGCACCGTGGAGTGCCTAGGGTTCTATGATAGGCCGCTCGCAGGTCACGGGCCCACGCGACTCCGCAGCGTCGCGATCCTCCAGCGCGGGCGTGCCGCCGCCATCAAGACGAACCGGCGCCGCCTTCGGTCGCTGGTGCGTTCCCTCGCTAATAAGGTCGATGGCTCCCTCCGCCACACTGCTTCTTTCCTACTCATCTTTCAATTTTTCTCTATCCTTGCAGTCACCGCAGGTAGCGGCAGCATGTACGCATCACCAGCGGGCGCCTCTTCTTTCGTGCTCTCGCTAGATCCTCCCAGCAGCAAGTCACCCTCTCTACCACGCCCTTTTCCTGCGGACTACGGGAGTCAAATGCTAGCTGGCCCTTGATCTGAATGAATAGACCTGCAACCGGTGCTTTGATACAGAAGCATGAATAGTGCAAGAGCTAGCAAAGTCACCGATCGCCGTACAGAATGCCAACGTGGGAAGGTGGAAGCACAAATAGAAGCAGTGTGAAGTTGCTATTTTTTCCTCGCCGGCTACAGATCAAGCGTCTTGGTCAGCGATGTGTTACGTACGTTATTTCTCCAGCACAAGTTCTCCCAGTCAGCACAGGTTTGGCGACGCCCCCCTTTCGTTGTCCTCTCGACGGCGGGATTAGTTCCGTCTCTGGTGCAGCGGCGGCGTTCGGTGATTGTTTCTCGCCTTTAGAAGATAAGCCCTCAAAGCACAAGACTCTCTTCAGCTTACTGAAAACTTTCTTACGCACAAAACTTCTTGCGGACATGTAAACATGAACTGAAAGGACAACTTCATAATCTTGCACGTTTTTAACTTAGGACCTGCTATTTGTCTCGCCTCATTCATCTACATGCGAGTCCTCTTGAGAGTCAGTTAATGACTGCATATGCTTTGATTTGATTCCCACTGACTAATGGTTTCTTGGCCTGTGTTTCTTTTCTCATATTGGCTGGTTGCATAACAATCTCTACTCCTAACTAGAAGAACGCCCGTGCGTTACAACGGGGCCACATTAACTTTAAGAATTCAATATTAATATTCTCATATATATCAAGTGACATTGGTGACCTTTTTTATCATCAAATCTTCACACACACACACTCTTCCTCCCTCTTCCTCACTCTCTCTCCCCCTCTCCCTCTCTCTCTAACACACACACATATATCCATCTTATTGGGTATGGGACCATAATCCATCTATTTCACACACACGCTAGTGCATAATAATATGGATTATGTGTATTATATTTGCCACCACAACCGAGGGAATTAATTTCATGTAAATCGGCCAGCCACAGCTCCAAGAATACACGGAGGAGGTGGCCCGGGTCGGCGTCGGCGCCGTCCGACGCGGGCCACGGGCCCGCTTCCAAGTGCGTTGGCGCGCCGGCCACCCACGCCAGGTCCTTCAAGTGCCGCTTCCACCGCACCAACTCCTAAGGCCACGGCCGCGGCCAGGGCCAGGAAAGCCGCTCTTCTTCGCCCCATTCACCGGCCGCGGCCAACGCGGTGCCGCGGCACCCGGCCTCGCCGTCCTCGTCCTCCGGCACCGTCGCGACCCAGTGACGCAGCCCAAGCATCGGCCTCGAGAATCAAGAACGCTCGACAACGGAGAAGGAAGGGAAGATCATATACATGTCATAAGAAAGGGAGTTTATTTACTGCTCCCTCGATGTATTGTTTCCTTTGTTGGGAGATTGATTACCATCCGTGAGTTAAGGTAAGGTTAATGTGATTGAGCGGTTTTTCTGAAAATCAAATATTTGTTTTCTAATTAATGTGATTGAGTGATTTAAGGTAAGGTTAATTAATTTAGATTTGATCTTTAGAGATTGTTCGTGATTGATTCTACATTACTAAATAACTTGCACCGGTATGAAAAGTTCTGATCTGTTCAGATTTCTTTCATATGTGAGAGGGTGACGCGAAAATAAACCGATGAAGGGGGAGGGGACGAAAAAAAATCTACAAAAAAAACCAGTGAAGGTGGGAGGAGGTACCAAAAAAAAACCATGAAAGGTGGGACGAAAAAACCTTGGAAGCGAGACTACCAACTGCTCCTCCATGGTTTTTTTGGTACCTCCTCCCACATTCGCTGGTTTTTTTTCGTAGATTTTTTTCGTCCCCTCCCCCCACTTCATCGGTTTATTTTTGCGTCACCCTCTCACACAACGAAAGAAATCTGAACAGATCAGAACTTTTCATACTGGCACAAGTTATTTAGTAATGTAGAATCAATCACAATCAATCTCTAAAGATCAAATCTAAATTAATTAACCTTACCTTAAATCACTCAATCACATTAATTAGAATGCAAATAATTGATTTTCAGAAAAATCGCTCAATCACATTAACCTTACCTTAACTCACGGATGGTAATCAATCTCCAAACAAAAGAAACAATACATCTAGGGAGCGGTAAATAAACTCCCTTTCTTATGACATGTATATGATCTTCCCTTCCCTCTCTCTTGTCGAGCGTTCTTGATTCTCGAGACCGATACTTGGGCTGCATCACTGGGTCGCGACAGTGCCGGAGGACGAGGACGGCGAGGCCGGGTGCCACGGCACCGCGTTAGCCGCGACCGGTGAAGGGAGCGAAGAAGGGCGGCTTCCTTGGCCCTGGCCATGGCCGTGGCCCTAGGAGTTGGTGCGGTGGAAGCGGCACTTGAAGGACCCGGCGTGGGTAGCCGGCGCGCAGATGCACTTGGAAGCGGGCCCGTGGCCCGCGCTGGACGGCGCCGATGCCGAGCCGGGCCACCTCCTCCGCGTATTCTTGGAGCTGTGGCTGGCCGATTTTCATGAAATTAATTCCCTCAGTTGTGGTAGCAAATATAATACACATAATCCATATTGTTATGCACTAGCATGTGTGTGTGTGTAGTGCATGTGTTATGCACTAGCAGTTGGTAGTCTCCGCCGGTCAATTTTCATTCCACCACTTTCGTCCGTTTTTTTCGTAGGTTAACCGTCGTAGATTTTTTTTCGATGCTGGTTTCTTATTCACCGGTATATTTACCCATCAGCTCTTTCCTTGCAAATCAACACTTTTCAAACGTACATGCAATCACAGATCTAACTTTACTAACTTATCCAAATCAACCGATACCTCACATTATTGCAAATTTCTGAAGGAAACAAATAATAGATTTTAAGGAAACAAATAAAAGATTTTAAAGATGCATCATACTTTACTAACAATCACTAAAAATCAAATCTAAATTAATTAACCTTACCTTAAATCACGGATCTAACTTTACTAACTTATCCAAATCAACCGATACCTCCCATTATTGCAAATTTCTTTAGGAAACAAATAATAGATTTTAAGGAAACAAATAAAAGATTTTAAAGATGCATCATACTTTACTAACAATCACTAAAAATCAAATCTAAATTAATTAACCTTACCTTAAATAACGGATCTAACTTTACTAACATATCCAAATCAACCGATACCTCCCATTATTGCAAATTTCTTTAGGAAACAAATAATAGATTTTAAGAAAACAAATAAAAGATTTTAAAGATGCATCATACATTACTAACAATCACTAAAAATCAAATCTAAATTAATTAACCTTACCTTAAATCACTCAATCACTTTAATTAGAAAACATTTTCGTTCCAAACTGCACCCCGCTTAGTGTGCACATAACAATCCGAAGTAATTAGAGTCACATGATTGAATCCATTTATTTAGGGCCACATGATTGAATTCATTTATTAACAATAATCCTCACCAAAAGTGCGTTTAGCAATTTTATAGGGCGGACCAAAACTCTGCCATCCGCTCGCCCGCGTTTGTTTAGGTACAGAAAAAAATGGCATAATATATGGAAACAACACGACCGGGGCGGCGGCGCAATCTTCGGGGATAGGGGATCGGAGGAGAAGGATTGGCCTGGCAAAATGATCGGGGTGCTTCCCCACGGCCGCGGCCGTCCTCGCGATGCCACCTACCCGAAATCAATGCTGCTCCCTGCCGTCAGCCGAGGCGACGCCGCCTGCCCTCCTACCCACGGTCCGCTGCCGCGTAGGGCTACGGTGGGAGGAGTAGTGACGGGGCCGAGGTCCTTCATGCATTCCGGGATGGAGGCCATGATTTCGTCGAGGTCGTTGCTGCCTCCTACACTCAGGGTGTGTCGCCGAGATCGAGGCGAGCATGAGGAGCTGTGGCCACCACCATGGTCACCCCATCGCAGGGGATGGAGCACGCCGTCGGCCTACAGCTGGTGGAGATCACTGTTGCTCTTCAGGTCGCGTGGTGACCGGATCTTGCCGATGTGTCCCTCCCCGATGACCTCCTCTTCGCCCGGTTGGCCGACATGGATCTCGCCACTGCTGCCCTCAACTTCTCTGCCTCGAGCTCGACGGTCAGCCGCCATGGACCCCCCAGCTAGAGGGTCACGTGAACCAGCCGTCCTCCCATGCTGCAGTGGCAAGAAGGTGACATGGCTCTCCGTACACGAAGAGTGGAGTTCCGTCAAGTACTTATATACTTGGCCTCTACTGCTGATCCATGTACATGGAGAAGAACAGACAACCGTTCATTCATGCTTTGTTCCACTCCTTTGCGCTACATTACTGGAGGTGACATTTTCCTATCTCTCTATGTTGTAACAAGCCTGCTGCCTGCATAGTTAATGGATTTTTTATTTAAATTTATCGCTGCTTAGTGCTTTGTTGCAATTTTTCACCCAAGATTCTTATATATAATCTGAGCGTATGTAGGCATACTTAGCTTTGGTATTCCATTTTTTCTGGCGCATAGGAATAAGAGTATTGTCCAGGTTAGGTATTCAATTGAGTAAAAGGTGAACAAGTAAAATTTTCTTGCATAGAAATTTTCTTCCGTATCAGTTCTTGCATTAGTTTAGATTGTCCATCTTCTCATTTTCATTGCCATGCTATTAAATTTGGATCCGCCTTTTTTTCGTTCCAATTAAAATGAACATCTATGATATTTATATGATAACTGCTTTGTTCTCTATGTTTGATACACTCCACCTTAATTTTCTTTTACTTAGAAAGACGGCTAGAGATTATATTCTTCCCATTATGTGCAGTATGGTACCTAACTATTTTTAGCGAAAAATACTCTAAAAATATCATACCATTTCAATTTGGATTTTTTTCTTCATATTTGGCATAAATTTAAGTGGTCGGGCTCTTCTCCGGACACTGCGCAGAAGCTTTGCCGGCGTATCAAGGACGAAGTCGGATTGCAGAAGCTCTCCGGGGCCAAAGCCCAAAGGGTTGGCTGATATCCGGAGATAGTTTCATTTCAACTGTATGTGGGTTGTTTTCCTTTCCGCGACATTATGGTTGCCCGCCAGGTGTAGTCGCGTCGTCTTTGTAACCGCGGCATGGCCGCCCGACTCTATGTAATGTCTATTTCTTCTTCTAATACATCAGCTCGCGGTGGGTATCGTTATTTTCTGACCTTCACAGATGATTTGAGCTGATATGGGTATATCTACTTGATGAAACATAAGTCTGAAACATTTGAAAATTTCAAAGAATTTCAGAGTGAAGTGGAAAATCATCGTGACAAGAAAATAAGGTTTCTACAATCTGATCACAGAGACAAATATTTGAGTTACGAGTTTGGTCTTCAGTTAAAACAACGTGAAATAGTTTCACAAATTCGTGCCACCAGGAACACCACAGCATAATGGTGTGTCCGGACGTCATAACCGTACTTTATTGGATATCGTACAATCTATGATGTTTCTTACCGATTTACCAATATCGTTTTGGGATCATGCATTAGATACAGCTACATTCACGTTAAATAGGGCACCATCTAAATCCGTTGAGACGACACTATATGAACTGTGGTTTAGCAAGAAACCAAAGTTGTCGTTTCTTAATGTTTGGGGTTGTGATGCTTATGTGAAAAAGTTTCATCCTGATAAGCTCAAACCCAAATCGAAGAAATGCGTCCTAATAGGATACCCAAAGGAGACTGTTGGGTACACCTTCTATCACAGATCCGAAGACAAGACATTCGTTGCGGAGAATGGATCCTTTCCAGAGAAGGAGTTTCTCTCGAAAGAAGTGAGTGGGAGGAAAGTAGAACTTGATAAGGTAATTGTACCTTCTCCCTTATTGGAAAGTAGTTCATCACAGAAATCTGTTCCTGTGACTACTACACCAATTAGTGAGGAAGCTAATGATGATGATCATGTAACTTCAGATCAAGTTACTACCGAACCTCGTAGGTCAACCAGAGTGAGATCCGCACCAGAGTGGTACGGTAATCCCATTCTGGAGGTCATGTTACTTGACCATGACGAACCTACAAACTATGAGGAAGCGATGATGAGCCCAGATTCCGCAAAATGGTTTGAGGCCATGAAATCTGTGATATGATCCATGTATGAGAACAAAGTATGGACTTTGATGGATTTGCCCGATGATCGGCAAACCATAGAAAATAAATGGATCTTCAAGAGGAAGACGGATGTTGATAGTAGTGTTACTATCTACAAAGCTAGACTTGTCGAAAAAGGTTTTTGACAAAGTTCAAGGTGTTGACTATGATGAAATTTTCTCACTTGTAGCGATGCTTAAGTCTGTCCAAATCATGTTAGCAATTGCCGCATTTTTATGAAATCTGGCAAATGGATAAACAAAACTACATTCCTTAGTGGATTTAAAGAAGAGTTGTATATGATGCAACCAGAAATTTTTGTCAATCCTAAAGGTGCTGGCAAAATACGCAAGCTCCAGCGATCCATCTATGGACTGGTGAAAGCATCTCGGAGTTGGAATATACGCTTTGATAAGTTGATCAAAGCATATAGTTTTACACAGACTTGCGATGAAGCCTGTATTTACTAGAAAGTGAGTGGGAGCACTACAGCATAAACGAGTGTTTGAAAGGAGTTTTTCAAAGAAAGACCTCGGTGAAGCTGCTTACATATTGAGCATCAAGATCTATAGAGATAGATCAAGACGCTTGATAAGTTTTTTCAATGAGTACATACCTTGACAAGATTTTGAAGTAGTTCAAAATGGAACAGTCAAAGAAAGAGTTCTTGCCTATGTTACAAGGTGTGAAATTGAGTAAGACCTAAAACCCGACCACGGCAGAAGATAGAAAGAGAATGAAAGTCATTCCCTATGCGTTGGCCATAGGTTCTATAAAGTATGCCATGCTGTGTACCAGATCTATTGTATACCCTACACTGAGTTTGGCAAGGGAGTACAATAGTGATCTAGGAGTATATCACTAGACAGCGGTCAAAATTATCCTTAGTGGAATAAGGATATGTTTCTCGATTATGGAAGTGACAAAAGGTTCGTCGTAAAGGGTTACGTCGATGCAAGTTTTGACACCGATCTGGATAACTCTAAGTCTCGATCTAGATACATATTGAAAGTGGGAGCAATTAGCTAGAGTAGCTCCGTGCAGAGCATTGTAGACATAGAAAATTGCAAAATACATAACGGATCTGAATGTGAAAGACCCGTTGACTAAGATTCTCTCACAAGCAAAACATGATCACACCTTAGTACTCGTTGGGTGTTAATCACATAGAGATGTGAACTAGATTACTGAATCTAGTAAACACTTTGGGTGTTGGTCACATGGCGATGTGAACTATGGGTGTTAATCACATGATGATGTGAACTATCGATGTTAATCACATGGTGATGTGATCTAGATTATTGACTCTAGTGCAAGTGGGAGACTGAAGGAAATATGCCCTAGAGGCAATAATAAAGTTATTATTTATTTCCTTATTTCATGATAATTGTTTATTATTCATGCTAGAATTGTATTAATCGGAAACATGATACATGTGTGAATACATAGACAAATAGAGTGTCACTGGTATGCCTCTACTTGACTAGCTCGTTAATCAAAGATGGTTATGTTTCCTAGCCATAGACATGAGTTGTCATTTGATTAACGGGATCACATCATTAGGAGAATGATGTGATTGACATGACCCATTCAGTTAGCTTAGCACCCGATCGTTTAGTATGTTGCTATTGCTTTCTTCATGACTTATACATGTTCCTATGACTATGAGATTATGCAACTCTCGTTTACCGGAGGAACACTTTGTGTGCTACCAAACGTCACAACGTAACTGGGTGATTATAAAGGTGCTCTACAAGTTTGTCCGAAGGTACTTGTTGGGTTGGCGTATTTCGAGATTAGGGTTTGTCACTCCGAATGTCGGAGAGGTATCTCTGGGCCCTCTCGGTAATGCACATCACATAAGCCTTGCAAGTAATGCAACTAATGAGTTAGTTGCGAGATGATGTATTACGGAACGAGTAAAGAGACTTGCCGGTAATGAGATTGAACTAGGTATTGGATACCGACGATCGAATCTCGGGCAAGTAACATACCGATGACAAAGGGAACAACGTATGTTGTTATGCGTTCTGACCGATAAAGATCTTCGTAGAATATGTAGGAACCAATATGAGCATCCAGGTTCCGCTATTGGTTATTGACCAGAGAAGTTTCTCAGTCATGTCTACATTGTTCTCGAACCGTAGGGTCCGCACGCTTAAGGTTTAGATGACAGTTATATTATGAGTTTATGAGATTTGATGTACCGAAGGAGTTCGGAGTCCCGGATGAGATCGGGGACATGATGAGGAGTCTCGAAATGGTCGAGACGTAAAGATCGATATATTGGACGACTATATTCGGACATCGGAAAGGTTCCGAGTGGTTCGGATATTTTTTGGAGTACCGGGGAGTTACGGGGATACGGGGAAGAAGTATTGGGCCTTATTAGGCCATACGGGAAAGAGAGGGGCTGCCTAGGGCAGGCCGCGCGCCCCCCCAAGGCCTAGTCCGAATTGGACTAGGGGGAGGGGCCGCGCCCCCTCCTTCCTTCCCTTCTCCTTCCCCTTCCTTGTCTCCTACTCCTAATACTTGGAAGGATTCCTAGTTGGACTAGGAAAGGGGGAATCCTACTCCCGGCGGGAGTAGGACTCCCCTAGGGCGCGCCATAGAGAGGGCCGGCCCTCCCCTCCTCCACTCCTTTATATACGGGGGCAGGGAGCACCCCATAGACACACAAGTAGATCTTCGTGATCATTCCTTAGCCGTGTGCGGTGCCCCCCTCCACGATATTACACCTTGATCATATTGTAGCGGTGCTTAGGCGAAGCCCTGCGACGGTTGAACATCAAGATCGTCACCATGCCGTCGTGCTGACGAAACTCCTCCCCGAAGCTTTGCTGGATCGGAGCTCGGGGTGCGTCATCGAGCTGTACGTGTGTCAAGATCTCGGAGGTGCCGGAGTAACGGTGCTTGGATCGGTTGGACCGGGAAGACGTACGACTACTTCCTCTATGTTGCGTCAACGCTTCCACTTCGGTCTACGAGGGTACGTAGACAACACTCTCCCCTCTCGTTGCTATGCATCACCATGATCTTGCGTGTGCGTAGGAAATTTTTTGAAATTACTACGTTCCCGAACATAGACCTAGCTCATGAAGCCACTGTTGGGGAACGTAGCAGAAATTCAAAATTTTCCTACGTGTCACAAAGATCTATCTATGGAGAAACCAGCAACGAAGGGAAGGAGAGTGCATCTACATACCCTTATAGATCGCTAAGCGGAAGCGTTCAAGAGAACGGGGTTGAAGGAGTCGTACTCATCGTGATCCAAATCACCGGAGATCCTAGTGCCGAACGGACGGCACCTCCGCGTTCAACACACGTACAGCCCGGTGACGTCTCCCATGCCTTGATCCAGCAAGGAGAGAGGGAGAGGTTGGGGAAGACTCCATCCAGCAGCAGCACAACGGCGTGGTGGTGATGGAGGAGCGTGGCAATCCTGCAGGGCTTCGCCAAGCACCGCGGGAGAGGAGAAGGGAGAGAGGTAGGGATGCGCTAGGTAGAGGTCAAACTCATCTGTTGGTAGCCCCAAAACCCTCAATTATATATAGGGGGAGAGGGAGGGCTGCGCCCCCACCTAGGGTTCCACCCCTAGGGGCGGCGGCCAGCCCAAACCCATCTAGGGTGCGGCCAAGGGGGGGGGGAGAGGGGAAACTTCCCCCCCAAGTTAGGTGGGTGCGCACCCTCCCCCAAACCCTAGGCGCCTTGGGCCCTTGTGGGGGGCGCACCAGCCCACCTGGGGCCGGTCCCCTCCCACACTTGGCCCATGCAGCCCTCCGGGGATGGTGGCCCCACTTGGTGGACCCCCGGGACCCTCCCGGTGGTCCCGGTACGTTACAGATAAAACCCGAAACTTTTTCGGTGACCAAAACAGGACTTCCCATATATAAATCTTTACCTCCGGACCATTCCGGAACTCCTCGTGATGTCCGGGATCTCATCCGGGACTCCGAACAACATTCGGTAACCACATACAAACTTCCTTATAACCCTAGCGTCATCGAACCTTAAGTGTGTAGACCCTACGGGTTCGGGAAACATGCAGACATGACCGAGACGTTCTCCGGTCAATAACCAACAGCGGGATTTGGATACCCATGTTGGCTCCCACATGTTCCACGATGATCTCATCGGATGAACCACGATGATCCCGTATACAATTCCCTTTGTCTAGCGGTATAGTACTTGCCCGAGATTCGATCGTCGGTATACCAATACCTTGTTCAATCTCATTACCGGCAAGTCTCTTTACTCGTTCCATAACACATCATCCTGTGATCAACCCCTTGGTCACATTGTGCACATTATGATGATATCCTACCGAGTGGGCCCAAAGATACCTCTCCGTTTACACGGAGTGACAAATCCCAGTCTCGATTCGTGCCAACCCAACAGACACTTTCAGAGATACCTGTAGTGCACCTTTATAGCCACCCAGTTACGTTGTGACGTTTGGTACACCCAAAGCATTCCTACGGTATCCGGGAGTTGCACAATCTCATGGTCTAAGGAAATGATACTTGACATTAGAAAAGCTTTAGCATACGAACTACGATCTTTGTGCTAGGCTTAGGATTGGGTCTTGTCCATCACGTCATTCTCCTAATGATGTGATTCCGTTATCAATGACATCTAATGTCCATGGTCAGGAAACCGTAACCATCTATTGATCAAGGAGCTAGTCAACTAGAGGCTTACTAGGGACATGGTGTTGTCTATGTACCCACACATGTATCTGAGTTTCCTATCAATACAATTATAGCATGGATAATAAACGATTATCATGAACAAGGAAATATAATATTAACTAATTTATTATTGCCTCTAGGGCATATTTCCAACAATCTTGTCAATCATCAACACTTGATGTTCTTTCTTGATTTCTACCTTCGTTAATTTCACCATCACGAAGAGCTTGAGAATCGTTTTCATCATCCCTTGCATACTATAGTTCATCACGAAGTTATACTAACTTGGTGATGGTGACTAGAGAACTCTGTCAATCACTATCTTATCTGGAAGATTAACTCCCACTTGATTCAAGCGATTGTAGTACCCAGACAATCTGAGCACATGCTCACTAGTTGAGCAATTCTCCTCCATCTTTTAGCTATAGAACTTGTTGGAGATTTCATATCTCTCAACTCGGGTATTTGCTTGAAATATTAACTTAAACTCCCGGAATATCTCATATGGACCATGACGTTCAAAATGTCTTTGAAGTCCCGATTCTAAGCCGTTAAGCATGGTGCACAAAACTATCAAGTATTCATCATATTCAGCTAGCCAAACGTTCATAACGTCTGTATCTTCTCCTGCAATAGGTCTATCACCTAGCTGTGCATTAAGGACATAATTCTTCTGTGCAGCAATGAGGATAAACCTCAGATCACCGATCCAATCCGCATCATTTCTACTAACATCTTTCAACACAGTTTTCTATAGGAACATATCAAAATAAACACATGAAAGCAACAACGCGAGCTATTGATCTTCAACATAATTTGCAAAATACTACCAGGACTAAGTTCATGATAAATTTAAAGTTCAATTAATCATATTACTTAAGAATTCCCACTTAGATAGACATCCCTCTAATCATCTAAGTGATCATGTGATCCAAATCAACTAAACCATGTCCGATCATCACGTGAGATGGAGTAGTTTTCAATGGTGAACATCACTATGTTGATCATATCTACTATATGATTCACGCTCGACCTTTCGGTCTTAGTGTTCCGAGGCCATATCTATATATGCTAGGCTCGTCAAGTTTAACCTGAGTATTCCGCGTGTGCAACTGTTTTGCACCCGTTGTATTTGAACATAGAGCCTACCACACTCGATCATCACGTGGTGTCTCCGCACGAAGAACTTTCGCAACAGTGCATACTTAGGGAGAACACTTATACCTTGAAATTTAGTGAGAGATCATCTTATAATGCTACCGTCAATCAAAACAGAATAAGATGCATAAAGGATAAACATCACATGTAATCAAAATATGTGACATGATATGGCCATCATCATCTTGTGCCTTTGATCTTCATCTCCAAAGCATCGTCATGATCTTCATCGTCACCGGCATGACACCATGATCTCCATCATCTTGATCTATATCAATGTGTCGTCACATGGTCGTCTCGCCAACTATTTCTCTTGCAACTATTGCTATCGCATAGCAATAAAGTAAAACAATTATTTGGCACTTGCATCTTATGCAATAAAGAGACAACCATAAGGCTTCTGCCAGTTGCCGATAACTTCAACAAAACATGATCATCTCATACAAGAACTTATATCTCATCACGTCTTGACCATATCACATCACAACATGCCCTGCAAAAACGAGTTAGACGTCCTCTACTTTTTTGTTGCAAGTTTTACGTGGCTGCTACGGGCTGAGCAAGAACCGTTCTTACCTGCGCATCAAAACCACAACGATAGTTCGTCAAGTTAGTGCTGTTTTAACCTTCTCAAGGACCGGGCGTAGCCACACTCGGTTCAACTAAAGTTGGAGAAACTGGCACCCGCCAGCCACCTGTGTGCAAAGCACGTCGGTAGAACCAGTCTCGCGTAAGCGTACGCATAATGTCGGTCCGGGCCGCTTCATCCAACAATACCGCCGAACCAAAGTATGACATGCTGGAAAGCAGTATGACTTGTATCGCCCACAACTCACTTGTGTTCTACTCGTGCATATAACATCTACGCATAAAACCTGGCTCGGATGCCATTGTTGGGGAACGTAGTAATTTCAAAAATTTCCTACGCACACGCAAGATCATGGTGATGCATAGCAACGAGAGGGGCGAGTGTGTCCACGTACCCTCGTAGATCGTAAGCGGAAGCGTTAGCACAACGCGGTTGATGTAGTCGTACGTCTTCACGATCCAACCGATCAAGTACCGAATGCACGGCACCTCCGAGTTCAGCACACGTTCAGCTCGATGACGTCCCTCGAACTCCGATCTAGCCGAGCTTTGAGGGAGAGTTCCGTCAGCACGACGGCGTGGTGATGATGATAATGTTCTACCGACACAGGGCTTCGCCTAAGCACCGCTACGAAATTATCGAGGTGGATTATGGTGGAGGGGGGCACCGCACATGGCTAAGAGATCTCAAGGATCAATTGTTGTTGTGTCTAGAGGTGCCCCATGCCCCCGTATATAAAGGAGCAAGGGGGAGGTGGCTGGCCAAGGAGGAGGGCATGCCAAGGGGGGAGTTCTACTCCCACCGGGAGTAGGACTCCTCCTTTCCTTGTTGGAGTAGGAGAAGCGAAGGGAGAAGAAGAAGGAAGGAAGGGGGCGCCCCCTGCCTAGTCCAATTCGGACTAGTCCATGGGGAGGGGTGCGGCCAACCTTTGGGGTCTTTCTCTCCTTTCCCGTATGGCCCATTAAGGCCCAGTACGAATTCCCGTAACTCTCCGGTACTCCGAAAAATACCCAAATCACTCGGAACCTTTCTGATGTCTGAATATAGTCGTCCAATATATCGATCTTTATGTGTCGACCATTTCGAGACTCCTCGTCATGTCCGTGATCACACCGGATGAGGGAGTCCTGGACTAGGGAGTGTCCGGATATCCGGACTACCATCATCGGCCGAACTATCATCGGCCGGACTATCATCATCGACCGGACTCCAGGACTATGAAGATACAAGATTGAAGACATCGTCCCGTGTCCGGATGGGACTTTCCTTGGCGTGGAAGGCAAGCTTGGCGATACGGATATGTAGATTTCCTACCATTGTAACCGACTCTATGTAACCCTAGCCCTCTCCGGTGTCTATATAAACCGGATGGCTCTAGTCTGTAGGACACAACAACAACCATTACAACAATCATACCATAGGCTAGCTTCTAGGGTTTAGCCTCCTTGATCTCGTGGTAGATCCACTCTTGTAATACCCACAATATCAATATCAATCAAGCAGGACGTAGGGTTTTACCTCCATCAAGAGGGCCCGAACCTGGGTAAAACATCATGTCCCTTGTCTCCTGTTACCATCCGCCTAGACGCACAGTTCGGGACCCCCTACTCGAGATCCGCCGGTTTTGACACCGACATTGGTGCTTTCATTGAGAGTTCCTCTGTGTCGTCACCGATAGGCTTGATGGCCTCATCAATCAACAATGACGCAGTCCTGGGCGAGACTTTTCTCCCCGGACACATCTTCGTATTCGGCGGCTTCACACTGCGGGCCAACTCACTTGGCCATCTGGAGCAGATCGAAAGCTACGCCCCTGGCCGTCAGGTCAGGTTTGGAAGCCTAAACTTCTCGGCCGATATCCGCGGAGACTTGATCTCCGATGGATCCGAGCCGCAGCCGAGCGTGCCGCACTATCACGATGGGCACGACCTAACTCTGCCGCTGGACAGTACCTTGGAGGCCGCACACGAATCCGCTCCAGCCATAGTCCGGAGCCGATCGCGCAGATCGAGGACAGGTGGCTTGACACCGCCTCGGGAGCTGCAACTTCCACGGCGATGGAGCCGAACACTAACCTCGTCCCTTATAAAGCTCATGACTCCGAGGTGCCGGACTCCCTGCTGGATTTCGAATCCATGCGCCCCTGCCAATCGAATCTGATTGGGCGCCGATCATGGAGTTCACCGCTGCGGACATCTTTCAGCACTCACCCTTCGGCGACATTTTAAATTCGCTGAAGCATCTCTCGCTATCCGGAGAGCCCGGGCCGGATTACGGCCAGGATGGTTGGGACGCGGACGACGAAGAAATTCAGAGCCCACCCACTGCCCACTTTATAGCAACTGTCGACGATCTAACCGACACGCTAAACTACGACTCCGAAGGAATCGACGGTATGGACGACGATGCCGGAGACGATCAAGAAGCAGCGTTCACTGAGCACTGGGAGGCCACCCCGTCACATGACATATATATGGTGGACACCCCAAAAGGAAGCGATAACGAGGAACAACGGGGCGCGGCAAAGGATAATCCCGCCAATAAACAACCAAAACGGCGACGTAGACGCCGCCCTAAGTCCCGCCTCGACAAAAACAGCTTTCATAATGACCCAGCAATAGAGCAGGGCAAACCAGTGGCCGACGATCATGCAACCAAGCAACCGTCCGAACAGGACGAATCGGACAATCAAGACGTGCCCCGCGAAACCAACAGTCCGGACAACCTCACGCCAGACACACCATCAAAGCATATGAACCTCCACAAAAAACTCATCGCCACTGCAAGAAGCCTGAAGAAGGAAAAGCGGAAGCTCAAAACAGCGGAAGACATACTCAGAAAGAGGTGGAGCAAAGTACTCAAGACCGCAGACAAATATGGCAATGGGCACCAAACAAAGAGCTACCCGAAGCGCAAGCTGCTGCCAGAATTTGACGAGGAAGCCATAGAGCCCTCACAGTCAAAAAACAAAGAGGCCGCCTGGCCGGATAGACGGCCAGATGACAGGCCAAAATGGACAAGCGGCGCCGCACACAATCCGATTCAAGATCCTGGGAAAACAGGCAACCCAGTCAGGTCCATTTACGGGCCAAAAAAGAGGGCCCCAGGAAGCAACACAACACGGCAAGTGTTCGAGGACAGCGGCACACCCAAATATAGGGGCGCCGCACACCCGCTATGTTTCACCGATGAGGTGCTAGATCATGAATTTCCAGCAGGGTTAAAACCCATAAACATAGAGGCATACGATGGAACAACAGACCCCGGAGTCTGGATAGAAGATTACATACTACACATACACATGGCTAGAGGAGATGATCTCCACGCCATAAAATATCTACCTCTCAAGCTCAAAGGGCCAGCTCGGCATTGGCTCAAAAGCCTCCCAGAAAACACTGTTGGAAGTTGGGAAGAGCTTGAGGACGCGTTTAGAGCAAATTTTCAAGGGACTTATGTCCGCCCTCCGGATGCAGACGATCTAAGTCATATAACTCAACAGCCCGGAGAGTCAGCCCACAAATTCTGGAACAGGTTCCTTACCAAAAAGAACCAAATAGTCGACTGTCCGGACGCGGAAGCCTTAGCAGCTTTTAAACACAACGTCCGAGACGAATGGCTCGCCAGACACCTCGGCCAAGAGAAGCCAAGAACAATGGCCGCGCTAACAAGCCTCATGACGCGCTTTTGCGCAGGGGAAGACAGCTGGCTAGCAAGATGCAGCACCAGTGACCCGAGTACATCCGAAATCAGAGATGGAAACGGAAAATCACGGCGCAGAAAAGATCAGCGCCGGAATAAAGAAAAAAGCCCAAAGGGCACGGCGGTCAATGCCGGATTCAAAAGCTCGCGGCCAAACAATAAAACATTGTCTCTTAAGGACAACAGTGACGAGCTATCCAACTTAAACAAAATTTTGGATCGGATATGTCAAATCCACAGTACCTCCGGAAGGCCTGCAAACCATACCAACCGAGATTGTTGGGTTTTTAAACAGTCCGGCAGACTCAACGCCGAACACAAGGG
The DNA here is from genome assembly GCA_963921465.1 of Triticum timopheevii. Lineage (NCBI taxonomy): Eukaryota > Viridiplantae > Streptophyta > Magnoliopsida > Poales > Poaceae > Triticum > Triticum timopheevii. Next base: position 546,184,989 of record OY997272.1, read on the forward strand.
GCTCAATGCGCCAAGCGAGGACGATGACGAACCCCACCAGCAAAGCACCGGAGGACAAAAGACTTTTCCACAAGAAGTCAAAACAGTAAACTCACTTCATGTGATAATACGGAAATACAATACGGCACCCGCTAAGATAGGTGTCCCATGGTCCACCCCAGCGGAACACCGAGATTGGATGTCAAAACCAATCACTTTTGACCACCTGGATTATTCCAGAAGTATCCGAAACGCAGGATGGACTGCTCTGATATTGGATCCTATAATAGACGGACTGTAATTTATGCAAGTTCTGATGGACGGCGGCAGTGACTTAAACCTGCTATATCCGGACACAATCCGTAAGTTGGGGATAGACCCTACTACAATTCGACATAGCCGCACTTCCTTCAAAGGAGTGGCGCCAGGTCCTTACGCCAGGTGCACAGGTTCATTATTACTAGAAGTTGTGTTCGGGTCACCTGACAACTTCCGACGAGAAAAGCTAACCTTTCATGTCGCCCCATTTAAAAGTAGCTATCAAGCACTACTGGGACGTGAAGCTTTCGTCCGCTTTAACGCAATACCACACTACGCGTCTCTTACGCTTAAAATGCCCGGTCCACGTGGCATCATTTCATTAAAAGGTCGTCTAAGACGCCGGACACGGCTGGACGAGTCTGGAATAAATAAGCTAGGGGCTACCTAGTCGCACACCCCTTCACAAGGGTTTGTGCATATAAGCCATAATGAGCTAGCATAGGCTCAGCTTTACTAATCTATATTTCAATTTTTTATGCACTTTTTCGCACGATTTCTTTTCAAACTAAGTTCCTCCCTTTTTACAGATGAACAACGTGCACACCTGTCCAGGATACGGCACAACAGAGACACAGGCGCAGACATGCAGTAGGGACCCGTTGCAAGGATTCTTTTCAGACTAAGACCCTACGTAAACCTTTCTTACTGTCTCTTGTTGCTATAATCCCCTGGTTTCTCATTATAACCAGAGTGGAGACTGGCGTTTTGGCATCGGCCGCGTCAGAGGAACTTACCCGTACCTGGACACAAGGGGCTTAGGGCATTGTTCTGCCCGTCATTATAAAGACCGAACACCTTCGGGAGTGTTCGGCGTCTCGAGTTAGGCCTTATATGCATCAGCTCCGAATCATGTCTTGGGTCAAATGTTGGGTTTGCCCGGCTCCTGTGTTTTGCTGCCTTACATTCCGTATCATCGGCTAACGCGACACCAGGAGAACTACTGCGATTGTGCCCCAGTTCGGCTGGGCGAGCACATCAGTAGAGAAAGCCGAAAACTGACTGTCATGATACAGCGAGAGACTGGTCAACCACTCGATCGACCAATGGAATGTTTAGAATTCCTTCGCTTTGACGAAGGGCCGTTTCCCGGTCAGGCACATACGCGCCCCAAATTCGGAGAGCGCGGTGCCCCTAGGGGCTATGTCGTAGCCCCACCCTCGAACTCCCATGGCTAAGTGAAAGTGATAAAGCATTATAGTCCGGTTGCCTCGTTTGCTACGCTACCACCTCCTTTACAGGACCGAGACGTCGGATTAAGTGTGAAAATGCGCTATTTTTGCGAACAACCCCGCACCTTGTGCGTGGGGGCTGAAGCCGACGACTGCCATCTTCCAGGTTATACACACGTATACATGAATGGCCGCATAGGAGATATTCCATTACTTGAACGCACAAGTATAAAAGGCGCTTACATCATAAATATTGTTTTACAACATAAAACGTTCATTTGAACGTAACATTTTTTGAGCACTGCGACTCTATTACACAAGCACCACGCAGCACTTCGCCAAAATAGTGCTCGGCGGGTAACCGGCTATCGTCCGAACCCGGGGTCGCAACAGCGGTGGCATCCATCTCTGTCCAATGTGTCTTCACACGGGCGAGTGCCATCCGCGCACCCTCTATGCAGGCCGACCGCTTCATCGCCTTGATATGCGGCACCGCCCCAAGAAATTGCTGCAATAAGCTAAAGTAACTCTTCGGCTTGGGCCTATCCGGCCAGACATGGGTCACGATATCCATCATGGCAAGCCCGGACAACCTATTCAGCTCAGCCCACTCGGCCAAACGGTCGGTCAGCGGAAGCGAACGCTCCGGACTATGGAATTGAGACCAAAACAGCTCTTCCGTCTTGTGATCCTTCTGGCTTCGAAAATGCACAACGGCATCCGCCGCACTCGCTGCTAAGTCCATATAAGGGTCCTCTGGACCCCACAGCTGGCCCAGCTAAGCATACTTTGGATCCGTAAACCTTCGGCGCAGCAGAAAAGGCTTGCCAGCTACAATGTCTCCGGCCTGGCGCAGCTCTTCCTTTATAGCCCGCATTACAGAGCGGGCATGCTTGGCTTCGGCGGTGGCCTTCCCCATGTCTTCTTGCCCCGCTAGGCGCTCCTTCTCAAGAGCCTCATTGCGGTCGGTAGCATCTTTTAACTTCACGGCCATTCTGGCCATCTCTTTCCTGCTTCGGCAGTGTGCGGCCCTTTCGGCTGCTAACTCCTCGGCCGCCCTCGAGGCCGCCGCCTTACTCCTTCTGGCTTGCTCCTTGGCTTGAGAAAGTTCGGCCCGAACGCTCTCCACAGCAGCGGCACTATCTGCATTTCATACACATGTTGTAAGGAGCGGGCTTCGGCTCCCTTACCAAGTGACCGCAAAGAAACACTTACCTTGCGACTCATCAAGTCGCCTGTTAACTAGCGTGATGTCCGCATCTGCAACGGCGAGTTGCCGCTTTAGTTCAGCAACTCCATCAGTCCGGCTGGCCCCCGGACGATCCGCCACCTACATAGGCGCGGCGAAAATTTAAACCTGCGATTTTGATCCTCGGTACGCTATCGCTTTCGACAACCTACCGAGTCTCAGGGGCTACTATCTATACAGGGCGCACTCTATATGCAAAACTGTCAAAAGGTGTGTCATTTTTACGTACCTCAAACCCCGCCAGCAAACTCCTGACGGCATTATGCAATCCGCCTTCGGCGGACGAAATCCTTTCAATCACCATACTCATCAATGCGTGGTGATCTTCTAAGATAGACGCCTTCTCAAGCAGATCCTTCAGCCGTACACCAGTTGACGCCGAACTACCCGGCTTTGCCAAACCCGGGGGCTCCCTCGGTGACGACACTTCAGGCTCGTCCGCTCTATCCGACAGCGCCCCGGACGGAGGCGTCTTGCTCTCCACCATCTCCGGACGAAGGTCCCCCGAAGACGAGCTCATTTGCGAAGGACGGAGATCCGAACTACAAGGTAAAAACTTGAGTTATCCTCAGAAGCACGAATAGGGGTGTCCCTTATTATAAAACTCCCTTCTTTCTACTTACGGCTCGTTGGAGGGCTGATTCTTTAGGGGAGACTGTGCGGCCGGGGCCTCCCCGGACGCAGGACCCTCTGGCAAAGATTTCTTCCCCCGCTTAGGGGCTTTGGCCCCCGGGTCCTCGGAGGCAGTCCTCTTCTCCCCTTGGAGGGAGGGATTCTCGATCCCCCCTCTTTCAAGAGCCTCCTTAGGCGAGGTGGTAGCTCTTCTACTTTCCCCTTCGCCTTCCTCTGAAGGCGCAACCTCCAACATCCTGACCAGCACGGAATCCGACGCGGTCTCTGGGAGGGGGGCCGAACACCATAACAGTTTGGCTTGCGCTATCCACCCCTGTTTAGAAGGAAATTGGTCATGAGGCGAATCATCGAAAGGTAAACAAACGGTATGTCCGGACTCGGAGCTACTTACTTGAGTATCCGGGCGATTGCAGCTTAGGCCAGCATCCTCGGTCAATTCCAGACACGCCTCTTGCGATCCGAAGAATAATTTGTACATCTCCATGGGTGTCATACCCATGAAGTGTTGAAGAATCCGTGGCCCCTCCGGATTAAACTCCCGCAGCCGGAGAGGGCAGCGTTTGCAGGGCAGGAGACGCCTGATCAGCATGACCTGCATTACCACCACCATATCAATCTCCCTCGCTTGGAGATCTCGAATCCGGCCCTGCAGTAGGGGCACGTCCTTTGACGGCCCCCAGTTGAGCCCTTGGTTGACCCACGACATCAATCGTCGTGGAGGTCCCGGGCGGAATAAGGGCGGCGGCTTCTGTCTGCTGCCCCTCGGAGCGGTAATATAGAACCACTCCTGCTGCCACAGGCCGAGCTCCTCTTGGAAGGAGCCTGCGGGCCACGGGGCATCGGTCCTCCTACTTACGGCCGCCCCGCCGCACTCCGCTTGACGTCCCTCGATCATCTTCGGCTCCACATTGAAGGTCTTCAGCCACAGGCCGAAGTGAGGGGTGACGCGGAGGAAGGCTTTGCAGATGATAATAAACGCGGAAATATGGAGGATGGACTCCGGAGCCAAGTCGTGGAATTCCAACCCATAGTAAAACATGATCCCTCTCACAAAAGGATCCATCGGGAAGCCTAAACCACGACGGAGGTGGGATACAAAAACGACATACTCGCCGGGCTCGGGGGTGGGGATGACCTGCCCTGCGGCGGGCAACCTGTGCGAAATCTCGTAAGCCAGGTACTTGGCCTCCCGCAGCTTTAGCACGCCCTCCTCCGTGACGGAGGAGGGCATCCACCGGCCCTGGAGGTTGGAACCGGACATTGTTGAAGGTCCGAAGCGCTCGAATCTGGGGCTCTATGTGCTGGAACTTGGAGCAAGGAGAAGATTCGATGGAGGATTGAAGAAAAGAAACGAGCCTTGGTCCCGTTTTAAAGAGGGAGAATACCGAGAGCCGTCTCCGTGACCGTTCGGGACTCGCCTTTGATAGAGGGGGCGTGGCGACGGGCGCGGTTGGGTTACCCACATCTGTATTGATGAGAATCCCGGAATAAGGGGGAACACGATCTCTGCTTCGACAAGACATGCCAAGGAAACCGCTTCGCTAAATGCGCTGAGGCGGTAGAGTAAAAAACAATTTAAGTAAAGGCTTGGTAGTGGTGTCACGTCATACCGCAAAAAACGTCAGCAGATTGGACTTGTGTATATATTATTCTCTCTACGGTGGAATGTGGAATTTATTTTGCAGAGCCGGACACTATCCTGGTGTTCACAATCTTCTATGAATTATTCGGAGGAGGAACCCGCCTTGCAATGCCGAACAATATACGCGCCGGACTTATCGTCATTGAAGCCTGGTTCAGGGGCTACTGAGGGAGTCCTGGACTAGGGGGTGTCCAGATAGCCAGACTACCATCATCGGCCGAACTATCATCGGACGGACTATCATCATCGACCGGACTCCAAGACTATGAAGATACAAGATTGAAGACTTCATCCCGTGTCCGGATGGGACTTTCCTTGGCGTGGAAGGCAAGCTTGGCGATACGGATATGTAGATCTCCTACCATTGTAACCGACTCTATGTAACCCTAGCCCTCTCTGGTGTCTATATAAACCGGATGGTTCTAGTCTGTAGGACACAACAACAACCATTACGACAATCATACCATAGGCTAGCTTCTAGGGTTTAGCCTCCTTGATCTCGTGGTAGATCCACTCTTGTAATACCCACAATATCAATATCAATCAAGCAGGACGTAGGGTTTTACCTCCATCAAGAGGGCCCGAACCTGGGTAAAACATCGTGTCCCTTGTCTCCTGTTACCATCCGCCTAGACGCATAGTTCGGGACCCCCTACCCGAGATCCGCCGGTTTTGACACCGACACCGGGGACTCCAAACTATCTTTGGTACATCAAAACACATGAACTCATAATATAACTGTCATCTAACTTTAAGCGTGCGGACCCTACGGGTTCGAGAACTATGTAGACATGACCGAGACACGTTTCCGGTCAATAACCAATAGCGGAACCTAAATGCTCATATTGGCTCCTACATATTCTATGAAGATCTTTATCGGTCAAACCGCATAACAACATACGTTGTTCCCTTTGTCATCGGTATGTTACTTGCCCAATATTTTATCGTCGGTATCTCAATACCTAGTTCAATCTCGTTACCGGCAAGTCTCTTTACTCGTTATGTAATGCATCATCCTGCAACTAACTCATTAGTCACATTTCTTGCAAGGCTTATAGTGATGTGCATTACCGAGAGGGCCTAGAGATACCTCTCCGACAATCGGAGTGACAAATCCTAATCTCGAAATACGCCAACTCAACAAGTACCTTCGGAGACACCCGTAGAGCTCCTTCATAATCACCTAGTTACATTGTGACGTTGGTAGCACACAAAGTGTTCTTTCGGTAAACGGGAGTTGCATAATCTCATAGTCACAGGAACATGTATAAGTCATGAAGAAAGCAACAGCAACATACTAAACGATCAAGTGCTAAGCTAACGGAATGGGTCAAGTCAATCACATCATTCTCCTAATTATGTGATCCCGTTAATCAAATGACAACTCATGCCTATGGCTAGGAAACTTAACCATCTTTGATTCACGAGCTAGTCAAGTAGAGGCATACTAGTGACACTATGTTTGTTTATTTATTCACACATGTATTACGTTTCCGGTTAATACAATTCTAGCATGAATAATAAACATTTATCATGAAATAAGGAAATAAATAATAACTTTATTATTGCCTCTAGGGCATATTTCCTTCACGAAGATCCTTCGTGCTAACATTGTTTGATCCATGCTTGTTAACGGCCCACTCCAGCAGCGAGTCTTGGGCAGTAGGGATCCAACTTGGTGTTCCCAATGCAACAAATATCGCCACCCAAATAGTCCGAGCAAAGACACACGTGAGCAGTATATGGTTGATCGTTTCTTCCTCTTGATCACAAAAAGGACAGGCAGCCTGGTGAGGTAGGCCTCTGCGCGCAAGACGATCTGAGGTCCAACATTTATCCTTCATGGCAAGCCAGGTGAAAAACCTGCATTGCATAGGGGCACGTGATTTCCATGTCAGGTCCGCCGTTGGGATCACCTCTCGGCCCCAAAATGTGAGCCTACCACCCCTTATTTGGCAGGCCCAAATTGCGTTGGTTATCTTCTCGTATCAGACGAGAACTCCGATTGGACGCTCATTGGTCTCCAATGGAGGAGGGGACACCTGAACCGAGACGCTAATGTGCCGGCATTTTGGCACGCTCAGTTACACGGGTTAGCCTTCCTTTTTCCCTTCATTTCCAGGTGGTATTTTTCATTCGAAAACCGACTGTTGGACTTTTCTTAAAAAGGTATCTAATTAATAAAATTAATTTAGGTAATACAGGAAAAATGAAAATGGACAGTGTGTATTTGAGAAAGTTTAGTGTGTATTAGATAAATAGTTCACCGTATATTTTAAAAAATAGATGATATAGAAAAATGTTTGTGTATTAAAAAAGTTGTGATATTTAAGAAAAGTTTATAAACTGTACAAAAATGTTCACGTTGTTTTCAAAAAATCTTTCGTGCCAGTAAATATAGAGTAATGCTAGAGCGACAGACCCTCTGATACTGATCCAACGGACTGAAGTTATGTGGAATTATTTGGTTGGAGATTAAGGGTGAGGACAGACCACCCCCTTGGAAATCAAGGGGAGAGCTAATTAGTATGAGGGTGTCCCTATAGAAAAAGGTTTGTACAATTAAAAAAAGTTTTTATATTTAAGAAAAGTTTATAAAATGTACAAATAAGTTCACGTAGTTTTCAAAAAATGTTTTGTGCCATAAAATAGAGTAATGATAGAGGCACAGACCCTCTGATACTGATCCAATAGACTGATGTTATGTGAAATTATTTGGTTGGAGATTAAGGGGTGAGGGCAGGCCATCCCCTCGGAATTCAGGAGGAGAGCTAATTAGTATGAGGGGTTCCCTAAGGCGGCCGTTAAAGCCGGTTCATCTATGATTATTATTAAAAACATGTTCGTTGCGAATTGATTTTTTCTAAGATGTACTTAAAAATGTTCAAAACATTTATTTGAAATAATTACATCATATATTTAAAAAAAATTCAACATGTATAAAAATGTCCCACATGTTTACACCGTATATTAGAAAACAGACATGAATTGAAAAAAAGAAAAAGAAAAAGGAATATAAAAGAAAAGAAACCTAAAAAATAAACACAGAAAAACAAAGAAAACCCGGAAGAAAACCAAACAAAAACCCAAAAACAAAAATCACAGAAAAAAGAAAACACAGCGCCAGCGAAGGGAAACAGAGCCACCGCAAGCAAACCCTTGAAATGGGCCGGCGCACATCACGCCGACTGGTGTTTGCCGTATCAGTCCGCGTGAAGATTTATTTTCCACTTCAAAGAGAAAAACCCACTAAAAAAACTTCTTGCAGAAAAAGATTTAGCGCCCAATTTTTTAAAAATGATTTACTTGCAGATTATAACAGAATTTCTTTGTAATCACAAGTACTTACGTATATCTTCTTGGTTGGGTCGCCGTCGTTGTCCAAGAGGCAGAGGCGGAGGAGGAAGCATTTCGATCGGCGATGGTCTCATCAGTCTGATGTCGTCGATCGCTGTTGACCCATTAAGCACGTTTTCTCACTTGCATCCGTTACGAGTTCCACCAATCAACGAACGTCTGCCATACTCCTCGCGTCCCTTTAGACTAAGATTGATTATGTTTCTGCCGATGTTAGTGATCGCTCGTGTGCCTTTATATAACTGGCTAAAATGTCTTACTTTCGAGGAGTTCCACATATTTTCCCACGGGAAAAATCAATCATGGCTATGTCGCGCATTTTTCTTCGTGCGGGCCAAGCTAAGAGCATATTCAGTCGTTCGGCCCCCCAGGGGCTTGAAATAAGGGCATGTACAATGAAAGCATCACATTTCTAGTGCTTCACCTCTTTCACGTAAGTAAAGATGGATGGGGCACTATTTAGTTTGTCAAACCCTTAATGCGTGAAGCTGCCCCATCAAACCAATGCATGACATATACATCCTCTTTTTTCGTGTACTTCAGTGAACATGGAGTGCTGGATCGCTTTATCTCTCTCCCTTTTCCCATCTCTCTCTTACTTTTGTCAGCCAAGAGACTACCTCCTCTGCAGGATCCCGTCTTGGTCTGCAGGCTACTAGTTGAGCTGAGCTGGACAATCGGGAGTGACGTATAGGGCTGGGGCACCCGTCCACAGTGGAGCGTTGGGCATGCCCTAACACCGCTTGGGGCGCGCTGGCTGAAAAATCGGCGTGAGCATGGTCAGGTTCCCAGCCCCCAATTTGGGCCAATTTAGATGCAAATTGGCCCACTTTTCAGCCCACTTTCGGCCGAAATTGGCGCACTATCGACGCGAATTCACCAATTTCAGCCCATATTCTGCGTGCTTCGGCGTAAATTCAACAGAAACTATTTTTTATCACATAGTTCATCACAGAAAATCAGTACAAATCAAATAGTACAACAAATATTTCAATACAAATTATATAGTTCAACAAACAAAAGCTCATATTTCATCACACGTCGAACTAGGCGTTGCCCTTGAGCCTCCGTAGGTGCTCCACCAGGTCCTGCTGCAGTTGTTGATGCACATGTGGGTCTCAGATCTACTGGCGCATATTAAGGAAGGCAGTTCAGGTTGTCGGTAGCTGGTGATCACCTTGGGCAAGAGGACCCTGCCTGTAATATCACTAGTAGAAAACCACCCATTAGACCCGGTTCGTAAGGGCCTTTAGTCTCGGTTCATGAACCGGGACTAATGGGTCGTTACTAATGCCTCCACCCATTAGTCCCGGTTCAAACACGAACCGGGACCAATGTGCCTCCACGTGGCCCTGTGCGTTGAGCCCAGTCAGGGGGCCTTTAGTCCCGGTTGGTGGCTCCAACCGGGACCAAAAGTCAATTTTTTTTTTACAAAAGTGGCTGCTTTAGGGGTTATTTTTAGGTTGTTATTATAGCTAGCTAATAGAGAGAAGTGTCCTCTCTTATATCTTCGTCCTTGGTTTATCAACGCTGCTGCTATGTTCATTGCACCCGCAGATATAACATGCTCATGCATGCTTGCATCATACATCATCATATATATATAATAACAAGTCCTACTAATTAATCATGCATCATCATACAACTTCTACTCGTTATTAATAATAAGTCATACGATCATCATCCTCATAGTCATCGAACCCCCAACCCTACATAATTGTTCTTAGCACATGATCATCAGTATCAGGTAGGACCTAAACACCCTTAAGGTAAAATAGCATAAAACAATATAGACCATGACTCTCCATTATGAAGAACGGCGATCATCCTGTCTCCAATTCTTGCCCTTCGCTGCTTATTGCTTCCAAGAAGCTCCTTACGACTGTCCATACATTTTTTCCATTCTTTGATTGTTATGTCTCCACTTCTTTTAGAAACCCGGTATGGACAGTTGAGATTCGTAGGACGACCTGGTAGTATGTTCAAAACATGAAGGCTACCATGCGTATACATCAGATGAGGCACACAATCATTCGGGATTATCTGTTGAAAAACATAGTAATAACTTCGTAGTTAGCAATGATGTACTAGTTTTAGAAGTGTGCAAAAAGATGCACGGATGTTGTAATAGTAAAAAATAATCTTACCAGGGTATCTCCATGGTAGTTACCGTAGTTCAACACATGTACTAGTGGCACGTATTGACCATAATGTTGAGGAGTTTGATTGTAGATATTGTAATTCTCAAGATCAGTACAAAATCCGACCAGATGATTTTTCTCCTGATAAGTTAATTCGGAGCCTTCGGTGTAGTACGTTCTGTCTACCATCTTCCGCACATTCTTTGAAGAATGAAAATAAGCTGTCAATTGAGATAAGTTGTCAACTATATATTTTGAAATAAACAATATAAATTACTTAATAACTATGTTTAGCTCACATGAGGGAAGAATTGGAGGTGTATCCACAAGGACCCAAATCGAAGGTCTCTCTTGCTCGATTGTAGGATCACCAAGATCCATGGTGACAACCATACCCTCATCAAGACCATACATCTTGCAAAATGCATCCCAATTTGTGCAACCAAAATGGGTTACACTCTGAGCATTGTACAGCTTTACTTGAAAATCCACACCATGATGGGTACTTAGGATAACTTTTTTGGTTTCGAAACTTTCATGGTCTTCAAAACCCATCCTCTCCAAGACATAGCGTCCTGCAAAGCATGGGATAAGCTAGTCGAAATGGAAAAGATGAAAAATACACGTTAAAATAGTTGAAGTCGTGCTTAATTACGAAAAAAACAATTGTCGTCATTGCGTACCGTATGAACATCGCAGGTCTCCTCGAGCTTAATGCTGAAGCGCCGATCTTCGTCCAGCTCAATGAACCTGTCGCAGATACCTCGGTCGTCGTGGCACCAGTCGCACTCCCCCGGGCGGTTTTCGTCGTCCGATGAGTACGACATTTCCGGCCTACGTTCATAATTCAAATATTAAACTAGATCATTATTATTAATCACGGGTTGACTATCGATGATCGATGTACGTAGCTCCTCTTTCATTCCCGAATGCATTATTATACCAAATTGTCTAGCACACGGGAATGAAGGAGAACTTATCCAATATGAGCATTCAATAAACAAAACCAAATCATAAAATAAGCAAAACCAGATCATAAAATAAAGTATAGTATTCAAATTAGCATGCATTCAATAATTATAAGCAAAAGTACATCAACTCTTGGTGTCCGTACATCGTCGAATATTATCACTAATACAACTAGAACAGTAGCGCCTGACGGGTATCAACGCGGGCGGTGGACACCCAAAGATAAGGAACCATCACAGGATCATAGCTCCAGTGAGATCCTTGAAGAACCTGCCAGGTATTGTCGAACCTCCCCTCCAATGCAACCATGTAGCGACGGACGTGCTCGTCCTCCTTGCTGACACGGTGACGTACCACCTCCGCGGTGTCCGGATGCCTCACCACCGTCACTGGCCCACGCGACCGCCACCAAACAAGGATCGGGTCAACAACGGGCTGCCTCCTCACCAACCTACGTCCCCCGGAAGGTAGCACCTCCCAATACCAACCCGGCGGAGCCAAGTCCCGAACATGGCCCTGATCAAGCAGGCCTCCACCGCCGAGTCGACGACGACGAGGATGCGGGATAGGCATCGCCGACGTCGACGCGGGAAATACTTCTATATATAGTTAAATAAAGGTAGTTTTATTATATAAATCAACTATTTAAATTAATTACACAATCTAAATATCACAAAAAAATCTATTAACAATAATATCACCAAACATGCATATTAAATAATAATATCACCAAAAAAATATATTAACAGAAAAAAAATCTAACATAATATGAACAAAATAATTACTACACATATCTAATCTAACAAAAAAATCTAATTAATCTACAAAAAAATCTAACATAATATGAACAAATTAATTACTACACATGTAATCTAACAAAAAAAATCTAACCTAACAAAAAAATCTAATTAAATCAACTAGCTAGTTTAACTATATATAAACTACTTCTTATTTTTTTCCTTTTTCTAAATACTATGAAAAAAAATCATTAAAATTCTATGAAAAAAATTAATTACACAATCTAAATATCACCATAAAAAAGCTATTAACAATAATATCACCAAACATGCATATTCAGTAACAATATCACCAAAAAAATCTGTTAACAGAAAAAAATCTAACATAATATGAACAAAATAATTACTACACATATCTAATCTAACAAAAAAAATCTTATTAATCTAACAAAAAAATCTAACATAATATGAACAAATTAATTACTACACATGTAATCTAACAAAAAAAAATCTAATCTAACAAAAAAATCTACGAACTACATATCTAAATTACTACACATCTAACCTAACAAAAAAATCTATGAACTACAAAAAGAATCTAAAAAAATCTAACAAAAAAATAGTCACGTCGGCGTCGAGGCGGCGCGGGGCAGGGAGACGACGGGCTCGGGGCGGCGTGGGGCAGAGGGGCGACGAGGACGGCGGGCTCGGGGCGGCGACGGGGACGGCGGGCTCGGGGCAGCACGGGGCAGGTTCGACGGCGCGGGGGTGGCGACGACGGAGCGGCGCGGGACGCGGGCGGCGATGGGGGCGGCGGCGACGGCGGGCTCGGGGCGGCGACGGGGACGGCGGGCTCGGGGCGGCGCGGGGCAGGGGCGACGGCGCAGGGGTGGCGACAACGGGGCAGCGCGGGACGCGGGCGGCGATGGGGGCGGCGACGACGTGCGCGGGCGACGACGGCGGGCTCGGGGCGGAGACGGGGACAGCGGGCTCGGGGCGGCGACGGGGACGGCGGGCTCGGCGGCGACGGCGATGAGGAGTAGAGGCATCGGGGCGAGAAAGAGATGGGTTTTGGCGAAAACTGCTAAGTCCTGTATATATAGCAAGAGCATTGGTCACGGTTGGTGGCACCAACCGGGACGAATGCTCATCTTTAGTCCCGGTTGGAGCCCCCAACCGGGACCAAAGGCTGTTTTGATGCTACTCGTCTTGCTCTATCCAATAAGCTTGAGTTTGCTCAATTCGGAGCTCATCTGCAGAAGTTATGGCAGTTTTGGTTTCCTTGGAGTATTCTTTGTTTTCGTGGTTGAGGCATAAGGTTGGCCCCAGCGGTAGTACCGCAACCACAGAGGTAGTACCGCCGAAGCTCCCCAGCGGTAGTACCGCTCCAAGCGGTAGTACCGCTCTCCGAACGTTAGTACCGCTTGGGATTTTCGGCCGTAGTACCGTTGTGTGTCTGGGCTACTTCCGCCTCGATTCTCGAATGAAGTTTTTCGTGTCGGGTTTTGCGGCACTAAGGGAGGTAGTAGGAGCGGTAGTACCGCCCTAAGCGGTAGTACCGCTCTTCCCTAGCGGTAGTACCGCCCTGGGATCAGGGCCCTGGCAGCGCGGCAGTACCACTGGGTTGAGCAGTAGTACCGCCCGGAGCGGTAGTACCGCCCTTCCCTAGCGGTAGTACCGCTCTGTGCGGGGCTGTTCAGTGGGGTAACGGTTGGTTTTTCTCCCTCCTATAAAAGGGGGTCTTTTTCCCCATTGAACCCTATCCTGAGCTCGTGTTCTTCCCCCATTGTTGACCTTCTTCGAGCTTGCTAACTCTCAATCCCTCCAATGATTCTTGCTAGTTCTTGAGGGAAAAGAGAGAGGAGATCCAGATCCACGTTTCCACCAATCACTTTCTCCTCTAAGTGAGGGGAACCCCTTGGATCTAGATCTAGGAGTTCTTTGTGTTCTTCTTTCGTTCTTCCTCTCATTTTCCTCCCTAGCATTAGTTGCTTTGGCGGGATTTGGGAGAGAAGGACTTGGGCACTCCGTGTGCCCTTGCCATTGCATTTGGTGCATCGGTTTGAGTTCTCCACGTGATACGTGGAAGTTACAAGTTGAGAAGCTTATTACTCTTGGGTGCTTGGTGCCCTTGAGCTTGTTCATCTTGGGTGCTTGGGCGCCCTAGTCGGTTGGTGGTGTTTGGAGCTCAATCATTGTGGTGTAAAGCTCCGGGCAAGCGTCGGGGTCTCCAATTAGGTTGTGGAGATCGCCCCGAGCATTTTGACGGGTACCGGTGACCGCCCCCAAGGGTTGCCAAAGTGTACGGGTTCGGTGACCGCCCCCAAGTGTCGCCATTTGTACGGGTTCGATGACCGCCCTCAAGGGTCCCTTAGTGGAATCATGGCATCTTGCATTGTGCGAGGGCGTGAGGAGATTACGGTGGCCCTAGTGTCTTCTTGGGGAGCATTGTGCCTCCACACCGCTCCAAACGGAGATTAGCATCCGCAAGGGTGTGAACTTCGGGATACATCGTCGTCTCCGCGTGCCTCGGTTATCTCTTACCCGAGCCCCTTTACTTATGCACTTTACTTTGTGATAGCCATATTGTTCTTTTTCATATATCTTGCTATCACATAGTTGCTTATCTTGCTTAGCATAAGTTGTTGGTGCACATAGGTGAGCCTAGTTATTGTAGGTTTTGAGCTTGACAAATTAACCGCTAGGTTTATTCCGCATTTGTTCAAGCCTAAACCGTAATTATTTTAAAGCGCCTATTCACCCCCCCCCCCTCTAGGCGACATCCTCGATCTTTCACTTAGGATCGACAAAACCTTTTTGAATGTATCACATACAACCTTTCCTTACAAAAACTAGTAAGGAAACTCGTTTTGACATCCATCTGCTAGATTTCATAAATGCAGCTAATGCTAACATGATTCCGACGGACTCAAGCATCTCTACGGATGAGAAAATCTCATCGTAGTCAACTCCTTGAACTTGTGAAAAACTCTTCGCCACAAGTCGAGCTTCATAGACGACGACATTACCGTCCATGTCCATCTTCTTCTTAAAGATCCATTTATCTCAATGGCTTGCCGATCATCGGGCAAGTCCACCAAAGTCCATGCTTTGTTCTGATACATGGATCCTATCTCGGATTTCATGGCTTCTAACCATTTGTTGGAATATGGGCCCACCATTGCTTCTCCATAGCTCGTAGGTTCATTGTTGTCTAGCAACATGACCTTCAAGACAAGATCACCGTACCACTCCGAAGCAGTACGCGTCCTTGTCGTCCTACGAGGTTTGGTAGTGACTTGATCTGAAGTTTCATGATCACTATCATAAGCTTCCACTTCAATTGGTGTAGGTGCCACAGGAACAACTTCCTGTGCCCTGCTACACACTGGTTGAAGTGATGGTTCAATGACCTCATCAAGTCTCCACCGTCCTCCCACTGAATTCTTTCGAGACAAACTTTTCCTCGAGAAAGGACCCGATTCAAGAAACAATCCCTATTGCTTTCGGATCTGAATTAGGAGGTATACCCAACTGTTTTGGGTGTCCTATGAAGATGCATTTTATCCGCTTTGGGTTCGAGCTTATCAACCTGAAACTTTTTCACATAAGCGTCGCAGCCCCAAAATATTAAGAAACGACAACTTAGGTTTCTCCAGACCATAGTTCAAATGGTGTCGTCTCAACGGAATTACATGGTTCCCTATTAAAGTGAGTACGGTTGTCTCTAATGCCTAACCCATGAGCGATAGTGGTAATTCGATAAGAGTCATCATGGTACGCACCATATCCAATAGGGTGCAACTATGATGTTTGGACACACCATCACACTATGGTGTTCCAGGCGGTATTAATTGTGAAACAATTTCCACAATGTCTTAATTACGTGACAAAGCTCGTAACTCAGATACTCATCTCTATGATCATATCATAGACATTTTATCCTCTTGTCACAATGATCTTCAACTTCACTCTGAAATTACTTGAACTATTCAATAATTCAGACTTGTGTTTCATCAAGTAAATATACTCAACATCTACTCGAATCATCTGTGAAGTAAGAGCATAACGATATTCACTGCATTCCTCAGCACTCATTGGACTGCACACATCAAAATGTATTACTTCCAACAAGTTGCTTTCTTGTTCCATTTTACTGAAAACGAGGCTTTCAGTCATCTTGCCCATGTGGTATGATTTGCATGTCTCAAGTGATTCAAAAACAAGTGAGTCCAAACGGTCCATTTGCATGGAGTTTCTTCATGCACATACACCAATAGACATGGTTCGCATGTCTCAAACTTTTCAAAAACAAGTGAGTCCAAAGATCCATCAACATGGAGCTTCTTCATGCGTTTTATACCAACATGACTTACATGGCAGTGCCACAAGTACGTGGTACTGGCATTACTATCTTATATCTTTTGGCGTGAACATGTGTATCACTATGATCGAGATTCAATAAACCATTCCTTTAGGTGCAAGACCATTGAACGTATTATTCAAATAGAATAGAGTAACCATTATTCTCCTTAAATGAATAACCGTTTTGCGATAGACATAATCCAATCATGTCTGTGCTCAATGCAAACACCAAATGACAATTATTCAGCTTAAATACTAATCTTGATGGTAGAGGGAGCGTGCGATGTTTGATCACATCAAACTTGGAAACACTTCCAACATATATCGTCAGCTCACCTTTAGCTAGTCTCCGTTTATTCCGTAGCTCTTTTATTCCGAGTTACTAACACTTAGCAACCGAACCGGTATCTTAATACCCTGGTGCTACTAGGAGTAGTAGTAAAATACACATTAACATAATGTATATCCAATATACTTCTATCGACCTTGCCAGCCTTCTCATCTACCAAGTATCTAGGGTGATTCCGCTCCAGTGGTTGTTCCCCTTATTACAGAAGCACTTAGTCTCGGGTTTGGGTTAAACCTTGGGTTTCTTCACTAGAGCAGCAGCTGATTTGCCGTTTCAGGAAGTATCCCTTCTTGCCCTTGCCCTTTTGAAAACTAGTGGTCTTACTAACCATCAACAATTGATGCTCCTACTTGGCTTCTACTTTCGTAGTGTCAAACATCGCGAATACTTCAAGGATCATCATATCTATCCCTGATATGTTATAGTTCATCACGAAGCTCTAGCAGCTTGGTGGCAATGACTTTGGAGAAACATCACTATCTCATCTGGAAGATCAACTCCCACTCGATTCAAGTGATTGTTGTACTCAGACAATATGAGTACAAGCTCAACGATTGAGCTTTTCTCCCTTAGTTTGCAGGCTAAGAAAATCGTCGGAGGTCTCATACCTCTTGACGTGGGCACGAGCCTGAAATCCAAATTTCAGCCCTCGAAACATCTCATATGTTCCGCGATGTTTCAAAAATGCCTTTGGTGCCTCTATTCTAAATCATTTAACTAAACTATCACGTAGTTATCAAAACGTGTATGTCAGATGTTCGCAACATCCACAGACTACGTTCGAGGTCCAGCACACCGAGCGGTGCATTAAGGACATAAGCCTTCTACGAAGCAATGAGGACAATCCTCGGTTCATGGACCTAGTCCGCATAATTGCTACTATCAACTTTCAACTATATTTGTTGGGGAATGTAGCAGAAATTCAAAACATTTCCTACGTATCACCAAGATCTATCTATGGAGAGACCAGCAACGAGTAGAAAGAGAGTGCATCTACATACCCTTGTAGATCGCTAAGCGGAAGCGTTCAAGAGAACGGGGTTGAAGGAGTCGTACTCGCCGTGATCCAAATCACCGGAGATCCTAGTGCCGAACGGACGGCACCTCCGCGTTCAACACACGTACAGCCCGGTGACGTCTCCCATGCCTTGATCCAGCAAGGAGAGAGGGAGAGGTTGAGGAAGACTCCGTCCAGCAGCAGCACGACGGCGTGGTGGTGATGGAGGAGCGTGGCAATCTTGCAGGGCTTCGCCAAGCACCGCGAGAGAGGAGGAGGACTTGGGAGAGGAGGAGGGCTGCGCCAGAACTTCGTGTGTAGCTCCCATGCACCTCCCCACTATATATAGGGGTGGAGGGGCTGGTTTCTTGCCCTCCGAGTCCATTGGGGCGTTGGCCAAGGTGGGAGGAAAGAAATCCCATCATTTCCTTCCCCACCGATTGTTATCCCCCCTTTTTAGGGATCTTGATCTTATCCCTTCGGGATATGATCTTATTCCTTCTAAGGGGGGATGTTGGTGCGCCTTGACCAGGGGTGTGGGGCCTTGCCCCCACTACCCACGTTCATGTGGGTCCCCCCATGCAGGTGGGCCCCACTCCGGAACCTTCTAGAACCTTCCCGGTACAATACCGAAAAATCCCGAACATTTTCCGGTGGCCAAAATAGGACTTCCCATATATAAATCTTTACCTCCGGACCATTCCGGAACTCCTCGTGACGTCCGGGATCTCATCCGGGACTCCGAACAACATTCGTTAACCACATACAAACTTCCTTTATAACCCTAGCGTCATCGAACCTTAAGTGTGTAGACCCTACGGGTTCGGGAGGCATGTAGACATGACCGAGACGTTCTCCAGTCAATAACCAACAGCGGGATCTGGATACCCATGTTGGCTCCCACATGTTCCACGATGATCTCATCGGATGAACCACGATGTCAAGGACTCAGTCGATCCCGTATACAATTCCCTTTGTCTAGCGGTATTTTACTTGCCCGAGATTCGATCGTCGGTATACCGATACCTTGTTCAATCTCGTTACCGGCAAGTCTCTTTACTCGTTCCGTAACACATCATCCCGTGATCAACCCCTTGGTCACATTGTGCACATTATGATGATGTCCTACCGAGTGGGCCCAGAGATACCTCTCCGTTTACATGGAGTGACAAATCTCAGTCTCGATCCGTGTCAACCCAACAGACACTTTCGGAGATACCTGTAGTGCACCTTTATAGTCACCCAATTACGTTGTGACGTTTGATACACCCAAAGCACTCCTACAGTATCCGGGAGTTACACGATCTCATGGTCTAAGGAAGAGATACTTGACATTGGAAAAGCTCTAGGAAATGAACTACACGATCTTAGTGCTAGGCTTAGGATTGGGTCTTGTCCATCACATCATTCTCCTAATGATGTGATCCCGTTATCAACGACATCCAATGTCCATAGCCAGGAAACCATGACTATCTGTTGATCACAACGAGCTAGTCAACTAGAGGCTCACTAGGGACATATTGTGGTCTATGTATTCACACGTGTATTACGATTTCCGGATAATACAGTTATAGCATGAATAAAAGACAATTATCATGAACAAGGAAATATAATAATAATACTTTTATTATTGCCTCTAGGGCATATTTCCAACAATATTTTCTCTAGGAACATATCTAAATAGTGGAACTAAAGCGCGAGCTTGCGACATAATTTGCAAAAACCTTTTGACTATGTTCAGGATAATTAAGTTCATCTAATGAACTACCACTCAGATAGACATCACTCTAGTCATCTAAGTGATTACATGATCCGAGTCAACTAGGCCGTGTCCGAACATCACGTGAGACGGACTAGTCATCATCGATGAACATCTTCATGTTGATCGTATCTACTATACGACTCATGCTCGACCTTTCGGTATCTTGTGTTCCGAGGCCATGTCTGTACATGCTAGGCTCGTCAAGTTAACCTAAGTGTTTCGCGTGTGTAAATCTGGCTTACACCCGTTGTATGTGAATGTAAGAATCTATCACACCCGATCATCACGTGGTGCTTTGAAATGACGAACTTTCGCAACGGTGCATAGTTAGGGGGAACACTTTCTTGAAATTTTAATGAGGGATCATCTTATTTACTACCGTCGTTCTAAGCAAATAAGATGCATAAACATGATAAACATCACATGCAATCAAATAGTGACATGATATGGCCTATATCATTTTGCTCCTTTTGATCTCCATCTTCGGGGCTCCATGATCATCATCGTCACCGGCATGACACCATGATCTCCATCATCATGATCTCCATCATTGTGTCTTCATGAAGTTGTCTCGCCAACTATTACTTCTACTACTATGGCTACTGGTTAGCAATAAAGTGAAGTAATTACATGGCGTTGTTTAATGACACATAGGTCATACAATAAATTAAGACAACTCCTATGGCTCCTGCCGGTTGTCATACTCATCGACATGCAAGTCGTGATTCCTATTACAAGAACATGATCAATCTCATACATCACATATCATTCATCACATTCTTCTTGGCCATATCACATCACATAGCATACCCTGCAAAAACAAGTTAGACGTCCTCTAATTGTTGTTTGCATGTTTTACGTGGCTGCTATGGGTTTCTAGCAAGAACGTTTCTTACCTATGCAAAAACCACAACGTGATATGTCAATTGCTATTTACCCTTCATAAGGACTGTTTTCATCGAATCCAAACCGACTAAAGTGGGAGAGACTGGCACCCGCTAGCCACCTTATGCAACAAGTGCATGTCAGTCGGTGGAACCTGTCTCACGTAAGAGTACGTGTAAGGTCGGTCAGGGCCGCTTCATCCCACAATGCCGCCGAATCAAGATAAGACTAGTTACAGTAAGCATATTGAACAAAATCAACACCCACAACTACTTTGTGTTCTACTCGTGCATAGAATCTACGCAATAGACCTAGCTCATGATGCCACTGTTGGGGAACGTAGCAG
The DNA here is from genome assembly GCA_963921465.1 of Triticum timopheevii. Classification (NCBI taxonomy): domain Eukaryota; kingdom Viridiplantae; phylum Streptophyta; class Magnoliopsida; order Poales; family Poaceae; genus Triticum; species Triticum timopheevii. Next base: position 546,205,890 of record OY997272.1, read on the forward strand.
AAATTCAAAATTTTCCTACGTGTCACCAAGATCTATCTATGGAGAAACCAGCAACGAGGGGAAGGAGAGTGCATCTGCATACCCTTGTAGATCGCTAAGCGAAAACGTTCAAGAGAACGGGGTTGAAGGAGTCGTACTCGTCGTGATCCAAATCACCGGAGATCCTAGTGCCGAACGGACGGCACCTCCGCGTTCAACACACGTACAGCCCGGTGATGTCTCCCATGCCTTGATCCAGCAAGGAGAGAGGGAGAGGTTGGGGAAGACTCCATCCAGCAGCAGCACAACGGCGTGGTGGTGATGGAGGAGCGTGGCAATCCTGCAGGGCTTCGCCAAGCACCGCGGGAGAGGAGAAGGGAGAGAGGTAGGGATGCGCCAGGCAGAGGTCAAACTCATCTGTTGGCAGCCCCAAAACCCTCAATTATATATAGGGGGAGAGGAAGGGCTGCGCCCCCACCTAGGGTTCCACCCCTAGGGGCGGCGGCCAGCCCAAACCCATCTAGGGTGCGGCCAAGGGGGGTGAGGGGAAACTTGCCCCCCAAGTTAGGTGGGTGCGCCCCCTCCCCCAAACCCTAGGCACCTTGGGCCCTTGTGGGGGGGCGCACCAGCCCACCTGGGGCTGGTCCCCTCCCACACTTGGCCCATGCGGCCCTCCGGGGATGGTGGCCCCACTTGGTGGACCCCCGGGACCCTCCCGGTGGTCCCGATACGTTACCGATAAAACCCGAAACTTTTTCGGTGACCAAAACAGGACTTCCCCATATATAAATCTTTACCTCCAGACCATTCCGGAACTCCTCGTGATGTCCGGGATCTCATCCAGGACTCCTAACAACATTCGGTAACCACATACAAACTTCCTTTATAACCCTAGCGTCATCGAACATTAAGTGTGTAGACCCTGCGGGTTCGGGAAACATGCAGACATGACCGAGACGTTCTCCGGTCAATAACCAACAGGAGGATCTGGATACCCATGTTGGCTCCCACATGTTCCACGATGATCTCATCGGATGAACCACGATGTCAAGGACTCAATCGATCCCGTATACAATTCCCTTTGTCTAGCGGTATAGTACTTGCCCGAGATTCGATCGCCGGTATACCGATACCTTGTTCAATCTCGTTACCGGCAAGTCTCTTTACTCGTTCCGTAACACATCATCCTGTGATCAACCCCTTGGTCACATTGTGCACATTATGATGATATCCTACCGAGTGGGCCCAAAGATACCTCTCCGTTTACACGGAGTGACAAATCCCAGTCTCGATTCGTGCCAACAAAACAGACACTTTCGGAGATACCTGTAGTGCACCTTTATAGCCACCCAGTTACGTTGTGACGTTTGGTACACCCAAAGCATTCCTACGGTATCCGGGATTTGCACAATCTCATGGTCTAAGGAAATGATACTTGACATTAGAAAAGCTTTAGCATACGAACTACGATCTTTGTGCTAGGCTTAGGATTGGGTCTTGTCCATCACATCATTCTCCTAGTGATGTGATCCCGTTATCAATGACATCTAATGTCCATGGTCAGGAAACCGTAACCATCTATTGATCAAGGAGCTAGTCAACTAGAGGCTTACTAGGGACATGGTGTTGTCTATGTACCCACACATGTATCTGAGTTTCCTATCAATACAATTATAGCATGGATAATAAACGATTATCATGAACAAGGAAATATAATAATAACTAATTTATTATTGCCTCTAGGGCATATTTCCAACAATCTTGTCAATCATCAACACTTGATGTTCTTTCTTGATTTCTAGCTTCGTTAATTTCACCATCACGAAGAGCTTGGGAATCGTTTTCATCATCCCTTGCATACTATAGTTCATCACGAAGTTATACTAACTTGGTGATGGTGACTAGAGAACTCTGTCAATCACTATCTTATCTGGAAAATTAACTCCCACTTGATTCAAGCGATTGTAGTACCCAGACAATCTGAGCACATGCTCACTAGTTGAGCAATTCTCCTCCATCTTTTAGCTATAGAACTTGTTGGAGATTTCATATCTCTCAACTCGGGTATTTGCTTGAAATATTAACTTCAACTCCTGCAATATCTCATATGGACCATGACGTTTAAAACGTCTTTGAAGTCCTGATTCTAAGCCGTTAAGCATGATGCACAAAACTATCAAATAGTCATCATATTGAGCTAGCCAAACGTTCATAACGTCTGTATCTGCTCCTGCAATAGGTCTATCACCTAGCTGTGCATTAAGGACATAATTCTTCTGTGCAGCAATGAGGATAAACCTCAGATCACCGATCCAATCCGGCCGCATCATTGCTACTAACATCTTTCAACACAGTTTTCTGTAGGAACATATCAAAATAAACACATGAAAGCAACAACGCGAGCTATTGATCTACAACATAATTTGCAAAATCCTACCAGGACTAAGTTCATGATAAATTTAAAGTTCAATTAATCATATTACTTAAGAACTCCCACTTAGATAGACATCCCTCTAATCATCTAAGTGATCATGTGATCCAAATCAACTAAACCATGTCCGATCATCACGTGAGATGGAGTAGTTTTAAATGGTGAACATCAATATGTTGATCATATCTACTATATGATTCATGCTCGACCTTTCGGTCTCAGTGTTCCGAGGCCATATCTGTATATGCTAGGCTTGTCAAGTTTAACCTGAGTATTCTGCGTGTGCAACTGTTTTGCACCCGTTGTATTTGAACGTAGAGCCTATCACACTCGATCATCACGTGGTGTCTCCGCACGAAGAACTTTCGCAACAGTGCATACTTAGGGAGAACACTTATACCTTGAAATTTAGTGAGAGATCATCTTATAATGCTACCGTCAATCAAAACAGAATAAGATGCATAAAGGATAAACATCACATGTAATCAAAATATGTGACATGATATGGCCATCAGGCCATCATCATCTTGTGCCTTTGATCTTCATCTCCAAAGCATCGTCATGATCTTCATCGTCACCGGCATGACACCATGATCTCCATCATCTTGATCTATATCAATGTGTCATCACATGGTTGTCTCGCCAACTATTGCTCTTGCAACTATTGCTATTGCATAGCGATAAAGTAAAACAATTATTTGGCACTTGCATCTTAGGCAATAAAGAGACAACCATAAGGCTTCTGCCAGTTGCCGATAACTTCAACAAAACATGATCATCTCATACAAGAACTTATATCTCATCACGTCTTGACCATATCACATCACAACATGCCCTGCAAAAACGAGTTAGACGTCCTCTACTTTGTTGTTGCAAGTTTTACGTGTCTGCTACGGGCTGAGCAAGAACCGTTCTTACCTGCGCATCAAAACCACAACGATAGTTCGTCAAGTTAGTGTTGTTTTAACATTCTCAAGGACCGGGCGTAGCCACACTCGGTTCAACTAAAGTTGGAGAAACTGACACCCGCCAGCCACCTGTGTGCAAAGCACGTCGGTAGAACCAGTCTCGCGCAAGCGTACGCATAATGTCGGTCCGGGCCGCTTCATCCAACAATACCGCCAAACCAAAGTATGACATGCTGGAAAGCAGTATGACTTGTATCGCGCACAACTCACTTGTGTTCTACTTGTGCATATAACATCTACGCATAAAACCTGGCTTGGATGCCATTGTTGGGGAACATAGTAATTTCAAAAATTTCCTACGCACACGTAAGATCATGGTGATGCATAGCAACAAGAGGGGCGAGTGTGTCCACGTACCCTCGTAGATCGTAAGCGGAAGCGTTAGCACAACGTGGTTGATGTAGTCGTACGTCTTCACGATCCGACCGATCAAGTACCGAACGCACGGCACCTCCGAGTTCAGCACATGTTCAGCTCGATGACGTCCCTCGAACTCCGATCTAGCCGAGCTTTGAGGGAGAGTTCCGTCAGCACGACGGCGTGGTGATGATGATAATGTTCTACCGATGCAGGGCTTCGCCTAAGCACCGCTACGAAATTATCGAGGTGGATTATGGTGGAGGGGGACACCGCACACGGCTAAGAGATCTCAAGGATCAATTGTTGTTGTGTCTAGAGGTGCCCCCTGCCCCCGTATATAAAGGAGCAAGGGGGGAGGCGGCTGGCCTAGGAGGAGGGCGTGCCAAGGGGGGAGTTCTACTCCCACCGGGAGTAGGACTTCTCCTTTCCTTGTTGGAGTAGGAGAAGCGAAGGGAGAAGAAGAAGGAAGGAAGGGGGCGCCCCCTGCCTAGTCCAATTCGGACTAGTCCATGGGGAGGGGTGCGGCCACCCTTTGGGGTCTTTCTCTTCTTTCCCGTATGGCCCATTAAGGCCCAGTACGAATTCCCGTAACTCTCCGGTACTCCGAAAAATACCCAAATCACTCGGAACCTTTCTGATGTCCGAATATAGTCGTCCAATATATCGATCTTTATGTCTCGACCATTTCGAGACTCCTCGTCATGTCCGTGATCACACCGGGGACTCCAAACTATCTTCGGTACATCAAAACACATGAACTCATAATATAACTGTCATCTAACTTTAAGCGTGCGGACCCTACGGGTTCGAGAACTATGTAGACATGACCGAGACACGTTTCCGGTCAATAACCAATAGCGGAACCTGAATGCTCATATTGGCTCCTACATATTCTATGAAGATCTTTATCGGTCAAACCGCATAACAACATACGTTGTTCCCTTTGTAATCGGTATGTTACTTGCCCAATATTTTATCATCGGTATCTCAATACCTAGTTCAATCTCGTTACCGGCAAGTCTCTTTACTCGTTATGTAATGCATCGTCCTGCAACTAACTCATTAGTCACATTTCTTGCAAGGCTTATAGTGATGTGCATTACCGAGAGGGCCTAGAGATACCTCTCCGACAATCGGAGTGACAAATCCTAATCTCGAAATACGCCAACTCAACAAGTACCTTCGGAGACACCTGTAGAGCTCCTACATAATCACCCAGTTACGTTGTGACGTTTGGTAGCACACAAAGTGTTCCTTCGGTAAACGGGAGTTGCATAATCTCATAGTCACAGGAACATGTATAAGTCATGAAGAAAGCAACAGCAACATACTAAACGATCAAGTGCTAAGCCAACGGAATGGGTCAAGTCAATCACATCATTCTCCTAATTATGTGATCCCGTTAATCAAATGACAACTCATGTCTATGGCTAGGAAACTTAACCATCTTTGATTCACGAGCTAGTCAAGTAGAGGCATACTAGTGACACTATGTTTGTTTGTTTATTCACACATGTATTACGTTTCCGGTTAATGCAATTCTAGCATGAATAATAAACATTTATCATGAAATAAGGAAATAAATAATAACTTTATTATTGCCTCTAGGGCATATTTTCTTCACGAAGATCCTTCGTGCTAACATTGTTTGATCCATGCTTGTTGACGGCCCACTCCAGCAGCGAGTCTTGGGCAATAGGGATCCAACTTGGTGTTCCCAATGCAACAAATATCGCCACCCAAATAGTCCGAGCAAAGACACACGTGAGAAGTATATGGTTGATCGTTTCTTCCTCTTGATCACAAAAAGGACAGGCGGCCTGGTGAGGTAGGCCTCTGCGCGCAAGACGATCTGAGGTCCAACATCTATCCTTCATGGCAAGCCAGGTGAAAAACCTGCATTGCATAGGGACACGTGATTTCCATGTCAGGTCCGCCGTTGGGATCACCTCTCGGCCCCAAAATGTGAGCCTACCACCCCTTATTTGGCAGGCCCAAATTGCGCTGGTTATCTTCTCGTATCAGACGAGAACTCCGATTGGACGCTCATTGGTGTCCAATGGAGGAGGGGACACCTGAACCGAGACGCTAATGTGCCGGCATTTTGGCACGCTCAGTTACACGGGTTAGCCTTCCTTTTTCCCTTCATTTCCAGGTGGTATTTTTCATTCGAAAACCGACTGTTGGACTTTTTTTTAAAAGGTATCTAATTAATAAAATTAATTTAGGTAATACAGGAAAAATAAAAATGGACAGCGTGTATTTGATAAAGTTTAGTGTGTATTAGATAAATAGTTCACTGTATATTTAAAAAAACTAGACGATATAGAAAAATGTTTGTGTATTAAAAAAGTTGTGATATTTAAGAAAAGTTTATAAACTGTACAAAACTGTTCAATTTGTTTTCAAAAAATCTTTTGTGCCAGTAAATATAGAGTAATGCTAGAGCGACAGACCCTCTGATACTGATCCAACGGACTGAAGTTATGTGGAATTATTTGGTTGGAGATTAAGGGTGAGGACAGACCACCCCCTTGGAAATCAAGGGGAGAGCTAAATAGTATGAGGGGGTCCCTATAGAAAAGGGTTTGTGCAATTAAAAAAGTTTTTATATTTAAGAAAAGTTTATAAAATGTTCAAATAAGTTCACGTAGTTTTCAAAAAATGTTTTGTGCCATAAAATAGAGTAATGATAGAGGCACAGACCCTCTGATACTGATCCAACAGACTGATGTTATGTGAAATTATTTGGTTGGAGATTAAGGGGGTAGGGCAGGCCATCCCCTCGGAATTCAGGAGGAGAGCTAATTAGTATGAGGGGTTCCCTAAGGCGGCCGTTAAAGCCGGTTCATCTATGATTATTATTAAAAACATGTTCGTTGCGAATTGATTTTTTCTAAGATGTACTTAAAAATGTTCAAAACATTTATTTGAAATAATTTACATCATATATTTTAAAAAAATTCAACATGTATAAAAATGTCCCACATGTTTACACCGTATATTAAAAAACAGACATGAATTGAAAAAAAGAAAAGGAAAAAGGAATATAAAAGAAAAGAAACCTAATAAATAAACACAGAAAAACAAAGAAAACCCGGAAGAAAACCAAACAAAAACCCCAAAACAAAAACCACAGAAAAAAGAAAACACAGCGCCAGCGAAGGAAAACAGAGCCACCGCAAGCAAACCCTTGAAATGGGCCGGCGCACATCACGCCGACTGGTGTTTGCCGTATCAGTCCGCGTGAAGATTTATTTTCCACTTCAAAGAGAAAAACCCACTAAAAAAACTTCTTGCAGAAAAAGATTTAGCGCCCAATTTTTTAAAAATGATTTACTTGCAGATTATAACAGAATTTCTTTGTAATCACAAGTACTTACGTATATCTTCTTGGTTGGGTCGCCGTCGTTGTCCAAGAGGCAGAGGCGGAGGAGGAAGCATTTCGATCGGCGATGGTCTCGTCAGTCCGATGTCGTCGGTCGCTGTTAACCCGTTAAGCACGTTTTCTCACTTGCATCCGTTACGAGTTCCACCAATCAACGAACGTCTGCCATACTCCTCGCGTCCCTTTAGACTAAGATTGATTAAGTTTCTGCCGATATTAGTGATCGCTCGTGTGCCTTTATATAACTGGCTAAAATGTCTTACTTTCGGGGAGGTCCACATATTTTCCCACGGGAAAAATCAATCATGGCTATGTCGCGCATTTTTCTTCGTGCGGGCCAAGCTAAGAGCATATTCAGCCGTTCGGTCCCCCAGAGGCTTGAAATAAGGGCATGTAAAATGAAAGCATCACCTTTCTAATGCTTCACCTCTTTCACGTAAGTAAAGATGGATGGGGCACTATTTAGTTTGTCAAACCCTTAATGCATGAAGTTGCCCCATCAATCCAATGCATGACATATACATCCTCTTTTTTTGTGTACTTCAGTGAACATGGAGGGCTGGATCGCTTCATCTCTCTCCCTTTTCCCATCTCTCTCTTACTTTTGTCAGCCAAGAGACTACCTCCTCTGCAGGATCCCGTCTTGGTCTGCAGGCTACTAGTTGAGCTGAGCTGGACAATCGGGAGTGACGTATAGGACTGGGGCACCCGTCCACAGTGGAGCGTTGGGCATGCCCTAACACCGCTTGGGGCGCGCTGGCTGAAAAATCGGCGTGAGCACGATCAGGTTCCCAGCCCCCAATTTGGGCCCATTTCGATGCAAATTGGCCCACTTTTCAGCCCACTTTCGGCCGAAATTGGCGCAATTGGCGCACTATGGACGTGAATTCACCAATTTCAGCCCATATTCTGCGTGCTTCGGCGTAAATTCCACAGAAACTATTTTTTATCACATAGTTCATCACAGAAAATCAGTACAAATCAAATAGTACAACAAATATTTCAATACAAATTATATAGTTCAACAAACAAAAGCTCATATTTCATCACACGTCGAACTAGGCGTTGCCCTTGAGCCTCCGTACGTGCTCCACCAGGTCCTGCTGCAGTTGTTGATGCACATGTGGGTCTCAGATCTCCTGGCGCATATTAAGGAAGGCAGTTCAGGTTGTCGGTAGCTGGTGATCAACTTGGGCAAGAGGACCCTGCCTGTAATATCACTAGTAGAAAACCACCCATTAGACCCGGTTCGTAAGGGCCTTTAGTCCCGGTTCATGAACCGGGACTAATGGGTCGTTACTAATGCCTCCACCCATTAGTCCCGGTTCAAACACGAACCGGGACCAATGTGCCTCCACGTGGCCCTATACGCCGAGCCCAATCAGGGGGCCTTTGGTCCCGGTTGGTGGCTCCAACCGGGACCAAAAGTCAATTTTTTTTACAGAAGTGGCTGCTTTAGGGGTTATTTTTAGGTTGTTATTATAGCTAGCTAATAGAGAGAAGTGTCCTCTCTTATATCTTCGTCCTTGGTTTATCAACGCTGCTGCTATGTTCATTGCACCCGCAGATATAACATGCTCATGCATGCTTGCATCATACATCATCATATATATATAATAACAAGTCCTACTAATTAATCATGCATCATTATACAACTTCTACTCGTTATTAATAATAAGTCATACGATCATCATCCTCATAGTCATCGAACCCCCAACCCTACATAATTGTTCTTAGCACATGATCTTTAGTATCAGGTAGGACCTAAACACCCTTAAGGTAAAATAGCATAAAACAATATAGACCCTGACTCTCCATTATGAAGAACGGCGATCATCCTGTCTCCAATTCTTGCCCTTCGCTGCTTATTGCTTCCAAGAAGCTCCTTACGACTGTCCATACATTTTTTCCCATTCTTTGATTGTTATGTCTCCACTTCTTTTAGAAACCCGGTATGGACAGTTGAGATTCATAGGACGACCTGGTAGTATGTTCAAAACATGAAGGCTACCATGCGTATACATCAGATGAGGCACACAATCATTCGGGATTATCTGTTGAAAAACATAGTAATAACTTCGTAGTTAGCAATGATGTACTAGTTTTAGAAGTGTGCAAAAAGATGCACGGATGTTTTAATGGTAAAAAATAATCTTACCAGGGTATCTCCATGGTAGTTACCGTAGTTCAACACGTCCACTAGTGGCACGTATTGACCATAATGTTGAGGAGTTTGATTGTACATATTGTAATTCTCAAGATCAGTACAAAATCCGACCAGATGATTTTTCTCCTGATAAGTTAATTCGGAGCCTTCGGTGTAGTACGTTCTGTCTACCATCTTCCGCACATTCTTTGAAGAATGAAAATAAGCTGTCAATGGAGATAAGTTGTCAACTATATATTTTGAAATAAACAATATAAATTACTTAATAACTATGTTTAGCTCACATGAGGGAAGAATTGGAGGTGTATCCACAAGGACCCAAATCAAAGGTCTCTCTTGCTCGATTGTAGGATCACCAAGATCCATGGTGACAACCATACCCTCATCAAGACCATACATCTTGCAAAATGCATCCCAATTTGTGCAACCAAAATGGGTTACACTCTGAGCATTGTACAGCTTTACTTGAAAATCCACACCATGATGGGTACTTAGGATAATTTTTTTGGTTTCGAAACTTTCATGGTCTTCAAAACCCATCCTCTCCAAGACATAGCGTCTTGCAAAGCATGGGATAAGCTAGTCGAATTGGAAAAGATGAAAAATACACGTTAAAATAGTTGAAGTCGTGCTTAATTACGAAAAAAACAATTGTCGTTGTTGCGTACCGTATGAACATCGCAGGTCTCCTCGAGCTTAATGCTGAAGCGCCGATCTTCGTCCAGCTCAATGAACCTGTCGCAGATACCTCGGTCGTCGTGGCACCAGTCGCACTCCCCCGGGCGGTTTTCGTCGTCCGATGAGTACGACATTTCCGGCCTACGTTCATAATTCAAATATTAAACTAGATCATTATTATTAATCATGGGTTGACTATCGATGATCGATGTACGTAGCTCCTCTTTCATTCCCGAATGCATTATTATACCAAATTGTCTAGCACACGGGAATGAAGGAGAACTTATCCAATATGAGCATTCAATAAGAAAAACCAAATCATAAAATAAGCAAAACCAAATCATAAAATAAAGTATAGTATTCAAATTAACATGCATTCAATAATTATAAGCAAAAGTACATCAACTTCCGTACATCGCCGAATATTATCACTAATACAACTAGAATCGTAGCGCCCGACGGGTATCGACGCGGGCGGTGGACACCCAAAGATAAGGAACCATCACAGGATCATAGCTCCAGTGAAATCCCTGAAGAACCTGCCAGGTATTGTCGAACCTCCCCTCCAATGCAACCATGTAGCGACGGACGTGCTCGTCCTCCTCGCTGACACGGTGACGTAAAACCTCCGCGGTGTCCGGATACCTCACCACCGTCACTGGCCCACGCGACCGCCACCAAACAAGGATCGGGTCAACAATAGGCTGCCTCCTCACCAACCTACGTGCCCCGGAAGGTAGCACCTCCCAATACCAACCCGGCGGAGCCAAGTCCCGAACACGGCCCTGATCAAGCAGGCCTCCACCGCCGAGTCGACGACGACGAGGATGCGGGATAGGCATCGCCGACGTCGACTCGGGAACTACTTCTATATATAGTTAAATAAAAGTAGTTTTATTAATTAAATCAACTATCTAAATTAATTACACAGTCTAAATATCACCAAAAAAATCTATTAACAATAATATCACCAAACATGCATATTCAATAATAATATCACCAAAAAAATCTATTAACAGAAAAAAAATCTAACATAATATGAACAAAATAATTACTACACATATCTAATCTAACAAAAAAAATCTAATTAATCTAACAAAAAAATCTAACATAATATGAACAAATTAATTACTACACATGTAATCTAACAAAAAAAAATCTAACCTAACAAAAAAATCTAATTAAATCAACTAGCAAGTTCAACTATATATAAACTACTTCTTATTTTTTTCCTTTTTCTAAATACTATGAAAAAAATCATTAAAATTCTATGAACAAAATTAATTAAACAATCTAAATATCACCAAAAAAATCTATTAACAATAATATCACCAAACATGCATATTCAATAATAATATCACCAAAAAAATCTATTAACAGAAAAAAAATCAAACATAATATGAACCAAATTATTACTACACATATCTAATCTAACAAAAAAATATAATTAATCTATCAAAAAAATCTAACATAATATGAACAAATTAATTACTACACATGTAATCTAAAAAAAATCTAATCTAACAAAAAATCTATGAACTACATATCTAAATTACTACACATCTAACCTAACAAAAAAAAATCTATGAACTACAAAATGAATCTAAAAAAATCTAACAAAAAAAATGCTCACGTCGGCGTCGAGGCGGCGCGGGGCAGGGGCGACGACGGGCTCGGGGCGGCGCGGGGCAGAGCGGCGACGAGGACGGCGGGCTCGGGGCGGCGACGGGGACGGCGGGCTCGGGGCGGCGCGGGGCAGGGGCGACGGCGCTGGGGTGGCGACGACGGTGCGGCGCGGGACGCGGGCGGCGATGGGGGAGGCGACGACGTGCGCGGGCGACGACGGCGGGCTCGGGGCGGCGACGGGGACGGCGGGCTCGGGGCGGCACGGGGCAGGGGCGACGGCGCGGGGGTGGCGACGACGGGGCGGCGCGGGACGCGGGCGGCGATGGGGGCGGCGATGACGTGCGCGGGCGACGACGGCGGGCTCGGGGCGGCGACGGGGACGGCGGGCTCGGCGGCGACGGCGACGAGGAGTAGAGGCGTCGGGGCGAGAAAGAGATGGGTTTTGGTAAAAACTGCTAAGTCCTGTATATATAGCAAGAGCATTGGTCCCGGTTGGTGGCACCAACCGGGACGAATGCTCATCTTTAGTCCCGGTTGGAGCCACCAACCGGGACCAAAGGCCTCATTTCAGCAGCGCAAAGGGCGGGAAACGAAGACCTTTGGTCCCGGTTGGTGGCTCCAACCGGGACTAAAGATAAGCATTCGTCCCGGTTGGTCCAACGAACCGGGACCAAAGATTGGCATTTGTACCGGTTGGTTCCATGAACCGGTACCAATGGACCCGTGTAACAACTTTTTTATTTTCTGCAGCTATTTTTTTGTTGATTCTTCCTGCAACTGTTTTTTTAGTCCCACCTCGCCAAGCGAGAGGCAGTCGCAGCTGTTTATAAGCCCTGAGTGCAGAGACGATGACGAAGAGGCTCAATGCTCCTGCATGTTGGTTAGCTTCAAGCCTTGAGGAATACGGTAGACTGCACAGAGCTATGTGCAGTGCAGTTGACACTATTCCGAAAGGCTTGAAGCAAATTAACGAGCATTGCGGCTCTTTTTTATTTTTAGTGACTTATTACAATTCAGAAATAAAAAGAAAAAAATAAATGTAGCAGAAAAGAAAAAAACTATATAAAAAACTACTCAGAAATAAATAGAAGAAAAAATAATTTTGATTAACTTTACTAAAAAAATATCATAGATCAGATATGTTCTGACCGTTGCAGCCGGTGATGGTGGTCATCTCTTCCGTAAGAGGTGGTCGGCCTGAGGCTGGGTATTCGGATCTTGGGATCCGTCATCTGGCACCAGCTGCGAGTCGGGGAGACGTAGTTGCCGGTGAAAACCGAGCTGACGGCGGGCGATGGCGGCGTTCCATGTCGTTACCTTGATGAAGGCATCGTTGTGTGACTACCGTTGACCCACTCTTATTGCTCCGGGGGAAACTATATAAAAAACCACTCAGAAATAAATAGAAGAAAAAATAATTTTGATTAACTTTACTAAAAAAATAGCATAGATGCTTATTTTTAATGACTTATTACAACTCAGAAATAAAAACAAAAGAAAAAATATAACAGAAAAGAAAAAAAACTAATAGAAAACTACTCAGAAATGAATAGAAGCAAAAAATAGTTGTGATTAACTGTACTAAAAAAGGAGCATATATGCTTATTTTTAATGGCTTATTACAACTCAGAAATAAAAAGAAAAAAATAAATATAGCAGAAAAGAAAAAAAACTATAAAAAACTACTCAGAAATGAGCATAGATGCGCTTATAGAGGAAATTCAACTTAAATTCATAACGAATTTCAAAAGAAATCCGTATGAATTTAGGCTAAATTCCCTATATAAGGGCATCTATTTTCATTTTCAGAGGAGCTCAATAAGGCAGAGAGGGAGGGGCTTATAAACCGGTCCGATTCCCCTTCGGTTGAGGAGGTGGGACTAAACTCTGGCCGCAACGGGGACCAACCCTTTAGTCCTGGTTGGTGGGACGAACCGGGACCAATGGTGTTGGGCCAGGAGCGAGGCCCATTGGTCCCGGTTCGTCCCACCAACCGGGACCAATAGGTCCAGACGAACCGGGACCAATGGCCCACGTGGCCCGGCCGGCCCCCGGGCCTCACGAACCGGGTCCGATGCCCCCATTGGTCCCGGTTCTGGATTGAACCGGGACTAATGGGCTGGACCGGCCTCGACCATTGGCCCCTTTTCTACTAGTGTATGGTTCAGTCTCAAACACTGGCTCTTCCTGCTTGGTCTCAATGATCGTGTTGTGCAAGATGACACAGCAAGTCATGATATCCCATATTTGATCTTTCGACCAGGGCTGAGCGGGGTACCGGACAACAACAAATTGAGATTGGAGCATACCAAATGCCCGCTCGACATCCTTCCTGCAAGCCTCCTGACACTTGGCAAAGTGGGAGTTCTTGCCTCCTGGCATAGGGCTCGAGATAGTCTTCACAAATGTGGACCATCTTGGATAGGTGCCATCTGCTAGGTAGTACCCCCTGTTGTAGTGCCGTCCATTGACCTCGAAGTTCACCGGAGAAGAATGACCTTCCACAAGCTTGGCAAAGACAGGGGAGCAATGCAGTACATTGATGTCATTGTGAGTTCTTGGCATACACAAGAAGGAGTGCCAAATCCATAGGTCGTGTGTGGCCACTACCTTAAGTACAACACTGCAACCACCTTTGACGCCTTTGTACATCCCCTGCCAAGCAAATGGATAGTTTCTTCATTTTCAATGCATGCAGTCGATGCTTCCAAGCATCCCAGGAAATCCTCTTGCCGCATTTTGTGCTAGGATCCGAGCAGTGTCTTCAGCATTGGGTGATCGCAAGTATTGCGGTCCAAATATTGCCACCACTGCCCTGCAGAACTTGTAGAAACACTCAATGGTCGTGGACTCGGCCATGCGTCCATACTCTTCCAGTGAATCACCGGGAGCTCCGTATGCAAGCATCCTCATAGCTGTCGTGCACTTCTAGAGTGAGGTGAATCCAAGTGTGCCGGTGCAATCCTTCTTGCATTTGAAATAGCTATCGAACTCACAGATGAAATTCACAATCCTACGGAAGAGCTTTCGGCTCATCTGATAACGGTGCCGAAATACTTTGTCGCCGTGCAGTGGAGCGCCGGCGAAGTAGTCGGAGTAGAGCAAGCAATAGCCTTCCAGTCGATGCTTTTGCTTTGCCTTCAGCTAGCCCGACACCGAGCCACCTCGCCGCGGCTTTGCATTGCTCACGAGCAGGCTGGCCAGGATGGCGAGGACCATGAGATGCTCTTCGTCCTGAGCGCCGACATCGGCTTCCTCCTCCAGCAGCGCCGCGAGCGCCTCCTCGTTGTCCGAGTCCATCGCCGAGCAGACAAATCGCCGAACACCTGGCGGGCGTGGTAGGCGCGCAGCCGTCGGTATTCCAACCCTGCGTGGCTGGAGCGCCGGAAAGCTTGCCCAGGAACGGAGTGGAGGATGCCGCGGCGGAACCCTCTCTTTTTCGGCGGGGAATGGCCTGTCTAGCGGCGGTGGGTGGGTGGGCGGCACCGGGATTGGCAAGGCGGCGGGAGGGCATGCGCGCAGGGGAGAGGGGGGCGAATCTGGATGTGCAAGATGTGTTTTCGCCTGACAGTGGTGGCCCAGACGCAGTCTTTCCTTCCGCCGGAGCCCCCAAGCGTCCCCAGTGCGCTGGGTTCGGCCTGGGATCGCCGGACCAAAAAAGGGGCCAAGCCAGCGGATTTTGGCGTCCTGGGGGCGCGACTCGGGGTTTTTTTCGGCGCCGGCGTGAAAAAACTTGGTCTGGGGTCCCTATTAGAGACGTGAGTGGAGATGCTCTAACTAAAAAGTGTCATCTAGCTAATTTACTAAGTCACCTTAGTGCTCTTGCAACGAACTAACACTGAATCCGGCGTATAATCAGTTCGCTAAATCCAGCTGGTTCATTGAACAAATCTCTCTCTCTCTCTCTCTCTCTCTCAATGTCCTACTTTCAGGGAGTTCCACACAATTTCCCTCGTGAAAAATCAATCATGGTTATATCGTGCATTTTTCTCCGCGCGGGCCGAAAGCTAACTAAAAAGTGCCATCTAGCTAATTTTTTACTAAGTCCCTTAGTGCTCTTGCAACGAACGAACACTAACTCCGGCGTGCTAAACAAGTTCGCTAAACCCAGCTGCTGGTTCATTGAACAAATACATCTCTCTCTCTTTCTCTCGCTCGTTGTACGTACGTTGGTGAGGAAAACAAACAATGAGTGCTTGGCCGGCCCCCATCGCTACTGCAATGTTCTGTGTTGTGGTAGCGGCGCTGCTGCTCCTGCCGGCGCCGCCGTCGTTGGGCGCCGAGGAGGAAGCAGGTACAAGCCGGAGTAACTGCACTGCCCACTGCGGCAACATCATCATCCCATACCCGTTCGGGGTGGAGCCCGGCTGCTACCACGAGAGCGGCTTCAACCTCACCAGCAACCAGTCCTACAGCTCGCCCAAGCTCTTCCTCGGCGACGGCACCGTGCAGGTGCTCGACATCGATCTGCCCAACGGCACGGTACGTATCAACAGCAAGCCATTGGAAATCAACTATTTCGATACTGGAGAAGTAAGCCGCAACACATGGCGCGCCGGCGGCCTGGGATACGCTGCCGACGGGCCATACTTTGTAGCGGGAGCAGGGCGGAACAACTTAGTAGCACTCGGGTGCAACGTCCAAGTCATCCTTTGGGGAGATAACAGGTCCCTCGTCAGCTCTTGCTCTCCTGTCTGCCCAGATGTAAACATGACCATGGTTACCTGCTCCGGCATCCTCTGCTGCCAGGCGACCATAGTTGAGGGTCGCGCTTCCTACGTATTCCAGGTTCAACGACGGGGTGATTTCGGTCCCCGCGATTATCAATTATGGACCAATGTGTTAATTATGGAATCGGACTATCTTCTTAACGTGACGGAGTATTCTGATAACTGGAACCCAGTCTCAATCCCCGCCATGCTAGGCTGGGCGATCAACAGCTCGGTGTGTCATACCAATGGGTCATCGCATTCATGTCGCAGTAAACACAGCTTTTGTCACAACTACACCACTGTTTTGGATCAAGATCTTCTTTATAATGACCGGGACCATGATCCTGCTAATCAACGGCATAACTGCCAGTGTTCTGGCGGTTACCAAGGCAATCCATACATTTCCCATGGCTGCTGTGGTAATAATACACTGCTCAAAGTATTTCTTTTTATTTATCTGGATCCTCAAAAGTATTTTGCCTTATTTAGCCACCGCACCTAGCTAGAGTGTTTTCCCAGCAACCATGTGAGCTCAAAGTAAATTTTAATACTCTCTCTCTCTCTCTCTCTCTCTCTCTCTCTCTCTCTCTCTATATATATATATATATATATATATATATATATATATATATATATATAGAAATATACATATATATGGGATTTGCAGTTGACAACGACAACGCTCCTTTCAATTCATTTTCCTCTTGAGACACGAGCGACTAGAAAAGCTCCCCTCCATCGACGACCTGGATCCCGCGCGTGCGGATCGTTAAGCTTTAGGTTTAGGTCCTAGTTGCTTAGGTTTTTTGGATCGTTCATCATCTTGACTTCGGCAGCGAAGGCGGCGCCGAATAAACAAGTTTCAGATCCTTCCTTGACGAGGCGATTGGTCCTATATGGTTGTGGATGGATTTAAAAAACTAGTCTGTTCAAGTAAGGATGGCGTGGCGGCGGTGGCATCTTCTTGGTATACCCGGATCTGGAGTTCGAAGGCGTGTCTAGGGTGTTGCCCCGGTCCGATTCGTTCAACGGCAATGGCTTCACCATTGGTGAGCCACCTTGGAGGTCTGCAAAGCTGCATATCAACGATGGCGCTGCGTCGAGCTCGGATGAGAAGGAGATCTGTCATTTTATCCTTTGGTGTATACTATGGTGGTGCCGGAGGCGGATGATGGGCATTGGTATCAAGCTCTGTGGTTTCTTAGGTCTTGATTGTAATTTTCTTTCCTGGCTAGTGTTCCTTTAGCGTTTTATTGTCTTTTCAGTTTTGTCAGGTTAGTGTGTACGTGTCTTGTACTATGATCTTTATGATATAACGAGGCACGTATCAGCATGCAAACAAAGTCGCTTTAAAAAATCATTAATAGCTTTTTTTAGCAAAAGAAACTCATTAATAGCTATGTCTTTGCTCTCACAATAACACAAATTGTCAAAATTGATGTAGCCATTAGTTCTACTAGCTCAGTCCACCAACAACTATATGGTCTCGACACTGAGAGCCTCCAACATGCAGTAATGTAGTAGCCGAAGCTTAAATTCTAAGTGGACTTATCCATGCCACAGTTATCAGTTTAGTTGTGGCATGTTTAACTTTGTATTAATTTTAAAAAATAGTGCATAAATATATCACATGTTTTTGAAACCTTATGGATGAATTTATAATCTATACCATTTCTAGAAATCAAATCTTCAATTCCAAGACAGCGCGCGACTAGTAAATAGTTGTTTCTTAGCCGAGCGAGTGTGTATATGCATACTTTTTTTCTGTTTCTTGACTACATGAACCTACACTGGTCTACCTAAATTGGTCGTTTCAATGTTGTTGTACATCCAGATATCAACGAATGCAATTATCCAGATATATATCCATGTTACGGTGATTGCAGAAACACACACGGAGGATATGATTGTCAGTGCCCTCTTGGCTTCAAGGGCAATGCTTCTAAACCAAATGGATGTGAAGGTACCAGAATAAAGATCAGATTGATTCATAGCGTTATGCTTATTTCCTCACTACTATATTATCGGGGCACCGCCCCAGTTCTACCACCTGCAGAATATTCCAATTACTTACCTTTTTAGCATGCACATAGCGTATTCATTCATATTGTTATGTGCCCTTCCCAGATATTGATGAATGCAAACACAAGGAAGCATATCCATGTTATGGAATCTGCATCAATTTGCCTGGAACATTCCATTGCCGGTGTCAAGATGGTACCTATGGAGATCCACTGATGAAACTGGGATGCCTCGGCGTTAGAACAAAAAAGGCGTTTACAGGTAAAGATATCATCTTTTTATAACCATTCATCAAAATCTATTATTTTTCAAAGAATTTGATTGTCCCAAATTAATGACTTCGTATTTTCGTCTATGATACCATATTTTACAGGTTTGGGCATAGGTCTACTGGCTAGTGGCGCCTCGGTCATTTTGCTTTTGGTGCTTGCTGCCCCGTTTATAGCACGCAAAATGAAGTTAAATATGGCAACCAAACTGAAAAGAAGGTTGTTCAGGCAAAATCATGGGTTGCTGTTGCAACAGCTAATATCTCGGAAAACAGATTTTGGTGAAAGGATGATCATTCCTTTGTTGGATTTAGAGAAGGCCACAAACAATTTTGATAGAGCTCGTGAGGCTGGTGGTGGGGGACACGGTGTTGTATATAAAGGAATTTTAGATCTACAGGTTGTCGCCATCAAGAAATCCAAGATTGTCGTACAGAGGGAAATTGATGACTTCATAAATGAGGTTGCAATTCTTTCTCAAATCAACCATAGAAATGTCGTGAAGCTAATCGGATGTTGTCTTGAGACAGAAGTCCCATTACTGGTTTATGAGTTTATTTCAAATGGTACTCTTGCTCACCATCTTCATGTTGAAGGCCCAATATCACTGTCATGGGATGATCGAATAAGGATCGCACTTGATGTTTCTAGAGCTCTATCTTATCTTCATTCAGCTGCATCGATGCCTATTTATCACCGGGATATTAAATCATCCAACATACTTCTTGATGATAATTTAATAGCAAAGGTATCCGATTTTGGAGCTTCAAGATACATCCCAATCGATAAAACAGGGGTGACTACTGCTGTGCAAGGAACAATAGGCTACTTAGACCCCATGTACTATTATACCGGTCGCCTAACAGACAAGAGTGATGTTTTCAGTTTTGGTGTTCTTCTTGTAGAACTCCTAGCCAGAAAAAAACCATGCCTTTACCGTAGTGGCGGCGACGGTGTTGGTCTTGTTTCACATTTTGTTTCGCTACTCACAGATGGAAATCTTGATGAGTTAATTGATCCCCAAGTCATGGAAGAGGGAAACGGAGAAGTCCATGAAGTAGCTATGCTAGCAGCGATGTGCATTAAATTGAAAGGAGAAGACCGGCCTACAATGAGAGAAGTGGAGATGAAACTTGAAAATATGAGAGTTAACATGTGTGTGGCATCTGATACTGCTGCATCAAGGAGATATGTCAGGGGTCAAACTGAGTCGCTATACATGCCAACAGAAGCAGTTGTTGTGGAAGCAAGCAGGCAATACACTATCGAGGAAGAAATATTGGCTTCTGCAAGTTATCCTCGATGATCTTGCTGTATTGTCCTTGACAACTCAATGTTCTACACATTTTCTTCTTTCTTTAAATTCTACTAAACTGTTTCAGGAAACCCTTAGCTAATGGAATTTTCAAACTCTTACAAATGCATGTTCACTGTGTGGTGGTTAATTACTTCTTCCGTGTAAAATACTTGGATATCAATAGTTTTGGTTCAGGAAATAAAGCATAACCTTCAATGTGTTTCTGTATTGATTATTTAAAATATGTTTATGTTTATATATTCTTATGATCATACAACTAATTTTTCATATATCTATTCCTGATAGTTTATTTGTTCTGATGCAACCCACGCAACCCCTCGGCCGCCCCACCCCAGGGCGACATGAGGGCGATTCATCCACCCGCAACCGCTGCCCTTCCACTCTCCCCCACCCGCCGTTGTCGGGCGAAGCCCATGTGGCCGATGGCAGCGGCGGGGCTCGTCTCTCGTGGCCACCCCTTGCTCTGTGGGCGACAGGACCTAGTGACGGCCAGCGGCGGCCCGGTTAGATGTTCCTCTGGGCATACGGCAGCGGGACACGGTGAGCGATGGTGGGTTGTGGAGGTAAACGATCGTCTTGTGGCGGCGTTCTCCGGCTAGATCGGGGGTCTTGCGGACATGACCATGATGGGGTCGCTGGCTTCGGCCAGATCTGGCTGTGGCTGGTGGCTTGACGTGTCCGTGATGTCCGGTGACTGGCTAC
This sequence comes from Triticum timopheevii, assembly GCA_963921465.1. Classification (NCBI taxonomy): domain Eukaryota; kingdom Viridiplantae; phylum Streptophyta; class Magnoliopsida; order Poales; family Poaceae; genus Triticum; species Triticum timopheevii. The sequence goes on from OY997272.1 coordinate 546,226,510, forward strand.
CAGCCATGGTTACCGGGTTGCGGACGACGTGGTGGCGGGTGCGGCGCGTCAGCAACTGGGCGGATCTTGGTGGGGTTTTCCGGCCATGCCGGGATTCAACCCTCGTCTGGGGTCCTTGACAACGCGGCAACTCTGGGGGAAACCCTAGATCTCCTTGCGATCGAGCGATGGCGGTGTTTTTGCATCGCAGTCCCTCTTGAGGGCATTGGTTCTGGAGTTTGCTCCCGTCGAAGGGATCAGCTACACTGGTGGCGCGACTGCCAATGAAAATCATGCCAAATACGGTCATGTCGGACGATGGCGGCATGTCCGACATCGTTTCCTTGTCGAGGTATCGTCGTTGTAGATTGTGTCATCATGTTCGGGATGCTCTGGGGGAAACCCTATGTTTGGGTCTCCCCGATCGGATGACGATAACACTCTCAGTGTTGTTCTCCCTCTTGGGGCGTCGTTTTGGAGCAAGTGATGGTTGAAGGGGGCAAGAGGCGGTGTGGTGCTGCATCGTCAGCATCAGTGGCATCGGGTCTCGGCGGTATGGCATGGTGGGGTCTCAGTGCTGGATACGTGTTGATGGGCATGCACAGGAGGATGACACTGTCTGGCACCATGCATGGTGGTGTCGACAACAAAAGGGTCTGACAAGGTTATTTCATTGATCACTCCTGAAGATGGGACAGAGGCGGACTTTTGAGCCCGCACATGTGGTTTGCAATGTGGGTCTGCTAGACCGGTTAATTCTCCCATCTAGCTAGCGGCGGTTTGGCGAGGGCACTGGATATCCTGGTGTGTTGGTAGCGAGGCCAGGGCACATCACCAACTTTGTAAGTATGGCGATGGTGATCGTCCAAAAGGTAGCTTTGGGTTGGTCCTTGTATTAAATTTTAAAGTTTTGTGGAATAATTTAATAAAGATAGTGGTGTGCATTGCTTGATGTAGAGGCCCGAGGTTATCCTCCTTGTTTTAAAAGAAATATTTATTCTTGCAGTACTTTTACATTTTTTGGAAATGAGGTCCCCATTTTCCCTCCTGCCTTGATGTAGTGCAAGTCTTGACACCCGAAATGCAGGCACTGACACACGCAAATAAAAGAAAATGCAGGCACTGATGCCCGCGGTGAAGTCAGGATTTAGAACAAGAACAATAGTTGCTTCAATGTCTGACAACAGGAGTAGTTGTGGCGACAGCTTGTTGACGCTACAGCAGACGGAACGATGCTGGCCACCATCCATGCGCGCGAGGCGTCCAAGTACAGCCTATTAGCAGTGCACAACACTGTCTCGGTCGTCATCGTCGTCTCACCGGCGTGCCGTCTTCATCACTAAACTGCTCGGTGGCCACGACGCGACGGTGCCCGCACGACGAACCCGAACTGCTCGCTGGTTCATCTGTACATCGCTCGATTGCCGTACGCCGTTGCCCTGTTCTTCTCTGGGCGGCACCGATCGATCGCACGTCGCAGGCGTTCCAGCGGCTCCTGTGCAGAATCGATCTTGGTGGCTGGAGCGGATAGCATAAAACTACCACAATTCGCATTAGGGTTGTAAAAAACTACCCAAAATTTGTTTGTGACTAATACCTATCACTTATGGCGTTGGCGGTCTCAAAAAATTCAAATGGACGAGTGGTTAACATCTGATCAGGTTTATGACAGCTGGGGTCCGCTCCTAAGATAACCGTTTGTTTGACGGTTAACTTACATGTGGGACCTACATGTCAGTGTCTCTTCCGCATATTCAAATAAAAAAAAAATCTTCAATCCCTCAATTAGCAATCAGGTCTTTCAAAATAAAATAAAAAGCAATCGTGTCTCTGAAAAATATAAAATAAAAAGCAATCAGGTCCCCACCGGCGAGCTCATCGCCGGAGCTGATGTGGGCATCGGCCGGCCTTCAGTGGTGCCATCGCTGCTGCTCTGCTGCATGCGGTGGAGCTCGAGGTCCTCGCTGCTGCCCTGCTGCACGCGGCAGGGCTCGAGGGCTCCCTGCTGCCGGCTGCGGGCGAGGCAGCCATGGCGAGCTCGCCTCGAGGCGTTGCAGATGGGGCTAGGCACGGCGGCCGTCGGACATGAACAAGGCGACCTCGGCCTGAGTTGAAGGAGGCCAGCAGGAGGTGAGGGAGTCGCCCGAGCTCCGCCGGAGATGGGGTCGGGCGGCGCACTTGCCATAGGAGGCGAGCTATGGGGAGGAGGGAGGAGGCGTGGGTGGTGGAGCTGCTCGCTGGCTGCCTCCGCGCCCGTAGCGGTGGCCAACTGTAGCCCGTCGCTGTGGCCGGCCGTGAACGGTGGCTGGCCGTGAGCCTTGCCATACGCTGATTGCAAGCATTGCCGCATGCCGGCCGACCTCCCACGCGTGTCTTCCGGCGGCCGAGGAGAGAGGTAGGCTGGGGAGGGTGGTCGCCGGGTTGGGAGGTGAGAGGCCCGTCGTCACCGGGTTGGGAGCAGAGGAAAAAGAGAGATCAGGGGAGGGGAGGAGAGAAGAAAGAGAAGAAGATGAAGCTTACAGGTGGGTCCCATATGTAAGTTAACGGTCAAACTAAACAGTCAAACAAACGGTTTGTTTAGGAGCGGGCCCGACATGTCATAATTCGGATCAATTTTGAATCACATGGTGATTTGGGTTTTTTGAGACAACCGACGTTAAAAATGGTAGGTATTAGTCACAAACAAATTTTCGGTAGTTTTTTGGAACCGTAACACGGATTGTGATAGATTTATGCTATTCACTCTGGTGGCCGGGGTTGTGTGTGTGGCTGCATATGTTCCCTGAACAAGACGTATTGCCCCTCGTGACGTGTCTGAAGAGAAACAGAAATCCTCGGGGCAGAATCCCCGTACAAGGTAGCACGCGAGTTTAGTACTACCTCGGCGGCCGAGTCGCCTTGGGGCCGGAGGAGCGCCTACATAAGGCGCACTGGGCAACCTAGAAACTTACTTACCTGGACGGTTCAACTGCTGATCAAGAAGGGTCGTGGTCTAGGTCAATGACTCGCATTGCATTTGGCCGGCGCGCTGACCTATCATCTCCCCTCGTGAGAGAGTGATAGAGGAGGTAAGTGTTCACGTGGCCTTTGCCAATTCTTATCTTCAAATTTTAATTCTGTAAGTTCAAACTTTTAACTAGCACTCTGATTGAGTTGTTCTTTTGAAAGCCCGTTGGATATGGCTCAACGACACAATACTAAGAAGACTAGGCCCGTAAGGTTGCTTTTACCTGGTTTTTTTGATTTTTTTACCATTATTGATTGAGTGACGCGTGTGCACGATGGCTTCCTAGAGTTTGATGGATCTCATTTTTTGCTTGGTCAGGTCGTGGGGCATGTTTGGTTTGGTGTTGCCGTTGCCACGTTATGAGCTTTTGTTTATCGACGGGTGTGGGCTGCACTCTCCGGGAAGGTTCTTCCATTCTTTAAAAAGCTTTGGTTTACTGTGCGGTTTGCACTTTTGATTTCACGTATCTAGTCTAGAGGTGTGTGGATTGCTCTTGTTCCACGTGCCACTGCTTGATCCATGCATGTGGCCACGTCTGCCTATGGATCATTGACTGCTTATTTCCATGATGGACACGTATAGGTCAATGAAATTATGGGGTAAGCTGTTTGGACATACGTTGTGTTTTTCTCTAGACCGGCTAGATATTTCGCCTGGTCGATCCCGTGAAATCCCGTTCCACCGCTTGGTCGTTGTTTGGCCCTATAAAAATGCGTCACTCCGTGTGCGTCTTCCATCTCGGATGCGCCATCATCCCTGCTCCTTTACTCCCGACACCCCTTCCGTCGAACACAATGTGAGCTCTGCTCTGTTGGTGTCTGATGAAGCGCCGCCGACGGCACCGTGGAGTGCCTAGGGTTCTATGATAGGCCGCTCGCAGGTCACGGGCCCACGCGACTCCGCAGCGTCGCGATCCTCCAGCGCGGGCGTGCCGCCGCCATCAAGACGAACCGGCGCCGCCTTCGGTCGCTGGTGCGTTCCCTCGCTAATAAGGTCGATGGCTCCCTCCGCCACACTGCTTCTTTCCTACTCATCTTTCAATTTTTCTCTATCCTTGCAGTCACCGCAGGTAGCGGCAGCATGTACGCATCACCAGCGGGCGCCTCTTCTTTCGTGCTCTCGCTAGATCCTCCCAGCAGCAAGTCACCCTCTCTACCACGCCCTTTTCCTGCGGACTACGGGAGTCAAATGCTAGCTGGCCCTTGATCTGAATGAATAGACCTGCAACCGGTGCTTTGATACAGAAGCATGAATAGTGCAAGAGCTAGCAAAGTCACCGATCGCCGTACAGAATGCCAACGTGGGAAGGTGGAAGCACAAATAGAAGCAGTGTGAAGTTGCTATTTTTTCCTCGCCGGCTACAGATCAAGCGTCTTGGTCAGCGATGTGTTACGTACGTTATTTCTCCAGCACAAGTTCTCCCAGTCAGCACAGGTTTGGCGACGCCCCCCTTTCGTTGTCCTCTCGACGGTGGGATTAGTTCCGTCTCTGGTGCAGCGGCGGCGTTCGGTGATTGTTTCTCGCCTTTAGAAGATAAGCCCTCAAAGCACAAGACTCTCTTCAGCTTACTGAAAACTTTCTTACGCACAAAACTTCTTGCGGACATGTAAACATGAACTGAAAGGACAACTTCATAATCTTGCACGTTTTTAACTTAGGACCTGCTATTTGTCTCGCCTCATTCATCTACATGCGAGTCCTCTTGAGAGTCAGTTAATGACTGCATATGCTTTGATTTGATTCCCACTGACTAATGGTTTCTTGGCCTGTGTTTCTTTTCTCATATTGGCTGGTTGCATGACAATCTCTACTCCTAACTAGAAGAACGCCCGTGCGTTACAACGGGGCCACATTAACTTTAAGAATTCAATATTAATATTCTCATATATATCAAGTGACATTGGTGACCTTTTTTATCATCAAATCTTCACACACACACTCTTCCTCCCTCTTCCTCACTCTCTCTCCCCCTCTCCCTCTCTCTCTAACACACACACATATATCCATCTTATTGGGTATGGGACCATAATCCATCTATTTCACACACACGCTAGTGCATAATAATATGGATTATGTGTATTATATTTGCCACCACAACCGAGGGAATTAATTTCATGTAAATCGGCCAGCCACAGCTCCAAGAATACACGGAGGAGGTGGCCCGGGTCGGCGTCGGCGCCGTCCGACGCGGGCCACGGGCCCGCTTCCAAGTGCGTCTGCGCGCCGGCCACCCACGCCAGGTCCTTCAAGTGCCGCTTCCACCGCACCAACTCCTAAGGCCACGGCCGCGGCCAGGGCCAGGAAAGCCGCTCTTCTTCGCCCCATTCACCGGCCGCGGCCAACGCGGTGCCGCGGCACCCGGCCTCGCCGTCCTCGTCCTCCGGCACCGTCGCGACCCAGTGACGCAGCCCAAGCATCGGCCTCGAGAATCAAGAACGCTCGACAACGGAGAAGGAAGGGAAGATCATATACATGTCATAAGAAAGGGAGTTTATTTACTGCTCCCTCGATGTATTGTTTCCTTTGTTGGGAGATTGATTACCATTCGTAAGTTAAGGTAAGGTTATTGTGATTGAGCGGTTTTTCTGAAAATCAAATATTTGTTTTCTAATTAATGTGATTGAGTGATTTAAGGTAAGGTTAATTAATTTAGATTTGATCTTTAGAGATTGTTCGTGATTGATTCTACATTACTAAATAACATGCACCAGTATGAAAAGTTCTGATCTGTTCAGATTTCTTTCATATGTGAGAGGGTGACGCGAAAATAAACCAATGAAGGGGGAGGGGACGAAAAAAAATCTACAAAAAAAAACAGTGAAGGTGGGAGGAGGTACCAAAAAAAACCATGGAAGGTGGGACGAAAAAACCTTGGAAGCGAGACTACCAACTGCTCCTCCATGGTTTTTTTGGTACCTCCTCCCACATTCGCTGGTTTTTTTTCGTAGATTTTTTTCGTCCCCTCCCCCCACTTCATCGGTTTATTTTCGCGTCACCCTCTCACACAACGAAAGAAATCTGAACAGATCAGAACTTTCCATACTGGCACAAGTTATTTAGTAATGTAGAATCAATCACAATCAATCTCTAAAGATCAAATCTAAATTAATTATCCTTACCTTAAATCACTCAATCACATTAATTAGAATGCAAATAATTGATTTTCAGAAAAATCGCTCAATCACATTAACCTTACCTTAACTCACGGATGGTAATCAATCTCCAAACAAAAGAAACAATACATCTAGGGAGCGGTAAATAAACTCCCTTTCTTATGACATGTATATGATCTTCCCTTCCCTCTCTCTTGTCGAGCGTTCTTGATTCTCGAGACCGATACTTGGGCTGCATCACTGGGTCGCGACAGTGCCGGAGGACGAGGACGGCGAGGCCGGGTGCCACGGCACCGCGTTAGCCACGACCGGTGAAGGGAGCGAAGAAGGGCGGCTTCCTTCGCCCTGGCCATGGCCGTGGCCCTAGGAGTTGGTGCGGTGGAAGCGGCACTTGAAGGACTCGGCGTGGGTAGCCGGCGTGCAGATGCACTTGGAAGCGGGCCCGTGGCCCGCGCTGGACGGCGCCGATGCCGAGCCGGGCCACCTCCTCCGCGTATTCTTGGAGCTGTGGCTGGCCGATTTTCATGAAATTAATTCCCTCAGTTGTGGTAGCAAATATAATACACATAATCCATATTGTTATGCACTAGCATGTGTGTGTGTGTAGTGCATGTGTTATGCACTAGCAGTTGGTAGTCTCCGCCGGTCAATTTTCATTCCACCACTTTCGTCCGTTTTTTTCGTAGGTTAACCATCGTAGATTTTTTTTCGATGCTGGTTTCTTATTCACCGGTATATTTACCCATCAGCTCTTTCCTTGCAAATCAACACTTTTCAAACGTACATGCAATCACAGATCTAACTTTACTAACTTATCCAAATCAACCGATACCTCACATTATTGCAAATTTCTGAAGGAAACAAATAATAGATTTTAAGGAAACAAATAAAAGATTTTAAAGATGCATCATACTTTACTAACAATCACTAAAATCAAATCTAAATTAATTAACCTTACCTTAAATCACGGATCTAACTTTACTAACTTATCCAAATCAACCGATACCTCCCATTATTGCAAATTTCTTTAGGAAACAAATAATAGATTTTAAGGAAACAAATAAAAGATTTTAAAGATGCATCATACTTTACTAACAATCACTAAAAATCAAATCTAAATTAATTAACCTTACCTTAAATCACGGATCTAACTTTACTAACATATCCAAATCAACCGATACCTCCCATTATTGCAAATTTCTTTAGGAAACAAATAATAGATTTTAAGAAAACAAATAAAAGATTTTAAAGATGCATCATACATTACTAACAATCACTAAAAATCAAATCTAAATTAACTAACCTTACCTTAAATCACTCAATCACTTTAATTAGAAAACATTTTCGTTCCAAACTGCACCCCGCTTAGTGTGCACATAACAATCCGAAGTAATTAGAGTCACATGATTGAATCCATTTATTTAGGGCCACATGATTGAATTCATTTATTAACAATAATCCTCACCAAAAGTGCATTTAGCAATTTTAGAGGGAAGACCAAAACTCTGCCATCCGCTCGCCCGCGTTTGTTTAGGTACAGAAAAAAATGGCATAATATATGGAAACAACACGACCGGGGCGGCGGCGCAATCTTCGGGGATAGGGGATCGGAGGAGAAGGATTGGCCTGGCAACATGATCGGGGTGCTTCCCCGCGGCCGCGGCCGTCCTCGCGATGCCACCTACCCGAAATCAACGCTGCTCCCTGCCGTCAGCCGAGGCGACGCCGCCTGCCCTCCTACCCACGGTCCGCTGCCGCGTGGGGCTACGGCGGGAGGAGTAGCGACGGGGACGAGGTCCTTCATGCGTTCCGGGATGGAGGCCATGATTTCGTCGAGGTCGTTGCTGCCTCCTACACTCAGGGTGTGTCGCCGAGATCGAGGCGAGCATGAGGAGCTGTGGCCACCACCATGGTCACCCCATCGCAGGGGATGGAGCACGCCGTCGGCCTACAGCTTGTGGAGATCACTGTTGCTCTTCAGGTCGCGTGGTGACCGGATCTTGCCGATGTGTCCCTCCCCGATGACCTCCTCTTCGCCCGGTTGGCCGACATGGATCTCGCCACTGCTGCCCTCAACTTCTCTGCCTCGAGCTCGACGGTCAGCCGCCATGGACCCCCCAGCTAGAGGGTCACGTGAACCAGCCGTCCTCCCATGCTGCAGTGGCGAGAAGGTGACATGGCTCTCCGTACACGAAGAGTGGAGTTCCGTCAAGTACTTATATACTTGGCCTCTACTGCTGATCCATGTACATGGAGAAGAACAGACAACCGTTCATTCATGCTTTGTTCCACTCCTTTGCGCTACATTACTGGAGGTGACATTTTCCTATCTCTCTATGTTGTAACAAGCCTGCTGCCTGCATAGTTAATGGATTTTTTATTTAAATTTATCGCTGCTTAGTGCTTTGTTGCAATTGTTCACCCAAGATTCTTATATATAATCTGAGCGTATGTAGGCATACTTACCTTTGGTATTCCATTTTTTCTGGCGCATAGGAATAAGAGTATTGTCCAGGTTAGGTATTCAATTGAGTAAAAGGTGAACAAGTAAAATTTTCTTGCATAGAAATTTTCTTCCGTATCAGTTCTTGCATTAGTTTAGATTGTCCATCTTCTCATTTTCATTGCCATGCTATTAAATTTGGATCCGCCTTTTTTTCATTCCAATTAAAATGAACATCTATGATATTTATATGATAACTGCTTTGTTCTCTATGTTTGATACACTCCACCTTAATTTTCTTTTACTTAGAAAGACGGCTAGAGATTATATTCTTCCCATTATGTGCAGCATGGTACCTAACTATTTTTAGCGAAAAATACTCTAAAAATATCATACCATTTCAATTTGGATTTTTTTCTTCATATTTGGCATAAATTTAAGTGGTCGGGCTCTTCTCCGGACACTGCGCAGAAGCTTTGCCGGCGTATCAAGGACGAAGTCGGATTGCAGAAGCTCTCCGGGGCCAAAGCCCAAAGGGTTGGCTGATATCCGGAGATAGTTTCATTTCAACTGTATGTGGGTTGTTTTCCTTTCCGCGACATTATGGTTGCCCGCCAGGTGTAGTCGCGTCGTCTTTGTAACCGCGGCATGGCCGCCCGACTCTATGTAATGTCTATTTCTTCTTCTAATACATCAGCTCGCGGTGGGTATCGTTATTTTCTGACCTTCACAGATGATTTGAGCTGATATGGGTATATCTACTTGATGAAACATAAGTCTGAAACATTTGAAAAGTTCAAAGAATTTCAGAGTGAAGTGGAAAATCATCGTGACAAGAAAATAAGGTTTCTACAATCTGATCACAGAGACAAATATTTGAGTTATGAGCTTGGTCTTCAGTTAAAACAACGTGAAATAGTTTCACAAATTCGTGCCACCAGGAACACCACAGCATAATGGTGTGTCCGGACGTCATAACCGTACTTTATTGGATATCGTACAATCTATGATGTTTCTTACCGATTTACCAATATCGTTTTGGGATCATGCATTAGATACAGCTACATTCACGTTAAATAGGGCACCATCTAAATCCGTTGAGACGACACTATATGAACTGTGGTTTAGCAAGAAACCAAAGTTGTCGTTTCTTAATGTTTGGGGTTGTGATTCTTATGTGAAAAAGTTTCATCCTGATAAGCTCAAACCCAAATCGAAGAAATGCTTCCTAATAGGATACCCAAAGGAGACTGTTGGGTACACCTTCTATCACAGATCCGAAGACAAGACATTCTTTGCGGAGAATGGATCCTTTCCAGAGAAGGAGTTTCTCTCGAAAGAAGTGAGTGGGAGGAAAGTAGAACTTGATAAGGTAATTGTACCTTCTCCCTTATTGGAAAGTAGTTCATCACAGAAATCTGTTCCTGTGACTACTACACCAATTAGTGAGGAAGCTAATGATGATGATCATGTAACTTCAGATCAAGTTACTACCGAACCTCGTAGGTCAACCAGAGTGAGATCCGCACCAGAGTGGTACGGTAATCCCATTCTGGAGGTCATGTTACTTGACCATGACGAACCTACAAACTATGAGGAAGCGATGATGAGCCCAGATTCCGCAAAATGGTTTGAGGCCATGAAATCTGAGATATGATCCATGTATGAGAACAAAGTATGGACTTTGATGGATTTGCCCGATAATCGGCAAACCATAGAAAATAAATGGATCTTCAAGAGGAAGACGGATGTTGATAGTAGTGTTACTATCTACAAAGCTAGACTTGTCGAAAAAGGTTTTTGACAAAGTTCAAGGTGTTGACTATGATGAAATTTTCTCACTTGTAGCGATGCTTAAGTCTGTCCAAATCATGTTAGCAATTGCCGCATTTTTATGAAATCTGGCAAATGGATAAACAAAACTACATTCCTTAATGGATTTAAAGAAGAGTTGTATATGATGCAACCAGAAAGTTTTGTCAATCCTAAAGGTGCTGGCAAAATACGCAAGCTCCAACGATCCATCTATGGACTGGTGAAAGCATCTCGGAGTTGGAATATACGCTTTGATAAGTTGATCAAAGCATATAGTTTTACACAGACTTGCGATGAAGCCTGTATTTACTAGAAAGTGAGTGGGAGCACTACAGCATAAAGGAGTGTTTGAAAGGAGTTTTTCAAAGAAAGACCTCGGTGAAGCTGCTTACATATTGAGCATCAAGATCTATAGAGATAGATCAAGATGCTTGATAAGTTTTTTCAATGAGTACATACCTTGACAAGATTTTGAAGTAGTTCAAAATGGAACAGTCAAAGAAAGAGTTCTTGCCTATGTTACAAGGTGTGAAATTGAGTAAGACTCAAAACCCGACCACGGCAGAAGATAGAAAGAGAATGAAAGTCATTCCCTATGCGTTGGCCATAGGTTCTATAAAGTATGCCATGCTGTGTACCAGATCTATTGTATACCCTACACTGAGTTTGGCAAGGGAGTACAATAGTGATCTAGGAGTATATCACTGGACAACGGTCAAAATTATCCTTAGTGGAATAAGGATATGTTTCTCGATTATGGAAGTGACAAAAGGTTCGTCGTAAAGGGTTACGTCGATGCAAGTTTTGACACCGATCTGGATAACTCTAAGTCTCGATCTAGATACATATTGAAAGTGGGAGCAATTAGCTAGAGTAGCTCCGTGTAGACATAGAAAATTGCAAAATACATAACGGATCTGAATGTGAAAGACCCGTTGACTAAGATTCTCTCACAAGCAAAACATGATCACACCTTAGTACTCGTTGGGTGTTAATCACATAGCGATGTGAACTAGATTACTGAATCTAGTAAACACTTTGGGTGTTGGTCACATGGCGATGTGAACTATGGGTGTTAATCACATGATGATGTGAACTATCGATGTTAATCACATGGTGATGTGATCTAGATTATTGACTCTAGTGCAAGTGGGAGACTGAAGGAAATATGCCCTAGAGGCAATAATAAAGTTATTATTTATTTCCTTATTTCATGATAATTGTTTATTATTCATGCTAGAATTGTATTAATCGGAAACATGATACATGTGTGAATACATAGACAAATAGAGTGTCACTGGTATGCCTCTACTTGACTAGCTCGTTAATCAAAGATGGTTATGTTTCCTAGCCATAGACATGAGTTGTCATTTGATTAACGGGATCACATCATTAGGAGAATGATGTGATTGACATGACCCATTCAGTTAGCTTAGCACCCGATCGTTTAGTATGTTGCTATTGCTTTCTTCATGACTTATACATGTTCCTATGACTATGAGATTATGCAACTCTCGTTTACCGGAGGAACACTTTGTGTGCTACCAAACGTCACAACGTAACTGGGTGATTATAAAGGTGCTCTACAAGTTTGTCCGAAGGTACTTGTTGGGTTGGCGTATTTCGAGATTAGGGTTTGTCACTCCGAAAGTCGGAGAGGTATCTCTGGGCCCTCTCGGTAATGCACATCACATAAGCCTTGCAAGTAATGCAACTAATGAATTAGTTGCGAGATGATGTATTACGGAACGAGTAAAGAGACTTGCCGGTAACGAGATTGAACTAGGTATTGGATACCGACGATCGAATCTCGGGCAAGTAACATACCGATGACAAAGGGAACAACGTATGTTGTTATGCGTTCTGACCGATAAAGATCTTCGTAGAATATGTAGGAACCAATATGAGCATCCAGGTTCCGCTATTGATTATTGACCGGAGAAGTTTCTCAGTCATGTCTACATTGTTCTCGAACCGTAGGGTCTGCACGCTTAAGGTTTAGATGACAGTTATATTATGAGTTTATGAGATTTGATGTACCGAAGGAGTTCGGAGTCCCGGATGAGATCGGGGACATGATGAGGAGTCTCGAAATGGTCGAGACGTAAAGATCGATATATTGGACGACTAAATTCGGACATCGGAAAGGTTCCGAGTGGTTCGGATATTTTTTGGAGTACCGGGGAGTTACGGGGATACGGGGAAGAAGTATTGGGCCTTATTAGGCCATACGGGAAAGAGAGGGGCTGCCTAGGGCAGGCCGCGCGCCCCCCAAGTCCTAGTCCGAATTGGACTAGGGGGAGGGGCCGCGCCCCCTCCTTCCTTCCCTTCTCCTTCCCCTTCCTTGTCTCCTACTCCTAATACTTGGAAGGATTCCTAGTTGGACTAGGAAAGGGGGAATCCTACTCCCGGCGGGAGTAGGACTCCCCTAGGGCGCGCCATAGAGAGGGCCGGCCCTCCCCTCCTCCACTCCTTTATATACGGGGGCAGGGAGCACCCCATAGACACACAAGTTGATCTTCGTGATCGTTCCTTAGCCGTGTGCGGTGCCCCCCTCCACGATATTACACCTCGGTCATATTGTAGCGGTGCTTAGGCGAAGCCCTGCGACGGTTGAACATCAAGATCGTCACCATGCCGTCGTGCTGACGAAACTCCTCCCCGAAGCTTTGCTGGATCGGAGCTTGGGGTGCGTCATCGAGCTGTACGTGTGTCAAGAACTCGGAGGTGCCGGAGTAACGGTGCTTGGATCGGTTGGACCGGGAAGACGTACGACTACTTCCTCTATGTTGCGTCAACGCTTCCACTTCGGTCTACGAGGGTACGTAGACAACACTCTCCCCTCTCGTTGCTATGCATCACCATGATCTTGCGTGTGCGTAGGAAATTTTTTGAAATTACTACGTTCCCCAACATAGACCTAGCTCATGAAGCCACTGTTGGGGAACGTAGCAGAAATTCAAAATTTTCCTACGTGTCACAAAGATCTATCTATGGAGAAACCAGCAACGAGGGGAAGGAGAGTGCATCTACATACCCTTATAGATCGCTAAGCGGAAGCGTTCAAGAGAACGGGGTTGAAGGAGTCGTACTCATCGTGATCCAAATCACCGGAGATCCTAGTGCCGAACGGACGACACCTCCGCGTTCAACACACGTACAGCCCGGTGACGTCTCCCATGCCTTGATCCAGCAAGGAGAGAGGGAGAGGTTGGGGAAGACTCCATCCAGCAGCAGCACAACGGCGTGGTGGTGATGGAGGAGCGTGGCAATCCTGCAGGGCTTCGCCAAGCACCGCGGGAGAGGAGAAGGGAGAGAGGTAGGGATGCGCTAGGTAGAGGTCAAACTCATCTGTTGGGAGCCCCAAAACCCTCAATTATATATAGGGGGAGAGGGAGGGCTGCGCCCCCACCTAGGGTTCCACCCCTAGGGGCGGCGGCCAGCCCAAACCCATCTAGGGTGCGGCCAAGGGGGGGGGAGAGGGGAAACTTCCCCCCCAAGTTAGGTGGGTGTGCACCCTCCCCCAAACCCTAGGCGCCTTGGGCCCTTGTGGGGGGCGCACCAGCCCACCTGGGGCCGGTCCCCTCCCACACTTGGCCCATGCAGCCCTCCGGGGATGGTGGCCCCACTTGGTGGACCCCCGGGACCCTCCCGGTGGTCCCGGTACGTTACAGATAAAACCCGAAACTTTTTCGGTGACCAAAACAGGACTTCCCATATATAAATCTTTACCTCCGGACCATTCCGGAACTCCTCGTGATGTCCGGGATCTCATCTGGGACTCCGAACAACATTCGGTAACCACATACAAACTTCCTTATAACCCTAGCGTCATCGAACCTTAAGTGTGTAGACCCTACGGGTTCGGGAAACATGCAGACATGACCGAGACGTTCTCCGGTCAATAACCAACAGGGGGATCTGGATACCTATGTTGGCTCCCACATGTTCCACGATGATCTCATCGGATGAACCACGATGTCAAGGACTCAATCGATCCCGTATACAATTCCCTTTGTCTAGCGGTATAGTACTTGCCCGAGATTCGATCGTCGGTATACCAATACCTTGTTCAATCTCGTTACCAGCAAGTCTCTTTACTCGTTCCATAAGACATCATCCTGTGATCAACCCCTTGGTCACATTGTGCACATTATGATGATATCCTACCGAGTGGGCCCAAAGATACCTCTCCGTTTACACGGAGTGACAAATCCCAGTCTCGATTCGTGCCAACCCAACAGACACTTTCAGAGATACCTGTAGTGCACCTTTATAGCCACCCAGTTACGTTGTGACGTTTGGTACACCCAAAGCATTCCTACGGTATCCGGGAGTTGCACAATCTCATGGTCTAAGGAAATGATACTTGACATTAGAAAAGCTTTAGCATACGAACTACGATCTTTGTGCTAGGCTTAGGATTGGGTCTTGTCCATCACGTCATTCTCCTAATGATGTGATTCCGTTATCAATGACATCTAATGTCCATGGTCAGGAAACCGTAACCATCTATTGATCAAGGAGCTAGTCAACTAGAGGCTTACTAGGGACATGGTGTTGTCTATGTACCCACACATGTATCTGAGTTTCCTATCAATACAATTATAGCATGGATAATAAACGATTATCATGAACAAGGAAATATAATATTAACTAATTTATTATTGCCTCTAGGGCATATTTCCAACAATCTTGTCAATCATCAACACTTGATGTGCTTTCTTGATTTCTACCTTCGTTAATTTCACCATCACGAAGAGCTTGCGAATCGTTTTCATCATCCCTTGCATACTATAGTTCATCACGAAGTTATACTGATGGTGACTAGAGAACTCTGTCAATCACTATGTTATCTGGAAGATTAACTCCCACTTGATTCAAGCGATTGTAGTACCCAGACAATCTGAGCACATGCTCACTAGTTGAGCAATTCTCCTCCATCTTTTAGCTATAGAACTTGTTGGAGATTTCATATCTCTCAACTCGGGTATTTGCTTGAAATATTAACTTCAACTCCTGGAATATCTCATATGGACCATGACGTTCAAAACGTCTTTGAAGTCCCGATTCTAAGCCGTTAAGCATGGTGCACAAAACTATCAAGTAGTCATCATATTCAGCTAGCCAAACGTTCATAACGCCTGTATCTGCTCCTGCAATAGGTCTGTCACCTAGCTGTGCATTAAGGACATAATTCTTCTGTGCAGCAATGAGGATAAACCTCAGATCACCGATCCAATCCGCATCATTTCTACTAACATCTTTCAACACAGTTTTCTGTAGGAACATATCAAAATAAACACATGAAAGCAACAACACGAGCTATTGATCTACAACATAATTTGCAAAATACTACCAGGACTAAGTTCATGATAAATTTAAAGTTCAATTAATCATATTACTTAAGAATTCCCACTTAGATAGACATCCCTCTAATCATCTAAGTGATCATGTGATCCAAATCAACTAAACCATGTCCGATCATCACGTGAGATGGAGTAGTTTTCAATGGTGAACATCACTATGTTGATCATATCTACTATATGATTCACGCTCGACCTTTCGGTCTTAGTGTTCCGAGGCCATATCTATATATGCTAGGCTCGTCAAGTTTAACCTGAGTATTCCGCGTGTGCAACTGTTTTGCACCCGTTGTATTTGAACATAGAGCCTATCACACTCGATCATCACGTGGTGTCTCCGCACGAAGAACTTTCGCAACAGTGCATACTTAGGGAGAACACTTATACCTTGAAATTTAGTGAGAGATCATCTTATAATGCTACCGTCAATCAAAACAGAATAAGATGCATAAAGGATAAACATCACATGTAATCAAAATATGTGACATGATATGGCCATCATCATCTTGTGCCTTTGATCTTCATCTCCAAAGCATCGTCATGATCTTCATCGTCACCGGCATGACACCATGATCTCCATCATCTTGATCTATATCAATGTGTCGTCACATGGTCGTCTCGCCAACTATTTCTCTTGCAACTATTGCTATCGCATAGCAATAAAGTAAAACAATTATTTGGCACTTGCATCTTATGCAATAAAGAGACAACCATAAGGCTTCTGCCAGTTGCCGATAACTTCAACAAAACATGATCATCTCATACAAGAACTTATATCTCATCACGTCTTGACCATATCACATCACAACATGCCCTGCAAAAACGAGTTAGACGTCCTCTACTTTTTTGTTGCAAGTTTTACGTGGCTGCTACGGGCTGAGCAAGAACCGTTCTTACCTGCGCATCAAAACCACAACGATAGTTCGTCAAGTTAGTGCTGTTTTAACCTTCTCAAGGACCGGGCGTAGCCACACTCGGTTCAACTAAAGTTGGAGAAACTGGCACCCGCCAGCCACCTGTGTGCAAAGCACGTCGGTAGAACCAGTCTCGCGTAAGCGTACGCATAATGTCGGTCCGGGCCGCTTCATCCAACAATACCGCCGAACCAAAGTATGACATGCTGGAAAGCAGTATGACTTGTATCGCCCACAACTCACTTGTGTTCTACTCGTGCATATAACATCTACGCATAAAACCTGGCTCGGATGCCATTGTTGGGGAACGTAGTAATTTCAAAAATTTCCTACGCACACGCAAGATCATGGTGATGCATAGCAACGAGAGGGGCGAGTGTGTCCACGTACCCTCGTAGATCGTAAGCGGAAGCGTTAGCACAACGCGGTTGATGTAGTCGTACGTCTTCACGATCCGACCGATCAAGTACCGAATGCACGGCACCTCCGAGTTCAGCACACGTTCAGCTCGATGACTTCCCTCGAACTCCGATCTAGCCGAGCTTTGAGGGAGAGTTCCGTCAGCACGACGGCGTGGTGATGATGATAATGTTCTACCGACGCAGGGCTTCGCCTAAGCACCGCTACAAAATTATCGAGGTGGATTATGGTGGAGGGGGGCACCGCACACGGCTAAGAGATCTCAAGGATCAATTGTTGTTGTGTCTAGAGGTGCCCCATGCCCCCGTATATAAAGGAGCAAGGGGGAGGTGGCTGGCCAAGGAGGAGGGCGTGCCAAGGGGGGAGTTCTACTCCCACCGGGAGTAGGACTCCTCCTTTCCTTGTTGGATTAGGAGAAGCGAAGGGAGAAGAAGAAGGAAGGAAGGGGGCGGCCCCTGCCTAGTTCAATTCGGACTAGTCCATGGGGAGGGGTGCGGCCACCCTTTGGGGTCTTTCTCTCCTTTCCCGTATGGCCCATTAAGGCCCAGTACGAATTCCCGTAACTCTCCGGTACTCCGAAAAATACCCAAATCACTCGGAACCTTTCTGATGTCTGAATATAGTCGTCCAATATATCAATTTTTATGTCTCGACCATTTCGAGACTCCTCGTCATGTCCGTGATCACACCGGATGAGGGAGTCCTGGACTAGGGAGTGTCCGGATAGCCGGACTACCATCATCGGCCGAACTATCATCGGCCGGACTATCATCATCGACCGGACTCCAGGACTATGAAGATACAAGATTGAAGACATCGTCCCGTGTCCGGATGGGACTTTCCTTGGCGTGGAAGGCAAGCTTGGCGATACGGATATGTAGATCTCCTACCATTGTAACCGACTCTATGTAACCCTAGCCCTCTCCGGTGTCTATATAAACCGGATGGCTCTAGTCTGTAGGACACAACAACAACCATTACAACAATCATACCATAGGCTAGCTTCTAGGGTTTAGCCTCCTTGATCTCATGGTAGATCCACTCTTGTAATACCCACAATATCAATATCAATCAAGCAGGACGTAGGGTTTTACCTCCATCAAGAGGGCCCGAACCTGGGTAAAACATCATGTCCCTTGTCTCCTGTTACCATCCGCCTAGACGCACAGTTCGGGACCCCCTACTCGAGATCCGCCGGTTTTGACACCGACATTGGTGCTTTCATTGAGAGTTCCTCTGTGTCGTCACCGATAGGCTTGATGGCCTCTTCAATCAACAATGACGCAGTCCTGGGCGAGACTTTTCTCCCCGGACAGATCTTCGTATTCGGCGGCTTCGCACTGCGGGCCAACTCACTTGGCCATCTGCAGCAGATCGAAAGCTACGCCCCTGGCCGTCAGGTCAGGTTTGGAAGCCTAAACTTCTCGGCCGATATCCGCGGAGACTTGATCTCCGATGGATCCGAGCCGCAGCTGAGCGTGCCGCACTATAACGATGGGCACGACCTAACTCTGCCGCCGGACAGTACCTTGGAGGCCGCACACGAATCCGCTCCAGCCATAGTCCGGAGCCGATCGCGCAGATCGAGGACAGGTGGCTGGACACCGCCTCGGGAGCTGCAACTTCCACGGCGATGGAGCCGAACACTAACCTCGTCCCTTATAAAGCTCATGACTCCGAGGTGCCGGACTCCCTGCTGGATTTCGAATCCCTGCGCCCCTGCCAATCGAATCTGATTGGGTGCCGATCATGGAGTTCACCGCTGCGGACATCTTTCAGCACTCACCCTTCGGCGACATTTTAAATTCGCTGAAGCATCTCTCGCTATCCGGAGAGCCCGGGCCGGATTACGGCCAGGATGGTTGGGACGCGGACGACGAAGAAATTCAGAGCCCACCCACTGCCCACTTTATAGCAACTGTCGACGATCTAACCGACACGCTAAACTACGACTCCGAAGGAATCGACGGTATGGACGACGATGCCGGAGACGATCAAGAAGCAGCGTTCACTGAGCACTGGGAGGCCACCCCGTCACATGACATATATATGGTGGACACCCCAAAAGGAAGCGATAACGAGGAACAACGGGGCGCGGCAAAGGATAATCCCGCCGATAAACAACCAAAACGGCGACGTAGACGCCGCCCTAAGTCCCGCCTCGACAAAAACAGCTTTCATAATGACCCAGCAATAGAGCAGGGCAAACCAGTGGCCGACGATCATGCAACCAAGCAACCGTCCGAACAGGACGAATCGGACAATCAAGACGTGCCCCGCGAAACCAACAGTCTGGACAACCTCACGCCAGACACACCATCAAAGCATATGAACCTCCACAAAAAACTCGTCGCCACTGCAAGAAGCCTGAAGAAGGAAAAGCGGAAGCTCAAAACAGCGGAAGACATACTCAGAAAGAGGTGGAGCAAAGTACTCAAGACCGCAGACAAATATGGCAATGGGCACCAAACAAAGAGCTACCCGAAGCGCAAGCTGCTGCCAGAATTTGACGAGGAAGCCATAGAGCCCTCACAGTCAAAAAACAAACAGGCCGCCTGGCCGGATAGACGGCCAGATGACAGGCCAAAATGGACAAGCGGCGCCGCACACAATCCGATTCAAGATCCTGGGAAAACAGGCAACCCAGTCAGGTCCATTTACGGGCCAAAAAAGAGGGCCCCAGGAAGCAACACAACACGGCAAGTGTTCGAGGACAGCGGCACACCCAAATATAGGGGCGCCGCACACCCGCTATGTTTCACCGATGAGGTGCTAGATCATGAATTTCCAGCAGGGTTAAAACCCATAAACATAGAGGCATACGATGGAACAACAGACCCCGGAGTCTGGATAGAAGATTACATACTACACATACACATGGCTAGAGGAGATGATCTCCACACCATAAAATATCTACCTCTCAAGCTCAAAGGGCCAGCTCGGCATTGGCTCAAAACCTCCCAGAAAACACTGTTGGAAGTTGGGAAGAGCTTGAGGACGCGTTTAGAGCAAATTTTCAAGGGACTTATGTCCGCCCTCCGGATGCAGACGATCTAAGTCATATAACTCAACAGCCCGGAGAGTCAGCCCACAAATTCTGGAACAGGTTCCTTACTAAAAAGAACCAAATAGTCGACTGTCCGGACGCGGAAGCCTTAGCAGCTTTTAAACACAACGTCCGAGATGAATGGCTCGCCAGACACCTCGGCCAAGAGAAGCCAAGAACAATGGCCGCGCTAACAAGCCTCATGACGCGCTTTTGCGCAGGGGAAGACAGCTGGCTAGCAAGCTGCAGCACCAGTGACCCGAGTACATCCGAAATCAGAGATGGAAACGGAAAATCACGGCGCAGAAAAGATCAGCGCCGGAATAAAGAAAAAAGCCCAAAGGGCACGGCGGTCAATGCCGGATTCAAAAGCTCGCGGCCAAACAATAAAACACTGTCTCTTAAGGACAACAGTGACGAGCTATCCAACTTAAACAAAATTTTGGATCGGATATGTCAAATCCACAGTACCTCCGGAAGGCCTGCAAACCATACCAACCGAGATTGTTGGGTTTTTAAACAGTCCGGCAGACTCAACGCCGAACACAAGGGGCTCAATGCGCCAAGCGAGGACGATGACGAACCCCACCAGCAAAGCACCGGAGGACAAAAGACTTTTCCACAAGAAGTCAAAACAGTAAACTCACTTCATGTGATAATACGGAAATATAATACGGCACCCGCTAAGATAGGTGTCCCATGGTCCACCCCAGCGGAACACCGAGATTGGATGTCAAAACCAATCACTTTTGACCACCTGGATTATTCCAGAAGTATCTGGAACGCAGGATGGACTGCTCTGATATTGGATCCTATAATAGACGGACTGTAATTTATGCAAGTTCTGATGGACGGCGGCAGTGACTTAAACCTGCTATATCCGGACACAATCCGTAAGTTGGGGATAGACCCTACTACAATTCGACATAGCCGCACTTCCTTCAAAGGAGTGGCGCCAGGTCCTTACGCCAGGTGCACAGGTTCATTATTACTAGAAGTTGTGTTCGGGTCACCTGACAACTTCCGACGAGAAAAGCTAACCTTTCATGTCGCCCCATTTAAAAGTAGCTATCAAGCACTACTGGGACGTGAAGCTTTTGTCCGCTTTAACGCAATACCACACTACGCGTCTCTTACGCTTAAAATGCCCGGTCCACGTGGCATCATTTCATTAAAAGGTCGTCTAAGACGCCGGACACGGCTGGACGAGTCCGAAATAAATAAGCTAGGGGCTACCTAGTCGCACACCCCTTCACAAGGGTTTGTGCATATAAGCCATAATGAGCTAGCATAGGCTCAGCTTTACTAATCTATATTTCAATTTTTTATGCACTTTTTCGCACGATTTCTTTTCAAACTAAGTTCCTCCCTTTTTACAGATGAACAACGTGCACACCCGTCCAGGATACGGCACAACAGAGACACAGGCGCAGACATGCAGTAGGGACCCGTTGCAAGGATTCTTTTCAGACTAAGACTCTACGTAAACCTTTCTTACTGTCTCTTGTTGCTATAATCCCCTGGTTTCTCATTATAACCAGAGTGGAGACTGGCGTTTTGGCATCGGCCGCGTCAGAGGAACTTACCCGTACCTGGACACAAGGGGCTTAGGGCATTGTTCTGCCCGTCATTATAAAGACCGAACACCTTCGGGAGTGTTCGGCGTCTCGAGTTAGGCCTTATATGCATCAGCTCCGAATCATGTCTTGGGTCAAATGTTGGGTTTGCCCGGCTCCTGTGTTTTGCTGCCTTACATTCCGTATCATCGGCTAACGCGGCACCAGGAGAACTACTGCGATTGTGCCCCAGTTCGGCTGGGCGAGCACATCAGTAGAGAAAGCCGAAAACTGACTGTCATGATACAGCGAGAGACTGGTCAACCACTCGATCGACCAATGGAATGTTTAGAATTCCTTCGCTTTGACGAAGGGCCGTTTCCCGGTCAGGCACATACGCGCCCCAAATTCGGAGAGCGCGGTGCCCCTAGGGGCTATGTCGTAGCCCCACCCTCGAACTCCCATGGCTAAGTGAAAGTGATAAAGCATTATAGTCCGGTTGCCTCGTTTGCTACGCTACCACCTCCTTTACAGGACCGAGACGTCGGATTAAGTGTGAAAATGCGCTATTTTTGCGAACAACCCCGCACCTTGTGCGTGGGGGCTGAAGCCGACGACTGCCATCTTCCAGGTTATACACACGTATACATGAATGGCCGCATAGGAGATATTCCATTACTTGAACGCACAAGTATAAAAGGCGCTTACATCATAAATATTGTTTTACAACATAAAACGTTCATTTGAACGTAACATTTTTTGAGCACTGCGACTCTATTACACAAGCACCACGCAGCACTTCGCCAAAAAAGTGCTCGGCGGGTAACCGGCTATCGTCCGAACCCGGGGTCGCAACAGCGGTGGCATCCATCTCTGTCCAATGTGTCTTCACACGGGCGAGTGCCATCCGCGCACCCTCTATGCAGGCCGACCACTTCATCGCCTTGATATGCGGCACCGCCCCAAGAAATTGCTGCAATAAGCTAAAGTAACTCTTCGGCTTGGGCCTATCCGGCCAGACATGGGTCACGATATCCATCATGGCAAGCCCGGACAACCTATTCAGCTCAGCCCACTCGGCCAAACGGTCGGTCAGCGGAAGCGAACGCTCCGGACTATGGAATTGAGACCAAAACAGCTCTTCCGTCTTGTGATCCTTCTGGCTTCGAAAATGCACAACGGCATCCGCCGCACTCGCTGCTAAGTCCATATAAGGGTCCTCTGGACCCCACAGCTGGCCCAGCTGAGCATACTTTGGATCCATAAACCTTCGGCGCAGCAGAAAAGGCTTGCCAGCTACAATGTCTCCGGCCTGGCGCAGCTCTTCCTTTATAGCCCGCATAACAGAGCGGGCATGCTTGGCTTCGGCGGTGGCCTTCCCCAGGTCTTCTTGCCCCGCTAGGCGCTCCTTCTCAAGAGCCTCATTGCGGTCGGTAGCATCTTTTAACTTCACGGCCATTCTGGCCATCTCTTTCCTGCTTCGGCAGTGTGCGGCCCTTTCGGCTACTAACTCCTCGGCCGCCCTCGAGGCCGCCGCCTTACTCCTTCTGGCTTGCTCCTTGGCTTGAGCAAGTTTGGCCCGAAGGCTCTCCACAGCAGCGGCACTATCTGCATTTCATACACATGTTGTAAGGAGCGGGCTTCGGCTCCCTTACCAAGTGACCGCAAAGAAACACTTACCTTGCGACTCATCAAGTCGCCTGTTAACTAGCATGATGTCCGCATCCGCAACGGCGAGTTGCCGCTTTAGTTCAGCAACTCCATCAGTCCGGCTGGCCCCCGGACGATCCGCCACCTACATAGGCGCGGCGAAAATTTAAACCTGCGATTTTGATCCTCGGTACGCTGTCGCTTTCGACA
The DNA here is from genome assembly GCA_963921465.1 of Triticum timopheevii. Taxonomy (NCBI): domain Eukaryota; kingdom Viridiplantae; phylum Streptophyta; class Magnoliopsida; order Poales; family Poaceae; genus Triticum; species Triticum timopheevii. The sequence continues at coordinate 546,250,029 of OY997272.1, forward strand.
ACCTACCGAGTCTCAGGGGCTACTATCTATACAGGGCGCACTCTATATGCAAAACTGTCAAAAGGTGTGTCATTTTTACATACCTCAAACCCCGCCAGCAAACTCCTGACGGCATTATGCAATCCGCCTTCGGCGGACGAAATCCTTTCAATCACCATACTCATCAATGCGTGGTGATCTTCTAAGATAGACGCCTTCTCAAGCAGATCCTTCAGCCGTACACCAGTTGACGCCGAACTACCCGGCTTTGCCAAACCCGGGGGCTCCCTCGGTGATGATACTTCAGGCTCGTCCGCTCTATCCGACAGCGCCCCGGACGGAGGCGTCTTGCTCTCCACCATCTCCGGACGAAGGTCCCCCGAAGACGAGCTCATTTGCGAAGGACGGAGATCCGAACTACAAGGTAAAAACTTGAGTTATCCTCAGAAGCACGAATAGGGGTGTCCCTTATTATAAAACTCCCTTCTTTCTACTTACGGCTCGTTGGAGGGCTGATTCTTTAGGGGAGACTGTGCGGCCGGGGCCTCCCCGGACGCAGGACCCTCTGGCAAAGATTTCTTCCCCCGCTTAGGGGCTTTGGCCCCCGGGTCCTCGGAGGCAGTCCTCTTCTCCCCTTGGAGGGAGGGATTCTCGATCCCCCCTCTTTCAAGAGCCTCCTTAGGCGAGGTGGTAGCTCTTCTACTTTCCCCTTCGCCTTCCTCTGAAGGCGCAACCTCCAGCATCCTGACCAGCACGGAATCCGGCGCGGTCTCTGGGAGGGGGGCCGAACACCATATCAGTTGGCTTGCGCTATCCACCCCTGTTTAGAAGGAAATTGGTCATGAGGCGAATCATCGAAAGGTAAACAAACGGTATGTCCGGACTCGGAGCTACTTACTTGAGTATCCGGGCGATTGCAGCTTAGGCCAGCATCCTCGGTCAATTCCAGACACGCCTCTTGCGATCCGAAGAATAATTTGTACATCTCCATGGGTGTCATACCCATGAAGTGTTGAAGAATCCGTGGCCCCTCTGGATTAAACTCCCGCAGCCGGAGAGGGCGGCGTTTGCAGGGCAGGAGACGCCTGATCAGCATGACCTGCATTACCACCACCATATCAATCTCCCTCGCTTGGAGATCTCGAATCCGGCCCTGCAGTAGGGGCACGTCCTTTGACGGCCCCCAGTTGAGCCCTTGGTTGACCCACGACATCAACCGTCGTGGAGGTCCCGGGCGGAATAAGGGCGGCGGCTTCTGTCTGCTGCCCCTCGGAGCGGTAATATAGAACCACTCCTGCTGCCACAGGCCGAGCTCCTCTTGGAAGGAGCCTGCGGGCCACGGGGCATCGGTCCTCCTACTTACGGCCGCCCCGCCGCACTCCGCTTGACGTCCCTCGATCATCTTCGGCTCCACATTGAAGGTCTTCAGCCACAGGCCGAAGTGAGGGGTGACGCGGAGGAAGGCTTTGCAGATGATAATAAACGCGGAAATATGGAGGATGGACTCCGGAGCCAAGTCGTGGAATTCCAACCCATAGTAAAACATGATCCCTCTCACAAAAGGATCCATCGGGAAGCCTAAACCACGACAGAGGTGGGATACAAAAACGACATACTCGCCGGGCTCGGGGGTGGGGATGACCTGCCCTGCGGCGGGCAACCTGTGCGAAATCTCGTAAGCCAGGTACTTGGCCTCCCGGAGCTTTAGCACGCCCTCCTCCGTGACGGAGGAGGGCATCCACCGGCCCTGGAGGTTGGAACCGGACATTGTTGAAGGTCCGAAGCGCTCGAATCTGGGGCTCTATGTGCTGGAACTTGGAGCAAGGAGAAGATTCGATGGAGGATTGAAGAAAAGAAACGAGCCTTGGTCCCGTTTTAAAGAGGGAGAATACCGAGAGCCGTCTCCGTGACCGTTCGGGACTCGCCTTCGATAGAGGGGGCGTGGCGACGGGCGCGGTTGGGTTACCCACGTCTGTATTGATGAGAATCCCGGAATAAGGGGGAACACGATCTCTGCTTCGACAAGACGTGCCAAGGAAACCGCTTCGCTAAATGCGCTGAGGCGGTAGAGTAAAAAACAATTTAAGTAAAGGCTTGGTAGTGGTGTCACGTCATACCGCAAAAAACGTCAGCAGATTGGACTTGTGTATATATTATTCTCTCTACGGTGGAATGTGGAATTTATTTTGCAGAGCCGGACACTATCCTGGTGTTCACAATCTTCTATAAATTATTCGGAGGAGGAACCCGCCTTGCAATGCCGAACAATATACATGCCGGACTTATCGTCATTGAAGCCTGGTTCAGGGGCTACTGAGGGAGTCCTAGACTAGGGGGTGTCCGGATAGCCGGACTACCATCATCGGCCGAACTATCATCGGACGGACTATCATCATCGACCGGACTCCAAGACTATGAAGATACAAGATTGAAGACTTCATCCCGTGTCCGGATGGGACTTTCCTTGGCGTGGAAGGCAAGCTTGGCGATACGGATATGTAGATCTCCTACCATTGTAACCGACTCTATGTAACCCTAGCCCTCTCTGGTGTCTATATAAACCGGATGGTTCTAGTCTGTAGGACACAACAACAACCATTACGACAATCATACCATACGCTAGCTTCTAGGGTTTAGCCTCCTTGATCTCGTGGTAGATCCACTCTTGTAATACCCACAATATCAATATCAATCAAGCAGGACATAGGGTTTTACCTCCATCAAGAGGGCCCGAACCTGGGTAAAACATCGTGTCCCTTGTCTCCTGTTACCATCCGCCTAGACGCACAGTTCGGGACCCCCTACCCGAGATCTGCCGGTTTTGACACCGACACCGGGGACTCCAAACTATCTTTGGTACATCAAAACACATGAACTCATAATATAAATGTCATCTAACTTTAAGCGTGCGGACCCTACGGGTTCGAGAACTATGTAGACATGACCGAGACACGTTTCCGGTCAATAACCAATAGCGGAACCTGAATGCTCATATTGGCTCCTACATATTCTATGAAGATCTTTATCGGTCAAACCGCATAACAACATACGTTGTTCCCTTTGTCATCGGTATGTTACTTGCCCAATATTTTATCGTCGGTATCTCAATACCTATTTCAATCTCGTTACCGGCAAGTCTCTTTACTCGTTATGTAATGCATCATCCTGCAACTAACTCATTAGTCACATTTCTTGCAAGGCTTATAGTGATGTGCATTACCGAGAGGGCCTAGAGATACCTCTCCGACAATCGGAGTGACAAATCCTAATCTCGAAATACGCCAACTCAACAAGTACCTTCGGAGACACCCGTAGAGCTCCTTCATAATCACCTAGTTACGTTGTGACGTTGGTAGCACACAAAGTGTTCTTTCGGTAAACGGGAGTTGCATAATCTCATAGTCACAGGAACATGTATAAGTCATGAAGAAAGCAACAGCAACATACTAAACGATCAAGTGCTAAGCTAACGGAATGGGTCAAGTCAATCACATCATTCTCCTAATTATGTGATCCCGTTAATCAAATGACAACTCATGTCTATGGCTAGGAAACTTAACCATCTTTGATTCACGAGCTAGTCAAGTAGAGGCATACTAGTGACACTATGTTTGTTTATTTATTCACACATGTATTACGTTTCCGGTTAATACAATTCTAGCATGAATAATAAACATTTATCATGAAATAAGGAAATAAATAATAACTTTATTATTGCCTCTAGGGCATATTTCCTTCACGAAGATCCTTCGTGCTAACATTGTTTGATCCATGCTTGTTAACGGCCCACTCCAGCAGCGAGTCTTGGGCAGTAGGGATCCAACTTGGTGTTCCCAATGCAACAAATATCGCCACCCAAATAGTCCGAGCAAAGACACACGTGAGCAGTATATGGTTGATCGTTTCTTCCTCTTGATCACAAAAAGGACAGGCAGCCTGGTGAGGTAGGCCTCTGCGCGCAAGACGATCTGAGGTCCAACATTTATCCTTCATGGCAAGCCAGGTGAAAAACCTGCATTGCATAGGGGCACGTGATTTCCATGTCAGGTCCGCCGTTGGGATCACCTCTCGGCCCCAAAATGTGAGCCTACCACCCCTTATTTGGCAGGCGCAAATTGCGTTGGTTATCTTCTCGTATCAGACGAGAACTCCGATTGGATGCTCATTGGTCTCCAATGGAGGAGGGGACACCTGAACCGAGACGCTAATGTGCCGGCATTTTGGCACGCTCAGTTACACGGGTTAGCCTTCCTTTTTCCCTTCATTTCCAGGTGGTATTTTTCATTCGAAAAGCGACTGTTGGACTTTTCTTAAAAAGGTATCTAATTAATAAAATTAATTTAGGTAATACAGGAAAAATGAAAATGGACAGTGTGTATTTGAGAAAGTTTAGTGTGTATTAGATAAATAGTTCACCGTATATTTAAAAAAATAGATGATATAGAAAAATGTTTGTGTATTAAAAAAGTTGTGATATTTAAGAAAAGTTTATAAACTGTACAAAAATGTTCACGTTGTTTTCAAAAAATCTTTCGTGCCAGTAAATATAGAGTAATGCTAGAGCGACAGACCCTCTGATACTGATCCAACGGACTGAAGTTATGTGGAATTATTTGGTTGGAGATTAAGGGTGAGGACAGACCACCCCCTTGGAAATCAAGGGGAGAGCTAATTAGTATGAGGGTGTCCCTATAGAAAAAGGTTTGTACAATTAAAAAAAGTTTTTATATTTAAGAAAAGTTTATAAAATGTACAAATAAGTTCACGTAGTTTTCAAAAAATGTTTTGTGCCATAAAATAGAGTAATGATAGAGGCACAGACCCTCTGATACTGATCCAACAGACTGATGTTATGTGAAATTATTTGGTTGGAGATTAAGGGGTGAGGGCAGGCCATCCCCTCGAAATTCAGGAGGAGAGCTAATTAGTATGAGGGGTTCCCTAAGGCGGCCGTTAAAGCCGGTTCATCTATGATTATTATTAAAAACATGTTCGTTGCGAATTGATTTTTTCTAAGATGTACTTAAAAATGTTCAAAACATTTATTTGAAATAATTTACATCATATATTTAAAAAAATTCAACATGTATAAAAATGTCCCACATGTTTACACCGTATATTAGAAAACAGACATGAATTGAAAAAAAGAAAAAGAAAAAGGAATATAAAAGAAAAGAAACCTAAAAAATAAACACAGAAAAACAAAGAAAACCCGGAAGAAAACCAAACAAAAACCCAAAAACAAAAATCACAGAAAAAAGAAAACACAGCGCCAGCGAAGGGAAACAGAGCCACCGCAAGCAAACCCTTGAAATGGGCCGGCGCACATCACGCCGACTGGTGTTTGCCGTATCAGTCCGCGTGAAGATTTATTTTCCACTTCAAAGAGAAAAACCCACTAAAAAAACTTCTTGCAGAAAAAGATTTAGCGCCCAATTTTTTAAAAATGATTTACTTGCAGATTATAACAGAATTTCTTTGTAATCACAAGTACTTACGTATATCTTCTTGGTTGGGTCGCCGTCGTTGTCCAAGAGGCAGAGGCGGAGGAGGAAGCATTTCGATCGGCGATGGTCTCATCAGTCCGATGTCGTCGATCGCTGTTGACCAATTAAGCACGTTTTCTCACTTGCATCCGTTACGAGTTCCACCAATCAACGAACGTCTGCCATACTCCTCGCGTCCCTTTAGACTAAGATTGATTCTGTTTCTGCCGATGTTAGTGATCGCTCGTGTGCCTTTATATAACTGGCTAAAATGTCTTACTTTCAAGGAGTTCCACATATTTTCCCACGGGAAAAATCAATCATGGCTATGTCGTGCATTTTTCTTCGTGCGGGCCAAGCTAAGAGCATATTCAGCCGTTCGGCCCCCCAGGGGCTTGAAATAAGGGCATGTACAATGAAAGCATCACATTTCTAGTGCTTCACCTCTTTCACGTAAGTAAAGATGGATGGGGCACTATTTAGTTTGTCAAACCCTTAATGCGTGAAGCTGCCCCATCAAACCAATGCATGACATATACATCCTCTTTTTTCGTGTACTTCAGTGAACATGGAGTGCTGGATCGCTTTATCTCTCTCCCTTTTCCCATCTCTCTCTTACTTTTGTCAGCCAAGAGACTACCTCCTCTGCAGGATCCCGTCTTGGTCTGCAGGCTACTAGTTGAGCTGAGCTGGACAATCGGGAGTGACGTATAGGGCTGGGGCACCCGTCCACAGTGGAGCGTTGGGCATGCCCTAACATCGCTTGGGGCGAGCTGGCTGAAAAATCGGCGTGAGCACGGTCAGGTTCCCAGCCCCCAATTTGGGCCAATTTAGATGCAAATTGGCCCACTTTTCAGCCCAATTTCGGCCGAAATTGGCGCACTATCGACGCGAATTCACCAATTTCAGCCCATATTCTGCGTGCTTCGGCGTAAATTCAACAGAAACTATTTTTTATCACATAGTTCATCACAGAAAATCAGTACAAATCAAATAGTACAACAAATATTTCAATACAAATTATATAGTTCAACAAACAAAAGCTCATATTTCATCACACGTCGAACTAGGCGTTGCCCTTGAGCCTCCGTAGGTGCTCCACCAGGTCCTGCTGCAGTTGTTGATGCACATGTGGGTCTCAGATCTACTAGCGCATATTAAGGAAGGCAGTTCAGGTTGTCGGTAGCTGGTGATCAACTTGGGCAAGAGGACCCTGCCTGTAATATCACTAGTAGAAAACCACCCATTAGACCCGGTTCGTAAGGGCCTTTAGTCCCGGTTCATGAACCGGGACTAATGGGTCGTTACTAATGCCTCCACCCATTAGTCCCGGTTCAAACACGAACCGGGACCAATGTGCCTCCACGTGGCCCTGTGCGTTGAGCCCAGTCAGGGGGCCTTTAGTCCCGGTTGGTGGCTCCAACCGGGACCAAAAGTCAATTTTTTTTTTTACAAAAGTGGCTGCTTTAGGGGTTATTTTTAGGTTGTTATTATAGCTAGCTAATAGAGAGAAGTGTCCTCTCTTATATCTTTGTCCTTGGTTTATCAACGCTGCTGCTATGTTCATTGCACCCGCAGATATAACATGCTCATGCATGCTTGCATCATACATCATCATATATATATAATAACAAGTCCTACTAATTAATCATGCATCATCATACAACTTCTACTCGTTATTAATAATAAGTCATACGATCATCATCCTCATAGTCATCGAACCCCCAACCCTACATAATTGTTCTTAGCACATGATCATCAGTATCAGGTAGGACCTAAACACCCTTAAGGTAAAATAGCATAAAACAATATAGACGCTTACTCTCCATTATGAAGAACGGCGATCATCCTGTCTCCAATTCTTGCCCTTCGCTGCTTATTGCTTCCAAGAAGCTCCTTACGACTGTCCATACATTTTTTTCCATTCTTTGATTATTATGTCTCCACTTCTTTTAGAAACCCGGTATGGACAGTTGAGATTCGTAGGACGACCTGGTAGTATGTTCAAAACATGAAGGCTACCATGCGTATACATCAGATGAGGCACACAATCATTCGGGATTATCTGTTGAAAAACATAGTAATAACTTCGTAGTTAGCAATGATGTACTAGTTTTAGAAGTGTGCAAAAAGATGCACGGATGTTGTAATAGTAAAAAATAATCTTACCAGGGTATCTCCATGGTAGTTACCGTAGTTCAACACATGTACTAGTGGCACGTATTGACCATAATGTTGAGGAGTTTGATTGTAGATATTGTAATTCTCAAGATCAGTACAAAATCCGACCAGATGATTTTTCTCCTGATAAGTTAATTCGGAGCCTTCGGTGTAGTACGTTCTGTCTACCATCTTCCGCACATTCTTTGAAGAATGAAAATAAGCTGTCAATGGAGATAAGTTGTCAACTATATATTTTGAAATAAACAATATAAATTACTTAATAACTATGTTTAGCTCACATGAGGGAAGAATTGGAGGTGTATCCACAAGGACCCAAATCGAAGGTCTCTCTTGCTCGATTGTAGGATCACCAAGATCCATGGTGACAACCATACCCTCATCAAGACCATACATCTTGCAAAATGCATCCCAATTTGTGCAACCAAAATGGGTTACACTCTGAGCATTGTACAGCTTTACTTGAAAATCCACACCATGATGGGTACTTAGGATAACTTTTTTGGTTTCGAAACTTTCATTGTCTTCAAAACCCATCCTCTCCAAGACATAGCGTCTTGCAAAGCATGGGATAAGCTAGTCGAATTGGAAAAGATGAAAAATACACGTTAAAATAGTTGAAGTCGTGCTTAATTACGAAAAAAACAATTGTCGTCGTTGCGTACCGTATGAACATCGCAGGTCTCCTCGAGCTTAATGCTGAAGCGCCGATCTTCGTCCAGCTCAATGAACCTGTCGCAGATACCTCGGTCGTCGTGGCACCAGTCGCACTCCCCCGGGCGGTTTTCGTCGTCCGATGAGTACGACATTTCCGGCCTACGTTCATAATTCAAATATTAAACTAGATCATTATTATTAATCACGGATTGACTATCGATGATCGATGTACGTAGCTCCTCTTTCATTCCCGAATGCATTATTATACCAAATTGTCTAGCACACGGGAATGAAGGAGAACTTATCCAATATGAGCATTCAATAAACAAAACCAAATCATAAAATAAGCAAAACCAGATCATAAAATAAAGTATAGTATTCAAATTAGCATGCATTCAATAATTATAAGCAAAAGTACATCAACTCTTGGTGTCCGTACATCGTCGAATATTATCACTAATACAACTAGAACCGTAGCGCCTGACGGGTATCAACGCGGGCGGTGGACACCCAAAGATAAGGAACCATCACAGGATCGTAGCTCCAGTGAGATCCTTGAAGAACCTGCCAGGTATTGTCGAACCTCCCCTCCAATGCAACCATGTAGCGACGGACGTGCTCGTCCTCCTTGCTGACACGGTGACGTACCACCTCCGCGGTGTCCGGATGCCTCACCACCGTCACTGGCCCACGCGACCGCCACCAAACAAGGATCGGGTCAACAACGGGCTGCCTCCTCACCAACCTACGTCCCCCGGAAGGTAGCACCTCCCAATACCAACCCGGCGGAGCCAAGTCCCGAACATGGCCCTGATCAAGCAGGCCTCCACCGCCGAGTCGACGACGACGAGGATGCGGGATAGGCATCGCCGACGTCGACGCGGGAACTACTTCTATATATAGTTAAATAAAGGTAGTTTTATTATATAAATCAACTATCTAAATTAATTACACAATCTAAATATCACAAAAAAATCTATTAACAATAATATCACCAAACATGCATAATAAATAATAATATCACCAAAAAAATATATTAACAGAAAAAAAATCTAACATAATAGGAACAAAATAATTACTACACATATCTAATCTAACAAAAAAATCTAATTAATCTAACAAAAAAATCTAACATAATATGAACAAATTAATTACTACACATGTAATCTAACAAAAAATATCTAACCTAACAAAAAAATCTAATTAAATCAACTAGCTAGTTTAACTATATATAAACTACTTCTTATTTTTTTCCTTTTTCTAAATACTATGAAAAAAAATCATTAAAATTCTATGAAAAAAATTAATTACACAATCTAAATATCACCATAAAAAAGCTATTAACAATAATATCACCAAACATGCATATTCAGTAACAATATCACCAAAAAAATCTGTTAACAGAAAAAAATTTAACATAATATGAACAAAATAATTACTACACATATTTAATCTAACAAAAAAAATCTTATTAATCTAACAAAAAAATCTAACATAATATGAACAAATTAATTACTACACATGTAACCTAACAAAAAAAAAATCTAATCTAACAAAAAAATCTACGAACTACATATCTAAATTACTACACATCTAACCTAACAAAAAAATCTATGAACTACAAAAAGAATCTAAAAAAATCTAACAAAAAAATAGTCACGTCGGCGTCGAGGCGGCGCGGGGCAGGGAGACGACGGGCTCGGGGCGGCGTGGGGCAGAGGGGTGACGAGGACGGCGGGCTCGGGGCGGCGACGGGGACGGCGGGCTCGGGGCAGCACGGGGCAGGGGTGACGGCGCGGGGGTGGCGACGACGGAGCGGCGCGGGACGCGGGCGGCGATGGGGGCGGCGACGACGGCGGGCTCGGGGCGGCGACAGGGACGGCGGGCTCGGGGCGGCGCGGGGCAGGGGCGACGGCGCAGGGGTGGCGACAACGGGGCGGCGCGGGACGCGGGCGGCGATGGGGGCGGCGACGACGTGCGCGGGCGACGACGGCGGGCTCGGGGCGGAGACGGGGACAGCGGGCTCGGGGCGGCGACGGGGACGGCGGGCTCGGCGGCGACGGCGACGAGGAGTAGAGGCGTCGGGGCGAGAAAGAGATGGGTTTTGGCGAAAACTGCTAAGTCCTGTATATATAGCAAGAGCATTGGTCACGGTTGGTGGCACCAACCGGGACGAATGCTCATCTTTAGTCCCGGTTGGAGCCCCCAACCGGGACCAAAGGCTGTTTTGATGCTACTCGTCTTGCTCTATCCAATAAGCTTGAGTTTGCTCAATTCGGAGCTCATCTGCAGAAGTTATGGCAGTTTTGGTTTCCTTGGAGTATTCTTTGTTTTCGTGGTTGAGGCATAAGGTTGGCCCCAGCGGTAGTACCGCAACCACAGAGGTAGTACCGCCGAAGCTCCCCAGCGGTAGTACCGCTCCAAGCGGTAGTACCGCTCTCCGAACGTTAGTACCGCTTGGGATTTTCGGCCGTAGTACCGCTGTGTGTCTGGGCTACTTCCGCCTCGATTCTCGAATGAAGTTTTTCGTGTCGGGTTTTGCGGCACTAAGGGAGGTAGTAGGAGCGGTAGTACCGCCCTAAGCGGTAGTACCGCTCTTCCCTAGCGGTAGTACCGCCCTGGGATCAGGGCCCTGGCAGCGCGGCAGTACCACTGGGTTGAGCAGTAGTACCGCCCGGAGCGGTAGTACCGCCCTTCCCTAGCGGTAGTACCGCTCTGTGCGGGGCTGTTCAGTGGGGTAACGGTTGGTTTTTCTCCCTCCTATAAAAGGGGGTCTTTTTCCCCATTGAACCCTATCCTAAGCTCGTGTTCTTCCCCCATTGTTGACCTTCTTCGAGCTTGCTAACTCTCAATCCCTCCAATGATTCTTGCTAGTTCTTGAGGGAAAAGAGAGAGGAGATCCAGATCCACGTTTCCACCAATCACTTTCTCCTCTAAGTGAGGGGAACCCCTTGGATCTAGATCTAGGAGTTCTTTGTGTTCTTCTTTCGTTCTTCCTCTCATTTTCCTCCCTAGCATTAGTTGCTTTGGCGGGATTTGGGAGAGAAGGACTTGGGCACTCCGTGTGCCCTTGCCATTGCATTTGGTGCATCGGTTTGAGTTCTCCACGTGATACGTGGAAGTTACAAGTTGAGAAGCTTATTACTCTTGGGTGCTTGGTGCCCTTGAGCTTGTTCATCTTGGGTGCTTGGGCGCCCTAGTCGGTTGGTGGTGTTTGGAGCTCAATCATTGTGGTGTAAAGCTCCGGGCAAGCGTCGGGGTCTCCAATTAGGTTGTGGAGATCGCCCCGAGCATTTTGACGGGTACCGGTGACCTCCCCCAAGGGTTGCCAAAGTGTACGGGTTCGGTGACCGCCCCCAAGTGTCGCCATTTGTACGGGTTCGATGACCGCCCTCAAGGGTCCCTTAGTGGAATCATGGCATCTTGCATTGTGCGAGGGCGTGAGGAGATTACGGTGGCCCTAGTGTCTTCTTGGGGAGCATTGTGCCTCCACACCGCTCCAAACGGAGATTAGCACCCGCAAGGGTGTGAACTTCGGGATACACCGTCGTCTCCGCGTGCCTTGGTTATCTCTTACCCGAGCCCCTTTACTTATGCACTTTACTTTGTGATAGCCATATTGTTCTTTTTCATATATCTTGCTATCACATAGTTGCTTATCTTGCTTAGCATAAGTTGTTGGTGCACATAGGTGAGCCTAGTTATTGTAGGTTTTGAGCTTGACAAATTAACCGCTAGGTTTATTCCGCATTTGTTCAAGCCTAAACCGTAATTATTTTAAAGCGCCTATTCACCCCCCCCCCTCTAGGCGACATCCTCGATCTTTCACTTAGGATCGACAAAACCTTTCTGAATGTATCACATACAACCTTTCCTTACAAAAACTAGTAAGGAAACTCGTTTTGACATCCATCTGCTAGAATTCATAAATGCAGCTAATGCTAACATGATTCCGACAGACTCAAGCATCTCTACGGATGAGAAAATCTCATCGTAGTCAACTCCTTGAACTTGTGAAAAACTCTTCGCCACAAGTCGAGCTTCATAGACGACGACATTACCGTCCATGTCCATCTTCTTCTTAAAGATCCATTTATCTCAATGGCTTGCCGATCATCGGGCAAGTCCACCAAAGTCCATGCTTTGTTCTGATACATGGATCCTATCTCGGATTTCATGGCTTCTAACCATTTGTTGGAATATGGGCCCACCATTGCCTCTCCATAGCTCGTAGGTTCATTGTTGTCTAGCAACATGACCTTCAAGACAGGATCACCGTACCACTCCGAAGCAGTACGCGTCCTTGTCGTCCTACGAGGTTTGGTAGTGACTTGATCTGAAGTTTCATGATCACTATCATAAGCTTCCACTTCAATTGGTGTAGGTGCCACAGGAACAACTTCCTGTGCCCTGCTACACACTGGTTGAAGTGATGGTTCAATGACCTCATCAAGTCTCCACCATCCTCCCACTGAATTCTTTCGAGACAAACTTTTCCTCGAGGAAGGACCCGATTCAAGAAACAATCCCTATTGCTTTCGGATCTGAATTAGGAGGTATACCCAACTGTTTTGGGTGTCCTATGAAGATGCATTTTATCCGCTTTGGGTTCGAGCTTATCAACCTGAAACTTTTTCACATAAGCGTCGCAGCCCCAAAATATTAAGAAACGACAACTTAGGTTTCTCCAGACCATAGTTCAAATGGTGTCGTCTCAACGGAATTACATGGTTCCCTATTAAAGTGAGTACGGTTGTCTCTAATGCCTAACCCATGAGCGATAGTGGTAATTCGATAAGAGTCATCATGGTACGCACCATATCCAATAGGGTGCAACTATGATGTTTGGACACACCATCACACTATGGTGTTCCAGGCGGTATTAATTGTGAAACAATTTCCATAATGTCTTAATTACGTGACAAAGCTCGTAACTCAGATACTCATCTCTATGATCATATCATAGACATTTTATCCTCTTGTCACAATGATCTTCAACTTCACTCTGAAATTACTTGAACTATTCAATAATTCAGACTTGTGTTTCATCAAGTAAATATACTCAACATCTACTCGAATCATCTGTGAAGTAAGAGCATAACGATATTCACTGCATTCCTCAGCACTCATTGGACTGCACACATCAAAATGTATTACTTCCAACAAGTTGCTTTCTTGTTCCATTTTACTGAAAACGAGGCTTTCAGTCATCTTGCCCATGTGGTATGATTTGCATGTCTCAAGTGATTCAAAAACAAGTGAGTCCAAACGGTCCATTTGCATGGAGTTTCTTCATGCACATACACCAATAGACATGGTTCGCATTTCTCAAACTTTTCAAAAACAAGTGAGTCCAAAGATCCATCAACATGGAGCTTCTTCATGCGTTTTATACCAACATGACTTACATGGCAGTGCCACAAGTACGTGGTACTGGCATTACTATCTTATATCTTTTGGCGTGAACATGTGTATCACTATGATCGAGATTCAATAAACCATTCCTTTAGGTGCAAGACCATTGAACGTATTATTCAAATAAAATAGAGTAACCATTATTCTCCTTAAATGAATAACCGTTTTGCGATAGACATAATCCAATCATGTCTGTGCTCAATGCAAACACCAAATGACAATTATTCAGCTTTAATACTAATCTTGATGGTAGAGGGAGCGTGCGATGTTTGATCACATCAAACTTGGAAACACTTCCAACATATATCGTCAGCTCACCTTTAGCAAGTCTCCGTTTATTCCGTAGCTCTTTTATTTCGAGTTACTAACACTTAGCAACCGAACCGGTATCTTAATACCCTGGTGCTACTAGGAGTACTAGTAAAATACACATTAACATAATGTATATCCAATATACTTCTATCGACCTTGCCAGCCTTCTCATCTACCAAGTATCTAGGGTGATTCTGCTCCAGTGGTTGTTCCCCTTATTACAGAAGCACTTAGTCTCGGGTTTGGGTTAAACCTTGGGTTTCTTCACTAGAGCAGCAGCTGATTTGCCGTTTCATGAAGTATCCCTTCTTGCCCTTGCCCTTTTGAAAACTAGTGGTCTTACTAACCATCAACAATTGATGCTCCCACTTGACTTCTACTTTCGTAGTGTCAAACATCGCGAATACTTCAAGGATCATCATATCTATCCCTGATATGTTATAGTTCATCACGAAGCTCTAGCAGCTTGGTGGCAATGACTTTGGAGAAACATCACTATCTCATCTGGAAGATCAACTCCCACTCGATTCAAGTGATTGTTGTACTCAGACAATATGAGTACAAGCTCAACGATTGAGCTTTTCTCCCTTACTTTGCAGGCTAAGAAAATCGTCGGAGGTCTCATACCTCTTGACGTGGGCACGAGCCTGAAATCCAAATTTCAGCCCTCGAAACATCTCATATGTTCCGCGATGTTTCAAAAATGCCTTTGGTGCCTCTATTCTAAACCATTTAACTAAACTATCACGTAGTTATCAAAATGTGTATGTCAGATGTTCGCAACATCCACAGACTACGTTCGAGGTCCAGCACACCGAGCGGTGCATTAAGGACATAAGCCTTCTACGAAGCAATGAGGACAATCCTCGGTTCATGGACCCAGTCCGCATAATTGCTACTATCAACTTTCAACTATATTTGTTGGGGAATGTAGCAGAAATTCAAAACATTTCCTACGTATCCCCAAGATCTATCTATGGAGAGACCAGCAACGAGTAGAAAGAGAGTGCATCTACATACCCTTGTAGATCACTAAGCGGAAGCGTTCAAGAGAACGGGGTTGAAGGAGTCGTACTCGTCGTGATCCAAATCACCGGAGATCCTAGTGCCGAACGGACGGCACCTCCGCGTTCAACACACGTACAGCCCGGTGACGTCTCCCATGCCTTGATCCAGCAAGGAGAGAGGGAGAGGTTGAGGAAGACTCCGTCCAGCAGCAGCATGACGGCGTGGTGGTGATGGAGGAGCGTGGCAATCCTGCAGGGCTTCGCCAAGCACCGCGAGAGAGGAGGAGGACTTGGGAGAGGGGGAGGGCTGCGCCAGAACTTCGTGTGTAGCTCCCATGCACCTCCCCACTATATATAGGGGTGGAGGGGCTGGTTTCTTGCCCTCCGAGTCCATTGGGGCATTGGCCAAGGTGGGAGGAAAGAAATCCCATCATTTCCTTCCCCACCGATTGTTATCCCCCCTTTTTAGGGATCTTGATCTTATCCCTTCGGGATATGATCTTATTCCTTCTAAGGGGGGATGTTGGTGCGCCTTGACCAGGGGTGTGGGGCCTTGCCCCCACTACCCACGTTCATGTGGGTCCCCCCATGCAGGTGGGCCCCACTCCGGAACCTTCTAGAACCTTCTCGGTACAATACCGAAAAATCCCGAACATTTTCCGGTGGCCAAAATAGGACTTCCCATATATAAATCTTTACCTCCGGACCATTCCAGAACTCCTCGTGACGTCCGGGATCTCATCCGGGACTCCGAACAACATTCGGTAACCACATACAAACTTCCTTTATAACCCTAGCGTCATCGAACCTTAAGTGTGTAGACCCTACGGGTTCGGGAGGCATGTAGACATGACCGAGACGTTCTCCGGTCAATAACCAACAGCGGGATCTGGATACCCATGTTGGCTCCCACATGTTCCACGATGATCTCATCGGATGAACCACGATGTCAAGGACTCAGTCGATCCCGTATACAATTCCCTTTGTCTAGCGGTATTTTACTTGCCCGAGATTCGATCGTCGGTATACCGATACCTTGTTCAATCTCGTTACCGGCAAGTCTCTTTACTCGTTCCGTAACACATCATCCCGTGATCAACCCGTTGGTCACATTGTGCACATTATGATGATGTCCTACCGAGTGGGCCCAGAGATACCTCTCCGTTTACATGGAGTGACAAATCTCAGTCTCGATCCGTGTCAACCCAACAGACACTTTCGGAGATACCTGTAGTGCACCTTTATAGTCACCCAGTTACGTTGTGACGTTTGATACACCCAAAGCACTCATACAATATCCGGGAGTTACACGATCTCATGGTCTAAGGAAGAGATACTTGACATTGGAAAAGCTCTAGCAAACGAACTACACGATCTTAGTGCTAGGCTTAGGATTGGGTCTTGTCCATCACATCATTCTCCTAATGATGTGATCCCGTTATCAACGACATCCAATGTCCATAGCCAGGAAACATGACTATCTGTTGATCACAACGAGCTAGTCAACTAGAGGCTCACTAGGGACATATTGTGGTCTATTTATTCACACGTGTATTACGATTTCCGGATAATACAGTTATAGCATGAATAAAAGACAATTATCATGAACAAGGAAATATAATAATAATACTTTTATTATTGCCTCTAGGGCATATTTCCAACAGTCTCCCACTTGCACTAGAGTCAATAATCTAGTTCACATCGATATGTGATTAACACTCAAGGTCACATCCCCATGTGACTAACACCCAAAGAGTTTACTAGAGTCAATAATCTAGTTCACATTTACCATGTGATTAACACTCGATGAGTTCTGGGTTTGATCATGTTATGCTTGTAAGAGAGGTTATAGTCAACGGGTCTGAACCTTTCATATCCATGTGTGCTTTACAAATCTCTATGTCATCTCCTAGATGTAGCTACCACTTTCTATTTGGAGCTATTCCAAATAACTGTTCTACTTGGAGCTATTCTAAATTGTTGCTCCATTATACATATCCGGTATCTCTACTCAGAGCTATCCGGATAGGTGTTAAGCTTGCATCGACGTAACCCTTTACGACGAACTCTTTTACCACCTCCATAATCAAGAAAATTCCATAGTCCACTAGTTACTAAGGATAACTTTGACCGCTGTCCTGTGATCCATTCTTGGATCACTCTTGTACCCCTTGACTAACTCATGGCAAGTCACACTTCAGGTGCGTTACACAGCATAGCATACTGTAGAGCCTATGTCTCAAGCATAGGGGACGATCTTCGTTCTTTCTCTCTATTCTGCCATGGTCGAGCTTTAAGTCTTAACTTCATACCTTATAACTCAGGCAAGAACTCCTTTTGACTGATCCATCTTGAACACCTTCAAGATCATGTCAAGGTATGTGCTCATTTGAAAGTTCCATTAAGCATTTTAATCTATCCTTATAGATCTTGACGCTCAATGTTCAAGTAGCTTAATCCAGGCTTTTCCATTGAAAAATACTTTCCAAATAACCCTATATTCTTTCTAGAAATTCTACATCATTTCTGATCAACAATATGTCAATATATACTTATCAGAAATTCTATAGTGCTCCCACTCACTTCTTTGGAAATACAAGTTTCTCATGAACTTTGTATAAACCCAAAAACCTTGATCATCTTATCAAAGTGTACATTCCAACTCCGAGATGCTTACTCCAGTCCTTAGAAGGATTGCCGGAGCCAGCATACCTTTTAGCATCCTTAGGATCGACAAAACTTTTCTGATTGTATCACATACAACCTTTCCTTACGAAAACTGGTAAGGAAACTCGTTTTGACATCCATCTGCCAGATTTCATAAATGCAGCTAATGCTAACATGATTCCGACGGACTTTAAGCATCGCTACGGATGAGAAAATCTCATCGTAGTCAACTCCTTGAACTTGTGAAAAATTCTTCGCCACAAGTCGAGCTTCATAGACGGTGATATTACCATCCACGTCCGTCTTCTTCATAAAGATCCATTTATCTCGGATTTCATGACTTCTAACCATTTGTCGGAATTTTGGGCCCACCATCGCTTCTCCATAGCTCGTAGGTTCATTGTTGTCTAGCAACATGACCTTCAAGACAGGATTACTGTACCACTCTAAAGTAGTACGCATCCTTGTCACCCTACGAGGTACGGTAGTGACTTGATCCGAAGTTTTCATGATCACTATCATAAGCTTCTACTTCAATTGGTGTAGGTGCCACAGGAACAACTTCCTGTGCCCTGCTACACATTGGTTGAAGTGATGGTTCAATAACCTCATCAAGTCTCCACCATCCTCCCACTCAACTTTTCGAGACAGACTTTTCCTCGAGAAAGGACCTGATTCAAGAAACAATCCCTATTGCTTTCGGATCTGAATTAGGAGGTATACCCAACTGTTTTGGGTCTCCTATGAAGATGCATTTTATCCGCTTTGGGTTCGAGCTTATCAACCTGAAACTTTTTCACATAAGCGTCACAGCCCCAAACTTTTAAGAAATGACAACTTAGGTTTCTCTAAACCATAGTTCATACGGTGTCATCTCAACGGAATTACGTGGTGCCCTATTTAAAGTGAATGTGGTTGTCTCTAATGCCTAACCCATGAACAATAGTGGTAATTCGACAAGAGACATCATGGTACGCACCATATCCAATAGGGTGCAACTATGATGTTCGGACACACCATCACACTATGGTGTTCCAGGCGGTATTAATTGTGAAACAGTTTCCACAATGTCTTAATTGTGTGCCAAAACTCGTAACTCAGATATTCATCTCTATGATCATATCATAGACATTTTATCCTCCTGTCACAATGATCTTCTACTTCACTCTGAAATTACTTGAACCATTCAATAATTCAGACTTGTGTTTCATCAAGTAAATATTCTCAACATCTACTCGAATCATCTGTGAAGTAAGAACATAATGATATCCACTACATGCCTCAGCACTTATTGGATTGCATACATCAAAATGTATTTCTTCCCACAAGTTGCTTTCTAGTTCCATTTTACTGAAACCGAGGATTTCAGTCATCTTGCCCATGTGGTATGATTTGCATGTCTCAAGTGATTCAAGATCAAGTGAGTTCAAACGGTCCATTTGCATGGAGTTTCTTCATGCATATGCACCAATAGACATGGTTCGCATGTCTCAAACTTTTCAAAAACGAGTGAGCCCAAAGATCCATCAACATGGAGCTTCTTCATGCGTTTTATACCGATATGACTTACGTGGCAGTGCCACAAGTAGGTGGTACTATCATTACTATCTTTTGGCATGAACATGTGTATCACTACGATCGAGATTCAATAAACCATTCATTTTAGGTGCAAGACCATTCAAGGTATTATTCAAATAAACAGAGTAATTATTATTCTCCTTAAATGAATAACCGTATTGCGATAGACATAATCCAATCATGTCTATGCTTAACGCAAACACCAATCTCGATGGTAGAGGGAGCGTGCGATGCTTGATCATATCAACATTGGAAACACTTCCAACACATATCGTCAACTCACCTTTAGCTAGTCTCCGTTTATTCCGTAGCCTTTTGTTTCGAGTTACTAACACTTAGCAACCGAACCGGTATTTTAATACCCTGGTGCTACTAGGAGTACTAGTAAAGTACGCATTAACATAATGTATATCCAATATACTTCTATCGACCTTGCCAGCCTTCTTATCTACCAAGTATCTAGGGTAATTCTGCTCCAGTAGTTGTTCCCCTTATTACAGGAGCACTTAGTCTCGGGTTTGGGTTCAACCTTGGGTTTCTTCACTAGAGCAGCAGCTGATTTGCCGTTTCATGAAGTATCCCTTCTTGCCCTTGCCCTTCTTGAAACTAGTGGTTTCATCAACAATTGATGCTCCTTCTTGATTTCTACTTTCGCGGTGTCAAACATCACGAATACCTCAAGGATCATCATATCTATCCCTGATATGTTATAGTTTATCACGAAGCTCTAGCAGCTTGGTGGCAATGACTTTGGAGAAACATCACTATCTCATCTGGAAGATTAACTCCCACTGGATTCAAGTGATTGTTGCACTCAGACAATCTGAGCACAGGCTCAACAATTGAGATTTTCTCCCTTAGTTTGCAGGTTAAGAAAATCGTCGGAGGTCTTATACCTCTTGACGTGGGCACGAGCCTGAAATCCCAATTTCAGCCCTCGAAACATCTCATATGTTCCGTGACGTTTCGAAAACATCTTTGGTGCCTCAACTCTAAACTGTTTATCTGAACTATCACGTAGTTATCAAAACGTGTATGTTCGATGTTCGCAACATCCACAAACGACGTTTGGGGTTCAGCACACCGAGCGGTGCATTAAGGATATAAGCTTTCTACTGTCCGCATAATCGCTACTGTCAACTTTCAACTATATTTTCTCTAGGAACATAACTAAACAGTAGAACTAAAGCGCGAGCTACGACATAATTTACAAAAGGTCTTTTGACTATGTTTAAGATAATTAAGTTCATCTTATGAACTCCCACTTAGATAGACATCCCTCTGGTCATCTAAGTGATCACATGATCCGAGTCAACTAGGCCGTGTCCGACCATCACGTGAGACGGACTAGTCATCATCGGTGAACATCTTCATGTTGATCGTATCTACTATACGACTCATGCTCGACCTTTTGGTCTCCGTGTTCCGAGGCCATGTCTGTACAAGCTAGGCTCGTCAAGTTAACCCTAAGTGTTTTTGCTGTGTAAATCTGTCTTACACCCGTTGTATGTGAATGTAAGGATCCATTACACCCGATCATCACGTGGTGCTTAGAAACGACGAACTGTAGCAACGGTGCACAGTTAGGGGAGAACACTTCTTGAAATTTTTGTAAGGGATCACCTTATTTACTACCGTTGTCCTAAGTAAACAAGATGCATAAACATGATAAACATCACATGCAATCAAATAGTGACATGATATGGCCAATATCATTTTGCTCCTTTTGATCTCCATCTTCGGGGCTCCATGATCATCATCGTCACCGGCATGACACCATGATCTCCATCATCATGATCTCCATCATCGTGTCTCCATGAAGTTGTCTCGCCAACTTATTACTTCTACTACTATGGCTACCGGTTAGCAATAAAGTAAAGTAATTACATGGCGTTGTTCAATGACACGCAGGTCATACAATAAATTAAGACAACTCCTATGGCTCCTGCCGGTTGTCATACTCATCGACATGCAAGTCGTGATTCCTATTACAAGAACATGATCAATCTCATACATCACATATCATTCATCACATTCTTCTTGGCCATATCACATCACATAGCATACCCTGCAAAAACAAGTTAGACGTCCTCTAATTGTTGTTGCATGTTTTACGTGGCTGCTATGGGTTTCTAGCAAGAACGTTTCTTACCTACGTAAAACCACAACATGATATGCCAATTGCTATTTACCCTTCATAAGGACCCTTTTCATCGAATCCGTTCCGACTAAAGTGGGAGAGACTGGCACCCGCTAGCCACCTTATGCACCAAGTGCATGTCAATCGGTGGAACCTGTCTCACGTAAGACTACGTGTAAGGTCGGTCCGGGCCGCTTCATCCCACAATACCGTCGAAACAAGATTGGACTAGTAACGGTAAGCACATTGAACAAAATCAACGCCCACAACTACTTTGTGTTCTACTCGTGCAAAGAATCTACGCAATAGACCTAGCTCATGATGCCACTGTTGGGGAATGTAGCAGAAATTCAAAAAATTTCCTACGTATCACCAAGATCTATCTATGGAGAGACCAGCAACGAGTAGAAAGAGAGTGCATGTACATACCCTTGTAGATCTCTAAGCGGAAGCGTTCAAGAGAACGGGGTTGAAGGAGTCATACTCGTCGTGATCCAAATCACCGGAGATCCTAGTGCCGAACGGACGGCACCTCCGCGTTCAACACACGTACAACCCGGTGACGTCTCCCATGCCTTGATCCAGCAAGAAGAGAGGGAGAGGTTGAGGAAGACTCCATCCAGCAGCAACACGATGGCGTGGTGGTGATGGAGGAGCGTGGCAATCCTGCAGGGCTTCGCCAAGCACCGCGAGAGAGGAGGAGGACTTGGGAGAGGGGGAGGGCTGCGCCAGAACTTCGTGTGTAGCTCCCATGCACCTTCCCACTATATATAGGGGTGGAGGGCCTGGTTTCTTGCCCTCCAAGTCCATTGGGGCGTTGGCCAAGGTGGGAGGAAAGAAATCCCATCATTTCCTTCCCCACCGATTGTTATCCCCCCTTTTTAGGGATCTTGATCTTATCCCTTCGGGATATGATCTTATTCCTTCTAAGGAGGGATGTTGGTGCGCCTTGAATAGGGGTGTGGGGCCTTGCCCCCACTACCCACGTTCATGTGGGTCCCCCCATGCAGGTGGGCCCCACTCCAGAACCTTCTAGAACCTTCCCGGTACAATACCGAAAAATCCCGAACATTTTCCGGTGGCCAAAATAGGACTTCCCATATATAAATCTTTACCTCCGGACCATTTCGGAACTCCTCGTGACGTCCGGGATCTCATCCGGGACTCCGGAAAACATTCGGTAACCACATACAAACTTCCTTTATAACCCTAGAGTCATCGAACCTTAAGTGTGTAGACCCTACGGGTTCGGGAGGCATGTAGACATGACCGAGACGTTCTCCGGTCAATAACCAACAGCGGGATCTGGATACCCATGTTGGCTCCCACATGTTCCACGATGATCTCATCGGATGAACCACAATGTCAAGGACTTAGTCGATCCCGTATACAATTCCCTTTGTCTAGCGGTATTTTACTTGCCCGAGATTCGATCGTCGGTATATCGATACCTTGTTCAATCTCGTTACCGGCAAGTCTCTTTACTCGTTCCGTAACACATCATCCCGTGATCAACCCCTTGGTCACATTGTGCACATTATGATGATGTCCTACCGAGTGGGCCCAGAGATACCTCTCCGTTTACACGGAGTGACAAATCCCAGTCTCGATCCGTGTCAACCCAACAGACACTTTCGGAGATACCTGTAGTGCACCTTTATAGTCACCCAGTGACGTTGTGACGTTTGATACACCCAAAGCACTCCTACAGTATCCGGGAGTTACACGATCTCATGGTCTAAGGAAGAGATACTTGACATTGGAAAAGCTCTAGCAAACGAACTACACGATCTTAGTGCTAGGCTTAGGATTGGGTCTTGTCCATCACATCATTCTCCTAATGATGTGATCCCGTTATCAATGACATCCAATGTCCATAGCCAGGAAACCATGAGTATCTGTTGATCACAACGAGCTAGTCAACTAGAGGCTCACTAGGGACATATTGTGGTCTATGTATTCACACGTGTATTACGATTTCCGGATAATACAGTTATAGCATGAATAAAAGACAATTATCATGAACAAGGAAATATAATAATAATACTTTTATTATTGCCTCTAGGGCATATTTCCAACAATATTTTCTCTAGGAACATATGTAAATAGTGGAACTAAAGCGCGAGCTTGCGACATAATTTGCAAAAACCTTTTGACTATGTTCAGGATAATTAAGTTCATCTAATGAACTACCACTCAGATAGACATCACTCTAGTCATCTAAGTGATTACATGATCCGAGTCAACTAGGCCGTGTCCGAACATCACGTGAGACGGACTAGTCATCATCGATGAACATCTTCATGTTGATCGTATCTACTATACGACTCATGCTCGACCTTTCGGTATCTTGTGTTCCGAGGCCATGTCTGTACATGCTAGGCTCGTCAAGTTAACCTAAGTGTTTCGCGTGTGTAAATCTGGCTTACACCCGTTGTATGTGAATGGAAGAATCTATCACACCCGATCATCACGTGGTGCTTCGAAATGACGAACTTTCGCAACGGTGCATAGTTAGGGGGAACACTTTCTTGAAATTTTAATGAGGGATCATCTTATTTACTACCGTCGTTCTAAGCAAATAAGATGCATAAACATGATAAACATCACATGCAATCAAATAGTGACATGATATGGCCTATATCATTTTGCTCCTTTTGATCTCCATCTTCGGGGCTCCATGATCATCATCGTCACCGGCATGACACCATGATCTCCATCATCATGATCTCCATCATTGTGTCTTCATGAAGTTGTCTCGCCAACTATTACTTCTACTACTATGGCTACTGGTTAGCAATAAAGTGAAGTAATTACATGGCGTTGTTTAATGACACATAGGTCATACAATAAATTAAGACAACTCCTATGGCTCCTGCCGGTTGTCATACTCATCGACATGCAAGTCGTGATTCCTATTACAAGAACATGATCAATCTCATACATCACATATCATTCATCACATTCTTCTTGGCCATATCACATCACATAGCATACCCTGCAAAAACAAGTTAGACGTCCTCTAATTGTTGTTTGCATGTTTTACGTGGCTGCTATGGGTTTCTAGCAAGAACGTTTCTTACCTATGCAAAAACCACAACGTGATATGTCAATTGCTATTTACCCTTCATAAGGACTGTTTTCATCGAATCCAAACCGACTAAAGTGGGAGAGACTGGCACCCGCTAGCCACCTTATGCAACAAGTGCATGTCAGTCGGTGGAACCTGTCTCACGTAAGAGTACGTGTAAGGTCGGTCCGGGCCGCTTCATCCCACAATGCCGCCGAATCAAGATAAGACTAGTTACAGTAAGCATATTGAACAAAATCAACACCCACAACTACTTTGTGTTCTACTCGTGCATAGAATCTACGCAATAGACCTAGCTCATGATGCCACTGTTGGGGAACGTAGCAGAAATTCAAAATTTTCCTACGTGTCACCAAGATCTATCTATGGAGAAACCAGCAACGAGGGGAAGGAGAGTGCATCTGCATACCCTTGTAGATCGCTAAGCGGAAACGTTCAAGAGAACGGGGTTGAAGGAGTCGTACTCGTCGTGATCCAAATCACCGGAGATCCTAGTGCCGAACGGACGGCACCTCCGCGTTCAACACACGTACAGCCCGGTGATGTCTCCCATGCCTTGATCCAGCAAGGAGAGAGGGAGAGGTTGGGGAAGACTCCATCCAGCAGCAGCACAACGGCGTGGTGGTGATGGAGGAGCGTGGCTATCCTGCAGGGCTTCGCCAAGCACCGCGGGAGAGGAGAAGGGAGAGAGGTAGGGATGCGCCAGGCAGAGGTCGAACTCATCTGTTGGCAGCCCCAAAACCCTCAATTATATATAGGGGGAGAGGAAGGGCTGCGCCCCCACCTAGGGTTCCACCCCTAGGGGCGGCGGCCAGCCCAAACCCATCTAGGGTGCGGCCAAGGGGGGGGAGGGGAAACTTGCCCCCCAAGTTAGGTGGGTGCGCCCCCTCCCCCAAACCCTAGGCACCTTGGGCCCTTGTGGGGGGGGGGGCGCACCAGCCCACCTGGGGCTGGTCCCCTCCCACACTTGGCCCATGCAGCCCTCCGAGGATGGTGGCCCCACTTGGTGGACCCCCGGGACCCTCCCGGTGGTCCCGATACGTTACCGATAAAACCCGAAACTTTTTCGGTGACCAAAACAGGACTTCCCCACATATAAATCTTTACCTCCAGACCATTCCGGAACTCCTCGTGATGTCCGGGATCTCATCCGGGACTCCGAACAACATTCGGTAACCACATACAAACTTCCTTTATAACCCTAGCGTCATCGAACCTTAAGTGTGTAGACCCTGCGGGTTCGGGAAACATGCAGACATGACCGAGACGTTCTCCGGTCAATAACCAACAGCAGGATCTGGATACCCATGTTGGCTCCCACATGTTCCACGATGATCTCATCGGATGAACCACGATGTCAAGGACTCAATCGATCCCGTATACAATTCCCTTTGTCTAGCGGTATAGTACTTGCCCGAGATTCGATCGTCGGTATACCGATACCTTGTTCAATCTCGTTACCGGCAAGTCTCTTTACTCGTTCCGTAACACATCATCCTGTGATCAACCCCTTGGTCACATTGTGCACATTATGATGATATCCTACCGAGTGGGCCCAAAGATACCTCTCCGTTTACACGGAGTGACAAATCCCAGTCTCGATTCGTGCCAACAAAACAGACACTTTCGGAGATACCTGTAGTGCACCTTTATAGCCACCCAGTTACGTTGTGACGTTTGGTACACCCAAAGCATTCCTACGGTATCCGGGATTTGCACAATCTCATGGTCTAAGGAAATGATACTTGACATTAGAAAAGCTTTATCATACGAACTACGACCTTTGTGCTAGGCTTAGGATTGGGTCTTGTCCATCACATCATTCTCCTAATGATGTGATCCCGTTATCAATGACATCTAATGTCCATGGTCAGGAAACCGTAACCATCTATTGATCAAGGAGCTAGTCAACTAGAGGCTTACTAGGGACATGGTGTTGTCTATGTACCCACACATGTATCTGAGTTTCCTATCAATACAATTATAGCATGGATAATAAACGATTATCATGAACAAGGAAATATAATAATAACTAATTTATTATTGCCTCTAGGGCATATTTCCAACAATCTTGTCAATCATCAACACTTGATGTTCTTTCTTGATTTCTAGCTTCGTTAATTTCACCATCACGAAGAGCTTGGGAATCGTTTTCATCATCCCTTGCATACTATAATTCATCACGAAGTTATACTAACTTGGTGATGGTGACTAGAGAACTCTGTCAATCACTATCTTATCTGGAAAATTAACTCCCACTTGATTCAAGCGATTGTAGTACCCAGACAATCTGAGCACATGCTCACTAGTTGAGCAATTCTCCTCCATCTTTTAGCTATAGAACTTGTTGGAGATTTCATATCTCTCAACTCGGGTATTTGCTTGAAATATTAACTTTAACTCCTGCAATATCTCATATGGACCATGACGTTCAAAACGTCTTTGAAGTCCCGATTCTAAGCCGTTAAGCATGATGCACAAAACTATCAAATAGTCATCATATTGAGCTAGCCAAACGTTCATAACGTCTGTATCTGCTCCTGCAATAGGTCTATCACCTAGCTGTGCATTAAGGACATAATTCTTCTGTGCAGCAATGAGGATAAACCTCAGATCACCGATCCAATCCGGCCGCATCATTGCTACTAACATCTTTCAACATAGTTTTCTGTAGGAACATATCAAAATAAACACATGAAAGCAACAACGCGAGCTATTGATCTACAACATAATTTGCAAAATACTACCAGGACTAAGTTCATGATAAATTTAAAGTTCAATTAATCATATTACTTAAGAACTCCCACTTAGATAGACATCCCTCTAATCATCTAAGTGATCATGTGATCCAAATCAACTAAACCATGTCCGATCATCACGCGAGATGGAGTAGTTTTAAATGGTGAACATCAATATGTTGATCATATCTACTATATGATTCATGCTCGACCTTTCGGTCTCAGTGTTCCGAGGCCATATCTGTATATGCTAGGCTTGTCAAGTTTAACCTGAGTATTCTGCGTGTGCAACTGTTTTGCACCCGTTGTATTTGAACGTAGAGCCTATCACACTCGATCATCACGTGGTGTCTCCGCACGAAGAACTTTCGCAACAGTGCATACTTAGGGAGAACACTTATACCTTGAAATTTAGTGAGAGATCATCTTATAATGCTACCGTCAATCAAAACAGAATAAGATGCATAAAGGATAAACATCACATGTAATCAAAATATGTGACATGATATGGCCATCATCATCTTGTGCCTTTGATCTTCATCTCCAAAGCATCGTCATGATCTTCATCGTCACCGGCATGACACCATGATCTCCATCATCTTGATCTATATCAATGTGTCATCACATGGTTGTCTCGCCAACTATTGCTCTTGCAACTATTGCTATTGCATAGCGATAAAGTAAAACAATTATTTGGCACTTGCATCTTAGGCAATAAAGAGACAACCATAAGGCTTCTGCCAGTTGCCGATAACTTCAACAAAACATGATCATCTCATACAAGAACTTATATCTCATCACGTCTTGACCATATCACATCACAACATGCCCTGCAAAAACGAGTTAGACGTCCTCTACTTTGTTGTTGCAAGTTTTACGTGTCTGCTACGGGCTGAGCAAGAACCGTTCTTACCTGCGCATCAAAACCACAACGATAGTTCGTCAAGTTAGTGTTGTTTTAACATTCTCAAGGACCGGGCGTAGCCACACTCGGTTCAACTAAAGTTGGAGAAACTGACACCCGCCAGCCACCTGTGTGCAAAGCACGTCGGTAGAACCAGTCTCGCGCAAGCGTACGCATAATGTCGGTCCGGGCCACTTCATCCAACAATACCGCCAAACCAAAGTATGACATGCTGGAAAGCAGTATGACTTGTATCGCCCACAACTCACTTGTGTTCTACTCGTGCATATAACATCTACGCATAAAACCTGGCTCGGATGCCATTGTTGGGGAACATAGTAATTTCAAAAATTTCCTACGCACACGTAAGATCATGGTGATGCATAGCAACAAGAGGGGTGAGTGTGTCCACGTACCCTCGTAGATCGTAAGCGGAAGCGTTAGCACAACGTGGTTGATGTAGTCGTACGTCTTCATGATCCGACCGATCAAGTACCGAACGCACGGCACCTCCGAGTTCAGCACATGTTCAGCTCGATGACGTCCCTCGAACTCCGATCTAGCCGAGCTTTGAGGGAGAGTTCCGTCAGCACGACGGCGTGGTGATGATGATAATGTTCTACCGACGCAGGGCTTCGCCTAAGCACCGCTACGAAATTATCGAGGTGGATTATGGTGGAGGGGGACACCGCACACGGCTAAGAGATCTCAAGGATCAATTGTTGTTGTGTCTAGAGGTGCCCCCTGCCCCCGTATATAAAGGAGCAAGGGGGGAGGCGGCTGGCCTAGGAGGAGGGCGTGCCAAGGGGGGAGTTCTACTCCCACCGGGAGTAGGACTTCTCCTTTCCTTGTTGGAGTAGGAGAAGCGAAGGGAGAAGAAGAAGGAAGGAAGGGGGCGCCCCCTGCCTAGTCCAATTCGGACTAGTCCATGGGGAGGGGTGCGGCCACCCTTTGGGGTCTTTCTCTCCTTTCCCGTATGGCCCATTAAGGCCCAGTACGAATTCCCGTAACTCTCCGGTACTCCTAAAAATACCCAAATCACTCGGAACCTTTCTGATGTCCGAATATAGTCGTCCAATATATCGATCTTTATGTCTCAACCATTTCGAGACTCCTCGTCATGTCCGTGATCACACTGGGGACTCCAAACTATCTTCGGTACATCAAAACACATGAACTCATAATATAACTGTCATCTAACTTTAAGCGTGCGGACCCTACGGGTTCGAGAACTATGTAGACATGACCGAGACACGTTTCCGGTCAATAACCAATAGCGGAACCTGAATGCTCATATTGGCTCCTACATATTCTATGAAGATCTTTATCGGTCAAACCGCATAACAACATACGTTGTTCCCTTTGTAATCGGTATGTTACTTGCCCAATATTTTATCATCGGTATCTCAATACCTAGTTCAATCTCGTTACCGGCAAGTCTCTTTACTCGTTATGTAATGCATCATCCTGCAACTAACTCATTAGTCACATTTCTTGCAAGGCTTATAGTGATGTGCATTACCGAGAGGGCCTAGAGATACCTCTCCGACAATTGGAGTGACAAATCCTAATCTCGAAATACGCCAACTCAACAAGTACCTTCGGAGACACCTGTAGAGCTCCTTCATAATCACCCAGTTACGTTGTGACGTTTGGTAGCACACAAAGTGTTCCTTCGGTAAACGGGAGTTGCATAATCTCATAGTCACAGGAACATGTATAAGTCATGAAGAAAGCAACAGCAACATACTAAACGATCAAGTGCTAAGCCAACGGAATGGGTCAAGTCAATCACATCATTCTCCTAATTATGTGATCCCGTTAATCAAATGACAACTCATGTCTATGGCTAGGAAACTTAACCATCTTTGATTCACGAGCTAGTCAAGTAGAGGCATACTAGTGACACTATGTTTGTTTGTTTATTCACACATGTATTACGTTTCCGGTTAATACAATTCTAGCATGAATAATAAACATTTATCATGAAATAAGGAAATAAATAATAACTTTATTATTGCCTCTAGGGCATATTTTCTTCACGAAGATCCTTCGTGCTAACATTGTTTGATCCATGCTTGTTGACGGCCCACTCCAGCAGCGAGTCTTGGGCAATAGGGATCCAACTTGGTGTTCCCAATGCAACAAATATCGCCACCCAAATAGTCCGAGCAAAGACACACGTGAGAAGTATATGGTTGATCGTTTCTTCCTCTTGATCACAAAAAGGACAGGCGGCCTGGTGAGGTAGGCCTCTGCGCGCAAGACGATCTGAGGTCCAACATCTATCCTTCATGGCAAGCCAGGTGAAAAACCTGCATTGCATAGGGACACGTGATTTCCATGTCAGGTCCGCCGTTGGGATCACCTCTCGGCCCCAAAATGTGAGCCTACCACCCCTTATTTGGCAGGCCCAAATTGCGCTGGTTATCTTCTCGTATCAGACGAGAACTCCGATTGGACGCTCATTGGTGTCCAATGGAGGAGGGGACACCTGAACCGAGACGCTAATGTGCCGGCATTTTGGCACGCTCAGTTACACGGGTTAGCCTTCCTTTTTCCCTTCATTTCCAGGTGGTATTTTTCATTCGAAAACCGACTGTTGGACTTTTTTTAAAAAGGTATCTAATTAATAAAATTAATTTAGGTAATACAGGAAAAATGAAAATGGACAGTGTGTATTTGATAAAGTTTAGTGTGTATTAGATAAATAGTTCACTGTATATTTAAAAAAACTAGACGATATAGAAAAATGTTTGTGTATTAAAAAAGTTGTGATATTTAAGAAAAGTTTATAAACTGTACAAAACTGTTCAATTTGTTTTCAAAAAATCTTTTGTGCCAGTAAATATAGAGTAATGCTAGAGCGACAGACCCTCTGATACTGATCCAACGGACTGAAGTTATGTGGAATTATTTGGTTGGAGATTAAGGGTGAGGACAGACCACCCCCTTGGAAATCAAGGGGAGAGCTAAATAGTATGAGGGGGTCCATATAGAAAAGGGTTTGTGCAATTAAAAAAAGTTTTTATATTTAAGAAAAGTTTATAAAATGTACAAATAAGTTCACGTAGTTTTCAAAAAATGTTTTGTGCCATAAAATAGAGTAATGATAGAGGCACAGACCCTCTGATACTGATCCAACAGACTGATGTTATGTGAAATTATTTGGTTGGAGATTAAGGGGGTAGGGCAGGCCATCCCCTCGGAATTCAGGAGGAGAGCTAATTAGTATGAGGGGTTCCCTAAGGCGGCCGTTAAAGCCGGTTCATCTATGATTATTATTAAAAACATGTTCGTTGCGAATTGATTTTTTCTAAGATGTACTTAAAAATGTTCAAAACATTTATTTGAAATAATTTACATCATATATTTTAAAAAAATTCAACATGTATAAAAATGTCCCACATGTTTACACCGTATATTAAAAAACAGACATGAATTGGAAAAAAGAAAAAGAAAAAGGAATATAAAAGAAAAGAAACCTAATAAATAAACACAGAAAAACAAAGAAAACCCGGAAGAAAACCAAACAAAAACCCAAAAACAAAAACCACAGAAAAAAGAAAACACAGCGCCAGCGAAGGAAAACAGAGCCACCGCAAGCAAACCCTTGAAATGGGCCGGCGCACATCACGCCGACTGGTGTTTGCCGTATCAGTCCGCGTGAAGATTTATTTTCCACTTCAAAGAGAAAAACCCACTAAAAAAACTTCTTGCAGAAAAAAGATTTAGCGCCCAATTTTTTAAAAATGATTTACTTGCAGATTATAACAGAATTTCTTTGTAATCACAAGTACTTACGTATATCTTCTTGGTTGGGTCGCCGTCGTTGTCCAAGAGGCAGAGGCGGAGGAGGAAGCATTTCGATCGGCGATGGTCTCTTTGTCCGATGTCGTCGGTCGCTGTTAACCCATTAAGCACGTTTTCTCACTTGCATCCGTTACGAGTTCCACCAATCAACGAACGTCTGCCATACTCCTCGCGTCCCTTTAGACTAAGATTGATTAAGTTTCTGCCGATATTAGTGATCGCTCGTGTGCCTTTATATAACTGGCTAAAATGTCTTACTTTCGGGGAGTTCCACATAATTTCCCACGGGAAAAATCAATCATGGCTATGTCGCGCATTTTTCTTCGTGCGGGCCAAGCTAAGAGCATATTCAGCCGTTCGGTCCCCCAGAGGCTTGAAATAAGGGCATGTACAATGAAAGCATCACCTTTCTAATGCTTCACCTCTTTCACGTAAGTAAAGATGGATGGGGCACTATTTAGTTTGTCAGACCCTTAATGCATGAAGTTGCCCCATCAATCCAATGCATGACATATACATCCACTTTTTTTGTGTACTTCAGTGAACATGGAGGGCTGGATCGCTTCATCTCTCTCCCTTTTCCCATCTCTCTCTTACTTTTGTCAGCCAAGAGACTACCTCCTCTGCAGGATCCCGTCTTGGTCTGCAGGCTACTAGTTGAGCTGAGCTGGACAATCGGGAGTGACGTATAGGACTGGGGCACCCGTCCACAGTGGAGCGTTGGGCATGCCCTAACACCGCTTGGGGCGCGCTGGCTGAAAAATCGCGTGAGCACGATCAGGTTCCTAGCCCCCAATTTGGGCCCATTTCGATGCAAATTGGCCCACTTTTCAGCCCACTTTCGGCCGAAATTGGCGCAATTGGCGCACTATCGACGCGAATTCACCAATTTCAGCCCATATTCTGCGTGCTTCGGCGTAAATTCCACAGAAACTATTTTTTATCACATAGTTCATCACAGAAAATCAGTACAAATCAAATAGTACAACAAATATTTCAATACAAATTATATAGTTCAACAAACAAAAGCTCATATTTCATCACACGTCGAACTAGGCGTTGCCCTTGAGCCTCCGTACGTGCTCCACCAGGTCCTGCTGCAGTTGTTGATGCACATGTGGGTCTCAGATCTCCTGGCGCATATTAAGGAAGGCAGTTCAGGTTGTCGGTAGCTGGTGATCAACTTGGGCAAGAGGACCCTGCCTGTAATATCACTAGTAGAAAACCACCCATTAGACCCGGTTCGTAAGGGCCTTTAGTCCCGGTTCATGAACCGGGACTAATGGGTCGTTACTAATGCCTCCACCCATTAGTCCCGGTTCAAACACGAACCGGGACCAATGTGCCTCCACGTGGCCCTGTGCGCCGAGCCCAATCAGGGGGCCTTTGGTCCCGGTTGGTGGCTCCAACCGGGACCAAAAGTCAATTTTTTTTTACAGAAGTGGCTGCTTTAGGGGTTATTTTTAGGTTGTTATTATAGCTAGCTAATAGAGAGAAGTGTCCTCTCTTATATCTTCGTCCTTGGTTTATCAACGCTGCTGCTATGTTCATTGCACCCGCAGATATAACATGCTCATGCATGCTTGCATCATACATCATCATATATATATAATAACAAGTCCTACTAATTAATCATGCATCATCATACAACTTCTACTCGTTATTAATAATAAGTCATACGATCATCATCCTCATAGTCATCGAACCCCCAACCCTACATAATTGTTCTTAGCACATGATCTTTAGTATCAGGTAGGACCTAAACACCCTTAAGGTAAAATAGCATAAAACAATATAGACCCTGACTCTCCATTATGAAGAACGGCGATCATCCTGTCTCCAATTCTTGCCCTTCGCTGCTTATTGCTTCCAAGAAGCTCCTTACGACTGTCCATACATTTTTTCCCATTCTTTGATTGTTATGTCTCCACTTCTTTTAGAAACCCGGTATGGACAGTTGAGATTCATAGGACGACCTGGTAGTATGTTCAAAACATGAAGGCTACCATGCGTATACATCAGATGAGGCACACAATCATTCGGGATTATCTGTTGAAAAACATAGTAATAACTTCGTAGTTAGCAATGATGTACTAGTTTTAGAAGTGTGCAAAAAGATGCACGGATGTTTTAATGGTAAAAAATAATCTTACCAGGGTATCTCCATGGTAGTTACCGTAGTTCAACACGTGCACTAGTGGCACGTATTGACCATAATGTTGAGGAGTTTGATTGTACATATTGTAATTCTCAAGATCAGTACAAAATCCGACCAGATGATTTTTCTCCTGATAAGTTAATTCGGAGCCTTCGGTGTAGTACGTTCTGTCTACCATCTTCCGCACATTCTTTGAAGAATGAAAATAAGCTGTCAATGGAGATAAGTTGTCAACTATATATTTTGAAATAAACAATATAAATTACTTAATAACTATGTTTAGCTCACATGAGGGAAGAATTGGAGGTGTATCCACAAGGACCCAAATCAAAGGTCTCTCTTGCTCGATTGTAGGATCACCAAGATCCATGGTGACAACCATACCCTCATCAAGACCATACATCTTGCAAAATGCATCCCAATTTGTGCAACCAAAATGGGTTACACTCTGAGCATTGTACAACTTTACTTGAAAATCCACACCATGATGGGTACTTAGGATAATTTTTTTGGTTTCGAAACTTTCATGGTCTTCAAAACCCATCCTCTCCAAGACATAGCGTCTTGCAAAGCATGGGATAAGCTAGTCGAAATGGAAAAGATGAAAAATACACGTTAAAATAGTTGAAGTCGTGCTTAATTACGAAAAAAACAATTGTCGTTGTTGCCTATCCAATAGTTGAAGTCGTTCATAATTCAAATATTAAACTAGATCATTATTATTAATCACGGGTTGACTATCGATGATCGATGTACGTAGCTCCTCTTTCATTCCCGAATGCATTATTATACCAAATTGTCTAGCACACGGGAATGAAGGAGAACTTATCCAATATGAGCATTCAATAAGAAAAACCAAATCATAAAATAAGCAAAACCAAATCATAAAATAAAGTATAGTATTCAAATTAACATGCATTCAATAATTATAAGCAAAAGTACATCAACTTCCGTACATCGCCGAATATTATCACTAATACAACTAGAATCGTAGCGCCCGACGGGTATCGACGCGGGCGGTGGACACCCAAAGATAAGGAACCATCACAGGATCATACCTCCAGTGAAATCCCTGAAGAACCTGCCAGGTATTGTCGAACCTCCCCTCCAATGCAACCATGTAGCGACGGACGTGCTCGTCCTCCTCGCTGACACGGTGACGTAACACCTCCGCGGTGTCCGAATACCTCACCACCGTCACTGGCCCACGCAACCGCCACCAAACAAGGATCGGGTCAACAATAGGCTGCCTCCTCACCAACCTACGTCCCCCGGAAGGTAGCACCTCCCAATACCAACCCGGCGGAGCCAAGTCCCGAACACGGCCCTGATCAAGCAGGCCTCCACCGCCGAGTCGACGACGACGAGGATGCGGGATAGGCATCGCCGACGTCGACGCGGGAACTACTTCTATATATAGTTAAATAAAAGTAGTTTTATTAATTAAATCAACTATCTAAATTAATTACACAGTCTAAATATCACCAAAAAAATCTATTAACAATAATATCACCAAACATGCATATTCAATAATAATATCACCAAAAAAATCTATTAACAGAAAAAAAATCTAACATAATATGAACAAAATAATTACTACACATATCTAATCTAACAAAAAAAATCTAATTAATCTAACAAAAAAATCTAACATAATATGAACAAATTAATTACTACACATGTAATCTAACAAAAAAAAAATCTAACCTAACAAAAAAATCTAATTAAATCAACTAGCAAGTTCAACTATATATAAACTACTTCTTATTTTTTTCCTTTTTCTAAATACTATGAAAAAAAAATCATTAAAATTCTATGAACAAAATTAATTACACAATCTAAATATCACCAAAAAAATCTATTAACAATAATATCACCAAACATGCATATTCAATAATAATATCACCAAAAAAATCTATTAACAGAAAAAAAATCTAACATAATATGAACAAAATAATTACTACACATATCTAATCTAACAAAAAAATATAATTAATCTATCAAAAAAATCTAACATAATATGAACAAATTAATTACTACACATGTAATCTAAAAAAAATCTAATCTAACAAAAAATCTATGAACTACATATCTAAATTACTACACATCTAACCTAACAAAAAAAAATCTATGAACTACAAAATGAATCTAAAAAAATCTAACAAAAAAAAATGCTCACGTCGGCGTCGAGGCGGCGCGGGGCAGGGGCGACGACGGGCTCGGGGCGGCGCGGGGCAGAGCGGCGACGAGGACGGCGGGCTCGGGGCGGCGACGGGGACGGCGGGCTCGGGGCGGCGCGGGGCAGGGGCGACGGCGCTGGGGTGGCGACGACGGTGCGGCGCGGGACGCGGGCGGCGATGGGGGAGGCGACGACGTGCGCGGGCGACGACGGCGGGCTCGGGGCGGCGACGGGGACGGCGGGCTCGGGGCGGCACGGGGCAGGGGCGACGGCGCGGGGGTGGCGACGACGGGGCGGCGCGGGACGCGGGCGGCGATGGGGGCGGCGATGACGTGCGCGGGCGACGACGGCGGGCTCGGGGCGGCGACGGGGACGGCGGGCTCGGCGGCGACGGCGACGAGGAGTAGAGGCGTCGGGGCGAGAAAGAGATGGGTTTTGGTAAAAACTGCTAAGTCCTGTATATATAGCAAGAGCATTGGTCCCGGTTGGTGGCACCAACCGGGACGAATGCTCATCTTTAGTCCCGGTTGGAGCCACCAACCGGGACCAAAGGCCTCATTTCAGCAGCGCAAAGGGCGGGAAACGAAGACCTTTGGTCCCGGTTGGTGGCTCCAACCGGGACTAAAGATAAGCATTCGTCCCGGTTGGTCCAACGAACCGGGACCAAAGATTGGCATTTGTACCGGTTGGTTCCATGAACCGGTACCAATGGACCCGTGTAACAACTTTTTTATTTTCTGCAGCTATTTTTTTGTTGATTCTTCCTGCAGCTGTTTTTTTAGTCCCACCTCGCCAAGCGAGAGGCAGTCGCAGCTGTTTATAAGCCCTGAGTGCAGCGACGATGACGAAGAGGCTCAATGCTCCTGCATGTTGGTTAGCTTCAAGCCTTGAGGAATACGGTAGACTGCACAGAGCTATGTGCAGTGCAGTTGACACTATTCCGAAAGGCTTGAAGCAAATTAACGAGCATTGCGGCTCTTTTTTATTTTTAGTGACTTATTACAATTCAGAAATAAAAAGAAAAAAATAAATGTAGCAGAAAAGAAAAAAACTATATAAAAAACTACTCAGAAATAAATAGAAGAAAAAATAATTTTGATTAACTTTACTAAAAAAATATCATAGATCAGATATGTTCTGACCGTTGCAGCCGGTGATGGTGGTCATCTCTTCCGTAAGAGGTGGTCGGCCTGAGGCTGGGTATTCGGATCTCGGGATCCGTCATCTGGCACCAGCTGCGAGTCGGGGAGACGTAGTTGCCGGTGAAAACCGAGCTGACGGCGGGCGATGGCGGCGTTCCATGTCGTTACCTTGATGAAGGCATCGTTGTGTGACTACCGTTGACCCACTCTTATTGCTCCGGGGGAAACTATATAAAAAACCACTCAGAAATAAATAGAAGAAAAAATAATTTTGATTAACTTTACTAAAAAAATAGCATAGATGCTTATTTTTAATGACTTATTACAACTCAGAAATAAAAACAAAAGAAAAAATATAACAGAAAAGAAAAAAACTAATAGAAAACTACTCAGAAATGAATAGAAGCAAAAAATAGTTGTGATTAACTGTACTAAAAAAGGAGCATATATGCTTATTTTTAATGGCTTATTACAACTCAGGAATAAAAAGAAAAAAATAAATATAGCAGAAAAGAAAAAAAAACTATAAAAAACTACTCAGAAATGAGCATAGATGCGCTTATAGAGGAAATTCAACTTAAATTCATAACGAATTTCAAGAGAAATCCGTATGAATTTAGGCTAAATTCCCTATATAAGGGCATCTATTTTCATTTTCAGAGGAGCTCAATAAGGCAGAGAGGGAGGGGCTTATAAACCGGTCCGATTCCCCTTCGGTTGAGGAGGTGGGACTAAATTCTGGCCGCAACGGGGACCAACCCTTTAGTCCTGGTTGGTGGGACGAACCGGGACCAATGGTGTTGGGCCAGGAGCGAGGCCCATTGGTCCCGGTTCGTCCCACCAACCGGGACCAATAGGTCCAGACGAACCGGGACCAATGGCCCACGTGGCCCGGCCGGCCCCCGGGCCTCACGAACCGGGTCCGATGCCCCCATTGGTCCCGGTTCTGGATTGAACCGGGACTAATGGGCTGGACCGGCCTCGACCATTGGCCCCTTTTCTACTAGTGTATGGTTCAGTCTCAAACACTGGCTCTTCCTACTTGCTCTCAATGATCGTGTTGTGCAAGATGACACAGCAAGTCATGATATCCCATATTTGATCTTTCGACCAGGGCTGAGCGGGGTACCGGACAACAACAAATTGAGATTGGAGCATACCAAATGCCCGCTCGACATCCTTCCTGCAAGCCTCCTGACACTTGGCAAAGTGGGAGTTCTTGCCTCCTGGCATAGGGCTCGAGATAGTCTTCACAAATGTGGACCATCTTGGATAGGTGCCATCTGCTAGGTAGTACCCCCTGTTGTAGTGCCGTCCATTGACCTCGAAGTTCACCGGAGAAGAATGACCTTCCACAAGCTTGGCAAAGACAGGGGAGCAATGCAGTACATTGATGTCATTGTGAGTTCTTGGCATACACAAGAAGGAGTGCCAAATCCATAGGTCGTGTGTGGCCACTACCTTAAGTACCACACTGCAACCACCTTTGACGCCTTTGTACATCCCCTGCCAAGCAAATGGATAGTTTCTTCATTTTCAATGCATGCAGTCGATGCTTCCAAGCATCCCAGGAAATCCTCTTGCCGCATTTTGTGCTAGGATCCGAGCAGTGTCTTCAGCATTGGGTGATCGCAAGTATTGCGGTCCAAATATTGCCACCACTGCCCTGCAGAACTTGTAGAAACACTCAATGGTCGTGGACTCGGCCATGCGTCCATACTCTTCCAGTGAATCACCGGGAGCTCCGTATGCAAGCATCCTCATAGCTGTCGTGCACTTCTAGAGTGAGGTGAATCCAAGTGTGCCGGTGCAATCCTTCTTGCATTTGAAATAGCTATCGAACTCACAGATGAAATTCACAATCCTGCGGAAGAGCTTTCGGCTCATCTGATAACGGTGCCGAAATACTTTGTCGCCGTGCAGTGGAGCGCCGGCGAAGTAGTCGGAGTAGAGCAAGCAATAGCCTTCCAGTCGATGCTTTTGCTTTGCCTTCAGCTAGCCCGACACCGAGCCACCTCGCCGCGGCTTTGCATTGCTCACGAGCAGGCTGGCCAGGATGGCGAGGACCATGAGATGCTCTTCGTCCTGAGCGCCGACATCGGCTTCCTCCTCCAGCAGCGCCGCGAGCGCCTCCTCGTTGTCCGAGTCCATCGCCGAGCAGACAAATCGCCGAACACCTGGCGGGCGTGGTAGGCGCGCAGCCGTCGGTATTCCAACCCTGCGTGGCTGGAGCGCCGGAAAGCTTGCCCAGGAACGGAGTGGAGGATGCCGCGGCGGAACCCTCTCTTTTTCGGCGGGGAATGGCCTGTCTAGCGGCGGTGGGTGGGTGGGCGGCACCGGGATTGGCAAGGCGGCGGGAGGGCATGCGCGCAGGGGAGAGGGGGGCGAATCTGGATGTGCAAGATGTGTTTTCGCCTGACAGTGGTGGCCCAGACGCAGTCTTTCCTTCCGCCGGAGCCCCCAAGCGTCCCCAGTGCGCTGGGTTCGGCCTGGGATCGCCGGACCAAAAAAGAGGCCAAGCCAGCGGATTTTGGCGTCCTGGGGGCGCGACTCGGGGTTTTTTTCGGCGCCGGCGTGAAAAAACTTGGTCTGGGGTCCCTATTGGAGACGTGAGTGGAGATGCTCTAACTAAAAAGTGTCATCTAGCTAATTTACTAAGTCACCTTAGTGCTCTTGCAACGAACTAACACTGAATCCGGCGTATAATCAGTTCGCTAAATCCAGCTGGTTCATTGAACAAATCTCTCTCTCTCTCTCAATGTCCTACTTTCAGGGAGTTCCACACAATTTCCCTCGTGAAAAATCAATCATGGTTATATCGTGCATTTTTCTCCGCGCGGGCCGAAAGCTAACTAAAAAGTGCCATCTAGCTAATTTTTTACTAAGTCCCTTAGTGCTCTTGCAACGAACGAACACTAACTCCGGCGTGCTAAACAAGTTCGCTAAACCCAGCTGCTGGTTCATTGAACAAATACATCTCTCTCTCTTTCTCTCGCTCGTTGTACGTACGTTGGTGAGGAAAACAAACAATGAGTGCTTGGCCGGCCCCCATCGCTACTGCAATGTTCTGTGTTGTGGTAGCGGCGCTGCTGCTCCTGCCGGCGACGCCGTCGTTGGGCGCCGAGGAGAAAGCAGGTACAAGCCGGAGTAACTGCACTGCCCACTGCGGCAACATCATCATCCCATACCCGTTCGGGGTGGAGCCCGGCTGCTACCACGAGAGCGGCTTCAACCTCACCTGCAACCAGTCCTACAGCTCGCCCAAGCTCTTCCTCGGCGACGGCACCGTGCAGGTGCTCGACATCGATCTGCCCAACGGCACGGTACGTATCAACAGCAAGCCATTGGAAATCAACTATTTCGATACTGGAGAAGTAAGCCGCAACACATGGCGCGCCGGCGGCCTGGGATACGCTGCCGACGGGCCATACTTTGTAGCGGGAGCAGGGCGGAACAACTTAGTAGCACTCGGGTGCAACGTCCAAGTCATCCTTTGGGGAGATAACAGGTCCCTCGTCAGCTCTTGCTCTCCTGTCTGCCCAGATGTAAACATGACCATGGTTACCTGCTCCGGCATCCTCTGCTGCCAGGCGACCATAGTTGAGGGTCGCGCTTCCTACGTATTCCAGGTTCAACGACGGGGTGATTTCGGTCCCCGCGATTATCAATTATGGACCAATGTGTTAATTATGGAATCGGACTATCTTCTTAACGTGACGGAGTATTCTGATAACTGGAACCCAGTCTCAATCCCCGCCATGCTAGGCTGGGCGATCAACAGCTCGGTGTGTCATACCAATGGGTCATCGCATTCATGTCGCAGTAAACACAGCTTTTGTCACAACTACACCACTGTTTTGGATCAAGATCTTCTTTATAATGACCGGGACCATGATCCTGCTAATCAACGGCATAACTGCCAGTGTTCTGGCGGTTACCAAGGTAATCCATACATTTCCCATGGCTGCTGTGGTAATAATACACTGCTCAAAGTATTTCTTTTTATTTATCTGGATCCTCAAAAGTACTTTGCCTTATTTAGCCACCGCACCTAGCTAGAGTGTTTTCCCAGCAACCATGTGAGCTCAAAGTAAATTTTAATACTCTCTCTCTCTCTCTCTCTCTCTATATATATATATATATATATATATATATGGGATTTGCAGTTGACAACGACAACGCTCCTTTCAATTCATTTTCCTCTCGAGACACGAGCGACTAGAAAAGCTCCCCTCCATCGACGACCTGGATCCCGCGCGTGCGGATCGTTAAGCTTTAGGTTTAGGTCCTAGTTGCTTAGGTTTTTTGGGTCGTTCATCATCTTGACTTCGGCAGCGAAGGCGGCGCCGAATAAACAAGTTTCAGATCCTTCCTTGACGAGGCGATTGGTCCTATATGGTTGTGGATGGATTTAAAAAACTAGTCTGTTCAAGTAAGGATGGCGTGGCGGCGGTGGCATCTTCTTGGTATACCCGGATCTGGAGTTCGAAGGCGTGTCTAGGGTGTTGCCCCGGTCCGATTCGTTCAACGGCAATGGCTTTACCATTGGTGAGCCACCTTGGAGGTCTGCAAAGCTGCATATCAACGATGGCGCTGCGTCGAGCTCGGATGAGAAGGAGATCTGTCATTTTATCCTTTGGTGTATACTATGGTGGTGCCGGAGGCGGATGATGGGCATTGGTATCAAGCTCTGTGGTTTCTTAGGTCTTGATTGTAATTTTCTTTCCTGGCTAGTGTTCCTTTAGCGTTTTATTGTCTTTTCAGTTTTGTCAGGTTAGTGTGTACGTGTCTTGTACTATGATCTTTATGATATAACGAGGCACGTATCAGCATGCAAACAAAGTCGCTTTAAAAAATCATTAATAGCTTTTTTTAGCAAAAGAAACTCATTAATAGCTATGTCTTTGCTCTCACAATAACACAAATTGTCAAAATTGATGTAGCCATTAGTTCTACTAGCTCAGTCCACCAACAACTATATGGTCTCGACACTGAGAGCCTCCAACATGCAGTAATGTAGTAGCCGAAGCTTAAATTCTAAGTGGACTTATCCATGCCACAGTTATCAGTTTAGTTGTGGCATGTTTAACTTTGTATTAATTTTAAAAAATAGTGCATAAATATATCACATGTTTTTGAAACCTTATGGATGAATTTATAATCTATATCATTTCTAGAAATCAAATCTTCAATTCCAAGACAGCGCGCGACTAGTAAATAGTTGTTTCTTAGCCGAGCGAGTGTGTATATGCATACTTTTTTTCTGTTTCTTGACTACATGAACCTACACTGGTCTACCTAAATTGGTCGTTTCAATGTTGTTGTACATCCAGATATCAACGAATGCAATTATCCAGATATATATCCATGTTACGGTGATTGCAGAAACACACACGGAGGATATGATTGTCAGTGCCCTCTTGGCTTCAAGGGCAATGCTTCTAAACCAAATGGATGTGAAGGTACCAGAATAAAGATCAGATTGATTGATAGCGTTATGCTTATTTCCTCACTACTATATTATCGGGGCACCGCCCCAGTTCTACCACCTGCAGAATATTCCAATTACTTACCTTTTTAGCATGCACATAGCGTATTCATTCATATTGTTATGTGCCCTTCCCAGATATTGATGAATGCAAACACAAGGAAGCATATCCATGTTATGGAATCTGCATCAATTTGCCTGGAACATTCCATTGCCGGTGTCAAGATGGTACCTATGGAGATCCACTGATGAAACTGGGATGCCTCGGCGTTAGAACAAAAAAGGCGTTTACAGGTAAAGATATCATCTTTTTATAACCATTCATCAAAATCTATTATTTTTCAAAGAATTTGATTGTCCCAAATTAATGACTTCGTATTTTCGTCTATGATACCATATTTTACAGGTTTGGGCATAGGTCTACTGGCTAGTGGCGCCTCGGTCATTTTGCTTTTGGTGCTTGCTGCCCCGTTTATAGCACGCAAAATGAAGTTAAATATGGCAACCAAACTGAAAAGAAGGTTGTTCAGGCAAAATCATGGGTTGCTGTTGCAACAGCTAATATCTCGGAAAACAGATTTTGGTGAAAGGATGATCATTCCTTTGTTGGATTTAGAGAAGGCCACAAACAATTTTGATAGAGCTCGTGAGGCTGGTGGTGGGGGACACGGTGTTGTATATAAAGGAATTTTAGATCTACAGGTTGTCGCCATCAAGAAATCCAAGATTGTCGTACAGAGGGAAATTGATGACTTCATAAATGAGGTTGCAATTCTTTCTCAAATCAACCATAGAAAT
This sequence comes from Triticum timopheevii, assembly GCA_963921465.1. NCBI lineage: Eukaryota > Viridiplantae > Streptophyta > Magnoliopsida > Poales > Poaceae > Triticum > Triticum timopheevii. Next base: position 546,293,762 of record OY997272.1, read on the forward strand.
GTTGTGAAGCTAATCGGATGTTGTCTTGAGACAGAAGTCCCATTACTGGTTTATGAGTTTATTTCAAATGGTACTCTTGCTCACCATCTTCATGTTGAAGGCCCAATATCACTGTCATGGGATGATCGAATAAGGATCGCACTTGATGTTTCTAGAGCTCTATCTTATCTTCATTCAGCTGCATCGATGCCTATTTATCACCGGGATATTAAATCATCCAACATACTTCTTGATGATAATTTAATAGCAAAGGTATCCGATTTTGGAGCTTCAAGATACATCCCAATCGATAAAACAGGGGTGACTACTGCTGTGCAAGGAACAATAGGCTACTTAGACCCCATGTACTATTATACCGGTCGCCTAACAGACAAGAGTGATGTTTTCAGTTTTGGTGTTCTTCTTGTAGAACTCCTAGCCGGAAAAAAACCATGCCTTTACCGTAGTGGCGGCGACGGTGTTGGTCTTGTTTCACATTTTGTTTCGCTACTCACAGATGGAAATCTTGATGAGTTAATTGATCCCCAAGTCATGGAAGAGGGAAACGGAGAAGTCCAGGAAGTAGCTATGCTAGCAGCGATGTGCATTAAATTGAAAGGAGAAGACCGGCCTACAATGAGAGAAGTGGAGATGAAACTTGAAAATATGAGAGTTAACATGTGTGTGGCACCTGATACTGCTGCATCAAGGAGATATGTCAGGGGTCAAACTGAGTCGCTATACATGCCAACAGAAGCAGTTGTTGTGGAAGCAAGCAGGCAATACACTATCGAGGAAGAAATATTGGCTTCTGCAAGTTATCCTCGATGATCTTGCTGTATTGTCCTTGACAACTCAATGTTCTACACATTTTCTTCTTTCTTTAAATTCTACTAAACTGTTTCAGGAAACCCTTAGCTAATGGAATTTTCAAACTCTTACAAATGCATGTTCACTGTGTGGTGGTTAATTACTTCTTCCGTGTAAAATACTTGGATATCAATAGTTTTGGTTCAGTTAATAAAGCATAACCTTCAATGTGTTTCTGTATTGATTATTTAAAATATGTTTATGTTTATATATTCTTATGATCATACAACTAATTTTTCATATATCTATTCCTGATAGTTTATTTGTTCTGATGCAACCCACGCAACCCCTCGGCCGCCCCACCCCAGGGCGACATGAGGGCGATTCATCCACCCGCAACCGCTGCCCTTCCACTCTCCCCCACCCGCCGTTGTCGGGCGAAGCCCATGTGGCCGATGGCAGCGGCGGGGCTCGTCTCTCGTGGCCACCCCTTGCTCTATGGGCGACAGGACCTAGTGACGGCCAGCGGCGGCCCGGTTAGATGTTCCTCTGGGCATACGGCAGCGGGACACGGTGAGCGATGGTGGGTTGTGGAGGTAAACGATCGTCTTGTGGCGGCGTTCTTCGGCTAGATCGGGGGTCTTGCGGACATGACCATGATGGGGTCGCTGGCTTCGGCCAGATCTGGCTGTGGCTGGTGGCTTGACGTGTCGGTGATGTCCGGTGACTGGCTACCAGCCATGGTTACCGGGTTGCGGACGACGTGGTGGCGGGTGCGGCGCGTCAGCAACTGGGCGGATCTTGGTGGGGTTTTCCGGCCATGCCGGGATTCAACCCTCGTCTGGGGTCCTTGACAACGCGACAACTCTGGGGGAAACCCTAGATCTCCTTGCGATCGAGCGATGGCGGTGTTTTTGCATCGCAGTCCCTCTTGAGGGCATTGGTTCTGGAGTTTGCTCCCGTCGAAGGGATCAGCTACGCTGGTGGCGCGACTGCCAATGAAAATCATGCCAAATACGGTCATGTCGGACGATGGCGGCATGTCCGACATCGTTTCCTTGTCGAGGTATCGTCGTTGTAGATTGTGTCATCATGTTCGGGATGCTCTGGGGGAAACCCTATGTTTGGGTCTCCCCGATCGGATGACGATAACACTCTCAGTGTTGTTCTCCCTCTTGGGGCGTCGTTTTGGAGCAAGTGATGGTTGAAGGGGGCAAGAGGCGGTGTGGTGCTGCATCGTCAGCATCAGTGGCATCGGGTCTCGGCGGTATGGCATGGTGGGGTCTCAGTGCTGGATACGTGTTGATGGGCATGCACAGGAGGATGACACTGTCTGGCACCATGCATGGTGGTGTCAACAACAAAAGGGTCTGACAAGGTTATTTCATTGATCACTCCTGAAGATGGGACAGAGGCGGACTTTTGAGCCCGCACATGTGGTTTGCAATGTGGGTCTGCTAGACCGGTTAATTCTCCCATCTAGCTAGCGGCGGTTTGGCGAGGGCACTGGATATCCTGGTGTGTTGGTAGCGAGGCCAGGGCACATCACCAACTTTGTAAGTATGGCGATGGTGATCGTCCAAAAGGTAGCTTTGGGTTGGTCCTTGTATTAAATTTTAAAGTTTTGTGGAATAATTTAATAAAGATAGTGGTGTGCATTGCTCGATGTAGAGGCCGGAGGTTATCCTCCTTGTTTTAAAAGAAATATTTATTCTTGCAGTACTTTTACATTTTTTGGAAATGAGGTCCCCATTTTCCCTCCTGCCTTGATGTAGTGCAAGTCTTGACACCCGAAATGCAGGCACTGACACACGCAAATAAAAGAAAATGCAGGCACTGATGCCCGCGGTGAAGTCAGGATTTAGAACAAGAACAATAGTTGCTTCAATGTCTGACAACAGGAGTAGTTGTGGCGACAGCTTGTTGACGCTACAGCAGACGGAACGATGCTGGCCACCATCCATGCGCGCGAGGCGTCCAAGTACAGCCTATTAGCAGTGCACAACACTGTCTCGGTCGTCATCGTCGTCTCACCGGCGTGCCGTCTTCATCACTAAACTGCTCGGTGGCCACGACGCGACGGTGCCCGCACGACGAACCCGAACTGCTCGCTGGTTCGTCTGTACATCGCTCGATCGCCGTACGCCGTTGCCCTGTTCTTCTCTGGGCGGCACCGATCGATCGCACGTCGCAGGCGTTCCAGCGGCTCCTGTGCAGAATCGATCTTGGTGGCTGGAGCGGATAGCATAAAACTACCACAATTCGCGTTAGGGTTGTAAAAAACTACCCAAAATTTGTTTGTGACTAATACCTATCACTTATGGCGTTGGCGGTCTCAAAAAATTCAAATGGACGAGTGGTTAACATCTGATCAGGTTTATGACAGCTGGGGTCCGCTCCTAAGATAACCGTTTGTTTGACGGTTAACTTACATGTGGGACCTACATGTCAGTGTCTCTTCCGCATATTCAAATAAAAAAAAAATCTTCAATCCCTCAATTAGCAATCAGGTCCTTCAAAATAAAATAAAAAGCAATCGTGTCTCTGAAAAATATAAAATAAAAAGCAATCAGGTCCCCACCGGCGAGCTCATCGCCGGAGCTGATGTGGGCATCGGCCGGCCTTCAGTGGCGCCGTCGCTGCTGCTCTGCTGCATGCGGTGGAGCTCGAGGTCCTCGCTACTGCCCTGCTGCACGCGGCAGGGCTCGAGGGCTCCCTGCTGCCGGCTGCGGGCGAGGCAGCCATGGCGAGCTCGCCTCGAGGCGTTGCAGATGGGGCTAGGCACGGCGGCCGTCGGACATGAACAAGGCGACCTCGGCCTGAGTTGAAGGAGGCCAGCAGGAGGTGAGGGAGTCGCCCGAGCTCCGCCGGAGATGGGGTCGGGCGGCGCACTTGCCATAGGAGGCGAGCTATGGGGAGGAGGGAGGAGGCGTGGGTGGTGGAGCTGCTCGCTGGCTGCCTCCGCGCCCGTAGCGGTGGCCAACTGTAGCCCGTCGCTGTGGCCGGCCGTGAACGGTGGCTGGCCGTGAGCCTTGCCATACGCTGATTGCAAGCATTGCCGCATGCCGGCCGACCTCCCACGCGTGTCTTCCGGCGGCCGAGGAGAGAGGTAGGCTGGGGAGGGTGGTCGCCGGGTTGGGAGGTGAGAGGCCCGTCGTCACCGGGTTGGGAGCAGAGGAAAAAGAGAGATCAGGGGAGGGGAGGAGAGAAGAAAGAGAAGAAGATGAAGATTACAGGTGGGTCCCATATGTAAGTTAACAGTCAAACTAAACAGTCAAACAAACGGTTTGTTTAGGAGCGGGCCCGACATGTCATAATTCGGATCAATTTTGAATCACATGGTGATTTGGGTTTTTTGAGACAACCGACGTTAAAAATGGTAGGTATTAGTCACAAACAAATTTTCGGTAGTTTTTTGGAACCGTAACACGGATTGTGATAGATTTATGCTATTCACTCTGGTGGCCGGGGTTGTGTGTGTGGCTGCATATGTTCCCTGAACAAGACGTATTGCCCCTCGTGACGTGTCTGGAGAGAAACAGAAATCCTCGGGGCAGAATCCCCGTACAAGGTAGCGCGCGAGTTTAGTACTACCTCGGCGGCCGAGTCGCCTTGGGGCCGGAGGAGCGCCTACATAAGGCGCACTGGGCAACCTAGAAACTTACTTACCTGGACGGTTCAACTGCTGATCAAGAAGGGTCGTGGTCTAGGTCAATGACTCGCATTGCATTTGGCCGGCGCGCTGACCTATCATCTCCCCTCGTGAGAGAGTGATAGAGGAGGTAAGTGTTCACGTGGCCTTTGCCAATTCTTACTTCAAATTTTAATTCTGTAAGTTCAAACTTTTAACTAGCACTCTGATTGAGTTGTTCTTTTGAAAGCCCGTTGGATGTGGCTCAACGACACAATACTAAGAAGACTAGGCCTGTAAGGTTGCTTTTACCTGGTTTTTTTGATTTTTTTTACCATTATTGATTGAGTGACGCGTGTGCACGATGGCTTCCTAGAGTTTGATGGATCTCATTTTTTGCTTGGTCAGGTCGTGGGGCATGTTTGGTTTGGTGTTGCCGTTGCCACATTATGAGCTTTTGTTTATCGACGGGTGTGGGCTGCACTCTCCGGGAAGGTTCTTCCATTCTTTAAAAAGCTTTGGTTTACTGTGCGGTTTGCACTTTTGATTTCACGTATCTAGTCTAGAGGTGTGTGGATTGCTCTTGTTCCACGTGCCACTGCTTGATCCATGCATGTGGCCACGTCTGCCTATGGATCATTGACTGCTTATTTCCATGATGGACACGTATAGGTCAATGAAATTATGGGGTAAGCTGTTTGGACATACGTTGTGTTTTCTCTAGACCGGCTAGATATTTCGCCTGGTCGATCCCGTGAAATCCCGTTCCACCGCTTGGTCGTTGTTTGGCCCTATAAAAATGCGTCACTCCGTGTGCGTCTTCCATCTCGGATGCGCCATCATCCCTGCTCCTTTACTCCCGACACCCCTTCCGTCGAACACAATGTGAGCTCTGCCCTGTTGGTGTCTGATGAAGCGCCGCCGACGGCACCGTGGAGTGCCTAGGGTTCTATGATAGGCCGCTCGCAGGTCACGGGCCCACGCGACTCCGCAGCGTCGCGATCCTCCAGCGCGGGCGTGCCGCCGCCATCAAGACGAACCGGCGCCGCCTTCGGTCGCTGGTGCGTTCCCTCGCTAATAAGGTCGATGGCTCCCTCCGCCACACTGCTTCTTTCCTACTCATCTTTCAATTTTTCTCTATCCTTGCAGTCACCGCATGTAGCGGCAGCATGTACGCATCACCAGCGGGCGCCTCTTCTTTCGTGCTCTCGCTAGATCCTCCCAGCAGCAAGTCACCCTCTCTACCACGCCCTTTTCCTGCGGACTACGGGAGTCAAATGCTAGCTGGCCCTTGATCTGAATGAATAGACCTGCAACCGGTGCTTTGATACAGAAGCATGAATAGTGCAAGAGCTAGCAAAGTCACCGATCGCCGTACAGAATGCCAACGTGGGAAGGTGGAAGCACAAATAGAAGCAGTGTGAAGTTGCTATTTTTTCCTCGCCGGCTACAGATCAAGCGTCTTGGTCAGCGATGTGTTACGTACGTTATTTCTCCAGCACAAGTTCTCCCAGTCAGCACAGGTTTGGCGACGCCCCCCTTTCGTTGTCCTCTCGACGGCGGGATTAGTTCCGTCTCTGGTGCAGCGGCGGCGTTCGGTGATTGTTTCTCGCCTTTAGAAGATAAGCCCTCAAAGCACAAGACTCTCTTCAGCTTACTGAAAACTTTCTTACGCACAAAACTTCTTGCGGACATGTAAACATGAACTGAAAGGACAACTTCATAATCTTGCACGTTTTTAACTTAGGACCTGCTATTTGTCTCGCCTCATTCATCTACATGCGAGTCCTCTTGAGAGTCAGTTAATGACTGCATATGCTTTGATTTGATTCCCACTGACTAATGGTTTCTTGGCCTGTGTTTCTTTTCTCATATTGGCTGGTTGCATGACAATCTCTACTCCTAACTAGAAGAACGCCCGTGCGTTACAACGGGGCCACATTAACTTTAAGAATTCAATATTAATATTCTCATATATATCAAGTGACATTGGTGACCTTTTTTATCATCTAATCTTCACACACACACACTCTTCCTCCCTCTTCCTCACTCTCTCTCCCCCTCTCCCTCTCTCTCTAACACACACACATATATTCATCTTATTGGGTATGGGACCATAATCCATCTATTTCACACACACGCTAGTGCATAATAATATGGATTATGTGTATTATATTTGCCACCACAACCGAGGGAATTAATTTCATGTAAATCGGCCAGCCACAGCTCCAAGAATACACGGAGGAGGTGGCCCGGGTCGGCGTCGGCGCCGTCCGACGCGGGCCACGGGCCCGCTTCCAAGTGCGTTGGCGCGCCGGCCACCCACGCCAGGTCCTTCAAGTGCCGCTTCCACCGCACCAACTCCTAAGGCCACGGCCGCGGCCAGGGCCAGGAAAGCCGCTCTTCTTCGCCCCATTCACCGGCCGCGGCCAACGCGGTGCCACGGCACCCGGCCTCGCCGTCCTCGTCCTCCGGCACCGTCGCGACCCAGTGACGCAGCCCAAGCATCGGCCTCGAGAATCAAGAACGCTCGACAACGGAGAAGGAAGGGAAGATCATATACATGTCATAAGAAAGGGAGTTTATTTACTGCTCCCTCGATGTATTGTTTCCTTTGTTGGGAGATTGATTACCATCCGTGAGTTAAGGTAAGGTTAATGTGATTGAGCGGTTTTTCTGAAAATCAAATATTTGTTTTCTAATTAATGTGATTGAGTGATTTAAGGTAAGGTTAATTAATTTAGATTTGATCTTTAGAGATTGTTCGTGATTGATTCTACATTACTAAATAACTTGCACCGGTATGAAAAGTTCAGATCTGTTCAGATTTCTTTCATATGTGAGAGGGTGACGCGAAAATAAACCGATGAAGGGGGAGGGGACGAAAAAAAATCTACAAAAAAAACCAGTGAAGGTGGGAGGAGGTACCAAAAAAAACCATGAAAGGTGGGACGAAAAAACCTTGGAAGCGAGACTACCAACTGCTCCTCCATGGTTTTTTTGGTACCTCCTCCCACATTTGCTGGTTTTTTTTCGTAGATTTTTTTCGTCCCCTCCCCCCACTTCATCGGTTTATTTTTGCGTCACCCTCTCACACAACGAAAGAAATCTGAACAGATCAGAACTTTTCATACTGGCACAAGTTATTTAGTAATGTAGAATCAATCACAATCAATCTCTAAAGATCAAATCTAAATTAATTAACCTTACCTTAAATCACTCAATCACATTAATTAGAATGCAAATAATTGATTTTCAGAAAAATCGCTCAATCACATTAACCTTACCTTAACTCACGGATGGTAATCAATCTCCAAACAAAAGAAACAATACATCTAGGGAGCGGTAAATAAACTCCCTTTCTTATGACATGTATATGATCTTCCCTTCCCTCTCTCTTGTCGAGCGTTCTTGATTCTCGAGACCGATACTTGGGCTGCATCACTGGGTCGCGACAGTGCCGGAGGACGAGGACGGCGAGGCCGGGTGCCACGGCACCGCGTTAGCCGCGACCGGTGAAGGGAGCGAAGAAGGGCGGCTTCCTTGGCCCTGGCCATGGCCGTGGCCCTAGGAGTTGGTGCGGTGGAAGCGGCACTTGAAGGACCCGGCGTGGGTAGCCGGCGCGCAGATGCACTTGGAAGCGGGCCCGTGGCCCGCGCTGGACGGCGCCGATGCCGAGCCGGGCCACCTCCTCCGCGTATTCTTGGAGCTGTGGCTGGCCGATTTTCATGAAATTAATTCCCTCAGTTGTGGTAGCAAATATAATACACATAATCCATATTGTTATGCACTAGCATGTGTGTGTGTGTAGTGCATGTGTTATGCACTAGCAGTTGGTAGTCTCCGCCGGTCAATTTTCATTCCACCACTTTCGTCCGTTTTTTTTCGTAGGTTAACCGTCGTAGATTTTTTTTCGATGCTGGTTTCTTATTCACCGGTATATTTACCCATCAGCTCTTTCCTTGCAAATCAACACTTTTCAAACGTACATGCAATCACAGATCTAACTTTACTAACTTATCCAAATCAACCGATACCTCACATTATTGCAAATTTCTGAAGGAAACAAATAATAGATTTTAAGGAAACAAATAAAAGATTTTAAAGATGCATCATACTTTACTAACAATCACTAAAAATCAAATCTAAATTAATTAACCTTACCTTAAATCACGGATCTAACTTTACTAACTTATCCAAATCAACCGATACCTCCCATTATTGCAAATTTCTTTAGGAAACAAATAATAGATTTTAAGGAAACAAATAAAAGATTTTAAAAATGCATCATACTTTACTAACAATCACTAAAAATCAAATCTAAATTAATTAACCTTACCTTAAATCACGGATCTAACTTTACTAACATATCCAAATCAACCGATACCTCCCATTATTGCAAATTTCTTTAGGAAACAAATAATAGATTTTAAGAAAACAAATAAAAGATTTTAAAGATGCATCATACATTACTAACAATCACTAAAAATCAAATCTAAATTAATTAACCTTACCTTAAATCACTCAATCACTTTAATTAGAAAACATTTTCGTTCCAAACTGCACCCCGCTTAGTGTGCACATAACAATCCGAAGTAATTAGAGTCACATGATTGAATCCATTTATTTAGGGCCACATGATTGAATTCATTTATTAACAATAATCCTCACCAAAAGTGCGTTTAGCAATTTTAGAGGGCGGACCAAAACTCTGCCATCCGCTCGCCCGCGTTTGTTTAGGTACAGAAAAAAAATGGCATAATATATGGAAACAACACGACCGGGGCGGCGGCGCAATCTTCGGGGATAGGGGATCGGAGGAGAAGGATTGGCCTGGCAAAATGATCGGGGTGCTTCCCCACGGCCGCGGCCGTCCTTGCGATGCCACCTACCCGAAATCAATGCTGCTCCCTGCCGTCAGCCGAGGCGACGCCGCCTGCCCTCCTACCCACGGTCCGCTGCCGCGTAGGGCTACGGTGGGAGGAGTAGCGACGGGGCCGAGGTCCTTCATGCGTTCCGGGATGGAGGCCATGATTTCGTCGAGGTCGTTGCTGCCTCCTACACTCAGGGTGTGTCGCCGAGATCGAGGCGAGCATGAGGAGCTGTGGCCACCACCATGGTCACCCCATCGCAGGGGATGGAGCACGCCGTCAGCCTACAGCTTGTAGAGATCACTGTTGCTCTTCAGGTCGCGTGGTGACCGGATCTTGCCGATGTGTCCCTCCCCGATGACCTCCTCTTCGCCCGGTTGGCCGACATGGATCTCGCCACTGCTGCCCTCAACTTCTCTGCCTCGAGCTCGACGGTCAGCCGCCATGGACCCCCCAGCTAGAGGGTCACGTGAACCAGCCGTCCTCCCATGCTGCAGTGGCAAGAAGGTGACATGGCTCTCCGTACACGAAGAGTGGAGTTCCGTCAAGTACTTATATACTTGGCCTCTACTGCTGATCCATGTACATGGAGAAGAACAGACAACCGTTCATTCATGCTTTGTTCCACTCCTTTGCGCTACATTACTGGAGGTGACATTTTCCTATCTCTCTATGTTGTAACAAGCCTGCTGCCTGCATAGTTAATGGATTTTTTATTTAAATTTATCGCTGCTTAGTGCTTTGTTGCAATTTTTCACCCAAGATTCTTATATATAATCTGAGCGTATGTAGGCATACTTAGCTTTGGTATTCCATTTTTTCTGGCGCATAGGAATAAGAGTATTGTCCAGGTTAGGTATTCAATTGAGTAAAAGGTGAACAAGTAAAATTTTCTTGCATAGAAATTTTCTTCCGTATCAGTTCTTGCATTAGTTTAGATTGTCCATCTTCTCATTTTCATTGCCATGCTATTAAATTTGGATCCGCCTTTTTTTCGTTCCAATTAAAATGAACATCTATGATATTTATATGATAACTGCTTTGTTCTCTATGTTTGATACACTCCACCTTAATTTTCTTTTACTTAGAAAGACGGCTAGAGATTATATTCTTCCCATTATGTGCAGTATGGTACCTAACTATTTTTAGCGAAAAATACTCTAAAAATATCATACCATTTCAATTTGGATTTTTTTCTTCATATTTGGCATAAATTTAAGTGGTCGGGCTCTTCTCCGGACACTGCGCAGAAGCTTTGCCGGCGTATCAAGGACGAAGTCGGATTGTAGAAGCTCTCCGGGGCCAAAGCCCAAAGGGTTGGCTGATATCCGGAGATAGTTTCATTTCAACTGTATGTGGGTTGTTTTCCTTTCCGCGACATTATGGTTGCCCGCCAGGTGTAGTCGCGTCGTCTTTGTAACCGCGGCATGGCCGCCCGACTCTATGTAATGTCTATTTCTTCTTCTAATACATCAGCTCGCGGTGGGTATCGTTATTTTCTGACCTTCACAGATGATTTGAGCTGATATGGGTATATCTACTTGATGAAACATAAGTCTGAAACATTTGAAAATTTCAAAGAATTTCAGAGTGAAGTGGAAAATCATCGTGACAAGAAAATAAGGTTTCTACAATCTGATCACAGAGACAAATATTTGAGTTACGAGTTTGGTCTTCAGTTAAAACAACGTGAAATAGTTTCACAAATTCGTGCCACCAGGAACACCACAGCATAATGGTGTGTCCGGACGTCATAACCGTACTTTATTGGATATCGTACAATCTATGATGTTTCTTACCGATTTACCAATATCGTTTTGGGATCATGCATTAGATACAGCTACATTCACGTTAAATAGGGCACCATCTAAATCCGTTGAGACGACACTATATGAACTGTGGTTTAGCAAGAAACCAAAGTTGTCGTTTCTTAATGTTTGGGGTTGTGATGCTTATGTGAAAAAGTTTCATCCTGATAAGCTCAAACCCAAATCGAAGAAATGCGTCCTAATAGGATACCCAAAGGAGACTGTTGGGTACACCTTCTATCACAGATCCGAAGACAAGACATTCGTTGCGGAGAATGGATCCTTTCCAGAGAAGGAGTTTCTCTCGAAAGAAGTGAGTGGGAGGAAAGTAGAACTTGATAAGGTAATTGTACCTTCTCCCTTATTGGAAAGTAGTTCATCACAGAAATCTGTTCCTGTGACTACTACACCAATTAGTGAGGAAGCTAATGATGATGATCATGTAACTTCAGATCAAGTTACTACCGAACCTCGTAGGTCAACCAGAGTGAGATCCGCACCAGAGTGGTACGGTAATCCCATTCTGGAGGTCATGTTACTTGACCATGACGAACCTACAAACTATGAGGAAGCGATGATGAGCCCAGATTCCGCAAAATGGTTTGAGGCCATGAAATCTGAGATATGATCCATGTATGAGAACAAAGTATGGACTTTGATGGATTTGCCCGATGATCGGCAAACCATAGAAAATAAATGGATCTTCAAGAGGAAGACGGATGTTGATAGTAGTGTTACTATCTACAAAGCTAGACTTGTCGAAAAAGGTTTTTGACAAAGTTCAAGGTGTTGACTATGATGAAATTTTCTCACTTGTAGCGATGCTTAAGTCTGTCCAAATCATGTTAGCAATTGCCGCATTTTTATGAAATCTGGCAAATGGATAAACAAAACTACATTCCTTAGTGGATTTAAAGAAGAGCTGTATATGATGCAACCAGAAATTTTTGTCAATCCTAAAGGTGCTGGCAAAATACGCAAGCTCCAGCGATCCATCTATGGACTGGTGAAAGCATCTCAGAGTTGGAATATACGCTTTGATAAGTTGATCAAAGCATATAGTTTTACACAGACTTGCGATGAAGCCTGTATTTACTAGAAAGTGAGTGGGAGCACTACAGCATAAACGAGTGTTTGAAAGGAGTTTTTCAAAGAAAGACCTCGGTGAAGCTGCTTACATATTGAGCATCAAGATCTATAGAGATAGATCAAGACGCTTGATAAGTTTTTTCAATGAGTACATACCTTGACAAGATTTTGAAGTAGTTCAAAATGGAACAGTCAAAGAAAGAGTTCTTGCCTATGTTACAAGGTGTGAAATTGAGTAAGACTCAAAACCCGACCACGGCAGAAGATAGAAAGAGAATGAAAGTCATTCCCTATGCGTTGGCCATAGGTTCTATAAAGTATGCCATGCTGTGTACCAGATCTATTGTATACCCTACACTGAGTTTGGCAAGGGAGTACAATAGTGATATAGGAGTATATCACTGGACAGCGGTCAAAATTATCCTTAGTGGAATAAGGATATGTTTCTCGATTATGGAAGTGACAAAAGGTTCGTCGTAAAGGGTTACGTCGATGCAAGTTTTGACACCGATCTGGATAACTCTAAGTCTCGATCTAGATACATATTGAAAGTGGGAGCAATTAGCTAGAGTAGCTCCGTGCAGAGCATTGTAGACATAGAAAATTGCAAAATACATAACGGATCTGAATGTGAAAGACCCGTTGACTAAGATTCTCTCACAAGCAAAACATGATCACACCTTAGTACTCGTTGGGTGTTAATCACATAGAGATGTGAACTAGATTACTGAATCTAGTAAACACTTTGGGTGTTGGTCACATGGCGATGTGAACTATGGGTGTTAATCACCTGATGATGTGAACTATCGATGTTAATCACATGGTGATGTGATCTAGATTATTGACTCTAGTGCAAGTGGGAGACTGAAGGAAATATGCCCTAGAGGCAATAATAAAGTTATTATTTATTTCCTTATTTCATGATAATTGTTTATTATTCATGCTAGAATTGTATTAATCGGAAACATGATACATGTGTGAATACATAGACAAATAGAGTGTCACTGGTATGCCTCTACTTGACTAGCTCGTTAATCAAAGATGGTTATGTTTCCTAGCCATAGACATGAGTTGTCATTTGATTAACGGGATCACATCATTAGGAGAATGATGTGATTGACATGACCCATTCAGTTAGCTTAGCACCCGATCGTTTAGTATGTTGCTATTGCTTTCTTCATGACTTATACATGTTCCTATGACTATGAGATTATGCAACTCTCGTTTACCGGAGGAACACTTTGTGTGCTACCAAACGTCACAACGTAACTGGGTGATTATAAAGGTGCTCTACAAGTTTGTCCGAAGGTACTTGTTGGGTTGGCGTATTTCGAGATTAGGGTTTGTCACTCCGAATGTCGGAGAGGTATCTCTGGGCCCTCTCGGTAATGCACATCACATAAGCCTTGCAAGTAATGCAACTAATGAGTTAGTTGCGAGATGATGTATTACGGAACGAGTAAAGAGACTTGCCGGTAATGAGATTGAACTAGGTATTGGATACCGACGATCGAATCTCGGGCAAGTAACATACCGATGACAAAGGGAACAATGTATGTTGTTATGCGTTCTGACCGATAAAGATCTTCGTAGAATATGTAGGAACCAATATGAGCATCCAGGTTCCGCTATTGGTTATTGACCAGAGAAGTTTCTCAGTCATGTCTACATTGTTCTCGAACCGTAGGGTCCGCACGCTTAAGGTTTAGATGACAGTTATATTATGAGTTTATGAGATTTGATGTACCGAAGGAGTTCGGAGTCCCGGATGAGATCGGGGACATGATGAGGAGTCTCGAAATGGTCGAGACGTAAAGATCGATATATTGGACGACTATATTCGGACATCGGAAAGGTTCCGAGTGGTTCGGATATTTTTTGGAGTACCGGGGAGTTACGGGGATACGGGGAAGAAGTATTGGGCCTTATTAGGCCATACGGGAAAGAGAGGGGCTGCCTAGGGCAGGCCGCGCGCCCCCCCAAGGCCTAGTCCGAATTGGACTAGGGGGAGGGGCCGCGCCCCCTCCTTCCTTCCCTTCTCCTTCCCCTTCCTTGTCTCCTACTCCTAATACTTGGAAGGATTCCTAGTTGGACTAGGAAAGGGGGAATCCTACTCCCGGCGGGAGTAGGACTCCCCTAGGGCGCGCCATAGAGAGGGCCGGCCCTCCCGTCCTCCACTCCTTTATATACGGGGGCAGGGAGCACCCCATAGACACACAAGTTGATCTTCGTGATCGTTCCTTAGCCGTGTGCGGTGCCCCCCTCCACGATATTACACCTTGGTCATATTGTAGCGGTGCTTAGGCGAAGCCCTGCGACGGTTGAACATCAAGATCATCACCATGCCGTCGTGCTGATGAAACTCCTCCCCGAAGCTTTGCTGGATCGGAGCTCGGGGTGCGTCATCGAGCTGTACGTGTGTCAAGAACTCGGAGGTGCCGGAGTAACGGTGCTTGGATCGGTTGGACCGGGAAGACGTACGACTACTTCCTCTATGTTGCGTCAACGCTTCCACTTCGGTCTACGAGGGTACGTAGACAACACTCTCCCCTCTCGTTGCTATGCATCACCATGATCTTGCGTGTGCGTAGGATTTTTTTTGAAATTACTACGTTCCCCAACATAGACCTAGCTCATGAAGCCACTGTTGGGGAACGTAGCAGAAATTCAAAATTTTCCTACGTGTCACAAAGATCTATCTATGGAGAAACCAGCAACGAAGGGAAGGAGAGTGCATCTACATACCCTTATAGATCGCTAAGCGGAACCGTTCAAGAGAACGGGGTTGAAGGAGTCGTACTCATCGTGATCCAAATCACCGGAGATCCTAGTGCCGAACGGACGGCACCTCCGCGTTCAACACACGTACAGCCCGGTGACGTCTCCCATGCCTTGATCCAGAAAGGAGAGAGGGAGAGGTTGGGGAAGCCTCCATCCAGCAGCAGCACAACGGCGTGGTGGTGATGGAGGAGCGTGGCAATCCTGCAGGGCTTCGCCAAGCACCGCGGGAGAGGAGAAGGGAGAGAGGTAGGGATGCGCTAGGTAGAGGTCAAACTCATCTGTTGGGAGCCCCAAAACCCTCAATTATATATAGGGGGAGAGGGAGGGCTGCGCCCCCACCTAGGGTTCCACCCCTAGGGGCGGCGGCCAGCCCAAACCCATCTAGGGTGCGGCCAAGGGGGGGGGGGGGAGAGGGGAAACTTCCCCCCCAAGTTAGGTGGGTGCGCACCCTCCCCCAAACCCTAGGCGCCTTGGGCCCTTGTGGGGGGCGCACCAGCCCACCTGGGGCCGGTCCCCTCCCACACTTGGCCCATGCAGCCCTCCGGGGATGGTGGCCCCACTTGGTGGACCCCCGGGACCCTCCCGGTGGTCCCGGTACGTTACAGATAAAACCTGAAACTTTTTCGGTGACCAAAACAGGACTTCCCATATATAAATCTTTACCTCCGGACCATTCCGGAACTCCTCGTGATGTCCAGGATCTCATCCGGGACTCCGAACAACATTCGGTAACCACATACAAACTTCCTTATAACCCTAGCGTCATCGAACCTTAACTGTGTAGACCCTACGGGTTCGGGAAACATGCAGACATGACCGAGACGTTCTCCGGTCAATAACCAACAGCGGGATCTGGATACCCATGTTGGCTCCCACATGTTCCACGATGATCTCATCAGATGAACCACGATGTCAAGGACTCAATCGATCCCGTATACAATTCCCTTTGTCTAGCGGTATAGTACTTGCCCGAGATTCGATCGTCGGTATACCAATACCTTGTTCAATCTCATTACCGGCAAGTCTCTTTACTCGTTCCATAACACATCATCCTGTGATCAACCCCTTGGTCACATTGTGCACATTATGATGATATCCTACCGAGTGGGCCCAAAGATACCTCTCCGTTTACACGGAGTGACAAATCCCAGTCTCGATTCGTGCCAACCCAACAGACACTTTCAGAGATACCTGTAGTGCACCTTTATAGCCACCCAGTTAAGTTGTGACGTTTGGTACACCCAAAGCATTCCTACGGTATCCGGGAGTTGCACAATCTCATGGTCTAAGGAAATGATACTTGACATTAGAAAAGCTTTAGCATACGAACTACGATCTTTGTGCTAGGCTTAGGATTGGGTCTTGTCCATCACGTCATTCTCCTAATGATGTGATTCCGTTATCAATGACATCTAATGTCCATGGTCAGGAAACCGTAACCATCTATTGATCAAGGAGCTAGTCAACTAGAGGCTTACTAGGGACATGGTGTTGTCTATGTACCCACACATGTATCTGAGTTTCCTATCAATACAATTATAGCATGGATAATAAACGATTATCATGAACAAGGAAATATAATATTAACTAATTTATTATTGCCTCTAGGGCATATTTCCAACAATCTTGTCAATCATCAACACTTGATGTTCTTTCTTGATTTCTACCTTCGTTAATTTCACCATCACGAAGAGCTTGAGAATCGTTTTCATCATCCCTTGCATACTATAGTTCATCACGAAGTTATACTAACTTGGTGATGGTGACTAGAGAACTCTGTCAATCACTATCTTATCTGGAAGATTAACTCCCACTTGATTCCAGCGATTGTAGTACCCAGACAATCTGAGCACATGCTCACTAGTTGAGCAATTCTCCTCCATCTTTTAGCTATAGAACTTGTTGGAGATTTCATATCTCTCAACTCGGGTATTTGCTTGAAATATTAACTTAAACTCCCGGAATATCTCATATGGACCATGACGTTCAAAACGTCTTTGAAGTCCCGATTCTAAGCCGTTAAGCATGGTGCACAAAACTATCAAGTATTCATCATATTCAGCTAGCCAAACGTTCATAACGTCTGTATCTGCTCCTGCAATAGGTCTATCACCTAGCTGTGCATTAAGGACATAATTCTTCTGTGCAGCAATGAGGATAAACCTCAGATCACCGATCCAATCCGCATCATTTCTACTAACATCTTTCAACACAGTTTTCTGTAGGAACATATCAAAATAAACACATGAAAGCAACAACGCGAGCTATTGATCTACAACATAATTTGCAAAATACTACCAGGACTAAGTTCATGATAAATTTAAAGTTCAATTAATCATATTACTTAAGAATTCCCACTTAGATAGACATCCCTCTAATCATCTAAGTGATCATGTGATCCAAATCAACTAAACCATGTCCGATCATCACGTGAGATGGAGTAGTTTTCAATGGTGAACATCACTATGTTGATCATATCTACTATATGATTCACGCTCAACCTTTCGGTCTTAGTGTTCCGAGGCCATATCTATATATGCTAGGCTCGTCAAGTTTAACCTGAGTATTCCGCGTGTGCAACTGTTTTGCACCCGTTGTATTTGAACATAGAGCCTACCACACTCGATCATCACGTGGTGTCTCCGCACGAAGAACTTTCGCAACAGTGCATACTTAGGGAGAACACTTATACCTTGAAATTTAGTGAGAGATCATCTTATAATGCTACCGTCAATCAAAACAGAATAAGATGCATAAAGGATAAACATCACATGTAATCAAAATATGTGACATGATATGGCCATCATCATCTTGTGCCTTTGATCTTCATCTCCAAAGCATCGTCATAATCTTCATCGTCACCGGCATGACACCATGATCTCCATCATCTTGATCTATATCAATGTGTCGTCACATGGTCGTCTCGCCAACTATTTCTCTTGCAACTATTGCTATCGCATAGCAATAAAGTAAAACAATTATTTGGCACTTGCATCTTATGCAATAAAGAGACAACCATAAGGCTTCTGCCAGTTGCTGATAACTTCAACAAAACATGATCATCTCATACAAGAACTTATATCTCATCACGTCTTGACCATATCACATCACAACATGCCCTGCAAAAACGAGTTAGACGTCCTCTACTTTTTTGTTGCAAGTTTTACGTGGCTGCTACGGGCTGAGCAAGAACCGTTCTTACCTGCGCATCAAAACCACAACGATAGTTCGTCAAGTTAGTGCTGTTTTAACCTTCTCAAGGACCGGGCGTAGCCACACTCGGTTCAACTAAAGTTGGAGAAACTGGCACCCGCCAGCCACCTGTGTGCAAAGCACGTCGGTAGAACTAGTCTCGCGTAAGCGTACGCATAATGTCGGTCCGGGCCGCTTCATCCAACAATACCGCCGAACCAAAGTATGACATGCTGGAAAGCAGTATGACTTGTATCGCCCACAACTCACTTGTGTTCTACTCGTGCATATAACATCTACGCATAAAACCTGGCTCGGATGCCATTGTTGGGGAACGTAGTAATTTCAAAAATTTCCTACGCACACGCAAGATCATGGTGATGCATAGCAACGAGAGGGGCGAGTGTGTCCACGTACCCTCGTAGATCGTAAGCGGAAGCGTTAGCACAACGCGGTTGATGTAGTCGTACGTCTTCACGATCCAACCGATCAAGTACCGAATGCACGGCACCTCCGAGTTCAGCACACGTTCAGCTCGATGACGTCCCTCGAACTCCGATCTAGCCGAGCTTTGAGGGAGAGTTCCGTCAGCACGACGGCGTGGTGATGATGATAATGTTCTACTGACACAGGGCTTCGCCTAAGCACCGCTACGAAATTATCGAGGTGGATTATGGTGGAGGGGGGCACCGCACATGGCTAAGAGATCTCAAGGATCAATTGTTGTTGTGTCTAGAGGTGCCCCATGCCCCCGTATATAAAGGAGCAAGGGGGAGGTGGCTGGCCAAGGAGGAGGGCATGCCAAGGGGGGAGTTCTACTCCCACCGGGAGTAGGACTCCTCCTTTCCTTGTTGGAGTAGGAGAAGCGAAGGGAGAAGAAGAAGGAAGGAAGGGGGCGCCCCCTGCCTAGACCAATTCGGACTAGTCCATGGGGAGGGGTGCGGCCAACCTTTGGGGTCTTTCTCTCCTTTCCCGTATGGCCCATTAAGGCCCAGTACGAATTCCCGTAACTCTCCGGTACTCCGAAAAATACCCAAATCACTCGGAACCTTTCTGATGTCTGAATATAGTCGTCCAATATATCGATCTTTATGTGTCGACCATTTCGAGACTCCTCGTCATGTCCGTGATCACACCGGATGAGGGAGTCCTGGACTAGGGAGTGTCCGGATATCCGGACTACCATCATCGGCCGAACTATCATCGGCCGGACTATCATCATCGACCGGACTCCAGGACTATGAAGATACAAGATTGAAGACATCGTCCCGTGTCCGGATGGGACTTTCCTTGGCGTGGAAGGCAAGCTTGGCGATACGGATATGTAGATTTCCTACCATTGTAACCGACTCTATGTAACCCTAGCCCTCTCCGGTGTCTATATAAACTGGATGGCTCTAGTCTGTAGGACACAACAACAACCATTACAACAATCATACCATAGGCTAGCTTCTAGGGTTTAGCCTCCTTGATCTCGTGGTAGATCCACTCTTGTAATACCCACAATATCAATATCAATCAAGCAGGACGTAGGGTTTTACCTCCATCAAGAGGGCCCGAACCTGGGTAAAACATCATGTCCCTTGTCTCCTGTTACCATCCGCCTAGACGCACAGTTCGGGACCCCCTACTCGAGATCTGCCGGTTTTGACACCGACATTGGTGCTTTCATTGAGAGTTCCTCTGTGTCGTCACCGATAGGCTTGATGGCCTCATCAATCAACAATGACGCAGTCCTGGGCGAGACTTTTCTCCCCGGACACATCTTCGTATTCGGCGGCTTCACACTGCGGGCCAACTCACTTGGCCATCTGGAGCAGATCGAAAGCTACGCCCCTGGCCGTCAGGTCAGGTTTGGAAGCCTAAACTTCTCGGCCGATATCCGCGGAGACTTGATCTCCGATGGATCCGAGCCGCAGCCGAGCGTGCCGCACTATCACGATGGGCACGACCTAACTCTGCCGCTGGACAGTACCTTGGAGGCCGCACACGAATCCGCTCCAGCCATAGTCCGGAGCCGATCACGCAGATCGAGGACAGGTGGCTGGACACCGCCTCGGGAGCTGCAACTTCCACGGCGATGGAGCCGAACACTAACCTCGTCCCTTATAAAGCTCATGACTCCGAGGTGCCGGACTCCCTGCTGGATTTCGAATCCCTGCGCCCCTGCCAATCGAATCTGATTGGGCGCCGATCATGGAGTTCACCGCTGCGGACATCTTTCAGCACTCACCCTTCGGCGACATTTTAAATTCGCTGAAGCATCTCTCGCTATCCGGAGAGCCCGGGCCGGATTACGGCCAGGATGGTTGGGACGCGGACGACGAAGAAATTCAGAGCCCAGCCACCGCCCACTTTATAGCAACTGTCGACGATCTAACCGACACGCTAAACTACGACTCCGAAGGAATCGACGGTATGGACGACGATGCGGGAGACGATCAAGAAGCAGCGTTCACTGAGCACTGGGAGGCCACCCCGTCACATGACATATATATGGTGGACACCCCAAAAGGAAGCGATAACGAGGAACAACGGGGCGCGGCAAAGGATAATCCCGCCGATAAACAACCAAAACGGCGACGTAGACGCCGCCCTAAGTCCCGCCTCGACAAAAACAGCTTTCATAATGACCCAGCAATAGAGCAGGGCAAACCAGTGGCCGACGATCATGCAACCAAGCAACCGTCCGAACAGGACGAATCGGACAATCAAGACGTGCCCCGCGAAACCAACAGTCCGGACAACCTCACGCCAGACACACCATCAAAGCATATGAACCTCCACAAAAAACTCGTCGCCACTGCAAGAAGCCTGAAGAAGGAAAAGCGGAAGCTCAAAACAGCGGAAGACATACTCAGAAAGTGGTGGAGCAAAGTACTCAAGACCGCAGACAAATATGGCAATGGGCACCAAACAAAGAGCTACCCGAAGCGCAAGCTGCTGCTAGAATTTGACGAGGAAGCCATAGAGCCCTCACAGTCAAAAAACAAAGAGGCCGCCTGGCCGGATAGACGGCCAGATGACAGGCCAAAATGGACAAGCGGCGCCGCACACAATCCGATTCAAGATCCTGGGAAAACAGGCAACCCAGTCAGGTCCATTTACGGGCCAGAAAAGAGGGCCCCAGGAAGCAACACAACATGGCAAGTGTTCGAGGACAGCGGCACACCCAAATATAGGGGCGCCGCACACCCGCTATGTTTCACCGATGAGGTGCTAGATCATGAATTTCCAGCAGGGTTAAAACCCATAAACATAGAGGCATACGATGGAACAACAGACCCCGGAGTCTGGATAGAAGATTACATACTACACATACACATGGCTAGAGGAGATGATCTCCACGCCATAAAATATCTACCTCTCAAGCTCAAAGGGCCAGCTCGGCATTGGCTCAAAAGCCTCCCAGAAAACACTGTTGGAAGTTGGGAAGAGCTTGAGGACGCGTTTAGAGCAAATTTTCAAGGGACTTATGTCCGCCCTCCGGATGCAGACGATCTAAGTCATATAACTCAACAGCCCGGAGAGTCAGCCCACAAATTCTGGAACAGGTTCCTTACCAAAAAGAACCAAATAGTCGACTGTCCGGACGCGGAAGCCTTAGCAGCTTTTAAACACAACGTCCGAGACGAATGGCTCGCCAGACACCTCGGCCAAGAGAAGCCAAGAACAATGGCCGCGCTAACAAGCCTCATGACGCGCTTTTGCGCAGGGGAAGACAGCTGGCTAGCAAGATGCAGCACCAGTGACCCGAGTACATCCGAAATCAGAGATGGAAACGGAAAATCACGGCGCAGAAAAGATCAGCGCCGGAATAAAGAAAAAAGCCCAAAGGGCACGGCGGTCAATGCCGGATTCAAAAGCTCGCGGCCAAACAATAAAACACTGTCTCTTAAGGACAACAGTGACGAGCTATCCAACTTAAACAAAATTTTGGATCGGATATGTCAAATCCACAGTACCTCCGGAAGGCCTGCAAACCATACCAACCGAGATTGTTGGGTTTTTAAACAGTCCGGCAGACTCAACGCCGAACACAAGGGGCTCAATGCGCCAAGCGAGGACGATGACGAACCCCACCAGCAAAGCACCGGAGGACAAAAGACTTTTCCACAAGAAGTCAAAACAGTAAACTCACTTCATGTGATAATACGGAAATACAATACGGCACCCGCTAAGATAGGTGTCCCATGGTCCACCCCAGCGGAACACCGAGATTGGATGTCAAAACCAATCACTTTTGACCACCTGGATTATTCCAGAAGTATCCGAAACGCAGGATGGACTGCTCTGATATTGGATCCTATAATAGACGGACTGTAATTTATGCAAGTTCTGATGGACGGCGGCAGTGACTTAAACCTGCTATATCCGGACACAATCCGTAAGTTGGGGATAGACCCTACTACAATTCGACATAGCCGCACTTCCTTCAAAGGAGTGGCGCCAGGTCCTTACGCCAGGTGCACAGGTTCATTATTACTAGAAGTTGTGTTCGGGTCACCTGACAACTTCCGACGAGAAAAGCTAACCTTTCATGTCGCCCCATTTAAAAGTAGCTATCAAGCACTACTGGGACGTGAAGCTTTCGTCCGCTTTAACGCAATACCACACTACGCGTCTCTTACGCTTAAAATGCCCGGTCCACGTGGCATCATTTCATTAAAAGGTCGTCTAAGACGCCGGACACGGCTGGACGAGTCCGGAATAAATAAGCTAGGGGCTACCTAGTCGCACACCCCTTCACAAGGGTTTGTACATATAAGCCATAATGAGCTAGCATAGGCTCAGCTTTACTAATCTATATTTCAATTTTTTATGCACTTTTTCGCACGATTTCTTTTCAAACTAAGTTCCTCCCTTTTTACAGATGAACAACGTGCACACCCGTCCAGGATACGGCACAACAGAGACACAGGCGCAGACATGCAGTAGGGACCCGTTGCAAGGATTCTTTTCAGACTAAGACCCTACGTAAACCTTTCTTACTGTCTCTTGTTGCTATAATCCCCTGGTTTCTCATTATAACCAGAGTGGAGACTGGCGTTTTGGCATAGGCCGCGTCAGAGGAACTTACCCGTACCTGGACACAAGGGGCTTAGGGCATTGTTCTGCCCGTCATTATAAAGACCGAACACCTTCGGGAGTGTTCGGCGTCTCGAGTTAGGCCTTATATGCATCAGCTCCGAATCATGTCTTGGGTCAAATGTTGGGTTTGCCCGGCTCCTGTGTTTTGCTGCCTTACATTCCGTATCATCGGCTAACGCGGCACCAGGAGAACTACTGCGATTGTGCCCCAGTTCGGCTGGGCGAGCACATCAGTAGAGAAAGCCGAAAACTGACTGTCATGATACAGCGAGAGACTGGTCAACCACTCGATCGACCAATGGAATGTTTAGAATTCCTTCGCTTTGACGAAGGGCCGTTTCCCGGTCAGGCACATACGCGCCCCAAATTCGGAGAGCGCGGTGCCCCTAGGGGCTATGTCGTAGCCCCACCCTCGAACTCCCATGGCTAAGTGAAAGTGATAAAGCATTATAGTCCGGTTGCCTCGTTTGCTACGCTACCACCTCCTTTACAGGACCGAGACGTCGGATTAAGTGTGAAAATGCGCCATTTTTGCGAACAACCCCGCACCTTGTGCGTGGGGGCTGAAGCCGACGACTGCCATCTTCCAGGTTATACACACGTATACATGAATGGCCGCATAGGAGATATTCCATTACTTGAACGCACAAGTATAAAAGGCGCTTACATCATAAATATTGTTTTACAACATAAAACGTTCATTTGAACGTAACATTTTTTGAGCACTGCGACTCTATTACACAAGCACCACGCAGCACTTCGCCAAAATAGTGCTCGGCGGGTAACCGGCTATCGTCCGAACCCGGGGTCGCAACAGCGGTGGCATCCATCTCTGTCCAATGTGTCTTCACACGGGCGAGTGCCATCCGCGCACCCTCTATGCAGGCCGACCGCTTCATCGCCTTGATATGCGGCACCGCCCCAAGAAATTGCTGCAATAAGCTAAAGTAACTCTTCGGCTTGGGCCTATCCGGCCAGACATGGGTCACGATATCCATCATGGCAAGCCCGGACAACCTATTCAGCTCAGCCCACTCGGCCAAACGGTCGGTCAGCGGAAGCGAACGCTCCGGACTATGGAATTGAGACCAAAACAGCTCTTCCGTCTTGTGATCCTTCTGGCTTCGAAAATGCACAACGGCATCCGCCGCACTCGCTGCTAAGTCCATATAAGGGTCCTCTGGACCCCACAGCTGGCCCAGCTGAGCATACTTTGGATCCGTAAACCTTCGGCGCAGCAGAAAAGGCTTGCCAGCTACAATGTCTCCGGCCTGGCGCAGCTCTTCCTTTATAGCCCGCATTACAGAGCGGGCATGCTTGGCTTCGGCGGTGGCCTTCCCCAGGTCTTCTTGCCCCGCTAGGCGCTCCTTCTCAAGAGCCTCATTGCGGTCGGTAGCATCTTTTAACTTCACGGCCATTCTGGCCATCTCTTTCCTGCTTCGGCAGTGTGCGGCCCTTTCGGCTGCTAACTCCTCGGCCGCCCTCGAGGCCGCCGCCTTACTCCTTCTGGCTTGCTCCTTGGCTTGAGAAAGTTCGGCCCGAAGGCTCTCCACAGCAGCGGCACTATCTGCATTTCATACACATGTTGTAAGGAGCGGGCTTCGGCTCCCTTACCAAGTGACCGCAAAGAAACACTTACCTTGCGACTCATCAAGTCGCCTGTTAACTAGCGTGATGTCCGCATCTGCAACGGCGAGTTGCCGCTTTAGTTCAGCAACTCCATCAGTCCGGCTGGCCCCCGGACGATCCGCCACCTACATAGGCGCGGCGAAAATTTAAACCTGCGATTTTGATCCTCGGTACGCTATCGCTTTCGACAACCTACCGAGTCTCAGGGGCTACTATCTATACAGGGCGCACTCTATATGCAAAACTGTCAAAAGGTGTGTCATTTTTACGTACCTCAAACCCCGCCAGCAAACTCCTGACGGCATTATGCAATCCGCCTTCGGCGGACGAAATCCTTTCAATCACCATACTCATCAATACGTGGTGATCTTCTAAGATAGACGCCTTCTCAAGCAGATCCTTCAGCCGTACACCAGTTGACGCCGAACTACCCGGCTTTGCCAAACCCGGGGGCTCCCTCGGTGACGACACTTCAGGCTCGTCCGCTCTATCCGACAGCGCCCCGGACGGAGGCGTCTTGCTCTCCACCATCTCCGGACGAAGGTCCCCCGAAGACGAGCTCATTTGCGAAGGACGGAGATCCGAACTACAAGGTAAAAACTTGAGTTATCCTCAGAAGCACGAATAGGGGTGTCCCTTATTATAAAACTCCCTTCTTTCTACTTACGGCTCGTTGGAGGGCTGATTCTTTAGGGGAGACTGTGCGGCCGGGGCCTCCCCGGACGCAGGACCCTCTGACAAAGATTTCTTCCCCCGCTTAGGGGCTTTGGCCCCCGGGTCCTCGGAGGCAGTCCTCTTCTCCCCTTGGAGGGAGGGATTCTCGATCCCCCCTCTTTCAAGAGCCTCCTTAGGCGAGGTGGTAGCTCTTCTACTTTCCCCTTCGCCTTCCTCTGAAGGCGCAACCTCCAGCATCCTGACCAGCACGGAATCCGGCGCGGTCTCTGGGAGGGGGGCCGGACACCATATCAGTTTGGCTTGCGCTATCCACCCCTGTTTAGAAGGAAATTGGTCATGAGGCGAATCATCGAAAGGTAAACAAACGGTATGTCCGGACTCGGAGCTACTTACTTGAGTATCCGGGCGATTGCAGCTTAGGCCAGCATCCTCGGTCAATTCCAGACACGCCTCTTGCGATCCAAAGAATAATTTGTACATCTCCATGGGTGTCATACCCATGAAGTGTTGAAGAATCCGTGGCCCCTCCGGATTAAACTCCCGCAGCCGGAGAGGGCAGCGTTTGCAGGGCAGGAGACGCCTGATCAGCATGACCTGCATTACCACCACCATATCAATCTCCCTCGCTTGGAGATCTCGAATCCGGCCCTGCAGTAGGGGCACGTCCTTTGACGGCCCCCAGTTGAGCCCTTGGTTGACCCACGACATCAATCGTCGTGGAGGTCCCGGGCGGAATAAGGGCAGCGGCTTCTGTCTGCTGCCCCTCGGAGCGGTAATATAGAACCACTCCTGCTGCCACAGGCCGAGCTCCTCTTGGAAGGAGCCTGCGGGCCACGGGGCATCGGTCCTCCTACTTACGGCCGCCCCGCCGCACTCCGCTTGACGTCCCTCGATCATCTTCGGCTCCACATTGAAGGTCTTCAGCCACAGGCCGAAGTGAGGGGTGACGCGGAGGAAGGCTTTGCAGATGATAATAAACGCGAAAATATGGAGGATGGACTCCGGAGCCAAGTCGTGGAATTCCAACCCATAGTAAAACATGATCCCTCTCACAAAAGGATCCATCGGGAAGCCTAAACCACGACGGAGGTGGGATACAAAAACGACATACTCGCCGGGCTCGGGGGTGGGGATGACCTGCCCTGCGGCAGGCAACCTGTGCGAAATCTCGTAAGCCAGGTACTTGGCCTCCCGCAGCTTTAGCACGCCCTCCTCCGTGACGGAGGAGGGCATCCACCAGCCCTGGAGGTTGGAACCGGACATTGTTGAAGGTCCGAAGCGCTCGAATCTGGGGCTCTATGTGCTGGAACTTGGAGCAAGGAGAAGATTCGATGGAGGATTGAAGAAAAGAAACGAGCCTTGGTCCCGTTTTAAAGAGGGAGAATACCGAGAGCCGTCTCCGTGACCGTTCGGGACTCGCCTTCGATAGAGGGGGCGTGGCGACGGGCGCGGTTGGGTTACCCACATCTGTATTGATGAGAATCCCGGAATAAGGGGGAACACGATCTCTGCTTCGACAAGACGTGCCAAGGAAACCGCTTCGCTAAATGCGCTGAGGCGGTAGAGTAAAAAACAATTTAAGTAAAGGCTTGGTAGTGGTGTCACGTCATACCGCAAAAAACGTCAGCAGATTGGACTTGTGTATATATTATTCTCTCTACGGTGGAATGTGGAATTTATTTTGCAGAGCCGGACACTATCCTGGTGTTCACAATCTTCTATGAATTATTTGGAGGAGGAACCCGCCATGCAATGCCGAACAATATACGCGCCGGACTTATCGTCATTGAAGCCTGGTTGAGGGGCTACTGAGGGAGTCCTGGACTAGGGGGTGTCCGGATAGCCGGACTACCATCATCGGCCGAACTATCATCGGACGGACTATCATCATCGACCGGACTCCAAGACTATGAAGATACAAGATTGAAGACTTCATCCCGTGTCCGGATGGGACTTTCCTTGGCGTGGAAGGCAAGCTTGGCGATACGGATATGTAGATCTCCTACCATTGTAACCGACTCTATGTAACCCTAGCCCTCTCTGGTGTCTATATAAACCGGATGGTTCTAGTCTGTAGGACACAACAACAACCATTACGACAATCATACCATAGGCTAGCTTCTAGGGTTTAGCCTCCTTGATCTCGTGGTAGATCCACTCTTGTAATACCCACAATATCAATATCAATCAAGCAGGACGTAGGGTTTTACCTCCATCAAGAGGGCCCGAACCTGGGTGAAACATCGTGTCCCTTGTCTCCTGTTACCATCCGCCTAGACGCACAGTTCGGGACCCCCTACCCGAGATCCGCCGGTTTTGACACCGACACCGGGGACTCCAAACTATCTTTGGTACATCAAAACACATGAACTCATAATATAACTGTCATCTAACTTTAAGCGTGCGGACCCTACGGGTTCGAGAACTATGTAGACATGACCGAGACACGTTTCCGGTCAATAACCAATAGCGGAACCTGAATGCTCATATTGGCTCCTACATATTCTATGAAGATCTTTATCGGTCAAACCGCATAACAACATACGTTGTTCCCTTTGTCATCGGTATGTTACTTGCCCAATATTTTATCGTCGGTATCTCAATACCTAGTTCAATCTCGTTACCGGCAAGTCTCTTTACTCGTTATGTAATGCATCATCCTGCAACTAACTCATTAGTCACATTTCTTGCAAGGCTTATAGTGATGTGCATTACCGAGAGGGCCTAGAGATACCTCTCCGACAATCGGAGTGACAAATCCTAATCTCGAAATACGCCAACTCAACAAGTACCTTCGGAGACACCCGTAGAGCTCCTTCATAATCACCTAGTTACGTTGTGACGTGGGTAGCACACAAAGTGTTCTTTTGGTAAACGGGAGTTGCATAATCTCATAGTCACAGGAACATGTATAAGTCATGAAGAAAGCAACAGCAACATACTAAACGATCAAGTGCTAAGCTAACGGAATGGGTCAAGTCAATCACATCATTCTCCTAATTATGTGATCCCGTTAATCAAATGACAACTCATGTCTATGGCTAGGAAACTTAACCATCTTTGATTCACGAGCTAGTCAAGTAGAGGCATACTAGTGACACTATGTTTGTTTATTTATTCACACATGTATTACATTTCCGGTTAATACAATTCTAGCATGAATAATAAACATTTATCATGAAATAAGGAAATAAATAATAACTTTATTATTGCCTCTAGGGCATATTTCCTTCACGAAGATCCTTCGTGCTAACATTGTTTGATCCATGCTTGTTAACGGCCCACTCCAGCAGCGAGTCTTGGGCAGTAGGGATCCAACTTGGTGTTCCCAATGCAACAAATATCGCCACCCAAATAGTCCGAGCAAAGACACACATGAGCAGTATATGGTTGATCGTTTCTTCCTCTTGATCACAAAAAGGACAGGCAGCCTGGTGAGGTAGGCCTCTGCGCGCAAGACGATCTGAGGTCCAACATTTATCCTTCATGGCAAGCCAGGTGAAAAACCTGCATTGCATAGGGGCACGTGATTTCCATGTCAGGTCCGCCGTTGGGATCACCTCTCGGCCCCAAAATGTGAGCCTACCACCCCTTATTTGGCAGGCCCAAATTGCGTTGGTTATCTTCTCGTATCAGACGAGAACTCCGATTGGACGCTCATTGGTCTCCAATGGAGGAGGGGACACCTGAACCGAGACACTAATGTGCCGGCATTTTGGCACGCTCAGTTACACGGGTTAGCCTTCCTTTTTCCCTTCATTTCCAGGTGGTATTTTTCATTTGAAAACCGACTGTTGGACTTTTCTTAAAAAGGTATCTAATTAATAAAATTAGTTTAGGTAATACAGGAAAAACGAAAATGGACAGTGTGTATTTGAGAAAGTTTAGTGTGTATTAGATAAATAGTTCACCGTATATTTAAAAAAATAGATGATATAGAAAAATGTTTGTGTATTAAAAAAGTTGTGATATTTAAGAAAAGTTTATAAACTGTACAAAAATGTTCACGTTGTTTTCAAAAAATCTTTCGTGCCAGTAAATATAGAGTAATGCTAGAGCGACAGACCCTCTGATACTGATCCAACGGACTGAAGTTATGTGGAATTATTTGGTTGGAGATTAAGGGTGAGGACAGACCACCCCCTTGGAAATCAAGGGGAGAGCTAATTAGTATGAGGGTGTCCCTATAGAAAAAGGTTTGTACAATTAAAAAAAGTTTTTATATTTAAGAAAAGTTTATAAAATGTACAAATAAGTTCACGTAGTTTTCAAAAAATGTTTTGTGCCATAAAATAGAGTAATGATAGAGGCACAGACCCTCTGATACTGATCCAATAGACTGATGTTATGTGAAATTATTTGGTTGGAGATTAAGGGGTGAGGGCAGGCCATCCCCTCGGAATTCAGGAGGAGAGCTAATTAGTATGAGGGGTTCCCTAAGGCGGCCGTTAAAGCCGGTTCATCTATGATTATTATTAAAAACATGTTCGTTGCGAATTGATTTTTTCTAAGATGTACTTAAAAATGTTCAAAACATTTATTTGAAATAATTTACATCATATATTTAAAAAAAATTCAACATGTATAAAAATGTCCCACATGTTTACACCGTATATTAGAAAGCAGACATGAATTGAAAAAAAGAAAAAGAAAAAGGAATATAAAAGAAAAGAAACCTAAAAAATAAACACAGAAAAACAAAGAAAACCCGGAAGAAAACCAAACAAAAACCCAAAAACAAAAATCACAGAAAAAAGAAAACACAGCGCCAGCGAAGGGAAACAGAGCCACCGCAAGCAAACCCTTGAAATGGGCCGGCGCACATCACGCCGACTGGTGTTTGCCGTATCAGTCCGCGTGAAGATTTATTTTCCACTTCAAAGAGAAAAACCCACTAAAAAAACTTCTTGCAGAAAAAGATTTAGCGCCCAATTTTTTAAAAATGATTTACTTGCAGATTATAACAGAATTTCTTTGTAATCACAAGTACTTACGTATATCTTCTTGGTTGGGTCGCCGTCGTTGTCCAAGAGGCAGAGGCGGAGGAGGAAGCATTTCGATCGGCGATGGTCTCATCAGTCCGATGTCGTCGATCGCTGTTGACCCATTAAGCACGTTTTCTCACTTGCATCCGTTACGAGTTCCACCAATCAACGAACGTCTGCCATACTCCTTGCGTCCCTTTAGACTAAGATTGATTATGTTTCTGCCGATGTTAGTGATCGCTCGTGTGCCTTTATATAACTGGCTAAAATGTCTTACTTTCGAGGAGTTCCACATATTTTCCCACGGGAAAAATCAATCATGGCTATGTCGCGCATTTTTCTTCGTGCGGGCCAAGCTAAGAGCATATTCAGCCGTTCGGCCCCCCAGGGGCTTGAAATAAGGGCATGTACAATGAAAGCTTCACATTTCTAGTGCTTCACCTCTTTCACGTAAGTAAAGATGGATGGGGCACTATTTAGTTTGTCAAACCCTTAATGCGTGAAGCTGCCCCATCAAACCAATGCATGACATATACATCCTCTTTTTTCGTGTACTTCAGTGAACATGGAGTGCTGGATCGCTTTATCTCTCTCCCTTTTCCCATCTCTCTCTTACTTTTGTCAGCCAAGAGACTACCTCCTCTGCAGGATCCCGTCTTGGTCTGCAGGCTACTAGTTGAGCTGAGCTGGACAATCGGGAGTGACGTATAGGGCTGGGGCACCCGTCCACAGTGGAGCGTTGGGCATGCCCTAACACCGCTTGGGGCGCGCTGGCTGAAAAATCGGCGTGAGCATGGTCAGGTTCCCAGCCCCCAATTTGGGCCAATTTAGATGCAAATTGGCCCACTTTTCAGCCCACTTTCGGCCGAAATTGGCGCACTATCGACGCGAATTCACCAATTTCAGCCCATATTCTGCGTGCTTCGGCGTAAATTCAACAGAAACTATTTTTTATCACATAGTTCATCACAGAAAATCAGTACAAATCAAATAGTACAACAAATATTTCAATACAAATTATATAGTTCAACAAACAAAAGCTCATATTTCATCACACGTCGAACTAGGCGTTGCCCTTGAGCCTCCGTAGGTGCTCCACCAGGTCCTGCTGCAGTTGTTGATGCACATGTGGGTCTCAGATCTACTGGCGCATATTAAGGAAGGCAGTTCAGGTTGTCGGTAGCTGGTGATCAACTTGGGCAAGAGGACCCTGCCTGTAATATCACTAGTAGAAAACCACCCATTAGACCCGGTTCGTAAGGGCCTTTAGTCCCGGTTCATGAACCGGGACTAATGGGTCGTTACTAATGCCTCCACCCATTAGTCCCGGTTCAAACACGAACCGGGACCAATGTGCCTCCACGTGGCCCTGTGCGTTGAGCCCAGTCAGGGGGCCTTTAGTCCAGGTTGGTGGCTCCAACCGGGACCAAAAGTCAATTTTTTTTTTACAAAAGTGGCTGCTTTAGGGGTTATTTTTAGGTTGTTATTATAGCTAGCTAATAGAGAGAAGTGTCCTCTCTTATATCTTCGTCCTTGGTTTATCAACGCTGCTGCTATGTTCATTGCACCCGCAGATATAACATGCTCATGCATGCTTGCATCATACATCATCATATATATATAATAACAAGTCCTACTAATTAATCATGCATCATCATACAACTTCTACTCGTTATTAATAATAAGTCATACGATCATCATCCTCATAGTCATCGAACCCCCAACCCTACATAATTGTTCTTAGCACATGATCATCAGTATCAGGTAGGACCTAAACACCCTTAAGGTAAAATAGCATAAAACAATATAGACCATGACTCTCCATTATGAAGAACGGCGATCATCCTGTCTCCAATTCTTGCCCTTCGCTGCTTATTGCTTCCAAGAAGCTCCTTACGACTGTCCATACATTTTTTCCATTCTTTGATTGTTATGTCTCCACTTCTTTTAGAAACCCGGTATGGACAGTTGAGATTCGTAGGACGACCTGGTAGTATGTTCAAAACATGAAGGCTACCATGCGTATACATCAGATGAGGCACACAATCATTCGGGATTATCTGTTGAAAAACATAGTAATAACTTCGTAGTTAGCAATGATGTACTAGTTTTAGAAGTGTGCAAAAAGATGCACGGATGTTGTAATAGTAAAAAATAATCTTACCAGGGTATCTCCATGGTAGTTACCGTAGTTCAACACATGTACTAGTGGCACGTATTGACCATAATGTTGAGGAGTTTGATTGTAGATATTGTAATTCTCAAGATCAGTACAAAATCCGACCAGATGATTTTTCTCCTGATAAGTTAATTCGGAGCCTTCGGTGTAGTACGTTCTGTCTACCATCTTCCGCACATTCTTTGAAGAATGAAAATAAGCTGTCAATGGAGATAAGTTGTCAACTATATATTTTGAAATAAACAATATAAATTACTTAATAACTATGTTTAGCTCACATGAGGGAAGAATTGGAGATGTATCCACAAGGACCCAAATCGAAGGTCTCTCTTGCTCGATTGTAGGATCACCAAGATCCATGGTGACAACCATACCCTCATCAAGACCATACATCTTGCAAAATGCATCCCAATTTGTGCAACCAAAATGGGTTACACTCTGAGCATTGTACAGCTTTACTTGAAAATCCACACCATGATGGGTACTTAGGATAACTTTTTTGGTTTCGAAACTTTCATGGTCTTCAAAACCCATCCTCTCCAAGACATAGCGTCTTGCAAAGCATGGGATAAGCTAGTCGAATTGGAAAAGATGAAAAATACACGTTAAAATAGTTGAAGTCGTGCTTAATTACGAAAAAAACAATTGTCGTCATTGCGTACCGTATGAACATCGCAGGTCTCCTCGAGCTTAATGCTGAAGCGTCGATCTTCGTCCAGCTCAATGAACCTGTCGCAGATACCTCGGTCGTCGTGGCACCAGTCGCACTCCCCCGGGCGGTTTTCGTCGTCCGATGAGTACGACATTTCCGGCCTACGTTCATAATTCAAATATTAAACTAGATCATTATTATTAATCACGGGATTGACTATCGATGATCGATGTACGTAGCTCCTCTTTCATTCCCGAATGCATTATTATACCAAATTGTCTAGCACACGGGAATGAAGGAGAACTTATCCAATATGAGCATTCAATAAACAAAACCAAATCATAAAATAAGCAAAACCAGATCATAAAATAAAGTATAGTATTGAAATTAGCATGCATTCAATAATTATAAGCAAAAGTACATCAACTCTTGGTGTCCGTACATCGTCGAATATTATCACTAATACAACTAGAACAGTAGCGCCTGACGGGTATCAACGCGGGCGGTGGACACCCAAAGATAAGCAACCATCACAGGATCATAGCTCCAGTGAGATCCTTGAAGAACCTGCCAGGTATTGTCGAACCTCCCCTCCAATGCAACCATGTAGCGACGGACGTGCTCGTCCTCCTTGCTGACACGGTGACGTACCACCTCCGCGGTGTCCGGATGCCTCACCACCGTCACTGGCCCACGCGACCGCCACCAAACAAGGATCGGGTCAACAACGGGCTGCCTCCTCACCAACCTACGTCCCCCGGAAGGTAGCACCTCCCAATACCAACCCGGCGGAGCCAAGTCCCGAACATGGCCCTGATCAAGCAGGCCTCCACCGCCGAGTCGACGACGACGAGGATGCGGGATAGGCATCGCCGACGTCGACGCGGGAAATACTTCTATATATAGTAAAATAAAGGTAGTTTTATTATATAAATCAACTATTTAAATTAATTACACAATCTAAATATCACAAAAAAATCTATTAACAATAATATCACCAAACATGCATATTAAATAATAATATCACCAAAAAAATATATTAACAGAAAAAAAATCTAACATAATATGAACAAAATAATTACTACACATATCTAATCTAACAAAAAAATCTAATTAATCTAACAAAAAAATCTAACATAATATGAACAAATTAATTACTACACATGTAATCTAACAAAAAAAATCTAACCTAACAAAAAAATCTAATTAAATCAACTAGCTAGTTTAACTATATATAAACTACTTCTTATTTTTTTCCTTTTTCTAAATACTATGAAAAAAAATCATTAAAATTCTATGAAAAAATTTAATTACACAATCTAAATATCACCATAAAAAAGCTATTAACAATAATATCACCAAACATGCATATTCAGTAACAATATCACCAAAAAAATCTGTTAACAGAAAAAAATCTAACATAATATGAACAAAATAATTACTACACATATCTAATCTAACAAAAAAAATCTTATTAATCTAACAAAAAAATCTAACATAATATGAACAAATTAATTACTACACATGTAATCTAACAAAAAAAAAATCTAATCTAACAAAAAAATCTACGAACTACATATCTAAATTACTACACATCTAACCTAACAAAAAAATCTATGAACTACAAAAAGAATCTAAAAAAATCTAACAAAAAAATAGTCACGTCGGCGTCGAGGCGGCGCGGGGCAGGGAGACGACGGGCTCGGGGCGGCGTGGGGCAGAGGGGCGACGAGGACGGCGGGCTCGGGGCGGCGACGGGGACGGCGGGCTCGGGGCAGCACGGGGCAGGTTCGACGGCGCGGGGGTGGCGACGACGGAGCGGCGCGGGACGCGGGCGGCGATGGGGGCGGCGACGACGGCGGGCTCGGGGCGGCGACGGGGACGGCGGGCTCGGGGCGGCGCGGGGCAGGGGCGACGGCGCAGGGGTGGCGACAACGGGGCAGCGCGGGACGCGGGCGGCGATGGGGGCGGCGACGACGTGCGCGGGCGACGACGGCGGGCTCGGGGCGGAGACGGGGACAGCGGGCTCGGGGCGGCGACGGGGACGGCGGGCTCGGCGGCGACGGCGACGAGGAGTAGAGGCATCGGGGCGAGAAAGAGATGGGTTTTGGCGAAAACTGCTAAGTCCTGTATATATAGCAAGAGCATTGGTCACGGTTGGTGGCACCAACCGGGACGAATGCTCATCTTTAGTCCCGGTTGGAGCCCCCAACCGGGACCAAAGGCTGTTTTGATGCTACTCGTCTTGCTCTATCCAATAAGCTTGAGTTTGCTCAATTCGGAGCTCATCTGCAGAAGTTATGGCAGTTTTGGTTTCCTTGGAGTATTCTTTGTTTTCGTGGTTGAGGCATAAGGTTGGCCCCAGCGGTAGTACCGCAACCACAGAGGTAGTACCGCCGAAGCTCCCTAGCGGTAGTACCGCTCCAAGCGGTAGTACCGCTCTCCGAACGTTAGTACCGCTTGGGATTTTCGGCCGTAGTACCGCTGTGTGTCTGGGCTACTTCCGCCTCGATTCTCGAATGAAGTTTTTCGTGTCGGGTTTTGCGGCACTAAGGGAGGTAGTAGGAGCGGTAGTACCGCCCTAAGCGGTAGTACCGCTCTTCCCTAGCGGTAGTACCGCCCTGGGATCAGGGCCCTGGCAGCGCGGCAGTACCACTGGGTTGAGCAGTAGTACCGCCCGGAGCGGTAGTACCGCCCTTCCCTAGCGGTAGTACCGCTCTGTGCGGGGCTGTTCAGTGGGGTAACGGTTGGTTTTTCTCCCTCCTATAAAAGGGGGTCTTTTTCCCCATTGAACCCTATCCTGAGCTCGTGTTCTTCCCCCATTGTTGACCTTCTTCGAGCTTGCTAACTCTCAATCCCTCCAATGATTCTTGCTAGTTCTTGAGGGAAAAGAGAGAGGAGATCCAGATCCACGTTTCCACCAATCACTTTCTCCTCTAAGTGAGGGGAACCCCTTGGATCTAGATCTAGGAGTTCTTTGTGTTCTTCTTTCGTTCTTCCTCTCATTTTCCTCCCTAGCATTAGTTGCTTTGGCGGGATTTGGGAGAGAAGGACTTGGGCACTCCGTGTGCCCTTGCCATTGCATTTGGTGCATCGGTTTGAGTTCTCCACGTGATACGTGGAAGTTACAAGTTGAGAAGCTTATTACTCTTGGGTGCTTGGTGCCCTTGAGCTTGTTCATCTTGGGTGCTTGGGCGCCCTAGTCGGTTGGTGGTGTTTGGAGCTCAATCATTGTGGTGTAAAGCTCCGGGCAAGCGTCGGGGTCTCCAATTAGGTTGTGGAGATCGCCCCGAGCATTTTGACGGGTACCGGTGACCGCCCCCAAGGGTTGCCAAAGTGTACGGGTTCGGTGACCGCCCCCAAGTGTCGCCATTTGTACGGGTTCGATGACCGCCCTCAAGGGTCCCTTAGTGGAATCATGGCATCTTGCATTGTGCGAGGGCGTGAGGAGATTACGGTGGCCCTAGTGTCTTCTTGGGGAGCATTGTGCCTCCACACCGCTCCAAACGGAGATTAGCATCCGCAAGGGTGTGAACTTCGGGATACATCATCGTCTCCGCGTGCCTCGGTTATCTCTTACCCGAGCCCCTTTACTTATGCACTTTACTTTGTGATAGCCATATTGTTCTTTTTCATATATCTTGCTATCACATAGTTGCTTATCTTGCTTAGCATAAGTTGTTGGTGCACATAGGTGAGCCTAGTTATTGTAGGTTTTGACCTTGACAAATTAACCGCTAGGTTTATTCCGCATTTGTTCAAGCCTAAACCGTAATTATTTTAAAGCGCCTATTCACCCCCCCCCCCTCTAGGCGACATCCTCGATCTTTCACTTAGGATCGACAAAACCTTTCTGAATGTATCACATACAACCTTTCCTTACAAAAACTAGTAAGGAAACTCGTTTTGACATCCATCTGCTAGATTTCATAAATGCAGCTAATGCTAACATGATTCCGACGGACTCAAGCATCTCTACGGATGAGAAAATCTCATCGTAGTCAACTCCTTGAACTTGTGAAAAACTCTTTGCCACAAGTCGAGCTTCATAGACGACGACATTACCGTCCATGTCCATCTTCTTCTTAAAGATCCATTTATCTCAATGGCTTGCCGATCATCGGGCAAGTCCACCAAAGTCCATGCTTTGTTCTGATACATGGATCCTATCTCGGATTTCACGGCTTCTAACCATTTGTTGGAATATGGGCCCACCATTGCTTCTCCATAGCTCGTAGGTTCATTGTTGTCTAGCAACATGACCTTCAAGACAAGATCACCGTACCACTCCGAAGCAGTACGCGTCCTTGTCGTCCTACGAGGTTTGGTAGTGACTTGATCTGAAGTTTCATGATCACTATCATAAGCTTCCACTTCAATTGGTGTAGGTGCCACAGGAACAACTTCCTGTGCCCTGCTACACACTGGTTGAAGTGATGGTTCAATGACCTCATCAAGTCTCCACCATCCTCCCACTGAATTCTTTCGAGACAAACTTTTCCTCGAGAAAGGACCCGATTCAAGAAACAATCCCTATTGCTTTCGGATCTGAATTAGGAGGTATACCCAACTGTTTTGGGTGTCCTATGAAGATGCATTTTATCCGCTTTGGGTTCGAGCTTATCAACCTGAAACTTTTTCACATAAGCGTCGCAGCCCCAAAATATTAAGAAACGACAACTTAGGTTTCTCCAGACCATAGTTCAAATGGTGTCGTCTCAACGGAATTACATGGTTCCCTATTAAAGTGAGTACGGTTGTCTCTAATGCCTAACCCAGGAGCGATAGTGGTAATTCGATAAGAGTCATCATGGTACGCACCATATCCAATAGGGTGCAACTATGATGTTTGGACACACCATCACACTATGGTGTTCCAGGCGGTATTAATTGTGAAACAATTTCCACAATGTCTTAATTACGTGACAAAGCTCGTAACTCAGATACTCATCTCTATGATTATATCATAGACATTTTATCCTCTTGTCACAATGATCTTCAACTTCACTCTGAAATTACTTGAACTATTCAATAATTCAGACTTGTGTTTCATCAAGTAAATATACTCAACATCTACTCGAATCATCTGTGAAGTAAGAGCATAACGATATTCACTGCATTCCTCAGCACTCATTGGACTGCACACATCAAAATGTATTACTTCCAACAAGTTGCTTTCTTGTTCCATTTTACTGAAAACGAGGCTTTCAGTCATCTTGCCCATGTGGTATGATTTGCATGTCTCAAGTGATTCAAAAACAAGTGAGTCCAAACGGTCCATTTGCATGGAGTTTCTTCATGCACATACACCAATAGACATGGTTCGCATGTCTCAAACTTTTCAAAAACAAGTGAGTCCAAAGATCCATCAACATGGAGCTTCTTCATGCGTTTTATACCAACATGACTTACATGGCAGTGCCACAAGTACGTGGTACTGGCATTACTATCTTATATCTTTTGGCGTGAACATGTGTATCACTATGATCGAGATTCAATAAACCATTCCTTTAGGTGCAAGACCATTGAACGTATTATTCAAATAGAATAGAGTAACCATTATTCTCCTTAAATGAATAACCGTTTTGCGATAGACATAATCCAATCATGTCTGTGCTCAATGCAAACACCAAATGACAATTATTCAGCTTTAATACTAATCTTGATGGTAGAGGGAGCGTGTGATGTTTGATCACATCAAACTTGGAAACACTTCCAACATATATCGTCAGCTCACCTTTAGCTAGTCTCCGTTTATTCCGTAGCTCTTTTATTTCGAGTTACTAACACTTACCAACCGAACCGGTATCTTAATACCCTGGTGCTACTAGGAGTACTAGTAAAATACACATTAACATAATGTATATCCAATATACTTCTATCGATTTTGCCAGCCTTCTCATCTACCAAGTATCTAGGGTGATTCTGCTCCAGTGGTTGTTCCCCTTATTACAGAAGCACTTAGTCTCGGGTTTGGGTTAAACCTTGGGTTTCTTCACTAGAGCAGCAGCTGATTTGCCGTTTCATGAAGTATCCCTTCTTGCCCTTGCCCTTTTGAAAACTAGTGGTCTTACTAACCATCAACAATTGATGCTCCTACTTGACTTCTACTTTCGTAGTGTCAAACATCGCGAATACTTCAAGGATCATCATATCTATCCCTGATATGTTATAGTTCATCACGAAGCTCTAGCAGCTTGGTGGCAATGACTTTGGAGAAACATCACTATCTCATCTGGAAGATCAACTCCCACTCGATTCAAGTGATTGTTGTACTCAGACAATATGAGTACAAGCTCAACGATTGAGCTTTTCTCCCTTAGTTTGCAGGCTAAGAAAATCGTCGGAGGTCTCATACCTCTTGATGTGGGCACGAGCCTGAAATCCAAATTTCAGCCCTCGAAACATCTCATATGTTCCGCGATGTTTCAAAAATGCCTTTGGTGCCTCTATTCTAAATCATTTAACTAAACTATCACGTAGTTATCAAAACGTGTATGTCAGATGTTCGCAACATCCACAGACTACGTTCGAGGTCCAGCACACCGAGCGGTGCATTAAGGACATAAGCCTTCTACGAAGCAATGAGGACAATCCTCGGTTCATGGACCCAGTCCGCATAATTGCTACTATCAACTTTCAACTATATTTGTTGGGGAATGTAGCAGAAATTCAAAACATTTCCTACGTATCACCAAGATCTATCTATGGAGAGACCAGCAACGAGTAGAAAGAGAGTGCATCTACATACCCTTGTAGATCGCTAAGCGGAAGCGTTCAAGAGAACGGGGTTGAAGGAGTCGTACTCGTCGTGATCCAAATCACCGGAGATCCTAGTGCCGAACGGACGGCACCTCCGCGTTCAACACACGTACAGCCCGGTGACGTCTCCCATGCCTTGATCCAGCAAGGAGAGAGGGAGAGGTTGAGGAAGACTCCGTCCAGCAGCAGCACGACGGCGTGGTGGTGATGGAGGAGCGTGGCAATCTTGCAGGGCTTCGCCAATCACCGCGAGAGAGGAGGAGGACCTGGGAGAGGAGGAGGGCTGCGCCAGAACTTCGTGTGTAGCTCCCATGCACCTCCCCACTATATATAGGGGTGGAGGGGCTGGTTTCTTGCCCTTCGAGTCCATTGGGGCGTTGGCCAAGGTGGGAGGAAAGAAATCCCATCATTTCCTTCCCCACCGATTGTTATCCCCCCTTTTTAGGGATCTTGATCTTATCCCTTCGGGATATGATCTTATTCCTTCTAAGGGGGGATGTTGGTGCGCCTTGACCAGGGGTGTGGGGCCTTGGCCCCACTACCCACGTTCATGTGGGTCCCCCCATGCAGGTGGGCCCCACTCCGGAACCTTCTAGAACCTTCCCGGTACAATACCGAAAAATCCCGAACATTTTCCGGTGGCCAAAATAGGACTTCCCATATATAAATCTTTACCTCCGGACCATTCCGGAACTCCTCGTGACGTCCGGGATCTCATCCAGGACTCCGAACAACATTCGTTAACCACATACAAACTTCCTTTATAACCCTAGCGTCATCGAACCTTAAGTGTGTAGACCCTACGGGTTCGGGAGGCATGTAGACATGACCGAGACGTTCTCCGGTCAATAACCAACAGCGGGATCTGGATACCCATGTTGGCTCCCACATGTTCCATGATGATCTCATCGGATGAACCACGATGTCAAGGACTCAGTCGATCCCGTATACAATTCCCTTTGTCTAGCGGTATTTTACTTCCCCGAGATTCGATCGTCGGTATACCGATACCTTGTTCAATCTCGTTACCGGCAAGTCTCTTTACTCGTTCCATAACACATCATCCCGTGATCAACCCCTTGGTCACATTGTGCACATTATGATGATGTCCTACCGAGTGGGCCCAGAGATACCTCTCCGTTTACATGGAGTGACAAATCTCAGTCTCGATCCGTGTCAACCCAACAGACACTTTCGGAGATACCTGTAGTGCACCTTTATAGTCACCCAATTACGTTGTGACGTTTGATACACCCAAAGCACTCCTACAGTATCCGGGAGTTACACGATCTCATGGTCTAAGGAAGAGATACTTGACATTGGAAAAGCTCTAGGAAACGAACTACACGATCTTAGTGCTAGGCTTAGGATTGGGTCTTGTCCATCACATCATTCTCCTAATGATGTGATCCCGTTATCAACGACATCCAATGTCCATAGCCAGGAAACCATGACTATCTGTTGATCACAACGAGCTAGTCAACTAGAGGCTCACTAGGGACATATTGTGGTCTATGTATTCACACGTGTATTACGATTTTCGGATAATACAGTTATAGCATGAATAAAAGACAATTATCATGAACAAGGAAATATAATAATAATACTTTTATTATTGCCTCTAGGGCATATTTCCAACAGTCTCCCACTTGCACTAGAGTCAATAATCTAGTTCACATCGATATGTGATTAACACTCAAGGTCACATCCCCATGTGACTAACACCCAAAGAGTTTACTAGAGTCAATAATCTAGTTCACATTTACCATGTGATTAACACTCCATGAGTTCTGGGTTTGATCATGTTATGCTTGTAAGAGAGGTTATAGTCAACGGGTCTGAACCTTTCATATCCATGTGTGCTTTACAAATCTCTATGTCATCTCCTAGATGTAGCTACCACGTTCTATTTGGAGCTATTCCAAATAACTGTTCTACTTGGAGCTATTCTAAATTGTTGCTCCATTATACATATCCGGTATCTCTACTCAGAGCTATCCGGATAGGTGTTAAGCTTGCATCGACGTAACCCTTTACGAAGAACTCTTTTACCACCTCCATAATCAAGAAAATTCCTTAGTCCACTAGTTACTAAGGATAACTTTGACCGCTGTCCTGTGATCCATTCTTGGATCACTCTTGTACCCCTTGACTAACTCATGGCAAGTCACACTTCAGGTGCGGTACACAGCATAGCATACTGTAGAGCCTATGTCTCAAGCATAGGGGACGATCTTCGTCCTTTCTCTCTATTCTGCCATGGTCGAGCTTTAAGTCTTAACTTCATACCTTATAACTCAGGCAAGAACTCCTTTTGACTGATCCATCTTGAACACCTTCAAGATCATGTCAAGGTATGTGCTCATTTGAAAGTTCCATTAAGCATTTTAATCTATCCTTATAGATCTTGACGCTCAATGTTCAAGTAGCTTAATCCAGGCTTTTCCATTGAAAAATACTTTCCAAATAACCCTATATGCTTTCTAGAAATTCTACATCATTTCTGATCAACAATATGTCAATATATACATATCAGAAATTCTATAGTGCTCCTACTCACTTCTTTGGAAATACAAGTTTCTCATGAACTTTGTATAAACCCAAAAACCTTGATCATCTTATCAAAGTGTACATTCCAACTCCGAGATGCTTACTCCAGTCCTTAGAAGGATCGCCGGAGCCAGCATACCTTTTAGCATCCTTAGGATCGACAAAACTTTTCTGATTGTATCACATACAACCTTTCCTTACGAAAACTGGTAAGGAAACTTGTTTTGACATCCATCTGCCAGATTTCATAAATGCAGCTAATGCTAACATGATTCCAACGGACTTTAAGCATCGCTACGGATGAGAAAATCTCATCGTAGTCAACTCCTTGAACTTGTGAAAAATTCTTCGCCACAAGTCGAGCTTCATAGATGGTGATATTACCATCCACGTCCGTCTTCTTCTTAAAGATCCATTTATCTCGGATTTCATGACTCCTAACCATTTGTCGGAATTTTGGGCCCACCATCGCTTCTCCATAGCTCGTAGGTTCATTGTTGTCTAGCAACATGACCTTCAAGACAGGATTACTGTACCACTCTAAAGTAGTACGCATCCTTGTCACCCTACGAGGTACGGTAGTGACTTGATCCGAAGTTTTCATGATCACTATCATAAGCTTCTACTTCAATTGGTGTAGGTGCCACAGGAACAACTTCCTGTGCCCTGCTACACATTGGTTGAAGTGATGGTTCAATAACCTCATCAAGTCTCCACCATCCTCCCACTCAACTTTTCGAGACAAACTTTTCCTCGAGAAAGGACCTGATTCAAGAAACAATCCCTATTGCTTTCAGATCTGAATTAGGAGGTATACCCAACTGTTTTGGGTGTCCTATGAAGATGCATTTTATCCGCTTTGGGTTCGAGCTTATCAACCTGAAACTTTTTCACATAAGCGTCACAGCCCCAAACTTTTAAGAAATGACAACTTAGATTTCTCTAAACCATAGTTCATACGGTGTCATCTCAACGGAATTATGTGGTGCCCTATTTAAAGTGAATGTGGTTGTCTCTAATGCCTAACCCATGAACAATAGTGGTAATTCGACAAGAGACATCATGGTACGCACCATATCCAATAGGGTGCAACTATGATGTTCGGACACACCATCACACTATGGTGTTCCAGGCGGTATTA
The DNA here is from genome assembly GCA_963921465.1 of Triticum timopheevii. NCBI lineage: Eukaryota > Viridiplantae > Streptophyta > Magnoliopsida > Poales > Poaceae > Triticum > Triticum timopheevii. Next base: position 546,337,587 of record OY997272.1, read on the forward strand.
ATTGTGAAACAATTTCCACAATGTCTTAATTGTGTGCCAAAACTCGTAACTCAGATATTCATCTCTATGAACATATCATAGACATTTTATCCTCCTGTCACAATGATCTTCTACTTCACTCTGAAATTACTTGAACCATTCAATAATTCAGACTTGTGTTTCATCAAGTAAATATTCTCAACATCTACTCGAATTATCTGTGAAGTAAGAACATAACGATATCCACTACATGCCTCAGCACTTATTGGATTGCATACATCAAAATGTATTTCTTCCCACAAGTTGCTTTCTAGTTCCATTTTACTGAAACCGAGGATTTCAGTCATCTTGCCCATGTGCTATGATTTGCATGTCTCAAGTGATTCAAGATCAAGTGAGTTCAAACGGTCCATTTGCATGGAGTTTCTTCATGCATATGCACCAATAGACATGGTTCGCATGTCTCAAACTTTTCAAAAACGAGTGAGCCCAAAGATCCATCAACATGGAGCTTCTTCATGCGTTTTATACCGATATGACTTACGTGGCAGTGCCACAAGTAGGTGGTACTATCATTACTATCTTTTGGCATGAACATGTGTATCACTACGATCGAGATTCAATAAACCATTCATTTTAGGTGCAAGACCATTCAAGGTATTATTCAAATAAACAGAGTAATTATTATTCTCCTTAAATGAATAACCGTATTGCGATAGACATAATCCAATCATGTCTAGGCTTAACGCAAACACCAATCTCGATGGTAGAGGGAGCGTGCGATGCTTGATCATATCAACATTGGAAACACTTCCAACACATATCGTCAGCTCACCTTTAGCTAGTCTCTGTTTATTCCGTAGCCTTTTGTTTCGAGTTACTAACACTTAGCAACCGAACCGGTATTTTAATACCCTGGTGCTACTAGGAGTACTAGTAAAGTACGCATTAACATAATGTATATCCAATATACTTCTATCGACCTTGCCAGCCTTCTTATCTACCAAGTATCTAGGGTAATTCTGCTCCAGTAGTTGTTCCCCTTATTACAGGAGCACTTAGTCTCGGGTTTGGGTTCAACCTTGGGTTTCTTCACTAGAGCAGCAGCTGATTTGCCGTTTCATGAAGTATCCCTTCTTGCCCTTGCCCTTCTTGAAACTAGTGGTTTCGTCAACAATTGATGCTCCTTCTTGATTTCTACTTTCGCGGTGTCAAACATCACGAATACCTCAAGGATCATCATATCTATCCCTGATATGTTATAGTTCATCACGAAGCTCTAGCAGCTTGGTGGCAATGACTTTGGAGAAACATCACTATCTCATCTGGAAGATTAACTCCCACTGGATTCAAGTGATTGTTGCACTCAGACAATCTGAGCACAGGCTCAACAATTGAGATTTTCTCCCTTAGTTTGCAGGTTAAGAAAATCGTCGGAGGTCTTATACCTCTTGACGTGGGCACGAGCCTGAAATCCCAATTTCAGCCCTCGAAACATCTCATATGTTCCGTGACGTTTCGAAAACATCTTTGGTGCCTCAACTCTAAACCGTTTATCTGAACTATCACGTAGTTATCAAAACGTGTATGTTCGATGTTCGCAACATCCACAAACGACATTTGGGGTTCAGCACACTGAGCGGTGCATTAAGGATATAAGCTTTCTACTGTCCGCATAATCGCTACTGTCAACTTTCAACTATATTTTCTCTAGGAACATAACTAAACAGTAGAACTAAAGCGCGAGCTACGACCTAATTTACAAAAGGTCTTTTGACTATGTTTAAGATAATTAAGTTCATCTTATGAACTCCCACTTAGATAGACATCCCTCTGGTCATCTAAGTGATCACATGATCCGAGTCAACTAGGCCGTGTCCGACCATCACGTGAGACGGACTAGTCATTATCGGTGAACATCTTCATGTTGATCGTATCTACTATACGACTCATGCTCGACCTTTCGGTCTCCGTGTTCCGAGGCCATGTCTGTACATGCTAGGCTCGTCAAGTTAACCCTAAGTGTTTTTGCTGTGTAAATCTGTCTTACACCCGTTGTATGTGAACGTAAGGATCCATTACACCCGATCATCACGTGGTGCTTAGAAACGACGAACTGTAGCAACGGTGCACAGTTAGGGAGAACACTTCTTGAAATTTTTGTAAGGGATCACCTTATTTACTACCGTTGTCCTAAGTAAACAAGATGCATAAACATGATAAACATCACATGCAATCAAATAGTGACATGATATGGCCAATATCATTTTGCTCCTTTTGATCTCCATCTTCGGGGCTCCATGATCATCATCGTCACCGGCATGACACCATGATCTCCATCATCATGATCTCCATCATCGTGTCTCCATGAAGTTGTCTCGCCAACTTATTACTTCTACTACTATGGCTACCGGTTAGCAATAAAGTAAAGTAATTACATGGCGTTGTTCAATGACACGCAGGTCATACAATAAATTAAGACAACTCCTATGGCTCCTGCCGGTTGTCATACTCATCGACATGCAAGTCGTGATTCCTATTACAAGAACATGATCAATCTCATACATCACATATCATTCATCACATTCTTCTTGGCCATATCACATCACATAGCATACCCTGCAAAAACAAGTTAGACGTCCTCTAATTGTTGTTGCATGTTTTACGTGGCTGCTATGGGTTTCTAGCAAGAACGTTTCTTACCTACGCAAAACCACAACGTGATATGCCAATTGCTATTTACCCTTCATAAGGACCCTTTTCATCGAATCCGTTCCGACTAAAGTGGGAGAGACTGGCACCCGCTAGCCACCTTATGCACCAAGTGCATGTCAATCGGTGGAACCTGTCTCACGTAAGAGTACGTGTAAGGTCGGTCCGGGCCGCTTCATCCCACAATACCGTCGAAACAAGATTGGACTAGTAACGGTAAGCACATTGAACAAAATCAACGCCCACAACTACTTTGTGTTCTACTCGTGCAAAGAATCTACGCAATAGACCTAGCTCATGATGCCACTGTTGGGGAATGTAGCAGAAATTCAAAAAATTTCCTACGTATCACCAAGATCTATCTATGGAGAGACCAGCAACGAGTAGAAAGAGAGTGCATCTACATACCCTTGTAGATCTCTAAGCGGAAGCGTTCAAGAGAACGGGGTTGAAGGAGTCGTACTCGTCGTGATCCAAATCACCGGAGATCCTAGTGTCGAACGGACGGCACCTCCGCGTTCAACACACATACAACCCGGTGACGTCTCCCATGCCTTGATCCAGCAAGGAGAGAGGGAGAGGTTGAGGAATACTCCATCCAGCAGCAGCACGACGGCGTGGTGGTGATGGAGGAGCGTGCAATCCTGTAGGGCTTCGCCAAGCACCGCGAGAGAGGAGGAGGACTTGGGAGAGGGGGAGGGCTGCGCCAGAACTTCGTGTGTAGCTCCCATGCACCTTCCCACTATATATAGGGGTGGAGGGGCTGGTTTCTTGCCCTCCAAGTCCATTGGGGCGTTGGCCAAGGTGGGAGGAAAGAAATCCCATCATTTCCTTCCCCACCGATTGTTATCCCCCCTTTTTAGGGATCTTGATCTTATCCCTTCGGGATATGATCTTATTCCTTCTAAGGAGGGATGTTGGTGCGCCTTGACCAGGGGTGTGGGGCCTTGCCCCCACTACCCACGTTCATGTGGGTCCCCCCATGCAGGTGGGCCCCACTCCGGAACCTTCTAGAACCTTCCCGGTACAATACCGAAAAATCCCGAACATTTTCCGGTGGCCAAAATAGGACTTCCCATATATAAATCTTTACCTCCGGACCATTCCGGAACTCCTCGTGATGTCCGGGATCTCATCCGGGACTCCGAACAACATTCGGTAACCACATACAAACTTCCTTTATAACCCTAGCGTCATCGAACCTTAAGTGTGTAGACCCTACGGGTTCGGGAGGCATGTAGACATGACCGAGACGTTCTCCGGTCAATAACCAACAGCGGGATCTGGATACCCATGTTGGCTCCCACATGTTCCACGATGATCTCATCGGATGAACCACGATTTCAAGGACTCAGTCGATCCCGTATACAATTCCCTTTGTCTAGCGGTATTTTACTTGCCCGAGATTCGATCGTCGGTATATCGATACCTTGTTCAATCTCGTTACCGGCAAGTCTCTTTACTCGTTCCGTAACACATCATCCCGTGATCAACCCCTTGGTCACATTGTGCACATTATGATGATGTCCTACCGAGTGGGCCCAGAGATACCTCTCCGTTTACACGGAGTGACAAATCCCAGTCTCGATCCGTGTCAACCCAACAGACACTTTCGGAGATACCTGTAGTGCACCTTTATAGTCACCCAGTTACGTTGTGACGTTTGATACACCCAAAGCACTCCTACAGTATCCGGGAGTTACACGATCTCATGGTCTAAGGAAGAGATACTTGACATTGGAAAAGCTCTAGCAAACGAACTACACGATCTTAGTGCTAGGCTTAGGATTGGGTCTTGTCCATCACATCATTCTCCTAATGATGTGATCCCGTTATCAATGACATCCAATGTCCATAGCCAGGAAACCATGACTATCTGTTGATCACAACGAGCTAGTCAACTAGAGGCTCACTAGGGACATATTGTGGTCTATGTATTCACACGTGTATTACGATTTCCGGATAATACAGTTATAGCATGAATAAAAGACAATTATCATGAACAAGGAAATATAATAATAATACTTTTATTATTGCCTCTAGGGCATATTTCCAACAATATTTTCTCTAGGAACATATCTAAATAGTGGAACTAAAGCGCGAGCTTGCGACATAATTTGCAAAAACCTTTTGACTATGTTCAGGATAATTAAGTTAATCTAATGAACTACCACTCAGATAGACATCACTCTAGTCATCTAAGTGATTACATGATCCGAGTCAACTAGGCCGTGTCCGAACATCACGTGAGACGGACTAGTCATCATCGATGAACATCTTCATGTTGATCGTATCTACTATACGACTCATGCTCGACCTTTCGGTATCTTGTGTTCCGAGGCCATGTCTGTACATGCTAGGCTCGTCAAGTTAACCTAAGTGTTTCGCGTGTGTAAATCTGGCTTACACCCGTTGTATGTGAATGTAAGAATCTATCACACCCGATCATCACGTGGTGCTTCGAAATGACGAACTTTCGCAACGGTGCATAGTTAGGGGGAACACTTTCTTGAAATTTTAATGAGGGATCATCTTATTTACTACCGTCGTTCTAAGCAAATAAGATGCATAAACATGATAAACATCACATGCAATCAAATAGTGACATGATATGGCCTATATCATTTTGCTCCTTTTGATCTCCATCTTCGGGGCTCCATGATCATCATCGTCACCGGCATGACACCATGATCTCCATCATCATGATCTCCATCATTGTGTCTTCATGAAGTTGTCTCGCCAACTATTACTTCTACTACTATGGGTATTGGTTAGCAATAAAGTGAAGTAATTACATGGCGTTGTTTAATGACACATAGGTCATACAATAAATTAAGACAACTACTATGGCTCCTGCCGGTTGTCATACTCATCGACATGCAAGTCGTGATTCCTATTACAAGAACATGATCAATCTCATACATCACATATCATTCATCACATTCTTCTTGGCCATATCACATCACATAGCATACCCTGCAAAAACAAGTTAGACGTCCTCTAATTGTTGTTTGCATGTTTTACGTGGCTGCTATGGGTTTCTAGCAAGAACGTTTCTTACCTATGCAAAAACCACAACGTGATATGTCAATTGCTATTTACCCTTCATAAGGACTGTTTTCATCGAATCCAAACCGACTAAAGTGGGAGAGACTGGCACCCGCTAGCCACCTTATGCAACAAGTGCATGTCAGTCGGTGGAACCTGTCTCACGTAAGAGTACGTGTAAGGTCGGTCAGGGCCGCTTCATCCCACAATGCCGCCGAATCAAGATAAGACTAGTTATAGTAAGCATATTGAACAAAATCAACACCCACAACTACTTTGTGTTCTACTCGTGCATAGAATCTACGCAATAGACCTAGCTCATGATGCCACTGTTGGGGAACGTAGCAGAAATTCAAAATTTTCCTACGTGTCACCAAGATCTATCTATGGAGAAACCAGCAACGAGGGGAAGGAGAGTGCATCTGCATACCCTTGTAGATCGCTAAGCGAAAACGTTCAAGAGAACGGGGTTGAAGGAGTCGTACTCGTCGTGATCCAAATCACCGGAGATCCTAGTGCCGAACGGACGGCACCTCCGCGTTCAACACACGTACAGCCCGGTGATGTCTCCCATGCCTTGATCCAGCAAGGAGAGAGGGAGAGGTTGGGGAAGACTCCATCCAGCAGCAGCACAACGGCGTGGTGGTGATGGAGGAGCGTGGCAATCCTGCAGGGCTTCGCCAAGCACCGCGGGAGAGGAGAAGGGAGAGAGGTAGGGATGCGCCAGGCAGAGGTCAAACTCATCTGTTGGCAGCCCCAAAACCCTCAATTATATATAGGGGGAGAGGAAGGGCTGCGCCCCCACCTAGGGTTCCACCCCTAGGGGCGGCGGCCAGCCCAAACCCATCTAGGGTGCGGCCAAGGGGGGTGAGGGGAAACTTGCCCCCCAAGTTAGGTGGGTGCGCCCCCTCCCCCAAACCCTAGGCACCTTGGGCCCTTGTGGGGGGGCGCACCAGCCCACCTGGGGCTAGTCCCCTCCCACACTTGGCCCATGCGGCCCTCCGGGGATGGTGGCCCCACTTGGTGGACCCCCGGGACCCTCCCGGTGGTCCCGATACGTTACCGATAAAACCCGAAACTTTTTCGGTGACCAAAACAGGACTTCCCCATATATAAATCTTTACCTGCAGACCATTACCGATTGTTATCCCCCCTTTTTAGGGATCTTGATCTTATCCCTTCGGGATATGATCTTATTCCTTCTAAGGGGGGATGTTGGTGCGCCTTGACCAGGGGTGTGGGGCCTTGGCCCCACTACCCACGTTCATGTGGGTCCCCCCATGCAGGTGGGCCCCACTCCGGAACCTTCTAGAACCTTCCCGGTACAATACCGAAAAATCCCGAACATTTTCCGGTGGCCAAAATAGGACTTCCCATATATAACTCTTTACCTCCGGACCATTCCGGAACTCCTCGTGACGTCCGGGATCTCATCCAGGACTCCGAACAACATTCGGTAACCACATACAAACTTCCTTTATAACCCTAGCGTCATCGAACCTTAAGTGTGTAGACCCTGCGGGTTCGGGAAACATGCAGACATGACCGAGACGTTCTCCGGTCAATAACCAACAGCAGGATCTGGATACCCATGTTGGCTCCCACATGTTCCACGATGATCTCATCGGATGAACCACGATGTCAAGGACTCAATCGATCCCGTATACAATTCCCTTTGTCTAGCGGTATAGTACTTGCCCGAGATTCGATCGTCGGTATACCGATACCTTGTTCAATCTTGTTACCGGCAAGTCTCTTTACTCGTTCCGTAACACATCATCCTGTGATCAACCCCTTGGTCACATTGTGCACATTATGATGATATCCTACCGAGTGGGCCCAAAGATACCTCTCCGTTTACACGGAGTGACAAATCCCAGTCTCGATTCGTGCCAACAAAACAGACACTTTCGGAGATACCTGTAGTGCACCTTTATAGCCACCCAGTTACGTTGTGATGTTTGGTACACCCAAAGCATTCCTACGGTATCTGGGATTTGCACAATCTCATGGTCTAAGGAAATGATACTTGACATTAGAAAAGCTTTAGCATACGAACTACGATCTTTGTGCTAGGCTTAGGATTGGATCTTGTCCATCACATCATTCTCCTAATGATGTGATCCCGTTATCAATGACATCTAATGTCCATGGTCAGGAAACCGTAACCATCTATTGATCAAGGAGCTAGTCAACTAGAGGCTTACTAGGGACATGGTGTTGTCTATGTACCCACACATGTATCTGAGTTTCCTATCAATACAATTATAGCATGGATAATAAACGATTATCATGAACAAGGAAATATAATAATAACTAATTTATTATTGCCTCTAGGGCATATTTCCAACAATCTTGTCAATCATCAACACTTGATGTTCTTTCTTGATTTCTAGCTTCGTTAATTTCACCATCACGAAGAGCTTGGGAATCGTTTTCATCATCCCTTGCATACTATAGTTCATCACGAAGTTATACTAACTTGGTGATGGTGACTAGAGAACTCTGTCAATCACTATCTTATCTGGAAAATTAACTCCCACTTGATTCAAGCGATTGTAGTACCCAGACAATCTGAGCACATGCTCACTAGTTGAGCAATTCTCCTCCATCTTTTAGCTATAGAACTTGTTGGAGATTTCATATCTCTCAACTCGGGTATTTGCTTGAAATATTAACTTCAACTCCTGCAATATCTCATATGGACCATGACGTTCAAAACGTCTTTGAAGTCCCGATTCTAAGCCGTTAAGCATGATGCACAAAACTATCAAATAGTCATCATATTGAGCTAGCCAAACGTTCATAACGTCTGTATCTGCTCCTGCAATAGGTCTATCACCTAGCTGTGCATTAAGGACATAATTCTTCTGTGCAGCAATGAGGATAAACCTCAGATCACCGATCCAATCCGGCCGCATCATTGCTACTAACATCTTTCAACACAGTTTTCTGTAGGAACATATCAAAATAAACACATGAAAGCAACAACGCGAGCTATTGATCTACAACATAATTTGCAAAATACTACCAGGACTAAGTTCATGATAAATTTAAAGTTCAATTAATCATATTACTTAAGAACTCCCACTTAGATAGACATCCCTCTAATCATCTAAGTGATCATGTGATCCAAATCAACTAAACCATGTCCGATCATCACGTGAGATGGAGTAGTTTTAAATGGTGAACATCAATATGTTGAGCATATCTACTATATGATTCTTGCTCGACCTTTCGGTCTCAGTGTTCCGAGGCCATATCTGTATATGCTAGGCTTGTCAAGTTTAACCTGAGTATTCTGCGTGTGCAACTGTTTTGCACCCGTTGTATTTGAACGTAGAGCCTATCACACTCGATCATCACGTGGTGTCTCCGCACGAAGAACTTTCGCAACAGTGCATACTTAGGGAGAACACTTATACCTTGAAATTTAGTGAGAGATCATCTTATAATGCTACCGTCAATCAAAACAGAATAAGATGCATAAAGGATAAACATCACATGTAATCAAAATATGTGACATGATATGGCCATCATCATCTTGTGCCTTTGATCTTCATCTCCAAAGCATCGTCATGATCTTCATCGTCACCGGCATGACACCATGATCTCCATCATCTTGATCTATATCAATGTGTCGTCACATGGTTGTCTCGCCAACTATTGCTCTTGCAACTATTGCTATCGCATAGCGATAAAGTAAAACAATTATTTGGCACTTGCATCTTAGGCAATAAAGAGACAACCATAAGGCTTCTGCCAGTGGCCGATAACTTCAACAAAACATGATCATCTCATACAAGAACTTATATCTCATCACGTCTTGACCATATCACATCACAACATGCCCTGCAAAAACGAGTTAGACGTCCTCTACTTTGTTGTTGCAAGTTTTACGTGTCTGCTACGGGCTGAGCAAGAACCGTTCTTACCTGCGCATCAAAACCACAACGATAGTTCGTCAAGTTAGTGTTGTTTTAACATTCTCAAGGACCGGGCGTAGCCACACTCGGTTCAACTAAAGTTGGAGAAACTGACACCCGCCAGCCACCTGTGTGCAAAGCACGTCGGTAGAACCAGTCTCGCGCAAGCGTACGCATAATGTCGGTCCGGGCCGCTTCATCCAACAATACCGCCAAACCAAAGTATGACATGCTGGAAAGCAGTATGACTTGTATCGCCCACAACTCACTTGTGTTCTACTCGTGCATATAACATCTACGCATAAAACCTGGCTCGGATGCCATTGTTGGGGAACATAGTAATTTCAAAAATTTCCTACGCACACGTAAGATCATGGTGATGCATAGCAACGAGAGGGGCGAGTGTGTCCACGTACCCTCGTAGATCGTAAGCGGAAGCGTTAGCACAACGTGGTTGATGTAGTCGTACGTCTTCACGATCCGACCGATCAAGTACCGAACGCACGGCACCTCCGAGTTCAGCACATGTTCAGCTCGATGACGTCCCTCGAACTCCGATCTAGCCGAGCTTTGAGGGAGAGTTCCGTCAGCACGACGGCGTGGTGATGATGATAATGTTCTACCGACGCAGGGCTTCGCCTAAGCACCGCTACGAAATTATCGAGGTGGATTATGGTGGAGGGGGACACCGCACACGGCTAAGAGATCTCAAGGATCAATTGTTGTTGTGTCTAGAGGTGCCCCCTGCCCCCGTATATAAAGGAGCAAGGGGGGAGGCAGCTGGCCTAGGAGGAGGGCGTGCCAAGGGGGGAGTTCTACTCCCACCGGGAGTAGGACTTCTCCTTTCCTTGTTGGAGTAGGAGAAGCGAAGGGAGAAGAAGAAGGAAGGAAGGGGGCGCCCCCTGCCTAGTCCAATTCGGACTAGTCCATGGGGAGGGGTGCGGCCACCCTTTGGGGTCCTTCTCTCCTTTCCCGTATGGCCCATTAAGGCCCAGTACGAATTCCCGTAACTCTCCGGTACTCCGAAAAATACCCAAATCACTCGGAACCTTTCTGATGTCCGAATATAGTCGTCCAATATATCGATCTTTATGTCTCGACCATTTCGAGACTCCTCGTCATGTCCGTGATCACACCGGGGACTCCAAACTATCTTCGGTACATCAAAACACATGAACTCATAATATAACTGTCATCTAACTTTAAGCGTGCGGACCCTACGGGTTCGAGAACTATGTAGACATGACCGAGACACGTTTCCGGTCAATAACCAATAGCGGAACCTGAATGCTCATATTGGCTCCTACATATTCTATGAAGATCTTTATCGGTCAAACCGCATAACAACATACGTTGTTCCCTTTGTAATCGGTATGTTACTTGCCCAATATTTTATCATCGGTATCTCAATACCTAGTTCAATCTCGTTACCGGCAAGTCTCTTTACTCGTTATGTAATGCATCATCCTGCAACTAACTCATTAGTCACATTTCTTGCAAGGCTTATAGTGATGTGCATTACCGAGAGGGCCTAGAGATACCTCTCCGACAATCGGAGTGACAAATCCTAATCTCGAAATACGCCAACTCAACAAGTACCTTCGGAGACACCTGTAGAGCTCCTTCATAATCACCCAGTTACGTTGTGACGTTTGGTTGCACACAAAGTGTTCCTTCGGTAAACGGGAGTTGCATAATCTCATAGTCACAGGAACATGTATAAGTCATGAAGAAAGCAACAGCAACATACTAAATGATCAAGTGCTAAGCCAACGGAATGGGTCAAGTCAATCACATCATTCTCCTAATTATGTGATCCCGTTAATCAAATGACAACTCATGTCTATGGCTAGGAAACTTAACCATCTTTGATTCACGAGCTAGTCAAGTAGAGGCATACTAGTGACACTATGTTTGTTTGTTTATTCACACATGTATTACGTTTCCGGTTAATACAATTCTAGCATGAATAATAAACATTTATCATGAAATAAGGAAATAAATAATAACTTTATTATTGCCTCTAGGGCATATTTTCTTCACGAAGATCCTTCGTGCTAACATTGTTTGATCCATGCTTGTTGACGGCCCACTCCAGCAGCGAGTCTTGGGCAATAGGGATCCAACTTGGTGTTCCCAATGCAACAAATATCGCCACCCAAATAGTCCGAGCAAAGACACACGTGAGAAGTATATGGTTGATCGTTTCTTCCTCTTGATCACAAAAAGGACAGGCGGCCTGGTGAGGTAGGCCTCTGCGCGCAAGACGATCTGAGGTCCAACATCTATCCTTCATGGCAAGCCAGGTGAAAAACCTGCATTGCATAGGGACACGTGATTTCCATGTCAGGTCCGCCGTTGGGATCACCTCTCGGCCCCAAAATGTGAGCCTACCACCCCTTATTTGGCAGGCCCAAATTGCGCTGGTTATCTTCTCGTATCAGACGAGAACTCCGATTGGACGCTCATTGGTGTCCAATGGAGGAGGGGACACCTGAACCGAGACGCTAATGTGCCGGCATTTTGGCACGCTCAGTTACACGGGTTAGCCTTCCTTTTTCCCTTCATTTCCAGGTGGTATTTTTCATTCGAAAACCGACTGTTGGACTTTTTTTAAAAAGGTATCTAATTAATAAAATTAATTTAGGTAATACAGGAAAAATGAAAATGGACAGTGTGTATTTGATAAAGTTTGGTGTGTATTAGATAAATAGTTCACCGTATATTTTAAAAAACTAGACGATATAGAAAAATGTTTGTGTATTAAAAAAGTTGTGATATTTAAGAAAAGTTTATAAACTGTACAAAACTGTTCAATTTGTTTTCAAAAAATCTTTTGTGCCAGTAAATATAGAGTAATGCTAGAGCGACAGACCCTCTGATACTGATCCAACGGACTGAAGTTATGTGGAATTATTTGGTTGGAGATTAAGGGTGAGGACAGACCACCCCCTTGGAAATCAAGGGGAGAGCTAAATAGTATGAGGGGGTCCCTATAGAAAAGGGTTTGTGCAATTAAAAAAAGTTTTTATATTTAAGAAAAGTTTATAAAATGTACAAATAAGTTCACGTAGTTTTCAAAAAATGTTTTGTGCCATAAAATAGAGTAATGATAGAGGCACAGACCCTCTGATACTGATCCAACAGACTGATGTTATGTGAAATTATTTGGTTGGAGATTAAGGGGGTAGGGCAGGCCATCCCCTCGGAATTCAGGAGGAGAGCTAATTAGTATGAGGGGTTCCCTAAGGCGGCCGTTAAAGCCGGTTCATCTATGATTATTATTAAAGACATGTTCGTTGCGAATTGATTTTTTCTAAGATGTACTTAAAAATGTTCAAAACATTTATTTGAAATAATTTACATCATATATTTTAAAAAAATTCAACATGTATAAAAATGTCCCACATGTTTACACCGTATATTAAAAAACAGACATGAATTGAAAAAAAGAAAAAGAAAAAGGAATATAAAAGAAAAGAAACCTAATAAATAAACACAGAAAAACAAAGAAAACCCGGAAGAAAACCAAACAAAAACCCAAAAACAAAAACCACAGAAAAAAGAAAACACAGCGCCAGCGAAGGAAAACAGAGCCACCGCAAGCAAACCCTTGAAATGGGCCGGCGCACATCACGCCGACTGGTGTTTGCCGTATCAGTCCGCGTGAAGATTTATTTTCCACTTCAAAGAGAAAAACCCACTAAAAAAACTTCTTGCAGAAAAAGATTTAGCGCCCAATTTTTTAAAAATGATTTACTTGCAGATTATAACAGAATTTCTTTGTAATCACAAGTACTTACGTATATCTTCTTGGTTGGGTCGCCGTCGTTGTCCAAGAGGCAGAGGCGGAGGAGGAAGCATTTCGATCGGCGATGGTCTCGTCAGTCCGATGTCGTCGGTCGCTGTTAACCCATTAAGCACGTTTTCTCACTTGCATCCGTTACGAGTTCCACCAATCAACGAACGTCTGCCATACTCCTCGCATCCCTTTAGACTAAGATTGATTATGTTTCTGCCGATATTAGTGATCGCTCGGGTGCCTTTATATAACTGGCTAAAATGTCTTACTTTCGGGGAGTTCCATATATTTTCCCACGGGAAAAATCAATCATGGCTATGTCGCGCATTTTTCTTCGTGCGGGCCAAGCTAAGAGCATATTCAGCCGTTCGGTCCCCCAGAGGCTTGAAATAAGGGCATGTACAATGAAAGCATCACCTTTCTAATGCTTCACCTCTTTCACGTAAGTAAAGATGGATGGGGCACTATTTAGTTTGTCAAACCCTTAATGCATGAAGTTGCCCCATCAATCCAATGCATGACATATACATCCTCTTTTTTTGTGTACTTCAGTGAACATGGAGGGCTGGATCGCTTCATCTCTCTCCCTTTTCCCATCTCTCTCTTACTTTTGTCAGCCAAGAGACTACCTCCTCTGTAGGATCCCGTCTTGGTCTGCAGGCTACTAGTTGAGCTGAGCTGGACAATCGGGAGTGACGTATAGGACTGGGGCACCCGTCCACAGTGGAGCGTTGGGCATGCCCTAACACCGCTTGGGGCGCGCTGGCTGAAAAATCGGCGTGAGCACGATCAGGTTCCCAGCCCCCAATTTGGGCCCATTTCGATGCAAATTGGCCCACTTTTCAGCCCACTTTGGGCCGAAATTGGCGCAATTGGCGCACTATCGACGCGAATTCACCAATTTCAGCCCATATTCTGCGTGCTTCGGCGTAAATTCCACAGAAACTATTTTTTATCACATAGTTCATCACAGAAAATCAGTACAAATCAAATAGTACAACAAATATTTCAATACAAATTATATAGTTCAACAAACAAAAGCTCATATTTCATCGCACGTCGAACTAGGCGTTGCCCTTGAGCCTCCATACGTGCTCCACCAGGTCCTGCTGCAGTTGTTGATGCACATGTGGGTCTCAGATCTCCTGGCGCATATTAAGGAAGGCAGTTCAGGTTGTCGGTAGCTGGTGATCAACTTGGGCAAGAGGACCCTGCCTGTAATATCACTAGTAGAAAACCACCCATTAGACCCGGTTCGTAAGGGCCTTTAGTCCCGGTTCATGAACCGGGACTAATGGGTCGTTACTAATGCCTCCACCCATTAGTCCCGGTTCAAACACGAACCGGGACAAATGTGCCTCCACGTGGCCCTATGCGCCGAGCCCAATCAGGGGGCCTTTGGTCCCGGTTGGTGGCTCCAACCGGGACCAAAAGTCAATTTTTTTTACAGAAGTGGCTGCTTTAGGGGTTATTTTTAGGTTGTTATTATAGCTAGCTAATAGAGAGAAGTGTCCTCTCTTATATCTTCGTCCTTGGTTTATCAACGCTGCTGCTATGTTCATTGCACCCGCAGATATAACATGCTCATGCATGCTTGCATCATACATCATCATATATATATAATAACAAGTCCTACTAATTAATCATGCATCAACATACAACTTCTACTCGTTTTTAATAATAAGTCATACGATCATCATCCTCATAGTCATCGAACCCCCAACCCTACATAATTGTTCTTAGCACATGATCATCAGTATCAGGTAGGACCTAAACACCTTTAAGGTAAAATAGCATAAAACAATATAGACCCTGACTCTCCATTATGAAGAACGGCGATCATCCTGTCTCCAATTCTTGCCCTTCGCTGCTTATTGCTTCCAAGAAGCTCCTTACGACTGTCCATACATTTTTTCCATTCTTTGATTGTTATGTCTCCACTTCTTTTAGAAACCCGGTATGGACAGTTGAGATTCGTAGGACGACCTGATAGTATGTTCAAAACATGAAGGCTACCATGCGTATACATCAGATGAGGCACACAATCATTCGGGATTATCTGTTGAAAAACATAGTAATAACTTCGTAGTTAGCAATGATGTACTAGTTTTAGAAGTGTGCAAAAAGATGTACGGATGTTGTAATAGTAAAAAATAATCTTACCAGGGTATCTCCATGGTAGTTACCGTAGTTCAACACGTGCACTAGTGGCACGTATTGACCATAATGTTGAGGAGTTTGATTGTAGATATTGTAATTCTCAAGATCAGTACAAAATCCAACCAGATGATTTTTCTCCTGATAAGTTAATTCGGAGCCTTCGGTGTAGTACGTTCTGTCTACCATCTTCTGCACATTCTTTGAAGAATGAAAATAAGCTGTCAATGGAGATAAGTTGTCAACTATATATTTTGAAATAAACAATATAAATTACTTAATAACTATGTTTAGCTCACATGAGGGAAGAATTGGAGGTGTATCCACAAGGACCCAAATCGAAGGTCTCTCTTGCTCGATTGTAGGATCACCAAGATCCATGGTGACAACCATACCCTCATCAAGACCATACATCTTGCAAAATGCATCCCAATTTGTGCAACCAAAATGGGTTACACTCTGAGCATTGTACAACTTTACTTGAAAATCCACACCATGATGGGTACTTAGGATAATTTTTTTGGTTTCGAAACTTTCATGGTCTTCAAAACCCATCCTCTCCAAGACATAGCGTCTTGCAAAGCATGGGATAAGCTAGTCGAATTGGAAAAGATGAAAAATACACGTTAAAATAGTTGAAGTCGTGCTTAATTACGAAAAAAACAATTGTCGTTGTTGCGTACCGTATGAACATCGCAGGTCTCCTCGAGCTTAATGCTGAAGCGCCGATCTTCGTCCAGCTCAATGAACCTGTCGCAGATACCTCGGTCGTCGTGGCACCAGTCGCACTCCCCCGGGCGGTTTTCGTCGTCCGATGAGTACGACATTTCCGGCCTACGTTCATAATTCAAATATTAAACTAGATCATTATTATTAATCACGGGTTGACTATCGATGATCGATGTACGTAGCTCCTCTTTCATTCCCGAATGCATTATTATACCAAATTGTCTAGCACACGGGAATGAAGGAGAACTTATCCAATATGAGCATTCAATAAGCAAAACCAAATCATAAAATAAGCAAAACCAAATCATAAAATAAAGTATAGTATTCAAATTAACATGCATTCAATAATTATAAGCAAAAGTACATCAACTTCCGTACATCGCCGAATATTATCACTAATACAACTAGAATCGTAGCGCCCGACGGGTATCGACGCGGGCGGTGAACACCCAAAGATAAGGAACCATCACAGGATCATAGCTCCAGTGAAAATCCCTGAAGAACCTGCCAGGTATTGTCGAACCTCCCCTCCAATGCAACCATGTAGCGACGGACGTGCTCGTCCTCCTCGCTGACACGGTGATGTACCACCTCCGCGGTGTCCGGATACCTCACCACCGTCACTGGCCCACGCGACCGCCACCAAACAAGGATCGGGTCAACAATGGGCTGCCTCCTCACCAACCTACGTCCCCCGGAAGGTAGCACCTCCCAATACCAACCCGGCGGAGCCAAGTCCCGAACACAGCCCTGATCAAGCAGGCCTCCACCGCCGAGTCGACGACGACGAGGATGCGGGATAGGCATCGCCGACGTCGACGCGGGAACTACTTCTATATATAGTTAAATAAAAGTAGTTTTATTAATTAAATCAACTATCTAAATTAATTACACAATCTAAATATCACCAAAAAAATCTATTAACAATAATATCACCAAACATGCATATTCAATAATAATATCACCAAAAAAATCTATTAACAGAAAAAAAATCTAACATAATATGAACAAAATAATTACTACACATATCTAATCTAACAAAAAAAATCTAATTAATCTAACAAAAAAATCTAACATAATATGAACAAATTAATTACTACACATGTAATCTAACAAAAAAAAATCTAACCTAACAAAAAAATCTAATTAAATCAACTAGCAAGTTCAACTATATATAAACTACTTCTTATTTTTTTCCTTTTTCTAAATACTATGAACAAAAAAATCATTAAAATTCTATGAACAAAATTAATTACACAATCTAAATATCACCAAAAAAATCTATTAACAATAATATCACCAAACATGCATATTCAATAATAATATCACCAAAAAAATCTATTAAGAGAAAAAAATCTAACATAATATGAACAAAATAATTACTACATGTATCTAATCTAACAAAATAATTACTACATGTATCTAATCTATCAAAAAAATCTAACATAATATGAACAAATTAATTACTACACATGTAATCTAAAAAAAATCTAATCTAACAAAAAATCTATGAACTACATATCTAAATTACTATACATCTAACATAACAAAAAAAAATCTATGAACTACAAAATGAATCTAAAAAAATCTAATAAAAAAAAATGCTCACGTCGGCGTCGAGGCGGCGCGGGGCAGGGGCGACGACGGGCTCGGGGCGGCGCGGGGCAGAGCGGCGACGAGGACGGCGGGCTCGGGGCGGCGACGGGGACGGCGGGCTCGGGGCGGCGCGGGGCAGGGGCGACGGCGCTGGGGTGGCGACGACGGGGCGGCGCGGGACGCGGGCGGCGATGGGGGCGGCGACGACGTGCGCGGGCGATGACGGCGGGCTCGGGGCGGCGACGGGGACGGCGGGCTCGGGGCGGCACGGGGCAGGGGCGACGGCGCGGGGGTGGCGACGACGGGGCGGCGCGGGACGCGGGCGGCGATGGGGGCGGCGATGACGTGCGCAGGCGACGACGGCGGGCTCGGGGCGGCGACGGGGACGGCGGGCTCGGCGGCGACGGCGACGAGGAGTAGAGGCGTCGGGGCGAGAAAGAGATGGGTTTTGGTAAAAACTGCTAAGTCCTGTATATATAGCAAGAGCATTGGTCCCGGTTGGTGGCACCAACCGGGACGAATGCTCATCTTTAGTCCCGGTTGGAGCCACCAACCGGGACCAAAGGCCTCATTTCAGCAGCGCAAAGGGCGGGAAACAAAGACCTTTGGTCCCGGTTGGTGGCTCCAACCGGGACTAAAGATAAGCATTCGTCCCGGTTGGTCCAACGAACCGGGACCAAAGATTGGCATTTGTACCGGTTGGTTCCATGAACCGGTACCAATGGACCCGTGTAACTACTTTTTTATTTTCTGCAGCTATTTTTTTGTTGATTCTTCCTGCAGCTGTTTTTTTAGTCCCACCTCGCCAAGCGAGAGGCAGTCGCAGCTGTTTATAAGCCCTGAGTGCAGAGACGATGACGAAGAGGCTCAATGCTCCTGCATGTTGGTTAGCTTCAAGCCTTGAGGAATACGGTAGACTGCACAGAGCTATGTGCAGTGCAGTTGACACTATTCTGAAAGGCTTGAAGCAAATTAACGAGCATTGCGGCTCTTTTTTATTTTTAGTGACTTATTACAATTCAGAAATAAAAAGAAAAAAATAAATGTAGCAGAAAAGAAAAAAACTATATAAAAAACTACTCAGAAATAAATAGAAGAAAAAATAATTTTGATTAACTTTACTAAAAAAATATCATAGATCAGATATGTTCTGACCGTTGCAGCCGGTGATGGTGGTCATCTCTTCCGTAAGAGGTGGTCGGCCTGAGGCTGGGTATTCGGATCTCGGGATCCGTCATCTGGCACCAGCTGCGAGTCGGGGAGACGTAGTTGCCGGTGAAAACCGAGCTGACGGCGGGCGATGGCGGCGTTCCATGTCGTTACCTTGATGAAGGCATCGTTGTGTGACTACCGTTGACCCACTCTTATTGCTCCGGGGGAAACTATATAAAAAACCACTCAGAAATAAATAGAAGAAAAAATAATTTTGATTAACTTTACTAAAAAAATAGCATAGATGCTTATTTTTAATGACTTATTACAACTTAGAAATAAAAACAAAAGAAAAAATATAACAGAAAAGAAAAAACTAATAGAAAACTACTCAGAAATGAATAGAAGCAAAAAATAGTTGTGATTAACTGTACTAAAAAAGGAGCATATATGCTTATTTTTAATGGCTTATTACAACTCAGAAATAAAAAGAAAAAAATAAATATAGCAGAAAAGAAAAAAAACTATAAAAAACTACTCAGAAATGAGCATAGATGCGCTTATAGAGGAAATTCAACTTAAATTCATAACGAATTTCAAGAGAAATCCGTATGAATTTAGGCTAAATTCCCTATATAAGGGCATCTATTTTCATTTTCAGAGGAGCTCAATAAGGCAGAGAGGGAGGGGCTTATAAACCGGTCCGATTCCCCTTCGGTTGGGGAGGTGGGACTAAACTCTGGCCGCAACGGGGACCAACCCTTTAGTCCTGGTTGGTGGGACGAACCGGGACCAATGGTGTTGGGCCAGGAGCGAGGCCCATTGGTCCCGGTTCGTCCCACCAACCGGGACCA
Source organism: Triticum timopheevii (assembly GCA_963921465.1). Taxonomy (NCBI): domain Eukaryota; kingdom Viridiplantae; phylum Streptophyta; class Magnoliopsida; order Poales; family Poaceae; genus Triticum; species Triticum timopheevii. The sequence continues at coordinate 546,357,542 of OY997272.1, forward strand.
ATAGGTCCAGACGAACCGGGACCAATGGCCCACGTGGCCCGGCCGGCCCCCGGGCCTCACGAACCGGGTCCGATGCCCCCATTGGTCCCGGTTCTGGATTGAACCGGGACTAATGGGCTGGACCGGCCTCGACCATTGGCCCCTTTTCTACTAGTGTATGATTCAGTCTCAAACACTGGCTCTTCCTGCTTGCTCTCAATGATCGTGTTGTGCAAGATGACACAGCAAGTCATGATATCCCATATTTGATCTTTCGACCAGGGCTGAGCGGGGTACCGGACAACAACAAATTAAGATTGGAGCATACCAAATGCCCGCTCGACATCCTTCCTGCAAGCCTCCTGACACTTGGCAAAGTGGGAGTTCTTGCCTCCTGGCATAGGGCTCGAGATAGTCTTCACAAATGTGGACCATCTTGGATAGGTGCCATCTGCTAGGTAGTACCCCCTGTTGTAGTGCCGTCCATTGACCTCGAAGTTCACCGGAGAAGAATGACCTTCCACAAGCTTGGCAAAGACAGGGGAGCAATGCAGTACATTGATGTCATTGTGAGTTCTTGGCATACACAAGAAGGAGTGCCAAATCCATAGGTCGTGTGTGACCACTACCTTAAGTACCACACTGCAACCACCTTTGACGCCTTTGTACATCCCCTGCCAAGCAAATGGATAGCTTCTTCATTTTCAATGCATGCAGTCGATGCTTCCAAGCATCCCAGGAAATCCTCTTGCCGCATTTTGTGCTAGGATCCGAGCAGTGTCTTCAGCATTGGGTGATCGCAAGTATTGCGGTCCAAACATTGCCACCACTGCCCTGCAGAACTTGTAGAAACACTCAATGGTCGTGGACTCGGCCATGCGTCCATACTCTTCCAGTGAATCACCGGGAGCTCCGTATGCAAGCATCCTCATAGCTGTCGTGCACTTCTAGAGTGAGGTGAATCCAAGTGTGCCGGTGCAATCCTTCTTGCATTTGAAATAGCTATCGAACTCACAGATGAAATTCACAATCCTGCGGAAGAGCTTTCGGCTCATCTGATAACGGTGCCGAAATACTTTGTCGCCGTGCAGTGGAGCGCCGGCGAAGTAGTCGGAGTAGAGCAAGCAATAGCCTTCCAGTCGATGCTTTTGCTTTGCCTTCAGCTAGCCCGACACCGAGCCACCTCGCCGCGGCTTTGCATTGCTCACGAGCAGGCTGGCCAGGATGGCGAGGACCATGAGATGCTCTTCGTCCTGAGCGCCGACATCGGCTTCCTCCTCCAGCAGCGCCGCGAGCGCCTCCTCATTGTCCGAGTCCATCGCCGAGCAGACAAATCGCCGAACACCTGGCGGGCGTGGTAGGCGCGCAGCCGTCGGTATTCCAACCCTGCGTGGCTGGAGCGCCGGAAAGCTTGCCCAGGAACGGAGTGGAGGATGCCGCGGCGGAACCCTCTCTTTTTCGGCGGGGAATGGCCTGTCTAGCGGCGGTGGGTGGGTGGGCGGCACCGGGATTGGCAAGGCGGCGGGAGGGCATGCGCGCAGGGGAGAGGGGGGCGAATCTGGATGTGCAAGATGTGTTTTCGCCTGATAGTGGTGGCCCAGACGCAGTCTTTCCTTCCGCCGGAGCCCCCAAGCGTCCCCAGTGCGCTGGGTTCGGCCTGGGATCGCCGGACCAAAAAAGGGGCCAAGCCAGCGGATTTTGGCGTCCTAGGGGCGCGACTCGGGGTTTTTTTCGGCGCCGGCGTGAAAAAACTTGGTCTGGGGTCCCTATTGGAGACGTGAGTGGAGATGCTCTAACTAAAAAGTGTCATCTAGCTAATTTACTAAGTCACCTTAGTGCTCTTGCAACGAACTAACACTGAATCCGGCGTATAATCAGTTCGCTAAATCCAGCTGGTTCATTGAACAAATCTCTCTCTCTCTCTCAATGTCCTACTTTCAGGGAGTTCCACACAATTTCCCTCGTGAAAAATCAATCATGGTTATATCGTGCATTTTTCTCCGCGCGGGCCGAAAGCTAACTAAAAAGTGCCATCTAGCTAATTTTTTACTAAGTCCCTTAGTGCTCTTGCAACGAACGAACACTAACTCCGGCGTGCTAAACAAGTTCGCTAAACCCAGCTGCTGGTTCATTGAACAAATACATCTCTCTCTCTTTCTCTCGCTCGTTGTACGTACGTTGGTGAGGAAAACAAACAATGAGTGCTTGGCCGGCCCCCATCGCTACTGCAATGTTCTGTGTTGTGGTAGCGGCGCTGCTGCTCCTGCCGGCGCCGCCGTCGTTGGGCGCCGAGGAGGAAGCAGGTACAAGCCGGAGTAACTGCACTGCCCACTGCGGCAACATCATCATCCCATACCCGTTCGGGGTGGAGCCCGGCTGCTACCACGAGAGCGGCTTCAACCTCACCTGCAACCAGTCCTACAGCTCGCCCAAGCTCTTCCTCGGCGACGGCACCGTGCAGGTGCTCGACATCGATCTGCCCAACGGCACGGTACGTATCAACAGCAAGCCATTGGATATCAACTATTTCGATACTGGAGAAGTAAGCCGCAACACATGGCGCGCCGGCGGCCTGGGATACGCTGCCGACGGGCCATACTTTGTAGCGGGAGCAGGGCGGAACAACTTAGTAGCACTCGGGTGCAACGTCCAAGTCATCCTTTGGGGAGATAACAGGTCCCTCGTCAGCTCTTGCTCTCCTGTCTGCCCAGATGTAAACATGACCATGGTTACCTGCTCCGGCATCCTCTGCTGCCAGGCGACCATAGTTGAGGGTCGCGCTTCCTACGTATTCCAGGTTCAACGACGGGGTGATTTCGGTCCCCGCGATTATCAATTATGGACCAATGTGTTAATTATGGAATCGGACTATCTTCTTAACGTGACGGAGTATTCTGATAACTGGAACCCAGTCTCAATCCCCGCCATGCTAGGCTGGGCGATCAACAGCTCGGTGTGTCATACCAATGGGTCATCGCATTCATGTCGCAGTAAACACAGCTTTTGTCACAACTACACCACTGTTTTGGATCAAGATCTTCTTTATAATGACCGGGACCATGATCCTGCTAATCAACGGCATAACTGCCAGTGTTCTGGCGGTTACCAAGGCAATCCATACATTTCCCATGGCTGCTGTGGTAATAATACACTGCTCAAAGTATTTCTTTTTATTTATCTGGATCCTCAAAAGTATTTTGCCTTATTTAGCCACCGCACCTAGCTAGAGTGTTTTCCCAGCAACCATGTGAGCTCAAAGTAAATTTTAATACTCTCTCTCTCTCTCTCTCTCTCTCTATATATATATATATATATATATATATATATATATATATAGATATATAGAAATATAGAAATATACATATATATGGGATTTGCAGTTGACAACGACAACGCTCCTTTCAATTCATTTTCCTCTCGAGACACGAGCGACTAGAAAAGCTCCCCTCCATCGACGACCTGGATCCCGCGCGTGCGGATCGTTAAGCTTTAGGTTTAGGTCCTAGTTGCTTAGGTTTTTTGGGTCGTTCATCATCTTGACTTCGGCAGCGAAGGCGGCGCCGAATAAACAAGTTTCAGATCCTTCCTTGACGAGGCGATTGGTCCTATATGGTTGTGGATGGATTTAAAAAACTAGTCTGTTCAAGTAAGGATGGCGTGGCGGCGGTGGCATCTTCTTGGTATACCCGGATCTGGAGTTCGAAGGCGTGTCTAGGGTGTTGCCCCGGTCCGATTCGTTCAACGGCAATGGCTTCACCATTGGTGAGCCACCTTGGAGGTCTGCAAAGCTGCATATCAACGATGGCGCTGCGTCGAGCTCGGATGAGAAGGAGATCTGTCATTTTATCCTTTGGTGTATACTATGGTGGTGCCGGAGGCGGATGATGGGCATTGGTATCAAGCTCTGTGGTTTCTTAGGTCTTGATTGTAATTTTCTTTCCTGGCTAGTGTTCCTTTAGCGTTTTATTGTCTTTTCAGTTTTGTCAGGTTAGTGTGTACGTGTCTTGTACTATGATCTTTATGATATAACGAGGCACGTATCAGCATGCAAACAAAGTCGCTTTAAAAAATCATTAATAGCTTTTTTTAGCAAAAGAAACTCATTAATAGCTATGTCTTTGCTCTCACAATAACACAAATTGTCAAAATTGATGTAGCCATTAGTTCTACTAGCTCAGTCCACCAACAACCATATGGTCTCGACACTGAGAGCCTCCAACATGCAGTAATGTAGTAGCCGAAGCTTAAATTCTAAGTGGACTTATCCATGCCACAGTTATCAGTTTAGTTGTGGCATGTTTAACTTTGTATTAATTTTAAAAAATAGTGCATAAATATATCACATGTTTTTGAAACCTTATGGATGAATTTATAATCTATACCATTTCTAGAAATCAAATCTTCAATTCCAAGACAGCGCGCGACTAGTAAATAGTTGTTTCTTAGCCGAGCGAGTGTGTATATGCATACTTTTTTTCTGTTTCTTGACTACATGAACCTACACTGGTCTACCTAAATTGGTCGTTTCAATGTTGTTGTACATCCAGATATCAACGAATGCAATTATCCAGATATATATCCATGTTACGGTGATTGCAGAAACACACACGGAGGATATGATTGTCAGTGCCCTCTTGGCTTCAAGGGCAATGCTTCTAAACCAAATGGATGTGAAGGTACCAGAATAAAGATCAGATTGATTGATAGCGTTATGCTTATTTCCTCACTACTATATTATCGGGGCACCGCCCCAGTTCTACCACCTGCAGAATATTCCAATTACTTACCTTTTTAGCATGCACATAGCGTATTCATTCATATTGTTATGTGCCCTTCCCAGATATTGATGCATGCAAACACAAGGAAGCATATCCATGTTATGGAATCTGCATCAATTTGCCTGGAACATTCCATTGCCGGTGTCAAGATGGTACCTATGGAGATCCACTGATGAAACTGGGATGCCTCGGCGTTAGAACAAAAAAGGCGTTTACAGGTAAAGATATCATCTTTTTATAACCATTCATCAAAATCTATTATTTTTCAAAGAATTTGATTGTCCCAAATTAATGACTTCGTATTTTCGTCTATGATACCATATTTTACAGGTTTGGGCATAGGTCTACTGGCTAGTGGCGCCTCGGTCATTTTGCTTTTGGTGCTTGCTGCCCCGTTTATAGCACGCAAAATGAAGTTAAATATGGCAACCAAACTGAAAAGAAGGTTGTTCAGGCAAAATCATGGGTTGCTGTTGCAACAGCTAATATCTCGGAAAACAGATTTTGGTGAAAGGATGATCATTCCTTTGTTGGATTTAGAGAAGGCCACAAACAATTTTGATAGAGCTCGTGAGGCTGGTGGTGGGGGACACGGTGTTGTATATAAAGGAATTTTAGATCTACAGGTTGTCGCCATCAAGAAATCCAAGATTGTCGTACAGAGGGAAATTGATGACTTCATAAATGAGGTTGCAATTCTTTCTCAAATCAACCATAGAAATGTCGTGAAGCTAATCGGATGTTGTCTTGAGACAGAAGTCCCATTACTGGTTTATGAGTTTATTTCAAATGCTACTCTTGCTCACCATCTTCATGTTGAAGGCCCAATATCACTGTCATGGGATGATCGAATAAGGATCGCACTTGATGTTTCTAGAGTTCTATCTTATCTTCATTCAGCTGCATCGATGCCTATTTATCACCGGGATATTAAATCATCCAACATACTTCTTGATGATAATTTAATAGCAAAGGTATCCGATTTTGGAGCTTCAAGATACATCCCAATCGATAAAACAAGGGTGACTACTGCTGTGCAAGGAACAATAGGCTACTTAGACCCCATGTACTATTATACCGGTCGCCTAACAGACAAGAGTGATGTTTTCAGTTTTGGTGTTCGTCTTGTAGAACTCCTAGCCAGAAAAAAACCATGCCTTTACCGTAGTGGCGGCGACGGTGTTGGTCTTGTTTCACATTTTGTTTCGCTACTCACAGATGGAAATCTTGATGAGTTAATTGATCCCCAAGTCATGGAAGAGGGAAACGGAGAAGTCCAGGAAGTAGCTATGCTAGCAGCGATGTGCATTAAATTGAAAGGAGAAGACCGGCCTACAATGAGAGAAGTGGAGATGAAACTTGAAAATATGAGAGTTAACATGTGTGTGGCACCTGATACTGCTGCATCAAGGAGATATGTCAGGGGTCAAACTGAGTCGCTATACATGCCAACAGAAGCAGTTGTTGTGGAAGCAAGCAGGCAATACACTATCGAGGAAGAAATATTGGCTTCTGCAAGTTATCCTCGATGATCTTGCTGTATTGTCCTTGACAACTCAATGTTCTACACATTTGCTTCTTTCTTTAAATTCTACTAAACTGTTTCAGGAAACCCTTAGCTAATGGAATTTTCAAACTCTTACAAATGCATGTTCACTGTGTGGTGGTTAATTACTTCTTCCGTGTAAAATACTTGGATATCAATAGTTTTGGTTCAGGAAATAAAGCATAACCTTCAATGTGTTTCTGTATTGATTATTTAAAATATGTTTATGTTTATATATTCTTATGATCATACAACTAATTTTTCATATATCTATTCCTGATAGTTTATTTGTTCTGATGCAACCCACGCAACCCCTCGGCCGCCCCACCCCAGGGCGACATGAGGGCGATTCATCCACCCGCAACCGCTGCCCTTCCACTCTCCCCCACCCGCCGTTGTCGGGCGAAGCCCATGTGGCCGATGGCAGCGGCGGGGCTCGTCTCTCGTGGCCACCCCTTGCTCTGTGGGCGACAGGACCTAGTGACGGCCAGCGGCGGCCCGGTTAGATGTTCCTCTGGGCATACGGCAGCGGGACACGGTGAGCGATGGTGGGTTGTGGAGGTAAACGATCGTCTTGTGGCGGCGTTCTCCGGCTAGATCGAGGGTCTTGCGGACATGACCATGATGGGGTCGCTGGCTTCGGCCAGATCTGGCTGTGGCTGGTGGCTTGACGTGTCCGTGATGTCCGGTGACTGGCTACCAGCCATGGTTACCGGGTTGCGGACGACGTGGTGGCGGGTGCGGCGCGTCAGCAACTGGGCGGATCTTGGTGGGGTTTTCCGGCCATGCCGGGATTCAACCCTCGTCTGGGGTCCTTGACAACGCGGCAACTCTGGGGGAAACCCTAGATCTCCTTGCGATCGAGCGATGGCGGTGTTTTTGCATCGCAGTCCCTCTTGAGGGCATTGGTTCTGGAGTTTGCTCCCGTCGAAGGGATCAGCTACGCTGGTGGCGCGACTGCCAATGAAAATCATGCCAAATACGGTCATGTCGGACGATGGCGGCATGTCCGACATCGTTTCCTTGTCGAGGTATCGTCGTTGTAGATTGTGTCATCATGTTCGGGATGCTCTGGGGGAAACCCTATGTTTGGGTCTCCCCGATCGGATGACGATAACACTCTCAGTGTTGTTCTCCCTCTTGGGGCGTCGTTTTGGAGCAAGTGATGGTTGAAGGGGGCAAGAGGCGGTGTGGTGCTGCATCGTCAGCATCAGTGGCATCGGGTCTCGGCGGTATGGCATGGTGGGGTCTCAGTGCTGGATACGTGTTGATGGGCATGCACAGGAGGATGACACTGTCTGGCACCATGCATGGTGGTGTCGACAACAAAAGGGTCTGACAAGGTTATTTCATTGATCACTCCTGAAGATGGGACAGAGGCGGACTTTTGAGCCCGCACATGTGGTTTGCAATGTGGGTCTGCTAGACCGGTTAATTCTCCCATCTAGCTAGCGGCGGTTTGGCGAGGGCACTGGATATCCTGGTGTGTTGGTAGCGAGGCCAGGGCACATCACCAACTTTGTAAGTATGGCGATGGTGATCGTCCAAAAGGTAGCTTTGGGTTGGTCCTTGTATTAAATTTTAAAGTTTTGTGGAATAATTTAATAAAGATAGTGGTGTGCATTGCTCGATGTAGAGGCCGGAGGTTATCCTCCTTGTTTTAAAAGAAATATTTATTCTTGCAGTACTTTTACATTTTTTGGAAATGAGGTCCCCATTTTCCCTCCTGCCTTGATGTAATGCAAGTCTTGACACCCGAAATGCAGGCACTGACACACGCAAATAAAAGAAAATGCAGGCACTGATGCCCGCGGTGAAGTCAGGATTTAGAACAAGAACAATAGTTGCTTCAATGTCTGACAACAGGAGTAGTTGTCGCGACAGCTTGTTGACGCTACAGCAGACGGAACGATGCTGGCCACCATCCATGCGCGCGAGGCGTCCAAGTACAGCCTATTAGCAGTGCACAACACTGTCTCGGTCGTCATCGTCGTCTCACCGGCGTGCCGTCTTCATCACTAAACTGCTCGGTGGCCACGACGCGACGGTGCCCGCACGACGAACCCAAACTGCTTGCTGGTTCATCTGTACATCGCTCGATCGCCGTACGCCGTTGCCCTGTTCTTCTCTGGGCGGCACCGATCGATCGCACGTCGCAGGCGTTCCAGCGGCTCCTGTGCAGAATCGATCTTGGTGGCTAGAGCGGATAGCATAAAACTACCACAATTCGCGTTAGGGTTGTAAAAAACTACCCAAAATTTGTTTGTGACTAATACCTATCACTTATGGCGTTGGCGGTCTCAAAAAATTCAAATGGACGAGCGGTTAACATCTGATCAGGTTTATGACAGCTGGGGTCCGCTCCTAAGATAACCGTTTGTTTGACGGTTAACTTACATGTGGGACCTACATGCCAGTGTCTCTTCCGCATATTCAAATAAAAAAAAATCTTCAATCCCTCAATTAGCAATCAGGTCCTTCAAAATAAAATAAAAAGCAATCGTGTCTCTGAAAAATATAAAATAAAAAGCAATCAGGTCCCCACCGGCGAGCTCATCGCCGGAGCTGATGTGGGCATCGGCCGGCCTTCAGTGGCGCCGTCGCTGCTGCTCTGCTGCATGCGGTGGAGCTCGAGGTCCTCACTGCTGCCCTGCTGCACGCGGCAGGGCTCGAGGGCTCCCTGCTGCCGGCTGTGGGCGAGGCAGCCATGGCGAGCTCGCCTCGAGGCGTTGCAGATGGGGCTAGGCACGGCGGCCGTCGGACATGAACAAGGCGACCTCGGCCTGAGTTGAAGGAGGCCAGCAGGAGGTGAGGGAGTCGCCCGAGCTCCGCCGGAGATGGGGTCGGGCGGCGCACTTGCCATAGGAGGCGAGCTATGGGGAGGAGGGAGGAGGCGTGGGTGGTGGAGCTGCTCGCTGGCTGCCTCCGCGCCCGTAGCGGTGGCCAACTGTAGCCCGTCACTGTGGCCGGCCGTGAACGGTGGCTGGCCGTGAGCCTTGCCATACGCTGATTGCAAGCATTGCCGCATGCCGGCCGACCTCCCACGCGTGTCTTCCGGCGGCCGAGGAGAGAGGTAGGCTGGGGAGGGTGGTCGCCGGGTTGGGAGGTGAGAGGCCCGTCGTCACCGGGTTGGGAGCAGAGGAAAAAGAGAGGTCAGGGGAGGGGAGGAGAGAAGAAAGAGAAGAAGATGAAGCTTACAGGTGGGTCCCATATGTAAGTTAACTGTCAAACTAAACAGTCAAACAAACGGTTTGTTTAGGAGCGGGCCCGACATGTCATAATTCGGATCAATTTTGAATCACATGGTGATTTGGGTTTTTTGAGACAACCGACGTTAAAAATGGTAGGTATTAGTCACAAACAAATTTTCGGTAGTTTTTTGGAACCGTAACACGGATTGTGATAGATTTATGCTATTCACTCTCGTGGCCGGGGTTGTGTGTGCGGCTGCATATGTTCCCTGAACAAGACGTATTGCCCCTCGTGACGTGTCTGGAGAGAAACAGAAATCCTCGGGGCAGAATCCCCGTACAAGGTAGCGCGCGAGTTTAGTACTACCTCGGCGGCCGAGTCGCCTTGGGGCCGGAGGAGCGCCTACATAAGGCGCACTGGGCAACCTAGAAACTTACTTACCTGGACGGTTCAACTGCTGATCAAGAAGGGTCGTGGTCTAGGTCAATGACTCGCATTGCATTTGGCCGGCGCGCTGACCTATCATCTCCCCTCGTGAGAGAGTGATAGAGGAGGTAAGTGTTCACGTGGCCTTTGCCAATTCTTACTTCAAATTTTAATTCTGTAAGTTCAAACTTTTAACTAGCACTCTGATTGAGTTGTTCTTTTGAAAGCCCGTTGGATGTGGCTCAACGACACAATACTAAGAAGACTAGGCCCGTAAGGTTGCTTTTACCTGGTTTTTTTGATTTTTTTTACCATTATTGATTGAGTGACGTGTGTGCACGATGGCTTCCTAGAGTTTGATGGATCTCATTTTTTGCTTGGTCAGGTCGTGGGGCATGTTTGGTTTGGTGTTGCCGTTGCCACATTATGAGCTTTTGTTTATCGACGGGTGTGGGCTGCACTCTCCGGGAAGGTTCTTCCATTCTTTAAAAAGCTTTGGTTTACTGTGCGGTTTGCACTTTTGATTTCACGTATCTAGTCTAGAGGTGTGTGGATTGCTCTTGTTCCACGTGCCACTGCTTGATCCATGCATGTGGCCACGTCTGCCTATGGATCATTGACTGCTTATTTCCATGATGGACACGTATAGGTCAATGAAATTATGGGGTAAGCTGTTTGGACATACGTTGTGTTTTTCTCTAGACCGGCTAGATATTTCGCCTGGTCGATCCCGTGAAATCCCGTTCCACCGCTTGGTCGTTGTTTGGCCCTATAAAAATGCGTCACTCCGTGTGCGTCTTCCATCTCGGATGCGCCATCATCCCTGCTCCTTTACTCCCGACACCCCTTCCGTCGAACACAATGTGAGCTCTGCCCTGTTGGTGTCTGATGAAGCGCCGCCGACGGCACCGTGGAGTGCCTAGGGTTCTATGATAGGCCGCTCGCAGGTCACGGGCCCACGCGACTCCGCAGCGTCGCGATCCTCCAGCGCGGGCGTGCCGCCGCCATCAAGACGAACCGGCGCCGCCTTCGGTCGCTGGTGCGTTCCCTCGCTAATAAGGTCGATGGCTCCCTCCGCCACACTGCTTCTTTCCTACTCATCTTTCAATTTTTCTCTATCCTTGCAGTCACCGCAGGTAGCGGCAGCATGTACGCATCACCAGCGGGCGCCTCTTCTTTCGTGCTCTCGCTAGATCCTCCCAGCAGCAAGTCACCCTCTCTACCACGCCCTTTTCCTGCGGACTACGGGAGTCAAATGCTAGCTGGCCCTTGATCTGAATGAATAGACCTGCAACCGGTGCTTTGATACAGAAGCATGAATAGTGCAAGAGCTAGCAAAGTCACCGATCGCCGTACAGAATGCCAACGTGGGAAGGTGGAAGCACAAATAGAAGCAGTGTGAAGTTGCTATTTTTTCCTCGCCGGCTACAGATCAAGCGTCTTGGTCAGCGATGTGTTACGTACGTTATTTCTCCAGCACAAGTTCTCCCAGTCAGCACAGGTTTGGCGACGCCCCCCTTTCGTTGTCCTCTCGACGGCGGGATTAGTTCCGTCTCTGGTGCAGCGGCGGCGTTCGGTGATTGTTTCTCGCCTTTAGAAGATAAGCCCTCAAAGCACAAGACTCTCTTCAGCTTACTGAAAACTTTCTTACGCACAAAACTTCTTGCGGACATGTAAACATGAACTGAAAGGACAACTTCATAATCTTGCACGTTTTTAACTTAGGACCTGCTATTTGTCTCGCCTCATTCATCTACATGCGAGTCCTCTTGAGAGTCAGTTAATGACTGCATATGCTTTGATTTGATTCCCACTGACTAATGGTTTCTTGGCCTGTGTTTCTTTTCTCATATTGGCTGGTTGCATAACAATCTCTACTCCTAACTAGAAGAACGCCCGTGCGTTACAACGGGACCACATTAACTTTAAGAATTCAATATTAATATTCTCATATATATCAAGTGACATTGGTGACCTTTTTTATCATCAAATCTTCACACACACACTCTTCCTCCCTCTTCCTCACTCTCTCTCCCCCTCTCCCTCTCTCTCTAACACACACACATATATCCATCTTATTGGGTATGAGACCATAATCCATCTATTTCACACACACGCTAGTGCATAATAATATGGATTATGTGTATTATATTTGCCACCACAACCGAGGGAATTAATTTCATGTAAATCGGCCAGCCACAGCTCCAAGAATACACGGAGGAGGTGGCCCGGGTCGGCGTCGGCGCCGTCCGACGCGGGCCATGGGCCCGCTTCCAAGTGCGTCTGCGCGCCGGCCACCCACGCCAGGTCCTTCAAGTGCCGCTTCCACCGCACCAACTCCTAAGGCCACGGCCGCGGCCAGGGCCAGGAAAGCCGCTCTTCTTCGCCCCATTCACCGGCCGCGGCCAACGTGGTGCCGCGGCACCCGGCCTCGCCGTCCTCGTCCTCCGGCACCGTCGCGACCCAGTGACGCAGCCCAAGCATCGACCTCGAGAATCAAGAACGCTCGACAACAGAGAAGGAAGGGAAGATCATATACATGTCATAAGAAAGGGAGTTTATTTACTGCTCCCTCGATGTATTGTTTCCTTTGTTGGGAGATTGATTACCATCCGTGAGTTAAGGTAAGGTTAATGTGATTGAGCGGTTTTTCTGAAAATCAAATATTTGTTTTCTAATTAATGTGATTGAGTGATTTAAGGTAAGGTTAATTAATTTAGATTTGATCTTTAGAGATTGTTCGTGATGGATTCTACATTACTAAATAACTTGCACCAGTATGAAAAGTTCTGATCTGTTCAGATTTCTTTCATATGTGAGAGGGTGACGCGAAAATAAACCGATGAAGGGGGAGGAGGTACCAAAAAAAAAACCAGTGAAGGTGGGAGGAGGTACCAAAAAAAAAACCATGGAAGGTGGGACGAAAAAACCTTGGAAGCGAGACTACCAACTGCTCCTCCATGGTTTTTTTGGTACCTCCTCCCACATTCGCTGGTTTTTTTTCGTAGATTTTTTTCGTCCCCTCCCCCCACTTCATCGGTTTATTTTTGCGTCACCCTCTCACACAACGAAAGAAATCTGAACAGATCAGAACTTTCCATACTGGCACAAGTTATTTAGTAATGTAGAATCAATCACAATCAATCTCTAAAGATCAAATCTAAATTAATTAACCTTACCTTAAATCACTCAATCACATTAATTAGATTGCAAATAATTGATTTTCAGAAAAATCGCTCAATCACATTAACCTTACCTTAACTCACGGATGGTAATCAATCTCCAAACAAAAGAAACAATACATCTAGGGGGCGGTAAATAAACTCCCTTTCTTATGACATGTATATGATCTTCCCTTCCCTCTCTCTTGTCGAGCGTTCTTGATTCTCGAGACGATACTTGGGCTGCATCACTGGGTCGCGACAGTGCCGGAGGACGAGGACGGCGAGGCCGGGTGCCACGGCACCGCGTTAGCCGCGACCGGTGAAGGGAGCGAAGAAGGGCGGCTTCCTTGGCCCTGGCCATGGCCGTGGCCCTAGGAGTTGGTGCGGTGGAAGCGGCACTTGAAGGACCCGGCGTGGGTAGCCGGCGCGCAGATGCACTTGGAAGCGGGCCCGTGGCCCGCGCTGGACGGCGCCGATGCCGAGCCGGGCCACCTCCTCCGCGTATTCTTGGAGCTGTGGCTGGCCGATTTTCATGAAATTAATTCCCTCAGTTGTGGTAGCAAATATAATACACATAATCCATATTGTTATGCACTAGCATGTGTGTGTGTGTAGTGCATGTGTTATGCACTAGCAGTTGGTAGTCTCCGCCGGTCAATTTTCATTCCACCACTTTCGTCCGTTTTTTCGTAGGTTAACCGTCGTAGATTTTTTTTCGATGTTGGTTTCTTATTCACCGGTATATTTACCCATCAGCTCTTTCCTTGCAAATCAACACTTTTCAAACGTACATGCAATAACAGATCTAACTTTACTAACTTATCCAAATCAACCGATACCTCACATTATTGCAAATTTCTGAAGGAAACAAATAATAGATTTTAAGGAAACAAATAAAAGATTTTAAAGATGCATCATACTTTACTAACAATCACTAAAAATCAAATCTAAATTAATTAACCTTACCTTAAATCACGGATCTAACTTTACTAACTTATCCAAATCAACCGATACCTCCCATTATTGCAAATTTCTTTAGGAAACAAATAATAGATTTTAAGGAAACAAATAAAAGATTTTAAAGATGCATCATACTTTACTAACAATCACTAAAAATCAAATCTAAATTAATTAACCTTACCTTAAATCACGGATCTAACTTTACTAACATATCCAAATCAACTGATACCTCCCATTATTGCAAATTTCTTTAGGAAACAAATAATAGATTTTAAGAAAACAAATAAAAGATTTTAAAGATGCATCATACATTACTAACAATCACTAAAAATCAAATCTAAATTAATTAACCTTACCTTAAATCACTCAATCACTTTAATTAGAAAACATTTTCGTTCCAAACTGCACCCCGCTTAGTGTGCACATAACAATCCGAAGTAATTAGAGTCACATGATTGAATCCATTTATTTAGGGCCACATGATTGAATTCATTTATTAACAATAATCCTCACCAAAAGTGCGTTTAGCAATTTTAGAGGGCGGACCAAAACTCTGCCATCCGCTCGCCCGCGTTTGTTTAGGTACAGAAAAAAATGGCATAATATATGGAAACAACACGACCGGGGCGGCGGTGCAATCTTCGGGGATAGGGGATCGGAGGAGAAGGATTGGCCTAGCAACATGATCGGGGTGCTTCCCCGCGGCCGCGGCCGTCCTCGCGATGCCACCTACCCGAAATCAACGCTGCTCCCTGCCGTCAGCCGAGGCGACGCCGCCTGCCCTCCTACCCACGGTCCGCTGCCGCGTGCGGCTACGGCGGGAGGAGTAGCGACGGGGCCGAGGTCCTTCATGCGTTCCGGGATGGAGGCCATGATTTCGTCGAGGTCGTTGCTGCCTCCTACACTCAGGGTGTGTCGCCGAGATCGAGGCGAGCATGAGGAGCTGTGGCCACCACCATGGTCACCCCATCGCAGGGGATGGAGCACGCCGTCGGCCTATAGCTTGTGGAGATCACTGTTGCTCTTCAGGTCGCGTGGTGACCGGATCTTGCCGATGTGTCCCTCCCCGATGACCTCCTCTTCGCCCGGTTGGCCGACATGGATCTCGCCACTGCTGCCCTCAACTTCTCTGCCTCGAGCTCGACGGTCAGCCGCCATGGACCCCCCAGCTAGAAGGTCACGTGAACCAGCCGTCCTCCCATGCTGCAGTGGCGAGAAGGTGACATGGCTCTCCGTACACGAAGAGTGGAGTTCCGTCAAGTACTTATATACTTGGCCTCTACTGCTGATCCATGTACATGGAGAAGAACAGACAACCGTTCATTCATGCTTTGTTCTACTCCTTTGCGCTACATTACTGGAGGTGACATTTTCCTATCTCTCTATGTTGTAACAAGCCTGCTGCCTGCATAGTTAATGGATTTTTTATTTAAATTTATCGCTGCTTAGTGCTTTGTTGCAATTGTTCACCCAAGATTCTTATATATAATCTGAGCGTATGTAGGTATACTTAGCTTTGGTATTCCATTTTTTCTGGCGCATAGGAATAAGAGTATTGTCCAGGTTAGGTATTCAATTGAGTAAAAGGTGAACAAGTAAAATTTTCTTGCATAGAAATTTTCTTCCGTATCAGTTATTGCATTAGTTTAGATTGTCCATCTTCCCATTTTCATTGGCATGCTATTAAATTTGGATCTGCCTTTTTTTCGTTCCAATTAAAATGAACATCTACGATATTTATATGATAACTGCTTTGTTCTCTATGTTTGATACACTCCACCTTAATTTTCTTTTACTTAGAAAGACGGCTAGAGATTATATTCTTCCCATTATGTGCAGTATGGTACCTAACTATTTTTAGCGAAAAATACTCTAAAAATATCATACCATTTCAATTTGGATTTTTTTCTTCATATTTGGCATAAATTTAAGTGGTCGGGCTCTTCTCCGGACACTGCGCAGAAGCTTTGCCGGCGTATCAAGGACGAAGTCGGATTGCAGAAGCTCTCCGGGGCCAAAGCCCGAAGGGTTGGCTGATATCCGGAGATAGTTTCATTTCAACTGTATGTGGGTTGTTTTCCTTTCCGCGACATTATGGTTGCCCGCCAGGTGTAGTCGCGTCGTCTTTGTAACCGCGGCATGGCCGCCCGACTCTATGTAATGTCTATTTCTTCTTCTAATACATCAGCTCGCGGTGGGTATCGTTATTTTCTGACCTTCACAGATGATTTGAGCTGATATGGGTATATCTACTTGATGAAACATAAGTCTGAAACATTCGAAAAGTTCAAAGAATTTCAGAGTGAAGTGGAAAATCATCGTGACAAGAAAATAAGGTTTCTACAATCTGATCACAGAGACAAATATTTGAGTTACGAGTTTGGTCTTCAGTTAAAACAACGTGAAATAGTTTCATAAATTCGTGCCACCAGGAACACCACAGCATAATGGTGTGTCCGGACGTCATAACCGTACTTTATTGGATATCGTACAATCTATGATGTTTCTTACCGATTTACCAATATCGTTTTGGGATCATGCATTAGATACAGCTACATTCACGTTAAATAGGGCACCATCTAAATCCGTTGAGACGACACTATATGAACTGTGGTTTAGCAAGAAACCAAAGTTGTCGTTTCTTAATGTTTGGGGTTGTGATGCTTATGTGAAAAAGTTTCATCCTGATAAGCTCAAACCCAAATCGAAGAAATGCGTCCTAATAGGATACCCAAAGGAGACTGTTGGGTACACCTTCTATCACAGATCCGAAGACAAGACATTCGTTGCGGAGAATGGATCCTTTCCAGAGAAGGAGTTTCTCTCGAAAGAAGTGAGTGGGAGGAAAGTAGAACTTGATAAGGTAATTGTACCTTCTCCCTTATTGGAAAGTAGTTCATCACAGAAATCTGTTCCTGTGACTACTACACCAATTAGTGAGGAAGCTAATGATGATGATCATGTAACTTCAGATCAAGTTACTACCGAACCTCGTAGGTCAACCAGAGTGAGATCCGCACCAGAGTGGTACGGTAATCCCATTCTGGAGGTCATGTTACTTGACCATGACGAACCTACAAACTATGAGGAAGCGATGATGAGCCCAGATTCCGCAAAATGGTTTGAGGCCATGAAATCTGAGATATGATCCATGTATGAGAACAAAGTATGGACTTTGATGGATTTGCCCGATGATCGGCAAACCATAGAAAATAAATGGATCTTCAAGAGGAAGACGGATGTTGATAGTAGTGTTACTATCTACAAAGCTAGACTTGTCGAAAAAGGTTTTTGACAAAGTTCAAGGTGTTGACTATGATGAAATTTTCTCACTTGTAGCGATGCTTAAGTCTGTCCAAATCATGTTAGCAATTGCCGCATTTTTATGAAATCTGGCAAATGGATAAACAAAACTACATTCCTTAATGGATTTAAAGAAGAGTTGTATATGATGCAACCAGAAAGTTTTGTCAATCCTAAAGGTGCTGGCAAAATACGCAAGCTCCAGCGATCCATCTATGGACTGGTGAAAGCATCTCGGAGTTGGAATATACGCTTTGATAAGTTGATCAAAGCATATAGTTTTACACAGACTTGCGATGAAGCCTGTATTTACTAGAAAGTGAGTGGGAGCACTACAGCATAAAGGAGTGTTTGAAAGGAGTTTTTCAAAGAAAGACCTCGGTGAAGCTGCTTACATATTGAGCATCAAGATCTATAGAGATAGATCAAGACGCTTGATAAGTTTTTTCAATGAGTACATACCTTGACAAGATTTTGAAGTAGTTCAAAATGGAACAGTCAAAGAAAGAGTTCTTGCCTATGTTACAAGGTGTGAAATTGAGTAAGACTCAAAACCCGACCACGGCAGAAGATAGAAAGAGAATGAAAGTCATTCCCTATGCGTTGGCCATAGGTTCTATAAAGTATGCCATGCTGTGTACCAGATCTATTGTATACCCTACACTGAGTTTGGCAAGGGAGTACAATAGTGATCTAGGAGTATATCACTGGACAGCGGTCAAAATTATCCTTAGTGGAATAAGGATATGTTTCTCGATTATGGAAGTGACAAAAGGTTCGTCGTAAAGGGTTACGTCGATGCAAGTTTTGACACCGATCTGGATAACTCTAAGTCTCGATCTAGATACATATTGAAAGTGGGAGCAATTAGCTAGAGTAGCTCTGTGCAGAGCATTGTAGACATAGAAAATTGCAAAATACATAACGGATCTGAATGTGAAAGACCCGTTGACTAAGATTCTCTCACAAGCAAAACATGATCACACCTTAGTACTCGTTGGGTGTTAATCACATAGCGATGTGAACTAGATTACTGAATCTAGTAAACACTTTGGGTGTTGGTCACATGGCGATGTGAACTATGGGTGTTAATCACATGATGATGTGAACTATCGATGTTAATCACATGGTGATGTGATCTAGATTATTGACTCTAGTGCAAGTGGGAGACTGAAGGAAATATGCCCTAGAGGCAATAATAAAGTTATTATTTATTTCCTTATTTCATGATAATTGTTTATTATTCATGCTAGAATTGTATTAATCGGAAACATGATACATGTGTGAATACATAGACAGATAGAGTGTCACTGGTATGCCTCTACTTGACTAGCTCGTTAATCAAAGATGGTTATGTTTCCTAGCCATAGACATGAGTTGTCATTTGATTAACGGGATCACATCATTAGGAGAATGATGTGATTGACATGACCCATTCAGTTAGCTTAGCACCCAATCGTTTAGTATGTTGCTATTGCTTTCTTCATGACTTATACATGTTCCTATGACTATGAGATTATGCAACTCTCGTTTACCGGAGGAACACTTTGTGTGCTACCAAATGTCACAACGTAACTGGGTGATTATAAAGGTGCTCTACAAGTTTGTCCGAAGGTACTTGTTGGGTTGGCGTATTTCGAGATTAGGGTTTGTCACTCCGAATGTCGGAGAGGTATCTCTGGGCCCTCTCGGTAATGCACATCACATAAGCCTTGCAAGTAATGCAACTAATGAGTTAGTTGCGAGATGATGTATTATGGAACGAGTAAAGAGACTTGCCGGTAACGAGATTGAACTAGGTATTGGATACCGACGATCGAATCTCGGGCAAGTAACATACCGATGACAAAGGGAACAACGTATGTTGTTATGCGTTCTGACCGATAAAGATCTTCGTAGAATATGTAGGAACCAATATGAGCATCCAGGTTCCGCTATTGGTTATTGACCGGAGAAGTTTCTCAGTCATGTCTACATTGTTCTCGAACCGTAGGGTCCGCACGCTTAAGGTTTAGATGACAGTTATATTATGAGTTTATGAGATTTGATGTACCGAAGGAGTTCGGAGTCCCGGATGAGATCGGGGACATGATGAGGAGTCTCGAAATGGTCGAGACATAAAGATCGATATATTGGACGACTATATTCGGACATCGGAAAGGTTCCGAGTGGTTCGGATATTTTTTGGAGTACCGGGGAGTTACGGGGATACGGGGAAGAAGTATTGGGCCTTATTAGGCAATACGGGAAAGAGTGGGGCTGCCTAGGGCAGGCCGCGCGCCCCCCCAAGGCCTAGTCCGAATTGGACTAGGGGGAGGGGCCGCGCCCCCTCCTTCCTTCCCTTCTCCTTCCCCTTCCTTGTCTCCTACTCCTAATACTTGGAAGGATTCCTAGTTGGACTAGGAAAGGGGGAATCCTACTCCCGGCGGGAGTAGGACTCCCCTAGGGCGCGCCATAGAGAGGGCCGGCCCTCCCCTCCTCCACTCCTTTATATACGGGGGCAGGGAGCACCCCATAGACACACAAGTTGATCTTCGTGATCGTTCCTTAGCCGTGTGCAGTGCCCCCCTCCACGATATTACACCTCGGTCATATTGTAGCGGTGCTTAGGCGAAGCCCTGCGACGGTTGAACATCAAGATCGTCACCATGCCGTCGTGCTGACGAAACTCCTCCCCGAAGCTTTGCTGGATCGGAGCTCGGGGTGCGTCATCGAGCTGTACGTGTGTCAAGAACTCGGAGGTGCCGGAATAACGGTGCTTGGATCGGTTGGACCGGGAAGACGTACGACTACTTCCTCTATGTTGCGTCAACGCTTCCACTTCGGTCTACGAGGGTACGTAGACAACACTCTCCCCTCTCGTTGCTATGCATCACCATGATCTTGCGTGTGCGTAGGAAATTTTTTGAAATTACTACGTTCCCCAACATAGACCTAGCTCATGAAGCCACTGTTGGGGAACGTAGCAGAAATTCAAAATTTTCCTACGTGTCACAAAGATCTATCTATGGAGAAACCAGCAACGAGGGGAAGGAGAGTGCATCTACATACCCTTATAGATCGCTAAGCGGAAGCGTTCAAGAGAACGGGGTTGAAGGAGTCGTACTCATCGTGATCCAAATCACCGGAGATCCTAGTGCCGAACGGACGGCACCTCCGCGTTCAACACACGTACAGCCCGGTGACGTCTCCCATGCCTTGATCCAGCAAGGAGAGAGGGAGAGGTTGGGGAAGACTCCATCCAGCAGCAGCACAATGGCGTGGTGATGATGGAGGAGCGTGGCAATCCTGCAGGGCTTCGCCAAGCACCGCGGGAGAGGAGAAGGGAGAGAGGTAGGGATGCGCTAGGTAGAGGTCAAACTCATCTGTTGGGAGCCCCAAAACCCTCAATTATATATAGGGGGAGAGGGAGGGCTGCGCCCCCACCTAGGGTTCCACCCCTAGGGGCGGCGGCCAGCCCAAACCCATCTAGGGTGCGGCCAAGGGGGGGGGGGGGAGAGGGGAAACTTCCCCCCCAAGTTAGGTGGGTGCGCACCCTCCCCCAAACCCTAGGCGCCTTGGGCCCTTGTGGGGGGCGCACCAGCCCACCTGGGGCCGGTCCCCTCCCACACTTGGCCCATGCAGCCCTCCGGGGATGGTGGCCCCACTTGGTGGACCCCCGGGACCCTCCCGGTGGTCCCGGTACGTTACAGATAAAACCCGAAACTTTTTCGGTGACCAAAACAGGACTTCCCATATATAAATCTTTACCCCCGGACCATTCCGGAACTCCTCGTGATGTCCGGGATCTCATCCGGGACTCCGAACAACATTCGGTAACCACATACAAACTTCCTTATAACCCTAGCGTCATCGAACCTTAATTGTGTAGACCCTACGGGTTCGGGAAACATGCAGACATGACCGAGACGTTCTCCGGTCAATAACCAACAGCGGGATCTGGATACCCATGTTGGCTCCCACATGTTCCACGATGATCTCATCGGATGAACCACGATGTCAAGGACTCAATCGATCCCGTATACAATTCCCTTTGTCTAGCGGTATAGTACTTGCCCGAGATTCGATCGTCGGTATACCAATACCTTGTTCAATCTCATTACCGGCAAGTCTCTTTACTCATTCCATAACACATCATCCTGTGATCAACCCCTTGGTCACATTGTGCACATTATGATGATATCCTACCGAGTGGGCCCAAAGATACCTCTCCGTTTACACGGAGTGACAAATCCCAGTCTCGATTCGTGCCAACCCAACAGACACTTTCAGAGATACCTGTAGTGCACCTTTATAGCCACCCAGTTACGTTGTGACGTTTGGTACACCCAAAGCATTCCTACGGTATCCGGGAGTTGCACAATCTCATGGTCTAAGGAAATGATACTTGACATTAGAAAAGCTTTAGCATACGAACTACGATCTTTGTGCTAGGCTTAGGATTGGGTCTTGTCCATCACGTCATTCTCCTAATGATGTGATTCCGTTATCAATGACATCTAATGTCCATGGTCAGGAAACCGTAACCATCTATTGATCAAGGATCTAGTCAACTAGAGGCTTACTAGGGACATGGTGTTGTCTATGTACCCACACATTTATCTGAGTTTCCTATCAATACAATTATAGCATGGATAATAAACGATTATCATGAACAAGGAAATATAATATTAACTAATTTATTGTTGCCTCTAGGGCATATTTCCAACAATCTTGTCAATCATCAACACTTGATGTTCTTTCTTGATTTCTACCTTCGTTAATTTCACCATCACGAAGAGCTTGAGAATCGTTTTCATCATCCCTTGCATACTATAGTTCATCACGAAGTTATACTAACTTGGTGATGGTGACTAGAGAACTCTGTCAATCACTATCTTATCTGGAAGATTAACTCCCACTTGATTCAAGCGATTGTAGTACCCAGACAATCTGAGCACATGCTCACTAGTTGAGCAATTCTCCTCCATCTTTTAGCTATAGAACTTGTTGGAGATTTCATATCTCTCAACTCGGGTATTTGCTTGAAATATTAACTTCAACTCCTGGAATATCTCATATGGACCATGACGTTCAAAACGTCTTTGAAGTCCCGATTCTAAGCCGTTAAGCATGGTGCACAAAACTATCAAGTAGTCATCATATTCAGCTAGCCAAACGTTCATAACGTCTGTATCTGCTCCTGCAATAGGTCTATCACCTAGCTGTGCATTAAGGACATAATTCTTCTGTGCAGCAATGAGGATAAACCTCAGATCACCGATCCAATCCGCATCATTTCTACTAACATCTTTCAACACAGTTTTCTGTAGGAACATATCAAAATAAACACATGAAAGCAACAACGCGAGCTATTGATCTACAACATAATTTGCAAAATACTACCAGGACTAAGTTCATGATAAATTTAAAGTTCAATTAATCATATTACTTAAGAATTCCCACTTAGATAGACATCCCTCTAATCATCTAAGTGATCATGTGATCCAAATCAACTAAACCATGTCCGATCATCACGTGAGATGGAGTAGTTTTCAATGGTGAACATCACTATGTTGATCATATCTACTATATGATTCACGCTCGACCTTTCGGTCTTAGTGTTCCGAGGCCATATCTATATATGCTAGGCTCGTCAAGTTTAACCTGAGTATTCCGCATGTGCAACTATTTTGCACCCGTTGTATTTGAACATAGAGCCTATCACACTCGATCATCACGTGGTGTCTCCGCACGAAGAACTTTCGCAATAGTGCATACTTAGGGAGAACACTTATACCTTGAAATTTAGTGAGAGATCATCTTATAATGCTACCGTCAATAAAAACAGAATAAGATGCATAAAGGATAAACATCACATGTAATCAAAATATGTGACATGATATGGCCATCATCATCTTGTGCCTTTGATCTTCATCTCCAAAGCATCGTCATGATCTTCATCGTCACCGGCATGACACCATGATCTCCATTATCTTGATCTATATCAATGTGTCGTCACATGGTCGTCTCGCCAACTATTGCTCTTGCAACTATTGCTATCGCATAGCAATAAAGTAAAACAATTATTTGGCACTTGCATCTTATGCAATAAAGAGACAACCATAAGGCTTCTGCCAGTTGCCGATAACTTCAACAAAACATGATCATCTCATACAAGAACTTATATCTCATCACGTCTTGACCATATCACATCACAACATGCCCTGCAAAAACGAGTTAGACGTCCTCTACTTTTTTGTTGCAAGTTTTACGTGGCTGCTACGGGCTGAGCAAGAACCGTTCTTACCTGCGCATCAAAACCACAACGATAGTTCGTCAAGTTAGTGCTGTTTTAACCTTCTCAAGGACCGGGCGTAGCCACACTCGGTTCAACTAAAGTTGGAGAAACTGGCACCCGCCAGCCACCTGTGTGCAAAGCACGTCGGTAGAACCAGTCTCGCGTAAGCGTACGCATAATGTCGGTCCGGGCCGCTTCATCCAACAATACCGCCGAACCAAAGTATGACATGCTGGAAAGCAGTATGACTTGTATCGCCCACAACTCACTTGTGTTCTACTCGTGCATATAACATCTATGCATAAAACCTGGCTCGGATGCCATTGTTGGGGAACGTAGTAATTTCAAAAATTTCCTATGCACACGCAAGATCATGGTGATGCATAGCAACGAGAGGGGCGAGTGTGTCCACGTACCCTCGTAGATCGTAAGCGGAAGCGTTAGCACAACGCGGTTGATGTAGTCGTACGTCTTCACGATCCGACCGATCAAGTACCGAATGCACGGCACCTCCGAGTTTAGCACACGTTCAGCTCGATGACGTCCCTCGAACTCCGATCTAGCCGAGCTTTGAGGGAGAGTTCCGTCAGCACGACGGCGTGGTGATGATGATAATGTTCTACCGACGCAGGGCTTCGCCTAAGCACCGCTACGAAATTATCGAGGTGGATTATGGTGGAGGGGGGCACCGCACACGGCTAAGAGATCTCAAGGATCAATTGTTGTTGTGTCTAGAGGTGCCCCATGCCCCCGTATATAAAGGAGCAAGGGGGAGGTGGCTGGCCAAGGAGGAGGGCGTGCCAAGGGGGGAGTTCTACTCCCACCGGGAGTAGGACTCCTCCTTTCCTTGTTGGAGTAGGAGAAGCGAAGGGAGAAGAAGAAGGAAGGAAGGGGGCGCCCCTTGCCTAGTCCAATTCGGACTAGTCCATGGGGAGGGGTGCGGCCACCCTTTGGGGTCTTTCTCTCCTTTCCCGTATGGCCCATTAAGGCCCAGTACGAATTCCCGTAACTCTCCGGTACTCCGAAAAATACCCAAATCACTCGGAACCTTTCTGATGTCTGAATATAGTCGTCCAATATATCGATCTTTATGTCTCGACCATTTCGAGACTCCTCGTCATGTCCGTGATCACACCGGATGAGGGAGTCCTGGACTAGGGAGTGTCCGGATAGCCGGACTACCATCATCGGCCGAACTATCATCGGCCGGACTATCATCATCGACCGGACTCCAGGACTATGAAGATACAAGATTGAAGACATCGTCCCGTGTCCGGATGGGACTTTCCTTGGCGTGGAAGGCAAGCTTGGCGATACGGATATGTAGATCTCCTACCATTGTAACCGACTCTATGTAACCCTAGCCCTCTCCGGTGTCTATATAAACTGGATGGCTCTAGTCTGTAGGACACAACAACAACCATTACAACAATCATACCATAGGCTAGCTTCTAGGGTTTAGCCTCCTTGATCTCGTGGTAGATCCACTCTTGTAATACCCACAATATCAATATCAATCAAGCAGGACGTAGGGTTTCACCTCCATCAAGAGGGCCCGAACCTGGGTAAAACATCATGTCCCTTGTCTCCTGTTACCATCCGCCTAGACGCACAGTTCGGGACCCCCTACTCGAGATCCGCCGGTTTTGACACCGACATTGGTGCTTTCATTGAGAGTTCCTCTGTGTCGTCACCGATAGGCTTGATGGCCTCTTCAATCAACAATGACGCAGTCCTGGGCGAGACTTTTCTCCCCGGACAGATCTTCGTATTCGGCGGCTTCGCACTGCGGGCCAACTCACTTGGCCATCTGGAGCAGATCGAAAGCTACGCCCCTGGCCGTCAGGTCAGGTTTGGAAGCCTAAACTTCTCGGCCGATATCCGCGGAGACTTGATCTCCGATGGATCCGAGCCGCAGCCGAGCGTGCCGCACTATCACGATGGGCACGACCTAACTCTGCCGCCGGACAGTACCTTGGAGGCCGCACACGAATCCGCTCCAGCCATAGTCCGGAGCCGATCGTGCAGATCGAGGACAGGTGGCTGGACACCGCCTCGGGAGCTGCAACTTCCACGGCGATGGAGCCGAACACTAACCTCGTCCCTTATAAAGCTCATGACTCCGAGGTGCCGGACTCCCTGCTGGATTTCGAATCCCTGCACCCCTGCCAATCGAATCTGATTGGGCGCCGATCATGGAGTTCACCGCTGCGGACATCTTTCAGCACTCACCCTTCGGTGACATTTTAAATTCGCTGAAGCATCTCTCGCTATCCGGAGAGCCCGGGCCGGATTACGGCCAGGATGGTTGGGACGCGGACGACGAAGAAATTCAGAGCCCACCCACCGCCCACTTTATAGCAACTGTCGACGATCTAACCGACACGCTAAACTACGATTCCGAAGGAATCGACGGTATGGACGACGATGCCGGAGACGATCAAGAAGCAGCGTTCACTGAGCACTGGGAGGCCACCCCGTCACATGACATATATATGGTGGACACCCCAAAAGGAAGCGATAACAAGGAACAACGGGGCGCGGCAAAGGATAATCCCGCCGATAAACAACCAAAACGGCGACGTAGACGCAGCCCTAAGTCCCGCCTCGACAAAAACAGCTTTCATAATGACCCAGCAATAGAGCAGGGCAAACCAGTGGTCGACGATCATGCAACCAAGCAACCGTCCGAACAGGACGAATCGGACAATCAAGACGTGCCCCGCGAAACCAACAGTCCGGACAACCTCACGCCAGACACACCATCAAAGCATATGAACCTCCACAAAAAAACTCGTCGCCACTGCAAGAAGCCTGAAGAAGGAAAAGCGGAAGCTCAAAACAGCGGAAGACATACTCAGAAAGAGGTGGAGCAAAGTACTCAAGACCGCAGACAAATATGGCAATGGGTACCAAACAAAGAGCTACCCGAAGTGCAAGCTGCTGCCAGAATTTGACGAGGAAGCCATAGAGCCCTCACAGTCAAAAAACAAAGAGGCCGCCTGGCCGGATAGACGGCCAGATGACAGGCCAAAATGGACAAGCGGCGCCGCACACAATCCGATTCAAGATCCTGGGAAAACAGGCAACCCAGTCAGGTCCATTTACGGGCCAAAAAAGAGGGCCCCAGGAAGCAACACAACACGGCAAGTGTTCGAGGACAGCGGCACACCCAAATATAGGGGCGCCGCACACCCGCTATGTTTCACCGATGAGGTGCTAGATCATGAATTTCCAGCAGGGTTAAAACCCATAAACATAGAGGCATACGATGGAACAACAGACCCCGGAGTCTGGATAGAAGATTACATACTACACATACACATGGCTAGAGGAGATGATCTCCACGCCATAAAATATCTACCTCTCAAGCTCAAAGGGCCAGCTCGGCATTGGCTCAAAAGCCTCCCAGAAAACACTGTTGGAAGTTGGGAAGAGCTTGAGGACGCGTTTAGAGAAAATTTTCAAGGGACTTATGTCCGCCCTCCGGATGCAGACGATCTAAGTCATATAACTCAACAGCCCGGAGAGACAGCCCACAAATTCTGGAACAGGTTCCTTACCAAAAAGAACCAAATAGTCGACTGTCCGGACGCGGAAGCCTTAGCAGCTTTTAAACACAACGTCCGAGACGAATGGCTCGCCAGACACCTCGGCCAAGAGAAGCCAAGAACAATGGCCGCGCTAACAAGCCTCATGACGCGCTTTTGCGCAGGGGAAGACAGCTGGCTAGCAAGATGCAGCACCAGTGACCCGAGTACATCCGAAATCAGAGATGAAAACGGAAAATCACGGCACAGAAAAGATCAGCGCCGGAATAAAGAAAAAAGCCCAAAGGGCACGGCGGTCAATGCCGGATTCAAAAGCTCGCGGCCAAACAATAAAACACTGTCTCTTAAGGACAACAGTGACGAGCTATCCAACTTAAACAAAATTTTGGATCGGATATGTCAAATCCACAGTACCTCCGGAAGGCCTGCAAACCATACCAACCGAGATTGTTGGGTTTTTAAACAGTCCGGTAGACTCAACGCCGAACACAAGGGGCTCAATGCGCCAAGCGAGGACGATGACGAACCCCACCAGCAAAGCACCGGAGGACAAAAGACTTTTCCACAAGAAGTCAAAACAGTAAACTCACTTCATGTGATAATACGGAAATACAATACGGCACCCGCTAAGATAGGTGTCCCATGGTCCACCCCAGCGGAACACCGAGATTGGATGTCAAAACCAATCACTTTTGACCACCTGGATTATTCCAGAAGTATCCGGAACGCAGGATGGACTGCTCTGATATTGGATCCTATAATAGACGGACTGTAATTTATGCAAGTTCCGATGGACGGCGGCAGTGACTTAAACCTGCTATATCCGGACACAATCCGTAAGTTGGGGATAGACCCTACTACAATTCGACATAGCCGCACTTCCTTCAAAGGAGTGGCGCCAGGTCCTTACGCCAGGTGCACAGGTTCATTATTACTAGAAGTTTTGTTCGGGTCACCTGACAACTTCCGACGAGAAAAGCTAACCTTTCATGTCGCCCCATTTAAAAGTAGCTATCAAGCACTACTGGGACGTGAAGCTTTCGTCCGCTTTAACGCAATACCACACTACGCGTCTCTTACGCTTAAAATGCCCGGTCCACGTGGCATCATTTCATTAAAAGGTCGTCTAAGACGCCGGACACGGCTGGACGAGTCCGGAATAAATAAGCTAGGGGCTACCTAGTCGCACACCCCTTCACAAGGGTTTGTGCATATAAGCCATAATGAGCTAGCATAGGCTCAGCTTTACTAATCTGTATTTCAATTTTTTATGCACTTTTTCGCACGATTTCTTTTCAAACTAAGTTCCTCCCTTTTTACAGATGAACAACGTGCACACCCGTCCAGGATACGGCACAACAGAGACACAGGCGCAGACATGCAGTAGGGACCCGTTGCAAGGATTCTTTTCAGACTAAGACCCTACGTAAACCTTTCTTACTGTCTCTTGTTGCTATAATCCCCTGGTTTCTCATTATAACCAGAGTGGAGACTGGCGTTTTGGCATCGGCCGCGTCAGAGGAACTTACCCGTACCTGGACACAAGGGGCTTAGGGCATTGTTCTGCCCGTCATTATAAAGACCGAACACCTTCGGGAGTGTTCGGCGTCTCGAGTTAGGCCTTATATGCATCAGCTCCGAATCATGTCTTGGATCAAATGTTGGGTTTGCCCGGCTCCTGTGTTTTGCTGCCTTACATTCCGTATCATCGGCTAACGCGGCACCAGGAGAACTACTGCGATTGTGCCCCAGTTCGGCTGGGCGAGCACATCAGTAGAGAAAGCCGAAAACTGACTGTCATGATACAGCGAGAGACTGGTCAACCACTCGATCGACCAATGGAATGTTTAGAATTCCTTCGCTTTGACGAAGGGCCGTTTCCCGGTCAGGCACATACGCGCCCCAAATTCGGAGAGCGCGGTGCCCCTAGGGGCTATGTCGTAGCCCCACCCTCGAACTCCCATGGCTAAGTGAAAGTGATAAAGCATTATAGTCCGGTTGCCTCGTTTGCTATGCTACCACCTCCTTTACAGGACCGAGATGTCGGATTAAGTGTGAAAATGCGCTATTTTTGCGAACAACCCCGCACCTTGTGCGTGGGGGCTGAAGCCGACGACTGCCATCTTCCAGGTTATACACACGTATACATGAATGGCCGCATAGGAGATATTCCATTACTTGAACGCACAAGTATAAAAGGCGCTTACATCATAAATATTGTTTTACAACATAAAACGTTCATTTGAACGTAACATTTTTTGAGCACTGCGACTCTATTACACAAGCACCACGCAGCACTTCGCCAAAATAGTGCTCGGCGGGTAACCGGCTATCGTCCGAACCCGGGGTCGCAACAGCGGTGGCATCCATCTCTGTCCAATGTGTCTTCACAAGGGCGAGTGCCATCCGCGCACCCTCTATGCAGGCCGACCGCTTCATCGCCTTGATATGCGGCACCGCCCCAAGAAATTGCTGCAATAAGCTAAAGTAACTCTTTGGCTTGGGCCTATCCGGCCAGACATGGGTCACGATATCCATCATGGCAAGCCCGGACAACCTATTCAGCTCAGCCCACTCGGCCAAACGGTCGGTCAGCGGAAGCGAACGCTCCGGACTATGGAATTGAGACCAAAACAGCTCTTCCGTCTTGTGATCCTTCTGGCTTCAAAAATGCACAACGGAATCCGCCGCACTCGCTGCTAAGTCCATATAAGGGTCCTCTGGACCCCACAGCTGGCCCAGCTGAGCATACTTTGGATCCGTAAACCTTCGGCGCAGCAGAAAAGGCTTGCCAGCTACAATGTCTCCGGCCTGGCGCAGCTCTTCCTTTATAGCCCGCATTACAGAGCGGGCATGCTTGGCTTCGGCGGTGGCCTTCCCCAGGTCTTCTTGCCCCGCTAGGCGCTCCTTCTCAAGAGCCTCATTGCGGTCGGTAGCATCTTTTAACTTCACGGCCATTCTGGCCATCTCTTTCCTGCTTCGGCAGTGTGCGGCCCTTTCGGCTGCTAACTCCTCGGCCGCCCTCGAGGCCGCCGCCTTACTCCTTCTGGCTTGCTCCTTGGCTTGAGCAAGTTCGGCCCGAAGGCTCTCCACAGCAGCGGCACTATCTGCATTTCATACACATGTTGTAAGGAGCGGGCTTCGGCTCCCTTACCAAGTGACCGCAAAGAAACACTTACCTTGCGACTCATCAAGTCGCCTGTTAACTAGCGTGATGTCCGCATCCGCAACGGCGAGTTGCCGCTTTAGTTCAGCAACTCCATCAGTCCGGCTGGCCCCCGGACGATCCGCCACCTACATAGGCGCGGCGAAAACTTAAACCTGCGATTTTGATCCTCGGTACGCTGTCGCTTTCGACAACCTACCGAGTCTCAGGGGCTACTATCTATACAGGGCGCACTCTATATGCAAAACTGTCAAAAGGTGTGTCATTTTGACGTACCTCAAACCCCGCCAGCAAACTCCTGACGGCATTATGCAATCCGCCTTCGGCGGACGAAATCCTTTCAATCACCATACTCATCAATGCGTGGTGATCTTCTAAGATAGATGCCTTCTCAAGCAGATCCTTCAGCCGTACACCAGTTGACGCCGAACTACCCGGCTTTGCCAAACCCGGCGGCTCCCTCGGTGACGACACTTCAGGCTCGTCCGCTCTATCCGACAGCGCCCCGGACGGAGGCGTCTTGCTCTCCACCATCTCCGGACGAAGGTCCCCCGAAGACGAGCTCATTTGCGAAGGACGGAGATCCGAACTACAAGGTAAAAACTTGAGTTATCCTCAGAAGCACGAATAGGGGTGTCCCTTATTATAAAACTCCCTTCTTTCTACTTATGGCTTGTTGGAGGGCTGATTCTTTAGGGGAGACTGTGCAGCCGGGGCCTCCCCGGACGCAGGACCCTCTGGCAAAGATTTCTTCCCCCGCTTAGGGGCTTTGGCCCCCGGGTCCTCGGAGGCAGTCCTCTTCTCCCCTTGGAGGGAGGGATTCTCGATCCCCCCTCTTTCAAGAGCCTCCTTAGGCGAGGTGGTAGCTCTTCTACTTTCCCCTTCGCCTTCCTCTGAAGGCGCAACCTCCAGCATCCTGACCAGCACGGAATCCGGCGCGGTCTCTGGGAGGGGGGCCGGACACCATATCAGTTTGGCTTGCGCTATCCACCCCTGTTTAGAAGGAAATTGGTCATGAGGCGAATCATCGAAAGGTAAACAAACGGTATGTCCGGACTCGGAGCTACTTACTTGAGTATCCGGGCGATTGCAGCTTAGGCCAGCATCCTCGGTCAATTCCAGACACGCCTCTTGCGATCCGAAGAATAATTTGTACATCTCCATGGGTGTCATACCCATGAAGTGTTGAAGAATCCGTGGACCCTCCGGATTAAACTCCCGCAGCCGGAGAGGGCGGCGTTTGCAGGGCAGGAGACGCCTGATCAGCATGACCTGCATTACCACCACCATATCAATCTCCCTCGCTTGGAGATCTCGAATCCGGCCCTGCAGTAGGGGCACGTCCTTTGACGGCCCCCAGTTGAGCCCTTGGTTGACCCACGACATCAACCGTCGTGGAGGTCCCGGGCGGAATAAGGGCGGCGGCTTCTGTCTGCTGCCCCTCGGAGCGGTAATATAGAACCACTCCTGCTGCCACAGGCCGAGCTCCTCTTGGAAGGAGCCTGCGGGCCACGGGGCATCGGTCCTCCTACTTACAGCCGCCCCGCCACACTCCGCTTGACGTCCCTCGATCATCTTCGGCTCCACATTGAAGGTCTTCAGCCACAGGCCGAAGTGAGGGGTGACGCGGAGGAAGGCTTTGCAGATGATAATAAACGCGGAAATATGGAGGATGGACTCCGGAGCCAAGTCGTGGAATTCCAACCCATAGTAAAACATGATCCCTCTCACAAAAGGATCCATCGGGAAGCCTAAACCACGACGGAGGTGGGATACAAAAACGACATACTCGCCGGGCTCGGGGGTGGGGATGACCTGCCCTGCGGCGGGCAACCTGTGCGAAATCTCGTAAGCCAGGTACTTGGCCTCCCGCAGATTTAGCACGCCCTCCTCCGTGACGGAGGAGGGCATCCACCGGCCCTGGAGGTTGGAACCGGACATTGTTGAAGGTCCGAAGCGCTCGAATCTGGGGCTCTATGTGCTGGAACTTGGAGCAAGGAGAATATTCGATGGAGGATTGAAGAAAAGAAACGAGCCTTGGTCCTGTTTTAAAGAGGGAGAATACCGAGAGCCGTCTCCGTGACCGTTCGGGACTCGCCTTCGATAGAGGGGGCGTGGTGACGGGCGCGGTTGGGTTACCCACGTCTGTATTGATGAGAATCCCGGAATAAGGGGGAACACGATCTCTGCTTCGACAAGACGTGCCAAGGAAACCGCTTCGCTAAATGCGTTGAGGCGGTAGAGTAAAAAACAATTTAAGTAAAGGCTTGGTAGTGGTGTCACGTCGTACCGCAAAAAACGTCAGCAGATTGGACTTGTGTATATATTATTCTCTCTACGGTGGAATGTGGAATTTATTTTGCAGAGCCGGACACTATCCTGGTGTTCACAATCTTCTATGAATTATTCGGAGGAGGAACCCGCCTTGCAATGCCGAACAATATACGCGCCGGACTTATCGTCATTGAAGCCTGGTTCAGGGGCTACTGAGGGAGTCCTGGACTAGGGGGTGTCCGGATAGCCGGACTACCATCATCGGCCGAACTATCATCGGACGGACTATCATCATCGACCGGACTCCAAGACTATGAAGATACAAGATTGAAGACTTCATCCCGTGTCCGGATGGGACTTTCCTTGGCGTGGAAGGCAAGCTTGGCGATACGGATATGTAGATCTCCTACCATTGTAACCGACTCTATGTAACCCTAGCCCTCTCCGGTGTCTATATAAACTGGATGGTTCTAGTCCGTAGGACACAACAACAACCATTACGATAATCATACCATAGGCTAGCTTCTAGGGTTTAGCCTCCTTGATCTCCTGGTAGATCCACTCTTGTAATACCCACAATATCAATATCAATCAAGCAGGACGTAGGGTTTTACCTCCATCAAGAGGGCCCGAACCTGGGTAAAACATCGTGTCCCTTGTCTCCTGTTACCATCCGCCTAGACGCACAGTTCGGGACCCCCTACCCGAGATCCGCCGGTTTTGACACCGACACCGGGGACTCCAAACTATCTTTGGTACATCAAAACACATGAACTCATAATATAACTGTCATCTAACTTTAAGCGTGCGGACCCTACGGGTTCGAGAACTATGTAGACATGACCGAGACACGTTTCCGGTCAATAACCAATAGCGGAACCTGAGTGCTCATATTGGCTCCTACATATTCTATGAAGATCTTTATCGGTCAAACCGCATAACAACATACGTTGTTCCCTTTGTCATCGGTATGTTACTTGCCCAATATTTTATCGTCGGTATCTCAATACCTAGTTCAATCTCGTTACCGGCAAGTCTCTTTACTCGTTATGTAATGCATCATCCTGCAACTAACTCATTAGTCACATTTCTTGCAAGGCTTATAGTGATGTGCATTACCGAGAGGGCCTAGAGATACCTCTCCGACAATCGGAGTGACAAATCCTAATCTCGAAATACGCCAACTCAACAAGTACCTTCGGAGACACCCGTAGAGCTCCTTCATAATCACCTAGTTACGTTGTGACGTTTGGTAGCACACAAAGTGTTCTTTCGGTAAACGGGAGTTGCGTAATCTCATAGTCACAGGAACATGTATAAGTCATGAAGAAAGCAACAGCAACATACTAAACGATCAAGTGCTAAGCTAACGGAATGGGTCAAGTCAATCACATCATTCTCCTAATTATGTGATCCCGTTAATCAAATGACAACTCATGTCTATGGCTAGGAAACTTAACCATCTTTGATTCACGAGCTAGTCAAGTAGAGGCATACTAGTGACACTATGTTTGTTTATTTATTCACACATGTATTACGTTTCCGGTTAATACAATTCTAGCATGAATAATAAACATTTATCATGAAATAAGGAAATAAATAATAACTTTATTATTGCCTCTAGGGCATATTTCCTTCATGAAGATCCTTCGTGCTAACATTGTTTGATCCATGCTTGTTGACGGCCCACTTCAGCAGCGAGTCTTGGGCAATAGGGATCCAACTTGGTGTTCCCAATGCAACAAATATCGCCACCCAAATAGTCCGAGCAAAGACACACGTGAGAAGTATATGGTTGATCGTTTCTTCCTCTTGATCACAAAAAGGACAGGCGGCCTGGTGAGGTAGGCCTCTGCGCGCAAGACGATCTGAGGTCCAACATTTATCCTTCATGGCAAGCCAGGTGAAAAACCTGCATTGCATAGGGGCACGTGATTTCCATGTCAGGTCCGCCGTTGGGATCACCTCTCGGCCCCAAAATGTGAGCCTACCACCCCTTATTTGGCAGGCCCAAATTGCGTTGGTTATCTTCTCGTATCAGACGAGAACTCCGATTGGACGCTCATTGGTCTCCAATGGAGGAGGGGACACCTGAACCGAGACGCTAATGTGCCGGAATTTTGGCACGCTCAGTTACACGGGTTAGCCTTCCTTTTTCCCTTCATTTCCAGGTGGTATTTTTCATTCGAAAACCGACTGTTGGACTTTTCTTAAAAAGGTATCTAATTAATAAAATTAATTTAGGTAATACAGGAAAAATGAAAATGGACAGTGTGTATTTGAGAAAGTTTAGTGTGTATTAGATAAATAGTTCACCGTATATTTAAAAAAATAGATGATATAGAAAAATGTTTGTGTATTAAAAAAGTTGTGATATTTAAGAAAAGTTTATAAACTGTACAAAAATGTTCACGTTGTTTTCAAAAAATCTTTCGTGCCAGTAAATATAGAGTAATGCTAGAGCGACAGACCCTCTGATACTGATCCAACGGACTGAAGTTATGTGGAATTATTTGGTTGGAGATTAAGGGTGAGGACAGACCACCCCCTTGGAAATCAAGGGGAGAGCTAATTAGTATGAGGGTGTCCCTATAGAAAAAGGTTTGTGCAATTAAAAAAAGTTTTTATATTTAAGAAAAGTTTATAAAATGTACAAATAAGTTCACGTAGTTTTCAAAAAATGTTTTGTGCCATAAAATAGAGTAATGATAGAGGCACAGACCCTCTGATACTGATCCAACAGACTGATGTTATGTGAAATTATTTGGTTGGAGATTAAGGGGTGAGGGCAGGCCATCCCCTCGGAACTCAGGAGGAGAGCTAATTAGTATGAGGGGTTCCCTAAGGCGGCCGTTAAAGCCGGTTCATCTATGATTATTATTAAAAACATGTTCGTTGCGAATTGATTTTTTCTAAGATGTACTTAAAAATGTTCAAAACATTTATTTGAAATAATTTACATCATATATTTAAAAAAAATTCAACATGTATAAAAATGTCCCACATGTTTACACCGTATATTAGAAAACAGACATGAATTGAAAAAAAGAAAAAGAAAAAGGAATATAAAAGAAAAGAAACCTAAAAAATAAACACAGAAAAACAAAGAAAACCCGGAAGAAAACCAAACAAAAACCCAAAAACAAAAATCACAGAAAAAAGAAAACACAGCGCCAGCGAAGGGAAACAGAGCCACCGCAAGCAAACCCTTGAAATGGGCCGGCGCACATCACGCCGACTGGTGTTTTCCGTATCAGTCCGCGTGAAGATTTATTTTCCACTTCAAAGAGAAAAACCCACTAAAAAAACTTCTTGCAGAAAAAGATTTAGCGCCCAATTTTTTAAAAATGATTTACTTGCAGATTATAACAGAATTTCTTTGTAATCACAAGTACTTACGTATATCTTCTTGGTTGGGTCGCCGTCGTTGTCCAACAAGAGGCAGAGGCGGAGGAGGAAGCATTTCGATCGGCGATGGTCTCATCAGTCCGATGTCGTCGATCGCTGTTGACCCATTAAGCACGTTTTCTCACTTGCATCCGTTACGAGTTCCACCAATCAACGAACGTCTGCCATACTCCTCGCGTCCCTTTAGACTAAGATTGATTATGTTTCTGCCGATGTTAGTGATCGCTCGTGTGCCTTTATATAACTGGCTAAAATGTCTTACTTTCGGGGAGTTCCACATATTTTCCCACGGGAAAAATCAATCATGGCTATGTCGCGCATTTTTCTTCGCGCGGGCCAAGCTAAGAGCATATTCAGCCGTTCGGCCCCCCAGGGGCTTGAAATAAGGGCATGTACAATGAAAGCATCACCTTTCTAGTGCTTCACCTCTTTCACGTAAGTAAAGATGGATGGGGCACTATTTAGTTTGTCAAACCCTTAATGCGTGAAGCTGCCCCATCAAACCAATGCATGACATATACATCCTCTTTTTTCGTGTACTTCAGTGAACATGGAGTGCTGGATCGCTTTATCTCTCTCCCTTTTCCCATCTCTCTCTTACTTTTGTCAGCCAAGAGACTACCTCCTCTGCAGGATCCCGTCTTGGTCTGCAGGCTACTAGTTGAGCTGAGCTGGACAATCGGGAGTGACGTATAGGGCTGGGGCACCCGTCCACAGTGGAGCGTTGGGCATGCCCTAACACCGCTTGGGGCGCGCTGGCTGAAAAATCGGCGTGAGCACGGTCAGGTTCCCAGCCCCCAATTTGGGCCAATTTAGATGCAAATTGGCCCACTTTTCAGCCCACTTTCGGCCGAAATTGGCGCACTATCGACGCGAATTCACCAATTTCAGCCCATATTCTGCGTGCTTCGGCGTAAATTCCACAGAAACTATTTTTTATCACATAGTTCATCACAGAAAATCAGTACAAATCAAATACTACAACAAATATTTCAATACAAATTATATAGTTCAACAAACAAAAGCTCATATTTCATCACACGTCGAACTAGGCGTTGCCCTTGAGCCTCCGTAGGTGCTCCACCAGGTCCTGCTGCAGTTGTTGATGCACATGTGGGTCTCAGATCTACTGGCGCATATTAAGGAAGGCAGTTCAGGTTGTCGGTAGCTGGTGATCAACTTGGGCAAGAGGACCCTGCCTGTAATATCACTAGTAGAAAACCACCCATTAGACCCGGTTCGTAAGGGCCTTTAGTCCCGGTTCATGAACCGGGACTAATGGGTCGTTACTAATGCCTCCACCCATTAGTCCCGGTTCAAACACGAACCGGGACCAATGTGCCTCCACGTGGCCCTGTGCGCCGAGCCCAATCAGGGGGCCTTTGGTCCCGGTTGGTGGCTCCAACCGGGACCAAAAGTCAATTTTTTTTACAGAAGTGGCTGCTTTAGGGGTTATTTTTAGGTTGTTATTATAGCTAGCTAATAGAGAGAAGTGTCCTCTCTTATATCTTCGTCCTTGGTTTATCAACGCTGCTGCTATGTTCATTGCACCCGCAGATATAACATGCTCATGCATGCTTGCATCATACATCATCATATATATATAATAACAAGTCCTACTAATTAATCATGCATCATCATACAACTTCTACTCGTTATTAATAATAAGTCATACGATCATCATCCTCATAGTCATCGAACCCCCAACCCTACATAATTGTTCTTAGCACATGATCATCAGTATCAGGTAGGACCTAAACACCTTTAAGGTAAAATAGCATAAAACAATATAGACCCTGACTCTCCATTATGAAGAACGGCGATCATCCTGTCTCCAATTCTTGCCCTTCGCTGCTTATTGCTTCCAAGAAGCTCCTTACGACTGTCCATACATTTTTTCCATTCTTTGATTGTTATGTCTCCACTTCTTTTAGAAACCCGGTATGGACAGTTGAGATTCGTAGGACGACCTGATAGTATGTTCAAAACATGAAGGCTACCATGCGTATACATCAGATGAGGCACACAATCATTCGGGATTATCTGTTGAAAAACATAGTAATAACTTCGTAGTTAGCAATGATGTACTAGTTTTAGAAGTGTGCAAAAAGATGTACGGATGTTGTAATAGTAAAAAATAATCTTACCAGGGTATCTCCATGGTAGTTACCGTAGTTTAACATGTGCACTAGTGGCACGTATTGACCATAATGTTGAGGAGTTTGATTGTAGATATTGTAATTCTCAAGATCAGTACAAAATCCAACCAGATGATTTTTCTCCTGATAAGTTAATTCGGAGCCTTCGGTGTAGTACGTTCTGTCTACCATCTTCCGCACATTCTTTGAAGAATGAAAATAAGCTGTCAATGGAGATAAGTTGTCAACTATATATTTTGAAATAAACAATATAAATTACTTAATAACTATGTTTAGCTCACATGAGGGAAGAATTGGAGGTGTATCCACAAGGACCCAAATCGAAGGTCTCTCTTGCTCGATTGTAGGATCACCAAGATCCATGGTGACAACCATACCCTCATCAAGACCATACATCTTGCAAAATGCATCCCAATTTGTGCAACCAAAATGGGTTACACTCTGAGCATTGTACAGCTTTACTTGAAAATCCACACCATGATGGGTACTTAGGATAATTTTTTTGGTTTCGAAACTTTCATGGTCTTCAAAACCCATCCTTTCCAAGACATAGCGTCTTGCAAAGCATTGGATAAGCTAGTAGAATTGGAAAAGATGAAAAATACATGTTAAAATAGTTGAAGTCGTGCTTAATTACGAAAAAAACAATTGTCGTTGTTGCGTACCGTATGAACATCGCAGGTCTCCTCGAGCTTAATGCTGAAGCGCCGATCTTCGTCCAGCTCAATGAACCTGTCGCAGATACCTCGGTCGTCGTGGCACCAGTCGCACTCCCCCGGGCGGTTTTCGTCGTCCGATGAGTACGACATTTCCGGCCTACATTCATAATTCAAATATTAAACTAGATCATTATTATTAATCACGGGTTGACTATCGATGATCGATGTACGTAGCTCCTCTTTCATTCCCGAATGCATTATTATACCAAATTGTCTAGCACACGGGAATGAAGGAGAACTTATCCAATATGAGCATTCAATAAGCAAAACCAAATCATAAAATAAGCAAAACCAAATCATAAAATAAAGTATAGTATTCAAATTAACATGCATTCAATAATTATAAGCAAAAGTACATCAACTTCCGTACATCGCCGAATATTATCACTAATATAACTAGAATCGTAGCGCCCGACGGGTATCGACGCGGGCGGTGGACACCCAAAGATAAGGAACCATCACAGGATCATAGCTCCAGTGAAATCCCTGAAGAACCTGCCATGTATTGTCGAACCTCCCCTCCAATGCAACCATGTAGTGACGGACGTGCTCGTCCTCCTCGCTGACACGGTGACGTACCACCTCCGCGGTGTCCGGATACCTCACCACCGTCACTGGCCCACGCGACCGCCACCAAACAAGGATCGGGTTAACAATGGGCTGCCTCCTCACCAACCTACGTCCCCCGGAAGGTAGCACCTCCCAATAACAACCCGGCGGAGCCAAGTCCCGAACACGGCCCTGATCAAGCAGGCCTCCACCGCCGAGTCGACGACGACGAGGATGCGGCATAGGCATCGCCGACGTCGACGTGGGAACTACTTCTATATATAGTTAAATAAAAGTAGTTTTATTAATTAAATCAACTATCTAAATTAATTACACAGTCTAAATATCACCAAAAAAATCTATTAACAATAATATCACCAAACATGCATATTCAATAATAATATCACCAAAAAAATCTATTAACAGAAAAAAATCTAACATAATATGAACAAAATAATTACTACACATATCTAATCTAACAAAAAAAATCTAATTAATCTAACAAAAAAATCTAACATAATATGAACAAATTAATTACTACACATGTAATCTAACAAAAAAAAATCTAACCTAACAAAAAAATCTAATTAAATCAACTAGCTAGTTCAACTATATATAAACTACTTCTTATTTTTTTCCTTTTTCTAAATACTATGAACAAAAAAATCATTAAAATTCTATGAACAAAATTAATTACACAATCTAAATATCATCAAAAAAATCTATTAACAATAATATCACCAAACATGCATATTCAATAATAATATCACCAAAAAAATCTATTAACAGAAAAAAAATCTAACATAATATGAACAAAATAATTACTACACATATCTAATCTAACAAAAAAATATAATTAATCTATCAAAAAAATCTAACATAATATGAACAAATTAATTACTACACATGTAATCTAAAAAAAATCTAATCTAACAAAAAATCTATGAACTACATATCTAAATTACTACACATCTAACCTAACAAAAAAAATCTATGAACTACAAAATGAATCTAAAAAAATCTAACAAAAAAAATGCTCACGTCGGTGTCGAGGCAGCGCGGGGCAGGGGCGACGACGGGCTCGGGGCGGCGCGGGGCAGAGCGGCGACGAGGACGGCGGGCTCGGGGCGGCGACGGGGACGGCGGGCTCGGGGCGGCGCGGGGCAGGGGCGACGGCGCTAGGGTGGCGACGACGGGGCGGCGCGGGACGCGGGCGGCGATGGGGGCGGCGACGACGTGCGCGGGCGACGACGGCGGGCTCGGGGCGGCGACGGGGACGGCGGGCTCGGGGCGGCACGGGGCAGGGGCGACGGCGCGGGGGTGGCGACGACGGGGCGGCGCGGGACGCGGGCGGCGATGGGGGCGGCGATGACGTGCGCGGGCGACGACGGCGGGCTCGGGGCGGCGACGGGGACGGCGGGCTCGGCGGCGACGGCGACGAGGAGTAGAGGCGTCGGGGCGAGAAAGAGAT
Source organism: Triticum timopheevii (assembly GCA_963921465.1). Lineage (NCBI taxonomy): Eukaryota > Viridiplantae > Streptophyta > Magnoliopsida > Poales > Poaceae > Triticum > Triticum timopheevii. The sequence continues at coordinate 546,398,467 of OY997272.1, forward strand.
GGGTTTGGGTAATAACTACTAAGTCCTGTATATATAGCAAGAGCATTGGTCCCGGTTGGTGGCACCAACCGGGACGAATGCTCATCTTTAGTCCCGGTTGGAGCCACCAACCGGGACCAAAGGCCTCATTTCAGCAGCGCAAAGGGCGGGAAACGAAGACCTTTGGTCCCGGTTGGTGGCTCCAACCGGGACTAAAGATAAGCATTCGTCCCGGTTGGTCCAACGAACCGGGACCAAAGATTGGCATTTGTACCGGTTGGTTCCATGAACCGGTACCAATGGACCCGTGTAACTACTTTTTTATTTTCTGCAGCTATTTTTTTGTTGATTCTTCCTGCAGCTGTTTTTTTAGTCCCACCTCGCCAAGCGAGAGGCAGTCGCAGCTGTTTATAAGCCCTGAGTGCAGAGACGATGACGAAGAGGCTCAATGGTCCTGCATGTTGGTTAGCTTCAAGCCTTGAGGAATACGGTAGACTGCACAGAGCTATGTGCAGTGCAGTTGACACTATTCCGAAAGGCTTGAAGCAAATTAACGAGCATTGCGGCTCTTTTTTATTTTTAGTGACTTATTACAATTCAGAAATAAAAAGAAAAAAAATAAATGTAGCAGAAAAGAAAAAAACTATATAAAAAACTACTCAGAAATAAATAGAAGAAAAAATAATTTTGATTAACTTTACTAAAAAAATATCATAGGTCAGATATGTTCTGACCGTTGCAGCCGGTGATGGTGGTCATCTCTTCCGTAAGAGGTGGTCGGCCTGAGGCTGGGTATTCGGATCTCGGGATCCGTCATCTGGCACCAGCTGCGAGTCGGGGAGACGTAGTTGCCGGTGAAAACCGAGCTGATGGCGGGCGATGGCGGCGTTCCATGTCGTTACCTTGATGAAGGCATCGTTGTGTGACTACCGTTGACCCACTCTTATTGCTCCAGGGGAAACTATATAAAAAACCACTCAGAAATAAATAGAAGAAAAAATAATTTTGATTAACTTTACTAAAAAAAATAGCATAGATGCTTATTTTTAATGACTTATTACAACTCAGAAATAAAAACAAAAGAAAAAATATAACAGAAAAGAAAAAAATACTAATAGAAAACTACTCAAAAATGAATAGAAGCAAAAAATAGTTGTGATTAACTGTACTAAAAAAGGAGCATATATGCTTATTTTTAATGGCTTATTACAACTCAGAAATAAAAAGAAAAAAATAAATATAGCAGAAAAGAAAAAAAACTATAAAAAACTACTCAGAAATGAGCATAGATGCGCTTATAGAGGAAATTCAACTTAAATTCATAACGAATTTCAAGAGAAATCCGTATGAATTTAGGCTAAATTCCCTATATAAGGGCATCTATTTTCATTTGCAGAGGAGCTCAATAAGGCAGAGAGGGAGGGGCTTATAAACCGGTCTGATTCCCCTTCGGTTGGGGAGGTGGGACTAAACTCTGGCCGCAACGGGGACCAACCCTTTAGTCCTGGTTGGTGGGACGAACCGGGACCAATGGTGTTGGGCCAGGAGCGAGGCCCATTGGTCCCGGTTCGTCCCACCAACCGGGACCAATAGGTCCAGACGAACCGGGACCAATGGCCCACGTGGCCCGGCCGGCCCCCGGGCCTCACGAACCGGGTCCGATGCCCCCATTGGTCCCGGTTCTGGATTGAACCGGGACTAATGGGCTGGACCGGCCCCGATGCCCCCAAGTGTCAGGAGTCATGATATCCTATATTTGATCTTTCGACCAGGGCTGAGCGGGGTACCGGACAACAACAAATTGAGATTGGAGCATACCAAATGCCCGCTCGACATCCTTCCTGCAAGCCTCCTGACACTTGGCAAAGTGGGAGTTCTTGCCTCCTGGCATAGGGCTCGAGATAGTCTTCACAAATGTGGACCATCTTGGATAGGTGCCATCTGCTAGGTAGTACCCCCTGTTGTAGTGCCGTCCATTGACCTCGAAGTTCACCGGAGAAGAATGACCTTCCACAAGCTTGGCAAAGACAGGGGAGCAATGCAGTACATTGATGTCATTGTGAGTTCTTGGCATACACAAGAAGGAGTGCCAAATCCATAGGTCGTGTGTGGCCACTACCTTAAGTACCACACTGCAACCACCTTTGACGCCTTTGTACATCCCCTGCCAAGCAAATGGATAGTTTCTTCATTTTCAATGCATGCAGTCGATGCTTCCAAGCATCCCAGGAAATCCTCTTGCCGCATTTTGTGCTAGGATCCGAGCAGTGTCTTCAGCATTGGGTGATCGCAAGTATTGCGGTCCAAACATTGCCACCACTGCCCTGCAGAACTTGTAGAAACACTCAATGGTCATGGACTCGGCCATGCGTCCATACTCTTCCAGTGAATCACCGGGAGCTCCGTATGCAAGCATCCTCATAGCTGTCGTGCACTTCTAGAGTGAGGTGAATCCAAGTGTGCCGGTGCAATCCTTCTTGCATTTGAAATAGCTATCGAACTCACAGATGAAATTCACAATCCTGCGGAAGAGCTTTCGGCTCATCTGATAACGGTGCCGAAATACTTTGTCGCCGTGCAGTGGAGCGCCGGCGAAGTAGTCGGAGTAGAGCAAGCAATAGCCTTCCAGTCGATGCTTTTGCTTTGCCTTCAGCTAGCCCAACACCGAGCCACCTCGCCGCGGCTTTGCATTGCTCATGAGCAGGCTGGCCAGGATGGCGAGGACCATGAGATGCTCTTCGTCCTGAGCGCCGACATCGGCTTCCTCCTCCAGCAGCGCCGCGAGCGCCTCCTCGTTGTCCGAGTCCATCGCCGAGCAGACAAATCGCCGAACACCTGGCGGGCGTGGTAGGCGCGCAGCCGTCGGTATTCCAACCCTGCGTGGCTGGAGCGCCGGAAAGCTTGCCCAGGAACGGAGTGGAGGATGCCGCGGCGGAACCCTCTCTTTTTCGGCGGGGAATGGCCTGTCTAGCGGCGGTGGGTGGGTGGGCGGCACCGGGATTGGCAAGGCGGCGGGAGGGCATGCGCGCAGGGGAGAGGGGGGCGAATCTGGATGTGCAAGATGTGTTTTCGCCTGACAGTGGTGGCCCAGACGCAGTCTTTCCTTCCGCCGGAGCCCCCAAGCGTCCCCAGTGCGCTGGGTTCGGCCTGGGATCGCCGGACCAAAAAAGGGGCCAAGCCAGCGGATTTTGGCGTCCTGGGGGCGCGACTCGGGGTTTTTTTCGGCGCCGGCGTGAAAAAACTTGGTCTGGGGTCCCTATTGGAGACGTGAGTGGAGATGCTCTAACTAAAAAGTGTCATCTAGCTAATTTACTAAGTCACCTTAGTGCTCTTGCAACGAACTAACACTGAATCCGGCGTATAATCAGTTCGCTAAATCCAGCTGGTTCATTGAACAAATCTCTCTCTCTCTCTCTCTCTCTCAATGTCCTACTTTCAGGGAGTTCCACACAATTTCCCTCGTGAAAAATCAATCATGGTTATATCGTGCATTTTTCTCCGCGCGGGCCGAAAGCTAACTAAAAAGTGCCATCTAGCTAATTTTTTACTAAGTCCCTTAGTGCTCTTGCAACGAACGAACACTAACTCCGGCGTGCTAAACAAGTTCGCTAAACCCAGCTGCTGGTTCATTGAACAAATACATCTCTCTCTCTTTCTCTCGCTCGTTGTACGTACGTTGGTGAGGAAAACAAACAATGAGTGCTTGGCCGGCCCCCATCGCTACTGCAATGTTCTGTGTTGTGGTAGCGGCGCTGCTGCTCCTGCCGGCGCCGCCGTCGTTGGGCGCCGAGGAGGAAGCAGGTACAAGCCGGAGTAACTGCACTGCCCACTGCGGCAACATCATCATCCCATACCCGTTCGGGGTGGAGCCCGGCTGCTACCACGAGAGCGGCTTCAACCTCACCTGCAACCAGTCCTACAGCTCGCCCAAGCTCTTCCTCGGCGACGGCACCGTGCAGGTGCTCGACATCGATCTGCCCAACGGCACGGTACGTATCAACAGCAAGCCATTGGATATCAACTATTTCGATACTGGAGAAGTAAGCCGCAACACATGGCGCGCCGGCGGCCTGGGATACGCTGCCGACGGGCCATACTTTGTAGCGGGAGCAGGGCGGAACAACTTAGTAGCACTCGGGTGCAACGTCCAAGTCATCCTTTGGGGAGATAACAGGTCCCTCGTCAGCTCTTGCTCTCCTGTCTGCCCAGATGTAAACATGACCATGGTTACCTGCTCCGGCATCCTCTGCTGCCAGGCGACCATAGTTGAGGGTCGCGCTTCCTACGTATTCCAGGTTCAACGACGGGGTGATTTCGGTCCCCGCGATTATCAATTATGGACCAATGTGTTAATTATGGAATCGGACTATCTTCTTAACGTGACGGAGTATTCTGATAACTGGAACCCAGTCTCAATCCCCGCCATGCTAGGCTGGGCGATCAACAGCTCGGTGTGTCATACCAATGGGTCATCGCATTCATGTCGCAGTAAACACAGCTTTTGTCACAACTACACCACTGTTTTGGATCAAGATCTTCTTTATAATGACCGGGACCATGATCCTGCTAATCAACGGCATAACTGCCAGTGTTCTGGCGGTTACCAAGGCAATCCATACATTTCCCATGGCTGCTGTGGTAATAATACACTGCTCAAAGTATTTCTTTTTATTTATCTGGATCCTCAAAAGTATTTTGCCTTATTTAGCCACCGCACCTAGCTAGAGTGTTTTCCCAGCAACCATGTGAGCTCAAAGTAAATTTTAATACTCTCTCTCTCTCTCTCTCTCTCTCTCTATATATATATATATATATATATATAGATATATAGAAATATACATATATATGGGATTTGCAGTTGACAACGACAACGCTCCTTTCAATTCATTTTCCTCTCGAGACACGAGCGACTAGAAAAGCTCCCCTCCATCGACGACCTGGATCCCGCGCGTGCGGATCGTTAAGCTTTAGGTTTAGGTCCTAGTTGCTTAGGTTTTTTGGGTCGTTCATCATCTTGACTTCGGCAGCGAAGGCGGCGCCGAATAAACAAGTTTCAGATCCTTCCTTGACGAGGCGATTGGTCCTATATGGTTGTGGATGGATTTAAAAAACTAGTCTGTTCAAGTAAGGATGGCGTGGCGGCGGTGGCATCTTCTTGGTATACCCGGATCTGGAGTTCGAAGGCGTGTCTAGGGTGTTGCCCCGGTCCGATTCGTTCAACGGCAATGGCTTCACCATTGGTGAGCCACCTTGGAGGTCTGCAAAGCTGCATATCAACGATGGCGCTGCGTCGAGCTCGGATGAGAAGGAGATCTGTCATTTTATCCTTTGGTGTATACTATGGTGGTGCCGGAGGCGGATGATGGGCATTGGTATCAAGCTCTGTGGTTTCTTAGGTCTTGATTGTAATTTTCTTTCCTGGCTAGTGTTCCTTTAGCGTTTTATTGTCTTTTCAGTTTTGTCAGGTTAGTGTGTACGTGTCTTGTACTATGATCTTTATGATATAACGAGGCACGTATCAGCATGCAAACAAAGTCGCTTTAAAAAATCATTAATAGCTTTTTTTAGCAAAAGAAACTCATTAATAGCTATGTCTTTGCTCTCACAATAACACAAATTGTCAAAATTGATGTAGCCATTAGTTCTACTAGCTCAGTCCACCAACAACCATATGGTCTCGACACTGAGAGCCTCCAACATGCAGTAATGTAGTAGCCGAAGCTTAAATTCTAAGTGGACTTATCCATGCCACAGTTATCAGTTTAGTTGTGGCATGTTTAACTTTGTATTAATTTTAAAAAATAGTGCATAAATATATCACATGTTTTTGAAACCTTATGGATGAATTTATAATCTATACCATTTCTAGAAATCAAATCTTCAATTCCAAGACAGCGCGCGACTAGTAAATAGTTGTTTCTTAGCCGAGCGAGTGTGTATATGCATACTTTTTTTCTGTTTCTTGACTACATGAACCTACACTGGTCTACCTAAATTGGTCGTTTCAATGTTGTTGTACATCCAGATATCAACGAATGCAATTATCCAGATATATATCCATGTTACGGTGATTGCAGAAACACACACGGAGGATATGATTGTCAGTGCCCTCTTGGCTTCAAGGGCAATGCTTCTAAACCAAATGGATGTGAAGGTACCAGAATAAAGATCAGATTGATTGATAGCGTTATGCTTATTTCCTCACTACTATATTATCGGGGCACCGCCCCAGTTCTACCACCTGCAGAATATTCCAATTACTTACCTTTTTAGCATGCACATAGCGTATTCATTCATATTGTTATGTGCCCTTCCCAGATATTGATGCATGCAAACACAAGGAAGCATATCCATGTTATGGAATCTGCATCAATTTGCCTGGAACATTCCATTGCCGGTGTCAAGATGGTACCTATGGAGATCCACTGATGAAACTGGGATGCCTCGGCGTTAGAACAAAAAAGGCGTTTACAGGTAAAGATATCATCTTTTTATAACCATTCATCAAAATCTATTATTTTTCAAAGAATTTGATTGTCCCAAATTAATGACTTCGTATTTTCGTCTATGATACCATATTTTACAGGTTTGGGCATAGGTCTACTGGCTAGTGGCGCCTCGGTCATTTTGCTTTTGGTGCTTGCTGCCCCGTTTATAGCACGCAAAATGAAGTTAAATATGGCAACCAAACTGAAAAGAAGGTTGTTCAGGCAAAATCATGGGTTGCTGTTGCAACAGCTAATATCTCGGAAAACAGATTTTGGTGAAAGGATGATCATTCCTTTGTTGGATTTAGAGAAGGCCACAAACAATTTTGATAGAGCTCGTGAGGCTGGTGGTGGGGGACACGGTGTTGTATATAAAGGAATTTTAGATCTACAGGTTGTCGCCATCAAGAAATCCAAGATTGTCGTACAGAGGGAAATTGATGACTTCATAAATGAGGTTGCAATTCTTTCTCAAATCAACCATAGAAATGTCGTGAAGCTAATCGGATGTTGTCTTGAGACAGAAGTCCCATTACTGGTTTATGAGTTTATTTCAAATGCTACTCTTGCTCACCATCTTCATGTTGAAGGCCCAATATCACTGTCATGGGATGATCGAATAAGGATCGCACTTGATGTTTCTAGAGTTCTATCTTATCTTCATTCAGCTGCATCGATGCCTATTTATCACCGGGATATTAAATCATCCAACATACTTCTTGATGATAATTTAATAGCAAAGGTATCTGATTTTGGAGCTTCAAGATACATCCCAATCGATAAAACAAGGGTGACTACTGCTGTGCAAGGAACAATAGGCTACTTAGACCCCATGTACTATTATACCGGTCGCCTAACAGACAAGAGTGATGTTTTCAGTTTTGGTGTTCGTCTTGTAGAACTCCTAGCCAGAAAAAAACCATGCCTTTACCGTAGTGGCGGCGACGGTGTTGGTCTTGTTTCACATTTTGTTTCGCTACTCACAGATGGAAATCTTGATGAGTTAATTGATCCCCAAGTCATGGAAGAGGGAAACGGAGAAGTCCAGGAAGTAGCTATGCTAGCAGCGATGTGCATTAAATTGAAAGGAGAAGACCGGCCTACAATGAGAGAAGTGGAGATGAAACTTGAAAATATGAGAGTTAACATGTGTGTGGCACCTGATACTGCTGCATCAAGGAGATATGTCAGGGGTCAAACTGAGTCGCTATACATGCCAACAGAAGCAGTTGTTGTGGAAGCAAGCAGGCAATACACTATCGAGGAAGAAATATTGGCTTCTGCAAGTTATCCTCGATGATCTTGCTGTATTGTCCTTGACAACTCAATGTTCTACACATTTGCTTCTTTCTTTAAATTCTACTAAACTGTTTCAGGAAACCCTTAGCTAATGGAATTTTCAAACTCTTACAAATGCATGTTCACTGTGTGGTGGTTAATTACTTCTTCCGTGTAAAATACTTGGATATCAATAGTTTTGGTTCAGGAAATAAAGCATAACCTTCAATGTGTTTCTGTATTGATTATTTAAAATATGTTTATGTTTATATATTCTTATGATCATACAACTAATTTTTCATATATCTATTCCTGATAGTTTATTTGTTCTGATGCAACCCACGCAACCCCTCGGCCGCCCCACCCCAGGGCGACATGAGGGCGATTCATCCACCCGCAACCGCTGCCCTTCCACTCTCCCCCACCCGCCGTTGTCGGGCGAAGCCCATGTGGCCGATGGCAGCGGCGGGGCTCGTCTCTCGTGGCCACCCCTTGCTCTGTGGGCGACAGGACCTAGTGACGGCCAGCGGCGGCCCGGTTAGATGTTCCTCTGGGCATACGGCAGCGGGACACGGTGAGCGATGGTGGGTTGTGGAGGTAAACGATCGTCTTGTGGCGGCGTTCTCCGGCTAGATCGGGGGTCTTGCGGACATGACCATGATGGGGTCGCTGGCTTCGGCCAGATCTGGCTGTGGCTGGTGGCTTGACGTGTCCGTGATGTCCGGTGACTGGCTACCAGCCATGGTTACCGGGTTGCGGACGACGTGGTGGCGGGTGCGGCGCGTCAGCAACTGGGCGGATCTTGGTGGGGTTTTCCGGCCATGCCGGGATTCAACCCTCGTCTGGGGTCCTTGACAACGCGGCAACTCTGGGGGAAACCCTAGATCTCCTTGCGATCGAGCGATGGCGGTGTTTTTGCATCGCAGTCCCTCTTGAGGGCATTGGTTCTGGAGTTTGCTCCCGTCGAAGGGATCAGCTACGCTGGTGGCGCGACTGCCAATGAAAATCATGCCAAATACGGTCATGTCGGACGATGGCGGCATGTCCGACATCGTTTCCTTGTCGAGGTATCGTCGTTGTAGATTGTGTCATCATGTTCGGGATGCTCTGGGGGAAACCCTATGTTTGGGTCTCCCCGATCGGATGACGATAACACTCTCAGTGTTGTTCTCCCTCTTGGGGCGTCGTTTTGGAGCAAGTGATGGTTGAAGGGGGCAAGAGGCGGTGTGGTGCTGCATCGTCAGCATCAGTGGCATCGGGTCTCGGCGGTATGGCATGGTGGGGTCTCAGTGCTGGATACGTGTTGATGGGCATGCACAGGAGGATGACACTGTCTGGCACCATGCATGGTGGTGTCGACAACAAAAGGGTCTGACAAGGTTATTTCATTGATCACTCCTGAAGATGGGACAGAGGCGGACTTTTGAGCCCGCACATGTGGTTTGCAATGTGGGTCTGCTAGACCGGTTAATTCTCCCATCTAGCTAGCGGCGGTTTGGCGAGGGCACTGGATATCCTGGTGTGTTGGTAGCGAGGCCAGGGCACATCACCAACTTTGTAAGTATGGCGATGGTGATCGTCCAAAAGGTAGCTTTGGGTTGGTCCTTGTATTAAATTTTAAAGTTTTGTGGAATAATTTAATAAAGATAGTGGTGTGCATTGCTCGATGTAGAGGCCGGAGGTTATCCTCCTTGTTTTAAAAGAAATATTTATTCTTGCAGTACTTTTACATTTTTTGGAAATGAGGTCCCCATTTTCCCTCCTGCCTTGATGTAATGCAAGTCTTGACACCCGAAATGCAGGCACTGACACACGCAAATAAAAGAAAATGCAGGCACTGATGCCCGCGGTGAAGTCAGGATTTAGAACAAGAACAATAGTTGCTTCAATGTCTGACAACAGGAGTAGTTGTCGCGACAGCTTGTTGACGCTACAGCAGACGGAACGATGCTGGCCACCATCCATGCGCGCGAGGCGTCCAAGTACAACCTATTAGCAGTGCACAACACTGTCTCGGTCGTCATCGTCGTCTCACCGGCGTGCCGTCTTCATCACTAAACTGCTCGGTGGCCACGACGCGACGGTGCCCGCACGACGAACCCAAACTGCTTGCTGGTTCATCTGTACATCGCTCGATCGCCGTACGCCGTTGCCCTGTTCTTCTCTGGGTGGCACCGATCGATCGCACGTCGCAGGCGTTCCAGCGGCTCCTGTGCAGAATCGATCTTGGTGGCTGGAGCGGATAGCATAAAACTACCACAATTCGCGTTAGGGTTGTAAAAAACTACCCAAAATTTGTTTGTGACTAATACCTATCACTTATGACGTTGGCGGTCTCAAAAAATTCAAATGGACGAGTGGTTAACATCTGATCAGGTTTATGACAGCTGGGGTCCGCTCCTAAGATAACCGTTTGTTTGACGGTTAACTTACATGTGGGACCTACATGTCAGTGTCTCTTCCGCATATTCAAATAAAAAAAAATCTTCAATCCCTCAATTAGCAATCAGGTCCTTCAAAATAAAATAAAAAGCAATCGTGTCTCTGAAAAATATAAAATAAAAAGCAATCAGGTCCCCACCGGCGAGCTCATCGCCGGAGCTGATGTGGGCATCGGCCGGCCTTCAGTGGCGCCGTCGCTGCTGCTCTGCTGCATGCGGTGGAGCTCGAGGTCCTCACTGCTGCCCTGCTGCACGCGGCAGGGCTCGAGGGCTCCCTGCTGCCGGCTGCGGGCGAGGCAGCCATGGCGAGCTCGCCTCGAGGCGTTGCAGATGGGGCTAGGCACGGCGGCCGTCGGACATGAACAAGGCGACCTCGGCCTGAGTTGAAGGAGGCCAGCAGGAGGTGAGGGAGTCGCCCGAGCTCCGCCGGAGATGGGGTCGGGCGGCGCACTTGCCATAGGAGGCGAGCTATGGGGAGGAGGGAGGAGGCGTGGGTGGTGGAGCTGCTCGCTGGCTGCCTCCGCGCCCGTAGCGGTGGCCAACTGTAGCCCGTCGCTGTGGCCGGCCGTGAACGGTGGCTGGCCGTGAGCCTTGCCATACGCTGATTGCAAGCATTGCCGCATGCCGGCCGACCTCCCACGCGTGTCTTTCGGCGGCCGAGGAGAGAGGTAGGCTGGGGAGGGTGGTCGCCGGGTTGGGAGGTGAGAGGCCCGTCGTCACCGGGTTGGGAGCAGAGGAAAAAGAGAGGTCAGGGGAGGGGAGGAGAGAAGAAAGAGAAGAAGATGAAGCTTACAGGTGGGTCCCATATGTAAGTTAACTGTCAAACTAAACAGTCAAACAAACGGTTTGTTTAGGAGCGGGCCCGACATGTCATAATTCGGATCAATTTTGAATCACATGGTGATTTGGGTTTTTTGAGACAACCGACGTTAAAAATGGTAGGTATTAGTCACAAACAAATTTTCGGTAGTTTTTTGGAACCGTAACACGGATTGTGATAGATTTATGCTATTCACTCTGGTGGCCGGGGTTGTGTGTGCGGCTGCATATGTTCCCTGAACAAGACGTATTGCCCCTCGTGACGTGTCTGGAGAGAAACAGAAATCCTCGGGGCAGAATCCCCGTACAAGGTAGCGCGCGAGTTTAGTACTACCTCGGCGGCCGAGTCGCCTTGGGGCCGGAGGAGCGCCTACATAAGGCGCACTGGGCAACCTAGAAACTTACTTACCTGGACGGTTCAACTGCTGATCAAGAAGGGTCGTGGTCTAGGTCAATGACTCGCATTGCATTTGGCCGGCGCGCTGACCTATCATCTCCCCTCGTGAGAGAGTGATAGAGGAGGTAAGTGTTCACGTGGCCTTTGCCAATTCTTACTTCAAATTTTAATTCTGTAAGTTCAAACTTTTAACTAGCACTCTGATTGAGTTGTTCTTTTGAAAGCCCGTTGGATGTGGCTCAACGACACAATACTAAGAAGACTAGGCCCGTAAGGTTGCTTTTACCTGGTTTTTTTGATTTTTTTTACCATTATTGATTGAGTGACGCGTGTGCACGATGGCTTCCTAGAGTTTGATGGATCTCATTTTTTGCTTGGTCAGGTCGTGGGGCATGTTTGGTTTGGTGTTGCCGTTGCCACATTATGAGCTTTTGTTTATCGACGGGTGTGGGCTGCACTCTCCGGGAAGGTTCTTCCATTCTTTAAAAAGCTTTGGTTTACTGTGCGGTTTGCACTTTTGATTTCACGTATCTAGTCTAGAGGTGTGTGGATTGCTCTTGTTCCACGTGCCACTGCTTGATCCATGCATGTGGCCACGTCTGCCTATGGATCATTGACTGCTTATTTCCATGATGGACACGTATAGGTCAATGAAATTATGGGGTAAGCTGTTTGGACATACGTTGTGTTTTTCTCTAGACCGGCTAGATATTTCGCCTGGTCGATCCCGTGAAATCCCGTTCCACCGCTTGGTCGTTGTTTGGCCCTATAAAAATGCGTCACTCCGTGTGCGTCTTCCATCTCGGATGCGCCATCATCCCTGCTCCTTTACTCCCGACACCCCTTCCGTCGAACACAATGTGAGCTCTGCCCTGTTGGTGTCTGATGAAGCGCCGCCGACGGCACCGTGGAGTGCCTAGGGTTCTATGATAGGCCGCTCGCAGGTCACGGGCCCACGCGACTCCGCAGCGTCGCGATCCTCCAGCGCGGGCGTGCCGCCGCCATCAAGACGAACCGGCGCCGCCTTCGGTCGCTGGTGCGTTCCCTCGCTAATAAGGTCGATGGCTCCCTCCGCCACACTGCTTCTTTCCTACTCATCTTTCAATTTTTCTCTATCCTTGCAGTCACCGCAGGTAGCGGCAGCATGTGTTGGCGAAGCCTCGATTTGCCGCGATCAGCCGACGAGTTCTTTCCGACGGTACGCGCACGTACGAAGCTGAACCAAAGTTACTGGATCGATTCCTGCAGACACTCCCGTACGCCAAGCTAGCTAATTAGCTTTAAGCTAGCGGCGGCTCGCTGGAACGGCCGCGTACAGAATACTTCAGAAACCCACGTAGACGAACGAGACAAGGACGCGAGAGTTGGCCAAAAGGCTCGTATCGAGCCTTGCACTTTATTGATTCAATTGATCTGATATTTACAACACGGGGTACAGCAGTATATAAAGAAGCTAAGCTAGCCTACTCTAAATACGACTCGGATGATTGTACCAAGTCCGTGCCGGACTGGTCCACCTGAGCGTGGTTGATTCCAACAATCACCCCCCCAACCACGATGTCCTCACTTCACAGCTTGGACGCCGATCCTTCCCCGCATCTCCGTGAACTTCTGTCGTCCCAAAGACTTGGTCAGGATATCTGCAAGCTGATCATCGGTGCAAATGTAGTTGACTTCAATCTTGCCTTCTTCCACGCAATCTCGTATGTAGTGATACCTTATATCGATGTGCTTACTTCTATCATGATGCACTGGATTCTTACATAGAGCAATCGTGGACTTGTTGTCAACATAAAGCACCACTCCTTCCGGTTCCTTGTCAGTGAGGTCACCGAGTAGCCTTTCTAGCCACACACCTTGACCTGCCGCGGTTGCAGCTGCAATATACTCCGCTTCACAGGATGATAATGCGACCACCTTCTGCTTTTGTGATAGCCAACTCACAATGCTTCTTCCCAAGAAATATGCCACGCCCGAGGTACTTTTACGGTCGTCAATATCTCCTGCCAAGTCGCTATCACTGTAGCCAAGTAGCTCCACCATCTCCTTCCGCTTCTCTCTCAAATAGACACAACCGAAGTTAGTTGTCCCTTTGATGTACCTGAGTATTTGTTTCACAGCTGCCCAATGTTCTGTCGTGGGTGCTTCCATGAAGCGACTCACTACGCCAACGGAATAGGCCAAGTCTGGTCGTGTATTCACAAGATACCTTAGGCTTCCGACCACACTTCTATAGTCCGTTGCATCAACCGCGGGTGCTTGGCTCCTCTTGCTAAGTTTAAGTCGAGGCTCCATTGGAACATGACTTGGATTGCAGTCCTCCATGCTACAGCTTTCAAGAATCTTCTTTGCATATGCCTCCTGGCATAGCGTGATTCCCTCCGGCTTTTGATGTACCTCGATCCCGAGATAGTAAGTCAAGAGCCCTAGATCACTCATCTTGAAAAGCTCCTTCATTTGTAGCTTGAATCTAGCAATCTCCTCCTCATCTGCTCCAGTTATCAAGAGATCATCAACATAGATGCCCACTAGGAGACGATCCTTGCCTTTACCTCGCTTGTACATAGCATGCTCCAGTGGACTTTTCTCAAAACCAAGAGAAACTAGTGTATGATCAAGCTTGATGTTCCACGCCCGAGGAGCTTGGCATAGCCCGTACAATGCCTTGTGTAGTTTCAACACTTTGTGCTCCTCTCCCTTTTTGATGTAACCCGGTGGTTGCTTCACATACACTTCTTCTTTTAACTCCCCGTTCAAAAAAGCGGATTTTACATCCATGTGATGTAGCCTCCAAGATTCTTGAGCCGCGAGAGCTATAACTAGCCTCACCGATTCCATCCTTGTGACAGGAGCGAACACTTCCTCGAAGTCTACACCTTGCTCTTGCACGTATCCTTTGGCTACGAGCCTTGCCTTATGCTTCACCAAGTTTCCTTCGGCATCTTTCTTGACCTTGTACACCCACTTGAGCCCTATGATTTTATGGTCGTTGGGTGGATCCACGAGCTCCCATGTTTTGTTGTCTTGGATCGATCCCAACTCCTCATCCATAGCACGACGCCAACACTCCTCCGTATTTGCGTCTTCAAATTTCGTCGGTTCCTCGACGCTAAGCAGACACTGTCGTCCTCTTCTTTTTATTTTCACTGGATTTACTTTTGGAAGGGCTTCCTTTGGATATAAATCCACCACTGATCGAAGACGTACTGGTGTCGGCGGACGTTCCCTTCTCTCCTGTTCATTCGAAGATGAAGTAACATCATCTGGAGTTGCCAAACTCCCGATTTCTGGCGATTGCTGTTCTTCATAACTGGCTGTAGCTTCGGACGAACCAGCCAAAACAGGTGTACCATCTTCACGTACATGGCCTTCACGTACAAGGACTTCATGTGCTCGTGGTGCAGCACGTGGGCTGCTTTCCTGCATGCTGGAAACACCTCCAGCTGACAGGATCTTGCATGGGCTGGCCGGTGCTGTGCCACGTGAGCCACGAGCTGGTGTGGCCTGCTCTGGCCCTCCTGATGGAACAACACCACCAGGGCGAGCGCTGCTGCCGGGCGTGCCGTTCGTGCCCTCGGACACGTCGGCTGCTGCAGCTTCTGGCGCGTGCCTCCTCGCGTCCTTTTTCTCTGCTGCGCCGCTCGCACTACTCGTCGCGGCACTCGACGTCTTCGGTTGATCATCAATGTCTGCATGCTCATAATCATCGTAAACAACGTTGAAAATTTCATCGGAAGATGGGTATACCGGCTCGGTGGAGTTCCAATTCCATGACCTCGCTTCTTCAAAGACCACGTCACGCGTCACAACCACCTTATTGGTCGAGGGGTTGCACGCACGGTATGCCTTTGTTCCCTTTTCATAGCCAACCAACACCATTGGAGTACTCCGATCCGCCAATTTGCTAGTATGCCCGGTCACTGTCTTCACATGCGCCACGCACCCAAAAGTGCGAAGATGATCTACCGTGGGCTTGTGTCCGTACCATGCTTCGTACGGCGTCATCCCAACCACACTCTTGGTTGGAGCCCGGTTCAGCAAGTAAACGGCCGTATTGACCGCCTCACCCCAAAACTTGCCTGGCATGCCTTTGCTCTTCAACATGCTTCGTGCCATCGCCACCACAGTTTGGTTCCTCCGTTCCACAACACCGTTTTGCTGCGGTGAATATGGTGCCGTAAGATACCTCTTGATCCCTTGAGCTTCGCAAAATTCCGTGAATGCACGAGACTTGAACTCACCCCCCCGATCGGTACGGAGGGCCTTCAGCTTGGCTTCAGATTCTACTTCAGCCGCCATCTTTATAATCCTGAAGGCTTGCAAAGCTTGGTCCTTCGTCTTCAACAACACAATCCACATGAATCTGCTAAAGTCGTCGACCACGAGCAAGAAGTATCTGTTTCCGGCAGGGGTGGCCGGTGTAATCGGTCCGCACAAGTCTCCGTGGACCAACTCAAGAGCTTTACTCGCTCTAAAGTTTCCCTCTCTTGGGAACGGGGCTCGCCTTTGTTTCCCAATGAGACAACCGTCGCACACTTGGTCGACATGATTGATGCACGGTAGACCACGTACCATCTCCTTTTGTCCAAGTTGCCGAAGAGCCTGGAAATTTAGATGACCGTAGCGTGCGTGCCACTTCCATGCCGAGTCATCCATGCTCGACAAGAGACATACCGGATCCACACGATCCAAGTTGAGGACGTAGAGCCTGTTTGGTGACCTCTGCACCTTCATAATCAACATCCTCTGACGATCATACCCCCATAGAAAGCCATCTTCGAGCACAATCTTGCAACCACGCTCCTCGAGCTGGCCAAGACTTATGATGCTACTCTTTAGCTTGGGAATATAGTACACATCTGTGAGTACCTTGTGACCGCCATTCTTCAACTCAAACAGGACAGTACCTCGCCCTGCGATGTCAACGGTCCGTCCGTCGCCGAATCGAACCGTGCCTCCCACCGAAGCACTGAGCTCAGAAAACTGGTCCTTGTCGCCGGTCATGTGGTTGCTAGCACCCGTGTCGAGGTACCACACGTGCCTCGACGTGTTCATCCTCTTCTTATCGTGAAGATAAACTGCCTCCTCTATGAGCGTGACAACCTCTGTAGCCGGCACCTTTGGAGCTGGACTATCCTCATCCATTAGCTCGCATACTTCGACCATGAGCATCATGTCTCCATCATCGCCTCCTTTGGCCATGAGAGCTTTCTCCTTCGGTGGTTTCTTGCACTCCGACTTGAAGTGCCCCATGATGCCACAGTTGTGACACTTGATCTTGCGCTTGTCGAACTTCTTCTTCTTCGGTGCGCCGTCGCCGGCGTTCTTCTTACTTTGTTCTTTTGGCGCATGATCTTGGCGAGTGTTGCTGCTAGAGCCCTCGCCTCCTCTCCGTGAGTCCAGCGCCAGCCACTGAGCCCGTGTGAGCATGACATTCTCATCGTTCCTCCCATCCCCGAGACTGTACCGCATACGCTCGTCGTGAGCCTTGTAGCGTCCGACGAGATCGTCGATGGAGAGAGTCCCGATATCGACGCACTGCTCGATCGCCGTGACAATTTGCAGGTACCGGGGAGGGGCTGCGCGCAAGAACCGCCGGACAACCGAGGTCTCCGTAAGGTTTTCACCAAGCGCGCGGATCCGATTGACGAGAGTAGCCACCCGTGAAGCGAACGCATCCACGGACTCATTGTCGCCCATGACCAAAGTCTCATAGTTCCTTAGGAGAGTTTGGAGATTGGCTTGCTTGACGCGGGTGTGTCCCTCGAACATGAGCTTCAAGGTATCCCACGCTTCCTTCGCCGTTTCTTTGGCGATCAGGTGTTGGAGGACATCCATCGGCATCACCGAGTAAATCGCTGACGCCGCCTGCCGATCCTTCCGGTGCTCGGCTCCCTCCTTCTTGAACGCGTCACCTCCTGGATCGACCACGTCCCATAGCTCGTTGGCGCGGAGACCACACTCCATGAGGGCCTTCCAGACCCCGAAGTTCTCGCGATCAAACCGTGGGTATGACGTACCAGGTACAGCAAGTACTTTAGCCGCTCCGGACGATTCCACGATCTCCTTGCCCGTCATGACCTTCCGTTACTAGAAGATCAACCTTGCTCTAGATACCAATTGTTGGCGAAGCCTCGATTTGCCGCGATCAGCCGACGAGTTCTTTCCGACGGTACGCGCACGTACGAAGCTGAACCAAAGTTACTGGATCGATTCCTGCAGACACTCCCGTACGCCAAGCTAGCTAATTAGCTTTAAGCTAGCGGCGGCTCGCTGGAACGGCCGCGTACAGAATACTTCAGAAACCCACGTAGACGAACGAGACAAGGACGCGAGAGTTGGCCAAAAGGCTCGTATCGAGCCTTGCACTTTATTGATTCAATTGATCTGATATTTACAACACGGGGTACAGCAGTATATAAAGAAGCTAAGCTAGCCTACTCTAAATACGACTCGGATGATTGTACCAAGTCCGTGCCGGACTGGTCCACCTGAGCGTGGTTGATTCCAACAGCATGTACGCATCACCAGCGGGCGCCTCTTCTTTCGTGCTCTCGCTAGATCCTCCCAGCAGCAAGTCACCCTCTCTACCACGCCCTTTTCCTGCGGACTACGGGAGTCAAATGCTAGCTGGCCCTTGATCTGAATGAATAGACCTGCAACCGGTGCTTTGATACAGAAGCATGAATAGTGCAAGAGCTAGCAAAGTCACCGATCGCCGTACAGAATGCCAACGTGGGAAGGTGGAAGCACAAATAGAAGCAGTGTGAAGTTGCTATTTTTTCCTCGCCGGCTACAGATCAAGCGTCTTGGTCAGCGATGTGTTACGTACGTTATTTCTCCAGCACAAGTTCTCCCAGTCAGCACAGGTTTGGCGACGCCCCCCTTTCGTTGTCCTCTCGACGGCGGGATTAGTTCCGTCTCTGGTGCAGCGGCGGCGTTCGGTGATTGTTTCTCGCCTTTAGAAGATAAGCCCTCAAAGCACAAGACTCTCTTCAGCTTACTGAAAACTTTCTTACGCACAAAACTTCTTGCGGACATGTAAACATGAACTGAAAGGACAACTTCATAATCTTGCACGTTTTTAACTTAGGACCTGCTATTTGTCTCGCCTCATTCATCTACATGCGAGTCCTCTTGAGAGTCAGTTAATGACTGCATATGCTTTGATTTGATTCCCACTGACTAATGGTTTCTTGGCCTGTGTTTCTTTTCTCATATTGGCTGGTTGCATGACAATCTCTACTCCTAACTAGAAGAACGCCCGTGCGTTACAACGGGGCCACATTAACTTTAAGAATTCAATATTAATATTCTCATATATATCAAGTGACATTGGTGACCTTTTTTATCATCAAATCTTCACACACACACTCTTCCTCCCTCTTCCTCACTCTCTCTCCCCCTCTCCCTCTCTCTCTAACACACACACATATATCCATCTTATTGGGTATGGGACCATAATCCATCTATTTCACACACACGCTAGTGCATAATAATATGGATTATGTGTATTATATTTGCCACCACAACCGAGGGAATTAATTTCATGTAAATCGGCCAGCCACAGCTCCAAGAATACACGGAGGAGGTGGCCCGGGTCGGCGTCGGCGCCGTCCGACGCGGGCCATGGGCCCGCTTCCAAGTGAGTCTGCGCGCCGGCCACCCACGCCAGGTCCTTCAAGTGCCGCTTCCACCGCACCAACTCCTAAGGCCACGGCCGCGGCCAGGGCCAGGAAAGCCGCTCTTCTTCGCCCCATTCACCGGCCGCGGCCAACGTGGTGCCGCGGCACCCGGCCTCGCCGTCCTCGTCCTCCGGCACCGTCGCGACCCAGTGACGCAGCCCAAGCATCGACCTCGAGAATCAAGAACGCTCGACAACGGATAAGGAAGGGAAGATCATATACATGTCATAAGAAAGGGAGTTTATTTACTGCTCCCTCGATGTATTGTTTCCTTTGTTGGGAGATTGATTACCATCCGTGAGTTAAGGTAAGGTTAATGTGATTGAGCGGTTTTTCTGAAAATCAAATATTTGTTTTCTAATTAATGTGATTGAGTGATTTAAGGTAAGGTTAATTAATTTAGATTTGATCTTTAGAGATTGTTCGTGATTGATTCTACATTACTAAATAACTTGCACCAGTATGAAAAGTTCTGATCTGTTCAGATTTCTTTCATATGTGAGAGGGTGACGCGAAAATAAACCGATGAAGGGGGAGGGGACGAAAAAAAATCTACAAAAAAAAAAACCAGTGAAGGTGGGAGGAGGTACCAAAAAAAACCATGGAAGGTGGGACGAAAAAACCTTGGAAGCGAGACTACCAACTGCTCCTCCATGGTTTTTTTGGTACCTCCTCCCACATTCGCTGGTTTTTTTTCGTAGATATTTTTCGTCCCCTCCCCCCACTTCATCGGTTTATTTTTGCGTCACCCTCTCACACAACGAAAGAAATCTGAATAGATCAGAACTTTCCATACTGGCACAAGTTATTTAGTAATGTAGAATCAATCACAATCAATCTCTAAAGATCAAATCTAAATTAATTAACCTTACCTTAAATCACTCAATCACATTAATTAGATTGCAAATAATTGATTTTCAGAAAAATCGCTCAATCACATTAACCTTACCTTAACTCACGGATGGTAATCAATCTCCAAACAAAAGAAACAATACATCTAGGGGGCGGTAAATAAACTCCCTTTCTTATGACATGTATATGATCTTCCCTTCCCTCTCTCTTGTCGAGCGTTCTTGATTCTCGAGACGATACTTGGGCTGCATCACTGGGTCGCGACAGTGCCGGAGGACGAGGACGGCGAGGCCGGGTGCCACGGCACCGCGTTAGCCGCGACCGGTGAAGGGAGCGAAGAAGGGCGGCTTCCTTGGCCCTGGCCATGGCCGTGGCCCTAGGAGTTGGTGCGGTGGAAGCGGCACTTGAAGGACCCGGCGTGGGTAGCCGGCGCGCAGATGCACTTGGAAGCGGGCCCGTGGCCCGCGCTGGACGGCGCCGATGCCGAGCCGGGCCACCTCCTCCGCGTATTCTTGGAGCTGTGGCTGGCCGATTTTCATGAAATTAATTCCCTCAGTTGTGGTAGCAAATATAATACACATAATCCATATTGTTATGCACTAGCATGTGTGTGTGTGTAGTGCATGTGTTATGCACTAGCAGTTGGTAGTCTCCGCCGGTCAATTTTCATTCCACCACTTTCGTCCGTTTTTTTCGTAGGTTAACCGTCGTAGATTTTTTTTCGATGTTGGTTTCTTATTCACCGGTATATTTACCCATCAGCTCTTTCCTTGCAAATCAACACTTTTCAAACGTACATGCAATAACAGATCTAACTTTACTAACTTATCCAAATCAACCGATACCTCACATTATTGCAAATTTCTGAAGGAAACAAATAATAGATTTTAAGGAAACAAATAAAAGATTTTAAAGATGCATCATACTTTACTAACAATCACTAAAAATCAAATCTAAATTAATTAACCTTACCTTAAATCACGGATCTAACTTTACTAACTTATCCAAATCAACCGATACCTCCCATTATTGCAAATTTCTTTAGGAAACAAATAATAGATTTTAAGGAAACAAATAAAAGATTTTAAAGATGCATCATACTTTACTAACAATCACTAAAAATCAAATCTAAATTAATTAACCTTACCTTAAATCACGGATCTAACTTTACTAACATATCCAAATCAACTGATACCTCCCATTATTGCAAATTTCTTTAGGAAACAAATAATAGATTTTAAGAAAACAAATAAAAGATTTTAAAGATGCATCATACATTACTAACAATCACTAAAAATCAAATCTAAATTAATTAACCTTACCTTAAATCACTCAATCACTTTAATTAGAAAACATTTTCGTTCCAAACTGCACCCCGCTTAGTGTGCACATAACAATCCGAAGTAATTAGAGTCACATGATTGAATCCATTTATTTAGGGCCACATGATTGAATTCATTTATTAACAATAATCCTCACCAAAAGTGCGTTTAGCAATTTTAGAGGGCGGACCAAAACTCTGCCATCCGCTCGCCCGCGTTTGTTTAGGTACAGAAAAAAATGGCATAATATATGGAAACAACACGACCGGGGCGGCGGTGCAATCTTCGGGGATAGGGGATCGGAGGAGAAGGATTGGCCTAGCAACATGATCGGGGTGCTTCCCCGCGGCCGCGGCCGTCCTCGCGATGCCACCTACCCGAAATCAACGCTGCTCCCTGCCGTCAGCCGAGGCGACGCCGCCTGCCCTCCTACCCACGGTCCGCTGCCGCGTGGGGCTACGGCGGGAGGAGTAGCGACGGGGCCGAGGTCCTTCATGCGTTCCGGGATGGAGGCCATGATTTCGTCGAGGTCGTTGCTGCCTCCTACACTCAGGGTGTGTCGCCGAGATCGAGGCGAGCATGAGGAGCTGTGGCCACCACCATGGTCACCCCATCGCAGGGGATGGAGCACGCCGTCGGCCTACAGCTTGTGGAGATCACTGTTGCTCTTCAGGTCGCGTGGTGACCGGATCTTGCCGATGTGTCCCTCCCCGATGACCTCCTCTTCGCCCGGTTGGCCGACATGGATCTCGCCACTGCTGCCCTCAACTTCTCTGCCTCGAGCTCGACGGTCAGCCGCCATGGACCCCCCAGCTAGAGGGTCACGTGAACCAGCCGTCCTCCCATGCTGCAGTGGCGAGAAGGTGACATGGCTCTCCGTACACGAAGAGTGGAGTTCCGTCAAGTACTTATATACTTGGCCTCTACTGCTGATCCATGTACATGGAGAAGAACAGACAACCGTTCATTCATGCTTTGTTCTACTCCTTTGCGCTACATTACTGGAGGTGACATTTTCCTATCTCTCTATGTTGTAACAAGCCTGCTGCCTGCATAGTTAATGGATTTTTTATTTAAATTTATCGCTGCTTAGTGCTTTGTTGCAATTGTTCACCCAAGATTCTTATATATAATCTGAGCGTATGTAGGTATACTTAGCTTTGGTATTCCATTTTTTCTGGCGCATAGGAATAAGAGTATTGTCCAGGTTAGGTATTCAATTGAGTAAAAGGTGAACAAGTAAAATTTTCTTGCATAGAAATTTTCTTCCGTATCAGTTCTTGCATTAGTTTAGATTGTCCATCTTCCCATTTTCATTGGCATGCTATTAAATTTGGATCTGCCTTTTTTTCGTTCCAATTAAAATGAACATCTACGATATTTATATGATAACTGCTTTGTTCTCTATGTTTGATACACTCCACCTTAATTTTCTTTTACTTAGAAAGACGGCTAGAGATTATATTCTTCCCATTATGTGCAGTATGGTACCTAACTATTTTTAGCGAAAAATACTCTAAAAATATCATACCATTTCAATTTGGATTTTTTTCTTCATATTTGGCATAAATTTAAGTGGTCGGGCTCTTCTCCGGACACTGCGCAGAAGCTTTGCCGGCGTATCAAGGACGAAGTCGGATTGCAGAAGCTCTCCGGGGCCAAAGCCCGAAGGGTTGGCTGATATCCGGAGATAGTTTCATTTCAACTGTATGTGGGTTGTTTTCCTTTCCGCGACATTATGGTTGCCCGCCAGGTGTAGTCGCGTCGTCTTTGTAACCGCGGCATGGCCACCCGACTCTATGTAATGTCTATTTCTTCTTCTAATACATCAGCTCGCGGTGGGTATCGTTATTTTCTGACCTTCACAGATGATTTGAGCTGATATGGGTATATCTACTTGATGAAACATAAGTCTGAAACATTTGAAAAGTTCAAAGAATTTCAGAGTGAAGTGGAAAATCATCGTGACAAGAAAATAAGGTTTCTACAATCTGATCACAGAGACAAATATTTGAGTTACGAGTTTGGTCTTCAGTTAAAACAACGTGAAATAGTTTCATAAATTCGTGCCACCAGGAACACCACAGCATAATGGTGTGTCCGGACGTCATAACCGTACTTTATTGGATATCGTACAATCTATGATGTTTCTTACCGATTTACCAATATCGTTTTGGGATCATGCATTAGATACAGCTACATTCACGTTAAATAGGGCACCATCTAAATCCGTTGAGACGACACTATATGAACTGTGGTTTAGCAAGAAACCAAAGTTGTCGTTTCTTAATGTTTGGGGTTGTGATGCTTATGTGAAAAAGTTTCATCCTGATAAGCTCAAACCCAAATCGAAGAAATGCGTCCTAATAGGATACCCAAAGGAGACTGTTGGGTACACCTTCTATCACAGATCCGAAGACAAGACATTCGTTGCGGAAAATGGATCCTTTCCAGAGAAGGAGTTTCTCTCGAAAGAAGTGAGTGGGAGGAAAGTAGAACTTGATAAGGTAATTGTACCTTCTCCCTTATTGGAAAGTAGTTCATCACAGAAATCTGTTCCTGTGACTACACCAATTAGTGAGGAAGCTAATGATGATGATCATGTAACTTCAGATCAAGTTACTACCGAACCTCGTAGGTCAACCAGAGTGAGATCCGCACCAGAGTGGTACGGTAATCCCATTCTGGAGGTCATGTTACTTGACCATGACGAACCTACAAACTATGAGGAAGCGATGATGAGCCCAGATTCCGCAAAATGGTTTGAGGCCATGAAATCTGAGATATGATCCATGTATGAGAACAAAGTATGGACTTTGATGGATTTGCCCGATGATCGGCAAACCATAGAAAATAAATGGATCTTCAAGAGGAAGACGGATGTTGATAGTAGTGTTACTATCTACAAAGCTAGACTTGTCGAAAAAGGTTTTTGACAAAGTTCAAGGTGTTGACTATGATGAAATTTTCTCACTTGTAGCGATGCTTAAGTCTGTCCAAATCATGTTAGCAATTGCCGCATTTTTATGAAATCTGGCAAATGGATAAACAAAACTACATTCCTTAATGGATTTAAAGAAGAGTTGTATATGATGCAACCAGAAAGTTTTGTCAATCCTAAAGGTGCTGGCAAAATACGCAAGCTCCAGCGATCCATCTATGGACTGGTGAAAGCATCTCGGAGTTGGAATATACGCTTTGATAAGTTGATCAAAGCATATAGTTTTACACAGACTTGCGATGAAGCCTGTATTTACTAGAAAGTGAGTGGGAGCACTACAGCATAAAGGAGTGTTTGAAAGGAGTTTTTCAAAGAAAGACCTCGGTGAAGCTGCTTACATATTGAGCATCAAGATCTATAGAGATAGATCAAGACGCTTGATAAGTTTTTTCAATGAGTACATACCTTGACAAGATTTTGAAGTAGTTCAAAATGGAACAGTCAAAGAAAGAGTTCTTGCCTATGTTACAAGGTGTGAAATTGAGTAAGACTCAAAACCCGACCACGGCAGAAGATAGAAAGAGAATGAAAGTCATTCCCTATGCGTTGGCCATAGGTTCTATAAAGTATGCCATGCTGTGTACCAGATCTATTGTATACCCTACACTGAGTTTGGCAAGGGAGTACAATAGTGATCTAGGAGTATATCACTGGACAGCGGTCAAAATTATCCTTAGTGGAATAAGGATATGTTTCTCGATTATGGAAGTGACAAAAGGTTCGTCGTAAAGGGTTACGTCGATGCAAGTTTTGACACCGATCTGGATAACTCTAAGTCTCGATCTAGATACATATTGAAAGTGGGAGCAATTAGCTAGAGTAGCTCTGTGCAGAGCATTGTAGACATAGAAAATTGCAAAATACATAACGGATCTGAATGTGAAAGACCCGTTGACTAAGATTCTCTCACAAGCAAAACATGATCACACCTTAGTACTCGTTGGGTGTTAATCACATAGCGATGTGAACTAGATTACTGAATCTAGTAAACACTTTGGGTGTTGGTCACATGGCGATGTGAACTATGGGTGTTAATCACATGATGATGTGAACTATCGATGTTAATCACATGGTGATGTGATCTAGATTATTGACTCTAGTGCAAGTGGGAGACTGAAGGAAATATGCCCTAGAGGCAATAATAAAGTTATTGTTTATTTCCTTATTTCATGATAATTGTTTATTATTCATGCTAGAATTGTATTAATCGGAAACATGATACATGTGTGAATACATAGACAGATAGAGTGTCACTGGTATGCCTCTACTTGACTAGCTCGTTAATCAAAGATGGTTATGTTTCCTAGCCATAGACATGAGTTGTCATTTGATTAATGGGATCACATCATTAGGAGAATGATGTGATTGACATGACCCATTCAGTTAGCTTAGCACCCAATCGTTTAGTATGTTGCTATTGCTTTCTTCATGACTTATACATGTTCCTATGACTATGAGATTATGCAACTCTCGTTTACCGGAGGAACACTTTGTGTGCTACCAAACGTCACAACGTAACTGGGTGATTATAAAGGTGCTCTACAAGTTTGTCCGAAGGTACTTGTTGGGTTGGCGTATTTCGAGATTAGGGTTTGTCACTCCGAATGTCGGAGAGGTATCTCTGGGCCCTCTCGGTAATGCACATCACATAAGCCTTGCAAGTAATGCAACTAATGAGTTAGTTGCGAGATGATGTATTACGGAACGAGTAAAGAGACTTGCCGGTAACGAGATTGAACTAGGTATTGGATACCGACGATCGAATCTCGGGCAAGTAACATACCGATGACAAAGGGAACAACGTATGTTGTTATGCGTTCTGACCGATAAAGATCTTCGTAGAATATGTAGGAACCAATATGAGCATCCAGGTTCCGCTATTGGTTATTGACCGGAGAAGTTTCTCAGTCATGTCTACATTGTTCTCGAACCGTAGGGTCCGCACGCTTAAGGTTTAGATGACAGTTATATTATGAGTTTATGAGATTTGATGTACCGAAGGAGTTCGGAGTCCCGGATGAGATCGGGGACATGATGAGGAGTCTCGAAATGGTCGAGACGTAAAGATCGATATATTGGACGACTATATTCGGACATCGGAAAGGTTCCGAGTGGTTCGGATATTTTTTGGAGTACCGGGGAGTTACGGGGATACGGGGAAGAAGTATTGGGCCTTATTAGGCAATACGGGAAAGAGTGGGGCTGCCTAGGGCAGGCCGCGCGCCCCCCCAAGGCCTAGTCCGAATTGGACTAGGGGGAGGGGCCGCGCCCCCTCCTTCCTTCCCTTCTCCTTCCCCTTCCTTGTCTCCTACTCCTAATACTTGGAAGGATTCCTAGTTGGACTAGGAAAGGGGGAATCCTACTCCCGGCGGGAGTAGGACTCCCCTAGGGCGCGCCATAGAGAGGGCCGGCCCTCCCCTCCTCCACTCCTTTATATACGGGGGCAGGGAGCACCCCATAGACACACAAGTTGATCTTCGTGATCGTTCCTTAGCCGTGTGCAGTGCCCCCCTCCACGATATTACACCTCGGTCATATTGTAGCGGTGCTTAGGCGAAGCCCTGCGACGGTTGAACATCAAGATCGTCACCATGCCGTCGTGCTGACGAAACTCCTCCCCGAAGCTTTGCTGGATCGGAGCTCGGGGTGCGTCATCGAGCTGTACGTGTGTCAAGAACTCGGAGGTGCCGGAATAACGGTGCTTGGATCGGTTGGACCGGGAAGACGTACGACTACTTCCTCTATGTTGCGTCAACGCTTCCACTTCGGTCTACGAGGGTACGTAGACAACACTCTCCCCTCTCGTTGCTATGCATCACCATGATCTTGCGTGTGCGTAGGAAATTTTTTGAAATTACTACGTTCCCCAACATAGACCTAGCTCATGAAGCCACTGTTGGGGAACGTAGCAGAAATTCAAAATTTTCCTACGTGTCACAAAGATCTATCTATGGAGAAACCAGCAACGAGGGGAAGGAGAGTGCATCTACATACCCTTATAGATCGCTAAGCGGAAGCGTTCAAGAGAACGGGGTTGAAGGAGTCGTACTCATCGTGATCCAAATCACCGGAGATCCTAGTGCCGAACGGACGGCACCTCCGTGTTCAACACACGTACAGCCCGGTGACGTCTCCCATGCCTTGATCCAGCAAGGAGAGAGGGAGAGGTTGGGGAAGACTCCATCCAGCAGCAGCACAATGGCGTGGTGGTGATGGAGGAGCGTGGCAATCCTGCAGGGCTTCGCCAAGCACCGCGGGAGAGGAGAAGGGAGAGAGGTAGGGATGCGCTAGGTAGAGGTCAAACTCATCTGTTGGGAGCCCCAAAACCCTCAATTATATATAGGGGGAGAGGGAGGGCTGCGCCCCCACCTAGGGTTCCACCCCTAGGGGCGGCGGCCAGCCCAAACCCATCTAGGGTGCGGCCAAGGGGGGGGGAGAGGGGAAACTTCCCCCCCAAGTTAGGTGGGTGCGCACCCTCCCCCAAACCCTAGGCGCCTTGGGCCCTTGTGGGGGGCGCACCAGCCCACCTGGGGCCGGTCCCCTCCCACACTTGGCCCATGCAGCCCTCCGGGGATGGTGGCCCCACTTGGTGGACCCCCGGGACCCTCCCGGTGGTCCCGGTACGTTACAGATAAAACCCGAAACTTTTTCGGTGACCAAAACAGGACTTCCCATATATAAATCTTTACCCCCGGACCATTCCGGAACTCCTCGTGATGTCCGGGATCTCATCCGGGACTCCGAACAACATTCGGTAACCACATACAAACTTCCTTATAACCCTAGCGTCATCGAACCTTAAGTGTGTAGACCCTACGGGTTCGGGAAACATGCAGACATGACCGAGACGTTCTCCGGTCAATAACCAACAGCGGGATCTGGATACCCATGTTGGCTCCCACATGTTCCACGATGATCTCATCGGATGAACCACGATGTCAAGGACTCAATCGATCCCGTATACAATTCCCTTTGTCTAGCGGTATAGTACTTGCCCGAGATTCGATCGTCGGTATACCAATACCTTGTTCAATCTCATTACCGGCAAGTCTCTTTACTCATTCCATAACACATCATCCTGTGATCAACCCCTTGGTCACATTGTGCACATTATGATGATATCCTACCGAGTGGGCCCAAAGATACCTCTCCGTTTACACGGAGTGACAAATCCCAGTCTCGATTCGTGCCAACCCAACAGACACTTTCAGAGATACCTGTAGTGCACCTTTATAGCCACCCAGTTACGTTGTGACGTTTGGTACACCCAAAGCATTCCTACGGTATCCGGGAGTTGCACAATCTCATGGTCTAAGGAAATGATACTTGACATTAGAAAAGCTTTAGCATACGAACTACGATCTTTGTGCTAGGCTTAGGATTGGGTCTTGTCCATCACGTCATTCTCCTAATGATGTGATTCCGTTATCAATGACATCTAATGTCCATGGTCAGGAAACCGTAACCATCTATTGATCAAGGAGCTAGTCAACTAGAGGCTTACTAGGGACATGGTGTTGTCTATGTACCCACACATGTATCTGAGTTTCCTATCAATACAATTATAGCATGGATAATAAACGATTATCATGAACAAGGAAATATAATATTAACTAATTTATTGTTGCCTCTAGGGCATATTTCCAACAATCTTGTCAATCATCAACACTTGATGTTCTTTCTTGATTTCTACCTTCGTTAATTTCACCATCACGAAGAGCTTGAGAATCGTTTTCATCATCCCTTGCATACTATAGTTCATCACGAAGTTATACTAACTTGGTGATGGTGACTAGAGAACTCTGTCAATCACTATCTTATCTGGAAGATTAACTCCCACTTGATTCAAGCGATTGTAGTACCCAGACAATCTGAGCACATGCTCACTAGTTGAGCAATTCTCCTCCATCTTTTAGCTATAGAACTTGTTGGAGATTTCATATCTCTCAACTCGGGTATTTGCTTGAAATATTAACTTCAACTCCTGGAATATCTCATATGGACCATGACATTCAAAACGTCTTTGAAGTCCCGATTCTAAGCCGTTAAGCATGGTGCACAAAACTATCAAGTAGTCATCATATTCAGCTAGCCAAACGTTCATAACGTCTGTATCTGCTCCTGCAATAGGTCTATCACCTAGCTGTGCATTAAGGACATAATTCTTCTGTGCAGCAATGAGGATAAACCTCAGATCACCGATCCAATCCGCATCATTTCTACTAACATCTTTCAACACAGTTTTCTGTAGGAACATATCAAAATAAACACATGAAAGCAACAACGCGAGCTATTGATCTACAACATAATTTGCAAAATACTACCAGGACTAAGTTCATGATAAATTTAAAGTTCAATTAATCATATTACTTAAGAATTCCCACTTAGATAGACATCCCTCTAATCATCTAAGTGATCATGTGATCCAAATCAACTAAACCATGTCCGATCATCACGTGAGATGGAGTAGTTTTCAATGGTGAACATCACTATGTTGATCATATCTACTATATGATTCACGCTCGACCTTTCGGTCTTAGTGTTCCGAGGCCATATCTATATATGCTAGGCTCGTCAAGTTTAACCTGAGTATTCCGCATGTGCAACTGTTTTGCACCCGTTGTATTTGAACATAGAGCCTATCACACTCGATCATCACGTGGTGTCTCCGCACGAAGAACTTTCGCAATAGTGCATACTTAGGGAGAACACTTATACCTTGAAATTTAGTGAGAGATCATCTTATAATGCTACCGTCAATAAAAACAGAATAAGATGCATAAAGGATAAACATCACATGTAATCAAAATATGTGACATGATATGGCCATCATCATCTTGTGCCTTTGATCTTCATCTCCAAAGCATCGTCATGATCTTCATCGTCACCGGCATGACACCATGATCTCCATCATCTTGATCTATATCAATGTGTCGTCACATGGTCGTCTCGCCAACTATTGCTCTTGCAACTATTGCTATCGCATAGCAATAAAGTAAAACAATTATTTGGCACTTGCATCTTATGCAATAAAGAGACAACCATAAGGCTTCTGCCAGTTGCCGATAACTTCAACAAAACATGATCATCTCATACAAGAACTTATATCTCATCACGTCTTGACCATATCACATCACAACATGCCCTGCAAAAACGAGTTAGACGTCCTCTACTTTTTTGTTGCAAGTTTTACGTGGCTGCTACGGGCTGAGCAAGAACCGTTCTTACCTGCGCATCAAAACCACAACGATAGTTCGTCAAGTTAGTGCTGTTTTAACCTTCTCAAGGACCGGGCGTAGCCACACTCGGTTCAACTAAAGTTGGAGAAACTGGCACCCGCCAGCCACCTGTGTGCAAAGCACGTCGGTAGAACCAGTCTCGCGTAAGCGTACGCATAATGTCGGTCCGGGCCGCTTCATCCAACAATACCGCCGAACCAAAGTATGACATGCTGGAAAGCAGTATGACTTGTATCGCCCACAACTCACTTGTGTTCTACTCGTGCATATAACATCTATGCATAAAACCTGGCTCGGATGCCATTGTTGGGGAACGTAGTAATTTCAAAAATTTCCTATGCACACGCAAGATCATGGTGATGCATAGCAACGAGAGGGGCGAGTGTGTCCACGTACCCTCGTAGATCGTAAGCGGAAGCGTTAGCACAACGCGGTTGATGTAGTCGTACGTCTTCACGATCCGACCGATCAAGTACCGAATGCACGGCACCTCCGAGTTCAGCACACGTTCAGCTCGATGACTTCCCTCGAACTCCGATCTAGCCGAGCTTTGAGGGAGAGTTCCGTCAGCACGACGGCGTGGTGATGATGATAATGTTCTACCGACGCAGGGCTTCGCCTAAGCACCGCTACAAAATTATCGAGGTGGATTATGGTGGAGGGGGGCACCGCACACGGCTAAGAGATCTCAAGGATCAATTGTTGTTGTGTCTAGAGGTGCCCCATGCCCCCGTATATAAAGGAGCAAGGGGGAGGTGGCTGGCCAAGGAGGAGGGCGTGCCAAGGGGGGAGTTCTACTCCCACCGGGAGTAGGACTCCTCCTTTCCTTGTTGGAGTAGGAGAAGCGAAGGGAGAAGAAGAAGGAAGGAAGGGGGCGCCCCCTGCCTAGTCCAATTCGGACTAGTCCATGGGGAGGGGTGCGGCCACCCTTTGGGGTCTTTCTCTCCTTTCCCGTATGGCCCATTAAGGCCCAGTACGAATTCCCGTAACTCTCCGGTACTCCGAAAAATACCCAAATCACTCGGAACCTTTCTGATGTCTGAATATAGTCGTCCAATATATCGATCTTTATGTCTCGACCATTTCGAGACTCCTCGTCATGTCCGTGATCACACCGGATGAGGGAGTCCTGGACTAGGGAGTGTCCGGATAGCCGGACTACCATCATCGGCCGAACTATCATCGGCCGGACTATCATCATCGACCGGACTCCAGGACTATGAAGATACAAGATTGAAGACATCGTCCCGTGTCCGGATGGGACTTTCCTTGGCGTGGAAGGCAAGCTTGGCGATACGGATATGTAGATCTCCTACCATTGTAACCGACTCTATGTAACCCTAGCCCTCTCCGGTGTCTATATAAACTGGATGGATCTAGTCTGTAGGACACAACAACAACCATTACAACAATCATACCATAGGCTAGCTTCTAGGGTTTAGCCTCCTTGATCTCGTGGTAGATCCACTCTTGTAATACCCACAATATCAATATCAATCAAGCAGGACGTAGGGTTTTACCTCCATCAAGAGGGCCCGAACCTGGGTAAAACATCATGTCCCTTGTCTCCTGTTACCATCCGCCTAGACGCACAGTTCGGGACCCCCTACTCGAGATCCGCCGGTTTTGACACCGACATTGGTGCTTTCATTGAGAGTTCCTCTGTGTCGTCACCGATAGGCTTGATGGCCTCTTCAATCAACAATGACGCAGTCCTGGGCGAGACTTTTCTCCCCGGACAGATCTTCGTATTCGGCGGCTTCGCACTGCGGGCCAACTCACTTGGCCATCTGGAGCAGATCGAAAGCTACGCCCCTGGCCGTCAGGTCAGGTTTGGAAGCCTAAACTTCTCGGCCGATATCCGCGGAGACTTGATCTCCGATGGATCCGAGCCGCAGCCGAGCGTGCCGCACTATCACGATGGGCACGACCTAACTCTGCCGCCGGACAGTACCTTGGAGGCCGCACACGAATCCGCTCCAGCCATAGTCCGGAGCCGATCGTGCAGATCGAGGACAGGTGGCTGGACACTGCCTCGGGAGCTGCAACTTCCACGGCGATGGAGCCGAACACTAACCTCATCCCTTATAAAGCTCATGACTCCGAGGTGCCGGACTCCCTGCTGGATTTCGAATCCCTGCGCCCCTGCCAATCGAATCTGATTGGGCGCCGATCATGGAGTTCACCGCTGCGGACATCTTTCAGCACTCACCCTTCGGTGACATTTTAAATTCGCTGAAGCATCTCTCGCTATCCGGAGAGCCCGGGCCGGATTACGGCCAGGATGGTTGGGACGCGGACGACGAAGAAATTCAGAGCCCACCCACCGCCCACTTTATAGCAACTGTCGACGATCTAACCGACACGCTAAACTACGACTCTGAAGGAATCGACGGTATGGACGACGATGCCGGAGACGATCAAGAAGCAGCGTTCACTGAGCACTGGGAGGCCACCCCGTCACATGACATATATATGGTGGACACCCCAAAAGGAAGCGATAACGAGGAACAACGGGGCGCGGCAAAGGATAATCCCGCTGATAAACAACCAAAACGGCGACGTAGACGCAGCCCTAAGTCCCGCCTCGACAAAAACAGCTTTCATAATGACCCAGCAATAGAGCAGGGCAAACCAGTGGTCGACGATCATGCAACCAAGCAACCGTCCGAACAGGACGAATCGGACAATCAAGACGTGCCCCGCGAAACCAACAGTCCGGACAACCTCACGCCAGACACACCATCAAAGCATATGAACCTCCACAAAAAACTCGTCGCCACTGCAAGAAGCCTGAAGAAGGAAAAGCGGAAGCTCAAAACAGCGGAAGACATACTCAGAAAGAGGTGGAGCAAAGTACTCAAGACCGCAGACAAATATGGCAATGGGTACCAAACAAAGAGCTACCCGAAGTGCAAGCTGCTGCCAGAATTTGACGAGGAAGCCATAGAGCCCTCACAGTCAAAAAACAAAGAGGCCGCCTGGCCGGATAGACGGCCAGATGACAGGCCAAAATGGACAAGCGGCGCCGCACACAATCCGATTCAAGATCCTGGGAAAACAGGCAACCCAGTCAGGTCCATTTACGGGCCAAAAAAGAGGGCCCCAGGAAGCAACACAACACGGCAAGTGTTCGAGGACAGCGGCACACCCAAATATAGGGGCGCCGCACACCCGCTATGTTTCACCGATGAGGTGCTAGATCATGAATTTCCAGCAGGGTTAAAACCCATAAACATAGAGGCATACGATGGAACAACAGACCCCGGAGTCTGGATAGAAGATTACATACTACACATACACATGGCTAGAGGAGATGATCTCCACGCCATAAAATATCTACCTCTCAAGCTCAAAGGGCCAGCTCGGCATTGGCTCAAAAGCCTCCCAGAAAACACTGTTGGAAGTTGGGAAGAGCTTGAGGACGCGTTTAGAGAAAATTTTCAAGGGACTTATGTCCGCCCTCCGGATGCAGACGATCTAAGTCATATAACTCAACAGCCCGGAGAGACAGCCCACAAATTCTGGAACAGGTTCCTTACCAAAAAGAACCAAATAGTCGACTGTCCGGACGCGGAAGCCTTAGCAGCTTTTAAACACAACGTCCGAGACGAATGGCTCGCCAGACACCTCGGCCAAGAGAAGCCAAGAACAATGGCCGCGCTAACAAGCCTCATGACGCGCTTTTGCGCAGGGGAAGACAGCTGGCTAGCAAGATGCAGCACCAGTGACCCGAGTACATCCGAAATCAGAGATGAAAATGGAAAATCACGGCACAGAAAAGATCAGCGCCGGAATAAAGAAAAAAGCCCAAAGGGCACGGCGGTCAATGCCGGATTCAAAAGCTCGCGGCCAAACAATAAAACACTGTCTCTTAAGGACAACAGTGACGAGCTATCCAACTTAAACAAAATTTTGGATCGGATATGTCAAATCCACAGTACCTCCGGAAGGCCTGCAAACCATACCAACCGAGATTGTTGGGTTTTTAAACAGTCCGGTAGACTCAACGCCGAACACAAGGGGCTCAATGCGCCAAGCGAGGACGATGACGAACCCCACCAGCAAAGCACCGGAGGACAAAAGACTTTTCCACAAGAAGTCAAAACAGTAAACTCACTTCATGTGATAATACGGAAATACAATACGGCACCCGCTAAGATAGGTGTCCCATGGTCCACCCCAGCGGAACACCGAGATTGGATGTCAAAACCAATCACTTTTGACCACCTGGATTATTCCAGAAGTATCCGGAACGCAGGATGGACTGCTCTAATATTGGATCCTATAATAGACGGACTGTAATTTATGCAAGTTCCGATGGACGGCGGCAGTGACTTAAACCTGCTATATCCGGACACAATCCGTAAGTTGGGGATAGACCCTACTACAATTCGACATAGCCGCACTTCCTTCAAAGGAGTGGCGCCAGGTCCTTACGCCAGGTGCACAGGTTCATTATTACTAGAAGTTTTGTTCGGGTCACCTGACAACTTCCGACGAGAAAAGCTAACCTTTCATGTCGCCCCATTTAAAAGTAGCTATCAAGCACTACTGGGACGTGAAGCTTTCGTCCGCTTTAACGCAATACCACACTACGCGTCTCTTACGCTTAAAATGCCCGGTCCACGTGGCATCATTTCATTAAAAGGTCGTCTAAGACGCCGGACACGGCTGGACGAGTCCGGAATAAATAAGCTAGGGGCTACCTAGTCGCACACCCCTTCACAAGGGTTTGTGCATATAAGCCATAATGAGCTAGCATAGGCTCAGCTTTACTAATCTATATTTCAATTTTTTATGCACTTTTTCGCACGATTTCTTTTCAAACTAAGTTCCTCCCTTTTTACAGATGAACAACGTGCACACCCGTCCAGGATACGGCACAACAGAGACACAGGCGCAGACATGCAGTAGGGACCCGTTGCAAGGATTCTTTTCAGACTAAGACCCTACGTAAACCTTTCTTACTGTCTCTTGTTGCTATAATCCCCTGGTTTCTCATTATAACCAGAGTGGAGACTGGCGTTTTGGCATCGGCCGCGTCAGAGGAACTTACCCGTACCTGGACACAAGGGGCTTAGGGCATTGTTCTGCCCGTCATTATAAAGACCGAACACCTTTGGGAGTGTTCGGCGTCTCGAGTTAGGCCTTATATGCATCAGCTCCGAATCATGTCTTGGATCAAATGTTGGGTTTGCCCGGCTCCTGTGTTTTGCTGCCTTACATTCCGTATCATCGGCTAACGCGGCACCAGGAGAACTACTGCGATTGTGCCCCAGTTCGGCTGGGCGAGCACATTAGTAGAGAAAGCCGAAAACTGACTGTCATGATACAGCGAGAGACTGGTCAACCACTCGATCGACCAATGGAATGTTTAGAATTCCTTCGCTTTGACGAAGGGCCGTTTCCCGGTCAGGCACATACGCGCCCCAAATTCGGAGAGCGCGGTGCCCCTAGGGGCTATGTCGTAGCCCTACCCTCGAACTCCCATGGCTAAGTGAAAGTGATAAAGCATTATAGTCCGGTTGCCTCGTTTGCTATGCTACCACCTCCTTTACAGGACCGAGACGTCGGATTAAGTGTGAAAATGCGCTATTTTTGCGAACAACCCCGCACCTTGTGCGTGGGGGCTGAAGCCGACGACTGCCATCTTCCAGGTTATACACACGTATACATGAATGGCCGCATAGGAGATATTCCATTACTTGAACGCACAAGTATAAAAGGCGCTTACATCATAAATATTGTTTTACAACATAAAACGTTCATTTGAACGTAACATTTTTTGAGCACTGCGACTCTATTACACAAGCACCACGCAGCACTTCGCCAAAATAGTGCTCGGCGGGTAACCGGCTATCGTCCGAACCCGGGGTCGCAACAGCGGTGGCATCCATCTGTGTCCAATGTGTCTTCACAAGGGCGAGTGCCATCCGCGCACCCTCTATGCAGGCCGACCGCTTCATCGCCTTGATATGCGGCACCGCCCCAAGAAATTGCTGCAATAAGCTAAAGTAACTCTTCGGCTTGGGCCTATCCGGCCAGACATGGGTCACGATATCCATCATGGCAAGCCCGGACAACCTATTCAGCTCAGCCCACTCGGCCAAACGGTCGGTCAGCGGAAGCGAACGCTCCGGACTATGGAATTGAGACCAAAATAGCTCTTCCGTCTTGTGATCCTTCTGGCTTCGAAAATGCACAACGGAATCCGCCGCACTCGCTGCTAAGTCCATATAAGGGTCCTCTGGACCCCACAGCTGGCCCAGCTGAGCATACTTTGGATCCGTAAACCTTCGGCGCAGCAGAAAAGGCTTGCCAGCTACAATGTCTCCGGCCTGGCGCAGCTCTTCCTTTATAGCCCGCATTACAGAGCGGGCATGCTTGGCTTCGGCGGTGGCCTTCCCCAGGTCTTCTTGCCCCGCTAGGCGCTCCTTCTCAAGAGCCTCATTGCGGTCGGTAGCATCTTTTAACTTCACGGCCATTCTGGCCATCTCTTTCCTGCTTCGGCAGTGTGCGGCCCTTTCGGCTGCTAACTCCTCGGCCGCCCTCGAGGCCGCCGCCTTACTCCTTCTGGCTTGCTCCTTGGCTTGAGCAAGTTCGGCCCGAAGGCTCTCCACAGCAGCGGCACTATCTGCATTTCATACACATGTTGTAAGGAGCGGGCTTCGGCTCCCTTACCAAGTGACCGCAAAGAAACACTTACCTTGCGACTCATCAAGTTGCCTGTTAACTAGCGTGATGTCCGCATCCGCAACGGCGAGTTGCCGCTTTAGTTCAGCAACTCCATCAGTCCGGCTGGCCCCCGGACGATCCGCCACCTACATAGGCGCGGCGAAAACTTAAACCTGCGATTTTGATCCTCGGTACGCTGTCGCTTTCGACAACCTACCGAGTCTCAGGGGCTACTATCTATACAGGGCGCACTCTATATGCAAAAACTGTCAAAAGGTGTGTCATTTTGACGTACCTCAAACCCCGCCAGCAAACTCCTGACGGCATTATGCAATCCGCCTTCGGCGGACGAAATCCTTTCAATCACCATACTCATCAATGCGTGGTGATCTTCTAAGATAGACGCCTTCTCAAGCAGATCCTTCAGCCGTACACCAGTTGACGCCGAACTACCCGGCTTTGCCAAACCCGGCGGCTCCCTCGGTGACGACACTTCAGGCTCGTCCGCTCTATCCGACAGCGCCCCGGACGGAGGCGTCTTGCTCTCCACCATCTCCGGACGAAGGTCCCCCGAAGACGAGCTCATTTGCGAAGGACGGAGATCCGAACTACAAGGTAAAAACTTGAGTTATCCTCAGAAGCACGAATAGGGGTGTCCCTTATTATAAAACTCCCTTCTTTCTACTTATGGCTCGTTGGAGGGCTGATTCTTTAGGGGAGACTGTGCAGCCGGGGCCTCCCCGGACGCAGGACCCTCTGGCAAAGATTTCTTCCCCCGCTTAGGGGCTTTGGCCCCCGGGTCCTCGGAGGCAGTCCTCTTCTCCCCTTGGAGGGAGGGATTCTCGATCCCCCCTCTTTCAAGAGCCTCCTTAGGCGAGGTGGTAGCTCTTCTACTTTCCCCTTCGCCTTCCTCTGAAGGCGCAACCTCCAGCATCCTGACCAGCACGGAATCCGGCGCGGTCTCTGGGAGGGGGGCCGGACACCATATCAGTTTGGCTTGCGCTATCCACCCCTGTTTAGAAGGAAATTGGTCATGAGGCGAATCATCGAAAGGTAAACAAACGGTATGTCCGGACTCGGAGCTACTTACTTGAGTATCCGGGCGATTGCAGCTTAGGCCAGCATCCTCGGTCAATTCCAGACACGCCTCTTGCGATCCGAAGAATAATTTGTACATCTCCATGGGTGTCATACCCATGAAGTGTTGAAGAATCCGTGGACCCTCCGGATTAAACTCCCGCAGCCGGAGAGGGCGGCGTTTGCAGGGCAGGAGACGCCTGATCAGCATGACCTGCATTACCACCACCATATCAATCTCCCTCGCTTGGAGATCTCGAATCCGGCCCTGCAGTAGGGGCACGTCCTTTGACGGCCCCCAGTTGAGCCCTTGGTTGACCCACGACATCAACCGTCGTGGAGGTCCCGGGCGGAATAAGGGCGGCGGCTTCTGTCTGCTGCCCCTCGGAGCGGTAATATAGAACCACTCCTGCTGCCACAGGCCGAGCTCCTCTTGGAAGGAGCCTGCGGGCCACGGGGCATCGGTCCTCCTACTTACAGCCGCCCCGCCGCACTCCGCTTGACGCCCTCGATCATCTTCGGCTCCACATTGAAGGTCTTCAGCCACAGGCCGAAGTGAGGGGTGACGCGGAGGAAGGCTTTGCAGATGATAATAAACGCGGAAATATGGAGGATGGACTCCGGAGCCAAGTCGTGGAATTCCAACCCATAGTAAAACATGATCCCTCTCACAAAAGGATCCATCGGGAAGCCTAAACCACGACGGAGGTGGGATACAAAAACGACATACTCGCCGGGCTCGGGGGTGGGGATGACCTGCCCTGCGGCGGGCAACCTGTGCGAAATCTCGTAAGCCAGGTACTTGGCATCCCGCAGATTTAGCACGCCCTCCTCCGTGACGGAGGAGGGCATCCACCGGCCCTGGAGGTTGGAACCGGACATTGTTGAAGGTCCGAAGCGCTCGAATCTGGGGCTCTATGTGCTGGAACTTGGAGCAAGGAGAATATTCGATGGAGGATTGAAGAAAAGAAACGAGCCTTGGTCCCGTTTTAAAGAGGGAGAATACCGAGAGCCGTCTCCGTGACCGTTCGGGACTCGCCTTCGATAGAGGGGGCGTGGTGACGGGCGCGGTTGGGTTACCCACGTCTGTATTGATGAGAATCCCGGAATAAGGGGGAACACGATCTCTGCTTCGACAAGACGTGCCAAGGAAACCGCTTCGCTAAATGCGTTGAGGCGGTAGAGTAAAAAACAATTTAAGTAAAGGCTTGGTAGTGGTGTCACGTCATACCGCAAAAAACGTCAGCAGATTGGACTTGTGTATATATTATTCTCTCTACGGTGGAATGTGGAATTTATTTTGCAGAGCCGGACACTATCCTGGTGTTCACAATCTTCTATGAATTATTCGGAGGAGGAACCCGCCTTGCAATGCCGAACAATATACGCGCCGGACTTATCGTCATTGAAGCCTGGTTCAGGGGCTACTGAGGGAGTCCTGGACTAGGGGGTGTCCGGATAGCCGGACTACCATCATCGGCCGAACTATCATCGGACGGACTATCATCATCGACCGGACTCCAAGACTATGAAGATACAAGATTGAAGACTTCATCCCGTGTCCGGATGGGACTTTCCTTGGCGTGGAAGGCAAGCTTGGCGATACGGATATGTAGATCTCCTACCATTGTAACCGACTCTATGTAACCCTAGCCCTCTCCGGTGTCTATATAAACTGGATGGTTCTAGTCCGTAGGACACAACAACAACCATTACGACAATCATACCATAGGCTAGCTTCTAGGGTTTAGCCTCCTTGATCTCGTGGTAGATCCACTCTTGTAATACCCACAATATCAATATCAATCAAGCAGGACGTAGGGTTTTACCTCCATCAAGAGGGCCCGAACCTGGGTAAAACATCGTGTCCCTTGTCTCCTGTTACCATCCGCCTAGACGCACAGTTCGGGACCCCCTACCCGAGATCCGCC
This sequence comes from Triticum timopheevii, assembly GCA_963921465.1. Lineage (NCBI taxonomy): Eukaryota > Viridiplantae > Streptophyta > Magnoliopsida > Poales > Poaceae > Triticum > Triticum timopheevii. The sequence continues at coordinate 546,438,654 of OY997272.1, forward strand.
GGTTTTGACACCGACACCGGGGACTCCAAACTATCTTTGGTACATCAAAACACATGAACTCATAATATAACTGTCATCTAACTTTAAGCGTGCGGACCCTACGGGTTCGAGAACTATGTAGACATGACCGAGACACGTTTCCGGTCAATAACCAATAGCGGAACCTGAATGCTCATATTGGCTCCTACATATTCTATGAAGATCTTTATCGGTCAAACCGCATAACAACATACGTTGTTCCCTTTGTCATCGGTATGTTACTTGCCCAATATTTTATCGTCGGTATCTCAATACCTAGTTCAATCTCGTTACCGGCAAGTCTCTTTACTCGTTATGTAATGCATCATCCTGCAACTAACTCATTAGTCACATTTCTTGCAAGGCTTATAGTGATGTGCATTACCGAGAGGGCCTAGAGATACCTCTCCGACAATCGGAGTGACAAATCCTAATCTCGAAATACGCCAACTCAACAAGTACCTTCGGAGACACCCGTAGAGCTCCTTCATAATCACCTAGTTACGTTGTGACGTTTGGTAGCACACAAAGTGTTCTTTCGGTAAACGGGAGTTGCATAATCTCATAGTCACAGGAACATGTATAAGTCATGAAGAAAGCAACAGCAACATACTAAACGATCAAGTGCTAAGCTAACGGAATGGGTCAAGTCAATCACATCATTCTCCTAATTATGTGATCCCGTTAATCAAATGACAACTCATGTCTATGGCTAGGAAACTTAACCATCTTTGATTCACGAGCTAGTCAAGTAGAGGCATACTAGTGACACTATGTTTGTTTATTTATTCACACATGTATTACGTTTCCGGTTAATACAATTCTAGCATGAATAATAAACATTTATCATGAAATAAGGAAATAAATAATAACTTTATTATTGCCTCTAGGGCATATTTCCTTCACGAAGATCCTTCGTGCTAACATTGTTTGATCCATGCTTGTTGACGGCCCACTTCAGCAGCGAGTCTTGGGCAATAGGGATCCAACTTGGTGTTCCCAATGCAACAAATATCGCCACCCAAATAGTCCGAGCAAAGACACACGTGAGAAGTATATGGTTGATCGTTTCTTCCTCTTGATCACAAAAAGGACAGGCGGCATGGTGAGGTAGGCCTCTGCGCGCAAGACGATCTGAGGTCCAACATTTATCCTTCATGGCAAGCCAGGTGAAAAACCTGCATTGCATAGGGGCACGTGATTTCCATGTCAGGTCCGCCGTTGGGATCACCTCTCGGCCCCAAAATGTGAGCCTACCACCCCTTATTTGGCAGGCCCAAATTGCGTTGGTTATCTTCTCGTATCAGACGAGAACTCCGATTGGACGCTCATTGGTCTCCAATGGAGGAGGGGACACCTGAACCGAGATGCTAATGTGCCGGAATTTTGGCACGCTCAGTTACACGGGTTAGCCTTCCTTTTTCCCTTCATTTCCAGGTGGTATTTTTCATTCGAAAACCGACTGTTGGACTTTTCTTAAAAAGGTATCTAATTAATAAAATTAATTTAGGTAATACAGGAAAAATGAAAATGGACAGTGTGTATTTGAGAAAGTTTAGTGTGTATTAGATAAATAGTTCACCGTATATTTAAAAAAATAGATGATATAGAAAAATGTTTGTGTATTAAAAAAGTTGTGATATTTAAGAAAAGTTTATAAACTGTACAAAAATGTTCACGTTGTTTTCAAAAAATCTTTCGTGCCAGTAAATATAGAGTAATGCTAGAGCGACAGACCCTCTGATACTGATCCAACGGACTGAAGTTATGTGGAATTATTTGGTTGGAGATTAAGGGTGACGACAGACCACCCCCTTGGAAATCAAGGGGAGAGCTAATTAGTATGAGGGTGTCCCTATAGAAAAAGGTTTGTGCAATTAAAAAAAGTTTTTATATTTAAGAAAAGTTTATAAAATGTACAAATAAGTTCACGTAGTTTTCAAAAAATGTTTTGTGCCATAAAATAGAGTAATGATAGAGGCACAGACCCTCTGATACTGATCCAACAGACTGATGTTATGTGAAATTATTTGGTTGGAGATTAAGGGGTGAGGGCAGGCCATCCCCTCGGAACTCAGGAGGAGAGCTAATTAGTATGAGGGGTTCCCTAAGGCGGCCGTTAAAGCCGGTTCATCTATGATTATTATTAAAAACATGTTCGTTGCGAATTGATTTTTTCTAAGATGTACTTAAAAATGTTCAAAACATTTATTTGAAATAATTTACATCATATATTTAAAAAAAATTCAACATGTATAAAAATGTCCCACATGTTTACACCGTATATTAGAAAACAGACATGAATTGAAAAAAAGAAAAAGAAAAAGGAATATAAAAGAAAAGAAACCTAAAAAATAAACACAGAAAAACAAAGAAAACCCGGAAGAAAACCAAACAAAAACCCAAAAACAAAAATCACAGAAAAAAGAAAACACAGCGCCAGCGAAGGGAAACAGAGCCACCGCAAGCAAACCCTTGAAATGGGCCGGCGCACATCACGCCGACTGGTGTTTTCCGTATCAGTCCGCGTGAAGATTTATTTTCCACTTCAAAGAGAAAAACCCACTAAAAAAACTTCTTGCAGAAAAAGATTTAGCGCCCAATTTTTTAAAAATGATTTACTTGCAGATTATAACAGAATTTCTTTGTAATCACAAGTACTTACGTATATCTTCTTGGTTGGGTCGCCGTCGTTGTCCAAGAGGCAGAGGCGGAGGAGGAAGCATTTCGATCGGCGATGGTCTCATCAGTCCGATGTCGTCGATCGCTGTTGACCCATTAAGCACGTTTTCTCACTTGCATCCGTTACGAGTTCCACCAATCAACGAACGTCTGCCATACTCCTCGCGTCCCTTTAGACTAAGATTGATTATGTTTCTGCCGATGTTAGTGATCGCTCGTGTGCCTTTATATAACTGGCTAAAATGTCTTACTTTCGGGGAGTTCCACATATTTTCCCACGGGAAAAATCAATCATGGCTATGTCGCGCATTTTTCTTCGTGCGGGCCAAGCTAAGAGCATATTCAGCCGTTCGGCCCCCCAGGGGCTTGAAATAAGGGCATGTACAATGAAAGCATCACCTTTCTAGTGCTTCACCTCTTTCACGTAAGTAAAGATGGATGGGGCACTATTTAGTTTGTCAAACCCTTAATGCGTGAAGCTGCCCCATCAAACCAATGCATGACATATACATCCTCTTTTTTCGTGTACTTCAGTGAACATGGAGTGCTGGATCGCTTTATCTCTCTCCCTTTTCCCATCTCTCTCTTACTTTTGTCAGCCAAGAGACTACCTCCTCTGCAGGATCCCGTCTTGGTCTGCAGGCTACTAGTTGAGCTGAGCTGGACAATCGGGAGTGACGTATAGGGCTGGGGCACCCGTCCACAGTGGAGCGTTGGGCATGCCCTAACACCGCTTGGGGCGCGCTGGCTGAAAAATCGGCGTGAGCACGGTCAGGTTCCCAGCCCCCAATTTGGGCCAATTTAGATGCAAATTGGCCCACTTTTCAGCCCACTTTCGGCCGAAATTGGCGCACTATCGACGCGAATTCACCAATTTCAGCCCATATTCTGCGTGCTTCGGCGTAAATTCCACAGAAACTATTTTTTATCACATAGTTCATCACAGAAAATCAGTACAAATCAAATACTACAACAAATATTTCAATACAAATTATATAGTTCAACAAACAAAAGCTCATATTTCATCACACGTCGAACTAGGCGTTGCCCTTGAGCCTCCGTAGGTGCTCCACCAGGTCCTGCTGCAGTTGTTGATGCACATGTGGGTCTCAGATCTACTGGCGCATATTAAGGAAGGCAGTTCAGGTTGTCGGTAGCTGGTGATCAACTTGGGCAAGAGGACCCTGCCTATAATATCACTAGTAGAAAACCACCCATTAGACCCGGTTCGTAAGGGCCTTTAGTCCCGGTTCATGAACCGGGACTAATGGGTCGTTACTAATGCCTCCACCCATTAGTCCCGGTTCAAACACGAACCGGGACCAATGTGCCTCCCCGTGGCCCTGTGCGCCGAGCCCAATCAGGGGGCCTTTGGTCCCGGTTGGTGGCTCCAACCGGGACCAAAAGTCAATTTTTTTTTACAGAAGTGGCTGCTTTAGGGGTTATTTTTAGGTTGTTATTATAGCTAGCTAATAGAGAGAAGTGTCCTCTCTTATATCTTCGTCCTTGGTTTATCAACGCTGCTGCTATGTTCATTGCACCCGCAGATATAACATGCTCATGCATGCTTGCATCATACATCATCATATATATATAATAACAAGTCCTACTAATTAATCATGCATCACATACAACTTCTACTCGTTATTAATAATAAGTCATACGATCATCATCCTCATAGTCATCGAACCCCCAACCCTACATAATTGTTCTTAGCACATGATCATCAGTATCAGGTAGGACCTAAACACATTTAAGGTAAAATAGCATAAAACAATATAGACCCTGACTCTCCATTATGAAGAACGGCGATCATCCTGTCTCCAATTCTTGCCCTTCGCTGCTTATTGCTTCCAAGAAGCTCCTTACGACTGTCCATACATTTTTTCCATTCTTTGATTGTTATGTCTCCACTTCTTTTAGAAACCCGGTATGGACAGTTGAGATTCGTAGGACGACCTGATAGTATGTTCAAAACATGAAGGCTACCATGCGTATACATCAGATGAGGCACACAATCATTCGGGATTATCTGTTGAAAAACATAGTAATAACTTCGTAGTTAGCAATGATGTACTAGTTTTAGAAGTGTGCAAAAAGATGTACGGATGTTGTAATAGTAAAAAATAATCTTACCAGGGTATCTCCATGGTAGTTACCGTAGTTCAACATGTGCACTAGTGGCACGAATTGACCATAATGTTGAGGAGTTTGATTGTAGATATTGTAATTCTCAAGATCAGTACAAAATCCAACCAGATGATTTTTCTCCTGATAAGTTAATTCGGAGCCTTCGGTGTAGTACGTTCTGTCTACCATCTTCCGCACATTCTTTGAAGAATGAAAATAAGCTGTCAATGGAGATAAGTTGTCAACTATATATTTTGAAATAAACAATATAAATTACTTAATAACTATGTTTAGCTCACATGAGGGAAGAATTGGAGGTGTATCCACAAGGACCCAAATCGAAGGTCTCTCTTGCTCGATTGTAGGATCACCAAGATCCATGGTGACAACCATACCCTCATCAAGACCATACATCTTGCAAAATGCATCCCACTTTGTGCAACCAAAATGGGTTACACTCTGAGCATTGTACAGCTTTACTTGAAAATCCACACCATGATGGGTACTTAGGATAATTTTTTTGGTTTCGAAACTTTCATGGTCTTCAAAACCCATCCTCTCCAAGACATAGCGTCTTGCAAAGCATTGGATAAGCTAGTAGAATTGGAAAAGATGAAAAATACATGTTAAAATAGTTGAAGTCGTGCTTAATTATGAAAAAAATAATTGTTGTTGTTGCGTACCGTATGAACATCGCAGGTCTCCTCGAGCTTAATGCTGAAGCGCCGATCTTCGTCCAGCTCAATGAACCTGTCACAGATACCTCGGTCGTCGTGGCACCAGTCGCACTCCCCCGGGCGGTTTTCGTCGTCCGATGAGTACGACATTTCCGGCCTACGTTCATAATTCAAATATTAAACTAGATCATTATTATTAATCACGGGTTGACTATCGATGATCGATGTATGTAGCTCCTCTTTCATTCCCGAATGCATTATTATACCAAATTGTCTAGCACACGGGAATGAAGGAGAACTTATCCAATATGAGCATTCAATAAGCAAAACCAAATCATAAAATAAGCAAAACCAAATCATAAAATAAAGTATAGTATTCAAATTAACATGCATTCAATAATTATAAGCAAAAGTACATCAACTTCCGTACATCGCCGAATATTATCACTAATACAACTAGAATCGTAGCGCCCGACGGGTATCGACGCGGGCGGTGGACACCCAAAGATAAGGAACCATCACAGGATCATAGCTCCAGTGAAATCCCTGAAGAACCTGCCAGGTATTGTCGAACCTCCCCTCCAATGCAACCATGTAGTGACGGACGTGCTCGTCCTCCTCGCTGACACGGTGACGTACCACCTCCGCGGTGTCCGGATACCTCACCACCGTCACTGGCCCACGCGACCGCCACCAAACAAGGATCGGGTCAACAATGGGCTGCCTCCTCACCAACCTACGTCCCCCGGAAGGTAGCACCTCCCAATACCAACCCGGCGGAGCCAAGTCCCGAACACGGCCCTGATCAAGCAGGCCTCCACCGCCGAGTCGACGACGACGAGGATGCGGGATAGGCATCGCCGACGTCGACGTGGGAACTACTTCTATATATAGTTAAATAAAAGTAGTTTTATTAATTAAATCAACTGTCTAAATTAATTACACAGTCTAAATATCACCAAAAAAATCTATTAACAATAATATCACCAAACATGCATATTCAATAATAATATCACCAAAAAAATCTATTAACAGAAAAAAATCTAACATAATATGAACAAAATAATTACTACACATATCTAATCTAACAAAAAAAATCTAATTAATCTAACAAAAAAATATAACATAATATGAACAAATTAATTACTACACATGTAATCTAACAAAAAAAAATCTAACCTAACAAAAAAATCTAATTAAATCAACTAGCTAGTTCAACTATATATAAACTACTTCTTATTTTTTTCCTTTTTCTAAATACTATGAACAAAAAAATCATTAAAATTCTATGAACAAAATTAATTACACAATCTAAATATCATCAAAAAAATCTATTAACAATAATATCACCAAACATGCATATTCAATAATAATATCACCAAAAAAATCTATTAACAGAAAAAAAATCTAACATAATATGAACAAAATAATTACTACACATATCTAATCTAACAAAAAAATATAATTAATCTATCAAAAAAATCTAACATAATATGAACAAATTAATTACTACACATGTAATCTAAAAAAAATCTAATCTAACAAAAAATCTATGAACTACATATCTAAATTACTACACATCTAACCTAACAAAAAAAACTATGAACTACAAAATGAATCTAAAAAATCTAACAAAAAAAATGCTCACGTCGGTGTCGAGGCAGCGCGGGGCAGGGGCGACGACGGGCTCGGGGCGGCGCGGGGCAGAGCGGCGACGAGGACGGCGGGCTCGGGGCGGCGACGGGGACGGCGGGCTCGGGGCGGCGCGGGGCAGGGGCGACGGCGCTAGGGTGGCGACGACGGGGCGGCGCGGGACGCGGGCGGCGATGGGGGCGGCGACGACGTGCGCGGGCGACGACGGCGGGCTCGGGGCGGCGACGGGGAAGGCGGGCTCGGGGCGGCACGGGGCAGGGGCGACGGCGCGGGGGTGGCGACGACGGGGCGGCGCGGGACGCGGGCGGCGATGGGGGCGGCGATGACGTGCGCGGGCGACGACGGCGGGCTCGGGGCGGCGACGGGGACGGCGGGCTCGGCGGCGACGGCGACGAGGAGTAGAGGCGTCGGGGCGAGAAAGAGATGGGTTTGGGTAATAACTGCTAAGTCCTGTATATATAGCAAGAGCATTGGTCCCGGTTGGTGGCACCAACCGGGACGAATGCTCATCTTTAGTCCCGGTTGGAGCCACCAACCGGGACCAAAGGCCTCATTTCAGCAGCGCAAAGGGCGGGAAACGAAGACCTTTGGTCCCGGTTGGTGGCTCCAACCGGGACTAAAGATAAGCATTCGTCCCGGTTGGTCCAACGAACCGGGACCAAAGATTGGCATTTGTACCGGTTGGTTCCATGAACCGGTACCAATGGACCCGTGTAACTACTTTTTTATTTTCTGCAGCTATTTTTTTGTTGATTCTTCCTGCAGCTGTTTTTTTAGTCCCACCTCGCCAAGCGAGAGGCAGTCGCAGCTGTTTATAAGCCATGAGTGCAGAGACGATGACGAAGAGGCTCAATGGTCCTGCATGTTGGTTAGCTTCAAGCCTTGAGGAATACGGTAGACTGCACAGAGCTATGTGCAGTGCAGTTGACACTATTCCGAAAGGCTTGAAGCAAATTAACGAGCATTGCGGCTCTTTTTTATTTTTAGTGACTTATTACAATTCAGAAATAAAAAGAAAAAAATAAATGTAGCAGAAAAGAAAAAAACTATATAAAAAACTACTCAGAAATAAATAGAAGAAAAAATAATTTTGATTAACTTTACTAAAAAAATATCATAGGTCAGATATGTTCTGACCGTTGCAGCCGGTGATGGTGGTCATCTCTTCCGTAAGAGGTGGTCGGCCTGAGGCTGGGTATTCGGATCTCGGGATCCGTCATCTGGCACCAGCTGCGAGTCGGGGAGACGTAGTTGCCGGTGAAAACCGAGCTGACGGCGGGCGATGGCGGCGTTCCATGTCGTTACCTTGATGAAGGCATCGTTGTGTGACTACCGTTGACCCACTCTTATTGCTCCGGGGGAAACTATATAAAAAACCACTCAGAAATAAATAGAAGAAAAAATAATTTTGATTAACTTTACTAAAAAAATAGCATAGATGCTTATTTTTAATGACTTATTACAACTCAAAAATAAAAACAAAAGAAAAAATATAACAGAAAAGAAAAAAAACTAATAGAAAACTACTCAAAAATGAATAGAAGCAAAAAATAGTTGTGATTAACTGTACTAAAAAAGGAGCATATATGCTTATTTTTAATGGCTTATTACAACTCAGAAATAAAAAGAAAAAAATAAATATAGCAGAAAAGAAAAAAAACTATAAAAAACTACTCAGAAATGAGCATAGATGCGCTTATAGAGGAAATTCAACTTAAATTCATAACGAATTTCAAGAGAAATCCGTATGAATTTAGGCTAAATTCCCTATATAAGGGCATCTATTTTCATTTGCAGAGGAGCTCAATAAGGCAGAGAGGGAGGGGCTTATAAACCGGTCTGATTCCCCTTCGGTTGGGGAGGTGGGACTAAACTCTGGCCGCAACGGGGACCAACCCTTTAGTCCTGGTTGGTGGGACGAACCGGGACCAATGGTGTTGGGCCAGGAGCGAGGCCCATTGGTCCCGGTTCGTCCCACCAACCGGGACCAATAGGTCCAGACGAACCGGGACCAATGGCCCACGTGGCCCGGCCGGCCCCCGGGCCTCACGAACCGGGTTCGATGCCCCCATTGGTCCCGGTTCTGGATTGAACCGGGACTAATGGGCTGGACCGGCCTCGACCATTGGCCCCTTTTCTACTAGTGTATGGTTCAGTCTCAAACACTGGCTCTTCCTGCTTGCTCTCAATGATCGTGTTGTGCAAGATGACACAGCAAGTCATGATATCCTATATTTGATCTTTCGACCAGGGCTGAGCGGGGTACCGGACAACAACAAATTAAGATTGGAGCATACCAAATGCCCGCTCGACATCCTTCCTGCAAGCCTCCTGACACTTGGCAAAGTGGGAGTTCTTGCCTCCTGGCATAGGGCTCGAGATAGTCTTCACAAATGTGGACCATCTTGGATAGGTGCCATCTGCTAGGTAGTACCCCCTGTTGTAGTGCCGTCCATTGACCTCGAAGTTCACCGGAGAAGAATGACCTTCCACAAGCTTGGCAAAGACAGGGGAGCAATGCAGTACATTGATGTCATTGTGAGTTCTTGGCATACACAAGAAGGAGTGCCAAATCCATAGGTCGTGTGTGGCCACTACCTTAAGTACCACACTGCAACCACCTTTGACGCCTTTGTACATCCCCTGCCAAGCAAATGGATAGTTTCTTCATTTTCAATGCATGCAGTCGATGCTTCCAAGCATCCCAGGAAATCCTCTTGCCGCATTTTGTGCTAGGATCCGAGCAGTGTCTTCAGCATTGGGTGATCGCAAGTATTGCGGTCCAAACATTGCCACCACTGCCCTGCAGAACTTGTAGAAACACTCAATGGTCATGGACTCGGCCATGCGTCCATACTCTTCCAGTGAATCACCGGGAGCTCCGTATGCAAGCATCCTCATAGCTGTCGTGCACTTCTAGAGTGAGGTGAATCCAAGTGTGCCGGTGCAATCCTTCTTGCATTTGAAATAGCTATCGAACTCACAGATGAAATTCACAATCCTGCGGAAGAGCTTTCGGCTCATCTGATAACGGTGCCGAAATACTTTGTCGCCGTGCAGTGGAGCGCCGGCGAAGTAGTCGGAGTAGAGCAAGCAATAGCCTTCCAGTCGATGCTTTTGCTTTGCCTTCAGCTAGCCCAACACCGAGCCACCTCGCCGCGGCTTTGCATTGCTCATGAGCAGGCTGGCCAGGATGGCGAGGACCATGAGATGCTCTTCGTCCTGAGCGCCGACATCGGCTTCCTCCTCCAGCAGCGCCGCGAGCGCCTCCTCGTTGTCCGAGTCCATCGCCGAGCAGACAAATCGCCGAACACCTGGCGGGCGTGGTAGGCGCGCAGCCGTCGGTATTCCAACCCTGCGTGGCTGGAGCGCCGGAAAGCTTGCCCAGGAACGGAGTGGAGGATGCCGCGGCGGAACCCTCTCTTTTTCGGCGGGGAATGGCCTGTCTAGCGGCGGTGGGTGGGTGGGCGGCACCGGGATTGGCAAGGCGGCGGGAGGGCATGCGCGCAGGGGAGAGGGGGGCGAATCTGGATGTGCAAGATGTGTTTTCGCCTGACAGTGGTGGCCCAGACGCAGTCTTTCCTTCCGCCGGAGCCCCCAAGCGTCCCCAGTGCGCTGGGTTCGGCCTGGGATCGCCGGACCAAAAAAGGGGCCAAGCCAGCGGATTTTGGCGTCCTGGGGGCGCGACTCGGGGTTTTTTTCGGCGCCGGCGTGAAAAAACTTGGTCTGGGGTCCCTATTGGAGACGTGAGTGGAGATGCTCTAACTAAAAAGTGTCATCTAGCTAATTTACTAAGTCACCTTAGTGCTCTTGCAACGAACTAACACTGAATCCGGCGTATAATCAGTTCGCTAAATCCAGCTGGTTCATTGAACAAATCTCTCTCTCTCTCTCTCTCTCTCAATGTCCTACTTTCAGGGAGTTCCACACAATTTCCCTCGTGAAAAATCAATCATGGTTATATCGTGCATTTTTCTCCGCGCGGGCCGAAAGCTAACTAAAAAGTGCCATCTAGCTAATTTTTTACTAAGTCCCTTAGTGCTCTTGCAACGAACGAACACTAACTCCGGCGTGCTAAACAAGTTCGCTAAACCCAGCTGCTGGTTCATTGAACAAATACATCTCTCTCTCTTTCTCTCGCTCGTTGTACGTACGTTGGTGAGGAAAACAAACAATGAGTGCTTGGCCGGCCCCCATCGCTACTGCAATGTTCTGTGTTGTGGTAGCGGCGCTGCTGCTCCTGCCGGCGCCGCCGTCGTTGGGCGCCGAGGAGGAAGCAGGTACAAGCCGGAGTAACTGCACTGCCCACTGCGGCAACATCATCATCCCATACCCGTTCGGGGTGGAGCCCGGCTGCTACCACGAGAGCGGCTTCAACCTCACCTGCAACCAGTCCTACAGCTCGCCCAAGCTCTTCCTCGGCGACGGCACCGTGCAGGTGCTCGACATCGATCTGCCCAACGGCACGGTACGTATCAACAGCAAGCCATTGGAAATCAACTATTTCGATACTGGAGAAGTAAGCCGCAACACATGGCGCGCCGGCGGCCTGGGATACGCTGCCGACGGGCCATACTTTGTAGCGGGAGCAGGGCGGAACAACTTAGTAGCACTCGGGTGCAACGTCCAAGTCATCCTTTGGGGAGATAACAGGTCCCTCGTCAGCTCTTGCTCTCCTGTCTGCCCAGATGTAAACATGACCATGGTTACCTGCTCCGGCATCCTCTGCTGCCAGGCGACCATAGTTGAGGGTCGCGCTTCCTACGTATTCCAGGTTCAACGACGGGGTGATTTCGGTCCCCGCGATTATCAATTATGGACCAATGTGTTAATTATGGAATCGGACTATCTTCTTAACGTGACGGAGTATTCTGATAACTGGAACCCAGTCTCAATCCCCGACATGCTAGGCTGGGCGATCAACAGCTCGGTGTGTCATACCAATGGGTCATCGCATTCATGTCGCAGTAAACACAGCTTTTGTCACAACTACACCACTGTTTTGGATCAAGATCTTCTTTATAATGACCGGGACCATGATCCTGCTAATCAACGGCATAACTGCCAGTGTTCTGGCGGTTACCAAGGCAATCCATACATTTCCCATGGCTGCTGTGGTAATAATACACTGCTCAAAGTATTTCTTTTTATTTATCTGGATCCTCAAAAGTATTTTGCCTTATTTAGCCACCGCACCTAGCTAGAGTGTTTTCCCAGCAACCATGTGAGCTCAAAGTAAATTTTAATACTCTCTCTCTCTCTCTCTCTCTCTCTCTATATATATATATATATATATATATATATATATATATATATATATATAGAAATATACATATATATGGGATTTGCAGTTGACAACGACAACGCTCCTTTCAATTCATTTTCCTCTTGAGACACGAGCGACTAGAAAAGCTCCCCTCCATCGACGACCTGGATCCCGCGCGTGCGGATCGTTAAGCTTTAGGTTTAGGTCCTAGTTGCTTAGGTTTTTTGGATCGTTCATCATCTTGACTTCGGCAGTGAAGGCGGCGCCGAATAAACAAGTTTCAGATCCTTCCTTGACGAGGCGATTGGTCCTATATGGTTGTGGATGGATTTAAAAAACTAGTCTGTTCAAGTAAGGATGGCGTGGCGGCGGTGGCATCTTCTTGGTATACCCGGATCTGGAGTTCGAAGGCGTGTCTAGGGTGTTGCCCCGGTCCGATTCGTTCAACGGCAATGGCTTCACCATTGGTGAGCCACCTTGGAGGTCTGCAAAGCTGCATATCAACGATGGCGCTGCGTCGAGCTCGGATGAGAAGGAGATCTGTCATTTTATCCTTTGGTGTATACTATGGTGGTGCCGGAGGCGGATGATGGGCATTGGTATCAAGCTCTGTGGTTTCTTAGGTCTTGATTGTAATTTTCTTTCCTGGCTAGTGTTCCTTTAGCGTTTTATTGTCTTTTCAGTTTTGTCAGGTTAGTGTGTACGTGTCTTGTACTATGATCTTTATGATATAACGAGGCACGTATCAGCATGCAAACAAAGTCGCTTTAAAAAATCATTAATAGCTTTTTTTAGCAAAAGAAACTCATTAATAGCTATGTCTTTGCTCTCACAATAACACAAATTGTCAAAATTGATGTAGCCATTAGTTCTACTAGCTCAGTCCACCAACAACTATATGGTCTCGACACTGAGAGCCTCCAACATGCAGTAATGTAGTAGCCGAAGCTTAAATTCTAAGTGGACTTATCCATGCCACAGTTATCAGTTTAGTTGTGGCATGTTTAACTTTGTATTAATTTTAAAAAATAGTGCATAAATATATCACATGTTTTTGAAACCTTATGGATGAATTTATAATCTATACCATTTCTAGAAATCAAATCTTCAATTCCAAGACAGCGCGCGACTAGTAAATAGTTGTTTCTTAGCCGAGCGAGTGTGTATATGCATACTTTTTTTCTGTTTCTTGACTACATGAACCTACACTGGTCTACCTAAATTGGTCGTTTCAATGTTGTTGTACATCCAGATATCAACGAATGCAATTATCCAGATATATATCCATGTTATGGTGATTGCAGAAACACACACGGAGGATATGATTGTCAGTGCCCTCTTGGCTTCAAGGGCAATGCTTCTAAACCAAATGGATGTGAAGGTACCAGAATAAAGATCAGATTGATTCATAGCGTTATGCTTATTTCCTCACTACTATATTATCGGGGCACCGCCCCAGTTCTACCACCTGCAGAATATTCCAATTACTTACCTTTTTAGCATGCACATAGCGTATTCATTCATATTGTTATGTGCCCTTCCCAGATATTGATGAATGCAAACACAAGGAAGCATATCCATGTTATGGAATCTGCATCAATTTGCCTGGAACATTCCATTGCCGGTGTCAAGATGGTACCTATGGAGATCCACTGATGAAACTGGGATGCCTCGGCGTTAGAACAAAAAAGGCGTTTACAGGTAAAGATATCATCTTTTTATAACCATTCATCAAAATCTATTATTTTTCAAAGAATTTGATTGTCCCAAATTAATGACTTCGTATTTTCGTCTATGATACCATATTTTACAGGTTTGGGCATAGGTCTACTGGCTAGTGGCGCCTCGGTCATTTTGCTTTTGGTGCTTGCTGCCCCGTTTATAGCACGCAAAATGAAGTTAAATATGGCAACCAAACTGAAAAGAAGGTTGTTCAGGCAAAATCATGGGTTGCTGTTGCAACAGCTAATATCTCGGAAAACAGATTTTGGTGAAAGGATGATCATTCCTTTGTTGGATTTAGAGAAGGCCACAAACAATTTTGATAGAGCTCGTGAGGCTGGTGGTGGGGGACACGGTGTTGTATATAAAGGAATTTTAGATCTACAGGTTGTCGCCATCAAGAAATCCAAGATTGTCGTACAGAGGGAAATTGATGACTTCATAAATGAGGTTGCAATTCTTTCTCAAATCAACCATAGAAATGTCGTGAAGCTAATCGGATGTTGTCTTGAGACAGAAGTCCCATTACTGGTTTATGAGTTTATTTCAAATGGTACTCTTGCTCACCATCTTCATGTTGAAGGCCCAATATCACTGTCATGGGATGATCGAATAAGGATCGCACTTGATGTTTCTAGAGCTCTATCTTATCTTCATTCAGCTGCATCGATGCCTATTTATCACCGGGATATTAAATCATCCAACATACTTCTTGATGATAATTTAATAGCAAAGGTATCCGATTTTGGAGCTTCAAGATACATCCCAATCGATAAAACAGGGGTGACTACTGCTGTGCAAGGAACAATAGGCTACTTAGACCCCATGTACTATTATACCGGTCGCCTAACAGACAAGAGTGATGTTTTCAGTTTTGGTGTTCTTCTTGTAGAACTCCTAGCCAGAAAAAAACCATGCCTTTACCGTAGTGGCGGCGACGGTGTTGGTCTTGTTTCACATTTTGTTTCGCTACTCACAGATGGAAATCTTGATGAGTTAATTGATCCCCAAGTCATGGAAGAGGGAAACGGAGAAGTCCATGAAGTAGCTATGCTAGCAGCGATGTGCATTAAATTGAAAGGAGAAGACCGGCCTACAATGAGAGAAGTGGAGATGAAACTTGAAAATATGAGAGTTAACATGTGTGTGGCATCTGATACTGCTGCATCAAGGAGATATGTCAGGGGTCAAACTGAGTCGCTATACATGCCAACAGAAGCAGTTGTTGTGGAAGCAAGCAGGCAATACACTATCGAGGAAGAAATATTGGCTTCTGCAAGTTATCCTCGATGATCTTGCTGTATTGTCCTTGACAACTCAATGTTCTACACATTTTCTTCTTTCTTTAAATTCTACTAAACTGTTTCAGGAAACCCTTAGCTAATGGAATTTTCAAACTCTTACAAATGCATGTTCACTGTGTGGTGGTTAATTACTTCTTCCGTGTAAAATACTTGGATATCAATAGTTTTGGTTCAGGAAATAAAGCATAACCTTCAATGTGTTTCTGTATTGATTATTTAAAATATGTTTATGTTTATATATTCTTATGATCATACAACTAATTTTTCATATATCTATTCCTGATAGTTTATTTGTTCTGATGCAACCCACGCAACCCCTCGGCCGCCCCACCCCAGGGCGACATGAGGGCGATTCATCCACCCGCAACCGCTGCCCTTCCACTCTCCCCCACCCGCCGTTGTCGGGCGAAGCCCATGTGGCCGATGGCAGCGGCGGGGCTCGTCTCTCGTGGCCACCCCTTGCTCTGTGGGCGACAGGACCTAGTGACGGCCAGCGGCGGCCCGGTTAGATGTTCCTCTGGGCATACGGCAGCGGGACACGGTGAGCGATGGTGGGTTGTGGAGGTAAACGATCGTCTTGTGGCGGCGTTCTCCGGCTAGATCGGGGGTCTTGCGGACATGACCATGATGGGGTCGCTGGCTTCGGCCAGATCTGGCTGTGGCTGGTGGCTTGACGTGTCCGTGATGTCCGGTGACTGGCTACCAGCCATGGTTACCGGGTTGCGGACGACGTGGTGGCGGGTGCGGCGCGTCAGCAACTGGGCGGATCTTGGTGGGGTTTTCCGGCCATGCCGGGATTCAACCCTCGTCTGGGGTCCTTGACAACGCGGCAACTCTGGGGGAAACCCTAGATCTCCTTGCGATCGAGCGATGGCGGTGTTTTTGCATCGCAGTCCCTCTTGAGGGCATTGGTTCTGGAGTTTGCTCCCGTCGAAGGGATCAGCTACACTGGTGGCGCGACTGCCAATGAAAATCATGCCAAATACGGTCATGTCGGACGATGGCGGCATGTCCGACATCGTTTCCTTGTCGAGGTATCGTCGTTGTAGATTGTGTCATCATGTTCGGGATGCTCTGGGGGAAACCCTATGTTTGGGTCTCCCCGATCGGATGACGATAACACTCTCAGTGTTGTTCTCCCTCTTGGGGCGTCGTTTTGGAGCAAGTGATGGTTGAAGGGGGCAAGAGGCGGTGTGGTGCTGCATCGTCAGCATCAGTGGCATCGGGTCTCGGCGGTATGGCATGGTGGGGTCTCAGTGCTGGATACGTGTTGATGGGCATGCACAGGAGGATGACACTGTCTGGCACCATGCATGGTGGTGTCGACAACAAAAGGGTCTGACAAGGTTATTTCATTGATCACTCCTGAAGATGGGACAGAGGCGGACTTTTGAGCCCGCACATGTGGTTTGCAATGTGGGTCTGCTAGACCGGTTAATTCTCCCATCTAGCTAGCGGCGGTTTGGCGAGGGCACTGGATATCCTGGTGTGTTGGTAGCGAGGCCAGGGCACATCACCAACTTTGTAAGTATGGCGATGGTGATCGTCCAAAAGGTAGCTTTGGGTTGGTCCTTGTATTAAATTTTAAAGTTTTGTGGAATAATTTAATAAAGATAGTGGTGTGCATTGCTTGATGTAGAGGCCCGAGGTTATCCTCCTTGTTTTAAAAGAAATATTTATTCTTGCAGTACTTTTACATTTTTTGGAAATGAGGTCCCCATTTTCCCTCCTGCCTTGATGTAGTGCAAGTCTTGACACCCGAAATGCAGGCACTGACACACGCAAATAAAAGAAAATGCAGGCACTGATGCCCGCGGTGAAGTCAGGATTTAGAACAAGAACAATAGTTGCTTCAATGTCTGACAACAGGAGTAGTTGTGGCGACAGCTTGTTGACGCTACAGCAGACGGAACGATGCTGGCCACCATCCATGCGCGCGAGGCGTCCAAGTACAGCCTATTAGCAGTGCACAACACTGTCTCGGTCGTCATCGTCGTCTCACCGGCGTGCCGTCTTCATCACTAAACTGCTCGGTGGCCACGACGCGACGGTGCCCGCACGACGAACCCGAACTGCTCGCTGGTTCATCTGTACATCGCTCGATTGCCGTACGCCGTTGCCCTGTTCTTCTCTGGGCGGCACCGATCGATCGCACGTCGCAGGCGTTCCAGCGGCTCCTGTGCAGAATCGATCTTGGTGGCTGGAGCGGATAGCATAAAACTACCACAATTCGCATTAGGGTTGTAAAAAACTACCCAAAATTTGTTTGTGACTAATACCTATCACTTATGGCGTTGGCGGTCTCAAAAAATTCAAATGGACGAGTGGTTAACATCTGATCAGGTTTATGACAGCTGGGGTCCGCTCCTAAGATAACCGTTTGTTTGACGGTTAACTTACATGTGGGACCTACATGTCAGTGTCTCTTCCGCATATTCAAATAAAAAAAAAATCTTCAATCCCTCAATTAGCAATCAGGTCCTTCAAAATAAAATAAAAAGCAATCGTGTCTCTGAAAAATATAAAATAAAAAGCAATCAGGTCCCCACCGGCGAGCTCATCGCCGGAGCTGATGTGGGCATCGGCCGGCCTTCAGTGGTGCCGTCGCTGCTGCTCTGCTGCATGCGGTGGAGCTCGAGGTCCTCGCTGCTGCCCTGCTGCACGCGGCAGGGCTCGAGGGCTCCCTGCTGCCGGCTGCGGGCGAGGCAGCCATGGCGAGCTCGCCTCGAGGCGTTGCAGATGGGGCTAGGCACGGCGGCCGTCGGACATGAACAAGGCGACCTCGGCCTGAGTTGAAGGAGGCCAGCAGGAGGTGAGGGAGTCGCCCGAGCTCCGCCGGAGATGGGGTCGGGCGGCGCACTTGCCATAGGAGGCGAGCTATGGGGAGGAGGGAGGAGGCGTGGGTGGTGGAGCTGCTCGCTGGCTGCCTCCGCGCCCGTAGCGGTGGCCAACTGTAGCCCGTCGCTGTGGCCGGCCGTGAACGGTGGCTGGCCGTGAGCCTTGCCATACGCTGATTGCAAGCATTGCCGCATGCCGGCCGACCTCCCACGCGTGTCTTCCGGCGGCCGAGGAGAGAGGTAGGCTGGGGAGGGTGGTCGCCGGGTTGGGAGGTGAGAGGCCCGTCGTCACCGGGTTGGGAGCAGAGGAAAAAGAGAGATCAGGGGAGGGGAGGAGAGAAGAAAGAGAAGAAGATGAAGCTTACAGGTGGGTCCCATATGTAAGTTAACGGTCAAACTAAACAGTCAAACAAACGGTTTGTTTAGGAGCGGGCCCGACATGTCATAATTCGGATCAATTTTGAATCACATGGTGATTTGGGTTTTTTGAGACAACCGACGTTAAAAATGGTAGGTATTAGTCACAAACAAATTTTCGGTAGTTTTTTGGAACCGTAACACGGATTGTGATAGATTTATGCTATTCACTCTGGTGGCCGGGGTTGTGTGTGTGGCTGCATATGTTCCCTGAACAAGACGTATTGCCCCTCGTGACGTGTCTGAAGAGAAACAGAAATCCTCGGGGCAGAATCCCCGTACAAGGTAGCACGCGAGTTTAGTACTACCTCGGCGGCCGAGTCGCCTTGGGGCCGGAGGAGCGCCTACATAAGGCGCACTGGGCAACCTAGAAACTTACTTACCTGGACGGTTCAACTGCTGATCAAGAAGGGTCGTGGTCTAGGTCAATGACTCGCATTGCATTTGGCCGGCGCGCTGACCTATCATCTCCCCTCGTGAGAGAGTGATAGAGGAGGTAAGTGTTCACGTGGCCTTTGCCAATTCTTATCTTCAAATTTTAATTCTGTAAGTTCAAACTTTTAACTAGCACTCTGATTGAGTTGTTCTTTTGAAAGCCCGTTGGATGTGGCTCAACGACACAATACTAAGAAGACTAGGCCCGTAAGGTTGCTTTTACCTGGTTTTTTTGATTTTTTTACCATTATTGATTGAGTGACGCGTGTGCACGATGGCTTCCTAGAGTTTGATGGATCTCATTTTTTGCTTGGTCAGGTCGTGGGGCATGTTTGGTTTGGTGTTGCCGTTGCCACGTTATGAGCTTTTGTTTATCGACGGGTGTGGGCTGCACTCTCCGGGAAGGTTCTTCCATTCTTTAAAAAGCTTTGGTTTACTGTGCGGTTTGCACTTTTGATTTCACGTATCTAGTCTAGAGGTGTGTGGATTGCTCTTGTTCCACGTGCCACTGCTTGATCCATGCATGTGGCCACGTCTGCCTATGGATCATTGACTGCTTATTTCCATGATGGACACGTATAGGTCAATGAAATTATGGGGTAAGCTGTTTGGACATACGTTGTGTTTTTCTCTAGACCGGCTAGATATTTCGCCTGGTCGATCCCGTGAAATCCCGTTCCACCGCTTGGTCGTTGTTTGGCCCTATAAAAATGCGTCACTCCGTGTGCGTCTTCCATCTCGGATGCGCCATCATCCCTGCTCCTTTACTCCCGACACCCCTTCCGTCGAACACAATGTGAGCTCTGCCCTGTTGGTGTCTGATGAAGCGCCGCCGACGGCACCGTGGAGTGCCTAGGGTTCTATGATAGGCCGCTCGCAGGTCACGGGCCCACGCGACTCCGCAGCGTCGCGATCCTCCAGCGCGGGCGTGCCGCCGCCATCAAGACGAACCGGCGCCGCCTTCGGTCGCTGGTGCGTTCCCTCGCTAATAAGGTCGATGGCTCCCTCCGCCACACTGCTTCTTTCCTACTCATCTTTCAATTTTTCTCTATCCTTGCAGTCACCGCAGGTAGCGGCAGCATGTACGCATCACCAGCGGGCGCCTCTTCTTTCGTGCTCTCGCTAGATCCTCCCAGCAGCAAGTCACCCTCTCTACCACGCCCTTTTCCTGCGGACTACGGGAGTCAAATGCTAGCTGGCCCTTGATCTGAATGAATAGACCTGCAACCGGTGCTTTGATACAGAAGCATGAATAGTGCAAGAGCTAGCAAAGTCACCGATCGCCGTACAGAATGCCAACGTGGGAAGGTGGAAGCACAAATAGAAGCAGTGTGAAGTTGCTATTTTTTCCTCGCCGGCTACAGATCAAGCGTCTTGGTCAGCGATGTGTTACGTACGTTATTTCTCCAGCACAAGTTCTCCCAGTCAGCACAGGTTTGGCGACGCCCCCCTTTCGTTGTCCTCTCGACGGCGGGATTAGTTCCGTCTCTGGTGCAGCGGCGGCGTTCGGTGATTGTTTCTCGCCTTTAGAAGATAAGCCCTCAAAGCACAAGACTCTCTTCAGCTTACTGAAAACTTTCTTACGCACAAAACTTCTTGCGGACATGTAAACATGAACTGAAAGGACAACTTCATAATCTTGCACGTTTTTAACTTAGGACCTGCTATTTGTCTCGCCTCATTCATCTACATGCGAGTCCTCTTGAGAGTCAGTTAATGACTGCATATGCTTTGATTTGATTCCCACTGACTAATGGTTTCTTGGCCTGTGTTTCTTTTCTCATATTGGCTGGTTGCATGACAATCTCTACTCCTAACTAGAAGAACGCCCGTGCGTTACAACGGGGCCACATTAACTTTAAGAATTCAATATTAATATTCTCATATATATCAAGTGACATTGGTGACCTTTTTTATCATCAAATCTTCACACACACACTCTTCCTCCCTCTTCCTCACTCTCTCTCCCCCTCTCCCTCTCTCTCTAACACACACACATATATCCATCTTATTGGGTATGGGACCATAATCCATCTATTTCACACACATGCTAGTGCATAATAATATGGATTATGTGTATTATATTTGCCACCACAACCGAGGGAATTAATTTCATGTAAATCGGCCAGCCACAGCTCCAAGAATACACGGAGGAGGTGGCCCGGGTCGGCGTCGGCGCCGTCCGACGCGGGCCACGGGCCCGCTTCCAAGTGCGTCTGCGCGCCGGCCACCCACGCCAGGTCCTTCAAGTGCCGCTTCCACCGCACCAACTCCTAAGGCCACGGCCGCGGCCAGGGCCAGGAAAGCCGCTCTTCTTCGCCCCATTCACCGGCCGCGGCCAACGCGGTGCCGCGGCACCCGGCCTCGCCGTCCTCGTCCTCCGGCACCGTCGCGACCCAGTGACGCAGCCCAAGCATCGGCCTCGAGAATCAAGAACGCTCGACAACGGAGAAGGAAGGGAAGATCATATACATGTCATAAGAAAGGGAGTTTATTTACTGCTCCCTCGATGTATTGTTTCCTTTGTTGGGAGATTGATTACCATTCGTAAGTTAAGGTAAGGTTATTGTGATTGAGCGGTTTTTCTGAAAATCAAATATTTGTTTTCTAATTAATGTGATTGAGTGATTTAAGGTAAGGTTAATTAATTTAGATTTGATCTTTAGAGATTGTTCGTGATTGATTCTACATTACTAAATAACATGCACCAGTATGAAAAGTTCTGATCTGTTCAGATTTCTTTCATATGTGAGAGGGTGACGCGAAAATAAACCAATGAAGGGGGAGGGGACGAAAAAAAATCTACAAAAAAAAAACCAGTGAAGGTGGGAGGAGGTACCAAAAAAAACCATGGAAGGTGGGACGAAAAAACCTTGGAAGCGAGACTACCAACTGCTCCTCCATGGTTTTTTTGGTACCTCCTCCCACATTCGCTGGTTTTTTTTCGTAGATTTTTTTCGTCCCCTCCCCCCACTTCATCGGTTTATTTTCGCGTCACCCTCTCACACAACGAAAGAAATCTGAACAGATCAGAACTTTCCATACTGGCACAAGTTATTTAGTAATGTAGAATCAATCACAATCAATCTCTAAAGATCAAATCTAAATTAATTATCCTTACCTTAAATCACTCAATCACATTAATTAGAATGCAAATAATTGATTTTCAGAAAAATCGCTCAATCACATTAACCTTACCTTAACTCACGGATGGTAATCAATCTCCAAACAAAAGAAACAATACATCTAGGGAGCGGTAAATAAACTCCCTTTCTTATGACATGTATATGATCTTCCCTTCCCTTTCTCTTGTCGAGCGTTCTTGATTCTCGAGACCGATACTTGGGCTGCATCACTGGGTCGCGACAGTGCCGGAGGACGAGGACGGCGAGGCCGGGTGCCACGGCACCGCGTTAGCCACGACCGGTGAAGGGAGCGAAGAAGGGCGGCTTCCTTGGCCCTGGCCATGGCCGTGGCCCTAGGAGTTGGTGCGGTGGAAGCGGCACTTGAAGGACTCGGCGTGGGTAGCCGGCGTGCAGATGCACT
Organism: Triticum timopheevii; assembly: GCA_963921465.1. NCBI lineage: Eukaryota > Viridiplantae > Streptophyta > Magnoliopsida > Poales > Poaceae > Triticum > Triticum timopheevii. Next base: position 546,461,341 of record OY997272.1, read on the forward strand.
TGGAAGCGGGCCCGTGGCCCGCGCTGGACGGCGCCGATGCCGAGCCGGGCCACCTCCTCCGCGTATTCTTGGAGCTGTGGCTGGCCGATTTTCATGAAATTAATTCCCTCAGTTGTGGTAGCAAATATAATACACATAATCCATATTGTTATGCACTAGCATGTGTGTGTGTAGTGCATGTGTTATGCACTAGCAGTTGGTAGTCTCCGCCGGTCAATTTTCATTCCACCACTTTCGTCCGTTTTTTTCGTAGGTTAACCATCGTAGATTTTTTTTCGATGCTGGTTTCTTATTCACCGGTATATTTACCCATCAGCTCTTTCCTTGCAAATCAACACTTTTCAAACGTACATGCAATCACAGATCTAACTTTACTAACTTATCCAAATCAACCGATACCTCACATTATTGCAAATTTCTGAAGGAAACAAATAATAGATTTTAAGGAAACAAATAAAAGATTTTAAAGATGCATCATACTTTACTAACAATCACTAAAATCAAATCTAAATTAATTAACCTTACCTTAAATCACGGATCTAACTTTACTAACTTATCCAAATCAACCGATACCTCCCATTATTGCAAATTTCTTTAGGAAACAAATAATAGATTTTAAGGAAACAAATAAAAGATTTTAAAGATGCATCATACTTTACTAACAATCACTAAAAATCAAATCTAAATTAATTAACCTTACCTTAAATCACGGATCTAACTTTACTAACATATCCAAATCAACCGATACCTCCCATTATTGCAAATTTCTTTAGGAAACAAATAATAGATTTTAAGAAAACAAATAAAAGATTTTAAAGATGCATCATACATTACTAACAATCACTAAAAATCAAATCTAAATTAACTAACCTTACCTTAAATCACTCAATCACTTTAATTAGAAAACATTTTCGTTCCAAACTGCACCCCGCTTAGTGTGCACATAACAATCCGAAGTAATTAGAGTCACATGATTGAATCCATTTATTTAGGGCCACATGATTGAATTCATTTATTAACAATAATCCTCACCAAAAGTGCATTTAGCAATTTTAGAGGGAAGACCAAAACTCTGCCATCCGCTCGCCCGCGTTTGTTTAGGTACAGAAAAAAATGGCATAATATATGGAAACAACACGACCGGGGCGGCGGCACAATCTTCGGGGATAGGGGATCGGAGGAGAAGGATTGGCCTGGCAACATGATCGGGGTGCTTCCCCGCGGCCGCGGCCGTCCTCGCGATGCCACCTACCCGAAATCAACGCTGCTCCCTGCCGTCAGCCGAGGCGACGCCGCCTGCCCTCCTACCCACGGTCCGCTGCCGCGTGGGGCTACGGCGGGAGGAGTAGCGACGGGGCCGAGGTCCTTCATGCGTTCCGGGATGGAGGCCATGATTTCGTCGAGGTCGTTGCTGCCTCCTACACTCAGGGTGTGTCGCCGAGATCGAGGCGAGCATGAGGAGCTGTGGCCACCACCATGGTCACCCCATCGCAGGGGATGGAGCACGCCGTCGGCCTACAGCTTGTGGAGATCACTGTTGCTCTTCAGGTCGCGTGGTGACCGGATCTTGCCGATGTGTCCCTCCCCGATGACCTCCTCTTCGCCCGGTTGGCCGACATGGATCTCGCCACTGCTGCCCTCAACTTCTCTGCCTCGAGCTCGACGGTCAGCCGCCATGGACCCCCCAGCTAGAGGGTCACGTGAACCAGCCGTCCTCCCATGCTGCAGTGGCGAGAAGGTGACATGGCTCTCCGTACACGAAGAGTGGAGTTCCGTCAAGTACTTATATACTTGGCCTCTACTGCTGATCCATGTACATGGAGAAGAACAGACAACCGTTCATTCATGCTTTGTTCCACTCCTTTGCGCTACATTACTGGAGGTGACATTTTCCTATCTCTCTATGTTGTAACAAGCCTGCTGCCTGCATAGTTAATGGATTTTTTATTTAAATTTATCGCTGCTTAGTGCTTTGTTGCAATTGTTCACCCAAGATTCTTATATATAATCTGAGCGTATGTAGGCATACTTACCTTTGGTATTCCATTTTTTCTGGCGCATAGGAATAAGAGTATTGTCCAGGTTAGGTATTCAATTGAGTAAAAGGTGAACAAGTAAAATTTTCTTGCATAGAAATTTTCTTCCGTATCAGTTCTTGCATTAGTTTAGATTGTCCATCTTCTCATTTTCATTGCCATGCTATTAAATTTGGATCCGCCTTTTTTTCATTCCAATTAAAATGAACATCTATGATATTTATATGATAACTGCTTTGTTCTCTATGTTTGATACACTCCACCTTAATTTTCTTTTACTTAGAAAGACGGCTAGAGATTATATTCTTCCCATTATGTGCAGCATGGTACCTAACTATTTTTAGCGAAAAATACTCTAAAAATATCATACCATTTCAATTTGGATTTTTTTCTTCATATTTGGCATAAATTTAAGTGGTCGGGCTCTTTTCCGGACACTGCGCAGAAGCTTTGCCGGCGTATCAAGGACGAAGTCGGATTGCAGAAGCTCTCCGGGGCCAAAGCCCAAAGGGTTGGCTGATATCCGGAGATAGTTTCATTTCAACTGTATGTGGGTTGTTTTCCTTTCCGCGACATTATGGTTGCCCGCCAGGTGTAGTCGCGTCGTCTTTGTAACCGCGGCATGGCCGCCCGACTCTATGTAATGTCTATTTCTTCTTCTAATACATCAGCTCGCGGTGGGTATCGTTATTTTCTGACCTTCACAGATGATTTGAGCTGATATGGGTATATCTACTTGATGAAACATAAGTCTGAAACATTTGAAAAGTTCAAAGAATTTCAGAGTGAAGTGGAAAATCATCGTGACAAGAAAATAAGGTTTCTACAATCTGATCACAGAGACAAATATTTGAGTTACGAGCTTGGTCTTCAGTTAAAACAACGTGAAATAGTTTCACAAATTCGTGCCACCAGGAACACCACAGCATAATGGTGTGTCCGGACGTCATAACCGTACTTTATTGGATATCGTACAATCTATGATGTTTCTTACCGATTTACCAATATCGTTTTGGGATCATGCATTAGATACAGCTACATTCACGTTAAATAGGGCACCATCTAAATCCGTTGAGACGACACTATATGAACTGTGGTTTAGCAAGAAACCAAAGTTGTCGTTTCTTAATGTTTGGGGTTGTGATGCTTATGTGAAAAAGTTTCATCCTGATAAGCTCAAACCCAAATCGAAGAAATGCTTCCTAATAGGATACCCAAAGGAGACTGTTGGGTACACCTTCTATCACAGATCCGAAGACAAGACATTCTTTGCGGAGAATGGATCCTTTCCAGAGAAGGAGTTTCTCTCGAAAGAAGTGAGTGGGAGGAAAGTAGAACTTGATAAGGTAATTGTACCTTCTCCCTTATTGGAAAGTAGTTCATCACAGAAATCTGTTCCTGTGACTACTACACCAATTAGTGAGGAAGCTAATGATGATGATCATGTAACTTCAGATCAAGTTACTACCGAACCTCGTAGGTCAACCAGAGTGAGATCCGCACCAGAGTGGTACGGTAATCCCATTCTGGAGGTCATGTTACTTGACCATGACGAACCTACAAACTATGAGGAAGCGATGATGAGCCCAGATTCCGCAAAATGGTTTGAGGCCATGAAATCTGAGATATGATCCATGTATGAGAACAAAGTATGGACTTTGATGGATTTGCCCGATAATCGGCAAACCATAGAAAATAAATGGATCTTCAAGAGGAAGACGGATGTTGATAGTAGTGTTACTATCTACAAAGCTAGACTTGTCGAAAAAGGTTTTTGACAAAGTTCAAGGTGTTGACTATGATGAAATTTTCTCACTTGTAGCGATGCTTAAGTCTGTCCAAATCATGTTAGCAATTGCCGCATTTTTATGAAATCTGGCAAATGGATAAACAAAACTACATTCCTTAATGGATTTAAAGAAGAGTTGTATATGATGCAACCAGAAAGTTTTGTCAATCCTAAAGGTGCTGGCAAAATACGCAAGCTCCAACGATCCATCTATGGACTGGTGAAAGCATCTCGGAGTTGGAATATACGCTTTGATAAGTTGATCAAAGCATATAGTTTTACACAGACTTGCGATGAAGCCTGTATTTACTAGAAAGTGAGTGGGAGCACTACAGCATAAAGGAGTGTTTGAAAGGAGTTTTTCAAAGAAAGACCTCGGTGAAGCTGCTTACATATTGAGCATCAAGATCTATAGAGATAGATCAAGATGCTTGATAAGTTTTTTCAATGAGTACATACCTTGACAAGATTTTGAAGTAGTTCAAAATGGAACAGTCAAAGAAAGAGTTCTTGCCTATGTTACAAGGTGTGAAATTGAGTAAGACTCAAAACCCGACCACGGCAGAAGATAGAAAGAGAATGAAAGTCATTCCCTATGCGTTGGCCATAGGTTCTATAAAGTATGCCATGCTGTGTACCAGATCTATTGTATACCCTACACTGAGTTTGGCAAGGGAGTACAATAGTGATCTAGGAGTATATCACTGGACAACGGTCAAAATTATCCTTAGTGGAATAAGGATATGTTTCTCGATTATGGAAGTGACAAAAGGTTCGTCGTAAAGGGTTACGTCGATGCAAGTTTTGACACCGATCTGGATAACTCTAAGTCTCGATCTAGATACATATTGAAAGTGGGAGCAATTAGCTAGAGTAGCTCCGTGTAGACATAGAAAATTGCAAAATACATAACGGATCTGAATGTGAAAGACCCGTTGACTAAGATTCTCTCACAAGCAAAACATGATCACACCTTAGTACTCGTTGGGTGTTAATCACATAGCGATGTGAACTAGATTACTGAATCTAGTAAACACTTTGGGTGTTGGTCACATGGCGATGTGAACTATGGGTGTTAATCACATGATGATGTGAACTATCGATGTTAATCACATGGTGATGTGATCTAGATTATTGACTCTAGTGCAAGTGGGAGACTGAAGGAAATATGCCCTAGAGGCAATAATAAAGTTATTATTTATTTCCTTATTTCATGATAATTGTTTATTATTCATGCTAGAATTGTATTAATCGGAAACATGATACATGTGTGAATACATAGACAAATAGAGTGTCACTGGTATGCCTCTACTTGACTAGCTCGTTAATCAAAGATGGTTATGTTTCCTAGCCATAGACATGAGTTGTCATTTGATTAACGGGATCACATCATTAGGAGAATGATGTGATTGACATGACCCATTCAGTTAGCTTAGCACCCGATCGTTTAGTATGTTGCTATTGCTTTCTTCATGACTTATACATGTTCCTATGACTATGAGATTATGCAACTCTCGTTTACCGGAGGAACACTTTGTGTGCTACCAAACGTCACAACGTAACTGGGTGATTATAAAGGTGCTCTACAAGTTTGTCCGAAGGTACTTGTTGGGTTGGCGTATTTCGAGATTAGGGTTTGTCACTCCGAAAGTCGGAGAGGTATCTCTGGGCCCTCTCGGTAATGCACATCACATAAGCCTTGCAAGTAATGCAACTAATGAATTAGTTGCGAGATGATGTATTACGGAACGAGTAAAGAGACTTGCCGGTAACGAGATTGAACTAGGTATTGGATACCGACGATCGAATCTCGGGCAAGTAACATACCGATGACAAAGGGAACAACGTATGTTGTTATGCGTTCTGACCGATAAAGATCTTCGTAGAATATGTAGGAACCAATATGAGCATCCAGGTTCCGCTATTGATTATTGACCGGAGAAGTTTCTCAGTCATGTCTACATTGTTCTCGAACCGTAGGGTCTGCACGCTTAAGGTTTAGATGACAGTTATATTATGAGTTTATGAGATTTGATGTACCGAAGGAGTTCGGAGTCCCGGATGAGATCGGGGACATGATGAGGAGTCTCGAAATGGTCGAGACGTAAAGATCGATATATTGGACGACTAAATTCGGACATCGGAAAGGTTCCGAGTGGTTCGGATATTTTTTGGAGTACCGGGGAGTTACGGGGATACGGGGAAGAAGTATTGGGCCTTATTAGGCCATACGGGAAAGAGAGGGGCTGCCTAGGGCAGGCCGCGCGCCCCCCAAGTCCTAGTCCGAATTGGACTAGGGGGAGGGGCCGCGCCCCCTCCTTCCTTCCCTTCTCCTTCCCCTTCCTTGTCTCCTACTCCTAATACTTGGAAGGATTCCTAGTTGGACTAGGAAAGGGGGAATCCTACTCCCGGCGGGAGTAGGACTCCCCTAGGGCGCGCCATAGAGAGGGCCGGCCCTCCCCTCCTCCACTCCTTTATATACGGGGGCAGGGAGCACCCCATAGACACACAAGTTGATCTTCGTGATCGTTCCTTAGCCGTGTGCGGTGCCCCCCTCCACGATATTACACCTCGGTCATATTGTAGCGGTGCTTAGGCGAAGCCCTGCGACGGTTGAACATCAAGATCGTCACCATGCCGTCGTGCTGACGAAACTCCTCCCCGAAGCTTTGCTGGATCGGAGCTTGGGGTGCGTCATCGAGCTGTACGTGTGTCAAGAACTCGGAGGTGCCGGAGTAACGGTGCTTGGATCGGTTGGACCGGGAAGACGTACGACTACTTCCTCTATGTTGCGTCAACGCTTCCACTTCGGTCTACGAGGGTACGTAGACAACACTCTCCCCTCTCGTTGCTATGCATCACCATGATCTTGCGTGTGCGTAGGAAATTTTTTGAAATTACTACGTTCCCCAACATAGACCTAGCTCATGAAGCCACTGTTGGGGAACGTAGCAGAAATTCAAAATTTTCCTACGTGTCACAAAGATCTATCTATGGAGAAACCAGCAACGAGGGGAAGGAGAGTGCATCTACATACCCTTATAGATCGCTAAGCGGAAGCGTTCAAGAGAACGGGGTTGAAGGAGTCGTACTCATCGTGATCCAAATCACCGGAGATCCTAGTGCCGAACGGACGACACCTCCGCGTTCAACACACGTACAGCCCGGTGACGTCTCCCATGCCTTGATCCAGCAAGGAGAGAGGAAGAGGTTGGGGAAGACTCCATCCAGCAGCAGCACAACGGCGTGGTGGTGATGGAGGAGCGTGGCAATCCTGCAGGGCTTCGCCAAGCACCGCGGGAGAGGAGAAGGGAGAGAGGTAGGGATGCGCTAGGTAGAGGTCAAACTCATCTGTTGGGAGCCCCAAAACCCTCAATTATATATAGGGGGAGAGGGAGGGCTGCGCCCCCACCTAGGGTTCCACCCCTAGGGGCGGCGGCCAGCCCAAACCCATCTAGGGTGCGGCCAAGGGGGGGGAGAGGGGAAACTTCCCCCCCAAGTTAGGTGGGTGTGCACCCTCCCCCAAACCCTAGGCGCCTTGGGCCCTTGTGGGGGGCGCACCAGCCCACCTGGGGCCGGTCCCCTCCCACACTTGGCCCATGCAGCCCTCCGGGGATGGTGGCCCCACTTGGTGGACCCCCGGGACCCTCCCGGTGGTCCCGGTACGTTACAGATAAAACCCGAAACTTTTTCGGTGACCAAAACAGGACTTCCCATATATAAATCTTTACCTCCGGACCATTCCGGAACTCCTCGTGATGTCCGGGATCTCATCTGGGACTCCGAACAACATTCGGTAACCACATACAAACTTCCTTATAACCCTAGCGTCATCGAACCTTAAGTGTGTAGACCCTACGGGTTCGGGAAACATGCAGACATGACCGAGACATTCTCCGGTCAATAACCAACAGGGGGATCTGGATACCCATGTTGGCTCCCACATGTTCCACGATGATCTCATCGGATGAACCACGATGTCAAGGACTCAATCGATCCCGTATACAATTCCCTTTGTCTAGCGGTATAGTACTTGCCCGAGATTCGATCGTCGGTATACCAATACCTTGTTCAATCTCGTTACCAGCAAGTCTCTTTACTCGTTCCATAAGACATCATCCTGTGATCAACCCCTTGGTCACATTGTGCACATTATGATGATATCCTACCGAGTGGGCCCAAAGATACCTCTCCGTTTACACGGAGTGACAAATCCCAGTCTCGATTCGTGCCAACCCAACAGACACTTTCAGAGATACCTGTAGTGCACCTTTATAGCCACCCAGTTACGTTGTGACGTTTGGTACACCCAAAGCATTCCTACGGTATCCGGGAGTTGCACAATCTCATGGTCTAAGGAAATGATACTTGACATTAGAAAAGCTTTAGCATACGAACTACGATCTTTGTGCTAGGCTTAGGATTGGGTCTTGTCCATCACGTCATTCTCCTAATGATGTGATTCCGTTATCAATGACATCTAATGTCCATGGTCAGGAAACCGTAACCATCTATTGATCAAGGAGCTAGTCAACTAGAGGCTTACTAGGGACATGGTGTTGTCTATGTACCCACACATGTATCTGAGTTTCCTATCAATACAATTATAGCATGGATAATAAACGATTATCATGAACAAGGAAATATAATATTAACTAATTTATTATTGCCTCTAGGGCATATTTCCAACAATCTTGTCAATCATCAACACTTGATGTGCTTTCTTGATTTCTACCTTCGTTAATTTCACCATCACGAAGAGCTTGCGAATCGTTTTCATCATCCCTTGCATACTATAGTTCATCACGAAGTTATACTGATGGTGACTAGAGAACTCTGTCAATCACTATGTTATCTGGAAGATTAACTCCCACCTTATTCAAGCGATTGTAGTACCCAGACAATCTGAGCACATGCTCACTAGTTGAGCAATTCTCCTCCATCTTTTAGCTATAGAACTTGTTGGAGATTTCATATCTCTCAACTCGGGTATTTGCTTGAAATATTAACTTCAACTCCTGGAATATCTCATATGGACCATGACGTTCAAAACGTCTTTGAAGTCCCGATTCTAAGCCGTTAAGCATGGTGCACAAAACTATCAAGTAGTCATCATATTCAGCTAGCCAAACGTTCATAACGTCTGTATCTGCTCCTGCAATAGGTCTGTCACCTAGCTGTGCATTAAGGACATAATTCTTCTGTGCAGCAATGAGGATAAACCTCAGATCACCGATCCAATCCGCATCATTTCTACTAACATCTTTCAACACAGTTTTCTGTAGGAACATATCAAAATAAACACATGAAAGCAACAACACGAGCTATTGATCTACAACATAATTTGCAAAATACTACCAGGACTAAGTTCATGATAAATTTAAAGTTCAATTAATCATATTACTTAAGAATTCCCACTTAGATAGACATCCCTCTAATCATCTAAGTGATCATGTGATCCAAATCAACTAAACCATGTCCGATCATCACGTGAGATGGAGTAGTTTTCAATGGTGAACATCACTATGTTGATCATATCTACTATATGATTCACGCTCGACCTTTCGGTCTTAGTGTTCCGAGGCCATATCTATATATGCTAGGCTCGTCAAGTTTAACCTGAGTATTCCGCGTGTGCAACTGTTTTGCACCCGTTGTATTTGAACATAGAGCCTATCACACTCGATCATCACGTGGTGTCTCCGCACGAAGAACTTTCGCAACAGTGCATACTTAGGGAGAACACTTATACCTTGAAATTTAGTGAGAGATCATCTTATAATGCTACCGTCAATCAAAACAGAATAAGATGCATAAAGGATAAACATCACATGTAATCAAAATATGTGACATGATATGGCCATCATCATCTTGTGCCTTTGATCTTCATCTCCAAAGCATCGTCATGATATTCATCGTCACCGGCATGACACCATGATCTCCATCATCTTGATCTATATCAATGTGTCGTCACATGGTCGTCTCGCCAACTATTTCTCTTGCAACTATTGCTATCGCATAGCAATAAAGTAAAACAATTATTTGGCACTTGCATCTTATGCAATAAAGAGACAACCATAAGGCTTCTGCCAGTTGCCGATAACTTCAACAAAACATGATCATCTCATACAAGAACTTATATCTCATCACGTCTTGACCATATCACATCACAACATGCCCTGCAAAAACGAGTTAGACGTCCTCTACTTTTTTGTTGCAAGTTTTACGTGGCTGCTACGGGCTGAGCAAGAACCGTTCTTACCTGCGCATCAAAACCACAACGATAGTTCGTCAAGTTAGTGCTGTTTTAACCTTCTCAAGGACCGGGCGTAGCCACACTCGGTTCAACTAAAGTTGGAGAAATTGGCACCCGCCAGCCACCTGTGTGCAAAGCACGTCGGTAGAACCAGTCTCGCGTAAGCGTACGCATAATGTCGGTCCGGGCCGCTTCATCCAACAATACCGCCGAACCAAAGTATGACATGCTGGAAAGCAGTATGACTTGTATCGCCCACAACTCACTTGTGTTCTACTCGTGCATATAACATCTACGCATAAAACCTGGCTCGGATGCCATTGTTGGGGAACGTAGTAATTTCAAAAATTTCCTACGCACACGCAAGATCATGGTGATGCATAGCAACGAGAGGGGCGAGTGTGTCCACGTACCCTCGTAGATCGTAAGCGGAAGCGTTAGCACAACGCGGTTGATGTAGTCGTACGTCTTCACGATCCGACCGATCAAGTACCGAATGCACGGCACCTCCGAGTTCAGCACACGTTCAGCTCGATGACTTCCCTCGAACTCCGATCTAGCCGAGCTTTGAGGGAGAGTTCCGTCAGCACGACGGCGTGGTGATGATGATAATGTTCTACCGACGCAGGGCTTCGCCTAAGCACCGCTACAAAATTATCGAGGTGGATTATGGTGGAGGGGGGCACCGCACACGGCTAAGAGATCTCAAGGATCAATTGTTGTTGTGTCTAGAGGTGCCCCATGCCCCCGTATATAAAGGAGCAAGGGGGAGGTGGCTGGCCAAGGAGGAGGGCGTGCCAAGGGGGGAGTTCTACTCCCACCGGGAGTAGGACTCCTCCTTTCCTTGTTGGATTAGGAGAAGCGAAGGGAGAAGAAGAAGGAAGGAAGGGGGCGGCCCCTGCCTAGTTCAATTCGGACTAGTCCATGGGGAGGGGTGCGGCCACCCTTTGGGGTCTTTCTCTCCTTTCCCGTATGGCCCATTAAGGCCCAGTACGAATTCCCGTAACTCTCCGGTACTCCGAAAAATACCCAAATCACTCGGAACCTTTCTGATGTCTGAATATAGTCGTCCAATATATCAATTTTTATGTCTCGACCATTTCGAGACTCCTCGTCATGTCCGTGATCACACCGGATGAGGGAGTCCTGGACTAGGGAGTGTCCGGATAGCCGGACTACCATCATCGGCCGAACTATCATCGGCCGGACTATCATCATCGACCGGACTCCAGGACTATGAAGATACAAGATTGAAGACATCGTCCCGTGTCCGGATGGGACTTTCCTTGGCGTGGAAGGCAAGCTTGGCGATACGGATATGTAGATCTCCTACCATTGTAACCGACTCTATGTAACCCTAGCCCTCTCCGGTGTCTATATAAACCGGATGGCTCTAGTCTGTAGGACACAACAACAACCATTACAACAATCATACCATAGGCTAGCTTCTAGGGTTTAGCCTCCTTGATCTCGTGGTAGATCCACTCTTGTAATACCCACAATATCAATATCAATCAAGCAGGACGTAGGGTTTTACCTCCATCAAGAGGGCCCGAACCTGGGTAAAACATCATGTCCCTTGTCTCCTGTTACCATCCGCCTAGACGCACAGTTCGGGACCCCCTACTCGAGATCCGCCGGTTTTGACACCGACATTGGTGCTTTCATTGAGAGTTCCTCTGTGTCGTCACCGATAGGCTTGATGGCCTCTTCAATCAACAATGACGCAGTCCTGGGCGAGACTTTTCTCCCCGGACAGATCTTCGTATTCGGCGGCTTCGCACTGCGGGCCAACTCACTTGGCCATCTGCAGCAGATCGAAAGCTACGCCCCTGGCCGTCAGGTCAGGTTTGGAAGCCTAAACTTCTCGGCCGATATCCGCGGAGACTTGATCTCCGATGGATCCGAGCCGCAGCTGAGCGTGCCGCACTATAACGATGGGCACGACCTAACTCTGCCGCCGGACAGTACCTTGGAGGCCGCACACGAATCCGCTCCAGCCATAGTCCGGAGCCGATCGCGCAGATCGAGGACAGGTGGCTGGACACCGCCTCGGGAGCTGCAACTTCCACGGCGATGGAGCCGAACACTAACCTCGTCCCTTATAAAGCTCATGACTCCGAGGTGCCGGACTCCCTGCTGGATTTCGAATCCCTGCGCCCCTGCCAATCGAATCTGATTGGGTGCCGATCATGGAGTTCACCGCTGCGGACATCTTTCAGCACTCACCCTTCGGCGACATTTTAAATTCGCTGAAGCATCTCTCGCTATCCGGAGAGCCCGGGCCGGATTACGGCCAGGATGGTTGGGACGCGGACGACGAAGAAATTCAGAGCCCACCCACTGCCCACTTTATAGCAACTGTCGACGATCTAACCGACACGCTAAACTACGACTCCGAAGGAATCGACGGTATGGACGACGATGCCGGAGACGATCAAGAAGCAGCGTTCACTGAGCACTGGGAGGCCACCCCGTCACATGACATATATATGGTGGACACCCCAAAAGGAAGCGATAACGAGGAACAACGGGGCGCGGCAAAGGATAATCCCGCCGATAAACAACCAAAACGGCGACGTAGACGCCGCCCTAAGTCCCGCCTCGACAAAAACAGCTTTCATAATGACCCAGCAATAGAGCAGGGCAAACCAGTGGCCGACGATCATGCAACCAAGCAACCGTCCGAACAGGACGAATCGGACAATCAAGACGTGCCCCGCGAAACCAACAGTCTGGACAACCTCACGCCAGACACACCATCAAAGCATATGAACCTCCACAAAAAACTCGTCGCCACTGCAAGAAGCCTGAAGAAGGAAAAGCGGAAGCTCAAAACAGCGGAAGACATACTCAGAAAGAGGTGGAGCAAAGTACTCAAGACCGCAGACAAATATGGCAATGGGCACCAAACAAAGAGCTACCCGAAGCGCAAGCTGCTGCCAGAATTTGACGAGGAAGCCATAGAGCCCTCACAGTCAAAAAACAAACAGGCCGCCTGGCCGGATAGACGGCCAGATGACAGGCCAAAATGGACAAGCGGCGCCGCACACAATCCGATTCAAGATCCTGGGAAAACAGGCAACCCAGTCAGGTCCATTTACGGGCCAAAAAAGAGGGCCCCAGGAAGCAACACAACACGGCAAGTGTTCGAGGACAGCGGCACACCCAAATATAGGGGCGCCGCACACCCGCTATGTTTCACCGATGAGGTGCTAGATCATGAATTTCCAGCAGGGTTAAAACCCATAAACATAGAGGCATACGATGGAACAACAGACCCCGGAGTCTGGATAGAAGATTACATACTACACATACACATGGCTAGAGGAGATGATCTCCACACCATAAAATATCTACCTCTCAAGCTCAAAGGGCCAGCTCGGCATTGGCTCAAAACCTCCCAGAAAACACTGTTGGAAGTTGGGAAGAGCTTGAGGACGCGTTTAGAGCAAATTTTCAAGGGACTTATGTCCGCCCTCCGGATGCAGACGATCTAAGTCATATAACTCAACAGCCTGGAGAGTCAGCCCACAAATTCTGGAACAGGTTCCTTACTAAAAAGAACCAAATAGTCGACTGTCCGGACGCGGAAGCCTTAGCAGCTTTTAAACACAACGTCCGAGACGAATGGCTCGCCAGACACCTCGGCCAAGAGAAGCCAAGAACAATGGCCGCGCTAACAAGCCTCATGACGCGCTTTTGCGCAGGGGAAGACAGCTGGCTAGCAAGCTGCAGCACCAGTGACCCGAGTACATCCGAAATCAGAGATGGAAACGGAAAATCACGGCGCAGAAAAGATCAGCGCCGGAATAAAGAAAAAAGCCCAAAGGGCACGGCGGTCAATGCCGGATTCAAAAGCTCGCGGCCAAACAATAAAACACTGTCTCTTAAGGACAACAGTGACGAGCTATCCAACTTAAACAAAATTTTGGATCGGATATGTCAAATCCACAGTACCTCCGGAAGGCCTGCAAACCATACCAACCGAGATTGTTGGGTTTTTAAACAGTCCGGCAGACTCAACGCCGAACACAAGGGGCTCAATGCGCCAAGCGAGGACGATGACGAACCCCACCAGCAAAGCACCGGAGGACAAAAGACTTTTCCACAAGAAGTCAAAACAGTAAACTCACTTCATGTGATAATACGGAAATATAATACGGCACCCGCTAAGATAGGTGTCCCATGGTCCACCCCAGCGGAACACCGAGATTGGATGTCAAAACCAATCACTTTTGACCACCTGGATTATTCCAGAAGTATCTGGAACGCAGGATGGACTGCTCTGATATTGGATCCTATAATAGACGGACTGTAATTTATGCAAGTTCTGATGGACGGCGGCAGTGACTTAAACCTGCTATATCCGGACACAATCCGTAAGTTGGGGATAGACCCTACTACAATTCGACATAGCCGCACTTCCTTCAAAGGAGTGGCGCCAGGTCCTTACGCCAGGTGCACAGGTTCATTATTACTAGAAGTTGTGTTCGGGTCACCTGACAACTTCCGACGAGAAAAGCTAACCTTTCATGTCGCCCCATTTAAAAGTAGCTATCAAGCACTACTGGGACGTGAAGCTTTTGTCCGCTTTAACGCAATACCACACTACGCGTCTCTTACGCTTAAAATGCCCGGTCCACGTGGCATCATTTCATTAAAAGGTCGTCTAAGACGCCGGACACGGCTGGACGAGTCCGAAATAAATAAGCTAGGGGCTACCTAGTCGCACACCCCTTCACAAGGGTTTGTGCATATAAGCCATAATGAGCTAGCATAGGCTCAGCTTTACTAATCTATATTTCAATTTTTTATGCACTTTTTCGCACGATTTCTTTTCAAACTAAGTTCCTCCCTTTTTACAGATGAACAACGTGCACACCCGTCCAGGATACGGCACAACAGAGACACAGGCGCAGACATGCAGTAGGGACCCGTTGCAAGGATTCTTTTCAGACTAAGACTCTACGTAAACCTTTCTTACTGTCTCTTGTTGCTATAATCCCCTGGTTTCTCATTATAACCAGAGTGGAGACTGGCGTTTTGGCATCGGCCGCGTCAGAGGAACTTACCCGTACCTGGACACAAGGGGCTTAGGGCATTGTTCTGCCCGTCATTATAAAGACCGAACACCTTCGGGAGTGTTCGGCGTCTCGAGTTAGGCCTTATATGCATCAGCTCCGAATCATGTCTTGGGTCAAATGTTGGGTTTGCCCGGCTCTTGTGTTTTGCTGCCTTACATTCCGTATCATCGGCTAACGCGGCACTAGGAGAACTACTGCGATTGTGCCCCAGTTCGGCTGGGCGAGCACATCAGTAGAGAAAGCCGAAAACTGACTGTCATGATACAGCGAGAGACTGGTCAACCACTCGATCGACCAATGGAATGTTTAGAATTCCTTCGCTTTGACGAAGGGCCGTTTCCCGGTCAGGCACATACGCGCCCCAAATTCGGAGAGCGCGGTGCCCCTAGGGGCTATGTCGTAGCCCCACCCTCGAACTCCCATGGCTAAGTGAAAGTGATAAAGCATTATAGTCCGGTTGCCTCGTTTGCTACGCTACCACCTCCTTTACAGGACCGAGACGTCGGATTAAGTGTGAAAATGCGCTATTTTTGCGAACAACCCCGCACCTTGTGCGTGGGGGCTGAAGCCGACGACTGCCATCTTCCAGGTTATACACACGTATACATGAATGGCCGCATAGGAGATATTCCATTACTTGAACGCACAAGTATAAAAGGCGCTTACATCATAAATATTGTTTTACAACATAAAACATTCATTTGAACGTAACATTTTTTGAGCACTGCGACTCTATTACACAAGCACCACGCAGCACTTCGCCAAAAAAGTGCTCGGCGGGTAACCGGCTATCGTCCGAACCCGGGGTCGCAACAGCGGTGGCATCCATCTCTGTCCAATGTGTCTTCACACGGGCGAGTGCCATCCGCGCACCCTCTATGCAGGCCGACCACTTCATCGCCTTGATATGCGGCACCGCCCCAAGAAATTGCTGCAATAAGCTAAAGTAACTCTTCGGCTTGGGCCTATCCGGCCAGACATGGGTCACGATATCCATCATGGCAAGCCCGGACAACCTATTCAGCTCAGCCCACTCGGCCAAACGGTCGGTCAGCGGAAGCGAACGCTCCGGACTATGGAATTGAGACCAAAACAGCTCTTCCGTCTTGTGATCCTTCTGGCTTCGAAAATGCACAACGGCATCCGCCGCACTCGCTGCTAAGTCCATATAAGGGTCCTCTGGACCCCACAGCTGGCCCAGCTGAGCATACTTTGGATCCATAAACCTTCGGCGCAGCAGAAAAGGCTTGCCAGCTACAATGTCTCCGGCCTGGCGCAGCTCTTCCTTTATAGCCCGCATAACAGAGCGGGCATGCTTGGCTTCGGCGGTGGCCTTCCCCAGGTCTTCTTGCCCCGCTAGGCGCTCCTTCTCAAGAGCCTCATTGCGGTCGGTAGCATCTTTTAACTTCACGGCCATTCTGGCCATCTCTTTCCTGCTTCGGCAGTGTGCGGCCCTTTCGGCTGCTAACTCCTCGGCCGCCCTCGAGGCCGCCGCCTTACTCCTTCTGGCTTGCTCCTTGGCTTGAGCAAGTTTGGCCCGAAGGCTCTCCACAGCAGCGGCACTATCTGCATTTCATACACATGTTGTAAGGAGCGGGCTTCGGCTCCCTTACCAAGTGACCGCAAAGAAACACTTACCTTGCGACTCATCAAGTCGCCTGTTAACTAGCATGATGTCCGCATCCGCAACGGCGAGTTGCCGCTTTAGTTCAGCAACTCCATCAGTCCGGCTGGCCCCCGGACGATCCGCCACCTACATAGGCGCGGCGAAAATTTAAACCTGCGATTTTGATCCTCGGTACGCTGTCGCTTTCGACAACCTACCGAGTCTCAGGGGCTACTATCTATACAGGGCGCACTCTATATGCAAAACTGTCAAAAGGTGTGTCATTTTTACGTACCTCAAACCCCGCCAGCAAACTCCTGACGGCATTATGCAATCCGCCTTCGGCGGACGAAATCCTTTCAATCACCATACTCATCAATGCGTGGTGATCTTCTAAGATAGACGCCTTCTCAAGCAGATCCTTCAGCCGTACACCAGTTGACGCCGAACTACCCGGCTTTGCCAAACCCGGGGGCTCCCTCGGTGATGATACTTCAGGCTCGTCCGCTCTATCCGACAGCGCCCCGGACGGAGGCGTCTTGCTCTCCACCATCTCCGGACGAAGGTCCCCCGAAGACGAGCTCATTTGCGAAGGACGGAGATCCGAACTACAAGGTAAAAACTTGAGTTATCCTCAGAAGCACGAATAGGGGTGTCCCTTATTATAAAACTCCCTTCTTTCTACTTACGGCTCGTTGGAGGGCTGATTCTTTAGGGGAGACTGTGCGGCCGGGGCCTCCCCGGACGCAGGACCCTCTGGCAAAGATTTCTTCCCCCGCTTAGGGGCTTTGGCCCCCGGGTCCTCGGAGGCAGTCCTCTTCTCCCCTTGGAGGGAGGGATTCTCGATCCCCCCTCTTTCAAGAGCCTCCTTAGGCGAGGTGGTAGCTCTTCTACTTTCCCCTTCGCCTTCCTCTGAAGGCGCAACCTCCAGCATCCTGACCAGCACGGAATCCAGCGCGGTCTCTGGGAGGGGGGCCGAACACCATATCAGTTGGCTTGCGCTATCCACCCCTGTTTAGAAGGAAATTGGTCATGAGGCGAATCATCGAAAGGTAAACAAACGGTATGTCCGGACTCGGAGCTACTTACTTGAGTATCCGGGCGATTGCAGCTTAGGCCAGCATCCTCGGTCAATTCCAGACACGCCTCTTGCGATCCGAAGAATAATTTGTACATCTCCATGGGTGTCATACCCATGAAGTGTTGAAGAATCCGTGGCCCCTCCGGATTAAACTCCCGCAGCCGGAGAGGGCGGCGTTTGCAGGGCAGGAGACGCCTGATCAGCATGACCTGCATTACCACCACCATATCAATCTCCCTCGCTTGGAGATCTCGAATCCGGCCCTGCAGTAGGGGCACGTCCTTTGACGGCCCCCAGTTGAGCCCTTGGTTGACCCACGACATCAACCGTCGTGGAGGTCCCGGGCGGAATAAGGGCGGCGGCTTCTGTCTGCTGCCCCTCGGAGCGGTAATATAGAACCACTCCTGCTGCCACAGGCCGAGCTCCTCTTGGAAGGAGCCTGCGGGCCACGGGGCATCGGTCCTCCTACTTACGGCCGCCCCGCCGCACTCCGCTTGACGTCCCTCGATCATCTTCGGCTCCACATTGAAGGTCTTCAGCCACAGGCCGAAGTGAGGGGTGACGCGGAGGAAGGCTTTGCAGATGATAATAAACGCGGAAATATGGAGGATGGACTCCGGAGCCAAGTCGTGGAATTCCAACCCATAGTAAAACATGATCCCTCTCACAAAAGGATCCATCGGGAAGCCTAAACCACGACAGAGGTGGGATACAAAAACGACATACTCGCCGGGCTCGGGGGTGGGGATGACCTGCCCTGCGGCGGGCAACCTGTGCGAAATCTCGTAAGCCAGGTACTTGGCCTCCCGGAGCTTTAGCACGCCCTCCTCCGTGACGGAGGAGGGCATCCACCGGCCCTGGAGGTTGGAACCGGACATTGTTGAAGGTCCGAAGCGCTCGAATCTGGGGCTCTATGTGCTGGAACTTGGAGCAAGGAGAAGATTCGATGGAGGATTGAAGAAAAGAAACGAGCCTTGGTCCCGTTTTAAAGAGGGAGAATACCGAGAGCCGTCTCCGTGACCGTTCGGGACTCGCCTTCGATAGAGGGGGCGTGGGGACGGGCGCGGTTGGGTTACCCACGTCTGTATTGATGAGAATCCCGGAATAAGAGGGAACACGATCTCTGCTTCGACAAGACGTGCCAAGGAAACCGCTTCGCTAAATGCGCTGAGGCGGTAGAGTAAAAAACAATTTAAGTAAAGGCTTGGTAGTGGTGTCACGTCATACCGCAAAAAACGTCAGCAGATTGGACTTGTGTATATATTATTCTCTCTACGGTGGAATGTGGAATTTATTTTGCAGAGCCGGACACTATCCTGGTGTTCACAATCTTCTATAAATTATTCGGAGGAGGAACCCGCCTTGCAATGCCGAACAATATACGTGCCGGACTTATCGTCATTGAAGCCTGGTTCAGGGGCTACTGAGGGAGTCCTGGACTAGGGGGTGTCCGGATAGCCGGACTACCATCATCGGCCGAACTATCATCGGACGGACTATCATCATCGACCGGACTCCAAGACTATGAAGATACAAGATTGAAGACTTCATCCCGTGTCCGGATGGGACTTTCCTTGGCGTGGAAGGCAAGCTTGGCGATACGGATATGTAGATCTCCTACCATTGTAACCGACTCTATGTAACCCTAGCCCTCTCTGGTGTCTATATAAACCGGATGGTTCTAGTCTGTAGGACACAAGAACAACCATTACGACAATCATACCATACGCTAGCTTCTAGGGTTTAGCCTCCTTGATCTCGTGGTAGATCCACTCTTGTAATACCCACAATATCAATATCAATCAAGCAGGACATAGGGTTTTACCTCCATCAAGAGGGCCCGAACCTGGGTAAAACATCGTGTCCCTTGTCTCCTGTTACCATCCGCCTAGACGCACAGTTCGGGACCCCCTACCCGAGATCTGCCGGTTTTGACACCGACACCGGGGACTCCAAACTATCTTTGGTACATCAAAACACATGAACTCATAATATAAATGTCATCTAACTTTAAGCGTGCGGACCCTACGGGTTCGAGAACTATGTAGACATGACCGAGACACGTTTCCGGTCAATAACCAATAGCGGAACCTGAATGCTCATATTGGCTCCTACATATTCTATGAAGATCTTTATCGGTCAAACCGCATAACAACATACGTTGTTCCCTTTGTCATCGGTATGTTACTTGCCCAATATTTTATCGTCGGTATCTCAATACCTAGTTCAATCTCGTTACCGGCAAGTCTCTTTACTCGTTATGTAATGCATCATCCTGCAACTAACTCATTAGTCACATTTCTTGCAAGGCTTATAGTGATGTGCATTACCGAGAGGGCCTAGAGATACCTCTCCGACAATCGGAGTGACAAATCCTAATCTCGAAATACGCCAACTCAACAAGTACCTTCGGAGACACCCGTAGAGCTCCTTCATAATCACCTAGTTACGTTGTGACGTTGGTAGCACACAAAGTGTTCTTTCGGTAAACGGGAGTTGCATAATCTCATAGTCACAGGAACATGTATAAGTCATGAAGAAAGCAACAGCAACATACTAAACGATCAAGTGCTAAGCTAACGGAATGGGTCAAGTCAATCACATCATTCTCCTAATTATGTGATCCCGTTAATCAAATGACAACTCATGTCTATGGCTAGGAAACTTAACCATCTTTGATTCACGAGCTAGTCAAGTAGAGGCATACTAGTGACACTATGTTTGTTTATTTATTCACACATGTATTACGTTTCCGGTTAATACAATTCTAGCATGAATAATAAACATTTATCATGAAATAAGGAAATAAATAATAACTTTATTATTGCCTCTAGGGCATATTTCCTTCACGAAGATCCTTCGTGCTAACATTGTTTGATCCATGCTTGTTAACGGCCCACTCCAGCAGCGAGTCTTGGGCAGTAGGGATCCAACTTGGTGTTCCCAATGCAACAAATATCGCCACCCAAATAGTCCGAGCAAAGACACACGTGAGCAGTATATGGTTGATCGTTTCTTCCTCTTGATCACAAAAAGGACAGGCAGCCTGGTGAGGTAGGCCTCTGCGCGCAAGACGATCTGAGGTCCAACATTTATCCTTCATGGCAAGCCAGGTGAAAAACCTGCATTGCATAGGGGCACGTGATTTCCATGTCAGGTCCGCCGTTGGGATCACCTCTCGGCCCCAAAATGTGAGCCTACCACCCCTTATTTGGCAGGCGCAAATTGCGTTGGTTATCTTCTCGTATCAGACGAGAACTCCGATTGGATGCTCATTGGTCTCCAATGGAGGAGGGGACACCTGAACCGAGACGCTAATGTGCCGGCATTTTGGCACGCTCAGTTACACGGGTTAGCCTTCCTTTTTCCCTTCATTTCCAGGTGGTATTTTTCATTCGAAAAGCGACTGTTGGACTTTTCTTAAAAAGGTATCTAATTAATAAAATTAATTTAGGTAATACAGGAAAAATGAAAATGGACAGTGTGTATTTGAGAAAGTTTAGTGTGTATTAGATAAATAGTTCACCGTATATTTAAAAAATAGATGATATAGAAAAATGTTTGTGTATTAAAAAAGTTGTGATATTTAAGAAAAGTTTATAAACTGTACAAAAATGTTCACGTTGTTTTCAAAAAATCTTTCGTGCCAGTAAATATAGAGTAATGCTAGAGCGACAGACCCTCTGATACTGATCCAACGGACTGAAGTTATGTGGAATTATTTGGTTGGAGATTAAGGGTGAGGACAGACCACCCCCTTGGAAATCAAGGGGAGAGCTAATTAGTATGAGGGTGTCCCTATAGAAAAAGGTTTGTACAATTAAAAAAAGTTTTTATATTTAAGAAAAGTTTATAAAATGTACAAATAAGTTCACGTAGTTTTCAAAAAATGTTTTGTGCCATAAAATAGAGTAATGATAGAGGCACAGACCCTCTGATACTGATCCAACAGACTGATGTTATGTGAAATTATTTGGTTGGAGATTAAGGGGTGAGGGCAGGCCATCCCCTCGAAATTCAGGAGGAGAGCTAATTAGTATGAGGGGTTCCCTAAGGCGGCCGTTAAAGCCGGTTCATCTATGATTATTATTAAAAACATGTTCGTTGCGAATTGATTTTTTCTAAGATGTACTTAAAAATGTTCAAAACATTTATTTGAAATAATTTACATCATATATTTAAAAAAATTCAACATGTATAAAAATGTCCCACATGTTTACACCGTATATTAGAAAACAGACATGAATTGAAAAAAAGAAAAAGAAAAAGGAATATAAAAGAAAAGAAACCTAAAAAATAAACACAGAAAAACAAAGAAAACCCGGAAGAAAACCAAACAAAAACCCAAAAACAAAAATCACAGAAAAAAGAAAACACAGCGCCAGCGAAGGGAAACAGAGCCACCGCAAGCAAACCCTTGAAATGGGCCGGCGCACATCACGCCGACTGGTGTTTGCCGTATCAGTCCGCGTGAAGATTTATTTTCCACTTCAAAGAGAAAAACCCACTAAAAAAACTTCTTGCAGAAAAAGATTTAGCGCCCAATTTTTTAAAAATGATTTACTTGCAGATTATAACAGAATTTCTTTGTAATCACAAGTACTTACGTATATCTTCTTGGTTGGGTCGCCGTCGTTGTCCAAGAGGCAGAGGCGGAGGAGGAAGCATTTCGATCGGCGATGGTCTCATCAGTCCGATGTCGTCGATCGCTGTTGACCAATTAAGCACGTTTTCTCACTTGCATCCGTTACGAGTTCCACCAATCAACGAACGTCTGCCATACTCCTCGCGTCCCTTTAGACTAAGATTGATTCTGTTTCTGCCGATGTTAGTGATCGCTCGTGTGCCTTTATATAACTGGCTAAAATGTCTTACTTTCGAGGAGTTCCACATATTTTCCCACGGGAAAAATCAATCATGGCTATGTCGTGCATTTTTCTTCGTGCGGGCCAAGCTAAGAGCATATTCAGCCGTTCGGCCCCCCAGGGGCTTGAAATAAGGGCATGTACAATGAAAGCATCGCATTTCTAGTGCTTCACCTCTTTCACGTAAGTAAAGATGGATGGGGCACTATTTAGTTTGTCAAACCCTTAATGCGTGAAGCTGCCCCATCAAACCAATGCATGACATATACATCCTCTTTTTTCGTGTACTTCAGTGAACATGGAGTGCTGGATCGCTTTATCTCTCTCCCTTTTCCCATCTCTCTCTTACTTTTGTCAGCCAAGAGACTACCTCCTCTGCAGGATCCCGTCTTGGTCTGCAGGCTACTAGTTGAGCTGAGCTGGACAATCGGGAGTGACGTATAGGGCTGGGGCACCCGTCCACAGTGGAGCGTTGGGCATGCCCTAACATCGCTTGGGGCGAGCTGGCTGAAAAATCGGCGTGAGCACGGTCAGGTTCCCAGCCCCCAATTTGGGCCAATTTAGATGCAAATTGGCCCACTTTTCAGCCCAATTTCGGCCGAAATTGGCGCACTATCGACGCGAATTCACCAATTTCAGCCCATATTCTGCGTGCTTCGGCGTAAATTCAACAGAAACTATTTTTTATCACATAGTTCATCACAGAAAATCAGTACAAATCAAATAGTACAACAAATATTTCAATACAAATTATATAGTTCAACAAACAAAAGCTCATATTTCATCACACGTCGAACTAGGCGTTGCCCTTGAGCCTCCGTAGGTGCTCCACCAGGTCCTGCTGCAGTTGTTGATGCACATGTGGGTCTCAGATCTACTAGCGCATATTAAGGAAGGCAGTTCAGGTTGTCGGTAGCTGGTGATCAACTTGGGCAAGAGGACCCTGCCTGTAATATCACTAGTAGAAAACCACCCATTAGACCCGGTTCGTAAGGGCCTTTAGTCCCGGTTCATGAACCGGGACTAATGGGTCGTTACTAATGCCTCCACCCATTAGTCCCGGTTCAAACACGAACCGGGACCAATGTGCCTCCACGTGGCCCTGTGCGTTGAGCCCAGTCAGGGGGCCTTTAGTCCCGGTTGGTGGCTCCAACCGGGACCAAAAGTCAATTTTTTTTTTTACAAAAGTGGCTGCTTTAGGGGTTATTTTTAGGTTGTTATTATAGCTAGCTAATAGAGAGAAGTGTCCTCTCTTATATCTTTGTCCTTGGTTTATCAACGCTGCTGCTATGTTCATTGCACCCGCAGATATAACATGCTCATGCATGCTTGCATCATACATCATCATATATATATAATAACAAGTCCTACTAATTAATCATGCATCATCATACAACTTCTACTCGTTATTAATAATAAGTCATACGATCATCATCCTCATAGTCATCGAACCCCCAACCCTACATAATTGTTCTTAGCACATGATCATCAGTATCAGGTAGGACCTAAACACCCTTAAGGTAAAATAGCATAAAACAATATAGACGCTTACTCTCCATTATGAAGAACGGCGATCATCCTGTCTCCAATTCTTGCCCTTCGCTGCTTATTGCTTCCAAGAAGCTCCTTACGACTGTCCATACATTTTTTTCCATTCTTTGATTATTATGTCTCCACTTCTTTTAGAAACCCGGTATGGACAGTTGAGATTCGTAGGACGACCTGGTAGTATGTTCAAAACATGAAGGCTACCATGCGTATACATCAGATGAGGCACACAATCATTCGGGATTATCTGTTGAAAAACATAGTAATAACTTCGTAGTTAGCAATGATGTACTAGTTTTAGAAGTGTGCAAAAAGATGCACGGATGTTGTAATAGTAAAAAATAATCTTACCAGGGTATCTCCATGGTAGTTACCGTAGTTCAACACATGTACTAGTGGCACGTATTGACCATAATGTTGAGGAGTTTGATTGTAGATATTGTAATTCTCAAGATCAGTACAAAATCCGACCAGATGATTTTTCTCCTGATAAGTTAATTCGGAGCCTTCGGTGTAGTACGTTCTGTCTACCATCTTCCGCACATTCTTTGAAGAATGAAAATAAGCTGTCAATGGAGATAAGTTGTCAACTATATATTTTGAAATAAACAATATAAATTACTTAATAACTATGTTTAGCTCACATGAGGGAAGAATTGGAGGTGTATCCACAAGGACCCAAATCGAAGGTCTCTCTTGCTCGATTGTAGGATCACCAAGATCCATGGTGACAACCATACCCTCATCAAGACCATACATCTTGCAAAATGCATCCCAATTTGTGCAACCAAAATGGGTTACACTCTGAGCATTGTACAGCTTTACTTGAAAATCCACACCATGATGGGTACTTAGGATAACTTTTTTGGTTTCGAAACTTTCATTGTCTTCAAAACCCATCCTCTCCAAGACATAGCGTCTTGCAAAGCATGGGATAAGCTAGTCGAATTGGAAAAGATGAAAAATACACGTTAAAATAGTTGAAGTCGTGCTTAATTACGAAAAAAACAATTGTCGTCGTTGCGTACCGTATGAACATCGCAGGTCTCCTCGAGCTTAATGCTGAAGCGCCGATCTTCGTCCAGCTCAATGAACCTGTCGCAGATACCTCGGTCGTCGTGGCACCAGTCGCACTCCCCCGGGCGGTTTTCGTCGTCCGATGAGTACGACATTTCCGGCCTACGTTCATAATTCAAATATTAAACTAGATCATTATTATTAATCACGGATTGACTATCGATGATCGATGTACGTAGCTCCTCTTTCATTCCCGAATGCATTATTATACCAAATTGTCTAGCACACGGGAATGAAGGAGAACTTATCCAATATGAGCATTCAATAAACAAAACCAAATCATAAAATAAGCAAAACCAGATCATAAAATAAAGTATAGTATTCAAATTAGCATGCATTCAATAATTATAAGCAAAAGTACATCAACTCTTGGTGTCCGTACATCGTCGAATATTATCACTAATACAACTAGAACCGTAGCGCCTGACGGGTATCAACGCGGGCGGTGGACACCCAAAGATAAGGAACCATCACAGGATCGTAGCTCCAGTGAGATCCTTGAAGAACCTGCCAGGTATTGTCGAACCTCCCCTCCAATGCAACCATGTAGCGACGGACGTGCTCGTCCTCCTTGCTGACACGGTGACGTACCACCTCCGCGGTGTCCGGATGCCTCACCACCGTCACTGGCCCACGCGACCGCCACCAAACAAGGATCGGGTCAACAACGGGCTGCCTCCTCACCAACCTACGTCCCCCGGAAGGTAGCACCTCCCAATACCAACCCGGCGGAGCCAAGTCCCGAACATGGCCCTGATCAAGCAGGCCTCCACCGCCGAGTCGACGACGACGAGGATGCGGGATAGGCATCGCCGACGTCGACGCGGGAACTACTTCTATATATAGTTAAATAAAGGTAGTTTTATTATATAAATCAACTATCTAAATTAATTACACAATCTAAATATCACAAAAAAATCTATTAACAATAATATCACCAAACATGCATAATAAATAATAATATCACCAAAAAAATATATTAACAGAAAAAAAATCTAACATAATATGAACAAAATAATTACTACACATATCTAATCTAACAAAAAAATCTAATTAATCTAACAAAAAAATCTAACATAATATGAACAAATTAATTACTACACATGTAATCTAACAAAAAATATCTAACCTAACAAAAAAATCTAATTAAATCAACTAGCTAGTTTAACTATATATAAACTACTTCTTATTTTTTTCCTTTTTCTAAATACTATGAAAAAAAATCATTAAAATTCTATGAAAAAAATTAATTACACAATCTAAATATCACCATAAAAAAGCTATTAACAATAATATCACCAAACATGCATATTCAGTAACAATATCACCAAAAAAATCTGTTAACAGAAAAAAATTTAACATAATATGAACAAAATAATTACTACACATATTTAATCTAACAAAAAAAATCTTATTAATCTAACAAAAAAATCTAACATAATATGAACAAATTAATTACTACACATGTAACCTAACAAAAAAAAAATCTAATCTAACAAAAAAATCTACGAACTACATATCTAAATTACTACACATCTAACCTAACAAAAAAATCTATGAACTACAAAAAGAATCTAAAAAAATCTAACAAAAAAATAGTCACGTCGGCGTCGAGGCGGCGCGGGGCAGGGAGACGACGGGCTCGGGGCGGCGTGGGGCAGAGGGGCGACGAGGACGGCGGGCTCGGGGCGGCGACGGGGACGGCGGGCTCGGGGCAGCACGGGGCAGGGGTGACGGCGCGGGGGTGGCGACGACGGAGCGGCGCGGGACGCGGGCGGCGATGGGGGCGGCGACGACGGCGGGCTCGGGGCGGCGACGGGGACGGCGGGCTCGGGGCGGCGCGGGGCAGGGGCGACGGCGCAGGGGTGGCGACAACGGGGCGGCGCGGGACGCGGGCGGCGATGGGGGCGGCGACGACGTGCGCGGGCGACGACGGCGGGCTCGGGGCGGAGACGGGGACAGCGGGCTCGGGGCGGCGACGGGGACGGCGGGCTCGGCGGCGACGGCGACGAGGAGTAGAGGCGTCGGGGCGAGAAAGAGATGGGTTTTGGCGAAAACTGCTAAGTCCTGTATATATAGCAAGAGCATTGGTCACGGTTGGTGGCACCAACCGGGACGAATGCTCATCTTTAGTCCCGGTTGGAGCCCCCAACCGGGACCAAAGGCTGTTTTGATGCTACTCGTCTTGCTCTATCCAATAAGCTTGAGTTTGCTCAATTCGGAGCTCATCTGCAGAAGTTATGGCAGTTTTGGTTTCCTTGGAGTATTCTTTGTTTTCGTGGTTGAGGCATAAGGTTGGCCCCAGCGGTAGTACCGCAACCACAGAGGTAGTACCGCCGAAGCTCCCCAGCGGTAGTACCGCTCCAAGCGGTAGTACCGCTCTCCGAACGTTAGTACCGCTTGGGATTTTCGGCCGTAGTACCGCTGTGTGTCTGGGCTACTTCCGCCTCGATTCTCGAATGAAGTTTTTCGTGTCGGGTTTTGCGGCACTAAGGGAGGTAGTAGGAGCGGTAGTACCGCCCTAAGCGGTAGTACCGCTCTTCCCTAGCGGTAGTACCGCCCTGGGATCAGGGCCCTGGCAGCGCGGCAGTACCACTGGGTTGAGCAGTAGTACCGCCCGGAGCGGTAGTACCGCCCTTCCCTAGCGGTAGTACCGCTCTGTGCGGGGCTGTTCAGTGGGGTAACGGTTGGTTTTTCTCCCTCCTATAAAAGGGGGTCTTTTTCCCCATTGAACCCTATCCTAAGCTCGTGTTCTTCCCCCATTGTTGACCTTCTTCGAGCTTGCTAACTCTCAATCCCTCCAATGATTCTTGCTAGTTCTTGAGGGAAAAGAGAGAGGAGATCCAGATCCACGTTTCCACCAATCACTTTCTCCTCTAAGTGAGGGGAACCCCTTGGATCTAGATCTAGGAGTTCTTTGTGTTCTTCTTTCGTTCTTCCTCTCATTTTCCTCCCTAGCATTAGTTGCTTTGGCGGGATTTGGGAGAGAAGGACTTGGGCACTCTGTGTGCCCTTGCCATTGCATTTGGTGCATCGGTTTGAGTTCTCCACGTGATACGTGGAAGTTACAAGTTGAGAAGCTTATTACTCTTGGGTGCTTGGTGCCCTTGAGCTTGTTCATCTTGGGTGCTTGGGCGCCCTAGTCGGTTGGTGGTGTTTGGAGCTCAATCATTGTGGTGTAAAGCTCCGGGCAAGCGTCGGGGTCTCCAATTAGGTTGTGGAGATCGCCCCGAGCATTTTGACGGGTACCGGTGACCTCCCCCAAGGGTTGCCAAAGTGTACGGGTTCGGTGACCGCCCCCAAGTGTCGCCATTTGTACGGGTTCGATGACCGCCCTCAAGGGTCCCTTAGTGGAATCATGGCATCTTGCATTGTGCGAGGGCGTGAGGAGATTACGGTGGCCCTAGTGTCTTCTTGGGGAGCATTGTGCCTCCACACCGCTCCAAACGGAGATTAGCACCCGCAAGGGTGTGAACTTCGGGATACACCGTCGTCTCCGCGTGCCTTGGTTATCTCTTACCCGAGCCCCTTTACTTATGCACTTTACTTTGTGATAGCCATATTGTTCTTTTTCATATATCTTGCTATCACATAGTTGCTTATCTTGCTTAGCATAAGTTGTTGGTGCACATAGGTGAGCCTAGTTATTGTAGGTTTTGAGCTTGACAAATTAACCGCTAGGTTTATTCCGCATTTGTTCAAGCCTAAACCGTAATTATTTTAAAGCGCCTATTCACCCCCCCCCCCCTCTAGGCGACATCCTCGATCTTTCACTTAGGATCGACAAAACCTTTCTGAATGTATCACATACAACCTTTCCTTACAAAAACTAGTAAGGAAACTCGTTTTGACATCCATCTGCTAGAATTCATAAATGCAGCTAATGCTAACATGATTCCGACAGACTCAAGCATCTCTACGGATGAGAAAATCTCATCGTAGTCAACTCCTTGAACTTGTGAAAAACTCTTCGCCACAAGTCGAGCTTCATAGACGACGACATTACCGTCCATGTCCATCTTCTTCTTAAAGATCCATTTATCTCAATGGCTTGCCGATCATCGGGCAAGTCCACCAAAGTCCATGCTTTGTTCTGATACATGGATCCTATCTCGGATTTCATGGCTTCTAACCATTTGTTGGAATATGGGCCCACCATTGCCTCTCCATAGCTCGTAGGTTCATTGTTGTCTAGCAACATGACCTTCAAGACAGGATCACCGTACCACTCCGAAGCAGTACGCGTCCTTGTCGTCCTACGAGGTTTGGTAGTGACTTGATCTGAAGTTTCATGATCACTATCATAAGCTTCCACTTCAATTGGTGTAGGTGCCACAGGAACAACTTCCTGTGCCCTGCTACACACTGGTTGAAGTGATGGTTCAATGACCTCATCAAGTCTCCACCATCCTCCCACTGAATTCTTTCGAGACAAACTTTTCCTCGAGGAAGGACCCGATTCAAGAAACAATCCCTATTGCTTTCGGATCTGAATTAGGAGGTATACCCAACTGTTTTGGGTGTCCTATGAAGATGCATTTTATCCGCTTTGGGTTCGAGCTTATCAACCTGAAACTTTTTCACATAAGCGTCGCAGCCCCAAAATATTAAGAAACGACAACTTAGGTTTCTCCAGACCATAGTTCAAATGGTGTCGTCTCAACGGAATTACATGGTTCCCTATTAAAGTGAGTACGGTTGTCTCTAATGCCTAACCCATGAGCGATAGTGGTAATTCGATAAGAGTCATCATGGTACGCACCATATCCAATAGGGTGCAACTATGATGTTTGGACACACCATCACACTATGGTGTTCCAGGCGGTATTAATTGTGAAACAATTTCCATAATGTCTTAATTACGTGACAAAGCTCGTAACTCAGATACTCATCTCTATGATCATATCATAGACATTTTATCCTCTTGTCACAATGATCTTCAACTTCACTCTGAAATTACTTGAACTATTCAATAATTCAGACTTGTGTTTCATCAAGTAAATATACTCAACATCTACTCGAATCATCTGTGAAGTAAGAGCATAACGATATTCACTGCATTCCTCAGCACTCATTGGACTGCACACATCAAAATGTATTACTTCCAACAAGTTGCTTTCTTGTTCCATTTTACTGAAAACGAGGCTTTCAGTCATCTTGCCCATGTGGTATGATTTGCATGTCTCAAGTGATTCAAAAACAAGTGAGTCCAAACGGTCCATTTGCATGGAGTTTCTTCATGCACATACACCAATAGACATGGTTCGCATTTCTCAAACTTTTCAAAAACAAGTGAGTCCAAAGATCCATCAACATGGAGCTTCTTCATGCGTTTTATACCAACATGACTTACATGGCAGTGCCACAAGTACGTGGTACTGGCATTACTATCTTATATCTTTTGGCGTGAACATGTGTATCACTATGATCGAGATTCAATAAACCATTCCTTTAGGTGCAAGACCATTGAACGTATTATTCAAATAAAATAGAGTAACCATTATTCTCCTTAAATGAATAACCGTTTTGCGATAGACATAATCCAATCATGTCTGTGCTCAATGCAAACACCAAATTACAATTATTCAGCTTTAATACTAATCTTGATGGTAGAGGGAGCGTGCGATGTTTGATCACATCAAACTTGGAAATACTTCCAACATATATCGTCAGCTCACCTTTAGCAAGTCTCCGTTTATTCCGTAGCTCTTTTATTTCGAGTTACTAACACTTAGCAACCGAACCGGTATCTTAATACCCTGGTGCTACTAGGAGTACTAGTAAAATACACATTAACATAATGTATATCCAATATACTTCTATCGACCTTGCCAGCCTTCTCATCTACCAAGTATCTAGGGTGATTCTGCTCCAGTGGTTGTTCCCCTTATTACAGAAGCACTTAGTCTCGGGTTTGGGTTAAACCTTGGGTTTCTTCACTAGAGCAGCAGCTGATTTGCCGTTTCATGAAGTATCCCTTCTTGCCCTTGCCCTTTTGAAAACTAGTGGTCTTACTAACCATCAACAATTGATGCTCCCACTTGACTTCTACTTTCGTAGTGTCAAACATCGCGAATACTTCAAGGATCATCATATCTATCCCTGATATGTTATAGTTCATCACGAAGCTCTAGCAGCTTGGTGGCAATGACTTTGGAGAAACATCACTATCTCATCTGGAAGATCAACTCCCACTCGATTCAAGTGATTGTTGTACTCAGACAATATGAGTACAAGCTCAACGATTGAGCTTTTCTCCCTTACTTTGCAGGCTAAGAAAATCGTCGGAGGTCTCATACCTCTTGACGTGGGCACGAGCCTGAAATCCAAATTTCAGCCCTCGAAACATCTCATATGTTCCGCGATGTTTCAAAAATGCCTTTGGTGCCTCTATTCTAAACCATTTAACTAAACTATCACGTAGTTATCAAAATGTGTATGTCAGATGTTCGCAACATCCACAGACTACGTTCGAGGTCCAGCACACCGAGCGGTGCATTAAGGACATAAGCCTTCTACGAAGCAATGAGGACAATCCTCGGTTCATGGACCCAGTCCGCATAATTGCTACTATCAACTTTCAACTATATTTGTTGGGGAATGTAGCAGAAATTCAAAACATTTCCTACGTATCACCAAGATCTATCTATGGAGAGACCAGCAACGAGTAGAAAGAGAGTGCATCTACATACCCTTGTAGATCACTAAGCGGAAGCGTTCAAGAGAACGGGGTTGAAGGAGTCGTACTCGTCGTGATCCAAATCACCGGAGATCCTAGTGCCGAACGGACGGCACCTCCGCGTTCAACACACGTACAGCCCGGTGACGTCTCCCATGCCTTGATCCAGCAAGGAGAGAGGGAGAGGTTGAGGAAGACTCCGTCCAGCAGCAGCACGACGGCGTGGTGGTGATGGAGGAGCGTGGCAATCCTGCAGGGCTTCGCCAAGCACCGCGAGAGAGGAGGAGGACTTGGGAGAGGGGGAGGGCTGCGCCAGAACTTCGTGTGTAGCTCCCATGCACCTCCCCACTATATATAGGGGTGGAGGGGCTGGTTTCTTGCCCTCCGAGTCCATTGGGGCGTTGGCCAAGGTGGGAGGAAAGAAATCCCATCATTTCCTTCCCCACCGATTGTTATCCCCCCTTTTTAGGGATCTTGATCTTATCCCTTCGGGATATGATCTTATTCCTTCTAAGGGGGGATGTTGGTGCGCCTTGACCAGGGGTGTGGGGCCTTGCCCCCACTACCCACGTTCATGTGGGTCCCCCCATGCAGGTGGGCCCCACTCCGGAACCTTCTAGAACCTTCTCGGTACAATACCGAAAAATCCCGAACATTTTCCGGTGGCCAAAATAGGACTTCCCATATATAAATCTTTACCTCCGGACCATTCCAGAACTCCTCGTGACGTCCGGGATCTCATCCGGGACTCCGAACAACATTCGGTAACCACATACAAACTTCCTTTATAACCCTAGCGTCATCGAACCTTAAGTGTGTAGACCCTACGGGTTCGGGAGGCATGTAGACATGACCGAGACGTTCTCCGGTCAATAACCAACAGCGGTATCTGGATACCCATGTTGGCTCCCACATGTTCCACGATGATCTCATCGGATGAACCACGATGTCAAGGACTCAGTCGATCCCGTATACAATTCCCTTTGTCTAGCGGTATTTTACTTGCCCGAGATTCGATCGTCGGTATACCGATACCTTGTTCAATCTCGTTACCGGCAAGTCTCTTTACTCGTTCCGTAACACATCATCCCGTGATCAACCCGTTGGTCACATTGTGCACATTATGATGATGTCCTACCGAGTGGGCCCAGAGATACCTCTCCGTTTACATGGAGTGACAAATCTCAGTCTCGATCCGTGTCAACCCAACAGACACTTTCGGAGATACCTGTAGTGCACCTTTATAGTCACCCAGTTACGTTGTGACGTTTGATACACCCAAAGCACTCATACAATATCCGGGAGTTACACGATCTCATGGTCTAAGGAAGAGATACTTGACATTGGAAAAGCTCTAGCAAACGAACTACACGATCTTAGTGCTAGGCTTAGGATTGGGTCTTGTCCATCACATCATTCTCCTAATGATGTGATCCCGTTATCAACGACATCCAATGTCCATAGCTAGGAAACCATGACTATCTGTTGATCACAACGAGCTAGTCAACTAGAGGCTCACTAGGGACATATTGTGGTCTATTTATTCACACGTGTATTACGATTTCCGGATAATACAGTTATAGCATGAATAAAAGACAATTATCATGAACAAGGAAATATAATAATAATACTTTTATTATTGCCTCTAGGGCATATTTCCAACAGTCTCCCACTTGCACTAGAGTCAATAATCTAGTTCACATCGATATGTGATTAACACTCAAGGTCACATCCCCATGTGACTAACACCCAAAGAGTTTACTAGAGTCAATAATCTAGTTCACATTTACCATGTGATTAACACTCGATGAGTTCTGGGTTTGATCATGTTATGCTTGTAAGAGAGGTTATAGTCAACGGGTCTGAACCTTTCATATCCATGTGTGCTTTACAAATCTCTATGTCATCTCCTAGATGTAGCTACCACTTTCTATTTGGAGCTATTCCAAATAACTGTTCTACTTGGAGCTATTCTAAATTGTTGCTCCATTATACATATCCGGTATCTCTACTCAGAGCTATCCGGATAGGTGTTAAGCTTGCATCGACGTAACCCTTTACGACGAACTCTTTTACCACCTCCATAATCAAGAAAATTCCTTAGTCCACTAGTTACTAAGGATAACTTTGACCGCTGTCCTGTGATCCATTCTTGGATCACTCTTGTACCCCTTGACTAACTCATGGCAAGTCACACTTCAGGTGCGTTACACAGCATAGCATACTGTAGAGCCTATGTCTCAAGCATAGGGGACGATCTTCGTCCTTTCTCTCTATTCTGCCATGGTCGAGCTTTAAGTCTTAACTTCATACCTTATAACTCAGGCAAGAACTCCTTTTGACTGATCCATCTTGAACACCTTCAAGATCATGTCAAGGTATGTGCTCATTTGAAAGTTCCATTAAGCATTTTAATCTATCCTTATAGATCTTGACGCTCAATGTTCAAGTAGCTTAATCCAGGCTTTTCCATTGAAAAATACTTTCCAAATAACCCTATATTCTTTCTAGAAATTCTACATCATTTCTGATCAACAATATGTCAATATATACTTATCAGAAATTCTATAGTGCTCCCACTCACTTCTTTGGAAATACAAGTTTCTCATGAACTTTGTATAAACCCAAAAACCTTGATCATCTTATCAAAGTGTACATTCCAACTCCGAGATGCTTACTCCAGTCCTTAGAAGGATTGCCGGAGCCAGCATACCTTTTAGCATCCTTAGGATCGACAAAACTTTTCTGATTGTATCACATACAACCTTTCCTTACGAAAACTGGTAAGGAAACTCGTTTTGACATCCATCTGCCAGATTTCATAAATGCAGCTAATGCTAACATGATTCCGACGGACTTTAAGCATCGCTACGGATGAGAAAATCTCATCGTAGTCAACTCCTTGAACTTGTGAAAAATTCTTCGCCACAAGTCGAGCTTCATAGACGGTGATATTACCATCCACGTCCGTCTTCTTCTTAAAGATCCATTTATCTCGGATTTCATGACTTCTAACCATTTGTCGGAATTTTGGGCCCACCATCGCTTCTCCATAGCTCGTAGGTTCATTGTTGTCTAGCAACATGACCTTCAAGACAGGATTACTGTACCACTCTAAAGTAGTACGCATCCTTGTCACCCTACGAGGTACGGTAGTGACTTGATCCGAAGTTTTCATGATCACTATCATAAGCTTCTACTTCAATTGGTGTAGGTGCCACAGGAACAACTTCCTGTGCCCTGCTACACATTGGTTGAAGTGATGGTTCAATAACCTCATCAAGTCTCCACCATCCTCCCACTCAACTTTTCGAGACAGACTTTTCCTCGAGAAAGGACCTGATTCAAGAAACAATCCCTATTGCTTTCGGATCTGAATTAGGAGGTATACCCAACTGTTTTGGGTCTCCTATGAAGATGCATTTTATCCGCTTTGGGTTCGAGCTTATCAACCTGAAACTTTTTCACATAAGCGTCACAGCCCCAAACTTTTAAGAAATGACAACTTAGGTTTCTCTAAACCATAGTTCATACGGTGTCATCTCAACGGAATTACGTGGTGCCCTATTTAAAGTGAATGTGGTTGTCTCTAATGCCTAACCCATGAACAATAGTGGTAATTCGACAAGAGACATCATGGTACGCACCATATCCAATAGGGTGCAACTATGATGTTCGGACACACCATCACACTATGGTGTTCCAGGCGGTATTAATTGTGAAACAGTTTCCACAATGTCTTAATTGTGTGCCAAAACTCGTAACTCAGATATTCATCTCTATGATCATATCATAGACATTTTATCCTCCTGTCACAATGATCTTCTACTTCACTCTGAAATTACTTGAACCATTCAATAATTCAGACTTGTGTTTCATCAAGTAAATATTCTCAACATCTACTCGAATCATCTGTGAAGTAAGAACATAATGATATCCACTACATGCCTCAGCACTTATTGGATTGCATACATCAAAATGTATTTCTTCCCACAAGTTGCTTTCTAGTTCCATTTTACTGAAACCGAGGATTTCAGTCATCTTGCCCATGTGGTATGATTTGCATGTCTCAAGTGATTCAAGATCAAGTGAGTTCAAACGGTCCATTTGCATGGAGTTTCTTCATGCATATGCACCAATAGACATGGTTCGCATGTCTCAAACTTTTCAAAAACGAGTGAGCCCAAAGATCCATCAACATGGAGCTTCTTCATGCGTTTTATACCGATATGACTTACGTGGCAGTGCCACAAGTAGGTGGTACTATCATTACTATCTTTTGGCATGAACATGTGTATCACTACGATCGAGATTCAATAAACCATTCATTTTAGGTGCAAGACCATTCAAGGTATTATTCAAATAAACAGAGTAATTATTATTCTCCTTAAATGAATAACCGTATTGCGATAGACATAATCCAATCATGTCTATGCTTAACGCAAACACCAATCTCGATGGTAGAGGGAGCGTGCGATGCTTGATCATATCAACATTGGAAACACTTCCAACACATATCGTCAACTCACCTTTAGCTAGTCTCCGTTTATTCCGTAGCCTTTTGTTTCGAGTTACTAACACTTAGCAACCGAACCGGTATTTTAATACCCTGGTGCTACTAGGAGTACTAGTAAAGTACGCATTAACATAATGTATATCCAATATACTTCTATCGACCTTGCCAGCCTTCTTATCTACCAAGTATCTAGGGTAATTCTGCTACAGTAGTTGTTCCCCTTATTACAGGAGCACTTAGTCTCGGGTTTGGGTTCAACCTTGGGTTTCTTCACTAGAGCAGCAGCTGATTTGCCGTTTCATGAAGTATCCCTTCTTGCCCTTGCCCTTCTTGAAACTAGTGGTTTCATCAACAATTGATGCTCCTTCTTGATTTCTACTTTCGCGGTGTCAAACATCACGAATACCTCAAGGATCATCATATCTATCCCTGATATGTTATAGTTTATCACGAAGCTCTAGAAGCTTGGTGGCAATGACTTTGGAGAAACATCACTATCTCATCTGGAAGATTAACTCCCACTGGATTCAAGTGATTGTTGCACTCAGACAATCTGAGCACAGGCTCAACAATTGAGATTTTCTCCCTTAGTTTGCAGGTTAAGAAAATCGTCGGAGGTCTTATACCTCTTGACGTGGGCACGAGCTAGAAATCCCAATTTCAGCCCTCGAAACATCTCATATGTTCCGTGACGTTTCGAAAACATCTTTGGTGCCTCAACTCTAAACTGTTTATCTGAACTATCACGTAGTTATCAAAACGTGTATGTTCGATGTTCGCAACATCCACAAACGACGTTTGGGGTTCAGCACACCGAGCGGTGCATTAAGGATATAAGCTTTCTACTGTCCGCATAATCGCTACTGTCAACTTTCAACTATATTTTCTCTAGGAACATAACTAAACAGTAGAACTAAAGCGCGAGCTACGACATAATTTACAAAAGGTCTTTTGACTATGTTTAAGATAATTAAGTTCATCTTATGAACTCCCACTTAGATAGACATCCCTCTGGTCATCTAAGTGATCACATGATCCGAGTCAACTAGGCCGTGTCCGACCATCACGTGAGACGGACTAGTCATCATCGGTGAACATCTTCATGTTGATCGTATCTACTATACGACTCATGCTCGACCTTTCGGTCTCCGTGTTCCGAGGCCATGTCTGTACATGCTAGGCTCGTCAAGTTAACCCTAAGTGTTTTTGCTGTGTAAATCTGTCTTACACCCGTTGTATGTGAACGTAAGGATCCATTACACCCGATCATCACGTGGTGCTTAGAAACGACGAACTGTAGCAACGGTGCACAGTTAGGGGAGAACACTTCTTGAAATTTTTGTAAGGGATCACCTTATTTACTACCGTTGTCCTAAGTAAACAAGATGCATAAACATGATAAACATCACATGCAATCAAATAGTGACATGATATGGCCAATATCATTTTGCTCCTTTTGATCTCCATCTTCGGGGCTCCATGATCATCATCGTCACCGGCATGACACCATGATCTCCATCATCATGATCTCCATCATCGTGTCTCCATGAAGTTGTCTCGCCAACTTATTACTTCTACTACTATGGCTACCGGTTAGCAATAAAGTAAAGTAATTACATGGCGTTGTTCAATGACACGCAGGTCATACAATAAATTAAGACAACTCCTATGGCTCCTGCCGGTTGTCATACTCATCGACATGCAAGTCGTGATTCCTATTACAAGAACATGATCAATCTCATACATCACATATCATTCATCACATTCTTCTTGGCCATATCACATCACATAGCATACCCTGCAAAAACAAGTTAGACGTCCTCTAATTGTTGTTGCATGTTTTACGTGGCTGCTATGGGTTTCTAGCAAGAACGTTTCTTACCTACGTAAAACCACAATGTGATATGCCAATTGCTATTTACCCTTCATAAGGACCCTTTTCATCGAATCCGTTCCGACT
The DNA here is from genome assembly GCA_963921465.1 of Triticum timopheevii. Taxonomy (NCBI): domain Eukaryota; kingdom Viridiplantae; phylum Streptophyta; class Magnoliopsida; order Poales; family Poaceae; genus Triticum; species Triticum timopheevii. Next base: position 546,499,841 of record OY997272.1, read on the forward strand.
AAAGTGGGAGAGACTGGCACCCGCTAGCCACCTTATGCACCAAGTGCATGTCAATCGGTGGAACCTGTCTCACGTAAGACTACGTGTAAGGTCGGTCCGGGCCGCTTCATCCCACAATACCGTCGAAACAAGATTGGACTAGTAACGGTAAGCACATTGAACAAAATCAACGCCCACAACTACTTTGTGTTCTACTCGTGCAAAGAATCTACGCAATAGACCTAGCTCATGATGCCACTGTTGGGGAATGTAGCAGAAATTCAAAAAATTTCCTACGTATCACCAAGATCTATCTATGGAGAGACCAGCAACGAGTAGAAAGAGAGTGCATGTACATACCCTTGTAGATCTCTAAGCGGAAGCGTTCAAGAGAACGGGGTTGAAGGAGTCGTACTCGTCGTGATCCAAATCACCGGAGATCCTAGTGACGAACGGACGGCACCTCCGCGTTCAACACACGTACAACCCGGTGACGTCTCCCATGCCTTGATCCAGCAAGAAGAGAGGGAGAGGTTGAGGAAGACTCCATCCAGCAGCAACACGATGGCGTGGTGGTGATGGAGGAGCGTGGCAATCCTGCAGGGCTTCGCCAAGCACCGCGAGAGAGGAGGAGGACTTGGGAGAGGGGGAGGGCTGCGCCAGAACTTCGTGTGTAGCTCCCATGCACCTTCCCACTATATATAGGGGTGGAGGGGCTGGTTTCTTGCCCTCCAAGTCCATTGGGGCGTTGGCCAAGGTGGGAGGAAAGAAATCCCATCATTTCCTTCCCCACCGATTGTTATCCCCCCTTTTTAGGGATCTTGATCTTATCCCTTCGGGATATGATCTTATTCCTTCTAAGGAGGGATGTTGGTGCGCCTTGAATAGGGGTGTGGGGCCTTGCCCCCACTACCCACGTTCATGTGGGTCCCCCCATGCAGGTGGGCCCCACTCCAGAACCTTCTAGAACCTTCCCGGTACAATACCGAAAAATCCCGAACATTTTCCGGTGGCCAAAATAGGACTTCCCATATATAAATCTTTACCTCCGGACCATTCCGGAACTCCTCGTGACGTCCGGGATCTCATCCGGGACTCCGGAAAACATTCGGTAACCACATACAAACTTCCTTTATAACCCTAGAGTCATCGAACCTTAAGTGTGTAGACCCTACGGGTTCGGGAGGCATGTAGACATGACCGAGACGTTCTCCGGTCAATAACCAACAGCGGGATCTGGATACCCATGTTGGCTCCCACATGTTCCACGATGATCTCATCGGATGAACCACGATGTCAAGGACTTAGTCGATCCCGTATACAATTCCCTTTGTCTAGCGGTATTTTACTTGCCCGAGATTCGATCGTCGGTATATCGATACCTTGTTCAATCTCGTTACCGGCAAGTCTCTTTACTCGTTCCGTAACACATCATCCCGTGATCAACCCCTTGGTCACATTGTGCACATTATGATGATGTCCTACCGAGTGGGCCCAGAGATACCTCTCCGTTTACACGGAGTGACAAATCCCAGTCTCGATCCGTGTCAACCCAACAGACACTTTCGGAGATACCTGTAGTGCACCTTTATAGTCACCCAGTGACGTTGTGACGTTTGATACACCCAAAGCACTCCTACAGTATCCGGGAGTTACACGATCTCATGGTCTAAGGAAGAGATACTTGACATTGGAAAAGCTCTAGCAAACGAACTACACGATCTTAGTGCTAGGCTTAGGATTGGGTCTTGTCCATCACATCATTCTCCTAATGATGTGATCCCGTTATCAATGACATCCAATGTCCATAGCCAGGAAACCATGAGTATCTGTTGATCACAACGAGCTAGTCAACTAGAGGCTCACTAGGGACATATTGTGGTCTATGTATTCACACGTGTATTACGATTTCCGGATAATACAGTTATAGCATGAATAAAAGACAATTATCATGAACAAGGAAATATAATAATAATACTTTTATTATTGCCTCTAGGGCATATTTCCAACAATATTTTCTCTAGGAACATATGTAAATAGTGGAACTAAAGCGCGAGCTTGCGACATAATTTGCAAAAACCTTTTGACTATGTTCAGGATAATTAAGTTCATCTAATGAACTACCACTCAGATAGACATCACTCTAGTCATCTAAGTGATTACATGATCCGAGTCAACTAGGCCGTGTCCGAACATCACGTGAGACGGACTAGTCATCATCGATGAACATCTTCATGTTGATCGTATCTACTATACGACTCATTCTCGACCTTTCGGTATCTTGTGTTCCGAGGCCATGTCTGTACATGCTAGGCTCGTCAAGTTAACCTAAGTGTTTCGCGTGTGTAAATCTGGCTTACACCCGTTGTATGTGAATGGAAGAATCTATCACACCCGATCATCACGTGGTGCTTCGAAATGACGAACTTTCGCAACGGTGCATAGTTAGGGGGAACACTTTCTTGAAATTTTAATGAGGGATCATCTTATTTACTACCGTCGTTCTAAGCAAATAAGATGCATAAACATGATAAACATCACATGCAATCAAATAGTGACATGATATGGCCTATATCATTTTGCTCCTTTTGATCTCCATCTTCGGGGCTCCATGATCATCATCGTCACCGGCATGACACCATGATCTCCATCATCATGATCTCCATCATTGTGTCTTCATGAAGTTGTCTCGCCAACTATTACTTCTACTACTATGGCTACTGGTTAGCAATAAAGTGAAGTAATTACATGGCGTTGTTTAATGACACATAGGTCATACAATAAATTAAGACAACTCCTATGGCTCCTGCCGGTTGTCATACTCATCGACATGCAAGTCGTGATTCCTATTACAAGAACATGATCAATCTCATACATCACATATCATTCATCACATTCTTCTTGGCCATATCACATCACATAGCATACCCTGCAAAAACAAGTTAGACGTCCTCTAATTGTTGTTTGCATGTTTTACGTGGCTGCTATGGGTTTCTAGCAAGAACGTTTCTTACCTATGCAAAAACCACAACGTGATATGTCAATTGCTATTTACCCTTCATAAGGACTGTTTTCATCGAATCCAAACCGACTAAAGTGGGAGAGACTGGCACCCGCTAGCCACCTTATGCAACAAGTGCATGTCAGTCGGTGGAACCTGTCTCACGTAAGAGTACGTGTAAGGTCGGTCCGGGCCGCTTCATCCCACAATGCCGCCGAATCAAGATAAGACTAGTTACAGTAAGCATATTGAACAAAATCAACACCCACAACTACTTTGTGTTCTACTCGTGCATAGAATCTACGCAATAGACCTAGCTCATGATGCCACTGTTGGGGAACGTAGCAGAAATTCAAAATTTTCCTACGTGTCACCAAGATCTATCTATGGAGAAACCAGCAACGAGGGGAAGGAGAGTGCATCTGCATACCCTTGTAGATCGCTAAGAGGAAACGTTCAAGAGAACGGGGTTGAAGGAGTCGTACTCGTCGTGATCCAAATCACCGGAGATCCTAGTGCCGAACGGACGGCACCTCCGCGTTCAACACACGTACAGCCCGGTGATGTCTCCCATGCCTTGATCCAGCAAGGAGAGAGGGAGAGGTTGGGGAAGACTCCATCCAGCAGCAGCACAACGGCGTGGTGGTGATGGAGGAGCGTGGCTATCCTGCAGGGCTTCGCCAAGCACCGCGGGAGAGGAGAAGGGAGAGAGGTAGGGATGCGCCAGGCAGAGGTCAAACTCATCTGTTGGCAGCCCCAAAACCCTCAATTATATATAGGGGGAGAGGAAGGGCTGCGCCCCCACCTAGGGTTCCACCCCTAGGGGCGGCGGCCAGCCCAAACCCATCTAGGGTGCGGCCAAGGGGGGGGAGGGGAAACTTGCCCCCCAAGTTAGGTGGGTGCGCCCCCTCCCCCAAACCCTAGGCACCTTGGGCCCTTGTGGGGGGGGGGGGGGGGGCGCACCAGCCCACCTGGGGCTGGTCCCCTCCCACACTTGGCCCATGCAGCCCTCCGAGGATGGTGGCCCCACTTGGTGGACCCCCGGGACCCTCCCGGTGGTCCCGATACGTTACCGATAAAACCCGAAACTTTTTCGGTGACCAAAACAGGACTTCCCCACATATAAATCTTTACCTCCAGACCATTCCGGAACTCCTCGTGATGTCCGGGATCTCATCCGGGACTCCGAACAACATTCCGTAACCACATACAAACTTCCTTTATAACCCTAGCGTCATCGAACCTTAAGTGTGTAGACCCTGCGGGTTCGGGAAACATGCAGACATGACTGAGACGTTCTCCGGTCAATAACCAACAGCAGGATCTGGATACCCATGTTGGCTCCCACATGTTCCACGATGATCTCATCGGATGAACCACGATGTCAAGGACTCAATCGATCCCGTATACAATTCCCTTTGTCTAGCGGTATAGTACTTGCCCGAGATTCGATCGTCGGTATACCGATACCTTGTTCAATCTCGTTACCGACAAGTCTCTTTACTCGTTCCGTAACACATCATCCTGTGATCAACCCCTTGGTCACATTGTGCACATTATGATGATATCCTACCGAGTGGGCCCAAAGATACCTCTCCGTTTACACGGAGTGACAAATCCCAGTCTCGATTCGTGCCAACAAAACAGACACTTTCGGAGATACCTGTAGTGCACCTTTATAGCCACCCAGTTACGTTGTGACGTTTGGTACACCCAAAGCATTCCTACGGTATCCGGGATTTGCACAATCTCATGGTCTAAGGAAATGATACTTGACATTAGAAAAGCTTTATCATACGAACTACGACCTTTGTGCTAGGCTTAGGATTGGGTCTTGTCCATCACATCATTCTCCTAATGATGTGATCCCGTTATCAATGACATCTAATGTCCATGGTCAGGAAACTGTAACCATCTATTGATCAAGGAGCTAGTCAACTAGAGGCTTACTAGGGACATGGTGTTGTCTATGTACCCACACATGTATCTGAGTTTCCTATCAATACAATTATAGCATGGATAATAAACGATTATCATGAACAAGGAAATATAATAATAACTAATTTATTATTGCCTCTAGGGCATATTTCCAACAATCTTGTCAATCATCAACACTTGATGTTCTTTCTTGATTTCTAGCTTCGTTAATTTCACCATCACGAAGAGCTTGGGAATCGTTTTCATCATCCCTTGCATACTATAATTCATCAAGAAGTTATACTAACTTGGTGATGGTGACTAGAGAACTCTGTCAATCACTATCTTATCTGGAAAATTAACTCCCACTTGATTCAAGCGATTGTAGTACCCAGACAATCTGAGCACATGCTCACTAGTTGAGCAATTCTCCTCCATCTTTTAGCTATAGAACTTGTTGGAGATTTCATATCTCTCAACTCGGGTATTTGCTTGAAATATTAACTTTAACTCCTGCAATATCTCATATGGACCATGACGTTCAAAACGTCTTTGAAGTCCCGATTCTAAGCCGTTAAGCATGATGCACAAAACTATCAAATAGTCATCATATTGAGCTAGCCAAACGTTCATAACGTCTGTATCTGCTCCTGCAATAGGTCTATCACCTAGCTGTGCATTAAGGACATAATTCTTCTGTGCAGCAATGAGGATAAACCTCAGATCACCGATCCAATCCGGCCGCATCATTGCTACTAACATCTTTCAACATAGTTTTCTGTAGGAACATATCAAAATAAACACATGAAAGCAACAATGCGAGCTATTGATCTACAACATAATTTGCAAAATACTACCAGGACTAAGTGATCATGTGAGCTACACATATTACTTAAGAACTCCCACTTAGATAGACATCCCTCTAATCATCTAAGTGATCATGTGATCCAAATCAACTAAACCATGTCCGATCATCACGCGAGATGGAGTAGTTTTAAATGGTGAACATCAATATGTTGATCATATCTACTATATGATTCATGCTCGACCTTTCGGTCTCAGTGTTCCGAGGCCATATCTGTATATGCTAGGCTTGTCAAGTTTAACCTGAGTATTCTGCGTGTGCAACTGTTTTGCACCCGTTGTATTTGAACGTAGAGCCTATCACACTCGATCATCACGTGGTGTCTCCGCACGAAGAACTTTCGCAACAGTGCATACTTAGGGAGAACACTTATACCTTGAAATTTAGTGAGAGATCATCTTATAATGCTACCGTCAATCAAAACAGAATAAGATGCATAAAGGATAAACATCACATGTAATCAAAATATGTGACATGATATGGCCATCATCATCTTGTGCCTTTGATCTTCATCTCCAAAGCATCGTCATGATCTTCATCGTCACCGGCATGACACCATGATCTCCATCATCTTGATCTATATCAATGTGTCATCACATGGTTGTCTCGCCAACTATTGCTCTTGCAACTATTGCTATTGCATAGCGATAAAGTAAAACAATTATTTGGCACTTGCATCTTAGGCAATAAAGAGACAACCATAAGGCTTCTGCCAGTTGCCGATAACTTCAACAAAACATGATCATCTCATACAAGAACTTATATCTCATCACGTCTTGACCATATCACATCACAACATGCCCTGCAGAAACGAGTTAGACGTCCTCTACTTTGTTGTTGCAAGTTTTACGTGTCTGCTACGGGCTGAGCAAGAACCGTTCTTACCTGCGCATCAAAACCACAACGATAGTTCGTCAAGTTAGTGTTGTTTTAACATTCTCAAGGACCGGGCGTAGCCACACTCGGTTCAACTAAAGTTGGAGAAACTGACACCCGCCAGCCACCTGTGTGCAAAGCACGTCGGTAGAACCAGTCTCGCGCAAGCGTACGCATAATGTCGGTCCGGGCCGCTTCATCCAACAATACCGCCAAACCAAAGTATGACATGCTGGAAAGCAGTATGACTTGTATCGCCCACAACTCACTTGTGTTCTACTCGTGCATATAACATCTACGCATAAAACCTGGCTCGGATGCCATTGTTGGGGAACATAGTAATTTCAAAATTTTCCTACGCACACGTAAGATCATGGTGATGCATAGCAACAAGAGGGGCGAGTGTGTCCACGTACCCTCGTAGATCGTAAGCGGAAGCGTTAGCACAACGTGGTTGATGTAGTCGTACGTCTTCATGATCCGACCGATCAAGTACCGAACGCACGGCACCTCCGAGTTCAGCACATGTTCAGCGCGATGACGTCCCTCGAACTCCGATCTAGCCGAGCTTTGAGGGAGAGTTCCGTCAGCACGACGGCGTGGTGATGATGATAATGTTCTACCGACGCAGGGCTTCGCCTAAGCACCGCTACGAAATTATCGAGGTGGATTATGGTGGAGGGGGACACCGCACACGGCTAAGAGATCTCAAGGATCAATTGTTGTTGTGTCTAGAGGTGCCCCCTGCCCCCGTATATAAAGGAGCAAGGGGGGAGGCGGCTGGCCTAGGAGGAGGGCGTGCCAAGGGGGGAGTTCTACTCCCACCGGGAGTAGGACTTCTCCTTTCCTTGTTGGAGTAGGAGAAGCGAAGGGAGAAGAAGAAGGAAGGAAGGGGGCGCCCCCTGCCTAGTCCAATTCGGACTAGTCCATGGGGAGGGGTGCGGCCACCCTTTGGGGTCTTTCTCTCCTTTCCCGTATGGCCCATTAAGGCCCAGTACGAATTCCCGTAACTCTCCGGTACTCCTAAAAATACCCAAATCACTCGGAACCTTTCTGATGTCCGAATATAGTCGTCCAATATATCGATCTTTATGTCTCAACCATTTCGAGACTCCTCGTCATGTCCGTGATCACACTGGGGACTCCAAACTATCTTCGGTACATCAAAACACATGAACTCATAATATAACTGTCATCTAACTTTAAGCGTGCGGACCCTACGGGTTCGAGAACTATGTAGACATGACCGAGACACGTTTCCGGTCAATAACCAATAGCGGAACCTGAATGCTCATATTGGCTCCTACATATTCTATGAAGATCTTTATCGGTCAAACCGCATAACAACATACGTTGTTCCCTTTGTAATCGGTATGTTACTTGCCCAATATTTTATCATCGGTATCTCAATACCTAGTTCAATCTCGTTACCGGCAAGTCTCTTTACTCGTTATGTAATGCATCATCCTGCAACTAACTCATTAGTCACATTTCTTGCAAGGCTTATAGTGATGTGCATTACCGAGAGGGCCTAGAGATACCTCTCCGACAATTGGAGTGACAAATCCTAATCTCGAAATACGCCAACTCAACAAGTACCTTCGGAGACACCTGTAGAGCTCCTTCATAATCACCCAGTTACGTTGTGACATTTGGTAGCACACAAAGTGTTCCTTCGGTAAACGGGAGTTGCATAATCTCATAGTCACAGGAACATGTATAAGTCATGAAGAAAGCAACAGCAAAATACTAAACGATCAAGTGCTAAGCCAACGGAATGGGTCAAGTCAATCACATCATTCTCCTAATTATGTGATCCCGTTAATCAAATGACAACTCATGTCTATGGCTAGGAAACTTAACCATCTTTGATTCACGAGCTAGTCAAGTAGAGGCATACTAGTGACACTATGTTTGTTTGTTTATTCACACATGTATTACGTTTCCGGTTAATACAATTCTAGCATGAATAATAAACATTTATCATGAAATAAGGAAATAAATAATAACTTTATTATTGCCTCTAGGGCATATTTTCTTCACGAAGATCCTTCGTGCTAACATTGTTTGATCCATGCTTGTTGACGGCCCACTCCAGCAGCGAGTCTTGGGCAATAGGGATCCAACTTGGTGTTCCCAATGCAACAAATATCGCCACCCAAATAGTCCGAGCAAAGACACACGTGAGAAGTATATGGTTGATCGTTTCTTCCTCTTGATCACAAAAAGGACAGGCGGCCTGGTGAGGTAGGCCTCTGCGCGCAAGACGATCTGAGGTCCAACATCTATCCTTCATGGCAAGCCAGGTGAAAAACCTGCATTGCATAGGGACACGTGATTTCCATGTCAGGTCCGCCGTTGGGATCACCTCTCGGCCCCAAAATGTGAGCCTACCACCCCTTATTTGGCAGGCCCAAATTGCGCTGGTTATCTTCTCGTATCAGACGAGAACTCCGATTGGACGCTCATTGGTGTCCAATGGAGGAGGGGACACCTGAACCGAGACGCTAATGTGCCGGCATTTTGGCACGCTCAGTTACACGGGTTAGCCTTCCTTTTTCCCTTCATTTCCAGGTGGTATTTTTCATTCGAAAACCGACTGTTGGACTTTTTTTAAAAAGGTATCTAATTAATAAAATTAATTTAGGTAATACAGGAAAAATGAAAATGGACAGTGTGTATTTGATAAAGTTTAGTGTGTATTAGATAAATAGTTCACTGTATATTTAAAAAAACTAGACGATATAGAAAAATGTTTGTGTATTAAAAAAGTTGTGATATTTAAGAAAAGTTTATAAACTGTACAAAACTGTTCAATTTGTTTTCAAAAAATCTTTTGTGCCAGTAAATATAGAGTAATGCTAGAGCGACAGACCCTCTGATACTGATCCAACGGACTGAAGTTATGTGGAATTATTTGGTTGGAGATTAAGGGTGAGGACAGACCACCCCCTTGGAAATCAAGGGGAGAGCTAAATAGTATGAGGGGGTCCCTATAGAAAAGGGTTTGTGCAATTAAAAAAAGTTTTTATATTTAAGAAAAGTTTATAAAATGTACAAATAAGTTCACGTAGTTTTCAAAAAATGTTTTGTGCCATAAAATAGAGTAATGATAGAGGCACAGACCCTCTGATACTGATCCAACAGACTGATGTTATGTGAAATTATTTGGTTGGAGATTAAGGGGGTAGGGCAGGCCATCCCCTCGGAATTCAGGAGGAGAGCTAATTAGTATGAGGGGTTCTCTAAGGCGGCCGTTAAAGCCGGTTCATCTATGATTATTATTAAAAACATGTTCGTTGCGAATTGATTTTTTCTAAGATGTACTTAAAAATGTTCAAAACATTTATTTGAAATAATTTACATCATATATTTTAAAAAAATTCAACATGTATAAAAATGTCCCACATGTTTACACCGTATATTAAAAAACAGACATGAATTGGAAAAAAGAAAAAGAAAAAGGAATATAAAAGAAAAGAAACCTAATAAATAAACACAGAAAAACAAAGAAAACCCGGAAGAAAACCAAACAAAAACCCAAAAACAAAAACCACAGAAAAAAGAAAACACAGCGCCAGCGAAGGAAAACAGAGCCACCGCAAGCAAACCCTTGAAATGGGCCGGCGCACATCACGCCGACTGGTGTTTGCCGTATCAGTCCGCGTGAAGATTTATTTTCCACTTCAAAGAGAAAAACCCACTAAAAAAACTTCTTGCAGAAAAAAGATTTAGCGCCCAATTTTTTAAAAATGATTTACTTGCAGATTATAACAGAATTTCTTTGTAATCACAAGTACTTACGTATATCTTCTTGGTTGGGTCGCCGTCGTTGTCCAAGAGGCAGAGGCGGAGGAGGAAGCATTTCGATCGGCGATGGTCTCTTTGTCCGATGTCGTCGGTCGCTGTTAACCCATTAAGCACGTTTTCTCACTTGCATCCGTTACGAGTTCCACCAATCAACGAACGTCTGCCATACTCCTCGCGTCCCTTTAGACTAAGATTGATTAAGTTTCTGCCGATATTAGTGATCGCTCGTGTGCCTTTATATAACTGGCTAAAATGTCTTACTTTCGGGGAGTTCCACATAATTTCCCACGGGAAAAATCAATCATGGCTATGTCGCGCATTTTTCTTCGTGCGGGCCAAGCTAAGAGCATATTCAGCCGTTCGGTCCCCCAGAGGCTTGAAATAAGGGCATGTACAATGAAAGCATCACCTTTCTAATGCTTCACCTCTTTCACGTAAGTAAAGATGGATGGGGCACTATTTAGTTTGTCAGACCCTTAATGCATGAAGTTGCCCCATCAATCCAATGCATGACATATACATCCACTTTTTTTGTGTACTTCAGTGAACATGGAGGGCTGGATCGCTTCATCTCTCTCCCTTTTCCCATCTCTCTCTTACTTTTGTCAGCCAAGAGACTACCTCCTCTGCAGGATCCCGTCTTGGTCTGCAGGCTACTAGTTGAGCTGAGCTGGACAATCGGGAGTGACGTATAGGACTGGGGCACCCGTCCACAGTGGAGCGTTGGGCATGCCCTAACACCGCTTGGGGCGCGCTGGCTGAAAAATCGCGTGAGCACGATCAGGTTCCTAGCCCCCAATTTGGGCCCATTTCGATGCAAATTGGCCCACTTTTCAGCCCACTTTCGGCCGAAATTGGCGCAATTGGCGCACTATCGACGCGAATTCACCAATTTCAGCCCATATTCTGCGTGCTTCGGCGTAAATTCCACAGAAACTATTTTTTATCACATAGTTCATCACAGAAAATCAGTACAAATCAAATAGTACAACAAATATTTCAATACAAATTATATAGTTCAACAAACAAAAGCTCATATTTCATCACACGTCGAACTAGGCGTTGCCCTTGAGCCTCCGTACGTGCTCCACCAGGTCCTGCTGCAGTTGTTGATGCACATGTGGGTCTCAGATCTCCTGGCGCATATTAAGGAAGGCAGTTCAGGTTGTCGGTAGCTGGTGATCAACTTGGGCAAGAGGACCCTGCCTGTAATATCACTAGTAGAAAACCACCCATTAGACCCGGTTCGTAAGGGCCTTTAGTCCCGGTTCATGAACCGGGACTAATGGGTCGTTACTAATGCCTCCACCCATTAGTCCCGGTTCAAACACGAACCGGGACCAATGTGCCTCCACGTGGCCCTGTGCGCCGAGCCCAATCAGGGGGCCTTTGGTCCCGGTTGGTGGCTCCAACCGGGACCAAAAGTCAATTTTTTTTTACAGAAGTGGCTGCTTTAGGGGTTATTTTTAGGTTGTTATTATAGCTAGCTAATAGAGAGAAGTGTCCTCTCTTATATCTTCGTCCTTGGTTTATCAACGCTGCTGCTATGTTCATTGCACCCGCAGATATAACATGCTCATGCATGCTTGCATCATACATCATCATATATATATAATAACAAGTCCTACTAATTAATCATGCATCATCATACAACTTCTACTCGTTATTAATAATAAGTCATACGATCATCATCCTCATAGTCATCGAACCCCCAACCCTACATAATTGTTCTTAGCACATGATCTTTAGTATCAGGTAGGACCTAAACACCCTTAAGGTAAAATAGCATAAAACAATATAGACCCTGACTCTCCATTATGAAGAACGGCGATCATCCTGTCTCCAATTCTTGCCCTTCGCTGCTTATTGCTTCCAAGAAGCTCCTTACGACTGTCCATACATTTTTTCCCATTCTTTGATTGTTATGTCTCCACTTCTTTTAGAAACCCGGTATGGACAGTTGAGATTCATAGGACGACCTGGTAGTATGTTCAAAACATGAAGGCTACCATGCGTATACATCAGATGAGGCACACAATCATTCGGGATTATCTGTTGAAAAACATAGTAATAACTTCGTAGTTAGCAATGATGTACTAGTTTTAGAAGTGTGCAAAAAGATGCACGGATGTTTTAATGGTAAAAAATAATCTTACCAGGGTATCTCCATGGTAGTTACCGTAGTTCAACACGTGCACTAGTGGCACGTATTGACCATAATGTTGAGGAGTTTGATTGTACATATTGTAATTCTCAAGATCAGTACAAAATCCGACCAGATGATTTTTCTCCTGATAAGTTAATTCGGAGCCTTCGGTGTAGTACGTTCTGTCTACCATCTTCCGCACATTCTTTGAAGAATGAAAATAAGCTGTCAATGGAGATAAGTTGTCAACTATATATTTTGAAATAAACAATATAAATTACTTAATAACTATGTTTAGCTCACATGAGGGAAGAATTGGAGGTGTATCCACAAGGACCCAAATCAAAGGTCTCTCTTGCTCGATTGTAGGATCACCAAGATCCATGGTGACAACCATACCCTCATCAAGACCATACATCTTGCAAAATGCATCCCAATTTGTGCAACCAAAATGGGTTACACTCTGAGCATTGTACAGCTTTACTTGAAAATCCACACCATGATGGGTACTTAGGATAATTTTTTTGGTTTCGAAACTTTCATGGTCTTCAAAACCCATCCTCTCCAAGACATAGCGTCTTGCAAAGCATGGGATAAGCTAGTCGAAATGGAAAAGATGAAAAATACACGTTAAAATAGTTGAAGTCGTGCTTAATTACGAAAAAAACAATTGTCGTTGTTGCCTACCGTATGAACATCGCAGGTCTCCTCGAGCTTAATGCTGAAGCGCCGATCTTCGTCCAGCTCAATGAACCTGTCGCAGATACCTCGGTCGTCGTGGCACCAGTCACACTCCCCCGGGCGGTTTTCGTCGTCCGATGAGTACGACATTTCCGGCCTACGTTCATAATTCAAATATTAAACTAGATCATTATTATTAATCACGGGTTGACTATCGATGATCGATGTACGTAGCTCCTCTTTCATTCCCGAATGCATTATTATACCAAATTGTCTAGCACACGGGAATGAAGGAGAACTTATCCAATATGAGCATTCAATAAGAAAAACCAAATCATAAAATAAGCAAAACCAAATCATAAAATAAAGTATAGTATTCAAATTAACATGCATTCAATAATTATAAGCAAAAGTACATCAACTTCCGTACATCGCCGAATATTATCACTAATACAACTAGAATCGTAGCGCCCGACGGGTATCGACGCGGGCGGTGGACACCCAAAGATAAGGAACCATCACAGGATCATACCTCCAGTGAAATCCCTGAAGAACCTGCCAGGTATTGTCGAACCTCCCCTCCAATGCAACCATGTAGCGACGGACGTGCTCGTCCTCCTCGCTGACACGGTGACGTAACACCTCCGCGGTGTCCGAATACCTCACCACCGTCACTGGCCCACGCGACCGCCACCAAACAAGGATCGGGTCAACAATAGGCTGCCTCCTCACCAACCTACGTCCCCCGGAAGGTAGCACCTCCCAATACCAACCCGGCGGAGCCAAGTCCCGAACACGGCCCTGATCAAGCAGGCCTCCACCGCCGAGTCGACGACGACGAGGATGCGGGATAGGCATCGCCGACGTCGACGCGGGAACTACTTCTATATATAGTTAAATAAAAGTAGTTTTATTAATTAAATCAACTATCTAAATTAATTACACAGTCTAAATATCACCAAAAAAATCTATTAACAATAATATCACCAAACATGCATATTCAATAATAATATCACCAAAAAAATCTATTAACAGAAAAAAAATCTAACATAATATGAACAAAATAATTACTACACATATCTAATCTAACAAAAAAAATCTAATTAATCTAACAAAAAAATCTAACATAATATGAACAAATTAATTACTACACATGTAATCTAACAAAAAAAAAATCTAACCTAACAAAAAAATCTAATTAAATCAACTAGCAAGTTCAACTATATATAAACTACTTCTTATTTTTTTCCTTTTTCTAAATACTATGAAAAAAAAATCATTAAAATTCTATGAACAAAATTAATTACACAATCTAAATATCACCAAAAAAATCTATTAACAATAATATCACCAAACATGCATATTCAATAATAATATCACCAAAAAAATCTATTAACAGAAAAAAAATCTAACATAATATGAACAAAATAATTACTACACATATCTAATCTAACAAAAAAATATAATTAATCTATCAAAAAAATCTAACATAATATGAACAAATTAATTACTACACATGTAATCTAAAAAAAATCTAATCTAACAAAAAATCTATGAACTACATATCTAAATTACTACACATCTAACCTAACAAAAAAAAATCTATGAACTACAAAATGAATCTAAAAAAATCTAACAAAAAAAAATGCTCACGTCGGCGTCGAGGCGGCGCGGGGCAGGGGCGACGACGGGCTCGGGGCGGCGCGGGGCAGAGCGGCGACGAGGACAGCGGGCTCGGGGCGGCGACGGGGACGGCGGGCTCGGGGCGGCGCGGGGCAGGGGCGACGGCGCTGGGGTGGCGACGACGGTGCGGCGCGGGACGCGGGCGGCGATGGGGGAGGCGACGACGTGCGCGGGCGACGACGGCGGGCTCGGGGCGGCGACGGGGACGGCGGGCTCGGGGCGGCACGGGGCAGGGGCGACGGCGCGGGGGTGGCGACGACGGGGCGGCGCGGGACGCGGGCGGCGATGGGGGCGGCGATGACGTGCGCGGGCGACGACGGCGGGCTCGGGGCGGCGACGGGGACGGCGGGCTCGGCGGCGACGGCGACGAGGAGTAGAGGCGTCGGGGCGAGAAAGAGATGGGTTTTGGTAAAAACTGCTAAGTCCTGTATATATAGCAAGAGCATTGGTCCCGGTTGGTGGCACCAACCGGGACGAATGCTCATCTTTAGTCCCGGTTGGAGCCACCAACCGGGACCAAAGGCCTCATTTCAGCAGCGCAAAGGGCGGGAAACGAAGACCTTTGGTCCCGGTTGGTGGCTCCAACCGGGACTAAAGATAAGCATTCGTCCCGGTTGGTCCAACGAACCGGGACCAAAGATTGGCATTTGTACCGGTTGGTTCCATGAACCGGTACCAATGGACCCGTGTAACAACTTTTTTATTTTCTGCAGCTATTTTTTTGTTGATTCTTCCTGCAGCTGTTTTTTTAGTCCCACCTCGCCAAGCGAGAGGCAGTCGCAGCTGTTTATAAGCCCTGAGTGCAGAGACGATGACGAAGAGGCTCAATGCTCCTGCATGTTGGTTAGCTTCAAGCCTTGAGGAATACGGTAGACTGCACAGAGCTATGTGCAGTGCAGTTGACACTATTCCGAAAGGCTTGAAGCAAATTAACGAGCATTGCGGCTCTTTTTTATTTTTAGTGACTTATTACAATTCAGAAATAAAAAGAAAAAAATAAATGTAGCAGAAAAGAAAAAAACTATATAAAAAACTACTCAGAAATAAATAGAAGAAAAAATAATTTTGATTAACTTTACTAAAAAAATATCATAGATCAGATATGTTCTGACCGTTGCAGCCGGTGATGGTGGTCATCTCTTCCGTAAGAGGTGGTCGGCCTGAGGCTGGGTATTCGGATCTCGGGATCCGTCATCTGGCACCAGCTGCGAGTCGGGGAGACGTAGTTGCCGGTGAAAACCGAGCTGACGGCGGGCGATGGCGGCGTTCCATGTCGTTACCTTGATGAAGGCATCGTTGTGTGACTACCGTTGACCCACTCTTATTGCTCCGGGGGAAACTATATAAAAAACCACTCAGAAATAAATAGAAGAAAAAATAATTTTGATTAACTTTACTAAAAAAATAGCATAGATGCTTATTTTTAATGACTTATTACAACTCAGAAATAAAAACAAAAGAAAAAATATAACAGAAAAGAAAAAAACTAATAGAAAACTACTCAGAAATGAATAGAAGCAAAAAATAGTTGTGATTAACTGTACTAAAAAAGGAGCATATATGCTTATTTTTAATGGCTTATTACAACTCAGAAATAAAAAGAAAAAAATAAATATAGCAGAAAAGAAAAAAAAACTATAAAAAACTACTCAGAAATGAGCATAGATGCGCTTATAGAGGAAATTCAACTTAAATTCATAACGAATTTCAAGAGAAATCCGTATGAATTTAGGCTAAATTCCCTATATAAGGGCATCTATTTTCATTTTCCGAGGAGCTCAATAAGGCAGAGAGGGAGGGGCTTATAAACCGGTCCGATTCCCCTTCGGTTGAGGAGGTGGGACTAAATTCTGGCCGCAACGGGGACCAACCCTTTAGTCCTGGTTGGTGGGACGAACCGGGACCAATGGTGTTGGGCCAGGAGCGAGGCCCATTGGTCCCGGTTCGTCCCACCAACCGGGACCAATAGGTCCAGACGAACCGGGACCAATGGCCCACGTGGCCCGGCCGGCCCCCGGGCCTCACGAACCGGGTCCGATGCCCCCATTGGTCCCGGTTCTGGATTGAACCGGGACTAATGGGCTGGACCGGCCTCGACCATTGGCCCCTTTTCTACTAGTGTATGGTTCAGTCTCAAACACTGGCTCTTCCTACTTGCTCTCAATGATCGTGTTGTGCAAGATGACACAGCAAGTCATGATATCCCATATTTGATCTTTCGACCAGGGCTGAGCGGGGTACCGGACAACAACAAATTGAGATTGGAGCATACCAAATGCCCGCTCGACATCCTTCCTGCAAGCCTCCTGACACTTGGCAAAGTGGGAGTTCTTGCCTCCTGGCATAGGGCTCGAGATAGTCTTCACAAATGTGGACCATCTTGGATAGGTGCCATCTGCTAGGTAGTACCCCCTGTTGTAGTGCCGTCCATTGACCTCGAAGTTCACCGGAGAAGAATGACCTTCCACAAGCTTGGCAAAGACAGGGGAGCAATGCAGTACATTGATGTCATTGTGAGTTCTTGGCATACACAAGAAGGAGTGCCAAATCCATAGGTCGTGTGTGGCCACTACCTTAAGTACCACACTGCAACCACCTTTGACGCCTTTGTACATCCCCTGCCAAGCAAATGGATAGTTTCTTCATTTTCAATGCATGCAGTCGATGCTTCCAAGCATCCCAGGAAATCCTCTTGCCGCATTTTGTGCTAGGATCCGAGCAGTGTCTTCAGCATTGGGTGATCGCAAGTATTGCGGTCCAAATATTGCCACCACTGCCCTGCAGAACTTGTAGAAACACTCAATGGTCGTGGACTCGGCCATGCGTCCATACTCTTCCAGTGAATCACCGGGAGCTCCGTATGCAAGCATCCTCATAGCTGTCGTGCACTTCTAGAGTGAGGTGAATCCAAGTGTGCCGGTGCAATCCTTCTTGCATTTGAAATAGCTATCGAACTCACAGATGAAATTCACAATCCTGCGGAAGAGCTTTCGGCTCATCTGATAACGGTGCCGAAATACTTTGTCGCCGTGCAGTGGAGCGCCGGCGAAGTAGTCGGAGTAGAGCAAGCAATAGCCTTCCAGTCGATGCTTTTGCTTTGCCTTCAGCTAGCCCGACACCGAGCCACCTCGCCGCGGCTTTGCATTGCTCACGAGCAGGCTGGCCAGGATGGCGAGGACCATGAGATGCTCTTCGTCCTGAGCGCCGACATCGGCTTCCTCCTCCAGCAGCGCCGCGAGCGCCTCCTCGTTGTCCGAGTCCATCGCCGAGCAGACAAATCGCCGAACACCTGGCGGGCGTGGTAGGCGCGCAGCCGTCGGTATTCCAACCCTGCGTGGCTGGAGCGCCGGAAAGCTTGCCCAGGAACGGAGTGGAGGATGCCGCGGCGGAACCCTCTCTTTTTCGGCGGGGAATGGCCTGTCTAGCGGCGGTGGGTGGGTGGGCGGCACCGGGATTGGCAAGGCGGCGGGAGGGCATGCGCGCAGGGGAGAGGGGGGCGAATCTGGATGTGCAAGATGTGTTTTCGCCTGACAGTGGTGGCCCAGACGCAGTCTTTCCTTCCGCCGGAGCCCCCAAGCGTCCCCAGTGCGCTGGGTTCGGCCTGGGATCGCCGGACCAAAAAAGAGGCCAAGCCAGCGGATTTTGGCGTCCTGGGGGCGCGACTCGGGGTTTTTTTCGGCGCCGGCGTGAAAAAACTTGGTCTGGGGTCCCTATTGGAGACGTGAGTGGAGATGCTCTAACTAAAAAGTGTCATCTAGCTAATTTACTAAGTCACCTTAGTGCTCTTGCAACGAACTAACACTGAATCCGGCGTATAATCAGTTCGCTAAATCCAGCTGGTTCATTGAACAAATCTCTCTCTCTCTCTCAATGTCCTACTTTCAGGGAGTTCCACACAATTTCCCTCGTGAAAAATCAATCATGGTTATATCGTGCATTTTTCTCCGCGCGGGCCGAAAGCTAACTAAAAAGTGCCATCTAGCTAATTTTTTACTAAGTCCCTTAGTGCTCTTGCAACGAACGAACACTAACTCCGGCGTGCTAAACAAGTTCGCTAAACCCAGCTGCTGGTTCATTGAACAAATACATCTCTCTCTCTTTCTCTCGCTCGTTGTACGTACGTTGGTGAGGAAAACAAACAATGAGTGCTTGGCCGGCCCCCATCGCTACTGCAATGTTCTGTGTTGTGGTAGCGGCGCTGCTGCTCCTGCCGGCGACGCCGTCGTTGGGCGCCGAGGAGGAAGCAGGTACAAGCCGGAGTAACTGCACTGCCCACTGCGGCAACATCATCATCCCATACCCGTTCGGGGTGGAGCCCGGCTGCTACCACGAGAGCTGCTTCAACCTCACCTGCAACCAGTCCTACAGCTCGCCCAAGCTCTTCCTCGGCGACGGCACCGTGCAGGTGCTCGACATCGATCTGCCCAACGGCACGGTACGTATCAACAGCAAGCCATTGGAAATCAACTATTT
This sequence comes from Triticum timopheevii, assembly GCA_963921465.1. Lineage (NCBI taxonomy): Eukaryota > Viridiplantae > Streptophyta > Magnoliopsida > Poales > Poaceae > Triticum > Triticum timopheevii. The sequence goes on from OY997272.1 coordinate 546,519,272, forward strand.
CGATACTGGAGAAGTAAGCCGCAACACATGGCGCGCCGGCGGCCTGGGATACGCTGCCGACGGGCCATACTTTGTAGCGGGAGCAGGGCGGAACAACTTAGTAGCACTCGGGTGCAACGTCCAAGTCATCCTTTGGGGAGATAACAGGTCCCTCGTCAGCTCTTGCTCTCCTGTCTGCCCAGATGTAAACATGACCATGGTTACCTGCTCCGGCATCCTCTGCTGCCAGGCGACCATAGTTGAGGGTCGCGCTTCCTACGTATTCCAGGTTCAACGACGGGGTGATTTCGGTCCCCGCGATTATCAATTATGGACCAATGTGTTAATTATGGAATCGGACTATCTTCTTAACGTGACGGAGTATTCTGATAACTGGAACCCAGTCTCAATCCCCGCCATGCTAGGCTGGGCGATCAACAGCTCGGTGTGTCATACCAATGGGTCATCGCATTCATGTCGCAGTAAACACAGCTTTTGTCACAACTACACCACTGTTTTGGATCAAGATCTTCTTTATAATGACCGGGACCATGATCCTGCTAATCAACGGCATAACTGCCAGTGTTCTGGCGGTTACCAAGGCAATCCATACATTTCCCATGGCTGCTGTGGTAATAATACACTGCTCAAAGTATTTCTTTTTATTTATCTGGATCCTCAAAAGTACTTTGCCTTATTTAGCCACCGCACCTAGCTAGAGTGTTTTCCCAGCAACCATGTGAGCTCAAAGTAAATTTTAATACTCTCTCTCTCTCTCTCTCTCTCTCTCTATATATATATATATATATATATATATATATATATATATATATATATATATATATATATATATATATGGGATTTGCAGTTGACAACGACAACGCTCCTTTCAATTCATTTTCCTCTCGAGACACGAGCGACTAGAAAAGCTCCCCTCCATCGACGACCTGGATCCCGCGCGTGCGGATCGTTAAGCTTTAGGTTTAGGTCCTAGTTGCTTAGGTTTTTTGGGTCGTTCATCATCTTGACTTCGGCAGCGAAGGCGGCGCCGAATAAACAAGTTTCAGATCCTTCCTTGACGAGGCGATTGGTCCTATATGGTTGTGGATGGATTTAAAAAACTAGTCTGTTCAAGTAAGGATGGCGTGGCGGCGGTGGCATCTTCTTGGTATACCCGGATCTGGAGTTCGAAGGCGTGTCTAGGGTGTTGCCCCGGTCCGATTCGTTCAACGGCAATGGCTTCACCATTGGTGAGCCACCTTGGAGGTCTGCAAAGCTGCATATCAACGATGGCGCTGCGTCGAGCTCGGATGAGAAGGAGATCTGTCATTTTATCCTTTGGTGTATACTATGGTGGTGCCGGAGGCGGATGATGGGCATTGGTATCAAGCTCTGTGGTTTCTTAGGTCTTGATTGTAATTTTCTTTCCTGGCTAGTGTTCCTTTAGCGTTTTATTGTCTTTTCAGTTTTGTCAGGTTAGTGTGTACGTGTCTTGTACTATGATCTTTATGATATAACGAGGCACGTATCAGCATGCAAACAAAGTCGCTTTAAAAAATCATTAATAGCTTTTTTTAGCAAAAGAAACTCATTAATAGCTATGTCTTTGCTCTCACAATAACACAAATTGTCAAAATTGATGTAGCCATTAGTTCTACTAGCTCAGTCCACCAACAACTATATGGTCTCGACACTGAGAGCCTCCAACATGCAGTAATGTAGTAGCCGAAGCTTAAATTCTAAGTGGACTTATCCATGCCACAGTTATCAGTTTAGTTGTGGCATGTTTAACTTTGTATTAATTTTAAAAAATAGTGCATAAATATATCACATGTTTTTGAAACCTTATGGATGAATTTATAATCTATATCATTTCTAGAAATCAAATCTTCAATTCCAAGACAGCGCGCGACTAGTAAATAGTTGTTTCTTAGCCGAGCGAGTGTGTATATGCATACTTTTTTTCTGTTTCTTGACTACATGAACCTACACTGGTCTACCTAAATTGGTCGTTTCAATGTTGTTGTACATCCAGATATCAACGAATGCAATTATCCAGATATATATCCATGTTACGGTGATTGCAGAAACACACACGGAGGATATGATTGTCAGTGCCCTCTTGGCTTCAAGGGCAATGCTTCTAAACCAAATGGATGTGAAGGTACCAGAATAAAGATCAGATTGATTGATAGCGTTATGCTTATTTCCTCACTACTATATTATCGGGGCACCGCCCCAGTTCTACCACCTGCAGAATATTCCAATTACTTACCTTTTTAGCATGCACATAGCGTATTCATTCATATTGTTATGTGCCCTTCCCAGATATTGATGAATGCAAACACAAGGAAGCATATCCATGTTATGGAATCTGCATCAATTTGCCTGGAACATTCCATTGCCGGTGTCAAGATGGTACCTATGGAGATCCACTGATGAAACTGGGATGCCTCGGCGTTAGAACAAAAAAGGCGTTTACAGGTAAAGATATCATCTTTTTATAACCATTCATCAAAATCTATTATTTTTCAAAGAATTTGATTGTCCCAAATTAATGACTTCGTATTTTCGTCTATGATACCATATTTTACAGGTTTGGGCATAGGTCTACTGGCTAGTGGCGCCTCGGTCATTTTGCTTTTGGTGCTTGCTGCCCCGTTTATAGCACGCAAAATGAAGTTAAATATGGCAACCAAACTGAAAAGAAGGTTGTTCAGGCAAAATCATGGGTTGCTGTTGCAACAGCTAATATCTCGGAAAACAGATTTTGGTGAAAGGATGATCATTCCTTTGTTGGATTTAGAGAAGGCCACAAACAATTTTGATAGAGCTCGTGAGGCTGGTGGTGGGGGACACGGTGTTGTATATAAAGGAATTTTAGATCTACAGGTTGTCGCCATCAAGAAATCCAAGATTGTCGTACAGAGGGAAATTGATGACTTCATAAATGAGGTTGCAATTCTTTCTCAAATCAACCATAGAAATGTTGTGAAGCTAATCGGATGTTGTCTTGAGACAGAAGTCCCATTACTGGTTTATGAGTTTATTTCAAATGGTACTCTTGCTCACCATCTTCATGTTGAAGGCCCAATATCACTGTCATGGGATGATCGAATAAGGATCGCACTTGATGTTTCTAGAGCTCTATCTTATCTTCATTCAGCTGCATCGATGCCTATTTATCACCGGGATATTAAATCATCCAACATACTTCTTGATGATAATTTAATAGCAAAGGTATCCGATTTTGGAGCTTCAAGATACATCCCAATCGATAAAACAGGGGTGACTACTGCTGTGCAAGGAACAATAGGCTACTTAGACCCCATGTACTATTATACCGGTCGCCTAACAGACAAGAGTGATGTTTTCAGTTTTGGTGTTCTTCTTGTAGAACTCCTAGCCGGAAAAAAACCATGCCTTTACCGTAGTGGCGGCGACGGTGTTGGTCTTGTTTCACATTTTGTTTCGCTACTCACAGATGGAAATCTTGATGAGTTAATTGATCCCCAAGTCATGGAAGAGGGAAACGGAGAAGTCCAGGAAGTAGCTATGCTAGCAGCGATGTGCATTAAATTGAAAGGAGAAGACCGGCCTACAATGAGAGAAGTGGAGATGAAACTTGAAAATATGAGAGTTAACATGTGTGTGGCACCTGATACTGCTGCATCAAGGAGATATGTCAGGGGTCAAACTGAGTCGCTATACATGCCAACAGAAGCAGTTGTTGTGGAAGCAAGCAGGCAATACACTATCGAGGAAGAAATATTGGCTTCTGCAAGTTATCCTCGATGATCTTGCTGTATTGTCCTTGACAACTCAATGTTCTACACATTTTCTTCTTTCTTTAAATTCTACTAAACTGTTTCAGGAAACCCTTAGCTAATGGAATTTTCAAACTCTTACAAATGCATGTTCACTGTGTGGTGGTTAATTACTTCTTCCGTGTAAAATACTTGGATATCAATAGTTTTGGTTCAGTTAATAAAGCATAACCTTCAATGTGTTTCTGTATTGATTATTTAAAATATGTTTATGTTTATATATTCTTATGATCATACAACTAATTTTTCATATATCTATTCCTGATAGTTTATTTGTTCTGATGCAACCCACGCAACCCCTCGGCCGCCCCACCCCAGGGCGACATGAGGGCGATTCATCCACCCGCAACCGCTGCCCTTCCACTCTCCCCCACCCGCCGTTGTCGGGCGAAGCCCATGTGGCCGATGGCAGCGGCGGGGCTCGTCTCTCGTGGCCACCCCTTGCTCTATGGGCGACAGGACCTAGTGACGGCCAGCGGCGGCCCGGTTAGATGTTCCTCTGGGCATACGGCAGCGGGACACGGTGAGCGATGGTGGGTTGTGGAGGTAAACGATCGTCTTGTGGCGGCGTTCTTCGGCTAGATCGGGGGTCTTGCGGACATGACCATGATGGGGTCGCTGGCTTCGGCCAGATCTGGCTGTGGCTGGTGGCTTGACGTGTCGGTGATGTCCGGTGACTGGCTACCAGCCATGGTTACCGGGTTGCGGACGACGTGGTGGCGGGTGCGGCGCGTCAGCAACTGGGCGGATCTTGGTGGGGTTTTCCGGCCATGCCGGGATTCAACCCTCGTCTGGGGTCCTTGACAACGCGGCAACTCTGGGGGAAACCCTAGATCTCCTTGCGATCGAGCGATGGCGGTGTTTTTGCATCGCAGTCCCTCTTGAGGGCATTGGTTCTGGAGTTTGCTCCCGTCGAAGGGATCAGCTACGCTGGTGGCGCGACTGCCAATGAAAATCATGCCAAATACGGTCATGTCGGACGATGGCGGCATGTCCGACATCGTTTCCTTGTCGAGGTATCGTCGTTGTAGATTGTGTCATCATGTTCGGGATGCTCTGGGGGAAACCCTATGTTTGGGTCTCCCCGATCGGATGACGATAACACTCTCAGTGTTGTTCTCCCTCTTGGGGCGTCGTTTTGGAGCAAGTGATGGTTGAAGGGGGCAAGAGGCGGTGTGGTGCTGCATCGTCAGCATCAGTGGCATCGGGTCTCGGCGGTATGGCATGGTGGGGTCTCAGTGCTGGATACGTGTTGATGGGCATGCACAGGAGGATGACACTGTCTGGCACCATGCATGGTGGTGTCGACAACAAAAGGGTCTGACAAGGTTATTTCATTGATCACTCCTGAAGATGGGACAGAGGCGGACTTTTGAGCCCGCACATGTGGTTTGCAATGTGGGTCTGCTAGACCGGTTAATTCTCCCATCTAGCTAGCGGCGGTTTGGCGAGGGCACTGGATATCCTGGTGTGTTGGTAGCGAGGCCAGGGCACATCACCAACTTTGTAAGTATGGCGATGGTGATCGTCCAAAAGGTAGCTTTGGGTTGGTCCTTGTATTAAATTTTAAAGTTTTGTGGAATAATTTAATAAAGATAGTGGTGTGCATTGCTCGATGTAGAGGCCGGAGGTTATCCTCCTTGTTTTAAAAGAAATATTTATTCTTGCAGTACTTTTACATTTTTTGGAAATGAGGTCCCCATTTTCCCTCCTGCCTTGATGTAGTGCAAGTCTTGACACCCGAAATGCAGGCACTGACACACGCAAATAAAAGAAAATGCAGGCACTGATGCCCGCGGTGAAGTCAGGATTTAGAACAAGAACAATAGTTGCTTCAATGTCTGACAACAGGAGTAGTTGTGGCGACAGCTTGTTGACGCTACAGCAGACGGAACGATGCTGGCCACCATCCATGCGCGCGAGGCGTCCAAGTACAGCCTATTAGCAGTGCACAACACTGTCTCGGTCGTCATCGTCGTCTCACCGGCGTGCCGTCTTCATCACTAAACTGCTCGGTGGCCACGACGCGACGGTGCCCGCACGACGAACCCGAACTGCTCGCTGGTTCGTCTGTACATCGCTCGATCGCCGTACGCCGTTGCCCTGTTCTTCTCTGGGCGGCACCGATCGATCGCACGTCGCAGGCGTTCCAGCGGCTCCTGTGCAGAATCGATCTTGGTGGCTGGAGCGGATAGCATAAAACTACCACAATTCGCGTTAGGGTTGTAAAAAACTACCCAAAATTTGTTTGTGACTAATACCTATCACTTATGGCGTTGGCGGTCTCAAAAAATTCAAATGGACGAGTGGTTAACATCTGATCAGGTTTATGACAGCTGGGGTCCGCTCCTAAGATAACCGTTTGTTTGACGGTTAACTTACATGTGGGACCTACATGTCAGTGTCTCTTCCGCATATTCAAATAAAAAAAAATCTTCAATCCCTCAATTAGCAATCAGGTCCTTCAAAATAAAATAAAAAGCAATCGTGTCTCTGAAAAATATAAAATAAAAAGCAATCAGGTCCCCACCGGCGAGCTCATCGCCGGAGCTGATGTGGGCATCGGCCGGCCTTCAGTGGCGCCGTCGCTGCTGCTCTGCTGCATGCGGTGGAGCTCGAGGTCCTCGCTACTGCCCTGCTGCACGCGGCAGGGCTCGAGGGCTCCCTGCTGCCGGCTGCGGGCGAGGCAGCCATGGCGAGCTCGCCTCGAGGCGTTGCAGATGGGGCTAGGCACGGCGGCCGTCGGACATGAACAAGGCGACCTCGGCCTGAGTTGAAGGAGGCCAGCAGGAGGTGAGGGAGTCGCCCGAGCTCCACCGGAGATGGGGTCGGGCGGCGCACTTGCCATAGGAGGCGAGCTATGGGGAGGAGGGAGGAGGCGTGGGTGGTGGAGCTGCTCGCTGGCTGCCTCCGCGCCCGTAGCGGTGGCCAACTGTAGCCCGTCGCTGTGGCCGGCCGTGAACGGTGGCTGGCCGTGAGCCTTGCCATACGCTGATTGCAAGCATTGCCGCATGCCGGCCGACCTCCCACGCGTGTCTTCCGGCGGCCGAGGAGAGAGGTAGGCTGGGGAGGGTGGTCGCCGGGTTGGGAGGTGAGAGGCCCGTCGTCACCGGGTTGGGAGCAGAGGAAAAAGAGAGATCAGGGGAGGGGAGGAGAGAAGAAAGAGAAGAAGATGAAGATTACAGGTGGGTCCCATATGTAAGTTAACAGTCAAACTAAACAGTCAAACAAACGGTTTGTTTAGGAGCGGGCCCGACATGTCATAATTCGGATCAATTTTGAATCACATGGTGATTTGGGTTTTTTGAGACAACCGACGTTAAAAATGGTAGGTATTAGTCACAAACAAATTTTCGGTAGTTTTTTGGAACCGTAACACGGATTGTGATAGATTTATGCTATTCACTCTGGTGGCCGGGGTTGTGTGTGTGGCTGCATATGTTCCCTGAACAAGACGTATTGCCCCTCGTGACGTGTCTGGAGAGAAACAGAAATCCTCGGGGCAGAATCCCCGTACAAGGTAGCGCGCGAGTTTAGTACTACCTCGGCGGCCGAGTCGCCTTGGGGCCGGAGGAGCGCCTACATAAGGCGCACTGGGCAACCTAGAAACTTACTTACCTGGACGGTTCAACTGCTGATCAAGAAGGGTCGTGGTCTAGGTCAATGACTCGCATTGCATTTGGCCGGCGCGCTGACCTATCATCTCCCCTCGTGAGAGAGTGATAGAGGAGGTAAGTGTTCACGTGGCCTTTGCCAATTCTTACTTCAAATTTTAATTCTGTAAGTTCAAACTTTTAACTAGCACTCTGATTGAGTTGTTCTTTTGAAAGCCCGTTGGATGTGGCTCAACGACACAATACTAAGAAGACTAGGCCTGTAAGGTTGCTTTTACCTGGTTTTTTTGATTTTTTTTACCATTATTGATTGAGTGACGCGTGTGCACGATGGCTTCCTAGAGTTTGATGGATCTCATTTTTTGGTTGGTCAGGTCGTGGGGCATGTTTGGTTTGGTGTTGCCGTTGCCACATTATGAGCTTTTGTTTATCGACGGGTGTGGGCTGCACTCTCCGGGAAGGTTCTTCCATTCTTTAAAAAGCTTTGGTTTACTGTGCGGTTTGCACTTTTGATTTCACGTATCTAGTCTAGAGGTGTGTGGATTGCTCTTGTTCCACGTGCCACTGCTTGATCCATGCATGTGGCCACGTCTGCCTATGGATCATTGACTGCTTAGGTCAATGAAATTATGGGGTAAGCTGTTTGGACATACGTTGTGTTTTTCTCTAGACCGGCTAGATATTTCGCCTGGTCGATCCCGTGAAATCCCGTTCCACCGCTTGGTCGTTGTTTGGCCCTATAAAAATGCGTCACTCCGTGTGCGTCTTCCATCTCGGATGCGCCATCATCCCTGCTCCTTTACTCCCGACACCCCTTCCGTCGAACACAATGTGAGCTCTGCCCTGTTGGTGTCTGATGAAGCGCCGCCGACGGCACCGTGGAGTGCCTAGGGTTCTATGATAGGCCGCTCGCAGGTCACGGGCCCACGCGACTCCGCAGCGTCGCGATCCTCCAGCGCGGGCGTGCCGCCGCCATCAAGACGAACCGGCGCCGCCTTCGGTCGCTGGTGCGTTCCCTCGCTAATAAGGTCGATGGCTCCCTCCGCCACACTGCTTCTTTCCTACTCATCTTTCAATTTTTCTCTATCCTTGCAGTCACCGCAGGTAGCGGCAGCATGTACGCATCACCAGCGGGCGCCTCTTCTTTCGTGCTCTCGCTAGATCCTCCCAGCAGCAAGTCACCCTCTCTACCACGCCCTTTTCCTGCGGACTACGGGAGTCAAATGCTAGCTGGCCCTTGATCTGAATGAATAGACCTGCAACCGGTGCTTTGATACAGAAGCATGAATAGTGCAAGAGCTAGCAAAGTCACCGATCGCCGTACAGAATGCCAACGTGGGAAGGTGGAAGCACAAATAGAAGCAGTGTGAAGTTGCTATTTTTTCCTCGCCGGCTACAGATCAAGCGTCTTGGTCAGCGATGTGTTACGTACGTTATTTCTCCAGCACAAGTTCTCCCAGTCAGCACAGGTTTGGCGACGCCCCCCTTTCGTTGTCCTCTCGACGGCGGGATTAGTTCCGTCTCTGGTGCAGCGGCGGCGTTCGGTGATTGTTTCTCGCCTTTAGAAGATAAGCCCTCAAAGCACAAGACTCTCTTCAGCTTACTGAAAACTTTCTTACGCACAAAACTTCTTGCGGACATGTAAACATGAACTGAAAGGACAACTTCATAATCTTGCACGTTTTTAACTTAGGACCTGCTATTTGTCTCGCCTCATTCATCTACATGCGAGTCCTCTTGAGAGTCAGTTAATGACTGCATATGCTTTGATTTGATTCCCACTGACTAATGGTTTCTTGGCCTGTGTTTCTTTTCTCATATTGGCTGGTTGCATGACAATCTCTACTCCTAACTAGAAGAACGCCCGTGCGTTACAACGGGGCCACATTAACTTTAAGAATTCAATATTAATATTCTCATATATATCAAGTGACATTGGTGACCTTTTTTATCATCTAATCTTCACACACACACACTCTTCCTCCCTCTTCCTCACTCTCTCTCCCCCTCTCCCTCTCTCTCTAACACACACACATATATTCATCTTATTGGGTATGGGACCATAATCCATCTATTTCACACACACGCTAGTGCATAATAATATGGATTATGTGTATTATATTTGCCACCACAACCGAGGGAATTAATTTCATGTAAATCGGCCAGCCACAGCTCCAAGAATACACGGAGGAGGTGGCCCGGGTCGGCGTCGGCGCCGTCCGACGCGGGCCACGGGCCCGCTTCCAAGTGCGTTGGCGCGCCGGCCACCCACGCCAGGTCCTTCAAGTGCCGCTTCCACCGCACCAACTCCTAAGGCCACGGCCGCGGCCAGGGCCAGGAAAGCCGCTCTTCTTCGCCCCATTCACCGGCCGCGGCCAACGCGGTGCCGCGGCACCCGGCCTCGCCGTCCTCGTCCTCCGGCACCGTCGCGACCCAGTGACGCAGCCCAAGCATCGGCCTCGAGAATCAAGAACGCTCGACAACGGAGAAGGAAGGGAAGATCATATACATGTCATAAGAAAGGGAGTTTATTTACTGCTCCCTCGATGTATTGTTTCCTTTGTTGGGAGATTGATTACCATCCGTGAGTTAAGGTAAGGTTAATGTGATTGAGCGGTTTTTCTGAAAATCAAATATTTGTTTTCTAATTAATGTGATTGAGTGATTTAAGGTAAGGTTAATTAATTTAGATTTGATCTTTAGAGATTGTTCGTGATTGATTCTACATTACTAAATAACTTGCACCGGTATGAAAAGTTCAGATCTGTTCAGATTTCTTTCATATGTGAGAGGGTGACGCGAAAATAAACCGATGAAGGGGGAGGGGACGAAAAAAAATCTACAAAAAAAACCAGTGAAGGTGGGAGGAGGTACCAAAAAAAAACCATGAAAGGTGGGACGAAAAAACCTTGGAAGCGAGACTACCAACTGCTCCTCCATGGTTTTTTTGGTACCTCCTCCCACATTTGCTGGTTTTTTTTCGTACATTTTTTTCGTCCCCTCCCCCCACTTCATCGGTTTATTTTTGCGTCACCCTCTCACACAACGAAAGAAATCTGAACAGATCAGAACTTTTCATACTGGCACAAGTTATTTAGTAATGTAGAATCAATCACAATCAATCTCTAAAGATCAAATCTAAATTAATTAACCTTACCTTAAATCACTCAATCACATTAATTAGAATGCAAATAATTGATTTTCAGAAAAATCGCTCAATCACATTAACCTTACCTTAACTCACGGATGGTAATCAATCTCCAAACAAAAGAAACAATACATCTAGGGAGCGGTAAATAAACTCCCTTTCTTATGACATGTATATGATCTTCCCTTCCCTCTCTCTTGTCGAGCGTTCTTGATTCTCGAGACCGATACTTGGGCTGCATCACTGGGTCGCGACAGTGCCGGAGGACGAGGACGGCGAGGCCGGGTGCCACGGCACCGCGTTAGCCGCGACCGGTGAAGGGAGCGAAGAAGGGCGGCTTCCTTGGCCCTGGCCATGGCCGTGGCCCTAGGAGTTGGTGCGGTGGAAGCGGCACTTGAAGGACCCGGCGTGGGTAGCCGGCGCGCAGATGCACTTGGAAGCGGGCCCGTGTCCCGCGCTGGACGGCGCCGATGCCGAGCCGGGCCACCTCCTCCGCGTATTCTTGGAGCTGTGGCTGGCCGATTTTCATGAAATTAATTCCCTCAGTTGTGGTAGCAAATATAATACACATAATCCATATTGTTATGCACTAGCATGTGTGTGTGTGTAGTGCATGTGTTATGCACTAGCAGTTGGTAGTCTCCGCCGGTCAATTTTCATTCCACCACTTTCGTCCGTTTTTTTTCGTAGGTTAACCGTCGTAGATTTTTTTTCGATGCTGGTTTCTTATTCACCGGTATATTTACCCATCAGCTCTTTCCTTGCAAATCAACACTTTTCAAACGTACATGCAATCACAGATCTAACTTTACTAACTTATCCAAATCAACCGATACCTCACATTATTGCAAATTTCTGAAGGAAACAAATAATAGATTTTAAGGAAACAAATAAAAGATTTTAAAGATGCATCATACTTTACTAACAATCACTAAAAATCAAATCTAAATTAATTAACCTTACCTTAAATCACGGATCTAACTTTACTAACTTATCCAAATCAACCGATACCTCCCATTATTGCAAATTTCTTTAGGAAACAAATAATAGATTTTAAGGAAACAAATAAAAGATTTTAAAGATGCATCATACTTTACTAACAATCACTAAAAATCAAATCTAAATTAATTAACCTTACCTTAAATCACGGATCTAACTTTACTAACATATCCAAATCAACCGATACCTCCCATTATTGCAAATTTCTTTAGGAAACAAATAATAGATTTTAAGAAAACAAATAAAAGATTTTAAAGATGCATCATACATTACTAACAATCACTAAAAATCAAATCTAAATTAATTAACCTTACCTTAAATCACTCAATCACTTTAATTAGAAAACATTTTCGTTCCAAACTGCACCCCGCTTAGTGTGCACATAACAATCCGAAGTAATTAGAGTCACATGATTGAATCCATTTATTTAGGGCCACATGATTGAATTCATTTATTAACAATAATCCTCACCAAAAGTGCGTTTAGCAATTTTAGAGGGCGGACCAAAACTCTGCCATCCGCTCGCCCGCGTTTGTTTAGGTACAGAAAAAAAATGGCATAATATATGGAAACAACACGACCGGGGCGGCGGCGCAATCTTCGGGGATAGGGGATCGGAGGAGAAGGATTGGCCTGGCAAAATGATCGGGGTGCTTCCCCACGGCCGCGGCCGTCCTCGCGATGCCACCTACCCGAAATCAATGCTGCTCCCTGCCGTCAGCCGAGGCGACGCCGCCTGCCCTCCTACCCACGGTCCGCTGCCGCGTAGGGCTACGGTGGGAGGAGTAGCGACGGGGCCGAGGTCCTTCATGCGTTCCGGGATGGAGGCCATGATTTCGTCGAGGTCGTTGCTGCCTCCTACACTCAGGGTGTGTCGCCGAGATCGAGGCGAGCATGAGGAGCTGTGGCCACCACCATGGTCACCCCATCGCAGGGGATGGAGCACGCCGTCAGCCTACAGCTTGTAGAGATCACTGTTGCTCTTCAGGTCGCGTGGTGACCGGATCTTGCCGATGTGTCCCTCCCCGATGACCTCCTCTTCGCCCGGTTGGCCGACATGGATCTCGCCACTGCTGCCCTCAACTTCTCTGCCTCGAGCTCGACGGTCAGCCGCCATGGACCCCCCAGCTAGAGGGTCACGTGAACCAGCCGTCCTCCCATGCTGCAGTGGCAAGAAGGTGACATGGCTCTCCGTACACGAAGAGTGGAGTTCCGTCAAGTACTTATATACTTGGCCTCTACTGCTGATCCATGTACATGGAGAAGAACAGACAACCGTTCATTCATGCTTTGTTCCACTCCTTTGCGCTACATTACTGGAGGTGACATTTTCCTATCTCTCTATGTTGTAACAAGCCTGCTGCCTGCATAGTTAATGGATTTTTTATTTAAATTTATCGCTGCTTAGTGCTTTGTTGCAATTTTTCACCCAAGATTCTTATATATAATCTGAGCGTATGTAGGCATACTTAGCTTTGGTATTCCATTTTTTCTGGCGCATAGGAATAAGAGTATTGTCCAGGTTAGGTATTCAATTGAGTAAAAGGTGAACAAGTAAAATTTTCTTGCATAGAAATTTTCTTCCGTATCAGTTCTTGCATTAGTTTAGATTGTCCATCTTCTCATTTTCATTGCCATGCTATTAAATTTGGATCCGCCTTTTTTTCGTTCCAATTAAAATGAACATCTATGATATTTATATGATAACTGCTTTGTTCTCTATGTTTGATACACTCCACCTTAATTTTCTTTTACTTAGAAAGACGGCTAGAGATTATATTCTTCCCATTATGTGCAGTATGGTACCTAACTATTTTTAGCGAAAAATACTCTAAAAATATCATACCATTTCAATTTGGATTTTTTTCTTCATATTTGGCATAAATTTAAGTGGTCGGGCTCTTCTCCGGACACTGCGCAGAAGCTTTGCCGGCGTATCAAGGACGAAGTCGGATTGCAGAAGCTCTCCGGGGCCAAAGCCCAAAGGGTTGGCTGATATCCGGAGATAGTTTCATTTCAACTGTATGTGGGTTGTTTTCCTTTCCGCGACATTATGGTTGCCCGCCAGGTGTAGTCGCGTCGTCTTTGTAACCGCGGCATGGCCGCCCGACTCTATGTAATGTCTATTTCTTCTTCTAATACATCAGCTCGCGGTGGGTATCGTTATTTTCTGACCTTCACAGATGATTTGAGCTGATATGGGTATATCTACTTGATGAAACATAAGTCTGAAACATTTGAAAATTTCAAAGAATTTCAGAGTGAAGTGGAAAATCATCGTGACAAGAAAATAAGGTTTCTACAATCTGATCACAGAGACAAATATTTGAGTTACGAGTTTGGTCTTCAGTTAAAACAACGTGAAATAGTTTCACAAATTCGTGCCACCAGGAACACTACAGCATAATGGTGTGTCCGGACGTCATAACCGTACTTTATTGGATATCGTACAATCTATGATGTTTCTTACCGATTTACCAATATCGTTTTGGGATCATGCATTAGATACAGCTACATTCACGTTAAATAGGGCACCATCTAAATCCGTTGAGACGACACTATATGAACTGTGGTTTAGCAAGAAACCAAAGTTGTCGTTTCTTAATGTTTGGGGTTGTGATGCTTATGTGAAAAAGTTTCATCCTGATAAGCTCAAACCCAAATCGAAGAAATGCGTCCTAATAGGATACCCAAAGGAGACTGTTGGGTACACCTTCTATCACAGATCCGAAGACAAGACATTTGTTGCGGAGAATGGATCCTTTCCAGAGAAGGAGTTTCTCTCGAAAGAAGTGAGTGGGAGGAAAGTAGAACTTGATAAGGTAATTGTACCTTCTCCCTTATTGGAAAGTAGTTCATCACAGAAATCTGTTCCTGTGACTACTACACCAATTAGTGAGGAAGCTAATGATGATGATCATGTAACTTCAGATCAAGTTACTACCGAACCTCGTAGGTCAACCAGAGTGAGATCCGCACCAGAGTGGTACGGTAATCCCATTCTGGAGGTCATGTTACTTGACCATGACGAACCTACAAACTATGAGGAAGCGATGATGAGCCCAGATTCCGCAAAATGGTTTGAGGCCATGAAATCTGAGATATGATCCATGTATGAGAACAAAGTATGGACTTTGATGGATTTGCCCGATGATCGGCAAACCATAGAAAATAAATGGATCTTCAAGAGGAAGACGGATGTTGATAGTAGTGTTACTATCTACAAAGCTAGACTTGTCGAAAAAGGTTTTTGACAAAGTTCAAGGTGTTGACTATGATGAAATTTTCTCACTTGTAGCGATGCTTAAGTCTGTCCAAATCATGTTAGCAATTGCCGCATTTTTATGAAATCTGGCAAATGGATAAACAAAACTACATTCCTTAGTGGATTTAAAGAAGAGCTGTATATGATGCAACCAGAAATTTTTGTCAATCCTAAAGGTGCTGGCAAAATACGCAAGCTCCAGCGATCCATCTATGGACTGGTGAAAGCATCTCAGAGTTGGAATATACGCTTTGATAAGTTGATCAAAGCATATAGTTTTACACAGACTTGCGATGAAGCCTGTATTTACTAGAAAGTGAGTGGGAGCACTACAGCATAAACGAGTGTTTGAAAGGAGTTTTTCAAAGAAAGACCTCGGTGAAGCTGCTTACATATTGAGCATCAAGATCTATAGAGATAGATCAAGACGCTTGATAAGTTTTTTCAATGAGTACATACCTTGACAAGATTTTGAAGTAGTTCAAAATGGAACAGTCAAAGAAAGAGTTCTTGCCTATGTTACAAGGTGTGAAATTGAGTAAGACTCAAAACCCGACCACGGCAGAAGATAGAAAGAGAATGAAAGTCATTCCCTATGCGTTGGCCATAGGTTCTATAAAGTATGCCATGCTGTGTACCAGATCTATTGTATACCCTACACTGAGTTTGGCAAGGGAGTACAATAGTGATCTAGGAGTATATCACTGGACAGCGGTCAAAATTATCCTTAGTGGAATAAGGATATGTTTCTCGATTATGGAAGTGACAAAAGGTTCGTCGTAAAGGGTTACGTCGATGCAAGTTTTGACACCGATCTGGATAACTCTAAGTCTCGATCTAGATACATATTGAAAGTGGGAGCAATTAGCTAGAGTAGCTCCGTGCAGAGCATTGTAGACATAGAAAATTGCAAAATACATAACGGATCTGAATGTGAAAGACCCGTTGACTAAGATTCTCTCACAAGCAAAACATGATCACACCTTAGTACTCGTTGGGTGTTAATCACATAGAGATGTGAACTAGATTACTGAATCTAGTAAACACTTTGGGTGTTGGTCACATGGCGATGTGAACTATGGGTGTTAATCACCTGATGATGTGAACTATCGATGTTAATCACATGGTGATGTGATCTAGATTATTGACTCTAGTGCAAGTGGGAGACTGAAGGAAATATGCCCTAGAGGCAATAATAAAGTTATTATTTATTTCCTTATTTCATGATAATTGTTTATTATTCATGCTAGAATTGTATTAATCGGAAACATGATACATGTGTGAATACATAGACAAATAGAGTGTCACTGGTATGCCTCTACTTGACTAGCTCGTTAATCAAAGATGGTTATGTTTCCTAGCCATAGACATGAGTTGTCATTTGATTAACGGGATCACATCATTAGGAGAATGATGTGATTGACATGACCCATTCAGTTAGCTTAGCACCCGATCGTTTAGTATGTTGCTATTGCTTTCTTCATGACTTATACATGTTCCTATGACTATGAGATTATGCAACTCTCGTTTACCGGAGGAACACTTTGTGTGCTACCAAACGTCACAATGTAACTGGGTGATTATAAAGGTGCTCTACAAGTTTGTCCGAAGGTACTTGTTGGGTTGGCGTATTTCGAGATTAGGGTTTGTCACTCCGAATGTCGGAGAGGTATCTCTGGGCCCTCTCGGTAATGCACATCACATAAGCCTTGCAAGTAATGCAACTAATGAGTTAGTTGCGAGATGATGTATTACGGAACGAGTAAAGAGACTTGCCGGTAATGAGATTGAACTAGGTATTGGATACCGACGATCGAATCTCGGGCAAGTAACATACCGATGACAAAGGGAACAACGTATGTTGTTATGCGTTCTGACCGATAAAGATCTTCGTAGAATATGTAGGAACCAATATGAGCATCCAGGTTCCGCTATTGGTTATTGACCAGAGAAGTTTCTCAGTCATGTCTACATTGTTCTCGAACCGTAGGGTCCGCACGCTTAAGGTTTAGATGACAGTTATATTATGAGTTTATGAGATTTGATGTACCGAAGGAGTTCGGAGTCCCGGATGAGATCGGGGACATGATGAGGAGTCTCGAAATGGTCGAGACGTAAAGATCGATATATTGGACGACTATATTCGGACATCGGAAAGGTTCCGAGTGGTTCGGATATTTTTTGGAGTACCGGGGAGTTACGGGGATACGGGGAAGAAGTATTGGGCCTTATTAGGCCATACGGGAAAGAGAGGGGCTGCCTAGGGCAGGCCGCGCGCCCCCCCAAGGCCTAGTCCGAATTGGACTAGGGGGAGGGGCCGCGCCCCCTCCTTCCTTCCCTTCTCCTTCCCCTTCCTTGTCTCCTACTCCTAATACTTGGAAGGATTCCTAGTTGGACTAGGAAAGGGGGAATCCTACTCCCGGCGGGAGTAGGACTCCCCTAGGGCGCGCCATAGAGAGGGCCGGCCCTCCCCTCCTCCACTCCTTTATATACGGGGGCAGGGAGCACCCCATAGACACACAAGTTGATCTTCGTGATCGTTCCTTAGCCGTGTGCGGTGCCCCCCTCCACGATATTACACCTTGGTCATATTGTAGCGGTGCTTAGGCGAAGCCCTGCGACGGTTGAACATCAAGATCATCACCATGCCGTCGTGCTGATGAAACTCCTCCCCGAAGCTTTGCTGGATCGGAGCTCGGGGTGCGTCATCGAGCTGTACGTGTGTCAAGAACTCGGAGGTGCCGGAGTAACGGTGCTTGGATCGGTTGGACCGGGAAGACGTACGACTACTTCCTCTATGTTGCGTCAACGCTTCCACTTCGGTCTACGAGGGTACGTAGACAACACTCTCCCCTCTCGTTGCTATGCATCACCATGATCTTGCGTGTGCGTAGGAAATTTTTTGAAATTACTACGTTCCCCAACATAGACCTAGCTCATGAAGCCACTGTTGGGGAACGTAGAAGAAATTCAAAATTTTCCTACGTGTCACAAAGATCTATCTATGGAGAAACCAGCAACGAAGGGAAGGAGAGTGCATCTACATACCCTTATAGATCGCTAAGCGGAAGCGTTCAAGAGAACGGGGTTGAAGGAGTCGTACTCATCGTGATCCAAATCACCGGAGATCCTAGTGCCGAACGGACGGCACATCCGCGTTCAACACACGTACAGCCCGGTGACGTCTCCCATGCCTTGATCCAGCAAGGAGAGAGGGAGAGGTTGGGGAAGCCTCCATCCAGCAGCAGCACAACGGCGTGGTGGTGATGGAGGAGCGTGGCAATCCTGCAGGGCTTCGCCAAGCACCGCGGGAGAGGAGAAGGGAGAGAGGTAGGGATGCGCTAGGTAGAGGTCAAACTCATCTGTTGGGAGCCCCAAAACCCTCAATTATATATAGGGGGAGAGGGAGGGCTGCGCCCCCACCTAGGGTTCCACCCCTAGGGGCGGCGGCCAGCCCAAACCCATCTAGGGTGCGGCCAAGGGGGGGGGGAGAGGGGAAACTTCCCCCCCAAGTTAGGTGGGTGCGCACCCTCCCCCAAACCCTAGGCGCCTTGGGCCCTTGTGGGGGGCGCACCAGCCCACCTGGGGCCGGTCCCCTCCCACACTTGGCCCATGCAGCCCTCCGGGGATGGTGGCCCCACTTGGTGGACCCCCGGGACCCTCCCGGTGGTCCCGGTACGTTACAGATAAAACCTGAAACTTTTTCGGTGACCAAAACAGGACTTCCCATATATAAATCTTTACCTCCGGACCATTCCGGAACTCCTCGTGATGTCCAGGATCTCATCCGGGACTCCGAACAACATTCGGTAACCACATACAAACTTCCTTATAACCCTAGCGTCATCGAACCTTAAGTGTGTAGACCCTACGGGTTCGGGAAACATGCAGACATGACCGAGACGTTCTCCGGTCAATAACCAACAGCGGGATCTGGATACCCATGTTGGCTCCCACATGTTCCACGATGATCTCATCAGATGAACCACGATGTCAAGGACTCAATCGATCCCGTATACAATTCCCTTTGTCTAGCGGTATAGTACTTGCCCGAGATTCGATCGTCGGTATACCAATACCTTGTTCAATCTCATTACCGGCAAGTCTCTTTACTCGTTCCATAACACATCATCCTGTGATCAACCCCTTGGTCACATTGTGCACATTATGATGATATCCTACCGAGTGGGCCCAAAGATACCTCTCCGTTTACACGGAGTGACAAATCCCAGTCTCGATTCGTGCCAACCCAACAGACACTTTCAGAGATACCTGTAGTGCACCTTTATAGCCACCCAGTTAAGTTGTGACGTTTGGTACACCCAAAGCATTCCTACGGTATCCGGGAGTTGCACAATCTCATGGTCTAAGGAAATGATACTTGACATTAGAAAAGCTTTAGCATACGAACTACGATCTTTGTGCTAGGCTTAGGATTGGGTCTTGTCCATCACGTCATTCTCCTAATGATGTGATTCCGTTATCAATGACATCTAATGTCCATGGTCAGGAAACCGTAACCATCTATTGATCAAGGAGCTAGTCAACTAGAGGCTTACTAGGGACATGGTGTTGTCTATGTACCCACACATGTATCTGAGTTTCCTATCAATACAATTATAGCATGGATAATAAACGATTATCATGAACAAGGAAATATAATATTAACTAATTTATTATTGCCTCTAGGGCATATTTCCAACAATCTTGTCAATCATCAACACTTGATGTTCTTTCTTGATTTCTACCTTCGTTAATTTCACCATCACGAAGAGCTTGAGAATCGTTTTCATCATCCCTTGCATACTATAGTTCATCACGAAGTTATACTAACTTGGTGATGGTGACTAGAGAACTCTGTCAATCACTATCTTATCTGGAAGATTAACTCCCACTTGATTCCAGCGATTGTAGTACCCAGACAATCTGAGCACATGCTCACTAGTTGAGCAATTCTCCTCCATCTTTTAGCTATAGAACTTGTTGGAGATTTCATATCTCTCAACTCGGGTATTTGCTTGAAATATTAACTTAAACTCCCGGAATATCTCATATGGACCATGACGTTCAAAACGTCTTTGAAGTCCCGATTCTAAGCCGTTAAGCATGGTGCACAAAACTATCAAGTATTCATCATATTCAGCTAGCCAAACGTTCATAACGTCTGTATCTGCTCCTGCAATAGGTCTATCACCTAGCTGTGCATTAAGGACATAATTCTTCTGTGCAGCAATGAGGATAAACCTCAGATCACCGATCCAATCCGCATCATTTCTACTAACATCTTTCAACACAGTTTTCTGTAGGAACATATCAAAATAAACACATGAAAGCAACAACGCGAGCTATTGATCTACAACATAATTTGCAAAATACTACCAGGACTAAGTTCATGATAAATTTAAAGTTCAATTAATCATATTACTTAAGAATTCCCACTTAGATAGACATCCCTCTAATCATCTAAGTGATCATGTGATCCAAATCAACTAAACCATGTCCGATCATCACGTGAGATGGAGTAGTTTTCAATGGTGAACATCACTATGTTGATCATATCTACTATATGATTCACGCTCGACCTTTCGGTCTTAGTGTTCCGAGGCCATATCTATATATGCTAGGCTCGTCAAGTTTAACCTGAGTATTCCGCGTGTGCAACTGTTTTGCACCCGTTGTATTTGAACATAGAGCCTACCACACTCGATCATCACGTGGTGTCTCCGCACGAAGAACTTTCGCAACAGTGCATACTTAGGGAGAACACTTATACCTTGAAATTTAGTGAGAGATCATCTTATAATGCTACCGTCAATCAAAACAGAATAAGATGCATAAAGGATAAACATCACATGTAATCAAAATATGTGACATGATATGGCCATCATCATCTTGTGCCTTTGATCTTCATCTCCAAAGCATCGTCATAATCTTCATCGTCACCGGCATGACACCATGATCTCCATCATCTTGATCTATATCAATGTGTCGTCACATGGTCGTCTCGCCAACTATTTCTCTTGCAACTATTGCTATCGCATAGCAATAAAGTAAAACAATTATTTGGCACTTGCATCTTATGCAATAAAGAGACAACCATAAGGCTTCTGCCAGTTGCCGATAACTTCAACAAAACATGATCATCTCATACAAGAACTTATATCTCATCACGTCTTGACCATATCACATCACAACATGCCCTGCAAAAACGAGTTAGACGTCCTCTACTTTTTTGTTGCAAGTTTTACGTGGCTGCTACGGGCTGAGCAAGAACCGTTCTTACCTGCGCATCAAAACCACAACGATAGTTCGTCAAGTTAGTGCTGTT
Organism: Triticum timopheevii; assembly: GCA_963921465.1. Lineage (NCBI taxonomy): Eukaryota > Viridiplantae > Streptophyta > Magnoliopsida > Poales > Poaceae > Triticum > Triticum timopheevii. The sequence continues at coordinate 546,540,432 of OY997272.1, forward strand.
TTAACCTTCTCAAGGACCGGGCGTAGCCACACTCGGTTCAACTAAAGTTGGAGAAACTGGCACCCGCCAGCCACCTGTGTGCAAAGCACGTCGGTAGAACCAGTCTCGCGTAAGCGTACGCATAATGTCGGTCCGGGCCGCTTCATCCAACAATACCGCCGAACCAAAGTATGACATGCTGGAAAGCAGTATGACTTGTATCGCCCACAACTCACTTGTGTTCTACTCGTGCATATAACATCTACGCATAAAACCTGGCTCGGATGCCATTGTTGGGGAACGTAGTAATTTCAAAAATTTCCTACGCACACGCAAGATCATGGTGATGCATAGCAACGAGAGGGGCGAGTGTGTCCACGTACCCTCGTAGATCGTAAGCGGAAGCGTTAGCACAACGCGGTTGATGTAGTCGTACGTCTTCACGATCCAACCGATCAAGTACCGAATGCACGGCACCTCCGAGTTCAGCACACGTTCAGCTCGATGACGTCCCTCGAACTCCGATCTAGCCGAGCTTTGAGGGAGAGTTCCGTCAGCACGACGGCGTGGTGATGATGATAATGTTCTACCGACACAGGGCTTCGCCTAAGCACCGCTACGAAATTATCGAGGTGGATTATGGTGGAGGGGGGCACCGCACATGGCTAAGAGATCTCAAGGATCAATTGTTGTTGTGTCTAGAGGTGCCCCATGCCCCCGTATATAAAGGAGCAAGGGGGAGGTGGCTGGCCAAGGAGGAGGGCATGCCAAGGGGGGAGTTCTACTCCCACCGGGAGTAGGACTCCTCCTTTCCTTGTTGGAGTAGGAGAAGCGAAGGGAGAAGAAGAAGGAAGGAAGGGGGCGCCCCCTGCCTAGTCCAATTCGGACTAGTCCATGGGGAGGGGTGCGGCCAACCTTTGGGGTCTTTCTCTCCTTTCCCGTATGGCCCATTAAGGCCCAGTACGAATTCCCGTAACTCTCCGGTACTCCGAAAAATACCCAAATCACTCGGAACCTTTCTGATGTCTGAATATAGTCGTCCAATATATCGATCTTTATGTGTCGACCATTTCGAGACTCCTCGTCATGTCCGTGATCACACCGGATGAGGGAGTCCTGGACTAGGGAGTGTCCGGATATCCGGACTACCATCATCGGCCGAACTATCATCGGCCGGACTATCATCATCGACCGGACTCCAGGACTATGAAGATACAAGATTGAAGACATCGTCCCGTGTCCGGATGGGACTTTCCTTGGCGTGGAAGGCAAGCTTGGCGATACGGATATGTAGATTTCCTACCATTGTAACCGACTCTATGTAACCCTAGCCCTCTCCGGTGTCTATATAAACTGGATGGCTCTAGTCTGTAGGACACAACAACAACCATTACAACAATCATACCATAGGCTAGCTTCTAGGGTTTAGCCTCCTTGATCTCGTGGTAGATCCACTCTTGTAATACCCACAATATCAATATCAATCAAGCAGGACGTAGGGTTTTACCTCCATCAAGAGGGCCCGAACCTGGGTAAAACATCATGTCCCTTGTCTCCTGTTACCATCCGCCTAGACGCACAGTTCGGGACCCCCTACTCGAGATCTGCCGGTTTTGACACCGACATTGGTGCTTTCATTGAGAGTTCCTCTGTGTCGTCACCGATAGGCTTGATGGCCTCATCAATCAACAATGACGCAGTCCTGGGCGAGACTTTTCTCCCCGGACACATCTTCGTATTTGGCGGCTTCACACTGCGGGCCAACTCACTTGGCCATCTGGAGCAGATCGAAAGCTACGCCCCTGGCCGTCAGGTCAGGTTTGGAAGCCTAAACTTCTCGGCCGATATCCGCGGAGACTTGATCTCCGATGGATCCGAGCCGCAGCCGAGCGTGCCGCACTATCACGATAGGCACGACCTAACTCTGCCGCTGGACAGTACCTTGGAGGCCGCACACGAATCCGCTCCAGCCATAGTCCGGAGCCGATCACGCAGATCGAGGACAGGTGGCTGGACACCGCCTCGGGAGCTGCAACTTCCACGGCGATGGAGCCGAACACTAACCTCGTCCCTTATAAAGCTCATGACTCCGAGGTGCCGGACTCCCTGCTGGATTTCGAATCCCTGCGCCCCTGCCAATCGAATCTGATTGGGCGCCGATCATGGAGTTCACCGCTGCGGACATCTTTCAGCACTCACCCTTCGGCGACATTTTAAATTCGCTGAAGCATCTCTCGCTATCCGGAGAGCCCGGGCCGGATTACGGCCAGGATGGTTGGGACGCGGACGACGAAGAAATTCAGAGCCCAGCCACCGCCCACTTTATAGCAACTGTCGACGATCTAACCGACACGCTAAACTACGACTCCGAAGGAATCGACGGTATGGACGACGATGCGGGAGACGATCAAGAAGCAGCGTTCACTGAGCACTGGGAGGCCACCCCGTCACATGACATATATATGGTGGACACCCCAAAAGGAAGCGATAACGAGGAACAACGGGGCGCGGCAAAGGATAATCCCGCCGATAAACAACCAAAACGGCGACGTAGACGCCGCCCTAAGTCCCGCCTCGACAAAAACAGCTTTCATAATGACCCAGCAATAGAGCAGGGCAAACCAGTGGCCGACGATCATGCAACCAAGCAACCGTCCGAACAGGACGAATCGGACAATCAAGACGTGCCCCGCGAAACCAACAGTCCGGACAACCTCACGCCAGACACACCATCAAAGCATATGAACCTCCACAAAAAACTCGTCGCCACTGCAAGAAGCCTGAAGAAGGAAAAGCGGAAGCTCAAAACAGCGGAAGACATACTCAGAAAGTGGTGGAGCAAAGTACTCAAGACCGCAGACAAATATGGCAATGGGCACCAAACAAAGAGCTACCCGAAGCGCAAGCTGCTGCCAGAATTTGACGAGGAAGCCATAGAGCCCTCACAGTCAAAAAACAAAGAGGCCGCCTGGCCGGATAGACGGCCAGATGACAGGCCAAAATGGACAAGCGGCGCCGCACACAATCCGATTCAAGATCCTGGGAAAACAGGCAACCCAGTCAGGTCCATTTACGGGCCAAAAAAGAGGGCCCCAGGAAGCAACACAACATGGCAAGTGTTCGAGGACAGCGGCACACCCAAATATAGGGGCGCCGCACACCCGCTATGTTTCACCGATGAGGTGCTAGATCATGAATTTCCAGCAGGGTTAAAACCCATAAACATAGAGGCATACGATGGAACAACAGACCCCGGAGTCTGGATAGAAGATTACATACTACACATACACATGGCTAGAGGAGATGATCTCCACGCCATAAAATATCTACCTCTCAAGCTCAAAGGGCCAGCTCGGCATTGGCTCAAAAGCCTCCCAGAAAACACTGTTGGAAGTTGGGAAGAGCTTGAGGACGCGTTTAGAGCAAATTTTCAAGGGACTTATGTCCGCCCTCCGGATGCAGACGATCTAAGTCATATAACTCAACAGCCCGGAGAGTCAGCCCACAAATTCTGGAACAGGTTCCTTACCAAAAAGAACCAAATAGTCGACTGTCCGGACGCGGAAGCCTTAGCAGCTTTTAAACACAACGTCCGAGACGAATGGCTCGCCAGACACCTCGGCCAAGAGAAGCCAAGAACAATGGCCGCGCTAACAAGCCTCATGACGCGCTTTTGCGCAGGGGAAGACAGCTGGCTAGCAAGATGCAGCACCAGTGACCCGAGTACATCCGAAATCAGAGATGGAAACGGAAAATCACGGCGCAGAAAAGATCAGCGCCGGAATAAAGAAAAAAGCCCAAAGGGCACGGCGGTCAATGCCGGATTCAAAAGCTCGCGGCCAAACAATAAAACACTGTCTCTTAAGGACAACAGTGACGAGCTATCCAACTTAAACAAAATTTTGGATCGGATATGTCAAATCCACAGTACCTCCGGAAGGCCTGCAAACCATACCAACCGAGATTGTTGGGTTTTTAAACAGTCCGGCAGACTCAACGCCGAACACAAGGGGCTCAATGCGCCAAGCGAGGACGATGACGAACCCCACCAGCAAAGCACCGGAGGACAAAAGACTTTTCCACAAGAAGTCAAAACAGTAAACTCACTTCATGTGATAATACGGAAATACAATACGGCACCCGCTAAGATAGGTGTCCCATGGTCCACCCCAGCGGAACACCGAGATTGGATGTCAAAACCAATCACTTTTGACCACCTGGATTATTCCAGAAGTATCCGAAACGCAGGATGGACTGCTCTGATATTGGATCCTATAATAGACGGACTGTAATTTATGCAAGTTCTGATGGACGGCGGCAGTGACTTAAACCTGCTATATCCGGACACAATCCGTAAGTTGGGGATAGACCCTACTACAATTCGACATAGCCGCACTTCCTTCAAAGGAGTGGCGCCAGGTCCTTACGCCAGGTGCACAGGTTCATTATTACTAGAAGTTGTGTTCGGGTCACCTGACAACTTCCGACGAGAAAAGCTAACCTTTCATGTCGCCCCATTTAAAAGTAGCTATCAAGCACTACTGGGACGTGAAGCTTTCGTCCGCTTTAACGCAATACCACACTACGCGTCTCTTACGCTTAAAATGCCCGGTCCACGTGGCATCATTTCATTAAAAGGTCGTCTAAGACGCCGGACACGGCTGGACGAGTCCGGAATAAATAAGCTAGGGGCTACCTAGTCGCACACCCCTTCACAAGGGTTTGTGCATATAAGCCATAATGAGCTAGCATAGGCTCAGCTTTACTAATCTATATTTCAATTTTTTATGCACTTTTTCGCACGATTTCTTTTCAAACTAAGTTCCTCCCTTTTTACAGATGAACAACGTGCACACCCGTCCAGGATACGGCACAACAGAGACACAGGCGCAGACATGCAGTAGGGACCCGTTGCAAGGATTCTTTTCAGACTAAGACCCTACGTAAACCTTTCTTACTGTCTCTTGTTGCTATAATCCCCTGGTTTCTCATTATAACCAGAGTGGAGACTGGCGTTTTGGCATCGGCCGCGTCAGAGGAACTTACCCGTACCTGGACACAAGGGGCTTAGGGCATTGTTCTGCCCGTCATTATAAAGACCGAACACCTTCGGGAGTGTTCGGCGTCTCGAGTTAGGCCTTATATGCATCAGCTCCGAATCATGTCTTGGGTCAAATGTTGGGTTTGCCCGGCTCCTGTGTTTTGCTGCCTTACATTCCGTATCATCGGCTAACGCGGCACCAGGAGAACTATTGCGATTGTGCCCCAGTTCGGCTGGGCGAGCACATCAGTAGAGAAAGCCGAAAACTGACTGTCATGATACAGCGAGAGACTGGTCAACCACTCGATCGACCAATGGAATGTTTAGAATTCCTTCGCTTTGACGAAGGGCCGTTTCCCGGTCAGGCACATACGCGCCCCAAATTCGGAGAGCGCGGTGCCCCTAGGGGCTATGTCGTAGCCCCACCCTCGAACTCCCATGGCTAAGTGAAAGTGATAAAGCATTATAGTCCGGTTGCCTCGTTTGCTACGCTACCACCTCCTTTACAGGACCGAGACGTCGGATTAAGTGTGAAAATGCGCTATTTTTGCGAACAACCCCGCACCTTGTGCGTGGGGGCTGAAGCCGACGACTGCCATCTTCCAGGTTATACACATGTATACATGAATGGCCGCATAGGAGATATTCCATTACTTGAACGCACAAGTATAAAAGGCGCTTACATCATAAATATTGTTTTACAACATAAAACGTTCATTTGAACGTAACATTTTTTGAGCACTGCGACTCTATTACACAAGCACCACGCAGCACTTCGCCAAAATAGTGCTCGGCGGGTAACCGGCTATCGTCCGAACCCGGGGTCGCAACAGCGGTGGCATCCATCTCTGTCCAATGTGTCTTCACACGGGCGAGTGCCATCCGCGCACCCTCTATGCAGGCCGACCGCTTCATCGCCTTGATATGCGGCACCGCCCCAAGAAATTGCTGCAATAAGCTAAAGTAACTCTTCGGCTTGGGCCTATCCGGCCAGACATGGGTCACGATATCCATCATGGCAAGCCCGGACAACCTATTCAGCTCAGCCCACTCGGCCAAACGGTCGGTCAGCGGAAGCGAACGCTCCGGACTATGGAATTGAGACCAAAACAGCTCTTCCGTCTTGTGATCCTTCTGGCTTCGAAAATGCACAACGGCATCCGCCGCACTCGCTGCTAAGTCCATATAAGGGTCCTCTGGACCCCACAGCTGGCCCAGCTGAGCATACTTTGGATCCGTAAACCTTCGGCGCAGCAGAAAAGCATTGCCAGCTACAATGTCTCCGGCCTGGCGCAGCTCTTCCTTTATAGCCCGCATTACAGAGCGGGCATGCTTGGCTTCGGCGGTGGCCTTCCCCAGGTCTTCTTGCCCCGCTAGGCGCTCCTTCTCAAGAGCCTCATTGCGGTCGGTAGCATCTTTTAACTTCACGGCCATTCTGGCCATCTCTTTCCTGCTTCGGCAGTGTGCGGCCCTTTCGGCTGCTAACTCCTCGGCCGCCCTCGAGGCCGCCGCCTTACTCCTTCTGGCTTGCTCCTTGGCTTGAGAAAGTACGGCCCGAAGGCTCTCCACAGCAGCGGCACTATCTGCATTTCATACACATGTTGTAAGGAGCGGGCTTCGGCTCCCTTACCAAGTGACCGCAAAGAAACACTTACCTTGCGACTCATCAAGTCGCCTGTTAACTAGCGTGATGTCCGCATCTGCAACGGCGAGTTGCCGCTTTAGTTCAGCAACTCCATCAGTCCGGCTGGCCCCCGGACGATCCGCCACCTACATAGGCGCGGCGAAAATTTAAACCTGCGATTTTGATCCTCGGTACGCTATCGCTTTCGACAACCTACCGAGTCTCAGGGGCTACTATCTATACAGGGCGCACTCTATATGCAAAACTGTCAAAAGGTGTGTCATTTTTACGTACCTCAAACCCCGCCAGCAAACTCCTGACGGCATTATGCAATCCGCCTTCGGCGGACGAAATCCTTTCAATCACCATACTCATCAATGCGTGGTGATCTTCTAAGATAGACGCCTTCTCAAGCAGATCCTTCAGCCGTACACCAGTTGACGCCGAACTACCCGGCTTTGCCAAACCCGGGGGCTCCCTCGGTGACGACACTTCAGGCTCGTCCGCTCTATCCGACAGCGCCCCGGACGGAGGCGTCTTGCTCTCCACCATCTCCGGACGAAGGTCCCCCGAAGACGAGCTCATTTGCGAAGGACGGAGATCCGAACTACAAGGTAAAAACTTGAGTTATCCTCAGAAGCACGAATAGGGGTGTCCCTTATTATAAAACTCCCTTCTTTCTACTTACGGCTCGTTGGAGGGCTGATTCTTTAGGGGAGACTGTGCGGCCGGGGCCTCCCCGGACGCAGGACCCTCTGGCAAAGATTTCTTCCCCCGCTTAGGGGCTTTTGCCCCCGGGTCCTCGGAGGCAGTCCTCTTCTCCCCTTGGAGGGAGGGATTCTCGATCCCCCCTCTTTCAAGAGCCTCCTTAGGCGAGGTGGTAGCTCTTCTACTTTCCCCTTCGCCTTCCTCTGAAGGCGCAACCTCCAGCATCCTGACCAGCACGGAATCCGGCGCGGTCTCTGGGAGGGGGGCCGGACACCATATCAGTTTGGCTTGCGCTATCCACCCCTGTTTAGAAGGAAATTGGTCATGAGGCGAATCATCGAAAGGTAAACAAACGGTATGTCCGGACTCGGAGCTACTTACTTGAGTATCCGGGCGATTGCAGCTTAGGCCAGCATCCTCGGTCAATTCCAGACACGCCTCTTGCGATCCAAAGAATAATTTGTACATCTCCATGGGTGTCATACCCATGAAGTGTTGAAGAATCCGTGGCCCCTCCGGATTAAACTCCCGCAGCCGGAGAGGGCAGCGTTTGCAGGGCAGGAGACGCCTGATCAGCATGACCTGCATTACCACCACCATATCAATCTCCCTCGCTTGGAGATCTCGAATCCGGCCCTGCAGTAGGGGCACGTCCTTTGACGGCCCCCAGTTGAGCCCTTGGTTGACCCACGACATCAATCGTCGTGGAGGTCCCGGGCGGAATAAGGGCAGCGGCTTCTGTCTGCTGCCCCTCGAAGCGGTAATATAGAACCACTCCTGCTGCCACAGGCCGAGCTCCTCTTGGAAGGAGCCTGCGGGCCACGGGGCATCGGTCCTCCTACTTACGGCCGCCCCGCCGCACTCCGCTTGACGTCCCTCGATCATCTTCGGCTCCACATTGAAGGTCTTCAGCCACAGGCCGAAGTGAGGGGTGACGCGGAGGAAGGCTTTGCAGATGATAATAAACGCGAAAATATGGAGGATGGACTCCGGAGCCAAGTCGTGGAATTCCAACCCATAGTAAAACATGATCCCTCTCACAAAAGGATCCATCGGGAAGCCTAAACCACGACGGAGGTGGGATACAAAAACGACATACTCGCCGGGCTCGGGGGTGGGGATGACCTGCCCTGCGGCAGGCAACCTGTGCGAAATCTCGTAAGCCAGGTACTTGGCCTCCCGCAGCTTTAGCACGCCCTCCTCCGTGACGGAGGAGGGCATCCACCAGCCCTGGAGGTTGGAACCGGACATTGTTGAAGGTCCGAAGCGCTCGAATCTAGGGCTCTATGTGCTGGAACTTGGAGCAAGGAGAAGATTCGATGGAGGATTGAAGAAAAGAAACGAGCCTTGGTCCCGTTTTAAAGAGGGAGAATACCGAGAGCCGTCTCCGTGACCGTTCGGGACTCGCCTTCGATAGAGGGGGCGTGGCGACGGGCGCGGTTGGGTTACCCACATCTGTATTGATGAGAATCCCGGAATAAGGGGGAACACGATCTCTGCTTCGACAAGACGTGCCAAGGAAACCGCTTCGCTAAATGCGCTGAGGCGGTAGAGTAAAAAACAATTTAAGTAAAGGCTTGGTAGTGGTGTCACGTCATACCGCAAAAAACGTCAGCAGATTGGACTTGTGTATATATTATTCTCTCTACGGTGGAATGTGGAATTTATTTTGCAGAGCCGGACACTATCCTGGTGTTCACAATCTTCTATGAATTATTTGGAGGAGGAACCCGCCATGCAATGCCGAACAATATACGCGCCGGACTTATCGTCATTGAAGCCTGGTTGAGGGGCTACTGAGGGAGTCCTGGACTAGGGGGTGTCCGGATAGCCGGACTACCATCATCGGCCGAACTATCATCGGACGGACTATCATCATCGACCGGACTCCAAGACTATGAAGATACAAGATTGAAGACTTCATCCCGTGTCCGGATGGGACTTTCCTTGGCGTGGAAGGCAAGCTTGGCGATACGGATATGTAGATCTCCTACCATTGTAACCGACTCTATGTAACCCTAGCCCTCTCTGGTGTCTATATAAACCGGATGGTTCTAGTCTGTAGGACACAACAACAACCATTACGACAATCATACCATAGGCTAGCTTCTAGGGTTTAGCCTCCTTGATCTCGTGGTAGATCCACTCTTGTAATACCCACAATATCAATATCAATCAAGCAGGACGTAGGGTTTTACCTCCATCAAGAGGGCCCGAACCTGGGTAAAACATCGTGTCCCTTGTCTCCTGTTACCATCCGCCTAGACGCACAGTTCGGGACCCCCTACCCGAGATCCGCCGGTTTTGACACCGACACCGGGGACTCCAAACTATCTTTGGTACATCAAAACACATGAACTCATAATATAACTGTCATCTAACTTTAAGCGTGCGGACCCTACGGGTTCGAGAACTATGTAGACATGACCGAGACACGTTTCCGGTCAATAACCAATAGCGGAACCTGAATGCTCATATTGGCTCCTACATATTCTATGAAGATCTTTATCGGTCAAACCGCATAACAACATACGTTGTTCCCTTTGTCATCGGTATGTTACTTGCCCAATATTTTATCGTCGGTATCTCAATACCTAGTTCAATCTCGTTACCGGCAAGTCTCTTTACTCGTTATGTAATGCATCATCCTGCAACTAACTCATTAGTCACATTTCTTGCAAGGCTTATAGTGATGTGCATTACCGAGAGGGCCTAGAGATACCTCTCCGACAATCGGAGTGACAAATCCTAATCTCGAAATACGCCAACTCAACAAGTACCTTCGGAGACACCCGTAGAGCTCCTTCATAATCACCTAGTTACGTTGTGACGTTGGTAGCACACAAAGTGTTCTTTTGGTAAACGGGAGTTGCATAATCTCATAGTCACAGGAACATGTATAAGTCATGAAGAAAGCAACAGCAACATACTAAACGATCAAGTGCTAAGCTAACGGAATGGGTCAAGTCAATCACATCATTCTCCTAATTATGTGATCCCGTTAATCAAATGACAACTCATGTCTATGGCTAGGAAACTTAACCATCTTTGATTCACGAGCTAGTCAAGTAGAGGCATACTAGTGACACTATGTTTGTTTATTTATTCACACATGTATTACATTTCCGGTTAATACAATTCTAGCATGAATAATAAACATTTATCATGAAATAAGGAAATAAATAATAACTTTATTATTGCCTCTAGGGCATATTTCCTTCACGAAGATCCTTCGTGCTAACATTGTTTGATCCATGCTTGTTAACGGCCCACTCCAGCAGCGAGTCTTGGGCAGTAGGGATCCAACTTGGTGTTCCCAATGCAACAAATATCGCCACCCAAATAGTCCGAGCAAAGACACACGTGAGCAGTATATGGTTGATCGTTTCTTCCTCTTGATCACAAAAAGGACAGGCAGCCTGGTGAGGTAGGCCTCTGCGCGCAAGACGATCTGAGGTCCAACATTTATCCTTCATGGCAAGCCAGGTGAAAAACCTGCATTGCATAGGGGCACGTGATTTCCATGTCAGGTCCGCCGTTGGGATCACCTCTCGGCCCCAAAATGTGAGCCTACCACCCCTTATTTGGCAGGCCCAAATTGCGTTGGTTATCTTCTCGTATCAGACGAGAACTCCGATTGGACGCTCATTGGTCTCCAATGGAGGAGGGGACACCTGAACCGAGACATTAATGTGCCGGCATTTTGGCACGCTCAGTTACACGGGTTAGCCTTCCTTTTTCCCTTCATTTCCAGGTGGTATTTTTCATTCGAAAACCGACTGTTGGACTTTTCTTAAAAAGGTATCTAATTAATAAAATTAGTTTAGGTAATACAGGAAAAATGAAAATGGACAGTGTGTATTTGAGAAAGTTTAGTGTGTATTAGATAAATAGTTCACCGTATATTTAAAAAAATAGATGATATAGAAAAATGTTTGTGTATTAAAAAAGTTGTGATATTTAAGAAAAGTTTATAAACTGTACAAAAATGTTCACGTTGTTTTCAAAAAATCTTTCGTGCCAGTAAATATAGAGTAATGCTAGAGCGACAGACCCTCTGATACTGATCCAACGGACTGAAGTTATGTGGAATTATTTGGTTGGAGATTAAGGGTGAGGACAGACCACCCCCTTGGAAATCAAGGGGAGAGCTAATTAGTATGAGGGTGTCCCTATAGAAAAAGGTTTGTACAATTAAAAAAAGTTTTTATATTTAAGAAAAGTTTATAAAATGTACAAATAAGTTCACGTAGTTTTCAAAAAATGTTTTGTGCCATAAAATAGAGTAATGATAGAGGCACAGACCCTCTGATACTGATCCAATAGACTGATGTTATGTGAAATTATTTGGTTGGAGATTAAGGGGTGAGGGCAGGCCATCCCCTCGGAATTCAGGAGGAGAGCTAATTAGTATGAGGGGTTCCCTAAGGCGGCCGTTAAAGCCGGTTCATCTATGATTATTATTAAAAACATGTTCGTTGCGAATTGATTTTTTCTAAGATGTACTTAAAAATGTTCAAAACATTTATTTGAAATAATTTACATCATATATTTAAAAAAAATTCAACATGTATAAAAATGTCCCACATGTTTACACCGTATATTAGAAAGCAGACATGAATTGAAAAAAAGAAAAAGAAAAAGGAATATAAAAGAAAAGAAACCTAAAAAATAAACACAGAAAAACAAAGAAAACCCGGAAGAAAACCAAACAAAAACCCAAAAACAAAAATCACAGAAAAAAGAAAACACAGCGCCAGCGAAGGGAAACAGAGCCACCGCAAGCAAACCCTTGAAATGGGCCGGCGCACATCACGCCGACTGGTGTTTGCCGTATCAGTCCGCGTGAAGATTTATTTTCCACTTCAAAGAGAAAAACCCACTAAAAAAACTTCTTGCAGAAAAAGATTTAGCGCCCAATTTTTTAAAAATGATTTACTTGCAGATTATAACAGAATTTCTTTGTAATCACAAGTACTTACGTATATCTTCTTGGTTGGGTCGCCGTCGTTGTCCAAGAGGCAGAGGCGGAGGAGGAAGCATTTCGATCGGCGATGGTCTCATCAGTCCGATGTCGTCGATCGCTGTTGACCCATTAAGCACGTTTTCTCACTTGCATCCGTTACGAGTTCCACCAATCAACGAACGTCTGCCATACTCCTCGCGTCCCTTTAGACTAAGATTGATTATGTTTCTGCCGATGTTAGTGATCGCTCGTGTGCCTTTATATAACTGGCTAAAATGTCTTACTTTCGAGGAGTTCCACATATTTTCCCACGGGAAAAATCAATCATGGCTATGTCGCGCATTTTTCTTCGTGCGGGCCAAGCTAAGAGCATATTCAGCCGTTCGGCCCCCCAGGGGCTTGAAATAAGGGCATGTACAATGAAAGCTTCACATTTCTAGTGCTTCACCTCTTTCACGTAAGTAAAGATGGATGGGGCACTATTTAGTTTGTCAAACCCTTAATGCGTGAAGCTGCCCCATCAAACCAATGCATGACATATACATCCTCTTTTTTCGTGTACTTCAGTGAACATGGAGTGCTGGATCGCTTTATCTCTCTCCCTTTTCCCATCTCTCTCTTACTTTTGTCAGCCAAGAGACTACCTCCTCTGCAGGATCCCGTCTTGGTCTGCAGGCTACTAGTTGAGCTGAGCTGGACAATCGGGAGTGACGTATAGGGCTGGGGCACCCGTCCACAGTGGAGCGTTGGGCATGCCCTAACACCGCTTGGGGCGCGCTGGCTGAAAAATCGGCGTGAGCATGGTCAGGTTCCCAGCCCCCAATTTGGGCCAATTTAGATGCAAATTGGCCCACTTTTCAGCCCACTTTCGGCCGAAATTGGCGCACTATCGACGCGAATTCACCAATTTCAGCCCATATTCTGCGTGCTTCGGCGTAAATTCAACAGAAACTATTTTTTATCACATAGTTCATCACAGAAAATCAGTACAAATCAAATAGTACAACAAATATTTCAATACAAATTATATAGTTCAACAAACAAAAGCTCATATTTCATCACACGTCGAACTAGGCGTTGCCCTTGAGCCTCCGTAGGTGCTCCACCAGGTCCTGCTGCAATTGTTGATGCACATGTGGGTCTCAGATCTACTGGCGCATATTAAGGAAGGCAGTTCAGGTTGTCGGTAGCTGGTGATCAACTTGGGCAAGAGGACCCTGCCTGTAATATCACTAGTAGAAAACCACCCATTAGACCCGGTTCGTAAGGGCCTTTAGTCCCGGTTCATGAACCGGGACTAATGGGTCGTTACTAATGCCTCCACCCATTAGTCCCGGTTCAAACACGAACCGGGACCAATGTGCCTCCACGTGGCCCTGTGCGTTGAGCCCAGTCAGGGGGCCTTTAGTCCAGGTTGGTGGCTCCAACCGGGACCAAAAGTCAATTTTTTTTTTACAAAAGTGGCTGCTTTAGGGGTTATTTTTAGGTTGTTATTATAGCTAGCTAATAGAGAGAAGTGTCCTCTCTTATATCTTCGTCCTTGGTTTATCAACGCTGCTGCTATGTTCATTGCACCCGCAGATATAACATGCTCATGCATGCTTGCATCATACATCATCATATATATATAATAACAAGTCCTACTAATTAATCATGCATCATCATACAACTTCTACTCGTTATTAATAATAAGTCATACGATCATCATCCTCATAGTCATCGAACCCCCAACCCTACATAATTGTTCTTAGCACATGATCATCAGTATCAGGTAGGACCTAAACACCCTTAAGGTAAAATAGCATAAAACAATATAGACCATGACTCTCCATTATGAAGAACGGCGATCATCCTGTCTCCAATTCTTGCCCTTCGCTGCTTATTGCTTCCAAGAAGCTCCTTACGACTGTCCATACATTTTTTCCATTCTTTGATTGTTATGTCTCCACTTCTTTTAGAAACCCGGTATGGACAGTTGAGATTCGTAGGACGACCTGGTAGTATGTTCAAAACATGAAGGCTACCATGCGTATACATCAGATGAGGCACACAATCATTCGGGATTATCTGTTGAAAAACATAGTAATAACTTCGTAGTTAGCAATGATGTACTAGTTTTAGAAGTGTGCAAAAAGATGCACGGATGTTGTAATAGTAAAAAATAATCTTACCAGGGTATCTCCATGGTAGTTACCGTAGTTCAACACATGTACTAGTGGCACGTATTGACCATAATGTTGAGGAGTTTGATTGTAGATATTGTAATTCTCAAGATCAGTACAAAATCCGACCAGATGATTTTTCTCCTGATAAGTTAATTCGGAGCCTTCGGTGTAGTACGTTCTGTCTACCATCTTCCGCACATTCTTTGAAGAATGAAAATAAGCTGTCAATGGAGATAAGTTGTCAACTATATATTTTGAAATAAACAATATAAATTACTTAATAACTATGTTTAGCTCACATGAGGGAAGAATTGGAGATGTATCCACAAGGACCCAAATCGAAGGTCTCTCTTGCTCGATTGTAGGATCACCAAGATCCATGGTGACAACCATACCCTCATCAAGACCATACATCTTGCAAAATGCATCCCAATTTGTGCAACCAAAATGGGTTACACTCTGAGCATTGTACAGCTTTACTTGAAAATCCACACCATGATGGGTACTTAGGATAACTTTTTTGGTTTCGAAACTTTCATGGTCTTCAAAACCCATCCTCTCCAAGACATAGCGTCTTGCAAAGCATGGGATAAGCTAGTCGAATTGGAAAAGATGAAAAATACACGTTAAAATAGTTGAAGTCGTGCTTAATTACGAAAAAAACAATTGTCGTCATTGCGTACCGTATGAACATCGCAGGTCTCCTCGAGCTTAATGCTGAAGCGTCGATCTTCGTCCAGCTCAATGAACCTGTCGCAGATACCTCGGTCGTCGTGGCACCAGTCGCACTCCCCCGGGCGGTTTTCGTCGTCCGATGAGTACGACATTTCCGGCCTACGTTCATAATTCAAATATTAAACTAGATCATTATTATTAATCACGGGATTGACTATCGATGATCGATGTACGTAGCTCCTCTTTCATTCCCGAATGCATTATTATACCAAATTGTCTAGCACACGGGAATGAAGGAGAACTTATCCAATATGAGCATTCAATAAACAAAACCAAATCATAAAATAAGCAAAACCAGATCATAAAATAAAGTATAGTATTGAAATTAGCATGCATTCAATAATTATAAGCAAAAGTACATCAACTCTTGGTGTCCGTACATCGTCGAATATTATCACTAATACAACTAGAACAGTAGCGCCTGACGGGTATCAACGCGGGCGGTGGACACCCAAAGATAAGCAACCATCACAGGATCATAGCTCCAGTGAGATCCTTGAAGAACCTGCCAGGTATTGTCGAACCTCCCCTCCAATGCAACCATGTAGCGACGGACGTGCTCGTCCTCCTTGCTGACACGGTGACGTACCACCTCCGCGGTGTCCGGATGCCTCACCACCGTCACTGGCCCACGCGACCGCCACCAAACAAGGATCGGGTCAACAACGGGCTGCCTCCTCACCAACCTACGTCCCCCGGAAGGTAGCACCTCCCAATACCAACCCGGCGGAGCCAAGTCCCGAACATGGCCCTGATCAAGCAGGCCTCCACCGCCGAGTCGACGACGACGAGGATGCGGGATAGGCATCGCCGACGTCGACGCGGGAAATACTTCTATATATAGTAAAATAAAGGTAGTTTTATTATATAAATCAACTATTTAAATTAATTACACAATCTAAATATCACAAAAAAATCTATTAACAATAATATCACCAAACATGCATATTAAATAATAATATCACCAAAAAAATATATTAACAGAAAAAAAATCTAACATAATATGAACAAAATAATTACTACACATATCTAATCTAACAAAAAAATCTAATTAATCTAACAAAAAAATCTAACATAATATGAACAAATTAATTACTACACATGTAATCTAACAAAAAAAATCTAACCTAACAAAAAAATCTAATTAAATCAACTAGCTAGTTTAACTATATATAAACTACTTCTTATTTTTTTCCTTTTTCTAAATACTATGAAAAAAAAATCATTAAAATTCTATGAAAAAAATTAATTACACAATCTAAATATCACCATAAAAAAGCTATTAACAATAATATCACCAAACATGCATATTCAGTAACAATATCACCAAAAAAATCTGTTAACAGAAAAAAATCTAACATAATATGAACAAAATAATTACTACACATATCTAATCTAACAAAAAAAATCTTATTAATCTAACAAAAAAATCTAACATAATATGAACAAATTAATTACTACACATGTAATCTAACAAAAAAAAAATCTAATCTAACAAAAAAATCTACGAACTACATATCTAAATTACTACACATCTAACCTAACAAAAAAATCTATGAACTACAAAAAGAATCTAAAAAAATCTAACAAAAAAATAGTCACGTCGGCGTCGAGGCGGCGCGGGGCAGGGAGACGACGGGCTCGGGGCGGCGTGGGGCAGAGGGGCGACGAGGACGGCGGGCTCGGGGCGGCGACGGGGACGGCGGGCTCGGGGCAGCACGGGGCAGGTTCGACGGCGCGGGGGTGGCGACGACGGAGCGGCGCGGGACGCGGGCGGCGATGGGGGCGGCGACGACGGCGGGCTCGGGGCGGCGACGGGGACGGCGGGCTCGGGGCGGCGCGGGGCAGGGGCGACGGCGCAGGGGTGGCGACAACGGGGCAGCGCGGGACGCGGGCGGCGATGGGGGCGGCGACGACGTGCGCGGGCGACGACGGCGGGCTCGGGGCGGAGACGGGGACAGCGGGCTCGGGGCGGCGACGGGGACGGCGGGCTCGGCGGCGACGGCGACGAGGAGTAGAGGCATCGGGGCGAGAAAGAGATGGGTTTTGGCGAAAACTGCTAAGTCCTGTATATATAGCAAGAGCATTGGTCACGGTTGGTGGCACCAACCGGGACGAATGCTCATCTTTAGTCCCGGTTGGAGCCCCCAACCGGGACCAAAGGCTGTTTTGATGCTACTCGTCTTGCTCTATCCAATAAGCTTGAGTTTGCTCAATTCGGAGCTCATCTGCAGAAGTTATGGCAGTTTTGGTTTCCTTGGAGTATTCTTTGTTTTCGTGGTTGAGGCATAAGGTTGGCCCCAGCGGTAGTACCGCAACCACAGAGGTAGTACCGCCGAAGCTCCCCAGCGGTAGTACCGCTCCAAGCGGTAGTACCGCTCTCCGAACGTTAGTACCGCTTGGGATTTTCGGCCGTAGTACCGCTGTGTGTCTGGGCTACTTCCGCCTCGATTCTCGAATGAAGTTTTTCGTGTCGGGTTTTGCGGCACTAAGGGAGGTAGTAGGAGCGGTAGTACCGCCCTAAGCGGTAGTACCGCTCTTCCCTAGCGGTAGTACCGCCCTGGGATCAGGGCCCTGGCAGCGCGGCAGTACCACTGGGTTGAGCAGTAGTACCGCCCGGAGCGGTAGTACCGCCCTTCCCTAGCGGTAGTACCGCTCTGTGCGGGGCTGTTCAGTGGGGTAACGGTTGGTTTTTCTCCCTCCTATAAAAGGGGGTCTTTTTCCCCATTGAACCCTATCCTGAGCTCGTGTTCTTCCCCCATTGTTGACCTTCTTCGAGCTTGCTAACTCTCAATCCCTCCAATGATTCTTGCTAGTTCTTGAGGGAAAAGAGAGAGGAGATCCAGATCCACGTTTCCACCAATCACTTTCTCCTCTAAGTGAGGGGAACCCCTTGGATCTAGATCTAGGAGTTCTTTGTGTTCTTCTTTCGTTCTTCCTCTCATTTTCCTCCCTAGCATTAGTTGCTTTGGCGGGATTTGGGAGAGAAGGACTTGGGCACTCCGTGTGCCCTTGCCATTGCATTTGGTGCATCGGTTTGAGTTCTCCACGTGATACGTGGAAGTTACAAGTTGAGAAGCTTATTACTCTTGGGTGCTTGGTGCCCTTGAGCTTGTTCATCTTGGGTGCTTGGGCGCCCTAGTCGGTTGGTGGTGTTTGGAGCTCAATCATTGTGGTGTAAAGCTCCGGGCAAGCGTCGGGGTCTCCAATTAGGTTGTGGAGATCGCCCCGAGCATTTTGACGGGTACCGGTGACCGCCCCCAAGGGTTGCCAAAGTGTACGGGTTCGGTGACCGCCCCCAAGTGTCGCCATTTGTACGGGTTCGATGACCGCCCTCAAGGGTCCCTTAGTGGAATCATGGCATCTTGCATTGTGCGAGGGCGTGAGGAGATTACGGTGGCCCTAGTGTCTTCTTGGGGAGCATTGTGCCTCCACACCGCTCCAAACGGAGATTAGCATCCGCAAGGGTGTGAACTTCGGGATACATCATCGTCTCCGCGTGCCTCGGTTATCTCTTACCCGAGCCCCTTTACTTATGCACTTTACTTTGTGATAGCCATATTGTTCTTTTTCATATATCTTGCTATCACATAGTTGCTTATCTTGCTTAGCATAAGTTGTTGGTGCACATAGGTGAGCCTAGTTATTGTAGGTTTTGAGCTTGACAAATTAACCGCTAGGTTTATTCCGCATTTGTTCAAGCCTAAACCGTAATTATTTTAAAGCGCCTATTCACCCCCCCCCCTCTAGGCGACATCCTCGATCTTTCACTTAGGATCGACAAAACCTTTCTGAATGTATCACATACAACCTTTCCTTACAAAAACTAGTAAGGAAACTCGTTTTGACATCCATCTGCTAGATTTCATAAATGCAGCTAATGCTAACATGATTCCGACGGACTCAAGCATCTCTACGG
This sequence comes from Triticum timopheevii, assembly GCA_963921465.1. NCBI lineage: Eukaryota > Viridiplantae > Streptophyta > Magnoliopsida > Poales > Poaceae > Triticum > Triticum timopheevii. The sequence goes on from OY997272.1 coordinate 546,559,569, forward strand.
ATGAGAAAATCTCATCGTAGTCAACTCCTTGAACTTGTGAAAAACTCTTTGCCACAAGTCGAGCTTCATAGACGACGACATTACCGTCCATGTCCATCTTCTTCTTAAAGATCCATTTATCTCAATGGCTTGCCGATCATCGGGCAAGTCCACCAAAGTCCATGCTTTGTTCTGATACATGGATCCTATCTCGGATTTCACGGCTTCTAACCATTTGTTGGAATATGGGCCCACCATTGCTTCTCCATAGCTCGTAGGTTCATTGTTGTCTAGCAACATGACCTTCAAGACAAGATCACCGTACCACTCCGAAGCAGTACGCGTCCTTGTCGTCCTACGAGGTTTGGTAGTGACTTGATCTGAAGTTTCATGATCACTATCATAAGCTTCCACTTCAATTGGTGTAGGTGCCACAGGAACAACTTCCTGTGCCCTGCTACACACTGGTTGAAGTGATGGTTCAATGACCTCATCAAGTCTCCACCATCCTCCCACTGAATTCTTTCGAGACAAACTTTTCCTCGAGAAAGGACCCGATTCAAGAAACAATCCCTATTGCTTTCGGATCTGAATTAGGAGGTATACCCAACTGTTTTGGGTGTCCTATGAAGATGCATTTTATCCGCTTTGGGTTCGAGCTTATCAACCTGAAACTTTTTCACATAAGCGTCGCAGCCCCAAAATATTAAGAAACGACAACTTAGGTTTCTCCAGACCATAGTTCAAATGGTGTCGTCTCAACGGAATTACATGGTTCCCTATTAAAGTGAGTACGGTTGTCTCTAATGCCTAACCCAGGAGCGATAGTGGTAATTCGATAAGAGTCATCATGGTACGCACCATATCCAATAGGGTGCAACTATGATGTTTGGACACACCATCACACTATGGTGTTCCAGGCGGTATTAATTGTGAAACAATTTCCACAATGTCTTAATTACGTGACAAAGCTCGTAACTCAGATACTCATCTCTATGATCATATCATAGACATTTTATCCTCTTGTCACAATGATCTTCAACTTCACTCTGAAATTACTTGAACTATTCAATAATTCAGACTTGTGTTTCATCAAGTAAATATACTCAACATCTACTCGAATCATCTGTGAAGTAAGAGCATAACGATATTCACTGCATTCCTCAGCACTCATTGGACTGCACACATCAAAATGTATTACTTCCAACAAGTTGCTTTCTTGTTCCATTTTACTGAAAACGAGGCTTTCAGTCATCTTGCCCATGTGGTATGATTTGCATGTCTCAAGTGATTCAAAAACAAGTGAGTCCAAACGGTCCATTTGCATGGAGTTTCTTCATGCACATACACCAATAGACATGGTTCGCATGTCTCAAACTTTTCAAAAACAAGTGAGTCCAAAGATCCATCAACATGGAGCTTCTTCATGCGTTTTATACCAACATGACTTACATGGCAGTGCCACAAGTACGTGGTACTGGCATTACTATCTTATATCTTTTGGCGTGAACATGTGTATCACTATGATCGAGATTCAATAAACCATTCCTTTAGGTGCAAGACCATTGAACGTATTATTCAAATAGAATAGAGTAACCATTATTCTCCTTAAATGAATAACCGTTTTGCGATAGACATAATCCAATCATGTATGTGCTCAATGCAAACACCAAATGACAATTATTCAGCTTTAATACTAATCTTGATGGTAGAGGGAGCGTGCGATGTTTGATCACATCAAACTTGGAAACACTTCCAACATATATCGTCAGCTCACCTTTAGCTAGTCTCCGTTTATTCCGTAGCTCTTTTATTTCGAGTTACTAACACTTAGCAACCGAACCGGTATCTTAATACCCTGGTGCTACTAGGAGTACTAGTAAAATACACATTAACATAATGTATATCCAATATACTTCTATCGACCTTGCCAGCCTTCTCATCTACCAAGTATCTAGGGTGATTCTGCTCCAGTGGTTGTTCCCCTTATTACAGAAGCACTTAGTCTCGGGTTTGGGTTAAACCTTGGGTTTCTTCACTAGAGCAGCAGCTGATTTGCCGTTTCATGAAGTATCCCTTCTTGCCCTTGCCCTTTTGAAAACTAGTGGTCTTACTAACCATCAACAATTGATGCTCCTACTTGACTTCTACTTTCGTAGTGTCAAACATCGCGAATACTTCAAGGATCATCATATCTATCCCTGATATGTTATAGTTCATCACGAAGCTCTAGCAGCTTGGTGGCAATGACTTTGGAGAAACATCACTATCTCATCTGGAAGATCAACTCCCACTCGATTCAAGTGATTGTTGTACTCAGACAATATGAGTACAAGCTCAACGATTGAGCTTTTCTCCCTTAGTTTGCAGGCTAAGAAAATCGTCGGAGGTCTCATACCTCTTGACGTGGGCACGAGCCTGAAATCCAAATTTCAGCCCTCGAAACATCTCATATGTTCCGCGATGTTTCAAAAATGCCTTTGGTGCCTCTATTCTAAATCATTTAACTAAACTATCACGTAGTTATCAAAACGTGTATGTCAGATGTTCGCAACATCCACAGACTACGTTCGAGGTCCAGCACACCGAGCGGTGCATTAAGGACATAAGCCTTCTACGAAGCAATGAGGACAATCCTCGGTTCATGGACCCAGTCCGCATAATTGCTACTATCAACTTTCAACTATATTTGTTGGGGAATCTAGCAGAAATTCAAAACATTTCCTACGTATCACCAAGATCTATCTATGGAGAGACCAGCAACGAGTAGAAAGAGAGTGCATCTACATACCCTTGTAGATCGCTAAGCGGAAGCGTTCAAGAGAACGGGGTTGAAGGAGTCGTACTCGTCGTGATCCAAATCACCGGAGATCCTAGTGCCGAACGGACGGCACCTCCGCGTTCAACACACGTACAGCCCGGTGACGTCTCCCATGCCTTGATCCAGCAAGGAGAGAGGGAGAGGTTGAGGAAGACTCCGTCCAGCAGCAGCACGACGGCGTGGTGGTGATGGAGGAGCGTGGCAATCTTGCAGGGCTTCGCCAATCACCGCGAGAGAGGAGGAGGACCTGGGAGAGGAGGAGGGCTGCGCCAGAACTTCGTGTGTAGCTCCCATGCACCTCCCCACTATATATAGGGGTGGAGGGGCTGGTTTCTTGCCCTTCGAGTCCATTGGGGCGTTGGCCAAGGTGGGAGGAAAGAAATCCCATCATTTCCTTCCCCACCGATTGTTATCCCCCCTTTTTAGGGATCTTGATCTTATCCCTTCGGGATATGATCTTATTCCTTCTAAGGGGGGATGTTGGTGCGCCTTGACCAGGGGTGTGGGGCCTTGGCCCCACTACCCACGTTCATGTGGGTCCCCCCATGCAGGTGGGCCCCACTCCGGAACCTTCTAGAACCTTCCCGGTACAATACCGAAAAATCCCGAACATTTTCCGGTGGCCAAAATAGGACTTCCCATATATAAATCTTTACCTCCGGACCATTCCGGAACTCCTCGTGATGTCCGGGATCTCATCCGGGACTCCGAACAACATTCGGTAACCACATACAAACTTCCTTTATAACCCTAGCGTCATCGAACCTTAAGTGTGTAGACCCTACGGGTTCGGGAGGCATGTAGACATGACCGAGACGTTCTCCGGTCAATAACCAACAGCGGGATCTGGATACCCATGTTGGCTCCCACATGTTCCACGATGATCTCATCGGATGAACCACGATGTCAAGGACTCAGTCGATCCCGTATACAATTCCCTTTGTCTAGCGGTATTTTACTTGCCCGAGATTCGATCGTCGGTATATCGATACCTTGTTCAATCTCGTTACCGGCAAGTCTCTTTACTCGTTCCGTAACACATCATCCCGTGATCAACCCCTTGGTCACATTGTGCACATTATGATGATGTCCTACCGAGTGGGCCCAGAGATACCTCTCCGTTTACACGGAGTGACAAATCCCAGTCTCGATCCGTGTCAACCCAACAGACACTTTCGGAGATACCTGTAGTGCACCTTTATAGTCACCCAGTTACGTTGTGACGTTTGATACACCCAAAGCACTCCTACAGTATCCGGGAGTTACACGATCTCATGGTCTAAGGAAGAGATACTTGACATTGGAAAAGCTCTAGCAAACGAACTACACGATCTTAGTGCTAGGCTTAGGATTGGGTCTTGTCCATCACATCATTCTCCTAATGATGTGATCCCGTTATCAATGACATCCAATGTCCATAGCCAGGAAACCATGACTATCTGTTGATCACAACGAGCTAGTCAACTAGAGGCTCACTAGGGACATATTGTGGTCTATGTATTCACACGTGTATTACGATTTCCGGATAATACAGTTATAGCATGAATAAAAGACAATTATCATGAACAAGGAAATATAATAATAATACTTTTATTATTGCCTCTAGGGCATATTTCCAACAATATTTTCTCTAGGAACATATCTAAATAGTGGAACTAAAGCGCGAGCTTGCGACATAATTTGCAAAAACCTTTTGACTATGTTCAGGATAATTAAGTTAATCTAATGAACTACCACTCAGATAGACATCACTCTAGTCATCTAAGTGATTACATGATCCGAGTCAACTAGGCCGTGTCCGAACATCACGTGAGACGGACTAGTCATCATCGATGAACATCTTCATGTTGATCGTATCTACTATACGACTCATGCTCGACCTTTCGGTATCTTGTGTTCCGAGGCCATGTCTGTACATGCTAGGCTCGTCAAGTTAACCTAAGTGTTTCGCGTGTGTAAATCTGGCTTACACCCGTTGTATGTGAATGTAAGAATCTATCACACCCGATCATCACGTGGTGCTTCGAAATGACGAACTTTCGCAACGGTGCATAGTTAGGGGGAACACTTTCTTGAAATTTTAATGAGGGATCATCTTATTTACTACCGTCGTTCTAAGCAAATAAGATGCATAAACATGATAAACATCACATGCAATCAAATAGTGACATGATATGGCCTATATCATTTTGCTCCTTTTGATCTCCATCTTCGGGGCTCCATGATCATCATCGTCACCGGCATGACACCATGATCTCCATCATCATGATCTCCATCATTGTGTCTTCATGAAGTTGTCTCGCCAACTATTACTTCTACTACTATGGGTATTGGTTAGCAATAAAGTGAAGTAATTACATGGCGTTGTTTAATGACACATAGGTCATACAATAAATTAAGACAACTACTATGGCTCCTGCCGGTTGTCATACTCATCGACATGCAAGTCGTGATTCCTATTACAAGAACATGATCAATCTCATACATCACATATCATTCATCACATTCTTCTTGGCCATATCACATCACATAGCATACCCTGCAAAAACAAGTTAGACGTCCTCTAATTGTTGTTTGCATGTTTTACGTGGCTGCTATGGGTTTCTAGCAAGAACGTTTCTTACCTATGCAAAAACCACAACGTGATATGTCAATTGCTATTTACCCTTCATAAGGACTGTTTTCATCGAATCCAAACCGACTAAAGTGGGAGAGACTGGCACCCGCTAGCCACCTTATGCAACAAGTGCATGTCAGTCGGTGGAACCTGTCTCACGTAAGAGTACGTGTAAGGTCGGTCAGGGCCGCTTCATCCCACAATGCCGCCGAATCAAGATAAGACTAGTTACAGTAAGCATATTGAACAAAATCAACACCCACAACTACTTTGTGTTCTACTCGTGCATAGAATCTACGCAATAGACCTAGCTCATGATGCCACTGTTGGGGAACGTAGCAGAAATTCAAAATTTTCCTACGTGTCACCAAGATCTATCTATGGAGAAACCAGCAACGAGGGGAAGGAGAGTGCATCTGCATACCCTTGTAGATCGCTAAGCGAAAACGTTCAAGAGAACGGGGTTGAAGGAGTCGTACTCGTCGTGATCCAAATCACCGGAGATCCTAGTGCCGAACGGACGGCACCTCCGCGTTCAACACACGTACAGCCCGGTGATGTCTCCCATGCCTTGATCCAGCAAGGAGAGAGGGAGAGGTTGGGGAAGACTCCATCCAGCAGCAGCACAACGGCGTGGTGGTGATGGAGGAGCGTGGCAATCCTGCAGGGCTTCGCCAAGCACCGCGGGAGAGGAGAAGGGAGAGAGGTAGGGATGCGCCAGGCAGAGGTCAAACCCATCTGTTGGCAGCCCCAAAACCCTCAATTATATATAGGGGGAGAGGAAGGGCTGCGCCCCCACCTAGGGTTCCACCCCTAGGGGCGGCGGCCAGCCCAAACCCATCTAGGGTGCGGCCAAGGGGGGTGAGGGGAAACTTGCCCCCCAAGTTAGGTGGGTGCGCCCCCTCCCCCAAACCCTAGGCACCTTGGGCCCTTGTGGGGGGGCGCACCAGCCCACCTGGGGCTAGTCCCCTCCCACACTTGGCCCATGCGGCCCTCCGGGGATGGTGGCCCCACTTGGTGGACCCCCGGGACCCTCCCGGTGGTCCCGATACGTTACCGATAAAACCCGAAACTTTTTCGGTGACCAAAATAGGACTTCCCCATATATAAATCTTTACCTGCAGACCATTCCGGAACTCCTCGTGATGTCCGGGATCTCATCCGGGACTCCGAACAACATTCGGTAACCACATACAAACTTCCTTTATAACCCTAGCGTCATCGAACCTTAAGTGTGTAGACCCTGCGGGTTCGGGAAACATGCAGACATGACCGAGACGTTCTCCGGTCAATAACCAACAGCAGGATCTGGATACCCATGTTGGCTCCCACATGTTCCACGATGATCTCATCGGATGAACCACGATGTCAAGGACTCAATCGATCCCGTATACAATTCCCTTTGTCTAGCGGTATAGTACTTGCCCGAGATTCGATCGTCGGTATACCGATACCTTGTTCAATCTTGTTACCGGCAAGTCTCTTTACTCGTTCCGTAACACATCATCCTGTGATCAACCCCTTGGTCACATTGTGCACATTATGATGATATCCTACCGAGTGGGCCCAAAGATACCTCTCCGTTTACACGGAGTGACAAATCCCAGTCTCGATTCGTGCCAACAAAACAGACACTTTCGGAGATACCTGTAGTGCACCTTTATAGCCACCCAGTTACGTTGTGACGTTTGGTACACCCAAAGCATTCCTACGGTATCTGGGATTTGCACAATCTCATGGTCTAAGGAAATGATACTTGACATTAGAAAAGCTTTAGCATACGAACTACGATCTTTGTGCTAGGCTTAGGATTGGATCTTGTCCATCACATCATTCTCCTAATGATGTGATCCCGTTATCAATGACATCTAATGTCCATGGTCAGGAAACCGTAACCATCTATTGATCAAGGAGCTAGTCAACTAGAGGCTTACTAGGGACATGGTGTTGTCTATGTACCCACATATGTATCTGAGTTTCCTATCAATACAATTATAGCATGGATAATAAACGATTATCATGAACAAGGAAATATAATAATAACTAATTTATTATTGCCTCTAGGGCATATTTCCAACAATCTTGTCAATCATCAACACTTGATGTTCTTTCTTGATTTCTAGCTTCGTTAATTTCACCATCACGAAGAGCTTGGGAATCGTTTTCATCATCCCTTGCATACTATAGTTCATCACGAAGTTATACTAACTTGGTGATGGTGACTAGAGAACTCTGTCAATCACTATCTTATCTGGAAAATTAACTCCCACTTGATTCAAGCGATTGTAGTACCCAGACAATCTGAGCACATGCTCACTAGTTGAGCAATTCTCCTCCATCTTTTAGCTATAGAACTTGTTGGAGATTTCATATCTCTCAACTCGGGTATTTGCTTGAAATATTAACTTCAACTCCTGCAATATCTCATATGGACCATGACGTTCAAAACGTCTTTGAAGTCCCGATTCTAAGCCGTTAAGCATGATGCACAAAACTATCAAATAGTCATCATATTGAGCTAGCCAAACGTTCATAACGTCTCTATCTGCTCCTGCAATAGGTCTATCACCTAGCTGTGCATTAAGGACATAATTCTTCTGTGCAGCAATGAGGATAAACCTCAGATCACCGATCCAATCCGGCCGCATCATTGCTACTAACATCTTTCAACACAGTTTTCTGTAGGAACATATCAAAATAAACACATGAAAGCAACAACGCGAGCTATTGATCTACAACATAATTTGCAAAATACTACCAGGACTAAGTTCATGATAAATTTAAAGTTCAATTAATCATATTACTTAAGAACTCCCACTTAGATAGACATCCCTCTAATCATCTAAGTGATCATGTGATCCAAATCAACTAAACCATGTCCGATCATCACGTGAGATGGAGTAGTTTTAAATGGTGAACATCAATATGTTGAGCATATCTACTATATGATTCATGCTCGACCTTTCGGTCTCAGTGTTCCGAGGCCATATCTGTATATGCTAGGCTTGTCAAGTTTAACCTGAGTATTCTGCGTGTGCAACTGTTTTGCACCCGTTGTATTTGAACGTAGAGCCTATCACACTCGATCATCACGTGGTGTCTCCGCACGAAGAACTTTCGCAACAGTGCATACTTAGGGAGAACACTTATACCTTGAAATTTAGTGAGAGATCATCTTATAATGCTACCGTCAATCAAAACAGAATAAGATGCATAAAGGATAAACATCACATGTAATCAAAATATGTGACATGATATGGCCATCATCATCTTGTGCCTTTGATCTTCATCTCCAAAGCATCGTCATGATCTTCATCGTCACCGGCATGACACCATGATCTCCATCATCTTGATCTATATCAATGTGTCGTCACATGGTTGTCTCGCCAACTATTGCTCTTGCAACTATTGCTATCGCATAGCGATAAAGTAAAACAATTATTTGGCACTTGCATCTTAGGCAATAAAGAGACAACCATAAGGCTTCTGCCAGTTGCCGATAACTTCAACAAAACATGATCATCTCATACAAGAACTTATATCTCATCACGTCTTGACCATATCACATCACAACATGCCCTGCAAAAACGAGTTAGACGTCCTCTACTTTGTTGTTGCAAGTTTTACGTGTCTGCTACGGGCTGAGCAAGAACCGTTCTTACCTGCGCATCAAAACCACAATGATAGTTCGTCAAGTTAGTGTTGTTTTAACATTCTCAAGGACCGGGCGTAGCCACACTCGGTTCAACTAAAGTTGGAGAAACTGACACCCGCCAGCCACCTGTGTGCAAAGCACGTCGGTAGAACCAGTCTCGCGCAAGCGTACGCATAATGTCGGTCCGGGCCGCTTCATCCAACAATACCGCCAAACCAAAGTATGACATGCTGGAAAGCAGTATGACTTGTATCGCCCACAACTCACTTGTGTTCTACTCATGCATATAACATCTACGCATAAAACCTGGCTCGGATGCCATTGTTGGGGAACATAGTAATTTCAAAAATTTCCTACGCACACGTAAGATCATGGTGATGCATAGCAACGAGAGGGGCGAGTGTGTCCACGTACCCTCGTAGATCGTAAGCGGAAGCGTTAGCACAACGTGGTTGATGTAGTCGTACGTCTTCACGATCCGACCGATCAAGTACCGAACGCACGGCACCTCCGAGTTCAGCACATGTTCAGCTCGATGACGTCCCTCGAACTCCGATCTAGCCGAGCTTTGAGGGAGAGTTCCGTCAGCACGACGGCGTGGTGATGATGATAATGTTCTACCGACGCAGGGCTTCGCCTAAGCACCGCTACGAAATTATCGAGGTGGATTATGGTGGAGGGGGACACCGCACACGGCTAAGAGATCTCAAGGATCAATTGTTGTTGTGTCTAGAGGTGCCCCCTGCCCCCGTATATAAAGGAGCAAGGGGGGAGGCGGCTGGCCTAGGAGGAGGGCGTGCCAAGGGGGGAGTTCTACTCCCACCGGGAGTAGGACTCCTCCTTTCCTTGTTGGAGTAGGAGAAGCGAAGGGAGAAGAAGAAGGAAAGAAGGGGGCGCCCCCTGCCTAGTCCAATTCGGACTAGTCCATGGGGAGGGGTGCGGCCACCCTTTGGGGTCTTTCTCTCCTTTCCCGTATGGCCCATTAAGGCCCAGTACGAATTCCCGTAACTCTCCGGTACTCCGAAAAATACCCAAATCACTCGGAACCTTTCTGATGTCCGAATATAGTCGTCCAATATATCGATCTTTATGTCTCGACCATTTCGAGACTCCTCGTCATGTCCGTGATCACACCGGGGACTCCAAACTATCTTCGGTACATCAAAACACATGAACTCATAATATAACTGTCATCTAACTTTAAGCGTGCGGACCCTACGGGTTCGAGAACTATGTAGACATGACCGAGACACGTTTCCGGTCAATAACCAATAGCGGAACCTGAATGCTCATATTGGCTCCTACATATTCTATGAAGATCTTTATCGGTCAAACCGCATAACAACATACGTTGTTCCCTTTGTAATCGGTATGTTACTTGCCCAATATTTTATCATCGGTATCTCAATACCTAGTTCAATCTCGTTACCGGCAAGTCTCTTTACTCGTTATGTAATGCATCATCCTGCAACTAACTCATTAGTCACATTTCTTGCAAGGCTTATAGTGATGTGCATTACCGAGAGGGCCTAGAGATACCTCTCCGACAATCGGAGTGACAAATCCTAATCTCGAAATACGCCAACTCAACAAGTACCTTCGGAGACACCTGTAGAGCTCCTTCATAATCACCCAGTTACGTTGTGACGTTTGGTAGCACACAAAGTGTTCCTTCGGTAAACGGGAGTTGCATAATCTCATAGTCACAGGAACATGTATAAGTCATGAAGAAAGCAACAGCAACATACTAAATGATCAAGTGCTAAGCCAACGGAATGGGTCAAGTCAATCACATCATTCTCCTAATTATGTGATCCCGTTAATCAAATGACAACTCATGTCTATGGCTAGGAAACTTAACCATCTTTGATTCACGAGCTAGTCAAGTAGAGGCATACTAGTGACACTATGTTTGTTTGTTTATTCACACATGTATTACGTTTCCGGTTAATACAATTCTAGCATGAATAATAAACATTTATCATGAAATAAGGAAATAAATAATAACTTTATTATTGCCTCTAGGGCATATTTTCTTCACGAAGATCCTTCGTGCTAACATTGTTTGATCCATGCTTGTTGACGGCCCACTCCAGCAGCGAGTCTTGGGCAATAGGGATCCAACTTGGTGTTCCCAATGCAACAAATATCGCCACCCAAATAGTCCGAGCAAAGACACACGTGAGAAGTATATGGTTGATCGTTTCTTCCTCTTGATCACAAAAAGGACAGGCGGCCTGGTGAGGTAGGCCTCTGCGCGCAAGACGATCTGAGGTCCAACATCTATCCTTCATGGCAAGCCAGGTGAAAAACCTGCATTGCATAGGGACACGTGATTTCCATGTCAGGTCCGCCGTTGGGATCACCTCTCGGCCCCAAAATGTGAGCCTACCACCCCTTATTTGGCAGGCCCAAATTGCGCTGGTTATCTTCTCGTATCAGACGAGAACTCCGATTGGACGCTCATTGGTGTCCAATGGAGGAGGGGACACCTGAACCGAGACGCTAATGTGCCGGCATTTTGGCACGCTCAGTTACACGGGTTAGCCTTCCTTTTTCCCTTCATTTCCAGGTGGTATTTTTCATTCGAAAACCGACTGTTGGACTTTTTTTAAAAAGGTATCTAATTAATAAAATTAATTTAGGTAATACAGGAAAAATGAAAATGGACAGTGTGTATTTGATAAAGTTTGGTGTGTATTAGATAAATAGTTCACCGTATATTTTAAAAAACTAGACGATATAGAAAAATGTTTGTGTATTAAAAAAGTTGTGATATTTAAGAAAAGTTTATAAACTGTACAAAACTGTTCAATTTGTTTTCAAAAAATCTTTTGTGCCAGTAAATATAGAGTAATGCTAGAGCGACAGACCCTCTGATACTGATCCAACGGACTGAAGTTATGTGGAATTATTTGGTTGGAGATTAAGGGTGAGGACAGACCACCCCCTTGGAAATCAAGGGGAGAGCTAAATAGTATGAGGGGGTCCCTATAGAAAAGGGTTTGTGCAATTAAAAAAAGTTTTTATATTTAAGAAAAGTTTATAAAATGTACAAATAAGTTCACGTAGTTTTCAAAAAATGTTTTGTGCCATAAAATAGAGTAATGATAGAGGCACAGACCCTCTGATACTGATCCAACAGACTGATGTTATGTGAAATTATTTGGTTGGAGATTAAGGGGGTAGGGCAGGCCATCCCCTCGGAATTCAGGAGGAGAGCTAATTAGTATGAGGGGTTCCCTAAGGCGGCCGTTAAAGCCGGTTCATCTATGATTATTATTAAAGACATGTTCGTTGCGAATTGATTTTTTCTAAGATGTACTTAAAAATGTTCAAAACATTTATTTGAAATAATTTACATCATATATTTTAAAAAAATTCAACATGTATAAAAATGTCCCACATGTTTACACCGTATATTAAAAAACAGACATGAATTGAAAAAAAGAAAAAGAAAAAGGAATATAAAAGAAAAGAAACCTAATAAATAAACACAGAAAAACAAAGAAAACCCGGAAGAAAACCAAACAAAAACCCAAAAACAAAAACCACAGAAAAAAGAAAACACAGCGCCAGCGAAGGAAAACAGAGCCACCGCAAGCAAACCCTTGAAATGGGCCGGCGCACATCACGCCGACTGGTGTTTGCCGTATCAGTCCGCGTGAAGATTTATTTTCCACTTCAAAGAGAAAAACCCACTAAAAAAACTTCTTGCAGAAAAAGATTTAGCGCCCAATTTTTTAAAAATGATTTACTTGCAGATTATAACAGAATTTCTTTGTAATCACAAGTACTTACGTACATCTTCTTGGTTGGGTCGCCGTCGTTGTCCAAGAGGCAGAGGCGGAGGAGGAAGCATTTCGATCGGCGATGGTCTCGTCAGTCCGATGTCGTCGGTCGCTGTTAACCCATTAAGCACGTTTTCTCACTTGCATCCGTTACGAGTTCCACCAATCAACGAACGTCTGCCATACTCCTCGCATCCCTTTAGACTAAGATTGATTATGTTTCTGCCGATATTAGTGATCGCTCGGGTGCCTTTATATAACTGGCTAAAATGTCTTACTTTCGGGGAGTTCCATATATTTTCCCACGGGAAAAATCAATCATGGCTATGTCGCGCATTTTTCTTCGTGCGGGCCAAGCTAAGAGCATATTCAGCCGTTCGGTCCCCCAGAGGCTTGAAATAAGGGCATGTACAATGAAAGCATCACCTTTCTAATGCTTCACCTCTTTCACGTAAGTAAAGATGGATGGGGCACTATTTAGTTTGTCAAACCCTTAATGCATGAAGTTGCCCCATCAATCCAATGCATGACATATACATCCTCTTTTTTTGTGTACTTCAGTGAACATGGAGGGCTGGATCGCTTCATCTCTCTCCCTTTTCCCATCTCTCTCTTACTTTTGTCAGCCAAGAGACTACCTCCTCTGTAGGATCCCGTCTTGGTCTGCAGGCTACTAGTTGAGCTGAGCTGGACAATCGGGAGTGACGTATAGGACTGGGGCACCCGTCCACAGTGGAGCGTTGGGCATGCCCTAACACCGCTTGGGGCGCGCTGGCTGAAAAATCGGCGTGAGCACGATCAGGTTCCCAGCCCCCAATTTGGGCCCATTTCGATGCAAATTGGCCCACTTTTCAGCCCACTTTCGGCCGAAATTGGCGCAATTGGCGCACTATCGACGCGAATTCACCAATTTCAGCCCATATTCTGCGTGCTTCGGCGTAAATTCCACAGAAACTATTTTTTATCACATAGTTCATCACAGAAAATCAGTACAAATCAAATAGTACAACAAATATTTCAATACAAATTATATAGTTCAACAAACAAAAGCTCATATTTCATCGCACGTCGAACTAGGCGTTGCCCTTGAGCCTCCGTACGTGCTCCACCAGGTCCTGCTGCAGTTGTTGATGCACATGTGGGTCTCAGATCTCCTGGCGCATATTAAGGAAGGCAGTTCAGGTTGTCGGTAGCTGGTGATCAACTTGGGCAAGAGGACCCTGCCTGTAATATCACTAGTAGAAAACCACCCATTAGACCCGGTTCGTAAGGGCCTTTAGTCCCGGTTCATGAACCGGGACTAATGGGTCGTTACTAATGCCTCCACCCATTAGTCCCGGTTCAAACACGAACCGGGACAAATGTGCCTCCACATGGCCCTATGCGCCGAGCCCAATCAGGGGGCCTTTGGTCCCGGTTGGTGGCTCCAACCGGGACCAAAAGTCAATTTTTTTTTACAGAAGTGGCTGCTTTAGGGGTTATTTTTAGGTTGTTATTATAGCTAGCTAATAGAGAGAAGTGTCCTCTCTTATATCTTCGTCCTTGGTTTATCAACGCTGCTGCTATGTTCATTGCACCCGCAGATATAACATGCTCATGCATGCTTGCATCATACATCATCATATATATATAATAACAAGTCCTACTAATTAATCATGCATCAACATACAACTTCTACTCGTTTTTAATAATAAGTCATATGATCATCATCCTCATAGTCATCGAACCCCCAACCCTACATAATTGTTCTTAGCACATGATCATCAGTATCAGGTAGGACCTAAACACCTTTAAGGTAAAATAGCATAAAACAATATAGACCCTGACTCTCCATTATGAAGAACGGCGATCATCCTGTCTCCAATTCTTGCCCTTCGCTGCTTATTGCTTCCAAGAAGCTCCTTACGACTGTCCATACATTTTTTCCATTCTTTGATTGTTATGTCTCCACTTCTTTTAGAAACCCGGTATGGACAGTTGAGATTCGTAGGACGACCTGATAGTATGTTCAAAACATGAAGGCTACCATGCGTATACATCAGATGAGGCACACAATCATTCGGGATTATCTGTTGAAAAACATAGTAATAACTTCGTAGTTAGCAATGATGTACTAGTTTTAGAAGTGTGCAAAAAGATGTACGGATGTTGTAATAGTAAAAAATAATCTTACCAGGGTATCTCCATGGTAGTTACCGTAGTTCAACACGTGCACTAGTGGCACGTATTGACCATAATGTTGAGGAGTTTGATTGTAGATATTGTAATTCTCAAGATCAGTACAAAATCCAACCAGATGATTTTTCTCCTGATAAGTTAATTCGGAGCCTTCGGTGTAGTACGTTCTGTCTACCATCTTCTGCACATTCTTTGAAGAATGAAAATAAGCTGTCAATGGAGATAAGTTGTCAACTATATATTTTGAAATAAGCAATATAAATTACTTAATAACTATGTTTAGCTCACATGAGGGAAGAATTGGAGGTGTATCCACAAGGACCCAAATCGAAGGTCTCTCTTGCTCGATTGTAGGATCACCAAGATCCATGGTGACAACCATACCCTCATCAAGACCATACATCTTGCAAAATGCATCCCAATTTGTGCAACCAAAATGGGTTACACTCTGAGCATTGTACAACTTTACTTGAAAATCCACACCATGATGGGTACTTAGGATAATTTTTTTGGTTTCGAAACTTTCATGGTCTTCAAAACCCATCCTCTCCAAGACATAGCGTCTTGCAAAGCATGGGATAAGCTAGTCGAATTGGAAAAGATGAAAAATACACGTTAAAATAGTTGAAGTCGTGCTTAATTACGAAAAAAACAATTGTCGTTGTTGCGTACCGTATGAACATCGCAGGTCTCCTCGAGCTTAATGCTGAAGCGCCGATCTTCGTCCAGCTCAATGAACCTGTCGCAGATACCTCGGTCGTCGTGGCACCAGTCGCACTCCCCCGGGCGGTTTTCGTCGTCCGATGAGTACGACATTTCCGGCCTACGTTCATAATTCAAATATTAAACTAGATCATTATTATTAATCACGGGTTGACTATCGATGATCGATGTACGTAGCTCCTCTTTCATTCCCGAATGCATTATTATACCAAATTGTCTAGCACACGGGAATGAAGGAGAACTTATCCAATATGAGCATTCAATAAGCAAAACCAAATCATAAAATAAGCAAAACCAAATCATAAAATAAAGTATAGTATTCAAATTAACATGCATTCAATAATTATAAGCAAAAGTACATCAACTTCCGTACATCGCCGAATATTATCACTAATACAACTAGAATCGTAGCGCCCGACGGGTATCGACGCGGGCGGTGAACACCCAAAGATAAGGAACCATCACAGGATCATAGCTCCAGTGAAAATCCTTGAAGAACCTGCCAGGTATTGTCGAACCTCCCCTCCAATGCAACCATGTAGCGACGGACGTGCTCGTCCTCCTCGCTGACACGGTGACGTACCACCTCCGCGGTGTCCGGATACCTCACCACCGTCACTGGCCCACGCGACCGCCACCAAACAAGGATCGGGTCAACAATGGGCTGCCTCCTCACCAACCTACGTCCCCCGGAAGGTAGCACCTCCCAATACCAACCCGGCGGAGCCAAGTCCCGAACACGGCCCTGATCAAGCAGGCCTCCACCGCCGAGTCGACGACGACGAGGATGCGGGATAGGCATCGCCGACGTCGACGCGGGAACTACTTCTATATATAGTTAAATAAAAGTAGTTTTATTAATTAAATCAACTATCTAAATTAATTACACAATCTAAATATCACCAAAAAAATCTATTAACAATAATATCACCAAACATGCATATTCAATAATAATATCACCAAAAAAATCTATTAACAGAAAAAAAATCTAACATAATATGAACAAAATAATTACTACACATATCTAATCTAACAAAAAAAATCTAATTAATCTAACAAAAAAATCTAACATAATATGAACAAATTAATTACTACACATGTAATCTAACAAAAAAAAATCTAACCTAACAAAAAAATCTAATTAAATCAACTAGCTAGTTCAACTATATATAAACTACTTCTTATTTTTTTCCTTTTTCTAAATACTATGAACAAAAAAATCATTAAAATTCTATGAACAAAATTAATTACACAATCTAAATATCACCAAAAAAATCTATTAACAATAATATCACCAAACATGCATATTCAATAATAATATCACCAAAAAAATCTATTAAGAGAAAAAAATCTAACATAATATGAACAAAATAATTACTACATGTATCTAATCTAACAAAATAATTACTACATGTATCTAATCTATCAAAAAAATCTAACATAATATGAACAAATTAATTACTACACATGTAATCTAAAAAAAATCTAATCTAACAAAAAATCTATGAACTACATATCTAAATTACTATACATCTAACATAACAAAAAAAATCTATGAACTACAAAATGAATCTAAAAAAATCTAATAAAAAAAATGCTCACGTCGGCGTCGAGGCGGCGCGGGGCAGGGGCGACGACGGGCTCGGGGCGGCGCGGGGCAGAGCGGCGACGAGGACGGCGGGCTCGGGGCGGCGACGGGGACGGCGGGCTCGGGGCGGCGCGGGGCAGGGGCGACGGCGCTGGGGTGGCGACGACGGGGCGGCGCGGGACGCGGGCGGCGATGGGGGCGGCGACGACGTGCGCGGGCGATGACGGCGGGCTCGGGGCGGCGACGGGGTCGGCGGGCTCGGGGCGGCACGGGGCAGGGGCGACGGCGCGGGGGTGGCGACGACGGGGCGGCGCGGGACGCGGGCGGCGATGGGGGCGGCGATGACGTGCGCAGGCGACGACGGCGGGCTCGGGGCGGCGACGGGGACGGCGGGCTCGGCGGCGACGGCGACGAGGAGTAGAGGCGTCGGGGCGAGAAAGAGATGGGTTTTGGTAAAAACTGCTAAGTCCTGTATATATAGCAAGAGCATTGGTCCCGGTTGGTGGCACCAACCGGGACGAATGCTCATCTTTAGTCCCGGTTGGAGCCACCAACCGGGACCAAAGGCCTCATTTCAGCAGCGCAAAGGGCGGGAAACAAAGACCTTTGGTCCCGGTTGGTGGCTCCAACCGGGACTAAAGATAAGCATTCGTCCCGGTTGGTCCAACGAACCGGGACCAAAGATTGGCATTTGTACCGGTTGGTTCCATGAACCGGTACCAATGGACCCGTGTAACTACTTTTTTATTTTCTGCAGCTATTTTTTTGTTGATTCTTCCTGCAGCTGTTTTTTTAGTCCCACCTCGCCAAGCGAGAGGCAGTCGCAGCTGTTTATAAGCCCTGAGTGCAGAGACGATGACGAAGAGGCTCAATGCTCCTGCATGTTGGTTAGCTTCAAGCCTTGAGGAATACGGTAGACTGCACAGAGCTATGTGCAGTGCAGTTGACACTATTCTGAAAGGCTTGAAGCAAATTAACGAGCATTGCGGCTCTTTTTTATTTTTAGTGACTTATTACAATTCAGAAATAAAAAGAAAAAAATAAATGTAGCAGAAAAGAAAAAAACTATATAAAAAACTACTCAGAAATAAATAGAAGAAAAAATAATTTTGATTAACTTTACTAAAAAAATATCATAGATCAGATATGTTCTGACCGTTGCAGCCGGTGATGGTGGTCATCTCTTCCGTAAGAGGTGGTCGGCCTGAGGCTGGGTATTCGGATCTCGGGATCCGTCATCTGGCACCAGCTGCGAGTCGGGGAGACGTAGTTGCCGGTGAAAACCGAGCTGACGGCGGGCGATGGCGGCGTTCCATGTCGTTACCTTGATGAAGGCATCGTTGTGTGACTACCGTTGACCCACTCTTATTGCTCCGGGGGAAACTATATAAAAAACCACTCAGAAATAAATAGAAGAAAAAATAATTTTGATTAACTTTACTAAAAAAATAGCATAGATGCTTATTTTTAATGACTTATTACAACTCAGAAATAAAAACAAAAGAAAAAATATAACAGAAAAGAAAAAACTAATAGAAAACTACTCAGAAATGAATAGAAGCAAAAAATAGTTGTGATTAACTGTACTAAAAAAGGAGCATATATGCTTATTTTTAATGGCTTATTACAACTCAGAAATAAAAAGAAAAAAATAAATATAGCAGAAAAGAAAAAAAAACTATAAAAAACTACTCAGAAATGAGCATAGATGCGCTTATAGAGGAAATTCAACTTAAATTCATAACGAATTTCAAAGAGAAATCCGTATGAATTTAGGCTAAATTCCCTATATAAGGGCATCTATTTTCATTTTCAGAGGAGCTCAATAAGGCAGAGAGGGAGGGGCTTATAAACCGGTCCGATTCCCCTTCGGTTGGGGAGGTGGGACTAAACTCTGGCCGCAACGGGGACCAACCCTTTAGTCCTGGTTGGTGGGACGAACCGGGACCAATGGTGTTGGGCCAGGAGCGAGGCCCATTGGTCCCGGTTCGTCCCACCAACCGGGACCAATAGGTCCAGACGAACCGGGACCAATGGCCCACGTGGCCCGGCCGGCCCCCGGGCCTCACGAACCGGGTCCGATGCCCCCATTGGTCCCGGTTCTGGATTGAACCGGGACTAATGGGCTGGACCGGCCTCGACCGTTGGCCCCTTTTCTACTAGTGTATGATTCAGTCTCAAACACTGGCTCTTCCTGCTTGCTCTCAATGATCGTGTTGTGCAAGATGACACAGCAAGTCATGATATCCCATATTTGATCTTTCGACCAGGGCTGAGCGGGGTACCGGACAACAACAAATTGAGATTGGAGCATACCAAATGCCCGCTCGACATCCTTCCTGCAAGCCTCCTGACACTTGGCAAAGTGGGAGTTCTTGCCTCCTGGCATAGGGCTCGAGATAGTCTTCACAAATGTGGACCATCTTGGATAGGTGCCATCTGCTAGGTAGTACCCCCTGTTGTAGTGCCGTCCATTGACCTCGAAGTTCACCGGAGAAGAATGACCTTCCACAAGCTTGGCAAAGACAGGGGAGCAATGCAGTACATTGATGTCATTGTGAGTTCTTGGCATACACAAGAAGGAGTGCCAAATCCATAGGTCGTGTGTGACCACTACCTTAAGTACCACACTGCAACCACCTTTGACGCCTTTGTACATCCCCTGCCAAGCAAATGGATAGCTTCTTCATTTTCAATGCATGCAGTCGATGCTTCCAAGCATCCCAGGAAATCCTCTTGCCGCATTTTGTGCTAGGATCCGAGCAGTGTCTTCAGCATTGGGTGATCGCAAGTATTGCGGTCCAAACATTGCCACCACTGCCCTGCAGAACTTGTAGAAACACTCAATGGTCGTGGACTCGGCCATGCGTCCATACTCTTCCAGTGAATCACCGGGAGCTCCGTATGCAAGCATCCTCATAGCTGTCGTGCACTTCTAGAGTGAGGTGAATCCAAGTGTGCCGGTGCAATCCTTCTTGCATTTGAAATAGCTATCGAACTCACAGATGAAATTCACAATCCTGCGGAAGAGCTTTCGGCTCATCTGATAACGGTGCCGAAATACTTTGTCGCCGTGCAGTGGAGCGCCGGCGAAGTAGTCGGAGTAGAGCAAGCAATAGCCTTCTAGTCGATGCTTTTGCTTTGCCTTCAGCTAGCCCGACACCGAGCCACCTCGCCGCGGCTTTGCATTGCTCACGAGCAGGCTGGCCAGGATGGCGAGGACCATGAGATGCTCTTCGTCCTGAGCGCCGACATCGGCTTCCTCCTCCAGCAGCGCCGCGAGCGCCTCCTCATTGTCCGAGTCCATCGCCGAGCAGACAAATCGCCGAACACCTGGCGGGCGTGGTAGGCGCGCAGCCGTCGGTATTCCAACCCTGCGTGGCTGGAGCGCCGGAAAGCTTGCCCAGGAACGGAGTGGAGGATGCCGCGGCGGAACCCTCTCTTTTTCGGCGGGGAATGGCCTGTCTAGCGGCGGTGGGTGGGTGGGCGGCACCGGGATTGGCAAGGCGGCGGGAGGGCATGCGCGCAGGGGAGAGGGGGGCGAATCTGGATGTGCAAGATGTGTTTTCGCCTGATAGTGGTGGCCCAGACGCAGTCTTTCCTTCCGCCGGAGCCCCCAAGCGTCCCCAGTGCGCTGGGTTCGGCCTGGGATCGCCGGACCAAAAAAGGGGCCAAGCCAGCGGATTTTGGCGTCCTAGGGGCGCGACTCGGGGTTTTTTTCGGCGCCGGCGTGAAAAAACTTGGTCTGGGGTCCCTATTGGAGACGTGAGTGGAGATGCTCTAACTAAAAAGTGTCATCTAGCTAATTTACTAAGTCACCTTAGTGCTCTTGCAACGAACTAACACTGAATCCGGCGTATAATCAGTTCGCTAAATCCAGCTGGTTCATTGAACAAATCTCTCTCTCTCTCTCAATGTCCTACTTTCAGGGAGTTCCACACAATTTCCCTCGTGAAAAATCAATCATGGTTATATCGTGCATTTTTCTCCGCGCGGGCCGAAAGCTAACTAAAAAGTGCCATCTAGCTAATTTTTTACTAAGTCCCTTAGTGCTCTTGCAACGAACGAACACTAACTCCGGCGTGCTAAACAAGTTCGCTAAACCCAGCTGCTGGTTCATTGAACAAATACATCTCTCTCTCTTTCTCTCGCTCGTTGTACGTACGTTGGTGAGGAAAACAAACAATGAGTGCTTGGCCGGCCCCCATCGCTACTGCAATGTTCTGTGTTGTGGTAGCGGCGCTGCTGCTCCTGCCGGCGCCGCCGTCGTTGGGCGCCGAGGAGGAAGCAGGTACAAGCCGGAGTAACTGCACTGCCCACTGCGGCAACATCATCATCCCATACCCGTTCGGGGTGGAGCCCGGCTGCTACCACGAGAGCGGCTTCAACCTCACCTGCAACCAGTCCTACAGCTCGCCCAAGCTCTTCCTCGGCGACGGCACCGTGCAGGTGCTCGACATCGATCTGCCCAACGGCACGGTACGTATCAACAGCAAGCCATTGGATATCAACTATTTCGATACTGGAGAAGTAAGCCGCAACACATGGCGCGCCGGCGGCCTGGGATACGCTGCCGACGGGTCATACTTTGTAGCGGGAGCAGGGCGGAACAACTTAGTAGCACTCGGGTGCAACGTCCAAGTCATCCTTTGGGGAGATAACAGGTCCCTCGTCAGCTCTTGCTCTCCTGTCTGCCCAGATGTAAACATGACCATGGTTACCTGCTCCGGCATCCTCTGCTGCCAGGCGACCATAGTTGAGGGTCGCGCTTCCTACGTATTCCAGGTTCAACGACGGGGTGATTTCGGTCCCCGCGATTATCAATTATGGACCAATGTGTTAATTATGGAATCGGACTATCTTCTTAACGTGACGGAGTATTCTGATAACTGGAACCCAGTCTCAATCCCCGCCATGCTAGGCTGGGCGATCAACAGCTCGGTGTGTCATACCAATGGGTCATCGCATTCATGTCGCAGTAAACACAGCTTTTGTCACAACTACACCACTGTTTTGGATCAAGATCTTCTTTATAATGACCGGGACCATGATCCTGCTAATCAACGGCATAACTGCCAGTGTTCTGGCGGTTACCAAGGCAATCCATACATTTCCCATGGCTGCTGTGGTAATAATACACTGCTCAAAGTATTTCTTTTTATTTATCTGGATCCTCAAAAGTATTTTGCCTTATTTAGCCACCGCACCTAGCTAGAGTGTTTTCCCAGCAACCATGTGAGCTCAAAGTAAATTTTAATACTCTCTCTCTCTCTCTCTCTCTCTCTCTATATATATATATATATATATATATATATATATATATAGATATATAGAAATATAGAAATATACATATATATAGGATTTGCAGTTGACAACGACAACGCTCCTTTCAATTCATTTTCCTCTCGAGACACGAGCGACTAGAAAAGCTCCCCTCCATCGACGACCTGGATCCCGCGCGTGCGGATCGTTAAGCTTTAGGTTTAGGTCCTAGTTGCTTAGGTTTTTTGGGTCGTTCATCATCTTGACTTCGGCAGCGAAGGCGGCGCCGAATAAACAAGTTTCAGATCCTTCCTTGACGAGGCGATTGGTCCTATATGGTTGTGGATGGATTTAAAAAACTAGTCTGTTCAAGTAAGGATGGCGTGGCGGCGGTGGCATCTTCTTGGTATACCCGGATCTGGAGTTCGAAGGCGTGTCTAGGGTGTTGCCCCGGTCCGATTCGTTCAACGGCAATGGCTTCACCATTGGTGAGCCACCTTGGAGGTCTGCAAAGCTGCATATCAACGATGGCGCTGCGTCGAGCTCGGATGAGAAGGAGATCTGTCATTTTATCCTTTGGTGTATACTATGGTGGTGCCGGAGGTGGATGATGGGCATTGGTATCAAGCTCTGTGGTTTCTTAGGTCTTGATTGTAATTTTCTTTCCTGGCTAGTGTTCCTTTAGCGTTTTATTGTCTTTTCAGTTTTGTCAGGTTAGTGTGTACGTGTCTTGTACTATGATCTTTATGATATAACGAGGCACGTATCAGCATGCAAACAAAGTCGCTTTAAAAAATCATTAATAGCTTTTTTTAGCAAAAGAAACTCATTAATAGCTATGTCTTTGCTCTCACAATAACACAAATTGTCAAAATTGATGTAGCCATTAGTTCTACTAGCTCAGTCCACCAACAACCATATGGTCTCGACACTGAGAGCCTCCAACATGCAGTAATGTAGTAGCCGAAGCTTAAATTCTAAGTGGACTTATCCATGCCACAGTTATCAGTTTAGTTGTGGCATGTTTAACTTTGTATTAATTTTAAAAAATAGTGCATAAATATATCACATGTTTTTGAAACCTTATGGATGAATTTATAATCTATACCATTTCTAGAAATCAAATCTTCAATTCCAAGACAGCGCGCGACTAGTAAATAGTTGTTTCTTAGCCGAGCGAGTGTGTATATGCATACTTTTTTTCTGTTTCTTGACTACATGAACCTACACTGGTCTACCTAAATTGGTCGTTTCAATGTTGTTGTACATCCAGATATCAACGAATGCAATTATCCAGATATATATCCATGTTACGGTGATTGCAGAAACACACACGGAGGATATGATTGTCAGTGCCCTCTTGGCTTCAAGGGCAATGCTTCTAAACCAAATGGATGTGAAGGTACCAGAATAAAGATCAGATTGATTGATAGCGTTATGCTTATTTCCTCACTACTATATTATCGGGGCACCGCCCCAGTTCTACCACCTGCAGAATATTCCAATTACTTACCTTTTTAGCATGCACATAGCGTATTCATTCATATTGTTATGTGCCCTTCCCAGATATTGATGCATGCAAACACAAGGAAGCATATCCATGTTATGGAATCTGCATCAATTTGCCTGGAACATTCCATTGCCGGTGTCAAGATGGTACCTATGGAGATCCACTGATGAAACTGGGATGCCTCGGCGTTAGAACAAAAAAGGCGTTTACAGGTAAAGATATCATCTTTTTATAACCATTCATCAAAATCTATTATTTTTCAAAGAATTTGATTGTCCCAAATTAATGACTTCGTATTTTCGTCTATGATACCATATTTTACAGGTTTGGGCATAGGTCTACTGGCTAGTGGCGCCTCGGTCATTTTGCTTTTGGTGCTTGCTGCCCCGTTTATAGCACGCAAAATGAAGTTAAATATGGCAACCAAACTGAAAAGAAGGTTGTTCAGGCAAAATCATGGGTTGCTGTTGCAACAGCTAATATCTCGGAAAACAGATTTTGGTGAAAGGATGATCATTCCTTTGTTGGATTTAGAGAAGGCCACAAACAATTTTGATAGAGCTCGTGAGGCTGGTGGTGGGGGACACGGTGTTGTATATAAAGGAATTTTAGATCTACAGGTTGTCGCCATCAAGAAATCCAAGATTGTCGTACAGAGGGAAATTGATGACTTCATAAATGAGGTTGCAATTCTTTCTCAAATCAACCATAGAAATGTCGTGAAGCTAATCGGATGTTGTCTTGAGACAGAAGTCCCATTACTGGTTTATGAGTTTATTTCAAATGCTACTCTTGCTCACCATCTTCATGTTGAAGGCCCAATATCACTGTCATGGGATGATCGAATAAGGATCGCACTTGATGTTTCTAGAGTTCTATCTTATCTTCATTCAGCTGCATCGATGCCTATTTATCACCGGGATATTAAATCATCCAACATACTTCTTGATGATAATTTAATAGCAAAGGTATCCGATTTTGGAGCTTCAAGATACATCCCAATCGATAAAACAAGGGTGACTACTGCTGTGCAAGGAACAATAGGCTACTTAGACCCCATGTACTATTATACCGGTCGCCTAACAGACAAGAGTGATGTTTTCAGTTTTGGTGTTCGTCTTGTAGAACTCCTAGCCAGAAAAAAACCATGCCTTTACCGTAGTGGCGGCGACGGTGTTGGTCTTGTTTCACATTTTGTTTCGCTACTCACAGATGGAAATCTTGATGAGTTAATTGATCCCCAAGTCATGGAAGAGGGAAACGGAGAAGTCCAGGAAGTAGCTATGCTAGCAGCGATGTGCATTAAATTGAAAGGAGAAGACCGGCCTACAATGAGAGAAGTGGAGATGAAACTTGAAAATATGAGAGTTAACATGTGTGTGGCACCTGATACTGCTGCATCAAGGAGATATGTCAGGGGTCAAACTGAGTCGCTATACATGCCAACAGAAGCAGTTGTTGTGGAAGCAAGCAGGCAATACACTATCGAGGAAGAAATATTGGCTTCTGCAAGTTATCCTCGATGATCTTGCTGTATTGTCCTTGACAACTCAATGTTCTACACATTTGCTTCTTTCTTTAAATTCTACTAAACTGTTTCAGGAAACCCTTAGCTAATGGAATTTTCAAACTCTTACAAATGCATGTTCACTGTGTGGTGGTTAATTACTTCTTCCGTGTAAAATACTTGGATATCAATAGTTTTGGTTCAGGAAATAAAGCATAACCTTCAATGTGTTTCTGTATTGATTATTTAAAATATGTTTATGTTTATATATTCTTATGATCATACAACTAATTTTTCATATATCTATTCCTGATAGTTTATTTGTTCTGATGCAACCCACGCAACCCCTCGGCCGCCCCACCCCAGGGCGACATGAGGGCGATTCATCCACCCGCAACCGCTGCCCTTCCACTCTCCCCCACCCGCCGTTGTCGGGCGAAGCCCATGTGGCCGATGGCAGCGGCGGGGCTCGTCTCTCGTGGCCACCCCTTGCTCTGTGGGCGACAGGACCTAGTGACGGCCAGCGGCGGCCCGGTTAGATGTTCCTCTGGGCATACGGCAGCGGGACACGGTGAGCGATGGTGGGTTGTGGAGGTAAACGATCGTCTTGTGGCGGCGTTCTCCGGCTAGATCGGGGGTCTTGCGGACATGACCATGATGGGGTCGCTGGCTTCGGCCAGATCTGGCTGTGGCTGGTGGCTTGACGTGTCCGTGATGTCCGGTGACTGGCTACCAGCCATGGTTACCGGGTTGCGGACGACGTGGTGGCGGGTGCGGCGCGTCAGCAACTGGGCGGATCTTGGTGGGGTTTTCCGGCCATGCCGGGATTCAACCCTCGTCTGGGGTCCTTGACAACGCGGCAACTCTGGGGGAAACCCTAGATCTCCTTGCGATCGAGCGATGGCGGTGTTTTTGCATCGCAGTCCCTCTTGAGGGCATTGGTTCTGGAGTTTG
The DNA here is from genome assembly GCA_963921465.1 of Triticum timopheevii. Taxonomy (NCBI): domain Eukaryota; kingdom Viridiplantae; phylum Streptophyta; class Magnoliopsida; order Poales; family Poaceae; genus Triticum; species Triticum timopheevii. The sequence goes on from OY997272.1 coordinate 546,586,154, forward strand.
CTCCCGTCGAAGGGATCAGCTACGCTGGTGGCGCGACTGCCAATGAAAATCATGCCAAATACGGTCATGTCGGACGATGGCGGCATGTCCGACATCGTTTCCTTGTCGAGGTATCGTCGTTGTAGATTGTGTCATCATGTTCGGGATGCTCTGGGGGAAACCCTATGTTTGGGTCTCCCCGATCGGATGACGATAACACTCTCAGTGTTGTTCTCCCTCTTGGGGCGTCGTTTTGGAGCAAGTGATGGTTGAAGGGGGCAAGAGGCGGTGTGGTGCTGCATCGTCAGCATCAGTGGCATCGGGTCTCGGCGGTATGGCATGGTGGGGTCTCAGTGCTGGATACGTGTTGATGGGCATGCACAGGAGGATGACACTGTCTGGCACCATGCATGGTGGTGTCGACAACAAAAGGGTCTGACAAGGTTATTTCATTGATCACTCCTGAAGATGGGACAGAGGCGGACTTTTGAGCCCGCACATGTGGTTTGCAATGTGGGTCTGCTAGACCGGTTAATTCTCCCATCTAGCTAGCGGCGGTTTGGCGAGGGCACTGGATATCCTGGTGTGTTGGTAGCGAGGCCAGGGCACATCACCAACTTTGTAAGTATGGCGATGGTGATCGTCCAAAAGGTAGCTTTGGGTTGGTCCTTGTATTAAATTTTAAAGTTTTGTGGAATAATTTAATAAAGATAGTGGTGTGCATTGCTCGATTTAGAGGCCGGAGGTTATCCTCCTTGTTTTAAAAGAAATATTTATTCTTGCAGTACTTTTACATTTTTTGGAAATGAGGTCCCCATTTTCCCTCCTGCCTTGATGTAATGCAAGTCTTGACACCCGAAATGCAGGCACTGACACACGCAAATAAAAGAAAATGCAGGCACTGATGCCCGCGGTGAAGTCAGGATTTAGAACAAGAACAATAGTTGCTTCAATGTCTGACAACAGGAGTAGTTGTCGCGACAGCTTGTTGACGCTACAGCAGACGGAACGATGCTGGCCACCATCCATGCGCGCGAGGCGTCCAAGTACAGCCTATTAGCAGTGCACAACACTGTCTCGGTCGTCATCGTCGTCTCACCGGCGTGCCGTCTTCATCACTAAACTGCTCGGTGGCCACGACGCGACGGTGCCCGCACGACGAACCCAAACTGCTCGCTGGTTCATCTGTACATCGCTCGATCGCCGTACGCCGTTGCCCTGTTCTTCTCTGGGCGGCACCGATCGATCGCACGTCGCAGGCGTTCCAGCGGCTCCTGTGCAGAATCGATCTTGGTGGCTGGAGCGGATAGCATAAAACTACCACAATTCGCGTTAGGGTTGTAAAAAACTACCCAAAATTTGTTTGTGACTAATACCTATCACTTATGGCGTTGGCGGTCTCAAAAAATTCAAATGGACGAGCGGTTAACATCTGATCAGGTTTATGACAGCTGGGGTCCGCTCCTAAGATAACCGTTTGTTTGACGGTTAACTTACATGTGGGACCTACATGCCAGTGTCTCTTCCGCATATTCAAATAAAAAAAAATCTTCAATCCCTCAATTAGCAATCAGGTCCTTCAAAATAAAATAAAAAGCAATCGTGTCTCTGAAAAATATAAAATAAAAAGCAATCAGGTCCCCACCGGCGAGCTCATCGCCGGAGCTGATGTGGGCATCGGCCGGCCTTCAGTGGCGCCGTCGCTGCTGCTCTGCTGCATGCGGTGGAGCTCGAGGTCCTCACTGCTGCCCTGCTGCACGCGGCAGGGCTCGAGGGCTCCCTGCTGCCGGCTGCGGGCGAGGCAGCCATGGCGAGCTCGCCTCGAGGCGTTGCAGATGGGGCTAGGCACGGCGGCCGTCGGACATGAACAAGGCGACCTCGGCCTGAGTTGAAGGAGGCCAGCAGGAGGTGAGGGAGTCGCCCGAGCTCCGCCGGAGATGGGGTCGGGCGGCGCACTTGCCATAGGAGGCGAGCTATGGGGAGGAGGGAGGAGGCGTGGGTGGTGGAGCTGCTCGCTGGCTGCCTCCGCGCCCGTAGCGGTGGCCAACTGTAGCCCGTCGCTGTGGCCGGCCGTGAACGGTGGCTGGCCGTGAGCCTTGCCATACGCTGATTGCAAGCATTGCCGCATGCCGGCCGACCTCCCACGCGTGTCTTCCGGCGGCCGAGGAGAGAGGTAGGCTGGGGAGGGTGGTCGCCGGGTTGGGAGGTGAGAGGCCCGTCGTCACCGGGTTGGGAGCAGAGGAAAAAGAGAGGTCAGGGGAGGGGAGGAGAGAAGAAAGAGAAGAAGATGAAGCTTACAGGTGGGTCCCATATGTAAGTTAACTGTCAAACTAAACAGTCAAACAAACGGTTTGTTTAGGAGCGGGCCCGACATGTCATAATTCGGATCAATTTTGAATCACATGGTGATTTGGGTTTTTTGAGACAACCGACGTTAAAAATGGTAGGTATTAGTCACAAACAAATTTTCGGTAGTTTTTTGGAACCGTAACACGGATTGTGATAGATTTATGCTATTCACTCTGGTGGCCGGGGTTGTGTGTGCGGCTGCATATGTTCCCTGAACAAGACGTATTGCCCCTCGTGACGTGTCTGGAGAGAAACAGAAATCCTCGGGGCAGAATCCCCGTACAAGGTAGCGCGCGAGTTTAGTACTACCTCGGCGGCCGAGTCGCCTTGGGGCCGGAGGAGCGCCTACATAAGGCGCACTGGGCAACCTAGAAACTTACTTACCTGGACGGTTCAACTGCTGATCAAGAAGGGTCGTGGTCTAGGTCAATGACTCGCATTGCATTTGGCCGGCGCGCTGACCTATCATCTCCCCTCGTGAGAGAGTGATAGAGGAGGTAAGTGTTCACGTGGCCTTTGCCAATTCTTACTTCAAATTTTAATTCTGTAAGTTCAAACTTTTAACTAGCACTCTGATTGAGTTGTTCTTTTGAAAGCCCGTTGGATGTGGCTCAACGACACAATACTAAGAAGACTAGGCCCGTAAGGTTGCTTTTACCTGGTTTTTTTGATTTTTTTTACCATTATTGATTGAGTGACGTGTGTGCACGATGGCTTCCTAGAGTTTGATGGATCTCATTTTTTGCTTGGTCAGGTCGTGGGGCATGTTTGGTTTGGTGTTGCCGTTGCCACATTATGAGCTTTTGTTTATCGACGGGTGTGGGCTGCACTCTCCGGGAAGGTTCTTCCATTCTTTAAAAAGCTTTGGTTTACTGTGCGGTTTGCACTTTTGATTTCACGTATCTAGTCTAGAGGTGTGTGGATTGCTCTTGTTCCACGTGCCACTGCTTGATCCATGCATGTGGCCACGTCTGCCTATGGATCATTGACTGCTTATTTCCATGATGGACATGTATAGGTCAATGAAATTATGGGGTAAGCTGTTTGGACATACGTTGTGTTTTTCTCTAGACCGGCTAGATATTTCGCCTGGTCGATCCCGTGAAATCCCGTTCCACCGCTTGGTCGTTGTTTGGCCCTATAAAAATGCGTCACTCCGTGTGCGTCTTCCATCTCGGATGCGCCATCATCCCTGCTCCTTTACTCCCGACACCCCTTCCGTCGAACACAATGTGAGCTCTGCCCTGTTGGTGTCTGATGAAGCGCCGCCGACGGCACCGTGGAGTGCCTAGGGTTCTATGATAGGCCGCTCGCAGGTCACGGGCCCACGCGACTCCGCAGCGTCGCGATCCTCCAGCGCGGGCGTGCCGCCGCCATCAAGACGAACCGGCGCCGCCTTCGGTCGCTGGTGCGTTCCCTCGCTAATAAGGTCGATGGCTCCCTCCGCCACACTGCTTCTTTCCTACTCATCTTTCAATTTTTCTCTATCCTTGCAGTCACCGCAGGTAGCGGCAGCATGTACGCATCACCAGCGGGCGCCTCTTCTTTCGTGCTCTCGCTAGATCCTCCCAGCAGCAAGTCACCCTCTCTACCACGCCCTTTTCCTGCGGACTACGGGAGTCAAATGCTAGCTGGCCCTTGATCTGAATGAATAGACCTGCAACCGGTGCTTTGATACAGAAGCATGAATAGTGCAAGAGCTAGCAAAGTCACCGATCGCCGTACAGAATGCCAACGTGGGAAGGTGGAAGCACAAATAGAAGCAGTGTGAAGTTGCTATTTTTTCCTCGCCGGCTACAGATCAAGCGTCTTGGTCAGCGATGTGTTACGTACGTTATTTCTCCAGCACAAGTTCTCCCAGTCAGCACAGGTTTGGCGACGCCCCCCTTTCGTTGTCCTCTCGACGGCGGGATTAGTTCCGTCTCTGGTGCAGCGGCGGCGTTCGGTGATTGTTTCTCGCCTTTAGAAGATAAGCCCTCAAAGCACAAGACTCTCTTCAGCTTACTGAAAACTTTCTTACGCACAAAACTTCTTGCGGACATGTAAACATGAACTGAAAGGACAACTTCATAATCTTGCACGTTTTTAACTTAGGACCTGCTATTTGTCTCGCCTCATTCATCTACATGCGAGTCCTCTTGAGAGTCAGTTAATGACTGCATATGCTTTGATTTGATTCCCACTGACTAATGGTTTCTTGGCCTGTGTTTCTTTTCTCATATTGGCTGGTTGCATAACAATCTCTACTCCTAACTAGAAGAACGCCCGTGCGTTACAACGGGACCACATTAACTTTAAGAATTCAATATTAATATTCTCATATATATCAAGTGACATTGGTGACCATTTTTATCATCAAATCTTCACACACACACACTCTTCCTCCCTCTTCCTCACTCTCTCTCCCCCTCTCCCTCTCTCTCTAACACACACACATATATCCATCTTATTGGGTATGGGACCATAATCCATCTATTTCACACACACGCTAGTGCATAATAATATGGATTATGTGTATTATATTTGCCACCACAACCGAGGGAATTAATTTCATGTAAATCGGCCAGCCACAGCTCCAAGAATACACGGAGGAGGTGGCCCGGGTCGGCGTCGGCGCCGTCCGACGCGGGCCATGGGCCCGCTTCCAAGTGCGTCTGCGCGCCGGCCACCCACGCCAGGTCCTTCAAGTGCCGCTTCCACCGCACCAACTCCTAAGGCCACGGCCGCGGCCAGGGCCAGGAAAGCCGCTCTTCTTCGCCCCATTCACCGGCCGCGGCCAACGTGGTGCCGCGGCACCCGGCCTCGCCGTCCTCGTCCTCCGGCACCGTCGCGACCCAGTGACGCAGCCCAAGCATCGACCTCGAGAATCAAGAACGCTCGACAACAGAGAAGGAAGGGAAGATCATATACATGTCATAAGAAAGGGAGTTTATTTACTGCTCCCTCGATGTATTGTTTCCTTTGTTGGGAGATTGATTACCATCCGTGAGTTAAGGTAAGGTTAATGTGATTGAGCGGTTTTTCTGAAAATCAAATATTTGTTTTCTAATTAATGTGATTGAGTGATTTAAGGTAAGGTTAATTAATTTAGATTTGATCTTTAGAGATTGTTCGTGATTGATTCTACATTACTAAATAACTTGCACCAGTATGAAAAGTTCTGATCTGTTCAGATTTCTTTCATATGTGAGAGGGTGACGCGAAAATAAACCGATGAAGGGGGAGGGGACGAAAAAAAATCTACAAAAAAAAACCAGTGAAGGTGGGAGGAGGTACCAAAAAAAACCATGGAAGGTGGGACGAAAAAACCTTGGAAGCGAGACTACCAACTGCTCCTCCATGGTTTTTTTGGTACCTCCTCCCACATTCGCTGGTTTTTTTTCGTAGATTTTTTTCGTCCCCTCCCCCCACTTCATCGGTTTATTTTTGCGTCACCCTCTCACACAACGAAAGAAATCTGAACAGATCAGAACTTTCCATACTGGCACAAGTTATTTAGTAATGTAGAATCAATCACAATCAATCTCTAAAGATCAAATCTAAATTAATTAACCTTACCTTAAATCACTCAATCACATTAATTAGATTGCAAATAATTGATTTTCAGAAAAATCGCTCAATCACATTAACCTTACCTTAACTCACGGATGGTAATCAATCTCCAAACAAAAGAAACAATACATCTAGGGGGCGGTAAATAAACTCCCTTTCTTATGACATGTATATGATCTTCCCTTCCCTCTCTCTTGTCGAGCGTTCTTGATTCTCGAGACGATACTTGGGCTGCATCACTGGGTCGCGACAGTGCCGGAGGACGAGGACGGCGAGGCCGGGTGCCACGGCACCGCGTTAGCCGCGACCGGTGAAGGGAGCGAAGAAGGGCGGCTTCCTTGGCCCTGGCCATGGCCGTGGCCCTAGGAGTTGGTGCGGTGGAAGCGGCACTTGAAGGACCCGGCGTGGGTAGCCGGCGCGCAGATGCACTTGGAAGCGGGCCCGTGGCCCGCGCTGGACGGCGCCGATGCCGAGCCGGGCCACCTCCTCCGCGTATTCTTGGAGCTGTGGCTGGCCGATTTTCATGAAATTAATTCCCTCAGTTGTGGTAGCAAATATAATACACATAATCCATATTGTTATGCACTAGCATGTGTGTGTGTGTAGTGCATGTGTTATGCACTAGCAGTTGGTAGTCTCCGCCGGTCAATTTTCATTCCACCACTTTCGTCCGTTTTTTTCGTAGGTTAACCGTCGTAGATTTTTTTTCGATGTTGGTTTCTTATTCACCGGTATATTTACCCATCAGCTCTTTCCTTGCAAATCAACACTTTTCAAACGTACATGCAATAACAGATCTAACTTTACTAACTTATCCAAATCAACCGATACCTCACATTATTGCAAATTTCTGAAGGAAACAAATAATAGATTTTAAGGAAACAAATAAAAGATTTTAAAGATGCATCATACTTTACTAACAATCACTAAAAATCAAATCTAAATTAATTAACCTTACCTTAAATCACGGATCTAACTTTACTAACTTATCCAAATCAACCGATACCTCCCATTATTGCAAATTTCTTTAGGAAACAAATAATAGATTTTAAGGAAACAAATAAAAGATTTTAAAGATGCATCATACTTTACTAACAATCACTAAAAATCAAATCTAAATTAATTAACCTTACCTTAAATCACGGATCTAACTTTACTAACATATCCAAATCAACTGATACCTCCCATTATTGCAAATTTCTTTAGGAAACAAATAATAGATTTTAAGAAAACAAATAAAAGATTTTAAAGATGCATCATACATTACTAACAATCACTAAAAATCAAATCTAAATTAATTAACCTTACCTTAAATCACTCAATCACTTTAATTAGAAAACATTTTCGTTCCAAACTGCACCCCGCTTAGTGTGCACATAACAATCCGAAGTAATTAGAGTCACATGATTGAATCCATTTATTTAGGGCCACATGATTGAATTCATTTATTAACAATAATCCTCACCAAAAGTGCGTTTAGCAATTTTAGAGGGCGGACCAAAACTCTGCCATCCGCTCGCCCGCGTTTGTTTAGGTACAGAAAAAAATGGCATAATATATGGAAACAACACGACCGGGGCGGCGGTGCAATCTTCGGGGATAGGGGATCGGAGGAGAAGGATTGGCCTAGCAACATGATCGGGGTGCTTCCCCGCGGCCGCGGCCGTCCTCGCGATGCCACCTACCCGAAATCAACGCTGCTCCCTGCCGTCAGCCGAGGCGACGCCGCCTGCCCTCCTACCCACGGTCCGCTGCCGCGTGGGGCTACGGCGGGAGGAGTAGCGACGGGGCCAAGGTCCTTCATGCGTTCCGGGATGGAGGCCATGATTTCGTCGAGGTCGTTGCTGCCTCCTACACTCAGGGTGTGTCGCCGAGATCGAGGCGAGCATGAGGAGCTGTGGCCACCACCATGGTCACCCCATCGCAGGGGATGGAGCACGCCGTCGGCCTACAGCTTGTGGAGATCACTGTTGCTCTTCAGGTCGCATGGTGACCGGATCTTGCCGATGTGTCCCTCCCCGATGACCTCCTCTTCGCCCGGTTGGCCGACATGGATCTCGCCACTGCTGCCCTCAACTTCTCTGCCTCGAGCTCGACGGTCAGCCGCCATGGACCCCCCAGCTAGAAGGTCACGTGAACCAGCCGTCCTCCCATGCTGCAGTGGCGAGAAGGTGACATGGCTCTCCGTACACGAAGAGTGGAGTTCCGTCAAGTACTTATATACTTGGCCTCTACTGCTGATCCATGTACATGGAGAAGAACAGACAACCGTTCATTCATGCTTTGTTCTACTCCTTTGCGCTACATTACTGGAGGTGACATTTTCCTATCTCTCTATGTTGTAACAAGCCTGCTGCCTGCATAGTTAATGGATTTTTTATTTAAATTTATCGCTGCTTAGTGCTTTGTTGCAATTGTTCACCCAAGATTCTTATATATAATCTGAGCGTATGTAGGTATACTTAGCTTTGGTATTCCATTTTTTCTGGCGCATAGGAATAAGAGTATTGTCCAGGTTAGGTATTCAATTGAGTAAAAGGTGAACAAGTAAAATTTTCTTGCATAGAAATTTTCTTCCGTATCAGTTATTGCATTAGTTTAGATTGTCCATCTTCCCATTTTCATTGGCATGCTATTAAATTTGGATCTGCCTTTTTTTCGTTCCAATTAAAATGAACATCTACGATATTTATATGATAACTGCTTTGTTCTCTATGTTTGATACACTCCACCTTAATTTTCTTTTACTTAGAAAGACGGCTAGAGATTATATTCTTCCCATTATGTGCAGTATGGTACCTAACTATTTTTAGCGAAAAATACTCTAAAAATATCATACCATTTCAATTTGGATTTTTTTCTTCATATTTGGCATAAATTTAAGTGGTCGGGCTCTTCTCCGGACACTGCGCAGAAGCTTTGCCGGCGTATCAAGGACGAAGTCGGATTGCAGAAGCTCTCCGGGGCCAAAGCCCGAAGGGTTGGCTGATATCCGGAGATAGTTTCATTTCAACTGTATGTGGGTTGTTTTCCTTTCCGCGACATTATGGTTGCCCGCCAGGTGTAGTCGCGTCGTCTTTGTAACCGCGGCATGGCCGCCCGACTCTATGTAATGTCTATTTCTTCTTCTAATACATCAGCTCGCGGTGGGTATCGTTATTTTCTGACCTTCACAGATGATTTGAGCTGATATGGGTATATCTACTTGATGAAACATAAGTCTGAAACATTCGAAAAGTTCAAAGAATTTCAGAGTGAAGTGGAAAATCATCGTGACAAGAAAATAAGGTTTCTACAATCTGATCACAGAGACAAATATTTGAGTTACGAGTTTGGTCTTCAGTTAAAACAACGTGAAATAGTTTCATAAATTCGTGCCACCAGGAACACCACAGCATAATGGTGTGTCCGGACGTCATAACCGTACTTTATTGGATATCGTACAATCTATGATGTTTCTTACCGATTTACCAATATCGTTTTGGGATCATGCATTAGATACAGCTACATTCACGTTAAATAGGGCACCATCTAAATCCGTTGAGACGACACTATATGAACTGTGGTTTAGCAAGAAACCAAAGTTGTCGTTTCTTAATGTTTGGGGTTGTGATGCTTATGTGAAAGAGTTTCATCCTGATAAGCTCAAACCCAAATCGAAGAAATGCGTCCTAATAGGATACCCAAAGGAGACTGTTGGGTACACCTTCTATCACAGATCCGAAGACAAGACATTCGTTGCGGAGAATGGATCCTTTCCAGAGAAGGAGTTTCTCTCGAAAGAAGTGAGTGGGAGGAAAGTAGAACTTGATAAGGTAATTGTACCTTCTCCCTTATTGGAAAGTAGTTCATCACAGAAATCTGTTCCTATGACTACTACACCAATTAGTGAGGAAGCTAATGATGATGATCATGTAACTTCAGATCAAGTTACTACCGAACCTCGTAGGTCAACCAGAGTGAGATCCGCACCAGAGTGGTACGGTAATCCCATTCTGGAGGTCATGTTACTTGACCATGACGAACCTACAAACTATGAGGAAGCGATGATGAGCCCAGATTCCGCAAAATGGTTTGAGGCCATGAAATCTGAGATATGATCCATGTATGAGAACAAAGTATGGACTTTGATGGATTTGCCCGATGATCGGCAAACCATAGAAAATAAATGGATCTTCAAGAGGAAGACGGATGTTGATAGTAGTGTTACTATCTACAAAGCTAGACTTGTCGAAAAAGGTTTTTGACAAAGTTCAAGGTGTTGACTATGATGAAATTTTCTCACTTGTAGCGATGCTTAAGTCTGTCCAAATCATGTTAGCAATTGCCGCATTTTTATGAAATCTGGCAAATGGATAAACAAAACTACATTCCTTAATGGATTTAAAGAAGAGTTGTATATGATGCAACCAGAAAGTTTTGTCAATCCTAAAGGTGCTGGCAAAATACGCAAGCTCCAGCGATCCATCTATGGACTGGTGAAAGCATCTCGGAGTTGGAATATACGCTTTGATAAGTTGATCAAAGCATATAGTTTTACACAGACTTGCGATGAAGCCTGTATTTACTAGAAAGTGAGTGGGAGCACTACAGCATAAAGGAGTGTTTGAAAGGAGTTTTTCAAAGAAAGACCTCGGTGAAGCTGCTTACATATTGAGCATCAACATCTATAGAGATAGATCAAGACGCTTGATAAGTTTTTTCAATGAGTACATACCTTGACAAGATTTTGAAGTAGTTCAAAATGGAACAGTCAAAGAAAGAGTTCTTGCCTATGTTACAAGGTGTGAAATTGAGTAAGACTCAAAACCCGACCACGGCAGAAGATAGAAAGAGAATGAAAGTCATTCCCTATGCGTTGGCCATAGGTTCTATAAAGTATGCCATGCTGTGTACCAGATCTATTGTATACCCTACACTGAGTTTGGCAAGGGAGTACAATAGTGATCTAGGAGTATATCACTGGACAGCGGTCAAAATTATCCTTAGTGGAATAAGGATATGTTTCTCGATTATGGAAGTGACAAAAGGTTCGTCGTAAAGGGTTACGTCGATGCAAGTTTTGACACCGATCTGGATAACTCTAAGTCTCGATCTAGATACATATTGAAAGTGGGAGCAATTAGCTAGAGTAGCTCTGTGCAGAGCATTGTAGACATAGAAAATTGCAAAATACATAACGGATCTGAATGTGAAAGACCTGTTGACTAAGATTCTCTCACAAGCAAAACATGATCACACCTTAGTACTCGTTGGGTGTTAATCACATAGCGATGTGAACTAGATTACTGAATCTAGTAAACACTTTGGGTGTTGGTCACATGGCGATGTGAACTATGGGTGTTAATCACATGATGATGTGAACTATCGATGTTAATCACATGGTGATGTGATCTAGATTATTGACTCTAGTGCAAGTGGGAGACTGAAGGAAATATGCCCTAGAGGCAATAATAAAGTTATTATTTATTTCCTTATTTCATGATAATTGTTTATTATTCATGCTAGAATTGTATTAATCGGAAACATGATACATGTGTGAATACATAGACAGATAGAGTGTCACTGGTATGCCTCTACTTGACTAGCTCGTTAATCAAAGATGGTTATGTTTCCTAGCCATAGACATGAGTTGTCATTTGATTAACGGGATCACATCATTAGGAGAATGATGTGATTGACATGACCCATTCAGTTAGCTTAGCACCCAATCGTTTAGTATGTTGCTATTGCTTTCTTCATGACTTATACATGTTCCTATGACTATGAGATTATGCAACTCTCGTTTACCGGAGGAACACTTTGTGTGCTACCAAATGTCACAACGTAACTGGGTGATTATAAAGGTGCTCTACAAGTTTGTCCGAAGGTACTTGTTGGGTTGGCGTATTTCGAGATTAGGGTTTGTCACTCCGAATGTCGGAGAGGTATCTCTGGGCCCTCTCGGTAATGCACATCACATAAGCCTTGCAAGTAATGCAACTAATGAGTTAGTTGCGAGATGATGTATTACGGAACGAGTAAAGAGACTTGCCGGTAACGAGATTGAACTAGGTATTGGATACCGACGATCGAATCTCGGGCAAGTAACATACCGATGACAAAGGGAACAACGTATGTTGTTATGCGTTCTGACCGATAAAGATCTTCGTAGAATATGTAGGAACCAATATGAGCATCCAGGTTCCGCTATTGGTTATTGACCGGAGAAGTTTCTCAGTCATGTCTACATTGTTCTCGAACCGTAGGGTCCGCACGCTTAAGGTTTAGATGACAGTTATATTATGAGTTTATGAGATTTGATGTACCGAAGGAGTTCGGAGTCCCGGATGAGATCGGGGACATGATGAGGAGTCTCGAAATGGTCGAGACATAAAGATCGATATATTGGACGACTATATTCGGACATCGGAAAGGTTCCGAGTGGTTCGGATATTTTTTGGAGTACCGGGGAGTTACGGGGATACGGGGAAGAAGTATTGGGCCTTATTAGGCAATACGGGAAAGAGTGGGGCTGCCTAGGGCAGGCCGCGCGCCCCCCCAAGGCCTAGTCCGAATTGGACTAGGGGGAGGGGCCGCGCCCCCTCCTTCCTTCCCTTCTCCTTCCCCTTCCTTGTCTCCTACTCCTAATACTTGGAAGGATTCCTAGTTGGACTAGGAAAGGGGGAATCCTACTCCCGGCGGGTGTAGGACTCCCCTAGGGCGCGCCATAGAGAGGGCCGGCCCTCCCCTCCTCCACTCCTTTATATACGGGGGCAGGGAGCACCCCATAGACACACAAGTTGATCTTCGTGATCGTTCCTTAGCCGTGTGCAGTGCCCCCCTCCACGATATTACACCTCGGTCATATTGTAGCGGTGCTTAGGCGAAGCCCTGCGACGGTTGAACATCAAGATCGTCACCATGCCGTCGTGCTGACGAAACTCCTCCCCGAAGCTTTGCTGGATCGGAGCTCGGGGTGCATCATCGAGCTGTACGTGTGTCAAGAACTCGGAGGTGCCGGAATAACGGTGCTTGGATCGGTTGGACCGGGAAGACGTACGACTACTTCCTCTATGTTGCGTCAACGCTTCCACTTCGGTCTACGAGGGTACGTAGACAACACTCTCCCCTCTCGTTGCTATGCATCACCATGATCTTGCGTGTGCGTAGGAAATTTTTTGAAATTACTACGTTCCCCAACATAGACCTAGCTCATGAAGCCACTGTTGGGGAACGTAGCAGAAATTCAAAATTTTCCTACGTGTCACAAAGATCTATCTATGGAGAAACCAGCAACGAGGGGAAGGAGAGTGCATCTACATACCCTTATAGATCGCTAAGCGGAAGCGTTCAAGAGAACGGGGTTGAAGGAGTCGTACTCATCGTGATCCAAATCACCGGAGATCCTAGTGCCGAACGGACGGCACCTCCGCGTTCAACACACGTACAGCCCGGTGACGTCTCCCATGCCTTGATCCAGCAAGGAGAGAGGGAGAGGTTGGGGAAGACTCCATCCAGCAGCAGCACAATGGCGTGGTGGTGATGGAGGAGCGTGGCAATCCTGCAGGGCTTCGCCAAGCACCGCGGGAGAGGAGAAGGGAGAGAGGTAGGGATGCGCTAGGTAGAGGTCAAACTCATCTGTTGGGAGCCCCAAAACCCTCAATTATATATAGGGGGAGAGGGAGGGCTGCGCCCCCACCTAGGGTTCCACCCCTAGGGGCGGCGGCCAGCCCAAACCCATCTAGGGTGCGGCCAAGGGGGGGGGAGAGGGGAAACTTCCCCCCCAAGTTAGGTGGGTGCGCACCCTCCCCCAAACCCTAGGCGCCTTGGGCCCTTGTGGGGGGCGCACCAGCCCACCTGGGGCCGGTCCCCTCCCACACTTGGCCCATGCAGCCCTCCGGGGATGGTGGCCCCACTTGGTGGACCCCCGGGACCCTCCCGGTGGTCCCGGTACGTTAAAGATAAAACCCGAAACTTTTTCGGTGACCAAAACAGGACTTCCCATATATAAATCTTTACCCCCGGACCATTCCGGAACTCCTCGTGATGTCCGGGATCTCATCCGGGACTCCGAACAACATTCGGTAACCACATACAAACTTCCTTATAACCCTAGCGTCATCGAACCTTAATTGTGTAGACCCTACGGGTTCGGGAAACATGCAGACATGACCGAGACGTTCTCCGGTCAATAACCAACAGCGGGATCTGGATACCCATGTTGGCTCCCACATGTTCCACGATGATCTCATCGGATGAACCACGATGTCAAGGACTCAATCGATCCCGTATACAATTCCCTTTGTCTAGCGGTATAGTACTTGCCCGAGATTCGATCGTCGGTATACCAATACCTTGTTCAATCTCATTACCGGCAAGTCTCTTTACTCATTCCATAACACATCATCCTGTGATCAACCCCTTGGTCACATTGTGCACATTATGATGATATCCTACCGAGTGGGCCCAAAGATACCTCTCCGTTTACACGGAGTGACAAATCCCAGTCTCGATTCGTGCCAACCCAACAGACACTTTCAGAGATACCTGTAGTGCACCTTTATAGCCACCCAGTTACGTTGTGACGTTTGGTACACCCAAAGCATTCCTACGGTATCCGGGAGTTGCACAATCTCATGGTCTAAGGAAATGATACTTGACATTAGAAAAGCTTTAGCATACGAACTACGATCTTTGTGCTAGGCTTAGGATTGGGTCTTGTCCATCACGTCATTCTCCTAATGATGTGATTCCGTTATCAATGACATCTAATGTCCATGGTCAGGAAACCGTAACCATCTATTGATCAAGGAGCTAGTCAACTAGAGGCTTACTAGGGACATGGTGTTGTCTATGTACCCACACATGTATCTGAGTTTCCTATCAATACAATTATAGCATGGATAATAAACGATTATCATGAACAAGGAAATATAATATTAACTAATTTATTGTTGCCTCTAGGGCATATTTCCAACAATCTTGTCAATCATCAACACTTGATGTTCTTTCTTGATTTCAACCTTCGTTAATTTCACCATCACGAAGAGCTTGAGAATCGTTTTCATCATCCCTTGCATACTATAGTTCATCACGAAGTTATACTAACTTGGTGATGGTGACTAGAGAACTCTGTCAATCACTATCTTATCTGGAAGATTAACTCCCACTTGATTCAAGCGATTGTAGTACCCAGACAATCTGAGCACATGCTCACTAGTTGAGCAATTCTCCTCCATCTTTTAGCTATAGAACTTGTTGGAGATTTCATATCTCTCAACTCGGGTATTTGCTTGAAATATTAACTTCAACTCCTGGAATATCTCATATGGACCATGACGTTCAAAACGTCTTTGAAGTCCCGATTCTAAGCCGTTAAGCATGGTGCACAAAACTATCAAGTAGTCATCATATTCAGCTAGCCAAACGTTCATAACGTCTGTATCTGCTCCTGCAATAGGTCTATCACCTAGCTGTGCATTAAGGACATAATTCTTCTGTGCAGCAATGAGGATAAACCTCAGATCACCGACCAATCCGCATCATTTCTACTAACATCTTTCAACACAGTTTTCTGTAGGAACATATCAAAATAAACACATGAAAGCAACAACGCGAGCTATTGATCTACAACATAATTTGCAAAATACTACCAGGACTAAGTTCATGATAAATTTAAAGTTCAATTAATCATATTACTTAAGAATTCCCACTTAGATAGACATCCCTCTAATCATCTAAGTGATCATGTGATCCAAATCAACTAAACCATGTCCGATCATCACGTGAGATGGAGTAGTTTTCAATGGTGAACATCACTATGTTGATCATATCTACTATATGATTCACGCTCGACCTTTCGGTCTTAGTGTTCCGAGGCCATATCTATATATGCTAGGCTCGTCAAGTTTAACCTGAGTATTCCGCATGTGCAACTGTTTTGCACCCGTTGTATTTGAACATAGAGCCTATCACACTCGATCATCACGTGGTGTCTCCGCACGAAGAACTTTCGCAATAGTGCATACTTAGGGAGAACACTTATACCTTGAAATTTAGTGAGAGATCATCTTATAATGCTACCGTCAATAAAAACAGAATAAGATGCATAAAGGATAAACATCACATGTAATCAAAATATGTGACATGATATGGCCATCATCATCTTGTGCCTTTGATCTTCATCTCCAAAGCATCGTCATGATCTTCATCGTCACCGGCATGACACCATGATCTCCATCATCTTGATCTATATCAATGTGTCGTCACATGGTCGTCTCGCCAACTATTGCTCTTGCAACTATTGCTATCGCATAGCAATAAAGTAAAACAATTATTTGGCACTTGCATCTTATGCAATAAAGAGACAACCATAAGGCTTCTGCCAGTTGCCGATAACTTCAACAAAACATGATCATCTCATACAAGAACTTATATCTCATCACGTCTTGACCATATCACATCACAACATGCCCTGCAAAAACGAGTTAGACGTCCTCTACTTTTTTGTTGCAAGTTTTACGTGGCTGCTACGGGCTGAGCAAGAACCGTTCTTACCTGCGCATCAAAACCACAACGATAGTTCGTCAAGTTAGTGCTGTTTTAACCTTCTCAAGGACCGGGCGTAGCCACACTCGGTTCAACTAAAGTTGGAGAAACTGGCACCCGCCAGCCACCTGTGTGCAAAGCACGTCGGTAGAACCAGTCTCGCGTAAGCGTACGCATAATGTCGGTCCGGGCCGCTTCATCCAACAATACCGCCGAACCAAAGTATGACATGCTGGAAAGCAGTATGACTTGTATCGCCCACAACTCACTTGTGTTCTACTCGTGCATATAACATCTATGCATAAAACCTGGCTCGGATGCCATTGTTGGGGAACGTAGTAATTTCAAAAATTTCCTATGCACACGCAAGATCATGGTGATGCATAGCAACGAGAGGGGCGAGTGTGTCCACGTACCCTCGTAGATCGTAAGCGGAAGCGTTAGCACAACGCGGTTGATGTAGTCGTACGTCTTCACGATCCGACCGATCAAGTACCGAATGCACGGCACCTCCGAGTTTAGCACACGTTCAGCTCGATGACGTCCCTCGAACTCCGATCTAGCCGAGCTTTGAGGGAGAGTTCCGTCAGCACGACGGCGTGGTGATGATGATAATGTTCTACCGACGCAGGGCTTCGCCTAAGCACCGCTACGAAATTATCGAGGTGGATTATGGTGGAGGGGGGCACCTCACACGGCTAAGAGATCTCAAGGATCAATTGTTGTTGTGTCTAGAGGTGCCCCATGCCCCCGTATATAAAGGAGCAAGGGGGAGGTGGCTGGCCAAGGAGGAGGGCGTGCCAAGGGGGGAGTTCTACTCCCACCGGGAGTAGGACTCCTCCTTTCCTTGTTGGAGTAGGAGAAGCGAAGGGAGAAGAAGAAGGAAGGAAGGGGGCGCCCCCTGCCTAGTCCAATTCGGACTAGTCCATGGGGAGGGGTGCGGCCACCCTTTGGGGTCTTTCTCTCCTTTCCCGTATGGCCCATTAAGGCCCAGTACGAATTCCCGTAACTCTCCGGTACTCCGAAAAATACCCAAATCACTCGGAACCTTTCTGATGTCTGAATATAGTCGTCCAATATATCGATCTTTATGTCTCGACCATTTCGAGACTCCTCGTCATGTCCGTGATCACACCGGATGAGGGAGTCCTGGACTAGGGAGTGTCCGGATAGCCGGACTACCATCATCGGCCGAACTATCATCGGCCGGACTATCATCATCGACCGGACTCCAGGACTATGAAGATACAAGATTGAAGACATCGTCCCGTGTCCGGATGGGACTTTCCTTGGCGTGGAAGGCAAGCTTGGCGATACGGATATGTAGATCTCCTACCATTGTAACCGACTCTATGTAACCCTAGCCCTCTCCGGTGTCTATATAAACTGGATGGCTCTAGTCTGTAGGACACAACAACAACCATTACAACAATCATACCATAGGCTAGCTTCTAGGGTTTAGCCTCCTTGATCTCGTGGTAGATCCACTCTTGTAATACCCACAATATCAATATCAATCAAGCAGGACGTAGGGTTTCACCTCCATCAAGAGGGCCCGAACCTGGGTAAAACATCATGTCCCTTGTCTCCTGTTACCATCCGCCTAGACGCACAGTTCGGGACCCCCTACTCGAGATCCGCCGGTTTTGACACCGACATTGGTGCTTTCATTGAGAGTTCCTCTGTGTCGTCACCGATAGGCTTGATGGCCTCTTCAATCAACAATGACGCAGTCCTGGGCGAGACTTTTCTCCCCGGACAGATCTTCGTATTCGGCGGCTTCGCACTGCGGGCCAACTCACTTGGCCATCTGGAGCAGATCGAAAGCTACGCCCCTGGCCGTCAGGTCAGGTTTGGAAGCCTAAACTTCTCGGCCGATATCCGCGGAGACTTGATCTCCGATGGATCCGAGCCGCAGCCGAGCGTGCCGCACTATCACGATGGGCACGACCTAACTCTGCCGCCGGACAGTACCTTGGAGGCCGCACACGAATCCGCTCCAGCCATAGTCCGGAGCCGATCGTGCAGATCGAGGACAGGTGGCTGGACACCGCCTCGGGAGCTGCAACTTCCACGGCGATGGAGCCGAACACTAACCTCGTCCCTTATAAAGCTCATGACTCCGAGGTGCCGGACTCCCTGCTGGATTTCGAATCCCTGCGCCCCTGCCAATCGAATCTGATTGGGCGCCGATCATGGAGTTCACCGCTGCGGACATCTTTCAGCACTCACCCTTCGATGACATTTTAAATTCGCTGAAGCATCTCTCGCTATCCGGAGAGCCCGGGCCGGATTACGGCCAGGATGGTTGGGACGCGGACGACGAAGAAATTCAGAGCCCACCCACCGCCCACTTTATAGCAACTGTCGACGATCTAACCGACACGCTAAACTACGACTCTGAAGGAATCGACGGTATGGACGACGATGCCGGAGACGATCAAGAAGCAGCGTTCACTGAGCACTGGGAGGCCACCCCGTCACATGACATATATATGGTGGACACCCCAAAAGGAAGCGATAACGAGGAACAACGGGGCGCGGCAAAGGATAATCCCGCCGATAAACAACCAAAACGGCGACGTAGACGCAGCCCTAAGTCCCGCCTCGACAAAAACAGCTTTCATAATGACCCAGCAATAGAGCAGGGCAAACCAGTGGTCGACGATCATGCAACCAAGCAACCGTCCGAACAGGACGAATCGGACAATCAAGACGTGCCCCGCGAAACCAACAGTCCGGACAACCTCACGCCAGACACACCATCAAAGCATATGAACCTCCACAAAAAACTCGTCGCCACTGCAAGAAGCCTGAAGAAGGAAAAGCGGAAGCTCAAAACAGCGGAAGACATACTCAGAAAGAGGTGGAGCAAAGTACTCAAGACCGCAGACAAATATGGCAATGGGTACCAAACAAAGAGCTACCCGAAGTGCAAGCTGCTGCCAGAATTTGACGAGGAAGCCATAGAGCCCTCACAGTCAAAAAACAAAGAGGCCGCCTGGCCGGATAGACGGCCAGATGACAGGCCAAAATGGACAAGCGGCGCCGCACACAATCCGATTCAAGATCCTGGGAAAACAGGCAACCCAGTCAGGTCCATTTACGGGCCAAAAAAGAGGGCCCCAGGAAGCAACACAACACGGCAAGTGTTCGAGGACAGCGGCACACCCAAATATAGGGGCGCCGCACACCCGCTATGTTTCACCGATGAGGTGCTAGATCATGAATTTCCAGCAGGGTTAAAACCCATAAACATAGAGGCATACGATGGAACAACAGACCCCGGAGTCTGGATAGAAGATTACATACTACACATACACATGGCTAGAGGAGATGATCTCCACGCCATAAAATATCTACCTCTCAAGCTCAAAGGGCCAGCTCGGCATTGGCTCAAAAGCCTCCCAGAAAACACTGTTGGAAGTTGGGAAGAGCTTGAGGACGCGTTTAGAGAAAATTTTCAAGGGACTTATGTCCGCCCTCCGGATGCAGACGATCTAAGTCATATAACTCAACAGCCCGGAGAGACAGCCCACAAATTCTGGAACAGGTTCCTTACCAAAAAGAACCAAATAGTCGACTGTCCGGACGCGGAAGCCTTAGCAGCTTTTAAACACAACGTCCGAGACGAATGGCTCGCCAGACACCTCGGCCAAGAGAAGCCAAGAACAATGGCCACGCTAACAAGCCTCATGATGCGCTTTTGCGCAGGGGAAGACAGCTGGCTAGCAAGATGCAGCACCAGTGACCCGAGTACATCCGAAATCAGAGATGAAAACGGAAAATCACGGCACAGAAAAGATCAGCGCCGGAATAAAGAAAAAAGCCCAAAGGGCACGGCGGTCAATGCCGGATTCAAAAGCTCGCGGCCAAACAATAAAACACTGTCTCTTAAGGACAACAGTGACGAGCTATCCAACTTAAACAAAATTTTGGATCGGATATGTCAAATCCACAGTACCTCCGGAAGGCCTGCAAACCATACCAACCGAGATTGTTGGGTTTTTAAACAGTCCGGTAGACTCAACGCCGAACACAAGGGGCTCAATGCGCCAAGCGAGGACGATGACGAACCCCACCAGCAAAGCACCGGAGGACAAAAGACTTTTCCACAAGAAGTCAAAACAGTAAACTCACTTCATGTGATAATACGGAAATACAATACGGCACCCGCTAAGATAGGTGTCCCATGGTCCACCCCAGCGGAACACCGAGATTGGATGTCAAAACCAATCACTTTTGACCACCTGGATTATTCCAGAAGTATCCGGAACGCAGGATGGACTGCTCTGATATTGGATCCTATAATAGACGGACTGTAATTTATGCAAGTTCCGATGGACGGCGGCAGTGACTTAAACCTGCTATATCCGGACACAATCCGTAAGTTGGGGATAGACCCTACTACAATTCGACATAGCCGCACTTCCTTCAAAGGAGTGGCGCCAGGTCCTTACGCCAGGTGCACAGGTTCATTATTACTAGAAGTTTTGTTCGGGTCACCTGACAACTTCCGACGAGAAAAGCTAACCTTTCATGTCGCCCCATTTAAAAGTAGCTATCAAGCACTACTGGGACGTGAAGCTTTCGTCCGCTTTAACGCAATACCACACTACGCGTCTCTTACGCTTAAAATGCCCGGTCCACGTGGCATCATTTCATTAAAAGGTCGTCTAAGACGCCGGACACGGCTGGACGAGTCCGGAATAAATAAGCTAGGGGCTACCTAGTCGCACACCCCTTCACAAGGGTTTGTGCATATAAGCCATAATGAGCTAGCATAGGCTCAGCTTTACTAATCTGTATTTCAATTTTTTATGCACTTTTTCGCACGATTTCTTTTCAAACTAAGTTCCTCCCTTTTTACAGATGAACAACGTGCACACCCGTCCAGGATACGGCACAACAGAGACACAGGCGCAGACATGCAGTAGGGACCCGTTGCAAGGATTCTTTTCAGACTAAGACCCTACGTAAACCTTTCTTACTGTCTCTTGTTGCTATAATCCCCTGGTTTCTCATTATAACCAGAGTGGAGACTGGCGTTTTGGCATCGGCCGCGTCAGAGGAACTTACCCGTACCTGGACACAAGGGGCTTAGGGCATTGTTCTGCCCGTCATTATAAAGACCGAACACCTTCGGGAGTGTTCGGCGTCTCGAGTTAGGCCTTATATGCATCAGCTCCGAATCATGTCTTGGATCAAATGTTGGGTTTGCCCGGCTCCTGTGTTTTGCTGCCTTACATTCCGTATCATCGGCTAACGCGGCACCAGGAGAACTACTGCGATTGTGCCCCAGTTCGGCTGGGCGAGCACATCAGTAGAGAAAGCCGAAAACTGACTGTCATGATACAGCGAGAGACTGGTCAACCACTCGATCGACCAATGGAATGTTTAGAATTCCTTCGCTTTGACGAAGGGCCGTTTCCCGGTCAGGCACATACGCGCCCCAAATTCGGAGAGCGCGGTGCCCCTAGGGGCTATGTCGTAGCCCCACCCTCGAACTCCCATGGCTAAGTGAAAGTGATAAAGCATTATAGTCCGGTTGCCTCGTTTGCTATGCTACCACCTCCTTTACAGGACCGAGATGTCGGATTAAGTGTGAAAATGCGCTATTTTTGCGAACAACCCCGCACCTTGTGCGTGGGGGCTGAAGCCGACGACTGCCATCTTCCAGGTTATACACACGTATACATGAATGGCCGCATAGGAGATATTCCATTACTTGAACGCACAAGTATAAAAGGCGCTTACATCATAAATATTGTTTTACAACATAAAACGTTCATTTGAACGTAACATTTTTTGAGCACTGCGACTCTATTACACAAGCACCACGCAGCACTTCGCCAAAATAGTGCTCGGCGGGTAACCGGCTATCGTCCGAACCCGGGGTCGCAACAGCGGTGGCATCCATCTCTGTCCAATGTGTCTTCACAAGGGCGAGTGCCATCCGCGCACCCTCTATGCAGGCCGACCGCTTCATCGCCTTGATATGCGGCACCGCCCCAAGAAATTGCTGCAATAAGCTAAAGTAACTCTTTGGCTTGGGCCTATCCGGCCAGACATGGGTCACGATATCCATCATGGCAAGCCCGGACAACCTATTCAGCTCAGCCCACTCGGCCAAACGGTCGGTCAGCGGAAGCGAACGCTCCGGACTATGGAATTGAGACCAAAACAGCTCTTCCGTCTTGTGATCCTTCTGGCTTCAAAAATGCACAACGGAATCCGCCGCACTCGCTGCTAAGTCCATATAAGGGTCCTCTGGACCCCACAACTGGCCCAGCTGAGCATACTTTGGATCCGTAAACCTTCGGCGCAGCAGAAAAGGCTTGCCAGCTACAATGTCTCCGGCCTGGCGCAGCTCTTCCTTTATAGCCCGCATTACAGAGCGGGCATGCTTGGCTTCGGCGGTGGCCTTCCCCAGGTCTTCTTGCCCCGCTAGGCGCTCCTTCTCAAGAGCCTCATTGCGGTCGGTAGCATCTTTTAACTTCACGGCCATTCTGGCCATCTCTTTCCTGCTTCGGCAGTGTGCGGCCCTTTCGGCTGCTAACTCCTCGGCCGCCCTCGAGGCCGCCGCCTTACTCCTTCTGGCTTGCTCCTTGGCTTGAGCAAGTTCGGCCCGAAGGCTCTCCACAGCAGCGGCACTATCTGCATTTCATACACATGTTGTAAGGAGCGGGCTTCGGCTCCCTTACCAAGTGACCGCAAAGAAACACTTACCTTGCGACTCATCAAGTCGCCTGTTAACTAGCGTGATGTCCGCATCCGCAACGGCGAGTTGCCGCTTTAGTTCAGCAACTCCATCAGTCCGGCTGGCCCCCGGACGATCCGCCACCTACATAGGCGCGGCGAAAACTTAAACCTGCGATTTTGATCCTCGGTACGCTGTCGCTTTCGACAACCTACCGAGTCTCAGGGGCTACTATCTATACAGGGCGCACTCTATATGCAAAACTGTCAAAAGGTGTGTCATTTTGACGTACCTCAAACCCCGCCAGCAAACTCCTGACGGCATTATGCAATCCGCCTTCGGCGGACGAAATCCTTTCAATCACCATACTCATCAATGCGTGGTGATCTTCTAAGATAGACGCCTTCTCAAGCAGATCCTTCAGCCGTACACCAGTTGACGCCGAACTACCCGGCTTTGCCAAACCCGGCGGCTCCCTCGGTGACGACACTTCAGGCTCGTCCGCTCTATCCGACAGCGCCCCGGACGGAGGCGTCTTGCTCTCCACCATCTCCGGACGAAGGTCCCCCGAAGACGAGCTCATTTGCGAAGGACGGAGATCCGAACTACAAGGTAAAAACTTGAGTTATCCTCAGAAGCACGAATAGGGGTGTCCCTTATTATAAAACTCCCTTCTTTCTACTTATGGCTCGTTGGAGGGCTGATTCTTTAGGGGAGACTGTGCAGCCGGGGCCTCCCCGGACGCAGGACCCTCTGGCAAAGATTTCTTCCCCCGCTTAGGGGCTTTGGCCCCCGGGTCCTCGGAGGCAGTCCTCTTCTCCCCTTGGAGGGAGGGATTCTCGATCCCCCCTCTTTCAAGAGCCTCCTTAGGCGAGGTGGTAGCTCTTCTACTTTCCCCTTCGCCTTCCTCTGAAGGCGCAACCTCCAGCATCCTGACCAGCACGGAATCCGGCGCGGTCTCTGGGAGGGGGGCCGGACACCATATCAGTTTGGCTTGCGCTATCCACCCCTGTTTAGAAGGAAATTGGTCATGAGGCGAATCATCGAAAGGTAAACAAACGGTATGTCCGGACTCGGAGCTACTTACTTGAGTATCCGGGCGATTGCAGCTTAGGCCAGCATCCTCGGTCAATTCCAGAAAGGCCTCTTGCGATCCGAAGAATAATTTGTACATCTCCATGGGTGTCATACCCATGAAGTGTTGAAGAATCCGTGGACCCTCCGGATTAAACTCCCGCAGCCGGAGAGGGCGGCGTTTGTAGGGCAGGAGACGCCTGATCAGCATGACCTGCATTACCACCACCATATCAATCTCCCTCGCTTGGAGATCTCAAATCCGGCCCTGCAGTAGGGGCACGTCCTTTGACGGCCCCCAGTTGAGCCCTTGGTTGACCCACGACATCAACCGTCGTGGAGGTCCCGGGCGGAATAAGGGCGGCGGCTTCTGTCTGCTGCCCCTCGGAGCGGTAATATAGAACCACTCCTGCTGCCACAGGCCGAGCTCCTCTTGGAAGGAGCCTGCGGGCCACGGGGCATCGGTCCTCCTACTTACAGCCGCCCCGCCGCACTCCGCTTGACGTCCCTCGATCATCTTCGGCTCCACATTGAAGGTCTTCAGCCACAGGCCGAAGTGAGGGGTGACGCGGAGGAAGGCTTTGCAGATGATAATAAACGCGGAAATATGGAGGATGGACTCCGGAGCCAAGTCGTGGAATTCCAACCCATAGTAAAACATGATCCCTCTCACAAAAGGATCCATCGGGAAGCCTAAACCACGACGGAGGTGGGATACAAAAACGACATACTCGCCGGGCTCGGGGGTGGGGATGACCTGCCCTGCGGCGGGCAACCTGTGCGAAATCTCGTAAGCCAGGTACTTGGCCTCCCGCAGATTTAGCACGCCCTCCTCCGTGACGGAGGAGGGCATCCACCGGCCCTGGAGGTTGGAACCGGACATTGTTGAAGGTCCGAAGCGCTCGAATCTGGGGCTCTATGTGCTGGAACTTGGAGCAAGGAGAATATTCGATGGAGGATTGAAGAAAAGAAACGAGCCTTGGTCCTGTTTTAAAGAGGGAGAATACCGAGAGCCGTCTCCGTGACCGTTCGGGACTCGCCTTCGATAGAGGGGGCGTGGTGACGGGCGCGGTTGGGTTACCCACGTCTGTATTGATGAGAATCCCGGAATAAGGGGGAACACGATCTCTGCTTCGACAAGACGTGCCAAGGAAACCGCTTCGCTAAATGCATTGAGGCGGTAGAGTAAAAAACAATTTAAGTAAAGGCTTGGTAGTGGTGTCACGTCATACCGCAAAAAACGTCAGCAGATTGGACTTGTGTATATATTATTCTCTCTACGGTGGAATGTGGAATTTATTTTGCAGAGCCGGACACTATCCTGGTGTTCACAATCTTCTATGAATTATTCGGAGGAGGAACCCGCCTTGCAATGCCGAACAATATACGCGCCGGACTTATCGTCATTGAAGCCTGGTTCAGGGGCTACTGAGGGAGTCCTGGACTAGGGGGTGTCCGGATAGCCGGACTACCATCATCGGCCGAACTATCATCGGACGGACTATCATCATCGACCGGACTCCAAGACTATGAAGATACAAGATTGAAGACTTCATCCCGTGTCCGGATGGGACTTTCCTTGGCGTGGAAGGCAAGCTTGGCGATACGGATATGTAGATCTCCTACCATTGTAACCGACTCTATGTAACCCTAGCCCTCTCCGGTGTCTATATAAACTGGATGGTTCTAGTCCGTAGGACACAACAACAACCATTACGACAATCATACCATAGGCTAGCTTCTAGGGTTTAGCCTCCTTGATCTCGTGGTAGATCCACTCTTGTAATACCCACAATATCAATATCAATCAAGCAGGACGTAGGGTTTTACCTCCATCAAGAGGGCCCGAACCTGGGTAAAACATCGTGTCCCTTGTCTCCTGTTACCATCCGCCTAGACGCACAGTTCGGGACCCCCTACCCGAGATCCGCCGGTTTTGACACCGACACCGGGGACTCCAAACTATCTTTGGTACATCAAAACACATGAACTCATAATATAACTGTCATCTAACTTTAAGCGTGCGGACCCTACGGGTTCGAGAACTATGTAGACATGACCGAGACACGTTTCCGGTCAATAACCAATAGCGGAACCTGAGTGCTCATATTGGCTCCTACATATTCTATGAAGATCTTTATCGGTCAAACCGCATAACAACATACGTTGTTCCCTTTGTCATCGGTATGTTACTTGCCCAATATTTTATCGTCGGTATCTCAATACCTAGTTCAATCTCGTTACCGGCAAGTCTCTTTACTCGTTATGTAATGCATCATCCTGCAACTAACTCATTAGTCACATTTCTTGCAAGGCTTATAGTGATGTGCATTACCGAGAGGGCCTAGAGATACCTCTCCGACAATCGGAGTGACAAATCCTAATCTCGAAATACGCCAACTCAACAAGTACCTTCGGAGACACCCGTAGAGCTCCTTCATAATCACCTAGTTACGTTGTGACGTTTGGTAGCACACAAAGTGTTCTTTCGGTAAACGGGAGTTGCATAATCTCATAGTCACAGGAACATGTATAAGTCATGAAGAAAGCAACAGCAACATACTAAACGATCAAGTGCTAAGCTAACGGAATGGGTCAAGTCAATCACATCATTCTCCTAATTATGTGATCCCGTTAATCAAATGACAACTCATGTCTATGGCTAGGAAACTTAACCATCTTTGATTCACGAGCTAGTCAAGTAGAGGCATACTAGTGACACTATGTTTGTTTATTTATTCACACATGTATTACGTTTCCGGTTAATACAATTCTAGCATGAATAATAAACATTTATCATGAAATAAGGAAATAAATAATAACTTTATTATTGCCTCTAGGGCATATTTCCTTCACGAAGATCCTTCGTGCTAACATTGTTTGATCCATGCTTGTTGACGGCCCACTTCAGCAGCGAGTCTTGGGCAATAGGGATCCAACTTGGTGTTCCCAATGCAACAAATATCGCCACCCAAATAGTCCGAGCAAAGACACACGTGAGAAGTATATGGTTGATCGTTTCTTCCTCTTGATCACAAAAAGGAC
The DNA here is from genome assembly GCA_963921465.1 of Triticum timopheevii. Lineage (NCBI taxonomy): Eukaryota > Viridiplantae > Streptophyta > Magnoliopsida > Poales > Poaceae > Triticum > Triticum timopheevii. The sequence continues at coordinate 546,613,383 of OY997272.1, forward strand.
AGGCGGCCTGGTGAGGTAGGCCTCTGCGCGCAAGACGATCTGAGGTCCAACATTTATCCTTCATGGCAAGCCAGGTGAAAAACCTGCATTGCATAGGGGCACGTGATTTCCATGTCAGGTCCGCCGTTGGGATCACCTCTCGGCCCCAAAATGTGAGCCTACCACCCCTTATTTGGCAGGCCCAAATTGCGTTGGTTATCTTCTCGTATCAGACGAGAACTCCGATTGGACGCTCATTGGTCTCCAATGGAGGAGGGGACACCTGAACCGAGACGCTAATGTGCCGGAATTTTGGCACGCTCAGTTACACGGGTTAGCCTTCCTTTTTCCCTTCATTTCCAGGTGGTATTTTTCATTCGAAAACCGACTGTTGGACTTTTCTTAAAAAGGTATCTAATTAATAAAATTAATTTAGGTAATACAGGAAAAATGAAAATGGACAGTGTGTATTTGAGAAAGTTTAGTGTGTATTAGATAAATAGTTCACCGTATATTTAAAAAAATAGATGATATAGAAAAATGTTTGTGTATTAAAAAAGTTGTGATATTTAAGAAAAGTTTATAAACTGTACAAAAATGTTCACGTTGTTTTCAAAAAATCTTTCGTGCCAGTAAATATAGAGTAATGCTAGAGCGACAGACCCTCTGATACTGATCCAACGGACTGAAGTTATGTGGAATTATTTGGTTGGAGATTAAGGGTGAGGACAGACCACCCCCTTGGAAATCAAGGGGAGAGCTAATTAGTATGAGGGTGTCCCTATAGAAAAAGGTTTGTGCAATTAAAAAAAGTTTTTATATTTAAGAAAAGTTTATAAAATGTACAAATAAGTTCACGTAGTTTTCAAAAAATGTTTTGTGCCATAAAATAGAGTAATGATAGAGGCACAGACCCTCTGATACTGATCCAACAGACTGATGTTATGTGAAATTATTTGGTTGGAGATTAAGGGGTGAGGGCAGGCCATCCCCTCGGAACTCAGGAGGAGAGCTAATTAGTATGAGGGGTTCCCTAAGGCGGCCGTTAAAGCCGGTTCATCTATGATTATTATTAAAAACATGTTCGTTGCGAATTGATTTTTTCTAAGACGTACTTAAAAATGTTCAAAACATTTATTTGAAATAATTTACATCATATATTTAAAAAAAATTCAACATGTATAAAAATGTCCCACATGTTTACACCGTATATTAGAAAACAGACATGAATTGAAAAAACGAAAAAGAAAAAGGAATATAAAAGAAAAGAAACCTAAAAAATAAACACAGAAAAACAAAGAAAACCCGGAAGAAAACCAAACAAAAACCCAAAAACAAAAATCACAGAAAAAAGAAAACACAGCGCCAGCGAAGGGAAACAGAGCCACCGCAAGCAAACCCTTGAAATGGGCCGGCGCACATCACGCCGACTGGTGTTTTCCGTATCAGTCCGCGTGAAGATTTATTTTCCACTTCAAAGAGAAAAACCCACTAAAAAAACTTCTTGCAGAAAAAGATTTAGCGCCCAATTTTTTAAAAATGATTTACTTGCAGATTATAACAGAATTTCTTTGTAATCACAAGTACTTACGTATATCTTCTTGGTTGGGTCGCCGTCGTTGTCCAAGAGGCAGAGGCGGAGGAGGAAGCATTTCGATCGGCGATGGTCTCATCAGTCCGATGTCGTCGATCGCTGTTGACCCATTAAGCACGTTTTCTCACTTGCATCCGTTACGAGTTCCACCAATCAACGAACGTCTGCCATACTCCTCGCGTCCCTTTAGACTAAGATTGATTATGTTTCTGCCGATGTTAGTGATCGCTCGTGTGCCTTTATATAACTGGCTAAAATGTCTTACTTTCGGGGAGTTCCACATATTTTCCCACGGGAAAGATCAATCATGGCTATGTCGCGCATTTTTCTTCGTGCGGGCCAAGCTAAGAGCATATTCAGCCGTTCGGCCCCCCAGGGGCTTGAAATAAGGGCATGTACAATGAAAGCATCACCTTTCTAGTGCTTCACCTCTTTCACGTAAGTAAAGATGGATGGGGCACTATTTAGTTTGTCAAACCCTTAATGCGTGAAGCTGCCCCATCAAACCAATGCATGACATATACATCCTCTTTTTTCGTGTACTTCAGTGAACATGGAGTGCTGGATCGCTTTATCTCTCTCCCTTTTCCCATCTCTCTCTTACTTTTGTCAGCCAAGAGACTACCTCCTCTGCAGGATCCCGTCTTGGTCTGCAGGCTACTAGTTGAGCTGAGCTGGACAATCGGGAGTGACGTATAGGGCTGGGGCACCCGTCCACAGTGGAGCGTTGGGCATGCCCTAACACCGCTTGGGGCGCGCTGGCTGAAAAATCGGCGTGAGCACGGTCAGGTTCCCAGCCCCCAATTTGGGCCAATTTAGATGCAAATTGGCCCACTTTTCAGCCCACTTTCGGCCGAAATTGGCGCACTATCGACGCGAATTCACCAATTTCAGCCCATATTCTGCGTGCTTCGGCGTAAATTCCACAGAAACTATTTTTTATCACATAGTTCATCACAGAAAATCAGTACAAATCAAATACTACAACAAATATTTCAATACAAATTATATAGTTCAACAAACAAAAGCTCATATTTCATCACACGTCGAACTAGGCGTTGCCCTTGAGCCTCCGTAGGTGCTCCACCAGGTCCTGCTGCAGTTGTTGATGCACGTGTGGGTCTCAGATCTACTGGCGCATATTAAGGAAGGCAGTTCAGGTTGTCGGTAGCTGGTGATCAACTTGGGCAAGAGGACCCTGCCTGTAATATCACTAGTAGAAAACCACCCATTAGACCCGGTTCGTAAGGGCCTTTAGTCCCGGTTCATGAACCGGGACTAATGGGTCGTTACTAATGCCTCCACCCATTAGTCCCGGTTCAAACACGAACCGGGACCAATGTGCCTCCACGTGGCCCTGTGCGCCGAGCCCAATCAGGGGGCCTTTGGTCCCGGTTGGTGGCTCCAACCGGGACCAAAAGTCAATTTTTTTTACAGAAGTGGCTGCTTTAGGGGTTATTTTTAGGTTGTTATTATAGCTAGCTAATAGAGAGAAGTGTCCTCTCTTATATCTTCGTCCTTGGTTTATCAACGCTGCTGCTATGTTCATTGCACCCGCAGATATAACATGCTCATGCATGCTTGCATCATACATCATCATATATATATAATAACAAGTCCTACTAATTAATCATGCATCATCATACAACTTCTACTCGTTATTAATAATAAGTCATACGATCATCATCCTCATAGTCATCGAACCCCCAACCCTACATAATTGTTCTTAGCACATGATCATCAGTATCAGGTAGGACCTAAACACCTTTAAGGTAAAATAGCATAAAACAATATAGACCCTGACTCTCCATTATGAAGAACGGCGATCATCCTGTCTCCAATTCTTGCCCTTCGCTGCTTATTGCTTCCAAGAAGCTCCTTACGACTGTCCATACATTTTTTCCATTCTTTGATTGTTATGTCTCCACTTCTTTTAGAAACCCAGTATGGACAGTTGAGATTCGTAGGACGACCTGATAGTATGTTCAAAACATGAAGGCTACCATGCGTATACATCAGATGAGGCACACAATCATTCGGGATTATCTGTTGAAAAACATAGTAATAACTTCGTAGTTAGCAATGATGTACTAGTTTTAGAAGTGTGCAAAAAGATGTACGGATGTTGTAATAGTAAAAAATAATCTTACCAGGGTATCTCCATGGTAGTTACCGTAGTTCAACATGTGCACTAGTGGCACGTATTGACCATAATGTTGAGGAGTTTGATTGTAGATATTGTAATTCTCAAGATCAGTACAAAATCCAACCAGATGATTTTTCTCCTGATAAGTTAATTCGGAGCCTTCGGTGTAGTACGTTCTGTCTACCATCTTCCGCACATTCTTTGAAGAATGAAAATAAGCTGTCAATGGAGATAAGTTGTCAACTATATATTTTGAAATAAACAATATAAATTACTTAATAACTATGTTTAGCTCACATGAGGGAAGAATTGGAGGTGTATCCACAAGGACCCAAATCGAAGGTCTCTCTTGCTCGATTGTAGGATCACCAAGATCCATGGTGACAACCATACCCTCATCAAGACCATACATCTTGCAAAATGCATCCCAATTTGTGCAACCAAAATGGGTTACACTCTGAGCATTGTACAGCTTTACTTGAAAATCCACACCATGATGGGTACTTAGGATAATTTTTTTGGTTTCGAAACTTTCATGGTCTTCAAAACCCATCCTTTCCAAGACATAGCGTCTTGCAAAGCATTGGATAAGCTAGTAGAATTGGAAAAGATGAAAAATACATGTTAAAATAGTTGAAGTCGTGCTTAATTACGAAAAAAACAATTGTCGTTGTTGCGTACCGTATGAACATCGCAGGTCTCCTCGAGCTTAATGCTGAAGCGCCGATCTTCGTCCAGCTCAATGAACCTGTCGCAGATACCTCGGTCGTCGTGGCACCAGTCGCACTCCCCCGGGCGGTTTTCGTCGTCCGATGAGTACGACATTTCCGGCCTACGTTCATAATTCAAATATTAAACTAGATCATTATTATTAATCACGGGTTGACTATCGATGATCGATGTACGTAGCTCCTCTTTCATTCCCGAATGCATTATTATACCAAATTGTCTAGCACACGGGAATGAAGGAGAACTTATCCAATATGAGCATTCAATAAGCAAAACCAAATCATAAAATAAGCAAAACCAAATCATAAAATAAAGTATAGTATTCAAATTAACATGCATTCAATAATTATAAGCAAAAGTACATCAACTTCCGTACATCGCCGAATATTATCACTAATATAACTAGAATCGTAGCGCCCGACGGGTATCGACGCGGGCGGTGGACACCCAAAGATAAGGAACCATCACAGGATCATAGCTCCAGTGAAATCCCTGAAGAACCTGCCAGGTATTGTCGAACCTCCCCTCCAATGCAACCATGTAGTGACGGACGTGCTCGTCCTCCTCGCTGACACGGTGACGTACCACCTCCGCGGTGTCCGGATACCTCACCACCGTCACTGGCCCACGCGACCGCCACCAAACAAGGATCGGGTCAACAATGGGCTGCCTCCTCACCAACCTACGTCCCCCGGAAGGTAGCACCTCCCAATACCAACCCGGCGGAGCCAAGTCCCGAACACGGCCCTGATCAAGCAGGCCTCCACCGCCGAGTCGACGACGACGAGGATGCGGCATAGGCATCGCCGACGTCGACGTGGGAACTACTTCTATATATAGTTAAATAAAAGTAGTTTTATTAATTAAATCAACTATCTAAATTAATTACACAGTCTAAATATCACCAAAAAAATCTATTAACAATAATATCACCAAACATGCATATTCAATAATAATATCACCAAAAAAATCTATTAACAGAAAAAAAATCTAACATAATATGAACAAAATAATTACTACACATATCTAATCTAACAAAAAAAATCTAATTAATCTAACAAAAAAATCTAACATAATATGAACAAATTAATTACTACACATGTAATCTAACAAAAAAAAATCTAACCTAACAAAAAAATCTAATTAAATCAACTAGCTAGTTCAACTATATATAAACTACTTCTTATTTTTTTCCTTTTTCTAAATACTATGAACAAAAAAATCATTAAAATTCTATGAACAAAATTAATTACACAATCTAAATATCATCAAAAAAATCTATTAACAATAATATCACCAAACATGCATATTCAATAATAATATCACCAAAAAAATCTATTAACAGAAAAAAAATCTAACATAATATGAACAAAATAATTACTACACATATCTAATCTAACAAAAAAATATAATTAATCTATCAAAAAAATCTAACATAATATGAACAAATTAATTACTACACATGTAATCTAAAAAAAATCTAATCTAACAAAAAATCTATGAACTACATATCTAAATTACTACACATCTAACCTAACAAAAAAAATCTATGAACTACAAAATGAATCTAAAAAAATCTAACAAAAAAAATGCTCACGTCGGTGTCGAGGCAGCGCGGGGCAGGGGCGACGACGGGCTCGGGGCGGCGCGGGGCAGAGCGGCGACGAGGACGGCGGGCTCGGGGCGGCGACGGGGACGGCGGGCTCGGGGCGGCGCGGGGCAGGGGCGACGGCGCTAGGGTGGCGACGACGGGGCGGCGCGGGACGCGGGCGGCGATGGGGGCGGCGACGACGTGCGCGGGCGACGACGGCGGGCTCGGGGCGGCGACGGGGACGGCGGGCTCGGGGCGGCACGGGGCAGGGGCGACGGCGCGGGGGTGGCGACGACGGGGCGGCGCGGGACGCGGGCGGCGATGGGGGCGGCGATGACGTGCGCGGGCGACGACGGCGGGCTCGGGGCGGCGACGGGGACGGCGGGCTCGGCGGCGACGGCGACGAGGAGTAGAGGCGTCGGGGCGAGAAAGAGATGGGTTTGGGTAATAACTACTAAGTCCTGTATATATAGCAAGAGCATTGGTCCCGGTTGGTGGCACCAACCGGGACGAATGCTCATCTTTAGTCCCGGTTGGAGCCACCAACCGGGACCAAAGGCCTCATTTCAGCAGCGCAAAGGGCGGGAAACGAAGACCTTTGGTCCCGGTTGGTGGCTCCAACCGGGACTAAAGATAAGCATTCGTCCCGGTTGGTCCAACGAACCGGGACCAAAGATTGGCATTTGTACCGGTTGGTTCCATGAACCGGTACCAATGGACCCGTGTAACTACTTTTTTATTTTCTGCAGCTATTTTTTTGTTGATTCTTCCTGCAGCTGTTTTTTTAGTCCCACCTCGCCAAGCGAGAGGCAGTCGCAGCTGTTTATAAGCCCTGAGTGCAGAGACGATGACGAAGAGGCTCAATGGTCCTGCATGTTGGTTAGCTTCAAGCCTTGAGGAATACGGTAGACTGCACAGAGCTATGTGCAGTGCAGTTGACACTATTCCGAAAGGCTTGAAGCAAATTAACGAGCATTGCGGCTCTTTTTTATTTTTAGTGACTTATTACAATTCAGAAATAAAAAGAAAAAAATAAATGTAGCAGAAAAGAAAAAAACTATATAAAAAACTAGTCAGAAATAAATAGAAGAAAAAATAATTTTGATTAACTTTACTAAAAAAATATCATAGGTCAGATATGTTCTGACCGTTGCAGCCGGTGATGGTGGTCATCTCTTCCGTAAGAGGTGGTCGGCCTGAGGCTGGGTATTCGGATCTCGGGATCCGTCATCTGGCACCAGCTGCGAGTCGGGGAGACGTAGTTGCCGGTGAAAACCGAGCTGATGGCGGGCGATGGCGGCGTTCCATGTCGTTACCTTGATGAAGGCATCGTTGTGTGACTACCGTTGACCCACTCTTATTGCTCCGGGGGAAACTATATAAAAAACCACTCAGAAATAAATAGAAGAAAAAATAATTTTGATTAACTTTACTAAAAAAAATAGCATAGATGCTTATTTTTAATGACTTATTACAACTCAGAAATAAAAACAAAAGAAAAAATATAACAGAAAAGAAAAAAATACTAATAGAAAACTACTCAAAAATGAATAGAAGCAAAAAATAGTTGTGATTAACTGTACTAAAAAAGGAGCATATATGCTTATTTTTAATGGCTTATTACAACTCAGAAATAAAAAGAAAAAAATAAATATAGCAGAAAAGAAAAAAAAACTATAAAAAACTACTCAGAAATGAGCATAGATGCGCTTATAGAGGAAATTCAACTTAAATTCATAACGAATTTCAAGAGAAATCCGTATGAATTTAGGCTAAATTCCCTATATAAGGGCATCTATTTTCATTTGCAGAGGAGCTCAATAAGGCAGAGAGGGAGGGGCTTATAAACCGGTCTGATTCCCCTTCGGTTGGGGAGGTGGGACTAAACTCTGGCCGCAACGGGGACCAACCCTTTAGTCCTGGTTGGTGGGACGAACCGGGACCAATGGTGTTGGGCCAGGAGCGAGGCCCATTGGTCCCGGTTCGTCCCACCAACCGGGACCAATAGGTCCAGACGAACCGGGACCAATGGCCCACGTGGCCCGGCCGGCCCCCGGGCCTCACGAACCGGGTCCGATGCCCCCATTGGTCCCGGTTCTGGATTGAACCGGGACTAATGGGCTGGACCGGCCTCGACCATTGGCCCCTTTTCTACTAGTGTATGGTTCAGTCTCAAACACTGGCTCTTCCTGCTTGCTCTCAATGATCGTGTTGTGCAAGATGACACAGCAAGTCATGATATCCTATATTTGATCTTTCGACCAGGGCTGAGCGGGGTACCGGACAACAACAAATTGAGATTGGAGCATACCAAATGCCCGCTCGACATCCTTCCTGCAAGCCTCCTGACACTTGGCAAAGTGGGAGTTCTTGCCTCCTGGCATAGGGCTCGAGATAGTCTTCACAAATGTGGACCATCTTGGATAGGTGCCATCTGCTAGGTAGTACCCCCTGTTGTAGTGCCGTCCATTGACCTCGAAGTTCACCGGAGAAGAATGACCTTCCACAAGCTTGGCAAAGACAGGGGAGCAATGCAGTACATTGATGTCATTGTGAGTTCTTGGCATACACAAGAAGGAGTGCCAAATCCATAGGTCGTGTGTGGCCACTACCTTAAGTACCACACTGCAACCACCTTTGACGCCTTTGTACATCCCCTGCCAAGCAAATGGATAGTTTCTTCATTTTCAATGCATGCAGTCGATGCTTCCAAGCATCCCAGGAAATCCTCTTGCCGCATTTTGTGCTAGGATCCGAGCAGTGTCTTCAGCATTGGGTGATCGCAAGTATTGCGGTCCAAACATTGCCACCACTGCCCTGCAGAACTTGTAGAAACACTCAATGGTCATGGACTCGGCCATGCGTCCATACTCTTCCAGTGAATCACCGGGAGCTCCGTATGCAAGCATCCTCATAGCTGTCGTGCACTTCTAGAGTGAGGTGAATCCAAGTGTGCCGGTGCAATCCTTCTTGCATTTGAAATAGCTATCGAACTCACAGATGAAATTCACAATCCTGCGGAAGAGCTTTCGGCTCATCTGATAACGGTGCCGAAATACTTTGTCGCCGTGCAGTGGAGCGCCGGCGAAGTAGTCGGAGTAGAGCAAGCAATAGCCTTCCAGTCGATGCTTTTGCTTTGCCTTCAGCTAGCCCAACACCGAGCCACCTCGCCGCGGCTTTGCATTGCTCATGAGCAGGCTGGCCAGGATGGCGAGGACCATGAGATGCTCTTCGTCCTGAGCGCCGACATCGGCTTCCTCCTCCAGCAGCGCCGCGAGCGCCTCCTCGTTGTCCGAGTCCATCGCCGAGCAGACAAATCGCCGAACACCTGGCGGGCGTGGTAGGCGCGCAGCCGTCGGTATTCCAACCCTGCGTGGCTGGAGCGCCGGAAAGCTTGCCCAGGAACGGAGTGGAGGATGCCGCGGCGGAACCCTCTCTTTTTCGGCGGGGAATGGCCTGTCTAGCGGCGGTGGGTGGGTGGGCGGCACCGGGATTGGCAAGGCGGCGGGAGGGCATGCGCGCAGGGGAGAGGGGGGCGAATCTGGATGTGCAAGATGTGTTTTCGCCTGACAGTGGTGGCCCAGACGCAGTCTTTCCTTCCGCCGGAGCCCCCAAGCGTCCCCAGTGCGCTGGGTTCGGCCTGGGATCGCCGGACCAAAAAAGGGGCCAAGCCAGCGGATTTTGGCGTCCTGGGGGCGCGACTCGGGGTTTTTTTCGGCGCCGGCGTGAAAAAACTTGGTCTGGGGTCCCTATTGGAGACGTGAGTGGAGATGCTCTAACTAAAAAGTGTCATCTAGCTAATTTACTAAGTCACCTTAGTGCTCTTGCAACGAACTAACACTGAATCCGGCGTATAATCAGTTCGCTAAATCCAGCTGGTTCATTGAACAAATCTCTCTCTCTCTCTCTCTCTCAATGTCCTACTTTCAGGGAGTTCCACACAATTTCCCTCGTGAAAAATCAATCATGGTTATATCGTGCATTTTTCTCCGCGCGGGCCGAAAGCTAACTAAAAAGTGCCATCTAGCTAATTTTTTACTAAGTCCCTTAGTGCTCTTGCAACGAACGAACACTAACTCCGGCGTGCTAAACAAGTTCGCTAAACCCAGCTGCTGGTTCATTGAACAAATACATCTCTCTCTCTTTCTCTCGCTCGTTGTACGTACGTTGGTGAGGAAAACAAACAATGAGTGCTTGGCCGGCCCCCATCGCTACTGCAATGTTCTGTGTTGTGGTAGCGGCGCTGCTGCTCCTGCCGGCGCCGCCGTCGTTGGGCGCCGAGGAGGAAGCAGGTACAAGCCGGAGTAACTGCACTGCCCACTGCGGCAACATCATCATCCCATACCCGTTCGGGGTGGAGCCCGGCTGCTACCACGAGAGCGGCTTCAACCTCACCTGCAACCAGTCCTACAGCTCGCCCAAGCTCTTCCTCGGCGACGGCACCGTGCAGGTGCTCGACATCGATCTGCCCAACGGCACGGTACGTATCAACAGCAAGCCATTGGATATCAACTATTTCGATACTGGAGAAGTAAGCCGCAACACATGGCGCGCCGGCGGCCTGGGATACGCTGCCGACGGGCCATACTTTGTAGCGGGAGCAGGGCGGAACAACTTAGTAGCACTCGGGTGCAACGTCCAAGTCATCCTTTGGGGAGATAACAGGTCCCTCGTCAGCTCTTGCTCTCCTGTCTGCCCAGATGTAAACATGACCATGGTTACCTGCTCCGGCATCCTCTGCTGCCAGGCGACCATAGTTGAGGGTCGCGCTTCCTACGTATTCCAGGTTCAACGACGGGGTGATTTCGGTCCCCGCGATTATCAATTATGGACCAATGTGTTAATTATGGAATCGGACTATCTTCTTAACGTGACGGAGTATTCTGATAACTGGAACCCAGTCTCAATCCCCGCCATGCTAGGCTGGGCGATCAACAGCTCGGTGTGTCATACCAATGGGTCATCGCATTCATGTCGCAGTAAACACAGCTTTTGTCACAACTACACCACTGTTTTGGATCAAGATCTTCTTTATAATGACCGGGACCATGATCCTGCTAATCAACGGCATAACTGCCAGTGTTCTGGCGGTTACCAAGGCAATCCATACATTTCCCATGGCTGCTGTGGTAATAATACACTGCTCAAAGTATTTCTTTTTATTTATCTGGATCCTCAAAAGTATTTTGCCTTATTTAGCCACCGCACCTAGCTAGAGTGTTTTCCCAGCAACCATGTGAGCTCAAAGTAAATTTTAATACTCTCTCTCTCTCTCTCTCTCTCTCTCTATATATATATATATATATATATATATATATATATATATATATATATATATATAGATATATAGAAATATACATATATATGGGATTTGCAGTTGACAACGACAACGCTCCTTTCAATTCATTTTCCTCTCGAGACACGAGCGACTAGAAAAGCTCCCCTCCATCGACGACCTGGATCCCGCGCGTGCGGATCGTTAAGCTTTAGGTTTAGGTCCTAGTTGCTTAGGTTTTTTGGGTCGTTCATCATCTTGACTTCGGCAGCGAAGGCGGCGCCGAATAAACAAGTTTCAGATCCTTCCTTGACGAGGCGATTGGTCCTATATGGTTGTGGATGGATTTAAAAAACTAGTCTGTTCAAGTAAGGATGGCGTGGCGGCGGTGGCATCTTCTTGGTATACCCGGATCTGGAGTTCGAAGGCGTGTCTAGGGTGTTGCCCCGGTCCGATTCGTTCAACGGCAATGGCTTCACCATTGGTGAGCCACCTTGGAGGTCTGCAAAGCTGCATATCAACGATGGCGCTGCGTCGAGCTCGGATGAGAAGGAGATCTGTCATTTTATCCTTTGGTGTATACTATGGTGGTGCCGGAGGCGGATGATGGGCATTGGTATCAAGCTCTGTGGTTTCTTAGGTCTTGATTGTAATTTTCTTTCCTGGCTAGTGTTCCTTTAGCGTTTTATTGTCTTTTCAGTTTTGTCAGGTTAGTGTGTACGTGTCTTGTACTATGATCTTTATGATATAACGAGGCACGTATCAGCATGCAAACAAAGTCGCTTTAAAAAATCATTAATAGCTTTTTTTAGCAAAAGAAACTCATTAATAGCTATGTCTTTGCTCTCACAATAACACAAATTGTCAAAATTGATGTAGCCATTAGTTCTACTAGCTCAGTCCACCAACAACCATATGGTCTCGACACTGAGAGCCTCCAACATGCAGTAATGTAGTAGCCGAAGCTTAAATTCTAAGTGGACTTATCCATGCCACAGTTATCAGTTTAGTTGTGGCATGTTTAACTTTGTATTAATTTTAAAAAATAGTGCATAAATATATCACATGTTTTTGAAACCTTATGGATGAATTTATAATCTATACCATTTCTAGAAATCAAATCTTCAATTCCAAGACAGCGCGCGACTAGTAAATAGTTGTTTCTTAGCCGAGCGAGTGTGTATATGCATACTTTTTTTCTGTTTCTTGACTACATGAACCTACACTGGTCTACCTAAATTGGTCGTTTCAATGTTGTTGTACATCCAGATATCAACGAATGCAATTATCCAGATATATATCCATGTTACGGTGATTGCAGAAACACACACGGAGGATATGATTGTCAGTGCCCTCTTGGCTTCAAGGGCAATGCTTCTAAACCAAATGGATGTGAAGGTACCAGAATAAAGATCAGATTGATTGATAGCGTTATGCTTATTTCCTCACTACTATATTATCGGGGCACCGCCCCAGTTCTACCACCTGCAGAATATTCCAATTACTTACCTTTTTAGCATGCACATAGCGTATTCATTCATATTGTTATGTGCCCTTCCCAGATATTGATGCATGCAAACACAAGGAAGCATATCCATGTTATGGAATCTGCATCAATTTGCCTGGAACATTCCATTGCCGGTGTCAAGATGGTACCTATGGAGATCCACTGATGAAACTGGGATGCCTCGGCGTTAGAACAAAAAAGGCGTTTACAGGTAAAGATATCATCTTTTTATAACCATTCATCAAAATCTATTATTTTTCAAAGAATTTGATTGTCCCAAATTAATGACTTCGTATTTTCGTCTATGATACCATATTTTACAGGTTTGGGCATAGGTCTACTGGCTAGTGGCGCCTCGGTCATTTTGCTTTTGGTGCTTGCTGCCCCGTTTATAGCACGCAAAATGAAGTTAAATATGGCAACCAAACTGAAAAGAAGGTTGTTCAGGCAAAATCATGGGTTGCTGTTGCAACAGCTAATATCTCGGAAAACAGATTTTGGTGAAAGGATGATCATTCCTTTGTTGGATTTAGAGAAGGCCACAAACAATTTTGATAGAGCTCGTGAGGCTGGTGGTGGGGGACACGGTGTTGTATATAAAGGAATTTTAGATCTACAGGTTGTCGCCATCAAGAAATCCAAGATTGTCGTACAGAGGGAAATTGATGACTTCATAAATGAGGTTGCAATTCTTTCTCAAATCAACCATAGAAATGTCGTGAAGCTAATCGGATGTTGTCTTGAGACAGAAGTCCCATTACTGGTTTATGAGTTTATTTCAAATGCTACTCTTGCTCACCATCTTCATGTTGAAGGCCCAATATCACTGTCATGGGATGATCGAATAAGGATCGCACTTGATGTTTCTAGAGTTCTATCTTATCTTCATTCAGCTGCATCGATGCCTATTTATCACCGGGATATTAAATCATCCAACATACTTCTTGATGATAATTTAATAGCAAAGGTATCTGATTTTGGAGCTTCAAGATACATCCCAATCGATAAAACAAGGGTGACTACTGCTGTGCAAGGAACAATAGGCTACTTAGACCCCATGTACTATTATACCGGTCGCCTAACAGACAAGAGTGATGTTTTCAGTTTTGGTGTTCGTCTTGTAGAACTCCTAGCCAGAAAAAAACCATGCCTTTACCGTAGTGGCGGCGACGGTGTTGGTCTTGTTTCACATTTTGTTTCGCTACTCACAGATGGAAATCTTGATGAGTTAATTGATCCCCAAGTCATGGAAGAGGGAAACGGAGAAGTCCAGGAAGTAGCTATGCTAGCAGCGATGTGCATTAAATTGAAAGGAGAAGACCGGCCTACAATGAGAGAAGTGGAGATGAAACTTGAAAATATGAGAGTTAACATGTGTGTGGCACCTGATACTGCTGCATCAAGGAGATATGTCAGGGGTCAAACTGAGTCGCTATACATGCCAACAGAAGCAGTTGTTGTGGAAGCAAGCAGGCAATACACTATCGAGGAAGAAATATTGGCTTCTGCAAGTTATCCTCGATGATCTTGCTGTATTGTCCTTGACAACTCAATGTTCTACACATTTGCTTCTTTCTTTAAATTCTACTAAACTGTTTCAGGAAACCCTTAGCTAATGGAATTTTCAAACTCTTACAAATGCATGTTCACTGTGTGGTGGTTAATTACTTCTTCCGTGTAAAATACTTGGATATCAATAGTTTTGGTTCAGGAAATAAAGCATAACCTTCAATGTGTTTCTGTATTGATTATTTAAAATATGTTTATGTTTATATATTCTTATGATCATACAACTAATTTTTCATATATCTATTCCTGATAGTTTATTTGTTCTGATGCAACCCACGCAACCCCTCGGCCGCCCCACCCCAGGGCGACATGAGGGCGATTCATCCACCCGCAACCGCTGCCCTTCCACTCTCCCCCACCCGCCGTTGTCGGGCGAAGCCCATGTGGCCGATGGCAGCGGCGGGGCTCGTCTCTCGTGGCCACCCCTTGCTCTGTGGGCGACAGGACCTAGTGACGGCCAGCGGCGGCCCGGTTAGATGTTCCTCTGGGCATACGGCAGCGGGACACGGTGAGCGATGGTGGGTTGTGGAGGTAAACGATCGTCTTGTGGCGGCGTTCTCCGGCTAGATCGGGGGTCTTGCGGACATGACCATGATGGGGTCGCTGGCTTCGGCCAGATCTGGCTGTGGCTGGTGGCTTGACGTGTCCGTGATGTCCGGTGACTGGCTACCAGCCATGGTTACCGGGTTGCGGACGACGTGGTGGCGGGTGCGGCGCGTCAGCAACTGGGCGGATCTTGGTGGGGTTTTCCGGCCATGCCGGGATTCAACCCTCGTCTGGGGTCCTTGACAACGCGGCAACTCTGGGGGAAACCCTAGATCTCCTTGCGATCGAGCGATGGCGGTGTTTTTGCATCGCAGTCCCTCTTGAGGGCATTGGTTCTGGAGTTTGCTCCCGTCGAAGGGATCAGCTACGCTGGTGGCGCGACTGCCAATGAAAATCATGCCAAATACGGTCATGTAGGACGATGGCGGCATGTCCGACATCGTTTCCTTGTCGAGGTATCGTCGTTGTAGATTGTGTCATCATGTTCGGGATGCTCTGGGGGAAACCCTATGTTTGGGTCTCCCCGATCGGATGACGATAACACTCTCAGTGTTGTTCTCCCTCTTGGGGCGTCGTTTTGGAGCAAGTGATGGTTGAAGGGGGCAAGAGGCGGTGTGGTGCTGCATCGTCAACATCAGTGGCATCGGGTCTCGGCGGTATGGCATGGTGGGGTCTCAGTGCTGGATACGTGTTGATGGGCATGCACAGGAGGATGACACTGTCTGGCACCATGCATGGTGGTGTCGACAACAAAAGGGTCTGACAAGGTTATTTCATTGATCACTCCTGAAGATGGGACAGAGGCGGACTTTTGAGCCCGCACATGTGGTTTGCAATGTGGGTCTGCTAGACCGGTTAATTCTCCCATCTAGCTAGCGGCGGTTTGGCGAGGGCACTGGATATCCTGGTGTGTTGGTAGCGAGGCCAGGGCACATCACCAACTTTGTAAGTATGGCGATGGTGATCGTCCAAAAGGTAGCTTTGGGTTGGTCCTTGTATTAAATTTTAAAGTTTTGTGGAATAATTTAATAAAGATAGTGGTGTGCATTGCTCGATGTAGAGGCCGGAGGTTATCCTCCTTGTTTTAAAAGAAATATTTATTCTTGCAGTACTTTTACATTTTTTGGAAATGAGGTCCCCATTTTCCCTCCTGCCTTGATGTAATGCAAGTCTTGACACCCGAAATGCAGGCACTGACACACGCAAATAAAAGAAAATGCAGGCACTGATGCCCGCGGTGAAGTCAGGATTTAGAACAAGAACAATAGTTGCTTCAATGTCTGACAACAGGAGTAGTTGTCGCGACAGCTTGTTGACGCTACAGCAGACGGAACGATGCTGGCCACCATCCATGCGCGCGAGGCGTCCAAGTACAGCCTATTAGCAGTGCACAACACTGTCTCGGTCGTCATCGTCGTCTCACCGGCGTGCCGTCTTCATCACTAAACTGCTCGGTGGCCACGACGCGACGGTGCCCGCACGACGAACCCAAACTGCTTGCTGGTTCATCTGTACATCGCTCGATCGCCGTACGCCGTTGCCCTGTTCTTCTCTGGGCGGCACCGATCGATCGCACGTCGCAGGCGTTCCAGCGGCTCCTGTGCAGAATCGATCTTGGTGGCTGGAGCGGATAGCATAAAACTACCACAATTCGCGTTAGGGTTGTAAAAAACTACCCAAAATTTGTTTGTGACTAATACCTATCACTTATGACGTTGGCGGTCTCAAAAAATTCAAATGGACGAGTGGTTAACATCTGATCAGGTTTATGACAGCTGGGGTCCGCTCCTAAGATAACCGTTTGTTTGACGGTTAACTTACATGTGGGACCTACATGTCAGTGTCTCTTCCGCATATTCAAATAAAAAAAAATCTTCAATCCCTCAATTAGCAATCAGGTCCTTCAAAATAAAATAAAAAGCAATCGTGTCTCTGAAAAATATAAAATAAAAAGCAATCAGGTCCCCACCGGCGAGCTCATCGCCGGAGCTGATGTGGGCATCGGCCGGCCTTCAGTGGCGCCGTCGCTGCTGCTCTGCTGCATGCGGTGGAGCTCGAGGTCCTCACTGCTGCCCTGCTGCACGCGGCAGGGCTCGAGGGCTCCCTGCTGCCGGCTGCGGGCGAGGCAGCCATGGCGAGCTCGCCTCGAGGCGTTGCAGATGGGGCTAGGCACGGCGGCCGTCGGACATGAACAAGGCGACCTCGGCCTGAGTTGAAGGAGGCCAGCAGGAGGTGAGGGAGTCGCCCGAGCTCCGCCGGAGATGGGGTCGGGCGGCGCACTTGCCATAGGAGGCGAGCTATGGGGAGGAGGGAGGAGGCGTGGGTGGTGGAGCTGCTCGCTGGCTGCCTCCGCGCCCGTAGCGGTGGCCAACTGTAGCCCGTCGCTGTGGCCGGCCGTGAACGGTGGCTGGCCGTGAGCCTTGCCATACGCTGATTGCAAGCATTGCCGCATGCCGGCCGACCTCCCACGCGTGTCTTTCGGCGGCCGAGGAGAGAGGTAGGCTGGGGAGGGTGGTCGCCGGGTTGGGAGGTGAGAGGCCCGTCGTCACCGGGTTGGGAGCAGAGGAAAAAGAGAGGTCAGGGGAGGGGAGGAGAGAAGAAAGAGAAGAAGATGAAGCTTACAGGTGGGTCCCATATGTAAGTTAACTGTCAAACTAAACAGTCAAACAAACGGTTTGTTTAGGAGCGGGCCCGACATGTCATAATTCGGATCAATTTTGAATCACATGGTGATTTGGGTTTTTTGAGACAACCGACGTTAAAAATGGTAGGTATTAGTCACAAACAAATTTTCGGTAGTTTTTTGGAACCGTAACACGGATTGTGATAGATTTATGCTATTCACTCTGGTGGCCGGGGTTGTGTGTGCGGCTGCATATGTTCCCTGAACAAGACGTATTGCCCCTCGTGACGTGTCTGGAGAGAAACAGAAATCCTCGGGGCAGAATCCCCGTACAAGGTAGCGCGCGAGTTTAGTACTACCTCGGCGGCCGAGTCGCCTTGGGGCCGGAGGAGCGCCTACATAAGGCGCACTGGGCAACCTAGAAACTTACTTACCTGGACGGTTCAACTGCTGATCAAGAAGGGTCGTGGTCTAGGTCAATGACTCGCATTGCATTTGGCCGGCGCGCTGACCTATCATCTCCCCTCGTGAGAGAGTGATAGAGGAGGTAAGTGTTCACGTGGCCTTTGCCAATTCTTACTTCAAATTTTAATTCTGTAAGTTCAAACTTTTAACTAGCACTCTGATTGAGTTGTTCTTTTGAAAGCCCGTTGGATGTGGCTCAACGACACAATACTAAGAAGACTAGGCCCGTAAGGTTGCTTTTACCTGGTTTTTTTGATTTTTTTTACCATTATTGATTGAGTGACGCGTGTGCACGATGGCTTCCTAGAGTTTGATGGATCTCATTTTTTGCTTGGTCAGGTCGTGGGGCATGTTTGGTTTGGTGTTGCCGTTGCCACATTATGAGCTTTTGTTTATCGACGGGTGTGGGCTGCACTCTCCGGGAAGGTTCTTCCATTCTTTAAAAAGCTTTGGTTTACTGTGCGGTTTGCACTTTTGATTTCACGTATCTAGTCTAGAGGTGTGTGGATTGCTCTTGTTCCACGTGCCACTGCTTGATCCATGCATGTGGCCACGTCTGCCTATGGATCATTGACTGCTTATTTCCATGATGGACACGTATAGGTCAATGAAATTATGGGGTAAGCTGTTTGGACATACGTTGTGTTTTTCTCTAGACCGGCTAGATATTTCGCCTGGTCGATCCCGTGAAATCCCGTTCCACCGCTTGGTCGTTGTTTGGCCCTATAAAAATGCGTCACTCCGTGTGCGTCTTCCATCTCGGATGCGCCATCATCCCTGCTCCTTTACTCCCGACACCCCTTCCGTCGAACACAATGTGAGCTCTGCCCTGTTGGTGTCTGATGAAGCGCCGCCGACGGCACCGTGGAGTGCCTAGGGTTCTATGATAGGCCGCTCGCAGGTCACGGGCCCACGCGACTCCGCAGCGTCGCGATCCTCCAGCGCGGGCGTGCCGCCGCCATCAAGACGAACCGGCGCCGCCTTCGGTCGCTGGTGCGTTCCCTCGCTAATAAGGTCGATGGCTCCCTCCGCCACACTGCTTCTTTCCTACTCATCTTTCAATTTTTCTCTATCCTTGCAGTCACCGCAGGTAGCGGCAGCATGTACGCATCACCAGCGGGCGCCTCTTCTTTCGTGCTCTCGCTAGATCCTCCCAGCAGCAAGTCACCCTCTCTACCACGCCCTTTTCCTGCGGACTACGGGAGTCAAATGCTAGCTGGCCCTTGATCTGAATGAATAGACCTGCAACCGGTGCTTTGATACAGAAGCATGAATAGTGCAAGAGCTAGCAAAGTCACCGATCGCCGTACAGAATGCCAACGTGGGAAGGTGGAAGCACAAATAGAAGCAGTGTGAAGTTGCTATTTTTTCCTCGCCGGCTACAGATCAAGCGTCTTGGTCAGCGATGTGTTACGTACGTTATTTCTCCAGCACAAGTTCTCCCAGTCAGCACAGGTTTGGCGACGCCCCCCTTTCGTTGTCCTCTCGACGGCGGGATTAGTTCCGTCTCTGGTGCAGCGGCGGCGTTCGGTGATTGTTTCTCGCCTTTAGAAGATAAGCCCTCAAAGCACAAGACTCTCTTCAGCTTACTGAAAACTTTCTTACGCACAAAACTTCTTGCGGACATGTAAACATGAACTGAAAGGACAACTTCATAATCTTGCACGTTTTTAACTTAGGACCTGCTATTTGTCTCGCCTCATTCATCTACATGCGAGTCCTCTTGAGAGTCAGTTAATGACTGCATATGCTTTGATTTGATTCCCACTGACTAATGGTTTCTTGGCCTGTGTTTCTTTTCTCATATTGGCTGGTTGCATGACAATCTCTACTCCTAACTAGAAGAACGCCCGTGCGTTACAACGGGGCCACATTAACTTTAAGAATTCAATATTAATATTCTCATATATATCAAGTGACATTGGTGACCTTTTTTATCATCAAATCTTCACACACACACTCTTCCTCCCTCTTCCTCACTCTCTCTCCCCCTCTCCCTCTCTCTCTAACACACACACATATATCCATCTTATTGGGTATGGGACCATAATCCATCTATTTCACACACACGCTAGTGCATAATAATATGGATTATGTGTATTATATTTGCCACTACAACCGAGGGAATTAATTTCATGTAAATCGGCCAGCCACAGCTCCAAGAATACACGGAGGAGGTGGCCCGGGTCGGCGTCGGCGCCGTCCGACGCGGGCCATGGGCCCGCTTCCAAGTGAGTCTGCGCGCCGGCCACCCACGCCAGGTCCTTCAAGTGCCGCTTCCACCGCACCAACTCCTAAGGCCACGGCCGCGGCCAGGGCCAGGAAAGCCGCTCTTCTTCGCCCCATTCACCGGCCGCGGCCAACGTGGTGCCGCGGCACCCGGCCTCGCCGTCCTCGTCCTCCGGCACCGTCGCGACCCAGTGACGCAGCCCAAGCATCGACCTCGAGAATCAAGAACGCTCGACAACGGAGAAGGAAGGGAAGATCATATACATGTCATAAGAAAGGGAGTTTATTTACTGCTCCCTCGATGTATTGTTTCCTTTGTTGGGAGATTGATTACCATCCGTGAGTTAAGGTAAGGTTAATGTGATTGAGCGGTTTTTCTGAAAATCAAATATTTGTTTTCTAATTAATGTGATTGAGTGATTTAAGGTAAGGTTAATTAATTTAGATTTGATCTTTAGAGATTGTTCGTGATTGATTCTACATTACTAAATAACTTGCACCAGTATGAAAAGTTCTGATCTGTTCAGATTTCTTTCATATGTGAGAGGGTGACGCGAAAATAAACCGATGAAGGGGGAGGGGACGAAAAAAAATCTACAAAAAAAAAACCAGTGAAGGTGGGAGGAGGTACCAAAAAAACCATGGAAGGTGGGACGAAAAAACCTTGGAAGCGAGACTACCAACTGCTCCTCCATGGTTTTTTTGGTACCTCCTCCCACATTCGCTGGTTTTTTTTCGTTGATATTTTTCGTCCCCTCCCCCCACTTCATCGGTTTATTTTTGCGTCACCCTCTCACACAACGAAAGAAATCTGAACAGATCAGAACTTTCCATACTGGCACAAGTTATTTAGTAATGTAGAATCAATCACAATCAATCTCTAAAGATCAAATCTAAATTAATTAACCTTACCTTAAATCACTCAATCACATTAATTAGATTGCAAATAATTGATTTTCAGAAAAATCGCTCAATCACATTAACCTTACCTTAACTCACGGATGGTAATCAATCTCCAAACAAAAGAAACAATACATCTAGGGGGCGGTAAATAAACTCCCTTTCTTATGACATGTATATGATCTTCCCTTCCCTCTCTCTTGTCGAGCGTTCTTGATTCTCGAGACGATACTTGGGCTGCATCACTGGGTCGCGACAGTGCCGGAGGACGAGGACGGCGAGGCCGGGTGCCACGGCACCGCGTTAGCCGCGACCGGTGAAGGGAGCGAAGAAGGGCGTCTTCCTTGGCCCTGGCCATGGCCGTGGCCCTAGGAGTTGGTGCGGTGGAAGCGGCACTTGAAGGACCCGGCGTGGGTAGCCGGCGCGCAGATGCACTTGGAAGCGGGCCCGTGGCCCGCGCTGGACGGCGCCGATGCCGAGCCGGGCCACCTCCTCCGCGTATTCTTGGAGCTGTGGCTGGCCGATTTTCATGAAATTAATTCCCTCAGTTGTGGTAGCAAATATAATACACATAATCCATATTGTTATGCACTAGCATGTGTGTGTGTGTAGTGCATGTGTTATGCACTAGCAGTTGGTAGTCTCCGCCGGTCAATTTTCATTCCACCACTTTCGTCCGTTTTTTTCGTAGGTTAACCGTCGTAGATTTTTTTTCGATGTTGGTTTCTTATTCACTGGTATATTTACCCATCAGCTCTTTCCTTGCAAATCAACACTTTTCAAACGTACATGCAATAACAGATCTAACTTTACTAACTTATCCAAATCAACCGATACCTCACATTATTGCAAATTTCTGAAGGAAACAAATAATAGATTTTAAGGAAACAAATAAAAGATTTTAAAGATGCATCATACTTTACTAACAATCACTAAAAATCAAATCTAAATTAATTAACCTTACCTTAAATCACGGATCTAACTTTACTAACTTATCCAAATCAACCGATACCTCCCATTATTGCAAATTTCTTTAGGAAACAAATAATAGATTTTAAGGAAACAAATAAAAGATTTTAAAGATGCATCATACTTTACTAACAATCACTAAAAATCAAATCTAAATTAATTAACCTTACCTTAAATCACGGATCTAACTTTACTAACATATCCAAATCAACTGATACCTCCCATTATTGCAAATTTCTTTAGGAAACAAATAATAGATTTTAAGAAAACAAATAAAAGATTTTAAAGATGCATCATACATTACTAACAATCACTAAAAATCAAATCTAAATTAATTAACCTTACCTTAAATCACTCAATCACTTTAATTAGAAAACATTTTCGTTCCAAACTGCACCCCGCTTAGTGTGCACATAACAATCCGAAGTAATTAGAGTCACATGATTGAATCCATTTATTTAGGGCCACATGATTGAATTCATTTATTAACAATAATCCTCACCAAAAGTGCGTTTAGCAATTTTAGAGGGCGGACCAAAACTCTGCCATCCGCTCGCCCGCGTTTGTTTAGGTACAGAAAAAAATGGCATAATATATGGAAACAACACGACCGGGGCGGCGGTGCAATCTTCGGGGATAGGGGATCGGAGGAGAAGGATTGGCCTAGCAACATGATCGGGGTGCTTCCCCGCGGCCGCGGCCGTCCTCGCGATGCCACCTACCCGAAATCAACGCTGCTCCCTGCCGTCAGCCGAGGCGACGCCGCCTGCCCTCCTACCCACGGTCCGCTGCCGCGTGGGGCTACGGCGGGAGGAGTAGCGACGGGGCCGAGGTCCTTCATGCGTTCCGGGATGGAGGCCATGATTTCGTCGAGGTCGTTGCTGCCTCCTACACTCAGGGTGTGTCGCCGAGATCGAGGCGAGCATGAGGAGCTGTGGCCACCACCATGGTCACCCCATCGCAGGGGATGGAGCACGCCGTCGGCCTACAGCTTGTGGAGATCACTGTTGCTCTTCAGGTCGCGTGGTGACCGGATCTTGCCGATGTGTCCCTCCCCGATGACCTCCTCTTCGCCCGGTTGGCCGACATGGATCTCGCCACTGCTGCCCTCAACTTCTCTGCCTCGAGCTCGACGGTCAGCCGCCATGGACCCCCCAGCTAGAGGGTCACGTGAACCAGCCGTCCTCCCATGCTGCAGTGGCGAGAAGGTGACATGGCTCTCCGTACACGAAGAGTGGAGTTCCGTCAAGTACTTATATACTTGGCCTCTACTGCTGATCCATGTACATGGAGAAGAACAGACAACCGTTCATTCATGCTTTGTTCTACTCCTTTGCGCTACATTACTGGAGGTGACATTTTCCTATCTCTCTATGTTGTAACAAGCCTGCTGCCTGCATAGTTAATGGATTTTTTATTTAAATTTATCGCTGCTTAGTGCTTTGTTGCAATTGTTCACCCAAGATTCTTATATATAATCTGAGCGTATGTAGGTATACTTAGCTTTGGTATTCCATTTTTTCTGGCGCATAGGAATAAGAGTATTGTCCAGGTTAGGTATTCAATTGAGTAAAAGGTGAACAAGTAAAATTTTCTTGCATAGAAATTTTCTTCCGTATCAGTTCTTGCATTAGTTTAGATTGTCCATCTTCCCATTTTCATTGGCATGCTATTAAATTTGGATCTGCCTTTTTTTCGTTCCAATTAAAATGAACATCTACGATATTTATATGATAACTGCTTTGTTCTCTATGTTTGATACACTCCACCTTAATTTTCTTTTACTTAGAAAGACGGCTAGAGATTATATTCTTCCCATTATGTGCAGTATGGTACCTAACTATTTTTAGCGAAAAATACTCTAAAAATATCATACCATTTCAATTTGGATTTTTTTCTTCATATTTGGCATAAATTTAAGTGGTCGGGCTCTTCTCCGGACACTGCGCAGAAGCTTTGCCGGCGTATCAAGGACGAAGTCGGATTGCAGAAGCTCTCCGGGGCCAAAGCCCGAAGGGTTGGCTGATATCCGGAGATAGTTTCATTTCAACTGTATGTGGGTTGTTTTCCTTTCCGCGACATTATGGTTGCCCGCCAGGTGTAGTCGCGTCGTCTTTGTAACCGCGGCATGGCCGCCCGACTCTATGTAATGTCTATTTCTTCTTCTAATACATCAGCTCGCGGTGGGTATCGTTATTTTCTGACCTTCACAGATGATTTGAGCTGATATGGGTATATCTACTTGATGAAACATAAGTCTGAAACATTTGAAAAGTTCAAAGAATTTCAGAGTGAAGTGGAAAATCATCGTGACAAGAAAATAAGGTTTCTACAATCTGATCACAGAGACAAATATTTGAGTTACGAGTTTGGTCTTCAGTTAAAACAACATGAAATAGTTTCATAAATTCGTGCCACCAGGAACACCACAGCATAATGGTGTGTCCGGACGTCATAACCGTACTTTATTGGATATCGTACAATCTATGATGTTTCTTACCGATTTACCAATATCGTTTTGGGATCATGCATTAGATACAGCTACATTCACGTTAAATAGGGCACCATCTAAATCCGTTGAGACGACACTATATGAACTGTGGTTTAGCAAGAAACCAAAGTTGTCGTTTCTTAATGTTTGGGGTTGTGATGCTTATGTGAAAAAGTTTCATCCTGATAAGCTCAAACCCAAATCGAAGAAATGCGTCCTAATAGGATACCCAAAGGAGACTGTTGGGTACACCTTCTATCACAGATCCGAAGACAGGACATTCGTTGCGGAAAATGGATCCTTTCCAGAGAAGGAGTTTCTCTCGAAAGAAGTGAGTGGGAGGAAAGTAGAACTTGATAAGGTAATTGTACCTTCTCCCTTATTGGAAAGTAGTTCATCACAGAAATCTGTTCCTGTGACTACACCAATTAGTGAGGAAGCTAATGATGATGATCATGTAACTTCAGATCAAGTTACTACCGAACCTCGTAGGTCAACCAGAGTGAGATCCGCACCAGAGTGGTACGGTAATCCCATTCTGGAGGTCATGTTACTTGACCATGACGAACCTACAAACTATGAGGAAGCGATGATGAGCCCAGATTCCGCAAAATGGTTTGAGGCCATGAAATCTGAGATATGATCCATGTATGAGAACAAAGTATGGACTTTGATGGATTTGCCCGATGATCGGCAAACCATAGAAAATAAATGGATCTTCAAGAGGAAGACGGATGTTGATAGTAGTGTTACTATCTACAAAGCTAGACTTGTCGAAAAAGGTTTTTGACAAAGTTCAAGGTGTTGACTATGATGAAATTTTCTCACTTGTAGCGATGCTTAAGTCTGTCCAAATCATATTAGCAATTGCCGCATTTTTATGAAATCTGGCAAATGGATAAACAAAACTACATTCCTTAATGGATTTAAAGAAGAGTTGTATATGATGCAACCAGAAAGTTTTGTCAATCCTAAAGGTGCTGGCAAAATACGCAAGCTCCAGCGATCCATCTATGGACTGGTGAAAGCATCTCGGAGTTGGAATATACGCTTTGATAAGTTGATCAAAGCATATAGTTTTACACAGACTTGCGATGAAGCCTGTATTTACTAGAAAGTGAGTGGGAGCACTACAGCATAAAGGAGTGTTTGAAAGGAGTTTTTCAAAGAAAGACCTCGGTGAAGCTGCTTACATATTGAGCATCAAGATCTATAGAGATAGATCAAGACGCTTGATAAGTTTTTTCAATGAGTACATACCTTGACAAGATTTTGAAGTAGTTCAAAATGGAACAGTCAAAGAAAGAGTTCTTGCCTATGTTACAAGGTGTGAAATTGAGTAAGACTCAAAACCCGACCACGGCAGAAGATAGAAAGAGAATGAAAGTCATTCCCTATGCGTTGGCCATAGGTTCTATAAAGTATGCCATGCTGTGTACCAGATCTATTGTATACCCTACACTGAGTTTGGCAAGGGAGTACAATAGTGATCTAGGAGTATATCACTGGACAGCGGTCAAAATTATCCTTAGTGGAATAAGGATATGTTTCTCGATTATGGAAGTGACAAAAGGTTCGTCGTAAAGGGTTACGTCGATGCAAGTTTTGACACCGATCTGGATAACTCTAAGTCTCGATCTAGATACATATTGAAAGTGGGAGCAATTAGCTAGAGTAGCTCTGTGCAGAGCATTGTAGACATAGAAAATTGCAAAATACATAACGGATCTGAATGTGAAAGACCCGTTGACTAAGATTCTCTCACAAGCAAAACATGATCACACCTTAGTACTCGTTGGGTGTTAATCACATAGCGATGTGAACTAGATTACTGAATCTAGTAAACACTTTGGGTGTTGGTCACATGGCGATGTGAACTATGGGTGTTAATCACATGATGATGTGAACTATCGATGTTAATCACATGGTGATGTGATCTAGATTATTGACTCTAGTGCAAGTGGGAGACTGAAGGAAATATGCCCTAGAGGCAATAATAAAGTTATTATTTATTTCCTTATTTCATGATAATTGTTTATTATTCATGCTAGAATTGTATTAATCGGAAACATGATACATGTGTGAATACATAGACAGATAGAGTGTCACTGGTATGCCTCTACTTGACTAGCTCGTTAATCAAAGATGGTTATGTTTCCTAGCCATAGACATGAGTTGTCATTTGATTAACGGGATCACATCATTAGGAGAATGATGTGATTGACATGACCCATTCAGTTAGCTTAGCACCCAATCGTTTAGTATGTTGCTATTGCTTTCTTCATGACTTATACATGTTCCTATGACTATGAGATTATGCAACTCTCGTTTACCGGAGGAACACTTTGTGTGCTACCAAACGTCACAACGTAACTGGGTGATTATAAAGGTGCTCTACAAGTTTGTCCGAAGGTACTTGTTGGGTTGGCGTATTTCGAGATTAGGGTTTGTCACTCCGAATGTCAGAGAGGTATCTCTGGGCCCTCTCGGTAATGCACATCACATAAGCCTTGCAAGTAATGCAACTAATGAGTTAGTTGCGAGATGATGTATTACGGAACGAGTAAAGAGACTTGCCGGTAACGAGATTGAACTAGGTATTGGATACCGACGATCGAATCTCGGGCAAGTAACATACCGATGACAAAGGGAACAACGTATGTTGTTATGCGTTCTGACCGATAAAGATCTTCGTAGAATATGTAGGAACCAATATGAGCATCCAGGTTCCGCTATTGGTTATTGACCGGAGAAGTTTCTCAGTCATGTCTACATTGTTCTCGAACCGTAGGGTCCGCACGCTTAAGGTTTAGATGACAGTTATATTATGAGTTTATGAGATTTGATGTACCGAAGGAGTTCGGAGTCCCGGATGAGATCGGGGACATGATGAGGAGTCTCGAAATGGTCGAGACGTAAAGATCGATATATTGGACGACTATATTCGGACATCGGAAAGGTTCCGAGTGGTTCGGATATTTTTTGGAGTACCGGGGAGTTACGGGGATACGGGGAAGAAGTATTGGGCCTTATTAGGCAATACGGGAAAGAGTGGGGCTGCCTAGGGCAGGCCGCGCGCCCCCCCAAGGCCTAGTCCGAATTGGACTAGGGGGAGGGGCCGCGCCCCCTCCTTCCTTCCCTTCTCCTTCCCCTTCCTTGTCTCCTACTCCTAATACTTGGAAGGATTCCTAGTTGGACTAGGAAAGGGGGAATCCTACTCCCGGCGGGAGTAGGACTCCCCTAGGGCGCGCCATAGAGAGGGCCGGCCCTCCCCTCCTCCACTCCTTTATATACGGGGGCAGGGAGCACCCCATAGACACACAAGTTGATCTTCGTGATCGTTCCTTAGCCGTGTGCAGTGCCCCCCTCCACGATATTACACCTCGGTCATATTGTAGCGGTGCTTAGGCGAAGCCCTGCGACGGTTGAACATCAAGATCGTCACCATGCCGTCGTGCTGACGAAACTCCTCCCCGAAGCTTTGCTGGATCGGAGCTCGGGGTGCGTCATCGAGCTGTACGTGTGTCAAGAACTCGGAGGTGCCGGAATAACGGTGCTTGGATCGGTTGGACCGGGAAGACGTACGACTACTTCCTCTATGTTGCGTCAACGCTTCCACTTCGGTCTACGAGGGTACGTAGACAACACTCTCCCCTCTCGTTGCTATGCATCACCATGATCTTGCGTGTGCGTAGGAAATTTTTTGAAATTACTACGTTCCCCAACATAGACCTAGCTCATGAAGCCACTGTTGGGGAACGTAGCAGAAATTCAAAATTTTCCTACGTGTCACAAAGATCTATCTATGGAGAAACCAGCAACGAGGGGAAGGAGAGTGCATCTACATACCCTTATAGATCGCTAAGCGGAAGCGTTCAAGAGAACGGGGTTGAAGGAGTCGTACTCATCGTGATCCAAATCACCGGAGATCCTAGTGCCGAACGGACGGCACCTCCGTGTTCAACACACGTACAGCCCGGTGACGTCTCCCATGCCTTGATCCAGCAAGGAGAGAGGGAGAGGTTGGGGAAGACTCCATCCAGCAGCAGCACAATGGCGTGGTGGTGATGGAGGAGCGTGGCAATCCTGCAGGGCTTCGCCGAGCACCGCGGGAGAGGAGAAGGGAGAGAGGTAGGGATGCGCTAGGTAAAGGTCAAACTCATCTGTTGGGAGCCCCAAAACCCTCAATTATATATAGGGGGAGAGGGAGGGCTGCGCCCCCACCTAGGGTTCCACCCCTAGGGGCGGCGGCCAGCCCAAACCCATCTAGGGTGCGGCCAAGGGGGGGGGGGGAGAGGGGAAACTTCCCCCCCAAGTTAGGTGGGTGCGCACCCTCCCCCAAACCCTAGGCGCCTTGGGCCCTTGTGGGGGGCGCACCAGCCCACCTGGGGCCGGTCCCCTCCCACACTTGGCCCATGCAGCCCTCCGGGGATGGTGGCCCCACTTGGTGGACCCCCGGGACCCTCCCGGTGGTCCCGGTACGTTACAGATAAAACCCGAAACTTTTTCGGTGACCAAAACAGGACTTCCCATATATAAATCTTTACCCCCGGACCATTCCGGAACTCCTCGTGATGTCCGGGATCTCATCCGGGACTCCGAACAACATTCGGTAACCACATACAAACTTCCTTATAACCCTAGCGTCATCGAACCTTAAGTGTGTAGACCCTACGGGTTCGGGAAACATGCAGACATGACCGAGACGTTCTCCGGTCAATAACCAACAGCGGGATCTGGATACCCATGTTGGCTCCCACATGTTCCACGATGATCTCATCGGATGAACCACGATGTCAAGGACTCAATCGATCCCGTATACAATTCCCTTTGTCTAGCGGTATAGTACTTGCCCGAGATTCGATCGTCGGTATACCAATACCTTGTTCAATCTCATTACCGGCAAGTCTCTTTACTCATTCCATAACACATCATCCTGTGATCAACCCCTTGGTCACATTGTGCACATTATGATGATATCCTACCGAGTGGGCCCAAAGATACCTCTCCGTTTACACGGAGTGACAAATCCCAGTCTCGATTCGTGCCAACCCAACAGACACTTTCAGAGATACCTGTAGTGCACCTTTATAGCCACCCAGTTACGTTGTGACGTTTGGTACACCCAAAGCATTCCTACGGTATCCGGGAGTTGCACAATCTCATGGTCTAAGGAAATGATACTTGACATTAGAAAAGCTTTAGCATACGAACTACGATCTTTGTGCTAGGCTTAGGATTGGGTCTTGTCCATCACGTCATTCTCCTAATGATGTGATTCCGTTATCAATGACATCTAATGTCCATGGTCAGGAAACCGTAACCATCTATTGATCAAGGAGCTAGTCAACTAGAGGCTTACTAGGGACATGGTGTTGTCTATGTACCCACACATGTATCTGAGTTTCCTATCAATACAATTATAGCATGGATAATAAACGATTATCATGAACAAGGAAATATAATATTAACTAATTTATTGTTGCCTCTAGGGCATATTTCCAACAATCTTGTCAATCATCAACACTTGATGTTCTTTCTTGATTTCTACCTTCGTTAATTTCACCATCACGAAGAGCTTGAGAATCGTTTTCATCATCCCTTGCATACTATAGTTCATCACGAAGTTATACTAACTTGGTGATGGTGACTAGAGAACTCTGTCAATCACTATCTTATCTGGAAGATTAACTCCCACTTGATTCAAGCGATTGTAGTACCCAGACAATCTGAGCACATGCTCACTAGTTGAGCAATTCTCCTCCATCTTTTAGCTATAGAACTTGTTGGAGATTTCATATCTCTCAACTCGGGTATTTGCTTGAAATATTAACTTCAACTCCTGGAATATCTCATATGGACCATGACGTTCAAAACGTCTTTGAAGTCCCGATTCTAAGCCGTTAAGCATGGTGCACAAAACTATCAAGTAGTCATCATATTCAGCTAGCCAAACGTTCATAACGTCTGTATCTGCTCCTGCAATAGGTCTATCACCTAGCTGTGCATTAAGGACATAATTCTTCTGTGCAGCAATGAGGATAAACCTCAGATCACCGATCCAATCCGCATCATTTCTACTAACATCTTTCAACACAGTTTTCTGTAGGAACATATCAAAATAAACACATGAAAGCAACAACGCGAGCTATTGATCTACAACATAATTTGCAAAATACTACCAGGACTAAGTTCATGATAAATTTAAAGTTCAATTAATCATATTACTTAAGAATTCCCACTTAGATAGACATCCCTCTAATCATCTAAGTGATCATGTGATCCAAATCAACTAAACCATGTCCGATCATCACGTGAGATGGAGTAGTTTTCAATGGTGAACATCACTATGTTGATCATATCTACTATATGATTCACGCTCGACCTTTCGGTCTTAGTGTTCCGAGGCCATATCTATATATGCTAGGCTCGTCAAGTTTAACCTGAGTATTCCGCATGTGCAACTGTTTTGCACCCGTTGTATTTGAACATAGAGCCTATCACACTCGATCATCACGTGGTGTCTCCGCACGAAGAACTTTCGCAATAGTGCATACTTAGGGAGAACACTTATACCTTGAAATTTAGTGAGAGATCATCTTATAATGCTACCGTCAATAAAAACAGAATAAGATGCATAAAGGATAAACATCACATGTAATCAAAATATGTGACATGATATGGCCATCATCATCTTGTGCCTTTGATCTTCATCTCCAAAGCATCGTCATGATCTTCATCGTCACCGGCATGACACCATGATCTCCATCATCTTGATCTATATCAATGTGTCGTCACATGGTCGTCTCGCCAACTATTGCTCTTGCAACTATTGCTATCGCATAGCAATAAAGTAAAACAATTATTTGGCACTTGCATCTTATGCAATAAAGAGACAACCATAAGGCTTCTGCCAGTTGCCGATAACTTCAACAAAACATGATCATCTCATACAAGAACTTATATCTCATCACGTCTTGACCATATCACATCACAACATGCCCTGCAAAAACGAGTTAGACGTCCTCTACTTTTTTGTTGCAAGTTTTACGTGGCTGCTACGGGCTGAGCAAGAACCGTTCTTACCTGCGCATCAAAACCACAACGATAGTTCGTCAAGTTAGTGCTGTTTTAACCTTCTCAAGGACCGGGCGTAGCCACACTCGGTTCAACTAAAGTTGGAGAAACTGGCACCCGCCAGCCACCTGTGTGCAAAGCACGTCGGTAGAACCAGTCTCGCGTAAGCGTACGCATAATGTCGGTCCGGGCCGCTTCATCCAACAATACCGCCGAACCAAAGTATGACATGCTGGAAAGCAGTATGACTTGTATCGCCCACAACTCACTTGTGTTCTACTCGTGCATATAACATCTATGCATAAAACCTGGCTCGGATGCCATTGTTGGGGAACGTAGTAATTTCAAAAATTTCCTATGCACACGCAAGATCATGGTGATGCATAGCAACGAGAGGGGCGAGTGTGTCCACGTACCCTCGTAGATCGTAAGCGGAAGCGTTAGCACAACGCGGTTGATGTAGTCGTACGTCTTCACGATCCGACCGATCAAGTACCGAATGCACGGCACCTCCGAGTTTAGCACACGTTCAGCTCGATGACGTCCCTCGAACTCTGATCTAGCCGAGCTTTGAGGGAGAGTTCCGTCAGCACGACGGCGTGGTGATGATGATAATGTTCTACCGACGCAGGGCTTCGCCTAAGCACCGCTACGAAATTATCGAGGTGGATTATGGTGGAGGGGGGCACCGCACACGGCTAAGAGATCTCAAGGATCAATTGTTGTTGTGTCTAGAGGTGCCCCATGCCCCCGTATATAAAGGAGCAAGGGGGAGGTGGCTGGCCAAGGAGGAGGGCGTGCCAAGGGGGGAGTTCTACTCCCACCGGGAGTAGGACTCCTCCTTTCCTTGTTGGAGTAGGAGAAGCGAAGGGAGAAGAAGAAGGAAGGAAGGGGGCGCCCCCTGCCTAGTCCAATTCGGACTAGTCCATGGGGAGGGGTGCGGCCACCCTTTGGGGTCTTTCTCTCCTTTCCCGTATGGCCCATTAAGGCCCAGTACGAATTCCCGTAACTCTCCGGTACTCCGAAAAATACCCAAATCACTCGGAACCTTTCTGATGTCTGAATATAGTCGTCCAATATATCGATCTTTATGTCTCGACCATTTCGAGACTCCTCGTCATGTCCGTGATCACACCGGATGAGGGAGTCCTGGACTAGGGAGTGTCCGGATAGCCGGACTACCATCATCGGCCGAACTATCATCGGCCGGACTATCATCATCGACCGGACTCCAGGACTATGAAGATACAAGATTGAAGACATCGTCCCGTGTCCGGATGGGACTTTCCTTGGCGTGGAAGGCAAGCTTGGCGATACGGATATGTAGATCTCCTACCATTGTAACCGACTCTATGTAACCCTAGCCCTCTCCGGTGTCTATATAAACTGGATGGATCTAGTCTGTAGGACACAACAACAACCATTACAACAATCATACCATAGGCTAGCTTCTAGGGTTTAGCCTCCTTGATCTCGTGGTAGATCCACTCTTGTAATACCCACAATATCAATATCAATCAAGCAGGACGTAGGGTTTTACCTCCATCAAGAGGGCCCGAACCTGGGTAAAACATCATGTCCCTTGTCTCCTGTTACCATCCGCCTAGACGCACAGTTCGGGACCCCCTACTCGAGATCCGCCGGTTTTGACACCGACATTGGTGCTTTCATTGAGAGTTCCTCTGTGTCGTCACTGATAGGCTTGATGGCCTCTTCAATCAACAATGACGCAGTCCTGGGCGAGACTTTTCTCCCCGGACAGATCTTCGTATTCGGCGGCTTCGCACTGCGGGCCAACTCACTTGGCCATCTGGAGCAGATCGAAAGCTACGCCCCTGGCCGTCAGGTCAGGTTTGGAAGCCTAAACTTCTCGGCCGATATCCGCGGAGACTTGATCTCCGATGGATCCGAGCCGCAGCCGAGCGTGCCGCACTATCACGATGGGCACGACCTAACTCTGCCGCCGGACAGTACCTTGGAGGCCGCACACGAATCCGCTCCAGCCATAGTCCGGAGCCGATCGTGCAGATCGAGGACAGGTGGCTGGACACCGCCTCGGGAGCTGCAACTTCCACGGCGATGGAGCCGAACACTAACCTCATCCCTTATAAAGCTCATGACTCCGAGGTGCCGGACTCCCTGCTGGATTTCGAATCCCTGCGCCCCTGCCAATCGAATCTGATTGGGCGCCGATCATGGAGTTCACCGCTGCGGACATCTTTCAGCACTCACCCTTCGGTGACATTTTAAATTCGCTGAAGCATCTCTCGCTATCCGGAGAGCCCGGGCCGGATTACGGCCAGGATGGTTGGGACGCGGACGACGAAGAAATTCAGAGCCCACCCACCGCCCACTTTATAGCAACTGTCGACGATCTAACCGACACGCTAAACTACGACTCTGAAGGAATCGACGGTATGGACGACGATGCCGGAGACGATCAAGAAGCAGCGTTCACTGAGCACTGGGAGGCCACCCCGTCACATGACATATATATGGTGGACACCCCAAAAGGAAGCGATAACGAGGAACAACCGGGCGCGGCAAAGGATAATCCCGCTGATAAACAACCAAAACGGCGACGTAGACGCAGCCCTAAGTCCCGCCTCGACAAAAACAGCTTTCATAATGACCCAGCAATAGAGCAGGGCAAACCAGTGGTCGACGATCATGCAACCAAGCAACCGTCCGAACAGGACGAATCGGACAATCAAGACGTGCCCCGCGAAACCAACAGTCCGGACAACCTCACGCCAGACACACCATCAAAGCATATGAACCTCCACAAAAAACTCGTCGCCACTGCAAGAAGCCTGAAGAAGGAAAAGCGGAAGCTCACAACAGCGGAAGACATACTCAGAAAGAGGTGGAGCAAAGTACTCAAGACCGCAGACAAATATGGCAATGGGTACCAAACAAAGAGCTACCCGAAGTGCAAGCTGCTGCCAGAATTTGACGAGGAAGCCATAGAGCCCTCACAGTCAAAAAACAAAGAGGCCGCCTGGCCGGATAGACGGCCAGATGACAGGCCAAAATGGACAAGCGGCGCCGCACACAATCCGATTCAAGATCCTGGGAAAACAGGCAACCCAGTCAGGTCCATTTACGGGCCAAAAAAGAGGGCCCCAGGAAGCAACACAACACGGCAAGTGTTCGAGGACAGCGGCACACCCAAATATAGGGGCGCCGCACACCCGCTATGTTTCACCGATGAGGTGCTAGATCATGAATTTCCAGCAGGGTTAAAACCCATAAACATAGAGGCATACGATGGAACAACAGACCCCGGAGTCTGGATAGAAGATTACATACTACACATACACATGGCTAGAGGAGATGATCTCCACGCCATAAAATATCTACCTCTCAAGCTCAAAGGGCCAGCTCGGCATTGGCTCAAAAGCCTCCCAGAAAACACTGTTGGAAGTTGGGAAGAGCTTGAGGACGCGTTTAGAGAAAATTTTCAAGGGACTTATGTCCGCCCTCCGGATGCAGACGATCTAAGTCATATAACTCAACAGCCCGGAGAGACAGCCCACAAATTCTGGAACAGGTTCCTTACCAAAAAGAACCAAATAGTCGACTGTCCGGACGCGGAAGCCTTAGCAGCTTTTAAACACAACGTCCGAGACGAATGGCTCGCCAGACACCTCGGCCAAGAGAAGCCAAGAACAATGGCCGCGCTAACAAGCCTCATGACGCGCTTTTGCGCAGGGGAAGACAGCTGGCTAGCAAGATGCAGCACCAGTGACCCGAGTACATCCGAAATCAGAGATGAAAATGGAAAATCACGGCACAGAAAAGATCAGCGCCGGAATAAAGAAAAAAGCCCAAAGGGCACGGCGGTCAATGCCGGATTCAAAAGCTCGCGGCCAAACAATAAAACACTGTCTCTTAAGGACAACAGTGACGAGCT
The DNA here is from genome assembly GCA_963921465.1 of Triticum timopheevii. Taxonomy (NCBI): domain Eukaryota; kingdom Viridiplantae; phylum Streptophyta; class Magnoliopsida; order Poales; family Poaceae; genus Triticum; species Triticum timopheevii. The sequence continues at coordinate 546,648,989 of OY997272.1, forward strand.
ATCCAACTTAAACAAAATTTTGGATCGGATATGTCAAATCCACAGTACCTCCGGAAGGCCTGCAAACCATACCAACCGAGATTGTTGGGTTTTTAAACAGTCCGGTAGACTCAACGCCGAACACAAGGGGCTCAATGCGCCAAGCGAGGACGATGACGAACCCCACCAGCAAAGCACCGGAGGACAAAAGACTTTTCCACAAGAAGTCAAAACAGTAAACTCACTTCATGTGATAATACGGAAATACAATACGGCACCCGCTAAGATAGGTGTCCCATGGTCCACCCCAGCGGAACACCGAGATTGGATGTCAAAACCAATCACTTTTGACCACCTGGATTATTCCAGAAGTATCCGGAACGCAGGATGGACTGCTCTAATATTGGATCCTATAATAGACGGACTGTAATTTATGCAAGTTCCGATGGACGGCGGCAGTGACTTAAACCTGCTATATCCGGACACAATCCGTAAGTTGGGGATAGACCCTACTACAATTCGACATAGCCGCACTTCCTTCAAAGGAGTGGCGCCAGGTCCTTACGCCAGGTGCACAGGTTCATTATTACTAGAAGTTTTGTTCGGGTCACCTGACAACTTCCGACGAGAAAAGCTAACCTTTCATGTCGCCCCATTTAAAAGTAGCTATCAAGCACTACTGGGACGTGAAGCTTTCGTCCGCTTTAACGCAATACCACACTACGCGTCTCTTACGCTTAAAATGCCCGGTCCACGTGGCATCATTTCATTAAAAGGTCGTCTAAGACGCCGGACACGGCTGGACGAGTCCGGAATAAATAAGCTAGGGGCTACCTAGTCGCACACCCCTTCACAAGGGTTTGTGCATATAAGCCATAATGAGCTAGCATAGGCTCAGCTTTACTAATCTGTATTTCAATTTTTTATGCACTTTTTCGCATGATTTCTTTTCAAACTAAGTTCCTCCCTTTTTACAGATGAACAACGTGCACACCCGTCCAGGATACGGCACAACAGAGACACAGGCGCAGACATGCAGTAGGGACCCGTTGCAAGGATTCTTTTCAGACTAAGACCCTACGTAAACCTTTCTTACTGTCTCTTGTTGCTATAATCCCCTGGTTTCTCATTATAACCAGAGTGGAGACTGGCGTTTTGGCATCGGCCGCGTCAGAGGAACTTACCCGTACCTGGACACAAGGGGCTTAGGGCATTGTTCTGCCCGTCATTATAAAGACCGAACACCTTTGGGAGTGTTCGGCGTCTCGAGTTAGGCCTTATATGCATCAGCTCCGAATCATGTCTTGGATCAAATGTTGGGTTTGCCCGGCTCCTGTGTTTTGCTGCCTTACATTCCGTATCATCGGCTAACGCGGCACCAGGAGAACTACTGCGATTGTGCCCCAGTTCGGCTGGGCGAGCACATCAGTAGAGAAAGCCGAAAACTGACTGTCATGATACAGCGAGAGACTGGTCAACCACTCGATCGACCAATGGAATGTTTAGAATTCCTTCGCTTTGACGAAGGGCCGTTTCCCGGTCAGGCACATACGCGCCCCAAATTCGGAGAGCGCGGTGCCCCTAGGGGCTATGTCGTAGCCCTACCCTCGAACTCCCATGGCTAAGTGAAAGTGATAAAGCATTATAGTCCGGTTGCCTCGTTTGCTATGCTACCACCTCCTTTACAGGACCGAGACGTCGGATTAAGTGTGAAAATGCGCTATTTTTGCGAACAACCCCGCACCTTGTGCGTGGGGGCTGAAGCCGACGACTGCCATCTTCCAGGTTATACACACGTATACATGAATGGCCGCATAGGAGATATTCCATTACTTGAACGCACAAGTATAAAAGGCGCTTACATCATAAATATTGTTTTACAACATAAAACGTTCATTTGAACGTAACATTTTTTGAGCACTGCGACTCTATTACACAAGCACCACGCAGCACTTCGCCAAAATAGTGCTCGGCGGGTAACCGGCTATCGTCCGAACCCGGGGTCGCAACAGCGGTGGCATCCATCTCTGTCCAATGTGTCTTCACAAGGGCGAGTGCCATCCGCGCACCCTCTATGCAGGCCGACCGCTTCATCGCCTTGATATGCGGCACCGCCCCAAGAAATTGCTGCAATAAGCTAAAGTAACTCTTCGGCTTGGGCCTATCCGGCCAGACATGGGTCACGATATCCATCATGGCAAGCCCGGACAACCTATTCAGCTCAGCCCACTCGGCCAAACGGTCGGTCAGCGGAAGCGAACGCTCCGGACTATGGAATTGAGACCAAAACAGCTCTTCCGTCTTGTGATCCTTCTGGCTTCGAAAATGCACAACGGAATCCGCCGCACTCGCTGCTAAGTCCATATAAGGGTCCTCTGGACCCCACAGCTGGCCCAGCTGAGCATACTTTGGATCCGTAAACCTTCGGCGCAGCAGAAAAGGCTTGCCAGCTACAATGTCTCCGGCCTGGCGCAGCTCTTCCTTTATAGCCCGCATTACAGAGCGGGCATGCTTGGCTTCGGCGGTGGCCTTCCCCAGGTCTTCTTGCCCCGCTAGGCGCTCCTTCTCAAGAGCCTCATTGCGGTCGGTAGCATCTTTTAACTTCACGGCCATTCTGGCCATCTCTTTCCTGCTTCGGCAGTGTGCGGCCCTTTCGGCTGCTAACTCCTCGGCCGCCCTCGAGGCCGCCGCCTTACTCCTTCTGGCTTGCTCCTTGGCTTGAGCAAGTTCGGCCCGAAGGCTCTCCACAGCAGCGGCACTATCTGCATTTCATACACATGTTGTAAGGAGCGGGCTTCGGCTCCCTTACCAAGTGACCGCAAAGAAACACTTACCTTGCGACTCATCAAGTTGCCTGTTAACTAGCGTGATGTCCGCATCCGCAACGGCGAGTTGCCGCTTTAGTTCAGCAACTCCATCAGTCCGGCTGGCCCCCGGACGATCCGCCACCTACATAGGCGCGGCGAAAACTTAAACCTGCGATTTTGATCCTCGGTACGCTGTCGCTTTCGACAACCTACCGAGTCTCAGGGGCTACTATCTATACAGGGCGCACTCTATATGCAAAACTGTCAAAAGGTGTGTCATTTTGACGTACCTCAAACCCCGCCAGCAAACTCCTGACGGCATTATGCAATCCGCCTTCGGCGGATGAAATCCTTTCAATCACCATACTCATCAATGCGTGGTGATCTTCTAAGATAGACGCCTTCTCAAGCAGATCCTTCAGCCGTACACCAGTTGACGCCGAACTACCCGGCTTTGCCAAACCCGGCGGCTCCCTCGGTGACGACACTTCAGGCTCGTCCGCTCTATCCGACAGCGCCCCGGACGGAGGCGTCTTGCTCTCCACCATCTCCGGACGAAGGTCCCCCGAAGACGAGCTCATTTGCGAAGGACGGAGATCCGAACTACAAGGTAAAAACTTGAGTTATCCTCAGAAGCACGAATAGGGGTGTCCCTTATTATAAAACTCCCTTCTTTCTACTTATGGCTCGTTGGAGGGCTGATTCTTTAGGGGAGACTGTGCAGCCGGGGCCTCCCCGGACGCAGGACCCTCTGGCAAAGATTTCTTCCCCCGCTTAGGGGCTTTGGCCCCCGGGTCCTCGGAGGCAGTCCTCTTCTCCCCTTGGAGGGAGGGATTCTCGATCCCCCCTCTTTCAAGAGCCTCCTTAGGCGAGGTGGTAGCTCTTCTACTTTCCCCTTCGCCTTCCTCTGAAGGCGCAACCTCCAGCATCCTGACCAGCACGGAATCCGGCGCGGTCTCTGGGAGGGGGGCCGGACACCATATCAGTTTGGCTTGCGCTATCCACCCCTGTTTAGAAGGAAATTGGTCATGAGGCGAATCATCGAAAGGTAAACAAACGGTATGTCCGGACTCGGAGCTACTTACTTGAGTATCCGGGCGATTGCAGCTTAGGCCAGCATCCTCGGTCAATTCCAGACACGCCTCTTGCGATCCGAAGAATAATTTGTACATCTCCATGGGTGTCATACCCATGAAGTGTTGAAGAATCCGTGGACCCTCCGGATTAAACTCCCGCAGCCGGAGAGGGCGGCGTTTGCAGGGCAGGAGACGCCTGATCAGCATGACCTGCATTACCACCACCATATCAATCTCCCTCGCTTGGAGATCTCGAATCCGGCCCTGCAGTAGGGGCACGTCCTTTGACGGCCCCCAGTTGAGCCCTTGGTTGACCCACGACATCAACCGTCGTGGAGGTCCCGGGCGGAATAAGGGCGGCGGCTTCTGTCTGCTGCCCCTCGGAGCGGTAATATAGAACCACTCCTGCTGCCACAGGCCGAGCTCCTCTTGGAAGGAGCCTGCGGGCCACGGGGCATCGGTCCTCCTACTTACAGCCGCCCCGCCGCACTCCGCTTGACGTCCCTCGATCATCTTCGGCTCCACATTGAAGGTCTTCAGCCACAGGCCGAAGTGAGGGGTGACGCGGAGGAAGGCTTTGCAGATGATAATAAACGCGGAAATATGGAGGATGGACTCCGGAGCCAAGTCGTGGAATTCCAACCCATAGTAAAACATGATCCCTCTCACAAAAGGATCCATCAGGAAGCCTAAACCACGACGGAGGTGGGATACAAAAACGACATACTCGCCGGGCTCGGGGGTGGGGATGACCTGCCCTGCGGCGGGCAACCTGTGCGAAATCTCGTAAGCCAGGTACTTGGCCTCCCGCAGATTTAGCACGCCCTCCTCCGTGACGGAGGAGGGCATCCACCGGCCCTGGAGGTTGGAACCGGACATTGTTGAAGGTCCGAAGCGCTCGAATCTGGGGCTCTATGTGCTGGAACTTGGAGCAAGGAGAATATTCGATGGAGGATTGAAGAAAAGAAACGAGCCTTGGTCCCGTTTTAAAGTGGGAGAATACCGAGAGCCGTCTCCGTGACCGTTCGGGACTCGCCTTCGATAGAGGGGGCGTGGTGACGGGCGCGGTTGGGTTACCCACGTCTGTATTGATGAGAATCCCGGAATAAGGGGGAACACGATCTCTGCTTCGACAAGACGTGCCAAGGAAACCGCTTCGCTAAATGCGTTGAGGCGGTAGAGTAAAAAACAATTTAAGTAAAGGCTTGGTAGTGGTGTCACGTCATACCGCAAAAAACGTCAGCAGATTGGACTTGTGTATATATTATTCTCTCTACGGTGGAATGTGGAATTTATTTTGCAGAGCCGGACACTATCCTGGTGTTCACAATCTTCTATGAATTATTCGGAGGAGGAACCCGCCTTGCAATGCCGAACAATATACGCGCCGGACTTATCGTCATTGAAGCCTGGTTCAGGGGCTACTGAGGGAGTCCTGGACTAGGGGGTGTCCGGATAGCCGGACTACCATCATCGGCCGAACTATCATCGGACGGACTATCATCATCGACCGGACTCCAAGACTATGAAGATACAAGATTGAAGACTTCATCCCGTGTCCGGATGGGACTTTCCTTGGCGTGGAAGGCAAGCTTGGCGATACGGATATGTAGATCTCCTACCATTGTAACCGACTCTATGTAACCCTAGCCCTCTCCGGTGTCTATATAAACTGGATGGTTCTAGTCCGTAGGACACAACAACAACCATTACGACAATCATACCATAGGCTAGCTTCTAGGGTTTAGCCTCCTTGATCTCGTGGTAGATCCACTCTTGTAATACCCACAATATCAATATCAATCAAGCAGGACGTAGGGTTTTACCTCCATCAAGAGGGCCCGAACCTGGGTAAAACATCGTGTCCCTTGTCTCCTGTTACCATCCGCCTAGACGCACAGTTCGGGACCCCCTACCCGAGATCCGCCGGTTTTGACACCGACACCGGGGACTCCAAACTATCTTTGGTACATCAAAACACATGAACTCATAATATAACTGTCATCTAACTTTAAGCGTGCGGACCCTACGGGTTCGAGAACTATGTAGACATGACCGAGACACGTTTCCGGTCAATAACCAATAGCGGAACCTGAATGCTCATATTGGCTCCTACATATTCTATGAAGATCTTTATCGGTCAAACCGCATAACAACATACGTTGTTCCCTTTGTCATCGGTATGTTACTTGCCCAATATTTTATCGTCGGTATCTCAATACCTAGTTCAATCTCGTTACCGGCAAGTCTCTTTACTCGTTATGTAATGCATCATCCTGCAACTAACTCATTAGTCACATTTCTTGCAAGGCTTATAGTGATGTGCATTACCGAGAGGGCCTAGAGATACCTCTCCGACAATCGGAGTGACAAATCCTAATCTCGAAATACGCCAACTCAACAAGTACCTTCGGAGACACCCGTAGAGCTCCTTCATAATCACCTAGTTACGTTGTGACGTTTGGTAGCACACAAAGTGTTCTTTCGGTAAACGGGAGTTGCATAATCTCATAGTCACAGGAACATGTATAAGTCATGAAGAAAGCAACAGCAACATACTAAACGATCAAGTGCTAAGCTAACGGAATGGGTCAAGTCAATCACATCATTCTCCTAATTATGTGATCCCGTTAATCAAATGACAACTCATGTCTATGGCTAGGAAACTTAACCATCTTTGATTCACGAGCTAGTCAAGTAGAGGCATACTAGTGACACTATGTTTGTTTATTTATTCACACATGTATTACGTTTCCGGTTAATACAATTCTAGCATGAATAATAAACATTTATCATGAAATAAGGAAATAAATAATAACTTTATTATTGCCTCTAGGGCATATTTCCTTCACGAAGATCCTTCGTGCTAACATTGTTTGATCCATGCTTGTTGACGGCCCACTTCAGTAGCGAGTCTTGGGCAATAGGGATCCAACTTGGTGTTCCCAATGCAACAAATATCGCCACCCAAATAGTCCGAGCAAAGACACACGTGAGAAGTATATGGTTGATCGTTTCTTCCTCTTGATCACAAAAAGGACAGGCGGCATGGTGAGGTAGGCCTCTGCGCGCAAGACGATCTGAGGTCCAACATTTATCCTTCATGGCAAGCCAGGTGAAAAACCTGCATTGCATAGGGGCACGTGATTTCCATGTCAGGTCCGCCGTTGGGATCACCTCTCGGCCCCAAAATGTGAGCCTACCACCCCTTATTTGGCAGGCCCAAATTGCGTTGGTTATCTTCTCGTATCAGACGAGAACTCCGATTGGACGCTCATTGGTCTCCAATGGAGGAGGGGACACCTGAACCGAGATGCTAATGTGCCGGAATTTTGGCACGCTCAGTTACACGGGTTAGCCTTCCTTTTTCCCTTCATTTCCAGGTGGTATTTTTCATTCGAAAACCGACTGTTGGACTTTTCTTAAAAAGGTATCTAATTAATAAAATTAATTTAGGTAATACAGGAAAAATGAAAATGGACAGTGTGTATTTGAGAAAGTTTAGTGTGTATTAGATAAATAGTTCACCGTATATTTAAAAAAATAGATGATATAGAAAAATGTTTGTGTATTAAAAAAGTTGTGATATTTAAGAAAAGTTTATAAACTGTACAAAAATGTTCACGTTGTTTTCAAAAAATCTTTCGTGCCAGTAAATATAGAGTAATGCTAGAGCGACAGACCCTCTGATACTGATCCAACGGACTGAAGTTATGTGGAATTATTTGGTTGGAGATTAAGGGTGAGGACAGACCACCCCCTTGGAAATCAAGGGGAGAGCTAATTAGTATGAGGGTGTCCCTATAGAAAAAGGTTTGTGCAATTAAAAAAAGTTTTTATATTTAAGAAAAGTTTATGAAATGTACAAATAAGTTCACGTAGTTTTCAAAAAATGTTTTGTGCCATAAAATAGAGTAATGATAGAGGCACAGACCCTCTGATACTGATCCAACAGACTGATGTTATGTGAAATTATTTGGTTGGAGATTAAGGGGTGAGGGCAGGCCATCCCCTCGGAACTCAGGAGGAGAGCTAATTAGTATGAGGGGTTCCCTAAGGCGGCCGTTAAAGCCGGTTCATCTATGATTATTATTAAAAACATGTTCGTTGCGAATTGATTTTTTCTAAGATGTACTTAAAAATGTTCAAAACATTTATTTGAAATAATTTACATCATATATTTAAAAAAAATTCAACATGTATAAAAATGTCCCACATGTTTACACCGTATATTAGAAAACAGACATGAATTGAAAAAAAGAAAAAGAAAAAGGAATATAAAAGAAAAGAAACCTAAAAAATAAACACAGAAAAACAAAGAAAACCCGGAAGAAAACCAAACAAAAACCCAAAAACAAAAATCACAGAAAAAAGAAAACACAGCGCCAGCGAAGGGAAACAGAGCCACCGCAAGCAAACCCTTGAAATGGGCCGGCGCACATCACGCCGACTGGTGTTTTCCGTATCAGTCCGCGTGAAGATTTATTTTCCACTTCAAAGAGAAAAACCCACTAAAAAAACTTCTTGCAGAAAAAGATTTAGCGCCCAATTTTTTAAAAATGATTTACTTGCAGATTATAACAGAATTTCTTTGTAATCACAAGTACTTACGTATATCTTCTTGGTTGGGTCGCCGTCGTTGTCCAAGAGGCAGAGGCGGAGGAGGAAGCATTTCGATCGGCGATGGTCTCATCAGTCCGATGTCGTCGATCGCTGTTGACCCATTAAGCACGTTTTCTCACTTGCATCCGTTACGAGTTCCACCAATCAACGAACGTCTGCCATACTCCTCGCGTCCCTTTAGACTAAGATTGATTATGTTTCTGCCGATGTTAGTGATCGCTCGTGTGCCTTTATATAACTGGCTAAAATGTCTTACTTTCGGGGAGTTCCACATATTTTCCCACGGGAAAAATCAATCATGGCTATGTCGCGCATTTTTCTTCGTGCGGGCCAAGCTAAGAGCATATTCAGCCGTTCGGCCCCCCAGGGGCTTGAAATAAGGGCATGTACAATGAAAGCATCACCTTTCTAGTGCTTCACCTCTTTCACGTAAGTAAAGATGGATGGGGCACTATTTAGTTTGTCAAACCCTTAATGCGTGAAGCTGCCCCATCAAACCAATGCATGACATATACATCCTCTTTTTTCGTGTACTTCAGTGAACATGGAGTGCTGGATCGCTTTATCTCTCTCCCTTTTCCCATCTCTCTCTTACTTTTGTCAGCCAAGAGACTACCTCCTCTGCAGGATCCCGTCTTGGTCTGCAGGCTACTAGTTGAGCTGAGCTGGACAATCGGGAGTGACGTATAGGGCTGGGGCACCCGTCCACAGTGGAGCGTTGGGCATGCCCTAACACCGCTTGGGGCGCGCTGGCTGAAAAATCGGCGTGAGCACGGTCAGGTTCCCAGCCCCCAATTTGGGCCAATTTAGATGCAAATTGGCCCACTTTTCAGCCCACTTTCGGCCGAAATTGGCGCACTATCGACGCGAATTCACCAATTTCAGCCCATATTCTGCGTGCTTCGGCGTAAATTCCACAGAAACTATTTTTTATCACATAGTTCATCACAGAAAATCAGTACAAATCAAATACTACAACAAATATTTCAATACAAATTATATAGTTCAACAAACAAAAGCTCATATTTCATCACACGTCGAACTAGGCGTTGCCCTTGAGCCTCCGTAGGTGCTCCACCAGGTCCTGCTGCAGTTGTTGATGCACATGTGGGTCTCAGATCTACTGGCGCATATTAAGGAAGGCAGTTCAGGTTGTCGGTAGCTGGTGATCAACTTGGGCAAGAGGACCCTGCCTATAATATCACTAGTAGAAAACCACCCATTAGACCCGGTTCGTAAGGGCCTTTAGTCCCGGTTCATGAACCGGGACTAATGGGTCGTTACTAATGCCTCCACCCATTAGTCCCGGTTCAAACACGAACCGGGACCAATGTGCCTCCCCGTGGCCCTGTGCGCCGAGCCCAATCAGGGGGCCTTTGGTCCCGGTTGGTGGCTCCAACCGGGACCAAAAGTCAATTTTTTTTTACAGAAGTGGCTGCTTTAGGGGTTATTTTTAGGTTGTTATTATAGCTAGCTAATAGAGAGAAGTGTCCTCTCTTATATCTTCGTCCTTGGTTTATCAACGCTGCTGCTATGTTCATTGCACCCGCAGATATAACATGCTCATGCATGCTTGCATCATACATCATCATATATATATAATAACAAGTCCTACTAATTAATCATGCATCACATACAACTTCTACTCGTTATTAATAATAAGTCATACGATCATCATCCTCATAGTCATCGAACCCCCAACCCTACATAATTGTTCTTAGCACATGATCATCAGTATCAGGTAGGACCTAAACACCTTTAAGGTAAAATAGCATAAAACAATATAGACCCTGACTCTCCATTATGAAGAACGGCGATCATCCTGTCTCCAATTCTTGCCCTTCGCTGCTTATTGCTTCCAAGAAGCTCCTTACGACTGTCCATACATTTTTTCCATTCTTTGATTGTTATGTCTCCACTTCTTTTAGAAACCCGGTATGGACAGTTGAGATTCGTAGGACGACCTGATAGTATGTTCAAAACATGAAGGCTACCATGCGTATACATCAGATGAGGCACACAATCATTCGGGATTATCTGTTGAAAAACATAGTAATAACTTCGTAGTTAGCAATGATGTACTAGTTTTAGAAGTGTGCAAAAAGATGTACGGATGTTGTAATAGTAAAAAATAATCTTACCAGGGTATCTCCATGGTAGTTACCGTAGTTCAACATGTGCACTAGTGGCACGAATTGACCATAATGTTGAGGAGTTTGATTGTAGATATTGTAATTCTCAAGATCAGTACAAAATCCAACCAGATGATTTTTCTCCTGATAAGTTAATTCGGAGCCTTCGGTGTAGTACGTTCTGTCTACCATCTTCCGCACATTCTTTGAAGAATGAAAATAAGCTGTCAATGGAGATAAGTTGTCAACTATATATTTTGAAATAAACAATATAAATTACTTAATAACTATGTTTAGCTCACATGAGGGAAGAATTGGAGGTGTATCCACAAGGACCCAAATCGAAGGTCTCTCTTGCTCGATTGTAGGATCACCAAGATCCATGGTGACAACCATACCCTCATCAAGACCATACATCTTGCAAAATGCATCCCAATTTGTGCAACCAAAATGGGTTACACTCTGAGCATTGTACAGCTTTACTTGAAAATCCACACCATGATGGGTACTTAGGATAATTTTTTTGGTTTCGAAACTTTCATGGTCTTCAAAACCCATCCTCTCCAAGACATAGCGTCTTGCAAAGCATTGGATAAGCTAGTAGAATTGGAAAAGATGAAAAATACATGTTAAAATAGTTGAAGTCGTGCTTAATTACGAAAAAAATAATTGTCGTTGTTGCGTACCGTATGAACATCGCAGGTCTCCTCGAGCTTAATGCTGAAGCGCCGATCTTCGTCCAGCTCAATGAACCTGTCACAGATACCTCGGTCGTCGTGGCACCAGTCGCACTCCCCCGGGCGGTTTTCGTCGTCCGATGAGTACGACATTTCCGGCCTACGTTCATAATTCAAATATTAAACTAGATCATTATTATTAATCACGGGTTGACTATCGATGATCGATGTACGTAGCTCCTCTTTCATTCCCGAATGCATTATTATACCAAATTGTCTAGCACACGGGAATGAAGGAGAACTTATCCAATATGAGCATTCAATAAGCAAAACCAAATCATAAAATAAGCAAAACCAAATCATAAAATAAAGTATAGTATTCAAATTAACATGCATTCAATAATTATAAGCAAAAGTACATCAACTTCCGTACATCGCCGAATATTATCACTAATACAACTAGAATCGTAGCGCCCGACGGGTATCGACGCGGGCGGTGGACACCCAAAGATAAGGAACCATCACAGGATCATAGCTCCAGTGAAATCCCTGAAGAACCTGCCAGGTATTGTCGAACCTCCCCTCCAATGCAACCATGTAGTGACGGACGTGCTCGTCCTCCTCGCTGACACGGTGACGTACCACCTCCGCGGTGTCCGGATACCTCACCACCGTCACTGGCCCACGCGACCGCCACCAAACAAGGATCGGGTCAACAATGGGCTGCCTCCTCACCAACCTACGTCCCCCGGAAGGTAGCACCTCCCAATACCAACCCGGCGGAGCCAAGTCCCGAACACGGCCCTGATCAAGCAGGCCTCCACCGCCGAGTCGACGACGACGAGGATGCGGGATAGGCATCGCCGACGTCGACGTGGGAACTACTTCTATATATAGTTAAATAAAAGTAGTTTTATTAATTAAATCAACTATCTAAATTAATTACACAGTCTAAATATCACCAAAAAAATCTATTAACAATAATATCACCAAACATGCATATTCAATAATAATATCACCAAAAAAATCTATTAACAGAAAAAAATCTAACATAATATGAACAAAATAATTACTACACATATCTAATCTAACAAAAAAAATCTAATTAATCTAACAAAAAAATCTAACATAATATGAACAAATTAATTACTACACATGTAATCTAACAAAAAAAAATCTAACCTAACAAAAAAATCTAATTACATCAACTAGCTAGTTCAACTATATATAAACTACTTCTTATTTTTTTCCTTTTTCTAAATACTATGAACAAAAAAATCATTAAAATTCTATGAACAAAATTAATTACACAATCTAAATATCATCAAAAAAATCTATTAACAATAATATCACCAAACATGCATATTCAATAATAATATCACCAAAAAAATCTATTAATAGAAAAAAAATCTAACATAATATGAACAAAATAATTACTACACATATCTAATCTAACAAAAAAATATAATTAATCTATCAAAAAAATCTAACATAATATGAACAAATTAATTACTACACATGTAATCTAAAAAAAATCTAATCTAACAAAAAATCTATGAACTACATATCTAAATTACTACACATCTAACCTAACAAAAAAAATTATGAACTACAAAATGAATCTAAAAAATCTAACAAAAAAAATGCTCACGTCGGTGTTGAGGCAGCGCGGGGCAGGGGCGACGACGGGCTCGGGGCGGCGCGGGGCAGAGCGGCGACGAGGACGGCGGGCTCGGGGCGGCGACGGGGACGGCGGGCTCGGGGCGGCGCGGGGCAGGGGCGACGGCGCTAGGGTGGCGACGACGGGGCGGCGCGGGACGCGGGCGGCGATGGGGGCGGCGACGACGTGCGCGGGCGACGACGGCGGGCTCGGGGCGGCGACGGGGAAGGCGGGCTCGGGGCGGCACGGGGCAGGGGCGACGGCGCGGGGGTGGCGACGACGGGGCGGCGCGGGACGCGGGCGGCGATGGGGGCGGCGATGACGTGCGCGGGCGACGACGGCGGGCTCGGGGCGGCGACGGGGACGGCGGGCTCGGCGGCGACGGCGACGAGGAGTAGAGGCGTCGGGGCGAGAAAGAGATGGGTTTGGGTAATAACTGCTAAGTCCTGTATATATAGCAAGAGCATTGGTCCCGGTTGGTGGCACCAACCGGGACGAATGCTCATCTTTAGTCCCGGTTGGAGCCACCAACCGGGACCAAAGGCCTCATTTCAGCAGCGCAAAGGGCGGGAAACGAAGACCTTTGGTCCCGGTTGGTGGCTCCAACCGGGACTAAAGATAAGCATTCGTCCCGGTTGGTCCAACGAACCGGGACCAAAGATTGGCATTTGTACCGGTTGGTTCCATGAACCGGTACCAATGGACCCGTGTAACTACTTTTTTATTTTCTGCAGCTATTTTTTTGTTGATTCTTCCTGCAGCTGTTTTTTTAGTCCCACCTCGCCAAGCGAGAGGCAGTCGCAGCTGTTTATAAGCCCTGAGTGCAGAGACGATGACGAAGAGGCTCAATGGTCCTGCATGTTGGTTAGCTTCAAGCCTTGAGGAATACGGTAGACTGCACAGAGCTATGTGCAGTGCAGTTGACACTATTCCGAAAGGCTTGAAGCAAATTAACGAGCATTGCGGCTCTTTTTTATTTTTAGTGACTTATTACAATTCAGAAATAAAAAGAAAAAAATAAATGTAGCAGAAAAGAAAAAAACTATATAAAAAACTACTCAGAAATAAATAGAAGAAAAAATAATTTTGATTAACTTTACTAAAAAAATATCATAGGTCAGATATGTTCTGACCGTTGCAGCCGGTGATGGTGGTCATCTCTTCCGTAAGAGGTGGTCGGCCTGAGGCTGGGTATTCGGATCTCGGGATCCGTCATCTGGCACCAGCTGCGAGTCGGGGAGACGTAGTTGCCGGTGAAAACCGAGCTGACGGCGGGCGATGGCGGCGTTCCATGTCGTTACCTTGATGAAGGCATCGTTGTGTGACTACCGTTGACCCACTCTTATTGCTCCGGGGGAAACTATATAAAAAACCACTCAGAAATAAATAGAAGAAAAAATAATTTTGATTAACTTTACTAAAAAAATAGCATAGATGCTTATTTTTAATGACTTATTACAACTCAAAAATAAAAACAAAAGAAAAAATATAACAGAAAAGAAAAAAAACTAATAGAAAACTACTCAAAAATGAATAGAAGCAAAAAATAGTTGTGATTAACTGTACTAAAAAAGGAGCATATATGCTTATTTTTAATGGCTTATTACAACTCAGAAATAAAAAGAAAAAAATAAATATAGCAGAAAAGAAAAAAAACTATAAAAAACTACTCAGAAATGAGCATAGATGCGCTTATAGAGGAAATTCAACTTAAATTCATAACGAATTTCAAGAGAAATCCGTATGAATTTAGGCTAAATTCCCTATATAAGGGCATCTATTTTCATTTGCAGAGGAGCTCAATAAGGCAGAGAGGGAGGGGCTTATAAACCGGTCTGATTCCCCTTCGGTTGGGGAGGTGGGACTAAACTCTGGCCGCAACGGGGACCAACCCTTTAGTCCTGGTTGGTGGGACGAACCGGGACCAATGGTGTTGGGCCAGGAGCGAGGCCCATTGGTCCCGGTTCGTCCCACCAACCGGGACCAATAGGTCCAGACGAACCGGGACCAATGGCCCACGTGGCCCGGCCGGCCCCCGGGCCTCACGAACCGGGTCCGATGCCCCCATTGGTCCCGGTTCTGGATTGAACCGGGACTAATGGGCTGGACCGGCCTCGACCATTGGCCCCTTTTCTACTAGTGTATGGTTCAGTCTCAAACACTGGCTCTTCCTGCTTGCTCTCAATGATCGTGTTGTGCAAGATGACACAGCAAGTCATGATATCCTATATTTGATCTTTCGACCAGGGCTGAGCGGGGTACCGGACAACAACAAATTGAGATTGGAGCATACCAAATGCCCGCTCGACATCCTTCCTGCAAGCCTCCTGACACTTGGCAAAGTGGGAGTTCTTGCCTCCTGGCATAGGGCTCGAGATAGTCTTCACAAATGTGGACCATC
This sequence comes from Triticum timopheevii, assembly GCA_963921465.1. Lineage (NCBI taxonomy): Eukaryota > Viridiplantae > Streptophyta > Magnoliopsida > Poales > Poaceae > Triticum > Triticum timopheevii. The sequence goes on from OY997272.1 coordinate 546,664,344, forward strand.
TTGGATAGGTGCCATCTGCTAGGTAGTACCCCCTGTTGTAGTGCCGTCCATTGACCTCGAAGTTCACCGGAGAAGAATGACCTTCCACAAGCTTGGCAAAGACAGGGGAGCAATGCAGTACATTGATGTCATTGTGAGTTCTTGGCATACACAAGAAGGAGTGCCAAATCCATAGGTCGTGTGTGGCCACTACCTTAAGTACCACACTGCAACCACCTTTGACGCCTTTGTACATCCCCTGCCAAGCAAATGGATAGTTTCTTCATTTTCAATGCATGCAGTCGATGCTTCCAAGCATCCCAGGAAATCCTCTTGCCGCATTTTGTGCTAGGATCCGAGCAGTGTCTTCAGCATTGGGTGATCGCAAGTATTGCGGTCCAAACATTGCCACCACTGCCCTGCAGAACTTGTAGAAACACTCAATGGTCATGGACTCGGCCATGCGTCCATACTCTTCCAGTGAATCACCGGGAGCTCCGTATGCAAGCATCCTCATAGCTGTCGTGCACTTCTAGAGTGAGGTGAATCCAAGTGTGCCGGTGCAATCCTTCTTGCATTTGAAATAGCTATCGAACTCACAGATGAAATTCACAATCCTGCGGAAGAGCTTTCGGCTCATCTGATAACGGTGCCGAAATACTTTGTCGCCGTGCAGTGGAGCGCCGGCGAAGTAGTCGGAGTAGAGCAAGCAATAGCCTTCCAGTCGATGCTTTTGCTTTGCCTTCAGCTAGCCCAACACCGAGCCACCTCGCCGCGGCTTTGCATTGCTCATGAGCAGGCTGGCCAGGATGGCGAGGACCATGAGATGCTCTTCGTCCTGAGCGCCGACATCGGCTTCCTCCTCCAGCAGCGCCGCGAGCGCCTCCTCGTTGTCCGAGTCCATCGCCGAGCAGACAAATCGCCGAACACCTGGCGGGCGTGGTAGGCGCGCAGCCGTCGGTATTCCAACCCTGCGTGGCTGGAGCGCCGGAAAGCTTGCCCAGGAACGGAGTGGAGGATGCCGCGGCGGAACCCTCTCTTTTTCGGCGGGGAATGGCCTGTCTAGCGGCGGTGGGTGGGTGGGCGGCACCGGGATTGGCAAGGCGGCGGGAGGGCATGCGCGCAGGGGAGAGGGGGGCGAATCTGGATGTGCAAGATGTGTTTTCGCCTGACAGTGGTGGCCCAGACGCAGTCTTTCCTTCCGCCGGAGCCCCCAAGCGTCCCCAGTGCGCTGGGTTCGGCCTGGGATCGCCGGACCAAAAAAGGGGCCAAGCCAGCGGATTTTGGCGTCCTGGGGGCGCGACTCGGGGTTTTTTTCGGCGCCGGCGTGAAAAAACTTGGTCTGGGGTCCCTATTGGAGACGTGAGTGGAGATGCTCTAACTAAAAAGTGTCATCTAGCTAATTTACTAAGTCACCTTAGTGCTCTTGCAACGAACTAACACTGAATCCGGCGTATAATCAGTTCGCTAAATCCAGCTGGTTCATTGAACAAATCTCTCTCTCTCTCTCTCTCTCAATGTCCTACTTTCAGGGAGTTCCACACAATTTCCCTCGTGAAAAATCAATCATGGTTATATCGTGCATTTTTCTCCGCGCGGGCCGAAAGCTAACTAAAAAGTGCCATCTAGCTAATTTTTTACTAAGTCCCTTAGTGCTCTTGCAACGAACGAACACTAACTCCGGCGTGCTAAACAAGTTCGCTAAACCCAGCTGCTGGTTCATTGAACAAATACATCTCTCTCTCTTTCTCTCGCTCGTTGTACGTACGTTGGTGAGGAAAACAAACAATGAGTGCTTGGCCGGCCCCCATCGCTACTGCAATGTTCTGTGTTGTGGTAGCGGCGCTGCTGCTCCTGCCGGCGCCGCCGTCGTTGGGCGCCGAGGAGGAAGCAGGTACAAGCCGGAGTAACTGCACTGCCCACTGCGGCAACATCATCATCCCATACCCGTTCGGGGTGGAGCCCGGCTGCTACCACGAGAGCGGCTTCAACCTCACCTGCAACCAGTCCTACAGCTCGCCCAAGCTCTTCCTCGGCGACGGCACCGTGCAGGTGCTCGACATCGATCTGCCCAACGGCACGGTACGTATCAACAGCAAGCCATTGGAAATCAACTATTTCGATACTGGAGAAGTAAGCCGCAACACATGGCGCGCCGGCGGCCTGGGATACGCTGCCGACGGGCCATACTTTGTAGCGGGAGCAGGGCGGAACAACTTAGTAGCACTCGGGTGCAACGTCCAAGTCATCCTTTGGGGAGATAACAGGTCCCTCGTCAGCTCTTGCTCTCCTGTCTGCCCAGATGTAAACATGACCATGGTTACCTGCTCCGGCATCCTCTGCTGCCAGGCGACCATAGTTGAGGGTCGCGCTTCCTACGTATTCCAGGTTCAACGACGGGGTGATTTCGGTCCCCGCGATTATCAATTATGGACCAATGTGTTAATTATGGAATCGGACTATCTTCTTAACGTGACGGAGTATTCTGATAACTGGAACCCAGTCTCAATCCCCGCCATGCTAGGCTGGGCGATCAACAGCTCGGTGTGTCATACCAATGGGTCATCGCATTCATGTCGCAGTAAACACAGCTTTTGTCACAACTACACCACTGTTTTGGATCAAGATCTTCTTTATGATGACCGGGACCATGATCCTGCTAATCAACGGCATAACTGCCAGTGTTCTGGCGGTTACCAAGGCAATCCATACATTTCCCATGGCTGCTGTGGTAATAATACACTGCTCAAAGTATTTCTTTTTATTTATCTGGATCCTCAAAAGTATTTTGCCTTATTTAGCCACCGCACCTAGCTAGAGTGTTTTCCCAGCAACCATGTGAGCTCAAAGTAAATTTTAATACTCTCTCTCTCTCTCTCTCTCTCTCTCTCTCTCTCTATATATATATATATATATATATATATATATATATATATATATATATATAGGGAAAATGCATCCTACTACCAGGTGTAGCTACACCCATTTCTCATATACTACTATGTGATTTGCAGTTGACAATGACAACGCTCCTTTCGATTCATTTTCCTCTCGAGACACGAGCGACTAGAAAAGCTCCCCTCCATCGACGACCTGGATCCCGCGCGTGCGGATCGTTAAGCTTTAGGTTTAGGTCCTAGTTGCTTAGGTTTTTTGGGTCGTTCATCATCTTGACTTCGGCAGCGAAGGCGGCGCCGAATAAACAAGTTTCAGATCCTTCCTTGACGAGGCGATTGGTCCTATATGGTTGTGGATGGATTTAAAAAACTAGTCTGTTCAAGTAAGGATGGCGTGGCGGCGGTGGCATCTTCTTGGTGGACCCGGATCTGGAGTTCGAAGGCGTGTCTGGGGTGTTGCCCCGGTCCGATTCGTTCAACGGCAATGGCTTCACCATTGGTGAGCCACCTTGGAGGTCTGCAAAGCTGCATATCAACGATGGCGCTGCGTCGAGCTCGGATGAGAAGGAGATCTGTCATTTTATCCTTTGGTGTATACTATGGTGGTGCCGGAGGCGGATGATGGGCATTGGTATCAAGCTCTGTGGTTTCTTAGGTCTTGATTGTAATTTTCTTTCCTGGCTAGTGTTCCTTTAGCGTTCTATTGTCTTTTCAGTTTTGTCAGGTTAGTGTGTACGTGTCTTGTACTATGATCTTTATGATATAACGAGGCACGTATCAGCATGCAAACAAAGTCGCTTTAAAAAACCATTAATAGCTTTTTTTAGCAAAAGAAACTCATTAATAGCTATGTCTTTGCTCTCACAATAACACAAATTGTCAAAATTGATGTAGCCATTAGTTCTACTAGCTCAGTCCACCAACAACCATATGGTCTCGACACTGAGAGCCTCCAACATGCAGTAATGTAGTAGCCGAAGCTTAAATTCTAAGTGGACTTATCCATGCCACAGTTATCAGTTTAGTTGTGGCATGTTTAACTTTGTATTAATTTTAAAAAATAGTGCATAAATATATCACATGTTTTTGAAACCTTATGGATGAATTTATAATCTATACCATTTCTAGAAATCAAATCTTCAATTCCAAGACAGCGCGCGACTAGTAAATAGTTGTTTCTTAGCCGAGCAAGTGTGTATATGCATACTTTTTTTCTGTTTCTTGACTACATGAACCTACACTGGTCTACCTAAATTGGTCGTTTCAATGTTGTTGTACATCCAGATATCAACGAATGCAATTATCCAGATATATATCCATGTTAGGGTGATTGCAGAAACACACACGGAGGATATGATTGTCAGTGCCCTCTTGGCTTCAAGGGCAATGCTTCTAAACCAAATGGATGTGAAGGTACCAGAATAAAGATCAGATTGATTGATAGCGTTATGCTTATTTCCTCACTACTATATTATCGGGGCACCGCCCCAGTTCTACCACCTGCAGAATATTCCAATTACTTACCTTTTTAGCATGCACATAGCGTATTCATTCATATTGTTATGTGCCCTTCCCAGATATTGATGAATGCAAACACAAGGAAGCATATCCATGTTATGGAATCTGCATCAATTTGCCTGGAACATTCCATTGCCGGTGTCAAGATGGTACCTATGGAGATCCACTGATGAAACTGGGATGCCTCGGCGTTAGAACAAAAAAGGCGTTTACAGGTAAAGATATCATCTTTTTATAACCATTCATCAAAATCTATTATTTTTCAAAGAATTTGATTGTCCCAAATTAATGACTTCGTATTTTCGTCTATGATACCATATTTTACAGGTTTGGGCATAGGTCTACTGGCTAGTGGCGCCTCGGTCATTTTGCTTTTGGTGCTTGCTGCCCCGTTTATAGCACGCAAAATGAAGTTAAATATGGCAACCAAACTGAAAAGAAGGTTGTTCAGGCAAAATCATGGGTTGCTGTTGCAACAGCTAATATCTCGGAAAACAGATTTTGGTGAAAGGATGATCATTCCTTTGTTGGATTTAGAGAAGGCCACAAACAATTTTGATAGAGCTCGTGAGGCTGGTGGTGGGGGACACGGTGTTGTATATAAAGGAATTTTAGATCTACAGGTTGTCGCCATCAAGAAATCCAAGATTGTCGTACAGAGGGAAATTGATGACTTCATAAATGAGGTTGCAATTCTTTCTCAAATCAACCATAGAAATGTCGTGAAGCTAATCGGATGTTGTCTTGAGACAGAAGTCCCATTACTGGTTTATGAGTTTATTTCAAATGGTACTCTTGCTCACCATCTTCATGTTGAAGGCCCAATATCACTGTCATGGGATGATCGAATAAGGATCGCACTTGATGTTTCTAGAGCTCTATCTTATCTTCATTCAGCTGCATTGATGCCTATTTATCACCGGGATATTAAATCATCCAACATACTTCTTGATGATAATTTAATAGCAAAGGTATCCGATTTTGGAGCTTCAAGATACATCCCAATCGATAAAACAGGGGTGACTACTGCTGTGCAAGGAACAATAGGCTACTTAGACCCCATGTACTATTATACCGGTCGCCTAACAGACAAGAGTGATGTTTTCAGTTTTGGTGTTCTTCTTGTAGAACTCCTAGCCAGAAAAAAACCATGCCTTTACCGTAGTGGCGGCGACGGTGTTGGTCTTGTTTCACATTTTGTTTCGCTACTCACAGATGGAAATCTTGATGAGTTAATTGATCCCCAAGTCATGGAAGAGGGAGACGGAGAAGTCCAGGAAGTAGCTATGCTAGCAGCGATGTGCATTAAATTGAAAGGAGAAGACCGGCCTACATGAGAGAAGTGGAAATGAAACTTGAAAATATGAGAGTTAACATGTGTGTGGCACCTGATACTGCTGCATCAAGGAGATATGGCAGGGCTCAAACTGAGTCTCTATACATGCCAACAGAAGCAGTTGTTGTGGAAGCAAGCAGGCAATATACTATGGAGGAAGAAATATTGTCTTCTGCAAGTTATCCTCGATGATCTTGCTGTATTGTTCTTGACAACTCGATGTTCTACACATTTGCTTCTTTCTTGGCATTGTACTAAATTATTTCAAGAAACCCTTTGCTGATGGATTTTCAAACTCTTACTAATGCATATTTAGTGTGTGGTGGTCAATTACTTCTTCCGTGTAAAATACTTGGTTATCAATAGTTTTGGTTCAGGAAATAAAGCATAACCTTCAGTGTGTTTCTGTATTGGTTCTCTAAAATATATTTTATGTTTATGTATTCTTGTGGTCATACTGCTAATTTTTCATATATTTATCACAAAGTTTAGCTACATGGAACCTCTTATCCTCAACCCTCCAACCTTGCTTTGAGATCTGCACTCTCCAACTAACTAACAACAAGAAGATTTCTCTTTTTTGTTTCTCGAAAACGAAACAACATATGAACTTCAAACTTTGCAGATGGAACAAACATTAGAACATCAATGTGTGAAAAAACTTTCAGATTTTTTGGTCTGATATAAATATACAAAATGAGATTTTCTTTGAATAAAAATATTATTTCAAGTATTTAAAATGCATGAAAAAATCTGAAAGTTTATTTCCTAGATTGTAGTTAGAATGTATTGTTGTTCTGCAAAAGTTAAAGTTCATATGTTGTGTCGTTTGAGAGAAACACAAAAGACAAATGTGTCTGCACGGATCTTGATGCATAAATGGATGGCAAAGATAAGGGGTACCGTGTAGGCTGAGCTACAGAAAACCACACTCTATATTTATTCCTGCAGTACTTTTTGTTTTTCTGGAAATGAGGGCCCCCTTTTCCCCTCCTGTCTTGATGTAGTTTTTTTTAGAAAAGGAGGAATACGCCCGGCCTTTGCATCTGGACGATGCATACGGCCATATTATTAATTATTAACATAAGACCTTACAAAATCTTGATGTAGTGCAAGTCTTGACACCCGAAATGCAGGCACTTATGCCCGCAGTTATGTCGGGATTTAGAACAAGAACAACAGTTGCTTCAGTGTCTGACAACAGGAGTTGTCCAAACCACTGGAGAGAAATAAACCTGCAAACACAGCAATTGTGGCGACAGCTTGTTGAGGCTACACAGCAGCGTGCAGACGAAACGCTACTGGCCTCCCTCCATCCATGCGAGGCGTCCAAGATACAGCGTATCAGCAGTGCGCAACAGTGTGTCTCTGTCGTCGTCTCACCAGCGTGCCGTCGTCGTCAAAATAGCCTGAACTGCTCGGCGGCGACAGTGCCCGCACGACGAACCCGAACTGCTCGTTGGTACATCCGTACATCGCCCGATCGCCGTACGCCGTGCCCTGTTCTTCTCTGGGCGCCACCGGCGGCACCGATCGATCGCGCATCGCAGGCGTTCCAGCGGCTCGTGCAGCGGAGGATCGATCTTGTGGCTCGGGTCGTGCGCGTGGCTGCCTATGTTCCCTGGACCAGACGTATTGCCCCTCGTGCCGTGTCCAGGGAGAAACAGAAATCCTCGGGCAGGTCCCCGTCCTGAACGAACGAGCGTAAAGCGTAGGTAGCGTGCGGTTTAGTACCACCTCGGCAGCTGAGCCGCCTTGGGGCTGGATGGGCGTCTACATAAGCAGCGCACAGGGCAACCTTTAAACTTACTTACCTGGACGTGGTCGACGGCCGATCAAGAAGGGTCGTGGCCTAGATCAATGGTGACTCGCATTGCACCTGGCGAGCGTGTTGGTCTATCATCTCCCCTTGTGGGAGAGTGAACGTCGTAATTTATGATAGAGGAGGTATGCGTTCGCGTGGCCTCTATCAATTCTTATCTTCAAATTTTAGTTCTGTATAAGTTCAAACTTTTACTCTGATTGAGTATCCAGACCATGCGAAATTATAACAAGCGTTCTTTTGGAAACCCATTGGATGTGGCTTCCCTCAATTTAGAGAGACTGAATTCAATTCATCTTTGTCATTGGGGATATATTTGGGTTTAAAATATGGTGAAATTGGATCGAATTTTTGCATCTATGCACATGATGTCATACATAGGAGAAGGCTACAAAAGATATGTGCAAGTCATTAGGGAGAACGGGACCAGCAACGGCGGATCTGGCCTTGACTCATGTCGGGCTAATTCGTTGTGCTACCGATATCAATCGCCATCGGCGGGGGCACTGCTCCTGGACTTGGTCTGCAACACGAGGATGTCTGGGGCGCCGGCCCTAGGATTGGTGGTGGTGGCCTTCTTCTTCGTCGGAGTTGGTCGGCCGACTGGCTGTGCTCGCATGGTCATGCAGTGACTGGCGGCTTGGCCGGTCGGCGACGGCGGAACTTGGCCGGTGGCAGCGGCAAAGTTCTGTCTGGATCCCGGGGCGGCGGCCCTGGAGGGTGGAGGCTGGTGAAGCTTGGGCTTCCCGCGGCGGCATGGCGTGGTGCAGTCCCTGTCCAAGGCGGATCTGTGACGGCGATCTGCTATGGATTTGTCTGGATCAGAGACGGTGACAAGCGCGCGGGATCATTCTCGGTGGCTCTCGCGGCTTGGCGAGGCGGGATGGGAGCCCTCCTCCTAGGCTCCAGTGGTGGCACACTCAGGCAGTGGCCGATGCGCCAGGGATCCCACGGTGGCACTGTTGCTGCGGTTGGTCGCCGGATCTAGGTGGCTGGATCTGGGGCTTTGAAGGCGGTCGAGACGCTGCACAGGTTGTTGGGTGGATTTCTTGGGGCGGATCCGGGTGAAAACTTGATCTTCGGTCGATGGCCGGAGCCGGTGATGACGATGCCCTTATCATTGTTTTCTTCATGAAGGTATCATCGAGGTGAAACTCCCAACTCCACTCAATACCTCCGAGGGAAACCCTAGATCAGCTGATCGGATGTTGGCGGCAATCATGTGTCGTAACCCCCATGGGGGCGGCATTCTTGGAGGTGCACTCGGTTTCGCGGGACGAGCGGACGGCTTCTTTGGTGGAGCGGTGATACGTCTCCAACGTATCTATAATTTTTTATTGTTCCATGCTACTACATTACCCCTTTTGGATGTTTATGGGCTTTATTTTACACATTTATATCATTTTTGGAACTACCCTACTAACCGGAGGCCCAGCCCGTATTGCTGTTTTTTGCCTATTTCAGTATTTCGAAGAAAAGGAATATCAAACGGAGTCCAAACGGAATGAAACCTTCGGGAGCGTGATTTTTCGAACGAACGTGATCCGGAGGACTTGAAGTGCAAGTCAAGAAGCAGCCGATGCTCCCACGAGATAGGAGCCCCCCCCCCCCCCCCCGCCGCCGCCTATAGGGTGCGCCCCCTGTCTCGTGGGCCCCTCGGCCGGCCGCCGACGTACTTCTTCCTTCTATATATACCTACGTACCTCGAAAACATCCAGGGGGCAGACGAAACACAATTTCCACCATCGTAACCTTCTGTATCCGCGAGATACCATCTTGGAGCCTTCGCCGGTGTTCTGTCGGAGGGGGAATCGACCACGGAGGGCCTCTACATCAACATCCTTGCTCCTCCGATGACTTGTGAGTAGTTTACCACAGACCTACGGGTCCATAGTTATTAGCTAGATGGCTTCTTCTCTTTTTTTGGATCTCAATACAATGTTCTCCCCCTCTCTTGTGGAGATCTATTCGATGTAAACTCTTTTTGCTGTGTGTTTGTCGAGATCCGATGAATTGTGGGTTTATGATCAAGTTTATCTATGAATAATATTTGAATCTTATCTGAATTCTTTTATGTATGATTGAGTTATCTTTGCAAGTCTCTTCGAATTATCAGTTTGGTTTGGCCTACTAGATTGATCTTTCTTGCCATGGGAGAAGTGCTTAGCTTTGGGTTCAATCTTGCGGTGTCTTTATCCAGTGACAGAAAGGGGTTGCAAGGCACATATTGTATTGTTGCCATCGAGGATAACAAGATGGGGTTATCATATTGCTTGAGTTTATCCCTCTACATCATGTCATCTTGCTTAATGCGTTACTCTGTTCTTATGAACTTAATACTCTAGATGCAGGCAGGAGTCGGTCGATGTGTGGAGTAATAGTAGTAGATGCAGGCAGGAGTCGGTCTACTTGTTATGGACGTGATGCCTATATACATGATCATGCCTAGATAATCTCATAATTATTCGCTTTTCTATCAATTGCTCGACAGTAATTCGTTCACCCACCGTAATACTTATGCTATCTTGAGAGAAGCCACTAGTGAAACCTATGGCCCCCGGGTTTATCTCTTATCATATTTGCTTCCAATCTACTTTTATTTGCATCTTTACTTTTTGCATATATATTATAAAATACAAAAAATATATTTATCTTATCTTACTATCTTTATTAGATCTCACTTTCGCAAGTGGCCGTGAAGGGATTGACAACCCCTTTATCGCGTTGGTTGCGAGTTCTCAGTTTGTTTGTGTAGGTGCGTGGGACTTTTGAGGAGCCTCCTACTGGATTGATACCTTGGTTCTTAAAAACTAAGAGAAATACTTACGCTACTATTGCTGCATCACCCTCTCCTCTTCAAGGAAAACCAACACAAGCTCAAGACGTAGCAAGAAGGATTTCTGGCGCCGTTGCCGGGGAGGTCTTCGCTCAAGTCAAGACATACCAAGTACCCATCATAAAACCATCTCCCTCGCATTTACATTATTTGTCATTTGCCTCTCGTTTTCCTCTTTCCCACTTCACCCTTGCCGTTTTATTTGCCCTCTCTTTCACAATCTCCTCCTCTCTCTTTCGCTTGCCTTTTTCTATTTTCTTGTGTGTTGGATTACTTGTTGCCATGGCACAAGATAATACAAAATTGTGTGATTTCTCAAATACCAACAATAATGATTTCCTTAGTACTTCGATTGCTTCTCTTAATGATGTTGAGTCTTGTGAAATCTATACTGCTTTGCTGAATCTTATTATGAAAGATCAATTCGCCGGCCTTCCTACTGAAGATGTCGCTACTCATCTAAACAACTTTGTTGATTTGTGTGATATGCAAAAGAAGAAAGATACGGATACAAATATTGTCAAATTGAAGTTATTTCCATTTTCACTTAGAGATCGTGCTAAAGTTTGGTTTTCTTCTTTGCCTAAAAATAGTATTGATTCTTGGAACAAGTGCAAAGATGCTTTTATCTCTAATTATTTTCCTCCCGCTAAGATTATCACTCTTAGGAATGATATTATGAATTTTAAACAACTTGATCATGAGCATGTTGCCCAATCTTGGGAAATAATGAAATTGATGCTTCGTAATTTCCCTACTCATGGTTTGAATTTATGGATGATCATACAAAAATTTTATGCCGGTTTGAACTTTGCTTCTAGAAATCTCTTAGATTCGGCCGCAGGAGGCATGTTTATGGAAATCACGTTAGGAGATGCTATAAAACTACTTGATAATATTATGGCTAATTATTCTCAATGGTACACCGAAAGATCTTCTAGTAAAAAAGTGCATGCTATATAAGAAATCAATGTTATGAGTGGAAAGATGGATGAACTTATGAAATTGTTTGCTAATAAAAATACTCCTCTTGATCCCAATGATATGCCTTTGTCTTCTTTGATTGAGAATAATAATGAATCTATGGATGTGAATTTTGTTGGTAGGAATAGTTTTGGAAACAATGCTTATAGAGGAAACTTTAATGCTAGACCGTTCCCTAGTAATCCCTCTAATAATTATGGAAATTCCTACAATAATTCTTATGGTAATTTTAATAAGATGCCCTCTGATTTTGAGAATAGTGTGAAAGAATTTATGATCTCTCAAAAGAATTTTAATGCTTTGCTTGAAGAAAAATTGCTTAAATTTGATGATTTGGCTAGGAACGTCGATAGACTTTCGCTTGATGTTGATTCTCTTAAACTTAGATCTTATCCTCCTAAGAATGATATCAATGAGTCTCTCAAAGTAATGAGAATTTTCATTGATGATTGTAAGGAAAGAACCGCTAGATTGCGTGCTAAGAAAGATAGCTTTATAAAAGCGTGTTCTTCTAGTTTTCATGAAAATAATGATAAAGATCTTAAAGTTATTGATGCGTCTCCTATTAGATCTATGTTTTGCAATATGAATTTGATGTTTATGGGACTGATGATGAATCAACTTTGCCTAGAAGGCGTCCCAAGAATTTGGAGTCTTTAAATCTTGATGCTAAATTTGGTAAAAGTGAGATTGGAGAGGTCACAACTTCAAATAGCATTGAACCTACTATCTCGGATTTCAAGGAATTTGATTATGATAATTGTTCTTTAAAATGTTGTTTTTCCTTGTTGCAATCCGTTGTTAATTCTCCTCATGCTTATAGTCAAAACAAAGCTTTTTCCAAACATATTGTTGATGCCTTGATGAAATCTTATGATGAAAAACTTAATTTGGAAGTTTCTATACCTAGGAAACTTAATGGTGAGTGGGAACCTACTATAAAGATTAGAATTAAAGATTATGAGTGTTTTGCTTTGTGTGATTTGGGTGCTAGTGTTTCCACGATTCCAAAAACTTTATGTGATATTCTAGGTTTTCATGATCTTGATGATTGCTCTTTAAATTTGCACCTTGCGGATTCCACCATTAAAAATCCTATGGGAAGGATCAATGATGTTCTTATTGTTGTAAATAGAAATTTGGTGCCCGTAGATTTTATCGTTCTTGATATAGATTGCAATCTTTCTTGCCATATTATTCTTGGTAGACCTTTCCTTAGAACGATTGGTGCGATTATTGATATGAAGGAAGGGAATATTATATTCCAATTTCCATTAAAGAAAGGCACGGAGCACTTTCCTAGAAAGAAAGTCAAATTACCTTATGAATCTATAATGCGGGCTACTTATGAATTTAGTGCCAAAGATGGCACCCATTAGATCTATCTTTGCTTTTATGCCTAGCTAGGGGCGTTAAACGATAGCGCTAGTTGGGAGGCAACCCAATTTTTCTTTATATTTTTGTTTTTGCTCCTGTTTAGTCATAAATCTTGCATCTACCTTCTGCTTAGATGTGTTTTTATCTTTTAATTAGTGTTTGTGCCAAGTAGAACCTATAGGATAACCTATGATGATAGTTGATTTGATTCTGCTGAAAAATAGAAACTTTGCGCGCACGAATATAATTTTGTTAAATCACAGGAACGTGAATTTGCGTTGATTCTTTTTTCTGCTGATCAATAAACAAATTTTCCAGGATTTCCTATTTTTTTTAGGATTTTTAGAGTTCCAGAAGTTTGCGTTAGTTACAGATTGCTACAGACTGTTCTGTTTTTGACAGATTCTGTTTTTCGTGTGTTGTTTGCTTATTTCAATGCATCTATGGCTAGTAAATTAGTTTATAAACCTTAAGGAAGTTGGAATACAGTTTGTTTAACACCAAAATAAATAAATAATGAGTTCATTACAGTACCTTATGTGGTGGTTTTGTTTTCTTTCACTAACGGAGCTTATAAGATTTCCTGTTGAGTTTTGTGTTGTGAAGTTTTCAAGTTTTGGGTAAAGCTTTTATGGACTATGGAATAAGGAGTGGCAAGAACCTAAGCTTGGGGATGCCCATGGCACCCCAAGATATTCAAGAATAGCCAAAAGCCTAAGCTTGGGGATGCCCCGGAAAGGCATCCCCTCTTTCGTCTTCGTTCATTGGTAACTTTACTGGGAGCTATATTTTTATTCGCTACATGATATGTGTTTTGCTTGGAGCGTCGTGTATTATATTAGTCTTTGTTTTTTAGTTTACCACAATCATCCTTGCTGTACACACCATTTGGGAGAAGCCTATTTGATTAGAATTTGCTAGAATACTCTATGTGCTTCACTTATATCTTTTGAGCTTGATAGTTTTTGCTCTAGTGCTTCATTTATATCTTTTAGAGCACGGCGGTGGCTTAATTTTATAGAAATTGCTACTCTCTCATGATTCACTTATATCTTTTTGAGAGTCTTTTAGAACAGCATGGTATTTGCTATGGTTACAAAGTTGGTCTTAGAATGATGAGCATCCAAGTTGGGTATAATAAAAACTATCATAGGAAAAGAATTGGATGCTATGATCAACTTGATGCTTGATAATTGTTTTGAGATATAAATGTAGTAATGTTAGGGTCATGCTAGTGGGTAATTATGAAATTGAGAAATACTTTTGTTGAAGTTGGCATGTCCCATAGCATGCACATATGGTAAAAATTGTGTGACAAATTTGTTGCATGAGGTGCTCTTTTGATTGTCTTCCTTATGTGTGGCAGTCGGGGACGAGCGATGGTCTTTTCCTACCAATCTATCCCTCTTGGGGCATGCATAGTAGTACTTTGCTTCGAGGGCTAAGTAGACTTTTGCAATAAGTATATGAGTTCTTTTTGACTAATGTGAGTCCATGGATATATGCACACTCATCCTTTCACTTTGCTAGCCTTTATTATTACCGCGCAACTTTCGCCGGTATCATAAACCTTTATTTACCTTCCTCAAAACAGCCACCATACCTACCTATTATGGCATTTCCATAGCCATTCCAAGATATATTGCCATGCAACTTTCCACCGTTCCGTTTATTATGACACGTTCCATCATTGTCATATTGCTCTTTGCATGATCATGTAGTTGACATCGTATTTGTGGCAAGGCCACCTTCATAATTTTCATACATGTCGCTCTTGATTCATTGCATATCCCGTTACACCGCCGGAGGCATTCATATAGAGTCATATCTTGTTCTAGCTTTGAGTTGTAAATCCATAAAAGTGTGATGATCTTCATTATTAGAGCATTGTCCTAGTGAGGAAAGGATGATGAAGGCTATGATTCCCCCACAAGTCGGGATGAGACTTCAGACTTTACAAAAATAAAAAAATAAAAAAATGAGAAAGGCCAAAGAAAAAAAGGGAAAAAAAGAAAAGAAAAAAATAAAATGAGAGAAAAAGAGAGAAGGGACAATGCTACTATCTCTTTTTCCACACTTGTGCTTCAAAGTAGCACCATGATCTTCATGATAGAGAGTCTCCTATGTTATCACTTTCATTTACTAATTGGGAATTTTTCATTATAGAACTTGGCTTGTATATTCCAATGATGGGCTTCCTCAAAACGCCCTAGGTCTTCGTGAGCAAGCAAGTTGGATGCACACCCACTTAGTTTCTTTTGTTGAGCTTTCATATATTTATAGCTCTAGTGCATCTGTTGCATGGCAATCCCAACTCACTCACATTAATATCTATTACTGGGCATCTCCATATAGCCCGTTAATACGCCTAGTTGATGTGAGACTATCTTCTCCCTCTTTTTGTCCTCACAACCACCACCATATACCACCATAGTGCTATGTCCATGGCTTACGCTCATGTATTGCGTAAGAGTTGAAAAAGTTGAAGCGCGTTAAAAAATATGAAACAATTGCTCGACTCGTCATCGGGGTTGTGCATGATGGGAATATTTTATGTAATGAAAATGAAGCATGGCCTAACTATATGATTTTGTGGGGATAAGCTTTCTTTGGCTATGCTATTTTGATAGGACAAGATTATTTGTTAGTATGCTTTAAAGCATTATTATTTTTATGTTTTATAAGCTTTTATTTTGAATCATTTGGATCTGAACATTCATGCTACAATAAAGAAAAATTACATTGAGAATTATGCTAGGTAGCATTCCACATCAAAAATTTCTTTTTTATCATTTGCCTACTCGAGGACGAGCAGGAATTAAGCTTGGGGATGCTTGATACGTCTCCAACGTATCTATAATTTTTGATTGTTCCATGCTATTATATTACCCCTTTTGGATGTTTATGGGCTTTATTTTACACATTTATATCATTTTTGGGACTACCTTACTAACCGGAGGCCCAGCCCGTATTGCTGTTTTTTTTTGCCTATTTCAGTATTTCGAAGAAAAGGAATATCAAACGGAGTCCAAACGGTATGAAACCTTCGGGAGCGTGATTTTTCGAACGAACGTGATCGGAGGACTTGGAGTGCAAGTCAAGAAGCAGCCGAGGCTCCCACGAGATAGGAGCCCCCCCCCCCCTATAGGGCGCGCCCCCTGTCTCGTGGGCCCCTCAGGCGGCCACCGACGTACTTCTTCCTCCTATATATACCTACGTACCCCGAAAACATCCAGGGGGCAGACGAAACACAATTTCCACCACCGTAACCTTCTGTATCCGCGAGATCCCATCTTGGAGCCTTCACCGGCGTTCTGCCGGAGGGGGAATCGACCACGGAGGGCCTCTACATCAACATCCTTGCTCCTTCGATGAGTTGTGAGTAGTTTACCACAGACCTACGGTTCCATAGTTATTAGCTAGATGTCTTCTTCTCTCTTTTTGGATCTCAATACAATGTTCTCCCCCTCTCTTGTGGAGATCTATTCAATATAAACTCTTTTTGCGGTGTGTTTGTCGAGATCCGATGAATTGTGGGTTTATGATCAAGTTTATCTATGAATAATATTTGAATCTTCTCTGAATTCTTTTATGTATGATTGAGTTATCTTTGCAAGTCTCTTCGAATTATCAGTTTGGTTTGGGTTACTAGATTGATCTTTCTTGCCATGGGAGAAGTGCTTAGCTTTGGGTTCAATCTTGCGGTGTCCTTACCCAGTGACAGAAAGGGTTGCAAGGCACGTATTGTATTGTTGCCATCGAGGATAACAAGATGGGATTATCATATTGCTTGAGTTTATCCCTCTACATCATGTCATCTTGCTTAATGCGTTACTCTGTTCTTATGAACTTAATACTTTAGATGCAGGCAGGAGTCGGTCGATGTGTGGAGTAATAATAGTAGATGCAGGCAGGAGTCGGTCTATTTGTTATGGACGTGATGCCTATATACATGATCATGCCTAAATAATCTCATAATTATTCGCTTTTCTATCAATTGCTCGACAGTAATTCGTTCACCCACCGTAATACTTATGCTATCTTGAGAGAAGCCACTAGTGAAACATATGGCCCCCAGGTCTATCTCTTATCATATTTGCTTCCAATCTACTTTTATTTGCATCTTTACTTTTTGCATATATATTATAAAATACCAAAAATATATTTATCTTATCTTACTATCTTTATTAGATCTCACTTTCGCAAGTGGTCGTGAAGGGATTGACAACCCCTTTATCGCGTTGGTTGCGAGTTCTTAGTTTGTTTGTGTAGGTGCGTGGGACTTTTGAGGAGCCTCCTACTGGATTGATACCTTGGTTCTCAAAAACTGAGGGAAATACTTACGCTACTATTGCTGCATCACCCTCTCCTCTTCGAGGAAAACCAACACAAGCTCAAGACGTTGCAAGCGGTGCTTCATCCATACATTGATGGCGATGGATCTGGACGACGTGGCACGGTGCAGATTCGTAGTTCGATGTGGGAGGATGGCCTCGCGCAGGAGGACGACGCTGTCTGGCGTCGTGGTGGCGTCGATGGCTGAGAGACCTGGCACGGTAGATGCAACAGTACAGCTCTGAAGATGGACTCGTGGCAGGTGGCTGCGGCGGCCCCATACCCGGCAGGCGTCCTGGTTGAGGAGTGCGACGGACTAGTAGGTGCCCCATACCAGGCAGGCGTCTTGGTTGGGACCTCAGGTCTTAGATATTTAGGTTTGGTTCCGATGTCTGTTTGGTATTAGGCCCAGACTATCAGCGCCCCTTCATCAATTGGATAGGTGTAGCGACAGTTGTTGCTTAGACGGTGACTTCAGTCTTACTGTTGTATGACTTTATAAGATCTTGTGAGAATAATTAATAAAGTGGCCGCATGCATCGCCCAGATGCAGAGGCCGGGGGTCATCCTCCTTTTCTAAAAAAGAAAGTCTTTGTTATATTCTAAGAACCTGACATGTTGAATCAATGAGGTTCAGCAAATTGGTAATGAGCCCTTTCCAGATTACGGACTTAGCACATGCTTGATCGACCAAATAGCTTTGTCCATGGCTGCAAAACGTGTGACGGTGCTATTGTCTTCAAATGTCGCCTTGAGGAGGTGATGAGCCAGTGCAAAAGGCCATCAAGAGGCGCCACCTTCACAGACATCCCCACGGCGCAAGGGGCACACCTTGCAGCATTGCATCGGCAAAACCTTAGTTTTTGAGCAATCAAAGAGGTAAGGGCCGAAAAGGTGACCACCTAAATGCATTATATAAATCACCACAAAAGTGGTATGTCTTCCAAGGCCGCTCCTACGCCCGGGTGAGATAGTCACACCAACACATCGCGGCTATATGTGAAGTAGATTCTTTATAAACCTATGAGAATATAAAGTAAAGTGTGATAACAAAGAAAGATGTGCACTGTGTCTTTCAAGTCATGGTTGCATCGAGGAGGGGTCGAGGCCTTCGTGAAGGGTACACACTCTCCCCATTGCTTTTTGTCCTTGCCATTGACCCGCTGCACCACATCCTGGCCACAACGGCTTCCCAAGGCCATCTTAAATCGTTCAGAGGTTGACCCACTCGTGTATCGCTTTATGCTGATGTTGCTGCTGCTGCCATATTTGTTTCTCCAGTCAGAAAGAACATTCAGGTTTTGGCTTCAACTCTTGCCTCTTTTGGTGATGTTACTGGATTGGTCACCAATTGCGCCAAAATCTTGCTGCGCCCATTCACTGCGGTAACATTGGTCTTGATGACATCCTTCAGGCATTCCCTGCTATTCGCTCCATCTTCCCAATGAGATATTTCAGTTATTTCAGGCATTCCCTGCATCTTTCAGTTACAAGGTTGAAGAGGATACACTTTCAGTTCTTCGAAGATAAAATTGTTGGGAAGCTACCGCCTTGGATCGACATGCATGTGGATGCTCCGGGCCGCATCGTTTTGTTCAAGGTTGTGCTTACTGCTATTGCTATATATCATATTACGCCCCTGGAATTGTCGGTGGAAGTGAGAAAGAAGATAGACAGTTTGAGCCGCGCCTACCTTTGGGCGGGATGTGACAAGGTGACCGGTGGGAAATGCAAGGTCAACTGGAAACTTGTCTACAAACCCAAGATCTTTGGTCGTTTGGGCATCCTCAACCTGGAGAAGTTTGCTACTGCCCTTCGATTGGGATAGCTTTGGTATGAATGGGCTGACCCACCCAAGACTTGGCTTGGGATGGGGAACGTCGTGCATGTTATGATATGATCCAAATTCAAGTATAAAGATAAAGGCTAACTTCTGACGAGCGAGCAGAGCGAGGCCTGTCGCCGGTAAGCTTGGTCAGTATTGGCCTAGGTCACCTCTGTTATATATATCCTTTGTAAGCCGTCGCACGGGATGAGTTGATCGTTTGTAAATCCTCCGCGTTTGTAACCTCTCCCGATATAGCAAAGATTTGCTGGCTGGCGCCCGTGGTTTTTTCCCCTTCGTGTTGGAGGGGTTTTCCAAATTAAATCTTGTGTCTCATGCTTGTTTTCGTTCTTCATCGTGTTGATTTGTCTATCGTATCTCTAACAGTGCAATGATAATGATAGATGCATTTTTGCGGCGGCCACCACGGTTCACATTGGAGATAAAAGTAACGCGAAGTTCTGGGAATCATCCTGGCTCGAAGGTATGAGACCCAAAGATATTGCTCCTAGGATCTTTCACCTCTCGAAAAAGAAATCTTGCTTGGTCCAAACTGCTCCCCCCAACAATTATGATACCCATCATGAAATCACCCTGGAGCACTTATAGAAGTTCATCACACCTTTAAAGAAACTATCCTCTGTTGCTCTCAACAATAGTCTGCAAGATACTATTCATTGGAAGTTCACCACTCAAGTAGAATACTAGGCGTCTGCTATCTGCATGGCGCAGTTTGCAGGACACACAGGGGGGCGGCCGCCCCTGGCCCCATGGGCCAAGGGGGCCCAGGTTAGTGCTCGGCTCTGTACCGGGAAGGCCCAAAGTAACGGCAGCAACAGCGGCACAACGCAGGACCTACTCAGACGTCCACTTCCCACAATCTACGGTAAGGGTTTGCGGCGCTGGCCCTAGGATTATACATCGACTGTTGCTGCGGATGAGCTCGCCTGCTGGCCGCGGCCGCCGGCCGGGTACGCGTCGTAGCGTCCGACATGCACACATACGGCGGCTCCGGCACGCCCTCCGACCGGCCGCATCGACCACTGTAAGACAATAAGTTTTGGGGGAACCAGCACAACCCTCTAGGGGTGGCCTATCTCATTATATATAATGGATGTGTTACAATACGTACAATATACGTACATAAGTACAGAAGCTATACATAGTCTAACACCCTCCCTCAATCTTAGCCACTTTCTAAAGAACTGAGAAGGGTAAGATTGCGCCTACAAGCCTCAAACTATGGCAGAGGTAAAGGCTTAGTGAAGATGTCTGCAAGTTGATCCTTAGATGAGATAAACTTGATCTGGAGTTGCTTCTGTGATACACGTTCCCGTACAAAGTGATAGTCAACTTCAATGTGTTTCGTTCGGGCATGAAATACTGGATTTGCAGAAAGATATGTAGCATCGATGTTATCACACCAAAGAATAGGAGGTTGTGGTTGAGACAAACCCAACTCCTGAAGCAAAGACTGCACCCAAATAATCTCTGCAGTAGCATTAGCCACAGCCTTGTACTCAGCTTCAGTACTGCTACGTGACACAGTAGCCTGTTTCCGAGCACTCCAGGTGATCAAATTAGAGCCAAAGAATACTGCATAACCCCCCGTGGATCGCCTGTCATCTGGGCTACCAGCCCAATCTGCATCAGAGAAGGCCGAAAGGACCCGAGAGGAAGTCGGCCGAATATGCATACCAAATGTCAGGGTGAACTGAACATAACGAAGAATGCATTTAACAGCAGCCCAATGAGTATCTCTGGGAGCCTGAAGATACTGACAAACCCTGTTAACAGCATAAGAGATATCTGGTCTCGTGATCGTCAAGTACTGAAGTCCACCAACAATGCTCCTGTACTCTGTGGCATCCGCAGGAGACAAAAGCTCACCATCAACAGCTGTTATCTTGTCGGTAGACGACATGGGTGTGGTGGTCGGTTTGCACTTCAGCATGCCCGCTCTTTGTAACAACTCCAAGGAGTACTTCTTCTGCGTAAGGACAAGACCAGTTGCACGAGAAGTGACCTCAACTCCAAGAAAGTAGTGAAGCTTCCCAAGATCTTTGACCGCAAAATCAGCACCAAGAGAGCAGACAAGAGCATCAGCAGCATACTGAGAAGAGCTGACAAGGATAATATCATCGACATATACCAAAAGATACATAGTGACTTCTGGCTTCTGTAGAAGAAATAATGAAGTGTCAGCAGTGGACGGCACAAACCCATGAGCACGAAGGGCAGAGGCAAGGCGGGCATGCCAGGCACGAGGAGCTTGCTTCAAACCATATAGTGCTTTGGAGAGACGACAGATATAGTCAGGACGATCAGGATCAGAGAAACCAGGCGACTGTTTCATATAAACCTCTTCCTCCAAAAATCCATGTAGAAAAGCATTCTGCACATCAAGTTGACGAAGTGACCAACCACGAGAAACAGCAATGGAGAGAAGAAGCCGAATAGTGGTAGGCTTGACGACAGGACTGAAGGTGTCCTCATAGTCAAGACCATGGCGCTGCCGAAAACCGCGAGCAACAAGTCGCGCTTTGTAACGCTCAATAGATCCATCCGAATGCTTCTTCACTTTGAATACCCATTTTGAGTCAATAACATTTACCCGTGGTGGTGGAGGAACGAGAGTCCATGTCTTGTAACGAAGGAGAGCATGAAACTCCTGCTCCATAGCCTCTCGCCAATGTGGAATGCGCAGGGCAGCCTGATATGAGCGAGGCTCAGAAGATGGATCCGCAACAGCAGCAGCCAAACAAGCAGCCAACCAAGCAACCGTACCATCCTTACATTCCTTAGGTTTGAAAATGCCACTGCGACTGCGTGTATGTGGTCGGGACAAAGGAAGCACCGAGGTCGACGGAGCAGCCTGCAACAGGCTGGAGGACGGCGACGTTGACGAGTCAGCCGGTGACGAGGAGCCAGACACAGTAGCCTCGGGCTCGGTCGACGAAGAAGGCTGGCCCACCGGCGAAACCGGCAAAGTAGATGAAGCAGCTGGCGACGCCGGCGTCACGGACCGGGCCGATGGCGAGCCCAGCATAGTGGGCCGTGGCGCGGCCGGTGTCGCGGGCCGATCCGCGGATGAAGGCGACGTGAGGACGGCGTCGCGGACCCGAGCTGCAGACGAAGACGGCGTGACGGGCCGAGCCGCAGGCGAAGACGGCGTGACAGGCCGAGCCGCTGAAGACTCGGCGGCCGCTGGCGAAGAGGGCCGAGCCGCTGGAGACTCGGCGGTCACTGGCGTAGCGGACCGAGCAGTGGAGATGCTCGGCGCGACGGGCTCGTCGGGTGACCATGCATGGGCACACGAATCGATGCCATGCAACATAGGGCGATCGACGTGCCCATCAGAAGGCAGCGATGATGATGGTGAATCCTCCAACAGCTCCAAACGAGCCCCACGTCCGGTTCCTGCACCATGGTTAGGTAACAGCAAAGGAGAGTATGCAACATCATCAAATTGGTCAGAAGCAACAGAGGATGAATGCAGAGATGGTGGTTCGACAGTGGACACAGGAAGTTTGGCAAAGGGAAAAACATGCTCATCAAACACGACGTCCCGAGATATATAGACACGATTAGTGGGAACATGAAGACATTTGTAACCTTTATGAAGAGAGCTATAGCCAAGAAAAACACACTTCTTAGAACGAAACTCAAGCTTGCGCTTATTATATGGACGAAGATGCGGCCAGCAAGCACACCCAAATACCTTGAAAAAGGTATAATCAGGTTGTTCATTAAGGAGAACCTCAATGGGAGTCTTCATGTTTAAAACACGAGTGGGAGTACGGTTGATGAGAAAGCATGCAGTGGTGAAAGCATCACTCCAAAACCGAAACGGAACAGATGCATGGGCCAAAAGAGTAAGACCAGCTTCAACAATATGACGATGCTTACGTTCAACTGAACCATTCTGCTGATGTGTATGTGGACATGCTAAACGATGAGCTATCCCAAGCGACTGAAAGAAGGAGTTGAGGTTGCGATACTCGCCCCCCCAGTCCGACTGGACATGAGCAATTTTGTGCTTGAGAAGACGTTCAACATGTTTTTGAAACTGAACAAAAATATCAAACACATCAGATTTGCGTTTAATAAAGTAAAGCCAGGTAAAGCGACTATAAGAATCAACGAAACTGATATAGTAATTATGACCACTGACAGAAGTCTGAGCAGGACCCCATACATCTGAAAACACAAGTTCTAAAGGATGTTTCACCTCACGATTGGACTCCGAAAAAGGAAGTTGATGACTCTTCCCCTACTGACAAGCATCACACACTGCTACATCTTTATTACTAGACAAACTAGGAAGCTCATGACGACGCAAAATATGACGGATAATAGGTGTGGCCGGGTGACCAAGACGAGCATGCCACTGTGACGGAGAGACCCGAACTCCACTGAAAACGCGGGCGACGCCAGGATGCTCCAAACGGTAGAGGCCCTGGCACAACCGCCCACTAAGAAGAATGTCCCTCGTGCCCCGATCCTTAATAAAAAGATCAAAAGGGTGAAATTCACAAAGCACATTATTATCACGTGTGAGTTTAGGAACTGAAAGAAGATTACGGGTCACAGATGGAACTCGAAGAACATTGCGAAGCTGAAGACTCCTATTGGCATGTCTAGTGAGAAGAGATGCTTGACCAATATGAGAGATGTGCATACCTGCTCCATTGGTGGTGTGGATCTTGTCGGAGCCATGAGAGGGTTCACGAGTGTGAAGCTTCCCCATCTCGCTGGTCAGATGCTCTGTCGCCCCAGAGTCCATGTACCAGTGTGGATCGATGGAGTAGGACTGAGTGTGTCCCTGTTGTTTCTGCGGTGCGGGACGATCAGCCATGGCGACCTGACGGGCATTGTTGCGTGTATCTTTGCCGTCATTGCCAAGACCAAGGAAGCTTCGCTGGAAGCGCTTATGACACTTGGAGGCCCAGTGCCCATCGCGGCCACAAAGCTGACACACACGTGGACCGCCAGCCCCCGGTAAGGTCGCAGTAGGTGGGGGGGCCGAGGCGGGCGACGGTGGCAGCCCCAAGGGAGACCGGGGTGATGAAGAAGAGCGGCCACCCTTGGTGGCGGCGTTGGCCGAGAGGGAGCCAGTGCCCCTGGAGCGGCATGTCTCGACCCGTTGCTCAGTGAGAAGGAGCCGAGAGAAAACCTCGTGTGCCAGCATGGGTGTCGAGTTGCCCCGCTCGTTGATGATCTCGACTAAGGCATCATACTCCTCATCAAGACCATTGACAATAAACGAGTTGAACTCGGAGTCGGTGAGGGGCTGTCCAATGGAGGCCAATGTGTCGGCGAGGCCCTTGACCTTGTTGTAGAACTCAGTGGCAGTGGAGTCAAGCTTCTGACACTCTCCAAGCTGACGACGGAGTGCAGAGACACGAGCCTGGGACTGCGCTGCAAAGGTGCGCTCAAGGATGGTCCAGGCCTCATGAGACGTCTTCGCGAAGACAACAAGTCCGGCAACTGCCGGCGAGAGCGACCCCTGGATGGAGGAGAGGTTCGCCTGGTCCTGCCCCGTCCAGACGCGATGGGCCGGATTGTAGACCGGACCGTGCATGCTGTCTACCAGTGCGGGTGGGCAGGGAAGCGATCCGTCGACGTAGCCTAGCAGGTAGTGACTCCCCAAGAGCGGGAGAACTTGCGCACGCCAGAAGATGTAGTTGTCGGCGGAGAGCTTGATGGTGATGAGATGACCGAAGTGAAACGGCGGCGGCGAAGACGATCCCATCGAGGGGGCTGCCTGGGGTGCAAACACCATGGAGGCAGCCGGAGTCACCGAAGCCGATGCGGGAGGAGGCGGGACCGCAGCCAGGGCGGACGCCGCAAAGCTCGCGGCCGGGTCAGACGCCGCAAGGCCCGCAGCCGGGGCGGACGCCGCCAACCCCGCCAGCGGGGCGGTGTGATCCGCTGGCGGCAGGAGCGGCGGGACGACGCCCGCGGAGTCCGCAGCGGACGGCGGCGCCGCGGTGTGGACCACGAGGTCGCGCCCAAGCGAGGGCGCCGGCGGCATGGAGTAGACGGAGCCGATGCTCCTGGTCCCGATCGGAGCCGGAACGGCGACGGCATCTAGCGGGAGGTTGAGCAGAGCCGCAAGAGAGGCCGGGAGGAACCCCGCAGCAGTGGAACCGGTGGTGGCGGCGCTCGACATGGCGGCGGCGCGATCGGTGGCGCGGCGGCGGCGGTTGCGGCGCGGTGCGGATATTAGGGTTTGGAAGCGGAAGCGATCGTAACCTAGCGTGATACCATGTAAGACAATAAGTTTTGGGGGAACCAGCACAACCCTCTAGGGGTGGCCTATCTCATTATATATAATGGATGTGTTACAATACATACAATATACGTACATAAGTACAGAAGCTATACATAGTCTAACAACCACTATACCTCGTTGCATATCGTTGGCGAGCTCGTCGTACTCGTTGAGTCCCTCAACCTGATCATGTGCATGTTCCGGCCAGACGGTGTGCATACGCTAGTCTCCATGAGCGTGGCCTTCTGTCTCGGCTGGAGCCGGATCAGGTTGCCCGTGGATGGCTTCAGAGCTCTGTACGGGCCAGGACGAATACTAAATCTGCCGCATCTAGGTACCATGTAGTTGTCCAAGAGAAGTTTCTTAACTTTAGTTTTCTGCATCATGTTAGGTTAAATTATTTGATGAAGATAGTGTTTTTGTATTTTTGCATCGTGAGTTACTTTCACTTTTTTTTAAAGCCAGTGAAAAATGTCTAAACACAAGAGGAAAAGACTTCTGTTGTAAGTATGCTCGACTTCTTCCCATCTCGAGAGTTCTTGGGTAATTAATTCTTTTATTTTTGCGTGTCGGACGCTTGATTGCGTAATCAACAGCATTTTCTTAGGGTCTGTTCTTGCAATACCACCACCGCTTACTCCAGTGTAGTACCTTCTGTATGTTGCTTGGATTAATTTTAAATTTGGTTTTCTGTTTAACCCTGTTCTGCAGCATGCATGACTAGATCCTTTGTCACTTCTTAAGTTACTTTTACATGATAAATTTGTCTGCACGTTACTAGCTAGGCCAGGTATCATCTCGATTTTGCACTGATTTCCTTGCAGAATACTCCAATCACAATTAGATAGTTACAACAATATATTTGGTGATGGCTTTCACATTTCACTTTCAATGGGATGTGGGTGATATTAGTCCTTCTATTTGTAGTTGTTGAGTAAATAGGCAATTTTTCAACTAATTTAATTCATAGATAAATCACTAACATGGCATTGACAGAATTAACGACATACTGATTCTGATCTAGAAAGCACGTACTATGCAAACAGTACACACATCTACACATAATGCTAGCACTGCTAATACAAAAATAAACAGGAGAAGGAAAAACGTGTTATACCCTTCAGTAGGCCAACAGAAGCCGCGGCGGCTGTGGCAGCAACGGTGTCATCAACTGCCTTCTTGTCGGCCTCGAGCTTCTCGGCGGCGAGACGGTCGGCTTCGGTCTGAGACATGGTGATGATGAAGACCACGCAGACTTAGAGGAACTAGTGGATCGGAGGCGAGCATTCGCGTGGTTGCTTCCCAAAAACCTAATCGCCCCTCTCCCGTATAGGATCCGGAGAGGCGGGGTTTCGGAGACCTGCTCTCCCGATCGACCGTGTACGCGGAGGACGGGATGGAGTCACTAGCGGCGGCAGCAACAAAGGAACGATAGTGGGCGATGAGCGTGGAGCAGATGTGATCTGGTCGTGGTGGCTAGGGTTTAGGAAGATAGCTCACTTATATAGGTGCGGCCGTGTGGAGAGACGTGGGCTTGACAAATGTCCGAGTGGGTGACAACCCACGACCCAACGTCTCAGATCGTGGCCCAGATGTCAGAAACTCTCTGTTACTGACCGGCAAAAATAAGCGCATAGATGTGAGCTCGGCTCGGCTCATTCCCGCAACCCGCGCCGCGTCGTGGCGTGGCGTGATGGGCGGCGGAGGAGGAGTGCGCGAGGGCCTCTTCTATTCTCAAGCTCCAATAGCATACAGAAGAGAATCCCTTATAAGGAGGTCCAACTCCTCTCCAACTTCCGGGGTGGGATAAACTTCCCACTACACCTAGGGCCAATTAAACCCACATGGGCCATTAGAGATTTTTAGAAATTGTTAGATGGTTCTTAGGCCCACCCTAATATTTCAACAATCCCCCACCAGATCTCGAGGTCTCATTGTGTCCTTTGTTTCAATTGTTGTTTCGATATACCAGTGTTTCAGTGAAGACCTGTTAAGATTGAACTTCACCTAGAGCAAGTAGCCACACTCCTTCACAACTAAATAATGAACTATACCTTGAATTATCAGTTTGGCGTAAAGAAGTTTCACCACATGTCTTACTGGTACTAGGCTGCCGAAGGCTGACCCCTCAGGTGGAGCATATAAGTCACACTCCTGGCCTATTCACGAGCTTACTAGAGATCACCCCAATCTCGTAGACTGTGACCAGTAGTCGGGCTCGTATAGGTGTGTTCCTCCAAAGATCACTATGTAGGATAGCATATTGCTTACATAAGCATTGGAACACATTGGGACAATAGTCATCCTACCATACAGTATCGAGAGTATTGCATCTCCAACGGAGTGGGTTGCTCTCCTCAGTTCACCACTGGCTTGTTTTTCCCATGTCCAACTTCACGGGATCTCTGATCAATAGGTTGGGTTACTACCATGGCAACTCACGTGGGTATCATACCCATATCCCTCGATACATTATCTATCACAACACCTAATAGCCCTTTTGTAAAGGGATCTGCCAGATTCTTAGCCGTCTGGACATAGTCCAACGCTGTCATTCCGGAATTTCTTAATTTTTTGACAACTTTTAATCTCATTCTTATGTGTTTGTTGGACTTCATTTTGTCCTTTGAACTCTTCACCTTGGTGATAACAGTCTGATTGTCACTGTTCATAAGGATAGCTAGATCCAACTTCTCAACCAATTGCATGTCCATAAAAAGATCTCAAAGCCATCCTGCTTCGACACCAGATGTGTCTAATGCTGTTAATTCTGCTTTCATTGTCGATATTGTTAAGATCATTTGCTTGTAAGACTTTCAGGAAATAGCGCCACCTCCAATTATAAACATATACCCAGTTGTGGCCTTCATCTCATCAGCATCAGAGATCCAATTCGCATCACTATACTCTTCAAGTACCGACAGGTATCCGGTATAGTGAAGTCCATAGTTCATAGTACCTTTCAGATATCGCATAACTCTCTCAATAGCATGTCAATGTACATCACCCGGATTGGAAACAAACGGGATCAGTTTGCTCACAGCAAACGCGATGTCAGGCCTCGTTGCACTCGCTTGGTACATGAGTGAACCAATGATTTGAGTGTATCTCAGTTGATCCTTAGATGTGCCTTCGAATTTTCGAAACAACACACTAGGATCATATGGTGTTTCAGATGCTTTGCGGTTTGAATATCCAAAACAGCTCAACACCTTCTCAACATAATGGGATTGCAGAAGTGTAATTCCACCCTCATCATCTCTCAGTAGCTTGATGTTCAAGATAATATCAGCCACACCAAGGTCTTTCATCTCAAAGTTCTAAGATAGAAACGACTTGACCTCCTCAATGACTTTGAGGTTGGTTCCGAATATCAGTATGTCATCACATACAAGCACAGTATAACTCCTTCGCCGCCACCACGGCGATAGTATACACATTTCTCAACTTCATTAACAACGAAGCCAACAGATGGCAGAGTTGTATTAAATATATCATGCCATTGCTTAGGTGCTTGTTTCAAGCCATAAAAAGATTTCGGCAACCTACACACGTTTCCTTCCTGACCATCTATCACAAAGCCATCTGGCTATTGCATTTAATTTCCTCGTCTCGCTCTCCATTTAGGAAAGCCGTCTTAACTTCCATCTGGTGGACAGAAGACCATGCAAGGCCGCTAACGAGAGTAATACTTGAATGGTGGCCAGTCAGACCATATGTGAATAAGTATCAAAGAAATCTTACTCTTCTTTCTGGTCATATCCATTGACCACAAGCCTAGCCTTGTACTTTTCAATCGTACAATCGGGCCTAAGCTTCCTTTTGAACACCCACTTACATCCCAATGGTTTGCAACCATAGGGACGTCCAGTGATCTCCTATGTCCCGTTAGCCATGATGGAATCCATCTCGTTATGGACTACATCCTTCTAGTAGTTAGCTTCTAGAGAGGCATACGCTTCTGAAATAGAAGTGGGAGCATCATCTATGAGGTACACGAAGAAATCATCACCAAAGGTATTTGCAATCCTTTGTCTCTTGCCCCTACCAAGGGATTCCTCGTAATCCTCCTCAGAATTTCCATCATGTGTTTATTAATAATAATTCATGGGAATCACAGGCTGAGGAGTCTTCTCAGATTCATGTTTAGATGTGCTTTGCATATCTCTCATGGGAAAATATCCTCAAAGAATGTAGCATCCTTAGACTCCATAATTTTACTAACCTTCTGGTCAGGTACATCAGATTTCCTACTAGAAATCTCTAGCCAACGCTATTCTTAGTGTATCCCAAATTAACGTAGTCCACAGTCTTTGGTCCAAGTTTTGCTCTTTGGGGATAGGCATATTGACTTTCGCCAAACAGCCCCAAGTGCGCAAGTTCGAGAGTGTTGTCCATCTCTTTTCCCATTTTTCATAGGGAGTGATCTCATTATCCTTTGTCGGAAATTTATTCAGGACATGACATGCCGTGAATATGGCCTCCCCCACCATGCCTTGGATAAACCCGATGTATCCAGCATGGAGTTAACCAAATCAGTTAGAGTACGGTTTTTCCGCTCGGCAACCCCGTTTGACTAGAGTGAATAGGGAGGCATCCTCTCATGAATAATGTCGTGTTCCACAAAAAAAATCAAACTCACTCGAGAAGTACTCACCGCCACAATCTGATCGGACTCATTTAATTTTATTTTCAAATTGAGTCTCAACTTCTACCTTATAGATTTTAAAGTAGTGTAGAGCCTCATCTTTAGTATTTAATAGATACAAATAGCAATATCTAGTGGAATCATCTTACAAAGATCAGAATGTGTGAGTTCTAATATGTGTCGAGTGTCTCTCCTCCGCAGCCTTGTGAGGCTTGCGAGGTTGCTTAGCTTGTGCACATGAAAGGCACTTAGAACCTTTGGCTAAAATGAAACTCGCGATTAAATCCAACTTAGCTAGCCACGTCATAACACCGAAACTAAT
Source organism: Triticum timopheevii (assembly GCA_963921465.1). Lineage (NCBI taxonomy): Eukaryota > Viridiplantae > Streptophyta > Magnoliopsida > Poales > Poaceae > Triticum > Triticum timopheevii. Next base: position 546,694,500 of record OY997272.1, read on the forward strand.
GTGACAAAGACGTGAATGCTAAATTTCAGGTTCATTTACATTCGAATGAATATGGTTCACGACTTTATTACAAAAATCTGTGAGGGAAAGGCGGAACATCCCTCCGCTCTCGTAACCTTTTTCCAACAAATAGTCCATATTTAGTAACAACTAATTTATGAGACTCGAAGACCAACTTAAACCCTTCTCTACATAAAGGGGAGCCACTAACAAGGTTCTTCTTGATGGCGGGGACATGTTGCATGTTCTTCAGCTACACGATCCTTCCCGAAGTAAACTTCAGATCGACCATGCCAACACCAACAGGAGTGAGTGCTCCATTCCCCATCAATACGGACCCGTGGCCTGTGACCTGCTAAGAAGAAAACAATGAAATGTCAACACACACATGAACACTTGCACCTGTGTCCACCCACCAATCGGTGGGCTGAAACAAAGAAAAACAGTAAATAAATTACCATACCCAGATGCACCATTCTCATCGTTGCCCGCAATCATGTTGACAGACTTGGAGTCCTGTCCTGGCTTCTTGTACTTGTTTGGGCACCTGTTGGCCCGATGTTCATCCGAACCACAAGTGAAGCAGCCATCTCACTTCTTGTTCTTCTTGAAGGTCTTCTTACCTTTCTTATTAAAGTCGGTATTATGTTGAACACCGTTCTTTTCCCTTAGGCTTGTGGGAGTTGAAGCTCCTCTGGTTCACCATATTGGCGACAGAAGTTCCTTCGACTACTTTCTCGTTTGAGTCCTTTGCCCTCGAGTTCTGCTCAACACTCAGATGGCCGATGACATCTTCTGCTGAGAATTCACGCCTCTGATGTTTCTGAGTGGTAGCAAAGTTCCTCCAAAAATTAGGGAGCTTAGCGATTATGCAACCCGCAACAAATTTTCCTGTTAAATCGCACTTAAGAAGCTCAAGCTCCTTCGCGATGCATATTATCTCATGAGCCTGCTCTAGTACAGGACGGTTCTCAACCATCTTTTAATCGTGGAACTGCTCTATAATATACATTTTGCTCCCAACATTGGTGGCCCCAAATTCAGATTCGAGCACCTCCCACAAGTCCTTGGCAATACACACATGTAAATATGCGTCAACCAACTTATCTCCGTTCACGCTAAGAACTGCTCCGAGAAATATGACAGTGGCTTCCTTGAACGCCTTCTCCTGTTCAGGAGCAATCGTTCCCGAAGGGACACCGACGACCCTGAATACCGGCTATGAATGTGTTACACCGGCGACCCAGAACACCGGCTATGAACGTGTTTTGGGTTGCCGGTGTCCCTTCAAAAATGATTGCTCCTGAACAGGACAAGGCGTTCAAGGAAGCCACCGTCGTATTTCTCAAAGCAGTTCTTAGTGTGATCGGAGATAAGTTGGTCGACACATATTTACATGTGCGTGTTGCCAGGGATTTGTGGGAGGCGCACGTATCTGAATTTGGGACCACCGATGCTGGGAGCCAAATGTATATTATAGAGCAGTTCCACGATTACAAGATGGTTGAGAACCGTCCTGTACTGGAGCAGGCTCATGAGATAATATGCATCACTAAGGAGCTTGAGCTTCTTAAGTGCGATTTACCAGGCAAGTTTGTCACGGGATGCATAATCGCTAAGCTCCCTAATTCCTGGAGGAACTTTGCTACCACTCTAAAACATCAGAGGCGTGAATTCTCAGTAGAGGATGTCATTGGCCGTCTGAGTGTTGAGCAGAACTCGAGAGCAGAGGACTCGAACGAGAAAGTAGTCAAAGAAACTTTTGTCACCAACATGGTGAACCAGAGAAACTTCAACTTCCACAAGCCTAAGGGAAAGAACGGTGTCCAACATAATACCGACTTTAAGAATAAAGGTAAGAGGACTTTCAAGAAGAACAAGAAGGGAGATGGCTGCTTCACGTATGGTTCGGATGAACATTGGGCCAACAAGTGCCCAAACAAGTACAAGAAGTCAGGACAGGACTCCAAGTTTGTCAACATGATTGTGTGAACAATGAGAATGGTGCATCTGGGTACGATAATTTATTTACTGTTTTTTCAGTGTTTCGGCCCATCGATTGGTGGTTGGACACAGGTGCAGGTGTTCATGTGTGTGCTGACATTTCATTGTTTTCTTCTTACCAGGTCACAGGCCACGGATCCATATTGATGGGGAATGGCGTGAGTGCTTCTGTTCATGGTGTTGGCACGGTCGATCCGAAGTTCACTTCGACAAGGATCGTGCAGCTAAAGAACATGCATCATGTCCCTGCCATTAAGAAGAACCTCATTAGTAGCTCCCTTCTATGTAGAGAAGGGTTTAAGTTGGTCTTCAAGTCTAATAAATTAATTGTTACTAAATATGGACCATTTGTTGGAAAAGGTTATGAGAGCGGAGGGATGTTCTGCCTTTCCATCGCAGATTTTTGTAATAAAGTCGTGAACCATATTCATTCGAGTGTTAATGAATCTGAAGTTTGGCATTCACGTCTTTGTCACATTAGTTTCGGTGTTATGACGTGGCTAGCTAAGTTAGATTTAATATCGAGTTCATTTTAGCCAAAGGTTCTAGTGCCTTTCATATGTGCAAGCTAAGCAACCTCCAAAGCCTCACAAGGTTGCAGAAGAGAGACACTTGGTATCATTAGAACTCACACATTCTGATCTTTGTGAGATGAATGGTGTGTTGACTAAAGGTTGAAAGAAATACTTCATGATATTGATAGATGATTCCACTAGATATTGCTATGTGTATCTATTAAATACTAAAGATGAGGCTCTACACTACTTTAAAATCTATAAGGCAGAAGTTGAGACTCAACTTGAAAAGAAAATTAAACGAGTCCGATCAGATGGTGGTGGAGAGTACTTCTCGAGTGAGTTTGATTCTTTTTGTGCGAAAGACGACATTATTCATGACAGGACGCCTCCCTATATATCCCAGTCAAACAGGGTTGCCAAGCGGAAAAACCGTACTATAACTGATTTGGTTAACGCCATGTTAGATACATTGGGTTTATCCAAGGCATGGTGGGCGAGGCTATTTTGAGGACTTTTTCACTATTCTGACCCTTTCAACGAACTTTGTCACAAAATGAACTCGACGTGAAAGTATTTCATGATCTGACCCTTTTAGCAACGCCACAGCCCGCGGCGTTTCTGCCCAACATAGAAACGCCGAGGTAGCTAGCGTTTCTGATCAAATAAGAAACACCGTGGTAGCTAGCGTTGTGGAATAGGTAAGAAACACCAAAGGCGGTGGCGTTGCTGCCCATCATTGAAACGCCAATGACCATGGCGTTGCTGCCCTTTTTCATGTGCATGTGGAATGTGGATGAACAGCCTAACTAATAAGGCTAATTAATTATGACCAAAGAGGGTGGCAACGCCATGGCTCCTTGTCGTTTCAATGATGGGCAGCAACGCCAGCGCCTTTGGCGTTTCTTACCTGGTCCGCAATGCTAGCTACCTCGGCGTTTCTTATTTGGTCAGAAACGCTAGCTACCTCGGCGTTTCTATGTTGGGCAGAAACGTTGCGGGCTGTGGTGTTGCTAAAAGGGTCAGATCATGAAATACTTTCACGTCGAGTTCATTTTGTGACAAAGTTCGTTGAAAGGGTCAGAATAGTGATTTCGGCCCTATTTTGACGGCATGTCATGTCCTGAAAAATGTCTGACAAAGGATAATGAGATCACTCCCTGTGACAAATGGGCGAAGAGAAGGACAACACACTCTCGTACTTGCATACTTGGGGTTGTTTGGCCAAAGTCAATGTGCCTATCCAAAAAAGCGTAAACTTGGACCAAAGACTATGGAGTGCGTTAATTTGGGATACCCTAAGAATAGCGTTGGCTATAGATTTATAGTAGTTAAACCTGAGGTACCTGACCAGAAGGTCGGTACAATTATGGAGTCTAAGGATTCTACATTCTTCGAGGATATTTTTCCTATGAGAGATATGCAAAGCACTTCTAGGCAGAAATCTGAGGAGACTCCTGAGCCTGTCATTCCTATGAAATATAATGAACAAACACATGATGAAAATCCCGAGGAGGATCACGAGGAAACCCTTGGTAGGGGCAAGAGACAAAGGACTGCAAAGAACTTTGGTGATGATTTCTTCGTGTACCTCGTGGATGATACTCCCGCTTCTGTTTCAGAAGCGTATGCCTCTCTAGAAGCTGACTACCGGAAGGGTGCGGTCCGTAGCAAGATGGATTCCATCATGGCTAATGGGACATGTGAGATCACTGAACATCCCTATGGTTGCAAACCATTGGGATGTAAGTAGGTGTTCAAAAGGAAACTTAGGCCCGATGGTACGATTGAAAAGTACAAGACTAGGCTTGTGGCCAAGGATTATGACCAAAAAGAAGAGGAAGATTTCTTCAATACTTATTCATTTGTGGCCAGACTCACCACCATTCGTGTATTACTCTCGTTGGCAGCCTCGCATGGTCTTCTTGTCCACCAGATGGAAGTTAAGACGGCTTTCCTAAATGGAGAGCTAGACGAGGAAATTTACATGCAACAGCCATACGGCTTTGTGATAGATGGTCAGGAAGGAAAGGTGTGTAGGTGGCTAAAATATCTTTATGGCCTGAAACAAGCACCTAAGAGCAACTCCAACCACGCCCCCAACAGCCCCCCAGGGCAACTTTTTTCACGCCGACACCGAAAAAAACCCCTAGTCGCGCCCCCAAGACGCCGAAATCCGCCGACTCGGCCCGTTTTTGGGCCCGGCAATCCTAGGCTGAACCCAGCGCGCTGGGGGTGCTTAGGGGCTCCGGTGGAAGGGAAAAACACGCTTGGGCCACATTGCCAGGCGAAAAGTCAAGCAATCGTCTAGATTTGCCCCCACCCCCGCACGATCGGCCACTGCCCTGCCGATCCGGCGCCGCCGACCGCCCAGCACCGCTAGATAGGACATTCCCCGCCGAAAAAGAGAAGATTTCACCGCAGCTACCTATCCAGCACCTTCCGGCGAGTGTTCCGGCGCTCCGGCCGCGCAGGGCGGTATACCGGTGGTTGTGCGCCCCCCACGCCCGCTAGGTGTTCGGCGATTTGTCTGCTCGGCAATGGACTCAGACGACGAGGAGGCGCTCGCGGCGTTGCTGGAGGAGGAAGCCGATGTCGACGTCTAGGACGAGGAGCATCTCATGGTCCTTGCCGCCCTCCCTGGCCTGCTCGCGACCAATGAAAAGCCACGGTGAGGTGGCTCGGCGCCGGGGCGGCTGAAAGCAAAGAACCGACATCGTCTGGAAGGCTACTGCATGCTCTACTCCGACTACTTCGCCGACGCTCCATTGCACGACGAGAAAGTCTTTCGGCGCCGTCATTGGATGAGCCGAAAGCTTTTCCTTGGAATTGTGAATTCCATCCAAGAGTTCGTTAGCTACTTCAATTTCAAGAAGGATTGCACCGACATAGTTGGATTCACCTCAATCTAGAAGTGCACAACGGCTATGAGGATGCTTGCATACGGAACTCCCGATGATTCACTTGACGACTATGGGTGCACGGCCGAGTCCACGACCATTGAGTGTTTCTACAAGTTCTGCAGGGCAGTGGTGGCAGTGTTTGGACCGCAATACTTGCGATCACCCAATGCCGAAGGCACTGCTCGGATCCTAGCATAGAATGCAGCAAGAGAATTTCCTGGGATGCTTGGAAGCATCGACTACATGCATTGGAAATGGAAGAACTGTCCATTTGCTTGGCAGGGGATGTACAAAGGCGCCAAAGGCGGTTGCCGTGTGGTACTTGAGGCAGTGGCCACACAGGACCTCTGGATTTGGCACTCCTTCTTTGGTATGCCAGGAACACACAATAACATCAACGTGCTGCGGTGCTTCCCTGTCTTTGCCAAGCTTGTTGAAGGTCATTCTTCTCCGGTGAACTTCGAGGTCAATGGGCGGTACTACAACAAGGGGTACTACCTAGCTGATGGCATCTATCCGAGATGTTCTACATTTGTGAAGACTATCTCAAACCCTGTGCCAGGAGGCAAGAACTCCCACTTTGCGAAGGTTTGGGAGGCTTGCAGGAAGGATGTCGAGCGGGCATTTTGTGTGCTCCAATCTCGATTTGTTGTTGTCCGGTACCCTGCTCAGACCTGGTCAAAAGATCAAATGTGGGAGATCATGACTTGTTGTGTCATCTTGCACAACATGATCATTGAGAGCTAGCAGGAAGAGCCAGTGTTTGACACTGAACCATATTACAGGCAGGGTCCTCTTGCGCAAGTTGATCACCAGCTACCGCCAACCTGGACTGCCTTCCTCAATATGTGTCAGGAGATCTGAGACCCACATGTTCATCAACAACTGCAGCAGGCTCTGGTGGAGCACCTGTGGAGGCTCAAGGGCAGCGCCTAGTTCGACGTGTGATGAAATATGAGTTTTTATTTGTTGAACTATATAATTTGCATTGAATTATTTGTTGTTGAAATATTTAATTTTCTGTGATGAACTATGTATAAAAGATTACTTTTGTTCAATTTGCGCCGAACCACGGCGAATATGGGCCGATTTGTGCTGATATCGGGCCGATTTTTCGCCGAAACTGGGCCGAAAAGGAGGCACATTTGCGAAAAATGGGCCGATATCGGCGCCTGGGGCGACGGCTGGGAAGCCAATCGCCCCCAGTGCCGATTTTAGCGTCGGCTCGCCCCCAGGCGGCGATTTTCAAGCCTCCTGGGAGGGCCAACGGCTGTAGATGCTCTAATCAATGGCATGATAAATTTAATACAACTCTGACATATGTCGGCTTCGTTGTTAATGAAGCTGACAAATGTGTATACTATCGCCATGGTGGGGGCGAAGGATTTATACTGTGCTTGTATGTTGATGACATACTAATATCGGAACCAACCTCAAAGTCATTGAGGAGGTCAAGTCGTTTTTATCTCAGAACTTTGAGATGAAAGACCTTGGTGTGGCTGATGTTATCTTGAACATCAAGCTAATAAGAGATAATGAGGGTGGGATTACACTTCTGCAATCCCATTATGTTGACAAGGTGTTGAGGCTTTTTGGATATTCGGACTGCAAACCATCTCAAACACCATATGATCCTAATTTGTTGGTTCGAAAGCTTGAAGGCATGACTATTGATCAACTAAGATACTCTCAAATTATTGGTTCAATCATGTACCTAGCGAGCGCAATGAGGCCTGACATCGCGTTTGCTATGAGCAAACTAAGCCTGTTTTTTCCAATCTGGGTGATGTACATTGGCATGCTACTGAGAGAGTTATGCGCTATCTGAAAGGTACTATGAACTATGGAATTCACTATATATATACCGGATACTTGTCAGTACTTGAAGGGTATAGTGATGCGAATTGGATCTCTGATGCTGATGAGATGAAGGCCACAACTGGTTATACGTTTATACTTGGAGGTGGCGCTATTTCCTGGAAGTCTTGCAAGCAAATGATCTTAATGAGATCGACAATGGCAGTGGAATTAACAGCATTAGACACATCTAGTGTCGAAGCAGAATGGCTTCGAGATCTTTTGATGGACTTGCCATTGGTTGAAAAGCCGGTTCCGGCTATCCTTATGAATGGTGACAATCAGACTGTTATCACCAAGGTGAAGAGTTCGATCAAAGGACAACATGAAGTCAAACAAACACATAAGGATAAGATTAAGAACTGCCAGAAAATTAAGAAACTCTGGAGTGATAGCGTTGGACTATGTCCAGACGGCTAAGAATCTGGTAGATCCCTTTACAAAAGGGCTATCACGTGTTGTGATAGATAATGCATCGTGGGAGATGGATATGAGGCCCACATGAGTTGCCATGGTAGTAACCCAACCTATGTGATCGGAGATCCCGTGAAGTAGGACCTGAGAAAAACAAGCCAGTGGTGAACTGAGGAGAGTAACCTTACTAACCCACTCCATTGGAGATGCAATACTCTAGATATTGTATGGTAGGATGACTGTTGTCTCAATGTGTTCCAAAGCTTATATAAGCAAGATGATGTCCTACAGAGTGATCTTTGGAGGAACACATCTATAGGAGCCTGACTGTTGGTCATAGTCTATGAGATTGGGATGATCTCTAGTAAGTAAGCTCGTGAATAGGCCAGGAATATGACTTATATGCTCCACCCGAGGGGCCAGCCTTTGGAAGCCTAGTACTAGTAAGAAGTGTGGTGAAACTTCTTTACGCCAAACTGACAATTCAAGGCATAGTCCATTGTTCAGTTGTGAAGGAGTGCAACTACTTGCTCTAGGTGAAGTTCAAGCTTAACAGGTCTTCACTGAAACACTGGTATATCGAAACAACAATTGGAACAGAGGACACAATGGGCCCTCGAGATCTAGTGGGGGATTGTTGAAATATTAGGGTGGGCCTAAGGCCCATCTAAAAATTTCTGAAAATCTCTAAGGGCCCATGTGGGTTTAACTGGCACTAGGTGTGGTGGGAGCTTTAGTCCCACTCGAAAGTTGGAGAGGAGTTGGACCTTCATATAAGGGATTCTCTTCCATATGCTATTGAAGCTTGAGAATAGAAGTGGCCCTCGGGCACTCCTCCTTCGCCCGCCTCACCACGCCATGCCACGGCACGTCACGGCACGGTACGACGCGGGTTGCGGGAATGAGCCGAGCCAAGCTCACACCCCTATATAAGTGAGTCGTCTGCCTAAACCCTAGCGAGCACGATCAGATCGCGTCTGCTCCATGCGCACCGCCCACTATCGTTCCTTTGCTGCTGCTGCTGCCGGCGACTCCATCGCGTACATGGACGATGGGAGAGCGGGTCTCCAAAACCCCGCCTCTCCGGATCCTATATGGGAGAGGGGCGATTAGGTTTTTGGGAAGCGACCACGCGACTGCTCGCCTCCGATCCACTACTTCCTGTACGTCCTTCCTAATCACCTTGTCTCAAACCGAAGCTGACCGTCTCACCGCCGAGAAGCTTGAGGCCGACAAGAAGGCAGCTGACGATGCCGCTGCTGCCACCGCCACCGCGACTTCTGCCTGGCCTACTGGAGGGTATAACATATTTATCCCGCTCATGTTTATTTTTGTATTAGCAGTACTAGCATTATGTGTAGATGTGTCTACTGTTTGCATAGTACGTGCTTGTCTAGATCAGAATCAGTATGTCGTTAATTCTGTCAATGCCATGCTAGTGATATATCTATGGATTAAATTAGTCGGAAATTGCCTATTTACTCAACAGTAGTTGATCACCTTTTTGTTATTAAAGAAACTTTTCAGCCTTTATAATTATAGTATTTGGCACTTTATAATATTCGTAAATTGTTTTGGTGTTCATATTCGACGAGAAGCTGTTCAAAACAACCAAGTGCTCGCAATTTAACACATGGTTTCAGTCCAGGGGCAGTACAGACATTTCAACTCACAACTCATCCCACAATCTCAGACTGCAAGCTTTGAAAAGTAGTGGGCGACTGATTCTGTGGGCAGTTTCCAGAATATAGTTCTAGAGAATTTGCAGTTGTAGACATAAAGAGTGCCACGGGCATCGTTCTGTCTCCATGCTTTACAACCAACTAGTCTTTAGTCTTGTCCATCCTCAACTAAGCTAGGGAACTAAACCGTCTTCATCCTTTGCAACCATTGTACTGGCTTCATCCTTTACGGCCAAGAACACCAGTAGGGAGAGCAAGGGGCAACTGAGAGTCATAAGTCCCCAGTTGACAAACAGTTGGGATATCAGGGACGTCTTGTGCCTGTCAACCTGCCATGCAACAGCTGCTCCCGCACTTTGCGCCCCATTGTAGAACCCGATATACCTGTAGAAAAGAGCTAGAGAGTTTTATTGCCATGTTAAAAAGGTAGTTTTATCATCAGATCAACAAAGTCTTTTGTCGGAGTTTAGATTTCTTTTGTAAACGAAAGTAACATGCTATATATCTCAAGGATGAACTTGCACATCTATATCTGTGAAAAATAATTGAACCCTTTTTGGTGGAAAAGAGCAGACAAGGTGTAATGTGATAGGTGAGGATTTAATTTCTTGTCCGGGTAATTGTGAGGAAAAGGGGAATGGGGAGACGAGACAACAAGATTAGGAACCAAACATTAGGCATTTTCTTGCCTAACTTGCTCGGCAGGTTAGGCATTTCCTACCCACACCTAGTATCCTGCTCTCTCAAAGAACAATGATCCAGTAGAACGTGGACATTGAGTTAGAATTATTACCTACTTAGCACTTGCGAGTCGTCTGAGAGGGCAGCAATGATCCAGTAGACGAGGCTCTGGAAGATGGCGTCCAGCAGCCCATAGCTGAAGAAGAGCAGAAATGGGCCAGCGTACCGGCGTCCATCCTTGAAATCGATGAGGTCCTCCCACTTCCCGTCCTTGTACCTGAGTTGGTTGGCGAGGCCTCCTCCCCAGATGGCGGTACCTACTGTGGCGACGATAATCACCCCAATGAAGCCCCTCTTCCTACGGCTGGCAAACCCAAAGTCAAGGAAGTAACCGATGCCGGCAGAGCCGATCATCCGTGCACCCCAGTAGAATACATTGTTAAGGCCCTGGGTGCGGAGCGTGAAGAGGATGCCGTTGACGTTGTTGAACTGGTAGGTGTAGAAGAAGTTGCTGTCCCAAGCCGCGGGGAGCCCAAGAAGCATCTTCCAATTGGTGAAGAGCTTAAGTATCTCAGCACCCTCACTAGCCGGGGAGGAGTAGGCTACCCCCGCGACCTTGCTCCCATCATCACGAACGATCTTGCTAGGCGGTAGAATGAGAAGGGCGAGTGCGCTGCCGAGGAGCATGAACGCCATGAATGCGATGTAGGTGCCATCGTTGACGCTACCGGCATCGCTGCCACGGTGGTAGTTGAGCGAGAAGGGAAAGAGCCCCCCAAAGACGCCTCCAAAATTGTAGAGGCACCAGAAGATGGAGATGTAGGTGCCGCGCCGGTTCGGAGGCGGGTAGGCGGTTATGATTGCACCCTGGGCAGCCCAGAGGAGGCCCGCGCCGGCGCCGAGGATGGCCCCTGTGGCAACGGGGAAGGCCATGGAGCGGCGGTGGTTGTAGTAGAGGAAGGAGGCGTCATAGAGAGGGTAAGTGAGAGCGCCGAGGAGGAGGGTGGTGCGTGGGCCCAAGAGGTTGTGAGCCGCGCCACCCAAAATGCCGAACACGGCGAAGCAGGCGTAGAGGGCGGTGTTGGCATTGTCGGCGACGTTGTGGTCAACCTGGCCGCCACCGCCGATGCCCGAGAGCGCATTGAACATGCCAGGGCAGCAAAAGCACACGAGGCCGATCAGGCACACCTGCGCCAGCGGGGAGTTGGTGCGGAGGAGCCCGCACTTCACCGGCGTCGGCGACGACCGATGCCCCTCTTCCACCACCTCCGGCTGCTGCGTCACAACCGCACCAGGCATTTTGGCCTTGTGTTGTGTACCACCAATTTTGATAAACCCTACCGACTTACGGTCGATCTAGAACTTGGAGCTATGTAATGAGAGAACAGACTACCACGAATGGAGCAGAACTGAGAAAGAGAAGCACACCCCACAGAGAAAAATAAACGATTGGAAGAAAAAGCTAGGGAATGAAAGTAGATACTGACTAGTCATGAGTCGTGATAGAATGCACTGCATGGACTTGACTAAATTTTGATTAATTACAAAGCCATCAATTTGTCTCAACAAGCAACACACAATTTAGTTTTCGTTTTCACTTTCTTCCGCATTGTTCGGTTTCTGGTAAGAATATTTGTGGCATATTACTATTTTTCTTTCCGGGGCGCGCGTCACACAGTCACACTACTATTGATGGATGTGTATTTTTACACCTAACCGCCGTGATATACATAAAAAGTCACTTTTTTCTACTTCATAACCATACTTCTGTTGGGAAAAGGTTTTCCATTAAACCACAGATTATTGAAAAACAATCGCTCCTTGTTTCCAGAAATGTTCCCTACTGCAAAAAGCATTGTTTGTTCCCAAAATTGTTCCTTTACACAAAGAGTTCCTTTTTCATTGTTCCTTCTTCACTAAAATATTATCTCTTCATAAAAAGATGCTCCTTTTTCATAAAAAAATTTACTTTTTTCTTCATAAAAAATATATTTTCCCTTGAGAAAAAGATGTTCCTTCAAATTGTTCAAAAAGATGTTCATTCTTCATTAAAAAAAGTACCTTGTTCTTCAAAAAAATTCATGTTAGATGTATATTGGATGAACTAGGGATGCAATTTTTTGGCCCTCGAGGTAACTTTGACCCTTCTTAGTTCAGCCAAAATAACTAAAATTTCTATGGTTATGTGACTTCTACAATTGTAGTTCATTTAGTTGAACTAAAAAAGGGTCGGAAAATAACCTAAATGTATGAATTTGCACCCGTAGGATGGACAATTTTAGAAATAAACCTTCCACCAATGTGGTGTTTGCGGATATATGCTCATCACAAGTGATAATGTTTTAAGGTAACCACCTATGATAATGTTATCACTGACCAAGGTGATGCATTTTGAACAGGTTCTTTTTTAAGTAGTGTTATTAGAAATATATTCTTCGTAGGTAGAAATATTTAATATTTAAGTTACTCATCTAGGTCCGTCAACTCTTAGTCTTACAACCGAAAATATCTGTGCACTACAGACAATTGTATTTATATTTTTTTGAAGAATCAAATGTCTTTATCAAAGATATATGTTCTGCCCTCGCAAAAAAAAGAAAGATGTATGTTCTCGACAACTAGAATATCAAGGCTGAAGACTTGAATAATCTTACCTGTGTTTTGTAGCCAGTAACAATTCTAGAGACAGGTACAGCCATCCATTTCGAAGAGGAAGAGAAGATATTTTATCCGAATAGCATTTTACGGAAGATTCTTCATATGACGTCCATTTCCTAAAAACAAAATGACGTCGTATTAACCCACGGACTTGGAGCTAAAGACTTGAATAGTCTTACTTGAGTCTTGAAGTCTATTAACCCACGGACACGCATGCACAGTCGACTTGACTTGTCCAGTAGATTCGTCGTGTCTCCACCATAACTCCATGTTGTTTCCATGGAGGCACGTTGTGCCTTTGGGCCTCACGTGGCCATTTCTGGATGACTAAATATCCATGGAATGCTGGTTATTTTTGCTACCTCAGCTGCTCAACAAAACGAGTGAACAAGTTATTGATCCTCTGTAAAGGACTATTATTCCGCGCTTGGCATCAGGGCATTATAATACGGTATTTCATTTACAGGTGTAACTTACGGGTATGTGAGGGATTTCCGGCAGAATAAGAAATGATCGATTGATACCTGTATTTTCTTTACAAGGGTATTTGAAAGGAAAATGACAATCCAAACATGGCCTTAGTCTATACAACCCCCTGCCATGGGTCATTTAATCATTCATTTTCAGTTGAATAGAAAAAGTAGGGGGAGGGGGGGTGGGGTCGAGCTGGCATTTCCTTTTTTTTGCGAGAAAATTTCCGATCTATTCATCTTCAATCATGGCAGTACAACGAATACCAGAAACAATAGAAATTACATCCAGATCCGTAGACCACCTAGCGACAACTACCAGCACTGAAGCGAGCCGAAGGCGCGCCGCCGTCATCGCCCCTCCATCGCCGGAGTCGGGCACAACTTGTTGTAGTAGACAGTCGGGAAGTCGCCGTGCTAAGGCCCCATAGGACCAGCGCACCAGAACAGCAACCGCCGCAGATGAAGAATAACGTAGATCAGAAAAATCCAATCCGAGGTGGCATTTCCTTAAGTGTTCTTGAGGCGGAATTTCCTGAAGTGGGTCTGGATATTAGTCAAGATGCGCCTCCCATCATCTCCGCTAACATAGAAGTATGTCACGCCCCACGAACTAAGTGCCGGAGGCAAGGGGACTGGCAGGAGTTGTGGCTCCCGCAATGCTCTCACAAATACATGTATACCCACTTGCAAATCCTCTGTGTACAAGAGAAAATTTGTCAGATTTAGATGGCTTGGCCCCTACTAATGTTAAATAACACATATACCCCCGATATCTTAAATTTCTGGTTCCGCTATTACACGAAGCGACCGAATCTAATAAAAATTGACAACGTGTCTCATCTACGACAAAATTCGCATAAAACCCCATTAGTACAAAATACCACATTGCACACAGCAAAACCCCTCATCGCACATGGTGGTTTGGCACGTTGCAACCGGCCTGTTGTTGATGTGAAGGTCAGATCACAAACGGTTGCCCTCCCATTTTCAGTGTGCTCCATCACAAATGGATATAGTGTCAAATCTCCGTTTGCAATGAAGTTTCACATTGGAAATGAATCACAAAACGCCATTAGTGTTAGGTATCTGGTGCACACGGTCTCACATTGCACAACGCTTATGGTGTCAAGTGCAATTAACATCCAACGAATATTCTAGCAACACATGAGATATATTACCACGTACCATCACAACAAACACAGATTCTAGTGGTAGTACACTATACGGAAATTCAATTACACTATACTGTGATGAGAGGCCTTCATAGATTGCATGCACTGTCCCGCTAAATTTAAGTCACAAAAATAAACACTATTGTGTTATGGCCTGCTACCAAAAAGGTTTCAAAAGTATATTTTTGCTAGAAATTAACCATAAGTATCCCCATGTGTTCCTTCATTAAGTTGTATCTAAAACTTAGCAAATATTTTCCACAAGCAAGCAGGAGCACTGCATTTTCATTTCCGTAGAGGGAAAACTGCACAAAGAATCTTGGCAAATGTTGAAAGGTCTCCCACAAAAATTTAGGAACTGATTTGAATTCTGCTAGAAATTGTTGGCTCCGTGGATGATAGTACATATTATTCTGAAATCTCAACATCTTGGCCTGAACTCTTGACCCATGCAGATACAGTTCCCATAGCACTAGAGAGAAACAAAACTGCAACCACAGCAGCTGACGCTACAGCAGACGGAGAGAAGCTGGCCACCATCCATGCGAGGCATTGTGTCTGCGGTGTGGCTCAGGCGTTGAAGATGGCGCCGCCGTCAAACGCCCAAACTGCTCAGTGGTGACGGCCCCGCACGACGATCCTACGGGCGGGGTGGTGCATCCGGCATACACCGTATTTTGTTCTTCTCCGGCGCTACAGATACATCACACGTCACAGGTGTTCCAGCGGCTGGCTCTTGCAGCGGGATCTTGGTGTGCGTTGGCTGCGTGCGTACCCTGGAGGCCTGGCCCAGGACCAGCCGTGTGGCCTCGTGCGGAGTCGGGGGTGTCCGCAGAGCGCCCTCATGCACAAACACACCAGCGCGCGGTTTAGTACCACATCGGCAGCCGAGTTGCCTTGGGTTTGGAGGCGCGGCTACATATGCAACCAACGCGGCAACATTGAAACTTACTTACCTGGACGGGGTCGACGACCGATCAAGAAGGGCCGTGGCCTAGATCAATGGCTCGCATTGCACTCGGCGAGCGCGTTGGCCTACCATCTCCCCTTGTTTAGGAGAGTGGATGTCATAATTTGTGATAGAGGGGGTACGCGTTTGCGCTGCCCCTGCCAATTCGAATTCAAACTTGACATTGGCACCCTCCATGAGTTTCAGGACATTGCAAATGCAGGTTCAGACCAACATTAGCACTATTGAGTTTCAGGACCATGCAAATTTATCATAGGTGGCCATCTTTTGGAAAACCATGTCACGCCTGCAGATGACGATCTGCAGCGGACTGCAAATGCAGTTCAGTTAACCGCAACCAAGTGTGTCGTGTGTTTGGGCCTGAGGCCATGTATGTGTGTGTTGGGTCGTGGCCCAGTGGGGGCAGCTACTTATTGTACGGTGATCGGATGCTTGAGGCAGCGAGTGATTAGAAATCAAATCCCCTTTCCCCTTCGTCAAGCTCTCTCCTCCTCTGCTCTCCTCACCTACCCGATCCAATCTCGATCCCCTCTCCTCCCCTTCTCCTTGGGTCGTGACAATTTGGTACTCAGAGCCTAGATTTTTTCCCCACCACCCCACGCCGCCGCGGCTCTCATATCCTCTCGATCGCCGGTAACATCCACCGGGTCAGGTGCAAGCCGCTCCGGCGAGTTTGCACAAAATCCTGCTCGGGGTTCAGTCGATTTGGAGCAAGACCACAGCGCCGTCCAAACCCTTGGCGCAGACTCGTTGCATCCTCGACGCGATGTCGGAGACCACTGACAAGCTGCAGAACTTGCTGGAGTCGGTCATCCGTCGCCTTGATGCGAATCAGAAAACGGCCGACGAGCGACACCAGGCGCAGCTCTCCTACAACGAACAGGTCTCCACCGAGCTCAAGCACCTCTCCAAGCAAATCGATCTCACCCAGGCTGATGTGGATGAGGCGTGCAAGGCCGCACCTACGGTCGACTCCTCCGCTGCACACCACACCACCATGTCACCCTTGGGAATTTCGACGACGGCGGGCTCCTCTGCACCACCACCACCACCATCGCCGCCCCCGTCGACTCGCCCCGCTCTACACGGAGGGAGCGGCTCAGCTGCCCTTTGCGCGACTGGTCAACCACAGGCCGCCTCTGCTGCTTCAGCCCTCACCGACGGCCTCGGATCGGGAACGCGGGACAGATCTCTACACCAAACCACCGAAGCATGATTTTCCCCGGTTCGACGGCGACGCCCCGCGCATCTGGCTCGAGTGTTGCGTCTCCTACTTCGACTTGTACCGAGTGCCACCGCACAGCTGGGTCACCACGGCCTCGCTGTACATGGATGGCTTGGCAGCAATGTGGCTGCAGGGTCACCGTCAGAAACATTCAGGATTATCGTGGGCGGCTTTCCGTGCAGCAGTGGAAGAGGAATTTGGGCCAGAGGAGTTCGAAGCGCAAATGCATCAGTTGGTTCAGTTGCGGCAGACTGGGAGCGTGCAAGAGTATCGCCAGCAATTCGAGACATCGATGTATCATCTGCTATCTCTGGATCCGCATTTGAGCCCGCAATTTTTCATCTCGCAGTTTCTGCTGGGCCTCAAGGACGAACTCCGGCTGGGCGTCCGTCTTCAGGCCCCCACCAGCATCACTCGAGCAGCTGTTTTCGCAAGGATTCAGGAAGAGGAGTTGGAGCGACAACGCGCACAACGCCAACGGATCGTGCCAGTGGGTCGCCCACCTCCACAAGCAGCAACAGCAGCCACCATTCCAGCCCGGGCAGCAGCAGCGCAACCGCGCCCAGCGAACGATGACTTTGCTCGGGAACGGCAATACGAGAATTCCGACGAGCTAATGGCTTGTGCTTTCGCTATGGGGATAAGTACTCCCACGAGCATCAGTGCAAACGTATGGGGCAGATTCTGATGATTGAAGTGGGTGAATTCGGGGAAATTCTGTCAGACGACACGGTGCACGCGCTGCAACTGCTGGATGCACCAGTTCAACAAGAACCAGAATGCTGCTCTCTGAGCCAGCATGCCATGTCCGGCGAGGAAGGGTCATCTACAATTCGCCTACGCGCCCAAGTAGGCGATCAGATCATGTTACTGTTAGTCGACTCGGGGAGTTCCCACAATTTCATTAGTGAAAACTTCACCGCCAGGATTGCTGCTAAGACTGAAGATCTGCCTCCTGTGTCTGTTTGTGTGGCGAATGGACAACTGTTGCTATGCAAAAAACTGGTGCACAAATTGGCCTGGCAAGTGCCTAGTCACACATTCCACATTGATCTCCGGGTGTTACCACTGAGTGCCTACGATGGCGGGCTGGGGATCGACTGGCTCTCTGCCCACAGCCCGATGTTGTGCCACTGGGAACTGAAGATGATTCAGTATGACACCGGGGGCAAGACAGTGAAACTGCAAGGGGTGAAAAACACCACCCGGTCTCCCATTTCCGAGTTGGATGCTTATGAGCTCCACATAATGGAAGTGGCCAACGATATCTGGACAGCGGCTCTGGTCACCATGGAGAAAACTGACGAACCACCACCTGCACCTGTCCCAGCCAACATTCAGAAGGTTCTGCACGAGTATCAGGATGTGTTTGCAGAACCAACCACCCTGCCTCCGCGTCGCTAGTACGATCACGACATCAACCTCGAGCCAGGCACGACCACACCTATCAACACAAAGCCGTATCGCTACTCGCCGGCGCAGAAGGGTGAAATCGAACGACAAGTTCAGGAGATGCTCGACTCGGGCCTCATTGCGCACAGCATGAGCCCCTACGCTGCGCTCGTGCTGCTTGTGAAAAAGAAGGACGGCAGCTGGCATTTTTGCGTTGATTTTCGACGCCTGAATACAACAACAGTGAAGAACAAGTTTCCACTCCCTGTGGTCGATGAGCTGCTCGACGAATTGGTCGGGGCCAAGTACTTCTCCAAGACTAACTTGCACGCGGGATATCACCAAATCCGTATGCGGGAAGAAGACGAGGAGAAAACAGCTTTCAAAACTCATCACGGCCACTACCATTTTCGCGTCATGCCATTCGGGTTGTGCAACGCGCCGGCCACGTTTCAGTGTCTGATGAACACTGTCTTTGGCCGTTACGTCCGTAAGTTCATCATCATTTTCTTGGATGACATCTTGGTTTTCAGCTTCGACCTGCAGGAACACGAAGAACACCTGCGCCTCACTTTGGACCTCCTCCGTGAGCACCAGCTGTTCGCCAAGGCCAGCAAGTGTTCGTTCATGCAAACCAGCATCGAGTACCTCGGGCATGTGATCTCGCAAGACGGCGTTGCCACAGACACAAGCAAGACCAGTGCTATGCAGGCCTGGCCCGTGCCCTCGACACCGACCGAGCTGCGGGGATTCTTGGGATTGACAGGCTATTACAGCAAGTTCGTTCCTCACTATGGCATCATCGCCAAGCCTCTGATGCAGCTTCTCTCGAAGAAAGGGTTTGTCTGGAGCGACACGGCACAACGAGCGTTCGACATGCTCAAGCAGGTGATGACGAGCACGCCGGTCTTGGCACTCCCCAACTTCACGCGCCCGATCGCCACCGAGACAGATGCCTGCGACACTAGCGTGGGCGCGGTGCTCACCCAAGACGGGCATCCTGTCGCCTACCTCAGCAAGGCTCTTGGGGTGCGAAATCAGAAGCTCTCCACGTATGAAAAGGAATTCCTCGCCGTGATGATGGCCATCGACAAGTGGCGACCGTACCTGCAACGCGCCCCATTCGAAATCGTCACCGACCACAAGAGCTTGTGCACGCTGGGCGATCAGCAGTTGGTCACCGATCTGCAACGCAAGGCCATGTCAAAGATGGTGGGCCTCCAATTCTCCTTCCGTTACAAGAAAGGTGTCGACAACGGCGCCGCTGATGCCCTGTCTCGCGTCGGCCACCTGCTGGCGCTCGACGTGCTGTCCATGTGCCAACCCCAGTGGCGGCAAGAAGTGGCGAACTCCTACGAGACTAACCCCGAGTCGCAAGAATTGCTCGCCAAGCTGTCAGTCGTGGGCGAGGACGATCAAGGCCGAGCACTGCAGAACGGAGTCATACGCCAGCGCGGCCGCCTGTGGATCGGCGCAAACTCCACGCTCCAGACCAAGCTCATCGCCGCGCTCCATCACAACGCTGTGGGGGGGGGGGGGGGCACTCGGGAGCTACAGCCACCTACCACAGAGTGCGCAAGCTCTTTGCCTGGCCCGGTCTCAAGCGCGCAGTGGAAGACTTTGTTCGCCAGTGCGGCATCTGCCAGCACGCCAAGCACGAGAACAAACACCCCACCGGCAAGCTGCAGCCCCTGCCGATTCCGGACGCTCCATGGCAGGATGTGATCATGAACTTTGTTGAGGGTCTACCCAAATCTGAAAGCTGTGACTCCATCATGGTCGTGGTCGATCGGCTCACCAAGTTCGCGCACTTCGTGCCGCTCCATCACCCCTTCACGGCGGCGCAGGTGGCCCGCGCGTTCTGGGAGCACGTCATCAAGCTGCACGACGTCCCTCGCTCCATTGTCTCCGATCGCGATAAAATCTTCACCAGCGCAATGTGGCGGGAGCTGCTCACTGTGGCTGGCACCAAGCTCCTCTACTCCACCGCCTACCACCCCCAGACGAACGGCCAGACGGAGCGGGTCAACCAGTGGCTGGAGATGTACCTGCAATGCGCCGTCCACGACACCCCGCGGCAATGGCGCAAGTGGCTGCCGGCAGCGGAGTTCTGGTATAACTCCACACATCACGCGTCTCTCAAGTGCTCGCCGTTCAGGGCGCTCTACGGCATCGACCCCAACCTGGGCGGCTTGCCTCACTTCAGCGCCAGCTCGACTCCAAGCGCACCCGCGGAGGAACTGGACTAGGCCGCGCACACGGAACGGGGCTGCGCACACGGAACGCCTCCGTGCTCAGCTTGCCCGCGCTCAGACGCGCTTCAAGAAGCAGGCTGATCGTCACCGTGTCGAGCGCGCGTTCGACGTCGGCGAGCAAGTGCTACTCAAGCTGCAACCGTACGCGTAGTCGTTGGTTGTCAATCGCCTCTATCGGAAGCTCTCCTACAAGTTCTACGAGCCGTTCACGGTGACTGGACGGATCGGCACCCTGGCGTACCGCCTTCAACTGCCAGCAGACAGCCGAATCCATCCGGTATTTCATGTTTCCCAGCCGAAGCCTTACACCCCCGATTACACTCTTGTCTTCTCCAAGCTGCCGCAAGTTTCGGACTTGGTCACCGGCGACGCAGAACCAGTGGCCATCGTGGAGCGTCGCATGATGAAGAAAGGAGATGCCCCGGTAATCCAGCTACAAGTGCAGTGGTCCAACCGATCTCCGACAGCCACAACCTGGGAAGACTACGACATCCTAAAAGAGCGCTACCCATTGGCCTGCATCTGGGAAGGAGCTTCTTCTCAAGACGGGGGCAATGTCATGCCTGCAGATGACGATCTGCAGCGGACTGCAAATGCAGTTCAGTTAACTGCTGTTAACTGAACCGCAACCGAGTGTGTCGTGTGTTTGGGCCTGAGGCCATGTATGTGTGTGTTGGGTCGTGGCCCAGGGTGAGCCCAGTGGAGGCAGCTACTTATTGTACGGTGATCGGATGCTTGAGGCAGCTACTTATTGTACGGTGATCGCATGCTTGAGGCAGCGAGTGATTAGAAATCAAATCCCCTTTCCCCTTCATCAAGCTCTCTCATCTGCTCTCCTCACCTACCCGATCCAATCTAGATCCCCTCTCCTCCCCTTCTCCTTGGGTCGTGACAAACCATTCCATCTCAAAAGGCACAATTCATACTACATTGGAAATATGTTTACTCCTGATGGAGAGATTGACTTGGATTCATCATTGTCACATGGGGGATACATGTAGATCTCGAATATGGTGGAATCGGATCAAATTTTCGCACATATGTACATGATCTCATACATGGGATAAGGCTACAAAAGATATGTACAGGTCTTTGTTATATTCTGGGAACTTGACATGTCGAATCAATGCATGAAATCGCATGTTTCAGCAACGGGTAATCAGCCCTCTCCAGACCAACCAAACAGCTTCGTCCATGGCTGCAAGAGATGTGGCGGCGCTACCGTCTTCAAGAGCCGCCTTGAGGGGGTGAGCCGGTGCCCAAGGTTTTCAAGAGGCAACACCTTCGCAGACGTCCCCACGACACAACGGGCACACCCTGCACAGCATTGCATCGACAAAACCTTAGCAGGAGATAGCTAGCGAAACAGGCACGCGCTATCGGCGATCTAAAATTGCCTTTTTGCAACAGGAGGGGCTCTTTTTTTTCCTTACCTGTGTATTTCTTTAAGCCACTTGTCGACACACTGCAGGTGAAACTCATGTTTGCATGGGAGACTTCTTATCTGATCTCCATCCTCATATTCAGTTAAGCAGATATGGCACCTGAAGAAGGTGACAAGCACGATGTTAACATTTCAGCATCTCCCAGGACCACTCTGAATGAAAAGAATCAACCAGGAAAAAGAAGAGATCCAAGCGTTAACTTGCAATTCCAAACTATATTTCAAGAACCCAGGCCTCACAAAATCGAGCTTCAAGTGCACAATGAATTCAATATCTGACATGTACAATATAATCATTCTCAACTCGTGGGTGCTAGACATAACAGATTTGCAAAGACCAAAAGAAGGGTGTGTCAAACGGCGATCATCCACACGATTCAGGGTCTCTAGATGCTGCACACAAACTTCTACTCATCAGTTATCACAACACTGTTATCCCCTTTATCCAGGCTCTAACAGCAAAACATGCAAAGTCCGCAAAGTGCAAACTGTGTCTAGTAAATTCAACTTGACATGGTGATTTTAACACCTAGCTCATTGTGATAGATATTATGTCATGGAAGACAAAGTATTAACCAGAACATGCTTCCTTCGTAAGTTCTCTAAGATGTCAACAATGCCTATAGTTAGCAATTAAAATTGGATAGATTATTATTCAGTGTCTCGTAATATGGTTTCTGGCTGGATTATAATAGGTGTAAGATAAAATCGTTGCGAAGTTTATTTGAAACAATTATCAGAAACATACCAACATCAGAATTAGTAAAACTGCTTCCTTAGGAAAATTAGACAGATTAAAATGACAAGAAGCTCACTGTTCCATATCAGCACTGCATTGGGCTGTCTCAAGCTTTTTGTAGCTCTTACATGGTAATGAATTAACCACAGCCTCTGGAGCTTGAGCAGAGGCCATGGAAAGTGAAAGTGATGAGGGTTGCCGATGAATCTCATCCAATACCTGGAAAAAAATTGTGCACATAAGCATACTAAGTAACTAGGAAATAAATCTTACACAAAAACAATAAAGGAGCGGTGAAATTGAAGTAATCATCCTTTAAACATTCCACCCCTAGTTCAGTCAATGGGTGCAAATTAACGTTAATTACAATTTACATCCCTCTATAAACTGAACTATCAAAGTTCCCATTTCTAATTTTCTGGTGGTGCTTTGGCCCCATAAATTAATTAACCATCATACAGACATAGACACAAAACAATTCCTGCAATACTGACTTCGTTCTGCAACATACGCGGCCAATTTTATTTTGTTGTTGTCTGGTGATTTACTAATTCAAACAGGTTGATGTGGCCTTTATGCAAAAGAGAAAACAGTTGAAGTTCCAGTCTAATGTAGTGAATTCAAATTTCAATATGAATCTGCGCGAAATTATCAAGTTGCTGTATTGAAGTCTGTAACTAGAGTAACAGCTGCATATGGCAATCACATACATTTTCCAAAACTCAGAAGTAAAGCAGTAGAGCAGTTTTGTCAAAATTCTTCGTACTATATATATAACATCTATGCAGTTGTGTCTCTTAGTTCTTCTAAACACAACTAGAATGATGATGAGAATCCAATGAATCAAACTTGAGGAACACAAATTCAACACCCTGAATGATAAATAGTTCTCAACACTTGAAATAAACACATTTAAAAAATGAAGGGAAAGAGCAAACCTCAAATAATGCCTCCGTTAACATGACAATTCTTGATATACTTGCACGAGCACTAGATTCTTCAGCGACCAAGAATGCATCACAGGTGCATCTGCCAATTTGGTGAATCCCCAAAGGACAAGCAGCAGTACTTTGTCCGTTCCCACTATCAAAAATAGCACGACGGTGCTCCCTAATCTGTAACAAAACAATAGCACCAACTTCAGGACACATTGTGCATGGGATCAAGCAGCAAATGATTAAGGAGTACAAAACAATGATATCTAGTGTAAGCGTAAAAGAAGTGCAGAAATGAAACAGCATATGCAGCATATAAAGTAGGTTCAGTTCACGGAATTCTGAATATGCTGAAAGCAAATAGAGAGAAAAATATATGATGATTAAAGGTACATGTTTTTGTTCAGAATCTTCAGATAATGGTGCAAACCAACATCAACAATTAACTTAATCTGGACATAGTGACACCAATAACATTTCCTAAATATGGAATCGCAACATATGAAAGAGTAGGCATAGCTGCCATAGGCCAGAGCAATTACCCGAGATCTTGAATACTGGTTTACTCTGATTGAACCATGGCGTCTACGATGAAAGTATCGTGCCTCCTCAACCTCATCCCCAAAAAGATCATCACCAAGGTCTAGCCATCTACTGTAAAATCCCAGATCATCAGTGTCTGAATCTAGATAACCTCTAGAACCACGTCTTGAAAACGAATCCCATAGGACTCTTCTATGATTTCTTCTTATTTCACCATTGCTGGAATCTCGAGAGTGTTCTGGGCCATCATTTGAGAAAATGCTAACCATGTCTTCATGCACTGTACTTCCACCAATCTGACCATGTGACACACTGAATATGGTTGGAACATCTTCCCTGCTAGCAGTTGCATCTGGAATTGATTCTCCAATGATGGATGATGCGCTTGAAATAGCAGGCAACACAGATGTTAAGCTGGATTGAGAAACATCTGATCTTTCACTTGACAAAACATCTCTGGATGAAGTCCTGCGGAGAGCTGTCTCGCCGTCTTCCAAGCCAGGCATGATCCTTTCAGATGCCATCAGCGAGGAGTGGAAATCAGACTGAGACAAGGAGCCACTAACTTCTGTAATGAAAACTGCGTCAATATGGACATTATCAGGTGCAGGTTCTACAAGCTCTTGTGCCATAGGACTAACCCCTTCTCCAGATGTTCTCTCATCATTGCCAACTTCATTACTGAGATTTCCCCTAATCACGGCATCCTTTCCTGATGAACTCGCGAGACCACTCGTTTCAGCATCTTTAATTCGCAGGGCATGCTCCTTGTTCTCGTGACAGTCCAGGTGGTTGAACCTGAGGCGGTGACTTATGGTGCTTGAAGACGGATGCACTCTTGGGTCTGGCTCGCTGGTGTGGCGAAGATCCTTTGCAGACAGAGAAGGCTGGAAATCTAGCCCAGCCGCCGCTCGCTCTGCTTGCCGAGTTGCTGCCTGCACAATACACCTTCCTGACATCAGTCAACAACATAGATAACAAAACAGAAGGAAAACAGAGCAACCTTATCCACTGAAAGCATGAAACCCCACTGGCACTTCAACATACAGAAATGTTGCAATTTCACAGATTTAGCTCAGCTTGTCACTCAAGAGACCCGATACTATTAGTGTGGAATGGCAGATTCTGCGAGCTCTCCACTCATGTCCATTACGAGGGTTGCAATATAGCTACAGGCTAGTAAATCCAGAGGCAGGTAATCATGTCTGCATGGCACGGATGTGTAAGGAAGGGACATAAATGTTCATTCAGCTAGTCAACCCTCGTCCATAGTCCATACCACTACTTATCATGATTGAGCAAGCAGCGGTACAAAAGAAATGGTGATTAAAAGCTCCGGACGCAAGTCGATGGCTTCTCCTAACCAAAGCTACGCCGCCAGAATCACCATCCCCAATCCCACGACCCAATGAACAGTAACCACCGACGAATCCACACCTCCGCAAGACGACTCCATCCCCAACACCACGACCGGGTATCTCAAGCCAGGCGACGGCGCGGCGCTAGGGGGCCAGGAGCGACTACCTGGAGGGCGCGCGAGGAGGAGGCGGCGGCGGCGGCGGCGGCGGCGAGGCCCCCGCCGTCGCCCGCGGAGGATCCGGCCCCGAAGCACCCGCCGAGGCCGATCCGCGGCCGGCGACGCGGCGACGGCGAGGACGACGACGGGCCGGCGGCGCAGCTGCTGCTCGCGGCGCCCATCTCGCTCGACTTTCCGGATGGATGGATGGGTTCCTCCGCGCTCCGATTTGGGGGAGAGAGTGGGGAGGGGGGAGGAGGGAGAGCAGGGCTGGGAAGTGCCGTGGGTGCGGGGCGCTGTCCCTTTTACATCTGCGCGCTTTATAGATTGCTTTCGCTTCGGAATTCGTTTATTTATTTTTGCGGGCGATGGTTGCCGGCCGGACTGGTTTTTATCCCGACCTTGAACCATTGACTTTGGGTAGGCGACCACTAAGCGCCGGCGCGCCGGCCGAAACCTTTCGGCCGGTCGGCCCCTAGCCGCCCGATATATATGCATCCATAGCCGCTCGATCAGATCTCGCAATGTTTTCTTCCTTCGCCACAGGAAACAAAAGAAAAAGCCGCCCGCTCGCATCGGGCAAGGCCGCGCCCCTCCTACTGGCAGATCGAAGTTCCCCTCCGGCTTGCCTCACTGCCGTCGTGCAGCACGCGCCCCACGCCCCTGCCGTCAACAGTAGCCTCCCGCGCGCCCCTAGCCGGTGCTGCCCACCCTCCTGTCGAAACAAATATGTCCAGTGCGCCAGGCCTTTGCAGCTCGACGAGTGTCTCCACCCCCACTGGTTGTAGCACCGCCGGGTGGGCGTTTCCAGCATCGCCACCAGCCGTCGTCAATCCCGTCAACTGGTCATCGTCGTCGCTGGTGCAGCACCACCGCCTCGCTTGCGGTTCCAGTGGTCATCCCGCTCTGAAAAGAAGTTGTTCCAACAAAACAAATCCTTGGTTTCCACAGAATAAATAGTTGGTTCAATCCCTTCAAGCAATATTATAGATCCAGCAAAAAATCAAAAAGACGGGTGGTAGCACAAATCAAAGACAGTGGAAGCAAAAAACAAAACGATGGTAGCAAAACTTGGGAGTGATTCCAGCAAAAAGATGGATCCAACAAAACAAAGGTTGTAGCAAAAAATAAAGACGGTGGTAGCAAAATTCAAAGACCGTGGTAGCAAAAAATAGAGTGGTTCCAGCAAAAGGATGGATCCAGCAAAAAAAATCAAAAACAGGTATGGTAGCAAAAACTAAGACGGCAGTAGCAAAAATAAAAAGCCGTGGTAGCAAAACTTGGAATCGTTCCAGCATATAGATGGATCTAGCAAAAAAAATCATAAGACAGGGGATGCAACGGTTGTAGCAAAAAACAAAACCATGGTAGCAAAATTTGGGAGCGGTTTCAGCAAAAAGCACTCTAAATGTGGATCGTAGCAAAAAAATGTTGCTGATTCCAGCAAAAATAGTAACCAGATGTAGCAAAAAATGTCGCCGACTGCAGCTCCCGCCAAGGCCGTTTCCAGCATCTCGCCCGCTAGTCCACGGTGTAGCCGCCGTTCCAGCGCAGATGGAGGCGCGTCGCTCACCGGAGCAAAATGGGGGCAGGTGGAGGCGAGGCACTCGCCGTAGCAGCGGGTGGGTGGTGGATGTGGCTGCTCGCTGGAGCAACGCGGTGGGAGGTGGATGCGGCCGCTCGCCGAAGCAGCACGGGGCAGGTGGGTGTAGCTTATGCCGTCACGGTTGTAGCACCGGGCGCTGCCGTCGCAGCTCCCCCGTCGCCATGGTTGCAACTCCGGCTTGCTCTCGTCTTCGTCGCAGGGCACGACGCTGCTTGCGGACGGGGAGTGGCTGGAGCAGCGGCGCAGCGCAGAGAAAGGAAAGACGAAATGGGAGAGAGAGGGGGAGCAGCGAGTAGTGCAGAGAAAGGAAGAAACGAGATGGGAGAGAGAGAGAGATGTGTGGTCGGGGAGAAGGAAGGGATAAGGTAGAGAAGTTGTGGGCGGCAACGGGCCACGTGCGATGCGTTGTGGCTATGTGCGAGAGCGTAGCGCGCTGACTCGGGACGCGCCGGCCGAAGCTTCGGCCGGTCCGCCGGCCCCAAACGTTTCCCCTTTGGGTACGAGTCAAGAACATAAAAATGATGCTTGTTGAGTCCACACAAACTGTGGATGGTTTTCCCAATTGACACGTGAATGTGTACGTCTTGACAAGTCCGGACACACCAAAGGTTCACGTACACTATCTCGGAAGAAAGAAAAAACCGGACACGTCCAGACGTGCGTGAAACTATGTTAGTAGAGCAGTGTATACATATGGCCAATCACGTCTCAGGGAATGGTTCGTCCTCCTTCATCGAGTACATTGTCATCGTGTTTGCTTCAATGTAAACAACAAGAATGTCAAAAACAATGCAATGGCATTCGTCCGAACACTTGCCGCGCGTGGTGTCTGCCATGTACGACATCGACAAGGAGCGAAAGATATCTGGGCTACGGTCAGATCCGAGGTGGGACGATGGCATAGTCCAAGGCAGGCGCGCCACGGTGCGGCATCGGTCTCTGAGGGTGCGGATACAAAGCAAAGGTGGAGAGATAGATTGAGGGAGAAAGGCTCTCTGTGTGGTATTTTGGTGGGACGGGCACGTTGAAATCTGACGTGGCAGAGGTTTGCATGTACAACACACAATTCAATTGTCAACAAATGGTTACCAAATGACTCCCTCCATACCAAAGACGTTTTAAGGCTAGTTTAGCCCACAAAACCGTCTTATATTTTGGTACACAGATAGTAGTTGTCTAATATTTACATAGTTTTTCATCTTACATGTTCCATTACCAATAGTAGTGTTCATGTGGACGAAAAACTACATGACATGGACAAATGAAGGAGATGCAAATAAGATGAAAGATTAGCAAATTTATGTGATCGCTTATTCGCGTTTTTTGTAGCCATATTATAAGCCTCCTTAGTTTTTTGCCAAGCTTGATTAATGTATTCCTAGCTAATTTGTATAAGTCTCGAGGAAGAGACAAATATCCAAATCAAAACTTCCGGTGGTAAAATTAGTTTGGCCAGACATGCCAATCCCCACTTTTCATGTCCAAATTAAGTCCAGATCAAAAATATATTGTTAAGGGCCAGTTCTTTTCCTGGCTTTTTTGGGCTTCCAGAATAAGATGCCCCCTACCCATCTTATTCTAGAAGCCAAACCAATTTTTTTTAGAAACCTAGTAGTCAAGTCTTAACTATCAGCTTCTAAAAAATAATTTTGGTTGGGCTTCTAGAATAAGCTGGGTGGGGTAGCTTATTTCAGCTTATTCTAGAAGCTAGCAAAAGAACTGGCCTTAAGCAACATAGCAGATGTCTACTAAAAAGGAAATGACTAAATATAATTAAAAAAATGTAGTATGGTAATATATATGATACACCTATGCTTCTCTATTTCTCAATTATTACCATAAAGATAAATCAATAAAAAGAGATCAAACTAAAATGGCATTTATAATAGACTCACGGAAACATCGCTATATTTGAGCAGTTCATACTCTTGTTAGTCCAACAACTAATCTGAATATGGTAACTTACTATAGAGCATGCATACAAACATGCTAATCTTCATTGGCAACAAAACAATAATTTTCATATAGACAAAACCTCCCAAACAACAAGATATTAATCGCATGTCATTATCTGACTGAACCCGTTATACAAAGAAAGGAAAATGGACGAATGCTTTAGAAGCCGATTTGTTGCTCGGTATTCGGCAATGGTTGTACTAAATATCTATTCCAAAAAAAAAAGTTAGAAAAAAGAAAAGCCAATGCAATTCATGTTACCCGCAAAACTCCATGTATCCATGTCATATTTTTCATGTGTATGATCATGAACTTACATAAAACAAACCAGTCAAGAGGAAGAGTATCATTCAATCCATGAAAACACTGCAACGAAAAGCCTACTGGTAAGGCCCTTCTTGTATGAAATGTTTAAAATACTCACAACTCAGTATGCTAGTATAAGGCACTTACCATGCAACTTATTTTGTAGCATCTCCTCTTCACTCTCCTTCATCCTCTTTGTTGCTTCCTCTGCCTTCCTACCCTCCTCCTCTTTCATCAAACACCGCTCTTCATCTTTTCTCAAACGTTCTTCCTCCTATGCTCTGCTTCCCGCCTCTTCGCAAGAGCCTCCTGCATCTTCCGAACATGCTTTGGGAGCTTCTTCATGTCAACCTTACCTTTAAGCACCTCGCCTCCTTTTCCTCCTTCTTGACCTCTCTCCCATTAGGTGCAAGATTGATCAACAAAATAGTCTTATATTTTAAGACATATAGAGGTATATTAATGTTGGACAATGTGCAACACAATATGTACCTAATTGTAGGTGACAAATGTCTGGGGTAAGAAAAATAAATCAAAATACTACATCTCACCTACAAGTAGAGCAAACCATTGCCTATAGCTAGAGGTACCTACAAGAAAAAAAATGTATTTTGGTAAATATTTTTTTGTAACTCTATAGAAGATAGTGATAATGTTACATGTCTAATAACTTTTCGGATGAGATGTAGCAGATAGCGACGACGACGACGGGTCGGCGGCGCAGCTGCTGCTCGCGGCGCCCATCTCGCTCAACTTTCCAGATGGATGGATGGATGGGTTCCTCCACTCTCCGATTTGGGGGAGAGAGTAGGGAGGGGAGAAGGGGAGAGCAGGGCTGGGAAGTGTCGTGGATGCAGGGCACTATCCCTTTTGCATCTGCATGCTTTATAGATTGTTTTCTTCGTTTCATGGTTTATTTTTTGCGAGCAATGGGATGGGATTTATCTCAAATCTCGAGCCATTGACTTTTGTGCTTGAGTCAAGAACATAAAAGTGGTGCTTATTTAGTCCACACAAAATGTGGATGGTAACGAGAAGAAAATAAATGCGGCTGGCTCCGGTGGTTAATTGCCGTGTAAACATAATTTAATTTTGATCACAGATACTCCCTCTGTTTATAAAAATATAAGATGTTTTGAATATTTTAATATGAACTACATACATATTGAAATTAATGAACAAATACTATAAAACATGTGTGTCTATTTTTTTTTGATTTAGTTCAAGTTTGGTATTTTGACCAGAGATATAAGCTAAGTCGAGAGTCACCGTAAAAAGAAAATATTGTCGGTTGGAGTGAGGCATTTTGGAGCTCAGGATCCATGAAGCTCTTTTAAAAAAACAAAAGTATATTTTAATGCTTCAAAAGTTCTGAAATAAATTATGTATGTTTGTATGGATGTATGCTATGATCTATAAGTGTAAAAAGTTTCATATTGAAATACATTAACATACGAGGTGCATAGAAAAAGACAAATTCATGCAACTTTTTTATAGTGAACACTATGTGTAGTGTTTGTCGTGTCAAAATCACATATTTGTCTTTTATGTGTAGATTTTCACCTTAATATACGTACATCATCATCATCGAACTTTATGCACATATATAGTATATATCCATATGAACTTGTGTGATTTTGTAGGTTTTTGTGGAACTTTAAAGTGTGATTTTTGATTTTTTCAATAAAACGAGCTCCATGGAGCTCGAGCCCTATTTGCATCTTCGAGTCAAGAGAGGATATATATTTTTCTTTTCAGGTGTACATACGAATGTTTAAATCTCGATAAGTCAAGCGGGTTAGGGGAGCGTGGGAGAAGGAGTAGGTCGCCTTTCGTGATCGACCAGTTTCATACGAATTAGCAAGTCACATTTCATGATTGACTAATTTCATACAAATCCTTTAACTCACTAAGCTCCCTAAGGGTGAAAGCTCCTTCAATCAACTGAGCTCTCCAATTTGAGATTTGGTCCATGATTTTGACTTGGTCAATGCATTGTGCTTTGTTGAGTTATCTACTTATGGGTGGGCCCATTGGTAAGTGGTTGCATAGTGTAGAGATACGAGTCGATTTAGGGCAACGATTTTGAGAGCCCACAACAATTAGGAGTTTCTTTTGCTTCTTTCCCAACTGGTCAGCCGATGTTGACATGCCTTGGCTCAAGTGTCTTCAATCGTGTCATGTGTTCTCATTGTTTTGCGTCTCTGGAGGGCACATGATTCTTTCATTGTTGCGCTGGCTATGCGGGCACAGAAAAGACATTGTGGAGGCAAAGAGGATAAAATCATAGTTGGTTGTGTGCAGAGGCAGCTAGAGGATATCTCAGCGGCTGGGAGTAGGCGGCTTGAGGGGAGTTCGGTGTATCTCCTGGTTGGGCATTTGGCGGCTGCGAGCACGCAGCTAGGAGCGACATATTTCCTAGCCGGTCATTCGGATGCAACCTTGGAAGCTGGAAGCAGTCTTTTCTTTCTGGGTGTTCGGTGGTTGAGACCTCATCGACGGGGAGTGGTGTCTTTCCCTTTCCTTTGTTCGATGTCTTCCCATGGGGTGTTGTGTTCTTCTCACTTCACATTGAGTATCTAGATTATTTCTGTGTTGCCTTGCTCCTGCATTTGGTTGTATGGCTATGATTAGTTGTTGCTTTAGAGTGTGTCGGTATATTAGAGTGGCTTATTGTTAACATGCTTCACGAGTTTGATTTGGATTGATGTTGAGTGTTTTATTTTATTGTGAACCATCGATGCTTACTCTTATGATGATCGTTCGCTCATGGGCAACCTTTGGTTGTGTGCGTGGATTGGTGGTCTGTGGTGTTATTTTTGTTGTTTTGTTATGGCATGGAGAGAAATACTTGTGTTTTATTTCTGATTTGGGTTGTTATGTTGATGTGTGGTAAAGATCGGATGTAGTTGCTCCATAGTAAACTATGTAGTATTTATTGCCACCGATCACAATATGGGGCTCCCAAATCATTTTTACATGGCATTGATGTCTATCTGAGTAGGCCAAGATTGATGCATATCCGTGCATTGAGGCGATAGATTATCCTGTCATATACATATGAGGATGCCACAATCCATCTTTCGAAAGCGACACAGCAAAGTGTACAAAATTCTTCTAGTTATGTGCATATCGAACCAAGATAAAATGACAGAACGTGTAAAATTCTCACACGCGTATATAAAATGACAAGCTAGTGCCACAAAGAGTATGCATGCATTGTAATAACATTGAAAGGGAATTTCTAAAATGGTGTCTATTAATTAGAAAATAAAGTGTTCACTACAATCACGCCAAATTATATTATGGTCACATGTCAGCATGGTGTTCAGCTCCTCTACAGTTAACTTGTTACAGTAGCTGTCAAAATATGCAGTCTAGTTGCAATCCAGTGGCTCTCCTACCCCCTCTTCACTCTTTGCAGCAAATGGAGGATTCCATAGACTATGAGGACTGCCTGAAGCGCACCAGTAAGAAGCAGACGCCCATATGGCTTACCGGCTAGTGTGTTTGCGAAGTTGCGCTCGTCATGGTTCGGGTCGCTAGATTAATAGCGGTCGGAGTACAATTCCCTGAACGAATGCTGCCCTAGGTCGTGCAGACGATGTTGGATTGCAGTAGTCCATCCAACTCCGGGCAACATGGCTTCCCTGGGTGCCGCATCGTGCTCCCACTCTCCACATAGGACAGGCAGTTCTCGACATGCTCAACACCGCCTTCATGCACTCTGAGTTGATCCCAACTGTTGGTGTTGGTGCACCAGTTGGCCCTACGCTGCCACCGCGAGGCCTATCGCCATTGAAATCCTCCATTGCTGCAAAGAGCGTGAAGGAGGGATAAGAGAGCCATTGGATCGCAACTAGATGACAGATTTTGACACTACTATACCTGTATAGTAACAACTCAACTGTAGAGGAACCAAACCCATTGGCATGGCACCTTGCAACACATAATCAGTTAACACCTCGCCTGGACTGTAGCTAGACCATACACAATTTCATTTGCCTACTATGTCCACCTTCTGAACCTTAATGTCATGCAACTAATTTAAGGTGTGTTGTGTGTCTTCGTACACCATAGTAAACACTGACCATCTCACATTCAAAATTTAAAATTTTGCAACCACCTCAACACAGTTACACTCGATCACGATAGGTTTGGTTGTAAATCCCACTTGTTTGTACAGAAAATAAAAAAGGACAATTCTTTGACCACAGTAAAACCAGTAAACAAAGCAACTCCAATTATTTGAGAATTGGCTACATACTTACACATACCATAGAAAATCATATACTTTAGAACCCACCATCAAGATATTTGTTATATTATACACCATAGACCTCTCTGTCAAGATATTTAAGAACACTGAAGTGAATGCTAACCATATCAATATATAAACTATCATTCATCTAAGTGGCATATATCAATCTGTAGGGACATGAATGGTTAAAAGTTATAGTAACTAATGTGTTTATCCTTGCAAAATGTGATTCAAATTGAGTGCAAGCATATTTATAATGATAGACGAGAACTTGTGTAATGAAGAACATCTCACCTTAATATGCAACAATAATGTTACTCCCTGCATTCCACAATACTTGTCGTGGTTTGAGTTCAAGTTTGAACTAAAACCATGACAAGTATTGTGGAACGGAGGGAGTACATGGTTGCTTTTGTTTTGTAATAAAATGGTATGTAACTTAGGATCGTACCTTGATAAACTGAGGTATAAAAGAAAAAAAATGTGGTTAATTTTGCTATGTGTAAAAATAAAATAGAATAGTTGAAACTCCATATACACAAAATGAGTTATAAATAAATATAAAATGTAATTAATTTTGCTAAGTGTAATGGAGAGATCAACTAATATTGGTCGTATATTGACAGAATAAGTTATAACGAAGTAAAAAATGTGATCAATTTTGCTAAGTGTAATAGAAAAATGCATTGTTACCATTATATGTAGATTTTAATTGTTAATAAATAAAATTTGTGTTGAATGAAATAAAGGGTGGAAGTGATACCTTGACAACAACATTTGGGATATTGATTTTTTTTAAATTGCCCCCCCCCCCCCCATGTGATTCTTATATGTGTTCGCTCACTTACTCTTGCATTCTAGCAAACATAAAAAAACAATATAAACAAATTTCTCACTCACATCAAGTTTGATGTTTAAAAGTAGAAATTCATAATGCCTTTCACATTTTTATGCAAAATTAATTAGACCCATAAATAATTGAAAACATAGCGTAGCATAGTCCACGGGGGACGAGTCTTTTCCATTCTTTAGCTAGCCACTACTCCTTCTTCGAGCATTTACATGTGTTGCAGCCGTTTGATCCTTGGAATCTACTCATGGTTCCAATGTTGAAGGGATGCTCAAAACCTTCTATTACATGAATGCTATTTCCACATAGCATATGCATGCATTGCAATAATATGGAAGACACATTTTAATGGTGTATATTAATTAGGGAATAAGGTGTTTATTACAATCACGCAAAATCACGTTTGACACGTAGGTTGTCATTGAAAGTACAGTCATGCCCCTAAGTATGGTTTGGTATTGAGGATGAAAAACTAAAGGTAGTAATGAGTCCGCTAAATGTATGAGAGCAGATTTATTCCCATGGGCGAAGAATGTCGAGGACCGATGACCATAAAAAATTAAAGTGATCAAGAAGGACTTCATGAGGGCTAGCTTTTATAGTCATTCTTTTTGTTCTTGAGTATTAGGAATCCCACACTATTAACAGGGACCGTTGGGAGGCAAAGGCCACTCAAGCCAATCTTTAAGGCACCTTTTTTGTCAATCCAAAGTACAATGCTAAGTGGCCCCAACAAATCCCAAGCAAAAATCACTAATGTGCAACTTTAGTGTTGGTCAGAGCCTCTAGGCAAGCACATGTGGCTGGTAAGGAACGTTGGTTTACGCAGGAGCATCCGAGACTTACTCTGGCCCTCTCGGGCTGGAGCAAGAGTCTCTGGCTCTTTCTCTGGGGCGCTTCCACCATGCGTGTCCAAGAAATACCACGAAGGACTTTAGGGTCTCATGTTTTGGGCTGGTACCCAGGTTGTTGAAGGAAATATGCCTTAGAGGCAATAATAAAGTTATTATTTATTTCCTTATATCATGATAAATGTTTATTATTCATGCTAGAATTGTATTACCCAGAAACATAATACATGTGTGAATACATAGACAAACATAGTGTCACTAGTATGCCTCTACTTGACTAGCTCGTAAATCAAAGATGGTTAAGTGTCCTAACCATAGACATGAGTTGTCATTTGATTAACGTGATCACAT
Organism: Triticum timopheevii; assembly: GCA_963921465.1. Taxonomy (NCBI): domain Eukaryota; kingdom Viridiplantae; phylum Streptophyta; class Magnoliopsida; order Poales; family Poaceae; genus Triticum; species Triticum timopheevii. The sequence continues at coordinate 546,730,059 of OY997272.1, forward strand.
CATTAGGAGAATGATGTGATTGACTTGACCCATTCCGTTAGCTTAGCACTTGATCGTTTTAGTATGTTGCTTTTGCTTTCTTCATGACTTATATATGTTCCTATGACTATGAGATTATGTAACTCCCGTTTACTGTAGGAACACTTTGTGTGCTACCAAACGTCACAACGTAACTGGGTGATTATAAAGGTGCTCTACAGGTGTCTCCAAAGGTACTTGTTGAGTTGACGTATTTTGAGATTAGGATTTGTCACTCCGATTGTCGGAGAGGTATCTCTGGGCCCTCTCGGTAATGCACATCACTATGAGCCTTGCAAGCAATGTAGCTAATGATTTAGTTACGGAATGATGCATTACATAACGAGTAAAGAGACTTTCCGGTAACGAGATTGAACTAGGTATTGAGATACCGATGATCGAATCTCGGGCAAGTAACATACCGATGACAAAGGGAACAATGTATGTTGTTATGCGGTTTGACCGATAAAGATCTTCGTAGAATATGTAGGAGCCAATATGATCATCCAGGTTCCGCTATTGGTTATTGACTAGAAACAGTTCTAGGTCATGTCTACATAGTTCTCAAACCCGTATGGTTCGCACGCTTAAGGTTTCGTTGACAGTTTTATTATGAGTTTATGAGTTTTGATGTACCGAAGGTTGTTCGGAGTCCCGGATGTGATCACGGACATGACGAGGAGTCTTGAAATGGTCGAGACATAAAAATCGATATATTGGGCGACTATATTTGGACACCGAAAAGGTTCCGGGTGAGATTGGGACTATACCGGAGCTCTGGGAGGTTATCGGAACCCCCCGGTAGGTATATGGGCCTTATTGGGCCTTAGTGGAAAGGAGTGAGAAGGAGCAAAGGAGGGGGCGCACCCCCCCAGCCCAATCCGAATTGGGAGGGGGGCCGGCCCCCCTTTCCTTCTTCCCTCCCCTCTCTTCCTTCCCTCTCCTACTCCTAGTAGGAAAGGGGGGAGTCCTACTCCCGGTTGGGGTTGGACTCCCCCCTAGGGCGATCCACCCCCTTGGCCAGCCCCCTCTCCTCCACTCCTTTATATACGGGGGAGGGGGCACCCCATAGACACAACAAATGATCTCTTGATCTCTTAGCCGTGTGCGGTGCCCCCCTCCACCAAAGTCCCCGATAATATTGTAGCGGTGCTTAGGCGAAGCCCTGCGACGGTAGAACATCAAGATCGTCACCACGCCGTCGTGCTAACGAAACTCTTCCCTGACATTCTGCTGGATCGGCGTCCGGGGATCGTCATCGAGCTGAACGTGTGCTAGAACTCGGAGGTGCCGTAGTTTTGGTGCTTGATCGGTCGGGCCGTGAAGACGTACGACTACATCAACCGCGTTGTTCTAACGCTTTCGCTTTTGGTCTACGAGGGTACATAGACAACACTCTGAAGGAAATATGCCTGAGAGGCAATAATAAAGTTATTATTTATTTCCTTATTTCATGATAAATGTTTATTATTCATGCTAGAATTGTATTAACCGGAAACATAATACATGTGTGAATATATAGACAAACATAGTGTCACTAGTATGCCTCTACTTGACTAGCTCGTTAATCAATGATGGTTAAAGTTTCCTAACCATAGACATGAGTTGTCATTTGATTAACGGGATGACATCATTAGAAGAATGATGTGATTGACTTGACCCATTCCGTTAGCTTAGCACTTGATCGTTTAGTATGTTGCTATTGCTTTCTTCATGACTTATACATGTTCCTATGACTATGAGATTATGCAACTCCCATTTACCAGAGGAACACTTTGTGTGCTACCAAACGTCACAACGTAACTGGGTGATTATAAAGAAGCTCTACAGGTGTCTCCGAAGGTACATGTTGGGTTGGCGTATTTCGCGATTAGGATTTGTCACTCCGATTGTCGGAGAGGTATCTCTGGGCCTTCTCGGTAATGCACATCACTATAAGCCTTGCAAGCAATGTAGCTAATGAGTTAGTTACAGAATGATGCATTACGTAACGAGTAAAGAGACTTGCCGGTAACGAGATTGAACTAGGTATTGGATACCGACGATCGAATCTCGGGCAAGTAACATACCGATGACAAACGGAACAACGTACGTTGTTATGCGGTCTGACCGATAAAGATCTTCGTAGAATATGTGGGAGCCAATATGAGCATCCAGGTTCCGCTATTGGTTATTGACCGGAAACATGTTTCGGTCATGTCTACATTGTTCTCGAACCCGTAGGGTCCGCACGCTTAAGGTTTCGATGACAGTTATATTATGAGTTTATGAGTTTTGATGTACCGAAGGAGTTCGGAGTCCCGGATGAGATCGGGGACATGACGAGGAGTCTCTAAATGGTCGAGACTTAAAGATTGATATATTGGACGACTATATTCGGAGTTCGGAAAGGTTCCGAGTGATTCGGGTATTTTTTGGAGTACCGAAGAGTTACGGGAATTCGCCGGGGAGTATATGGGCCTTATTGGGCCATACGGAAATAGAGGAGAAGGCCAAAAGGAAGGAGGTATGCGCCCCCCTCTCGTCCGAATTGGACAAGGGGCACAGCCCCCTTTTCCTTCTTCCTCTCCCCCTCTTTCCCCTTCTCCTACTCCAACAAGGAAGGAGTGAGTCCTACTCCCGGTGGGAGTAGGACTCCCCTTGGCGTGCCCCCTCCTAGGCCGGCCGACCCCTCCCCCTTGCTCCTTTATATACGGGGGCAGGGGGGCACCTCTAGGCACAACAAAAATTGATCCCTTGGATCTCTTAACCGTGTGCGGTGCCCCCCTCCACCATAGTCCACCTCGATAATATCGTAGCGGTGCTTAGGCGAAGCCCTGCGACGGTAGAACATCAAGATCGTCACCAAGCCATCGTGCTGACGGAACTCTCCCTCGACACTCGGCTGGATCGGAGTTCGAGGGACGTCATCGAGCTGAACGTGTGCTAGAACTCGGAGGTGTCGTAGTTTCGGTGCTTGATCGGTCGGGCCGTGAAGACGTACGACTACATCAACCACGTTGTTCTAACGCTTCCACTTTCGATCTACAAGGGTACGTAGACAACACTCTCCCCTCTCGTTGCTATGCATCACCATGATCTTGCGTGTGCGTAGGAAATTTTTTGAAATTACTACGTTCCCCAATAGTGGTATCAGAGCCTAGGTTTTATGCGTTGATGTTATATGCACGAGTAGAACACAAGTGAGTTGTGGGCGATACAAGTCATACTGCTTACCATCATGTCATACTTTGGTTCGGCAGTATTGTTGGATGAAGCGGCCTGGACCAACATTACGCGTACGCTTACGCGAGACTGGTTCTACCGACGTGCTTTGCACACAGGTGGCTGGCGGGTGTCAGTTTCTCCAACTTTAGTTGAACCGAGTGTGGCTACGCCCGGTCCTTGCGAAGGTTAAAATAGCACCAACTTGACAAACTATCGTTGTGGTTTTAATGCGTTGGTAAGAACGGTTCTTGCTCAACCCGTAGCAGCCACGTAAAATTTGCAACAACAAAGTAGAGGACGTCTAACTTGTTTTTGCAGGGCATGTTGTGATGTGATATGGTCAAGACGTGATGCTATATTTTATTGTATGAGATGATCATGTTTTGTAACCGAAGTTATCAGCAACTGGCAGGAGCCATATGGTTGTCGCTTTATTGTATGAAATGCAAACGCCCTGTAATTGCTTTACTTTATCACTAAGCGGTAGCGATAGTCGTAGAAGTAATAGACGGCGTATACGACAACGATGCTAGGATGGAGATCAAGGTGTCGCGCCGGTGACGATGGTGATCATGGAGGTGCTTCGGAGATGGAGATCACAAGCACAAGATGATGGCCATATCATATCACTTATATTGATTGCATGTGATGTTTATCCTTTATGCATCTTATCTTGCTTTGATTGACGGTAGCATTTTAAGATGATCTCTCACTAAATTATCAAGAAGTGTTCTCCCTGAGTATGCACCGTTGCGAAAGTTCTTCATGCTGAGACACCACGTTATGATCGGGTGTGATACGCTCTACGTTCAAATACAACGGGTGCAAAACAGTTGCACACGCGGAATACTCAGGTTAAACTTGACGAGCCTAGCATATACAGATATGGCCTCGGAACACGGAGACCGAAAGGTCAAGTGTAAATCATATAGTAGATATGATCAACATAGTGATGTTCACCATTGAAAACTACTCCATCTCACGTGATGATCGGACATGGTTTAGTTGATTTGGATCACGTGATCACTTAGATGACTAGAGAGATGTCTGTCTAAGTGGGAGTTCTTAAGTAATATGATTAATTGAACTTAGATTTATCATGAACTTAGTCCTGGTAGTATTTTGCAAATTATGTTGTAGATCAATAGCTTACGTTGTTGCTTTCATATGTTTATTTTGATATTTTCCTAGAGAAAATTGTGTTGAAAGATGTTAGTAGCAGTGATGCGGATTGGATCCGTGATCTGAGGTTTATCCTCATTGCTGCACAGAAGAATTATGTCCTTAATGCACCGCTAGGTGACAAACCTATTGCAGGAGCAGGTGCAGACGTTATGAATGTTTGGCTAGCTCAACATGATGACTACTTGATAGTTTAGTGCACCATGCTTAACGGCTTAGAATCGGGACTTCAAAGACATTTTGAACATCATGGACCATATGAGATGTTCCAGGAGTTGAAGTTAATATTTCAAGCAAATACCCGAGTTGAGAGATATGAAGTCTCCAACAAGTTCTATGGCTAAAAGATGGAGGAGAATCGCTCAACTAGTGAGCATGTGCTCAGATTGTCTGGGTACTACAATCGCTTGAATCAAGTGGGAGTTAATCTTCCAGATAAGATAGTGATTGACAGAATTCTCTAGTCACCATCACCAAGTTAGTAGAACTTTGTGATGAACTATAGTATGCAAGGGATGACGAAAATGATTCCCAAGCTCTTCGTGATGTTGAAATCGACGAAGGTAGAAATCAAGAAAGAGCATCAAGTGTTGATGGTAGACAAGATCACTAGTTTCAAGAAAAGGGCAAAGGGAAAGAAAGGGAACTTCAACTAGAATGACAAGCAAGTTGTCACTCCCACGAAGAAGCCCAAAGCTGAACCAAAGCCTAAAACTGAGTGCTTACACTGCAAAAGAAATGGTCAGTGGAAACGGAAATACCCTGAATATTTGGTGGATAAGAAGGATGGCAAACTGAACAAGGGTATATTTGATATACAGGTTATTGATGTGTACCTTACTAGTGTTTATAGTTGAAAGATCGTGGATGTCGCCTAGAGGGGAGGTGAATAAGCACTTTCAAATAATTATGGTTTAGGCTTGAACAAATGCGGAAAAAACCTAGCGGTTAATTGGTCAAGAACAAAACCTAAAACAACTAGGTTCACCTATGTGCACCAACAACTTATGCTAAGCAAGATAAGTAACTATGTGATAGCAAAATATATGACAAAGAACAATATGGCTATCACAAAGTACAATGCATAAGTGAAGGGTTCGGGTAAGAGATAACCGAGGCACGTGGAGACGACGATGTATCCCGAAGTTCACACCCTTGCGGATGCTAATCTCCGTTTGGAGCGGTGTGGAGGCACAATGCTCCTCAAGAAGCCACTAGGGCCACCGTAATCTCCTCACGCCCTCGCACAATGCAAGATGCCGTGATTCCACTAAGGGACCCTTGAGGGCGGTCACCGAACCCGTACAAATGGCGACCCTTGGGGGCGGTCATCGAACCCGTACACTTTGGCAACCCTTGGGGGCGGTCATCGGTACCCGTCAAATTGCTCGGGGCGATCTACACAACCTCATTGGAGACCCCGACGCCTGCCCGGAGCTTTACACTATAATGATTGAGCTCCAAGCACCACCAACCGTCTAGGGCTTGAGATAGCTCCACGATCTCATTTGCGTAATCACGCTCAAGAGCTTCCATTTTCTCAATGGTGACCTCATGCTCCTCTAGACGAGATTCCAACTCCTTAATGTATTTCTTGCCATCAATGGCAATGGACATTATTTCCATGAAGTTAGAACGAGCAATTTTATTTTTATGAAGAGCTTTAAAAATCATCTCCCCCTTAATTTTTAAGGTGGCAACATTATCATTCTCTTCATCATTATCCTCATCATCATTAGCATCAACATCATCATCAAGAGACATATTGGGGTACAAAGTAGGAGATACCTTTGACGCCTTAGCCATAAGGCAAAAAGCAATAGATGATGATGTAGGATCCCTTGAGGCACCATTAAACACCACATCTTGTTCCATGGAGTGTTTGGTTTCCTCTACATTATTAGCACAACAATTCGAGGAAATAGATGCATTTTTATCATGGAAACAAGACATAGCAAGCATATCATCATGAGATTTAGTCGAGCAATTTCTAGATGATATGCAAGGACTATCAACACAAGCATGTGAAACATCTGGAGTACTCGAAGTGTTAAAGTCCAAAGAAGGAGCATTGCAATAATATAGTGATGAAGGATCATCCACAATAAGCATACTATCATCATTGCAATGACCAACACTAGTCACCATATCATTACCTCGTGGCTAACCACATGTAGATGAAGTAGAAGAAGTTGAGAAGACTATACGGCCGGAGGTGGAGGGAGAACAATCATCCCCACAAATCTTGGACACACCATATTTATCTTGAAGCTTCGCCCACAACTCATGAGCATCCCGGAATGGCATGAGTTGAAATATAAATACATTGCTCAAAGCATTGAAAAGAACATTAGAAGCTTGAGCATTGAGATAAGAGTTTTTCTCATCCTCTAAAGATAATCTTTGGGGATCCTTTGGAGGAGAAAAACCCATATCTACAATTCGCTCTAAATTTGGGTCCATGACCCTAAAGAGATTAAGCATGCGAATTACCCAAACATCAAAATTTGTGCCATCGAAACTAAGAGTGTCAGAGAATCCTAATCCCCTAGTCGACATCTTTACTCTCTGGGCGGTTAAGCCCAACAAAGAGAGATGAGGCTCTGATACCAATTGAAAGATCATGGATGTCGCCTAGAGGGGGGGTGAATAGGCGCTTTAAAATAATTACGGTTTAGGCTTGAACAAATGCGGAATAAATCTAGCAGTTAATTTGTCAAGCACAAAACCTAAAACAACTAGGCTCACCTATGTGCACCAACAACTTATGCTAAGCAAGATAAGTAACTATGTGATAGCAAAATATATGACAAAGAACAATATGGCTATCACAAAGTACAGTGCATAAGTAAAGGGCTCGGGTAAGAGATAACCAAGGCACGCGGAGGCGACGATGTATCCCGAAGTTCACACCCTTGCGGATGCTAATATCCATTTTGAGCGGTGTGGAGGCACAATGCTCCTCAAGAAGCCACTAGGGCCACCGTAATCTCCTCACGCCCTCGCACAATGCAAGATGCCGTGATTCCATTAAGGGGCCCTTGAGGGCGGTCACCGAACCCGTACAAATGGCGACCCTTGGGGGCGGTCACCAAACCCGTACACTTTGGCAACCCTTGGGGCGGTCACCGGTACCCGTCAAATTGCTTGGGGCGATCTCAACAATCTAATTGGAGACCCCGACTCCTGCCCGGAGCTTTACACCACAATGATTGAGCTCCAAGCACCACCAACCGTCTAGGGCGCCAAAGCACTCAAGAGGAACAAGCTCAAGGGCACCAAGCACCCAAGAGTAATAAGCTTACCAACTTGAAACTTCCACATATCACCATGGAGAACTCAAACCGATGCACCAAATGCAATGGCAAGGGCACACAGAGTGCCCATGTCCTTCTCTCCCAAATCCCACCGAAGCAACTAATGCTAGGGAGGAAAATGAGAGGAAGAACAAGAAGGAGAACACCAAGAACTCCAAGATCTAGATCCAAAGGGTTCCCCTCACATAGAGGAGAAAGTGATTGGTGGAAACGTGGATCTAGATCTCCTCTCTCTTTTCCCTCAAAAACTAGCAAGAATCCATGGAGGGATTGAGAGATAGCAAGCTCGGAGAAGGTCAACAATGGGGGAAGAACACGAGCTTAAAGGATTGGTTCAATGGGGAAGAATACCCCCTTTTATAGGTGGGAAAAATCCAACCGTTATGCTCACAGCCCGCACAGAGCGGTACTACCGCTAGGGCGGTAGAACCCCTTTGAAAAACAACAGCGAGGAGGCAAAAGGCCAGTAGAACCGCCGGAGCGGTACTACCGCTCGACCTCATAGTACTACCGCAAATGGTAGCGGTACTACTGCTTGCGAGCGGTACTAAAAAAATACTTCTGTGTCTACTTCCGCTGAGCAAAACACGAGATTTTGGTCCGGAGCGGTACTACCGCTTAGGAGCCGCGGTAGTACCGCTCTACCGCTCAGGAGCCGTGGTAGTACCGCTCTAGAGTGGTGGTAAAAAATTACATCCGCTCTAGTCGCGGTAGTACCGCTGCAGCCTTTACCAAAACAGCCACAACTTTTGCAAACGGACTCCAAATTCAATGAAACCAAGTTTGTTGGAAAGCTAACGACTTGGGCTAACACAATATTGATAGAAATATCGAAAATAAGAAAATTAGAAAAGTCCCATAAGAAAATGGTGAGAACCCTTCATCGGATAAGACCGGTAAAACCTCCAACACCGAAAACATCATAGAAGACGCATGCGAACTCCGTTTTCGATGAACTCAAGCTTGTCATCAAGATGACCATAAGCTCTAAGACTCACAAAGATAACCAAACAAGAACCAAAAAATATTATGCAAGGATGCAATGGTTTGAGCTCTCTACTAACGATACGATGAAGCTACTAACTTGAGAGCCCCGCTTGATAGTACGACAAACGATCCTATAACTCGGTCTCCCAACTACCACCACGAGACCGGTAAAATAGAAAACCTATCAAGGGCAAACCTTTGCCTTGCACATGGTCCGCTTGAGCTAGATGAATACGATCTTGACTCCCTCAAGTTGGACCACCTTTCTTGATTGCGTTGGCTCGATGAAGACTAGATGATTGCTCCCCCATAGTTCACTATGGGTGAGCCACTCTTCGGCACATCTTCACAAGTCCATTGACACCACAATGGATGGCAAGATTCAAGCACTTGATCTCTTCGTGATGCTCCACTTGAACTTGCACACGGCAATCTTGATGACGATCACCACTTGATGTCATCCTTTCCATGGGTTGTATGATATATTCCTCTTGACACAAGCCCATGGATACGTACCTAACCCCACATACAACTCTCACATAGACCATGAGTTAGTACATAAAGTGCAATGGACAATGCTTACCATACCATGGGATCACTTGATCCCTCTCGGTACATCTTCTATGCTTTGGGAGTTGATCAACTTGATTCACTCTTACTTAGTCTTGATCAACCTTGAATCTTTGCAACTCTATTCATTTGGATGATGTCTTTAAGGTAAACATGAATGATCACACAACCTTCTTCTTCAAGTCATGCTTGCAATAAGCTCAACACTCATATGACCAATCTTTGGATAATTCCTTAATAGCACCTTGGTCATCACAAACTCTCATTGAAACCAACAAATGGACTCCAAGAAAAGCCTATGGGCAAACCCTTCAAATATAACTCAAGGCAACCATTAGTCCATAGAGATTGTCATCAATTACCAAAACCACACATGGGGGCACCGCATGTCCTTTCAATCTCCCCCATTTTGGTAATTGATGACAATCACTTTCAAGAGAGTTTATACAAGGAATTATGCATCACCATGCAATGCACCAACCAATAATGCATGCAAATGAGATGCAAATGCTAAGGAAACAAAAACCAAAGCTACTCCACAAAACTCTCTGAAACTTCTCCCCCATTGGCATCGATTGCCAAAATGGGCGAAAAGCTTAGAAGGCCAATATAAATTATGGTCCTCCATAAATTGTGTATTTCTCAACAAGAGAGTGGAATGCAATACACATATCCAACTGCCAATACTTGGAGGAATACAAACTATATTGATGCCCAAAGATTGCAACAGAAAGATCCACAAAGACATAACAAAGAGAGACACAAGCAATCAGAAGATACCAATTGAAGCAAGCAATCAACGGATATCAATTGAACCAACTAGACCAATGATCCTACATGCCACAAGAATAAAGATATTATGAAAAGCGCAAAGGAGTGTTCTAAAGAAACTAGAGAAGCTCCCCATGATTTGTGCACACATAAGAATTTTTGTATTTGAATACAAAGTGCACAAAATAGGATCATATCTCCCCCAAAATCAATAGAAACTCACATCCAGTGCAAGTGAGCATATAGGAAACAAAGCCTAGCGCTTGCAACAAGCACATGGTTGAGCAACATGTAAAAGAGGCAACTTAAGAAAAGGCTCAACCAAAATGATGTGTGTGAGTCATGGTGAAGCACTTGAGAAGACTAAAATTAGGATGAGCATTAAGCATCAACATAGTCTTGAAAGAATGAGGCGCACGGTGCAAGGCCTATCATTCCCACACACAACTGGCAAATGGGTTCACAAGCTTACTAATAAGCAAATAGAGAACCTATGCTCGTGACAACCCGTGGTGAAGATAGACGAAGAGAGGCTCATCAAGACGAGGGATACCAAGCCTCGTAAAGATAAGCAAGAGGAAAATAATCTTCATCACACAAGAGTGCATCAAGATGCAACGATAGAGGACATGCACTCAAGGCAAAAGCTTTCACGGAGCCACCAAAGAAATAACATAAGAAAGACAAGGTGGACATGAAAGAAAGGATATCATCTAGATATGCAACTTCTCTCAAGTGTATAAGATTCTAGGTAGACGAAATCATGAAGATATATCTACAAAGAAGGATGTACACCTGGAATAGTTACAACACGAAGGAACAAGACATCCAAAAGGAAGTCATAGATATACCAATAAGATATTTGCTTGGAAGCATAGCACATGGCTAGATATGGTCTTATTGGATATAGATGATTCCTACCACAGAACCATCAAAGATATCACAACTAGCAACATGAGATCATCGTTGAGATGCTTTGAGAAAGGAAACAAGTATCACAAGAACTAGTGAAACACATGCCATGATACAACCTACACAAGGTTGATGCAATAAATGTGTGCATGAAGTAGATAAAGATACTTGTTACCGAGATATCATTGGAAGGATGTAGTAGATACCCATTGAAGGTAGATAGTAGTTCATTGATCATCCTAGCTTGACTCCAAAATGCACATGGTGACAACACCTTCCTTGTGAGTGAGCCAAGCATCCAATGAATCTCCAAATGTTCCTAGTAGAACAACACACACTAAACGGTACCCAAACTCATCGGGACCAAATAGTTAGAAACACCAATACATAGGACAAACTCCACATAAATATGTGCATATAGATTTGAAAAAGAATTTCATGCACATCTCATACAAATTGAGACTAGGTGGAGTTTCCCCTATATATTGAGTCAAAGAAAGAAAGCATGCCATAAAACATACATGAAGTAAATATGCATGCTCAAGACTTTCAAGAACTAAAACCAAAACAAAATGAAATGCCAAGAGAAAAGGATACCAAATAGATAAATCATCACTTGGAAGATATCATTAAAGATACAACAAGGAGTGAGATATCCATTGATACACACTAAAATAAAAGATGTCAAACTCCCAAAGAGAGGATGGTTCCAAACAAACCAAGCTCTCAAAAAAGTTTCATGATGGCACAAAGTACCAAAAAGAAATGGCTTGCCTTCCACCTACACACTTGATAAGGATCACAAGAAGAGTGTTCTAGAGAAAATAGGATAGCTCCCCCACGAGTTGTGCATTATATAGGGAATTTGTATTTGAATACAAAATGCACAAGGTGGGATCACCACTTTCACTATATCTAGAAAACCCTAGACAAGAACAAGAAATAAACAAGATCCACAAGTGGTATGGAAGACAATGGGAGTTGACACAAACCTTGGCAAGCGAAAAGGCAAATAAAAACAAAAGCCAATGTAAAGATGATCAATAAATTCTACCACACAAAAGTGACTACCAATTGTCAAAAGACAAGAAGTATTTGGAAATAATTCCCGGTGGTAGATAACAAGGATATCCGACATCATCTTCACACCAAACACAAGCAAATTGCAACTTGTAGAGCTAACATGCCACCTAGGAACAAGATAATCTACAATATCAATTCTAGGTGACAATATCTCAAATGTACACATTTTCTAGGCTTGTAATATGCACTTAGCATATTACTCCCCCATAGTGTGATACCAAAAAGAACTTAACAAGAGGCAATAAGAGGACCCAAAAAGAGTTAATCAATGGAATTTTGAGAATTTGAATTTCTCATGAGAGATATACCACCTAGCAACTAGATAATCTTGTAATAACAATACTAGATGGTATTCCTCATGTACACACATTTATAGGATTGTGAGGTGCACAAATCACATCACTCCCCCAAAATGGGATGTTCCATTAATCTCTCACATGAGCCAACTAGGATACAAACAAGAAGCAAAAAGGCTCAAAGCACGACACACACGTACATGATGTGCAAACCATCACACACAGTTGGAAGCACAACATATACAAACACATGCAAGGAACAAAACCAAAAAATGCACGGGGGCAAGTAACTTTCAATGTAAACAATTTAAGTACAAGTTACCGCAAGGAGGCACATTGGATATAAGATAGAAACTTGATAATCCAATTGACTTGGCTTGAGATAATAAGAATGATGAAGTCCCCTTAATTCTTCATAATGTAGCCAAGTCTCCAATGCCCTCCATAAACACCTATTGATCAAGTTTGAGTTTGGTGGTCCCCAACCAAGTTGGGTCCTAAGAGGTTAGTCACAATAGGCTTGGCTACCCAAATGGTTCTTTTCTTGACACCACTTTGAGTACCAACAAACTTGGCAAACACATAGCCAACCTTATCCTTCCCAAGAGAATAGATATCATCAATAATAATTGGGTTGGATAAGTTACCACTAGTGCATGAAGAAGCAACGTGACCTTTCTCACGACATAAGTAGCAACGTCTACTCTTCACTTTCTTCTCACTTGATTTCTCAACAAGAGAAGCATTAACTTGAGTCTTCTTGGGAAGTGGCCTTTCTTCAACTTGAGGTTGAGCATGAGATTGAACTTGTGGCCTCTTCCCTTGTTGCTTGTCACTAATGGCCTTCTTCTTCAATGGGCAAGATCTAACATGATGCCCTTCAATTTTGCACTTGAAGCAAATAATCTTGGCTGAATTCTTGACTTGCTCTTGGCCCTTCTTATTGATTCTCTTGGACTTCTTCTTCTTATTGGAGTTGAATCCAAGTCCACCTTTGTCATTGGGGGATTTTTGCACACTTAAAATATTGTTGAGTGTGGAATTCCCTTGATGACCCTTTTCCAAGTCTTTCTTCAAAGATGTGACTTGGGCCTTGAGCTCTTTGATTTCCTCTACATGGTTAGTCTCAACACAAGTACTAGAGGAAGTATAAGCTTCATTGTTAGAGCAACAAGGAAAGGAAAGCAATTCATCACAAGATGTACCAACATTGTGAGTAGAAGAATTACAAGGACTAGCACATGGCAATATACTATCTTGACTAGAAGTAGTGCTAGTATCCACATGAGGCTCACTATATGTTACCTTAGCAATCATGGCCTCATGAGCTATCTTTAGCACACTATGGGATACTAGAAGATCATCATGAGAGATTGAGAGCTTTTCATGACTTTCTTCCAATTTCCCATAATTTCTAGATAGCACGTCAAGTTGAGCCCGTAGCTCAACATTCTCCTTCAAAATGGATGCTTCACAAGTAATAGAGTTAGTAGCACAAGCATCATCATTTACAACAATAGGAGAGGACAACTTGGCAAGCTCTTTTAAATAAGAAGCTTCAAGTTGGGCATGAGACTCGGTGAGTTTGATGAGCTCACCCTTGATGACCCTTGAGCCATTTTCGAGGTGCTCAAAATCCTCAATGAGTCTAGCATGAGAAACATCAAGCTTAGCATTTCTAGTTTTGAAATCATTGGCCACCTCAAGAGCTCTATCATGAGATTCCCCCACTCTAGATAATTCTAGAGAAAAAGTCTTCTCAAGAGATTCAGAGGTGGTTTGTTCATGTTCAAGAGCTTGAGATAGCTCCGCGACCTCATTTGCGTAATCACGCTCAAGAGCTTCCATTTTCTCAATGGTGACCTCATGCTCCTCTAGACGAGATTCCAACTCCTTAATGTATTTCTTGCCATAAATGGCAATGGACATTATTTCCATGAAGTTGGAACGAGCAATTTTATTTTTATGAAGAGCTTTAAAAATCATCTCCCCCTTAATTTTTAAGGAGGCAACATTATCATTCTCTTCATCATTATCCTCATCATCATTAGCATCAACATCATCATCAAGAGACATATTGGGGTACAAAGTAGGAGATACCTTTGACGCCTTAGCCATAAGGCAAAAAAGCAATAGATGATGATGTAGGATCCCTTGAGGCACCATTAAACACCACATCTTGTTCCATGGAGTGTTCGGTTTCCTCTACATTATTAGCACAACAATTCGAGGAAATAGATGCATTTTTATCATGGAAACAAGACATAGCAAGCATATCATCATGAGATTTAGTCGAGCAATTTCTAGATGATATGCAAGGACTATCAACACAAGCATGTGAAACATCTGGAGTGCTCGAAGTGTTAAAGTCCAAAGAAGGAGCATTGCAATAATATAGTGATGAAGGATCATCCACAATAAGCATACTATCATCATTGCAATGACCAACACTACTCACCATATCATTACCTTGTGGCAAACCACATGTAGGTGAAGTAGAAGAAGTTGAGAAGACTAGACGGCCGGAGGTGGAGGGAGAACAATCATCCCCACAAATCTTGGACACACCATATTTATCTTGAAGCTTCGTCCACAACTCATGAGCATCCCGGAACGGCATGAGTTGAAATATAACTACATTGCTCAAAGCATAGAAAAGAACATTAGAAGCTTGAGCATTGAGATAAGAGTTTTTCTCATCCTCTAAAGATAATCTTTGGGGATCCTTTGGAGGAGAAAAACCCATATCTACAATTCGCTCTAAATTTGGGTCCATGACCCTAAAGAGATTAAGCATGCGAATTACCCAAACATCAAAATTTGTGCCATCGAAACTAAGAGTGTTAGAGAATCCTAATCCCCTAGTCGACATCTTTACTCTCTGGGCGGTTAAGCCCAACAAAGAGAGACAAGGCTCTGATACCAATTGAAAGATCATGGATGTCGCCTAGAGGGGGGGGGGGGTGAATAGGCGCTTTAAAATAATTACGGTTTAGGCTTGAACAAATGCGGAATAAACCTAGCGGTTAATTTGTCAAGCACAAAACCTAAAATAACTAGGCTCACCTATGTGCACCAACAACTTATGCTAAGCAAGATAAGTAACTATGTGATAACAAGATATATGACAAAGAACAATATGGCTATCACAAAGTACAGCGCATAAGTAAAGGGCTCGGGGTAAGAGATAACCGAGGCATGCGGAGACGACGATGTATCCCGAAGTTCACACCCTTGCGGATGCTAATCTCCGTTTGGAGCGGTGTGGAGGGACAATGCTCCTCAAGAAGCCACTAGGGCCACCGTAATCTCCTCACGCTCTCGAACAATGCAAGATGCCATGATTCCACTAAGGGACCCTTGAGGGCGGTCACCGAACCCGTACAAATGGCGACCCTTGGGGGCGGTCACCGAACCCGTACACTTTGGCGACCCTTCGGGGCGGTCACCGGTACCCGTCAAATTGCTCGGGGCGATCTCCACAACCTAATTGGAGACCCCGACGCCTGCCCGGAGCTTTACACCACAATGATTGAGCTCCAAGCAGCACCAACCGTCTAGGGCACCAAAGCACCCAAGAGGAACAAGCTCAAGGGCACCAAGCACCCAAGAGTAATAAGCTTATCAACTTGAAACTTCCACGTATCACGGTGGAGAACTCAAACCGATGCACCAAATGCAATGGCAAGGGCACACGGAGTGCCCAAGTCCTTCTCTCCCAAATCCCACCGAAGCAACTAATGCTAGGGAGGAAATGAGAGGAAGAACAAGAAGGAGAATGCCAAGAACTCCAAGATCTAGATCCAAGGGGTTCCCCTCACATAGAGGAGAAAGTGATTGGTGGAAACGTGGATCTAGATCTCCTCTCTCTTTTCCCTCAAAAACTAGCAAGAATCCATGGAGGGATTGAGAGATAGCAAGCTTGGAGAAGGTCAACAATGGGGGAAGAACACGAGCTTAAAGGATTGGGTTCAATTGGGAAGAAGACCCCCTTTTATAGGTGGGAAAAAATCCAACCGTTATGCTCACAGCCCGCACAGAGCGGTACTACCGCTCCAAGGAGTGGTACTACCGCTAGGGCGGTAGAACCCCTTTGAAAAACAATAGCGAGGAGGCAAAAGGCCAGTAGAACCGCCGGAGCAGTACTACCGCTCGTCCTCACGGTACTACCGCTCGAACTCACGGTACTACCGCAAATGGTAGCGGTACTACTGCTTGCGAGCGGTACTAAAAAAAATACTTCTGTGCCTACTTCCGCTGAGCAAAACACGAGATTTTGGTCCGGAGCGGTACTACCGCTTAGGAGCCGCGGTAGTACTGCTCTGGAGCGGTACTACCACTCAGGAGCCGCGGTAGTACCGCTCTGGAGTGGTAGTAAAAAATTACATCCGCTCTAGTCGCGGTAGTACCGCTGCAGCCTTTACCAAAACAGCCACAACTTTTGCAAATAGACTCCGAATTCAACGAAACCAAGTTTGTTGGAAAGCTAAAGACATGGGCTAACATAATATTGATAGAAATATGAAGAATAAGAAAATGAGAAAAGTCCAATAAGAAAATTGTGAGAACCCTTCATCGGATAAGACCGGTAAAACCTCCAACACCGAAAACATCATAGAAGACGCATGCGAATTCCGTTTTTGATGAACCCAAGCTTGTCATCAAGATGGCCATAAGCTCTAAGACTCACAAAGATAACCAAACACGAACCAATAAACGTGATGCAAGGATGAAATGGTTTGAGCTCTCTACCAACGATACGATCATGCTACCAACTTGAGAGCCCCCCTTGATAGTACGGCAAACGATCCTATATCTCGGTCTCCCAACTACCACCACGAGACCGGTAAAATAGAAAACCTATCAAGGGCAAACCTTTGCCTTGCACATGGTCACTCCCTCAAGTTGGACCACCTTTCTTGATTGCGTTGGCTCGATGAAGACTAGATGATTGCTCCCCCATAGTTCACTATGGGTGAGCCACTCTTTGGCACATCTTCACAAGTCCATTGACACCACAATGGAAGGCAAGATTCAAGCACTTGATCTCTTCATGATGCTCCACTTGAACTTGCACACGGCAATCTTGATGACGATCACCACTTGATGTCATCCTTTCCATGGGTTGTATGATATCTTCCTCTTGACACAAGCCCATGGATACGTACCTAACCCCACATACAACTCTCACATAGACCATGAGTTAGGACATAAAGTGCAATGGATAATGCTTACCATACCATGGGATCACTTGATCCCTCTCGGTACATCTTCTACGCTTTGTAAGTTAATCAACTTGATTCACTCTTGACTTAGTCTTGATCAACCTTGAATCTTTGCAACTCTCTTCATTTGGATGATGTCTTGAAGGTAAACATGAATGATCACACAACCTTCTTCTTCAAGTCATGCTTGCAATAAGCTCAACACTCATATGAACAATCTTTGGATAATTCCTTAATAGCACCTTGGTCATCACAAACTCTCATTGAAACCAACAAGTGGACTCCAAGAAAAGCCTATGGGCAAACCCTTCAAATATAACTCAAGGCAACCATTAGTCCATAGAGATTGTCATCAATTACCAAAACCACACATGGGGGCACCGCATATCCTTTCAATAGTAACCCCTGAGTATTTGATACTTGTTCGGTTGCTAAGATTAGTAACTCGAAACAGGAGTTACAGAATAAACAGAAACTAGTTGAGGGTGAAGTGACGATGTGTGTTGGAAGTGGTTCCAAGATTGATACGATCATCATCGCACACTCCCTATACTTTCGGGATTAGTGTTGTACCTAAACAAATGTTATTTGGCGTTTGCGTTGAGCATGAATATGATTTGATCATGTTTATTGCAATATGGTTATTCATTTAAAATCACAGAATAATTGTTGTTCTGTTTAAATGAATAAAACCTTTGATGGTCATACACCCAATGAAAATAGTTTGTTGGATCTCGATTGTAGTGATACACATATTCATAATATTGATGCCAAAAAGATGCAAAGTTAATAATGATAGTGCAACTTATTTGTGGCACTGCCGTTTGGGTCATATCGGTGTAAAGCGCATGACGAAACTCCATAAAGATGGATTTTCGGAATCACTTGGTTATGAATCATTTGATGCTTGCGAACCGTGCCTTTTGGGCAAGATGACTAAAACTCCATTCTCCGGAACAATGGAACGAGCTACTGACTTATTGGAAATAATACATACCGATGTATGCGATCCAATGAGTGTTGATGCTCGTGGCAAGTATCATTATTTTCTGACCTTCAAAGATGATTTGAGCAGATATGCGTATATCTACTTAATGAAGCACAAGTCTGAAACATTTGAAAAGGTCAAAGAATTTCAGAGTGAAGTGGAGAATCATCGTAACAAGAAAATAAAGTTTCTGCAATTTGATCGCGGAGAAAAATATTTGAGTTACGAGTTTGGTCTTCAATTAAAACAATTGGAATAGTTTCACAAACTCATGCCACCTAGAACACCACAGCTTAATGGTGTGTTCGAACGTCATAATAGTACTTTATTAGATATAGTGCAACCTATGATGTCTCTTACCGATTTACCACTATCGTTTTGGGGTTATGCATTAGAGCCAGCTGCATTCACTTTAAATAGGCCACCATCAAAATCCGTCGAGACGACGCCTTATGAACTTTGGTTTGGCAAGAAACAAAATTGTCATTTCTTAAAGTTTGGGGCTGCGATGCTTATGTGAAAAAAGTTTCAACCTGATAAGCTCAAACCCAAATCGGAGAAGTGCGTCTTCATAGAATACCCAAAGGAAACTGTTGGGTACAGCTTCTATCACAGATCCGAAGGCAAGATATTCGTTGCTAAGATGGATCCTTTCTAGAGAAGGAGTTTCTCTTGAAAGAAGTGAGTGGGAGAAAAGTAGAACTTGATGAGGTAATTGTACCTTCTCCTGAATTGGAAAGTAGTTCATCATAGAAATCAGTTCCAGTGATTCCTACACCAATTAGTGAGGAAGCTAATGATGATGATCATGAAACTTCAGATCAAGTTACTACAAAACCTCGTAGGTCTTCCAGAGTAAGATCCGCACCAGAGTGGTACGGTAATTCTGTTCTGGAAGTCATGTTACTAGACCATGATAAATCTATGAACTATGAGGAAGCGATGATGAGCCCAGATTCCGCGAAGTGGCTTGAGGCCATGAAATCTGAGATGGGATCCATGTATGATAACAAAGTGTGGACTTTGGTGGAGTTGCCCGATGATCAGCAAGCCATATTATATAAATGGATCTTCAAGAGGAAGACATATGCTGATAGTAGTATTACTATCTAAAAAGCTCGACTTGTCGCAAAAAGTTTTTTTTGACAAGTTCAAGGTGTTGAATACAATGAGATTTTCTCACTCGTATCGATACTTAAGTCTGTCCGAATCATGTTAGCAATTGCCGCATTTTATGGTTATGAAATATGGCAAATGGATGTCAAAACTGCATTCCTGAATGGATTTCTAGAAGAAGAGTTGTATATGATGCAACCAGAAGATTTTGTCGATCCAAAAGGTGCTAACAAAATGTGCAAGCTCCAGCGATCCATCAATGGACTGGTGCAAGCATCTCGGAGTTGGAATATATGCTTTGATGAGTTGATCTAAGCATATGGTTTTATACAGACTTTTGAAGAAGCCTGTATTTACAAGAAAGTGAGTGGGAGCTCTGTAATATTTCTAAAACTATATGTAGATGACATATTGTTAATTGGAAATGATATAGAAATTCTGGATAGCATAAAAGGATACTTGAATAAGAGTTTTTCAAAGAAAGACCTCAGTGAAGCTGCTTACACATTGAGCATCAAGATCTATAGAGATAGATCAAGACGCTTGATAATATTTTTCAATGAGTACATACCTTGATAAGATTTTGAAGTAGTTCAAAATAGAACAGTCAAAGAAGGAGTTCTTGCCTGTGTTGCAAGGTGTGAAGTTGAGTAAGACTCAAAACCCGACTATAGCAGAAAATAGAAAGAGAATGAAAAGTCATTCCCTATGCCTCAGTCATAGGTTCTATAAAGTATGCTATGCTGTGTACTAGACCTATTGTATACCTTGCTCTGAGTTTGGCAAAGGAATACAATTTTGATCTAATAGTAGATCACTGGACAACAATCAAGAATATCCTTAGTGAGGACTAAAGAAATAATTCTCGATTATGGAGGTGATAAAAGAGCCCGTCGTAAAGAGTTACGTCGCTGCAAGCTTTTACACCGATCCAGATGACTCTAAGTATCAGTATGGATACATATTGAAAGTGGGAGCAATTATCTAGAGTAGCTCCGTGCAGAGCATTGTAGAAATAAAATATTTGCAAAATACATATGGCTCTGAATGTGACAGACCCGTTGACTAAGCTTCTCTCACGAGCAAAACATGAACACACCTTAGTACTCTTTGGGTGTTAATCACATAGCGATGTGAACTAGATTATTAACTCTAGTAAACCCTTTGGGTGTTGGTCACATGACGATGTGAACCATGGGTGTTAATCATATACAGATATGAATATAGGTGCTAAATCACATGGCGATGTGAACTAGATTATTGAATCTAGTGCAAGTGGGAGACTGAAGGAAATATGCCCTAGAGGCAATAATAAAGTTATTATTTATTTCCTTATTTCATGATAAATGTTTATTATTCATGCTAGAATTGTATTAACCGGAAACATAATACATGTGTGAATACATAGACAAACATACTGTCACTAGTATGCCTCTACTTGACTAGCTCGTTAATCAAAGATGGTTAAAGTTTCCTAACCATAGACATGAGTTGTCATTTGATTAACGGTATCACATCATTAGAAGAATGATGTGATTGACTTGACCCATTCCATTAGCTTAGCACTTGATCGTTTAGTATGTTGCTATTGCTTTCTTCATGACTTATACATGTTCCTATGACTATGAGATTATGCAACTCCCATTTACCGGAGGAACACTTTGTGTGCTACCAAACGTCACAACGTAACTGGGTGATTATAAAGAAGCTCTACAGGTGTCTCCGAAGGTACATGTTGGGTTGGCGTATTTCGCGATTAGGATTTATCACTCCGATTGTCGGAGAGGTATCTCTGGGCCTTCTCGGTAATGCACATCACTGTAAGCCTTGCAAGCAATGTAGCTAATGAGTTAGTTACGGAATGATGCATTACGTAACGACTAAAGAGACTTCCCGGTAACGAGATTGAACTACGTATTGGATACCAACGATCGAATCTCGGGCAAGTAACATACCGATGACAAAGGGAACAACGTATGTTGTTATGCGGTCTGACCGATAAAGATCTTCATAGAATATGTGGGAGCCAATATGAGCATCCAGGTTCCGCTATTGGTTATTGACCGGAAACATGTTTCGGTCATGTCTACATTGTTCTCGAACCCGTAGGGTCCGCACGCTTAAGGTTTCGATGACAGTTATATTATGAGTTTATGTGTTTTGATGTACCGAAGAAGTTCGGAGTCCCGGATGAGATCGGGGACATGACGAGGAGTCTCGAAATGGTCGAGACGTAAAGATCGATATATTGGACGACTATATTCGGAGTTCAGAAAGGTTCCGAGTGATTCGGGTATTTTTCGGAGTACCGGAGAGTTACGGGAATTCGCCGGGGAGTATATGGGCCTTATTAGGCCATATGGGAATAGAGGAGAGAGGCCAAAAGGAAGGAGGCCTGCGCCCCCCCTCTGGTCCGAATTGGACAAGGGGCGCAGCCCCCTGTTCCTTCTTCCTCTCCCCCTCTTTCCCCTTCTCCTACTCCAACAAGGAAGGAGGGAGTCCTACTCCCGGTGGGAGTAGGACTCCCCTTGGCGCGCCCCCTCCTAGGCCGGCCGCCCTCTCCCCCCTCGCTCCTTTATATACGGGGGCAGGGGTGCACCTCTAGGCACAACAACAATTGACTCCTTGGATCTCTTAGCCGTGTGCGGTGCCCCCCTCCACCATAGTTCACCTCGACAATATCGTAGCGTTGTTTAGGCGAAGCCCTGCGATGGTAGAATATCAAGATCGTCACCACGCCGTCGTGCTGACGGAACTCTCCCTCGACACTTGGCTGGATCGGAGTTCAAGGGACGTCATCGAGCTAAACGTGTGCTAGAACTCGGAGGTGCCGTAGTTTCGGTGCTTGATCGGTCGGGTTGTGAAGACGTACGACTACATCAACCGCGTTGTTCTAACGCTTCCGCTTTCGGTCTACAAGGGTACGTAGACAACACTCTCCCCTTTTGTTGCTATGCATCACGATGATCTTGCGTGTGCGTAGGATTTTTTTTGAAATTACTACGTTCCCCAACACACTCTCCCCTCTCGTTGCTTTGCATCACCATGATCTTGCGTGTGCATAGGATTTTTTTTGAAATTACTACATTCCCCAACAGTGGCATCAGAGCCTAGGTTTTATGCGTTGATGTTATATGCACGAGTAGGACACAAGTGAGTTGTGGGCGATACAAGTCAGACTGCTTACAAGCATGTCATACTTTGGTTCAGCGGTATTGTTGGATGAAGCGGCCCGGACCGACATTATGCGTACGCTTTGCACACAGGTGACTAGTGGGTGTCTGTTTCTCCAACTTTAGTTGAACCGAGTGTGGCTACACTCGGTCCTTGCGAAGGTTAAAACATCACTAACTTGGCGAACTATCGTTGTGGTTTTGATGCGTAGGTAAGAACGGTTCTTGCTCAGCTCGTAGGAGCCACGTAAAATTTGCAACAACAAAGTAGAGGATGTCTAACTTGTTTTTGCAGGGCATGTTGTGATGTGATATGGTCAAGACGCGATGCTATATTTTATTGTATGAGATGATCATGTTTTGTAACAGAGTTATCGGCAACTGGCAGGAGCCATATGGTTATCGCTTTATTGTATGAAATGCAATCGCCCTGTAATTGCTTTACTTTATCACTATGCGGTAGCGATAGTCGTAGAAGCAATAGTTGGCGAGACGACAACGATGCTACGATGGAGATCAAGGTGTCGCGCCGGTGACGATGGTGATCATGACGGTGCTTCAGAGATGGAGATCACAAGCACAAGATGATGATGGCCATATCATATCACTTATATTGATTGCATGTGATGTTTATCTTTTATGCATCTTATCTTGCTTTGATTGTCGGTAGCATTATAAGATGATCTCTTACTAAATTTCAAGATAAAAGTGTTCTCCCTGAGTATGCACCGTTGCGAAAGTTCTTCATGCTGAGACACCACGTGATGATCGGGTGTGATAAGCTCTACGTCCATCTACAACGGGTGCAGGCCAGTTTTGCACACGCAGAATACTCAGGTTAAACTTGACGAGCCTAGCATATGCAGATATGGCCTTGGAACACTGAGACCTAAAGGTCGAGCGTGAATCATATAGTAGATATGATCAACATAGTGATGTTCACCATTGAAAACTACTCCATTTCACGTGATGATCGGTTATGGTTTAGTTGATTTGGATCACGTGATCACTTAGATGATTAGAGAGATGTCTATCTAAGTGAGAGTTCTTAAGTAATATGATTAATTGAACCTAAAATTATCTTGAACCTAGTACTTGATAGTATTTTGCTTGTCTATATTTGTTGTAGATAGATGGCTCATGCTGTTGTTCCGTTGAATTTTAATGCGTTCCTTGAGAAAGCAAAGTTGAAAGATGATGGTAGCAATTACACAGACTGGGTCCGTAACTTGAGGATTATCCTCATTGCTGCACAGAAGAATTACGTCCTGGAAGCACCGCCGGGTGCCAAACCTGCTGCAGGAGCAACACCAGATGTTGTGAACGTCTGGCAGAGCAAAGCTGATGACTACTCGATAGTTCAGTGTGCCATGCTTTACAGCTTAGAACCGGGACATCAACGACGTTTTGAACATCATGGAGCATATGAGATGTTCCAGGAGTTGAAGTTAATATTTTAAGCAAATGCCCGGATTGAGAGATATGAAGTCTCCAATAAGTTCTATAGCTGCAAGATGGAGGAAAATAGTTCTGTCAGTGAACATATACTCAGAATGTCTGGGTATAACAATCACTTGATTCAACTGTGAGTTAATCTTCCGGATGATAGCTTCATTGACAGATTTCTTCAATCACTGCCACCAAGGTACAAGAGCTTCGTGATGAACTATAATATGCAAGGGATAGAAAAGACAATTCCAGAGCTCTTCGCAATGCTAAAAGCTGCGGAGGTAGAAATCAAGAAGGTGCATCAAGTGTTGATGGTCAATAAGACCACCAGTTTCAAGAGGGCAAAGGGAAAAAGAAGGGGAACTTCAAGAAGAACAACAAACAAGTTGCTGCTCAGGAGAAGAAACCCAAGTCTGGACCTAAGCCTGAGATTGAGTGCTTCTACTGCAAGCAGACTGGTCACTCGAAGCGGAACTGCCCGAAGTATTTGGCGGATAAGAAGGATGGCAAGGTGAACAAAGGTAGATGTGATATACATGTTATTGATGTGTACCTTACCAGAGCTCGCTGTAGCACCTGGGTATTTGATACTGGTTCTGTTGCTAATATTTGCAACTCGAAACAGGGACTACCGATTAAGCGGACACTGGCTAAGGACGAGGTGACGATGCACGTGGGAAATGGTTCCAAAGTCGATGTGATCGCCGTCGGCACGCTACCTCTACATCTACCTTCGGGATTAGTTTTAGACCTAAATAATAGTTATTTGGTGCCAGCGTTGAGCATGAACATTATATCTGGATCTTGTTTGATGCGAGATGGTTATTCATTTAAATCTGAGAACAATGGTTGTTCTATTTATATGAGTTATATCTTTTATGGTCATGCACCTTTAAAGAGTGGTCTATTTTTGATGAATCTCGATAGTAGTGATACACATATTCATAATGTTGAAGCCAAAAGATGCAGAGATTATAATGATAGTGCAACTTATTTGTGGCACTGCCGTTTAGGTCATATTGGTGTAAAGCACATGAAGAAACTTCATACTGATGGACTTTTGGAATCACTTGGTACTTGCGAACCATGCCTCATGAGCAAGATGACTAAAGCACCGTTCTCCGGTACCATAGAGAGAGCAACTAATTTGTTGGAAATCATACATACTGATGTATGTGGTCCAATGAATGTTGAGGCTCGTGGCGGATATCGTTATTTTCTCACCTTCACAGATGATATGAGCAGATACGGGTATATCCACTTAATGAAACATAAGTATGAAACATTTGAAAAGTTCAAAGAATTTCAGAGTGAAGTTGAAAATCATCGTAACAAGAAAATAAAGTTTTTACGATCTGATCGTGGAGGAGAATATTTGAGTGACGAGTTTGGTTTACATTTGAAGCAATGCAGAATAGTTTCACAACTCACGGCACCCGGAACACCACAGCGTAATGGTGTGTCCGAACGTCGTAATCGTAATTTAGTAGATATGGTGCAATCTATGATGTCTCTTACTGATTTACCGCTATCGTTTTGGGGTTATGCTTTAGAGACGGCCGCATTCACATTAAACAGGGCACCATCAAAATCCGTTGAGACGACGCCTTATGAACTATGGTTTGGCAAGAAACCAAAGTTGTCATTTCTTAAAGTTTGGGGCTGCGATGCTTATGTGAAAAAGCTTCAACCTGATAAGCTCAAACCCAAATCGGACAAATGTGTCTTCATAGGATACCCAAAGGAAACTGTTGGGTACACCTTCTATCACAGATCCGAAGGCAAGACATTTGTTGCAAAGAATGGATCCTTTCTAGTTAAGGAGTTTCTCTCAAAATAAGTGAGTAGGAGGAAAGTAGAACTTGATGAGGTAACTGTACCTACTCCTTTATTGGAAAATAGTTCATCATAGAAACCGGTTCCTGTGACGACTACACCAATAAGCGAGGAAGCTAATGATGATGATCATGAAACTTCAGAACAAGTTGCTACAGAACCTCGTAGGTCAACCAGAGTAAGATCCACACCAGAGTGGTACAGTAATACTATTTTGGAGGTCATGTTACTTGCGCATGGCAAGCCTACGAACTATGAGGAAGCGATGATGAGCCCAGATTCCGCAAACGGCTTGAAGCCATAAAATCTGAGATGGGATCCATGTATGAGAACAAAGTGTGGACTTTGGTTGACTTGCCCGTTGATCGGCAAGCCATCAAGAATAAATGGATATTTAAGAAGAAGACTAACACTGATGGTAATGTTACTGTCTACAAAGCTCGACTTGTTACAAAAGGTTTTTGACAAGTTCAAGGGGTTGACTACGATGAGACTTTCTCACCCGTAGCGATGCTTAAGTCTGTCCAAATCATGTTAGCAATCGCCGCATTTTATGATTATGAAATTTGGCAAATGGATGTTAAAACTGCATTCTTGAATGGATTTCTGTAAGAAGAGTTGTATATGATGCATCCGGAAGGTTTTGTCGATCCAAAAGGTGCTAACAAAGTGTGCAAGCTCCAGCGATCCATTTATGGACTGGTGCAAGCATCTCGGAGTTGGAATAAACGCTTTGATAGTGTGATCAAAGCATATGGTTTTATACAAGACTTTTGGAGAAGCCTGTATTTACAAGAAAGTGATTGGGAGCTCTATAACATTTCTGATATTATATGTAGATGACATATTGTTAATTGCAAATGATATAGAATTTCTGGATAGCATAAAGGGATACTTGAATAAAAGTTTTTCGATGAAAGACCTCGGTGAAGCTGCTCACATATTGGGCATCAAGATCTATAGAGATAGATCAAGACGCTTGATTGGACTTTCACAAAGCACATACCTTGATAAAGTTTTGAAAAAGTTCAAAATGGATCAGGCAAAGAAAGGATTCTTGCCTGTATTACAAGGTGTGAAGTTGAGTCAGACTCAATGCCTGACCACTGCAGAAGATAGAGAAAAAAATGAAAGAAGTTCCCTATGCTTCAGCCATAGGCTCTATCATGTATGCAATGCTGTGTACCAGACCTAATGTGTGCCTTGCTATAGTTTAGCAGGGAGGTACCAAAGTAATCCAGGAGTGGATCACTGGACAACAGTCAAGAACATCCTGAAATACCTGAAAAGGACTAAGGATATGTTTCTCGTTTATGGAGGTGACAAAGAGCTAGTCGTAAATGGTTACGTCGATGCAAGCTTTAACACTGATCCAGACGATTCTAAATCACAAATTGGATACGTGTTTATATTAAACGATGGAGCTGTCAGTTGGTGCAGTTCTAAACAAGTCGTAGCGGGATCTACATGTGAAGCGGAGTACATAGCTGCTTCTGAAGCAGCAAATGAAGGAGTCTGGATGAAGAAGTTCATATCCGATCTAGGTGTCGTACCTAGTGCATCAGGTCCAATGAAAATCTTTTGTGACAATACTGGTGCAATTGCCTTGGCAAAGGAATCCAGATTTCACAAGAGAACCAAGCACATCAAGAGACGCTTCAATTCCATCCGGGACCAAGTCCAGGTGGGAGACATAGAGATTTGCAAGATACATACGGATCTGAATGTAGCAGACCCGTTGACTAAGCCTCTTCCACGAGCAAAACATGATCAACACCAAGACTCCATGGGTGTTAGAATCATTACTGTGTAATCTAGATTATTGACTCTAGTGCAAGTGGGAGACTGAAGGAAATATGCCCTAGAGGCAATAATAAAGTTATTATTTATTTCCTTATATCATGATAAATGTTTATTATTCATGCTAGAATTGTATTACCCGGAAACATAATACATGTGTGAATACATAGACAAGCATAGTGTCACTAGTATGCCTCTACTTGATTAGCTCGTAAATCAAAGATGGTTAAGTTTCTTAACCATAGACATGAGTTGTCATTTGATTAATGGGATCACATCATTAGCAGAATGATGTGATTGACTTGACCCATTCCACTACCTTAGAACTTGATCGTTTTAGTATGTTGCTTTTGCTTTCTTCATGACTTATACATGTTCCTATGACTATGAGATTATGTAACTCCCGTTTACCGGAGGAACACTTTGTGTGCTACCAAACGTCACAACATAACTGGGTGATTATAAAGGTGCTCTACAGGTGTCTCCAAAGGTACTTGTTGAGTTGACGTATTTCGAGATTAGGATTTGTCACTCCGATTGTCAGAGAGGTATCTCTGGGCCCTCTCGGTAATGCACATCACTATGAGCCTTGCAAGCAATGTAGCTAATGAGTTAGTTACGGAATGATGCATTACATAACGAGTAAAGAGACTTGCCGGTAACGAGATTGAACTAGGTATTGAGGTACCGACGATCGAATCTCGGGCAAGTAACATACCGATGACAAAGGGAACAACGTATGTTGTTATGCGGTTTGACCGATAAAGATCTTCATAGAATATGTAGGAGCCAATATGAGCATCCAGGTTCCGCTATTGGTTATTGACTGGAAATAGTTCTAGGTCATGTCTACATAGTTCTCGAACCCGTAGGGTCCGCACACTTAAGGTTTCGTTGACAGTTTTATTATGAGTTTATGAGTTTTGATGTACTGAAGGTTGTTCGGAGTCCCGGATGTGATCACGGACATGACGAGGAGTCTCGAAATGGTCAAGACATAAAAATCAATATATTGGACGACTATATTTGGACACCGGAAAGGTTCCGGGTGAGATTGGGACTATACCGGAGCTCCGGGAGGTTATCGGAACCCCCCGGTAGGTATATGGGCCTTATTGGGCCTTAGTGGAAAGGAGGGAGAAGGAGCAAAGGAGGGGGCGCCCCCCAAGCCCATTCCAAATTGGGAGGGGGACCGCCCCCCCTTTCCTTCTTCCCTCCCCTCTCTTCCTTCCCTCTCCTACTCCTAATAGGAAAGGGGGGAGTCCTACTCCCGGTTGGGGTTGGACTCCCCCCTAGGGCGCGCCACCCCCTTGGCCGGCCCCCTCTCCTCCACTCCTTTATATACGGGGGAGGGGGGCACCCCATAGACACAACAATTGATCTCTTGATCTCTTAGCCGTGTGCGGTGCCCCCCTCCACCAAAGTCCTCGATAATATTGTAGCGGTGCTTAGGCGAAGCCCTGCGACGGTAGAACATCAAGATCGTCGCCACACCGTCGTGCTGACGGAACTCTTCCCCGACATTCTGCTGGATCGGAGTCCGTGGATCGTCATCGAGCTGAACGTGTGCTAGAACTCGGAGGTGCCGTAGTTTCAGTGCTTGATCGGTTGGGCCATGAAGACGTACGACTACATCAACCGCATTGTTCTAACGCTTCCGCTTTGGTTTACGAGGGTACGTAGACAACACTCTCCCCTCTCGTTGCTTTGCATCACCATGATCTTGCGTGTGCGTAGGAATTTTTTTGAAATTACTACGTTCCCCAACAGTTGTGTGGTTATGTCCCGGCCGGACATGTTGGACGTTCCTCCTAGCCTGCCGCCTCACTTGGATCGCTTTGTCTAGCCATTGGAGCTAACCTAGAGCCTCCAGGCCAATTGGTACTGAGCCTTCGAGTTGCCATTTCAGCACAAAACGACTAATTCCGTTGAACACTCTATAAGTCACATGCCTTTTCTTGAAAGGGTTGATCACTTCAGTCAAGATATTATAGATCTGAGAAGAACACCTCCGAAAATCTCCTAACCATAATTATTTGATACCTCAAGAGATTTGTGTGAGGTGCAAGCAAGCATAGATTTCTTCTTCTTCTTCTTCTTCTCTCTCTCTCTCTCAACTACTTTCTAGATTTTAGCAAGTTTTGATCTTTTCCCCTTTGTTTTTGTTACTCTTGAAGGTTGAAGACTCTTAGGTGATAGAGTCACCAATTAGGAATCAATTTATGATTTACCACGTCGTTTGTAAAGGTCTGGAGGTCGCCTCAAGGTATATCATGAGTGGTTGAGCATCGCCTTTGTGGTGATAGCTCAAAGAGAAGAATGTGAGCCTTTGTAGCATAGGAAGCCTTTGTGGTTTTCCACCTCTCCAACAATAACTAGTTTCCCTCCAAGGAACTGAACATCAGGATACATCTTCGTCTCCACGTGTCTTCAATTATCTCTTATCCAAGCTCTTTCACTTTGTGTTTACTTTGGTCCATTGACCTTGCAAGCAACATATAGGTTGCTACTCATCGTAGCTACATTAGGAACACTTCATATTCCGAAAAGCCTAATCTTGTAAATAAAAGGAGCTAACATTTGTATAGACCTATTCACCCCTGCTAGGTCTATCTCAATCCTTTCGGTCATTTTATCGTGCAACATGCAATCATGAGTTTAGCTAAACCATGAGCGACTCCACTTGCCTTCCGGTGCACCTTCTTAGCCTTAAAAACATGTAACAACTCTAAGGCAAGTCATGCGTCTCTGCACACCCTAGTAAGCACTGACCTTCTTGCCTTCAAAAATTTCAAATTTTGCGGCCATCTCAGCACAATCACAGTCAAGCTCGAATCACACTATTTGCATGGAAAATAAAAAAAATGCAGTTATTTCACAACAAAGCCATTCCAGCTAGCATCC
This sequence comes from Triticum timopheevii, assembly GCA_963921465.1. Classification (NCBI taxonomy): domain Eukaryota; kingdom Viridiplantae; phylum Streptophyta; class Magnoliopsida; order Poales; family Poaceae; genus Triticum; species Triticum timopheevii. The sequence goes on from OY997272.1 coordinate 546,760,893, forward strand.
CATTCATTCCATGTCCACCTCTTGAGCACATACACCTCTGGCATTACAATGACCTCGATCAAGCCATGCCTTACAAAATACACACACAAATGGCAAGTAAGTACAATTTTCTCCCACAATAATTTGATAGTTGAGCTTGTCTCATATGTGGATGAATAGATCATGTGTTTGAGTTTGCACAAGTTCGAATAGGTAGAACTAGAGTTTTCAGCGACGGTGGTGATTTTGATCCTGAGGGATGGACATAGTCGGTTTCATAATAACTAGAAGATGACTTTGGGATAACTTCATCGTGGAAGTGGCGGGCGTGGAGGAGTATCAGGTTGTCTACTAGGATTCAGGCTTCGGCTGAACTTTGTCAACGAATACTGGCCTCCTAATTTCGTTAAGTTTTGGACATACCTATTTGTGATAGTTTAAAGATGCAATTCAGCGGCGTTATATATGGGAGCAACTAATTAACGAGTGCTCTTTCGGGAGCCTCGCAACAATCAGCGCCACTTGACGCGCTCTCATCGATTCGCCACGTGTCGTGCTCTGGGCGATCCCTCCGGATTTTTTTTATTTCTCCGCACGCGTTTTCGGCTTTTTAAACGGGGTTTTTCGATGTTTTGGTTTTCCACCGGTCTTCCCTAGCTTTTTGACCAAAAAAAATTTCAAAAAAAAATTTCTGCGCAAAAAAACGTGTTTCCTTTTTTCCCTTTCGCGAGAGTCACGGTTGTGCTTTCGCAAGAGGCACGATCGTGCCTCTTGAAAACAAAAAAAACACATTTTCTGTTTCTTTTCCTTTCGCGAGAGTCACGGTTTTGCTTCCGCGAGAGGCATGGTTGTGATTTCGCGAGAGTCACGGCCGTGCCTCTTGGAAATGGAAAAAAATACGTTTTCTGTTTTTTTTCTTTCGTGAGTCACGGTTTCCTGTATTTGTTTTCTTTCGCGAGAGTCACGGTTTTGCTTCCGCAAGAGGCACGGTTGTGATTTCGTCAGAGGCACGCACATGCCTCTTTCGGAAAGAGAAAAACCCGTGCTCCCGGTTCGGTTTTTTCTTTCGTTTTTTGTGAAAAAAAGTTCGTCGAAACCTATCAACATGAGATCTAGTTTTGAAGATCTCGATGCAAGGAATCCAACAATGAAAGCGGTTCAAGATTTGGATACACGGTTTAAGAGATAAAACATTTTGAATAAACGGATCTACGAAAAAAGAAAAACCTCCAGGTTGCGACAAGTGGCGCACATGCAGCGCGTCACTTGTCGCAACCTGAAGAATTGGAATGATTTTCGCAACGAGTACTCTTTAAATAATAATTTCGGTTATATAGCATGCGTAACTTATTATGTCTGGCGTCAAATGCCATTTCGGTTATATTATGAACCTTTCTAGCAACAAAAATGGCGTTTTCACTTATTTCTCGCTATGATGGGTACTCACATACACGCATGTACTCACTCCATTTTCTTTTAGTCTGCATACAAGGTTTGATTAAAGTCAAACTTTATTAACTTTGACTAAGTTTATAAAAAAATATATCGAGATTCATAATATGAAATCAATATTGTTAGATGCATCATGAAATTAATTTTCATACCATATAGTTTTAGTATTGTAGGTGTTGACATTTTCTCCTACAAAGTTGGTCAAACTTTACAAAGTTTGATTTTGACCGAATCTTATATACAGACTAAAAAGAAACGGAAGGAGTAACTCATGTCTCGTCATGGATGGTGAAGCAATACGCCGTCGAAATGGCGAATAGGCTGTCAACCTTTGAGGCGGCCAGCAGATTCTGCCCCGTACGAAGCGCACCGTTTCATGCGGGGAAGCAAGGTGGTTTTCATGGTCTCATCACAATGTTTTCTTGCCGTGTCTACGTTCATATAGCTTTTCCTAGTTCCATCACAGGGATCGATGGCCACACAAGTTGTCACGGCTCCCAACGGCATCACACCACATCTAAGAGCATTTACAGTCGAACTTGACAAATTCAATCTCTCAAACGCTCGCGGGCGCGTTCAGGGACAGTGACCGGTCACGCCTCGAATTTGCTACTCTGCATCCGAGTTTCTCATATTTCAACACCTAGATCCATACAAAGCATGCAAAAGAAATCTTACGTACTACCCTAGCTAATCTTCGTCATCGGAGATGTCCATGAGGTCGGTGCCGGACGCCGGGTGGACGGGCGCATACGAGGGCTCCGGCTCCTCCTTCTCCTCCTCGATCTCATCCATGTAGGTGAGCATCTCCTCCTGCTTTGCGTCGTGCTCCGCCTCCATCTTATGCCGACGACGGCGTCTGGCCTCCGCATCCGACTCTGAACGGAGGGAATCGAGAATGGTCTGCTGATCGGTGTCCCTGGCGTCCCCCACATCCTCCTCTTCCTCCTCCAACTCCAACTCCTTTCTCGGATCCAGTGCATCCGGAGGTAGCCCGGTGACGATCCGGGCTTCTTGCCTTGCCATGATCTACTCAAGGAGCTGTAGCCGGCGCTTTGGCATTAGAAGGTAGCTCCTCATCCGTTGGCGTGGGGGCATGGCTAATGGTGGTGGCGGACAGAGAGTGAAAAGTGGCGGCAGCGGCGGACGGGAGGGGTTGGGTTTCGGCGCCGGTCATCGGCTTAAATAGCCGGGCTATGCAGTACGCGGCCCGCCGGAGTGGCGCCACGCGTCGACATCGGTCTGATGGAGAGACAAGCTTCGGACCGCCAGGTTTCCGAGTGATTCCGCGTGGGCTCTCGACATCAGTCCGATGATGCAGACGCGTCCGGGAGCTATTTGGGCTGGATATGATGGGTGTTTAAGACCCGTTTGAAGCATCTGATTATGTTAAAATTTTATGGCCGGTTAGTGACCGAGCGTCCTGCCCGGACATTTAGACGGGTTTGAGGCATCCGACTGTAGATGCTCTGATCATGCATCGTCCGGTGCAGTGCACCTTGCAGTTTTGGCGCGGCCCTCGGCACGCACGCGGCCGGTTGCATGCATCCATCTCGTTTTTTTTAGCGTGCATCCATCTCGTTTCGTTCCATCCATCCACGCACGCTGCAAACACCCATCGTCACGTGAAGCCACCCGTTGACCTGTCGGCTCAGGTGGGGTTTAAAGGAATCGGTCAGGATTCAGACGTGCAGCGTAGTACAATCGGAAGAGCTACAACCAAAACTAGGCTGGCGCGATGGTACTGCGTCGATCGCATAATGCTGCAGCAGCTGGGCCCTCGGCTCATGGTTACCAGTCATCAGACACCAGTGGGTTGATCGATAGTGGGACGGTTCGAAGCATAGGCCACACGGATGCTACTGGCCAGATCCATCGATTCGTTCGTACACTGACCGTTTTCGCCAAACTACTACGTAACGTACGTACCGCTGCCTGCTCTGCGTAGCAGATGGTCGTTTAGGGAGACGGACCAGGTATGTGTTTTTTTTTTCCCGAGGGTACGCCCATGACCTACCATATTTTTATAGAAAAGAGTAAAATATTTACAGAAGACCCGCGATCGATGCGAACATCAGTCAACGGAACATCCACACCAACCAATCCTCTTACATCAATCTCTCACAAATCTATCTAATCCACCCACACCCACTCCTGCTCGCTTCCAGTCGAGGACGTCTTCTAGGATCCATCTGGCAAGCTCTCTCTCGGCCCTTTGCATTGTTCCGGCCGATTAAACACTCTAGTGTTCCATTGCTTCCACAAAGACCATGCCACTCCAATAACTAACGAGTCGAAACCTCTTTTATCCTTCCCTTGAAAACTAGCTCTCGTTTGGAGGCACCACGTAACCCAAGCATCCTCACTGCCTGGAGCTTGGGTGTTTAGCTGCAATATGTCAAAGCATGTGTGCAACACCTTCCTCGCATAAACACACTGCACCAGGATATGCTCAACATTGTCCTCGTCCTGCAAGCAAGTATAGCACGCCGAGGCTTCGTCTTGAAGGCCGTGACGTGCACGTCTGTCAGAGGTCCACAGTCTATGTTGTCCGGCCAACAAGCAAAAAAAATGCATTTCAGTGGTGCCCAGCTACGCCAAATTGTGGTAGCCGTCGGAGATCGGATCCCGCCTTGGCATAGTTGAGTGTAAGTGGACTTCGCTATATATTCTCCAAAATTGTCATGTGGCCATGTGAACTTATCCTCCGTCTGCTCGTCCCTATGCACAGTGGCGATAGCGTGTCTAAGGTGCACCATTTGTATTAAGGCGCCCATAGAAGTTTGTGGTTGCACATCCTGCGCCCATCTCTCTTCGATCAACGCCTGAGCGACTGTCCTAGAATTCCTTGTTTTGGTGTCCACTCCTCGAACCAATAGAGGCGCAATGTCATGTACGGAAAATCCATGGATCCATCTATCTCTCCAGAAGAGGACCTTGTCTCCCTTACCAACTGTTATATTCACCATGCCGTCGAAGACCAACCTGGCATCGTCATCTACTAAGAGCTGAAAGCCCTGCCATGGTCTATGGGCGTCCGTGCGTCTCAACCACTCCCAGCGCACTCTCGGAGCAAGGGCTTGTAGCCCCAAATGCTTCACTCCTAGGCCTCCGAAGCTCATTAGTTTACAAATGGAATTCCAAGCCACAGGGCATTGGCCACCATGAGTGCGCTCTTTTCCTGCCCAAAAACATGCTCGCATCCAGCTATCCATGTCCTGCAGCACACATATGGGTGGCTTCATGACCAATAGGTGATGTACCGGCCTTGCAACCATGAACAGTTTTACCAAGATGAGCCGACCCGATCGCTGCATCAGCCCTCTTTGCCATGCTGGAATAAAATACCTCCCTTGATCAAGAATGGGCTGCCATTGAGCCCTAGTCAGCTTCTTGATGGCCAACTGTAGCCCGAGGTATTTACAGGGGAACTCTCCAATAGCGCATTGCAGAAGGTTTTGAACCCTAGTCTTGTCTTCAGCGTTCTTGGTGATGAGGATCGCAGAGGACTTTCTCTAGTTAACTCTTAGCCCGGATGCTTCTCCAAAAATCTCCAAAACACTCCTAACAAACTCCAAGTATGTGTCGATGGTCTCACGAAGAATGCCACGTCGTCGGCGTAGATGGACAACCTCTGCATAGCTGAGATACCGGTGTAACTGCTCAACACCCCAACTTGCAAGGCTCTGGTGATAATCACCGATAGGGCCTCCATCGCGATGACGAATAACAATGGCGAGACCGGGTCCCCTTGCCTGAGCCCTTTGGCATGCCAGATCCTCCTCCCAAGCATCCCATTCACCAGCACTCTTGTGCTTGCTTTTTGCAGTAAGGTGGCCATCCACTTTAAGAAAGTGTTTCCAAAACCTTTTGCCTGAAGCACTTCGAACAGAAAAGGCCATGAAAGGGAGTAAATATACGTGTCATGTCAAGCTTCAAGAACACTCCAGGATTCTTCCTCACATGTATTTTCATTGCCACTTGTCTCACAAGTAGGTAGTTGTCATGTAGGTTCTAGCCTTTGATAAATGCAGACTGATTGACTCCCATCAGTTCCGGCATGCGTCTACGCACTCTATTGGCTAGCAGCTTTGCGAATAGCTTGGAGAAGCTATGTGGCAAGCTGATAAGCATATAATCGCCCACCTCGATAGTGTTCAACTTCTTAGGTATGAGTACGACGAGGGCCCTGTTCAGTTTGGCGAAACCTCGGTCATCACCTACAACAAGTTTTGTTGACGCCGTCATTATGTCGTTTTTGATGATCGGACACGCATGCTGGTAGAATGCAACACTGAAACCATCCGGACTTGGGGCACGGTCCGGGTGTAATTCCTTGATCACTTTCCACACTTCCTCTTCCGTGAAAGGCACGTCTAACTCCGACAAGTCTAGCTCCTCCATTCCCAAGAAACCTAGATCGAGGGTATACTCTCTCTACACAGGTCTAGCTCCTCCAGGCATGTGATTGATAGATATATAATCTATAAGACGTAGGAAGCAGGACATATATACGGTACAATCCACAAGTCCCTGCCCGGGTCAAAAAATCGCACACAACTAGGCTCCCCACAACCAGCCAAACTCCCGGGCTGTCCAGCAGATATGATGTCGCCCGGACATGCCCGGACACTGCCACCATGATGTCTACTACACAACCTTCTTCTTGTAGACGTTGTTGGGCCTCCAAGTGCAGAGGTTTGTAGGACAGTAGCAAATTTCTCTCAAGTGGATGACCTAAGGTTTATCAATCCGTGGGAGGCGTAGGATGAAGATGGTCTCTCTCAAACAACCCTGCAACCAAATAACAAAGAGTCTCTTGTGTCCCCAACACACCCAATACAACGGTAAATTGTATAGGTGCACTAGTTCGGCGAAGAAATGGTGATACAAGTGCAATATGGATGGTAGATATAGGTTTTTGTAATCTGAAATTACAAAAACAGCAATGTAGCAGGTGGTAAAAGTGAGCGGAAATGATATTGCAATACTAGGAAATAAGGCCTAGGGTTCATACTTTCACTAGTGCAAGTTCTCTCAACAATAATAACATGATTGGATCATATAACAATCCCTCAATGTGCAACAAAGAGTCACTCCAAAGTCACTAATAGCGGAGAACAAATGAAGAGATTATTTTGTAAGGTACAAAACCACCTCAAAGTTATTCTTTACGATCAATCTATTGGGCTATTCCTATAAGTGTCACAAACAGCCCTAGAGTTCGTAGTAAAATAACACCTTAAGACACAAATCAACCAAAACCCTAATGTCACCTAGATACTTCAATGTCACCACAAGTATCCGTGGGTATGATTATACGATATGCATCACACAATCTCACATTCATCTATTCAACCAACACAAAGAACTTCGAAGAGTGCCCCAAAATTTCTACCAGAGAGTCAAGACGAAAACGTGTGCCAACCCCTATGCATAGATTCCCAAGGTCGTGGAACCCGCAAGTTGATCACCAAAACATACATCAAGTGAATCAATAGAATACCCCATTGTCACCACGGGTATCCCACACAAGACATACATCAAGTGTTCTCAAATCCTTAAAGACTCAATCCGAAAAGATAACTTGAAAGGGAAAACTCAATCCATTACAAGAGAGTAGAGGGGGAGAAACATCATAAGATCCAACTATAGTATTAAAGCTCACGGTACATCAAGATCGTGCCAAATCAAGAACACGAGAGAGAGAGAGAGAGAGAGAGAGAGAGAGAGAGAAAGAGAGAGAGAGAGAGAGAGAGAGAGAGAGATCAAACACATAACTACTGGTACATACCCTCAACCCCGAGGGTGAAGTACTCCCTCCTCATCATGGAGAGCGCCGTGATGATGAAGAAGGCCACCGATGATGGATTCCCCCTCCGGCAAGGTACCAGAACGGGCTCCCGAGAGGTTTTTGGTGGCTACAGAGGCTTGCGGCGACTGAACTCCTGATCTAGGTTATTTTTTGGGTTTTTTTTGTTTTTATAGGAGAGGTTGGCATCGAGAACAAGTCAAGGGGACCCACGGGGAGTCCACGAGGCACAGGGGCATGCCCCAGGGGGGTGGGCGCGCCCTCCACCCTCGTGGAGCCCACGGGCCTCCCCTCCGGCAACTCTTCATTCCAGTATTTTTTATATTTTTCAGAAAAATCTCCGTTGATTTTCAGCGCATTCCGAGAACTTTTATTTCTGCACAAAAACAACACCACAGTAGTTCTGCTGAAAATAGCGTCAGTCCAGGTTAGTTCTAATCAAATCATACCAAAATCATGTAGAAATATTATAAACATGGCATGAATACATCAAAAATTATAGATACGTTGGAGACGTATCTACACCCCCAAGCTTAATTCCTTCTCGTCCTCGAGTAGGTAAATGATAAAAACAGAATTTTTGATGTGGAATGCTACCTAACTTATTTATAAATTTAATCTTCTTTATTATGGCATGAATGTTTAGATCCAAAAGATTCAAGACAAAAGTTTAATATTGACATAAAAATAATAATACTTCAAGCATACTAACAAAGCAATCATGTCTTCTCAAAATAACACGGCCAAAGAAAGCTATCCCTAGAAAATCATATAGTCTTGTTATGCTCTATCTTCATCAAACAAAGTATTTAATCATGCACAACCCCGATGACAAGCCAAGAAATTGTTTCATACTTTTGATGTTCTAGAGATTTTTCAATCTTCACGCAATACATGAGCATGAGCCATGGACATAACACTATAAGTGGAATAGAATGGTGGTTGTGGAGAAGACAAAAAGGAGAATATAGTCTCACATCAACTAGGCATATCAACGGGCTATGGAGATGCCCATCAATAGATATCAATGTGAGTGAATAGGGATTGCCATGCAAAGGATGCACTAGAGCTATAAGTGTATGAAAGCTCGACAAAAGAAACTAAGTGGGTGTGCATCCAACTTGCTTGTTCACGAAGACCTAGGGCACTTTTGAGGAAGCCCATCATTGGAATATACAAGCCAAGTTCTATAATGAAAAACTCCCACCAGTATATGAAAGTGACAACATAGGAGACTCTCTATCATGAAGATCATGGTGCTACTTTGAAGCACAAGTGTGGTAAAAGGATAGTAGCATTGCCCCTTCTCTCTTTTCTCTCATTTTTTTTAATTTGGACCTTTTCTCTTTTTTATGGCCTCCTTTTTCCATTTTTTTATTTAGTCCGAAGTCTCATCCCGACTTGTGGGGGAATCATAGTCTCCATCATCCTTTCCTCACTTGGACAATGCTCTAATAATGAAGATCATCACACTTTTATTTACTTACAACTCAAGAATTACAACTCAATACTTAGACCAAAATTTGACTCTATGTGAATGCCTCCGGAGGTGTACTGGGATGTGCAATGATTCAAGAGTGACATGTATAAAAAATCATGAATGGTGGCTTTGCCACAAATACGATGTCAACTACATGATCATGCAAGGCAATATGACAATGATGGAGCGTGTCATAATAAACGGGATGGTGGAAAGTTGCATGGCAATATATCTCGGAATGGCTATGGAAATGCCATAAAAAGTAGGTATGGTGGCTGTATTGAGGAAGTTATATGGTGGGTGTATGGTACCACGAAAGTTGCGTGGTACTAGAGAGGCTAACAATGGTGGAAGGGCGAGAGTGCGTATAATCCATGGACTCAACATTAGTCATAAAGAACTCACATACTTGTTGCAAAAATTTATTAGTTATCAAAAAGAAGTACTACGCTCATGCTCCTAGGGGGATAGATTGGTAGGTAAAGATCATCGCTCGTCCCCGACCGCCACTCATAAGGAAGACAATCAATAAATAAATCATGCTCCAACTTCATCACAAAATGGTTCACCATACGTGCATGCTACGGGAATCACAAACTTTAACACAAGTATCTCTCAAATTCACAACTAATCTACTAGCATGCCTCTAATATCACCATCTTCATATCTCAAAACAGTCATAAAGAATCAAAATTCTCATAGTATTCAATGCACTTTATATGAAAGTTTGTATTATACCCATCTTGGATGCCCATCATATTGGGACTAAATTCATAACCAAAGTAAATTACCATGCTGTTTAAGACTCTCAAAATAATATAAGTGAAGCATGAGAGTTCATCTATTTCTTCAAAATAAAACCACTGTCGTGCTCTAAAAGATATAATCGAAGTACTAGAGCAAACGACAAACTACTCCAAAAGATATAAGTGAAGATCAATGAGTAGTTGAATAATTATGTAACAATGTGAAGACTCTCTAACATTTAAGAATTTTAGATCTTGAGATATTATTCAAACAGCAAGCAAAACAAAATAAAATAACATGATGCTCCAAGCAAAACACATATCATGTGGTGAATAAAAATATAGCTCCAAGTAGGGTTACCGATGAACGAAGACGAAAGAGGGAATGCATTCCGGGGCATCCCCAAGCTTAGGCTCTTGGTTGTCCTTGAATATTACCTTGGGGTGCCTTGGGCATCCCCAATCTTAGGCTCTTGCCACTCCTTATTCCGTAGTCCATCACTTCACCCAAAACTTGAAAACTTCACAACACAAAACTCAACAGAAAATCTCATAAGCTCCGTTAGTATAAGAAAGCAAATCATTGCTTAGGTACTGTTGTGAACTCATTCTTTATTTATATTGGTTTAATATCTACTTTATTCAAACTTCTCTATGGTTCATACCCTCCAATACTACTCATAGATTCATCAAAATAAGCAAACAACACATAGAAAATAGAATTTGTCAAAAACAGAACAATCTGTAGTAATCTGTAACTATCGAATACTTATGTAACTCTACAAATCCTACCAAATTAGAAAAACCTGAGAAATATGTGTTACAATCCACAGCAAAAAGAATCAGATCAAAAGCACGTTTATGTGAATTATCAAAACTAATTTACTGGGCGCAAAAGTTTCTGATTTTTAGCAGGATCAACACAACTATCACCGTAAGCTATCCTAAAGGTCTTACTTGGCACTTTATTGAAACAAAAGCTATAGAAAATGATAATAAAGTAGCATAATCATGTGAACACACAAAAACAATAAGGGTAAATATTGGGTTGTCTCCCAACAAGCGCTTTTCTTTAAGGCCTTTCTAGCTAGGCATGATGATTTCAATGATGCTCACATAAAAGATAAGAATTGAAACACAAAGAGGGCATCATGAAGAATATGACTAACATATTTAAGTCTAACATACTTCCTATGCCTAGAGATTTTGTGAGCAAACAACTTATGGGAACAAAAATCAACTAGAATAAGAAAGCAAAACAAGCATAACTTTCAAGATTTTAAGTACATAGAGAGGAAACTTGATATTACTATAATTCCTACAAGTATATATTCCTCCCTCATAATAATTTTCAGTAGCATCATGAATGAATTCAACAATATAACTATCACATAAAGCATTCTTTTGATGATCCACAAGCATAGAAATTTTACCACTCTCCACATAAGCAAATTTATTCTCATCAATAGTAGTGGGAGCAAACTCAACAAAATAACTATCATGTGGAGGCATAGTCCAATTGAAAATTAAAATCAAGATGACAATTTTCATGTTATCGTTATTCTTTATAGCATACATGTCAACACAATAATTATCATACATAGCAACTTTGTTCTCATAATCAATTGGAACCTCTTCCGAATAGTGGATTCATCACTAAATAAAGTCATGACCTCTCCAAATCCACTTTCATAATTATCACAATAAGATTCAACACCCTCCAAAATAGTGGGATCATTACTTTCTAAAGTTGACACTCTTCCAAACTCACTTTCATTAACATAATCATCATAAATAGGAGGCATGCTTTCATCATAATAAATTGTCTCATCCAAACTTGGGGGACTAAAAATACAATCTTCATTAAACATAGCATCTCCAAGCTTGTTCCTTTGCGTATCATTAGCATCATGGATATTCAAGGAATTCATACTGACAACATTGCAATCATGCTCATCATTCAAATATTTAGTGCCAAACAATTTATTGCATTCTTCTTCTAACACTTTGGCACAATTATCAGAATCCTTATTTTCACAAAAGACATTAAAAAGATGAAGCATATGAGGCATCCTCAATTCCATTTTTTGGTAGTTTTCTTTTATAGACTAAACTAGTGATAAAACAAGAAACAAAAAGATTCGATTGCAAGATCTAAAGATATACCTTCAAGCACTAACCTTCCCGGCAACGGCACCAGAAAAGAGCTTGATGTCTACTACACAACCTTCTTCTTGTAGACGTTGTTGGGCCTCCAAGTGCAGAGGTTTGTAGGACAATAGCAAATTTCCCGCAAGTGGATGACCTAAGGTTTATCAATCCGTGGGAGGCATAGGATGAAGATGTTCTCTCTCAAATAACCCAGCAACCAAATAACAAAGAGTCTCTTGTGTCCCCAATGCACCCAATACAATGGTAAATTGTATAGGTGCACTAGTTCGGCGGAGAGGTGGTGATACAAGTGCAATATGGATGGTAGATATAGGTTTTTGTAATCTGAAATTATAAAAACAGCAAGGTAGCAAGTGGTAAAAGTGAGCAGAAACGATATTACAATGCTAGGAAACAAGGCCTAGGGTTCATACTTTCACTAGTTGAAATTCTGTCAACAATAATAACATGATTGGATCATATAACAAGCCCTCAACATGCAACAAAGAGTCACTCCAAAGTCACTAATAGCGGAGAACCAACGAAGAGATTATTGTAGGGTAGAAAATCACCTCAAAGTTATTCTTTTCGATCAATCTATTGGGCTATTCCTATAAGTGTCACAAACAGCCCTAGAGTTCGTAGTAAAATAACACCTTAAGACACAAATCAACCAAAACCCTAATGTCACCTAGATACTCCAATGTCACCACAAGTATCCGTGGGTATGATTATATGATATGCATCACACAATCTCAGATTCATATATTCAACCAACACAAAGAACTTCAAAGAGTGCCCCAAACACTACAAAAAAATACACTTCCGTGATGATACGTGTTTGTCACAGTAGGTCGCGTTTTTTGTCATGCATGTACATCCATGACGATTTTATGACAGAATCAAGATAGTCATACCTGTGCTGTCGTAGAAGTGTTCCATGATATTACCAAAATTATCATCACGGAAGTGTCCACTTCCATGACAATAAATCGCGCGTCACAGAAGCGCTTTTGTCAAGGGTGACCGACATGTGGCATCCATGGTAACGGAACGCTGTTAAGCTATCGGGTCCGGTTTTGGATCCGATAACCCATTAACAGCTCGGACCAATGGGGATTTTCCACGTGTAAAATCATCATTGGCCAGAGGAAACACGTGTTGCCTCACCGTTGGGACAGATGTCATCCACTCACTGGACAGGAGGTGCCTATGATAGGTCAACACGTGGTACAATACAACAGTGGCCCATTCCGGTGACAAAGGCCGACCTAGTAAAAATTAGCAGGCCGGCCCGTATAAGGCCTACTTGTGTCAGGTCCATTTAAGCTCACGGCCCATACGAGATGTCCCAATTCGACACGTCAACGACCCATTAAAGATTTGACACCATTGCAGCCCATTGTCAGTTCGAGCCCATTAACAGCCCGCTATATATTTGGGCTCAATATCAGCTCGATGAGATTTCAGCCCGTTAACGGCCCATTCAATGGATGGGCCAATTTTTAGGATGTACATCTTTTGGCCTTTTAGCGACCCATTTAAATGTTGGGCTAATTTCCGGCCCGGTGTTTCTTTCAGCCTGTTGATGGCCCATAAATTAGTTTGGCCATTTGTAGTTGGACCTGAGTTTCGGCCTTTTAGCGACACATTTAAGTGTTGGGCCAATTTCTGGCCCGGTGTGGCTTTCAGTCTGTTGACGGCCCATAAATCAGTTGGGCCATTTGTAGTCGGACCTAAGTTTTGGACTTTTAGCGACCCATTTAAGTGTTGGGATAGTTCCCGGCCCTGTGTGCCTTTCAACCTGTTAACGGACCATAAATGAGTTGGGCCATTTGTAGTCGGACCTGAGTTTTGGCCTTTTAATGGCCTATGCCCTTCATGGTCCAATACCAGCCCGGTTTATCTTTCAGCCTGCTAAAGGCCCACAACACAGTTGGGCCATTAACAATACGACCTGACTTTCGGCCTCTTAGCGGCCCATGCTCCTAATGGTCCAGTACAAGCCCGTTGTCTCTTTCGGCCTGATAAAGGCCCACAGTATAGTTGGGCCATATGTAGCCCGAACTTAGTAACAGCCTATTAACGGCCAGTGAAATCAATTGGGCCCACCTGTTGCCCGCTTTGATGCCAGCCTGTTAACGACCTGGGAGGTAAGAGGGTCGACCATTAACTTTCGGCCTCGTAACGACCCATTAACTTAATGGGCCTACTAAAGTTCGTACATGTCTTTAGGCCAAATTAGATAATTTGAGCCCATTACAACGAGCAATTATGCACAGGACCAAAATCGATCAAGCAAAGGTACGACATACAGGAAAAAATGTTGCACATCCAGCATATATTACAGGAAATTACATCCACCGGGTAATCAAAGATTGATGCCAGTGCAAATAAATGAACAGAACCTAACGATCTACAATGTCACAATCTGCAACCTCAGCAGAGATGACGCCCATAAGCATGTGGGCAAGTTCTGGCTGCTTTGCTACACTGTCTCTAAAAACATTGATCAGTTGTTGTGTCGCACGACTCTGCACCTCTGATTCCTCCACCATTTCCATCATTGCTTCAGCCATTAATTGGTTCACAAACATACATTTTTCCATTGCATTAGAGATAGAGGATTGCTATGTCTCGAGCTTGCGTTGGTTTTCCTCGAAGAGGAAAGGGTGATGCAGCAATAGTAGAGTAAGTATTTCCCTCAGTTTTTGAGAACCAAGGTATCAATCCAGTAGGAGGCTCGTCAAAAGTCCCACGCACCTACACAAACAAACAAAGAACTCGCAAGCAATGCAACAAAGGGGTTGTCAATCCCTTCACGGCCACTTGCAAAAGTGAACTCTGATAGAGATACTATGATAAGATAAATATATTTTTGGTATTTTATAATATAGATGCAAATAAAAGTAGATTGAAAGCTAATATGATAGAAGATAGACCCGGGGCCATAGGTTTCACTAGAGGCTTCTCTCAAGATAGCATAAGTATTACGGTGGGTGAACAAATTACTGTCGAGCAATTGATAGAAAAGCGAATAATTATGAGATTATCTAGGCATGATCATGTATATAGGCATCACGTCCGTGACAAGTAGACCGACTCCTGCCTGCATCTACTACTATTACTCCACACATCGACCGTTATCCAGCATGCATCTAGAGTATTAAGTTCATAAGAACAGAGTAACGCATTAAGAGAGATGGCATGATGTAGAGGGATAAACTCAAGCAATAAGATATAAACCCCATCTTTTTATCCTCGATGGCAACAATACAATACGTGCCTTGCAACCCTTTCTGTCACTGGGTAAGGACACCACAAGATTGAACCCAAAGCTAAGCACTTCTCCCATGGCAAGAAAGATCAATCTAGTAGGCCAAACCAAACTGATAATTCGAAGAGACTTGCAAATATAACTCAATCATACATAAAAGAATTCAGAGGAGATTCAAATATTTCTCATAGATAAACTTGATCACAAACCCACAATTCATCGGATCTCGACAAACACACTGCAAAAAGAGTTTACATCGAATAGATCTCCACAAGAGAGGGGGAGAACATTTATTGAGATCCAAAAATAGAGAAGAAGCCCTCTAGCTAATAACTATGGACCCGAAGGTCTGTGGTAAACTACTCACAACTCATCGGAGGGGCTATGGTGTTGATGTAGAAGCCCTCCATGGTCGATTCCCCCTCCGGCGAAGCGCCGACAAAGGCTCCAAGATGGGATCTCGCGGATACAGAAGGTTACGGCGGTGGAAATTGTGTTTCGGTTGCTCCCTGGAAGTTTTCGGGGTACGTAGGTATATATAGGAGGAAGAACTACGTCGGTGGCCGCTCGAGGGGCCCAGGAGACAGGGGGCGTGCCCAGGAGGGGTGGGCGCACCCTCTTATCTCCTGGCCACCTCGTTTGTTGCTTGACTTGCACTCCAAGTTCTCCGGATCACATTCGTTCCAAAAATCACGCTCCCGAAGGTTTCATTCTGTTTGGACTCCGTTTGATATTCCTTTTCTTTGAAATACTGAAATAGGCAAAAAAATAGCAATACGGGCTGGGCCTCCGGTTAGTAGGTTAGTCCCAAAAATGATATAAATGTGTAAAATAAAGCCCATTAACATCCAAAAGGGGTAGTATAATAGCATGGAACAATAAAAAATTATAGATACGTTGGAGACGTATCAAGCATCCCCAAGCTTAATTCCTGCTCGTCCTCGAGTAGGTAAATGATAAAAACAGAATTTTTGATGTGGAATGCTACCTAGAAGAATTCCCAATGTAATTTTCTTTATTGTGGCATGAATATTCAGATCCAAATGATTCAAAATAAAAGTTCATATTGATAAAATAAATAGTAACACTTCAAGCATACTAATCAAAGCAATCATGTCTTCTCAAAATAACATGGCTAAAGAAAGTTCATCCCTACAAAATCATATAGTTAGGCTATGCTTCATTTTCGTCACACAAAGATGTTCCCAAATTCTACACCCCCAATGACAAGCCAAGCAATTGTTTCGTACTTAAATAATCTCAAACTTTTTCAACCTTCACACAATACATGAGCATGAGCCATGGATATAGCACTATGTGTGGAATAGAATATGATGATGGGGATTGTGTGGAGAAGAAAAAAAAGAAGAAAGTCTCACATTGACGAGGATAATCAATGGGCTATGGAGATGCCCATCAATTGATGTCAACATGAGGAGCAGGGATTGCCATGCAACAGATGCACTAGAGCTATAAATGAATGCTCAACAAAAGAAAACTAGTGGGTGAGCATCCAACTTGCTTGCTCACGAAGACCTAGGGCATTTGAGGAAGCCCATCGTAGGAATATACAAGCCAAGTTCTATAATGAAAAATTCCCACTAGCATATAAAAGTGACAACATATGAGACTCACTATATGAAAAACATGGTGCTACTTTGAAGCACAAGATATGAGACTCACTACATGAAGAACATGGTGCTAGTTTGAAGCACAAGTGTGGAAAAAGAGATAGTAACATTGCCCCTTTAATTTATTTTCTTTTTTTCTTTTTTTTTATATTCTTTTTTTCTTTTTTTCTTTTCTTTGGCCTTTATTTTTTTCTTTTGGCCTTTCTTTTTTCTTTTTTGAACAATGCTCTAATAATGACGATCATCACACTTTCATTGATTACAACATATGAATTACAACTCGAAACTAGAACAAGATATGACTCTATATGAATGCCTCCGGCGGTGTACCGGGATGGTGCAATGAATCAAGAGTGACATGTATGAAAAATTATGCATGGTGGCTTTGCCACAAATACGATGTCAACTACATGATCATGCAATGTCAATATGACAAAAGTAAAGTATGTCATGATAATGATGAATGGAACGGTGGAAAGTTGCATGGCAATATATCTCGGAATGGCTATGGGAATGCCATAATAGGTAGGTATGGTGGCTGTTTTGAGGAAGATATAAGGAGGTTTATGTGTGATAGAGCGTATCATATCACGGGGTTTGGATGCACAGGCGAAGTTTGCACCAACTCTCAAGGTGAGAAAGGGCAATGCACGGTACCGAAGAGGCTAGCAATGGTGGAAAGGTAAAAGTGCGTATAATCCATGGAATCAACATTAGTCAAAAGAACTCATATACTTATTGAAAAAATTTAGAAGTAATCAAAAATCAAGCACTACACGCATGCTCCTATAGGGATAGATTTGTAGGAAAAGACCATCGCTCGTCCCCGACCGCCACTCATAAGAATGCACAAGCCAGGTACACTCCATGTTTCAAAGTTGTTACACAACTTTAACCATACGTGCATGCTACGGGACTTGCTAACTTCAACACAAGTATTCTTTAAATTCACAATCACCCAACTAGCATGACTTTAATATCACTACCTCCATATCTCAAAAGAATTATCAAGTATCAAATTGATCATAGCATCCAATTCACTTCCTATGATAGTTTTTATTATACCCAACTTGGATGCCTACCATTCTAGGACCAATTTATAACCATAGCAAATACCATGCTGTTCTAAAAGACTCTCAAAATAATATAAGTGAATCATGAGAGAGTTGCAATTTCTATAAAATTAAGCCACCGCCGTGCTCTAAAAGATATAAATGAAGCACTAGAGCAAAAACTATCAAGCTCAAAAGATATAAGTGAAGCACATAGCATATTCTAATAAATTCAAATCATGTAGGCTTCTCCCAAAAGGTGTGTACATAAAGGATGATTGTGTTAAACTAAAAATCAAATAATAATATAATACACGACGCTCCAAGCAAAACACATATCATGTGGCAAATAAAAATACAGCTCCAAGTAAAGTTACCAATGAACAGAGACGAAAGAGGGGATGCCTTCCCGGGGCATCCCCAAGCTTAGGCTTTTGGATATTCTTGAATATCTTGGGGTGCCTTGGGAATCCCCAAGATTAGGCTCTTTCCACTCTTTATTCCATAGTCCATCAATGCTTTACCCAAAACTTGAAAACTTCACAACACAAAACTCAACAGGAAATCTTATAAGCTTCGTTAGTGAAAGAAAACAAAACCACCACATAAGGTATTGTAACGAACTCATTCTTTATTTATTTTGGTGTTAAACCTACTGTATTCCAAGTTCTCTATGGTTCATACCACTTAATACTAGCCATAGATGCATCAAAATAAGCAAACAACACACGAAAAACAGAATCTGTCAAAAACAGAACCGTCTGTAGCAATATGTAACTAACGCAAACTTCTGGAACTCTAAAAATCCTACAAAAATAGGAAGTCCTGGAAAAATTGTTTATTGATCAGCATAAAAAGAATCAATGCAAAATGCCGTTTCTCTGATTTATTGACTTTTTTCTCGTGAGCACAAAGTTTCTGTTTTTTAGCAGAATCAAATGAACTATCATCATAGGTTATCCTATAGGTTCTACTTGGCACAAACACTAATTAAAACATGAAAACACATATAAACAGAAAGTAGATGCAAAATTTATAACTAAACAGGAACAAAAACAAAAAACACAAAAAAATTGGGTTGCCTCCCAACTAGCGCTATCGTTTAACGCCCCTAGCTAGGCATAAAAGCGAAGATAGATCTAAGTAGTGCCATCTTTGGCACTTGATTCATAGGTAGCTCGCATGATAGTTTCAAAAGATAATTTGACTTTCTTTCTTGGCAAGTGCTCCATGCCTTTCTTTAATGGAAATTGGAATCTAATATTCCCTTCCTTCATATCAATAATCGCGCCAATCATTCTAAGGAAAGGTCTACCAAGTATAATAGGGAAAGAAAGATTGCAATCTATATCAAGAACGATAAAATCTACGGGCACCAAATTTCTATTTGCAGCAATGAGAACATCATTGATCCTTCCCATTGGCTTTTTAATGGTGGAATCCGCAACGTGCAAATTTAAAGAGCAATCATTAAGATCATGGAGACCTAGAATATCACATAAAGTTTTCGGAATCGTGGAAACACTAGCACCCAAATCACACAAATCAAAACACTCATGATCTTTAATTTTAATCTTTATAGTAGGTTCCCACTCATCATTAAGTTTTCTAGGTATAGAAATTTCCAAATTAAGTTTTTCATCAAACGATTGCATCAAGGCATCAACGATATGTTTGGTAAAAGCTTTATTTTGACTATAAGCATGAGGAGAATTAAAAACGGATTGCAACAAGGAAATACAACTTTCTAAAGAACAATTATCATAATCAAATTCCTTGAATCCGACATAGTGGGTTCAATACTATTTAAAGTCATGACCTCTCCAATCCCACTTTTACCAAATTTAGCATCAAGATCTAAAAACTCCGAATTCTTGGGATGCCTTCTAAATAAAGTTGACTCATCTCCAGTCCCATTATTATCAAGATTCATATTGCAAAATAAAGATCTAAGAGGAGACACATCAATAACTTTAAGATCTTCATCATTATTTTCATGAAAACTAGAAGAACACGCCTTTACAAAGCAATCTTTCTTAGCATGCAGTCTAGCGGTTCTTTCCTTGCACTCATCAATGGAAATTCTCATGGATTTGAGGGACTCATTGATATCGTGCTTAGGAGGAGTAGATCTAGTTTAAGAGAATCAACATCAAGCGAAAGTCTATCAACGTTCCTAGCGAAATCATCAACTTTGAGCATTTTTTCTTCAAGCAAAGCATTAAAATTATTTTGAGAAATCATAAATTCTTTGACACTATTCTCAAAATCAGAGGGCATCTTATTAAAATTACCATAAGAATTATTGTAGGAATTTCCGTAATTATTAGAAGAATTACTAGGGAACGGTCTAGAATTAAAGTTTCCTGTATAAGCATTGTTTCCAAAACTATTCTTATGAACAAAATTCACATCCATAGATTCATTATTATTCTCAATCAAAATAGACAAAGTCATATCATTGGTATCAAGAGGAGTATTTTTAGTAGCAAACAACTTCATAAGTTCATCCATCTTTCCACTCAAAACATTGATTTCTTCTATAGCATGCACTTTTTTACTAGAAGATCTTTTGGTGTGCCATTGAGAATAATTAGCCATAATATTATCAAGAAGTTTTGTAGCATCTCCTAACATGATTTCCATAAACGTGCCTCCCGCGGCCGAATCTAAAAGATTTCTAGAAGCAAAGTTCAATCCGGCATAAATTTTTTGTATGATCATCCATAAATTCAAACCATGAGTAGGGAAATTGTGAATCATCAATTTCATTCTTTCCCAAGATTGGGCAACATGCTCCTGATAAAGTTGTTTAAATTCATAATATCGTTCCTAAGAGTGATAATCTTAGAGGGAGGAAAATACTTAGAGATAAAAGCATCTTTGCACTTGTTCCAAGAATCAATACTATTTTTAGGCAAAGACGAAAACCAAACTTTAGCACGATCTCTAAGAGAAAACGGAAATAACTTCAATTTAACAGTATCATTATCCATATCATTCTGTTGGAAATATGCCCTAGAGGCAATAATAAATTAGTTATTATTATTATATTTCCTTGTTCATGATAATCGTTTATTATCCATGCTATAATTGTATTGATAGGAAACTCAGATACATGTGTGAATACATAGACAACACCATGTCACTAGTAAGCCTCTAGTAGACTAGCTCGTTGATCAATAGATGGTTACGGTTTCCTGACCATGGAGATTGGATGTCGTTGATAACGGGATCACATCATTAGGAGAATGATGTGATGGACAAGACCCAATCCTAAGCCTAGCACAAAGATCATGTAGTTCATATGCTAAAGCTTTTCTAATGTCAAGTATCATTTCCTTAGACCATCAGATTGTGCAACTCCCGAATACCGTAGGAATGCTTTGGGTGTACCAAACGTCACAACGTAACTGGGTGGCTATAAAGGTGCACTGCGGGTATCTCCGAAAGTGTCTGTTGGGTTGGCACGAATCGAGACTGGGATTTGTCACTCCGTGTAACGGAGAGGTATCTCTGGGCCCACTCGGTAGGACATCATCATAATGTGCACAATGTGACCAAGGGGTTGATCACGGGATGATGTGTTACAGAATGAGTAAAGAGACTTGCCGATAACGAGATTGAACAAGGTATCGGCATACCGATGATCGAATCTCGGGAAAGTATAATACCACTGGACAAAGGGAGTTGTATACGGGATTGATTGAGTCCTTGACATCGTGGTTCATCCGATGAGATCATCGTGGAACATGTGAGAGCCAACATGGGTATCCAGATCCCGCTGTTGGTTATTGACAGGAGAACGTCTCGGTCATGTCTGCATGGTTCCCGAACCCATAGGGTCTACACACTTAAGATTCGATGACACTAGGGTTATAGGGAATAGATATATGTGGTTACTGAATGTTTTTCGGAGTCCTAGATGAGATCCCGGACGTCACAAGGAGTTCTGGAATGGTCCGGAGGTAAAGATTTATATATGGGAAGTCCTGTTTTGGTCACCGGAAAAGTTTTGGGTGTTATCGGTAACGTACCGGGACCACCGAGAGGGTCCCGGGGGTCCACCAAGTGGGGCCACCGGCCCCAGAGGGCAGCATGGGCCAAGCGTGGGAGGGGACCAGCCCCATGTGGGCTGGTGCGCCCTCCCACAAGGGCCCAAGGCGCCTAGGGTTTGGGGAGGGGGCGCACCCACCTTACTTTGGGGGCAAGTTTCCCCTCTTCCCCCCTTGGCCGCCACCCCAGATGGGGATTGGGGCTGCCGCCGCCCCTAAGGAGGGAACCCTAGGTGGGGGCGCAGCCCTCCCTCTTCCCCTATATATAGTGGAGGCAAAGGGGCAGCCCAACAGACGAAGTTCTTCTCCTGTTGGCGCAGCCCTACCTCTCTTTCTCTTCCTCTCCCGCGGTGCTTGGCGAAGCCCTACAGGATTTCCACGCTCCTCTACCACCACCACGCTGTTGTGCTGCTGCTGGACGGAGTCTTCCCCAACCTCTCCCTCTCTCCTTGCTGGATCAAGGAATGGGAGACGTCACAGGGCTGCATGTGTGTTGAACATGGAGGTGCCGTCCGTTCGGCACTAGAATCTCCGGTGATTTGGATCACGACGAGTACGGCTCCTTCAACCCCATTCATTTGAACGCTTCCGCTTAGCGATCTACAAGGGTATGTAGATGCACTCTCCTTCCCCTTGTTGCTAGTCTCTCCATAGATAGATCTTGGTGATTCGTAGGAAAATTATGAATTTCTGCTACGTTCTCCAACAGTGGCATCATGAGCTAGGTCTATTGCGTAGATTCTATGCACGAGTAGAACACAAAATAGTTGTGGGCGTTGATTTTGTTCAATATGCTTACTGTTACTAGTCCAATCTTGATTCGGCGGCATTGTGGGATGAAGCGGCCCGTACCGACCTTACACGTACACTTACGTGAGACAGGTTCCACCGACTGACATGCACTTGTTGCATAAGGTGGCTAGCGGGTGCCAGTATCTCCCACTTTAGTTGGATCGGATTCGATGAAAAGGGTCCTTATGAAGGGTAAATAGCAATTGGCATATCACGTTGTGGCTTTTGCATAGGTAAGAAACGTTCTTGCTAGAAACCCACAGCAGCCACGTAAAACATGCAAACAACAATTAGAGGACGTCTAACTTGTTTTTGCAGGGTATGCTATGTGATGTGATATGGCCAAGAAGAATGTGATGAATGATATGTGATGAATGATATGTGATGAATGATATGTGATGTATGAGATTGATCATGTTCTTGTAATAGGAATCACGACTTGCATGTCGATGAGTATGACAACCGGCAGGAGCCATAGGAGTTGTCTTTATTTATTGTATGACCTGCGTGTCATTGAACAACGCCATGTAATTACTTTACTTTATTGCTAATCGGTAGCCATAGTAGTAGAATTAATAAGTTGGCGAGACAACTTCATGGAGACACGGTGATGGAGATCATGATGATGGAGATCATGGTGTCATGCCGGTGATGATGATGATCATGGATCCCCGAAGATGGAGATCAAAAGGAGCAAAATGATATTGGCCATATCATGTCATTTTTGATTGCATGTGATGTTTATCATGTTTATGCATCTTATTTTCTTAGAACGACGGTAGTAAATAAGATGATCCCTCATTAAAATTTCAAGAAAGTGTCCCCCCTAACTGTGCACCGTTGCGAAAGTTCGTCGTTTCGAAGCACCACGTGATGATCGGGTGTGATAGATTCTAACGTTCACATACAACGGGTGTAAGCCAGATTTACACACGCGAAACACTTAGGTTGACTTCACGAGCCTAGCATGTACAGACATGGCCTCGGAACACAAGAGACTGAAAGGTCGAGCATGAGTCGTATGGTAGATACGATCAACATGAAGATGTTCACCGATGATGACTAGTCCGTCTCACGTGATGATCGGACACGGCCTAGTTGACTCGGATCATGTAATCACTTAGATGACTAGAGGGATGTCTATCTGAGTGGGAGTTCATAAGATGAACTTAATTATCCTGAACATAGTCAAAAGATTCTTGCAAATTGTGTCGTAGCTCGCGTTTTAGTTCTACTGTTTTAGATATGTTCCTAGAGAAAATTTAGTTGAAAGTTGATAGTAGCAATTATGCGGACTGGGTCCGTAAACTGAGGATTGTCCTCGTTGCTTCGTAGAAGGCTTATGTCCTTAATGCACCGCTCGGTGTGCTGGACCTCGAATGTAGTCTGTGGATGTTGCGAACATCTGACATACACGTTTTGATAACTACGTGATAGTTCAGTTAAATGGATTAGAGTAGAGGCACCAAAGACGTTTTCGAAACGTCGCGGAACATATGAGATGTTTCGAGGGCTGAAATTGGGATTTCAGGCTCGTGCCCACGTCAAGAGGTATGAGACCTCCGACGATTTTCTTAGCCAGCAAACTAAGGGAGAAAAGCTCAATCGTTGGGCTTGTGCTCAGATTGTCTGAGTACAACAATCACTTTAATCGGGTGGGAGTTGATCTTCCAGATGAGATAGTGATGTTTCTCCAAAGTCATTGCCACCAAGCTGCTAGAGCTTCGTGATGAACTATAACAAATCAGGGATAGATATGATGATCCTTGAGATATTCGTGATGTTTGACACCGCGAAAGTAGAAATCAAGAAGGAGCATCAATTGTTGATGGTTAGTGAAACCACTAGTTTCAAGAAGGGCAAGGGCAAGAAGGGATACTTCATGAAATGACAAATCAGCTGCTGCTCTAGTGAAGAAACCCAAGGTTGAACCCAAACCCGAGACTAAGTGCTTCTGTAATGAGGGGAACAGCCACTGGAGCAGAATTACCCTAGATACTTGGTAGATGAGAAGGCCGGCAAGGTCGATAGAAGTATATTGGATATGTCTCGGTCATGTCTACATGGTTCCCGAACCCATAAGGTCTACACACTTAAGGTTCGATGACGCTAGGGTTATAGGGAATAGATATATGTGGTTACCAAATGTTGTTTGGAGTCTCGAATGAGATCCCGGACGTCACGAGGAGTTCCAGAATGGTCCAGAGGTAAAGATTTATATATGGGAAGTCCTCTTTTTGTCACCGGAAAAGTTTCGGGTGTTATCGGTAACGTACCGGGACCACCGGGAGGGTCCCGGGGGTCCACCAAGTGGGGCCACCGGCCCCAGAGGGCAGAATGGGCCAAGTATGGGAGGGGACCAGCCCCAGGTGGGCTGGTGCGCCCCCCACAAGGGCCCGAGGCGCCTAGGGTTCGGGGAGGGGGCGCACCCACCTTACTTGGGGGGCAAGTTTCCCCTCTTCCCCCCCTTGGCCGCCACCCCAGATGGGGATTGGGGCTGCCACCGCCCCTAGGGAGGGAACCCTAGGTGGGGGCGCAGCCCTCCCTCTTCCCATATATATAGTGGAGGCAAAGGGGCAGCCCAACAGACAAAGTTCTTCTCCTGTTGGCGCAGCCCTACCTCTCTTTCTCCTCCTCTCCCGCGGTGCTTGGCGAAGCCCTGCAGGATTGCCACGCTCCTCTACCACCACCACGCCGTAGTGCTGCTGCTGGACGGAGTCTTGCCCAACCTCTCCCTCTCTCCTTGTTGGATCAAGGCATGGGAGACGTCACCGGGCTGCATGTGTGTTGAACACGGAGGTGCCGTCCGTTCGACACTAGGATCTCCGGTGATTTGGATCCCGACGAGTACGACTCCTTCAACCCCGTTCACTTGAACGCTTCCGCTTAGCGATCTACAAGGGTATGTAGATGCACTCTCCTTCCCCTCGTTGCTAGTCTCTCCATAGATAGATCTTGGTGACTCGTAGGAAAATTTGGAATTTCTGCTATGTTCTCCAACACTTTCTTCTTTTGCATATCACACAAATCAACAAAGTTGTTTAGATGAGTAGCGACATCTTCACTAGGAAGGCCGGCGAATTGATCTTTCATAACAAGATTCAGCAAAGTAGTATTGATTTCACAAGACTCAACATCATTAAGGGGAGCAATCGGATTACTAAGGAAATCATTATTATTGGTATTAGAGAAATCACAAAATTTGGTATTATCTTGCGCCATGGCAACAAGTAATCCAACACACAAGCAAACAGAAAAAGGCAAGCGAAGGAGAGACAGAGAGATTGGAAAAGAGAGGGCAAATAAAACGGCAAGGGTGAAGTGGGGGAGAGGAAAATGAGAGGCAAATGGAAAATAATGTAAATGCGAGGGAGATGAGTTTATGATGGGTACTTGGTATGTCTTGACTTGAGCGAAGACCTCCCCAGCAACGGTGCCAGAAATCCTTCTTGCTACGTCTTGAGCTTGCATTGGTTTTCCTTGAAGAGGAAAGGGCGATGCAGCAATAGTAGCGTAAGTATTTCCCTTAGTTTTTGAGAACCAAGGTATCAATCCAGTAGGAGGCTCCTCAAAAGTCCCACGCACCTACACAAACAAACAAAGAACTCGCAACCAACGGAATAAAGGGGTTGTCAATCCCTTCATGGCCACTTGAGAAAGTGAGATCTGATAGAGATAGTATGATAAGATAAATATATTTTTGGTATTTTGTAGTATAGATGCAAATAAAAGTAGATTGAAAGCTAATATGATAAAAGAGAGACCCGGGGGCCGTTGGTTTCACTAGAGGCTTCTCTCAAGATAGCATAAGTATTACGGTGGGTGAACAAATTACTGTCGAGCAATTGATAGAAAAGCGAATAATTATGAGATTATCTAGGCATGATCATGTATATAGGCATCACGTCCGTGACAAGTAGACCGACTCCTGCCTACATCTACTACTATTACTCCACACATCGACCGCTATCCAGCATGCATCTAGAGTATTAAGTTCATAATAACAGAGTAACGCATTAAGAAAGATGACATGATGTAGAGGGATAAACTCAAGCAATATGATATAAACCACATCTTTTTATCCTCGATGGCAACAATACAATACGTGCCTTGCAACCCTTTCTGTCATTGGGTGAGGACACCGCAAAATTGAACCCAAAGCTAAGCACTTCTCCCATGGCAAGAAAGATCAATCTAGTAGGCCAAACTAGACTGATAATTCAAAGAGACTCGCAAAGATAACTCAATCATACATAAAAGAATTCAGAGGAGATTCAAATATTTCTCATAGATAAACTTGATCATAAACCCACAATTCATCGGATCTCGACAAACACACTGCAAAAAGAGTTTACATCGAATAGATCTCCACAAGAGAGGGGGAGAACATTGTATTGAGATCCAAAGATAGAGAAGAAGCCCTCTAGCTAATAACTATAGACCCGAAGGTCTGTGGTAAACTACTCACAACTCATCGGAGGGGCTATGGTGTTGATGTAGAAGCCCTCCATGGTCGATTCCCCCTCCGGCGGAGCGCCGGCGAAGGCTCCAAGATGGGATCTCGCGGATACATAAGGTTACGGCGGTGGAAATTGTGTTTCGGTTGCTCCCTGGATGTTTTCGGGGTACGTAGGTATATATAGGAGGAAGAAGTACGTCGGTGGCCGCTCGAGGGGCCCAGGAGATAGGGGGCGCCCAGGAGGGGTGGGCGCGCCCTCCTATCTCCTGGCCGCCTCGTTTGTTGCTTGACTTGCACTCCAAGTTCTCCGGATCTTGTTCGTTCCAAAAATCACGCTCCCGAAGGTTTAATTCCATTTGGACTCCGTCTGATATTCCTTTTCTTCGAAATACCGAAATAGGCAAAAAAACAGCAATACGAGCTGGGCCTCCGGTTAGTAGGTTAGTCCCAAAAATGATATAAATGTGTAAAATAAAGCCCATAAACATCCAAAAAGGGTAATATAATAGCATGTAAAAATAAAAAATTATAGACATGTTGGAGACATATCAAGGATACTGAACAGATTCAGATGGCGATTTTGGCAGGCTTGTATTATTGATAGTCGAGAGTGTCTCGACCACTGCATCATAAAATAAATTAGGAGGGGAACCAAACATATTAATCATGAGTTATTGCCATATTACCTGGCCTAGATTTATTGGAAAGAAACAATGGGGTTGCCTTGCTTTTTTCAGAGTTTGTCTTCTTATCTTCAGCAACCTGCACCAAATTAACAAACTAGCATTGCTATCATTGGCCAAGTCAGATAATAGGAAAGCAACATTGACACAACGAATGTTTGGGCAACTAGCCTACACCAAATCGGCATAGCTATCATCAGCCAGGTAAGGTAATACGAAAGCAACATTCACACAATGAATGAATGGGCAACCAGAGCAGCACTACAATTCAGTAATGTGCATGATATGAGATAGTACACTCATGCAGCCCAGTATGCAAAACTACCAAGCAGTTTTCTGTATAAAAATCAACATTAGCGCCTTTAAAATTTTGTTACAACTAATTTTAGATCAGATAAAGGTTGGATTCACGCTGATTAACAAAATGCATGTTGGTGTAAAAATATAGTGATATACAACAGGTACTTACATCTGCATTGGAGCACAGAGAATTCCTGCAAGAATCTTTCCTCATAGGCGATACCAGTGCAGAAATTCTTCTATCTATTAAGCTTATTTTCTAAAAGAGAGATGGGTAAGAAACATGTAGAAAATATGATCAGCATGCTATAAAATTGGATACGCACACGCTTCTTAGACTGGAGTTGACATATTTTTGCCGGACTGGAGCGGACTAGTTCTTTGGCCACTGGAATCTACTTATTATTAGTAGGAGTTGGGTTTCTCTGTGCTGGAGCAGTATTTATAAAAACTGGAGTTGGTTTATTATCTCCTGGCATTTGGATCTTTTTCAAAGGCCTTGTTTGTAAGCCTTCAGATTCTAACATAGTCGTCTTCCCCTTGCATGCCTTCTATAGAAGAATGGTGCTTTAATTATAAAACATGCTACAACAAAGAGATGGAATATGTACTAAAGAATAGAAAGGCATGACATATTGACATGTAGTCCCTCCATCCGGAAAAAAATGGATGGGTCTAGGCGTATTTCAGTTCTAGATACATCCTTTTTTATCCATTTCGGCAACATGTAATCTGGACAGAGGGAGTATGGTGTAAGAGCTAGGGATACGACAGGACAACACAATAAAAAAACACTAGTTGAATATAAAACTGTATGCTAGCAGAATACATATAGAAAAAACTAAGTAAACATACACGTGTATGATTGGGAAACTAAAACAGAGCACTAGAACAACACTTCAGTGTAAAAAAACATGGTATGGTAGACAGATGAAGTACATACTGATGAATAACAATGCATAAGATATTCAGAAGCATGATGTCCAAATTAAGCAGATGGCATTGCGATAGAGTAGAATGACAATACTTGAATTTGAAAACATGTTATCATGAATGGAATAGCTACTGAAAAACAGGAAGGCATGACATATTTACATGCATGATCAGCATGCTAAGCACATGTCATTGCAACAAAGTAGATACACTCCAGGACATTATATGTATGTTGTACCCATATCACAGGCCAAGTTAGAGAAAGGACCTTGTGGGGTGAAGAGGATTCATCATCTTTCTGCAAGTCTTCTGAAGAACTGCCTTTCCATGTTCCATCATATTGGGTATCATTGACATCAAGTTTATTGGCCTTTACATTGCTCAGTGAGGTTCTCGTGGATATATTAGTGTGTGCAATTATATCTGACATGCATGGAAGACAACTAGTAGCTAGATTTATGTAATGAGTGCCTATAGGAGACGACATAAATAGTAGGACTGGGGTTAACTAGCAGCAACATGTCTCAAAAACTAAAGGGAAAACACAGAAGAAAGCTACATAATATGTATCGTTTGTACTCTAGATTAACTAGATGGCACACAAAAGTATTAAAGAACAACATAGGTAATACTAGAAGTGGTATAATACTATAATCACCAGCCTGTGGGATAACATTTGCTGATGGATGATAACGATGGAACATTGTTAACTCCTAAACAAGACCCATAAGAGTCAGCATGAATATACAGTGAAATGTGATAATCTATTTACCATGCTTAGATGAATAACAAAGCCATAAATGTTGCACACAAGTAAGATGAGTGTACAACCTATCTGGCCTCCATCCATAGGAGTGAGCATCATATGCTGACTTGTCGATGGCCCTGCAGTTGTTGTGGCTGTCCATGTTGGGCACGCGCATTCGATGGAGGGAACTGTTGAGTGGGGACTATAGCTCCCTTCTGGTGTATGCTTCCCTTGTTGGAGCAGCTGCGGTGAGTCGGAAGACGGTGTGGCTGAAGATGCAGATAATGCATAATGTTAATAACGACACATCTCTTTGATCTGAAGAAATACACTAAGAGATCAACAGCAAGGTATGAGAGTGGTCACACGTCTGTTGATTGAAGACTAAATTGGGGTAACATGATTTCATTTTATTTTGGTACTATCCGATCTACGCCGGATGGCTTGATGGCCGTCTTGTGCCACCCAGCTGACACTGTTCAGAATCTTCCCCGAAGAGCTAGCGATCAACCGTAGAGCAGCCTGCCTCCGCCGTCCGCGGCCCTGGCCAAAACCCCGCTCCCCGCCCCACCGCACTGCCGTGGTTGCGCCACCCCCGAGCCAATCCACAAAGACTCCCCGTCATCTAGATCTGGCGGCGGCAGTACCTTCAACCCATGCAACTCTAAGATAGCCATCTAAGCGCTGCTTCCGTGGTGAACTTGCGACCCCGCACCCTTAGGTTAGATACCAGCCAACCGATAGCCTAGGAGCTCCGCCGCCTCGAGCGGTGCTGCTTCCCATTGGGAATCGATTGTCCCAGAATAAAAATTCAGACAATTGACGCCCAAATAAAGTGATTTGAGATGAGGGTGCGACCTATCTGGCGGCATGGTGAAGGAGGCAGGTCCAGGTGCCGAGTTGGTGAGGCCGACGCGATTGCGGTTGCGACCGGTGGCATGGAAACATCGATGTCGCGACGGTCGACGGCTACGGGGAAGCAGTGTCGGTACTCTGGACGGATCCGATGTTGGAGCCGCTCCGGCGCCGTGAACAGTGGCGGGGGTGAATCGGCTCCGGTACGGTTCACGCGGCCGTCGTCGAGGCAGCTCCAGCAGCACGAAGTAAGAGGCACATGGCCCAGTGCACGATGGTAAATGGGCAGCGTCTCCGGCATTAGGGAGGAGGGCGGCTGTGAAATTGGTGCGGTGGGGGCGCCATGGAGGAGGGGCTGAGGTTTCGCGGCTCGGGAGAAGGGAGCTTCCGGGGAGAAGGTGATTTGGCGCCCACGAGGTATGAATGGGGGGGGGGGGGGCGGGATTGGGAGGGGAGTGGAACCATGTCTTACAGACACATTTGTCTGAAATGTTTGGCGCCCACGAGGTATGAATGGGGGGGGGGATTGGGAGGGGAGTGGAACCATGTCTTACAGACACATTTGTCTGAAATGTGAGGGGGAGTTACAGTTCTACCCCTGCCTTTAGGATTCTTGGCTTGGCTCTATATACTGAGGGTCGGGGATAGTAGAGTAACTTTGCTTCTCCCCAAATATTGGGCGAGAGCAATTTCGGGCAAGGAGGGCGTGGTTTGAAATATAGTGGGCGCGAGCGATTTCGGGCGAGGAGAGCGTGTTTTGAAATAATGGGTGTGAGCTATTTCGGGCGAGGAGAGCGTTTTTTCCCGACCATGGTTTATGAATTATCCGGCACATGTCGATTCGGCTGAGGAGAAGGCGCACTTGGATGTACAATGGGCCAATTGATGCGTGCCCCACATAGGATGGTAATTTCGCGTCTCCCATTATTTGCTCGGGCGAATTCCACCGAGCAGAGGATGTTTAACGATTCGTTCAAATTTTGGGAGAACGAGCATCCACGTCTACCTTACCAAGTCGATTTGAATCAAATTTTGAAATATTAGCTTGCCACTTCTTTTTTAGATGGAGAGATGATGCTCGGGTGTAATGTGTTTTTACATGCTCGTTGCTAGCAATTTACTATATGACAAATAGTTGACCCACTCAAAAACGGGAATCAAACCCAAAACGAAATATCTCGATTGAAGGAAATAGCTCGTTCACTAGGTCAAAATAGTGAACTAAATCCAAAATTGAACACCTCAATCGAGTAGCATGTTGTAGAGTATTATAGTACTCCATGAACATGTTGAAAGTCAAATTAATGAACTTGTTTGATATACGCATATATCCATTCATGTGTGGATTGCAGACAACATGTTCTCCAATTTAAATATTTGAATTAAAGTTTATATCGAAACATGGTTTATATCAATCTTTGATGCATAAAACGCGACCTCCCCCTCTCCCGGACTCCTGCTCTCTCTCTCTCTCTCTCTCTCTCTCTCTCTCTCTCTCTCCGACAATCTTCAATTCTATCGCACACATCCGACACACAAACCTTGTTGGTCCCTCTCTCTCTCTCTCTCTCTCTCTCTCACTGTCAATCTTCAATTCTGTCGCACACATCCGACACACAAACCTTGTTGGTCCCTCTCCCTTTCTCTCCATCTCTCTTTGTCTCTGTCTGTCTCTGTCTCTCTCTCTCTGTCTCTCTCTCTGTCTCTCTCTCTCTCTCTGTGTGTGTGTGTGTGTGGGGGGGGTCTTTCTAGTTCGCACGCTTATATACACCATCTATAGGTCTCTCTCGCACACTATGTATGATAGTCTAGTCCAAGCTAGATATGTTGGGTGCACTCGTCATGCGCACACAAATTCCTTGGCTCGTTTCCCGTAACTCTCTCACACACCACTCTGTCGTCTCGGAGCTCTTCCCCCTCTCTCTCAAACTCTCCATCTACCTGGGTCACACATACACATGCATATCTCACTCGCACTCGATAGTCCCATGTAAAACTCGATCTCCCTCCCTCGTTCTCTCTCCATCTCACACGCACACACACACGATCTCATGCCTAGCTAGCCAAGTATGATGGTCTCTCACTCAATTGTAGGCACGCGCAATCCCCACTATATGTATATGACTAGCTAATCTTAGTCTCCATCACAAACATGTGCATGGTCGATCTCGATTTCTCTCGGGGCATCTTTCTATCGCGCACGCACCCCCCTCGATCTCCCACCCATATAGTCCCCTCACGATCTTGAGGGGATCTCTCTATCACAAACACACCCTCTCTCCCTCCCCATGCGTCCATGTTCTCCATGTGTCCCTCTTGACCTTTGTTCCTTGTTGGCCAGACCTCTATTGGACATGTGCTATAGGGGTGTCTCTCTCCGTTGCAAACAATCACACACTAGCTATCTGTGTATCTCCTCGCCTCGCTTTTCTATCTCGGAGATGCATGCGTGATATCTTCACATAAGAAACGAAAACACACACTCTCTCTCTAATTTATCGTTTGTTGTCACTTTCTCTTTCACACACATACTCTTTTTGCACACTTACTCATTTTCCATCACACACACTTGAACTCTCTCAACTTAGGCACTCTCCTCGGTCCATAGCATATAGATTTATTGAAAAGTCAAACATCACAAAGTTTGACCATGTACATGGAGAAAAACAATTGCATCTAGAACGGCAAACATATACCATTAGATTCACCATGAGATGTAGTTTTGTATGATGTATCTTTGGTATTGTAGATATAAATAACATTTGCGTAAACCTGTTCAAAGTTTCCAAAGTTTGACTTCTACAAAATTTACATGCATTGCATTATCGAGCGGATGGAATATCTCTTTCCCCCTCTTAGCTATCTGACGCACCACTCAGCCTTATCGGGGCTCCTCAATCTCTCTCAAACTTTATATCTCCCTGGTTCACACATACACATGTCTCTCTTGCGCTATACATATAGACCCATCCAACACTCTCCGCCCTTGTTCTCTCTCTATGTGATATGCACCCCCTAAGTACCATAATCCCTCACTCCATCATAGGCGCAAGCACTCCCCCCTAAGTATGATTATCTCTCACTAGCCATCAGGAACACACGTATTGTCTCCTTCCATCCATACGTCTATCTCGATATCTCTCGGGGTATCTTCTATCGCGCACACACTTTGTCACTCGATCTCCCACCCATGTAAGCCCATCGCGGTCTCCAAGGGATCTCTCTATGACAAACATACACTCTCTCCTCCCCATGTCTGCATTTTTTCCGTACGTCTTTCTCGACCTCTCTCCCTTATTTGCCAGACCCCTCTTGGCCACGTGCTAGGGGTCTTTCTCTCTCGGTTGCAAACAACCACACACTATCTCCTCACCTTGCTTCCGTTGTCGAAGATGCATGTGTGATATGTTTGCACAATACACACACGTTTTTTCTCTACTTTTATCGTCTATTGTCCACGTCTCTTTCATACACACCCACCCACTTTTTTCACTCACTCCTTCTATATATCTCTCTCTCTATCTCTCCCTCCCTCTCTCTCTATAGTTAGGGACTCTCTCACGTCCATAAGCATATGGATGTTTTGAAAAGTCAAACCTCAGAAAAGTTTGACCAGGTATATGTGGAGAAAAACATTTACATCTGGAACGATCATTAGATTCATCACAACATGTACTTACTTCATACTATCATTTATCTTTGGTATTGTAGATATAACTTATAAGTAATTTCTTTATAAACTTGGTCAAAGTTTCAAAGTTTGACTTTAAAAAAAATGTTGGAACTACATTATCGAACGGAGGGAGTGATACGTATCCAACATATCTAAAAAATTTTATTGTTCCATGCTATTATATTACCCCTTTTGGATGTTTATGCGCTTTATTTTACACATTTATATCATTTTTGGGACTAACCTACTAACCGGAGGCCCAACCCGTATTGCTGCTTTTTTGCCTATTTAAGTATTTCGAAGAAAAGGAATATCAAATGGAGTCCAAACGTAATGAAACCTTCGGGAGCGTGATTTTTGGAACGAACGTGATCCAGAGGACTTGGAGTGCAAATCAAGAAGCAGCCGAGGCGGCCACGAGAGGGGAGGGCGCGCCCACCCCTACAAGGCGTGCCCCCTGTCTTGTGCCCCCCTCGGGCGGCCACCGACATACTTCTTCCTCCTATATAAGCCTATGTACCCCGAAAACATCCAGGGAGCCAACGAAACAAAATTTCCACCGCCGTAACCTTATGTATCCGCGAGATCCCATCTTGGAGCCTTCGTCGGCGCTCCGTCGGAGGGGGAATCGACCACGGAGGGCTTCTACATCAACACCATAGCCCCTCCGATGAGTTGTGAGTAGTTTACCACAGACCTTCGGGTCCATAGTTATTAGCTAGATGGCTTCTTCTCTCTATTTGGATCTCAATACAATGTTCTCCCCCTCTCTTGTGGAGATCTATTCGATGTAAAATCTTTTTGCGGTGTGTTTGTCGAGATCGATGAATTGTGTGTTTATGATGAAGTTTATCTATGAGAAATATTTGAATCTCCTATGAATTCTTTTATGTATGATTGAGTTATCTTTGCAAAGTCTATTCGAATTATCAGTTTGGTTTGGCCTACTAGATTGATATTTCTTGCCATGGGAGAAGTGCTTAGCTTTGGGTTCAATCTTGCAGTGTCCTTACCGAGTGACAAAAAGGGTTGCAAGGCATGCATTGTATTGTTGCCATCGAGGATAAAAAGATGGGTTTTATATCATATTGCATGAGTTTATCCCTCTACATCATGTCATCTTGCTTAATGCGTTACTCTATTCTTTATGAACTTAATACTCTAGATGCAGGCAGGAGTCGGTCGATGTGTGGAGTAATAGTAGTAGATGCAGGCAGGAGTCGGTATACTTGTTGCGGACGTGATTCCTATATACATGATCATGCCTAGATAATCTCATAATTATTCTCTTTTCTATCAATTGCTCGACAGTAATTTGTTCACTCACCGTAATACTTATGCTATCTTGAGAGAAGCCTCTAGTGAAACCTATGGCCCCCAGGTCTATCTTTTATCGTATTTGTTTTGAATCTACTTTTATTTGCATCTTTACTTTTTGCATCTATATTATAAAACACCAAAAATATATTTATCTTATCATACTATCTCTATCAGATCTCACTTTCGCAAGTGGTCATGAAGGGATTGACAACCCCTTTATTGCGTTGGTTGTGAGTTCTTTGTTTGTTTGTGTAGGTGCGTGGGACTTTTGAGGAGCCTCCTACTGGATTGATACCTTGGTTCTCAAAAAGTGAGGGAAATACTTACGCTACTATTGCTGCATCACCCTTTCCTCTCAAGAAAAACCAACGCAAGCTCAAGACGTAGCAAGAAGGATTTCTGCGCCGTTGCCGGGAGGTCTTCGCTCAAGTCAGGACATACCAAGTACCCATCACAAACTCATCTCCCTCGCATTTACATTATTTGCCATTTACCTCTCGTTTTCCTCTCCCCCACTTCACCCTTGCCTTTTTTTTGCCCTCTCTTTCCCAATCTTCTCCTCTCTTTCGCTTGCCTTTTTCCGTTTGCTCGTGTGTTGGTTCATTTACCTCGTCGTTATGGCTAGTCCTCCTATCCTTATTATTACTCCCGAACATGAAATCCTCAATTTTAAGCAAAGGGAGGGAGAAAATTTAAAGGATGCTTGGCATTGAATTTGCAATGCTCAAAATAGATATACTAGGAAGCTTTCTACTTCCGTTCTTCTCCGCAATTTTTATGTATGCATCACTCCTTGGAATAGATGTGTTCTTGATACTGTTGCCAGAGGTGATTTCTTGAGTAGCCATACGTTTGATGCTTATAATGCTATGTTAGATTTGTTTGGCCCACCACCTCTTTTGGTTAATGGAACTGTTTTAACTTTAGAACACGTTATGCAAAGACTTGATATTATTGAAAATAAAATTGCCACTGTTGAGTTGATTGAAAATTTGGATAAAAAGATTCATAATCATATCACCCAATATGGATCTAGGGTTGGAGTTACTTTGAAAGATCTTAAAGAGAAAGAACCTGTAGTTAATGAAAAAATAGATCTAGATTCCACTAGAATTGGTAAACTTGAGGATATAATTACCAACTTAGGTTCGGCGTTTTCTTGCATGAAAAACACTCCAAAACCCCCTACAAAAACCGCCAAGTTTATTTATGTTCCTAAAAATAAAGGTGAATCTTCTAGTAAGGGAGACGCGGATCTCAAATCCATAAGTGTTCATCCCAATTGTCTTTCTATCGTTAAGGAACCTTTTGCTACAAACGAATTTCTTGAATTTTTGCCCAAAGGTTTAATCATTACAAAAAAAGGAGAAACCCCTAAAGATTATAAGTTCTCTATTGAGGAATCAAGTGCCAAAGATGGCACTACTTAGATCTATCTTCGCTTTTATGCCTAGCTAGGGGCGTTAAACGATAGCGCTAGTTGGGAGTCAACCCAATTTTCTTTATGTTTTTTGTTTTTGTTCCTGTTTACTAATAAATTTTGCATCTACTTTCTGTTTAGACGTGTTTTCATGTTTTAGTTAGTGTTTGTGCCAAGTAGAACCTATAGGATAACCTATGATGATAGTTGATTTGATTCTGCTGAAAAACAGAAACTTTGCGCTCACGAGAAAAAATTCAATAAATCACAGAAACGTGATTTTGCATTGATTCTTTTTACTGCTGATCAATAAACAAATTTTCCAGTACTTTCTATTTTTGTAGGATTTTTAGAGTTCCAGAAGTTTGCGTTAGTTACAGATTGCTACAGACTGTTCTGTTTTTTGACAGATTCTGTTTTTAGTGTGTTGTTTTCTTTTGTTGATGCATCTATGGCTAGTATGTAATGGTATGAACCATAGAGAACTTGGAATACAGTAGGTTTAGCACCAAAATAAATAAAGAATGAGTTCATTACAGTACCTTATGTGGTGGTTTTGTTTCCTTTCACTAATGGAGCTTATAAGATTTCCTGTTTTGTTTTGTGTTGTGAAGTTTTTAAGTTTTGGGTAAAGCTTTTATGGACTATGGAACAAGGAGTGGCAAGAGCCTAAGCTTGGGGATGCCCATGGAACCCCAAGATATTCAAGAAAAGCCAAAAGCCTAAGGTTGGGGATGCCCCGGGAAGGCATCCCCTCTTTCGTCTTCGTTCATTGGTAACTTTACTTGGAGCTATATTTTTATTTGCCACATGATATGTGTTTTGCTTGGAGCATCGTGCATTATATCAGTCTTTGATTTTTAGTTTACCACAATCATCCTTGCTGTACACACCTTTTGGGAGAAGCCTATTTTATTAGAATTTATTAGAATATGCTATGTGCTTCACTTATATCTTTTGAGCTTGATAATTTTTGCTCTAGTGCTTCACTTATATCTTTTAGAGCACGGTGGTGTCTTAATTTTGAAGAAATTTCTAGCCTCTCATGCTTCACTTATATTATTTTGAGATTCTTTTAGAACAGCATGGTATTTTCTATGGTTATAAATTTGGTCCTAGAATGATGAGCATCCAAGTTGGGTATAATAAAAACTATCATAGGAAGTGAATTGGATGCTATGATCAATTTGATACTTGATAATTGTTTTGAGATATGGAGGTAGTGATATTAAAGTCATGCTAGTTGGGTGATTATGAATTTAAAGAATTCTTGTGTTGAACTTAGCAAGTCCCATAGCATGCACATATAGTCAAAGTTGTGTAACAAATTTGAAACATGAAGTGTACCTGGCTTGTGCATCCTTATAAGTGGCGGTCGGGGACGAGCGATGGTCTTTTCCTACCAATCTATTCCTCTAGGAGCATGCGCGTAGTGCTTGAATTTTGATGACTTCTAAATTTTTGCAATAAGTATATGAGTACTTTTGTAATGTTGAGTCCATGGATTATACGCACTTTTACCTTTCCACCATTGCTAGCCTCTTCGGTACCGTGCATTGCCCTTTCTCACCTTGAGAGTTGGTGCAAACTCCACCGGTGTATCCAAACCCCGTGATACGATACGCTCTATCACACATAAACCTCCTTATATCTTCCTCAAAACAGCCACCATACCTACCTATTATGGCATTTCCATAGCCATTCCGAGATATATTGCCATGCAACTTTCCACCATTCCATTCATCATCATCATGACATACTTTACTTTTGTTATATTTCCTTTGCATGATCATGTAGTTTACATCATATTTGTGGCAAAGCCACCATGCATTATTTTTTATACATGTCACTCTTGATTCATTACACCATCCCGGTACACCGCCCGACGCATTCATATAGAGTCATATCTTGTTCTAGTTTTGAGTTGTAATTCATATGTTATAATCAATGAAAGTGTGATGATCATCATTATTAGAGCATTGCCCAAAAAGAAAAAAAAGAAAAAAATAAGAAAGGCCAAAAAAAGGAAAAAGAAAAAAGAAATAAAAAATAAAAATAAAAAGGGCAATGTTACTATCTCTTTTTCCACACTTGTGCTTCAAAGTAGCACCTTGTTCTTCATGTAGTGAGTCTCATATATTGTGCTTCAAAGTAGCACCATGTTTTTCATATAGCGAGTCTCATAGGTTGTCTTTTTCATACTAGCGGGATTTTTTCAATATAGAACTTGGCTTGTATATTCCTACGATGGGCTTCCTCAAATGCCCTAGGTCTTCGTGAGCAAGCAAGTTGGATGCACACCCACTAGTTTTCTTTTGTTGAGCATTCATTTATAGCTCTAGTGCATCCGTTGCATGGCAATCCTTACTCCTCATGTTGACATCAATTGATGGGCATCTCCATAGCCCGTTGATTATCCTCGTCAATGTGAGACTTTCTCCTTTTTTGTCTTCTCCACACAATCCCCATCATCATATTCTATTCCACCCATAGTGCTATATCCATGGCTCATGCTCATGTATTGCGTGAAGGTTGAAAAAGTTTGAGATTATTTAAGTATGAAACAATTGCTTGGCTTGTCATCGGGGGTATAGAAGTTGGGAACATCTTTGTGTGACAAAAATGAAGCATAGCCTAACTATATGATTTTGTAGGGATGAACTTTCTTTTGCCATGTTATTTTGAGAAGACATGATTGCTTTGATTAGTATGCTTGAAGTATTACTATTTCGTTTATCAATATGAACTTTTATTTAGAATCATTTGGATCTGAACATTCATGCCACAATAAAGAAAATTACATTGAGAATTATGCTAGGTAGCATTCCACATCAAAAATTCTGTTTTTATCATTTACCTACTCGAGGACGAGCAGGAATTAAGCTTGGGGATGCTTGATACGTCTCCAATGTATCTATAATTCTTGATTGTTCCATGCTATTATATTACCCCTTTTGGATGTTTATGGGCTTTATTTTACACATTTATATCATTTTTGGGACTAACCTACTAACCGGAGGCCCAACCCGTATTGCTTTTTTTGCCTATTTCAGTATTTCGAAGAAAAGGAATATCAAACAGCGTCCAAATGGAATGAAACCTTTGGGAGCGTGATTTTTGGAACGAACGTGATCCAGAGGAATTGGAGTGCAAGTCAAGAAGCAGCCGAGGCGGCCACGAGAGGAGAGGGCGCACCCACCCCTACAAGGCATGCCCCCTGTCTCGTGGGCCCCTCGGGCGGCCACCGATGTACTTCTTCCTCCTATATAAGCCTACGTACCCCGAAAACATCCAGGGAGCCAACGAAACACAATTTCCACCGCCGTAACCTTCTGTATCCGCGAGATCCCATCTTGGAGCCTTCACCGGCGCTCCGCCGGAGGGGGAATCGACCACGGAGGGCTTCTACATCAACACCATAGCCCCTCCGATGAGTTGTGAGTAGTTTACCACAGACGTTCGGGTCCATAGTTATTAGGTAGATGGCTTCTTCTCTCTTTTTGGATCTCAATACAACGTTCTCCTCCTCTCTTGTGGAGATCTATTCGATGTAAACTCTTTTTGCAGTGTGTTTGTCGAGATCCGATGAATTGTGGGTTTATGATCAAGTTTATCTATGAGAAATATTTGAATCTCCTCTGAATTCTTTTATGTATGATTGAGTTCTCTTTGCAAGTCTCTTCGAATTATCAGTTTGGTTTGGCCTACTAGATTGATCTTTCTTGCCATGGGAGAAGTGCTTAGCTTTGGGTTCAATCTTGCGGTGTCCTTAACCAGTGATAGAAAGGGTTGCAAGGCAAGCATTGTATTGTTGCTGAAGGAAATATGCCCTAGTGGCAATAATAAAATTAATATTTATTTCCTTATTTAATGATAAATGTTTATTATTCATGCTAGAATTGTATTAACCGGAAACATGATACATGTGTGAATACATAGACAAACATAACGTCACTAGTATGCCTCTACTTGACTAGCTCGTTAATCAAAGATGGTTATGTTTCCTAGCCATAGACATGAGTTGTCATTTGATTAACGGGATCACATCATTAGGAGAATGATGTGATTGACATGACCCATTCCGTTAGCCTAGCACTTGATCGTTTAGTATGTTGCTATTGCTTTCTTCATGACTTATACATGTTCCTGTAACTATGAGATTATGCAACTCCCATTTACCGGAGGAACACTTTGGGTGCTACCAAACGTCACAACGTAACTGGGTGATTATAAAGGAGTACTACAGGTGTCCCCAAAGGTACATGTTGGGTTGGCGTACTTCGAGATTAGGTTTTGTCACTCCGATTGTCTGAGAGGTATCTCTGGGCCCTCTCTGTAATGCACATCACTATAAGCCTTGCAAGAAATGTGACTAATAAGTTAGTTGCGGGATGATGCATTATGTAACGAGTAAAGATACTTGCCGGTAACGAGATTGAACTAGGTATTGGATACCGACGATCGAATCTCGGTCAAGTAACATACCGTTGACAAAGGGAACAACGTATGTTGTTATACGGTTTGACCGATAAAGATCTTCATAGAATATGTAGGAGCCAATATGAGCATCCAGTTTCCGCTATTGGTTATTGACCAAGAATAGTTCTAGGTCATGTCTACATAGTTCTCGAACCCGTAGGGTCCGCACGCTTAAGGTTTCGATGACAGTTATATTATGAGTTTATGAGTTTTGATGTACCAAAGGAGTTCGGAGTCCCGGATGAGATCGGGGACATGACGAGGGGTCTCGAAATGGTCGAGACGTAAAGATCAATATATTGGACGACTATATTCGGAGTTCGGAAAGGTTCCGAGTGATTCGGGTATTTTTCGGAGTACCGGAGAGTTACGGGAATTCGCCGGGGAGTATATGGGCCTTATTGGGCCATACGGGAATAGAGGAGAGAGGCCGAAAGGAAGGAGGCGTGCAGCCCCCCTCTGGTCCGAATTGGACAAGGGGTGCGGCCCCCCTTTCCTTCCTCCTCTCCCCCTCTTTCCCCCTTCTCCTACTCCAACAAGGAAGGAGGGAGTCCTACTCCCGGTGGGAGTAGGACTCCCCTTGGCGCGCCCCTCCTAGGCCGGCCGCCCCCTCCCCCCTTGCTCCTTTATATACGGGGGCAGGGGGGCACCTCTAGGCAGAACAACACAAGTTGATTTACGGATCGTTCCTTAGCCGTGTGCGGTGCCCCCCTCCACCATATTCCACCTCGGTCATATCGTCGCGGAGTTTAGGCGAAGCCCTGCGCTGGTAGAACATCATCGTCGTCACAACGCCGTCGTGCTGACAGAACTCATCCCCGAAGCTTTGCTGGATCGGAGCCCGGGGATCATCATTGTGCTGAACTCGGAGGTGTCATACGTTCGGTACTTGGATCGGTCGGATCGTGAAGACGTACGACTACATCAACCGCGTTGTCATAACGCTTACGCTTACGGTCTACGAGGGTACGTAGACAACACTCTCCCCTCTTGTTGCTATGCCATCACCATGATCTTGCGTGTGCGTAGGAAATTTTTGAAATTACTACGTTCCCCAACAGTGGCCATCGAGGATAAAAATATGGGGTTTATATCATATTGCATGAGTTTATCCCTCTACATCATGTCATCTTGCTTAATGCTTTACTCTGTTTTTTATGAACTTAATACTCTAGATGCAGGCAGGAGTCGATCGATGTGTGGAGTAATAGTAGTAGATGCAGGGAGGAGTCGGTCTACTTGTTGCGGACGTGATGCCTATATACATGATCATGCCTAGATAATCTCATAATTATTCGCTTTTCTATCAATTGCTCGACAATAAATTGTTCACCCACCGTAATACTTATGCTATCTTGAGAGAAGCCTCTAGTGAAACCTATGGCCCCCGGGTTTATCTTTTATTGTATTTGCTTTCAATCTACTTTTATTTGCATCTTTACTTTTTGCATCTATATCA
Organism: Triticum timopheevii; assembly: GCA_963921465.1. NCBI lineage: Eukaryota > Viridiplantae > Streptophyta > Magnoliopsida > Poales > Poaceae > Triticum > Triticum timopheevii. The sequence goes on from OY997272.1 coordinate 546,803,649, forward strand.
TAAACACACAATTCATCGATCTCGACAAACACACCGCAAAAAGATTTTACATCGAATAGATCTCCACAAGAGAGGGGGAGAACATTGTATTGAGATCCAAACAGAGAGAAGAAGCCATCTAGCTAATAACTATGGACCCGAAGGTCTATGGTAAACTACTCACAACTCATCGGAGGGGCTATGGTGTTGATGTAGAAGCCCTCCGTGGTCGATTCCCCCTCCGACGGATCCCCGGCGAAGGCTCCAAGATGGGATCTCGCCGATACATAAGGTTACGGTGTTGGAAATTGTGTTTCGTTGGCTCCCTGGATGTTTTCGGGGTACGTAGGATTATATAGGAGGAAGAAGTATGTCGGTGGCCGCCCGAGGGGGGCACAAGACAGGGGGCGCGCCTTGTAGGGGTAGGCGCGCCCTCCCCTCTCGTGGCCGCCTCGGCTGCTTCTTGATTTGCACTCCAAGTCCTCTGGATCGCGTTCGTTCCAAAAATCACGCTCCCGAAGGTTTCATTCCGTTTGGACTCCATTTGATATTCCTTTTCTTCGAAATACTTAAATAGGCAAAAAAGCAGCAATACGGGTTGGGCCTCCGGTTAGTAGGTTAGTCCCAAAAATGATATAAATGTGTAAAATAAAGCGCATCAACATCCAAAAGGGGTAATATAATAGCATGGAACAATAAAAAATTATAGATATGTTGGAGACGTATCACTCCCTCCGTTCGATAATGTAGTTCCAACATTTTTTTTAAAGTCAAACTTTTGAAACTTTGACCAAGTTTATAAAGAATTTACTTATAAGTTATATCTTCAATACCAAAGATAAATGATAGTATGAAGTAAGTACATGTTGTGATGAATCTAATGATCGTTCCAGATGTAAATGTTTTTCTCCACATATACCTGGTCAAACTTTTCTGAGGTTTGACTTTTCAAAACATCCATATGCTTATGGACGTGAGAGAGTCCCTAACTAGGGAGAGAGAGAGGGAGAGATAGAGAGAGAGAGAGATATAGAAAGAGTGAGTGAAAAAAGTGGGTGGGTGTGTATGAAAGAGACATGGACAATAGACGATAAAAGTAGAGAAAAAACGTGTGTGTATTGTGCAAACATATCACACATGCATCTTCGACAACGGAAGCAAGGTGAGGAGATAGTGTGTGGTTGTTTGCAACCGAGAGAGAAAGACCCCTAGCACGTGGCCAAGAGGGGTCTGGCAAATAAGGGAGAGAGGTCGAGAAAGACGTACGGAAAAAATGCAGACATGGGGAGGAGAGAGTGTATGTTTGTCATAGAGAGATCCCTTGGAGACCGCGATGGGCTTACATGGGTGGGAGATCGATTGACAAGGTGTGTGCGCGATAGAAGATACCCCGAGAGATATCGAGATAGACGTATGGATGGAAGGAGACAATACGTGTGTTCCTGATGGCTAGTGAGAGATAATCATACTTAGGGGGGGAGTGCTTGCGCCTATGATGGAGTGAGGGATTATGGTACTTAGGGGGTGCATATCACATAGAGAGAGAACAAGGGCGGAGAGTGTTGGATGGGTCTATATGTACAGCGCAAGAGAGACATGTGTATGTGTGAACCAGTGAGATATAAAGTTTGAGAGAGATTGAGGATCCCCGATAAGGCTGAGTGGTGCGTCAGATAGCTAAGAGGGGGAAAGAGATATTCCATCCGCTCGATAATGCAATGCATGTAAATTTTGTAGAAGTCAAACTTTGGAAACTTTGAACAGGTTTACGCAAATGTTATTTATATCTACAATACCAAAGATACATCATACAAAACTACATCTCATGGTGAATCTAATGGTATATGTTTGCCGTTCTAGATGCAATTGTTTCTCTCCACGTACATGGTCAAACTTTGTGATGTTTGACTTTTCAATAGATCTATATGCTATGGACCGAGGAGAGTGCCTAAGTCGAGAGATTTCAAGTGTGTGTGACGGAAAATGAGTAAGTGTGCAAAAAGAGTATGTGTGTGAAAGAGAAAGTGACAACAAATGATAAATTAGAGAGAGAGAGTGTGTTTTTGTTTCTTATGCGAAGATATCACGCATGCATCTCCGAGATAGAAAAGCGAGGCGAGGAGATACACAGATAGCTAGTGTGTGATTGTTTGCAACGGAGAGAGACACCCCTATAGCACATGTCCAATAGAGGTCTGGCCAACAAGGAACGAAGGTCAAGAGGGACACATGGAGAACATGGACGCATGGGGAGGGAGAGAGGGTGTGTTTGTGATAGAGATATCCCCTCAAGATCGTGAGGGGACTATATGGGTGGGAGATCGAGGGGGGTGCGTGCGCGATAGAAAGATGCCCCGAGAGAAATCGAGATCGACCATGCACATGTTTGTGATGGAGACTAAGATTAGCTAGTCATATACATATAGTGGGGATTGCGCGTGCCTACAATTGAGTGAGAGACCATCATACTTGGCTAGCTAGGCATGATATTGTGTGTGTGTGCGTGTGAGATGGAGAGAGAACGAGGGAGGGAGATCGAGTTTTACATGGGACTATCGAGTGCGAGTGAGATATGCATGTGTATGTGGGACCCAAGTAGATGGAGAGTTTGAGAGAGAGGGGGAAGAGCTCCGAGATGACAGAGTGGCGTGTGAGAGAGTTACGGGAAACGAGCCAAGGAATTTGTGTGCGCACGACGAGTGCACCCAACATATCTAGCTTGGACTAGACTATCATACATAGTGTGCGAGAGAGACCTATAGATGGTGTATATAAGCGTGCGAACTAGAAAGACCCCCCCCCCCCCCACACACACAGAGAGAGAGAGACAGAGAGAGAGAGACAGAGACAGGCAGAGACAGAGAGAGATGGAGAGAAAGGGAGAGGGACCAACAAGGTTTGTGTGTCGGATGTGTGCGACATAATTGAAGATTGTCAGAGAGAGAGAGAGAGAGAGAGAGAGAGAGAGAGAGAGAGAGAGAGAGAGAGAGAGAGAGAGGGACCAACAAGGTTTGTGTGTCGGATGTGTGCGATAGAATTGAAGATTGTCGGAGAGAGAGAGAGAGAGAGAGAGAGAGAGAGAGAGAGAGAGAGAGAGAGAGAGAGAGCAGGAGTCCAGGAGAGGGGGAGGTCGCATTTTATGCATCAAAGATTGATATAAACCATGTTTCGATATAAACTTTAATTCAAATATTTAAATTGGAGAACATGTTGTCTGCAATCCACACATGAATGGATATATGTGTATATCAAACAAGTTCATTAATTTGACTTTCAACATGTTCATGGAGTACTATAATACTCTACAACATGCTACTCGATTGAGGTGTTCAATTTTGGATTTAGTTCACTATTTTGACCTAGTGAACGAGCTATTTCCTTCAATCGAGATATTTCGTTTTGGGTTTGATTCCCGTTTTTGAGTGGGTCAACTATTTGTCATATAGTAAATTGCTAGCAACGAGCATGTAAAAACACATTACACCCGAGCATCATCTCTCCATCTAAAAAAGAAGTGGCAAGCTAATATTTCAAAATTTGATTCAAATCGACTTGGTAAGGTAGACGTGGATGCTCGTTCTCCCAAAATTTGAACGAATCGTTAAACATCCTCTGCTCGGTGGAATTCGCCCGAGCAAATAATGGGAGACGCGAAATTACCATCCTATGTGGGGCACGCATCAATTGGCCCATTGTACATCCAAGTGCGCCTTCTCCTCGGCCGAATTGACATGTGCCGGATAATTCATAAACCATGGTCGGCAAAACACGCTCTCCTCGCCCGAAATAGCTCGCACCCACTATTTCAAAACACGCTCTCCTCGCCCGAAATCGCTCGCGCCCACTATATTTCAAAACATGCCCTCCTTGCCCGAAATTGCTCTCGCCCAATATTTGGGGAGAAGCAAAGTTACTCTACTATCCCCGACCCTCAGTATATAGAGCCAAGCCAAGAATCCTAAAGGCAGGGGTAGAACTGTAACTCCCCCTCACATTTCAGACAAATGTGTCTGTAAGACATGGTTCCACTCCCCTCCCAATCCCCCCCCCCATTCATACCTCGTGGGCGCCAAATCACCTTCTCCTCGGAAGCTCCCTTGTCCCGAGTCGCGAAACCTCAGCCCCTCCTCCATGGCGCCCCCACCGCACCAATTTCACAACCGCCCTCCTCCCTAATGCCGGAGATGCTGCCCATTTACCATCGTGCACTGGGCCATGTGCCTCTTACTTCGTGCTGCTGGAGCTGCCTCGACGATGGCCGCGTGAACCGTACCGGAGCCGATTCACCCCCGCCACTGTTCACGGCGCTGGAGCGGCTCCAACACTGGATCCGTCCAGAGTACCGACACTGCTTCCCCGTAGCCGTTAACCGTCGCGACATCGATGTTTCCCTGCCACCGGTCGCAACCGCAATCGCGTCGGCCTCACCAACTCGGCACCTGGACCTGCCTCCTTCACCATGCCGCCAGATAGGTCGCACCCTCATCTCAAATCACTTTATTTGGGCGTCAGTTGTCTGAATTTTTATTCTGGGACAATCGATTCCCAATGGGAAGCAGCACCGCTCGAGGCGGCGGAGCTCCTAGGCTGTCGGTTGGCTGGTATCTAACGTAAGGGTGCGGGGCCGCAAGTTCGCCACGGAAGCAGCCTTAGATGGCTATCTTAGAGTTGCATGGGTTGAAGGTACTGCCGCCGCCGGATCTAGATGACGGGGAGTCTTTGTGGATTGGCTCGGGGGTGGCGCAACCACGGCAGTGCGGTGGGGCGGGGAGCGGAGTTTTGGCCGAGGCCGCGGACGGCGGAGGCAGGCTGCTCTACGGTTGATCGCTGGCTCTTCGGGGAAGATTCTGAACAGTGTCAGCTGGGTGGCACAAGACGGCCATCAAGCCATCCGGCGTAGATCGGATAGTACCAAAATAAAATGAAATCATGTTACCCCAATTTAGTCTTCAATCAACAGACGTGTGACCACTCTCATACCTTGCTGTTGATCTCTTAGTGTATTTCTTCAGATCAAAGAGATGTGTCGTTATTAACATTATGCGTTATCTGCATCTTCAGCCACACCATCTTCCGACTCACCGCAGCTGCTCCAACAAGGGAAGCATACACCAGAAGGGAGCTATAGTCCCCACTCAACAGTTCCCTCCATCGAATGCGCGTGCCCAACATGGACAGCCACAACAACTGCAGGGCCATCGACAAGTCAGCACATGATGCTCACTCCTATGGATGGAGGCCAGATAGGTTGTACACTCATCTTACTTGTGTGCAACATTTATGGCTTTGTTATTCATCTAAGCATGGTAAATAGATTATCACATTTCACTGTATATTCATGATGACTCTTATGGGTCTTGTTTAGGAGTTAACATTGTTCCATAGTTATCATCCATCAGCAAATGTTATCCCACAGGCTGGTGATTATAGTATTATACCACTTCTAGTATTACCTATGTTGTTCTTTAATACTTTTGTGTGCCATCTAGTTAATCTAGAGTACAAACGATACATATTCTGTAGCTTTCTTCTGTGTTTTCCCTTTAGTTTTTGAGACATGTTGCTGCTAGTTAACCCCAGTCCTACTATTTATGTCGTCTCCTATAGGCACTCATTACATAAATCTAACTACTAGTTGTCTTCCATGCATGTCAGATATAATTGCACACACTAATATATCCACGAGAACCTCACTGAGCAATGTAAAGGCCAATAAACTTGATGTCAATGATACCCAATATGATGGAACATGGAAAGGCAGTTCTTCAGAAGACTTGCAGAAAGATGATGAATCCTCTTCACCCCACAAGGTCCTTTCTCTAACTTGGCCTATGATATGGGTACAACATACATATAATGTCCTGGAGTGTATCTACTTTGTTGCAATGACATGTGCTTAGCATGCTGATCATGCATGTAAATATGTCATGCCTTCCTGTTTTTCAGTAGCTATTCCATTCATGATAACATGTTTTCAAATTCAAGTATTGTCATTCTACTCTATCGCAATGCCATCTGCTTAATTTGGACATCATGCTTCTGAATATCTTATGCATTGTTATTCATCAGTATGTACTTCATCTGTCTACCATACCATGTTTTTTTACACTGAAGTGTTGTTCTAGTGCTCCGTTGCAATGCCATCTTAGTTTCCCAATCATACACGTGTATGTTTACTTAGTTTTTTCTATATGTATTCTGCTAGCATACAGTTTTATATTCAACTAGTGTTTTTTTATTGTGTTGTCCTGTCGTATCCCTAGCTCTTACACCATACTCCCTCTATCCAGATTACATGTTGCCGAAATGGATAAAAAAGGATGTATCTAGAACTGAAATACGCCTAGACCCATCCATTTTTTTTCCGGATGGAGGGACTACATGTCAATATGTCATGCCTTTCTATTCTTTAGTACATATTCCATCTCTTTGTTGTAGCATGTTTTATAATTAAAGCACCATTCTTCTATAGAAGGCATGCAAGGGGAAGACGACTATGTTAGAATCTGAAGGCTTACAAACAAGGCCTTTGCAAAAGATCCAAACGCCAGGAGATAATAAACTAACTCCAGTTTTTATAAATACTGCTCCAGCACAGAGAAACCCAACTCCTACTGATAATAAGCAGATTCCAGTGGCCAAAGAACTAGTCCGCTCCAGTCCGGCAACAGTATGTCAACTCCAGTCTAAGAAGCGTGTGCGTATCCAATTTTATAGCATGCTGATCATATTTTCTACATGTTTCTTACCCATCACTCTTTTAGAAAATAAGCTTAACAGATAGAAGAATTTCTACACTGGTATCGCCTATGAGGAAAGATTCTTGCAGGAATTCTCTGTGCTCCAATGCAGATGTAAGTACCTGTTGTATATCACTATACTTTTACACCAACATGCATTTTGTTAATCAGCGTGAATCCAACCTTTATCTGATCTAAAATTAGTTGTAACAAAATTTTAAAGGCGCTAATGTTGATTTTTATAAAGAAAACTGCTTGGTAGTTTTGCATACTGGGCTGCATGAGTGTACTATCTCATATCATGCACATTACTAAATTGTAGTGCTGCTCTGGTTGCCCATTCATTCATTGTGTGAATGTTGCTTTCGTATTACCTTACCTGGCTGATGATAGCTATGCCGATTTGGTGTAGGCTAGTTGCCCAAACATTCGTTGTGTCAATGTTGCTTTCCTATTATCTGACTTGGCCAATGATAGCAATGCTAGTTTGTTAATTTGGTGCAGGTTGCTGAAGATAAGAAGACAAACTCTGAAAAAAGCAAGGCAACCCCATTGTTTCTTTCCAATAAATCTAGGCCAGGTAATATGGCAATAACTCATGATTAATCTGTTTGGTTCCCCTCCTAATTTATTTTATGATGCAGTGGTCGAGACACTCTCGACTATCAATAATACAAGCCTGCCAAAATCGCCATCTGAATCTGTTCAGTGTCCTTGATATGTCTCCAACATATCTATAATTTTTTATTTTTACATGCTATTATATTACCCTTTTTGGATGTTTATGGGCTTTATTTTACACATTTATATCATTTTTGGGACTAACCTACTAACCGGAGGCCCAGCTCGTATTGCTGTTTTTTTTTGCCTATTTCGGTATTTCGAAGAAAAGGAATATCAAACGGAGTCCAAATGGAATTAAACCTTCGGGAGCTTGATTTTTGGAACGAACGAGATCCGGAGAACTTGGAGTGCAAGTCAAGCAACAAACGAGGCGGCCAGAAGATAGGAGGGCGCGCCCACCCCTCCTGGGCGCCCCCTATCTCCTGGGCCCCTCGAGCGGCCACCGACGTACTTCTTCCTCCTATATATACCTACGTACCCCAAAAACATCCAGGGAGCAACCGAAACACAATTTCCACCGCCGTAACCTTCTGTATCCGCGAGATCCCATCTTGGAGCCTTCGCCGGCGCTCCGCTGGAGGGGGAATCGACCATGGAGGGCTTCTACATCAACACCATAGCCCCTCCGATGAGTTGTGAGTAGTTTACCACAGACCTTTGGGTCCATAGTTATTAGCTAGAGGGCTTCTTCTCTATCTTTGGATCTCAATAAAATGTTCTCCCCCTCTCTTGTGGAGATCTATTCGATGTAAACTCTTTTTGCAGTGTGTTTGTCGAGATCCGATGAATTGTGGGTTTATGATCAAGTTTATCTATGAGAAATATTTGAATCTCCTCTGAATTCTTTTATGTATGATTGAGTTATCTTTGCGAGTCTCTTTGAATTATCAGTTTAGTTTGGCCTACTAGATTGATCTTTCTTGCCATGGGAGAAGTGCTTAGCTTTGGGTTCAATTTTGCGGTGTCCTTACCCAATGACAGAAAGGGTTGCAAGGCACGTATTGTATTGTTGCCATCGAGGATAAAAAGATGGGGTTTATATCATATTGCTTGAGTTTATCTCTCTACATCATGTCATCTTTCTTAATGCGTTACTCTGTTATTATGAACTTAATACTCTAGATGCATGCTGGATATCGGTTGATGTGTGGAGTAATAGTAGTAGATGTAGGCAGGAGTCGGTCTACTTGTCATGGACGTGATGCCTATATACATGATCATGCCTAGATAATCTCATAATTATTTGCTTTTCTATCAATTGCTCGAAAGTAATTTGTTCACCCACCGTAATACTTATGCTATCTTGAGAGAAGCCTCTAGTGAAACCAATGGCCCCCGGGTCTATCTTTTATCATATTAGCTTTCAATCTACTTTTATTTGCATCTATACTACAAAATACCAAAAATATATTTATCTTATCATACTATCTCTATCAGATCTCACTTTCGCAAGTGGCCGTGAAGGGATTGACAACCCCATTATTGCGTTGGTTGCGAGTTCTTTTTTTGTTTGTGTAGGTGCGTGGGATTTTTTAGGAGCCTCCTACTGGATTGATACCTTGGTTCTCAAAAGCTGAGGGAAATACTTACGCTACTATTGCTGCATCACCCTTTCCTCTTCAAGGAAAACCAACGCAAGCTCAAGACGTGTCAGGGAGTAGCTCTTTCTCTCTTTCTCTGCTATCTCTCAGGGGCCTCCCCTCTCACTCGAACTCTCTATAGCGACGGATTTTATGCTCACTGTGTTAGTGTATAGCTTCGTATATTGTTTAGTTGACCAGTCAACCTGTCCACATGCATCCTTGTCAGTTCATGTTCTATATCTTCATGTGTTGGCCCATGTGGCAGTGGGTGAAAATAAGTAAACTAGAGGCCCATCTGACACACGGTGAAGTAAACAAAGTTGAAACCACTCGGGGTAGCACCCCACATGCTAGTAAATTGAGGGCGCATTGAGGACACACTTCTTCCGTGTGAAGGACGCACTCGCGCACAATTCACCATTGCACGGCGGCATGCACAGAAGGACGCACTCGTGCACACCCAGCAAAAAACACACACCAGCACACGTGTACACTGGTGTTGCCGCTGGTTGAGATGGATGGCGAGGCAGCCAACAAGCGGAGGTGGCTTGAGCCAAAACCACATCCAATGAGCCTGGACTTCATCAGCAGCCTCCCCGACGACATGCTGCTCGTCATCATCGGCCTCCTCCCCACCAAATATGCCGTGCGGACCGCCCTGCTCTCCCGGCGGTGGTGCCCCCTCTGGTGCCGCGCCCCCCTCAACCTCACCGTCGACAGCTGCCTCTGCGACGGGGGATTGCAAACGCATGGCCATAGTCTCCAAGATCCTTTCATCGCACCCTGGGCCAGCCAGACGCCTTGACATCCGCATGTTCAGTACAAACTGCAAGGTCCAACCCAAGTTTGACGAGTGGTTCTTATACCCCGCCCTAGATTAGCTCGAGGAGGTCAGCTTTGAAGCTAGATGTTGTCGCTCTCTGCCGCTGTCCGCTCTCCGCCTCACGCCAACGGTGCACCGCGCCAGCTTCAGCTCCTGCTATCTTCCCCAGATTAATGCCACGCCCGCCCTTCTTCTCCCTCAACTCAAGCAGCTCGACCTCTTCGACGTTGTCATCTCGAAGAAGGCTATGCAGCGCCTGCTCCGCAGCTGTACTGCGCTTGAGTTCCTTCGTCTTGAGCAGATCCATGGGTTCATTAGCCTCCACATCGCCCCGAAGAATATCCGATGGATTTATGTGTCTTGCTGGCCCCGCAACAAGACATCATTTGGAAAGAGATCACTCCAGCTGTTCCACATTATGGTCATTGAGAATGCTCCTTTCCTTGAGAAATTGCTTGTATCGGATCTAGAAGGTCCAACAAAAATCAGGGTCATTGATGCGTCGAAATTGACAGCGTTTGTGTACTCGTCTGCCAAATTCTCCAAACTCTCTATTGGATCCGTAATCGTTCAGGTACAACACTCATCTTCTTCTCCGTCTTCCTGAAATTCACATTTTTTAATTTCTTATTGATGTATTTACGACTGTCTTCCACAAAATGATTCCCACAAGCTTGACCCAGTCTATGTGCATAATGAAGATCTTGGCAATAAAATCTATCGGCTCCAATCTGGATCAAGTTGTTGGATTCCTTACATGCTTTCCGTGCACGGAGAAGCTACTCATCAAGGTGAAACTTCTTTCCTAATAGTAAACGGTAATCACAACGTAGCTCAATTTTTTTTGTAATTTTCCCAAATTATGATGACAAGTGTAGTGTTCAAAACTGCATCTACGCACTGCACCGACAGAAATGTTTTTAGTATTTTTTTCTCACGTGATCACCTGCATCGTTTTTTGTTGTTGTACTACTATAGTAGCCTACGCTAGTCATAGTGGAAAGTAACTTATACTACTCCAGTAACTCTATGGTTACCCTAAGAGCAAGTACTACCTCCGTCCTGGTTTACTCTTCCTATTTTGTAGTATCAAAATTTGACCATAGATTTAACTGACAAAATTTTAATGCATGCCACTAAGAACTATATCGTTGGATTCATATTTGAACATAATTTCATATGGTGTAATTTTTAGTGACATGCATTGGCATTTTCTTAGGTAAATCTATGGTCAAAATTTATACTAAATACGAGATAGTACAAAAGTGGGCTATAACGGCCCTCCACTATGCAGGCCAAAACACATGCCAAATTCACTTGTGATGCATTTGGCATCGATGCCCCTCCATTGCTCACCTGGTGCCCCAATCTGGATCACCTACTTTGCTCTGGTGCCAAATTAACTCATGCAATGAAAAAACACTTGCGTTGGAGAGAGAGAGGACCGAGGCAATAAAAAACACTTGTTTGGGAGAGTGAGAGGCTGGTGTAGTTGGTTTGATTGATTTGTTTATACATGTGGGTCTGTGTGTACAGCGGTGCCAACTCTCTCACATCGCGAGAGCGGTGCCAAAATCTTTTGATTTGACATCGATGCGTATTATGTGGCATACTTTTGCGAAATATGGCATTGGCCACATAGTGGAAGGGAACAAATGCCCAACCTCTTCACGTGCTCCTAGGTAAATGAGAGGAAACAGAAAGAGAGGGAGAGAGTGTGTGAAAAAATATCACTAGCTACTCAACCCTATCGTATGAGTGAATGATATTAGTACCTCTTGATGGCACAGAAATCTTGTACAGCCAGCTGCTCTAATATGTTCTCTTCTTTTGCAGATAAAAAAAGACCCGAAAGTGAAAAATGTGCTGCACTATAACAATCTCATCGAATGCCTTGATCTCCATCTTACAAAAATTGATTTGATCGACTACCGAGCTTCTTCCCTATTTACAAAAAGATGCCCGCACTTCTTCCCTATTTACAAACAACTCCTTGTCTCTCACAATCAGCCTTATCTCCTCCCCACCACATCTAGAAGGCCATGGAAAAATCTGGCGCGATGGCCACTGCCTGCGCCGTCCACCCCCAATCTTGGTGTTCCGTGCAATGCACGGGCATCTACGCACGGGAAATTATGTCGAACACGGCTAGTTGTAATCAGGCTAGCTCTACAGCCATGATGATAGTGACTGCAGAGGGTGAGGCTGACTATGGTATGCCGAACATGGCGCCTATACTCAGGTATCATCTCCGGCGCAGGGTCTTGTCACTTCACTGTGAGGAGCAGCACGTAATAATTTGACCAACGGGTAGTACAGTGCTACTACATTGGTAGTACTACTACTAGTACTACTAGCGCCACCGTCTGGATTTAGGAGTACTACCACATCCATCTGGATTTTAGTATTTGACTAGCAATATCTAGTAATGCATGTAAAAAAAGTACTACTCCATCTGTAAATAAATACATGGTGTATTGTTTTGTTCCTATCGGCAAGAGAACTTAATAACTCCGCCTATGTTGTCTCAACATAGTTGGTCCCAATCCCGGGTAAAGGAGGAGGGTTGTGATAGGCTTGGCGAGCCAACGTAAAAACTCAGCCACTCTTATGGAGATGAAACCCAAAAGATTTTCGTTGGGGCGTAACCCTCTCAGCGACGCGCCACATCGGAACCCGGGTGTGGTGGAAAATGGGAAAGGGCCGGGCCGTCACCCCCCACGTGGCGCGCCGTATCTTGATCCGGATACGGTGGCAAGTGAGCGAGGATTAGGTCGTCGCATCCTTAGTGGCGCGCTACATCGGCGCCCGGATGTAGTGGAAAATGAGCAAGGGTCTTCGCATTTGACAAGACGAGTGCGAAGGGTAAGGAAGCTAGCCGAGCCTAGGAGGATTCACTTAGGTATTTGGAACATAGGGTCTCTGACAGGGAAGCATCGGGAGCTAGTTGATGCAGCAGTGAGGAGAGGTGTTGATATCCTTTGCGTCCAAGAAACCAAATGGAGAGGACAGAAGGCGAAGGAGGTGGAGGATACCGGCTTGAAGCTATGGTACAGACGGCTGCAAACAGAAATGGCGTAGGCATCTTGATCAACAAGAGCCTCAAGTATGGAGTGGTAGACATCAGGACACGTGGGGACCGGATTATCCTGGTCAAGCTGGTAGTTGAGGACTTGGTTCTCAATGTTATCAGCGTGTATGCCCCGCAAGTAGGCCACAATGAGAACACCAAGAGGGAGTTCTGGGAAGGCTTGGAAGACATGGTTAGGAGTGTACCGATTGGTGAGAAGCTCTTCATAGGAGGAGACCTCAATGGCCACGTGGGTACATCTAACACATGTTTTGAAGGGGCGCATGGGGGCTTTGGCTATGGCATCAGGAATCAAGAGGGAGAAGATGTCTTAAGCTTTGCTCTAGCCTACAGCATGATTGTAGCTAACACCCTCTTTAGAAAGAGAGAATCACATCTCGTGACTTTTAGTAGTGGCGAACACTCTAGCCAGATTGATTTCATCCTCTCGAGAAGAGAAGATAGGCGTGCGTGCCTAGACTGTAAGGTGATACCTGGGGAGAGTGTTGTACCCCAGCATAAGCTGGTGGTTGCTGACTTCCGCTTTCGGATTCATGTCCAGCGGGATAAGTGTGCCAAGGTCGCTAGAACGAAGTGGTGGAAGCTCAAGGGGGAGGTAGCTCAGGTGTTCAAGGAGAGGGTAATTAAGGAGGGCCCTTGGGAGGAAGGAGGGGATGCGGACAATGTGTGGATGAAGATGGCGACTTGCATTTGTAAGGTGGCCTCGGAGGAGTTTGGAGTGTCCAGGGGAAGGAGAAGCGAAGATAAGGATACCTGGTGGTGGAATGATGATGTCCAGAAGGCGATTAAAGAGAAGAAAGATTGCTTCAGACGCCTATACCTGGATAGGAGTGCAGATAACATAGATAAGTACAAGATGGCGAAGAAGGCCGCAAAGCGAGCTGTTGGTGAAGCAAGGGGTCGGGCATATGAGCACCTCTACCAACGGTTAGGCACGAAGGAAGGTGAAAGGGACATCTATAAGATGGCTAAGATCCGGGAGAGGAAGACGAGGGATATTGGCCAAGTCAAATGCATCAAGGACGAAGTAGGCCAACTCTTGGTGAAGGACGAAGAGATTAAGAATAGATGGCGGGAGTACTTCGACAAGCTGTTCAATGGGGAGAATGAGAGTTCTACCATTGAACTGGACGACTCCTTTGATGAGACCAGCATGCGTTTTGTGCGGCGCATCCAGGAGTCTGAGGTGAAGGAGGCTTTAAAAAGGATTAAAGGAGGCAAGGCGATGGGCCCTGATTGTATCCCCATTGAGGTGTGGAAAGGTCTCGGGGACATGGCGATAGTATGGCTAACCAAGCTTTTCAACCTCATTTTTCGGGCAAACAAGATGCCAGAAGAATGGAGACGGAGTATATTAGTACCAATCTTCAAGAACAAGGGGGATGTTCAGAGTTGTACTAATTACCGTGGAATTAAGTTGATGAGCCATACAATGAAGCTATGGGAGAGAGTCATTGAGCGCCGCTTAAGAAGAATGACAAGCGTGACCAAAAATCAGTTTGGTTTCATGCTTGGGAGGTCGACCATGGAAGCCATTTTCTTGGTACGACAACTTATGGAGAGATATAGGGAGCAAAAGAAGGACTTGCATATGGTGTTCCTTGACTTAGACAAGGGTGCGTGGAAGCTTGCTATCCATGTGCCAGAGCCATGAGTTGGTTGCGAGATCTTATGGGTTTCACCTCTAGCCTACCCCAACTTGTTTGGGACTAAAGGCTTTGTTGTTGTTGTTGTTGTTGTTGTTGTTGTTGTTGTTGTTGTTGTTGTTGTTGTTGTTGTTGTTGTTGTTGTTGTTGTTGTTGTTGTTGTTGTTGTTGTTGTTGTTGTTGTTGTTGTTGTTGTTGTTGTTGTTGTTGTTGTTGTTGTTGTTGTTGTTGTTGTTGTTGTTGTTGTTGTTGTTGTTGTTGTTGTTGTTGTTGTTGTTGTTGTTGTTGTTGTTGTTGTTGTTGTTGTTGTTGTTGTTGTTGTTGGCTAGAGAACTTAATGTCTTTTTGCTAATTAATAGGATTATATGCAATTAACTAAACACTGCATGTCATGTTTGGTAGTCTCAAGTCATTGAAAGCATGCACGGCCCACATCTCTCATTGGTTGATATGTCACGAACTAAGAAACGAGGAGGGAGTTAATGTACCATGCCTAAGTGTTTTGGGATTATTTGGTCTTCGTAAGGTGACTTAGACAACATTTTTGTTTACATGCATTAACATTTTATTAGTTAAATCAAAGGTCAAAACTTGGCGCAGAATGCAAAGCGGACCAGTAAACAAGTAAACATCAAACTTCTCTCGTTTGGCCCCAACTAAAGGTCCGATGAGATGACTATACTGGACCGGCACGGAGGGGGACACAACTTCATTGACTTACTGCAATTTCCTTTGGGTGAATGACACATGGGCCCAACGGGTGGCTGGCCCACCTGTCATACAGCCAAAGGTAGGGTGGAGTAGAGGGCCGTGGAGTAGATGGCCAACACACACGTGAATTCAAAGCAGTCTGGACTTCTCATATAAAGCTCCCTGCCAGTCCAATCTAGTATGAAATCCTACGCACCGACGCACGCTAACCGAGGGCAAGAGTGATCACTCGAATCGCAAGATCAGTTGACTAGAAGTCCCTTGGATCCAAGCACCCTCTAAGCTAGACCCATGGAGGCGATGAGCGCGAGCATCAGCCGGTTGTGCCAGATGGTCCATGATGCCGGCCTGCGGCCCGGCACCAAGGAACGTCTCCAGGTAGTGCTTGAGGCTGCCAGGGCAAGGGGCCGCTTGGACGACAGCTTCGTCTCCTTGTTCGACGAGGTCCTCATCGGTTTCCTCGACAAGTTCATGGTCGTCAAGAAGCTCGCGGACCACCTTGACGTACGCCTCTAGCCGACGCACCCAGGCTCTACGATGCCCGCCATCCTCAACGGCCACTATGGTGACAACCTCTTCGACGCACTAGTGGCCCTGCGACTACCCGCCGTCGCGCCGGAGAATGTCCACCTCGAGGTCGCGCTCGCCGTGCAGCGCCTAGCGCAGCAAGACACCATCGACATAATCACCCACGTCTACGCGCAAATCATCCACAAGGACTACTACATGCAAGAGGAGGACGATAGGACGTTGGCCTTCTTGGACCGCATGGCAACCTTGGAAGGCATTGTTCAGAAGCACGTTGAGCTCGCCGCCAACACCGCTGCTCCTCACACGTTGGTTGGTGACCCGGCGCTCTAGGGCATGAGGATGTCGTTGATGGATCCGTATGTATTTTTATCTTTTTCTCAAATCCATGTAGTAGTATATGGTACTACTAGTAATTATCTTACCTTTTGCATCAACTTCATAATTTTCATACATACTCCATGCATGAACCGCGCCAGAACCAAACTTCTCATTACTCTAGGGAAGATCGTTATTTCTATCTATCGGTCACGCCACGGAGCAGAACCAAATTTTACAAGTTACAAGTTCAAAAGGAAAAGCCTGTCGTGTTCGCGTCGCACCCCCACACGGTTGGTCCAGCACGCCGCTCAAGGGGGAATGCATGCAGTGTTGCATTTTCACTTACAAGTGGGACCACAGTTGAGTAAACCGACTATCGGCAAACCCCCACCCCGCCCACCGCACGACGGCTGAGAAAACAGGAGGGAGAAGAGATGGCTGTAGCATGGACTCCAAGAAAATTGGTGTCGGATGGGACTCGTGTGAGTGGCGTGTGCCGTACTACTAGACGTGAATGCTAGTTATGGCCCATGCCACCCCATTATATCGAGCCTATATCGAGGTGCTGGTTACATAGAACAAATTTCCTGGAGTCCATGCTCAGCCCTCCTCTATCTCTCTTCTCAACCAGCCAGCGGACACGCAGAGCCCAACGTCTGTTTGCTCACATGCGGTCCCACATGTTAGTGAAAATGCAAGAGGACCCACTAAACCTGCACATCTTTCACCTCGACGTGCTGGTGATGAAAAACAAATCCAATAAAGATCTTTGGTGGCCGCTTTTGGAGTTACTCAAGAGTAGTAAGATTCTATTTACAGTTTAACCCAAGATGCACATCACGTGGCTTCAACTACCACTCTATTTTCTTGCATGACATGACCTGGATGCTGGATGTCCCACGTGTCGGCGAAAGGAGGAAGAACCTGACCAAATCTTGGGTTGTGGTCTCGGATTAGACTAGTTGTGCTAACTTAAAATTTTATTTTGTAGAATGGATGGAAGTTTTGGTATTGGGAAGAAGAGCACGGCCACCGGATCCGATAAATGGCCCGGATACGACCCCATTGCCCTACCCAAATGGACAGAAACCGGGGAAAACGGAGGTCCGTTTGGGGTCGTGCGTTGGAGTTGGCCTTACAAGTGGGACCGTGATACGTCTCCAATGTATCTACTTTTCCAAACACTTTTGCCCTTGTTTTGGACTCTAACTTGCATGATTTGAATGAAACTAACCCGGACTGACGCTGTTTTCAGCAGAGCTGCCATGATGTTGTTTTATGTGTAGAAAAGAAAAGTTCTCAGAATGTCCTGGAAATCAACGGAGGCACTTTTCAGAATTAATAAGAATTTTTGGCGAAAGAATCAAGGCCAGGGGGCCCACGGGCTATCCACGAGACAGGGGGGCGCGCCCCCCTAGGGCACGCCCTCCTATCTCGTGGGCCCCCTGGACCTCCTCCGACCTCAACTCCAACTCCATATATACCGTCTCGGGGAGCAAAAAATCAAGGAGAAAGTTTCATCGCGTTTCACGACACGGAGCCGCCGCCAAGCCCTAATCTCTCTCGGGAGGGCTGATCTGGAGTCCGTTCGGGGCTCCAGAGAGGGGGATTCGTCGCCGTTGTCATCATCAAACATCCTCCATCACCAATTTCATGATGCTCACCGTCGTGCATGAGTAATTCCATCATAGGCTTGCTGGACGGTGATGGGTTGGATGAGATTTACCATGTAATCAAGTTAGTTTTGTTAGTGTTTGATCCCTAGTATCCACTATGTTCTGAGATTGATGTTGCTATGACTTTGCTATGCTTAATGCTTGTCACTAGGGCCCAAGTGCCATTATTTCAGATCTGAACCTATTATGTTTTCATGAATATATGTGTGTTCTTGATCCTATCTTGCAAGTCTATAGTCACCTATTATGTGTTATGGTCCGACAACCCCGTAGTGACAACAATCGGGATACTTCTCGGTGATGACCGTAGTTTGAGGAGTTCATGTATTCACTATGTGTTAATGCTTTCGTCCGGTTCTCTATTAAAAGGAGGCCATAATATCCCTTAGTTTCCACTAGGACCCCGCTGCCACGGGAGGGTAGGACAAAAGATGTCATGCAAGTTCTTTTCCATAAGCACGTATGACTATTTACGGAATACATGCCTACATTACATTGATGAATTGGAGCTAGTTCTATATCACCCTATGTTATAACTATTGCATGAGGAATCACATCCGGCATAATTATCCATCACTGATCCATTGCCTACGAGCTTTTCACATATTGTTCTTCGCTTATTTACTTTTCCGTTGCTACTGTTACAACTAATACAAAAACCCAAAAACATTTATCTTTACTGTTGCTACTGTTACCATCACTATCATACCACTTTTGCTACTAAACACTTTGCTGCAGATACTAAGTTATCCAGGTGTGGTTGAATTGACAACTCAACTTCTAATACTCAAGAATATTCTTTGGCTCCCCTTGTGTCGAATCAATAAATTTGGGTTGTACTTCACCCTCGAAAGCTGTTGCGATCCCCTACACTTGTGGGTTATCAAGACTAACTTCTGGCGCCGTTGCCGGGGAGCATAGCTCTGTTCTCTGAGTCACTTGGGATTTATATCTGTTGATCACTATGAAGAACTTGAAAGACGCTAAGACCAAGATCTATCCCTCAATTACGAGGGAGGTAAGGAACTGCCATCTAGCTCTGCACTAGATTCTCCTTCCATTATTAGTAGGCTTGCGACACCTAAACCCGCTACTGCTATGAATTCTGATATGTCGCATGTTATTGACGATGCCACTTCTGCTATGCATGATGAAACTACTTCTATGCATGATACTACTTTACCATTAGGTGAATTTCTAGATGAACAACTTGCTAGAGTTAGGGGGAATGAAAATATTGAAGATGCTATTGATGATAGTGATGATGAACGTTCCCCCAATGATTATGTATTACCTTTTGTTCCTAAGGGTTATGTTATGAATGAAGAAGCTGCTATGGAAATTCTTGCTTGCAATGATAGATTTAATCTTAAGAAATTATTAGCTAAATGGAAGCAGCAGTCTCTTAATGCTAGAATGAAACCCGATCCTGTTTAGTTGAATCTGATCCTTTTTATGGCCTTGAATCTGAAACTGTTGTGGCACATCTTACCAAGTTGAATGATATAGCCACCCTATTTACTCATGATGAGAAGTCTCGCTATTTCTATATCCTTAAGATATTTTCGTTCTCATTAAAGGGTGATGCTAAGACTTGGTATAATTCCCTTGCTCCTGGTTGTGTGCGTAGTCCCCAGGATATGATTTATTACTTCTCTGCTAAATATTTCCCTGCTCGTAAGAAACAAGCTGCCTTGCGGGAAATATATTATTTTGTGCAAATCAAAGAAGAGAGTCTCCCACAAGCTTGGGGGAGGCTTCTCCGGTTACTTAATGCTTTGCCTGGTCATCCTCTTAAGAAAAATGAAATACTTGATATCTTTTATAATGGACTAACAATGCTGCCGAGGACCACTTGGATAGTTGTGCTGGTTGTTTTTTCAGGGAAAGAACAGTCGACGAAGCTGAAATATTGTTGAATAATATGTTAACTAATGAAAATAATTGGACTCTTCCCAAGCCAGTTCCTGAAGTAATTCCTTAACCAATTGAGCCAACTCCTGAGCCTATTCCTAAACCCACTCCGAAGAAGAGAGGTGTTTTATTTCTCAGTCCTGAAGATATGCAAGAGGCAAAGAAATCAATGAAAGAAAAAGGTATTAAAGCGGAAGATGTTAAGAATTTACCACCTATTGAAGAAATACATGGTCTAAATATACCGCATGAAGGACTACATTGTCTTGATAACCCGACACAGGTAGTGAAGGTAAATTCTCTCTATAGATATGATAAAGTCTAAATACCCTCTACTAAATTTCATAGCCCTTTCTTAGATGAATTTGATGACTTTATGGCTAGACAAGAAAGTTTTAATGCTTATGTTTGTAGAGAGTTAAAGAATAATGCTTTAGAGATAGGACGCGTAGGTGATAATCTGGCTAGACTTAAAGATGAACTTCATCATGTTAGCAAATATGCTTCTGTGGTTGCTACTCAAGCTGAGCAAGTACTCAAAGCTCAAAACGATTTGCTTGATGAATTGAATAATAAAAATGACTTTGCTATTAGAGTGGCTACTAGAACTGGTAGAATGACTCAGGAACCTTTGTATCCTGAAATAATTTAGAGAATCGAGCAAGATTCTCAGAGAAATAATTTAGAGGCACCTAGTTCTTCTAAAAAGAAGAAGAAGAAAAACAATAGAACATTGCATGCTTCTAGTTAACCTATTGTAGACACACCTAAGAATCCCAATGATATTTCTATTTCTGATGATGAAACGCAATCAGGTGATGAACATGAACCTAGTGATAATCTTAATGATAATGTTCATGTTGATGCTCAACCTAGCAAAGATAATGATGTAGAGATTGAACCTATTGTTGATCTTGATAACCCACAATCAAAGAATCAACGTCATGATAAGAGAGATTTTGTTGCTTGGAAGCATGGTAAAGAAAGAGAGCCATGGGTTCAGATACCCATGCTCTTTCCTCCTAAACCATCCAAGTCAAAGGATGATGAGGATTTTGAGCTCTTTGCTGAAATGATTAGACCTATTTTCTTACATATGTGCTTAACTGATATGCTTAAAGTAAATCCATATGGTAAATATATGAAGGATATCATTTCAAATAAAAGAAAGATACCGGAAGCTGAAATTTCCACCATGCTTGCTAATTACACTTTTAAGAGTGGAATACCAAAGAAACTTGGAGATCCGGGTGTTCCAACTAAACCATGCTCCATTAAAAGAAATTATGTTAGAACTGCTTTATGTGATCTTGGAGCCGGTGTTAGTGTTATGCCTCTCTCTTTATATCATAGACTTGAACTGAATAAGTTGACACCTACTGAAATATCTTTGCAAATGGCTGATAAATCAACTGCTATACCTGTCGGTATTTGTGAGGACGTGCCTGTTGTGGTTGCAAATGTCACTATCTTAACGGACTTTGTTATTATTGATATTCCCAAGGACGATAGTATGTCTATTATCCTTGGTAGACCTTTTCTTAATAATGCAGGGGCTGTTATTGATTGCAACAAAGGCAATGTCACTTTTCATGTTGATGGTAATGAGCATATGGTACACTTTTCGAGGAAACAATCTCAAGTTCATAGTATCAATTCTATTGAAAAAGTTCCAACTATCATTTTTGGAGGTTTTCAATTTCCTCTCCCTACTGTCAAGAAAAAGTATGATATTCTTATTGTTGGGGATTTTCATATCCCCGTTGAGGTAACTTAGTGTTATTCGAAATTTCTCTGGTTCCGTGTTATTCAGAATGAGTTTGTTAACAAGACTTGATCAACCTTGTTAGTGGATTTATTTTGATGATCACGAGATGGATGAAACTAGAAGGCACAAACTTCTGTACCCTCTTTTTACTTTCTGTTATTTAGAATAAATAAAGAAAAAAATAGTATTATCTGTCTGCTTTTTGAATTATCCGTGCATTAAAAAATAGTCCAAAAATAAAAGTGCTCCAAATGCCCTGCAAATTTAGTATGATTTTTTCTGGAATATTTGAGATATTTTAGGCACTGAAAACACTTCAGGAAGGGCAAGCACCAGGCCACGAGAGAGGAGGGCGCCCCCCCCTATAGGGCGCGCCCCTGTCTCGTGGGCCCCTGGTGGCTCCCCTCCACTTATGCCAGCATCCACACACTTCATATTCTACCCAAAAAAAATCCCAATCCAGCTCAAGCCCGAGTTCTAGCTCGTTTTGCTGCGATTTTCGATCTCTTAGCTCAAAGCTCCATTCACAAAACTGCTTTGGGAGATTGTTGCTTGGTATGTGACTCCTCTGTTGGTCCAATTAGTTTTTGTTCTAGTCTTTATTCATTGCAAATTTTGTTGCATAGGTGACCATGTTCTTGAGCTTGCATGTTAAATTTTTGAGGTCCCAAGCAATTCCGATGCTTGATGTAGGCTCTAGGCACTTGTAGGAGTAGTTGCTATCAATCTTGTTTAGTTTTATCCACTTTTATTTTGAAGCTACTAAAATTTCAGAAATTTTCAGAAAAAGAAATATGCTTAGAAGAATGTACGAAGGTGGTTCCTCGGCAAAGAAAGGGCCCAGGATTGCTATACGTGAACAAGATGTTAATCTGCCAAGGGACGCAAATGTACGGGCTTGCGAGTGGCCATCCGATGATTTTATGGTCGAAGCAGGCTTCAAGGAGGAATTTGACGCGTATGTGCGTAATGCCCAGCTGGAGGACTTCTTACAAGATAAGTGTCCTCAATACTATCAATTGACTGATTCCTTTGTGCGGAGGTTCGAATATATTTCTTCGTGTAATTCTCCTAGTGTTATGTTTGATATTTATGATACATCTTATACCATGGATTTAGAGGATTTTACAACTGCTTGCAAACTCCCGTAGTGGGGTAATATTAATGATCCTCCCAAATCTGAAGTTAGAAATTTTCTTTCTAGTATTACTGTGGGAGAATCTAGGGACGTAACACAAGCTACCATAGGGAGCATTCATTTTCCTGCTATACATTACTTTGCTCTCTTTATTGTTAGATGCATTAACGGTAAGGACGAAGTATGTCACATGTGTGCCCCTGATCTTTGTGTCCTCAAGAGTGCTGTGTCAGGTTATAGAGGTTATAACTTGGGGGGCAATAGTTGCACGTAGGTTGCATAATAATAGTAAAAGGGGAAATTTCTTTGGAGGAATTTACGCAACCCGTGTGGAAAATTTTCTTAATATAGCTCCACGAGAGGGGGATATGATTGTACCTCTTGTTTATTTAGATAAAGAAGCTATGTTTGATCACCAATTTCTTGAGAGGAATGAACAATTCCTCCATTATCAACTAATCTATGACAGACGCAACGTCGTCCCTGTTACTCTTCCTGCTCCCTACCTTTTTGATTATCAGGCAAAAGGAAGATATGTTATCACCAGGGAAGAAGCGACTGATTACGAAAGGGGAATGGAGGCAGCTCGCCAACACGTTGCTGCTCAGGAGGCGGTCGCCTCTTCATCTCAATACTACCCCAGTTTCACTTATGGATATCAGCCAGGCGGTCCTTGGTATTAAACCAACTTAGGCCAAAAGCCTAAGCTTGGGGGAGTACGTATTTCTCACCGACTTTACATTCATGATCACACACTAGTCGTCGGTGCTCATACTCTTTCATTGTATTATCCATGCTAATTTAAATTTCCTTTTTCTAGCTTTCTTATTGTGTGTTTGTTAAACCTTAAGAAAACCAAAAAAATAGTTAGTTTAATTTCCTTGCTTGTAGTAGAAATTAAAATGAAAACCCAAAAAGATTTCTCGTTCTTCTTTTACTTGTTGGGAGCTTTCCCGTATAAATAGTTTTATTTTCTTTTCCTTCTTTTAAGGGTCGAGAAGACCATATTGAAAATGCTTAGTGGCTCTCATATGCATGATTGATTATTTATATTTAGAGCCCATATTACTTGTCTTCTCTCTTGAGTTGAATGCTTGCAGATTCTAGCTTAGTCCAATGCATGTGCACTCTTATTATTATACACATCGTTCGGTCGTACAAGTGAAAGGCAATAATGACGATATATGATGGACTTATTGGGATGAGAAAAGCTGGTATGAACTCGACCTCTCTTGTTTTTTTAAATATGATGATTCATCATTCCTGAGTCAGCTATTATGAAGTAAACATATTTGCAATGACATTTAGAGATTATAGTTACTTGTGCCATGCTTGATTAGCTATGAGTTATAATGGTTTACCTTGCGTGCCAACATGCTATTAGAATGATTATGATGTGATATGATGGGATGGTATCCTCCTTTAAATGTATTAAGTGACTCGACTTGGCACATGTTTATGCATGTAGTTGAATCAAATCAACATAGCCTTCATGATATTTATGTTCATGGTGGATTATATCCTACTCATGCTTGTATACGGTGTGAATTAATTTTAATGCATGCTTACGACTATTGTTGCTCTCTCAGTTGGTCGCTTCCCAGTCTTTTGCTAGCTTTCACCTGTACTAAGCGGGAATACTGCTTGTGCATCCAAACTCCTTAAACCCCAAAGTTGTTCCATATGAGTCCACTATACCTTCCTATATGTGCTATCTACCCGCCGTTCCAAGTAAATTTGTATGTGCCAAACTCCAAACCTTCCAATGAAATTCTATTTTGTATGCTCGAGTAGCTCATGTTACAACTAGGGCTGCTTATATCTTCCATGCTAGGTGGGTTATTCTCACGAGGAGTGGACTCCACTCCTCATTCACGAGAAAGGGCCGGTAACCGGGATGCCCAGTCCCATGATCCAAAAAGATCAAAGCAAATCAAAATAGTTAAATAAAACTCCCCCAGGGCTGTTGTATGTTGGAGGCACTCGTTGTTTCGAGCAAGCCATGAATTGATGCTTGTTGGTGGTTGGGGGAGTATAAACCTTTACCATTCTGTTTGGGAACTGCCTATAATGCATGTAGTATGGAAGATACAGCCATCTCATAGTTGTTGCGTTGACAGTGAAAGTATGCCGCTCAAAATGTTATTCAATCTCTATTTTAAAATCGAGCTCTGGCACCTCTACAAATACCTGCTTCCCTCTGCGAAGGGCCTATCTATTTACTTTTTATGTTGAGTCATCACCCTTCTTATTAAAAACACCCGCTGGAGAGCACGCTATCATTTGCATTCACTACCATTGGTTTATATTGGGTATGACTTGACTGGATCTCTTTTACCATGAATTTCAATGTTTAGTCAGTCCTTGATCTTTAAAGGTGCTCTGCATTTATGTTTTGCGGTCTCAGAAAGGGCTGGCGAGATATCATTTTGTTATATCATGTTATGGTTATTTTGAGAAAGTGTTGTCACCCGAGTTTTATTATTATGACTCGCTAGCTGATTATGCTATTGATATGAGTAATTGTGAGACCTATGTGTTATTGTGAATATGGTTACTTCATAATATTTGCTGAAACTTGAATGCTGGCTTTTCATGTTTACAACAACAAGAGCAAACAGAGTTTGTAAAAGTTTTTCTTTATCACTTTCGGTTTATCAGCTGAATTGCTTGAGGACAAGCAAAGGTATAAGCTTGGGGGAGTTGATACGTCTCCAACATGTCTACTTTTCCAAACACTTTTGCCCTTGTTTTGGACTCTAACTTGCATGATTTGAATGAAACTAACCCGGAGTGACGCTGTTTTCAGAAGAACTGCCATGATGTTGTTTTATGTGTAGAAAAGTAAAGTTCTCGGAATGTCCTGGAAATCCATGGAGGAACTTTTCAGAATTAATAAGAACTTTTGGTGAAAGAATCATGGCCAGGGGGCCCACGGGCTGTCCACGAGACAGCCCCCCCCCCCTAGGGCGCGCCCTCCTATCTCATGGACAGCCTGGACCTCCTCCGACCTCAACTCCATATATACCGTCTCGGGGAGAAAAAAAATCAAGGAGAAAGTTTCATCGCGTTTCACGACACGGAGCCGCCACCAAGCCCTAATCTCTCTCGGGAGGGCTCATCTGGAGTCCGTTCGGGGCTCCGGAAAGGGGGATTCGTCGCCGTCGTCATCATCAACCATCCTCCATCACCAATTTCATGATGCTCACCGCCGTTCGTGAGTAATTCCATCATAGGCTTGCTGGACGGTGATGGGTTGGCTGAGATTTACCATGTAATCAAGTTAGTTTTATTAGGGTTTGATCCCTAGTGTCCACTATGTTCTGAGTTTGATGTTGCTATGACTTTGCTATGCTTAATGCTTGTCAGTAGGGCCCGAGTGCCATGATTTCAGATCTGAACCTATTATGTTTTCATGAATATATGTGTGTTCTTGATCCTATCTTGCAAGTCTATAGCCACCTATTATGTGTTATGATCCGACAACCCCGAAGTGACAATAATCGGGATACTTCTTGGTGATGACCGTAGTTTGAGGAGTTCATGTATTCACTATGTGTTAATGCTTTGGTCCGGTTCTCTATTAAAAGGAGGCGTTAATATCCCTTAGTTTCCACTAGGACCCCGCTGCCATGGGAGGGTAGGACAAAAGATGTCATGCAAGAGTTTTTCCATAAGCACGTATGACTATTTACGGAATACATGCCTACATTACATTGATGAATTGGAGCTAGTTCTATATCACCCTATGTTATAACTATTGCATGAGGAATCGCATCCGGCATAATTATCCATCACTGATCCATTGCCTACAAGCTTTTCACATATTGTTCTTCGCTTATTTACTTTTCCGTTGCTACTGTTACAACTACTACAAAAACCCAAAAACATTTATCTTTACTATTGTTACTGTTACCATCACTATCGTACCACTTTTGCTACTAAACACTTTGTTGCAGATACTAAGTTATCCAGGTGTGGTTGAATTGACAACTCAACTGCTAATACTCAAGAATATTCTTTGGCTCCCCTTGTGTCGAATCAATAAATTTGGGTTGTACTTCACCCTCGAAAGCTATTGCGATCCCCTACACTTGTGGGTTATCAGACCGCAGTTGAGGAAACCGACTATCGCAAACCCCCACCTCGGCCGTCGCACGATGGCTGAGTTAGAGAAATGACGAGGTTGAAGAGATTGTTGTTGCACATACTCCTAGAAATATGGTGTCAGATGGAAGTCGTGCTGGTGGCGTGTGGCGTACTCCTGGACATGAATGCTTGTTCTGGACCATGCCACCCTACTACTCCTACTACTTATAGTAGAGTAGTATCGAGGATTCGAGGTGCTGGTTACGTATAGCGAACACATTAATAACATATGGCCCACCTCACACTGTGGCCAAATTTCCTGGAGTCTGTGCTAGGTTAAAAAATGTTAGTATTTGTGAGGGTGGGTGGCTGGTCTCAAGTTTAAAACGTGTTGTATTACGTATACATAAACTTAGAGATAGTGCAGCAGTTCTGAAAGTTTGAACCCAAACATCAGAATGCAATTTCTACTGGACTCATCCGAGGACCTAGGATGATGGGATTCATAGCTACAGTAAAAACACCCGCCCGACGTGCGAAGCTGTGAAGCTAGTACAAATAGTGTACTACTATTGTTGATTGGCCTCATCCGATAACCTATTGCAATGCACGTACAATTATGTACTATATGCTCCTTCTCAGTCGTCGGGAATCTATGTTCTTCCACTCTTTCGTTTAAGACATGAGCTTTGTTCATCCTTTTGCCGACACACGGGACATCTATATGCCTCCATTTTAAAAAGCATACTATACGCCTCCATGACACACAGGACATCAAGCATCAAGGTGGCGTGTCATGCAAGAAAATGGAGATATGCAGTGCGTAAGTGAGTCGTGCACTTCGATGGCACCTAGTACTACGCGATATTTGTTCTCCTCGATGGCACATGAATAGTGCATGTACTCAATGACAGAGCACGAGATGGTAGCCATGGACATGGTCGGCCCTTTTTGAAGAGCGTACTAATAAATAACTTTGATGTGTCCCATCAACTCGCAAAATGACAAGAAGCTTGATTACCTTTTCCCTCGCCAACGCGTGCGTGGTGGCTCGCAGCACGAGGAGAAACTTTTGCTTACAAGCGGTGGAGTGCAGCAATTCATTTGGTGTCAGATTGCCAGAAGTACTATTGTAGTACCATCATTATTGTTCGACTTTTGGAAGAGGAGAAGAGCCAAGCGCAAGGTCACCTACTAACCTAGTACAGTACTACTATAGCCAAAGTTGGTCTACCTTTTTAGAGCATGGTTAATTAATATAGGCTGCTCTTGCAGCGGCACATCATTTAGAGCAAGTACTCTCTTCGTAGGAACAAAGGAAGTGAAACAAAAGTTGGAGTGGATGCTAGATTGCCAATTAAAACATGATTACATATCAAAAAAATCCTATAGCATTCTATCCTATGAATCAAATAACCAATGTAGGAAAATTATGAGGGGTCTCTCCAACAGTGTTCCTCGGCTCGCACCTAGCATCACGGTGGTCGAACTTGGAGTCATTCATCTGGTACACATGGCATCTCACATCTGGACACAAGATGACACGACCTCTCACTTCGTCCGCCATTTGAAGCGGCGCGCCGGTGGAGGAGTAGCATACTCCAATATTAGGTTGGCTCTATGTGATGTGGCAACTTCATATACTAATTGGATGCTGGCTATACTACTATGGTACTCACACTCCAAGAAGTGACTCGAAAACCATTCATAAATTGAGCCTATGACAAGAATTTGCAAATGTACCATTCATTACATACAACAAGTCATCAACACACAACGACAACGAGGATACATGTTGGATTATAGATTATTTCCAACAAAACATTCTAGTAAATACTGAAGTTTTCATCAGACAACAAATAACAGCAATGAAATGAACTTCAACTCAACCAATCCTCGGTGTTGGAAATGCTTGCTTTAAATCATAGGTGCTCTGGGAAGGGCCAGCTATTGTCAATATCGAGAGCAACGCAGGACTGATCATCCAGGCTGAAACGGCATATATCAGGAGCAGGGTAGGGAACCACCGCAATGTCCGAGGTATAGATACAGTTGCTTCTCATAAATGGTAGTAATGTTGTGTCAACAGCAGCTGGATCGCCTTTAACCATCATTGGATAGTTTGGTCCAAGGAAGACCGAGTTTTCTCCAAGACTATCAATACTGAACCAGGGAGAAGGTGTTAGCGCTAGCACACTAGTATCCATCCCAAATACCCTGCAACGGGTGTTGGAATAGGTCCAAAGAGGGCGACCATGGGAGACAACACGTGCTCCCTGTCGGTGACAAAACCGGCAGATCTTGGGTAGGGGGTCCCGAACTGTGCGTCTAAGGCTAATGGTAACACGAGGCGGGGGACACAATGTTTACCCAGGTTTGGGCCCTCTCTATGGAGGTAATACCCTACTTCCTGCTTGATTGATCTTGATGATATGAGTTTTACAAGAGTTGATCTACCATGAGATCGTAGAGGCTAAACCCTAGAAGCTAGCCTATGATTATGATTGTTGTTGTCCTACGGACTAAACCCTCTTGTTTATATAGACACCGGAGGGGGCTAGGGTTACATAGAGTCAGTTCCAGAAAAGGAGATCTATACATCTGAATTGCCAAGCTTGCCTTCCACGCAAAGGAGAGTCCCTCCCGGACACAGGACAAAGTCTTCAATCTTGTATCTTCATAGTCCAATAGTCCGGCATAAGCATATGGTCCGGCTGTCCGAGGACCCCCTTATCCAGGACCCCTCAGTAGCCCCTGAACCAGGCTTCAATGATGATGAGTCCGGCGTGCAGATTGTCTTCAGCATTGCAAGGCGGGTTCTTCTCTAAATCCCAGAGTTCCTGTTGTAACGAGCAGTGTCTAGCTTCCCATTAATGATGCACTCCTCGGCTTCTATACCTAAATAATTGCAGTCTCCACATGTCGAGTGAATGCGAGAAGTCGGGGCATTTTTACATTTGCCACCCTGACCATGTCAGTAAATCATCTATTAAAGAGACGGGGATCCTCAGATCCAAAATCACACCATCTTCCCCAAGCGAGGATCCATCGGAGCGCGCCCATAAAAGCCGTCCCATCATGGCCGATCACCACAACTCCTCCTCTCTCTCCCATAGCGCTAAGCCAGGTGATTGGGTGAAGTGTGCCGTATCGCACAGCCGGTTGGTGGAGTTGCAGACCCAGGGGTTTCTCCCGCCTGCATATCTTGTCCCTGTCCAAGTTGGACTAGCCACTTACAATGGCGGGGAGCAAGCAGAGAGTTTCCCCAACCCATCCAGGGGGGAGCGAGTATGCCTTGTCCCTTACTTGCTGAGGGGCCTTGGATTCCCGATCCATCCATTCCTCAGTGGGCTCCTGGAGTATTACGGCCTCCAGCTGCATAACTTCACTCCTGCTCCATACTACACATCGTAGGTTATGTCGCTCTTTGCAAGCTATTTCTCGGCCGCGAAGCTCATTTCGAGCTATGGAAGAGGTTGTTCTGCCTCGTCCCTCGCAATCAGGAGGGATCAGTATACCAAGTGGGCGGAGCCTAAATGTGGTGCATCGCCGAGACCGGATACTTGTCCGGCACTCCGAAGAAGACATCCGAAGACTAGCCTTCAGAGTGGTTTTATATAGAGGACGGCCCCCTTCCGGACCCTATCCGGGTGGGCCTTCCTGAGTTTAACAATGCCCCATTGAAGAAGCGCCACGACTGGCGTCCCTGGATCCCCCAGGAGGAAGATAACAGAGAGGTCCTTTATCTGATGGGCAGGATAAAAACGATGGCCAAATCTGGATTGACAATAATCGTGGTTATGTCAATATGCATAATGTGGGGGGTGCAGCCACTCCAGTATCAATGGCGTCCCATGTTGCATTTCAACGGAGAGGACAATGCCACCTGCTGCGGTCGGAAAGGTCCGGACTCCGCCACCGCCCTGGCGAAAATATTGTACAATTTGTATAAAGGAGAAGAAGAAGAGTTCATCTGTATTAAGCCACGGGATGGATTTTCCGTGTACAACCCCCTAGCTGGGTGAGCTGCTACCTTTTACTCAACTCTATTCGTTCCCGCATTCTTTCATCACAAATATTTACCTTGCTAGTTCATAGCAGGAACTACGAAAAGCTGTGAGGGAGGTCCACAGCCTGCATCCATAGCCAGAGGACCACAACCGGGCCCTCGACGCTGGATTTGAAGAAGATCCAGATATATCTGTGGACCTCGTCGACCGGGTGTTTTACCAGGCAAGCTGTGATGGTGCCTTGGTGGCCATCATCACAGATTATCCTGGCCTACTCCCTGCATCGTATGTAAGTGAAACCAGAGTCCTAACTTCCGAGAAGGATCCCTTTGTTACGCCTTACCAACCGTACATATATTGCACTTTATAGGGAAGGCCATCGGGGCGCCGTGCCGAACCCGCGGTGACTCACCAACAAAGGGCGCCCAAGCCGGGTAGGCTGAAAAGGAAGGCGGCCAGGACCGAGATGCCATCGCAAAGGTATGATCTAAAACCTGCTCCGTGATTATCGTCTTTGAAATGTAACAGTGTCCATTATGCCCTGGCAGAAAGAGTACTCACCAGACTGTGTCCGGAGATCCTGCCGGCCACGCCTCCACAAGCCGGACTCCAGAACAGGACTCAAGGGCGGAGGCTAATATGGGGACAACACCGGATGGTCCTCCTACAGAGGATGCAGATAGAATCTCCGCTACGAATTCCGAAGTGGAGAGCGGCATGAATCACCGGCGTTGACAGGCGGTACTCCGCGACGCTAATTTCTCCAAAGAGGCGTTTAATGCCTTCAACTCAGCAGACGCGTACATCCGAGCTGCGCAAGGTGGGCTTGCTAGAGCCACAAACCAGTATTTAAAGAACATACTTGTAACGCCCCGGATACAACTTTCCATATTCGTAACTCCAACTCTTGCCTTTTCCGGAGATGCGATATGATATTTTCTCCGTGGTTGGGTTTTTGTTTTTTGTTTTGCATTTTGTTCTCGTCATGCATTTCATCTCATAGCATCATCCGCATTGCATCCGCATGTTTTCATAAAGCTCATAACCGTTCGCAGTTGCCCTTTCTCTCTTTGCCTCTGTTGTCATTTTGTCAGGCCCCTTGTCCTCGTTGACCTCCTCGGACTGCTTTGCCTTCGTTGACCGTTCCGAGGCCATTCGGGTTTTCGCTTCGGGTGACCACCTAACCTCTCTTGCTAGCTCGCAGCACCCTCGTGTGTGTGTCCGAAACTTACCCGACCCTCTCTGTCATCACAGTTGGGTCCGGATCATCCCCTAACTTTCCTAGATCATCATCGGTTCCTCGTTGGACTCTCCTAGCATATTTTTCTCAGACCGTCTGATTTCGATCAGAGGGACTAGATCACCCCTAATCTAACCCACTCACTATATAACTAGCCTAACCCTAGATACTAGGAGGGCTATCCCATCCAATCCTTCTCCCCGCCGCCACTCCTCTCCCACCTTGGGATCCTCCCGATGCATCCATCCACCGGCCAGTCGCTCCTGATCTTCCTCGCCTTCTGTGCCCTACCAACCACCGCACACCACCAGTCAGATCCATCCAACCACCAAGCGCGAAGCCTGCTTCATCCTCGGATCAGCCGCAGTTGAGACGTCCTTCGGACCAGTGCGCCCAAGCCCCCTCGATCCAGCCGTCCAGGAGGACACCGCCGTGGGCACCAGGGGCTCCCCCGTGCGCCTCCACCCTCCGTCGCGTCATCAGCCGCACACGAGCTCGATCAGGAGAGGAGCTTCCGATTGTGCATGCCTCTGCCTCATCTATGACCACTGCCGGTCTTCACCGACGCCGCCGGCGTCCACCACCACCTCCGTCCGAGCCTTCCCTCGAGCTCCACTGCCTCCGTGCCCGCAAGTCGCCGCCGTTCCCGGCTGACTCGTCAGCCCGTCGTTCAAGACGGGCACCACCAGGAGCTCTTGATGCCTTACTCCGTCGCTGCCTTGCGAGCATGCCAACGCCCTCCATCTCGTCCCATCCCGCTCGCTGGTAACGCGCCGTCACTCTGCAACGAGCGTTGACTCCGCTTGAGCGCACCACTTCTTCTCCGCATCACCATGAACCTCCTCACTCGCTCCCTCCGCGTCTGTCACCTGCAGTAGCCAGAGTCGCTGCCTCCTTCAGTTCGTCAAGCTGCCCATCAAGTTCGCGCCCTGGTCCCGATCTGGACCGGATCTCCTCTGCTCCGCCGCCTAGCCGCCGAATCCGCCCCGTTCTGGCCGGTTCCCGCCGACCCTGCCGCCAGGACCCCCCTACCGTCGTCTTCTCCATCGCCATGATGCTGCTGCTTCTGTTCTTCAGAAATGAGAGCAGCAGCATCTCGTTCGTCTCCCGTTGACCGCGCCCCCTCCACCTTGTTCGGTCCAGCCAAGGCCGAGCTCGCTCGCGCCACCCCCTTAGCCTGCTGCCTCTCCACCAGCTGGGCCTCAGCCCATGGTGAGCCACCGCTGCACCCCCTTCCACTGTTGGCCCAAGTGCAGATTCAGCCCGATGTATATTTTTTCTGCTATGAACGAATTTAGCATTTTCCAGAAAACTGCATATTTATAGATTTTCCCTTGTTCATGCATATAATATATCACAAAACGTGCATGGGATTAAAATGTTTTATATATTTAAAATGCTTAGAATTTTATCTAGTTTCACAATATCCAACTTTCATCCATGTTAAAATATTTAAAATTGCTGTTTGCATTAATTTTGCTTAAATAATATGCTAAAATGATTTATTTCATAACTAAATAACCGTAGCTCGGTTTTAAGTAAACTTTATATGTAAATGGGGTGGAAGATGCCTAGTTTAACATGGTCCACTTTATTT
Source organism: Triticum timopheevii (assembly GCA_963921465.1). Lineage (NCBI taxonomy): Eukaryota > Viridiplantae > Streptophyta > Magnoliopsida > Poales > Poaceae > Triticum > Triticum timopheevii. The sequence goes on from OY997272.1 coordinate 546,837,127, forward strand.
TCCTGTTTAACAACCTTAAAATATGGTTTAGGGCAGAACAGTACCAAATTCGAAATATGCATATGTGGATTTTCCGGATTTGTTGTTTGTTGTTTTCGGCCCCATTTAAATTGCTTATATAGTGTAGTTTTGTTATGCTTCACCTTTTGCCATGTTAAGAACATTTAAACTTGTTGGGTACATAACTGAAAGTGAACTAAATATTTCGAATGTGGTGTTTCGTCAATATGCAACTCGTTGCATATTGAGCTCCACTTAATTTGTAGTATTGTTTGTTGCAAATTGCCATGCCATGCCTCATTAAACCGGACATGCATCATACTTGTTTGTGCATCATGCCATGCTTATGCTTGCTCGTTTACTATGTTGCTAGCTTCTTCCCGGTGTTGCTTCTTAGTTCCGGTAACGTTGCGTTCGTGAGGATTCGTTCGACTATGTTGGTTTGTCTACTTCATGGACTCGTTCTTCTTCCTAGCGGGATTTCAGGCAAGATGACTGTTACCCTGGATCTCACTACTATCATTGCTATGCTAGTTGCTTCGTTCTATCGCTTTGCTGCGCTACCTATCACTTGCTCTTCAAGCCTCCCAAATTGCCATGTCAGCCTCTAACCTTTACACCCTTCTTAGCAAACCATTGCTTGGCTATGTTACCGCTTTGCTCAGCCCCTCTTATTGCGTTGTTAGTTGCAGGTGAAGTTGAAGATTGCTCCATGGTGGACAGGTTTATGTTGGTATATCACAATATCTCTTATATTATTAATGCATCTATATACTCGGTAAAGGGTGGAAGGCTTGGCCTTATGCCTGGTGTTTTGTTCCACTCTGCCACCCTAGTTTCCGTCATATCGGTATTATGTTCCCGGATTTTGCGTTACTAACGCGATTGTGTGATTTATGGGACCCCCTTGATAGTTTGCTTTGAATAAAACTTGTCCAGCAAGACCCAACCTTGGTTTTACCATTTGCCTCACCACCACCTATACCCTTCCATTGGGTCGGCCAACCCAAGGGTCATCTTTATTTTAGCCCCCCCGGGCTAGTGCTTCTCTAAGTGCTGGTCCGAATCGAGCAACCTGCGGGGCCACCTCGGGCCAACTTGAGGGTTGGTTTTACTCATAGCTTGACTTATCCGGTGTTGCCCTGAGAACGAGATATGTGCAACTCCTATCGGGATTGTCAGTGCATCGGGCGGCTTTGCGGGTCTTGTTTTACCATTGACGAAATGTTTTGTAAACCGGGATTCCGAGACTGATCGGGTCTTCCTGGGAGAAGGTATATCCTTCAGTGATCACGAGAGCATATCATGGGCTAAGTTGGGACACTCTTGTAGGGTATTATCTTTCGAAAGCCAGGCCCGCGGTTATGTGGCAGATGGGAATTTGTTAATGTCCTGTTGTAGATAACTTGACACCAGATCCGAATTAAAACGCATCAACCATGTGTGTAGTCCGGGAAGTGAACACGGTCTTTGGGTTACGTTTGACGTAAGTAGGAGTTCAGGATCACTTCTTGATCATTGCTAGTTGATGACTGTTTCACTTGTTCTCTTCTCGCTCTTATTTGCGTATGTTAGCCACCATATCATGCTTAGTCGCTGCTGCAACCTCACCACTTTACCCCATCCTTTCCCATTAAGCTTTGCTAGTCTTGATACCCATGGTAATGGGATTGCTGAGTCCTCGTGGCTCACAGATTACTACAACAACAGTTGTAGGTATAGGTCATGCAATGATCATGACGCGAGAGCGATGTTTGCTTGTTTTGGAGTTCTTCTTCTGCTTCTTCTTCGACCAGGGGATAGGTTCCAATTCGGCAGCCTGGGCTAGCAGGGTGAATGTCGCTTGAGTTTCTGTTTGTGTTTCATCCGTAGTCAGATGGTGCTCTTATGTAAGATGATGTTGTATTCGTGTGGCATTGTATGCCTTTTGTATGTATCCCCATCTATTATGTAATGTTGATGTAATGATATCCACCTTGCAAAAGCGTATCAATATGCAGTTCTATCCTTGGTGGGACCTTCGAGTCTCTTTAGGATAGTATCGCATATTGGGCGTGACAGCTTGCTAGAGCCACAAACCAGTATTTAAAGGATATACATGTAAGAAAAAAATCTGATAATTATGTATATCAGTAGCCCCTGAGACTTGAAGCAGTTGGCACAACTAATTTAAGGATCATTGTATGAATAGGTTCTTATAGAGAAGAACACCCATTTGTCTCAAGAGCTGGAGGAGTGCAAAGCCTAGCTAAGGGCCACAGTTGCCGAAATAGAGGAATCCAAGAAGACCTCATCTGGTAATACTTGCCTCGATCAAAGAGAATGTAATTATGTGTACCAGTTAGTATTCGGTATGCTTGCAAACCTAAGAATAGATTCTGCAGACAATCTCGGAGTGAATCCGGAGATCATACAAGAGGATGAGCAACGAGCTCGACGACAGCTAGAGGCTGGCGAGCGCGTGCTTACATGGGTTAGGCGAGAGAAAAACGATCTCCAAGATGCCAATACCCGGCTGTGCATTGAACTGGAAGATGTTCGGGCCCAGCTTGCTGACTCCGTCAAGGAGAATCAGAGGCTTCGACACGGCATTCTTAGTAAGTGCTCAAACGAACCTTTACACAGTTCGGCGAAGAAACGGGTTAACAGAGTTATGTCTGTAGGTATGTTGATAGGCCGTCCTGAAGAGGAGATGCCCGGATACGCAGGCAATCTTCTGCAAAAGCTTTCACAACTGCATGAACAAGTTCGGCAGGTGATGCAGGGTATTGCCCAGGCCTTGTGGCCGTCCGCCTCCCTGCCCGGAAGCATGGGGGAGCTTGTAGAGCTGATCAAGGTAGCACAACGGCGCTTCCAACTATGGAAGATATCGTCCTGATGACAAGGTGCGAGGGAAACCTGGGCCATGGTAAAGACACTGTACACCAAGGTTGATCCGAATCACATGGCCCTGGTCGGTCCTGTAGGGTCAGATGGGAAAGAAATTCCGGTTAGTCTGGTATATCACCAGGTAGGATTAGCCGCAAAGTATTCCCAACAGGATTGTAGGCTAGACAACCTGTTGGATGGTATAGAAGAAGAATTTAGCCAGTCTAAGTGACTATGTACTTCAGTGGACGTATTTGTCCCTAGCCGGATTGTAAATCATTTGTCATGGCGGACCTTTTTGCTTCAGCATCCGGACCCAACAGTCCGAAGTGTATCTGAATACCCGCTCAGTTATGTAAACCGGGGTACGCGTGGAAACCAGGCGTAGGGGTCATAAGTTCTTGAACAGACAAGTACCCAACTAGCTATTTTATATTACATGGATAGTAAGAAACATCTTCCAAAGAGAATAGTTCCGTTAAGGGTTCCTTTCCTTGGGTACGCATGCATTAATGTGCATGTTCGAACTGTGAACAGAGACGCAGGATACAAAACATCTAGGGATTTATATTCTAATAGGTAAAAAAAACATCTTTTGTTCACCGACCGAATATTCCCTTAAGAACGCTAGCTTTCGGCTTCACCCAGTCTGAGGTATACGTCCGACTGACCCGACAGTAGCAGTCGCAGAGGTGCTCCCCTTATGCCCTAGCCGAACTAACGAGAACGTAGGGCATAAACACAGGAGCCAGGCAACCCAGCTTGGCCAAAACTTAAGTCATATCGATGCATATAATGGGGAAGAAAAGGTACATATAGAAAAGTTACACATATGTAGTGGGCATGAAACCCGAAAGATAATTATATTTAAGCTTCTGTATAAGAACCCCCCATGTATGGTTAGCATGCACAGCGCATCAAGATTGTGTAGTTGAGTCACACTTGAAGATTTTTAGGGCTATGTATAAGAAAAAGAAAGAAAAAGAGAGAGGATATAATTTAAAAAGGCTGAGGTAAGGAGAGGAACACAAAGTTCGGTGCTAGGCGTAGAATCTTCGGAGTCTGGCCGCGTTCCATGGGTTCGGCTCGAGTCGATTATCTGATCCATCACGCTGGCGGTACGCTCCTTCGGTGAGAACTTTATCAATGATGAAGGGACCCTCCCACTTGGGCTTGAGTTTGTCCTTTTTCTTCTCCGGTAGGCGTAGAACGAGTTCGCCAATGTTATAAGTTTTGGCCTGCACTTCTCTGCTCTGATACCTTCGAGCCTGTTGCTGGTAGAATGCAGAATGGGATTTTGCGACGTCGCGCTCCTCCTCCAGGGCATCTAAGCTTTCCTGCCGATCAAGCTCAGCTTCTCTCTCTTCATACATGCGCAGCCGAGGTGAGTCACGAATAATATCGCAGGGCAATACCGCCTCTGCGCCGTACACCATGAAGAATGGTGTGTATTCGGTAGTGCGATTCGGCATGGTCCGCAGTCCCCATAGTACAGAGTCGAGCTCCTCGACCCAGTGCGTATCTGACTCCTTCAAGGATCGCACTAGTCTGGGTTTGATTCCGCTCATAATAAGACCATTTGCTCAGTTGACTTGACCCTTTGTTCGGGGGTGATAGACAGAGGTGTAATCGAGCTTAATGCCCATGTTGCCGCACCAAGTTTTCACCTCGTCGGCTGTGAAGTTTGAGCCATTATCGGTGATGATGCTATGGGGGACACCGTAACAGTGTACAACTCCTGATATGAAGTCTATCACTGGTCCGGATTCGGTCGTTTTAACTGGTTTGGCCTCTATCCATTTGGTGAACTTATCCACCATGACCAATAAGTATTTTTTCTTATGGCTTCCTCCTTTAAGGGGTCCGACCATATCGAGCCCCTAGACCGCGAACGACCAAGTTATGGGGATTGTTTGGAGAGCGGTAGGGGGCATATGACTTTGATTTGCGAAAAGCTGGCAACCGACGCAATGTTGGACAAGGTCCTGTGCGTTTGCTCTGGCTGTCGACCAGTAGAAACCTGTACGGAAGGCCTTGCTTACAAGGGCCCGAGCTGTGGCATGGTGGCCGCCGAGTCCAGCGTGAATTTCGGCCAAGAGCTGCCGCCCTTCCTCTTCGGAGATGCATCTTTGGAGCACTCCGGTAGCGCTTTTCTTATAAAGCTCTCCCACGTGGACCTTGTAGGCTTTAGAGTGCCGCACAATGCAACGTGCCTCATTTTGATCCTTGGGGAGTTCTTGCCTATTTAAGTAGGCTAAGAAGGGTTCGGTCCACGGGGCAATGACAACCATTATTATGTGGGCCAAAGGTATTATTTCGGTGGAGGAGCCTCCGATTACATCAGTATGTTCGGTATTTGGGGTTGTGGTCGGATCCGGACTAGTATTGCCGGTCTCCCCTTGCCACACCACAGATGGCTTGAACAACCTTTCCAAGAAGATATTAGGTGGGACGGGGTCGCGCTTGGCGCCAATGCGGGCGAGGATATCTGTCGCTTGATTGTTTTCTCAGACCACATGATGGAATTTGAGCCCCTCGAACCGAGCTGACATTTTGAGGACGGCATTACGATAGGCCACCATTTTCGGGTACTTGGCGTCAAAGTCTCCGTTTATTTGAGATTTTGCTAGGTTTGAATCCCCACACACTTCTAGGCGTTGGATGCCCATGGAGACTGCCATCCGAAGACCATGCAATAGAGCCTCGTATTCGGCTGCATTGTTGGAGTCTGTGTATAGTATTTGGAGTACGTATTGGACTGTATCTCCGGTGGGGGATGTCAAGACAACACCCGCTCCCAGACCAACCAGCATCTTAGAGCCGTCAAAGTGCATGATCCAATTAGAGTATGCACCGTACTCTTTAGGGAGTTTGGCTTCTGTCCATTCGGCGACGAAGTCGGCCAGTACTTGCGACTTAATGGCTTGCCGTGTTTATATATGATGTCAAACGGGGGGAGCTCGATGGCCCACTTAGCAATCCGGCCCATGGCATCGCGGTTATTTATTATATCGTTGAGTGGTACTTCGGAGGCCACCATGATTGAACACTCTTGAAAGTAGTGTCATAGTTTCTGGGATGCCATGAAGACCGTGTATGCTATCTTTTGATAATGTGGGTACCGTGACTTGCATGGTGTGAGGACCGTGGATACATAGTACACCGGCTTTTGGATTGGGAACTTATGTCCGCCCTCTTCTCGTTCGACGATGAGCACTGCGCTGACAACTTGGTGCGTTGCGGCTATATATAGCAGCATGGGTTCGCCAATGTTTGGTGCGGCTAGGATTGGGTTGTCAACCAAGAGGGCCTTTATTTCTTCCAATCCGGCCATGGCCGCATCCGTCACTCGAAGTGTTCGGTGCGTCGAAGAAGGCGATAGAGAGGTAGTGCCTTTTCTCTCAATCGGGACATAAAGCGGCTTAAGGCAGCCACGCATCCCGTTAATTTCTGGATTTGTTTGTGGTCTATTGGGGTAGCCAACTATGACAAAGCTCGGATTTTGGCCGGATTTGCTTCAATTCCTCTATTGGAAACGATGAAACCCAGGAGCTTTCCGGTAGGAACGACGAAAACGCATTTTTCCGGATTGAGCTTCATGTCATATGTTCGGAGATTGTCGAACGTAAGCCTCAGGTCGTCTATCAGAGATTCGACATGTCTGGTCTTGATGACCACGTCCTCTACGTATGCCTCAACTGTTTTGCCAATTTGTTTTTCCAGGCATGTCTGAATCGTGGGTTGATAGGTTGCTCCGGCATTTTTGATCCTGAAAGGCATGGTATTGAAACAGAATGGGTCATATGGAGTGATGAATGCCATTGCGGCTTGATCGGACTCCACCATCTTGATTTGATGGTATCCAGAGTATGCGTCAAGGAAGCACAGTGAATCGTGTCCAGCGGTGGCATCGATTATTTGATCGATGCGGGGGAGAGGGAAGGGATCCTTGGGGCAAGCCTTATTAAGGTCCTTGAAATCGACACGTAGGTGCCAGGATTTGTCCTTCTTTGGTACCATCACCAGGTTTGCTAGCCAGTCCGGGTGTTTTATTTCTCTGATGAATCCGGCTTCGAGTAACTTGGCTAGCTCCTCTCCCATGGCTTGTCATTTAGGTTCGGAAAAGCGCCGAAGATTCTGGTTGACCGGCTTGTATCCCTTCAATATGTTTAGGCTATGCTCGGCCAACCTGCATGGGATACCTGGCATGTTTGAAGGGTGCCAGGCGAAGATGTCCCAATTCTCGTGCAAGAATGCCTACAGTGGAGCGTCTATCGTGGGGTTTAGTTGTGCCCCGATTGATGCTGTTTTTGTAGAGTCCGTTGGGTGGACTTGGAATTTGACTATCTCATCCACTGGTTTGAAAGAGGTGGACTTGGATTGTTTGTCGAGTACCACGTTGTCCCTGTCCACTGTGGAGTGCAACGCAGTTAATTCTTCGGCCGCGAGGGCTTCGGATAATCCCTCAAGGGTCAGGGTGGCGGTTTTATTTTCGGTGCGGAGTGCTATGTCCGGATCACTAGCTAGCGTGATAATTCCATTGGGCCCGGGCACCTTGAGCTTCATGTACCCGTAATGGGGTATAGCTTGGAAGCTTGTGAGTGCGTCCCGCCTTAAAATGGCGTGGTATCCGCTACTGAACGGGGCCACTTGGAATGTTATTTCTTTGGACCTGTAATTTTCCGGCGTGTCGAATACCACATAGAGTGTGATTTTTCCCGCACATCATGCCTCTCGACTAGGGATAATTCATCTGAAGGTCGCGCTGCTTTGCTCAATGCGGCTCTTGTGTATTTCCATTTTGTTGAGAGTTTCCTCGTAGATAAGGTTTAATCCACTGCCACCGTCCATGAGCACTTTAGTGAGCCGGAACCCGTCCACAATTGGACTAAGGACCAAACCGGCTGGTGCTCGGACTGTTCGAAATTGAGGTTCGTCACTGGCATTGAATGTTATAGCCGTGTCGTTCCATGGATTTATTGTTGCAACATGGCAGACTTCGGCGAGGCTGCGGAGTGCTCTCTTGCGCCTGTTATTTGAGGCAAAAGTCTCAAAGACTGTCAAAACTGTATTGTTGTTTTCTGCGGGATGATGCTCTGCGGCATTGTTATTGAGGAGATCCTCGCCGCTCTTGGCCACCTGCCGGAGTATCCAACATGCTCTAAGGCTGTGTGTTGGTATGGTATCCGGTGTGGTAGGAATTTTGCATGGCCCATTGAGCCATCCCTCCAATACGGTTCCACGCCCTGTAGCGGGCTTTGGTTTCTTTGTAATTGAATCGGGTGACTTGCGAGAGTACACCCTTTTAGTTCGGATGGAGGGTTTTGTGAGAGCTGGAGGATCCCAGAATTTGCCTTGGGTTTTCTAGGCGCTTTCCATCGCACAGTACTTCTGTACTATGGCCACCAAATCAGCGAAGTGTGCTATGTCACGGCTACTTATGGCGTTGAAGATTCCCTTCTCCATGGAATTTTTGCAAAATAAAGAGATTGCATCTTCCTCACGACAGTCCTTGACCTTGCTCATTACAAGGAGGAATCTGGCCCAAAAGTGATGTACTATCTCTTGGGATTGTTGTCTGATGTGGGAAAGATCGCTTGTATCTGGGTGGATGGGTGGATTTAAGTCCGAACATTGACCCGATCTAAGACCCAGAGGAACTTCCAAGCTCGACAGTTTGGGTTCCGGGATGTTGCCTAATTTTTCTGGCCCGCTACCCGATTCTAAGTTTGGGGTTTGGGTCATGTCCTCCCGCAAACAGGTATCCGGCTCAGAGAGATCGAGAATCCGGACATAGTTCGTCCTCAGAATAGAGGAAGAATCACCGCATTGCTCCTCCACCACCGCTATCTGATGGGTGACCGGCGGAGAGTCAATCTCTCTTTGATCGGGTTTAAGCTCGATCCGATCATAGTCCGTAGCAACTCCCAAGGCGGCGATGCGATCCAAGAGCTTCTTGAAGGATGAGGGCTCCACTGGATCCATCTGTTCGGCGTGTTCCGAGCTGACGTGGAGGCTCTTTTTGATGACCCGAGAAGTCATTGTCGGCGCGGCCGCCAAACAGGCGGTCATAATGAAGCCGCCTAGTTGGAGGGTTTGGCCTGAAGCCAGGGCTCCCCAGAGGTGATGTTGTCCTTGATAACAAGGGGAGCCATCAAACCTTTTTCGACGTCACAGTGGAACTCTCAATGAAAGCACCAATGTCGGCGTCAAAACCGGCGGATCTCGGGTAGGGGGTCCCGAATTGTGCATCTAAGGCTAATGGTAACAGGAGGCGGGGGACACAATGTTTACCCAGGTTCGGGCCCTCTCTATGGAGGTAATACCCTACTTCCTGCTTGAATGATCTTGATGATATGAGTATTACAAGAGTTGATCTACCACGAGATCGTAGAGGCTAAACCCTAGAAGCTAGCCTATGATTATCATTGTTGTTGTCCTACGGACTAAACCCTTGATGTCTACTACACAACCTTCTTCTTGTAGACGTTGTTGGGCCTGCAAGTGCACAGGTTTGTAGGACAGTAGCAAATTTCCCTCAAGTGGATGACCTAAGGTTTATCAATCCGTAGGAGGCGTAGGATGAAGATGGTCTCTCTCAAACAACCCTGCAACCAAATAACAAAGAGTCTCTTGTGTCCCCAACACACCCAATACAATGGTAAATTGTATAGGTGCACTAGTTCGGCGAAGAGATGGTGATACAAGATCAAAATATATAGTAGATAAAGGTTTTTGTAATCTGAAATAATAAAAACAGCAAGGTAACGAGCGATAAAAGTGAGCGTAAACGGTATTGCAATGATTGGAAACAAGGCCTAGGGTTCATACTTTCACTAGTGCAAGTTCGCTCAACAATAATAACATAGATAGATCATATAACAAGCCCTCAACATGCAACAAAGAGTCACTCCAAAGCCACTAATAGCGGAGAACAAACATAGAGATTATGGTAGGGTACGAAAGCACCTCAAAGTTATTCTTTCGGATCGATCTATAAAAGAGTTCGTACTAGAATAACACCTTAAGACACAAATCAACCAAAACCCTAATGTCACCTAGATACTCCGTTGTCACCTCAAGTATCCGTGGGCATGATTATACAATATGCATCACACAATCTCAGATTCATCCAACCAACATAAAAGTACTTCAAAGAGTGCCCCAAAGTTTCTACCGGAGAGTCAAGAACGTGTGCCAACCCCTATGCATAGGTTCCCAATGTCATGAAACCCGCAAGTTGATCACCAAAACATACATCAAGTGGCACATGATATCCCATTGTCACCACAGATAATCACAGCAAGACATACATCAAGTGTTCTCATAAAGACTCAATCCAATAAGATAACTTCAAAAGGGGAAACTCAATTCATCACAAGAGAGTAGAGGGGGGAAAACATCATAAGATCCAACTACAATAGCAAAGCTTGGGATACATCAAGATCGTTCCATAGAGGGAACACGAGAGAGAACAAGAGAGAGAGAGATCAAACACATAGCTACTGGTACATACCCTCAGCCCCGAGGGTGAACTACTCCCTCCTCGTCATGGATAGCACCGGGATGATGAAGATGGCCACCGGTGATGGGATCCCCCTCTGGCAGGGTGCCGGAACAGGGTCCCGATTGGTTTTTGGTGGCTATAGAGGCTTGCGGTGGTGGAACTCCTGATCTATCTTCTGTTCTGGAAGTTTTAGGGTACGCAGGTATACATGGGTGAAAGGACAACGTCGGTGGAGCTATGGAGGCCCCACGAGGCAGGGGGCGCGCCCAAGGGGGGCCGCGCCCCACCCTCGTGAGCACCTCCCGTATCTTCTTACGTGGGGTCGAAGTCCATCAGGTGGGTTTCCTTCGAAAAATAACTTCTCCAGTTGATTTCGTTCCGTTTTGACTCCGTCTGATATTCCTTTTCCTCGAAACACTGAAATAGGCATAAAACAACAAATCTGGGCTGGGCCTCCGGTTAATAGGTTAGTCCCAAAAAGAATATAAAAGTGGATAATAAAGCCCAATTTTTCCTAAAACAGTAGATAAAGTAGCATGGAGCAATCAAAAATTATAGATACATTGGAGACGTATCAAGCATCCGCAAGCTTAATTCCGGCTCGTCCTCGAGTAGGTAAATGATAAAAAAGAATTTTTGATGCGGAGTGATACTTTGGCATAGTTTCAATGTAATTCTTCTTAATTGTGGCATGAATATTCAGATCCATAAGATTCAAGACAAAAGTTCATATTGACATAAAGAATAATAATACTTCAAGCATACTAATCAAAGCAATCATGTCTTCTCAAAATAGCATGGCTAAGAAAGTTCATCCCTACAAAATCATATAGTCAGGCTATGCTTCATTTTCGTCACACAAAGATGTTCCCAACTTCTATACCCCCGATGACAAGCCAAGCAATTGTTTCATACTTAAACAATCTCAAACTTTTTCAACCTTCACGCAATACATGAGCGTGAGCCATGGATATAGCACTATGGGTGGAATAGAATATGATGATGGGGATTGTGTGGAGAAGACAAAAAAGGAGAAAGTCTCACATTGACAAGGATAATCAACGGGCTATGGAGATGCCCATTAATTGATGTCAACATGAGGAGTAGGGATTGCCATGCAACGGATACACTAGAGCCGTGAATGCTCAACAAAAGAAAACTAGTGGGTGTGCATCCAACTTGCTTGCTCATGAAGACCTAGCGCATTTGAGGAAGCCCATCGTAGGAATATACAAGCCAAGTTCTATAATGAAAAATTCCCACTAGTATATGAAAGTATTAACACATGAGACTCTCTACATGAAAAGCATGGTGCTACTTTGAAGCACAATATATGAGACTCACTATATGAAGAACAAGGTGCTACTTTGAAGCACAAGTGTGGAAAAAGAGATAATAGCATTGCCCTTTTTATTTTTATTTTTATTTTTTTGGGGCCTCTCTTTTTTTGGCCTTTCTCTTTTTTTTGATTGGGCAATGCTCTAAAAATGATGATCATCACACTTCTATTGATTACAACATAAGGATTACAACTCGAAACTTAGAACAAGATATGAATCTATGTGAATGCCTCCGTCGGTGTACTGGGATGGTGCGATGAATCAAGAGTGACATGTATGAAAAATAATGCATGGTGTCCTTGCCACAAATACGATGTCAACGACATGATGATGCAATGTCAATATGACAAAATTAATGTATGTCATGATGATGATAAACGGAACGATGGAAAGTTGCATGGCAATATATCTTGGAATGGCTATGGAAATGCCATAATAGGTAGGTATGGTGGCTGTTTTGAGGAAGATATAAGGAGGTTTATGTGTGATAGAGCGTATCGTATCACGGGGTTTGGATGCACCGGCGTAGTTTGCACCAACTCTCAAGATGAGAAAGGGCAATGCACGGTACCGAAGAGGCTAGCAATGGCGGAAAGGTAAGAGTGCGTATAATCCATGGACTCAACATTAGTCAAAAGAACTCATATACTTATTGCAAAAATTTAGAAGCCATCAAAAATCAAGTACTACGCGCATGCTCCTAGGGGGGAGGTTGGTAGGAGTTAACCATCGTGCACCGCCGGCCTTCATTCATAAGGATGCACAAGCCAGGTACACTTCATGTTTCAAATTTGTTACAAAACTTTAAGCATACGTGCATGCTACGGGATTTGCTAACTTCAACACAAGCATTCTTTTAATTCATAATCACCCAACTAGCATGACTCTAATATCACCATCTTCATATCTCAAAACAATTATCAAGCATCAAACTTTTCTTAGTATTCAACACACTCATAAGAAAGTTTCACATATCTTGAATACCAAGTATATTAATTTTAAGCAAATTACCATGCTATTTAAGACTCTCAAAATAATCTAAGTGAAGCATGAGAAATCATCTATTTATTTAAAACAAATCTACCACCGTGCTCTAAAAGATCTAAGTGAAGCACTAGAGCAAAAATTATCACGCTCAAAGGATATAAGTGAAGCACTATGAGCAATAACAAAGACTACTCCGAAAGATATAAGTGAAGATCAATGAGTAGTTGAATAATTACGCAACTATGTGGAGACTCTCCCATTTAATAATTTCAGATCTTGATACTTTATTCAAACAGCAAGCAAATCTAAAGGAAACTACATTGCAAGGATAGCACAACTCATGTGAAGAAGCAAAAACTTAGGCTCAACCGATACTAACCTATAGTTGTTGAAGAAGAAAGGTGGGATGCCTACCGGGGCATCTCCAAGCTTAGATGCTTGAGACTTCTTGAAATATTGTCTTGGGGTGCCTTGGGCATCCCCAAGATTGAACTTTTGTGTCTCCTTAATTCCTCTCATATCATGGTTTCTCTTTTTATCAAAAGCTTCATTCACAACAAACTCAACAAGAACTCGTGAGATAGGTTAGTATAAACCAATGCAAAACCTTATCATTTCCTACTATAAAAAATCACTAAAATTATTATTCAACATTGCATACTAAATGCCTCTGTATATTTAATACTCCTATACTCAAATAGAATCATTAAACAAGCAAACATACGCAAACAATGCAACCATAACAGCAATCTGCCAAAACAGTACAGTCTGTAAAGAATGCAAGAGTATCAATACTTCCCTGAGTCCAAAAATTATGAACTAAAATTCCCACTATAAGAAATTTATCAGAGCTAAATATGCAAAACGATTCAACATTAGACCATGCTCTGAATTTTCTAGGGAATTTTTGCAACAGCGGTAAACTTTCTGTTTTCAAACAACAACATGCAAACTAGCAAAATAAGCATGGCAAAGGCTATCCTTGACCTTTTTATTGAACCTAAAGATGTAAAACACTATTCTAACTAACAGAAAACAAAAACTAACAAAATAAAATGACGCACCAAGCAAAACACATATCGTGTGGTGAATAAAAATATAGCTCCAAGTAAAGTTACCGATGAACGAAGACGAAAGAGGGGATGCCTTCCGGGGCATCCCCAAGCTTAGGCTCTTGGTTGTCCTTGAATATTACCTTGGGGTGCCTTGGGCATACCCAAGCTTAGGCTCTTGCCACTCCTTATTCCATAGTCCATCGAATCTTTACCCAAAACTTGGAAACTTCAACCACACAAAACTCAAAACAAAACTCGTAAGCTCCGTTAGTATAAGAAAATAAATCCACCACTTAGGTACTGTAATGAACTCATTATAAATTCATATTGGTGTAATATATACTATATTCTAACTTCTCTATGGTTCATACCCTCCGATACTACTCATAGATTCATCAAAATAAGCAATCAACACATAGAAAACAGAATCTGTCAAAAACAGAACAGTCTGTAGTAATCTGTATCAAACGTATACTTCTGGAACCACAAAAATTATTAAATAAATTGCTGGACCTGAGCAATTTGTCTATTAATCATCTTCAAAATGAATCAACCTAAAATCACTCTCCAGTAAAAAATGGCAGCTAATCTCGTGAGCGCTAAAGTTTCTGTTTTTCACAGCAAGATCATATAAACTTCACCCAAGTCTTCCCAAAGGTTCTACTTGGCACTTTATTGAACAAAAGCTATAAAACATGATTAATACAGTAGCATAATCATGTGGACACACAAAAACAGTAAGGGTAAATATTGGGTCGTCTCCCAACAAGAGCTTTTCTTTAATGCCTTTCTAGCTAGGCATGATGATGACAATGATGCTCACATAAAAGATAAGAATTGAAACATAACGGGAGCATCATGAAGCATACGACTAGCACATTTAAGCCTAACCCACTTCCTATGCATATGGATTTTGTGAGCAAACAACTTATGGGAACAATAATCAACTAGCATAGGATGGCAAAACAAGCATAGCTTCAAAATTTTCAACACATAGAGAGCAAACTTGACATTATTGCAATTCCTACAAGCATATGTTCCTCCCTCATAATAATTTTTGGTAGCATCATGAATGGATTCAACAATATAACCAGCACCTAAAGCATTATTTTCATGATCTACAAGCACAGAATTTTTAATACTCTCCTCATAAGCAAAATTCTTCTCTTCAATAGTAGTGGGAGCAAATCAACAAAATAACTATCATATGATTGAAAATTAAGATCAAGATGACAAGTTTCATGGTCATCATTATTATTTAAAGCATACATGTCATCACAATAATCATCATAGATAGGAGGCATGCTTTCATCATAGTAAATTTGCTCATCAAAACTTGGGGGACAAAAAATATCATCTTCATCAAACATAGCTTCCCCAAGCTTGTGGCTTTGCATATCATTAGCATCATGGGTATTCAGGGAATTCATACTAACAACATTGCAATCATGCTCATCATTCACATATTTCATGCCAAGTATTCTATGTAATTCTTCTTCTAGTACTTGAGCACAATTATCCTTCCCATCATACTCACGAAAGATATTAAAAAGATGAAGCGTATGAGACAAACTTAATTCCATTTTGTTGTAGTTTTCTTTTATAAACTAGACTAGTGCTAAAACAAGAAACAAAAAGATTCGATTGCAAGATCTAAAGATATACCTTCAAGCACTCACCTCCCCGGCAACGGCGCCAGAAAGAGCTTGATGTCTACTACACAACCTTCTTCTTGTAGACGTTGTTGGGCCTGCAAGTGCACAGGCTTGTAGGATAGTAGCAAATTTCCCTCAAGTGGATGACTAAGGTCTATCAATCCGTAGGAGGCGTAGGATGAAGATGGTCTCTCTCAAACAACCCTGCAACCAAATAACAAAGAGTCTCTTGTGTCCCCAACACACCCAAAACAATGGTAAATTGTATAGGTGCACTAGTTCGGCGAAGAGATGGTGATACAAGTGCAAAATAGATAGTACATAAAGGTTTTTGTAATCTGAAATAAGAAAAACAGCAAGGTAACGAGCGATAAAAGGGAGCGTAAACGGTATTGCAATGATAGGAAACAAGGCCTAGGGTTCATACTTTCACTAGTGCAAGTTCTCTCAACAATAATAACATAGATAGATCATGTAACAAGCCCTCAACATGCAACAAAGAGTCACTCCAAATCCACTAATAGCGGAGAACAAACGTAGAGATTATGGTAGGGTACGAAACCACCTCAAAGTTATTCTTTCGGATCGATCTATAAAAGAGTTCGTACTATAATAACACCTTAAGACACAAATCAACCAAAACCCTAATGTCACCTAGATACTCCATTGTCACCTCAAGTATCCGTGGGCATGATTATACGATATGCATCACACAATCTCAAATTCATCCAGCCAACATAAAAGTACTTCAAAGAGTGCCCCAAAGTTTCTACCAGAGAGTCAAGAACGTGTGCCAACCCCTATGCATAGGTTCCCAATGTCACGAAACCCGCAAGTTGATCACCAAAACATACATCAAGTGGCACATGATATCCCATTGTCACCACAGATAATCACGGCAAGACATACATCAAGTGTTCTCATAAAGACTCAATCCAATAAGATAACTTCAAAAGGGGAAACTCAATTCATCACAAGAGAGTAGAGGGGGAGAAACATCATAAGACCCAACTACAATAGCAAAGCTTGGGATACATCAAGATCATGCCATAGAGGGAACACGAGAGAGAACACAAGAGAGAGAGATCAAACACATAGCTACTGGTACATACCCTCAGCCCCGAGGGTGAACTACTCCCTTCTCGTCATGGATAGTGCCGGGATGATGAAGATGGCCACCGGTGATGGGTTCCCCCTCCGGCAGGGTGCCGGAACAGGGTCCCGATTGGTTTTTGGTGGCTACAGAGGCTTGCAGCGGCGGAACTCCCAATTTATCTTCTGTTCTGGAAGTTTTAGGGTACGTAGGTATATATGGGTGAAAGGAGAACACCGGTGGAGCTATGGGGGCCCCACGAGGCAGGGGCGCGCCCAGGGGGGCGCCCCCCACCCTCGTGAGCACCTCCCGTATCTTCTGACGTGGGATCGAAGTCCATCAGGTGGGTTTCCTTCCAAAAATAACTTCTCCAGTTGATTTCGTTCCGTTTCGACTCCGTCTGATATCCCTTTTCCTCGAAACACTGAAATAGGCATAAATCAGCAAATCTGGGCTGGGCCTCCGGTTAATAGGTTAGTCCCAAAAATAATATAAAAGTGGATAATAAAGCCTAATATTTCCTAAAACAGTAGATAAAGTAGCATGGAGCAACAAAAAATTATACATACGTTTGAGACGTATCAACCCTCCAGTTTATATAGACACCGGTGGGGGCTAGGGTTACACAGAGTCCGTTACAGAGAAGGAGATCTACACATCAGAATTGCCAAGCTTGCCTTCCACGCAAAGGAGAGTCCCTCCCGGACACGGGACGAAGTCTTCAATCTTGTGTTCATAGTCCAACAGTCCGGCATAAGCATATAGTCTGGCTATCCGAGGACCCCCTATTCCAGGACTCCCTCACTCCCTCACTAGTAACAATCTCAGTGCACTGTATATAGACAACAAGAGGTGATCCATCGGAATTAGTTGCCAGGCGCCACTGAGTATATAATTCCTGCTCGTCCTCATGCTTGTGATCATCACCATCGTCATCTCCCCCTTGGTTATAAATTTTTACAAGTATAGGTGGTGGAATGTTCACTGGACCTTGGAAACACAATAAGAAGGTTAATTAGTAAAGGGAAACTTGCTAACCCACAGGCATGTGGATGAAACAATTATAATTACGGTGGAAGACAAACGTACCGAAACTATGAGGATCCCATGCAAAAACAGTGCCACGAGTGGTGGAAGCAAACACAAGATCCTCGTAGTCAATTGCATCATAGTACTCATCATCCGTGTACAGAAACTGTTTTTTGAGCAATATCCATGGACGAACCATGGAATCAGTAATGATGGCAACAAGATTGTTGAAGATAGCAACAACTTCATAGTTCTTGTAATTCCAAGAGCGGTTGGGAACTCGACAAATTGCTATCTTCCGTAGACGACAACCACCATGATCATATTTGAATGTACATAGATCATCTGTGTGCTCAACCTTAGGGCACTCTGTGATTTTTGGAAGTGGAATCCGCTGACGAGTGTACACATTCACAAGTTCCCACTTGCAATTGTACCCAATATAAACAACCCAATCTCCATTTGCGCCAGCCCAGGCCTTACCCTTAAGCGATAGCATCTTGACATCACACGTATCATTATCGAGCGGCATCAACTTGCACAAGGCGAGGCCTCCGTCGTCCGCGGCCATGCGAACAGGCTTATAGCGAAGAAGATAGGGGAGATCAAACCTCTCCTGGACCCATGGGTTCCTTGTAATGATGTTATTAGTTGAGTCGAGAATGGTCTTGAACGAACCTGCCATGCTAGCCGAGGTGATGACGTCACACCAATCAATGAGTTCCTCCACCACGTCATCTTTCAGATCGGGGCAAGAATAACGGGGTCGTTTCCGGCCTGTTCCCTCCATGAGAAGACGATCGAACAATGGTAGAAGGAAGGGTGAAGGAAAATGGAGGAGGGAGGAAGAGCGTGCGACAACAGTTCCAAATCGAGAGGGAAAGGCAAAGAGTCGGTGGACGGTTGCCAGTTTGCCATGGTACACGCAGAGGCACCCCGGCCTATGCTACGTCTTGAGCTTGTGTTGGTTTTCCTTGAAGAGGATAGGGTGATGCAGCAAAGTAGCATAAGTATTTCCCTTAGTTTTTTGAGAACCAAGGTATCAATCCAGTAGGATGCTCCTCAAAAGTCCCATGCACCTACACAAACAAACAAAGAACTCACAACCAATGCAATAAAGGGGTTGTCAATCCCTTCACGACCACTTGCGAAAGTGAGATCTGATAGAGATAGTATGATAAGATAAATATATTTTTGGTATTTTATAATATACACTACTAGGAAAAGGGCTATAGATAGGACTCATTCTAATGGCGCACCAGGTAAGTAGTGCGCCACTACTATATACTAATGGCGCACTAGTTGCTCGTGCGCCATTAGTGTGGAAGACACTAATGGCGCACCGTGATCACGGTGCACCACTACTATAGATTTTTTTCCCCATTTTTCCATACAAACTAATGGCGCAGGGATGGCAAAGTGCGCCATTACTAGTTAGAACTAGTAATGGCGCACGACCGAGACAGTGCGCCATTAGTATATATTTTTTTTTTACTTTTTTGCAAACCTACTAATGGCGCACTATGCCGAAGTGCGCTATTACTAGTTTAAACTAGTAATGGCGCACTTTTCCAAAGTGCGCCATTAGTATACATATGTTTTTTTTACTTTTCTGCAAAAAGTACTAATGGCGCACCGCCTGTCGGTGCGCCATTAGTAACCATGGTTACTAATGGCGCATTTTGTGATGGTGCGCCATTAGTAACCTGGGACGAACAAGATATTTTGGACAGCCCACCTACCCACTCACTTTCCCCACTTCATTCTCTCCACCTCCTCCTCCAAGCTTGTCTGGGCTGCCTCCTCCTACTCACCTCATTTCCACCATATATTCATCAAAATTAAGTGGTCAAATAACCTTTTTTGATAGGTAAGTAAGGGGAAAGCTATCTTCATGATGTAGATCTACTTTTTTTCTCCCTAGCTCGCTCCAACAACGTGCACATGCACTTTTTGTGGCCTAGCTAGATCTATGTTTGTGGTGTTGCATATATGTTTGTGTTTGCAGGTACCGGTATTTGAAATGCGATAGTTGCCAATATTTTGCCGGAATGTTGATTCATTTCCGTTTCGGCGAGAATTTTGGCACTGTGCATTCTTTTTGGTCCTATTTTTAGGGAAGGTCATGCCAAATTTTTTCTTGGTTCTAAAATATCATTTTGCTCTACCCCGCAGGCGACCATGGTCCGCACGATGACCGAAGGCATCGTGAATAGGTTTTTGTGCTCCGCGAAGGCTGAGATGCTTCAAAAGAATGAGACGGAGATAAGATGTCTGTGTCGAAGATGCAAGCTGAAGAGCCTTATTGCGGACCCGGATTCCGGGCAGGTGTGGGACCACCTGCTCTTGCGTGGTTTCATGGATGGCTATCGGTGGCAAGGTGATGAAGATGACTATGAAGTCGTCCATGGGGGCCGGGCAAGAAATCAGGAAGGGCAACAAGACAACCACCGCGGCGAGGGCGGGCGAGAAGACGAAGAATCTCCGAGACATGATCACGACGGTGATGATGTACACAATCATCATGTAGAAGATGTCGTACATGATGATGAGGAAGATCAAGACGAAGGGCATGATCATGAAGATGAAGATGCCGGAGCAGACGACGATGGAGGCTGGGTGCAGGACCCTCATATTCAAGAGCTGCTTCGCAAGCAGACGGATAACGCAAGAGCTGCCGCCCGAGAGAAAGCCAAGCTGGATCAACTGGAGATAGACGCGGTTACTCCATTGTATGAAAGATGCAGGCCCGAGGATACCCGCCTGAAAGTAACGCTCATGGCTCTGGAGATGAAGGTAAAACACAAAATGACCGACGCATGCTTCGACGAGAACATGTCATTCTGGCACAAACGTCTTCCCAAGGGGAACAAGTGCCCGACCAGTTTTGAGGAGGCGAAGAAAATCGTGTGTCCTTTGGATTTACCGCACGTGAAATACCATGTGTGCATGAACAATTGCATCAGTTATCGGGACGAGCACACGGAGTCTACCATATGTCCGGTGTGCGGCGTCACTCGATACAAGAAGAGGAAGAAAGCTCCTCGAAAATCGGTGTGGTACTTTTCGATCACTCCTCGTCTGCAGCGGTATTTCACGGACCCTAAGGTAGCAAAGCTCCTGGTTTGGCACGCGGATAGGGAGGAGAAGAAGCGGGAAGATGACAGAAATGATCCGGAGATAAATAAAAAAGACAAGATGCTGAGTCACCCTAAGGATGCGAGCCAGTGGCAAGCGTTGAACTTTGAATACCCAGAATTTGGGAAGGATCCAAGGAACATCGTGCTGGGCGCGAGCACCGATGGAGTCAATCCGTTTGGCATCCAGAGAAGCACACATAGCACCTGGCCTGTGTTTGTTTGGATGTACAACCTTCCCCCCTAGTTGTGCATGAAGAGGAAGTACATTCACATGAGTATGCTAATTGAAGGGCCGAAACAACCAAGGAACGACATCAATCTGTATCTGGGGCTACTGAAGGAGGAGCTACACACGGTGTGGAAAACGCCAGCCAATACGTGGGACGCCGCAGAGAAAGAATATTTCCCTATGAGAGCCGTACTGCTCACGACGGTGCACGACTATCTTGGTTACGGATATCTCGCGGGGCAGGTAGTCCACGGATTTTCTGGATGCGTAAGGTGCATGGATGACACAACGTATCGCCAGCTAGATAGAGATCCCGGGTCTTCGAAAACCGTGTTCATGGGACATCGAAGGTGGCTTCGTGACGATGACCCGTGGAGGAAACGCAAGGATCTGTTTGATGGTGAAACCGAACCCCAAAAACGCCCGTGTACGAGGAGCGGCGAGGAAATAGATGAGATGTTGAAAAATTGGAAAGACTGCCCACTGCCGGGAAAGAAGCAAAAGGCGCCAGAGCCGGGAAAGAAGCGAAAGGCGCCAGAGCCGCTGCTGAAGGTATGGAAAACGAGGTCTATTTTCTGGGACTTGCCGTACTGGAAGATCCACCGTGTGCCTCACAGCCTTGATGTCATGCATATCACGAAGAACGTGTGCGAGAGTCTGCTTGGTACCCTGCTCAACATGCCAGAGAGGACCAAAGGTGGGCCGAAAGCAAGGGCAGACTTGAAATCAATGGGCATCAGGCAGGAGCTTCACGCTAATGATGATGATGATGATGATGATGATGATGATGATGATGAGGCGAAGCAGGACACAGAAAGTCGTTGCAAAGGCAAGAAGGCCAAGAAGACCGGAAATGACTACCCTCCCGCGTGCTTCACTCTAAGTCAGGAGGAGATCGAGCAGTTTTTCACCTGCCTTCTAGGAGTAAAACTTCCTTACGGTTACGCGGGGAAGATAAGCAGATACCTAGACCCAGCGAAGCAGAAGTTCAGCGGGATGAAGTCTCACGACTGTCACGTGCTGATGAGGCAGATACTTCTAGTTGCAATCCGTGGGATCATGGACGCGCACGTCCATGAAACGCTATTTGGCCTATGCAACTTTTTCGACATCATCTCTCGGAAGTCGATTGGCGTGAGGCAACTCAGAAGGCTACAGGAAGAGATCGTGGTGATACTATGGGAGCTTGAGATGTACTTCCCGCCCGCATTTTTCGACATTATGGTGCATCTGCTGGTCCATATCGTGGAGGATATCATCCAACTCGGGCCGACGTTCCTGCACAGCATGATGCCGTTCGAAAGGATGAATGGTGTCATCAAAGGATACGTTCGGAACATGTCACGTCCAGAGGGAAGTATAGCCAGGGGCTTTCTAACTGAAGAGTGCATCTCCTACTGCACGAATTATCTAGGCATCAAGAACCCCGTTGGTCTGCCCGTCAACAGGCACCTCGGCAGGCTCGCTAGATGGGGTCACCGTGAGGGTCGCTGCGAAATGCATGTCGACTTCGAGGGTCGACTCGCCGACTTTGAAAGAGCAAACCTAGTCGCGCTACAACACATAGACGTGGTCGATCCTTGGGTGGTAGAGCACAAAACCTTTATTGAGAAGACGTACAATGACCGAGGCCAACAGAGGACAGACGGAGATATACTCAAAGAGCACAACTCATGTTTCACGCGTTGGTTCAAGCAGAAGCTTCTGTCGTACCCTTTACATGAAGATTCTTCCGCGGAAGAACAACTCATATTCGCCTTGTCACAGGGCGCCGAGCACAACATGATGACATATGACGCGTACAATATCAACGGCTACACATTCTACACCGAGGACAAGGACATGAAGAGGGATGGTTATCAGAACTCCGGGGTAACGATGGAATCCTACACCGGTAAGGACAAGGACAGATACTAAGGAAGGATCGAGGAGATCTGGGAGCTGAGCTACGCTGGAGAGAAGGTGCCGATGTTCCGTGTCAGATGGGCCAAGAGCGTCCTAAAAGAAGACCAATATTTCACCACCATGGTTATACCTGAAGCCAAATCCAAGACCGCGGGCGCAAACGTCACCGCGAAAAATGAGCCATGGGTACTGGCTTCCCAAGTGGACCAATGCTTCTTCATTACCGACCCGCCAAAGCCCAGTCGTGTTGTCGTGAGGAGAGGAAAAAGGAAGATCATCGGAATGGATGGAGTAGCAACTGAGCAAGACTTCGACAAGTACGGCGACCCGAAGATCGAACATGACGACGACGATGAAGTAGCAGCACACACCACAAGAAGAAGCAGGACCACCCTACCTAAAGGACGTTCGTTCTACAGAAGAACTCCATTTGCGAAAAAGAAGGGCAAGAAGATTGTGAACAGATAGCTAGCTAAGATCGATTGTATTTAAATCGTAGTCTTCATTTCTCGATTGTATTTCATGGGCACTTTTTGATATCATGAATATTTTTAAATTTCATGGGCACTTTTTGAAATCATGAGGACACTTGATCTCGATCCCCCTCCATCTCAATCTCGATTCCCCCTCCATCTCGATCTCGATCCCCCTCCATCTCGATCTCGATCCCCCTCCATTTTGATCTAGATTAAAACAAAATTCTAATGGTGCACAGAGGGGTGGTGCGCCATTAGAATAGTCGTACTTATGGCGCACGAGGGGGTGGGGCGCCATTAGAAAGCTTCCCCCACACTAAATCCCCAATCTCTCTAATCTCTCCCCTGCCTCATCGATCTCACCCGCTGCCCCTCATGTACGCCGTCCCCCTCGCCGCCCCCCTCGCCTCCTTCGCCGTCCCCTAGCCAAGCGTCGCCTCCCTCGCCATCCCCGAGCCGAGCGCCGCCTCCCTCGCCGCCTCCCTCGACGTCCTCCCGCCCAAGCGCCCCCTCCCCCCGCGGCCCCGCCTGCGCCCTCGACGTGCTCGCCGTCCAACACCGCGTGGCCTGCCCAGGAGGACCGCCGCCGTCTTCCTCTTCGACTATGAGGACCCAGACGAGCTCGGACGCCCAGGAGGACCGCCACCGCTCGACGCCCTCGACCGTGCGGCCTGCCCAGGAGGAGCGCTACCGCTCGACGCCGAATTCGCGCCGCCTCTACTAGCTCCGGCTGCCCCGAGTCGCCCTTGACCTCCCAAGTGAGCACCCGAGCCGCTTCCCCCTCTTCCCCCTCTTTATTTCCTTCTGATGTGTTCTAGGGTTGGGGGTTGGAGAAATTTGGACAAGGAAAGGGGGTTGGAGAATTAAGTAGCTAGGGTTTTCCAAATGTTCAAATCTCCGAGCTTGCATTTAGATGCATTTTAGAGGATACTAGTCTCAACTAAGCATCCACATAGAGATTCTTTCTTTAAGTAGCTAGGCTCAATTAGTGAATTTTCCAGTGAGTTTGGATTCATGCAACAATATGAAACATTAATTACTATTCTTTCTGGCCACTAATGATAGATGTAACATGTAAGAAGTCCATAATTGATTAATGGATCTGTTAGTTTGATAGTCTTGTTACTCCTAGGTATACTCTGTTGTCTGAATCATGACACTTTGCCAGCTGAAACTTGCCTATCACACTGTCGTTGTATTGCTCAACTAAAAACACACATATTTGTAGTTTTTGTCTGTCATAATGCAACTAAGCATACTAGTCTCAACTAAGCATACTAGTTTTTTGTAGTGATACAGTAAGATAGTGAGACAGTAAGAAGGAAACTTCCCAGATTATGTAGAAAGCAAAAACATATACGGTGGGAAAAATAAAATGGGAGGTTCTGGTTTGCTGTATCTCCACCAGTTTGGGTTGGTGAATGTGGATGATTTTTTTATCTTGTGAACTCATTGTACTGCTACAAGAATTTGGTATCATCATGGTGTAATTTTGTTAACATTCTGGTTTTGTTAGATAGTGGCTACACTAATAATCTAGAGTGATTTTTTTATCCTGTGAACTTGAATGTTGCAATGCTGTTTTCTTCAGAGGCTACTGTCAAAAACTTGAGCTACTATCTTGCAAAGATGATGGTCATCTTGCTAGTTTGCTGGGTTTTGTCTCCGACCATCGTGTCGTGATGAATTTGCAGGTACCCCAAGAGGCCCTTGAGTTTGCCAGAATGTTGATTAACTTCCGTTCTGGCAAATTCGGGTACTCCATATGTCCTATTTTCAGCAAAGGTCATGCTGAAATTTTAGCATGACTTTGCTAAAAATAGGACATATGGGGTACTTGCGACTAATGCATGGACCGGGGTATCTTAGTACTTAGTTAAGTAGGATCAAATGCCCCGCCATTCTTGCTTCATTAAACCATAGGTGGAAATAGAGCCAAGTGATTAGTGCCAAGTGATTAGGCCCAACCTAGGGTGCCTCGTCTTAGGCTTTTAGGGTGCCTCGGCGTCGACAAACCCTAAATGATAAAAGCTTATCTTTTAGGATGCCTCGGTGTCGACAAACCCTAAATGATGAGACCATGATCTTGTTCCTTGACAATAACCAACTTTTTGACCAAACTGTTTTCCTATTTAAAGCGAAACATGGCCAACAACGATGAGGCCGGCGGTTCGGGCGGCAAGCAATTCTGGGAGCTGTCCCAGGAGATGGAGGAACAACCTCACCGCTATGAGGATGCCGCGGAAGAGACCGATCCTGATTACACAACCCCTAGTGGCGTCGGGGATGACACCACTGATGGTGCCGCCGAGGATGCCACCACTGATGATGGCGGTGCACACACAGATGGCAGCCAACCGAAGAAGCAAAGGAAGGACCAGCGCCCGAATGTGCTCCGCACCCTCCAGGAGGAATTCACTCAAGTGGACTCCGACGGGAATCCAACGGATCCCAAACATATAGTCAAGGGGTACTCGGTTCAGCTCGGGTGCATTCTCTGGAGCTCCGTCTCGATCAACACCGAGAACCTTAGACATAAGGACCGAGGGAATTTGCGCAACCTCCTCTTCACGAAGCTGCACGAACGATACAAGTTCCCCGCTGAATTTGAAAACACACGCCTCTCAGGGAATAAAGTGAACAGTGCCGCCCTCACGAAGATGAGCACGACCATGTCTACTTGGAGAAGCGCGGTGCAGAGAATGATTGATAAAGGTGATAGTTATGAGAAGATCAAGGTGAAATATCCTTTGATGAGCGAAGATGACTACAAGGAGTTCAAGATAAAGTGCAAGAGCAGTGAAACCACCAAATCAAGTCAGTGGGGGAAAGAAATGCGGGAGTTGAACTTAGGGGAACACAAACTCGGTCCCGGTGGTTACAGAGTGGCAGAGCCTATATGGGACAAGGAGGATGCGGAGCGTGCCAAGCAAGGCCTACCGCCCCACTTTGAGAAATACAGCGATAACAAGCAGACCAGGAACTATGTCAGGGCCCGGAACAAGGAGGACCTGATAACAAAGGAGCTTACCACGGATCCGAAGACCAGGGCACTTGAGCTTGTTCTGGTAAGGAATACACCCCCGCATAATTAGCTCCATATGGTTGCACTCTAATTAATCCCCAATATTTCTAAATGGTTCACGTTCCTTTCGCGGGAAACTGAAAGCAGTATCGCGGGGTCGTCTCAGAGCTCCCCTTTCAACACCCCTTTAAATAAGGCATTGAACGTAATGAAAAGCAAGGATAAGCTCACTAAGCCGACGTCAGCTGGTCGTGTGGCCGGCAAAGGCTTGTCCACAAAATGGGGGTCATACTATACCGCTGGTGTGCGGAAGGATAAAAAGGCCAGCTCAGAAAGCCAGACGCGTGAGGTTGAAGCACTCAAGGCACAAGTGGCGCGGATTCCGGAGCTTGTCCAAGAGCAAGTGGAACAACAACTGGGAATGAAGCTCAACGCCATGGTGCCTACGTTGATTCATGGGCTGACGACGTGGATTGCGGGCGGCCAACGGGGGCCTCCCCCGGTTCCCAGCTTCACGGCCAGCAACTCGCACAATGCACAGGCGGCGCCATTGGTGTCTCCGGCAGCGCCATTGGTGTCTCCGGCGGTGGCGCCATTGGTGTCTCCGGCGGCGGCGCCATTGGTGTCTCCGGCGGAGGCGGTATTCGTGTCTCCGGCGCCGGCACGGGCATTGGAGCTTAATGCACCCGGGTGTACGCCGGCCGGCACCTCGCCAGCAAGCGCCCCCTCCGTCAGTTGCACGCCCGCCGTTGGCGGTGCCTCGACATTAGCCGATCTCGACGGCATCACGGTAACTAAGCCTCTCGGCCGATGACTTCATCTCCTTGCCTTTGACTGGGCATCCCTGACGCCCTGTACATGTTTTCAAAGGGCACCGCCGACGTTCCTTGCACTCTTCTGTACTTCGTGGGCGCCGAGTTGGTCGATGTCGCCAAGGGCAGAATCGTTCAACCGGGCAACCACATGTTCCACGGTAATCCGATGCCACCCACAGCGTATAGGGTTGAAGTGGTTCAGGTGCTGCCAGGCTGCGACGAGCTGTTACCTCCGGTTCGACCTCCTGGGGCCGACGAAGAAGATGAGATGACCCTCAGCGCCTGCGTAAGATGGCCGCTGCTTTGGCCGAAGAGCCAGATTCGTTTGGGGGCGGGGGACACCACCCCACAGACAAGACCGCCAGTCGTGCCGGCGCCAAGCCATGGCAAGAACGCCGCAACGCTACCGGACCTGTCGGACATCCCTATGTCAGACATCCCTATGGCACAGGATCCGGACAGCCCTATGGCACAGGATCCGGACGACGACGACGACGGTACATTTACCAAAGTCGATAAGTACTTTGCCGAACATGGGTACGCTGACGAGTTCTGCGGGCCTCTTTCTCAAGAACCCAACCAAGACGACCGCAATCTAGCTGGTACGGCGGAGAAATCCAATTGCAACAGGCGTCGTCTGGCGTTCAGTTCTCAGGAGACGCCTCCAGCTCCCGCCTTCACCGAGCCTCAGATAGCTAAGGTGCGAAATATTATCAGCCCCAACACGCTCAAGAAGGCGGTCTGTGAGCAGAACTCGGTCCCATTACAGGAGATCAAGAAGAAGGGACGGAAACGAAAGACTAACAAGGGCGCCGGTGCGAGCCAGCCGACACCGAGTTCGATCTGTGCTCAAGACGGGCCACCTTCACCTAAGGATATCTCGAGGAGGGTGCATGTGGCGGGTAGGGCGATGCTACCGCCAAATATGCTGAATGCTGCAACCGGTGCTATGCGGAGTCTGCACGACAGTGTTCTTTCTTTGGAGAAGCGGCATCTCAGAGAGAAGGATGTGGCATACCCGGTTTTCATGGCCAAGGTGCCAGAGGGCAAGGGCTTTGTGGATGGCGACATCGGGGGTGCGATCGTCCTGCGGTTTGATGACAACTTTTCTATGTTTAACCTTCATCCGCTGCACTACACCTTCGTTCGGCTGCTTTCGCTGAGTATGGAGATGCGGATCATTAGAGACAAGACCCCGGACATCGTGATAGTCGGCCCCTTCTACATGCGTGCCAAGCACTTGAGCAGCGCTGGGGACCGCCAAGTTGCGAGTTCACACCTCGAAGGCGTCATTCTGGCAAACCCAGATAAGGATAACTTCCTTGTGGCTTACTTTCCCGAGTAATTCATCCCTTGACCGCCCCGTAACATATGATTTCTTAGATTTTGATCATTCTTTTTTTTCTAACATTCCGTGTTCTGTGCAGTGACACACATTGCACACTCATCCTCTTAAGCCCGAAATATTCCATGGCCACGTATTTCGACCCGAACCGTAACTCCAAGATAGACTACACAAATGTCAAGAAAGTTCTTGATGATGTTCTCCCCGGCTACGCCAAATCTGGAGGCACCTTCACCAGGACTGTTCGTAAGTACGGCAAGCACATGTTCTCACACAATACGAAGTTCTGCTGCGTCAAGCAGCCGCCTGGCAGTCAGAAGGATGCCTACTACGCCCTCCATCACATGCGGGCGATCGTAAGGGACCATCATCAACTTCTGCTACCAGATAATCTCAAAGATTGGGCCGCGAACTTGTCGGCAATCCAGGACGCGGACCTCAGACAAGAATTTTTTCGCATCCAGTCGGACTTTGCGGACATCATCTATCAAGATGTCCTTCATACGTCGGGGCAGTTCTACCTCAGATATCAACCATCTAACAATGAGATAGATGGAACGCTACAAATGCAGGGTGACAACGACCGCGATTTCATGACCATCACGACAGACGGCAGCTTCATCCACGCTCCTGTCCGATGAGTCGAGTCGAAAGTAGTGATGTGTAGTTCTGAAACATTGATTGGCTCATGTTGTAATTAAACTTTAATGAATTCGTATGTCTCTTTGGTTTGGACAGTCGTTCAACTTAGATGTAATCGACACTATTTATTAGTAGGACCATGAATTGTGCTATTAATGTCTTGCTTTTCTCTTCCGATCCTTTTGTTGCATACTTACATATTGCTTATGTATTGTCTGTTGTTTGGCTTGTGCATAGAGATGCCGTCGTATGTTGTGTACAAGGGTAAGGTTCCCGGAGTCTACGACGACTGGGAGGAGTGTCGGAGACAGGTTCACCATTTCAGCGGTAACAGTTACAAAGGGTACACCACTAGGGCGGAGGCCGAATCTAGATATGCCCGCTATCTAGCGGGAGAGAGGAGGAAGCGGTGGAGGAACCGGATGAAGACCAGGTTGATCGTGATGATGCTCATCGTGATGACCACAACTCTCTTTTATGTGATGGTAGTTTAGATGATCGATATCGAATTGTAATGTGAAGACAAACTCGATACTCGCGGTCTTGAGACTTGTAATGTTTTATCTTTGTTCGGTCTTCTGAATTCAGAGACTAATATGATGAATTGTATTCGGAGACTAATCTTCTATTGTATTCGATGAATCTGATGTTGTTGTGTGCTGCTGTCTATATTCTGTCCAATAATATATTTTGTAACCTGTGCAAAAATCAGAAAAGCAATATAAAAAAAACCAAATATTCATACTAATGGCGCATCAAGGCAGAGTACGCCATTAGTATGCCAAAGGATACTAATGGCGCATCAAGGCAGAGTGCGCCATTAGTGTGACAAAGCACATGGTTACATATGCCCCCCCGAGAGGCATACTAATGGCGCATGGAGTTACATACTAATGGCGCACTTCCAGCTGCGCCATTAGTATACCAGATACTAATGGCGCACCTGTGGTGCACCATTAGTAAAAAATTCTAATGGCGTTCTACTTATTGGGCACCGGTAGTGCGCCATTAGTAGGCAAAACCGGTGCGCCATTAGTAGGCCTTTTCCTAGTAGTGATAGATGCAAAAAGTAAAGATGCAAATAAAAGCAGGTTGAAAGCTTATATGATAAAAGATAGACCCGGGGGCCATAGGTTTCACTAGTGGCTTCTCTCAAGATAGCATAAGTATTACGGTGGGTGAACAAATTACTGTCGAGCAATTGATAGAAAAACGAATAATTATGAGATTATCTAGGCATGATCATGTATATAGGCATCACGTGCACGACAAGTAGACCGACTCCTGCCTGCATCTACTACCATTACTCCACACATCGACCGCTATCCAGCATGCATCTAGAGTATTAAGTTCATAAGAATAGAGTAACACATTAAGAAAGATGACATGATGTAGAGGGATAAACTCAAGCAATATGATATAAACCCCATCTTTTTATCCTCGATGGCAACAATACAATACGTGCCTTGTAACCCTTTCTGTCACTGGGTAAGGACACCGCAAGATTGAACCCAATGCTAAGCACTTCTCCCATGGCAAGAAAGATCAATCTAGTAGGCCAAACGAAACTGATAATTCGAAGAGACTTGCAAAGATAACTCAATCATACATAAAAGAATTCAGAGAAGATTCAAATATTTCTCATAGATAAACTTGATCATAAACCCACAATTCATTGGATATCGACAAACACACCGCAAAAAGAGTTTACATCGAATAGATCTCCACAAGTGAGGGGGAGAACATTGTATTGAGATCCAAAAAAAGAGAAGAAGCCATCTAGCTAATAAGGATGGACCCGAAGGTCTGTGGTAAACTACTCACAACTCATCGGAGGGGCTATGGTGTTGATGTAGAAGCCCTCCATGGTCGAATCCCGCTCCAGCGGAGCGCCGACGAAGGCTCCAAGATGGGATCTCGCGGATACAGAAGGTTACGGCGGTGGAAATTGTGTTTCATTGGATCCCTGGATTTTTTCGGGGTCCGTAGGTATATATAGGAGGAAGAAGTACGTCAGTGGCCGCTCGTGGGACCCAGGAGACAGGGGGCGTGCCAAGGAGTGGTGGGCGCATCCTCCTATCTCCTGGCCGCCTCGATTGCTTCTTGACTTGAACTCCAAGTCCTCTGGATCACATTCATTCCAAAAATCACGCTCCCGAAGGTTTCATTCTGTTTGGACTTCATTTGATATTCCTTTTCTTCGAAATACTGAAATAGGAAAAAAACAGCAATACGGGCTGGGCCTCCGGTTAGTAGGTTAGTCCCAAAAATGATATAAATGTGTAAAATAAAGCCCATAAACATCCAAAAGGGGTAATATAATAGCATATCGAACAATAAAAAATTATAGATACGTTCGAGATGTATCAAGCATCCCCAAGCTTAATTCCTGCTCGTCCTCGAATAGGTAAATGATAAAAAACAAAAATTTTGGTGTGGAATGCTACCTAGCATAATTCTCAATGTAATTTTATTTATTGTGGCATGAATGTTCAGATCCAAATGATTCAAAATAAAAGTTCATATTGACATAAGAAATAGTAACACTTCAAGCATACTAATCAAAGCAATCATCTCTTCTCAAAATAACATGGCTAAAGAAAGTTCATCCCTACAAAATCATATAGTTAGGCTATGCTTCATTTTCGTCACACAAAAATGTTCCCAAATTCTACACCACTGATGACAAGCCAAGAAATTGTTTCGTACTTAAATAATCTCCAACTTTTTCAACCTTCACGCAATACATAAGCGTGAGCCATGGATATAGCACTATGGGTGGAATAGAATATGATGATGGGGATTGTGTGGAGAAGACAAAAAAGGAGAAAGTCTCACATTGATGAGGATAATCAACAGGCTATGGAGATGCCCATCAATTGATGTCAACATGAGGAACAGGGATTGCCATGCAACGGATGCACTAGAGCTATAAATGAATGCTCAACAAAAGAAAACTAGTGGGTGTGCATCCAACTTGCTTGCTCACGAAGACCTAGGGCACTTGAGGAAGCCCATCGTAGGAATATACAAGCCAAGTTCTATAATGAAAAATTCCCACTAGCATATAAAAGTGACAACATATGAGATTCACTATATGAAAAACATGGTGCTACTTTGAAGCACAAGATATGAGACTCACTACATGAAGAACATGGTGCTACTTTGAAGCACAAGTGTGGAAAAAGAGATAGTAACATTGCCCCTTTTATTTATTTTCTTTTTTTCTTTTTCTTCTTTTTTTCTTTTTTTCTTTGGCCTTTCTTTTTTTGTTTTGGCCTTTTTTTGAACAATGCTCTAATAATGATGATCATCACACTTTCATTGATTACAACATATGAATTACAACTCGAAGCTAGAACAAGATATGACTCTATATGAATGCCTCCGACGGTGTACCGGGATCATGCAATGAATCAAGAGTGACATGTATGAAAAGTTATGCATGGTGGCTTTGCCAGAAATACGATGTCAACTACATGATCATGCAATGGCAATATGACAAAAGTAAAGTAGGTCATGACGATGATGAACGGAACGGTGGAAAGTTGCATGGCAATATATCTCGGAATGGCTATGGAAATGCCATAATAGGTAGGTATGGTGGCTATTTTGAGGAAGATATAAGGAGGTTTATGTGCGATAGGGCGTATCATATCACGGGGTTTGGATGCACCGGCGAAGTTTGCACCAACTCTCAAGATGAGAAAGGGCAATGCACGGTACCGAAGAGGCTAGCAATGGTGGAAAGGTAAAAGTGCATATAATCCATGGAGTCAACATTAGTCAAAAGAACTCATATACTTATTGCAAAAATTTAGAAGTCATAAAAAATCAAGCACTACGCGCATGCTCCTAGAGGGATAGATTGGTAGGAAAAGACCATCACTCGTCCACGACCGCCACTCGTAAGGATGCACAAGCCAAGTACACTTCATGTTTCAAATTTCTTACACAACTTTAACCATACGTGCATGCTATGGGACTTGCTAACTTCAACACAAGCATTCTTTAAATTCATAATCACCCAACTATCATGCCTTTAATATCACTGCCTCCATATCTCAAAACAATTATCAAGTATCAAATTGATCACAGCATCTAATTCACTTCCTATGATAGTTTTTATTATACCCAACTTGGACGCCTACCATTCTTTGACCAATTTATAACCATAGCAAATACCATGATGTTCTAAAAGACTCTCAAAATAATATAAGTGAAGCATGAGAGACTAGCAATTTCTACAAAATTAAGCCACCGCCATGCTCTAAAAGATATAAGTGAAGCACTAGAGCAAAAACTATCTAGCTCAAAAGATATAAGTGAAGCACATAGCAAATTCTAATAAATTCAATCAAGTGGGATTCTCCCAAAAGGTGTGTACAGCAAGGATGATTGTGGTAAATTAAAAAGCAAATACTAATATAATACACGACGCTCCACGCAAAACACATATCATGTGGCGAATAAAAATATAGCTCCAAGTAAAGTTACCGATGAACGAAGACGAAAGAGGGGATGCCTTCCCAGGGCATCCCCAAGATTAGGATTTTGGCTATTCTTGAATATATTGGGGTGCCTTGGGCATACCCAAGCTTAGGATCCTGCCACTCCTTATTCCATAGTCCATCAAAGCTTTACCCAAAACTTGAAAACTTCACAACACAAAACTCAACAGGAAATCTCATAAGCTCTGTTAGTGAAAGAAAACAAAACCACCGCATAAGTTACTGTAATGAACTCATTCTTTATTTATTTTGGTATTAAACCTAATGTATTCCAAGTTCTCTATGGTTCATACCACTTAATACTAGCCATAGATGCATCAAAATAAGCAAACAACACTCGAAAAACACTCGAAAAACAGAATCTGTCAAAAACAGAACAGTCTGTAGCAATCTGTAACTAACGCAAACTTATGGAACTCTAAAAATCCTACAAAAATAGGAAGTCCTGCAAAAAAATTTATTGATCAGCAGCAAAAAGAATCAATGCAAAAGCACGTTTCTGTGATTTATTGAATTTTTTCTCGTGAGCGCAAAGTTTCTGTTTTTCAGCAGAATCAAATTAACTATCATCATAGGTTATCCTATAGGTTCTACTTGGCACAAACACTAATTAAACATAAAAACACATCTAAACAGAAAGTAGATGAAAAATTTATTACTAAATAGAAACAAAAACAAAAAACACAAATAAAATTGGGTTGCCTCCCAACTAGCGCTATTGTTTAACGCCCCTAGCTAGGCATAAGAGCGAAGATAGATCTAAGTAGTGCCATCTTTAATTTTCAGTTTTTTAGCGGAGTTAGGCTCGAATCCGGGAGGTTCTTTACGTTTCCCATCATACTCGGAAATTTTTAGATCTAAAGAATCCAACCGCTTATTGCAAAGAGTAATCAACATATTCATGCGGTGAAGATTTCCACTAACACTTTTAAGAGGCTCAAGAGACTTTTGTAAAAAATTTGTTACTTTGCAAATCATTCCAAACACTTGTGTTTCTTCATGGGTAGTATGTGAACCTCCCTTTTGAGGTAGTATTCCCACTATTCCCTCTATAATTTCATGAGCAATACTAGGATCAATTTCAGTAAAATTTCCCTTGGCAATGCAATCCAAGAGTTGTCTATGCGTCATATTTAGCCCAACATAAAATTTGCGAAGAAGAATTCTAAAGTTCACCTCTAGGGTGCACTTGCGATAAGATTCCATCATCCTATACCAAGCATCTTTTAAGTTTTCTCCTTGCCTTTGCTTGAAGTGAAGAACTTCAAACTCGGGAGACCTAGGAGCGGATAAGGAACTAGCCATACCGACGAGGTAAACGATCTAACACACGAGCAAACAGAAAAAGGCAAGCGAAAGAGACAGGAGAAGATTGGGAAAGAGAGGGCAAATAAAACGGCAAGGGTGAAGTGGGGGAGAGGAAAACGAGAGGCAAATGGCTAATAATGTAAATGCGAGGGAGATGAGTTTGTGATGGGTACTTGGTATGTCTTGACTTGAGCGAAGACCTCCCCGGCAATGGCGCCAGAAGTCCTTCTTGCCACGTCTTGAGCTTGCATTGGTTTTCCTTGAAGAGGAAAGGGTGATGCAGCAAAGTAGCGTAAGTATTTCCCTCAGTTTTTGAGAACCAAGGTATCAATCCAGTAGGAGGCTCCTCAAAAGTCCCACGCACCTACACAAACAAACAAAGAACTCACAACCAACGCAATAAAGGGGCTGTCAATCCCTTCATGACCACTTGCGAAAATGAGATCTGATAGTGATAGTATGATAAGATAAATATATTTTTGGTATTTTATAATATAAATGCAAAAAGTAAAGATGCAAATAAAAGTAGATTGAAAGCTTATATGATAAAAGATAGACCCGGGGACCATAGGTTTCACTAGTGGCTTCTCTCAAGATAGCATAAGTATTACGGTGGGTGAATAATTTACTGTCGAGCAATTGATAGAAAAGCGAATAATTATGAGATTATCTAGGCATGATCATGTATATAGGCATCACGTTCGCGACAAGTAGACCGACTCCTGCCTGCATCTACTACTATTACTCCACACATCGACCGCTATCTAGCAAGCATCTAGAGTATTAAGTTCATAAGAACAGAGTAACGCATTAAGAAATATGACATGATGTAGAGGGATAAACTCAAGCAATATGATATAAACCCCATCTTTTTATCCTCAATGGCAACAATACAATACGTGCCTTGCAACCCTTTCTGTCACTGGGAAAGAACACCGCAAGATTGAACCCAAAGCTAAGCACTTCTCCCATGGCAAGGAAGATCAATCTAGTAGGCCAAACTAAACTGATAATTCGAAGAGACTTGCAAAGATAACTCAATCATACATAAAAGAATTCAGAGAAGATTCAGATATTTCTCATAGATAAACTTGATCATAAACCCACAATTCATCGGATATCGACAAACACACCGCAAAAAGAGTTTACATCGAATAGATCTCCACAAGTGAGGGGGATAACATTGTATTGAGATCCAAAAAGAGAGAAGAAGCCATCTAGCTAATAACTATGGACCCAAAGGTCTGTGGTAAACTACTCACAACTCATCGGAGGGGCTATGGTGTTGATGTAGAAGCCCTCCATGGTCGATTCCTCCTTCAGCGGAGCGCCGACAAAGGCTCCAAAATGGGATGTCGCGGATACAGAAGGTTACGGCAGTGGAAATTGTGTTTCATTGGCTCCCTAGATATTTTCAAGGTACATAGCTATATATAGGAGGAAGAAGTACGTCGGTGGCCGCTCGTGGGGCCCAGGAGGGGAGGACGCGCCCTCCTATCTCCTGGCCGCCTTGGTTGCTTCTTGACTTGCACTCCAAGTCCTTTGGATCACGTTCGTTCCAAAAATCACGCTCCCGAAGGTTTCATTCCATTTGGACTCCGTTTGATATTCCTTTTCTTTGAAATACTGAAATAGGCAAAAAAAAAACAGCAATACGGGCTGGGCCTCCGGTTAGTAGGTTAGTCCCAAAAATGATATAAACGTGTAAAATAAAGCCCATAAACATAATATAATTGCATGGAACAATCAAAAATTATAGATACGTTGGAGACGTATCAGCCTACACCTCCGTTCGGAAATACTAGTAGAAAAGGACTCGCCATTGACTCACTGACATGTTGGAACGGGACCACGTGTCAACGAAACATGGTGTGTAATTTCTCGTGCAAAATGCGACCTGGCCGCGTTGGCCCAAGGTGCCACATTAGTTATCAACCTTTGTTTTTTTAATGGCATGCCATTCAGTTTTGAAGCACACTAACTGGTACTGTATATGCAGAGAAAATAGAAATTACTCTACCACTACACCACCTCTAGTACTAGTAGTATTAAAAAGATATATAGGCTGGAGCTTCAGCGCTTTCTTGCTAAGGGCTGCCCACTTGCTTATCACACAATCACCCTCTCTTTAGATCTAAAAAAGATGGCCTCTCTCTCCCTCCTCACCGATGGTCACACATCCACCGGGGAAGAAAAGGACGTGCAGTGTTGATGCACTCGTCGTCGGCGAGCGAGGTCACGCACTGACGACAAGGCCGTTCTCTCAGACCTAGTGCCCGTGCGGGATGTCCTCCATCCCCAAGCTCGTTCTCGTAGTGTGTGCGGAGGACGATGACCACGAGCGAAGCCACTTCCCACCGACCCTCAGGTATGCTACCTCTTTTCGAACCATACCCTTGTTCTATTGCCCCATCTGCCACGTCACTGCATGTGGATCTTTTTTCACTCCACCATCTTGCCAATTTGCTATCCTCTGCTCTACTGGTCATGCAGATGAACACCTTTATTTTCACTATTAAAGGAAACCCTACTTCATGCAGACTAATCCATGTCTGGGTTGAAAAAGGAAAGGAAGTGAGACTGTACTGTCCAAGAGGGTAGGCATCAAACCCGCATCTAGATTGAGAAGGGGAAAATCAGTAGCTAAGGAACGAGTCTCGTGTCTCTTGGTTGAAGAAGGGTAGAAAGGCATGACAATGCAATAGAGAATGACCAGGTCGATCGGTTTGTTGTCCTCACATAGGAAAAAGGTGGCTAAAGAGAACAAAAATGGGACATAATCCACATATGCTGCCTGGATATTTGTTGCTCTGGGCAACCATACCTCCCTCGCCACTCTATGCGTCCGTGGAGGTACATTGTACTGGTGCGCCCACTGTCCGAATGGGCCTCCCATGCTCTTATTGCCACTTTTTGCTGTTAGTATAACGCCAGCAGTCAAGTCAAGCAATGCTACTGCTAAAGTGATGCCACATTTAACTAATGCCGCACTCAGTCTAATGCCACCGATAATTTAAGCAATGCCATTTAATGTCACTGGATTATTAGTGGGAGTAGATAGTTAACTTGGCTATGATGGTTGTCAACGTGGAAGTTCAGTACTCTATATGTGGATCAGACCTATTACTTTGCTCTGAATGTTGAACTTTCCGTTTGAACGTATGGAATGGGCTGTTATTTTTTTAAATGGGTTGTATTTT
Source organism: Triticum timopheevii (assembly GCA_963921465.1). Taxonomy (NCBI): domain Eukaryota; kingdom Viridiplantae; phylum Streptophyta; class Magnoliopsida; order Poales; family Poaceae; genus Triticum; species Triticum timopheevii. The sequence goes on from OY997272.1 coordinate 546,875,257, forward strand.
TCCTCCATGGGTTTAGAGGCTGACTTGTGGGCCTACCAAGTTGACGCGTACACAATCAGGAGACGATTGTACATGGAGAGGATGACAGCTGGGACCCGCCAAGGCCATGGCAGTACGCAAGCAAGTGCCTCCTTATTTCAAGCCAATAAAAAAATGGCTCCTCCTAATGGATTTCTGACATCTGGGTCCCATGCCATTGTCAATGTAGTCAATAAACGAGAGAATTGCACAACGAGCCGCTGACACAAGGGACCCAGCAGCTCGCCCAGTTATTTTTGTTTTGGGTTAGTTTGATAGATGCCACTCCAAATCTGGTGTTTCCGAGAAATGCCACTGTAATTTCCAAACTTTGAAAAATGCCATTTCATGCCATTTCCAGAGGCATTTTTCGAAGTCTGGAGTGGCGTTTTTCAAAGTTTGCAAATTGCAGTGGCATTTTTCAAAGTTAGCAAAAATTGCAGTGACATTTTTCAAAGTTTGGAAATTGCAGTGGCATTTTTACGAATTGCCATAATTGGAGTGGCATTTATCTAATTTGTTTTTGAGACAGAAGCAGGGTGTCAACAGGGCTGTGCGGGGCACTTTGGCATGTCTAGACAGCCTTTTCTTTTATGTTTACCATAGACCAGCCCAGTAGTTTTTTTTCTGAAAATGGCTAGCCCAGTTTTTTTGTGATTTGTCAATTAAGTCGCTTTGTCAGGCCTGTTGGGCTGCAAATCTTTCAAGACAAGGAGAGCTTCATTCGGCTGGCCGAGAAAATGGCCTATCAGTAATGAGAAATGGGTTGTACATTTTTAAAACACATCAAACTGGCAATTAGTTTCAAATTTCTTTTTTTCATTTCGAGATTTTAAATTGCAATCAATTTTATGCGTGGACAATTTATTGGATTTTATATTGATATACATTTATTTTTGAAATCAGTTTGAATGTGACTCGAAATTTCAGGATTAAAAACAGTTCAGACCGCACCGAAATATGGAAAATTTTGTATAATTTTTTAACGTGGCCACAATATGGGCTGTAATGCTAATAAAAAGCACATGGGTTCCAAAAAAACCTTAAGAATTAGCAAATGGGCTGTAAATTATTAGAAATAATAGTAGATGGGCTGTATGCTGTTTTCCATAGATTTGAGGCTTCCCTAAAAAAAGGTTGACGCACAAGCAGTGACTGTTGGATGTCCATCCAACGGCCGTAGTGCTTCTTCAAGCTCTGCTCTTCCTGCTCCAGCTGCTCAAACAAGCGCCGGTGGGACTGCCTGCTCCCTCCTCCCCGCAGCTGGCTGTGCTGCCGCGCAGGCCTCACCGCCCACCGTACTCCCATCGCTGGCCTAGCCACCCCCCTACTCACCCACACGTGCTGTTATTCTCCAGCGACGGTAGACGAACCGGTAAACCCTCGTACAGTCGTACTCCCCTCCGCATGGGAAAGAACTGCTGAGTCTTCCCTGGCTCTGTGTCGTTCCCTTCCTAGGCTTCGTCGTTGTCCACCGCCCTGGTGCTCTCGGCGCGACGTGGTCAACATGGTCAACGACCGACATGCATCTGAAGTGGAACGTACGTGGAGAGGATGACAGTTGGGTCCACGACCGCACGCAAGAAATGCCTCCTTATTACGCGCAAAGTAATGATTCCTCCACCTGACATATGGGACCCACCAAAAGGGCCTCTATATTTCGCGAAAAAATGTTACTGCCGCTGACAGCTCGGACCCACCAGCTATATCTTCGCATGCAAGGAAGTGCCTCCTTATTACGCACAAAAAAATGAATACTCCCCCTGCTAGCTGGGACCCAGTATAGTGGGCCTACTAAGTTGACGGGGACGGAGGGCTTTGTCAACTTAGTCAATATGCACGATTCTAGCTCCAGTGACCGTACGATGTCCATCCAATAGCCGTAGTGCTTCTTCAACCTCTGGTCTTCTTGCTGCAGCCGCCCAAAGCAGCGCCGGTCGTGCCACCTGCTCCTGCCTCCCGTGGCCGGCTGTGCTGCTGCGGAGGCCTCAGTCCCCTACTATTCCCACCGCTGGCCAGGACCTGTGGCGACGGCAGCCTCATGATACGTCTCCAACGTATCTATAATTTATGAAGCATTCATGCTATTTTATTATCTGTTTTGAATGATTATGGGCATTATTATACACTTTTATATTACTTTTGGGACTAACCTATTAACTGGAGGCCCAGCCCATATTGTTGTTTTATTGCCTGTTTTAGTATTTCGAAGAAAAGGAATATCAAACGGAGTCCAAACGGAATGAAACCTTCGGGAGCATGATTTTTAGGAAGAATATGATCCGGGAGACTTAGAGTTCACGTCAGAAGATCCTTGAGGAGGCCACGAGATAAGGGGGCGCGCCCACCCCATGGGCGCGCCCTACCCTCTCGTGGGCCCCTCGAGGCTCCCCCGACCGACTTCTTTCGCCTATATAAGCCTACGTACCCTAAAAACATCAAAACGGAAGATAGATCGGGAGTTCCGCCGCCGCAAGCCTTTGTAGCCACCAAAAACCTCTCAGGAGCCCGTTCCGGCACCCTGCAGGAGGGGGGATCCCTCACTGGTGGCCATCTTCATCATCCCGGCGCTCTCCATGACGAGGAGGGAGTATTTCACCCTTGGGGTTGAGGGTATGTACCAGTAGCTATGTGTTTGATCTCTCTCTCTCTCGTGTTCTCTCTATGGCACGATCTTGATGTATCGCGAGCTTTGCTATTATAGTTGGATCTTATGATGTTTCTCCTCCTCTACTCTCTTGTAATGGATTGAGTTTTCTCTTTGAGGTTATCTTATCGGATTGAGTCTTCCAGGATTTGAGAACACTTGATGTATGTCTTGCCGTGTTTATCTGTGGTGACAATGGGATATCATGTGCCACTTGATGTATGTTTTGGTGATCAACTTGCGGGTTCTGCCCATGAACCTATGCATAGGGGTTGACACACGTTTTCGTCTTGAATCTCCGGTAGAAACTTCGGGGCACTCTTTGAAGTACTTGAGGTGACAATCTGAGATTGTGTGATGCATATCGTATAATCATGCCCATGGATACTTGAGGTGACAATGGAGTATCTAGGTGACATTAGGGTTTTGGTTGATTTGTGTCTGAAGGTGTTATTCTAGTATGAACTCTATGATAGATTGAGCGGAAAGAATAGCTTCATGTTATTTTACTACGAACTCTTGAATAGATAGAACAGAAAGGATAACTTTGAGGTGGTTTTGTACCCTACCATAATCTCTTCGTTTGTTTTCTGTTATTAGTGGCTTTGGAGTGACTCTTTGTTGCATGTTGAGGGATTGTTATATGATCTATCTATGTTATTATTGTTGAGAGAACTTGCACTAGTGAAAGTATGAACCCTATGCCTTGTTTCCTACCATTGCAATACCGTTTACACTCACTTTTATCATTAGTTACCTTGCTGTTTTTATAATTTCATATTACAAATACCTTTATCTACCATCCATATTGCACTTGTATCAGCATCTCTTCGCTGAACTAGTGCACCTATACAATCTACCATTGTATTGGGTGTGTTGGGGACACAAGAGACTCTTTGTTATTTGGTTGCAGGTTTGTTTGAGAGAGACCATCTTCATCCTATGCCTCCGATGGATTGATAAACCTTAGGTCATCCACTTGAGGGAAATTTTCTACTGTCCTACAAACCTGTGCACTTGCAGGCCCAACAACGTCTACAAGAAGAAGGTTGTGTAGTAGACATCACCTCACACCGTAGCTGAACCAATGAACCATCGTACTCCTCTCCGCGTGGGCTTCCACTACCGCGTCTTCCCTGGCTCGGCGTCGTCCCCTTCCTAGGCCTTGCCGTCATCCACCGCCCTGGTGCTCTCGGCGCGGCATGGTCAACGTGGTCAAGGAACGACTTCCATCGGAAGAGTACTGTACGCAGAGAGGTTGGGTCCACGGCGGCCGCAAGGAAGTGCCTCCTTATTACGCACCAAATAATTATTCCTCCACTTGACAACGGGGACCCACCAGTCGGGCCACCGTATTTCGTGAAAAAAAAATTTCCCCCTCTATCAGTTTGGACCCACCAGAAGTGCCTCCTACGCACAAAAAAATGAATACTCCCCCTGGTAGCTAGGACCCTCCTTGGTGGGAGGCTTACTTGTGGACCTACTAAGTTGACGGGGATGGAGGGCTTTGTTAACTTAGTCAATATGCACGATTCTAGCTCTAGTTACCGTACGATGTCCATCTAATGGCCGTAGTGCTTCTTCAACCTCTGATCTTCTTGCTCCAGCCGCCCAAAGCAGCGCCGATCGTGCCGCATGCTCCTGCCTCCCAAGGCCGGTTGTGCTGCCGCGGAGGCCTCACCACCCCCTACTATTCCCACCGCTGGCCAGCCCCTGCAGCAATGGCAGCCTCACACCACAGTCGAACCAGTGAACCCTCGTACTCCTCTCCGCGCGGGCTTCCACTGCCGCGTCTTCCCCGGCTCCGCGTCGTTCCCTTCCTAGGCCTCATCGTCGTCCACCGCCCTGGTGCTCTCGGCGCGGCGTGGTCTAGGAACGACTTCCATCGGAAGAGTACTGTACGTGGAGAGGCTGACAGCTGGGTCCATGACGGCCGCAAGGAAGTGCCTCCTTATTACGCGCAAAATAATTATTCCTCCACCTGATAGCTGGGACCCACCAGACGGGCCACCGTTTGCGAAAAAAACATTTCGCCCTAACTGCTGGGACCCACCAGCTACATCTTCGCATGCAAGGAAGTGCGTCCAAAAAAACGATTCGCCCCCTGACAGCTGGGACCCACCAGCTACATCTTCGCACGCAAGGAAGTGCCTGACAGTCGGGACCCACCTGGTCGAAGCGTACGTAATGTTGTCACTTTTGTCGCAAACGTGTACATATATACTGGTCGATGTAGAGGCGCGCACGTGTCGTAGTAGAGGCGCGCACGTAGCATGTACACATACGTACAGCGGCCAGTGTGCAAGAAAGAAAATACGGCCACGTATGTACATACAGGCGGGGTCTCGAATGCCTACTCGTGCATACGTACGGCTAGGGCTCGTGTACATGGCTGGGTCGGAACGGAGAAACTGCGTCGTCGTCGTATTCATGGGGAGGCAACGGAACGCGTGGGAGACAACCGGCTTGGACGGAATAGGTGATGGAAACGAGGCCTGGCGTACCGCACAACAGAGGAAACAGCCTTGTGTTCGACCGGCCACGTTTGAAACGGGATCCTGTTCATCGGGAGGAGTCTGGCATACTGCAAAACGGAGGAAACGAACTTGTGTTGGACATCCTATGGTCGAAACGGGGTCCTGTTGATCGGGAGGGATGTGGCGTACCGCAAAACGAAGGAAGCGGACTTTTGTGGGAGCGCTATGGTTGAAACAGGGGTCCTGTTCATCGGGAGGGTGTGGCGTACCACAAAACAGGACTCCACGGGATACTGTTCACCTCCACCGTCGACCTCCTCCAGCCTCCATAGGATACTGTTCATCCACCGTCGACCTCCTCCAGCCTCCACCTGTGACTGTTCATCCATGGGCTCATGTTCATCCAGCCTCCACCGCACACTACTCCATCGGCTACTGTTCAACCAGCCCCCTCCACGGGCTCCTGTTCAACCACCCCTCCACGTGCTACTATTCATCCACCCCTTCACCGTCTACTGTTCATCCAGCCCTGCACGTGGTCGTCCTGTTCATCCAGCCCTCCACGGGGTCCTGTTCATCCAGAGGCAACACCACAGGGTCCTGTTCATCCACCCTGTCGGTGTCAAAACCGGCGGATCTCGGGTAGGGTGTCCCGAACTGTGCGTCTAGGCAGATGGTAACAGGAGACAAGGGACGCGATGTTTTACCCAGGTTCGGGCCCTCTTGATGGAGGTAAAACCCTACGTCCTGCTTGATTGATATTGATGATGTGGGTATTACAAGAGTAGATCTACCACGAGATCAAGGAGGCTAAACCCTAAAAGCTAGCCTATGGTATGATTGTTGTTATTGTTGTTGTCCTACGGACTAAAGCCATCCGGTTTATATAGACACCGGAGAGGGCTAGGGTTACATAGAGTCGGTTACAATGGTAGGAGATCTACATATCTGTATCGCCAAGCTTGCCTTCCACGCCAAGGAAAGTCCCATCCGGACACGGGACGAAGTCTTCAATCTTGTATCTTCATAGTCTTGGAGTCCGGCCGATGATGATAGTTCGGCTATCCGGACACCCCCTAGTCCAGGACTCCCTCACACCCCCACCGCTTCAATGACGACGAGTCTGGCGCGCATATTGTCTTTGGCATTGCAAGGCGGGTTCCTTCTCCGAATAGTTTGTAGAAGATTGTGAACACCAGGATAGTGTCCGGCTCTGCAAAATAAATTCCACACTCCACCGTAGAGAGAATAATATACCGAAGAGAAAATAAATTCCACACTCCATCTGCTGACGTATTTCGTGGCGTGACGTCACACCACAACCAAGCCTTTACTTGAATCGTTTTTATTATACCGCCTCAGCGCGTTTAGCGAAGCGGTTTCCTTGGCACGTCTTGTCGAAGCAGAGATCGTGTTCCCCTTATTCCGGGATTCTCATCAATACGGACATGGGTAACCCGACCGCACCATTGATTGTGGCGCTTGGGAGAAAAGCGAGTTTTACCAGGCCGGTGGGGACGCATAATTTCGTCCGCCCATATATAAGGGGATAAGGATCCGCCTTTTTACCTACGCCTTCTTCCTCCTTTGCTTATCCATCTCCGCGCACTCGAGCTCCAGCGCCCAAGTCCGCACATCTCACCTCGACCTTCTCCAGCCATGTCCGGAGCGGGAGGCAAGTGGATGGCCTCCTCCGTCATGGAGGGGCACATCGAGAGACTGCGCGGCGCCAGATACCTATCCAGCGACATCGCGCACCGGCTCCCCGACAAGGGGCAGCTCATCCCCACCCCCAGGCCCCATGAGAGGGTGGTATTCCTTCCCCATTTCCTCCACGGACTGGGCTTCCCACTTCACCCCTTTGTCCGGGGGCTCATGTTCTACTACGGCCTGGATTTCCATGATCTGGCCCCGAATTGCATCCTCAACATCTCGGCGTTTATCGTCGTGTGCGAGGCTTTCCTCTGCATCCAGCCCCACTTCGGCTTGTGGCTCAAGATCTTCAATGTCAAGCCGAAGGTCGTGAAGGGGAATCAAGTGGAATGCGGAGGCGCCATGGTGGGCAAGATACCCAATGTTACTTGGCTCGAGGGCGCCTTCGTGGAAACCATCAAGGGGTGGCAATCGGGGTGGTTCTACATCACCGAGCCACGTGACCCTAAATGGGCAGCGGCCCCCGAATTTAGATCTGGCATCCCCACACGGCTCACCTCTTGGAAGGAGAGTGGCCTGACTTGGGGCAATTCGGAGGAGCTGACCGGACTCCAAGCCTGCATCCAGAAGCTGGTGGACAAGAAGCTCAAGCTTGTCAACATGGTCCAGGTCATGCTCATCCGCCGGATTCTCCCATGCCAGCAACGGGCCTTCAAATTGTGGGAGTTCAATCCGGCTCAGCACCGAACCTTGAGCGGGCTCTTCGACACTAGGTACGAAGATGCCTGGAAGGTGCTTTTTAAGGGCGCCGAGGCTCCCGCATCCGCTACCGAAGATCGCGGATTCCGCTCGCAGCGTCAGGCTGACGAGGTAAATGATTTTACCCTTTACGGGACACTTGTTTTCCATAGTTCGACTCTATGCGGGATCTAAACTCCCTTTCCTTTGACAGGACTGGCTGAAGAAGGCCGAGCAGACTATCTGTCCGGCCCCCTTGCCAGAAGACCCAGTGGATGCCCGTCTAGCGGGGCTACTGGTTCCGGCACCCCATGTGGTGCCGGAGAAGAAGGATAAGAAGGAGGCCATGGGTACTCAAAAGAGTTCCCGTTTTCAGGTGTCCGATGACTCCGAGGTGGACTCCTCCCCCGAGGACGAGGAGGAGAAGAAAAAGGTCTCTCCCCCAGCGGGGGAGGGAAGAAAAGGAAGGCCTCCCCAGCTGGGGAGGCGGAAGGGTCCAAGAAGGGAAGGACTCTTCCCTAGGACTATTCCGCCAACGCCGGGGACGACGACGAGGATTGGCCTCCAAGGGCCAAGCCCCTAGCGAGATCGTAAGTATCCGAACTCCCAAATGACTTCATGATTTTTCTTTTTGCTACTTGGTGTCTTTCTAACGCTGCATACAACCCTGCAGTCCGCCCAAGGACGATCTTCCCGCTTCGTCGAGCGGGTCCTTGGGCTCGTCGGATGTGAACAGCACTTCACTTCCAACTGCCTCCTCTCCCTGCGACGCTGACGACAGCGAGGTGGGATCCCAAAGAGGGACCCATTCGGAGGAGGAGGACCCGGAGGTGGCACAGGGCGACCTCCCGGACTTCGTGCCGGACTCCGTACCGGAACCTATAGTGGTTCCGGAGTCCGGCGGGCGGCCCCTTCGTAAGAAGGGCAAGACCGTGGCGCCGGCGGCCTCCGTCCAACCGAAGGCGCCGGATAACTTGCTGGAGGTGCTCCACGGCGCTTCCATCGAGGAGGGACACCGCACTGTCATGAGTGCGGTGATTCAGAAGGTCTAGCTCGCCAAGAGCGGGCTGACCGAAGCCTGCAACAGCCTTCTATCAGGCTTTGAGGTAAGAATATTAATATATGTAAAATAGTACCGCATAGACAGTAGCCCCTGATGCTCGGTTCGATGTTCGAAAAGAAAAGCTGGACTGAGGATCTAAAAAGATATACGCAGGAGTCATAAAAAATATGTCGATATGGGATTGCAGGCTACGCTGCTGACCTCTGCCGCACTGACTGCGGAGGTCAATGCTTTGAAGCAAAACCTTGAGTGGTCCGAGAACGAGCTCGGCCGTGCCAAGAAGCAGCTCGAGGACAAAGAAGGTGAGTAGCACCTTATTAATAAAAGGATTTGGTTGCAAAAAGAATGACAAGGATAACGTTGGTATTGCAGGGGCCACAAACGAGGTGGCAACCCTGAAGGAGGCGGTGTCTGTGGCCGAACGTAATGCGGCTGCGGAGCGCACCGAGCGAGAGAAGCAGGAGGAGCGGGTGGCGGAGGTACCGCAAGAGCTCCAAGCTCTCGTGGAAAAACATGAGAGTTTGGAGCGCGACTCGAAGACTCGAGAGTCCGAGCTTGCATCGGCTCTTGAGAGTGCCAAAGCCGATAAGGCTGAAGCCTACAAGGCCCTCCAGCAAATCGAGGCGTTGAAGAAAATAGCGTCGGGTAAGGCATTTTTCATGCAAAGCAAGCATGTGAATGTAAATTACCTGTTACTTACCCGAATTCGGAGCTCTCCAGGAGCGTTCGCAGATCTGCCTCGCAGCGTGTCCGATGCTGCCGCTTTCTACAGGGCCAAGGAGGGGAGCTCAACGGAGAAAGTATTCTGGTCTCAATATGCTGAGGCCGGACATCCGGTTCCCCTTAGCGACCAGCTGAAGCAGCTGGTCGAGCTCCACAAGGTGGCCGAACAGGCCATGAAGGGCCTAATAGTTCGGCTGTGGCCCAATGAGGCCATGCCTGGGAGCTACTTCGGCCTGGTGCGGCGGCTGGTGGATGCGTGTCCATGGGTTGAGGTCATCAAGTGATCCGCCTGTATTGAAGGTGCCCGTCGGGCCCTTGCCCGTGCTAAGGTGCACTGGGGCAAGATGGATGCTGAGAAGCTTGTGGTGGACGCGCCACCGCCGGGCAAGGAGTATCGCACGCCCGAGATGTATTACAAGAGTGTCCTGAAGGGTGCCCGCACTATTGCGGGTGAGTGCTCCAATGATGTAATATTTGAGTAGACTCACATTTTGTTATCCTGTGCGCAGAAAACTTTGTTCATGTGCGCTAAGCAACGCTTGTTGATTTAAAATATTACCTTCTGTGCGGCTGTTTATCAAATCTGAGAGATGGCAAGTCGTCGGCTTCAGCCCCCATGCCACGAGTGCTGGGGTGTTCAGGATAAATTTGAGCACTCTTGTTCCCATATTTGGGTTCATCTAGGGAGGCGCTCAACACGACGAACTAGGCAACCGGACTTATAATGCTTGAACACTCTCACTTAGCCATAGAATTCTATAATTTTAAATTTCGGTGAAGCCCCTAGTATTCGGAAGGCCGAATTCGGGACGCTATCCACGCCTGGGCCGGACATAGCCGGTTCCTCGCTCTAAGCGGCATAAGTCTTTAGGGACTCGAAAACCTCTCGAACAGCGACTGAGGGAGTCCTGGACTAGGGGGTGTCCGGATAGCCGAACTATCATCATCGGCCGGACTCCAAGACTATGAAGATACAAGATTGAAGACTCCGTCCCGTGTCCGGATGGGACTTTCCTTGGCGTGGAAGGCAAGCTTGGTGATACGGATATGTAGATCTCCTACCATTGTAACCGACTCTATGTAACCCTAGCCCTCTCCGGTGTCTATATAAACCGGATGGCTTTAGTCCGTAGGACACAACAACAATTACAACAATCATACCATAGGCTAGCTTCTAGGGTTTAGCCTCCTTGATCTCGTGGTAGATCTACTCTTGTAATACCCACATCATCAATATCAATCAAGCAGGACGTAGGGTTTTACCTCCATCAAGAGGGCCTGAACCTGGGTAAAACATCGTGTCCCTTGTCTCCTGTTACCATCCGCCTAGACGCACAGTTCGGGACCCCCTACCCGAGATCCGCCGGTTTTGGCACCAACATTGGTGCTTTCATTGAGAGTTCCTCTGTGTCGTTGTCGTTAGGCTTGATGGCTCCTTCGATCATCAACAACGACATGGTCCAGGGTGAGACTTTTCTCCCCGGATAGATCTTCGTATTCGGCGGCTTTGCGCTGCGGCCCAATTCGGTTGGCCATCTGGAGCAGATTGAAAGCTACGCCCCTGGCCGTCAAGTCAGATTTGGAAGTCTTAACTTCACGGCTGACATCCGCGGAGACTTGATCTTCGACGGATTCGAGCCACAGCCGAGCACGCCGCACTGTCACGATGGGCATGATTTAGCTCTGCTGTCGGACAGTGCCCTGGAGGCCGCACAAGAACCCGCTCCGACCCTTGATTCGGAGACGGCTGCGCAGATCGAGGACGGATGGTTAGACACCGCCTCGGGGGCTGCAACCTCTGCGGCGATAGAGTCGAATACTGACTTTGTCCCTTCTGAAGCTCGTGACTCCAAGGTGCCCGACTCCTTGCCGGACTCCGAACCTCTCGCGCCTTCTCCAATCGAATCCGATTGGGCGCCGATCATGGAGTTCGCGGCCGCGGACATCTTTCAACACTCACCTTTTGGCGACATTCTGAGTTCGCTAAAATATCTCTCGTTATCAGGAGAGCCCTGGCCGGACTGCGATCAGGACGGTTGGGATGCAGACCACGAAGAAATTCAAGACCCACCGACCACCCACTTTGTAGCCACTGTCGACAATCTAACCGACATGCTAGACTATGACTCCGAAGACATCGACGGTATGGACGACGATGCCGGAGACGACCAAGAACCAGCACCTACTGGGCTCTGGAAAGCCACCTCAACTCATGACATATACATGGTGGACACACCAAAAGGAAGCGATAACGAGGAACAACGGGACGCGGCGAAGGGCAATTCCCCCGAAAAACAACCAAAACGGCGACGCAAGCACTGCCCGAAGTCCCGCCTCGATAACAACAGCGCCCATAATGACCCAGCCGTAGAGTAGGGCAAACCAGTGGACGACGAACATGCAACGAAGCAACCATCCGAACAAGATGAATCGGACAATCAACCCATCCTCGGCGAAAACAACAGTCTAGACGATCTCACGCCGGACACATCACCGGAGCATAAGAACCTTCACAAAAGGCTCGTCGTCACTGCAAGAAGTTTGAAGAAGCAGAAACGGAAGCTCAATACAGCGGAAGACGTACTCAGAATGAGGTGGAGCAAAGTACTCAAAACCGCGGACAAATACGGCAATAGTTACCAAGCAAAGAGCTACCCGAAGCGCTAGCTGCTGCCCGAATTTGACGAGGAGGCCGTAGAGCCACCACAATCAAAAAACAAAGAGGCCGCCTGGCCGGATAGATGACCAGATGACAGGCCAAGAGCAGCAAGCGGCGCCACACACAAGCCAGCACATGACACACATAAAGATGCTCGCCAAAAGGATGGCCCGGTCAGGTCCATTTACGGGCCAAAAAAGAGGGCCCCAGGAAGCAACACAACACGCCGAGTGCTCGCAGGTAACGGCACACCTAAATATAGGGGCGCCGCACACCCACTATGTTTCATCGGTGAGGTGCTGGATCATGAATTTCCAGCGGGATTCAAGCCCGTAAATATAGAAGCATACGACGGAACCACAGACCCTGGAGTCTGGATTGAGGATTACATCCTACCCATACATATGGCTAGAGGAGACGATCTCCACGCCATAAAATATCTACCCCTCAAGCTCAAAGGGCCAGCTCGGCATTGGCTTAAAAGCCTCCCAAAAAATACCATTGGAAGTTGGGAAGAGCTCGAGGGCGCGTTTAGAGCAAATTTTCAGGGGACTTATGTCCGCCCTCCGGATGCAGACGATTTAAGTCACATAACTCAACAGCCCGGAGAGTAAGCGCACAAATTCTGGAACAGGTTCCTCACTAAAAAGAACCAAATAGTCGACTGTCCGGACGCCGAAGCCCTAGCAGCTTTTAACCATAATGTCCGAGACGAATGGCTCGCCAGACACCTCGGCCAGGAAAAGCCAAGAACAATGGCCGCGCTAACGAGCCTCATGACCCGCTTTTGCGTGGGAGAAGATAGCTGGCTGGCAAGATGCAGCACCAGCAACCCAAGTACATCAGAGGTCAGAGATGGAAATGGGAAATCACGACACAGAAAAGATCAGCGCCAGAATAAAGAAAATGGCCCAAAGAACACGGCGATCAATGCCGGATTCAAAAGCTCTCGGCCGAACAACAAAACACTACCTCCTAAGGACAACAGTGAAGAGCTATCCAACCTAAACAAAATTTTGGATCGGATATGTCAAATCCACAGTACCCCCGGGGAACCTGCAAACCACACCCACCGAGATTGTTGGGTCTTCAAGCAGTCCGGCCGACTCAACGCCGAACACAAGGGGCTCGACACACCAAGCGGAGACAATGACGAATCCCACAAGCAGCAGGCCGGAGTACAGAAGACTTTCCCACTAGAGGTCAAAACTGTGAACTCACTTCATGTGATAAATTGTGCGGAAGCGATATAAACCTGTTATACCAGGATACCATCCGCAGAATGGGGATAGACCCTACCAAAATCTGCCATAGCAACACTTCCTTCAAGGAAGTAACGCCAAGCCCATATGCCAAGTGTACAGGCTCTGTACTACCAAAAGTTGTGTTCGGTTCACCCGACAACTTCCGTTGCGAAAAGCTAACCTTCCATATCGCCCCATTCAAAAGTGGCCATCAAGCACTACTAGGACGCGAAGCTTTCGCCCGCTTTAACGCAAAACCGCATTATGCGTCTCTTACACTCAAAACGCCCGGTCCACGAGGCACAATCTTATCAAAAGGAAACTCCAAGTGTCCCTTGACCACGAAAAACGTGAGACTGCCTTAACAGCCACACATCAACCCAACCTTTTTGATCAAAGCCCCTAAAAAACAGGTCATTTAGACCTCGGACACGGTTAGACGAGTCCGGCTTAGATAAACAAGGGGCTTCCTAGCCGCATACAAGGGGCTGCACGTATAAACAATGAGAACCAATAAAACTCAGTTTTATCCATCTCCCAAATTATACTCTGTTTTAAATACATTTTTTTGCACGATATTTTTCCCAAACTAAGTTCTTCTATTTTACAGATGAACCACGTGCTACACCCGTCCAGGATACAGCACAACGGAGACACAGGCGCAGACATGCAGCAGGGACCCGTTGCAAGGATTCTTTTCATATTAAGACCCTGCGTAAACCTTTCTTACTGTCTCTCGTTGATACTCATCCCCCGGTTCCCCACAATAACCGAGGAGGAGGCTGGCGTTTTGGCATTGGCTGCGTCAGAAGTTCCCGCTTGCACCTGGACAATAGGGGCTTAGGGCATTGTTCTGCCCATTATCATAAAGTCCGAATACCTTAGGGAGTGTTCGGCGTCTCAAGTTAGGCCTTATATGCATCAGCTCTGAATCATGTCTTTGGTCAAATGTTGGGTTTGCCCGGCTCCTGTGTTTTGCTGCCTTACGTTCCGCATAGTCGGCTAATGCGGCACCAGGAGAACTACTGCGATTGTGCCCCGGTTCGGCCGGGCGAGCACCTCAGTAGAGAAAGCCGAAAACTGACTGTCATGATATAGCGAGAGACTGGTCAACCACTCGATCGACTATCGGAATGTTTAGAATTCCTCCACTTTGACGAAGGGCCGCTTCCCGGTCAGGCACACACGCGCCCCGAGTTCGGAGATCGCGGTGCCTCTAGGGGCTATATCGTAGCCCCACCATCGAGCTCCTATGGCTAAGTGAAAGTGATAAAGCATTATAGTCCAGTTGCCTAGTTTGCTATGCTATCACCTCCTTCAAAGGACCAAGACGTTGGATTAAGTGTGAAAATGCATCCTTTTTTTGCAAACACCCCCACACTATGTGCGTGGGGGTTGAAGCCAAAGACTGCCATCTTTCAGGTTACAAATATATGTACATAAACGGCCGCACAGGGGATATTTCAATACTTGAACGCACAAGTATAAAAAGTCGATGCATTATACATATGATCTCACAAATCATACACGTCATTTGAACATGACATTTTTCGAGCACTGCGACTCTATTACACGAGCGCCCTGCAGGACTTCCTCAAAATAGTGCTCGGTGGGTAATCGGCTCTCGTCCGAATCCCGAGATGCAACGTCGGTGGCATTCATCTCCGCCTAGTATGTCTTAACACGGGCAAGAGCCATCCGTGCACCCTCTATGCAGGCCGACCGCTTCATTGCCTTGATATGCGGTACCGCCCCAAGGAATTGCTGCAATAAACCAAAGTAACTCTTCCGCTTGGGCCTTTCTGGCCACAGATGAGCGACCACATCCGTCATGGCTAGTCCAGACAATCTATTCAGCTCAGCCCACGCAGCTAACTGATCGGTCAACGACAATGGACGCTCCGGACATTGGAATTGAGACCAAAACAGCTCTTCCATTTCATGATCCTTCTGACTTCGGAAGTGCCGAACCGCGTCCTCCGCACTCGCCGCCAAATCCAAATAAGGATTCTCCGCACTCCACAGCTGGCCCAACTAAGCATACTTCGGATCCGTGAATTTCCTACGCAACAGAAAGGGCTTTCCAGCCACAACATCTCCGGCCTGACGCAGTTCCCCCTTTATAGCCCGCATTGCAGAACGGGCATCCTTGGCTTCGGTGGTGGCCTTCTTCAGGCCCTTTTGCTCCGCTTGGCGTTCTCTCTCAAGAACCTCACAGCGGTCGGTAGCATCTTTTAATTTCACGGCCATTATGGCCATTTCCTCCCTGCTTCGGCAGTGAGCAGCCTTCTCGGCTTTTAGCTCCTCCGCTGCCTTCAAGGCAGCCGCGTCACTCTTTCTAGCTTGGTCCTTGGCCCGAGCAAGCTCCGCCCGAAGGTCTTCCACAGCAGCGGCGCCATATGCATCAAGCATACATGTTGTAGGGAGTGGGCATCAGCTCCCTTACCAGGTGACCACGGAGAAGCAACCTACCTTGTGACTCGTCAAGTCGTTTATTGACCAGCGCGATGTCCGCATCCGCAACATCAAGTTGCCGCTTTAGTTCGGCAACTCCATCAGTCCAGCTGGCCACCGGACTATCAGCCACCTGCATAGGAAAGGAGAGAATTAATACCTGAGATTATGATCCTCGGCACGCTGTCGCTTTCGACAACATACCGAGTCTCAGGGGCTACTATCTACATAGGGCGCACTTTATGTGTAGAAACTGTCAAAAGGTACGTCATTTTTACGTACCTCAAACCCCGCCAGCAAACTTCTGGCGGCATCATGCAACCCGCCCTCGGCGGATGCTATTCTTTCAATCACCGTACTCATCAATGTACGGTGACCTTCTGAGATAGGCGCCCTCTCGAGCAAATCCTTCAGCTCCCCCGGCCGTACACCAGTTGGTGCCGAACTCTCCGGTCCCGCCGGACTTGGGGAGACCCTCCACGATGATACTTCAGGGTCGCCCGCCCCACCTGATGGCGCGGCAGATGGAAGCGTCTCGCTCTCCATCATCTCCAGACGAAGGTCCCCCGAAGACGAGCTCTGCTGAGAAGGACGGAGATCCGAACTACAAGATGAAAACTTCGGTTATCCTCAGAAGCAAAATTAGGGATGTCTCTTATTACAAAACTCCCCTTCTTCTACTTACGGCTCGCTGGAGGGTTGATTCCTTAGGGGAGATAGTGCGGCCAGGGTTCCCCCTGGTGTAGGAACCTTGGGTGAAGATTTCTTCCCCTGCTTTGAGGCCTTAGCCTCCGGATCTTCAGAAGCGGTCCTCTTCTCCACCTGGAAGGAGGGATTCTCGATCCCCCCTTTCTCGAAAGCCTCCTTAATAGAGGCGGTAGTTTCTCTGTTTTCCCCTTCGCCCTCCTCTGGAGGTGCAACCTCCAGCATCTTGACCAGCACCGAATCTGGCGCGGTCTCCGGGAGGGGTGCCGGACACCGTATCAGTTTTGCTTGCGCTATCCACTCCTGTTCAAAGGACGACTGGTTAAAATGCAAGTCCAAGAATATGTAGACAAATGGTATGTCCAGACACAGGGCTACTTACTTGAGCATCCGGGCGATTGCAGCTTAGGCCGGTATCCTCGGTCAATTCTGGACACACTTCTTGTGATCCGAAGAACAATTTGTACATCTCCACGGGTGTCGTACCCATGAAGTGTTGGAGAGCTCGTGGCCCCTCTGGATTGAATTCCCATAGGCGGAGGGGGCGGCGTTTGCAGGGCAGAAGACGCCGAACCAGCATAACCTGCATCACTACGACCAGATTGATCTCCATCTCTCGGAGGTCTCGAATCCGGCCCTGCAATAGGGGTACGTCCTTTGACGGCCCCCAGTTAAGCCCTTTGTTGACCCATGACATCAGGCGATGTGGAGGTCCCGAGCGAAAGATGGGCGGCGGCCTCTGCCTGGCTGCCCCTGGGAGCGGTAATATAGAACCACTCCTGTTGCCACAAATCGAGCTCCTCCTGGAAAGAGCCTTGGGGCCATGGAGCATCGGCCCTCTTGCTTATAACCGCCCCACCGCACTCTGCCTGACGCCCCTCAATCATCTTCGGCTCCACATTGAAGGTTTTGAGCCACAAACCAAAGTGAGGGGTAGTGCGGAGGAAGGCTTCGCAGACGACAATGAATGATGAGATATGGAAGATGGACTCCGGAGCCAAATCGTGGAATTCCAACCCATAGTAAAACATGAGCCCCCTCACGAAGGGATCCATCGGGAAGCCTAAACCCTGACGGAGGTGAGATACGAACACGACGCTCTCGCCAGGCTCGGGAGTAGGGATGACTTGCCCTTGGGCAGGCAGCCTATGCGAAATCTCGTAGGTTAAGTACCTGGCTTCTCTCAGCTTTAGCACGTCCTCCTCTGTGACGGAGGAGGGCATCCACCGGCCCTGCAAGTCGGAGCCGGACATTGTCGAAGTTCCGAAGCACTCGAATCTGGAGCCCTGAGTGTTGGAGCTCGAGGCAAGGGGCGGATTCGATTGAGGATTGAAGAAAGGAAACGAGCCTTGGTCTCTTTATAAAGAGGGAGAATACCAAGAGCCGTCCCCGTAACCGTTTGTAACTCGCCTTCGATGGAGGAGGCGTGGCAACGGGCGCGGTGGGGTTACCCACGTCCGTATTAATGAGAATCCTGGAATAAGGGGGACACAATCTCTGCTTCGACAAGACGTGCCAAGGAAACCGCTTCGCTAAACGCGCTGAGGCGGTATAATAAAAACGATTCAAGTAAAGGCTTGGTAATGGTGTGACGTCACGCCACCAAATACGTCAGCAGATTGAACTTGTGTAAATATTATTCTCTCTATGGTGGTATGTGGAACTTATTTTACAGAGCCGGACACTATCCTGGTGTTCACAATCTTCTACAACCTATTCGGAGAAGGAACCCGCCTTGCAATGCCGAAGACAATATGCGCGCCGGACTCGTCGTCATTGAAGCCTGGTTCAGGGGCTACTGAGGGAGTCCTGGACTAGGGGGTGTCCGGATAGCCGAACTATCATCATCGGCCGGACTCCAAGACTATGAAGATACAAGATTGAAGACTCCGTCCCGTGTCCGGATGGGACTTTCCTTGGCGTGGAAGGAAAGCTTGGCGATACGGATATGTAGATCTCCTACCATTGTAACTGACTCTATGTAACCCTAGCCCTGTCCGGTGTCTATATAAACCGGATGGCTTTAGTCCATAGGACACAACAACAATTACAGCAATCATACCATAGGCTAGCTTCTAGGGTTTAGCCTCCTTAATCTTGTGGTAGATCTACTCTTGTAATACCCACATCATCAATATCAATCAAGCAGGATGTAGGGTTTTACCTCCATCAAGAGGGCCCAAACCTGGGTAAAACATCGTGTCCCTTGTCTCCTGTTACCATCCGCCTAGACGCACAGTTCGGGACCCCCTACCCGAGATCCGCCGGTTTTGACACCGACAGCGACCGGCTCTCGCCTCATCATGATGGTCAGTTTTAGCTTTCTCCACTGAGGCGTTAGCCCAGTTCAACTGGGGCGCAATCGCAGTGGTTCTCCCAGTGCTACCTTAGCCGATACAACGGAACGTAAGGTGCCAAAACATGGGAGCCGGGCAAACCCAACTATTGACCCAAGACATGATTCGGAGCCGATGCATATAATGCTATAAGTTTGGGGTGCCGCACTTGTGAAAGTGTTCGGAGTTATCACACCATGATGTGGAGAACATAAGCCCCTGGTGTTTTTAGCCGTACCAAAGTGTACGGATGCAACATGTCGCAAATGAACATATGTATAAGAAATAAATGCAATTATAAGCAAAAATGTGCTGCATTGTTTTTATTCAAGAAGTACTGCTATGAATGCAGAATGATACAAATAGTGCGATAAGCAAGGGATGGGACGATTAAACATGTCTCCCTCCAGGGGCAGGCTGCGGAGTGGTGTATAAAACAGATTTAATGCTTGTAAGGGAGACCACCTAGATATTCGTTGCAGCCTTTCTCCTTCCCTGGCTGTTGCATCGTGAGTTCGGCCGGTCTACTGCCGGACAGGGCCTCTAGTGAACGGGGTCCTATGGGTAACAAAAAAAGAAAAAAAGAAATGACACACTTGGGAGCCCCTGATGTGGTGGTCGTGCCCCTTCCCCTATGCCCATGGTATCTCTAGAGCGTAATGATGTACGCGAAGGACCAGTCTTGAGATCTTGCGAGGGCTGGGGTTGGGGCCGCATTGCTACGCGTGCTCGGAACGCGCCAGGTGGTCTTGTTGTAGGTTACTTCGGGCGCGTTTGGTCATGTCCGGTCGCTTAACGGCCGGACTCGAGAATTGCCTTAAGAGGCTGCATTGTACTTCTGCCGCGAGAGCCACTGTATGTTCCTCCGTTCGGAGGGAGCGCTTGGTGTTTCCGTTGACCGTAATGACTCCTCGAGGGCCTGGCATCTTGAGCTTGAGGTATGCGTAGTGCGGCACCGCGTTGAACTTGGCAAACGCGGTCTGTCCAAGCAGAGCATGATAGCCGCTGCGGAACGGAACTATGTCGAAGATTAACTCCTCGCTTCGGAAGTTATCCGGGGATCCGAAGACCACTTCCAGTGTGACTGAGCCCGTACAATTTGCCTCTACACCTGGTATGACGCCTTTGAAGGTCGTCTTTGTGGGTTTAATCCTTGAGGGGTCTATGCCCATTTTGCGCACTGTGTCCTGATAAAGCAGGTTCAGGCTGCTGCCGCCATCCATCAGGACTCTGGTGAGGTGAAATCCATCGATGATTGGGTCTAAAACCAATGCGGCGAATCCTCCGTGGCGGATGCTGGTGGGGTGGTCCCTTCGATCAAAAGTGATCGGGCAGGAGGACCATGGGTTGAACTTCGGGGCGACTGGCTCCATCGCGTATACGTCCCTGAGTGCATGCTTCCGCTCCCTCTTGGGTATGTGGGTGGCGTATATCATATTCACCGTCCGCACTTGTGGGGGAAAACCCTTCTGTCCTCTATTGTTCGGCGGTCGGGTCTCTTCTTCGTCATCGCTATGCAGCCCCTTGTCATTGTTTTCGGCAATTAGCTTGCCTGCCTGCTTGAATACCCAACAGTCCCTGTTGGTGTGGTTGGCTGGCTTTTCGGGGGTGCCATGTATCTGGCACGAGCGATCGAGTATTCAGTCCAAATTGGACGGACCCCTAGTAGTTCTTTTGAATGGCTTCTTCCGCTGACCGGGTTTGGAGCCTCTGAATCCGGCGTTGACTGCCGTATCCTCATTATTGTCGCCGTTAATGCGGTGTTTATTCTTGTTGCAACGCGACCTGCCATTGCGGTCCTTGGTATCCGGACAGCCAGAATTTTTGCTGAGGTTGTTGCTGCGAGCTAGCCAGCTGTCCTCTCCCGCGCAAAAGCGGGTCATGAGTCATGTGAGGGCTGCCATGGATTTTGGCTTTTCCTGTCCCAGGTGCCAGGCAAGCCACTCATCGCGGATGTTATGTTTGAAGGCCGCGAGGGCCTCCGCATCCGGACAGTCGACGATTTGATTTTTCTTAGTTAAGAACCGTGTCCAGAATTGTTTGGCCGATTCGTCTTGCCGCTGAATTATGTGGCTTAGGTCGTCAGCGTCTGGTGGTCGCACATACGTGCCCTGGAAGTTATCAAGGAATGCGGCTTCCAGGTCCTCCCAACATCCAATTGATTCTGCTGGCAAGCTGTTAAGCCAATGCCGAGCTGGTCCTTTAAGCTTGAGTGGGAGGTATTTGATGGCGTGAAGATCGTCACCGCGGGCCATGTGGATATGAAGGATATAGTCTTCGATCCAAACTGTGGGGTCTGTTGTGCCGTCATAGGATTTGATATTCACGGGTTTAAACCCTTCAGGGATTTGATGATCCATTACTTTGTCTGTGAAGCATAGTGGGTGTGCGACGCCTCTGTATTGGGCTATATCGCGACGAAGCTCCAACGAGCTTTGTCTATTGTGTTCGGCCCGGCCGGACTTTCTGTGTCCGGCGCGACGGTTGTCGTCACGTATCATGGGGTGCCCACGCGATCCGTAGATCGATCTTGATTGTCTTGCCTTATCCTCCAATATATCTCGCAAGTCCGGAGCATTCCCTTGTGGCCTTGAGCGATGCCGGGGTACGGTTCTAATGAAGGGCCTAGAGGCCTCTCTATCGCGGCCCCGAATTGGCCGGTCATCCGTATTGTGCTCTGGTGATGCAGGCTTATATACCTCCTCCTCTAATCGGGGGAGCAACTTGCGTTTGGGGTAGCTTTTGGAGGGGCGTTCGAGCTCATGCTCTTCGGCCGCCAGGACTTCCGTCCATCTGTCGGCTAGCAGATCCTGATCAGCTCTAAGCTATTGCTGCTTTTTCTTGAGGCTGTTTGCCATGGCCATAAGCCTGCGTTTAAAACGCTCTTGTTCGACGGGATCCTCAGGCACGACAAATTCATCGTCGTCGAGGCTTGCCTCGTCTCCGGAGGTTGGCATGTAACTATCGTCCTCTACCTCTTCATCTGTCGCCCTCTTGTGAGGGCTGGCATCTCCGTCCTCCTGCGCTGAATCTTGCTGGAGGGGGTTGTCTTCGGCACTGTCTGGGGTATTATTATCTCCGGTGCCGGAATCACCATTCTTGCTGTGGCAGGATTTAGAGCGGCGCCGCTGACGCCGGCGCTTGGGCTGTTTCTTGGAGGGGTCTTCCTCCGTTGTTCCTTCGCCATTCCCATCCTTTGGGATATCCACCATGTATATGTCGTATGACGCGGTGGATTTCCAGTGCCCAGTAGGCGCTGGTTCTTGGTCGTCTCCGGCATCGTTGTCCATACCGTCGATGTCTTCGGAGTCGAAGTCTAGCATGTCGGTTAGATCGTCGACAGCGGCTACTAAGTGGGTGGGGGTGGGTCTTGAATTTCTTCGTCGTCTGCATCCCAACCTTCTTGACCATAGTCCGGCCAGGGCTCTCCTGATAACGAGAGATATTTTAGCGAACTCAGAATGTCGCCAAAAGGTGAGTGTTGAAAGATGTCTGCGGCGGCAAACTCCATGATCGGCGCCCAGTCGGATTCGATTGGAGGCGGTGCGGGAGGTCCGGAGTCCGGCAAGGAGTCCGGCACCTTGGAGTCGCGAGCTTTAGAAGGGACGAAGTCGGTATTCGGCTCTATCGCCATAGAGGTTGCAGCCCCCGAGGCGGTGTCTAACAATCCGTCCTCGATCTACGCAGTCGGCTCTGAATCAAGGGTCGGAGTGGATTCGTGTGCGGCCTCCAGGGCACTGTCCGGCAGCAGAGCTAAATCATGCCCATCGTGACAGTGCGGCGCGCTCGACTGTGGCTCGAATCCGTTGAAGATCAAGTCTCCGCGGATGTCAGCCGTGAAGTTAAGACTTCCAAATCTGACCTGACGGCCAGGGGCATAGCTTTCGATCTGCTCCAGATGGCCAACCGAATTGGCGCGCAGTGCAAAGCCGCCGAATACGAAGATCTATCCGGGGAGAAAAGTCTCACCCTAGACCGCGTCGTTGTTGATGATCGAAGGAGCCATCAAGCCTATCGGTGACGACACAGAGGAACTCTCAATGAAAGCATCAATGTCGGTGTCAAAACCGGCGGACCTCGGGTAGGGGGTCCCGAACTGTGCATCTAGGCGGATGGTAACAGGAGACAAGGGACGCGATGTTTTACCCAGGTTCGGGCCCTCTTGATGGAGGTAAAACCCTACGTCCTACTTGATTGATATTGATGATGTGGGTATTACAAGAGCAGATCTACCACGAGATCAAGGAGGCTAAACCCTAAAAGCTAGCCTATGGTATGATTGTTGTTATTGTTGTTGTCCTACGGACTAAAGCCATCCGGTTTATATAGACACCGGAGAGGGCTAGGGTTACATAGAGTCGGTTACAATGGTAGGAGATCTACATATCCGTATCGCCAAGCTTGCCTTCCACGCCAAGGAAAGTCCCATCCGGACACGGGACGAAGTCTTCAATCTTGTATCTTCATAGTCTTGGAGTCCGGCCGATGATGATAGCTCGGCTACCCGGACACCCCCTAGTCCAGGACTCCCTCACACCCCCACCGCTCACTGTTCATCCAACCCCCCTGCCAACCCTCACTGTTCATCCAGAGGTAGCATCGATCCGCTTCAGTTAGCAGCAGTAGTGAAGGAATCGCTCGATCGGGTTTAGTTAAAAGCCATCGATTGATTGCTCGGGTTCAGTAACGCGTAGCCTGCAGTGCAATCGTTCGGGTTCAGTAGGCGAACGCCTCGCTCGGGTTAAGTTAGATCCCAACGCCTCGCACACAAGCGCATGCGTTTACGAGAGAAACGTCCAAACTTCCATGCATTGCTCGGCCCCGACCACCCACCGTAACCAGGAACACCCCGATATTTTCCTCGCCCTCGCTTCTACCACGGTTTTTTCCATCATGGACGGCCCAAAGAATACCATGCAGCTGCGTCTCCAGCCCGCCCAGGACAAAAAGCCCATTTTCTGTCATGATTTTTTGTCATAGAAGTAGCAGCCCACCACATCTATGATGATACCGGGTTTTGTCACAATTATCGTCATAGAAGTGTCATAAGTATACAGATTTTTTTTCTTTCGGCCCAAAATGTCATAGATGTGTCTTTTTTTTGTAGTGAAAGTTTCTACCGGAGAGTCAAGACGAAAACGTGTGCCAACCCCTATGCATAGATTCCCAAGGTCATGGAACCCACAAGTTGGTCACCAAAACATACGTCAATTGAATCAATAGAATACCCCATTGTCACCACGGGTATCCCACACAAGACATACATCAAGTGTTCTCAAATCCTTAAAGACTCAATCCGAAAAGATAACTTCAAAGGGAAAACTCAATCGATTACAAGAGAGTAGAGGGGGCGAAACATCATCAGATCCAACTATAGTAGCAAAGCTCGTGGTACATCAAGATCGTGCCAAATCAAGAACACCAGATAGAGAGAGAGAGAGAGAGAGAGAGAGAGATAGAGAGAGAGAGAGAGATCAAAGACATAGCTACTGGTACATACCCTCAGCCGCGAGGGTGAACTACTCCCTCCTCATCATGGAGAGCACCTGGATGATGAGAAGGCCATCGCTGATGGATTCCCCCTCCAGCATGGTGCCGGAACGGGCTCCCGAGAGGTTTTTGGTGGCTACAGAGGCTTGCGTCGGCGGAACTCCCGATCTAGGTTATTTTTCACAGGTTTCTGTATTTATAGGAGAGGTTGGCGTTAAGAACAAGTGAGGGGGACCCACAGGGAGTCCACGAGGCACAAGGGCGTGCCCCAGGGGGGTGGGGACGCCCTCCATCCTCGTGGAGCGCACAGGCCTCCCCTCCAGTAACTCTTCATTCCAGTATTTTTTATATTTTCCAAAAAAATATCCATTGATTTTCAGCGCATTCCGAGAACTTTTATTTCTGCACAAAAACGACACCACGTAGTTCTGCTAAAAACAGCGTCAGTCTGAGTTAGTTCTAATCAAATCATACCAAAATCAGGTAGAAATATTATAAACATGGCATGAATACATCAAAAATTATAGATACATTGGAGACGTATCACACCACAATAGACCGACTCACTATGGGCCACACCACCACCACCACTGATCCCACGAAAACCTCACCCATGTTTGACGAACCCTAGACAAACCCTCCGTTCTCTCACCCTCTCTGCTCCCTACCAATCTCCTCCCATCCTCTCTAATATCTTCCGGCCCCTCCACCATGGCCAAGTCCGGCCATGGCTCCGACAGCGAGCCCGATCCCATGGACTGGGACGAGCGCGTGAAGGAGGACTCCAGCTTCGGCAGCGACTCCTCGGACGAGGACGAGCTGGTGCTCCACATCACCATAAAACGGCCATGATGGACATCGCCAGGAGCTCGAGCTCCGTTGTGTCCGTTGCTAGCACCTCCGGGTCCCGCTGCCACAATGCAGGCCACGGCCGTCCATCCCGCTCGACACCGCTCCAGATCCATAGCATCGCGGCCTCCTCCCCTTCCCCTCCAGTGCCAACACCGCCAAGGTAGTGCTGGGCACTCGTGCCCACGGCTCCTGTGCGGATGTGCATGCTAGAGTCAGAGGCCAAGGCTACCCGCTGTGAGCGGGAGCTGGCCACGGCAAAGCCCGGCTCTTCCTGCCAACTCACCTGCTCTACCCCCCTCGACTTGGAGGAGGCGTACCTTCACGAGATCATGTGTTGGTCGTTGACCATGGTGGAGTCGGATGCTAGGTGCCTCCGTCACAAAAATGCAAAGGCGCTCAGGCTCGGGCTCCGGCTCGAAGGTTCGAAGCGCTTCATGGGGAGAAAGAATCTGCCATGGCGAAGGTGGCCCTCCGTGCGAAGGAGCAGGCCCACCCCATCTGCCGCGTCTCCGGCCACATCTCGTTGGCGTCAAAGAGCGACACCACCAACATAGACAACAATGATGATCCTCCCACCAAGGACACGTATACGGAGGAGATGGACCGCCATGCCGGTGACCGCAAGGGCAAGGGCCCGAAATGGTGATATCTGCCTCCCCTCATCGTCTAGCTAGCTATATGAATATTTTGTATTTATTAGAATCCTGCGAACAATGTCTTTTGTGTCCGATGAAACAGTCTATCTATATTTCTCGTTCGATCTTGATGTTGATCTACATTGTTGCATGTATTGTATGAAATTGGGTATTCAGATATGCAGACTGTGGTTGTGGACAAGGGGAAATGAAGTCTGTCCGCTCATTGCCAGCTGATACGTCTCCAACGTATCTACTTTTCCACACACTTTTGCCCTTGTTTTGGACTCTAACTTGCATGATTTGAATGAAACTAACCCGGACTGACGCTAATTTCAGCAGAACTGCCATGATGTTGTATTATGTGTAGAAAAGAAAACTTCTCGGAATGTCCTGAAAATCCACGGAGGCACTCTTTGGAATTAATAAGAATTTATGGGAGAAAGAAATACACCAGGGGGCCCACGGCTTGTCCACGAGATAGGGGGTGCCCCCCTGTAGGGCGCCCCCTTGTAGGGCGCGCCCCCTATCTCGTGGGCCCCCTGGACCTCCACCGACCTCAACTCCAACTCCATATATTCCGTCTCACGGAGAAAAAAATCAGAGAGAAAGTTTCATCACATTTTACAACACGGAGCCGTCGCCAAGCCCTAATCTCTCTCGGGAGGGCTGATCTGGAGTCCGTTCGGGGCTCCGAAGAGGGGGATTCGTCGCCGTCGTCATCATCAACCATCCTCCATCACTAATTTGATGATGCTCACCGCTGTGCGTGAGTAATTCCATCGTAGGCTTGCTGCACGGTGATGGGTTGGATGAGATTTACCATGTAATCAAGTTAGTTTTGTTAGGGTTTGATCCCTAGTACCCACTATGTTCTGAGATTGATGTTGCTATGACTTTGCTATGCTTAATGCTTGTCACTAGGGCCCAAGTGCCATGATTTTAGATCTGAACCTATTATGTTTTCATGAATATATGTGTGTTCTTGGTCCTATCTTGCAAGTCTATAGTCACCTACTATGTGTTATGATTCGACAACCCCGAAGTGACAATAATCGGGATACTTCTCGTTGATGACCGTAGTTTGAGGAGTTCATGTATTCACTATGTGCTAATGCTTTGTTCCGGTTCTCTATTAAAAGGAGGCCTCAATATCCCTTAGTTTCCGCTAGGACCCTGCTGCCACGGGAGGGTAGGACAAAAGATGTCATGCAAGTTCTTTTCCATAAGCACGTATGACTATTTACGGAATACATGCCTACATTACATTCATGAATTGGAGATAGTTCTGTGTCACCCTATGTTATAGCTATTACATGAGGAATCGCATCCGACATAATTATCCATCATTATCCATTGCCTACGAGCTTTTCACATATTGTTCTTCGCTTATTTACTTTTCCGTTGCTACTGTTACAACAACTACGAAAACCCAAAAATATTACTTTTGCTACCGTTACCTTTATTATCATACTGCTTTGCTACTAAATACTTTGCTATAGATACTAATTTATCCAGGTGTGGTTGAATGGACAACTCAACTGCTAATACTCAAGAATATTCTTTGGCTCCCCTTGTGTCGAATCAGTAAATTTGGGTTGAATACTTTACCCTCGAAAGTTGTTGCGATCCCCTACACTTGTGGGTTATCAAGACTAATTTCTGGTGCCGTTGCCGGGGAGCATAGCTCTATTCTCTGAGTCACTCGGGATTTATATTCGTTGATCATTATAAAGAACTTGAAAGACACTAAAACCAAGATTTATCCCTCAACTACGAGGGGAGGTAAGGAACTGCCATCTAGCTCTACACTAGATTCTCCTTCCGTTATTAGTAAGCTTGGGACTCCTAAACCTGCTACTGCTGTGAATTCTGATATGTCGCATGTTATTGATGATGCCACTTCTGCTATGCATGATGAAACTACTTCTGTGTGTGATACTACTTTGCCATTAGGTGAATTTCTTGATGAACAACTTGCTAGAGTTAGGGGGAATGAAAATGTTGAAGATGCTATTATTGATGATAGTGATGATGAAAGTTCTCCCAATGATTATGTATTGCATGTTGTTCCTGAGGGTTATGTTATGAATGAAGAAGCTGCTAGAGCTATCTTTGCTTGCAATGAGAGATATGATCTTAAGAAATTATTAGCTAAATGGAAGCAGCAGTCTCTTAATGCTAGAATGAAACCTGACCCTGCTTTTACTACTTCACCTATCTGTGTTACAGATAAGGATTATGAATTCTCTGTTGATCCTGAGATTATTACTCTAGTTGAATCTGATCCTTTTTATGGCCTTGAATCTGAAACTGTTGTGGCACATCTTACCAAGTTGAATGATATAGCTACCCTGTTTACTCATGATGAATGATCTCGCTATTTTTATATCCTTAAGATATTTCTGTTTTCATTAAAGGGTGATGCTAAGACTTGGTATAATTCTCTTTCTCCTGGTTGTGTGCGTAGTCCCCGGGATATGATTTATTACTTCTCTGCAAAATATTTCCCTGCTCATAAGAAACAAGCTGCCTTGCGGGAAATATATAATTTTGTGCAAATAAAAGAAGAGAGTCTCCCACAAGCTTGGGGGAGGCTTCTCTGGTTACTTAATTCTTTGCCTGATCATCCTCTCAAGAAAAATGAAATACTTGATATCTTTTATAATGGACTAACCGATGCTTCCAAGGACTACTTGGATAGTTGTGCTGGTTGTGTTTTCAGGGAAAGAACAGTCGATGAAGCTGAATTACTTTTAAATAATATGTTGACTAATGAAAATAATTGGACTCTTCCTGAGCCAATTCCTAAGGCAACTCCTAAACCAATTGAGCCAACTCCTGAGCCTATTCCTAAACCCACTTCGAAGAAGAGAGGTGTTTTATTTCTCAGTCCTGAAGATATGCAAGAGGCAAAGAAATCAACGAAAGAAAAAGGTATTAAAGCTGAAGATGTTAAGAATTTACCACCTATTGAAGAAATACATGGTCTTAATATACCGCCTGTTGAAGAACCACATTGTCTTGATAACCCGACATAGGTAGTAAAGGTAAATTCTCTCTATAGATATGATAAAGTTGAAATCCCCTCTACTAAATTTCGTAGCCCTTGCTTAGATGAATTTGATGACTTTATGGCTAGACAAGAAAGTTTTAATGCTTATGTTGGTAGAGAGTTAAAGAATAATGCTTTCGAGATAGGACACGTGAGCGATAACTTGGCTAGAGTTAAAGGTGAACTCCAACTCATTAGCAAATATGCATCTATGGTTGCTACTCAAGCTGAGCAAGTACTTAAAGCTCAAAATGATTTGCTTGATGAATTAAATAATGAAAATGACTTTGCTGTTAGAGTGGCTACTAGAACTGGTAGAATGACTCAGGAACCTTTGTATCCTGAAGGCCACCCTAAGAGAATCGAGCAAGATTCTCAGAGAAATAATTTAGAGGCACCTAGTTCTTCCAAAAAGAAAAAAAAGAAAAATGATAGGACTTTGCATGCTTCTAGTGAACCCACTATAGACACACCTGAGCATCCGAATGATATTTCTATCTCTAATGCTGAAACACAATCAGGTGATGAACATGAACATGGTGATAATGTTAATAATAATGTTCATGTTGATGCTCAACCTAGCAAAAACAATGAAGTAGAGGTTGAACCTACTATTGATCTTGATAACCCACAATCAAAGAATCAAGGTTATGATAAGAGAGATTTTGTTGCTAGGAAGCACGGTAGAGAAAGAGAACCATGGGTTCAGAAACCCATGCCCTCTCCTCCGAAACCATCCAAGACAAAGGATGATGAGGATTTTGAGCGCTTTGCTGAAATGATTAGACCTATTTTCTTACGTATGCGTTTAACTGATATGCTCAAAGTAAATTCTTATGCTAAGTATATGAAGGATATCATTACAAACAAAAGAAAGATACGGGAAGCTGAAATTTCCACCATGCTTGCTAATTACACTTTTAAGGGTGGAATACTAAAGAAACTTGGAGATCCCGGGGTACCGACTATACCATGCTCCATTAAAAGAAATTATGTTAGAACTGCTTTATGTGATCTTGGAGC
Organism: Triticum timopheevii; assembly: GCA_963921465.1. Classification (NCBI taxonomy): domain Eukaryota; kingdom Viridiplantae; phylum Streptophyta; class Magnoliopsida; order Poales; family Poaceae; genus Triticum; species Triticum timopheevii. Next base: position 546,905,029 of record OY997272.1, read on the forward strand.
CGGTGTTAGTGTTATGCCTCTCTCTTTATATCGTAGACTTGAATTGAATAAGTTGACACCTACTGAAATATCTTTGCAAATGGCTGATAAATCAACAGCTATACCTGTCGGTATTTGTGAGGATGTGCCTATTGTGGTTGCAAATGTCACTATCTTAACGGACTTTGTTATTCTTGATATTCCCGAGGACGATAGTATGTCTATTATCCTTGGTAGACCTTTTTTGAACACTGCAGGGGCTGTTATTGATTGCAACAAAGGCAATGTCACTTTTCATGTTAATGGTAATGAGCATACGGTACACTTTCCAAGGAAACAATCTCAAGTTCATAGTATCAACTATATTGGGAAAGTTCCAACTATCATTATTGGAGGTTTTGAATTTCCTCTCCCTACTGTCAAGAAAAAGTATGACATTCTTATTGTTGGGGATTTTCATATCCCCGTTGAGGTAACATAGTGTTATTCAAAATTTCTCCGGTTCCGTGTTATTCGGAATGAGTTTGTTAACAAGACTTGATCAACCTTGTTAGTGGATTCATTTTGATGATCATGAGATGGATGAAACTAGAAGGCACAACCTTCTGTACCCACTTTTTACTTTCTGTTATTTAGAATAAATAAAGCAAAAATAGTATTATCCGTCTGTTTTCTGAATTATCCACACAATAAAAAATATCCCTAAAATAAAAGTGCTCCAAATGCCCTGCAAATTTAGTATGATTCTTTATGAAATATTTGAGGATTTTAGGCACTGAAATCACTGCAGGAGGGGCAAGCACCAGGCCATGAGAGTGGAGGGCGCCCCCCTCTATAGGACGCGCCCCCTATCTCGTGGGCCCCTAGTGGCTCCCTCCACTTATGCCAGCACCCACACACTTCATCTTCTACCCAAAAAATCCCCATCCAGCTCAAGCACGAGTTCTAGCTCATTTTGCTGTGATTTTCGATCTCCTTGCTCAAAGCTCCATTCACAAAACTGCTTTGGGAGATTGTTGCTTGGTATGTGACTCATCCATTGGTCCAAATAGTTTTTGTTCTAGTGCTTTATTCATTGCAAATGTTTGCTGCATAGGTGACCATGTTCTTGAGCTTGCATGTTAAATTTATGAGGCCCCAAGCAATTTTAATGCATGATATAGGCTCTAGGCACTTGTAGGAGTAGATGCTACCAATCTTGTTTAGTTTCATTCACTTTTATTTTGAAGTTCCTAAAATTTCAGATTTATTTCAGAAAAAGAAATATGCTTAGAAGAATGTACCAAGGTGGTTCCTCGGTAAAGAAAGGGCCCAGGATTGCTATACGTGAGCAAGATGTTGAATTGCCGAGGGACTCGAATGTACGAGCTTGTGAGTGGCCATCCGATGATTTTCTGGTTAGAGCAGGCTTTAAGGAGGAATTTGATGCGTATGTGCGTAATGTTGAGCTGGAGGACTTCTTACAAGATAAGTGTCCTCAGTACTATCAATTGACTGATTCCTTTGTATGGAGGTTTAAATATAACTGTACGCGTAATTCTCCTAGTGTCCTATTTGATATTTATGATACATCTTATACCATGGATTTAGAAGATTTCACAACTGCTTGCAAACTCCCGCAGTGGGGTAATATTAATGATCCTCACAAATCTGAATTTAGAGATTTTCTTGCTAGTATTACTGCGGGAGAATCTAGGGACATAGCACAAGCTACCATAGGGATCATTCATTTTTCTGCTATACATTATTTTGCTGTCTTCATAGGTGGATGTATTAACGGTAAGGATGAAGCATGTCACATGTGTGTCCCTGATCTGTGTGTCCTCAAGAGTGCTGTGTTTGGTTATAAAGGTTATAACTTGGGGGCAATAGTTGCACATAGGTTGCAGAATAATAGTAGAAAGGGAAATTTATTTGGAGGAATTTATGCAACCCGTGTGGCTAATTATCTTGGTATAGCCCCACGAGAGGGAGATATGATAATACCTCCTGTTTATTTGGATTATGAAGCTATGGTCAGTCATCAATTTCTTGGGAGGAATGAACAATTCCTCCAATATCGACTAACCTATGACAGACGCAACGTCGTCCATGTTACTCCTCCTGCTCCCTACCTTTTTGATTATTAGGCAAAAGGAAGATATGTTGTCACCAGGGAGGAAGCAGCTGAACACGAGTGGAGAGCGGAGGCAGCTCGCCAACATGCTGCAGCCTAGGAGGCAGTTGCAGCTGCATCTCAGTACGACCCCGGTTTCACTTATGGATATCAGCCAGGCGGTCCTTTATTAGACCAACTTAGGGCAAAAGCCTAAGGTTGGGGGAGTACGTATTTCTCACCGACTTTACATTCATGTTCACACACTAGTTGTCGGTGCTCATACTCTTTCATTGTATTATCCATGCTAGTTTAAATTTCTTTTTCTAGTTTTCTTCTTGTGTGTTTGATAAACCTTAAGAAAAACCAAAAAAATTAGTTAGTTTAATTTCCATGCTTGTAGTAGAAATTAAAATGAAAACCCAAAAGGATTTCTAGTTCTTCTTCTTACTTGTTGGGAGCTTTCCCGTGTAAATAGTTTTCTTTTCTTTTCCTTCCTTTGGGGGTCGAGAAGACCATATTGAAAATGCTTAGTGGCTCTCATATGCTTGATTGTTTATTTAACCTAGAGCCCATATTACTTGTCTTCTCTTTTGAGTTGAATGCATGTAGATTCCAGCTTAGTCCAATGCACGTGCACTCTTATTATTATACACGTCGTTCGGTCGTGCAAGTGAAAGGCAATAATGACGATATATGATGGACTTATTGGGATGATAAGAGCTGGTATGAACTCGACCTCTCTTGTTTTTGTAAATATGATGAGTTCATCGTTTCTGAGTCAGATTATTATGAAGTAAACATATTTTCAATGACATTTAGAGATTCTAGTTGCTTGTGCCATGCTGGATTAGCTATGAGTTATAATGGTTTACCTTGCGTGCCAACATGCTATTAGAATGATTATGATGTGGTATGATGGGATGGTATCCTCCTTTGAATGAATTGAGTGACTCGACTTGGCACATGTTCATGCATGTAGTTGAAACAAATCAACATAGCCTTCGTGATATTTATGTTCATGGTAGATTATATCCTACTCATGCTTGTACTCGGTGTAAATTAATTTTAATGCATGTTCATGACTATTGTCGCTCTCTCAGTTGCTCGCTTCTCAGTCTTTTGCTAGCCTTCACCTGTACTAAGCGGGAATACTGCTTGTGCATCCAAACTCCTTAAACCCCAAAGTTGTTCCATATGAGTTCACTATACCTTCCTATATGCGGTATTTACATGCCGTTCCAAGTAAATTTGTATGTGCCAAACTCCAAAGCTTCAACTGAAATTCTGTTTTGTATGCTCGAGCAGCTCATGTTACAACTAGGGCTACCTATATCTTCCATGCTAGGTGGGTTATTCTCAAGAGGAGTGGACTCCGCTCCTCATTCACGAGAAAGGGCTGGTATCCGGGATTCCCAGTCCCATGATCCAAAAAGATCAAAGCAAATCAAAATAATTAAACAAAACTCCCCCATGGCTCTTGTTAGTTGGAGGCACTCGTTGTTTTGAGCAAGCCATGGATTGATGCTTGTTGGTGGTTGGGGGAGTATAAACCTTTACCATTCAGTTTGGGAACTGCCTATAATGCATGTAGTATGGAAGATACAACCATCTCATAGTTGTTGCTATTGATAGAAAAAGTATGCCGCTCAAAATGTTATTCAATCTCTATTTTAAAATCGAGCTCTGGCACCTCTACAAATCCCTGCTTCCCTCTGTGAAGGGCCTATCTATTTACTTTTATGTTGAGTCATCACCCTTCTTACTAAAAAGCACTCGCTGGAGAGCACACTGTTATTTGCATTCATTACTATTGGTTTACATTGGGTATGACTTGACTGGATCTCTTTTACCATGAATTACAATGTTTAGTCAGTCCTTGATCTTTAAAGGTGCTCTACATTTATGTTTTGCGGTCTCAGAAAGGGCTAGCAAGATACCATTTTGTTATATCATGTTATGATTGTTTTGAGAAAGTGGTGTCATCCGAGTTTTATTATTATGGCTCGCTAGCTGATTATGCTATTAATATGATTAATTGTGAGACCTAAGTGTTATTGTGAGTATGGTTAGTTCACAATATTTGCTGAAACTTGAATGATGGCTTTTCATGTTTACAAGAACCAGAGCAAACAGAGTTTGTAAAAGTTTTTCTTTATCACTTTCAGTTTATCAACTGAATTGCTTGAGGACAAGCAAAGGTTTAAGCTTGAGGGAGTTGATACGTCTCCAACGTATCTACTTTTCCAAACACTTTTGCCCTTGTTTTGGACTCTAACTTGCATGATTTGAATGAAACTAACCTGGACTGACGGTATTTTCAGCAGAACTGCCATGATGTTGTTTTATGTGTAGAAAAGAGAAGTTCACGGAATGTCCTAAAAATCCACGGAGGCACTTTTTGGAATTAATAAGAATTTCTGGGCGAAAGAAATACACCAGGGGGCCCACGGCCTGTCCACGAGACAGGGGGGGGGCGCCCCCCTGTAGGGCGCCCCCCTATCTCGTGGGCCCCCTGGACCTCCACCGACCTCAACTCCAACTCCATATATTCCGTCTCGCGGAGAAAAAAATCAGAGAGAAAGTTTCATCGCGTTTTACGACACGGAGCCGCCGCCAAGCCCTAATCTCTCTCGGAAGGGCTGATCTGGAGTCCGTTCGGGGCTCCAGAGAGGGGAATTCATCGCCGTCGTCATCATCAACCATCCTCCATCACCAATTTCATGATGCTCACCGCCGTGCGTGAGTAATTCCATCGTAGGCTTGCTGGACGGTGATGGGTTGGATGAGATTTACCATGTAATCAAGTTAGTTTTGTTAGGGTTTGATCCCTAGTATCCACTATGTTCTGAGATTGATGTTGCTATGACTTTGCTATGCTTAATGCTTTTCACTAGGGTCCAAGTGCCATGATTTCAGATCTGAACCTATTATGTTTTCATGAATATATGTGTGTTCTTGATCCTATCTTGCAAGTCTATAGTCACCTATTATGTGTTATGATCCGACAACCCCGAAGTGACAATAATCGGGATACTTCTCGGTGATGACCGTAGTTTGAGGAGTTCATGTATTCACTATGTGCTAATGCTTTGTTCCGGTTCTCTATTAAAAGGAGGCCTTAATATCCCTTAGTTTCCGCTAGGACCCCGCTGCCACGGGAGGGTAGGACAAAAGATGTCATGCAAGTTCTTTTCCATAAGCACGTATGACTATTTACGGAATACATGCCTACATTACATTAATGAATTGGAGCTAGTTCTGTGTCACCCTATGTTATAGCTATTACATGAGGAATCGCATCCGGCATAATTATCCATCACTGATCCATTGCCTATGAGCTTTTCACATATTGTTCTTCGCTTATTTACCTTCGTTGCTACTGTTACAACTACTACGAAAACCCAAAAACATTATTTTTGCTACCGTTACCTTTATTATCATACTACTTTGCTACTAAATACTTTGCTGCAGATACTAAGTTATCCAGGTGTGGTTGAATTGACAACTCAACTGCTAATACTCAAGAATATTCTTTGGCTCCCCTTGTGTCGAATCAATAAATTTGGGTTGAATACTTTACCCTCGAAAGCTGTTGCGATCCCCTACACTTGTGGGTTATCACCAGTGGGCGTGATCGGACGTGTCCATCGGTGTATAGGGGCTTAGATATGCCAATTGTGGCTGTAGATGCTCGAACAAGAGAATATTTGTGTGTTTATTTCTCGTCTTTGAAGTCACTGGCTAGCGCGCAGGTAGAAAAGTATTATGCTGATGAAACACTTGATGATGTTTAGATGAGGCATTTTAATTTCTTTGAAGAAATGGCAGGAGCAACATTGCTCACAAACAAAACGAGAGAATAACCAACGATCCCTATCCTCATTGTTGGTTGTTTAACACTGGAGCTCATAATGACTACTAGGTACCACGATTTCGAAATAATTGAAGTTTTCAGATTGTCTCAAGTAAAACTAATTGAAATTTGACCAAGTATATAAAAAATACTTACATCTAAAACATCAATTTAGTCTCTTGAAATTCGGCCAAAGGTAGACAAGGGCATTACATTGGTCAACTGGTCCACGGTATGTCGCTCAAAAGGCCTTGGGGGTCTCGGTGTGATTGATCTGAAGATGTTTGGAAGGGTGCTGCAACTTATAGGTGGAAATGTCTCGAGTGGCGAGACCAGAATAGGCCATGGATTGGCTCCCCTACTCCATGTGACCAACATGACGACCTTTTTTTTGCTGCTACAAACATCCCCGTGGGCAGCAAATCGTGAGCTGGCTTCTTGCAAGCCCGATGGCTTCATGGTGTGGCAACCATTTTGAGCTTCCTGGGAACCAAGCCCGGTTGAGCTAATACAACAGCTGGAGCATGTTTTGCACATCATTTGGTTGCCCATGAAGACCAGAGAAGAAATGCAACATGGTCTTGGTTGCATGTCTATGCTCCCTCGATGCAAATTAGGCCATTGGTTACGTGCAAGACATTGTAACCTCTTCTTTGAGTGGTGAAGTTACAAACACATAGTCATAGGCATAATAGTAGAAGAAATACTAACAAACAACATTACTCATGGATAATGGCAAGAGTTGGCTCGTGTTGACTTCCCTTAATGACCACCTCTGCTCATGAACGGTCAAAGATGGTGACATTGAAAGCATCATGGGTCGGGACCTTGAATGTCAAGAAGTATCCGACCTGCATCTTGTGGGCAATGCGAAGCCTAGCCACCCTTGATCCACGACAACCCCCCTCCCCTATTGGCATTATTCAGCCTCACATTACAGAGTCGCAGTCCTGCAGACGTGATGTGAGGAGTCAGGTCCTAGAGGAGGAAGCGAGGCATGGTGTTTGGCATTGTGATCAACGAGACGAATCGACAGAGATGGTCAATGTAGATCATGGAACACGAACTGTCGTGCACCTTTGCCATAGTCGATTGCTTCTCCTCCTAAACTGAATCATTTCCTCTGATCCTTTCTTTTCCTACTAGCCTACTAAGATGTGTTCTTTTTCCTCCTGGGGCTTGGGTCACCAACCGGTTGGGCACATGCATGATGGTTACTGATGATTGAGAAATGTATATATGTGCTCCTTACCACCCCCCCCCCCTCCCAAAAACACACAAACATGCACCCTAGGCCATCATCCTTCATGCTTAGGCCCAAATCCGGTCATGTGGTCATGTTTATTTGCACACTCTAGTAAGCACTAACGTTCACACATGCAATTTGTTTTCAAATTCTCAATCACCTTAGGGCAATCAGACTCGAGCACAATTGTTTTCGTTGCAAGCACACTTATTTGCACTATAATAAAAAAAGATAGGCATTTGTCGATAAAAAAACTAGTAAACAAGCGATTCCAACTATTTGAGAACAAATGATTGTAAAAATATCTATAACTGGCTACTTACGCATGCAATAGGCAATTATATACTCTAGAACCCACTATCAAGATATTTGTTAGACTAGACAATGTAGATCTCTTTGCCAAGATATCTAAAAAACCTCAAGTGAACAATAAACATGTCAACATAAGAATTATATTTCACATAAGTGGTATAAATGATTCCCTGGGGCAGTGATTATGTCACTTTCAGAAATTTTGTTATATACAAGAGGATCCTCATAATGGATGGTTATTGAAGGGCAAAGTATCGAAATAAAATAACTAATAATTTATCCGTGCAAAATGTGGTTCAAATTGCGTGCAAGCATAATAGTGATGATTTCTTTTTGACAAAGAATGGTTTACCTTCATATTCAACAATATTGTTACATGGTTAATCTTTCTGGATGGTACGATGATAAGCTGAGCTATAAAAACGATAGGAAATATGGTTAATTTTGCTATGTGTATAGTCAAAACAAAGTAGTTATAACTTCAGACACATAGAATAAGTTATAAATAAGTAAAAAATGTGATTAATTTTGCTAAGTGTAATGGAGTTATCTACTGATATTAATTGTATATTGATAGAATAAGTTATAATGAAATAAAATATAATCAATTTTGTTAAGTGTAATAAAAAAAGTCATGTTAGTTACCATTATTTGTAGGCTGAATGAATTATAGAGAAATAATACATGTATTCAACGACATTTGAGGTACCCACACCATAGTTATTTTACGAATTGCAGCCTCATGTGCGTTTTTGTGATTTTCCTACAAATAAACTGAATTTGGTCACATCAAGTTCAATTGGCGCTCACTTTTTCTCCTGCAAAGTTCATTAGACTCATAAATAACTAAGAACATAGCATAGCATGCCCCACGCGGGCGAAAGGAGAGTTTCCTTCGCTGAAATGTTCAAATCTGAAGATTTGGCACATAATTTTTAGATCATTGTTTATACACAGGCCTTTTCCCCAATGTACTGATCTGAGAGAGTTAATACTTAAAAAATGCAACCCTCAACCTATGAATAAATGAGTTTACCCTTGGGCTGGAACATGTTATTCCTTGAGCAAAATGGATAACTGGGTGAAAGGGAGACAAATTGCACATATCATCTTCAACTGGCCATGGAAAAGTGTCAATCGTTTTGGTAGCTGCTCCTTTATGACAGGGTCAATACCCAAAATCTATTGAAAAGAAAAAACATGTTTTGTCGATTTCTGTGAGGAAATCGATAACTGGTAGCTGCTCAGTTTGCTTGCGAGTAGGGGATTAATAGGCTAATCGTCAAGTTAATAAATTAATTGACCGATTTATCAGTTTATCGGCCACTCGGTGACCCTACGAGTAGGGATTAATCGGCCAGTTAACTGGTTAGTCTGCCGAATTCCTGAATAGGGGTTGTGACTGTGTATTTTGCAATGAAAACTCCGAGGATACCTCTTTGCATCTTTTTTGGGACTGTACATTTGCTCAAAAATGTTGGCCGAAGATAGTGCAGAGCAAAAGCAGAGGTACCCAAATTTACGATGAAATTGTTTTCACTTCTCTAGAGCTGGCGAAAGGAAGTGCCTTCGATATAATCATTTTAGGATGCTGGAATTTTTGGGAAGAATTTGAAAATTCTTCAAAAATGAAGTGCCAACTGTTAACACATCGAAGTTCCTTGTCAAGCAAGATGTGATGCTTTTGAAACACCGAGTGAATAGAAAGAATGTTGCAACTTTATAGAACTCGATGGAAACACATTTTTGATGTTGTTGGTCTGCAACTTTCATTAATCATTCAGTTCTTATGCTTCCCAAAATTGGCATTGAATAAACTAGTTTCCTTATTTTTTTTCACTCTTGTCTGTACATATGTACTTTATTTATCTCCTTGTTAATATTCTTTTGGGCTTGTTTGTGCCACGGCCCAGCGAGCTAGTTGTGTCGGTTGGTTGTTTCTATATAATATAAAGTGGAGGGAGACCCTTTTTCGTCATATGAGCTTAAAACAGAACCATGGACTCCAAAGCAACACATTACTCCAGTTTATGAGGTAGTAGGCAGATTTCGCCAGTACTAAGCCGGGTTTGGAAAGAAAAACCCACACTCTAAATTTGCGTTGATCGTGTGAAAGTGAAGCCACCTCTCAAGTGGAGCGGGTGCCCAGGGATGTTTTTACCCAACATGAATGACACCATAATCTTCAGATCAGTCCACCATCTCCTTGTACATAGGCATAGTGTCGGTGTTATGTGACTCGACTGTTGTTGAGATGTATGTTTTCAATTTTTTTGTCGAATATGCACGAGTGTGCATATCATATATTAAAGAAGAAAGGGCGCCGAGGGTCCGAGAGCATGCATGTTCGGGCACACTATGCTGTCTTCCTTCGATCGATCAATATCTCCTGCTTTTTCCAGGGTGTTGCGTGGATATGCACCAGAGGATAAAGGACGGCTTGGTGCCGTGTACGAAAGCACTTTCGCTAGTGTCAAATAAGTTGGAGTCAGTTCCACATAGTACAACTACTCGTATGATGCTCTCATGCTCACTTATCTCCATTCTATAAAGTACAACTACGGTAGTTTTTTGTCTATGAAAAAAATCAGATCTATTGTTAAAAGGTGCTTCACCTTGTCGATGACAGTTGAAAAGTCTTCGTGCACATGTCTTTAAGGACCAGCGCGTTCTAGAGCTGCAGTCGTCGCCGTTGAACCCTTCTATAGATCTGAAGCATCTGACACCAAATCTCGCCACATGATAAGAAACCCTAACCTCACCGCCCAAAGGGGATGACAGGAACCTACCCCGAAGCTCCGCAGACTACGTCCAGACGGACAAACTCGAGGAGCATCAGAGCCCGAAAGACAAACTCGAAGTAGCGTCGCCATCCGCCCAAGCGCCGCACCTACAAGAAATATAAAACTCTAACCGGAGCGGAGGCACCATGATGCCCCTCCCCGCCACCGGCCGCCAAAGCAACAGGCAGAGGGAAGTGAATCCATATGGGCTCGCTGATGAAACCTGAAGGGGAGAGTTTACCCTAGCAGTCTAGGGTTAGGGGAGACAACCACGGTAGCTGGCTTGATAAGTTTTCATTTCTCAAATCTGTAATCAAAGGAGCTGACATAGTTAATCTGATCCTATTGTTAATTTTGCTTTCATTAATACATACTAGAAACGTTGCTGCGTGCTGCGCCGTTGGTGTTGTTGAGTTTTCATAAAAAAAAATTATGCCCTCTGTTTTAAAATATAAGGTGTATAGTTTTTAAAATATAAGGTGTATTTTTTTTAATTCAAACCTCTTTTTTAAGTTTGACAAAATTTATAGAGAAATATATCAAATTGGTAGTATTGGATTCATCATGAAATGAATTTTCGTATTATTTATTTAGTATTGTGGATGTCGATATTTTCGGCTATGAACTTGGTGAAAGTTAAAGAAATTTGAGTTTTCAAAAAATAAATGCACCTGATATTATAGAACTGATGGAGTATTTTGTTTGGCAAGTGGGGAGATGATGAAGTGTGTTTTCTTTTAAATAATAATAATGCATCGACTTATTAAATGACAATGGTTATGGGCAATCCGTTTATTTATTTATTTTTTGGGGGGGGGGGGGGGGGGGGGGGGTTGGCTATGTGCCGCCCCCTAATTTTGCTTCTGAGGCAAAATATGATTAATAAATAATAATACATCAACTTATTAAGTGATAAAGGTTATGGGCCTTTGGCAGGCTAAATTGCATTTCGATCCAACCTTTTTTTTTCAAGAACATGCAGGAGCATTGCATGTCTTTTCAATTAAGAGGAGGAAGAACCGTCATGAAATTACAACATGGTTACACTGCGATGTCCGCCACTTCAGCATGCGCTATGACCTAATGAACTTGGAAGGTGTGATCCAACCTAGTCGTGGGTTTGCAAGTTTGATCCATTTCACCTTGTGAGAGATGTGAAGGTGAAGGGAGTGTACAATCACGTGGCCATTGGCAAAGAGAGCAATGTGTCACGAGGGTGGAACTAGGAAGCAACTTACAGCTAGCCATGTATCACCAACACACGCAAGATGAGCAGAGCCGAAATCCAGCCCACCTTAGCGGTTGGCTGGGCATTTAAGGTCACAATGGGACAACGAACAGCTCACATCACGCACAAAGCAAGCTCTCACTCATTGTCTCGTTAGGCTACTGACTCGAGCCCCCGCTTTTATTTTAGTTTGTGTGTAATTTTTCCATTTTTAGTGTGCGTCAAAGCCTTTTTCCCGATTTCTTTTAGTATTGCCCCCTGATTTTCAGCTTTGCACACTACAGATGCATTAAATACTCCTTCGATTGCGTAAACAATTTCCCCTCTCTTTCCTCTTCACCTTCTCGATCTCCCATCGAACCAACTCTCTCCCCCAAGGACGGCAAGATGTACCAACGGAGAGCCACCTGTTTTCTTGTCATCGTCATCGTCCTCCTTCTCCCGCCCCTGCTAGCTTCCTATCCATGTGTGGCCGCCGCACATGGCCCACTGCATCATGCTCCAGGTATATATATAGTTCCCTTTGGATGTTTCCGGATCCGTGCTTTGTTCTTTGTTAGATGGGTCCGTCGATATGGTGATGATGCTAGGTGGCGACGCTGGTGCGTGGGGTCAAATGAATGGGCTTCATCGTCAAGGGGGGAAGGTGTCAGGGATAGGAGCTGCGAGGCGCTTGGGACAGAGGATACCACTGAAGGACCCTCCCTCGCCAATCCCTAACGAGAACTCGGGGGTGGTGATTCCCCTGATGCCGCCGCCACCGCCGTCGATCAATTAATAGGTGTTGGGAGTCTGGGTACGAGCATATGCCATGGTGACTTCCATGCACCTGATCTGGTCTCTTACTAATGTGTTACAAGAATAATCTTGCTGGTGTGAAATAAGTTGTCATGCTTCAAAGTCTTAAAATGTAGTATTCACTTCTCTATATCAATCTGGACTTTTGAGGTAAATGGCGGATTATTTTTTTTTGGTGTGTTGCGTGGATATGCACCAGTGCCTGATATGCACCACAGCATAAGGAACGGTGTCAAACAAAGTTCGACGCAGTTATATACAGTATTGCACAATTACTCGTATATATGATGCTCACTTATCTCGAGTCTATATAGGACAAATATGGTAGCCGACAAAAATGAGTTCCATGAGCTTGCATATGCGCCTCCATGTGAGACGTGAAGGTGACTAAAAAATGCCATTCACATGTCAGTTGGCAAAAAAGGTAGCACCGTAATCTTCTATGCTTATGGGCATCTTCGATGGTAACCTGTAAATTTTCTCCCGCATCTGTCCGTGGACAGGGATTAGTTTGTGGACACGGATGCGGAAGACCACCATCCAACCGTAGTTGTACTCCCTCCGTTCCAAAATAGATGACTCAACTTTGTACTAAATTTAGTACAAAGTTGAGTCATCTATTTTGGAACGGAGGGAGTATATGTCTGTCAGCAAATTCAAATTCAAATGTACATTGATCCACACAACGTGCCGGATCACATCCGCGCCGGATCACAACCCCGATCACAACCAAAAAGATGGAAATATGCTTAGTTTTTACATGTTCGAATCCAAAAGAACATCAGCCTAGGTCCAGCAGTCCGTGCATTTCTGCCCTGCCGGACCGGCAATCCCAGCAAGCTGCTCCTCGATCAAGGAGGTGTCGTTGCCACCGTGTAGGTAGCCCCCTCGTCCGCGTTAGCCTCCGCCTCCACCGCGTCCTCATCTTCTGCCGCTGCCAACTCATCTTTCCGACCCTCCAACATCTGGTAGCGGACGGATTGCACGATAATTCTGGCGCCGGCATCCAAAGAGTGGATATTCAAGGTCAATATCTTGGCATCCTCCGCATTAGCGGCGATCTTCACCCTCTTTTCATCGAGCACGGTCTCCTTTTCCTCGAGCGCGACCTTCTTTTCCTCGAGCACGGCCTTCTTCTTCTCCTCGAGCGCCGCCTTCCTCTCTTCGATCATGGTCCTCCTCTCTTCGAGCTTGATCTTCTTCTTCGTCGCCTCTATCAACTGTTTGAACCTATTCGCTAGCTCCATCTCCTACATGTTCTCCGACGTTTCCATGCTCCGCCTTCCCCCTGGACGTTTCGCGTGTCTAGAGTCCCGCAAAGGCCCTCACATTTTTCTTCGGATTGCGGGAGAAATCACGTCCGGACTGCTCCGTGGACCAATACAGAACATCGATGGCCGTTGGATGGCTTTCATAGTTCGGACAGCGTGATGCGGACGATTGCGGGGGGTTTGAGGGGCGTGGGGATGCCCTAATTAAGAATCCTCTTGGACGTAGGGTAGAGTTGAACTCGTGTTCAACTACTGCTAAGAAATACCGCATTCGCGGGATCCAGGGCAGGATCTCGAGGTCAACACACGGAAGAGAAGAGACAAAATTCAGAGTCCCGAGTCCACAATTTAAGAACGCCGCAAATCTTACAGTGAACAGCTAGCTCACATCTGCAGAGTCTCACTGCCTCAGTGGCTACTGACTGTAGCTGTACCGATATCAGATCTACAGAGTACGGTGGACTCGGATCACCTACAGCTCGACCGATGCGGTCCTCGTTGCCGCCGGTCTCCTGGTCCTGCTGGCCACGTACTCGCCGCCGGCGCCGCGTTCTCCTCCAGGTATGCATAATGCATATGTATGCAACGACATAATTTCCTCTGCAAGATCCAAATCCCAGCTTATGTGGCAGTGTGTGTGTGTGAATGGATTCGCACTGCTGCTACTGGGTGGCGACGCCGACGCGGGTGCCCGGGGTAGCCGGCCGGCGCAGTGGACGCCACGTGAGAGGAGGGAGCAAGGTGTGGGAGCTGGACGGCGCTTGGGCCAGAGGGTGCCGGTGAAGCCACCCTCGCCGGACCCCAACGGCTGGAAGACGATGGTGAAGCCCGCGTCGCCGCCGCCGCCATCATCAATTTACTAGGTGTACGAAAGCAGTATGCCGATCTGGTGCTCACTTGCCCATGCTATGCAACGTCGCGTACTTGCGCGTGGGTGATGGCTGCAAAATCTTGTCTTATAGGTTTATCTTTTCATTTCTTGTGTCGCTTCTCATGGCGCTTATGGATGACTGGCGGTGTTGTGCTCCGTGCAAAAGCATGAAACGTTCAGTTTCGCTATTTGTAGCCACTCCCATTTTTACATTTAAAAAGAAATTGTTTCGAGGACCGAAATAAGGTTAACACTCTACTCTTTATTTTATTTTTGGAGCAAAGGTTAATACTCTGCTTTTTTTTTAGAAAAGGTCAAGTACAATTTTTTTTAGACAGAGGTCAAGTACAAATGTTAATACTGGTTAAGTACAAATGTTCTGGGCTTTTGGGGGGCTAAATTGTGCATCGGTCCAGCCTAGTCGCGGGCTTGCGGCTCAAGTGGATACATTTCGCTTTGTGAGAGAGGTGAAGATAGGGGAAAATTTTCTGCATTTCCTATACGGCGCTTAAGGCGACCTCCTCCTCATGTGCTAACTACGGCAGCCATCCAGGCAACACACCCGAAGTGTTTGGTTACCTTCTTCTATACTTTTTTTCACAAATGAAGAACTTTTTCTGAATACGTAAACTATTTTTCAAAATCCATTAAAAAATTCAAATTCAATGATTTTTTAGAAAATACATTTTGTTTTTCAAAATCCTTGAAATATTTCAAATGAGATGACATTTTTTCAAAATCAATGAATTATTTTCTGTTTTTGTGAACTTTTTCAGAATCGATGGTTTTAAAAAATGATGAACTTTTTTCAAATCGGTGAACACTTTAGAAAAAATTTATGAATTGTTTTCAAAGTCGATGAACTTTATTCAACATAGATGAACTGCTTTTTTAATAGGGCGTCTTTTTTTGCATGTTCATGAACTTTTTTTCGTAATCTGTGAACTTTAAAGTTTTTTAAAAGAAAATCAAGTATGAGCGGTTGTAATTGCTCATAAAGTATTAGCGCTGCTTTTAGTCACTTGCAACGAGGCTGCCAATATCCAGAGACGCTTAACAGTTGCTGTTTGAATCGATCCTTTCTTGTATCGGTTCTAGCGTAGACAAGCCCCTGGCTTCCCTGGCCATGGCCTGGGGCGTAGCGAGCAAACTCAGTGTTAAATCTAGCTACAGTACCTAATGTGTCTCAAAGGCTGGCCCGGGGCGTGAAATATTCCTGGCTACGGCACACATGTAAGAGTTGTAGGGCGCGAGAGGCTCCGTGTTGTGGCGATTTTGGGCAGCTGCTGCGGAAGCGGCCGGGATGGGTGGTGCGTCGTGCGAGACCTCCGAGGAGCTTCCCACTGTGTTTTATTTGTTCAGCGGTGATATCTGCAAGAGCGCTGGCCCAGCTGTGTTTCTGGTGTGTCCTGGTCGTGTATGTGCCCTGTAACACGGTTTTTTCTTCAATGAATATATGACGTCTGTGCTTAGAGCATCTTCAGCCGTTGTGCCCCTCAGAAGGCGTTTTTTCGGTCTCCTGGGAGGCCCCGGCGCTAACTTTGTCATTGGGTGCAAAAAAATTTCAGCCGTTGTGCCCCCGAGATTGTGTCTTATTTTTTTTTTTCGCTTTGTCATTACAACAAACATGTTGTGGGCACTGCCGGGCCACGCGAGCTTGAGCTCGTCGGCGACGACCCCAGCCGACCGGGCGACTCCCTCGGCCGCGTCTTCGTCTTCCGCCGCCGGCGACGCGCTGCTCGAGCTCGGCGCCCCCCTCCCCCCCGGCGCCGCCGCCGACGTCCTCCCCGCGCCGCGCAGACTGCATCTCGTCATGCAGGCGACGGCTGGCTGTCGCGGCCTCCTCCCGGCTCTACCTCGAGGCGCACCACGCCGGCCGCTCCCGCTACGTGCTCTCCGGCTCCATAGCACGTCGACGGACTCTTCCTCGTCACGCACTTGACCAACCCGTCGAGGCTGCTGCTGCCCGTGGTGCACCATGCCCGGCCACGCACGACCGCGTCCACCTCGCCCTCGTCGTCGCCGCACTGAGCAGCTCCGCAAGGCTGCAGCTGTGACTGCGCGCGCGGCTGCAGCGACCTCCGGCGCAGCGAGGCGGAGCAGGGGAACCGCGGCCTCCTCCCGGCTCACGCGACTGCCACTCCACACACACACTGAAGGCCGGGCGCGCGCCCCGTCGAAGCTGGCGCGGAAGGCCCCGTCCGCTCGCCGCCCCGTCCCGTGTGGCGACCTCCTGGGCTCAACGGCTGCTACTGCGAGCGCGGGAGGCGCGCGCGGCGAGGGCCGGAGGCGCGCGCGGGTGGAGCCGGACGGAGCGGCGAGCAGGCAGGGAGCGGCGAGGCAGCGCGGCGAGGAGAGGAGCAACGACGGACGAGCAAGGAAGGCGGTCAGCAGCAGGGAAGGCGGCCAGCGCGGCGGGAGCGGGGCCGCGGTGGCCGGCAAGGCCGCAGCACACCAGGCCGCGACAGGGAAGGCAGCCAGTGGCGGGAGCGGGGCCGTGGTGGCCGGCGAGGGGAGGGCGAGAGAAGGCCGCGGAGGCACGCCCCCGGCGTGCGGCGGCGAGGAGGAGGCCGCGACGGTGGGTGGTTGGTGGCGGAAGGAAAAGGAGAAGAGAGAGGAGAAAGAACAGAGAAAAAGGAGAGGAGAGGGGGGAGAGAGGGGCTAGCAAGTGGGGCAGCGCCTGCAAAAAGCTAATGCCGGCGTTCCCAGCTGCCCCCCGGCGGGCTGGGTGCGGGGTGGGCGTGCCGGCGCTAATTTTTGTAAAATCCGGTGCAAAACGGCGTTTTGGAGGCCTGGCTGGAAGGTTTTTTACCCGCCGGTGCTAAAAAAATGTGTTTGGGGGGCGTCCTGGGGGGCCCTAGTGGAGATGCTCTTACTTGCCGCTGGTTGATGTGTACCACAATTTGCCAGTGCCTGGCAGTGTGTTTGCATGCGAGAGATGCTGCATGTTGTGTGGGTTTGCTTATTGTTCTTTTTTGCACGGTCAGGTTTAAATGTTGTGTGTGTGCGCGCGTGTGTAATGGGCACTCCTATGGTGCGAATCATCCCAAACTAGCACCATGCACCACCATCTTGAACAAAGTAAGTGTGTAGTGTGTGTACAATATGGAGTTAAATGTCCCTCGTCAACGTAGCCGCCGACACGTCTGCAGGGTCGGGCGGGCTGGACATTGCTTATATAGTTATATTTTTCAATATTAGCATCTATTAAAAATTTGGTCACATACTATGTGAGGGGCAAAAGGTCTTTTCAAAGGTCATTTAAACCCTTAAGGCTTAAAATGTACGAAAATATCATAAAAGGCATAAAATTCGTTATATAAGTAAGACAAACAATCGGTGTCAAATAGAAAACCAAAATTTAAGAAAATATTAAATAAGGAATTATCTCATTTCTTAATCTCTCACTAGCTTTGATTGCAAAAAAAAATCTCTCACAAGCTACTGACTCGGAACCGTAGTACTTTCTCTGTTTTATTTATCTCGCATATAATATTTTCCTTCTTTTAGTTTGGGCCCAAGCGTGTTTTCTTCTGATTTCTTCCAATATTGCCACGTCCATGCAACAAATGCTAAGTACTCCGCATGTTGCATACGGAATTTCCACGTTAGCGGCTGGCTGGGGATTTTAGAGGGTCACAATCCGACAACGAACAACTCACATCACGCACAAAGCAATCTCTTACTCACTCGTGTCCCCGGTTTTTAGTTAGTTTGTGTGCAAGTTTTTTTTTCCTTTTAGTTTGCGTCAAAGCCCTTTTCCCGATTTCTTTCAATATCGCCCCTTGAATTTCAGCTTTGCACACTACCGATGCATTAAATACCCCTTCCAGTGCGTACGCAACTTCCCCTCTCCTTCGTCCTTAGTTTCTCATCGAGCCAACACCCCCCCCCCCCCCCCTCATCCTCCCCCCCCCCCCCCCCCCCCCACACCCCCAAGACGACAAGATGTACCAACGGAGAGCCACCTGTTTTCTCGTCCTCGCCGTCGTCGTCCTTCTCCCGCCCCTGCTAGCTTCCTATCCATGTGTGGCCGTCGCACATGGTCCACCGCGTCATGCTCCAGGTACATATAGTTTCCTTTGGTTGTTTCCGAATTTGTGCTTTGTTCTTTGTATGTATAGATGGGTCCGTCGATGTAATTATGGTGATGATGCTAGGTGGTGATGCTGGTGCGTGGGGTCAAACTGACAGGCTACATCGTCAAGGGGGGAAGGTGTCAGGGATGCGAGCTGCGAGGCGCTTGGGACAGAGGATACCGCTGAAGGACCCTCCCTCGCCAATCCCTAATGAAAACTCGGGGGTGGGGATTCCCCTGCCGCCGCCGCCGCCCTTAATCAATAAATAGGTGTTGGGAGTCCGGGGCACCTCCTGGTCTCTTACTAATGTGTTACAAGGATAATCTTGCTGTTAAAAAATAAGTTGTCATGCTTCAAAGTCTCAAAATGTATTGTTCAATTCTCTATATATGAGCGCTTGCGTTTGCACTGTGTTCAAAAAAAAAATCTCTATATCCGTTTGGACTTTTGAGGTAAATGATAGAAAAATAAATTTAATAGTCAGAGGCAAGTTGTCTCATGCTAAGATCTTGTCGACTAGATAGTAATAAGTTAACGGAAATGTTAAACGCCCACACGTGTGGGCATTAGCCAACTCACCCACACGTCTCCATCACCGTCCAGTAACTTCTGCACGAATCTCGGCACGAATTAGCTGATTTTATATGGCACGTAGGACAACTCGTGTGTGTGGTGTGTGAGAGAGGTCGTCCACACATCCGTTTTACCACACGGAGGGGCCGGTGTGTGGGCGTTCAGCAGTTCGCGCCACACGCCACTTTGCACGCACACACAAGGGCTAGTGTGTGGATATTTGTCATCTCGCCCACACGCCCGTCTCCTCTCCGACACCCAAGCTGCTACCCTAGTGTGCTTTATAAGCAGGTGGCAAC
Organism: Triticum timopheevii; assembly: GCA_963921465.1. Taxonomy (NCBI): domain Eukaryota; kingdom Viridiplantae; phylum Streptophyta; class Magnoliopsida; order Poales; family Poaceae; genus Triticum; species Triticum timopheevii. The sequence continues at coordinate 546,924,419 of OY997272.1, forward strand.
TCTTTTTTTTTACCCGAGTTGTCATGTGTTTTTGCAGGGTCCACGGCAACTGCCTAGTGTGCACGTAAGCAGATGGCAACTCTCTTTTACCGAGTTGCCATGTGTTTTTGCATAGTACATGACAACTGCTCCAACGTGCACGTACATGGCAACTGCCCTAACATGCACGTAAGCAGATGACAACTCTTCCTTTTTACATGGCAACTGCCCTAGCATGCTTGTGAGCACATGGCAACTCTATCAACTGCCTAGTGTTAGTATGTGGCAACTCCTAAAGTTATGAAATCATGACAACTACATTAGATCAGACCATACATGGCAACTGCAGTTGAGCAACCATGACAACTGCAGTTGTCTGACATGGCAACCGTAGTTCAGCGACATGGCAACTGCAGTTAAACGAACATGGACGAGGGTCTGGACCATGGCAACTGCGGGCGCGCGGTGGGCGTCACGCGTGGCATGCGGGACCAAGAGAGGTACGAGGCCTGACATACGGGCGTGTGGGCGTTATCAACTTCGCCCACACGCACGCGTGTGAGAGGGTTCGGGAAGGAAAAAGAGGTGTGTGGGCATTAGTTGTTTTGCCCACACGTAGGTGTGTGGGCTGGTTGCTGTCCATGCCACACGAGTCTTGTGGCACAACTACCCGATACACCACACGTGTGACAGTTATTGGGACCCTAAGTTAATTATAGCATACATATATAATTTTCCTGTGTGGAACATTTTTTTGGTAATGATGAACATTACGCTAGCGGGTGTACATGCCCGTGCCGCCACCGCCGCCATCGACCGATGAATAGCGCTGGGGCTCCAAGGCATGCGCGGGCACGTGATGATAGTTGTCAATCTGTAATCATTCTCCAACAACCATCGTACATAGAAAAATATTTTCAAACTTTACGCTATCTTATATTATTTGTATCCGCTCTAAAAAAATCATCAAGGAGATTGAGAAAACTATTAAAACATTAATCAAATAATAATAATTTGAGGAATATGCAATCCATTTTACATCGTGTGTGTATCTTACCAACGTTCTTGCGTTTAATAAAAATGAAAAATAAAGCACAATCTGTGACGAAGTAATGGATCTCAAAGTTGAAGATAAAAAGATTGAACTCCCCCCGTCCGGAAATACTTGTCGGAGAAATGGATAAACCTAGATATATTTTAGTTTTAGATACATTTATTTTTATCCATTTTGATGAAAGTAATTCCGGACGGAGGGAGTAGTAATTAGCATATATTTTTTCTTCCCTTTTATTGTGGCGCTTTTAAGATGTACTCCCTCCGTATCAAAAATAAGTGTCTCTGATTTAGTACAAATAAAGGAATTAATTGAGGAAGTAATCATTTAATTCCTTGTTTATGTAATGTGCAAAGTCCGTATATTGACCTTATAAAGGAATTAATTGATTCTTATTATCTCCCAAGAGGTTAGACACATACGAGCCATTGGATTGGGCAAAATTAATGGCTCATATTAACTTGGACCATCTTAAAAATTTTCATTTCATAAATGAAAAGATGTCGCTGCATGCCTCGCTTACTCATGCTTACTCACGGGTGCATCACGAGGGAGCCAGCACAGGAAGAAATGGCTGCGAATGCTTCTAGGCAATATCCAGCGCCCGTACGTCGAACAGCCCACAATCTCACACCCGCATAGATAGTCACAGTCTCACAGGGAGCAAGCAGTGTCTCAGTGGAGTGCTTGCTTACTCGAGCTGTGAACCCGTGATCTCGCCAACTGAAGCTGTCCCTGACTGTGATCCGCCCACGCAGCTTGATGGGCCGAGGAATAGCCATCTGGTTGCTCGTCGCCGCCGCCGTCATCCTGCCCCTGCTGGCGGTCGCCACGCATCGCCTGCCGCGGCATGCTCCAGGTACGCACGGCACGATCGAGTGCCAAGAGATTTCAGTTGGGTGTTCCGGATCCTAGCTAGTATGCTGCATATGCATGCACGAATGGGTGATTGATTTGATTTCGGTGTTGATGGTGCTAGGTGGCGGCTCCGGCGCGTGGGGTCGACCACGGAGGGACGGTGCTGGGTGCGCGAGCTGCGAGGCGCCTGGGGCAGAGGACGCCGGTGAAGGCGCCTCCCTCGCCGGACCCCGATCCCGGCAAGGGCACGTCGACGCGTCGGCTGCCCACGCGCCTCCCCTCTCCTCCGTCGACCAAAGAATAGTGGGCATTAATTTTTTGCACACACCGATCAGTCTTGGGCGGTTTCTCAACAGCATGCAGAATAATAAAAACGACAATAGATAACCATTGCCAAAATAAACTCTCTTCCCTTTGTTTTGTCAGGCACATTTCTAAGTCATCTCATAACAGTGCAGAGTTTTTCCAAAAAAAAAAATCTGGATCTAAAGCGACAATCTCCTCTTCCTCCTTAATTCCAACAGTCAGCACCCATTTCATGACACAAGCGTCGCAAAAAACTAATCGTGTGATCTGATCCATCCTCTGCCTCTCCCTCTCCCTCTCCCACGTGTTGCGCGATTTTCTCCATGCCCGCCCTCCCTCCCGCCTTTTCTGACTTATGAACCCCCAATCTGATGACTCTTAAACGACTATGCATCGGGCGGTTCGTTTTCTCTCGATACAACCATCTCTATCACCCAATAGGACCCGACACGCATTGGGGAATAAAACTCTCGTTTGTAATGACCCCATGCATTTTGTATTAATTAATTGGCAACAAATCAAAAGAACGACAACATTGGCGATGCAGGAACACATTACACCACGCTTCGAAATGAAAATGATAATTTTTTTGGATTGGCCTAACACAAAAGGGAATGAGTTCTACTATTTCTTTTACAAAAGGACTTCTCTTAGATATGATAGTATCATTGTTGTTTCTACATTAGCAATACGATTCCAATGATGGTAAACCAAACATAGTGTCCGTTTGTTTTGATTTATTAGTCGAGAGAGCTAAGTCAATAAAGCTCTCTCTCTCTCTCTCTCTCTCTCTCTCTCAATTTTTGGGCTTCGATTATTGTTAGGTTACAAATCCTCATTACACTATATTCTCGATTTTCTTCATTTTTGTATTTAGTCTTACAAACCCAAACGAAAAGAGTAGTTGGCTTGATTGCATTCGTAATCCAGGAATCTAACGTAATTAACATGTCCCCGTTTGAGATAGCCAGACGTAGTACCTTTTTTGAGGAATGTTTCAAAGAGGGGTAGGTTATACGTAGGGCTAATTTTAGAAAAAAGAATCAACTCACTATATAGAGAAAACTGGGTCAAAAACCATAAATGCATCGTTATTATAAGAGAACGTGTAGAACCCCATCAACATGGAAACACCTAGCAAAACTAGGCAACACGGCGAACCAACATGTGGTTGGATGATTAGAGGGACTGTGATATCCCCAGCCCATCAGGATTCAAGTCCTGATGCTCGCATTTATTCCTGAATTTATTTCAGGATTTCCGGTGATGCGCATTCAGTCGGAGGAGACGTTCCCGTCGACGACGAGGTGCCTACGGTGACTTCGTAAATTTCAAGATGATATATCGGCTCAGTCTTTCGGAGGTGCTCATAGGGGTAGGATGTGTGTGTGCGTACATATGGATAAGTGTATGCGCGTGTGTATGAGTGCTTGCGTCTGTACTGTGTTTCAAAAAAAACTAGGCAACGCGATCCAACAACAACCATGTAGGTGTCCTAGCATCGCTCACTAGCTGATATCACCTATGCCCCCGAAACCGCACCCGCGGGCCCACAAATTTGACCTTTACCACCATGTACATGCGTTTCAATCATGCTAAGATGTGAAACTAGATCTTCGTCGCCAAGTAGAATCACTTGTGACCAAAATGAGTACAAAATCGGCGCACCTTCGGACTATACGGCTGAGGATATTGCCCCAAGCTTGCACCATGTGCAATTAGAAAGTATGTTGCCTTATTACATTCTCTAGAACAATGAATGATGCAGAAACGAGAAAAACAATAACCAGACAGAGATTTTTATTTCCTGGAAGAGGACACCACTGAGCGATCTATCATGGAAATTATCACTAATGGCTCGCTTCACTAGGAGGGACTATATTTCGACCACGGCTGCAATCATGCCCTAGCTCTAAGTTGGGGCTGCAAAGAGAGCCTTGGCTCAGTGGTTGGGCATGCGGTTGTGCAGCCTAACGACCCGAGTTCAATTCCTAGAATTGACAGGTGATGCACAGAGGTTTTCCCCCATTTATTGAGGATCAAGTTTGGTGACGGGCAAAGCCCACTCGGCGGACGGCGGTGGCGGGGCACCCTCGTCGCGCGCCGCAAGTCTTCGGCCCTGCACGAAGGCCTGCATTCGGCGGCGGCTGCGTCTGGCCAGGCGCGGGCAAGTCGGGGCGGCGGCCCCGGGCTCGGCGGCGGCGCTGTTTCCTCCTCTCCCTCGTCGGGAGAGTGGGGGGCGGCGCTGAGGCTGGCCATCATCGATCTGGTGCGGCGCATCTGGTGGCGTGCGGCGTGCCTGTGGGTTCGGCCGTGAGGACGGCGAGCCGTAGGCGTGCCAGATCTGACGGTATTGCCCCTCTCCCTTCCATGCATCCCTTCCCAGTCCCCGGTTCGGTTTGGATCTTGCCGGATCCACCTCCGGTGTGTTCTGGTGGAGCAGATCGGTGTCCGGGGGAAACCTTGGCTGCCTTAGGCTGACCGGCAGCGGCGACGCCAATTTTTGGCGCCGCTTTCGTCCTTGGGGGCGTTGCTGAGGGCACCATCTCTCCTCTCCAACCCATGTCCGGGTGAAAGCCCAAGATCCGATGCGGATCGGGCGTCGGCGGCGCCCTGTGCACCGTAACCTTCCTGGAGGCGACGCCAAGGACATTGGGATCGGATGGAAGGGTCTGCAGGTGAGGGGTGGGGGTGTGCTGCCTCCCTTCGGTGGAGCGGTGTTTCGTTCTACATATTCTTGGCGGCGGCTCTTGGCGGCATGGAGCAGCGGAGGCTTGGCGTCAGATGTGTGGTGACGGACACGCGCAGGAGGTCGACGCTGTCTGGCGTCGTGGTGGCGTCGGCGGCAGCGAGACCGGGCAAGGCCGTTACAACAGTACAGCTCTGAAGATGGATATGTGGTAGGTGGTTGTGGCGGCCTCATACCCGACGGGCGGCCTGGTTGAGGAGCACGCCGGACTGGTGGGTGCCCATACCCGGCAGGCGTCCAGGTTGGGACCTCAGGTCTTAGATGTTAGGTTTGGCTGCGAGGTCTGTTTGGTATTAGGCCCAGACCATCAGCGCCCCTTCATCAGTTAGATAGGAGTACGACTTTGTAAGGTTTTGTGCTAATAATTAATAAAGTGGCTGTATGCATCGACCAGATGCAGATGCCGGGGGTATTCCTCCTTTTCGAAAAAAAAGCTCTGAGTTGGGGATTCTGAATATGTTGAATATGACCCACCCATATAGCCACTGCCTCCCCGAGCTCGTTTTGTACGACAAACCCCAAGTTGCCACGCAAGGCATTATTTGGAGTGCTTTCCATCAACATTGATCTTGAGTGGGTCCCTTCTATTGACGAATGTTACAAAGAGGCGCATGGTGTACGTGCTATTTATTTCCGAAAAAAATTCAGCCCACACTACACGTAAAACTGTGCCAAAACCCTTAAATGCATGGTTATTAAAATGGAACGTGTAGAACCCAATAGCATGGAAACATCTAGCAAAAATAGGCATGCATCACAATCTAAGAACAACTATGCGGGCATCCTAGCATTGCTCGCCAACTGATATCATCTCTGCTCCATGAAACCACGGCCATGAGCACACAAAGTTGACCTCCACCACCAGGCACATCCATCAAAAAATGTGGGTAAAATGTGAAACTAGCTCTTCGACAACGCCTTCGAGAATGATGTGGTACCTAAATACCTAATCAGGGTTAGGGTAGATGTGTGTATGATGCTTGGTCGTCTGATGTTTTGGTATCATTGCGTGTGAGCTGGCCAAGGAAGTTACATTTTACAAGTGCTTAATTTTGCCTTAGAATTACTTATTTATTATTTTTATACAGGTCATTGATATTTGCAAAATCTTTCATTCAGAATCCTATGACCCGCTTTTGTAGACATTTAAGGGGTGGTTTTCTATTCACTTTGAAGCAGCCTACGCCATCTTCTGAAACCTCACAATCATCCTAACCTACACGAGTCGAAAAGCAAGTAGGTCTACGTAAGATCAAGCCATGTCGTTAGCTTAAAAGGCGGGTAGCTTGAACCGAGACCTATTCCACTAGGGTTGGACGAACAACAGCCACTGGCGGGAGACCTTCCGTCCCCTCGCCTTCTTCAGTCATCTTGATGCCGAGAGGTGAGAGGACCTCACATCGCCAAGAATCATATGGTCTTCGTCAACATCTACTGGTGCTCATTGTATTTTTGCGAAGAAAAACACTACATTCTTTATTTGGCGATGCCATGGAGCCGAAAAGGCTTGTGTCCTTGCATAGTCAATTATTCAGATCGACTAAGTTTATTTTAGTGTGCCATGTTGCTTTTGTTGCTTTGGTTCTTCGTGGAGTTAAAATCTTTCCTCGACAGTATGCTGGGGATCTTGCGGTTCGACGTCTTGCACTTCTAGGGAATCATCCCAAGCCCAAGTATGTTCACCGCTTATGGTTTCCCATCTTTTTAGATGGGTGACTCAAGGGGCTTTCAGAAATCTTTATTGATAACCAAGTTTGTTCGGGTAAACGAGCGGCGGTATCATTGCTCCGCTTCAATTGCAGTCTCTTTACTGAAAGTCTTGGCACTATTTCATCTTAGATTGACACCATATAAAAGAGATTGCATTGTAATTCTTAGTTGTACGAGTTACTTCGTAATTTCTTGTATCTTGGATCCAAAGCATTGAACCTGCAATATTGGCTAGTGTGAATGAGCGCAAATTGCTATCTGGGGTAAGTGCGTATTAAAAGAAAAAAGGTTAGTTATGGAACTTCAGTAATATCACAACTTCAACCCATAGAGTGGAAAAACAACACCACAAACTATGTAGAAGACTCTTTTTCCAAAAAATGCATTTGATACGGTCTAAAAACTTTTAAGTACCATGATAAACACTTAGTAAATACATGATAACAGTTTTTAATACAGGATGACTAGTTTTTCATACACCATAAACATTTTAAAAGTATACCATGAACATTTTAAAAGTACACCATAAACATTTGATACGGTATGAAAACTTTGAAGTACCATGATAAACATTTAGTAAATACATGATAACAATTTTTAATACATGATGACTAGTTTTTCATATGCCATGCCCATTTTGTTAAGTATTAAGCATTTCTAATACACAATGAACATTTTAAAAGTACATGGTGGACCTTTCCAGTAAAATGTAAACAAACCAGTTTTTATTACACGATGAACACTAATTAATACACAAGAAATTTTTAATACAAAGAAGAACATTTTAAATAGTTCATAAACATATTTTAATACACAATATGCAATAAATATATTTTTAATATACACCATAATTTTCTTGGTTACACCGTTAACATTTTAAACACATGGCAAAACCATTTTTTAATGGCACATATATTTTAGTAGCTGATGCAGAAAAATAACCAAAAGAAATGGAAAAAGGAAAATGAAAGAAAAATAGGAACAAGGGAAAGGGGAAACTAAACAAAAAATAAGAAGATAAATTAAAAAATGAGGAAAAAGAAATGAACAAAATAAAAAAGGTAGAGAACCCCAAAAAATAGATAAAGAATAGATAGAAACACCAAAAAGCCAAACCAACCTGGTTCACGAAAAACATTTAGAAAACAGCGGTAAATACCTATTGAAAGAATAGATGGTGAAAAGTCACCAATTATTTGCCCGGTTTTCCCTAGGTTTTAGAGTGAAAAATTTGCACCATTTTTTCGCGTGAAAAAATAATGCTTCCATGAGAATCACAAATTTCGTTCTCCTGGAGGCATAGATTTGCTTCAGGGAGAAGTGTTTTTGGAAAAAATAGATAATAATCTGAAAACTTATCGACATTATTTTAAAATCAATTAACATTTTTAATTTCATGTTTTATTTTGAAATTTGCAAATGATTTTATAAATTTCATTTTTAGTTTCTAATAAATGTTTTTTAAAAAAATGTAAAGTTTTAAGATTTCTGAACATTTATGAAATTCACTTTGAATTACATGCAAAATTTTAAATTCATTTTTTTTTTCAAATCTAGCAAAGACGCCAACACAGTACATATGATAAAGTTGAGAGACGTGAAGGTCATTAAGGTGAAGGGAAATGACATTCACATGTTAATTAGCAAAGATGACAGCACAATACGTACTATATGTATGCTTAATTCACAATCTTTTTTTTACAAACACATGTAATTTTTTTCATACTCATAACAATTACAGGTTGGATCTAAAATCTAAGAAAACAGAAACTAACTCATATGACCAAGACACCTTCTTCTTGGTATCATTCTCTGCTAGAAGAAATACTTTAAAGACTTCAATAAAGAGGCTGCAATTGAACTGGAACAACGATGTTGTCACTCTTTCACCAGCACGAACATTACCAATAATGGTTTTTGAAAACCATCTTCAGTCGCTCATCCAAAAAGATGAGCGTTCTGTGTCATGAGGCATTGGCCGTAGTTATGTTACGTACAGAGAAAACTCAGCCCACGCCGCATCGTTGTACTAACAGGTCAGGCTTGTGGATGGATCGACAAATTGTAATTCTATGTGCTATGTGCTATGTGCTATACAATGGAGGCCACTATGTCTCGCTTAAAGCGAGACGACGGGCGAATGGAACCATCACGTAATGGCCGCGCCAGATGGGCCGGCCCATCACATCTTGTTTCTTTTTCTGTTTTTATTTTCACATTTTTTGTTTTCATCTTATAGATTTCTTTTTGTACTTTTTATTACACTTATAAACACCTAAAAAATATATTGAAAATAATAATATATTAAATGATCCAAAAATTCTAATCACGCATTTGAAAAATGTTAAATATGTATAAAAAAAATATTGACAAAAAATAAATAAAATATGTGTGAAAACATTTGATCACGTATTTAAAAATTTTAATCAAGTATTTGAAAAATGTTAATAAAGCATTTGAAAAAATGTTAAATGTGCATTGTAACAATGTTGACCCTGTATTAAAAAATGTTAATCTTGTACATTAAATTTTATTTAAATATTAGGAAAATTATTAAATGTGCATAAAAATATTGACCATGAATTAAGAAAATGTTAATATTTTATTCAAAATAATAATAAGTCATTTGAAAAACCTTTAAAATGTGTATAAATGTTTTTTACCATGTATTCAGAAAATATAAATCTTCTTAAAAATGGTTATCTTTTATTTGAATAATGGTAAACGTGTCATAGAAAAATGTATTATATATACCATAATGTACAATGTGCATGGAAAAAGGTAGACACAAAAAACATAAGTTTTCAAACAATGTTAAACCTGTATATAAAAATACTTTTCATGTATACAAAAAGTGTTGAATTTGTAGTAAAAAATTAACATGTGCTGGAGAAAAAAGTAAACCAATGAAAATCAACAAAACAAATAGGAAACCTATGAAAAAAACTTTTCAAAAACAAAAGAAAATGAAAAACCAAAAAGACAGTGAGAAAAATGGAAATAGAAAAAACCGATGAAACCAAGAAATTAACAAAGAAAATGAATAAAGAAAGAAAACCTAAAAAATTAAAATAGAGAAAGAATCAAATAAAAGCAAAGAAAAGGCAAAAAAAGATGAAAACCAAAAAAGATACGAAGAAAACCAATGAAAAAGAAAAGAAAAATCAAACAAAAAATAATAGGAAAGAAAAAAAATAGTAATAACCGAGAAGAAGCAAAGAAAAAACAAAGAAAATAATTTAAACCCACAAAAAAGAAACAAGCAAATAAAAACAAAGAAAACAATGCAAATGAACGAAAAATTAGTGAAAATCGATAAATAAGAAAAGAAAAGACCATAAAAACCAGGAAAGAAAGAAAGAAAAGTCAAAGAAAATTGAAGAAACTAAGAAATAAAGAAAAAACAGTGAAAATGAAGAGAGAAACAAAAAACATAATGAAAATGAAGAAAAAAAGAAAAATCAGTAAAACCATTAAAGAAGCAAAGAAAACCATTGGAAGACTATAGAAAAATTGTAAAAACTAAAGAAAAGTGACCAAAAAACAAAGAAACCCGAAGAAGAAGCGGAATAATAATGAAAATCGATGAAGAAACGTGAAAAGCCAGATAAGAATTAAAGACACCGAAAGAGAAACAAAAAAACACAGTAAACCATGTCGAACAAGACACAACCAGCGAACGGTCTAGCTAAACGAGGGCCTACCCAGTGTATGGTTGCTGGGAAACCTCAAGCAAGATGAAACGAAGTCTCACTATAAGCGAGATATAGATATTGTGCTATGCAACGAGTGAATTTGTTTTTGTTTTGAAAGATCCGACAATCGCTGGCCTTTGTGTAAGGCCCCGAATCCGATGCGCCAGGCGTCTTCCAGTTATTCGTCGTTGTTATCATGTAATTGTCTTGCGTGTTGCATCTTGCCGTGTCATCATCTGCATTTCATCTGCATGTTTTTCAAAACTTGCGTCCGTTCAGGTTCTCCCGGTTCTCTCCGTTGTCTGTTCTGAGCACAGGCACACTCGCACGCACCCACGACACCCCTTTTACCTTGTTTTATGAGCCGCCGGAAAATGTTCTCGGAATGGGCCGAGATTTGCCGAGTGGCCTTGGTATATCACCGGTAGACCGCCTGTGAAATTTCGTTCCATTTGGAGGTCGTTTGATGCCCCAACGGTTAACCGGGTAACCGCAAAAGGCCATTTTGTCTTGCAGCCCAACACCCCTCCAAATCAGCCCCCTAAACCAGCAAAACCCCCTCCATGCTCTCCGTCGTTGGATGATGATCGTGTGGGCGAAAATCGCTCCCCATTTGGACTCTTCTAACTCCCCCTACCTATATAAAAGCCTCTCTCCCCGAAATTTCAGCAAACCCTAGCCTCCTTCCTCCTCCCACCGCTGGACGTGCTCATCCCGCCACCGGACATGTCCACCTCCGTCCCCGCAACCAACCAGTGCCGGCCACGTTGCCTCCCTGGCTTCCCCGCCGCCATGGCCCGCCGAGCCCATAGCGGGCCCGCGCAGGCCCATTCGCGCCCGGCGCCGCTGCCCGCGAGGCCCGTTCGCCCGAGCCCGCCGCCCGCCGCCTCTCCTCCGCGCGCCGCCGCAACGCCTCGCCGGCGTCGTCCTGATGCACTGCCCACCGGCGCTGTGTGCCCGCGCCTCCGCCGCCATCGACCTCTAGCCGCCGCCCCGCGCGCCCCTCCGCGCCTCCCTGCTCGCGTTCCCGAACCGCCGCCCGGCTCCCGCCGTTGCCTCGCGCCCCACTGGAGTCCGCCGTCCCGTCGCCTCCGGCCGGACCCCGTAGCTCGTCGCCCCATGGAGCCACCGCCGGAGCTCGCTGCCTCCGCCGCCTCGACCTTGCCTCGCCACCCGAATCTCGACGTCAGGCGCCTCCCGATCGCCGCCGGCCATCTCCAGCGCCTCCAGCGACCCCGAAGTCACGCGCCCCGGCCTCCTCCCCACCGGATCCGGCCGCTACCGCCTCGTCCCCGCCATCTCCGGCGAGAACTCCGGCCGGATCTGGATCCGGACCAGATCCACCGGGTGCCCGATCCAAACGCGCGTCCCCGACCTCGGATCTCTCCATCGCGTACCTCCTCGTCCAGTTTTCCGCGGGGTATAATTTTCTCCAAGTTCCAGGTTTTTTATCAGCATGTTGCATACTTTGACCTGCCATAACTTCGTGTATAGTGCTCCGTTTTGTGTGCATAATATGTCAAAATGTTCATTGTGAGATGCTCTTCATTTCATTACACTGTGCCATGCTTGTTTGAGTCCATATTGATGCCCTAATCATCGTTTCAAGAGTGCTATATGATGTTAACCTGCTGAAACTGTTATAACTTGCTGTTTTGTCATTTTCGTTGCATTTTGCGTGTGCATCCTTTGAGCATGATGTCTACATGTTATAGGAGCATATTCATGCCATCTTCACGGTGGTGCAATCCATGTATTTTTGTGTTCCTTGTGGTGAGTGCATCAAGCTTGTGAAGTGGGCTACTTGCTGTAACTGTTTTGCTAGGCTGAATCTGTTATATCATAATGCTATGTAAACCTGCTGCTACAAGTCATTCTATGCATAATCTGGAGGTGTTCACTAAGGATGTTTTATTCTACATTTTATGCCCTATCCATCCATGCCCTTGGTTGCAATTATGGCCTTTAGTAGCTTGTTGTTATCATGCTCCAAACTTGCTAAATAATGTTTCTGTCAGTCTATTAACATGAAGTTCAGTTTTGCCATGTGTCTTGCTAGTGAACCATGCACCCTATCTCTATGTTATTGCCATTCTTAGCTTCATAATTATGCCATCTTACTGTTGGTTGCTTCACATGCCATGAAATGCTCTGTAGTGAGCTGTACAAGCTCAGCAACATGCCTACTTATCGTTGTTTCTGCCATGTACTGTTATTTTCACTAGGTCTGAATCTGTCATATCATTTGCCATGTTTGCATGGATGCTACCATCTTTTCTGTTGATCTTTGGAATAAGTTGAGTAGTGGTGTTTTGTTAATTGATTTTAGTAATAGCATGCCATGCCTTTGTTTTCCATGATAAGTTCATGTAGCATGTTATTTGATAGCTCTAAACATTGCAACCTGATGTTATTTCTGCCATGTCCAGTGATTATTTTGTCATGTCCTTTTGAGCATGTCCTTTTGAGCATGTTCTAGTGATTTTCTGGAGATAGCTCAGTGTTCATGTTTTGTCATGCTTTACCTGTACATCATGTCCATGCCTTTTGTTTTCATGTTGAGGTGCTTTAGCATATTGTTTTGATGCTTGCTAGATGCCTAGTTGCTGTTTTGGACAGCTTGTCCTTTAAACTTGTTTCATGTGTATGTGTTGAACCGTTGCTCCGTTTTGAGTGTGCTTTATATGAAACTTGCTTAATTCCGCATATAGTTTCATGTTACCTTGTTGCATCCATGTTTTGAATGTGTTTGCTTGATATTTGTATGCATTTTGCATCAATGCCATGTTTAACTTGTTTTGCTCATATCTTCTAGGCCGTAGCTCCGAACTAAATGAACTTTATATGTAACTTGACTAGAATTTCGTGTAGATCATCTTGGTGCATCTTAACTTGTTATTTAACAACTTGAACATAAGGTTTTTTCAGATCTGGACCAATTTCGAAATTTGCACATCAGGACTTACCGGAATTGTTACATGTTGTTTCCGGCCTAATTTAAACTTGCTTTGATGTGTTTTTCTTGTTCGCACCATCTCTTGCCATGAGTAGCCTCATCTAGCCTTGTCATGCATCATGTTTGGTTGTGCATCATGTCATATTTATGTGTTGTGTGTTTACCATGTGGTTTGCTCCTTTCCGGTTGTGCTTCTTCTCGATAGTTCCTGTTTCGTTGCGACCATGAGGATTCGTTCGACTACGCTTGGTCCGTCTTCGTTCGTTCGTCCTCTTCATGGAATCGTACTTCTTCCTTGCGGGATTTCAGGCAAGATGACCGTTACTCTGGATCTCACTACTATCATTGCTATGCTAGTTGCTTCGTTCTATCGCTATGCTGCGCTACCTATCACTTGCTCTTCAAGCCTCCCAAATTACCATGTCAGCCTCTAACCTTTTTACCCTTCCTAGCAAACTGTTGCTTGGCTATGTGACCGCTTTGTTCAGCCCCTCTTATAGCGTTGTTAGTTGCAGGCGAAGTCGAAGATTGCTCAATGATGGATAGAATTATGTTGGGATATCGCAATATCTCTTATTTAATTAATGCATCTATATACTTGGTAAAGGGTGGAAGGCTCGGCCTTACGCCTGGTGTTTTGTTCCACTCTTGCCGCCTTAGTTTCAGTCATACCGGTGTTATGTTCCTTGATTTTGCGTTCCTTACGCGGCCGGGTGTATGGGACCCCCTCGATAGTTCGCTTTGAATAAAACTCCTCCAGCAAGGCCCAACTTTGGTTTTACATTTGCCTAACAACCTATAACTTTCCCTTGGGGTTGCAAACCCGAGGGTCATATTTATTTTAACCCCCCCCCCCGGGCCAGTGCTTCTCTAAGTGTTGGTCCGAACTAGAGCCACTTGCAGCGCCACCTCGGGGAAACTTGAGGGTTGGTTTTAGCTGTACGTAGTGTTCATCCCGTGTGCCCTGAGAATGAGATATGTCCAGCTCCTATCAGGATTTGTTGGCACATTCGGGCGGTCTTGCTGGTCTTGTTTTACCATTGCCGAAATGTCTTGTAACCGGGATTCCGAGACTGATCGGGTCTTCCCGGAGAAGGAATATCCTTCGTTGGTCGTGAGAGCTTATAATGGGATAAGTTGGGACACCCCTGCAGGGTATAAACTTTCGAGAGCCGTGCCCGCGGTTATGTGGCAGATGGGAATTTGTTAATATCCGGTTGTAGAGAACTTGACACTTGACTCAATTAAAATACCCAACCGTGTGTGTAGCCGTGATGGTCTCTTCTCTGCGGAGTCCAGGAAGTTAACACGGTTTGTGTTATGTTTGAACGCAAGTAGTTTCATGATCACCCCTTGATCACTTCTAACTTATCGATCGTTCCGTTTGCTTCTCTTCTCGCTCTTATTTGTGTATGTTAGCCACCATATATATATGCTTAGACACTGCCGCAACCTCATCACTTATCCTTTTCCATACCCATTAAGCTTTGCTAGTCTTGATACCCATGGTAATGGGATTGCTGAGTCCTCGTGGCTCACAGATTACTACAACAACAGTTGCAGGTGCAGGTTATGCGATGATCATGACGCGAGAGCGATGTTTGCTTGTTTTGGAGTTCTTCTGCTGCTTCTTCTTCGATCAGGGGATAGGTTCCAGGTCGGCAGCCTGGGCTAGCAGGGTGGATGTCGTTTGAGTTTCTTTTTGTGTTTCATCCGTAGTCGGATGTTGCTCTTATGTATGATGTTGTTGTATTCATGTGGCATTGTATGCCTCTTGTATGTATCACCAACTATTATGTAATGGTAAGATGTAATGATATCCACCTTGCAAAAGCGTCTCCAATATGCGCTTCTATCCTTGGTGGGACCTTCGAGTTCCTTTAGGATAGGGTCGCATATTGGGCGTTACAAGTTGGTATTAGAGCCTCGACCGACCTTAGGATCCCCCCTTGTTTGATCGTGTAGCTTGGCCATTGTCGAGTCTAGAAGAAAACTTTTCGGAGTCTAGTTATATCAGAGAGTAGGAATTCTTTTTCCTCCTCAGCCCCTTCGTCGCTCTGGTGAGGAGTACTCCTCTTCCCTTTCAAACTTTCTTTAAGATCACGCAGTTGGTTTTTTCGATCATTGTTCCTCAGCTCTTTGCATCCAGTGCATTTCTCGTCAAGGTGATTCGACCCTCTCCATTTTTGCAAGTTCAATCCTCAGTTGTTTTATTTTCCCACCCGCCCACCCTTTTGCTTCTCGGAGCCGGAGTCCGTAATCGAGTATCCATCCTACTCGTGCGAAGTCTCTGCATTCTTTTCTCAATTATTTCAACTCTTCAAGTCATTCGTCGGTTCTACCTCCCAAGTTGCCTTTTGTTTTCCCGCCCTCCCACCATCTTCTTCCCGGAGCCCGAGTCTCTTTTGAGCATCAATTTCATTCATACGGAGCCTCTTCAGTCTTTCCTCAATCACTTCAGCAGATGAATTCTCGTCTCATTCGTCATTCTTAATCTCTTTCTTTTCCGGTGGACTCAACTTAAGTTTTTTCGGTGTTGATCATATTATTTTCCTGGATCGAATGTTTCCTCTTGCTCGTTTGCCTCTCGCCAGTTTATCCTTCCGGAGTGCTCAAGACATCTCAGGAGATTCGTCTGTGTTTGATTTAATTCGAGGCTATCACCTCATTCAAATATTTTAATTGTTCTAGTGTGTCATCTATCTCTTCAACAATCCTTTCCAACCGTATTTTTCTCTTCAATGGGCCCTAAACCACAGGTCTTTTCCCAGGATCTTACCTGACTCTTCTAATTATTCCGGAGTTATTCTCAAATTCTTTTCAAGTGTGACGTAAGAATGGATTCCATCAGTCACATGCCTTTTCAAGATCGATTTCAATTATTTTCATTGCTGATTCAACCTTTGCTCTTCGCATTCTCCCAGAGTCTCTCAGTAATTCTGGTGGTGTTTCTCGTTGTCATTTGAAGACCGATGCACAGTTTTTCCTCTAAATCTTGCATGTTCTCTCGAAGATTCGTGGTTCTAGCTTCATATTATCCTCTCGAATTATTCCATTTGTCAGATATTCTTTTCTTAACCATCCGGAGTATGTCAGGAGTTGTTTTTCCATTTCTTTTCCCCGGAGGCCATCATTCCAGTTATCGTTCTCTATTTATCCTGGCGCTTCGTTCAAATGTTCTTTAATCAGTTCGAGTTCTTCCCGTTCTTTTGCATCTAAATCGCCTCAAGCATATTTGTTCTTCTAATTCTTCCCGGTGATTCATTCTCTTTCATCAGTCATTTTCGAATTCTTATGGTGGTTCGTTCAAGAATTTTTTTCCTTGATTATCATTTTAATCCATTCGTTCTTTCCAATCCTAACGGTGGTTCATTGTAGCGACCTGACCCGAATGGATCAAGTCTCTGTGGTTAAGTGTCATCCCTGGATCGGTATGCTGACACACACAGTACTCGAGGATTTATAACAGAGGTAAATCACATGTATAAAGTAACGTAAATACTATTACCTCAATCCAAAATAGCGGAAGTAACAAGGTTGTGGATTCCCATCAACACCAACGACAAAGTTGAGTGTAGAAATCGTAACCCTAACGTATCACTTACTCGTCGTAAGATCCTGCAACATGAGATGTTGCAGCCACAAAGGGTCAGTACATTGAATGTACTGGCAAATTCACACCATAGAGCAATGATGAATAAAGGCTATCACTACATGCATATTTGGCTGGTGGAAAAGCTCTATGGTTATAATGTTTTTGCGAAAAGCCAATTTTTCCCTACTGCAAAGGAATAAATTTATTTAACTATCATGGTGGTTGTTAAACATTGAGAATGGTTGACAGCATCCTCAATCCCAATTAAAAAACATCATCATTAAACCCAACAAAATTAATTAAAGTAACATGATGAGATTCACATGATAATCCAAGTACTAGATACTCAAAACGTCCATAACCGGGGACACGGCTAATCATGATTAGTTTATACACTCTGCAGAGTTTTGCGCACTTTTCCCCACATGAGTCGATCTCCTCTGTTGGTTTTCTCGCACTACATGGTGTTTGAGAAACGAATGACCGAGACATAGTCTTTCAGAAGCGCTAGCACCTTACGATGGGTAGACCGGTACACCTACTTTCCCCTACATCTGCTAGTCTACCACTGTAAGAGTTCGCACGACTTAGTCAACTATGCTAGAGCCCATAATAGCATGTGGCTGCACACAGAAGTTTCTAGCATGAATAATCTTATGATCCCTTTGAGCCTGGGTGGCGGTCCATAAAAAAAAACAAGCAATCCTGGTCTACCCAGGTGCCTAGACAGGCAATCCTGGAATAACCAGGTACCTCAATCCACCCAGATGTGTATTATTGTTGCCACCTTAAATAAACCATTAATTAACAATCTCACATCTGTCATGGAAATTCACTCAAACCCAATCCACGTCTACGAGCATAGCATGGCATAATAAGCAAACGTAGAAGTAACTCCCAAGGGTTTGATAATAAAACAGGTAATAGGTACTACCTCATCTACTTCCCAAAACCCACAATTTAATTAGATCCTAATCATGCAAGGTTTGAGGATTGATCTAATGCATAAAAACTGGGTAGTAAAGGGATATGATCAAAGTGTGAACTTGCCTGCAATGTTGATGAAGATGATTTGCACTCAAAACTCTTGATAGTTCTATTCGTCACACTCCGTTCAATCAATTGTAAGCAAGCAATAGTAACCACACATAAGCAATCACTCAAAAGATCATAAAGGACGAAGAAAACAATTCGGAAAACTTCGAAACCAAGCAAATGACTCTTGCAGCACAAAACAATTTCTAACAGTACCAAAATTATGTGAATTTGGCCTTATCAGAAAGTTTAGGTCAAGATCTTCGATTTGCAAAAAGAATCAACTCAAACGGAGTTACGGAACTTAAGTTACGATCAAACGAAGTTCAAATTCAAATCTGATATAATTCAAATTTTAAACTTTCAAAAACATGTTTGAGTTGGCTTACTGGATAGAGGAGATCGTAACGAAGAAGTGGGCGTTGGTTTCGTTGGATTTGGACAAATGACGTAAAAGTTGTGGTCGTTTGAAGTATAGGGACTAATCTGTAAAACCTTTAATCACATAAGGGTCCCTGGCTGAAATAAAATAAAATGAAAAGGCAATTTAGTGAACGTTCGCTAACTAACGGAAAAACCGTTCGGTGCAAACCCTAACTAACGAACGTTCACCGAATAAAAAAATGTTTTAGAGAAAAAAACAGAACGGGATCTGGATCGCTCGATCCAGATCCAACGGACGGGAGGCGGCGGTTACCACGGCGATCGCCGGAGTCGGGGAGGACGGCGGCGGCGGCTTCGGTCTCGCCCGGGGCGCGGCTGCGGATGGTGGCTAGGGGCTCCGGCGGTAGCGGCGGATCGGCGGGACGGCACGGCAGCAGGAGGCAGCAGCAGGAGGTGCGGCGGTGGCAGCCGCGGCTTCGGCCGGCAGTGTGCGAGGGCGGTGGCAGCCGGGAAGTGCAAGGGAGGAGAGAGAGGCGGGGAAAGAGAGAGAGGGGGTCCGTCCTCCGGAATTTATAGGAGGGGAGGGGGCAGAGGTGGCGTGGAGGAGGGGGCAGCAAAGGCGGCGGCGGCGGTGTCCGATCTGGACACGGCGGCGGGGCGGCGCTGCTCGGGACTCCTGTCCCGAGCTCGATGGTGGGGCACTGGCCGGCTGGGCCGAGGCCTGGCGAACTGGGCCGGCCCGGTCCGGTCGGTCCTAAAGTTTTTTTTGTTTAAAAAAACAAAGACAAATAAAAAAAATAAAAACATAAGAAATAGAAATATTATATAGGCATATAATATATCAAAATTTTCAGAAAAAGATTTCCTACATCGTGAACATTTTCTCAAAGTCAAATAAAATACACACAAATTCAAATAAACCAAAGAGTGCTTCTGCTCTAGTAAAATCCAGTAAAAATCATTTTAAAAATACCAAAACTAATTCAAATTTATTTCTCTCCAATTTTTCTGATGTAGGGAATCATGTTACCCTATTTTCCATATATTTTATTTTTGGAGAAAAATAATTTGAAATAAAACGCAAATAACTCCAAATTGAAAATAAATTCAAAAGAACTTTGAATTTAATTCTTTGAAACTCCCAACTCATATTTCATATGTTTTGAAGAAGTCATTTTATCTTCGCTCGTGAAAATCATTGAGTTGCATAAAGTTCATGGGTTGGAAATATTTTCCAAATGAAATTCAAATATTTTCAACACCCCTTGTCATTTAAATAAATGGAAGAAGTCATTTTATCTTCTCTCCAGGGTTTTGTGGTGAAAAGAATTTGAATTCACGGAGATCAAAATGCAAAATGAAAGTTTGGGAAAGTCCTTTTATTCCCTCTCATTTAACTTTCAAACAGTTTCAAATTCACTCACTTTCAGTCAATCAATCACACAACAATCAAACAAACAATCAAATCTATCTATTTAATATGACATTCCAAAATTTAGAATTTTGGGATGTTACAAACCTACCGCCCTTAAAATGAATCTCGTCCTCGAGATTCGGAGAGGCTAGCAAGAAATAGGTTAGGGTTTGGGGGTCTTCAAAAATCCATCGATCGTTTCCGGGGTCTCGGGTGCTACCACCCTTAGAAGCATGGTTACGGTTCCATCAAAACTCCTATACTCCATCCTTATTGTTGGCAGTGTCGATCTTCTCAGATCCTCTGATAATTACTTCTCTGGGCTCTTTTGGTGGTGGCATAACCTTTATCGCAATTCTTCTGTCCTTTCCTCTTGGTACGGTCCTTCAGGACTGGATCTTCTTAGCTGACGAGTCTGGCGCCAATACTAAACAAATATCGATATCTCATGGTGGTCAACAATTTATGGTTTCTCGTGCAGAAAACGGGTCTGGGTTGAACCTCACCGTATATCCTACGATTGGCAATAGCTGTCGTGTACAAGGGAAAATACTTATACCATTCTAAGGTTCAAACAAGGTTTTGATCATCGTCTCTCTACTATAGGTAAGTCACTCAGATTTACCATCCCATATAGCAAGGCGAATAATAAGAGTAAGTTGGTATGGTGATCAATCCATCCCGCACCCAAATCATTATCTTGTATATGGTTTAGCGAATCTCGCATTCTAACACTCGGTCATCCTCACAAGCATTGCAGAATTTTCTCTTGTCGATGAACCAAGTTCGGATAAATCCATTGATTCTGCAAGCCAAACAAACATCTATCGGTCCTTCACAACTCTCAGGTTTTTCCTTACTCCTATAAATTCGTCGGTTGATAAAGTCGTAACTTCTTCCACGGTTTTTCCTTCAGCAAGAATGTGCTTGATTCTTGGCAGGTCCTGGGGCCTATGGGTTATGGCCTATCTCATCACTTGTAAACCTTGAACTCATCATCGGGGCAACTGATCATTATTCCAACATCCAGCTTCCTAGCATTCTTAAATCCATCCAATTGTACTGTCTTCCTTCCTTCTATTGGCACCATACTAGGACATGATTACTCAGACTCATCATGGAATTTCCATTGATCCATATTTCCAACATACCTCCTTTATATCCAATAGTAATTCATCTCTTCATCCTCTATTGGGTCAATGGGTTTGGGGTGGGATAAGAGAGATAGAGAGGGATACACACAATACAAACAAAAGTTTTGAAAAGACATGTTTTATTGTGGCTGTCGGAAAAACAACAAACAAATGACAGCTCACAAACGTCACATCTAAAGTAGGTACAACGGGGTTTGGTCTTCTAAAGATCAATAAATCTTCAACTTCGCAAACTCTTCAAGTCTTGTTCATGTCTCCGATGGCTTCTTCTGATCATTCTTGTCCTTCTCAAGTTCTTTTGAGATATCATCTCTATTGACGCAGAGTCTCTCGTGACGTCCTTTAATATTCTGGAGTTGCATTCCAAACTTCCGGTTTCAACATCCTTGACATGATCCATGGTCCTACTGTCCTTCATTTCCTGACGGGTCTCCGGTATCTCGAGGTCTTACTCCTCCAGCTTGGCTACCTTTAGCTTCAACGTCCTGAGTTCTTCACAAAATGCTCCCTTATCAAATACAGTTTCCCTGAAGGTCCATCTTAAACTTCCTGATGTAATACTCCAGATCCTGGTGATACACCACCTAAGGTTAAAACTGCATCTTTTGCTGATGGGTGCTCCATCAGCTTTCTACCAACCAATACTTTGGAAGGAATGCATGCTTAACTCAACACGGTAATAATGGCATAAGAAAGCGATAACATCTTGGATATCCATATTTCCGCCCTAGTCATTGACATGAACTTTTATTCCACAGTTGATATCTCCTGCCTTAGGGTTTTCTTGACAAAACTTTGAGTTCTAATGCTCCATGTTCAGGTCTTTCTCCGATACACCTTGATCTCGGGTGTTGACAGCTTCCATAGTCTGTCAAGTTCCATAATTGTAGCTTTCCTTGGTCATACCAAATCTGGAAATTCTTCATATTCTCCTAGTCTTCGAAGTCTTTATCCGTCGTAGTTTCCATTATCACAATGTATGGTAAAATCCTCTTCATTCCCAATGGTCTTAGTTGTCCGATATCTGGTCCTTCTTGGAGTGGTCTCATCAGTCGAATCTTCTTTGTCAAAAGGGGAAAAGGGGTATAGTCTCACTAAAAGGGAATATTTGAATAAGCTCAGAAGAGAAGAGAGGTAAAAGATCCTTTTGAAATAAAGTTGTAGAGAAAAATCTTTCCTATGGGCTTGCCAGTTTCTAGGGTCACGTCCTATAGTCAACATGTGCTCTGATACCATCTTGTAGCGACCCGACCCGAATGGATCAAGTCTCTGTGGTTAAGTGTCATCCCTGGATCGGTATGCTGACACACACAGTACTCGAGGATTTATAACAGAGGTAAATCACATGTATAAAGTAACGTAAATACTATTACCTCAATCCAAAATAGCGGAAGTAACAAGGTTGTGGATTCCCATCAACACCAACGGCAAAGTTGAGTGTAGAAATCATAACCCTAACGTATCACTTACTCGTCGTAAGATCCTGCAACATGAGATGTTGCAGCCACGAAGGGTCAGTGCATTGAATGTACTGGCAAATTCACACCTAGAGCAATGATGAATAAAGGCTATCACTACATGCATATTTGGCTGGTGGAAAAGCTCTATGGTTATAATGTTTTTGCGAAAAGCCAATTTTTCCCTACTGCAAAGGAATAAATTTATTTAACTATCATGGTGGTTGTTAAACATTGAGAATGGTTGACAGCATCCTCAATCCCAATTAAATAACATCATCATTAAACCAACAAAATTAATTAAAGTAACATAATGAGATTCACATGATAATCCAAGTACTAGATACTCAAAACGTCCATAACCGGGGACACGGCTAATCATGATTAGTTTATACACTCTGCAGAGGTTTGCGCACTTTTCCCCACATGACTCGATCTCCTTCGTTGGTTTTCTCGCACTACATGGTGTTTGAGAAACGAATGACCGAGACATAGTCTTTCAGAAGCGCTAGCACCTTACGATGGGTAGACCGGTACACCTACTTTCCCCTACATCTGCTAGTCTACCACTGTAAGAGCTCGCATGACTTAGTCAACTATGCTAGAGCCCATAATAGCATGTGGCTGCACACGGAAGTTTCTAGCATGAATAATCTTATGATCCCTTTGAGCCTGGGTGGCGGTCCATAAAAAAATAGGCAATCCTGGTCTACCCAGGTGCCTAGACAGGCAATCCTGGAATAACCAGGTACCTCAATCCACCCAGATGTGTATTATTGTTGCCACCTTAAATAAACCATTAATTAACAATCTCACATCTGTCATGGAAATTCACTCAAACCCAATCCACGACTACGAGCATAGCATGGCATAATAAGCAAACGTAGAAGTAACTCCCAAGGGTTTGATAATAAAACAGGTAATAGGTACTACCTCATCTACTTCCCGAAACCCACAATTTGATTCGATCCTAATCATGCAAGATTTGATGATTGATCTAATGCATAAAAACTGGGTAGTAAAGGGATATGATCAAAGTGTGAACTTGCCTGCAATGTTGATGAAGATGATTTGCACTCAAAACTCTTGATAGTTCTATTCGTCACACTCCGTTCAATCTATCGTAAGCAAGCAATAGTAACCACACATAAGCAATCACTCAAAAGATCAGAAAGGACGAAGAAAACAATTCGGAAAACTTCGAAACCAAGCAAATGAATCTTGCAGCATAAAACAATTTCTAACAGTACCAAAATTATGTGAATTTGTCCTTATCAGAAAGTTTAGGTCAAGATCTTCGATTTGCAAAAGGAATCAACTCAAACGGAGTTACGGAACTTAAGTTACGATCAAACGAAGTTCAAATTCAAATCTGATATAATTCAAATTTTAAACTTTCAAAAACATGTTTGAGTTTACTTACTGGATAGAGGAGATCGTAACGAAGAAGTGGGCGTTGGTTTCGTTGGATTTGGACAAACAACGTAAAAGTTGTGGTCGTTTGAAGTACAGGGACTAATCTGTAAAACCTTTAATCACAGAAGGGTCACTGGCAGAAATAAAATAAAACGAAAAGGCTATTTAGCGAACGTTCGCTAACTAACGGAAAAACCGTTCGGTGCAAACCCTAACTAACGAACGTTCACCGAATAAAAAACGTTTTAGAGAAAAAAACAGAACGGGATCTGGATCGCTCGATCCAGATCCAACGGACGGGAGGCGGCGGTTACCACGGCGATCGCCGGAGTCGGGGAGGACGGCGGCGGCGGCTTCGGTCTCGCCCGGGGCACGGCTGCGGACGGTGGCTAGGGGCTCCGGCGGCAGCGACGGAATGGCGGGACGGCACGGGAGCAGGAGGCAGCAGCAGGAGGTGCGGCGGCGGCAGCCGCGGCTTCCGCCGGCGGTGTGCGAGGGCGGCGGCAGCCGGGAAGTGCGAGGGAGGAGAGAGAGGCGGGGAAAGAGAGAGAGGGGGTCCGGCCTCCGGAATTTATAGGAGGGGAGGGGGCAGAGGTGGCGTGGAGGAGGGGGCAGCAAAGGCGGCGGCGACGGTGTCCGATCTGGACACGGTGGCGGGGCAGCGCTGCTCGGGACTCCTGTCCCGAGCTCGGGGCACTGGCCGGCTGGGCCGAGGCCTGGCGAACTGGGCCGGCCCGGTCCGGTCGGTCCTAAAGTTTTTTTTTGTTTAAAAAAACAAAGACAAATAAAAAAATAAAAACAAAAGAAATAGAAATATTATATAGGCATATAATATATCACAATTTTCAGAAAAAGATTTCCTACATCGTGAACATTTTCTCAAAGTCAAATAAAATACACACAATTTCAAATAAAACAAAGAGTGCTTGTGCTCTAGTAAAATCCAGTAAAAATCATTTTAAAAATACCAAAATTAATTCAAATTTATTTCTCTCCAATTTTTCTGATGTAGGGAATCATGTTACCCTATTTTCCATATATTTTATTTTTGGAGAAAAATAATTTGAAATAAAACGCAAATAACTCCAAATTGAAAATAAATTCAGAAGAACTTTGAATTTAATTCTTTGAAACTCCCAACTCATATTTCATATGTTTTGAAGAAGTCATTTTATCTTCGCTCGTGAAAATCATTGAGTTGCATAAAGTTCCTGGGTTGGAAATATTTTCCAAATGAAATTCAAATATTTTCAACACCTCTTGTCATTTAAATAAATGGAAGAAGTCATGTCATCTTCTCTCCAGGGTTTTGTGGTGAAAAGAATTTGAATTCACAGAGATCAAAATGCAAAATGAAAGTTTGGGAAAGTCCTTTTATTCCCTCTCATTTAACTTTCAAACAGTTTTGAATTCACTCACTTTCAGTCAATCAATCACACAACAATCAAACAAACAATCAAATCTATCTATTTAATATAACATTGCAAAATTTAGAATTTTGGGATGTTACATTCATTGAAGACCTTCCTAAAGGTGGCGCCATTTAATCCTCAATCCTTTTCAAGGGGAATAAGTTGTATGCCAAATCCAGTTGTCATCAATTAAATTTGATGAGGATAAGCATAACGTAATTCTTATTCTAATTTCATCATCGTCAAGTAATCCCTTCCTTCAGAGTTTGTTCTTGAGAAATAAATTCTAGTTTCAAGTATTTTTCATCTTTTCTTTTCCGGAGTTCAAATTTCCTCGGCCATTTCGTCGGAACCTCCATCTAAATCACCGCAAGCTTTAATATTATTCTTTCATCCTTCATTCTATCTCATCGTCCTTTCGTCGCCGGAGATCTTCATGGTGGTTCTTCATGATTTAATTCATTCTTCAAGAGTTCATCAAGATTTTGTTGGAGGAGTTCAAGTATCGTTCCTCTCGCGTCTCGAAGTGCAAATAATTCTCTGTTTTCTTCTGAAGTGGAGTTTTGCATTTCTTCATTCTTCTCAGCTATTCAGACATTTGGTTGTGGTATAATTTCACCTCAAGTTTGAGTTGTTTTTGATAAGTCGACAACAAGCTTATTCTTTCGTTGTTGATTTTCTCAACAAATCCGTTCAATCCTTCCTTCTAAAATCTCTTCATTCCACTATTCCAATTCTTTCGGAGGCATTGCGTTGCTTATGTCGTCAAGTGTCATCCCATCTTGTCAAGTTCATGTCCTATTCCTTCCATTTTTAGTCGGAGTGCAGTCCAAATTCTTTCATTCTTATTCCTTTTCTATCTTATTCTAACCGGAGTGGTTTCAAAGTCTATCTTATTCCTTGAGTTTTTGCTCCTTGTCATATTCAACATTACTCTTTTTGCTCGAGATCTCTCGACTTTGTTCAGTTTCTCTCTTCGCTCTTGTTTCACCTCATCCTCTTTTATCTTCCTTCTCGTTCCTAAGATCTCGGGACGAGATCTCTTGTTAGTGGAGGAGAGTTGTAACACCCCGAATCCGATGCGCCAGGTCTCTTCCAGTTATTCGTCGTTGTTGCCATGTCATTTTCTTGCGCATTGCATCTTGCCATGTCATCATCTGCATTTCATCTGCATGTTTTTCAAAACTTGCGTCTGTTCGGGTTCCCCCGGTTCTCTCCGTTGTCCGTTCTGAGCACAGACACACTCGCACGCACCCACGGCACCCCTCTTACCTTGTTTTGCCGCCGAAAAATGTTATCGGAATGGGTCAAGATTTGCCGAGTGGCCTTGGTATATCACCGGTAGACCGCCTGTCAAATTTCGTTCCATTTGGAGGTCGTTTGATGCCCCAACGGTTAACCGGGTAACCGCAAAAGCCCCTTTTGTCTTGCAGCCCAACACCCCTACAAATCAGCCCACTAAAGCAGCAAAAACCCCTCCATGCTCTCCATCGTTGCATGACGATCGTGTGGGTGAAAACCGCTCCCCATTTGGACTCTCCTAACTCCCCCTACCTATATAAAAGCCTCTCTCCCCGAAATTTCAGCAAACCCTAGCCTCCTTCCTCCTCCCACTGCCGGACGCGTCCATCCCAGCCCCGGACATGTCCACCACCGTCCCCTCAACCAACCAGCACCGGCCACGTCACCTCCCTGGCTTCCCCGCCGCTGTGGCCTGCTGAGCCCGTAGCGGGCCCGCGCAGGCCCATCCGCGCCCGGCGCCGCCGCCCGCGAGGCCCGTTCGCCCGAGCCCGCCGCCAGCCGCCTCTCCTCCGTGCGTCGCTGCAGCGCCTCGCCGGCGTCGAACCAATGCACCGCCCGCCGGCGCTGCGTGCCCGCGCCTCCGCCGCCATCGACCTCCAGCCGGCGCCCCGCGCGCCCTTCCGCGCCTTCCTGCTCACGTTCCCGAACCGCCGCCCGGCTCCCGCCGTTGCCTCACGCCCCACCGGAGTCCACCGTCCCGTCGCCTTCGGCCGGACCCCGTAGCTCGTCGCCCCATGGATCCACCGCCGGAGCTCGCTGCCTCCGCCGCCTCGACCTTGCCTCGCCGCCCGGATCTCGACGTCAGGCACCTCCCGATCGCCGCCGGCCATCTCCAGCGCCTCCGGTGACCCTGAGTCACGCGCCCCGACCTCCTCCCCGCCGGATCCGGCCTCCACCGCCTTGTCCCCGCCATCTCCGGCGAGAACTCCGGCCGAATCTAGATCGGGACCAGATCCACCGGGTGCCCGATCCAAACGCGCGTCCCCGACCCCGGATCTCTCCATCCCGTACCTCCTCGTCCAGTTTTCCGCAGGGTATAATTTTCTCCAAGTCCCAGGTTTTTTATCAGCATGTTGCATACTTTGACCTGCCATAACTTTTTGCATAGTGCTCCGTTTTGTGTGCATAACATGTCAAAATGTTCATTGTGAGATGATCTTCATTTCATTGCACTATGCCATGCTTGTTTGCGTCCATCTTCATGCCCTAATCATCATTGCAAGAGTGCTATATGATGTTAACCTACTTAAACTGTTATAACGTGTTGTTTTGTCATTTTCGTTGCATTTTGTGTGTGCATGCTTTGAGCATGATGTCTACATGTTTTAGGAGCATATTCATGCCATCTTTACAGTTGTGCAATCCATGTATTTTTGTGTTCCTTGTGATGAGTGCATCAAGCTTGTGAAATGGGCTACTTGCTGCTACTGTTTTGCTAGGCTGAATCTGTTATATCATGATGCTATGTAAACCTGCTGCTACAAGTCATTCTATGCATAATCTGGAGATGTTCACTACGAATGTTTTATTCTACATGTTATGCTCTATCCATCCATGCCCTTGGTTGCAATTATGGTCTGCTTTAGCTTGTTGTTATCATGCTCCAAACTTGCTAAATAATGTTTGTCAGTCTGTTAAAATGAAGTTCAGTTTTGCCATGTGTCTTGCTAGTGAACCATGCACCCTATGTCTATGTTATTGTCATTCTTAGCTTCATAATTATGCCATCTTACTATTGGTTGCTTCACATGCCATGAAATGCTCTGTAGTGAGCTGTACAAGCTCAGCAACATGCCTACTTATCATTGTTTCTGCCATGTACTGTTATTTTCACTAGGTCTGAATCTGTCATATCATTTGTCATGTTTGCATGGACGCTACCATCTTTTATGTTGATCTTCGGAATAAGTTCAGTAAGGGAGTTTAGTTAATTGCTTTGAGTACTAGCATGCCATGCCTTTTTTTCCATGATAAGTTCTTGTAGCATGTTATTTGATAGCTCTAAACATTGCAACCTGATGTTATTTCTGCCATGTCCAGTCATTTCTGCCAAGTCTATGAAACTGCTATTATTTACAATCTTGCCATGTCCTTTTGAGCATGTTCTAGTGATTTCTGGAGATAGCTCAGTGTTCATGTTTTTTCATCCTTTACCTGCACATCATGTTCATGCCTTCCGTTTTCACGTTGAGGTGATGTAGTATATTGTTTTGATACTTACTAGATGTCTAGTTGCTGTTTTGGACATCTTGTCCTTTAAACTTGTTTCATGTGTATGTGTTGAACCGTTGCTCCGTTTTGAATGTGCTTTATATGAAACTTGCTTAATTCTGCATATAGTTTCATGTTACCTTGTTGCATCCATGTTTTGAATGTGTTTGCTTGATGTTTGTATGCATTTTGCATCAATGCCATGTTTAACTTGTTTTGCTCATATCTTCTAGGCCGTAGATCCGAACTAAATGAACTTTATATGTAACTTGACTAGAATTTTGTGTAGATCATCTTGGTGCATCTTAACTTGCTGTTTAACAACTTGAACATAAGGTTTATTCAGATCTGGACCAATTTTGAAATTTGCATATGAGGACTTACCGGAATTGTTACATGTTGTTTCCGGCCTAATTTAAATTTGCTTTGATGTGTTTTTATTGTTCGCATCATCTCTTGCCATGAGTAGCCTCATCTAGCCTTGTCATGCATCATGTTTGGTTGTGCATCATGTCATGTTTATGTGTTGTGTGTTTACCATGTGGTTTGCTCCTTTCCGGTTGTGCTTCTTCTCGATAGTTCCTGTTTCATTGCGACCGTGACGATTCGTTCGACTACGCTTGGTCCGTCTTCGTCCATTCATCTTCTTCATGGAATCATTCTTCTTCCTTGCGGGATTTCAGGCAAGATGACCGTTACTCTGGATCTCACTACTATCATTGCTATGCTAGTTGCTTCGTTCTATCGCTATGCTGCGCTACCTATCACTTGCTCTTCAAGCCTCCCAAATTACCATGTCAGCCTCTAACCTTTTTACCCTTCCTAGCAAACCGTTGCTTGGCTATGTGACCGCTTTGTTCAGCCCCTCTTATAGCATTGTTAGTTGCAGGTGAAGTCGAAGATTGCTCAATGATGGATAGAATTATGTTGGGATATCGCAATATCTCTTATTTAATTAATGCATCTATATACTTGGTAAAGGGTGGAAGGCTCGGCCTTGTGCCTGGTGTTTTGTTCCACTCTTGCCGCCTTAGTTTCAGTCATACCGGTGTTATGTTCCTTGATTTTGCGTTCCTTACGCGGCCGGGTGTATGGGACCCGCTCGACAGTTCGCTTTGAATAAAACTCCTCCAGCAAGGCCCAACATTGGTTTTATATTTGCCTAACAACCTATAACTTTCCCTCGGGGTTGCAAACCCGAGGGTCATCTTTATTTTAAACCCCCCTGGGCCAGTGCTTCTCTAAGTGTTGGTCCGAACTAGAGCCACTTGCAGCGCCACCTCGGGGAAACTTGAGGGTTGGTTTTAGCTGTACATAGTGTTCATCCCGTGTGCCCTGAGAATGAGATATGTCTAGCTCCTATCAGGATTTGTTGGCACATTCGGGCGGTCTTGCTGGTCTTGTTTTACCATTGCCGAAATGTCTTGTAACCGGGATTCCGAGACTGATCAGGTCTTCCCGGGAGAAGGAATATCATTCGTTGGTCGTGTGAGCTTATAATGGGCTTAGTTGGGACACCCCTGCAGGGTATAAACTTTCGAGAGCCGTGCCCCTGGTTATGTGGTAGATGGGAATTTGTTAATATCCGGTTGTAGAGAACTTGACACTTGACTCAATTAAAATACCCAACCGTGGGTGTAGCCGTGATGGTCTCTTCTCGGTGGAGTCCGGGAAGTTAACACGGTTTGTGTTATGTTTGAACGCAAGTAGTTTCATGATCACCTCTTGATCACTTCTAGCATCTCGATCGTTCCGTTTGCTTCTCTTCTCGCTCTTATTTGCGTATGTTAACCACCATATATGCTTAGACGCTGCTGCAACCTCCCCACTTATCCTTTTCCATACCCATTAAGCTTTGCTAGTCTTGATATCCATGGTAATGGGATTGCTGAGTCCTCGTGGCTCCCAGATTGCTACAACAATAGTTGCAGGTGCAGGTTATGCGATGATCATGACGCGAGAGTGATGTTTGCTTGTTTTGGAGTTCTTCTGCTGCTGCTTCTTCGATCAGGGGATAGGTTCCAGGTCGGCAGCCTAGGCTAGCAGGGTGGATGTCGTTTGAGTTTCTGTTTGTGTATCATCCATAGTCGGATGTTGCTCTTATGTATGATGTTGTTGTATTCATGTGGCATTGTATGCCTCTTGTATGTATCACCAACTATTATGTAATGGTACGATGTAATGATATCCACCTTGCAAAAGCGTCTCCGATATGCGCTTCTATCCTTGGTGGGACCTTCGAGTTCCTTTAGGATAGGGTCGCATATTGGACGTGACACTTTGATAGATCATTAGCAGGAAGGAAAGGATCCTAGGATCAAAAGGAAGAAAGCATAAAAACAACATCGAGGCCGGCCAAAGTACATGTCCGACATCACTACTAGGAAAATCATATCTCTCACGATGGATCCCCGAGGGGCTCTCAATGCATTTTGCACCCGTCAGTCAATTGGCCAAAGCTCGATCTTATCAATAATAAGCTTTATGATATACCTTCAGGATGGCAGCTTCTTCCAGAAGGTGCATTTGTTGCGCTGCTACCAAATTTTGCTGCAAGTGAACACCAACAAAGTTATTGTCCCTTTCTTGTGTCCTTACAAATGCCAGATACAAAGAGTGAATTTCCTTTGCGCGTTTGAAATCCCGGCCAACTTGGTGTACCATGTATGTGTGAATCAATATTAATTGATCGATCGTGACCACTGCAGTGCTGCTAGTAGGTGGCAACGAGGATCCGTGGGGAAGCCGGGTGCTGCATGAGAGGCAAGAGCGACGTGTGGGAGTCGGGAGGCACTTGGGGTAGAGGGTACCAGTGAAGAAGCCCCCCTCAACCAACCCCAACGGCATGAATACTATGGTGAAGCATGATTCGTCGTCATCGCCATTATCGATCTACTGGGTATACAAGTATGCGGATTTGATGCTCATGCATTCACGTGGGACATAGCCGCAAAATATTTTCTTAGGATTATCTATTTTTTTGGCAAAAAGACCCTTAGATCTATTAACCATAGACCAACAGTACAAGACAACCTTGACAAAGAAAGATACTACAACCAGGTCCCTTGGATGCCTCACTCCTCCAATCTCCTGGATGCGCTGACAGTGCATCGCCTCAGCTGCTCCATTAGCTTCCCCGGTGCTAGATTTCGACGAACCTTGTAGTATAACACGAACGGGAAGTCATCACTGCCAAACATCTCAGAGATGTAGTCGTAGTCACCAGATCATAAGCCAAAGAGCTGAGAGCCTCAATGTCGCCCAAGCCGGCGCAGAAACACTAGAGAAGGGCACACTACTGCTGCCACCTAGGATGAAAACAAACAGTGGTAACCACCCAAATCCTGAACAAACTCTCGGGGCTTCCCGGCGACACTGAAGAAGCCAACGCCATAACGCGGGTGAAGCCCGAAGACAGAACAGCCGATGGTACCGTTGTGTCCACCTCAATAGCAGCACTAGGCCCAGCATCCAGATATTGTTTCATGACAAAGCTCGGAGCATCGTTGCTGAGGGGGAGAAAGGATCCAGCTTATTCCATATGCGCCGACACCGCTCTCCCACATCACTATGGGACAAGCAAGCGCACACCCTAGTTACACACTAGAAAACTAGATCTGGGGTTCCCCCACCCCCCCACCGCCAGAGAGGCCGGAGAAGGGGAGGAAAAACCACGGTGGCATCGGGGAACTGAGGGAGCCCTTTCTTCTCCCAGAGCCTCACTTGAACGACTCCAAACCTTTAGCATTATATTTGCAAGTCCAATGCTGGAGTTGTGTTGTTCCCTCACACTTCGTACGGAATATTTTTTTTCTAGTTTCTCTATTTTTAGTCACCCCTTCTTTTAGGGGGCAAAAATAAGGTTAATAGTATATTGATTGATTTAATGACAAAGGTTATGGGCCTCTGGCGGGCTAAATTGCATTTTGGTCCGGCCTAATCGTGGGCTTGCAGCTTGATCCACTTTGCCGCGTGAGAGATGTGAAGGGAAAGGGCTACACGACAATTGGCAAAGGGAGTGTATCACCAGGGTGGAACTGCAAGCAACATACATCTAGCCATGCATGGTCAA
Source organism: Triticum timopheevii (assembly GCA_963921465.1). Lineage (NCBI taxonomy): Eukaryota > Viridiplantae > Streptophyta > Magnoliopsida > Poales > Poaceae > Triticum > Triticum timopheevii. Next base: position 546,957,178 of record OY997272.1, read on the forward strand.
CACCTGCAAGACGAGCAGAGCAAAATCGTATCCATGCTACTGGCTGGCAGAGGATTTAAGAGTGTCGCTATAGGACAACGAACAACTCACAACTCCCACTGTGTATCCCATGTAGCTACTGACTCGAACCCCCATTTTATTTGGTTTGCGTGCAAGTTTTTTTTCCTTTTTAGCTTTCTCCCAACCCTTTCCCCCTATTTATTCCATTGCCTCCCCTTGTTTTGCAGCTTCACAGGCAACCAATGTGTTAACTACTCTGATCATTGTGTAGGCAATTTCCCCTCTCTTTCCTCTTCGCCTTCCAGATCTCTCATCGTACCCAACTCTTCCCCTCTAGACGCCATGATCTACCAACAGAGGGCCACATGTTTTCTCTTCATCGCCTTCCTCCTCCTCCTCCTACCACCGATGGCATCCTATCCATGTGTGGCCGCCGCACATGACCCATCGCGTCGTGCTCCAGGTATATCTATATGCGCAACTGAGTTCCCTTTGGATGTTTCCGAATCCTAGATTTGTTGTTCATATGTATGGATGCGTGCATTAATGTAATTACTATGATGATGCTAGGTGGCGACATTGGTGTGTGGGGTCGTTCAGATGGGCTACATCATGAAGGGGAAAAGGTGTTTGGGATGAGGGTTGCGAGGCGCTTGGGGCAGAGGATACCGATGAAGAACCCTCCCTCGCCAGTCCCCAACGAAAACATGGGGGTGGTGTTACCCTTGACACCGCCACCACCATCGTTGATCAATAAACAGGTGTTGGAGGTCCGGGATACGAGCATGCCATGGTGACTTGCGTGCGCCTCCTTATCTGTTGTTGTTGTGTTACAAGAATAATTTCGCTATTGTGAAATAAGTTGGCATGCTTCAAAGTGTTAAAATATATTGTTCGCTTATGAATACCAATTTGGACTTTTGAGAGAAATGGTCAAAATATAATTTTATTATAGTCAGAGTCAAGTGGTCTCAAGCTTAAGACCTGGTCGACGAGATACTAATAAATTAGTTGTAGCATACATACATAACTTTTCTAAGTGGAACTATTATTTTGATATTGATGAAAAATAAACTAAAGGCATGTTAAGCTATTTACAATAGCACACACCCCAGCTATCTTAGGCCTCTAAGAAAATCCGATAATTCATGTTTCTTCCTTAATTCTATTTTCCTTCCAATACATGCAGTAACTGAAGAGGAGATTGGCCATACATGTGACCCACTGCGGATCTCTAGGGGAATTTCATATTTATTAGGCAATAGAGCGATGCGTGGGCCTCAAAGATAATTAATGGACCAAAATTGGTGTGGTTAAAGAGGAAATTTTGGATGCCTTGGTCCTTCCTATTTGTCCACTTAAATAAACCCAAATATATATGATCATTTATTTCTTCGTTTGCACGGCAATTTATTTCAATTTTTATGTTTAGTTAAGGCATTGTCATCCAAACATGCATTCCAATGTACCTTGGACGGATCTATCAAACAACTAAACATAACCATAATTTGTGCCAAAAGGCATTGATGAACAAATCCATTCCAAAAAACCATCAACACATGGTGGACCAAATGCCATCATAGTTCACAAGGGCTTCACGCACTCGCGTTGTCACCGGTGGCACCACCATTGTCGTCGCCACCATTGCTGCTGCCAGCACATATCTTAACCAAGATGTCGCCATGATTAAACTCCCAATATTGCCTTGCCTTCTCATCCATCTTGCTAGGATCCATCCACATGGTTGCATGTTCCTCGGCCACCCTCCTGTTCCTTTGCTCCTCAGCCGCCAATGCGACATTTGCTCCTCACTCTCAATCTTTTTCTTTTTCTCCACGACCTCAATTTCAAGGCTTGTCACCTCAAGTTCAAGTTTTCTTTTCTTATGCTAGCACATTTATCTCCCCGGCTATCACCTTTTCCTCTATTTATTCTCCTCCATAGATTCCATCTCATAGAAACAAGTCATCTTCTCCTCCTCCCAATCGGCCACCAATGCCCTTTTAACATCCACCATCGCATTCAACTCTTCCTTGTATGCTCCAACACAACCATTCTTCATGCTTTGCAATTTTCAATCCATCCGGACGCACATGAGGAGTGGATGGATTATCGACCAAATCATCATCATCAATACTGGTGTTGAGCCTTTGCCTCTTCTGCGTGGTTTCAAGGTTTCTTGTTGTCCACTTGTCATGTGTAACACCCCCGGTGTCATGCTACAGTAACCCTCTGTGATTAAAGTTTATCGTTTTACTAAACAGTGCTTGATCACCTCCGAATCAAATATCGTTTGAAATTTCCACTTTGAAATGAAATTCAATTTGCAAGTGAGATATGGAGTTGCACCAAAGTTGCTGTAATATAGTTCATTATTTAGCAGAAATTCCATAACATTTAATTGTTAAGGAAAACAACATCACCTAAGCGCTAAGATGGGTTGTAGCAATTATTACAATGCAATTTCAGCATTTTTAAGTGCTATATTACTTGTGAAAATGAAAATGGATTCCTCTAGCTTCCAAACTTTTTGTGGCACTGCCTAAAAATGCAAACTATTTAATAGGCTAAGTTCCACATTTTTTCTCAGCTCTTGTGGTTACCCTAAATAGTCATTTTCTATCTCTGTTTTTAAATAAAAGAGGAAACAGGAACTAGAAAAAAGAGAAAGGGCCATCCCCCCCATTGGGCCAACCGACCAAGCTGGCCACTACGCCACTAGGCCGGCCCGCACCGTCGCCCAGCCGGCCTACCCCGCTCCCACCTTATCCCCTACCCGACAGAACCCCCCCACTCCCCTCGATCCCCCACGTCTCTCGCTCCCTCTCCCCCTCCCCCCGATCCAGATCGGGGGCAGCGAACGCCGACGACCGCGCTGCCTCGCCCCCCGCCGCCGGCGCCGCCCCACCGCCGTCCTCCTCGCCTCCTCCCCCTCCCGATCTGGGAGCCCCAATGCTGCGCCCGACCCGCCATTCGCCGCCCGGAGACCCCCCTCCCTCGCCGGACGCCTCGCAGCTCCTCCGTCGCGCCCCCATCGCCACCCCCTCATCGGCGGACGCCTGCTAACGCCGCGCCTGTCACTCGCCGACCGCGCTGACGCCGCCGGAATGCAACCGTCCCCGTCCTCCTCCCCAACGCTCCAACGAGCCCGCTGCCAGACCCCTATAGCTCCGTCGTGAGCACCGCCTCCTCCCTCTCTTCGTACTCTCTCGTGGTAGCCGTAGATGCCACCGACGTGTTCGTGCTCCGGCTGCGGCCCAGTTCACCCCGGCTGTCGCCGCTCGTACCGCTCGCCGCGCCCACGTGTTTCGCCCCTTGCGCCGCCTGCAGCGCGCCCCTGGCCGCCCGTCTGCGAGTCGCCACCGGCGGCTGCTGCCGTGCTCGGGCCCCGCTCTCCTGCCCGCAACCGCCGCTGGTCCCGTTGCTACCTGGCCGGCCAGCCACGGCCGAGCTAGAGGTCGTGCGCGCGTGCATGCCTTGTGAGGCTGGTCTGTGCCCCTGGCCAGCGGGCCCCGCTCGCTTAATTAGTAGCTGACACAATTAGTGCTAATCCCCTGCCTAATTAGTTAGTACTAACCCCCCATCACTATCAGTCTATGACGTGTGGGCCCCTCTGTTAACTAAACTGTTAAATTAACTCTAGCATATAACTGAGTCAATGACAGCTGGGACCCACAATACACTATTCTTTTGGATAGGGTTGACTAGGTCAGCTGCTGACTCAGCAGTGGGTCCCCACTGTCAACCACAGATGCACATCTCTGGGTACACTTTCTGTGTACCCATGGCTTTTAATATTTAATCTAATTTTTGAATTAACTTAAATCCAGAATTCTAGAATATTGTTAAATCCTTGAAAAATCATAGAAAATAATCCGTAGCTCCGATGAAAATGTTTTCTACATGAAAGTTTCTCAAAACAACGAGATGGATCCAAATACACTCTCCGTTCATCTGTCACGTGCCCCTAGCATAGCGAACCAGCAACTTTCCCCCTCCGTTTTACTTGTCTGCTAATGCCAAACTCCGGGAAAACATTCCCGGATGTTCTCCCGCTTCGCCGGTATCATGTAGCACTGCGTTAGAACACGCATAGTGCTGCTTATTGTCATGTCATGCTTTATGTTTGCTTGTATTTACTATTTCTTCCCCCTCTTCTCTCTGATAGACCCCGAGACCGTTGTTGATGTCCCTGTGATCGACTACGTCGACGACGACCCCTCCTTGCCAAAGCAACCAGGCAAGCCCCCCCTTTGATCATCCCGATATCGCCCATTCCATTCTCTCATGCTTGCATTAGATTTTGCTACTGATATTGATTGCTCCTATTCTGATGCATAGCCTGCTTTTGTATCTGCTGTTGTACCTTACCTGCTTATCCTAAACTGCTTAGTATAGGTTGGTTAGTGATCCATCAGTGACCCCCACCTTGTCCTTGTTGCCCCTGCTTCATCATCGAAGACCCGATCAACGGGATCGAAGACCAGGCCCCGACACCGCACATCACTTCCCCTTAGTTGCTCGACACTATTGGGTTACTATCGTGTGCCGAGGGTGAGACCTCATCAACACTTCTGATGTTAACCCTGTAGTGTAGTTATTCGGTCGTGGTCATTGAGGGAGTCCTGGATTAGGGGGTATCCAGACAGCCGGACTATATACATCGTCCAGACTATTGGAGCGTGAAGATACAAGACTCAAGACTCCGTCCCGTGTCCGGATGGGACTCTCCTTTGCGTGGAAGACAAGCTTGGCGATCCGGATATTGTATTTCCTTCCTTGTAACCGACTCCATGTAAACCCTAGCTCTCTCCGGTGTCTATATAAACCGGAGAGGTTGGTCCTTAGAAGGCCGATCACAACTACAATCATAATCATCATAGGCTAGCTTCTAGGGTTTAGCCTCTACGATCTTGTGGTAGATATACTCTTGTACTACTCATATCATCAATATTAATCAAGCAGGAAGTAGGGTTTTACCTCCATCGAGAGGGCCCAAACCTGGGTAAACATTGTGTCCCTTGCTTCCTGTTACCATCAGCCTAAGACGCACAGATCGGGACCCCCTACCCGAGATCCGCCGATTTTGACACCGACATTGGTCCTTTCATTGAGAGTTCCTCTGTGCCGTCGCTGCAAGGCTTGATGGCGCCTTCAATCGTCAACAACACGGTACAGGGCGAGACTTTTCTCCTCGGACAGATCTTCGTGTTCGGCGGCTTCGCACTGCGGGCCAATTCGCTTGGCCATCTGGAGCAGATCGACAGCTACGCCCCTGGCCACCAGGTCAGGTTCGGAAACCTCAACTACATGGCCGATATCCGCGGAGACTTGATCTTTGACGGAATCGGGCCTGTGCCAGGAGTGCCGGGTAGTGCTGTCGGACAGTGCTCGGGATATTACCCCTGCAGTAGTCCCGGACCTAAATCCGGAGTAGACTGCGTGGCCCAAGGACGGGTGGATGGACCCCGCCCCGCAAGCCGCACACTCGTCGGCGGTAGAGTCGAACACAGGCCTCACTTCTAAGGAAGCCTGTGACTCCGGACCCTCGGACTCGTATCTGGTTGTAGGTTCCAGTCCACGCGCTCCCGAGCCCGCCGAGCCTGGTTGGGCTTCGGTAATGGAGTTTATCATTGCGGACATCTTCCAGCACTCGCCCTTGGGCGACATGCTGAACTCATTAAAGTCTCTCTCTCTTTGTCAGAAGGCTCTTGGCCGAACTATGTCCGGCCCAAGTGGGAAGCAGGCGACAAAGGAATTCACTGCTCACCCACCACCCACGTCATTGCCACGGTCGATGATCTAACCGACGTGCTTGACTTCGACTCCGAAGACATCGATGGTATGGACGACGATGCAGGAGAAGTACATGAACCACCGCTCACAGGGCAGTGGACAGCCACCACCTCATACGATATATATATGGTGGACACTCCGAAGGAAACCAATGGCGATGAGGCAACGGAGGATAACCCCTCAGGGAGAAAAACAAAGCATGGGCGTCGTCGACGCCGCTCCAAGCCCCGCCACAGCAATACCGGCCCAGGAGACAAAAACAATCCGGATGGTGCCAAAGAGGAATACAACCCTGATCAGCCCGCCTTCGAGCAGGCCGACCAGGAAGATGAGCAGGTCAGCCCAGACGAACAGGCGACGGACGGATATCCGGAGGAGGACAACTACATGCCCTCCTCCGAAGACGAGATTAGCCTCGGCGACGACGAGTTCGGCGTGCTTGAGGATCCCGTGGAGCAGGAGCGCTTCAAGCGTCAGCTTATGGCCACTGCGAGGAGCCTGAAAAAGAAGCAGCAGCAACTCCAAGCTGATCAAGACCTGCTCACAGATAGATGGATTGAGGTCCTAGCAGCCGAGGAATACGGACTCGAGCGCCACTCGGCTGACCGGCCACCCTGCGGCCGGGATAAAACGGCATATCAGCCCGATTACCAGCCCGCACCCCCACGCCAATACACTACGGCCCGGGGCAACAGGCAAGACCTACAAGATATACTGGAAAACAAAGCAGGACAGCCAAGATCGATCTATGGATCGCGGGGGCGCGCCCCAGCACGCGACGATGACCGTCGCGACAGATACACCATAAACAAGTCCGGCCGGGCCGAACACAGCCACCCAGACCAATTCGAACTGTGTAGCCACATAGCCCGGCACAGAGGCGCCGCACACCCCCTCTGCTTCACCGATGAAGTGATGGATCACGAATTCCGAGAAGGGTTCAAACCCGTAAATATCAAATCATACGATGGCACAACAGACCCCGTAGTATGGATTGAAGATTTCCTTCTCCATATTCACATGGCCCGCGGAGATGACCTACACACCATAAAGTATCTTCCCCTTAAGCTCAAAGGACCCGCCCGACACTGGCTAAATAGCCTGCCCGCAAATTCCATTAGCAGTTGGGAAAGCCTGGAAGATGCGTTCCTCGACAACTTCCAGGGCACATACGTGCGACCATCGGACGCCAATGATTTGAGCCACATTACTCAACAGCCCGGAGAGTCAGCCAGGAAATTCTAGACTTGGTTCCAAACTAAAAAGAACCAAATAGTCGACTGTCCGGACGCCGAAGCCCTGGTGGCTTTTAAGCATAATATCTGTGACGAGTGGTTCACCCGACACCTCGGCCAGGAAAAACCCAAGTCCATGGCAGCTCTCACGACACTAATGACCCGCTTTTGCGCAGGCGAGGACAGCTGGTTGGCTCGCAGCAGCACCATGCCACATTCTGGCACTTCGGACGTTTGTGAAAATAACGGCAAGCCACGGCGCAACAGACACAAGCGACGGAACAACGGCGACAACTCCGAAGACACGACAGTCAACGTCGGATTCAGCGGATCCAAATCTGGTCAGCGGAAGAAGCCTTTCAAAAGAAACAATCAGGGACCGTCCAGTCTGGACTGCATACTAGAGCGCTCGTGCCAAATTCATGGCACCCCAGACAAACCAGCCAACCACACCAATAGAGATTGCTGGGTATTCAAACAGGCCGGCAAAATAAAAGCCGAAAACAAGGACAAGGGGCTGCACAGCGACGATGACGAAGAGCCCCGGCGTCCGAACACGGGGGGACAGAAGAAACTCCCCCCCAGGTGAAAACGGTCAACATGATCTACGCCACTCACATTCCCAAGCGGGAACGGAAGGGAGCACTATGGGTGTCTATGTGATGGAGCCAGTCGCCCCCAAATTCAACCCATGGTCAGCTTTTCCGATCACCTTTGATCGTAGGGATCACCCTACTAGCATCCGTCACGGCGGCTTAGCCGCATTGGTCCTAGACCCAATCATCAACGGATTCCACCTCACGCGAGTCCTTATGGACGGCGGCAGCAGCCTGAACCTGCTTTATCAGGACACAGTGCGCAAAATGGGCATCGATCCTTCAAGGATCAAGCCCACAAAAACCACCTTTAAAGGTGTAATTCCTGGAGTAGAGGCCCGTTGTACGGGCTCTATAACATTGGAAGTGATCTTCGGATCTCCGGATAACTTCCAAAGCAAAGAGTTAATCTTTGATATCGTCCCTTTCCGTAGTGGTTACCACGCACTGCTCGGACGAACCGCATTCGCTAGATTCAATGCGGTACCACACTATGCATACCTCAAGCTTAAGATGCCAGGACCACGTGGGGTCATAACAGTCAATGGAAATATGGACCACTCTCTCCGTACAGAAGAGCATACTGCAGCCCTTGCGGCGGAAGTACAATGCGGCCTCCTTCGACAAACCACCAATCCGGCGACGACAACCTCGAGCACCATCAAGCGAGTCCGGAGCGCCCCACAACAGGATCACCAGGCACGCAAAGAGCGCGACTAGCAGTCCCGCCTCCGCTTAAGACCCATCAAAGCAGCATTCGTGCCACGCATACACAATTACGCACTCAAAATACCATGGGCACAGGCGGAGGCACAGTAGTGACTCAGTCAACAGTGCGCTATCATCGCAACATACCTTCATAACCTTCCCTTTTTATCTTTCAGGATATTGCCTTAGGGCAGCCTCTTCAGAAAAGCCGGATTGTCGGACTTACATAGGAGAGAAAACCAAGGAGGCAACAGGCTTTGTGCACAAAAGGAAATACCCAGGTGGAATCTGTTCATGATCGTTATCCCTGTTTTATATACCTATATGCAGCCTGCCTTTGGATAGGACATGTTAAATAGTCCTATTTACTTCTGCTTAAACGCACCCATTGTAAACATACGCTTAAATGTATTATTCATCAACGGGAGATCATATATAGCGTCAGCTTATTATTATTATTTGAGCATTTTTTTCTTACAAATGTTTATTTAATATAGCATACGTACACCTTGGTATGATCAATTTTGCCAGGGGCTTCTTATGGTACCTCATAATACGGCAAAACAAGTCCGAACACTTTCAACAGTGCGGCACAACGAACTTATAACACTATATGCATCAGCTCCGAATCACGTCTTGGGTCAATAGTTGGGTTTGCCCGGCTCCCTTGTTTTGGTACCTTACGTTCCGTTATATCGGCTAAGGTAGCGCAGGGAGAACTAATGCGATTGTGTCCCGGTTCTTCCGAACGAGCACCTCAGTAGAGAAAGCCAAAACCTGACCGGCATGATGCGGCGAGAGCTGGTCGCTGTTCGAGAGGTCTTAAAATCCTTAAAGATTTTTCCGTTTTAGGCGAGGAATCGGCTTTGTCCGATCTAGGCGTATATAGCGCCCCAATTCGGCCTTCCGAATTCTAGGGGCTTCGCCGAAATTTAAAATTATAGACTTCTATGGCTAAGTGAAAGTTATAAAGCCGCATAGTCCGATTGCCTTGTTCGTTGCGCCGGATACCTCCTTAAGGGACCAAAAATTTGGATAAAGAGTATCCGGGTTTTTCCAGGAACACCCTGGTACTAGTTACGTGGGGGCGGAAGCCGACGACTGGCCTACTTTCAGAATTTTATAAACAGCCGCACAGAAGGTAATATTTTAAATCAAACATAAACTTCATCTTAATATTACAACAACGACAGAGGTACATTTACTCAAGGATTGTGTCCTTGGTACATTCATCGGCCACGAGACGAGCGCCCTTCATAACGCCATCGTAATACTTCTCGGGATAGCGATGCGCCTTGCCCTCTGACGGCCCGTCCTTCACCAGCTTCTCCGCATCCAGCTTGCCCCAATGCACCTTCACGGGCAAAGGCCCGGCGGGCACCCTCAATGCAAACGAATCGCTTGATAACTTCAAGCCGCGGACAGGCATTCACCACCCGCTTGATCAGGCCGAAGTAGCTAGTGGGCTGGGGCTCACCAGGCCACATCCAGACTATGAAATCTTTCATAGCCACTTCGGCCGCCCTGTGCAGTTCGACCAACTGCTTCAGTTGGTCACTCAGAGGCATTGGGTGTTCGGCCCCAGCATACTGGGACCAGAACAACTTCTCCGTTGAGCCCCCTTCCTTGGCACGGTAGAACTCCGCGGCATCTAATATGCTGCGTGGCAGATCTTCGAATGCCCCTAGAGAGCTCCGAATTCGGGTAAGTAAAAGAAACACCTCCTCCACATGTTTGCTTTGCATAAAGGATGTCTTACCCACCACTATCTTGTTGGCCACCTGGATTTCCTGTTGTGCCTTGTCGGCTTCGGCCTTGGCATCTTTCATACTCGCAAGGGCCTTCGCAAGCTCGGCCTCTTTCATCTTAAGATCATGCTCCACGGACTCGAACTTCTTGCCGAGCTCCTGGATCTCTTGCTGTACCTCGCCCACTCTAGCATCTTCCTTTTCGCGCTCCTTGCATTCCAAGGCCGCCTTGTCTTCGGCCTCGGACAGCGCTTTCTTCAGAGACGCCACTTCGTTGGTGGCCCCTGTTACACAGTCATGATGCTTCGTCGTTAGAATAACCAATTTTATCTATCCTTCATTGCATGAGAGCGGGGAATCACTCACCTTTGTTCTCTTCGAGCTGCCTCTTCGTGAGGTCGAGCTCCCCCTGCGCCTGCTCCAGGTCCCGGTTTAGTCCGGCGACCTCGGCTGTGCGGACAGCAGCGGCAAGCAGCACAGCCTGCTTATTCACATGCACACTTATTATTAGACTCCTGCGGATTATAATTGACCCTCCGTTTGGCTTTTCTTTCCGAACACCAAATAGAGTATCAGGGGCTACTACCTATCGGGTGGTAATTTCACACATTTTTATTACTTACTTCAAAGCCTGTCAGGAGGCTGGTGCAAGCTTTGGTTAGTCCGCTCTTGGCGGACAAAACCTTCTGAATCACCGCACTCATAAGAGTACGGTCCTCTTCATCCATGGAAGCGCCGCGAAGTGCTTCCAGCAGATAATCCGGTGCCTCAGGCGTAACGCCTCAGGCATAACAGAAGTCCTCGGCACGGACGGCTCACCCTCCCTAACGAGGGGCTGCCCACCTGAGTCCGGAACCGTTGGAGGTTCCGGAACAGTGTTCGGCTGAGAGCCCGGCCTACTGCGGCTCTCATCGACACGATCCGCGGGGATCTTAAACCCTGCGTGTCTGACATCTAGAATTCCGCCTTGGGGCGTCTCCAGAGTCACCTCCCCCCGCTCTGGGAGCCTTCAGGACAACACCTCCGTGTCATCCGCGGGCTGAGGAGTAGTGGCCGCCGGGAGCGAGTTCATCGCTGAATCGCTCAGGGACCCATCCGAAGATAATACCTCGGGATGAACCCTGACTGGACTGCATATATGTGCGGCGTTATTAAAAGACTATGAAGTAAAATCACGATAGAGTGCGGATACTTAAGATCGCGCTAGAGGCTTCCCCCTGGGCAGCCACCCCTCCTTGATATGGGCGGCCATGGCGGAGTAGTCCGGAAGGGACACCTTTCCCTTCTTGGACGTCCCAGCCTCCTCCTCCGAGGCGGCTTTCCTCTTTTTCTCCTTCCTAGTGTGGGGAGGTAGAGTTTCTTCCTGCTTCCCCCCGCCTCCGCGGGAGGAATCTGCCTCGTCGTCGTCGGACGACGAGGGTATGACAACCTTGCGCAGGGGGCCTTTCCCGGCCCCCTGGTCCGCCTTCTCAGGCCTCTCATCCTCTCCGGATGGGCTGGCCCCTTCTTCTTCTTCCTCCCCATTGGGGGAGGAGTGTGCCTCATCGTCTTCGGACGAGGCTTCCGATACAACCTTACGTTGGAGACCCTTCCTGGTCCCCAGGGCTTTCTTTTCGGCCTTCTTCTCCGGTGCCTTGTAATGCGCCGAGACTAGCATCTCCGTCAGGAGAGCATCAGCTGGGCCTTCTGGCAGCAGAGCCGGACAGTCAATCCGCTCCGCTATCTCCACATAATCCTGATTAAATATGCACAATTACTTAAGACTCCCCCACGAATATATTGGGAAGAGATGAATCCGGTGGTAGTCAGAAAACTCACCGGACGAGGAGGCCGCGCGGCATGAAGTCCACGGTCCTCAGATGTGGGAGGAGGTACTTCGGAGGCCTTGAACAGCGCCTTCCATGCGTCTTTATTTGTCATGCCGTAGAGCCTCCGAAGCGTATGGTGTTTGGCCGGGACGAACCCCCACAGATTAAATGCTCGCCTTTGGCACGGAAGAATCCGGCGAACGAGCGTGACCTGGATCACGTTGACAAGCTTGATGTTCTTGTCCTTCATGCTCTTGATGCAGTTTTGGAGTCCGGTCAGCTCTGTAGGTTCGCCCCAGGCCAGGCCCTTCTTTTCCCAGGAGGTGAGCCGCATGGGGGTTCCGGATCGGAACTCAGGGGCCGCCGCCCAGTTGGCACCGTGCGGCTCCGTGATGTAGAACCACCCCGATTGCCACCCTTTCACGGTCTCCGCAAAGGAGCCGTCAAGCTAGGTGACGTTAGGCATCTTGCCCACCATGGCCCCTCCGCACTCCGCTTGCTGGCCGCTCACGATCTTCGGCTTCACACAGAAGATTTGCAGCCACAGGCCGAAGTGAGGCTTGATGCGGAGGCAGGCCTCGCATACGACGATGAATGCCGAGATGTTGAGGATGAAGTTTGGGGCTAGATCATGGAAATCTAGCCCGTAGTAGAACATGAGCCCCCAGACGAAGGGATGAAGTGGAAACCCCAGTCCACAGACGAAGTGGGCGAGAAACACGACCCTCTCGTGGGGTCCCGAGGTTGGAATGACCTGGCCGTCGTCCGGTAGCCGGTGCGCTATGTCTGCGGCCAAGTATCCGGCCGCCCGAAGATTCATGATATGCTTCTCCTTCATGGTGGAAGCCACCCACTTGCCTCCTGCTCCGGACATATTCAGCTGTGCGGAGAGGACTTGGACTAGGGCGCTGGAGCTCGGGGAGGTAAGGATGAGCAAAGGAGGGGGAAGGCGTGGGTGAAAATGGGGAGCCCTTATCCCTTTATAAAGGTGAGGAAAGCGGTGCGCCTCCTCACTCGCTCGTTGAGAATCGCTTACTTCCCATGCGCCACGATTGATGGCGTGGTGGGATTACCCATACCCGTATTGATGAGAATCCCGTGATAAGGGGACACAATCTCTGCTTTGACGAGACGTGTCAAGGAAACTGCCTCGCAATATGCGTTTTGGCTGGTTGTGGGAAAACGGTTCGAATAATGACCCGACCGTAATGACATATCACGTCATCTAAAAAGTTGTCAGCTAAAATATCGTTCTCTCTACGGTGGTATGTGAAGATCATTTTGCAGATCCAGACATGGTTTACGTGTTCGATGATTACCTTGGAGTATTCAGAGAAGGAACCCGCCTTGCAATGCTGAAGACAAGACTACGCGCCGGACTCATCGTCATTGAAGCATGGTTCAGGGGCTACTGAGGGAGTCCTGGATTAGGGGGTATCCGGACAGCCGGACTATATACATCGTCCGGACTATTGGAGCGTGAAGATACAAGACTCAAGACTCCATGCCGTGTCCGGATGGGACTCTTCTTTGCGTGGAAGACAAGCTTGGCGATCCGGATATTGTATTTCCTTCCTTGTAACCGACTCCATGTAAACCCTACCTCTCCGGTTTCTATATAAACCGAAGAGGTTGGTCCTTAGAAGGCCGATCACAACTACAATCATAATCATCATAGGCTAGCTTCTAGGGTTTAGCCTCTACGATCTCGTGGTAGATCTGCTCTTGTACTACTCATATCATCAATATTAATCAAGCAGGAAGTAGGGTTTTACCTCCATCGAGAGGGCCCGAACCTGGGTAAACATTGTGTCCCTTGCTTCCTGTTACCATCAGCCTAAGACGCACAGACCGGGACCCCTTACCCGAGATCCGCCGGTTTTGACACCGACAGTCATCGAGGGTGATTCCGCCTTAACCACTTCCGATACGACTCTGTCGTGCAACCCGTCAAGTGCGAACCTCGAGGGTGGATCCTCTTATGTTCACCTTGATGATTACATCAAGTGGAATCCGTCGAGGGTGAATCCTCAGGCTTTCCCCTTGGTGTTAAACACACAGTTACTATGATTACTATGACTTTACATTGAACCATGTTACTAAAGACGGGTCGACCCTTAGGGGTACCCGCGCGAGCATAGTTGCGAGTGATGTGGAGTCGGGTTGACCTGGAAGGTGCCCGCGAGATAATTACGAGGCGTGGCCGGGCATTCTTAGCCCTTGCCGCAAGTCCTCGAGACGGGGCAACGGGGTCACATTGTTCGTGAGTCTCTGCTTGTTACCGCACGTTCCTTATCCACTACGATTTGGATATTTGATCCAAGGGGCTTCTGGCCAGATAGCACTAACCATCACATGGGCATAGTATGGGTGTTATGCATCGGATACATCAGCCGAAGCTTAATAGATGTCAGCGACTGAGCGGCACTGCATAAGCACCTGCCTTTTTGAAGGAGGTAGCTAGGTCTGCTCATCGACCGCATTCGCAACATGCAGGAGTTCTCGGGGCGATGGCCCATGACCCCTGGGGGCATAGGTTTAGTCCGGCGTGCTGACCTCTCTATTAAGCCTAGGTCGGGTTGCAGCGTATTGTTTGGCCGAGGCCGGGCATGACCCAGGAAAGTGTGTCCGGCCGAAGTTAATCGAGTGTGGTGGGTAAGTTGGTGCACCCCTGCAGGGAAGAAAACATCTATCGATAGCCTGTCCTACGGTAACGGACACTTGGAGTTGTATCCCGATCGATACAACTAGAACTGGATACTTGTGATGAGAATTGGATTGTGATGAGAAATGGATAGTATGGCTCTGGGATTGCTTTCTCGTAGGGAGTCGAGAAAGGATCTCTGGCCGAGGTTGATAACACTAGTACTACTTTACTTTATGCTACTCTACTCCCTCCTATTTGCTGCAAGATGGTGGTTTCCAAAAGATGCTAGCCTTCGATAGGACTAGACCTTCTCTCTATTCTGGCATTTCTGCAGCCCAGTCCACATATACAACCTTCCTTTGATAATGTTGCATATGTAGTGTAGATCCTTGCTTGCGAGTACTTTGGATGAGTACTCACGGTTGCTTTGCTCCCCCTTTTCCCCCTTTCTTTTTCTTTCTGGTTGATGCAACCAGATGTCGGAGCCCAGGAGCCAGATGCCACCGCCGGTGCCTACTACTACGTGGAGACCGTTGACGACCAGGAGTAGTTAGGAGGCTCCCAGGCAGGAGGCCTTGCCTTTTCGATCGTAGATGCTTTTGTGCTAGCCTTCTTAAGGCAAACTTGTCTAACTTATGTCTGTACTCAGATATTGTTGCTTCTGCTGACTCTTGTGTATTCGAGCTTATGTACTCGAGCCCTCAAGGCCCCTGGCGTGTAATATAAAGCTTGTATTAGGGTTAATTATCCTTTTGCCATCAGTGGTGTCTCTATGCTCAGTTTTGCCCTCAGATGCAAATTGTGCTCAGTTTTGCCCCTAGTCCATGCACAGCTACTATGACGAGGCCAAACGGCCATATTTGAGTCCATTCCGTCCGCCAGCGTTAAGTTGTGGGTCCGGAGCTTACACGTGGGACCGCGTGGACGTGGGTCCGGAGCTTACACGTGGGACCGCGTGGACGTGGGTCCGGAGCTGACATGTAGGCCCGTGCAACTAAATCCCCAAATCATTCATAGCTGCTCTCTGCCCATCCGCTTCCCCGCCAGCCGGCTGACCTGCGCCGCCGCTGGAACTTGCGCCGCGGCCAGGACCTGCCCCGCAACCATCTGCACGCCTACTCCACCGCTACCTTTCTGCGCCTACGCTCCACGGCTGCCTGCGACGCCCGCCACCTTCCTGCGACGCTACGGGTGGGGCGCCCGCCACCTGCTCGACCCGCGGCGCGGCCTCCTTCCATGCGCCCGGCCGGAGCGCTCAAAGGTGGGGGGCTCCTGGAGCTATTTGAACTAGGAGGAAGAACCCTAGGCCGAAATGGAGAGCAACGGCGACCCAGGAGTATCTGGCGAGGCAGGCATCGGGCCGGAGATCCGCCGCGTCCACGACTGGGTTCCCGAGGGGTAAGTTGCCTCCTGTTTAGATTGAGCTTAGTTGTGCATTTGAACACTCGATTCGAGTAGGTTTGCCCAATTAGTGTGCTGATTGCGTCTCTGTTTTTCGCCGGTTAGGATGGAGTTGCGGTTTGCTTTCTTGATGCACATTAGAAGGGACCGGTACACGTTTGATTATCGGTTGCCAATGGCTAGTAATTGGAGTTTCAGACAATTTGGGGAGGTAATTTGTAGACAATATCCTTGGGGTTTGCTTGATGAAGTGGTATACAAATACTATGATGGGGAAAAGAAATGGGTGACAGTTAGTAATGATGAAGAGCTAGCTACCATGTTTGTTAGGCATAAAGAGAAAGATAATTTTCATGTGAGGCTACAAGTTGATGTGCTTGAGCAGGCATTTGGACCTAGGATGACGGGTGCAACATCTCGGGGAGAACCAAGTCGTCGTAATGGCATCTCTAGCCAGAACAGTTCAGTTGGTGCACGGCGACGTGGTGGCTCGACAAGTGTGGGCAACAGCAGTAGGGCCCCCCTTGAAGTGGAGCATGATGACTACAATTCTGGGGTTGATGAAGAGAAGCTATATTCTGATGTTATTCGGAATTTACGACGGGCACCTCGGGCTGATAACCAAGATGAGGCTCACAATGCAGTCCGTGTGGATGATGACGCGGTGGGTGAGGACGAAGACCTTGCAGCTGTTGAATGGGACCCTTTGAACCCTAATTTGGAAGAAGGTACAGTTTTTGCATCCATGAATGAGTGTAGAAATGCAGTTGTGACATACTGCATCAAGGTAGAACGTACTTTCAAAGTTGACAAGAGCGATCAAGTACGTTACAGAGTGCACTGTTCGACTAAGGGTTGTCCATGGAGGCTGTTCGCATCTAAAATGCGAAATAGCACTAATGTTCAGGTCAAAGTGAACCCTTTTAAGCACACATGCCAGGAATCAACCCTTAGGAAGGATACAATCAGTAGAGCCAAGTCAAGATGGGTGGCAGAAGAAGTAAAGAAGTGGGTGAAAGAAAACCAGCAAGTGGGTCCAAAGGAATTGCAGAAGAACATCAAAGATAAATTCAAGATAGATTTACCATACATGAGGTTGTTCAATGGTAAACAACATGTTATGGATTCTATGTATGGTAACTGGCAGGAAAGTTTTCAATTGTTGTATTCATTCAAAGGTGAAGTGGAGAGGACAAGCCCAGGTAGTATTGTCGATATTGATTACCACACCGTGGAGTACACATTCAGGGGAGTGACAAAGACCAAGGAATGCTTTAGGAGGGTTTTTGTCTGCTTTGAGGCTTGTCGTCGGGGTTTTTTCGCAGGTTGCAGGCCTTATTTGGCTATTGATGCCAATTTTCTCATAGGGAGGTTTAAAGGACAGTTAGTAGCTGCTTGTGCAGTTGATGCACACAGTTTTGTATTTCCAGTTGCCTACGGTGTGCTAGAAACAGAGTCTGAGGAGAGCTGGACTTGGTTTTTGCATAATCTGCGTCGGGCTATTGCACATCCCAATGGGTTGGTCATTCATACAGATGCCTGCAAAGGTTTAGAAGTGGCCGTGGACAATGTGTTCCCTGGAGTAGAGCATAGGGAATGCATGCGTCACCTTGCTGCAAATTTCATGAAGAAATTCAAAGGAAAGGTGTATACCGACAATTTATGGCCATCGTCTTTGACTTGCAGTGTGAAGAAGCACAACTACCACTTGAGGCAGCTATACATGAATCCCAAAGTGAAAGAATACTTGGAAACACACCACTCCAAGTTATGGGCCAGAAGCCATTTCAGTGAACTGAGCAAAGTTGACTATGTGCACAATAATCTAGCAGAGTCTTTCAACTCAACGATCCGGAAACTAAAGGGTCATTATGTGGTGGATTTGTTGGACAGGATAAGGATAGAATACATGCAGAAATTTCATTATCGTGCAGGAATAGCCGAGGCAAAATTCATGGGCCACATTATCATCCCTGCCGTGATGAATGAGCTGATGCAGAAAACAACAGGCTTGGAAATGAACATGACTCTTTGCTCGGGTACCACAGCAGAGATATCATATTTGGATAAAGAGAAGAGGGAATGGAGATATCCGGTGGATTTAGAAGCTAGAACTTGCAGTTGTAGGCAATGGCAGATAACTGGGTTGCCATGCATTCATGCGTTGTTTTTCATCACTTCTCTCCCTGGTCCAGCAGGGAACATTCAGCAGTATGTGCATGATTACTACTCTGTTGCAAGGTTCAAAGCCACATATGCTTATGCCTTGCCTGCTATGGAGGGAAAACAACAATGGGACATGGTGGACCCTGGTTTCAAGCTTTGCGCTCCAGTTCTGAAAAGAGCAGCAGGTAGACCAAGGAAGAGTCGAATCAGACCTCGCAGCGAAGGAGCTGGACTTGGAGCGAGGAAGCGTAAGTGCACAAGATGTGGTGGGTCTGGTCATTTCGGTAAGTATTGTGATAACACAGTAGATCCAGCATTCAGAGAGAGTTTCGATGAAGGCTTCGATGAAAATGATGGACAGCAGCCGGTTGCATCAGATGAGGATTTTGACGAGGTTCGAAATGATGATGGTCAACAGCCGCATGATTTTGATGATGATCCAAGTGAAGCTCCAAATAGTGATCATGGTGATCCAAGTGAGGCTCCAAATGATGATCATGGTGATCCAAGTGAGGCTCCAAATGATGATCTTGGTGATCCAAGTGAGGCTCCAAATGATGATCCAAGTGAGGCTCTAAATGGTGACCAACCTTCTGTTGTTGTGAGTTCTGCTAGGTATGTAAATCTTGCAAGGGTCAAATACTACTGTACATTTATGGGTCACTTGACATGATCTCATTACCCTTTATGCTTTGCACAGCTCTATGATAGGTTTGAAGAAGACGCACAAGGTACCGACAACCAAGAGGAGAAGAGAAGAAGCAATGAGCACAAGGTGCACGAGGAGCAAAGTGATGGCAAGAAGCTCAAGGAACAGACAGAAGCCCGAACGCTATATGTGAATAATTATGAAACATTATGAATAATGTTGTATTTCTGTTGGATGATGTTAGAACTATGTTTGACATGATGGTTAAATCTGTTGGATGATGTTTGAATGAGCACATGGTTTTTCCATTTTTTTGATTTTTTTGAATTTGTTTTGCTCATTTAAATTCTGGTCAAACCTAACTTTGACCATGATTTAAACAAGTCTAAAACATCAAAATGAAGAACTAAGTCTGGATCCTTCTTAGTCAATCCAAAATGAAGCTGTGGTGAGGTTTTTGAACTTTTCATGAAAAATGTGCTAAAATGAGGGTCCAAAGGTAGGGTAAACGGCCTCATCTCTAAGCAAGGTTTTTTTCGACCTTGTCTAAATCAGCCAAATAACTTTCCTAAACATATATTCTATATATACAGACTATGTGCGGTTGGTTTTTTCATTTTTTGATTTTTTTTTAAATTTGTTTTGCTCATTTGAATTCTGGTCAAACTTAACTTTGACCAAGATTTAAATAAGTATAAAACATCAAAATGAAAAACTAAGCCTGGATCCTTCTTAGTCACTCTAAAATGAATCTGTGGTGGTTTTTTTGAAATTTCCATGTTTATTTCCCCAAAACACTTCTCTTCACTTCATACAAAAGAGTTTGAGATACTTGAGATATCATACAAATACACATGAACTTATCGTTTAAATGTATGTAAACCTTATTTATCAACTTAAATCGTTAGTATATGACATAAGAAGACTATGTGCGCTGGTTTTTTTTTCTGATTTTTATTTAATTTATTATGCTCATTTGAAATCTGGTTAAACATAGCTTTGACTGCTCCAAACCCCTCCCAAACCCCGCTAACCCTAGCGCTGAACCAGGACCGTTCATCTAACCCTAGCACTGAACAAGGGCCGTCGATCTAACCCTTCTAGAAGGAATCTATGGGGAGGAGGGGGGCGATCCGCGAGATGCAAACTGATTGGCTGGGAGATTCTTTTTTTTAAAACAAATATCGGGCGCGCTGGATGGACCGTTGGGCCGTCTCGTTGTCTGGGCCTGAGACCGTAGTAAATAGCCCGTCTCAGCCTTTCCAGGCCTTGCGTGCATGCATGGGAGGCGACGACGTGCATAGGCTGCGACGTGGGTTTGCATGCGCGGGAGGCTGCGACGTGCATGCATGCGAGCGAGTCGAGCGAGGCGTGCTAGGCGCACTAGGCTAGCGAGGCCAGCTAGGTGGTTCAACGAGTCAGATGCACCGTCCGGTCAAAGAGCTATGCAGTGATTCAAATGCACGCACGCGCCCCATGCATGCATCGTTTTTGTGCAAAAATTTAAGAGTGCAAAGCGTAACGGATACACACACGCGTTCGGGTTCACACACGCACCATTCTCACCCTTTCTCTCTTCCTCTCCCACCCACAGGCCTATAAATGGGGTGCCTATCTTCCTCTCCCACCCATAAGCCAGATCCAATCCATTCTCTCCAACTTCAAACACCCAATCGACCGAGCCCTCCCCAAGCGAGACCATGCAGTTCAACGGGCCGACCTTCAGCCGTCTGCCTGTCGTGCCGGAGCGGCGCTACCCACCGGGCGTGCTCGTGGAGAGGGAGCTCCGCGTGTGGGCTTTTTCAAGGTGGAGGGGTTCCGTCGAACTCACCCACGCCTTCCTCAGAGCCGGCTATGCCCACCTCCCACGGGGCTCGCCAAGGATGTTCACCCTCAACGAGGTTCGTGACCATGGCGGCATCCTCCTACTGCTCACGGTCACCTTCACCAACCCATTTGACGCGCGCGAGCTCCTCGGCCAAGTCTTTTGGTGCGGCTGCGAGGCCATCTTCTTCACCGTCTAACCAACTACGAGAACATCTTCCCCGCTCCAGCCGGGATGCACTCCCTTCCCTACGACGACGAGGAGGAGGTGTGAAGATGAAGATGGTGTTGAAGGGGCGCGCGCGGCCAAAGTGGAAGGAGGAGATCAAGATGAAGATTGTTTCGTTTTTTATTTGTTGCTTTTCTATGTCGTGTCGTGTCGTGTCATGTTTCATCATGTGTCCGTGTACTGTCCGTGAACTTCTATTATTGTAATGGTACTTGTGTTGCATCTTATCTAAGTTATTTATTAGGGTTTATTATGTGTGTTAAAAAATGTCCGTGCCCAAGCATATAATTTCTTCCCTAAACCAAGTCATCAAGCTCGAGAACTTGTGGTTGTCATCAAAAAGAGGGGGTGAGAAGCCCTCCGTTTTATTCAAAAAAAAATAAGTCATGAACTAACATGAAAATTTAATCCGTTTAAATCCTAAACCAAGTGCCACTCTAACACTAAACCAAGTGCCACTCTAACCAAAACCACATGGCAGTGCAAACATAAGTTTTCACGGTCTCACATTTTTTTTGACAAATTTCACAGTCTCACTATGTATACGTTTCTTCCCTACCCATGTCAAACTCTTGCCATTTGTCCTAGCGGTTACCAGCGCAGCCCTAAACACCACAAACCCACGCGGTCTTGGGTTCGAGTCCCCAGCCGCACCAATCTTTTGTGCATTTTTCCACCCTTCATTTTTTTGACAAATTTCATAGTCTCACTATGTATACATTGCTTCCCTTCCCATGTCAAACTCTTGCCATTTGTCCTAGCGGTTACCAGCGCAGCCCTAAACACCACAAACCCACGCGGTCTTGGGTTAGAGTCCCCAGCCGCACCAATATTTTTTTTGCATTTTCCACCCTTCATTTTTTAGAAAAAATAGTTTCTACTCAATGTAATGCCCTTAAAAATGTTCATTTATTTTGGCACTAGGTGTAAACATCTACCAGAGTTGAGGAACATTTTTCATGACATTTTGGTCTTTGATTTAAATCACGGTGTATTTGAATTGGATTACTTAAATTGCTATTAAATATTTAACAGCTCCAAAAAATTTCTAACCTTAATTGTTTGGCTCTGGAATAATTCATTAGCTGCATTTCATTGATCAAAAGTTTCTGAATTCTTCATTTCTTCTCCTTTTTTTCAACATATTTAAATGTTGGTCACTTCTTCTTTTTTTTTTCAACATTTAAACAAATTTGACCAACATTAAAACTAGGTGAATTTCTCATACAATTTCAAGATTACAAATTCCTCCATAATTCATGCCTTTCCATACATTTTCAACATTACAACCAGTGCGGTTACTATACCTACAAATGCCCAAAAGTATTTGCAAATGGGTATTGGTAGTGCTTGATCTTCAAGCTTCCTAACCTTCTTCTTCAACATCCTAAGCTCAACAGCTAGCTCTCTGTCAGTGCGTGCTTCGCCCTCCATCTCTTCTTCCGGAGCTCGTGCTGCGGCCACTGCGGTTTGTGGCAGCATGCGCAACCATTTGCCATGCTCTTCTTGCAGTTCATTTATCAGAGTCTTGGCCGGATCATCGACCCAAAGAGAGAAGCATGTCACCTGCATGAACACGGAACAGATCAACCGATTGCTCAAAGATCCCGACCACGAAAATGGTGCAATCGCCCTGATTCTTACCCCACTCTCGCTGCACACGTAGAACGGACGATTGTGGTTCCTCGGTGTGTGAGAAACCCTCCGATCAACGCTCGCCCGGCACCGCGGACAGACGAAGACAGGCATCTCCACACGCGCCCGGCTCTGCATCCGCGAGGTGGCGCGGGAGCTTGCGGAAGACATGGAGCTCGGAGCCGAACGGGATCTCAACGCCGCCGCGCCCTCCACAGCTAGCTTCCCACCGCCATGCCCTCCACAGCTAGCTTCCCACCGCCGTCGTGCTCTCGCTCTCTCACCGTGGTCAGCGCCGTGCTCTCTGTCGCCGTGGTCACCGCCGCTGTCGCCCGCTAATATAGCACACCCGCAACGGCTCTAAGCTCAACGGCTCTCTGCTGGGTCCCGCAAGCCACGCGTGCAACGGTCTGAATAAAATTGGCCGCCTCTGCCGCCTGGTCCCACTTGTAAGGGCCGAGTCAAAACGTTGACCTGACGGAGACGCCAAAGTTCACAGAACGAGTCGGTGCGCACGGACTAGGGGCAAAACTGAGCACAATTTGCATCTGAGGGCAAAACTGAGCAGATGGACACCACTAAGGGCAAAAGGATAATTAACCCCTTGTATTATTTTAATTTGTGTCTAGAGTTGTGTTGTGATATCTTCCCGTGAGTCCTTGATCTTGATCGTACACATTTGCGTGTATGATTAGTGTATGATTGAATCGAGGGCGTCACATCATGTCCATCAAGCTCCGTGTAACAATGATGCAAAGTAAATGCTTTTGAGCCGTTTTTATTGTTCCTTTCCTTGTAAAGAGCTTGAATGACGGGTTCATTCTCGTTGATGGGCACTCCACCTAGCGACGCAAGGTTGACTAGCTCAACATATTATTCCCACTAGTTGCATTGATCTTAGATCACACTCCAACGAGGAGTGAGAAATCCAATTGTGTGGTTGGAGCGAATGGTCACATTGTTATTGTAGTACTCTGTGGCCCTTTGAAAAAAACATCCTTTGTTTGGTTAGCCCCTAACGTGGCATCAAGAGAGATGTTGACCCAAGCTTCACGCAAAGCTTTGTCTTCCTCGGTCTTGTACTTGCAAAACCTACTTATCTTCTTGTTAGCTTGGGTCTCTCCGACCTCATCAACAACATTGGCATTTCTCGACATCTCTTGGGTATATGGCATTGACATGTTGCTACTTGTGAGCTACTTTGGGATTTATCCGAAGAGGAGAGGATGAAGTAGTACAATAGAGATATGTATTTTCCTCACTTAAGAATCAAGGTTATCAATCTAGTAGGAGAAACGCACAGAACCTTGTTAGCATCACCTGCACACACAAAAGCAAATACTTGCACCCAACACAAACAAAGGGGTTGTCAATCCCCTCGGCGGTTATTTGCAAGGATCAAATCTCGTTGTGGTAGGTGATAAGAGAAATTGATAAACAAAATAAAATAAATAAAAGTGTAGCAAGGTATTTTTGTGTTTTTTATATATGATAAAAGTAGACCTGGGGCCCATAGTTTTCACTAGAGGCTTCTCTCTCAAGCACATAACAAATGATGGGTGAGCAAATTACTGTTGGGCAATTGATATAAAAGCGCATAGTTATGATGATATTCAAGGCAATGATCATGTATATAGGCACCACACCTGAGACAAGTAGAACGACTCCTCCCTGCATCTACTACTATTACTCCACCCATCGACCGCTATCGAACATGCATCTAGGGTAGTAAGTTAATGAAAACAGAGTAACGTCTTAAGCAAGATGACATGATGTAGACAAAGTAAACCCAAGCAATATGAATAAACCCCATCTTTTATCCTTAATGGCAATAATACAAATATGTGGCATGTGTTGGAAATATGCCCTAGAGGCAATAATAAATTAGTTATTATTATATTTCCTTGTTCATGATAATCGTTTATTATCCATGCTATAATTGTATTGATAGGAAACTCAAATACATGTGTGGATACATAGACAACACCATGTCCCTAGTAAGCCTCTAGTTGACTAGCTCGTTGATCAACAGATGGTTACGGTTTCCTGACCATGGACATTAGATGTCGTTGATAACGGGATCACATCATTAGGAGAATGATGTAATGGACAAGACCCAATCCTAAGCCTAGCACAAATATCGTGTAGTTCGTATGCTAAAGCTTTTCAATGTCGAGTATCTTTTCCTTAGACCATGAGATTGTGCAACTCCCGGATACCGTAGGAATGCTTTGGGTGTACCAAATGTCACAACGTAACTGGGTGGCTATAAAGGTGCACTACAGGTATCTCCGAAAGTGTCTGTTGGGTTGGCACGAATCGAGACTGGGATTTGTCACTCCGTGTAAACAGAGAGGTATCTCTGGGCCCACTCGGTAGGACATCATCATAATGTGCACAATGTGACCAAGGGGTTGATCACTGGATGATGTGTTATGGAACGAGTAAAGAGACTTGCCGGTAACGAGATTGAACAAGGTATCGGTATACCGACGATCGAATCTCGGGCAAGTATAATACCGCTAGACAAAGGGAATTGTATACGGGATCGATTGAGTCCTTGACATCGTGGTTCATCCGATGAGATCATCATGGAACATGTGGGAGCCAACATGGGTATCCAGATCCCGCTGTTGGTTATTGACCGGAGAACGTCTCGGTCATGTCTGCATGTCTCCCGAACCCGTAGGGTCTACACACTTAAAGTTCGATGACGCTAGGGTTATAAAGGAAGTTTGTATGTGGTTACCGAATGTTGTTCGGAGTCTCAGATGAGATCACGGACGTCACGAGGAGTTCTGGAATGGTCCGGAGGTAAAGATTTATATATGGGAAGTCCCGTTTTGGTCACCGGAAAAGTTTCGGGTTTTATCGGTAACGTACCGGGACCACCGGGAGGGTCCCGGGGGTCCACCAAGTGAGGCCACCGGCCCCGGAGGGCTGCATGGGCCAAGTGTGGGAGGGGACCAGCGCCAGGTGGTCTAGTGCGCCCCCCCACAAGGGCCCAAGGCGCCTACGGTTTGGGGAGGGGGTGCTTCCACCTAAACTTGGGGGGCAAGTTTCCCCTCTCCCCTCCCTTGGCCGCCACCCTAGATGGGTTTGGGCTGGCCGCCGCCCCTAGGGGTGGAACCCTAGGTGGGGGCGCAGCCCCCCCCCTCTCCCCCTATATATACTTGAGGGTCTAGGGGCTGCCAACACATGAGTTTTGACCTCTCCCTGGCGCAGCCCTACCTCTCTCGCTTCTCCTCTCTTGCGGTGCTTGGCGAAGCCCTGCAGGATTGCCACGCTCCTCCACCACCACCACGCCATTGTGCTGCTGCTGGACGGAGTCTTCCTCAACCTCTCCCTCTCTCCTTGCTGGATCAAGGCATGGGAGATGTCACCGGGCTGTACGTGTGTTGAACGCGGAGGTGCCGTCCGTTCGGCACTAGAATCTCCGGTGATTTGGATCACGACGAGTAGGACTCCTTCAACCCCGTTCTCTTGAATGCTTCCGCTTAGCGATCTACAAGGGTATGTAGATGCACTCTCCTTCCCCTCGTTGCTGGTTTCTCCATAGATAGATCTTGGTGACACGTAGGAAAATTTTGAATTTCTGCTACATTCCCCAACAGTGGTATCAGAGCTAGGTCTATTGCGTAGATTCTTTGCACGAGTAGAACACAAAGTAGTTGTGGGCGTTGATTTTGTTCAATACGCTTACCGTTACTAGTCGAATCTTGTTTCGACGGTATTGTGGGATGAAGCGGCCCGGACCGACCTTACACGTACTCTTACGTGAGGCAGGTTCCACCGATTGACATGCACTTGGTGCATAAGGTGGCTAGCGGGTGCCAGTCTCTCCCACTTTAGTCGGAACGGATTCGATGAAAAGGGTCCTTATGAAGGGTAAATAGCAATTGGCATATCACGTTGTGGTTTTGCGTAGGTAAGAAACGTTCTTGCTAGAAACCCATAGCAGCCACGTAAAACATGCAACAACAATTAGAGGACGTCTAACTTGTTTTTGCAGGGTATGCTATGTGATGTGATATGGCCAAGAAGAATGTGATGAATGATATGTGATGTATGAGATTGATCATGTTCTTGTAATAGGAATCACGACTTGCATGTCGATGAGTATGACAACCGGCAGGAGCCATAGGAGTTGTCTTCATTTATTGTATGACCTGCGTATCATTGAACAACGCCATGTAATTACTTTACTTTATTGCTAACCGGTAGCCATAGTAGTAGAAGTAATAAGTTGGCGAGACAACTTCATGGAGACACGATGATGGAGATCATGATGATGGAGATCATGGTGTCATGCCGGTGACGATGATGATCATGGAGCCCCGAAGATGGAGATCAAAAGGAGCAAAATGATATTGGCCATATCATGTCACTATTTGATTGCATGTGATGTTTATCATGTTTATGCATCTTGTTTACTTAGAACGACGGTAGTAAATAAGATGATCCCTTACAACAATTTCAAGAAGTGTTCTCCCCTAACTGTGCACCGTTGCTAAAGTTTGTCGTTTCGAAGCACCACGTGATGATCAGGTGTGATAGATCCTTACGTTCACATACAACGGGTGTAAGACAGTTTTACACATGCAAAACACTTAGGGTTAACTTGACGAGCCTAGCATGTACAGACATGGCCTCGGAACACAGAGACCGAAAGGTCGAGCATGAGTCATATAGTAGATACGATCAACATGAAGATGTTCACCGACGATGACTAGTCCGTCTCACATGATGATCGGACACGGCCTAGTTGACTCGGATCATGTAATCACTTAGATGACTAGAGGGATGTCTATCTGAGTGGGAGTTCATAAGATGAACTTAATTATCCTGAACATAGTCAAAAGATCTTTGCAAATTATGTCGTAAGCTCGCGCTTTAGTTCCACTATTTAGATATGTTCCTAGAGAAAATATAGTTGAAAGTTGACAGTAGCGATTATGCGGACAGTAGAAAGCTTATGTCCTTAATGCACCGCTCAGTGTCATGAACCCCAAACGTCGTTTGTGGATGTTGCGAACATCGGACATACACGTTTTGATAACTACATGATAGTTCAGTTAAACGGTTTAGAGTTGAGGCACCAAAGACGTTTTCGAAACGTCGCGGAACATATGAGATGTTTTCGAGGGCTGAAATTGGGATTTCAGGCTCGTGCCCACGTCAAGAGGTATAAGATCTCCGACAATTTTCTTAGCCTGCAAACTAAGGGAGAAAAGCTTAATCGTTGAGCTTGTGCTCAGATTGTCTGAGTGCAACAATCACTTGAATCGAGTGGGAGTTGATCTTCCAGATGAGATAGTGATGTTTCTCCAAAGTCATTGCCACCAAGCTGCTAGAGCTTTGTGATGAACTATAACATATCAGGGATAGATATGATGATCCTTGAGGTATTCACGATGTTTGACACCGCGAAAGTAGAAATCAAGAAGAAGCATCAATTGTTGATGGTTGGTGAAACCACTAGTTTCAAGAAGGGCAAGGGCAAGGGCAAATTAGCTGCTGCTCCAGTGAAGAAACCCAAGGTTGAACCCAAACCCGAGACTAAGTGCTTCTGTGATAAGGGGAATAGTCACTAGAGCGGAATTACCCTAGATACTTGGTAGATGAGAAGGCTGGCAAGGTCGATAGAAGTATATTGGATATACATTATGTTAATGTGTACTTTACTAGTACTCCTAGTAGCACCAGGGTATTAGATACCGATTTGGTTGCTAAGTGTTAGTAACTCGAAATAAAAGAGCTACGGAATAAACGGAGACTAGCTAAAGGTGAGCTGACGATATGTGTTGGAAGTATTTCCAAGTTTGATGTGATCAAACATCGCATGCTCCCTCTACCATCAAGATTAGTATTAAACCTGAATAATTGTCATTTGGTGTTTGCATTGAGCATAGACATGATTGGATTATGTCTATCGCAATACGATTATTCATTTAAGGAGAATAATGGTTACTCTGTTTATTTGAATAATACCTTCAATGGTCCTGCACCTGAAACGAATGGTTTATTGAATCTCGATCGTAGTGATACACATTTTCATGCCAAAAGATATAAGATAGTAATGATAGTACCACTTACTTATGGCACTGCCATGTAAGTCATATTGGTATAAAACGCATGAAGAAGCTCCATGTTGATGGATCTTTGGACTCAGTCGTTTTGAAAAGTTTGAGACATGCGAACCACGTCTATTGGTGTATACGCATGAAGAAACTCCATGCAGATGGATCGTTTGGACTTACTTGATTTTGAATCACTTGAGACATGCAAATCATACCACATGGGCAAGATGACTGAAAGCCTCGTTTTTCAGTAAAATGGAACAAGAAAGCAACTTGTTGGAAGTAATACATTTTGATGTGTGCAGTCCAATGAGTGCTGAGGCACGCAGTGGATATCATTATGTTCTTACTTCACGGATGATTTGAGTATATTTACTTGATGAAACACAAGTCTGAATTATTGAATGGTTCAAGTAATTTCAG
Source organism: Triticum timopheevii (assembly GCA_963921465.1). Lineage (NCBI taxonomy): Eukaryota > Viridiplantae > Streptophyta > Magnoliopsida > Poales > Poaceae > Triticum > Triticum timopheevii. Next base: position 546,986,123 of record OY997272.1, read on the forward strand.
AGTGAAGTTGAAGATCATCGTGACAAGAGGATAAAATGTCTATGATATGATCATAGAGATGAGTATCTGAGTTACAAGCTTTGGCACGCAATTAAGACATTGTGGAAATTGTTTCACAATTAATACCGCCTGGAACACCATAGTGTGATGGTGTGGCCGAACATCATAGTTGCACCCTATTGGATATGATGCGTACCATGATGTCTCTTATCGAATCACCACTATCATTCATGGGTTAGGCATTAGAGACAACCGCACTCACTTTAAATAGGGAACCACGTAATTCCGTTGAGATGACACCGTATGAACTATGGTTTAGAGAAACCTAAGCTGTCATTTCTTAAAGGTTTGGGGCTGCGACGCTTATGTGAAAAAGTTTCAGGTTGATAAGCTAGAACCCAAAACGGATAAATTGCATCTTCATAGGACACCCAAAACAGTTGGGTATACCTCCTAATTCAGATCCGAAAGCAATAGTGAAAGCACATTTGCTCCCTGGGTGGTTTTGGTAATTGATCCTACAAATAGGGATTGTTTCTTAAATCGGGTCCTTTCTCGAGGAAAAGTTTGTCTCGAAGAATTGAGTGGGAGGATGGTGGAGACTTGATATGGTTATTGAACCGTCACTACAACTAGTGTGTAGCAGGGCACAGGAAGTCGTTCCTGTGGCACCTACACCAATTGGAGTAGAAGCTTATGATAATGATCATGAAGTTTCGGATCAAATCACTACCGTACCTCGTAGGGTGACAAGGATACGTACTACTTCAGAGTGGTACAGTAATCCTGTCTTGAAGGTCATGTTGCTATACAACAATGAACCTACGAACTATGGAGAAGCAATGGTGGGCCCATATTCCAACAAATGGTTAGAAGCCATGAAATCCGAGATAGGATCCATGTATCATAACAAAGCATGAACTTTGGTGGACTTACCCGATGATCGGCAAGCCATTGAGATAAATGGATCTATAAGAAGAAGACGGACATGGACGGTGATGTCACTGTCTATGAAGCTCGACTTGTGGCGAAGAGTTTTTCACAAGTTCAAGGAGTTGACTACGATGAGATTTTCTCATCCGTAGCGATGCTTAAGTCCGTCGGAATCATGTTAGCATTAGCTGCATTTATGAAATCTGGCAGATGGATGTCAAAACGAGTTTCCTTACTAGTCTTCATAACGAAAGGTTGTATGTGATACAATCAGGAAGTTTTTGTCGATCCTAAGGATGCTAAAAGGTATGCTGGCTCCAGAGATCCTTCTAAGGACTGGAGTAAGCATCTCGGAGTTGGAATGTGCGCTTTGATGATCAAAGATTTTGGGTTTATACAAAGTTTATGATAAACTTGTATTTCCAAAGAAGTGAGTGGGAGCACTATAGAATTTCTGATGAGTATATGTTGTTGACATATTGTTGATCAGAAATGATGTAGAATTTCTGGAAAGCATATAGGGTTATTGGAAAGTGTTTTTCAATAGAAAACCTGGATCAAGCTGCTTGAACATTGAGCATCAAGATCTATAAGGATAGATCAAAACACTTAATTGTACTTTTAAATGAGCATATACCTTGACATGATCTTGAAGGTGTTCAAGATGGATCAGTCAAAGAAGGAGTTCTTGCCTGAGATGTAAGGTATGAAGTTAAGATTTAAAGCTCGACCACGGCAGAATAGAGAAAAAGGACGAAGGTCGTCCCCTATGCTTCAGATGTAGGCTCTATAGTATGCTATGTTGTGTACCGCACCGGAAGTGTGCCTTGCCATGAGTCAGTCAAGGGGTACAAGAATGATCCAGGGATGGATCATTGGACAGTGGTTAAAAATTGTCCTTGGAATAAATAAGGACATGTTTCTCGATTATGGAGGTGATAAAGAGTTCGGCGTAAAGGGTTACGTCGATGCAAGCTTTAACACCTATCCGAGTGACTCTGAGTAGCAAACCGGATACGTATAGTGGAGCGACCATTTGGAATAGCTCCAAGTGGAGCCTGGAAGCAGCATTTACAATATGACCTAGAGATTTGCGAAGTACATACGGATCTGAATGTTGCAGACCCGTTGACTAAAACCTCTCTCACAAGCAAAACATGATCAAACCCCAGAACTCATTGAGTCTTAATCACATGATGATGTGAACTAGTTTAATGACACTAGTAAACTCTTTGGATGTTGGTCGCATGGCGATGTGACCTGTGAGTGTTAATCACATGGCGATGTGAACTAGATTATTGACTCTAGTGCAAGTGGGAGACTGTTGGAAATATGCCCTAGAGGCAATAATAAATTAGTTACTATTATATTTCCTTGTTCATGATAATCGTTTATTATCCATGCTATAATTGTATTGATAGGAAACTCAGATACATGTGTGGATACATAGACAACACCATGTCCCTAGTAGGCCTCTAGTTGACTAGCTCGTTGATCAACAGATGGTTACGGTTTCCTGACCATGGACATTAGATGTCGTTGATAACGGGATCACATCATTAGGAGAATGATGTAATGGACAAGACCCAATCCTAAGCCTAGCACAAAGATCGTGTAGTTCGTATGCTAAAGCTTTTCAATGTCGAGTATCTTCCTTAGACCATGAGATTGTGCAACTCCCGGATACCGTAGGAATGCTTTGGGTGTACCAAACGTCACAACGTAACTGGGTGGCTATAAAGGTGCACTACAGGTATCTCCGAAAGTGTCTGTTGGTTTGGCACGAATCGAGACTGGGATTTGTCACTCCGTGTAAACGGAGAGGTATCTTTGGGCCCACTCGGTAGGACATCATCATAATGTGCACAATGTGACCAAGGGGTTGATCACTGGATGATGTGTTATGGAACGAGTAAAGAGACTTGCCGGTAACAAGATTGAACAAGGTACCGGTATACCGACGATCGAATCTCGGGCAAGTATAATACCGCTAGACAAAGGGAATTGTATACGGGATCGATTGAGTCCTTGACATCGTGGTTCATCCGATGAGATCATCGTGGAACATGTCGGAGCCAACATGGGTATCCAGATCCCGCTGTTGGTTATTGACAGGAGAACGTCTCGGTCATGTCTACATGTTTCCCGAACCCGTAGGGTCTACACACTTAAGGTTCGATGACGCTAGGGTTATAAAGGAAGTTTGTATGTGGTTACCGAATGTTGTTCGGAGTCTCGGATGAGATCCCGGACGTCACGAGGAGTTCCGGAATGGTCCGGAGGTAAAGATTTATATATGGGAAGTCCCGTTTTGGTCACCGGAAAAGTTTCGGGTTTTATCGGTAACGTACCGGGACCACCGGGAGGGTCCCGGGGGTCCACCAAGTGGGGCCACCGGCCCCAGAGGGATGCATGGGCCAAGTGCGGGAGGGGACCAGCTCCAGGTGGGCTGGTGCGCCCCCCCCCCCCACAAGGGCCCAAGGCGCCTAGGGTTTGGGGACGGGGTGCTTCCACCTAAACTTGGGGGGCAAGTTTCCCCTCTCCCCTCCCTTGGCCGCCACCCTAGATGGGTTTGGGCTGGCCGCCGCCCCTAGGGGTGGAACCCTAGGTGGGGGCGCAGTCCCCCCTCTCCCCCTATATATACTTGAGGGTCTAGGGGCTGCCAACACATGAGTTTTGACCTCTCCCTGGCGCAGCCCTACCTCTCTCCCTTCTCCTCTCTTGCGGTGCTTGGCGAAGCCCTGCAGGATTGCCACGCTCCTCCACCACCACCACGCCGTTGTGCTGCTGCTGGATGGAGTCTTCCTCAACCTCTCCCTCTCTCCTTGCTGGATCAAGGCATGGGAGACGTCACCGGGCTGTACGTGTGTTAAATGCGGAGGTGCCGTCCGTTCGGCACTAGGATCTCCGGTGATTTGGATCACGACGAGTACGACTCCTTCAACCCCGTTCTCTTGAACGCTTCCGCTTAGCGATCTACAAGGGTATGTAGATGCACTCTCCTTCCCCTCGTTGCTAGTTTCTCCATAGATAGATCTTGGTGACACGTAGGAAAATTTTGAATTTCTGCTACGTTCCCCAACAACATGTCCCTTTGTGTCACTGGGATTGAGCACCGCAAGATTGAACCCATCACAAACCACCTCTCCCATTGCAAGAACAATCAATCTAGTTGGTCAAACTATACGGATAAATCAGAGAGAAATACAATACTATAATAACCATGCATAAAAGAATTTAGAAAAGACTGAGAGTGGTGTTTTGCCTCATAGGTGTAGATACACCTACTATGAAAAAAAAAGCACCGATCAATTTAAAAAAAAAATCGAACAATAATTTCGTGTGTACATCCGGACATTCTATGTTCGCACAAAAATTCTCAAAGAAAGAACATTTTTTGTGGCATGTATAAAAAAGATTAAAAAAATGTCTCCAAAATAGTTATAATCAAGCATCGAAAATTTGTTTTTTACACAAGCCACAAAAAAATTCCCTTTTTAGCGAAACTTTGTGCACAAACATATAATGTCCGGATGTACACGCGGGATTTTTTTTCTCATTTTCTTTACTTTTTAAAATGTATATTTAGACAATGGGTGCATATACATCTATGTGCCAAAGTGAATTTATCGAAAAGACTTAATTAATATTCATGAATAATCTGATCATAAACCCACAATTCATCTGATCCCAAGAAACACACTGCAAAAGAAGATTACATTGAATAGAACTCCAAGAACATCGAGGAGAACGTTGTATTGAAGATCAAAGAGAGACAAGAAGTCATCTAGATACTAACTATGGACCCATAGGTCTGTGGTAAACTACACACGCATCAACAGAATGCCGAAAAAGGCCTCCAGATGGATCACGGAAGAACAGAAACTTGAGGCGACGGAAAAAGGGTTTGGGGTGGCTCTCTATGGGTTTCCTGATTTTAGAGAATTTATAGAGTTAAAATTAAGTCAGTCGAAGCCACATGGGTCCCACAAGGCATCAGGGCGCGCCTACCCCCTGGGCGCGCCCTGTTTCCTTGTTGTCTCCTCTCTTCTCATCTGGTCTCCTCCTGAAGCTTCTAGGGTCTCTCTTTTCTAGAAAAAAATTGTCAAAAAGTTTCATAGCATTTGGACTTCCTTTGGTATCGATTTACTGGAAAACCAAAAACAAGCAGAAAACAACAACTGGCACTTGGCACTGGGTTAATAGGTTAGTCCCAAAAAAATAATATAAAATATAAGAAAAGGTTATACAACATCCAAGATTGATACTATATAATATGGAACAATAAAAAATGACAGATACGTTGAAGACGTATCACATAGCAATCTCATCGAGACCGAGTGTGTGCCATACATTCAATTCATTCATGAAAGTGGTTGAATCATCATTCAATTGCTTAGAGAATCTAGTATAGGAGTTGCCTAATCCGGGCCCATATACACTCACGGCCGCGCCTGAGAGCACCCGCAGACATTGACCGGGCATGCACTAAAAGTATGCTTCCACAACCGGATCCATCAGACCAAAACCTCAAATCCATACTAGTCTCATGCAACATTGAACATACGGAGTTGAACATAAGTCATCGAACTACCAAAATTTGACATGTTCTACTTAACTATGAAGGAAACAACAATGAAAGAAGTTCATGCATGGTCTCCCTTGCCCTTGCCTATTCCTTGCGGAAGTAACAGTCGTAGATGCAAAACGGATCGAGGTGAATCTGCTCAATGCTGGAGTTGTCCGATACGTTGTTGTCCTCATCCTTCTCCTCCTTGGGAGGTAGTCCGACCAATGAACGGACTGCTCAGCTTTCCTATTTTTTCCATGACATGGATCGGACTCTTTCGCAACTTCATGGTGATGCAGGCATGGAGGGCTTCCTCCTCGCAGACCATGCCAGTGTGCGATTCCACTGGCTCCGCCTCGCGGCCTTCGCTTCAAGGGCGTGCCCATAGCCTTGTGCGGCGGGCACGCCGTGCATCCTTGTGGTTCATCTGCAAACCATGGAGGCGGATACGGCCTCCATTTTGGCGGTCGACGCCGTGGGCCACCTAAAATGTTCCACAGGCACAACGGGGTACTTTGTCATGCGGCGGTGGTCACCGCTTCCTGCAAGGTCACGGCCAAATGCAGTGATCCACCGGCCCCGGCGGATCCTAGCGCCATTTTAGCAGAGCCAATGGATTCCCATGGGATCGATGAAGTCCACGGGCGGGTGCACTCCTCCCGAGAACGTTAGAGAGCAGTGCAGATGGCCATCTGCTCCTCGGGACCGCAAGGGATGAGGTTCTAGTCCTCAGATCCGGACATCTTAGAGTCAGATCTAGTGCCCACAATGAAGGAGTACATCGAAGTTCACCAGAGAAGAGCATGGGCACTATGGGAGGAGAGTGGAGTGCGACTAGGGTTTGGCCCTAAGTGTGGATAGGTTTGAATATATGTGGGGTTGGGTGGGCCACTATGGGTCAGATCCGATGTGGCAGGCGCGTTCGGGCGTCCTCATATCTGCCCTAGATATGTTGGGGGTATGGGGAGTGTCGGCCAGTTCGGGCATTTGGGCCGGATTTACCAGGTCCGGTTGGGTGGCAATTTTGCATCCAGGTAGTGACGAGCAGGCCTCCCGGGCATTTGGGGCGGATATGCGGCATCTGGTTGTAGATTCTCTTACTAAAAAAGTAAAGAAAGAACCTAGCAACCAATATCACAGCATGCGTCTTTCTCTTAAGCAATTCCATTCCCAAATCAAAAAATTACCCTTCAGTCATATCCTCGAGCATGTCGGCCTCATGATACGTCTCCAACGTATCTATAAATTTTTATTGTTCCATGCTATTATATTACCCATTTTGGATGTTTATGGGCTTTACTTTACACTTTTATATCATTTTTGGGACTAACCTACTAACCGGAGGCCCAGCCCGAATTGCTAATTTTTTTTTTGCCTATTTCAGTGTTTCGAAGAAAAGGAATATCAAACGGAGTCCAAACGGAATGAAACCTTCGGGAGCAATCTTTTTGGAACAAACGCAATCCAGAAGACTTGGAGTGGACGTCAAGAAGAAACCGAGGCGGCCACGAGGCAGGAGGGCGCGCCCTAGGGGTGTGGGCGTGACCCCCACCCTTATGGGCCCCTCGTGGCTCCCCTGACCTACCTCCTTCGCCTATATATATCTATGTACCACGAAAACATCCAGGAGCACCACGAAAAACTATTTCCACCGCCGCAACCTTCTGTATCTGCGAGATCCCATTTTGGAGCCTTCGTCGGTGCTCCGCCGGAGGGGAAATCAACCATGGAGGGCCTCTACATCATCTCCAAGGCCTCTCCGATGAGTTGTGAGTAGTTTACCATAGACCTTCGGGTCCATGGTTATTGGCTAGATGGCTTCTTCTCTCTCCTTAAATCTCAATACCAAATTCTCCTCGATCTTCTTGGAGATCTATTCGATGTAATTCTTTTTGTGGTGTGTTTATTGAGATCCGATGAATTGTGGGTTTATGATCAAGTTTATCTATGAGAAATATTTGAATCTCCTCTGAATTCTTTTATGTATGATTGGTTATCTTTGCAAGTCTCTTCAAATTATCAGTTTGGTTTGGCCTACTAGATTGATCTTTCTTGCAATGGGAGAAGTGCTTAGCTTTGGGTTCAATCTTGCGGTGTCCTTTCCCAGTGACAGCAGGGGCAGCAAGGAACGTATTGTATTGTTGCCATCGAGGATAAAAAGATGGTATTTATATCATATTGCTTGAGTTTATCCCTCTACATCACGTCATCTTTCTTAATGCGTTACTCTGTTCTTCATGAACTTAATACTCTAGATGCAGGCATGAGTCGGTCGATGTGTGGAGTAATAGTAGTAGATGCAGGCAGGAGTCGGTCTACTTGTCACGGACGTGATGCCTATATACATGATCATGCCTAGATATTCTCATAACTATGCACTTTTCTATCAACTGCTCGACAGTAATTTGTTCACCCACCGTAATACTTATGCTGTCTTGAGAGAAGCCACTAGTGAAACCTATGGCCCCCGGGTCTATCTTTTATCATATAAGTTTCCCATCTACTTTTATTTGCATCTTTTACTTTTCAATCTATATCATAAAAATACCAAAAATATTTATCTTATGTTATTATCTCTATCAGATCTCACCTTCGCAAGTTACCGTGAAGGGATTGACAACCCCTTTATCGCGTTGGTTGCGAGGTTCTTGTTTGTTTGTGTAGGTACGAGGGACTTTTGAGGAGCCTCCTACTGGATTGATACCTTGGTTCTCAAAAACTGAGGGAAATACTTACGCTACTTTGCTGCATCACCCTTTCCTCTTCAAGGGAAAACCAACACAGTGCTCAAGAGGTAGCACCTCACTCCTTGTCCCATCCAAGTTCGGGTTGTCGACGGCTGCCGGAGGTGGTGGAGGTAGTGACGCGGCTGTAGGAGGTTGTGCAATAGTCGTCGGCACCACGGGATCACGAAGGGGGAAGTGTCGGGGCGGTTGAACCCTTATTCTTTTTCTTCTTCTTATTTCTTGTTGTGTTGTCTGCCGCCTTGGCTAACGGTTGATGGTCCTGTTTAGTCGGCTAGGGCAAGAGTGGTCGGATGTTCGCAGCAGAGCAAGTGGCGGCAGCCACCGATGATAAACCATTCTCAATGATGTTCTTGCCTTGGCGTTGTTGTTTTGGTGATTGCACTGCCAAATTTATGGTTGGCGATGGGTCTCCGGCATCGGTGAGGTTAGTCGGGAGTGCGATAGGGGCAGGCTTTCCCTTCCGCCGGTTATCCAAGTCGGGGGCGACAACCAGTAGGGTGAGGTGCGAAGGTGTCATGGTTTAGCGGGAAAATGCGGGCAAGTGGGGGGCAATAGGGCTTATCATGACTAGATTAAATATGAACTAGTGTGGGATGGTTTTGAAAAAAGAATATATGGGATAAAAGATATACCTAGAATCTGCTACATAATGCTTGAGGAGCTTGATAGTTGGCAAACATTATGTTTGTAAGCAACATTACCGAACAATGTTTAACCCACGTTCCACCAGTTCTTGTAAGCAACATTACCGAACAATCTTTAACCCACGTTCCACCAGTTCATGACCGATTTTTTTCCTTTTTTTCCTTTCTTGTCGTCCAGTTTTCTTTCTCCTTTCCTACGCGGTCGACTTTTTTGAAGTGGGTGCTAAATAGGGTAAAATACAGAGTACAGAAAGAGCTGAGTTACATGGGATTCAAACCCATGACCAGAGGGCAGGTATATGGCGAACTAGGCCGTAGTAAGCACCTCAACTGGTCTTGCTTATTGTACAAATCACATAATATCATACTATTTGAACAAAATATGTTTTCACATAAAACATCGTCGCGATGAGACTTTCGAAATTAGATGTCATACGTTTCGAGAACTTTTTCAGGTGAAAAAATACCAAATTGAAAGGGCATTTCTTGCCTTAAGGGTTTTGATTTTGATGACAACGCAATTTATGGACTAACTATGTGCTTAAGTTACACAGGCATGTGTATATGGCACAAGACGGTTGGGCACCCTCTGGATGGAAAAGAGCGGAGGCGGCATTTCCTACGCTTTTATTTCTTTGGTCGTAGAAAATCCGTACTATTAAGAGGGGCTCTGCATCGGAAGGTACGGGTGGATCAAATCATGTATACCTATACATATTATATCCACCATATCTACCTTCCATTTCAAGGAGAGATCCACAATTCCGACTATGCAAGAAAATGCACTCAAGTGGTTATACCGCTGATGCTAGCAGTTGTACCGCTCCCTTGTGGACTAGGTAACCGCAGGCCAAGCTAGGCGGTTGTACCGGCCACATGGGCGGTTGTACTGCTACCTCCCCTGGCGCGGCATAGATGGCCCTCGTACTGGGCCAACTACCACCCGAGGGGGTCTCCCTTCGGGTTTGGCCAGCGGTACAGGGCTGTGCCGGAGCAGTTGCACCGGTTATTACACTAATAAATGGTACAACTAGTGGTGAGGGCGGTTGTACCGCTTGATCCACCGGAATCACTCCTGCCTTGCGCGGTTGTACCGCGCAGTTGACTGTTGTACTACACAGCTGAGTTTTTGTATCGCTCAGTCCTGGCAGATGGCTCATGGGACTTGGGGTGGTTGTACCGCTCTCTGGAGCAGTTGTATCGCTCGCATGTGATTTTCTGCATAATGGTTGGGTTTGATGAGGGACTATTTAAGGAGGTGGATCTTCCACTCCCACCCGCCTCTTGGTCTTCTTCTCTACTCCATTAATGCCCTAAGCTCTATTTTGCCTAATTTCTTTCTCTAGCCAATAAAACTTATTGATTTGCTAGGGATTAAGAGAGGTGGTCTAGATCTACGTATCCACCAAAGGAAATTTTACTTCGCCATATATTTCTTGTGGGTTTTATTACTCTTGGGTGTTTGGGCACCCTAGACGGAAAAGGTCACCTTGGAGCCACGATCCATTGTGGTGAAGCTTCATGATGGTGTTGGGAGTCTCCAATTAAGTTATGGAAAGAGCCCCAATCTTATTTGTAAAGGTTACAGTTGCCACATTCAAGGGCACCGCTAGTGAACTCACGACACCTTGCATTGTGCGAGGGCGTGAGGAGAGTAAGGTGAATCCTTGGGCATTGTGCCTCCATACGCCTCCAAAGGAGGCGTATGTTCCCCAAAGGAGAGAACTTCGAAAACACATCCTCGTCTTCATCGTCTCTACTTGCAGTTATCTCGCTCCTTTACTTCGAACAAGCTTCTACCTTGTGTTTACTCTTGATTGCTTGTGTTGCTTGTTGTGATTGCCATATAGGTTATCCACCTAGTTGCATATCTATACAACCTATCTTCATTGTTGCGCCTAGAATATTTGGCAACAAAGTTAAAAATTCTTAGTCGCCTATTCAACTCCCCTTCTAGTCAACCATACCAATTCTTTCATACGTCTGGGCTAAATAAGTTGTCATGCCTGCAGTGCATAAATTATCATGGTATTACACATAAGCTACCGGGGTACGTTTTCAACAACTATTGCCCTCGGGTCAAAGTTACCCCACAGTTTGTACCTAAGTTATCATGTACGCAGTACATATATTATCAGGCTATTTACACAGAGTAATCGGGGTGTGTTTTCAGAAACTTCTTTTCCTCGTGTCAAAGTTATCGCAGCGTTTTGTACCTGAGTTATCATGTTTGTGGTGCGTAAATCACCATGATATATACAGATAAATTATTGGGGGTATGTTTTCATATCTATGGTGTGTAAATTATCATGCTATTTACACAGAAGTTATCAGAAGATATGTTTTCAACAACCCCCCCCCCCCCCCCCGGCACACACACACCCAGGTAAAAAAGTTACTGCACTGCTTTTACATAAGTTATCGCGATAAGTTACTGCACTGTTTTTACATAAGTTATCGCTATTTGCACAAAGGTTGTCGGAGTAGGTTTTTCAACAACTTTTTCCCCGGGGTGAAATAGCTACCATGATGTTAGTACGTGAGACATCAACTTTCTTGTGCATGAATTAATATGCTATTACACAAAAAGTTACTGAGGATATGTTTTCCAAACACTTGTTTCCCGGGTCAAAAAGTTATCGCGGTGTTTGGTCATAAGTTATCATGCCTACAAAGTGTATATTATCATATAACTTGAACAAAAGTTACCAGCTTATGTTTTTCAACAACATTTTCTCGGGCCAAAAGTAATTGTGGTATTTATACATGAGTTACCAGTCCTATTATGAGTATATAACATTTTATTTACATAGAAGTTACCGAAGGTATGTTTTTCAATAACTATTTCCCCAGGTAAAAAAATTACAATGGTACTTGTAAGCATGACAGTATGACAAACAAAATTGGTGGGAGGCGGTTGTGCGCGAGAATTAAACGGAAAATTAAGATCGTGAACTGGTATGGGTTTGTGTTGGCAAAATAAAATCATGTGGGAGGTGGGCGTGGAAAATCGGAGGACGTTTGGTAATGGTTTTGATTCACCATGCTTTTTTTATGTGTTTTTAGTACTATTAAACTTTATTTTATTATATTTGTTAAACATTGTTCAGTCTTTTTTAACTGTATTTTGTTTAGTCTAATCGGCTGCTAGATTTAGCCTTCATCATGAGGTTGTGAGTTCAGCAACTATCGTTAGCATTTTTTTCGCACAAAACTAGAAAAAATAATAGGAAAGGTAGTGTGAAAAAAATAGCAGATAAAATAGGGCCAAGTGAAAAATAATATGTGCATGAGAGGCAGGAGAAAAAAAAAGACAGGGAGAGAGAAGCGAAGCGGATCGAACAACCAGCGAGTCATTCGATAATAAAATGAAAAATGTGTGATTCGCCGGGGGAATTTCACATTATCGAATGCTTAATCCCCTAAACAAAATTTTTAACCCTCAAACATAACTAAAAGATCTTACCCGCAAGAAAAACATAAGTTAAAGATCTGCTAGACATGTCCTTGGTTATCTCCAACGCCGATCGTCAAATGACCCGCGACCGTCCGGATAGTGTGGTCCGGACGTGTTTTGCCACGGTCCTGCATCGATCTGTTTGGCGATCGAGGCCTATGTTTTTCCGCAAACTGGAAACAAAGTGGAAAGGACTTCACGGGCATCCGGACCGCTACCATGTCCATCTCTGGCAACAATGACCCATCCAAAAACCCATTCCTCGTCATCGCGCTTTTCCACTTGGAGCCAGCTGCCCGGCTCCAGAGCGTCAAGACTGCATTCAGCGGCATTGAAGCGGCACGTCAGCCAATAGAATATCGTCCGATGCACGCCTGCTGCACACGCCTCCTCGCCGCATTGAAACATCTTTTGTCTTCCCGCCTACTTCATTAAAGTCGCGCACGTGTCAAAAATCTACTCTGGCCACACGTCGCAAGCCAGCTGGCATTAAACACAACGTCTTTTGGCTCCTCACATCCGCCCGCTATTTAAACGAGGCCAGACGCCTGGTAAGAACCACACCACACCTCCGCTCTCCATTTCCTCCTTGCACCACACTTTCCATGGCATCCATCGAGTAGGAAGAGGAGTTCTCCGGCATTAAAGCCGGGTGGCTGGCCCGCTGAGCCCGCCGGATACGCTACACGCAACTCGTTAGTCCACCTCCTTCATCGCTCCAGGCCGTCACCACCATGGGCGAGGCTCCAAGCCGGCGCGCGAAGGAGCAACTCGCCGCTCCAAGCCGGCATGCGGTTCAGCAACTCGCCGCTCCAAGCCAGTGCGCGGAGGAGCGGCGAGTTGCTCTAGGCCGGCACGCGGAGGAGCACAACGAGATGAACATCGTGACGGAAGTGGACTTGCCCTCTGAGCGGAGGCGAAGGCCACGGTGACCGTCTCCCCTGCCTAAAAAACCAACTCCGTGCTTCACAGAAGCGGAGGATATCTTCCCCTTACGTTGAAGCATATCTGTCTGAGGCTCACGGCAGCCCGATGAGCGGCCTCGTCGAACATAGGGAAGACATGTCGTCGGATTGGGGCTCCGCTGCGGCCGGCAATAGACTGGGTTAGAATAGTCTAGCCTAGTTCAATATAATTTAGTTGAAATATGTCTGAATGTAAATATTTTGGTTCAGTTTATATGAAAATCATCTGGCTTGCATGAAATTCTTCCGGATAATTGAAACGCGGTTTGAAATGTATGCAGATAGTTTTGAATGGTCGGCTCCCGCATCAATCTCCGCAGACAGGTTCGTCGGTCCATGGATGGATACTGTGTCCGGTTTAGGGGTGAACGTTGGGATGCTATAACCCGCAAGGGTGAAACTGGAAGCAACGTAGTACAGCTAACGCAGACTAAGGCATAGCCTAGTGGTGGGAAGGGGCTAATGCCTTCCCACCCACCCAGGTTCAAGGCATGGTACTTGCAATTTGGGTTTGTTGCACCAACTATATTGTAGGGGGTTCCCTTACAGTCTTTCTATAAAAAAAACGTAGTACAGCTAACCGTGCATCGATGGTACTTGAACTTGGGCCGCGAGCTCACTTTGGTCATCATACATAAAAAGTTGGTTAATACGGTCACTATATACAAGTCTAGGTGATTATACGGTCACTGACCAGCCGTATATGTTCGTATTTTTCCGTGTTTACCGGTCAAACAGGCTGCATGACACCACACTCTCTCTCTCTTTCAAACGCGGGTCCCACATGTCAGTGAAGTGAGGAAAGAATCAAAGAAGAGATTAAAAATCTCGGGAGCTTGGGCACTGGACTGCCTACCACTCCGTGTTTGGCAACAGCACGACATAGCTTTATATAATTATAAACGTACGTGTTGATACTGCACACGCCCGTGTCCTCCGTGGTCGCTCTCCTCGCCGTGTGCCTCTGATGTATAATGCGTGCATGCTGTGTGCTATGCTGCTGGTGAGTGTGTGCATGCGTGTTTTTTTTTTGGGAACTCCGTCTGTGCATGCGTGTTGTGTCCGAGGAGTGCATGCTTGCCGATGCGCCTGTGCGTGCATCCCTGTGTGTATTTTTTGACTTCAAAGGTCGTTTACGTGTGTATTCTTCATCACATACGGCACATCTCTGTGCGTGGAAAGCCAAGCTAGCTAGGAACTTTACGAATGACCTAACCACTGAGTAATTCACTCGTGGTCCTCAAAAAAAAAAGGAACTTTACGAATGGATGCAGTACACATGGTGGCTCGATTCTGAATTTAACCAGACAAATTAGGTTCAGTATAGTACGTCCTCAGCTTAACTTAACTTGAAAGGGTCGGGGGCTATACATGGTTAGACTCGTAACAGTGGTAGATGATACAGAGAATGGACACAGTTAGTAGTAGTAGGATATGTAGCAGCTGGCTGAAAAGCTTTCTGTTGCAAGTCCCTTTCGCTCACCTGCGCCCTCTGTAATGCCGCTCCGGTGCAGTTGCGAGCTTGCGGCATAATGTGAAATGGAGGAGGTGTATATTTGGATATTTACTTGGCTCCGTATATCAATCCAGGCATGAGGATATCACGCCCATAACCAAGCTAGCTCCGGTGCAGTTGCGAGCTTGCGCAGTAGCGTGCGTGCATATGTTTTTATTATATAAATACGTGTCGCGCTGTAGTAACACACAAAGAGATTGCCAGTGCAGTAGCTAGCGTGTGGGAAGGCCTCGGTGAGGTCTCCGGTTCGAATGCCCAATTTTCCTGAACTTTTGTTCTTTTCTTCGTTTCTTTCGTACTCTCACTGGCGGGTGGGACCCGCGTTTGGAAGAGAGAGTGTGTTGTCATGCAGCCATGTTTGACGGGTCAACACGGAAAAGTACGAACCTGTACGGCTCTTCAGTGACCATATAATCACCTAGACTTGTACATAGTGACCGTATTGACCAACTTTTTATGTACGATGATCAAAGTGAGCTCGCGGCACAAGTTCAAGTACCATCGATGAATTTTACTCTTTTAAATATGCCGCAACCGGGCAACGATCAGCTCACACATCACGCGGAGTCTCGAGGAGCAGCTCTCCTACTGTCACACTGGCTACTATACTACTCAGAACTGTATGCTATTACCGGTGTAGTTCAGTGCTCTCTGCTCAGCCTACGTACACAGCTCGATCGACGATGTACCGGAGGACAGCCGCCCGGCTGCTCGTGGTCGACGCCGTCGTCCTCCTGTCCCTGCTGCTGGCCTCCTGCGCGGCCGCTCCGCGTGGCCTTGGCCTGCCGCCGCCGCGTCCTCCTCCGGTTACGTACGTGTATACGCACCGAAATTTCCTTTGGGTGTTCCAAATGCTCTTGTTATGTCGGTGCATGAATGGGTGCGTCCAATGTGATCGCAGTGCTGCTCCTAGGCGGCGGCCGGAGCCCGGCGCGCGAGGGGAGGGACCTGGATCTGGGAACGCCCGCGAGGCGGCTGGGGCAGCAAACGTCGACGAATGTGCCTCCCTCGCCGAAACCCCATGGCAACTCGGGGTCGGCGGGGCCCGACACGCCGCCGTCGAGCAACGAGTAGGGCGACGAGGCTCCGTGGCGCGAGCACATGACGGCGTGGGTTGGGTACGATGTACTCCCTAGTGCTAGATACATCCACTTGAGCGACAAGTAATTCAGAATGGAGGGAGTATCATGTATGGTGCTCCATGTACAAGGGACAGCTAGCTGCATGTCATGTACGAGAACACTTTCGCCAGTGTACAAGTCAAATAAGCTCGTTTCGGAAAGAACAAAAATTGTCAAGAAGTTGCGTGATCCGCACCTCATTGGTCTTTCCGTGTGTACAACAACACTTTCACTAGTGCATAATACTTCAGTGACCCAGAAAAAATATATTCAGTGAGCACGTTTCGCACAAAGTCAATATATGTTGCTTCCTTTCATTTGCGACGCGATTGATCATGCTTTCGTAATAACAGTGATGACGTGCCCTGAGCAGCGTGTGCTGCGGGCAGCTGGGTTGTGCGGCGTTGCTGCTCGAGGAGAGCGGTGGTATGTCGGGGCGGCGGCCCCGGAAGGCGGTGCCGGTTGATTGCGCTAGGCGTGACGGAGCGGTGGATGTCGGGGTGGCGGCCCCGAGAGAATCATTGTGGCGACTAGACTTCTGTGGCAACGATGATGGTGGGATCGAGGTCGGCGACGGGCAATGGTTGTGGTAGTCGGCTCTTCTCCGGCGTGTCCACGGTTTTGCCTCGGTTTGCTTGTTGCTGTGGAGTCGAAGCTGCGGTGGCAGGGCCCTGTGGTGTACGATGACTGGCTGCATGTAGCCTGTTCGGCGATCTTCCTTGGCGCTAGCTGTGGTTGGTTTTGTTCTTCTGAGTTATCCGTCAGAGTCGGAGCTGTGTTGTCTGGCTGCAGGTCGACTTGTCGTCGATGAGGGTGGGCTTTGCCCTGTGTGTTTCAGTCTATGGGAGTGGGGCTTGTCCTTTGTTGTTCCGGTTTTTGCCCGGTTTTTCGTAATTAACTGGGCATCTCTTCTGCTTAATTAATAGATGAGGCAATCTTTGCCTCCGTTTCGAAAAAACAGTGACGACGTGCCTCAAGTATGCAAATACTATGAACTAATTTTCATGAATTGTACTCTTTAATACGTAAATGCCGTGAATCAACATGTGGTTGAATGGATAGGAGGATAGTAATACCCCAGCCAATCGGGGTTTAAATTCTACACTTAGCATCGGTGTTTACATTTTTCTGAAATTATTTCGTCTTCGGTGATGTACCTTAAGTGTAAGCAGACGCTCTATCGGCCTTCCAGCTATGTGATGCATAAATTTATTTACACATCACCAACTCACAAGGGTGAAACTGGAAGCAACCGGCGGTGCCCTTTCATGGCGGCGTCTCAGGGTTGATGGCATCGTGTGCTTGTCGATTCTTCAGATCGGCGGCGTTAGGGTTCATGGATGGTGTCGGCGAGACGGCGGCAACTCCATCAGGTGTGTCTCTCCTTCTGCTCTGTCCCCCTTGCTGCGGCGTTGTCTCCGACATCATGATGAAGCAGAGAGGTTTTGTCATTCAAGAGTACGTGTAAACGGTTGTCTACGCAAGTAACAGCTGGAAGATGGTGCATCTTGTGCTGGGTTTGTGGTTGGAGGCTGACCGTTCCAGTTTCCTCCTCCGACGTCGTAGTCGTGCGGGGGTGTCAGATCTGAAGTTCGATGGCGTGTCCGGGGTCACGTTGCCTCGGTCTGATTTTTTCAACGCCAACTGTTTTGCTTCAGGCAAACTGCTTTCGTGGTCCGTAAAGCTGCTGATCAGCGATGGAGCCGCGTCGAGCTCGGATGAAGAGGCGATATGTCTCCTTTTCCTTACTAGAGAGGGACATTCGTTTGTTTTTTACATAAGATTATCCTATCTTTTCGGTCTTGTGATATCGATGTTTACGTGACTTGTAAGTGAATCTTTATTAGTATTTTACTAATGAGACAAGTATTACTAGAAAAATAAACTGGAAGCGTAGTAGTACAGCTAACCGTGCATGGCGGGGCAGGACAAACAACCTCAGGCTTCGAGGTCAACACGCGCACCCAAGACGGGCAGAGCCAAAACCCACGTTTCCCACGGGTCGGCGGGGCCCCTAGGAGCCCCCGCCGCCGCCGTCGAGCAACGAGTAGGGCGCCGATGCTCTGGGGTTACGTACCGGGTACGAGCACGCGACGGTGGGCTCCGGCCGATTGATCTCCTCACCGGCCGTTTTGGGGTGTTTGCGTCGGTGTAACGTATGGTACTCCATGTACTACAAGGAACAACTAGCTGCCATACGCAAAAACTCTTTCGCTAGTGTATAGTAATTCAACAAGCACGTTTCAGAAGAAAAAAAAAGGTGGTAGGTCACTAAGTTGCGGTGTTCCATATGGTCACTTCGTTTGTTTAGAAAAGAAGGATCACCCGCGGGCCTTCGCATCATTGCGATGCACACGGCCGGCATCTTTATGTGACATGTCCGAGGGTGCGATTAACATGGTTCCTTCACTGCAGAGCAGTAATGCTAGACTTACTGATGCTTTTTGCATACTAAATCTATGGGTACTGTTTTCTTGCATCCCTTTAAAAAAACTGCTTAAAACAATTACCCATAAATTTCTTCCGTAATAAAACATCCACTGAAGTAGCATTACTCCTCCTCTGAAAAAGAATAAAAGAAATAGCATCGAAGCGTAAGGCTCCCCGATGTGGCGCACCTAATTCAGTCGTATACTAATCATACATGCAAATGTGTACGATCAAGTTCAGGGACTCACAGAAAGATAACACAACACAATCCTAGACACAAATTAAAGTCATACAAGCTTTATATTACAAGACAGGGGCCTCGAGGGCTCGAATACATACGAGTCAGCGGAAACAACAAAATCTAAGTACAGACATAAGTTAAACAAGTCTGCCTTAAGAAGGCTAGCACAAAAGTATCAACGATCGAAAAGGCAAGGCCTCCTGCCTGGGAGCCTCCTAACTACTCCTAGTCGTCGGCGGTCTCCACGTAGTAGTAGGCACCCTCGAGGTAGTAGTAGTCGTCGGTGGTGGCGTCTGCCTCCTGGGATCTGTCATCTGATCGCAACAATCGATATAGATGAAAAGAGAAAAGCAAAGCAACCGTGAGTACTCATCCAAAGTACTCGCAAGACTTACATCAGATCTAAACTAAGTATGCATCAGTATCAAAGAAATGTGTTGTATCTACGGACTGGACTGCAGAATGCCAGAATAGAGGGGAAGGCCTAGCCTATCGAAGACTAGCATCTTGAAGTAACTTGCAGCATTAGAAGAGTGCAGATTAGCATATTATAAATTAGTAGTTTGTTGTAGTAACCACGCCCAGAGACCCTTTCTCGACTTCCTGTGAGAAAAGCAATCCTGAAACTATCATATCCATTACATGCCTCGGCATCCAGTTCTAGTTGTATCGATCAGGATACAACTCCGAGCGTCCGTTACCGTGGACACGGCTATTCGAATAGATTAAACTTCCCGGCAAGGGTGCACAAACTTACCCAGCACGTTTGATCAACTCCGGCCGGACACACCATCGGGTCATGACCGGCCTCGGCCAATCAACACGCCGCAATCCTACCTAGGCTCAACAGAGAGGTCAGCACGCCGGTCTACATCCTAAGTGCGCAGGGGTTTTGGATAGTTGGACTAAGGGGTGGTGGGAAGAAATGTGAAATGGGAACCATACGTTCTTTTTAAGTTGTAGAGATAATATAATATAATAGTAGATTTTTTTATGATTTTACTGTTCATCATGAGCTCAAATGAGCTCACCATCATAACATGACTTTTTGGAGTTTGTGCTTTTTCATCTCCTAACAAAATTTACTTAGGAATATTTTGCGTGTGAGCCTATTCAATCACTAAATCCTAACTATGCATCTACATGTCATGTATGCCTGGTTGCATTGTTCTAGAACACACTATAACCTTTCATGAATCTCCATACTCTTCTGCCATGCTATTCCCAAATATCCTAGCTAAATCTTCAAACTTCTCCCGTGTTTATGCCGATGATTCACGTGTCATAAATTTCATTTTTCCATAGTTGAAGCGCCCAGGTGCACGCACCCAAAATTATTAGAAAGCCACTTAGGTCTCAACAATATTAATAATATTATTTATCTTCACTAATGTTATTAATTTGTTCATTGTTTAGCACATCCAAGCTCTTTAATGCTACGCATTGATGTATCAATACGTTCCTTCCTATCTCTTCAATTATCTACATTGATGTTATGAATTTGCTCTTTAATGATATGCATTGATGTATCGATTTGTTCTTTCCTATCTCTGAAATGCTACACATTGATGTATCAATATGTTCCTTCCTATCTCTTTAATTATCGGCATTGATGTTATCAATTGGTTCTTTGTTTAACACATCCAATCTCCTTAATTACTTCCCCCGTTCCTAAATATAAGCCCTTTTAGCAGAATGAGTGAATCTACACTCAAAAGTATGTCTATATACATTCATATGTAGACTTCATTGGAAACTATAAAAAGACTTAATTTAGAAACGGAGCGAGTACTTTGGTCAATGTCATTAATTTGTTATTTGTTTAACATATCCAATCTCTCTATGTGCATGCATCTTACTAATTTTGTTCCTATTGTATGTAGTTGTTCTACCTTCAAGGCTAGTGGGTGGCAGATCTCTATAAATGGACATCTTTTCTTCTATCTAGCATGCAAAAGTTCATAGTACAACACATCTCTCTAACAGAAGATGAGGACTTCACCGATCCTATTCATCTCCATTGCCCTCATGCCGATGATGTCTTCAGGTATCTACATACACATACATGTCATTCCATATGTTTGCTCTGTGCAGTGATCTTCTTTAACATTATTTCTGTTTATGATAGATGTGGCAATCGCCAAGTACTGCGGTCCTAGAGTCTACGAGGGCCAGTGTGATGAAATCACTTGTCGTGATTGGTGCAAGATAGTGATGGCCCACAACAGCAAATGTGTTCCCAAAGGATGCCAGTGCGAAGCATGCTGGGCAAGACCGCCAAGCTCGTCATCGAACTCACCGCTGGGTTAGGCCACATGGACGTAAAACTTTAATTCATGGTTTATGTTTGTGGAATGAAATTTGATTTTATGGTTGGTCGAGTAATAGCAGTGATGACAAGCCTCAAGTAAACAAAATACTATGAAACCATATTCATGAATTGTCCCTTTAATACACAAATACTAATACTATGAGAGGTCAATTTCATAGTTGCCATGTATGTTTACCTAGTTGCCACGTACGCGTATCTGCAGTTGTCGTCCAACAATTTACAAGTGTCGTGTGGGCGAAAAGCAGTTCGCCCACACGCGTGTGGACTAGGTGGTGGCTGTGTGGGCAGAAACTAGTTCGCCCACACAGTGCAGCTAGCAAACCGCGTGTTGTGTGGCGTGTGGGCGAACTCTCCAATGCCCACATACCAGCCCCGTCCTATGTGGCACGCAAAATCCGCCTCAATATGTCAAAATTCGTGCAAACTTGACTGGACGGTAATCCGCGCGTGCGGGCGAGTTGCAAAACTGTCACACATGTGGGCGTTAGTATTTTCGAAAGTAAAAGAGGTCATCTATTTGCCTTGGTTCAAGCGACACGGGAGGCTGTTCCACTCGCTAGTGCTATGGTCCAACCGGAAAAAAATTATATGAGACCAGGTCTCACGGATTAGCAGGTGAGACCCATCCTGATGGATGACACATGGCATCCACAAATCACAAAGCACCCACCCCATCCCCCACCTGAAATTAGGGGGGAAAGAGATTACATGCTTTGTGATTTGTGAATGTCACATGTCATTCATCAGGGCGGGTCTCACCTGATTTATATGAGACTTGGTCTCATATAATTTTTTTCCGGTCCAACCCCTGTGCGGCGGGCCACTTCGTCCCTCTGTGCAGCTCTCACGCGTGGATCTCGCTCACGGCGGCGCTCGTGCGCGTCTCGATCCCGCCGAACTCCGCTCTCCTCCGGTTGCAGACCTCTCTGCTGATGGGCTGCAGCGGCCGTCACCGGTGTGGCTCCTACGCCCAAATCCGGGCACGCCGTTGCGCGACTGCATGCGGGCTTCCGGTGGTGCCGCGGATGCGAGGCGGCGGCGCGACGACGGGCAAGCTCGGGCCGGGCACAGTGCTCCAGTGGTTAGGCGCCGTGCTCTAGCGGTTGTGTGCACC
Source organism: Triticum timopheevii (assembly GCA_963921465.1). Lineage (NCBI taxonomy): Eukaryota > Viridiplantae > Streptophyta > Magnoliopsida > Poales > Poaceae > Triticum > Triticum timopheevii. The sequence goes on from OY997272.1 coordinate 547,008,193, forward strand.
TCCGTTGGACCGGGTCAAATCCAGAACCTCCATCACGAGGACGGAAGTCAAGCGCGAGCGGCGGCCTGCAAACAGTGGACTCGCCGGCATGGTGCATGCACCGGTTGCCAGGACATGATAAACAGCCCGTTCAGACTTGAGGTCAACACAAAATTACGAGAGTCCAATCAGAATCCAGGGCCCCCGGGTGGAGAAAACTTAAGAATGCCGCAAAACTACAACAAACAGCTCACATCTTGTCTGCCTCCACGGTCAACATGGCCCAGAGTTTCCACTCCTCTCACTGTCAGTCACGAGTACTCACCAGCCATCTCGTTGGACGTTGGCTATACTTATGACTTCCTCGACCTCTGATCTCACCGCAATTCTGCGCGGTGGTACCAGACTACCAGTCTCGAGCGGTTCTCTGCTCACACACAGCTCGCTCGATGCGTCGCGGGACAGCCGCCGCGTGGTGGTTGCTCGTCGCCGTCGCCGTCGCCGCGCTCCTGGTCGCCTGCGCGGTCTCCGCACGTCCTCCTCCAGGTATTTCTGATCGGTGCCCCTGGTTTTTACTCTTTGCTGCATGTAGTACATCGGGACTGATCGATCGGTGTGAGGCTGCATGCAGTGCTGCCGCGAGGTGGTGGCGACGCCGGGCCGCGTGGAGGGAGAGAGCTAGCGGCCATTGGAGCTGCGAGGCGGTTGGGGCAGAGGACGCCGGTGAATAAGCCTCCCTCGCCCAACCCCCACGGCGCGTCGTCGATGGCCGTGCCGCCGCCACCGTCGCTTACTAGCTAGGGCCAAGGTCAGGGCCGGGAGTAGTGAATGCTTTGCTGATACGTGTATGCGATGGGTGCTTGTGATCGCCTAGCTAGGCAGCTAGCTATGTTCTTCCCGATAGCCGATCTCCTTGGTACTTCCTCCGTTCCAAGAAACTTGTCCCTCAAATGGAATGTACCAAGCTTTTTCGGACGGAGGAAATGTCAGAGAAGAACAACTTAGCAGGTGTGCACAATACTTGTTTTGCTACTGATAAATTATTATGGAACTGTATACAGGAAACATGTGGGGATATACACCAACTGATGACCTTGATAAATTCGATGGTGTCTATCTTTGCTAATTGTGTACTCTGTTAATTCAATGTACACACAATTCGGTTCAAAAAAAATATACACAGTTGACTGTCATTAATTCTCGTTCTACACACAAAATTTGGAAAGTGAAATTACCCCCTAGTATTAAGGGTCTTCATGTGGCTTGTTTTGAGAAATAATGTCTTTAACAAAAAATTTAAAGTCAAAGAAAACACGTCTACCGCCAATTCCTCTCACCTCTGGGTGCCTACTGGCGTCAGCAAGGCTGTGGGAACCCCGGTCTGGGTGTGAGTGTAGTCTTTTGTCGCCCTAGTTTTGATTAGGGTTAAATCTAAATGTAACCTATTCGCAAAAGAAAAAAAAATCTAAGTCCTTGTATAATGGGAAGTGCTTAGAAAGATGCTTAGAAAAACAAACCCGATTTTTCAGAAGCACCGGTGCCTATTTTTACAGGAGAGACGCTTAGTTAAGCGTCTATCCTGTACAATTAAGCACCGGTGTTTAAGAAAAGTTTGGTTTATTTCTCTAAGCACCTCCCATTGTACAAGGCCTAAATGTAACCTACAATGTGGTGAGGCGATGGCGCTATAGGCGGCGAGGAATAAGCCCTCGTTCTGGTGGTGCTGTTTGGCATTGGTGGTGTGCGTGTGGAGCTTCTAGGACCAAATCATGGACCTCAATTTTGTGTTTGTTTCATCTACATGACGAGGGGTGTACTACGAAGGGGATAAGAAGTCGCAGGGTGATTTTTTTTCTCCGGTTCCTTCTTCGTCCGATGAAGCCGAGCCAATGCGGTTTCGCCCGACGAAGGGGATAAGACTGGCCATAGTGGGGAGTAACTTAGAGTAGTAACATGCATACGTTACTACTCTATATTACTACCCTTATAGTGGGAAGTGTCATATGTGTAGTAACATACACATGTTCATTTATTGTCTTGTAGACTCATTTTGCATTGGAAAGCGCTATGTGATGGTAACATATTAGATTACTCTATTTGCCTCTCTCTTCATTAACTACTTGCCACATCAACATTTTTGCTTATGTGGCATTTATGTTACTACCTATGTTACTCCCACTATGACCAGCCTAAGAAGTCACAGAGTTTCCACACCTCTCACTGTCAGTCACTGCTCACTGGCCATCTGGTTGGTTCCTATACTTATGACTTACTCGACCTGCGATCTCACTGCAGGTCTGCGGAGTAGTGTCAGACTACTTGTCTCGAGTGGTTTCTCTGCTCATATATACACAGCTCGCTCGATGCATCGCGGGACAGCCACTACGTGGTGGTTGCTCCTCGCCGTGGCCGCGCTCCTGCTCCTGGTTCTGCCGCTGCTGGCCTCCTGCGCGAGCCAAGGTCAGGGGCCGGGAGGGAATAATGAATGCTGATACGTGTATGCAAGATGGTCTGATGATTGCGTCCGCGGGCAGTGACCGGTCACATCTCAAATTTTGTCGTTCACAATCAGATACTTCAATTACAAATTCTTAAATCCATACAATTACATGCAACGTAAAACCTAATCTAAATCTTCCCTGGCGCTTATCCGGCTCCACAGTAATGTCCATGTCCGACGGTCAGGGTCGGGCCGGCAAAATCCGGGGGCTTGTATAAAACTTAAAAAATGAGGCCCTATCTCACTAGAAAAAATTAAACTATCAAGCAATTATAATGTATGTGATATAATGTCTTACATAATAATTCGATATATAGTCGTTTCGCATACCTATTCAATTCCCGGTTGCATAATATTTATTTGAACAACCTCAATCTTGTAGTATTTTTTAAAATGAAATCTTCAATTATATCCTCGGAATCAATCTTCTCCAACATTTCGCTCTTAAGTGCTATTGTGGCCAAATCATTGAGTATTTATTCTGTCATGTAATACGCATATAGGACTTCAATAGCTTTAATTTAGAAAATGAACTGTCTAACTCACCTAGTCTCGTGTCCATAGTTTCAAATCGCGGGCGAAAAGACCGCTATCGCTGCATGAAATCAGCCACACGATTCGTTTCCTTCCCTAGATCGCAGGAGATCGTGCCGCAATCACCGGAGATCGCGATGTTTCTTCATTAATTATTGCGGCAAATTTTCCTTCGCGATTTCCGTACGCCCCCAATTTAAATCTATGCTCGTGTCTTGTCCGGTTGAATTGCTATATTAAGATCTTTGATCGAGGAGGCAATCATGCAAGAACCTATCCCTTTAATGATCCATGCGAAAAGTTAATTAGCATATAGGAATCAGGAGAATAGGAGTACAATTATGAGTACAAGCCAACAATATTCCTCTCTAACACTCTGAGAACCCGAGATCACAAGAGGGATAATTGATGGATGCAAAGTTGCGAACTAAGGCTGCCGTAATCACTACTAGGAAAAGGGCTATAGATGGGATGGACATAATGACACACTGTACATGTGGTACGCTATTACTAAATACTAATGGCGCACCATGTGTTGATGCGCCATTAGTGTGCAAATACTAATGGCGCACCACATCCCACGGTGCGCCATTAGTAAAAAAATTGTTAGTAATGGCGCACCTGTGGACAGTGCGCCATTACTAGTTTTAACTAGTAATGGCGCACTGTCCACTGGTCCGCCATTACTAAGTATTTTTCAAAAAAAATTCAATTTTTTTCTTTTTTTCTTTTCAAAATACCCAAAAACCTAACAGAAAAAAGTTACGGGGCTTTCAAGATCTAGAGGGGAAAAAATTCAAAAAATTTCAAACTTACTAGTGGCGCACCATGGATGTGGTGCGCCACTAGTAATAGAAAAAAAATTGGTTTTGAATTTTTTTAATTGTTTTTCAAAAAATGATACGTAATATGACCGGGAAGTTTGAAATATTTTTCAAAATTTCATCATAGTCATGAACATGAACAAAGTCCTAGACATCAACAAGGTATAATAGGATTGATATGGTAGATATATCAACAAGTGCCTGTGAAGTGAGTTGTTGATGGGGTTGGATAAAACTCTGAAGTTAAGCGTGCTTGGGCTGGAGTAGTGTGAGGATGGGTGACCTTTTGGGAAGTTTGACCACAGAGTGCGATTTGACCCGAGTTTAAGCATATTGACCCGAGATTAAGCCATAGTGACCTGAGATTAAGAAAAAAACAAAAAAAATTGAAAAAAAAATAAAAAAAAATTCTGAAAAAAAATGTTACTAATGGCGCACTACTATGTGGTGCGCCATTTGATGAAGTCATGTACCTAAGGTAGGGTCATGGACCTGTCCAAAGTACCCTCCCCAAGGACATCTTTAGAAGAAGCTGCCTTCCAGTCGACCAAGAGGGGTCCTACTCGATGGACTCGAAGACAGTCACTCTGTATCCAAACGGTCTGTAATTAAGTAGTCTTTATGGCCATGATGACACTTTATGTAAGGCGTTACAGGTAATGTACTTTAAACCCTCCGTTGCGTGGGCTGGCTGGGGTCCTGGCGAACATTATATAAGCCACCCCCCTCCACTGGCAGAAGGGTTCGCACCCCTGTAATTCATACACATATAATCCAGTCGACCGCCTCAGGGCTCCGAGACATAGGGTTGTTACTTCCTCCGAGAAGGGCATGAACTCGTAAATCCCTTATGTATACAACTACTCCATAGCTAGGACCTCGCCTCTCCATACCTGCCCCCCGTTCTACTGTCAGTCTTAGTACCACGACAGTTGGCGCCCACCATGGGGCAGGTGTCTTAGCGACTTTTTGGAGAAGTTACAATTGTTCCGATCGCCTTCATCATGGTTTTCGGCGGAGTTCTGGTCGAGGGCCGCGAGATCCGTCTCGGCGCGCTCATGTTCATCGCCGACGACTCTGCTTGGCTCCAGGAGGCTCCACTCGACATTGACACGCTCCCCGTCCGTGGTGCGATGCATTTTCGTGCATGTGTCCGCGGTTGCGGCAACCATCGACTCCGTATCGATCGACTCATGTGTCGTCCTCCCTCCCTGTCTCCCGCCAGCGCAAGTTTTCTGGTCGGTCAAGGCTCCAGCAGTGGGTGAGACATGCAGTGGATCGCCAATCGGCCACCACCCAAGTCACAGCAATCGAGCCCGACGAATCTCTCTACGGCCTGTTCGATCTGTCGACTGGCTCCGTAGAGACTGCATCCGAGTGCGACAACAGTGATCCAGCGGCGGAGGTTCTGATGGTCAATGGGCCTCGTAGTCCTCCCGGCTTCCCCTGCACCGACGGGATAGACGGCGGAGGCGACCCTTCTCAGGCCCATGAGGAATATCAACCCGAGCCGCTCACTTCTCTGCAAAGGGAAGATCTTCGCCGCCGGAACATGGATGCCCTGCATACTCCCATCGCAGGAGAAACTCCCGAGGCTAGTGCCTTGGAAGAGGCGCGTTTGGCCAACTTGGCTGAACGCACTCGACTGGAGAACCTCCAGCGAGCACTCGAAGAGCGTGCGCGGCAACGAGTACCCGACTCTAGTCGACGTCAACTCTTTCCGCAGCCAACTCAGGTATATCGAACCCCGATTCAGAATTTAGCAGCTGCGGCCCGCATAGCAGAGTCAATTCAGCCCTCTCAGTCAGAGGCTGGCAGAGGCTTGATGCAGATCCGGGATTTGCTCCGGGCAGCAGGGGATCAGAATTCAGCTGTGTCACAGCCGCGCAATAGGATTCACAGTCGATCCGTCACTGCGAATACAATCCAGTCGGCTCATAGCCCAAGATCGCCTCCGCGGCGTGAGGGACATGAAGGCCAACGTGATCAGTATGATGACAGATTCGATCGCGATGATCGACGTCGAGTGCCCACTCCTCCCCCAAGGGGTGGGTCTTACGCCCCTCGGCAGCAAGATGACAGGCGTCAACACAGTGTTGGGCGGAGAGCTTCGGTCGACCCCAGGGAACCAGGCTTTGATGCGAGATCCATCATCGTGCAAGGCTTGGTCGACCGGAACAGAGCTCATCGAGAAGGCCACAACAGAGATGCGCCCACCAGCAACCGAGTCCATGTTTCGGGACCGGAATATTTCAGCAGAGTCATCAGAGCCGCGGTGATCCCTCCCAACTTCAGGTTGGCAACTGGGGTAAGTAAGTTCACTGGTGAGTCCAAGCCTGAAACTTGGCTCGAGGACTACCGAGTGGCCGTGCAGATCGGCGGTGGCAATGATGAGGTGGCTATGAAACACTTACCACTCATGTTGGAGGGTTCGGCCAGAGCCTGGTTGAATCAGTTGGCTCCTAGCAGCATTTACACTTGGGAAGATCTTGCCCGAGTGTTCGTCAAGACATTTGAGGGAACTTGCAAGCGACCAGCAGGATTAACAGAGTTGCAGGTCTGCGTGCAAAAGTCGAATGAGACCTTGAGAGATTGCATACAGAGATGGATCACTTTGCATCATACGGTGGAGAACGTGTCTGATCATCAGGCAGTCTGTGCCTTCAAGGATGGCTTTAAGAACAGAGAGTTAAGTTTGAAGTTTGGTCGGACCGGAGATATGACCCTAAGTCGAATGATGGAGATTGCCACCAAGTACGCCAATGGCGAGGAAGAGGATCGGCTCCGGAGTGGCAAGTACAAGTCGAGTCAGTCGGAAAAAGGAAACTCCAGTCGGAAGCAGAAACGGAAAGCCGAGCCCGCTGCTCCTGGGGAGGCCCTGGCCGTGACTCAGGGCAAATTCAAAGGAAAGCCCAAAGGATCCTGGAACCCCAAGAAGGTAAAGGATAAAGAAGGAAACGACGTGATGGATTTGCCGTGTCACATCCACACGAAGAAAGACGAAGAGGGTAACTTCATCTACCCGAAGCATACCACTCGCCAGCGCCGGCTCTTAATTCAGCAGTTTCAAGGGAAACAGCCCAAAGATAAGGAAAAGGAGTCGTACAAGGCAGAGGACAAAGAGGAAAGTGATGGAGGATACCCCCATGTCAATTCCACCCTGATGATTTTTGCTGATGTGGAGAGCAAAAGTCGATTGAAAGTTATCAACCGTGAGGTAAATATGGTCGCTCCGGCGACACCAAGTTATCTGAAATGGTCTCAGACTGCCATTACATTCGATCAGTCTGATCATCCGACACACATAGCCACCCCTGGGAGGCAAGCTTTGGTGGTCGACCCGGTCGTCGAAGGCACTCGACTGACTAAGGTGCTGATGGATGGTGGCAGTGGATTGAATATATTGTATGCGGAGACGCAAGGAATGGGCATTCCGATGTCCAGACTCAGTTCTAGCAACATGAGCTTCCATGGAGTCATTCCTGGAAAGAAAGCTATGTCGCTCGGCCAAATAGCTCTAGATGTGGTTTTTGGCGATTCGAAGCACTTCCGTAAAGAGAAGCTGACATTTGAGGTTGTGGATTTCCAGAGTGCTTATCACGCTATCTTGGGCAGGCTAGCTTATGCACGTTTCATGGCTCGACCATGTTACGTGTACCTCAAACTGAAGATGCCTGGCCCCAAGGGTGTGATCACCATCACTGGCAATCGGAAAAAGGCCGAAGAGTGCTTTCAGAAGGGCTCAAAGATTGCCGATTCCCAGATAACAGTGGTGGAGCTGGAAGAGTATAAGAAAAATGCAGATCCGAGTGATTTATTGCGGGCCAAGAAGCCCGCCATAGAGTCCGCATTTCAGTCGTATGGTGAGACGAAGCCTGTTCACATTCACCCGACCGACCCCAGTGCTGCTCCGACCCATATTTCCACCATACTCGACTCTAAATAGGAAGAAGCGCTCATCCAGTTCCTCCGTGAGAACTGGGACATCTTTGCATGGAAGCCTGCTGACATGCCGGGTGTTCCTAGGGGGCTGGCTGAGCATCGTTTACGAGTCGACCCAAAGGCAAAACCTGTCAAAGAACACCTTCGACGGTCCACCGTCCAGAAAAGAAAGGCCATTGGCGAGGAGGTGGCTCGGCTCCTGGCAGCGGAGTTTATCCGAGAGATTTACCACTCCGAGTGGCTTGCCAATGTTGTCATGGTCCCCAAAAAGGACAAGTCACTTCGCATGTGCATTGATTTCAAACACATCAATCGGGCCTGCCCGAAAGATCATTTTCCTCTCCCTCGCATCGACCAAATTGTCGACTCGACTGCGGGATGTGGGAGATTGTCTTTTTTAGACGCCTATTCTGGGTACCATCAGATCCGTCCGTATGGACCCGACGAAATCAAAACAGCTTTCATCACTCTATTCGGGTGCTTCTGCTATGTCACCATGCCATTCGGTCTCAAGAATGCCGGAGCCACGTTCATGAGGATGATTCAGAAGTGTTTACTCACTCAAATCAGTCGGAATGTGGAAGCGTACATGGATGATATTGTGGTCAAGTCACGAAAGGGTTCCGACCAATTGACTGACCTCGCTGAAACATTTGCCAATCTCAGGAGGTATGATATCAAGCTTAATCCATCAAAGTGCACGTTCGGAGTTCCTGGTGGAAAGTTACTTGGTTTTCTCGTTTCAGAACAAGGAATCGACGCTAACCTAGAAAAAGTTGGCACCATACTCCGAATGAAATGCCCTGTGCGTGTGCACGATGTCCAGAAGCTTACTGGATGCTTGGCCGCATTAAGTCGATTCATCTCTCACCTCGGTGAAAAGGCATTGCCTCTTTACCGACTGATGAAGAAGGCAGACAAGTTCGAGTGGACTCCAGAAGCTGATGCAGCGTTTGCCGAGCTAAAAGCTCTGCTCTCCACCCAGCCGGTGCTTCCTGCTCCAATCAGCAAAGAGCCTCTGTTGCTTTACATTGCAGCCACAGGACAAGTCGTCAGTACAGTACTTACGGTCGAGCGGGAAGAAGAAGGGAAAGCCTTCAAAGTTCAGCGCCCAGTGTATTATCTTTCCGAAGTTTTGACCACATCGAAGCAAAGATATCTTCATTATCAGAAGCTTGTGTATGGGATTTACATGACCACGAAGAAGGTTGCTCATTATTTCTCTGATCATTTCATTGCAGTCGTCAGCGACGCCCCACTATCAGAGATTCTGCACAACAGAGATGCAACTGGTCGGGTGGCGAAATGGGCGATTGAACTCCTTCCCCTTGATATCAAGTTTGAGGCAAAGAAAGCCATTAAGTCCCAAGCGATAGCAGATTTCCTTGCCGAGTGGATTGAACAACAGCAGCCGACTCAAGTTCACTCGGAGCATTGGACTATGTTCTTTGATGGCTCTAAGATGCTAAATGGTTCCGATGCTGGGGTAGTTTTGGTTTCCCCCCAAGGAGATAAGCTTAGATATGTGCTCCAGATCCACTTTGATTCCTCCAATAATGAAGCAGAATATGAAGCACTTCTGTATGGGTTGCGCATGGCCATTTCACTCGGCGTCCGTCGTCTTATGGTTTATGGCGACTCAGATTTGGTGGTCAATCAGGTGATGAAGGAGTGGGACGTTAGAAGCCCAGCCATGACTGGATACTACAATGCAGTGAGGAAGCTTGGAAAGAAGTTCAAAGGGTTAGAGCTCCACCATATACCCTGACTGAAGAATCAAGCGGCTGATGATTTGGCGAAGATAGGTTCCAAGAGAGAAGCCATTCCCAGTGGTGTGTTCTTGGAGCATATCCATACTCCGTCAGTCAAAGAAGATCCTTTTACTGAAGAAGCCCCGCAGCCTAAAAGTGTCACGGATCCAACTGTAGTTGACGTTCCAGCAGTGGTCGACCTGATCATGGAAAATCTGTTGATCACTCCCGATTGGACAGTGCCGTATATCGCGTATATCTTAAGGAAATAGCTCCCAGAGGATGAAGAGGAGGCTCGACAGATCGTCCGTCGATCTAAAGCCTTTACCGTGATAAGGGGACAGTTGTACAGAGAAAGCGCGACTGGAGTTGGTCAGAAATGCATAACGCCAGAAGAAGGTCGAATAATCCTTGACGACATCCACTCGGGGACCTGTGGCCACCATGCGTCCTCTTGGACCATTGTAGCCAAAGCATACCGAGCCGGATTTTATTGGCCGAGAGCGAATGAAATGGCAAAGGAGATAGTCGACAAGTGTGAAGGATGTCAATTTTACTCCAATATGTCACACAAGCCCGCCTCAGCTTTAAAGACCATACCACTTGTCTGGCCTTTCGCTGTATGGGGATTGGATATGGTTGGACCTCTGAGAACAGGCAGAAGCGGTTTCACCCATGTGCTGGTAGCAGTCGACAAGTTCACCAAGTGGATTGAAGCTAAACCCATCAAGAATCTTGATGCCGGCACTGCTGTCAGCTTCATCGGAGAGTTGATATTCAGATATGGAGTCCCACACAGCATCGTCACGGATAACGGGTCAAACTTCGATTCTGCGGAATTCAGAACATTTTGCACATCTCAAGGCACACGAGTCGACTACGCTTCGGTTGCTCATCCACAGTCGAATGGACAGGTAGAACGAGCCAATGGCTTGATTCTCAAAGGGTTGAAACCCCGATTGATGCGTGATCTCAAGCATGCAGCGGGTGCATGGGTCAACGAGCTTCCGTCAGTACTGTGGGGGTTAAGGACCATGCCCAACCGGTCGACTAGGAGAACTCCGTTCTTCTTGGTCTACGGAGCTAAAGCGGTCCTACCGAGTGACCTGCTTCGCAACGCCCCCGGAGTCGAGCTCTACACCGAAGCTGAAGCAGAACAAGCCCGGCAGGACGCAGTCGACCTTATAGAGGAAGAAAGGGAGATGGCTTTGATCCGATCGACCATTTACCAGCAGGACTTGCGTCGCTTCCACGCTAAAAACGTAAGGAGTCGGGCTTTCCAGGAAGGAGATTTGGTTCTCCGAGTGGATCAGCAGAAACCACACAACCTCGCTCCTTCTTGGGAAGGTCCCTTCATCGTCACCAAGGTTCTCCACAATGGAGCGTACCGTCTTTACAATGTCGAGCACAGGATCGACGAGCCCTGATCTTGGAACGCGGAGCTGCTCCGCCCCTTTTACACTTAAGTATGCACTCGGAAATGTAATAAAAGTACTTCTATAGTTCATTTTTCAAAGACAATAGCGTTATAAATTTCCCAGTGATTGTTTTTTACTTTTGCTTGTTCAATAAAATTCCCCCCCCCCCCTAGTGGGTGGCTTAGCTGCGAATCCGTTTCGCCTAAGTTTGTAAAAATCCTACCGAGTGATGAGCCAGCCTCTCACTCAGAGGCTTAGCCGCGAATCCGTTTCGCCTAAGTTTCAATAAAATCCTACCGAGTGGTGAGCCAGCCTCCCACTCGGAGGCTTAGCTGCAGTCCAAGTACTCGCCTAAGTTTCAATAAAATCCTACCGAGTGGTGAGCCAGCCTCCCACTCGAAGGCTTAGCTGCAGTCCAAGTACTCACCTAAGTTTCAATAAAATTCTACCGAGTGGTGAGCCAGCCTCCCACTCGGAGGCTTAGCTTCAGCATAGCGCTCGCCTAAGTACAAGTATAACGTGCGCTCCGCGAGGTAGACAAGGTGCAGGTCGACTGCTACCCTCCTCTTCCGAGCTACGCCACAAGTATAATGTGCTCCCCGCAGGGAGGATGAGGTACAGGTCGACTGCCACTTCTCCTTCCGAGCTACGCCACAAGTATAATGTGCGCTCCGCAAGGAAGACGAGATGCAGGTCGATTGATGCCGCAAATGTCCTTCCGAGTGGAGAACAGACCTTCCACTCGGGGGCTTAGCTGCAGCCCAGTGCTCGCCTAAGTTTTTGAAAATCCTACCGAGTGGAGAGCAGACCTCCCACTCGGGGGCTTAGCTGCAGCCCAGTGCTCGCCTAAGTTTTTGAAAATCCTACCGAGTGGAGAGCAGACCTCCCACTCAGGGGCTTAGCTGCAGCCTAGTGCTCGCCTAAGTTTTTGAAAATCCTACCGAGTGGAGAGCAGACCTCCCACTCGGGGGCTTAGCTGCAGCCCAGTGCTCGCCTAAGTTTCTGAAAATCCTACCGAGTGGAGAGCAGACCTCCCACTCGGGGGCTTAGCTGCAGCCCAGTGCTCGCCTAAGTTTTTGAAAATCCTACCGAGTGGAGAGTGGACCTCCCACTCAGGGGCTTAGCTGCAGCCCAGTGCTCGCATAAGAATATTGAGGAACAAGTCGATTGCAATAAGTGCTTCATCCTAGCCTGCAAAAGACACTTCAAACCAGATGCAAACATATTCAATGTCGAATCCAAGTTCAGATAACGCCTTACGGAACCATAAGTGCTCAGGCGCTAAGCCCGTTAAAGTTTATCGGTTACAAAACCACTCGGCATACCGAGGCAAGTTTAAAGTATCAAGCATAGAAGTTTTTTACTCCTCTTGCGGAGGGCTGGAAGGCGCAACGAATTCATCCAGGTCGATTCCATCTGCGATCCTAGTGGCAGCGGCGATGAAAGTCTCTATGAAGGATCGGAAATCATGCTTCTTGGTATTGGCCACCTTGAGGGCTGCCAGCTTGTCCTCTCGCGCTTCCTTGAAGTGAACACGGGCCAGAGACAGAGCAACATCCGCACCACACCTGGCAGAGGACTTCTTCCATTCTTGCACTCGACTTGGAACATCGTTCAGTCGAGTCATCAGAGACTCGAGGTCGTTCTGAAGCGTCTCTCTCAGCTAGAGTGTTGTGTCGATGCGGGAAGTTGCGACCTTCAGCCTTGCGAGATAGTCGACAATAGCAGCAACGCGAGATTCATGTCAGAGCACATTCATGGCGACTTCGTCCTTCACGGGAGAGTTGATGGGATCTAGGTTTGGTTCCAGTCGACCAGTCTCCTCTTCAAAGTTCTGGCAGAACTCTGCAAGCACAACCCCAAAGTCAAGACAACAGTTTGATGGTATGATCATAATTAAGATGCCTGTTTGGTACAAAGAGTTACCTTCGAGCATGAGGAATAGCTTCTTGGTGAGTCCTCCCAGATAAGCCTCCAGATCATTCTTCTTTCCCACCAACTCCTAGCCTTGTCATTCAAGGCAATCTTGTGACTCTTCAGTCGACTGACCTCCTTGTTGGCCGCATCAAGAGCAGCTTTCAGATTGGTATTTTCCTCTTCAAGCTTGGTGATTGAAGCAAGCTTCTCATCTGCGAGCTTGGTCTTCTCTAAAGCCGCTTTCTGCATCTCAGCCAAGTCAAGGTCTTTCTTCTTCAGAGCATCCCTCAGTTTGTCTGCAAAGTCACAGTGAGATCAGACTCTGAAATGGACAAGAGGCAAAAGCAGTCGACGAGGTTCTCACCAAACATACCTTTTGCCTCCTCCTTCGCCTTCGTGAAGTTCTCCTGGACAAGTTTCATATCAAGTTCGAGCTGGATATGCTTGTTCTAAAACTCAGTGTAACGAGCTGCAAGCTTGCAAGATTTCTGCGAAGAACCAATCGACAGATGTCAAAGACAGTTCACTTCCGAGTGACTAAGGAAAAATCATAGCATTTCTAAGACTACAGCCGAATATAAACATTCGACCATAGTCTCGGGGACTACACCCAGTGGGTGCACTCAGCGTGCCCCCACTAGTTCTATCAGTTAGAGTCGATCAGTCGACCAACAAATAGCCCAAAAAAAAGAGAGAGAGAGAGAGGTGTTCTTCAGACTGTAGTCGACTGCCAGCAGTCGACCACAGTCTCGGGGACTACACCCAGTGGGTGCACTCAGCGTGCCCCCACCGGTCTATGAATCCATTCGACCTGATCGAGTAAAGAAAAAGCTTAAGACATAAAGACTATGGTCGACTGCCAGCAGTCCACCATAGCCTTGGGGACTACACCCAGTGGGTGCACTCAGCGTGCCCCACCAATCCGGAATTTTAATCGATGCACCCACTGGGTGTACGGCAGATACTAAGATTTTCAGAAAGAAGGATTTTCAGATATCATATCCTAACAGAACAGGCGGTGACAGACTAACCTGAACATTGCTCTGAAGAGCTGAACTGGCATCATAAGCCGCCTGACTGGCGTCTCGGATCGCCTTCACTTGCTCCATCATGACCCCCGCCTGGCGTATTGCTTCTTTAGCAGCGCTTGCTTGGTCTGGGACGTGGTGGGTCGAGAAAAGTGAAGGCTGAGCAGCACTCGACGACGAAGGGCGAGCACTCGTCAGCGGCTCCGCAAAGGATACGGTAGGCCGAGTGACGTTGTCCCCCTCCACAACCAATGTCTCAGGTGCTGACATGTCCTGAGTCGCCTTGCCAGCAGACGCTTTCCTATTCCTCCTCTGCCTTAGTGGTTCCTCGTCATCATCATCAGGAAGGTCAATGATGATGTTAGTGGGAGCTGCAGAAAAGATCCTAAGTTAAAAATGAAGATTCTACCGACTGAAAACGGAGCTACAAAGGCCGTACCAGGGTTAGAAGTGACAGCATCCTCCATTTCATGATCCTCAGGTCTGGTCGAGGTATCAGAAGTAGCAGCACTGCAGTTCCAGAAGTTAGTCGGTCAGCTCACGAATCGACCAAGTATAAATCCATGAGAAACAAGAAAACTCAAGTTACGTCATTACCCTGAGATAGTGGGGATAACCATCTTCATATTAGGCAAGGCCTTCGTCGGCTTCGACGGTGCCACTCGAGATTGCTTCGGCACTTTTTCAGTCGGCACCGGAGAAGTCGTCCGAGGACGCTTGGTTGACTGCACGACAGGCGCGACCCCCTTACTGCGTTCAACCATAGGGTCATGGACAAGCTTCGAGCGTCTTTCAGAACGGGGAGGTGCAACTTCCTCCTCCTCTTCCTCTTCCTCCTCATCAGAGTCGTCATCTTCATCGTCGTCATCAGCATCCAAATCCCACTCCTCCGGGCTTTCGCCTCCACTTCCTTCCTCCTCCTCAGTCGGTACCTGCGCCCCATTGGGCATCGAGTACAATTCAGTGGTGGCCTGACAGACAACAAAACAAGATAAAGGTCAATCGACCGATTTGCAGTGAAACAGAATGAATAAAACAGGACCACAACCAGGGATAAGTGGTCATACCTTGTCCGGCTCGTAGGTATGGTCGAGTGGTGGGATCCTCCTAGCCCCACGAGGGTTATCCTTATTCCCTGTGATGGCGGTCATCCACCTCTCCAGTGTGGCGTCGCTGACCGCCTCTGGATGGACCCGAGTGGTATCTTCAGTACCACAGTACAGCCACATCGGGTGGCCTCGGTATTGGAGTGGTTGAATACGCCGTCGAAGGAAAACCTCCAGAAGGTCCATGCCAGTCACTCCATCCCGAATGAGATGGACTACGCGCTCCATCAGCATTTTAACCTAAGCCTTCTCCTCCGGAAGCACCTTCAGGGAGGATGGCTTGTTCACTCGGTCCATGGAAAACAGAGGGAGACCAGTCGACTGCCCCGACGTCGACTCGTCTTGACAGTAGAACCAGGTCGACTGCCACCCTCTAACCGACTCGGGAAGGGTCATGGCCGGAAAAGCACTCTTACTCCTCATTTGGATCCCAAGACCCCCACACATCTGGATAACCTTGGTCCTCTCATCATCCGGACTCGCCTTTTTCACCGTCTAGGAGCGACAAGTGAATATGTGCTTAAAGAGACCCCGGTGCGGCCGACAGCCCAGGAAGTTTTCACACAGAGACACGAAAGCGGCGAGGTAGGCAATGGAATTGGGAGTGAAATGGTGGAGTTGTGCCCCAAAGAAGTTCAGAAACCCTCGGAAGAAAAGACTCGGTGGCAGACAAAATCCGCGATCTACATGAGTGGCTAGGAGAACACACTCACCCTCCAGCGGCTGCGGTTGCCACTCGGTCCCCGGAAGTCTGGCTGACCCGTGAGAGATCAGTCCCTCATTGGCCAGATCGTCGAGATCCTGCTGGGTGATGGTCGAGCGGATCCAATCTCCTTGGACCCAACCTTGCGGCAGGCGGGACCGCGACGAAGATCCACCCCGACTGGTCGCTCTCCCCTTTGCTTTCGCCGTCGCCGTCGCCTTCTTCGCTCGCTCCAAGGCCGCCGTCTTCTCCTTCACCATTGTCGCCGGCGAGGCGTGCGAGGAGTGGGTGGGCGGAGATAAAAGCGGGCGCAGCAGGCGAGGGTGAGGAAGGTGGAGAGGGGAATGGAGGCGCGCTGTTCAAAAACCCTCGCCCGGCACCTTATATAGGGACACTTCCGAATGGCTGACAGGTAGGCCCGGGCGATCCCGTCAAATCCCGAAACAGTCGCGTGCGCGATACGTGGCGAAAAAGGCGGCGCAGAAATCGAGGCGTCTTCGTCTTATCCCATCCGAGTACCGCGGTCCTCTCCGCTTCGCGCGCTTCCCAAAATTCGGATCCCACTAAATCCGCTAACAGCAGAGCAACTTGTCAGACGGTAGATTTCCTACGATCCGTCGCTCGGAAAACTACCAAGTTCAAAAGTTCACTTGACAGAGGAAAGGAATGGATCAAGGCGACTGAAAGAAAAGTTGATGCCATCTCTAAAAAAGTCATTGATCCAGAATGAGACATACTCAGAGCACAAAAACAGGTCGGAAAGATTATCAACTCCTTCCTCACTCAAACCTCGATCCATTCGGAGGCTAATGATGAAGTCATGTACCTAGGGTAGGGTCATGGACCTGTCCAAAGTACCCTCCCCAAGGACATCTTTAGAAGAAGCTGCCTTCCAGTCAACCAAGAGGGGTCCCACTCGACGGACTCGAAGACAATCGACCATGAAGACTCACTCGACCACCAGGAGATCAAGAACCACTCTGTATCCAAACGGTCTGTAATTAAGTAGTCTTTATGGCCATGATGACACTTTATGTAAGGCGTTACAGGTAATTCACTATATAAGCCACCCCCTCCACTGGCAGAAGGGTTCGCACCCCTGTAATTCATACACATATAATCCAGTCGAACGCCTCAGGGCTCCGAGACGTAGGGCTGGTACTTCCTCCGAGAAGGGCCTGAACTTGTAAATCCCTTGTGTATACAACTACTCCATAGCTAGGACCTCGCCTCTCCATACCTACCCCCCATTCTACTGTCAGTCTTAGTACCACGACACCATTAGTATACCAGATACTAATGACGCACCGTGGGCTATACTAATGGCGCACCAGGGTGCGCCATTAGTATACCAGATACTAATGGTGCACCAGTGGTGCACCATTAGTAAAAAATACTAGTGGCGTGATACTAATGGCGCACCAGTAGTGCGCCATTAGTAGGCAAAACTGGTGCGCCATAGTAGGCCTTTTCCTAGTAGTGAATGGGAGTATCATAGGTAGTATTATACATGCCAACTAAGCACTTTTGATCAGCTGGCATAGAATTAAATGAAGAAAGAGATGCTTGAGTATCATATCATGATACCGTATCATATTAAATGATGTGCTACTTTGTGTCATGCATAGTAATAAATATAGCGCTCTATGATATCAACATATGATAGTATGCATTACAGATGTAGTATCATACACTGGTATCATATGCATGATACTAGTATATGATACACCCCATTACAACCAGCCAATAAGGACTTCACTGTATTGTACTATATCTCCTGATCCTGCCTCTGCATGTACCTGTCGCCGTGTCATCCGTCGCGGCGTCGAAACCTCGATGGCAGGAGCCAGGAGGATGCATCGTGTCGCCCGCCTGTGAAGTCTGGATGCAACTGATCCAGCAGATCTGAACCGCCGTTTTCCGATTGAGCAGATCAGCAGAAGCGAGAAATCATGCCATCGAGGCATCGCACCGGCGTGGGACGCTCGAGGCGTGAGCTTGACTCACGCAGGTGGAGTCAGCGGCCCAGCTCCTTGCGTGGCCAAGCCTACCTCGGAAAATATATATCCATAGGCATATATATAGAAAATTCCGCCCCCTCCACCCAATTTATGGGCCCTGTGCGGGGCGCACAGTCCACACAAGTATGGGCCGGCCCTGCCGACGGTCTACTGAGCCCCGCGAAGTGGAGGTGTGGTCGCCGGCGAGGTAGAGTATGACCTAGGACACGGCCCAGCTCATGGGACCCGAGGCGTAGCCGTCTTCCATGCCCTACTCTTCCTTATCGGAGCCCGTGGCCTACACGTTGCTGGTAGATGTAAGGTCCATGATATATCTGTCGTGCTCGGAGCTCGACACCTCCACCACAATGTGGTTGCGCCGCCAGGGGTTGCCGATCACTCGTAGCGGTGCTGCGACATGCGACCCCGCCTCGCCGGCCTCTGCCACGACCTCCCGCGCCCTCTGCCTCTCCCGGTGGTTCCTGATATGCATAGGACGCCTTCACTCTTCCCCGCTCAGTGTGCTCGTCCCTACGTATCTGGGTCACATGACTTGCCAGTCCTCGATACGGATGAGGCTAGAGTGGGTATTCAGATCGGAGAGAAATCTCTAGCCAACACTGCTTGCCAGCGACGATGATGCCATAGGGCGTCGTTTCTTTCATGAAGAAGTTTGCCAGATCTACTTCCACCTCCATCATGTCATTTGTCTTTCGTGTGAAAACCCTAAATATGGTGGGCGGCGACGGCGTCTTCGGCATCGTTCCCTTCTTGAAGGTGTCGCCTTGGGAGATAGCTGGCTGGTGGACACCATTGGGTTGGCATTGGAGGCAATCTGGATCAGGAGGTGGTGCGGTGTGGCATCTACTACGTTGACGACGACGGGTCTCGGCGACATTGCACGGCGGGGTTTCAGGGATGGACTATGTGTTGATGGACGCCAGCGGGGTGGTGGCACTGTTAGGCCTCGACGACAGTTGGGCCTGGCAAGGTCAATACGTGGATCTCCCCTAAAGTTGGGATGACGGATTCTGGAGCGTGCGCATGTGGTGCACGCTGATGATCTACCAGACCGGTTGGTAGTCTTAGCTTGCCGTGGGGCGGCTTGAGGCCACCGGTAGATGATGTGTGTTCATGTAGATGTAGCGACATAGACCATTAGGAAGGTGCCTTTGTGATGATCCATATATTTGTTATTATGAACTACTGAATAATTTAATAAAAATGCATGTGTGCATCGCTCGATACGGGCAAATCTTCCTTTGGAAAAGGTGTCTCTCCACACTCTAGTAAGCACTCACCTTCTCGCATACAAGTTATCAAATCATGTAATCATCTCGGCGCAATCACACTTAAGCAAGACAGATTTGACTGCAATCACACTTGCACGGTAAATGAAAAATATGGCAGTAATGTGATAATAATAAAACTAGTAAATAAGCGTTTCCAACTACTCCCTTCGTTCCTTTATATAAGATGTATTTGTTTTTTGATAAAATTTCAAAACATAAGGTAAATTTCTTTTAATTCCTCATAATTTCCTTGTTAGCCCTCCAAAAAAAGGGAAAGTATCTCTCTCCTGATTGTCTGTATCTTTCCTTGTAGCAAAAGAAGGAAAATATCTCTCTGTCGATTGCATGTATCTCATACTTCCTCGACTAACTGATTTACTTGCCAATAACAAATAAATTTGCCAAGGGTAATTTCGTCCTAACATGTCTATGATTCCGTGCCTTGGTCACCGTGCTGAAAGTAATACACCTTACATAAAAGAACGGAGGGAGTATTTGATAACAAATCACTGTAGACATCTCTACAATTGGCTACCTATTTACATATAGATAAAAAATATATACTCATATACATTTTCCTAATCTAGAACCCACTGTTAGGATATTTGTTTTTTTTTTTGCATGGTTGTTACGATATTTGTTGGGCTATACAATTTTGATTTCTTTGCCAGTATATTTTAGAACCCAAATAACATATACTACCAATATACATAAACTATACCTTATCTAAGGGTTATTCTTTTTATAGATTATATATTTTATATCCAAGGGAGGTGTTTCAAAATGAAATAACTAATGTGCATGTCCTTGCAAATTTTGATTTAGATTGAGTGCAACCATATCGATAGACGCTAAATGTGCAAGGAAAAATGTCTTCGCTTAATATTCAACAATGTTGTTACACGATTTATCTTGTTTTGTAATAGAATGATATACAATTAATGATCATGCGTTGGTAAATTTAGCCATAAAAAGGTAGGAAATGTGAATAATTTTGCTATTTGTAAAAATAGAATTGAACAATTACAGTTCGGTATAAACAGAATGTGTAATAAATAAGTATTCAATATAATTAATTTTGCTCCTTACTGGATCAAGCCGATTATCTTCCTCGGTTGTGTCGAAGGTGCCCTGGTACAAAGTAGCCCGCTATTGGCTACTCAATGCAGAATATCTTTTGCTCCTTGATTGTATCATGCCGGTGAACCTCAACCTTGACATAATCGAGAGATAGCCGTTATAACTCTATTTCTTCACGACCTGACCTTCATTTCCCACCACATGCGCCTCCGTTGTGCTGGTCAACCCATCGATACTAAAATTGGTTTTCACTATGACTTATTTATTAGCTAAGCACAGTCGTTTATTATTTGAGAGACGCCATGTATAGTTCTTAAACCTGCATGATCCTTATATCATTCTTGTAAACTTGTCTTTTAAGTAATAAAATGAAGTGTGTTTACCCCTTAAAAAGAAGCAACACTACTCAATATCCCGGTTTCCACACCTCGCACTGTACAGTAGCACTAGTGCTTCGTCGCCTCTCCTCACACAACTCACCCGACGCGTTGCGGGATAGCCATTGTCGCATGGCCCCTTGTCGACGCCGCCACCCTCCACGTCGTCCTGGTCATGCCCTTGTCCTGCACGGTCTCTATAGGTTGTCTGCCGCCGCCTCCTCCAGGGATAAGGGCAACTCTGACCGATCCCCTAAAAGTTAAAGGAGGATCCGGTCGAGTAAAATTAGAGGAGCAAACTTTTCGTCCTTTATAGGTGGCCGCACCTAGCCGATCCCCTAAACTTTAGTGGAGTAAAAAAATGTATAGATTTTGTGTTCTAGCCACATGAACTTCGAACACTTCACAATATATATCATAAAAATATTGAAATTAAAATATGTATAACATAA
Organism: Triticum timopheevii; assembly: GCA_963921465.1. Lineage (NCBI taxonomy): Eukaryota > Viridiplantae > Streptophyta > Magnoliopsida > Poales > Poaceae > Triticum > Triticum timopheevii. Next base: position 547,029,096 of record OY997272.1, read on the forward strand.
CCGTCATAACATAACCATCGTAAGAGCATCTCCAACAGATGCGCAACGCGCTAAAATAACTTCTACAGCACCAAAATAGTAACTTTTTGTGCGCAGCAGAGCGCTGGCTTCAGCGGTCGTTGAAAAAAATTGCGCGCGAGCCGCTCCACCATGCGCTACAAAAAAAGGCGCGCGCGCCCAACACAAACAACATTTGGACACTCAAATAGAACCAAGAAGATCAAACACATACAAAATAAATCAACAATAAATAGTTCAATTTATTACAACTCAAACATATAGTTTATCTTCCAATACAATAAATAGTTCAACAATACAACATCAGGCATAAAAATCACTAGTTTTGTCGGCCATTCCATGCCCACCACTCCTCGATTAGATTCTTTTGAAGAATTATGTATTTCGGCACGTTGAATGGCATGATAGGAGGCAACAAATAGGACCACCCTCGCAGCCCTCCGCCGCACTCGCACGGGACGCCCCAAGAGCTCATACTGAGAGTAGTCTACATCTTGCCCACGCTCATTCTCGATGATCATGTTATGCATGATCACACGACAGTTCATGATGTATCAAAGGATATTTTGATCCCAAAATCTAGCTGGTCCTCTCACAGTAGCAAATTAGGCTTGCAAAATCTCAAAAACTCTCTCCACATCTTTCCTAACCGCCGTCTGAGAATTGTGAAAATCTAGATTTTTCTTACCTTCTGGTTTTTTCAACGGATTCACAAATGTTTGCCACTTTCGGTAGATGTCATCCGCAAGATAGTAGCCATAGTTGTATGTATGACCATTTACTACAAACTGCACCGGTGGCAGATCACCATTTGCAATCCTATTCATGAGCGATGACCAATTAAGAACGTTGATGTCATTCAAAGATTCAGGCATTCAAAAAATAACATGCCAAATCCAAGTCTCTTGATCGGCCACTGCTTCAACAATTGTAGTGGAACCCTTTTTCTAGCCGTGGAATTGTTCATGCCATGCCATAGGACTGTTCTTCCAACTCGAATGCATGCAATCTATTGAGCCAAGCATACCCGGGAACCCGCAAGCTTTGTTCATGTCCAAAAGCCTTGTGGCGTCTTCAGCATTGGGGGCTCTCAAATACTCCGGACCAAACAGTTGCACAATTCTGACTACGAAGCGCTTGACATGCATGATGGCTTGACTCTCACCCATGGTCAAGTGATCATCAACTAGATCAGTCGGAACACTGTATGCCACGCAAAAGCGGTTGTCACCTTTTGAAAGGTGTTATGTCCGAGTTCTCTGGCGGCATTCCTCCTTTGTTGAATAAATTGATCTTGGCTCGCCAGTTTCTCTGCAATGCGTTTGAACAACTCGGTGCTCATCCTAAAACGGTGCGGAAAGTACGACTCGGGGTATGTGGGATTCTCCACAAAATAGTGCATCATCAATCTGTTGTCGGCATCGATCTTATCCCTTCAAATTTTTTGACGACCCATAACCGAACCACCATGCTTTGGCTTTTTATTGACGTGCATAGCTAGGATCATTGCAAGGTCCTCCTCCTCTTGAATATGAAATTCTTCGTCAGAAGAATCATATGACGAACTCATCTACAATATTGAATTTCGAATAGTCTATAAAACTACAAACAACATGTACCAAATTCATATGCAAAATGTGAAGTTGAAGCAATACATACATGCAAGTGTTTTGTCAAACACCTTGTGGGTGTCGAGCGGCAGTGGGCGGCCGGGCACTGTTTGTCGGAGGAAGGCGCGCTTGAGGGGCGGTGGTGATGAGAGGAGGTGGAGGAAGCAGTGGCGAGGGACGAGGATAGGCCGGGGAAGAAAATGGGGAGGTGCAGGCGGCGGCGCCAGCGCCTGGATCTGGCGGTTGGTGGGAGTCGCGCGTGAGTCGTCGGTGTCCAGCGCGCGAGAGCAGGCACACGAAATAAGCAATGAGCAGAACAAACTTGTGTAAGCACACACGTGAGAGTTCCAGCTCCCTCCCGACCCCGAGCTAGGGTTCCCCCTGCTCCTCCCGCCGCCGCTGGCCTCCCTCGCCTCCTCCCGCCGGCGCGCGTCCCCCGGCCTTCCTCCGTCTCCTCCCTCCTCTTCCCCCTCCCCCCGGCACTCCCGTCGCCCCCTGAGGCGGCGGAGCACCCCCCTGCCCGCCTCCCCGTCCAGACCCCCTCCTCCTCCATCTTCCTTCGCCACCGCCGGCAGCGGCCTCCGGCGTGCCCGGGTGGCGCCGGCGGCGGCGGACGTCCCTTTCCCACGCGCCTGGGGGAGGAGTCGGGGCTCCCTGCCCGGCGGCGGTGTTGTTCGGCTGGCGGTGGAGTTCTGGGGGCCTCGGGTGCTCTCGACGCGGCGACGTGGCCGTTGGTTGCGGGGCGGCGCGGTGGGCGGCTGGCCGGCGGCGCATGCTCGGCCCAGATCTGGGCCCTTTTGGGCCCCATCTGAGCTGGGACGGGCCTGCTGTCCGGGGTGCGACGGCGTAGCTCCCTTGTGGTGAAGCGAGGCGGTCGTGGCTGCGATGGTGATTGCATCAGCGGCCGGCATGCTGCAGTGTGGCTGCAGGGACTGTCCGGACCCGTTGGGGTCCCGCCTGGCCAGTGGTGGCCTGGCAAGTCCCTGTCGCTATGTCCGGTTGGCTCCGCGCGGCGGTGGAGGTTGTTTCCCTCCTATCGGCTGTGTTGCGGTTGCCACCGAGCCCGGTGTCTTCTCGTCCTACCTCCATGTCTCGTGTTGGTGGCCTTAGTGAGACGGGGAAGATGGTGCGGTATCCGTGGTGGCACAGGCTGGTGGGCAGCATGTTGGGCGGTGCGCTTCCGTTTGTCTGGGGTGGCGGTGGTGGTTCCGGGGCGGGATAAATCTCTGGCGGCTCGTTCATCACCGGCGCGGCTATGCCCGTGGGCGTTGCCGAACCCTCCTAAGGGGCGTCGATGATACCCCTTCCCCCCTGTCATCCGCGTGCCGGGGGAAACCCTAGGACTTGTCCGAGCAGCAGCGTCGTTGTCGTCGCATTTCTTCATGAAGATGTTGCTTGGTACGCGAGGCTTCGGAGTGCTTGGCCGGCGATGGTACTTCTCCGGAGGGTGCAGCGGGTGTCAGCCATCTTTGCTTAGTTGAGCTGCCGGCGTCGGCATTTGTTTCTTTTTTCTTTCTCTCCTTTTTCTTTTGGGCTTGTTTGTGTTGCGGCCCCAGCAAGTTGGTTGTATCAGTTGGATGCTGCTTTATAATCTAAAGCGGAGGAAACCCTTTTTCTTATGAAAACACTAACACCCACACGTGTGGGCGTTTGCATCTCGCCCACACGCATGGATCCACGTCCGTTTATGAGCGCACGAATCTTGGCATGTTTCTAGTGCCACGTAGGACTGGGCTGGTGTGTGGGCATTCAACCATTCGCCCACACGGCCGTTTCAGCACACGGAGGGGCCGGTGTGTGGGCGTTCAGCAGTTCGCCCACACGCCACTTTCCACTAACGCACAAGGGCTGGTGTGTGGGCATTTGCCATCTCGCCCACACGCCCGTCTCCTCTCCCACACCCAAGCTGCTAGTTGCCATGTGTTTTGCAGTGTACATGGCAACTGCCCTAGTGTGCTTGTAAGCAGATGGCAACTCTTTTTTTTACCCGAATATGTCAGTTGCCATGTGTTTTGCAGGGTACATGGCAACTGCCTAGTGTGCACGTAAGCAAATGGCAACTCTCTTTTACCCGAGTTGCCATGTGTTTTTGCATGGTACATGGCAACTGCCCTAGCGTGCACGTAAGCAGATGGCAGCTCTTCCTTTTACATGGCAACTGCCCTAGCGTGCTTGTGAGCACATGGCAATTCTCTCAACTGCCTATGTTAGTAGGTGGCAACTCCTAAAGTTTTGAAATCATGACAATTATAGTAGACCAGACCATACATGGCAACTGCAGTTGAACAACCATGACAACTGTAGTTGTCCGACATGGCAACCGTAGTTCAGCGACATGGCAACTGCAGTTAAACGAACATGGACGAGAGTCTGAACCATGGCAACTGCGGGCACGCGGTGACTGTCACGCGGGGCGTGCGGGACCACGAGGTACGAGGCCTAACGTACGGGGCGTGTGGGCGTTACCTATTTTGCCCACACACACGTGCGAGAGGGGTCGGGAGGGAAAAAAAGAGGTGTGTGGGCATTACTTATTTTACCCACACGTAGGTGTGTGGACTGTTCCTCTTATACACCACATAAAATGCATGGGCAGACCCCCTAACGCCTATAGGTGTGACACTTATCGGCATCTTTTTCTTAATAAGCGATGAGCGATGCGTTTTTCGCGCGTCCGCTGAAGCGTCCGTTCCGGCTACGCGTGCAAAACAGACGATTTTTTTCAGCACAAAGCTAAAATCGCGTGCCTCTAAACACTTCATGCCCAAGGACCTCCTCGTGCATATACCTGGCCATACCTCAGGCCGGGCCGGGCTTCGGGCCGGTCCTAGCCAAGCCCGACGAAAAAACCCAGGCCCGAGCCCAGCCCGGCCCGGCCATTGGGCCTGTTTTTTGGGCCCGAGCTCGGCCCAAACACGTAAAAGCCCGTCGGGCTCCGGGCCGGCCCGGCTCAACCTTCAGAGAAATGCAAAAACTATCGGCCCGGCCCAGCCCAGCATTCGAGCTCAAAATCTAGGCCCGAGCCCGGCCCGGGGGCAGCGTCGGGCCAGGCCGGGTCGGGCCGGGCTTCCAGGTATACTCGTGCATCACAGGGGCGGAGGTCGAGCGCGAGCAGCGGTCTGCGCACGGTAAACTCGCCGGCATGGGTGCATGCACCGATTGTGAAGTTGCGAAGGGAGGCGGGACAGGACAAAGCAGCCGTTCAGACTTAATGGTCAACACAAGACTACAAGAGTCCAATCAGAATCCAAGGCCCCCAGGCTGAGAAAATTCTGCAAGCGTACAACAAACAGCTCACATCTGTCTGCCTCATAGCGTCTCCCCACAGTCAAACATGGCTCAGAGTCTCCACACCTCTCACTGTCACTCACTAGTTAGGCTGGTTGTAATGGGGAGTATCATATACTAGTATCATACATATGATACTAGTGTATGATACTACCTCCCTAATGCATAGTATCATATATTAGTATTATGTAGTACTATATTTATTGCCATGCATGACACAAAGTAGCATAGCATTTAATATGATACGGTATCATGATATGATACTACACCCTTTCTTTCTTCATTTAATGCTATGACACCTCATCAAAATTGCCTAGTTGGCATACATGATACTAGCTATGATACTACCATTACGACCAGCCTTACTCACCAGCCATCTCGTTGGACGTTGGCTATACTTATGACTTGCCCAACCACTGATCTCACAGCAATTCTGCGTGGTAGTACTACCAGAGTACTTGTCTCGAGTGGTTTCTCTGCTCGCTCGATGCGTCGCGGGACAGTCACCGCGTTGTGGTTGCTCGTCGCCGCCGCCGCGCTCCTGGTCCTGGTTCTGCCGCTGCTGGCCTCCTGCGCGGCCTCCGCACGTCCTCCTCCAGGTATTTCTGATCGGTGCCCTCTTTGCTGCATGTAGTACAGACAGTACATCGGGACTGATCGATCGGTGTGAGGCTGCATGCAGTGCTGCCGCGAGGTGGTGGCGACGCCGGGCTGGCTGGAGGGAGAGAGCTAGCGGCCATGGGAGCTGCGAGGCGCTTGGGGCAGAGGACGCCGGTGAATAAGCCTCCCTCGCCCAACCCCCACGCCGCGTCGACGACGGCCGTGCCGCCGCCACCACCTGACTAGCTAGGACCAAGGTCGGGGGCGGGAGTAGTGCATCCTGTGATCGCCTAGCTATGTTCTTCCCGATAGCCGATCTCCTGATCGATATCAGAGAAGAAACAATTAGCAATTGTGCACAATACTTGTTTTGCTACTGATAAAATATTATGGATCTATACAGGAAACATGTGGGGACATACACCAACTGATGCCCTTGATAAATTCGATAGTTTATCTGTGCGAATTGTGTACTCTGTTAATTCAATGTACACACAATTCAGTTCAGAAAAAGTACATACAGCTGACTGCCATTAATTCTCGTTCTCCACGCAAAATTTTGCAAGAGTGAAATTACCCCTGAAGATCAAGGTCTTCATGTAGCTTGTTTTGAGAAATAATGTGTTTAACAAAAAAAAGTCAAAAGAAAACAGGTCTACGGCCGATTCCTCTCACCTCCGGGTGCCTACTAGTGTCAGCAAGGCTGTCGGAACCCCGATCTGGGGTGTCAGTGTAGTCTCTTGTCGAGGAATGCTACTTCCATGCAAAGTTACGTAGGTTTACGAAGGGATTGCCCAGTTGGCGTTTTTTCATTGGAGATTGGAGGGAAGGAGGGACCCACCCCTGTTGAAATCAGGGGGGGGGGGGGGGGGGGGAGAGGATTAGAAGGAACGTTACGTAGGTTATTCGTAACAGTTTCGTAGGTGGAGCATTATTGGTCTCTTGTCACCCTAGTTTTGATTAGGGTTAAACCTAAATGTAGCCTACACTGTGGTGAGGCGATGGCGCTATCGGCGGCGAGGAATAAGCCCTCCCCATCTTGTCCTCGTTCTAACGATGTTGTTTGGCATTGGTGGTGTACGTGTCGAGCTTCTAGGACCAAATCATGGGCCTCATTTTCGTGTTTTTTTCACCTACATGACGAGGGTCGTACTATGAAGGGGATATGAAGTCGCAGTGCGAGTTTTGCTCCATTTCCTTCTTTGTCCGATGAAGCAGAGCCAATGAGATTTCGTTAGGGAACTTGAGGGGTTTGTGTCCGCCCCCTCCCCCCTTCTTTTTGGCCGGATTTGGAATTATCTTCTGGCTCCTCAATGTCAACTTCTATGGATGGTGATTCATCCAGATCGTGGTCACCAGCGTCTTTTAATCTACATCGACAATTTGTCTGGTCGCCGCTTCTTCAAACTCCTGGATTCTAAGAACTAGGCAGAGATGAGGATTACACAATTCTATCTCTCTCCCTTGAAAGAGATGAGGATTATACACATACATGTCTTTCTATTTGTTTTGCTTTGAGCAACGATCTTCACTAAAAAAAATTGGGTTTACGATAGATGTGGCAATTGTCAAGTACTTTGGTCGTATGGTCTAGGAGGGCCCGTGTGACCAAATCATTTGTGGTGACTGGTGCAAGATATATAGTGGAAGGCTACAACAACAAATGCCTTCCCAAGGGATGCTAGTGCGAAGCATGATGGGCAACATGGTCGAGCTCATCATCGAACTCACCATCGAGTTAGGCCAAGAATGTGACATGCATGGATGTGCAATTTTATTTCATGGTTTATTTTTGCGGAATGGAATTTGATTTCATGGTTATTCAAGTAACATCATTACAGCAGTAACGACATGTCTGAGTATACAAGTACTATGCACGATAATTGAATCTAGACAGATGCGGAATCTCCCTTATGTGTCTGCCCAGAGGAGCTCTCATTTTCCTTTCCAACTCTATGTGGCTAGAACGGACTCTTCTTTCCAAGCTTCACCGGCGAGCCCGTGGATTCGCCTCCCCCCACCCACCGCTCTGGTGGTTGATGGTGAGTAGGGGAATTCTGGTGCCTTCGCTCTACTAGTTTAGGTTAAGGTTTTTTAGTCTTTGTAGGTGCGGCGCTTGGGCGGACGGCGGTATTTCTTTTTCAAGTTTGTTTTCCAAGCTCCAATCCCCCTTGAGTTTGTCTGTTTGCAACGGAGCTCCGGCGTAGATTCCTGCCGGCTTCTTGGTGCAGTGAGGTTATGGCTTTTCGTCGTATGGCGAGATTTGGTGCCAGGTATTTCAGATCTATGCAGGGGTTCAAGGGTGACGCCTGTGACTCCAGCCTTCACCGCCGCTGTCTCCTTCGCCTTGCTCTCCGACTGCTTAATAGCTAGTCGGAGTGCCTTGGCGTTCTTCCGTCGGAGGTGGCGAGCGGTCGTCTCCGCCGTCATGACGGAGCGGCGGTACACCCACGCGAGGAGACGCACGTCCTCGTTGGCGTCCGGCTCCGTCCCGCGTCAGTGGCGCGCAGACTGCTCCGCCGCTTTCCCTCTCCAGTGCACGCTGCCTCTTGCGCCTCCGACTCCGGAGTGTGCATGCAGGCCAAAGGTGCGGGCACAAGCACCCAACGCTGGTTGCGTGCAGGAGCGACCGGCGGGGGAAGGAGACGCCGCGGGCCCGGCGCGGACTATGCTGACTGGGTGTTGTTGCACGCGGGCCGGGAGGGTCCAGCTCCGGCGTCCGGGCTGAGCCGGCGCGGGTGGTGCGGCGACGCTCCAGATCTGGACTTGCCGCCGGTCTCCACCTTGGACCGCTCCAGCGTAATGCGGAGGGCCATCTCCTCCTCGTAGTCGAGCTCCGAGCCAAAGTTGCTGCCGGAGCTACTCATCGTGGTGGATGGGATCGGAACCGGAGAGGGAGAAGAGTGGACGGAACGAGAGGGAGAGAGTGAGCTAGGATTTGAGCTCGCCGCCCAGATTGGAGTTTTTTATGGGGTCCGTGGTGGGCCGGACCTATCAGGCGGACGCGTCCGGGCTTGCTTGGGCCACCCTATATCTGCCTTATATTTAAGCTAGATATGAGGGACGTTGGTCAGCCTGGATATTTGTCCACGGTTTGAGACGTTTGGTTGGGTCAGGTCCTTGACTGGATGGCCTGGCCGGGCGTTGAGACGGGTACGAGAGGCCCGGCCGTAGATGCACATTCGTTTACAACTTGTACAGAGTTGACTCACCCGGCCGCATGCTGCATGCATGCATCGCTTGTGAAGGGAGCCAGGACAACCAATAGTGCAGACTTCTAGGTCAACACAAAGACTACAAGGGTCGAGCCCATGAGATAATGTAAAGAAAAACGTCACAAACGTCCAACGAACAGCTCACACGTTGATCGGAGAGAGTCTGGGGGCTGTTTGGTTCGCGTCCTATCCATCCCGTGCCTGGCCAGGGGCTTCCCTGAAACTTGCCTGACATCTGTTTGGTTGGCGTCCGGAGGAATCGATCCTACGCCTGACCTGAGCGAGCCTTGCGTCGTCATTAGCCTGTGTCAACTCATCCTTCGTCATTAGCCTGAGTCAGGCGATCGATTTCGGACGCCTGAGTTCGTGCCTGGCGCTAAACTAGTACTGCTATACTTTAATAGGCTGGTGGGCTCCACAATAGTACATATAAAATTCTTTCTAATATTTTGCCAGGCCAGGGCACCAACCAAACACTCTCCTCTCAGGCAGCCTGACGAGGCAGAAAATTCAAGTTTTTCAGGCCCAGCTCACGCACCAGTTTTCTTCAGGCACCTTGCACAGGACGCGAACCAAACAGCCCCTGAGCCTCAGAGCAGAGCGGCCGTGCACTGCGCCGGGCGTTCCCACTCCCACACCTGTCCCGGCCGTCTCCTCCGCTACTTTACTCGAGCAGATCTCCCGCTTTCCGCACCAGTACTGTGTCCAGTCGCCTCTCCTCACAAGGCTCGCCTGATGCGTAGCGGGATAGCCACCACCGCATGGTTGCTCCTGCTCATCGCCGCCGCCGCGCTCCTGGTCCTGGCCCCGCCCCTCTCCTGCGCGCTCTCCGCCGGTCGCCGGCCGCCGCCTCCTCCAGGTATGTATAAGCTCGTTGGTTTTCCTTTTGATGTACAGTAGTTTGTATACATGTGAGCTGATCGACCGGTGCGAGACTGCATCATGCAGCGCTGCCGCGAGGTGGTGGTGGCGGCGACGCCGTGCCGCGTGAAGGGACGGCGCTGGCGGCCGTGCGGGCCGCGAGGCGGCTGGGGCAGAGGACGCCGGTGAGCAAGCCTCCGTCGTCGAAACCCCACGGCATGACGTCGATGGCCATGCCGCCGTCGCCGCCGCCACCGTCGATCAAATAGCTGGGGATACTGATACGTGTACGCGTTGGTGCCCTCGACCGACTGCGCTGCGCTCTTCCCGGCGGCGATCTCCAGATCACTTCGTGGTGAACAACCAGCTGCTGTGTGCAATCATGATTTTGCTACTGATAAACTATGGAACAGATAAACTATGGAACAGTACAGGAAACATGTGAGGATACGCACCTCACTGATGCCCCTGATAGAATTCGATGGTTTATTTGCGCTAATGGTGTTTTCTCTGTTAATTCATTTCAATGTACACGAGCAGTTGATTGCCGCTAATTCTCGTTTTCACACAATTTTTGTGATAAGTGAAATTGACCCTAAAGATTAACGCCTTGCGTGTTTTGTCTATTTGTGGAAAGTATTGTGCTAAGTGCTAACGAAAGACAACTCAATGTATCGAGGCTCGCATGGGGACGGGTGCTTGCTCCCGGCAGCATCCGGCAGGGAAGCAGCTCCCCTGACGTACTGCACATGCCGTCGGGGGCATTGACTTGTGGGTCTGATTCTCGGTGGGCCCACCCGTCAGTGGCCGAACGGTACCCTGCCGCATGATAGAGGATCGTATTAAAAACCTAGACTTACGGAAGCACTGCTACGCGCTAGTTTTACGGGAGGACATATTTTCCTCTCAGTATACCTGGCCATGGGAAGCCCGGCCCGGCCCGAAAAAGCCCGACCCGGCCTGGCCCGGGCCGGGCTCGGGCCCAGATTTTGAGCCCGAAGGCCGGGCCCGGGCCCGTCGTTTTTACATTTTCCTGAAGGTTGGGCCGGGCCGGCCCGAAGCCCGACGGGCTTTTACGTGTTCGGGCCAGGCTCGGGCCCAGAAAACAAGCCCGATGGTCGGGCCGACCCGAAGCCCGATAAGCTTTTACGTGTTCGGGCCAGGCTCGGGCCCAGAAAACAGGCCCGATGGTCGGGCCGGGCCTGGTCCGGGCTTGGATTTTTTGCGTCGGGCTTGGCTAGGCCCGTCCCGAGGTAGGGCCAGGTATACCTCTCAGCCATAAATTCTTCCTCCATATGATTTTAACTGACCCCACCTTCCTGATTTTAACTGGGCCAGCTCAGTCCGTAACCTCCTTTCTATATGAATTGTTCCGTAGCTCTAGCAAAGCTCTTCTCACATCGCCTCCGCCCATGCCTCCTTGCCGCATCACATTTCCATGGGTTCCCCACCCTTTTTTTTCTTCCTGGAGTCTTACTCCGTCATTATTAGACTATGTAATTATATCACATATCCCTAAACCAATAAGCATAGCTCAAGATCCTTCACTGGTCAACGTCTTTCCATTTCAACACGGAGCTCCATTTTAAAAACATTAGCTAATTTAAAGTTATGAGGTTCGATAAGACGTTGACTCTTATAAAAGAATAACATGTTAATTATTAATCCTTTTAATAATAATGCTAACTTTTGTGATGTTTGGATTTGATGGTTAACAGATAAATTACCCATGAAGATTAAGGTCTCTGTCTGGCTTGTTTTGAGAAATATTGTGCTAACAAAAGACAACTCAATCTATCGAGGCTGGCATGGGAATGCAATGCTTCCAGTTATGTGGTTGTGCTAAAACTGCAGATCATTTACTCTTACAATGTTCTTGGCTAGATTGATCTGAAATATTCTGAAGTGTGCTTTTAATTTTAAAAACATCACGGATATGCTTTAGTTCTGGCTCCTAAGATTTAGAAAGTAGGATAACCAACAATTTTAGTAAGCGGGAATGACAAACTCTATTGTAATTTCTTTTTTCACTAGAATCTTGCAAACTAAAAATGTCATCCTCACCATAATATAAATTGTCATCAAAACGTTCGCAATTGTCACCCCCTCCCTATCGAGGTCAGCTGAATTGCATTACCGAAATCTTTACTAGAAAAATTCTTGGACCCCAATAGCCAGCGGAAATTTGATGGGAGGAATGCCATTTGCGAACGTTTTTGATGGCAATTTGTGTTGGCCGAGCATGACAATTTTCGTCGTGAGCATGACATCTCCGCTGCAGTTCTATTTTTCGCAAGAAATTGTTGTGCTTACAAACTAAAATTGCCATCCCTGTGACAACTATATGCCATCAAAACGTTCACAATTGCCATCCCCATCACAACGAAAGTACCCTCCCAGTTCCCGTGTCGCTTCCGAATATGCCTCCTTGCCAGATCACGTTCGTGTGGGTCTCCCACCTTTTTCTTTCTTTCTAAAGTCTTACTCCGCCATCACCGCCATCAACTGAGGGGGCGGTGATTTAATTAGATGTTCATTTTAATCCTAAAGAACGTCATACTACTACCAATCTGATTAACCTTCAAGGATGGATGGCCACCCTTCTTGGGCTGTAATTGTTATCTTGCTAAGTTGAGTTGTCATAGCTACTCGAAATTCACAAACCATTCCGACCAACAGTCAAATTTCTTTGAGTACGTCCTTGTACCTTCAATTTACTCGAGTGACACAAACCTCAGGCCCGACGAGTGATCGACGTCACCTTCCTCCTCCACCTCCACCCGGCTCCTTCTAGTACTGTTCATCCTCTCATGTCTCACGGCGTGAAACAGCTTGCTGGGCAGCCACAACGAGCATTAGGCGAATCCTTGCAAAAACTGAAAAATTTGGGTCCAAAGATTTCAGGTTTGAAAAATGGAATAGATAAATCCCGAACGTTTGATTTTTAAGCATGCTAATCCGAACTCTTTTCATGGCAACTTTAGTCAAGGCGTTGTTGACGAACATGGCAACTTTCTCAAAAAAACAAACTGAAACAAAGTTGCCATGTGTTAATAACTAAAGTTGCCACCTCACAGCAACTAAAGTTGCCATCAGAAAACCTTCGAGATGAAATGCTTAAATTCCGAACGTTCGGGACTTATCGGTCCTTGAAAAATGCCTTCCAACTTTTATTTGACCGGGGTCAAACCCTGCAGCACCTCCACAGGAAGAACCTCACACAAAACCTCCGCCGACTTCCGGCTTGTCCAAATCAGCCGCCCCCGACCTCTCCACGCCTTTCCCTCACAAAAGTTCGAACTTTCCCGACGCTTCCGGCCACCACCGCCGCCGCCCCTCCTCTCCGACGCGGCCGTCACCGGAGGCGCCCTCCTCGCACGTCGCCGCTCCCATGGTTCGCGGCCCCCTCCCTGCTCCAAACCCTAAGCCCCCCCTCCCCCTCGCGCCGCCCGTCTCGCTCACCCCTCCCCCTCCATCTCCGCAGGATTCCTCCCCGGCCGCCGCCGCGCCGGCCGAGGCCTCGGACCCGCCGCTCGAAGACTGCCTCCGCCTTCTCCGCGGCGAGCGCGACGAGCAGAAGCTGGCGGGCCTCCTCATCGCCGCCAACATCTGCCGCGCCGGCGACGCCGCCGCCGTCGCCCAGGTCTACCGCGCCGTCGGGGCCCGGTTCCTCCGCCGGCTCCTCAACACCGGTAAGGGCCTCTACTGAACGCGTGGCCTGTTCCCCGTACTGAGCTTCTTTCGTTTGTTGTTGGCGGCGCCGGTGTCGGTGTCTCATTGGGGATTTTTGCTCTGTGCGCGCTGCAGGGCTGGGGAAGGTGGAGGGCGGGAAGGAGGAGGAGCGGGGGGCGTACCTGCGGCTCGCCGTGACCGTGCTTGCCGGGCTCGCGCGCGCCCCGGAGGTTGCGGCCGACGCCGGGGTCGTCTCCACCGTGCCCCTCATCGCCGAGGTTGTCTCCAAATCGTAAGAACTTTCGCTCCCTGTTCCCTTCTAATCTAATACTGATGCAATTTAAGTGGTATGCGTTGAAACATTTGCTTAGTTTGGCAGTGCTCCCCAGTTGAGCAGAGCAAACCTGTTCCATCATCTGGAATCTAGATTAGGCCAACTGCTTAACTGTTTGGATGCTCTGCTTTGCAAATCACATTTTCTTATGAGCTGCCAAATCATCTGCAGGCCTGATCTGACAATCACTGAAGAATGTTTCGAACTTCTATCGCTGGTTGCCATAGCCTCCGAAGATGGGGCATACAAATTTTGTGAGCCTGGAGTTATGGACATGCTCCTCAGTCAAATCTCCAACTTTCCAGATGGTACTAAAATTTTCTGGCCAGTCTCTTGTTTGCTTAATAATCCCATCTCCATCTTCCTTCATCCTACCGAGGAATGTTAGCAGTGACACTTGGTCCAACGTTTTAAATTTGTGCACCTGGATGTCTGATGGTTGGTTGCGAACTCTGCTTTACCTAGGACGATTTGCATAGTATATTGAATCAGTATCCAAATTAGAAGTATTTACGTGGGTTGGTTGGTGGATTCCATTAGGTATTGCAGTCCAATAACACATTACATTTTCCATATTTAGGTTGAATTCTTATACTGTTTCTCAATTGTTTCATTTGTAGGTTCAAGGTGCTTAGAGCTTTCCACTCATCTATTGCAGTTACTTATTCATAAACTCAGAGCAGACAACATGAGTGTGGAGAAATTGCAAGGCATGGCAAGCATGGTATGTCACACTGGATTGTTTTGCCTGAATGTTTATATGTTTAATCTATCTGGTTGCTAATTTGATGGTTTGATCTATAATTTCTATTGTCATTCAGGTCACTTCTCTTGCTATGCTTTTTGGTGTACTTCATACGGCAGTTAAATTTGAATCGCTGCACATGCTTGCGACACTCCTTTCCCAAAAAGAATCTGTAAGAGTAAACCCTTTCCCCTACCATTTGTTTAATTTGTACTTTGGGGATTTTGGTTTAACTACTCTGTATTTTTGGAACACTGAAGCCACTTCATGATGCTTTGAGGTCAATGCCATCCACAATCTGGAAATCTCATATCCGTGGTGGGATTATAGACGTTCTTCAAAACCGTGTTGGTATGTCCATGCTTCATATTTTGAAATTACGAATAAATTGTTTCTGTTTCTACTGTCAAGTTGACAACATATACCTTACATCAAAGGTTTGGCCATCTGAAGATCAACTGCATTTGCCCAGGATGAAAGTGCTAATATGTGCAACTTTGATAAACTATTATTCTATACCAACGCGGTGATAATCTATAAATTGAAATGTGCTTAGGTCTATCAGTACTTTTTTATTTTTCTTTCTATTCTAGTTGTCTCTTTTATAACAGGAGTTTCTTATTCTTGTATCCGTAAGCCGTAGATTTGGTTTAAATTTTCCTACAGCTGCAGGGCAGTTTGTGTAGATTGTTTGGAGCAACAGAACTGTAGTATTTATTACTCACTAAAGGGAGGTACAATGTGTTGTAAGAAGAAATTTTGTAGGGCAGAAGAATGAGTCCTAACTAGTGTTAGAATTCCTCTTCCTTTTTGACATGGCCATGACACTGAGTATTTTTCCACTTTCAGTATCCTCGGAAAAGCTACAAGCTCTTCTTTTGGCGGAGTGCATGATGTCCATACTAGGCGAGAATTGGTTGTCAGAAGATCATAAAATCCTGGATAACAAGAATGCGATCTCCATTGACAAGTACGTTTCACATCGTCTCTTGCATCTCTCTCTCTCTCTCTCTCTGAGATAAGCATCACTCTGGATGTACTTTTTTTTCGTTTTGTATAACAACTTCTAATTTCTGTAGATTTGTCCTGCTAGTCCTACAATCTGCAAGAGTTGAAGTTGCTGTCCTTCTAAACGAACTTGCTTTTTCGAAATACGAGTCAACAAAAAGTTCTCAGACAGATGATGCCATCATCCAGAAACAGAGAAACCTGGCTATATTGTTTTCACTGATAGAAAGAATAATCAAAATGATATCAGATGCCACTAGTGGTGAAGGTATGTATACCATTTCCTTCCCTATGTTTGGTTCCATGGGCTGCAACGCTTCAATAATATGCTGCCATTTCTTCTTTTATATTTTATAACCTTCAGTTTTCACCTTTTGTATCTTATGGAAGTTCGTCATTAGCTAATAGGAAGCTTTAACGAACTGATTAAAGTAGTCATCTTGCGTTCTCTTTTTTAAAATAAAATAAAACCGTATGCAGGTGAACCAAGTCAGACTATCTGTGAAAGGACCATAATGCAGGTAATTACTGGATTAAATGAGACAATCAGTTTAGTGTTGGACTTCCTGCAGGATGCAAAGGTAAATATTCTGATCTTCTGAATTCTGATGATATGAAATTTAGTACTGGCAGTTAATCTTACAGGATGAAATTTGACAGGATCATGGGCAAAGGAAAGGTGATGATCTTTTGGCAGCTGTGAGAATAGTAGGAAGGTGTGCTGCTGCTCTTATTATTGTTATTATCTATTATCTCTGCATTCTATCCAATGGAGATATAATGAACTAGCACTATGTTAAGGGTCCTTTAATCGTCCATTTAAAAATGACTAGTTCCACCTCATGCTTGCACTTATAGTGACGAACTGACTACTCAGTTTGATGGGAATGGTTATGTGAGTCACTGCTTTTGACAATGACAAACAAATCATGTGTACTTTAGCCACTTCATATTTTCCTATGCACATCATTCACATAATCTGTTAAACAAAATTATTGTAGGAGTGAAGTGTTTCAAACATCCTGTAATCCCTTATAGAAGCTAAATCTCTGTTGCAGCTATCTGGCAGAGACACCATATGCCTGCCAGGAGAAGACTGGTCATTTACTGGAATTTATCTTTTCTATCGAAGGTCAAGATGAATCAAGGTAGTTTCTTGTCCATTTTGTGCTCCGAAGGTGTTGTGCAGAACCGAGCATCTTCCTTTGTAATGCAATTTATTGATGATGGTACCAACTAACATTCTTGCAAACTAACATTCTTGCAAACAGCCCCTTCTATTCTGTTCGCTTCATGCTTCCAATGCTATCACAAATAACGACGACAGCTGATGGATGTAGAAGTTTGGTGTCATTTGGAGGCTATAAAGCAGTAAGTAGGCATATTTTGTGTTAACTTTATAAGAATTGTGACTCCCTTGCTTATTTTGTCCTCGAAATAATTTATAATGCTGATTATACTTGTCCATTGCAACACCCATTTTCCAATTTATCCAATTTAAAATTATAATTAGAATTTTTACGATTTCTGGCTATCTTTCTGGTTTACTAATTTATAGAAAAAAATTAGTTTACAAATATAAATGTATTTCTGAAGAATTTGTGGTGTTCAAAATTTCTGAATGGAATAGTAGGCTGACCCCCTCCCCTATGCACCCTGGCTTAGAGCTAGCAAGAGCTAATATTCAGTGTTTATACAAATATTATTTTACCTTTGTGCAGGGGTGTTACGTTATAAGGTGTCGTGACATAATTGTGGTAGTTCCTTCTAGGTGCTAATCACATTAGATGCGAGGTTTACTATTTGAAGTGAATCCATGAAAATATGAAATGACTGCATCATGGTTCGCCAACTGTTAAAATAGAAATTTGGCCTAACACAGTTGTCTTTTTTCGTTCATTTTTTTCCTGTGACTGTACAACTCATTTGGTTATTTTTGTGTTTACAGGTTATAGACTGCCTCATTAAAATGACCGAGGAGAATGGAACGATGATCGACGATGGTAGCATGTTTTTGGCATGTGATACTATCATAAACATTATGTCAAATGTGAGTAACTACAAGGTTCAATACAGTCTTACCTAGCATGAGAAAATCTAATAGCATATTTGTACTTATGCAGAGGAAGAATTATCCTATTCAAATGGAGCCTTGTTTCATCCGCCTCTTGCGAGCACTTATTACATGGGCTGGTACATTCTACTCCTAATTTCTTTACATAAGCTGAAAAGGATATACTTACATATTATTTGTAGGGTGGCGCTCAGTTGTAGGCATTTCAAAATGTCTGTTTCTTTCATTTATTTTACCTGAATTTAGTAAGCGTGACAAATCCTTGTGACCATGAGGTCACAGGTTCGAGTCCTGTAAACAGCCTCTTGCAGGAATGCAGGGAAAGGCTGTGTACAAAAGACCCAAAGTAGTCGGACCCTTCCCCGCACCCTGCGCAAGTGGGAGCTACGTGCACCGTGCTGCCCCCTTATATTTAGGAAAGGAGGGAGTATGTCTGATTCCAGTTACATAGGAACGGAGGAAGTACTTCAGAAATTACTTCCCTCTGTTGGTCTGTGCAGAGTTGTCAGAGTACACATTGGTTGTCCTGGCAAACTTTCAGAAAACTGTTTAATCTTAAAACTGCTGCTGGGTCAGTTTACATTTGTTTTTCATTTTTCAAATTGTTACAGATGAGCTGTTGTAGTTTTGATGTTTAAGTAGTACAAATACACATCACTGCAAATACTGACGATCAAATGGTGTCATTAATGTCGTAAACCAGCACCATTTTAAAAACATGTCAGATCATATATGGACCAATTTTGATTGAAACCCTGCACTGGGATCTCAACCATGATCATGGCAAGAATTTTATAGCTGCTTGAATCTCTGCATGTTGGCAGATCTGGAATCTCTTGCATGTATAGCAAGATACTTAAGAGATATTGATTAACCGAGGGGAGATGTACTAATCCATACCTAGATGTCACGCTAAATATTGATACCCATTTTCCTGTTGATTCTCTTCACGAGTGGACCCGTACCTCTCTTTCATGAATGTGAGCTGATCAATAAGTATGAATATGTGTGAGCTTATAGGAACAACAGATGCTTCATCAGTAATCATGACAGCCTCCAGCTTATGCACGATGGTGATGGAGTTGACATCAGAAGAGTTTCTCTTGAGCTGCTCTGGTTTTGACCCCAAGACCCTTGGGAGTTTGTCTGACCTCATTATCAGAAGCTTGCATCAGGTAACCATGACATCATCTCTTTATTGATTTTTTCCTCCTGCCTCATGCGTTTGCTTCTTTTTTCTAATTCTGGATGTGCTTGCTCGATGTTGGCTTTCTGAATTGTCCTACAGGATATCCCCGACGACGATAGCGAACAGCTTAACCAAAAGCAAATCATTGCATCAGGTAAACACAATAACCTGTTTTTTTTTTTTGAAGGGAAACACGGTAACCTGTTGATCTTACAAAAGAAGAGGAAGAAAACATGGCCCTCATTCGATGTGTGATGTGAAACACCATCATCTAACTTCCCTTTTTGTACTGATTTCAGGTTATAGGCGCTGGGCTGATCGATTCCCGAGTGTTAAAAATGTTGTGCATCAGCATGTATCTGTCTGATCTTCTCTGCCCAAAGAGTCGTCTGTTGTGAATGAAACCCAGCAGACGGGGGAACACTCGTGCTAGGGCCACACGGGATAGGGTTGCAGACATCACTTGAGCCCTCAGTAGCTAGCTGCATGTGTTTTGCACTAGATTGGATTACATGAAGTGGGAGGCTGAGATTGTTGAGTAACGTGATTGTATAGGAAAACTAGACAGCGTAGGATATTATTCTACCTTGCCTTGACTCCAAGATGATCATGTACTCCTATATATATGCCCACGAGGCTCAAGCAATACAACAACAATGCCATCAAACCTCTTTCTCCCTTCTAACATGGTATCTATCGCAAGTCGATCCTAAACCCTAGCCGCCGCCGCTTCCGCACCTACGCGCCGTCCTCGGGGTGGTCAGCCTCCATGACCGCCGCCGGGGGCCGTGCCGCCCGTACCTAGGGTTCGTCCGCTGACCGTGTTGGCCGGCTGCCCTAGAGAGTCGTTTTTCCCCGATCCTTTGATCCAGGTTTTCTCTCTCTCGCCGGTTGCTTTGATCGGCGTCTACTTTTTGGTTTTCCGGTCTATGTGATCCGGTTTGTGTCGCCCACCGCCGTCATCGACCCCGTGCGCCTCTATTCCAACACCAGCGCGATTTGCCGGCTTCTTCACCAACCCGGCGGCCTCGCGCGTCGTCCGCGCGTCGGCCCGCCGGTCGCCCCGACCCGGCGGCCTCGCGCCATGCGGCGGCCCTTCACCGCCACCGTTCGCGCGACGGCCCGCCCGTCGATCTACACCGGCCGTCACCGCCCTGCTCCGACCGGGACTCCTGCATCACCCCGACCCAGCGGCCTCGCGCCATGCGGCGGCCAAATCATAGCCGCCCTGCCGCCCGCCGCCGCCGGCTTCATCTCGGACTCCGCCGCCACCACGCCTCCACCGAGCGGCGTCCCCGACCTCGCGCGCGATCGGCTTGATCACCCGCTCGCCACCACGATCCGCCTCATCTACGCCGCGCGACCGACCTGGCCCGTCGGTTACGCGCGCCTCCGCAGGTCCCGTGAAGATCGTCGCCGAGTTCAGCGCGCCTCTCCACCGATTGAGCATCGGGCTGCCGCAGCGCCGCCCCGTCGGGCCGCAGCGCCGCCGCCCCGTGGTTCTTCTCCCGGCTGCACCGACCCGCGTCACCGCTGCGTCGCCCCTTCGGACCGTAGTGCCGCGGCCCGCGGTCCCCCGCCGCCCCGAGGGCGTCCGCTCTAGGTCGTCCCGTGGCTGCATCGACCCTCGCGCCGCCGCTGCGTCGCCCCGTCGGGCCGTAGCGAGCGTGGCACGCGGTCAACGCCGCCGTCCAGAGGCCGTCCCCGCGGTTGCACCGACTCGCGAACCGCCGTTGCGTCGCCCCTTCGGGCCGCAGCGTCGCGGCCCGCGGTCCCCGTCGCCGCCCCGAGGTCTTCCCGTTGTCGCCCCGACCCGCCTGTCGCCGCTGCGTCGCCCCTTTGGGCCGTAGCGCCGCGGCCCATGGTCCACTCTGCTGTCACCGCGCGTCGACCTCCCGTGGTATGTGCCGCGCCGTCTCCCTTGGCGCGGGAACACCACCCTCCGCGCCGGTTTTCGTCACGCTGTCAGGGTTCTTCGCCTACTTCGACACCACTGCGCCCATGCTAACACGGCGCCTCCTTGCGCCCGCGGCTCCACGGCGACTTCCTCGACACAGGCTACCCCGACTCGACATCGACCACAGCATTCTTCGCACGGCTACCCCGACCACGGCTCCACCACCTACGCTCTCGGCTACTACATCGACAAACGGCACAAAGGGCTACCGCCTTGTTTGAGCAATCTCGTCGGTTTTCACTCCAGCCACGACTCCGCGATGCATCGACCGTTACGACTGTGGGAGGGTGTCCGTCAGCTCGTCTTCGGATTCTTCTCCAGTCTCACCGTCTGCGTCGCCACCGTTGTGACTGCGGGGGGATGTTGAGTAACGTGATTGTATAGGAAAACTAGACAGCGTAGGATATTATTCTACCTTGCCTTGTACTCCAAGATGATCATGTACTCCTATATATATGCCCACGACGCTCAAGCAATACAACAACAATTCCACCAAACCTCTCTCTCCCTTCTAACAGAGATGTTAGTACCGTATATGTTCCCTCTGCCATTCGCGAAGAACTGGACTATTTTGGCGTAACGACGACGTATCATGTGACATGTTCAGTGTAAAAGAAATGGTATTACGCACGTCAAAATCAAATCAGACATACTAACACCCAGAATTGGCCCCTGTGTCCTTGCATGCAAGCCGCACGAGATTTTATTACTGGAAATCAATGTCCATTATTTGACAATGATGATGCTTGAGCGCAACTCAGTCACAAACGACGCAAACGCAGTGACTGTCAAAAATAGGCTCGCCGGTGCAGTAGGCTTCCTTGACGTGGTTCCACTTCCACACATGCTGGCACCAAAGCCGGCATTTTATTGCTATGCACAGAATGGCCCGTTCACTGTGTGTTTTGCAATGCTCTGCACACGACATACATACATACATACATCTGTGAAACAATTCCAAATTGAAAGGGTCCAAAGAAAATTCGTGCAGTTGAGTTAACGATATTCATGACGACTTGTTCTACTCCAGTTGGAAGTTAAAAGGAAACACATACATAGGAATAGAGAGATCAATTTCATACCAGCGTGAATGGAATATCCTAGCAGCAGAAGCACCATAAGGCAAAGCAGAATAGGTTTCCTCTCCATAAGACCAGGCACAAACTTCTTCTTGTTCTCTTTTGTACTACTTGGAGTTCAAGAAGCATACATGACGTGCTATATTTATAGACTTAATATAGAGAACATTTACTGCTAGTTCACTCAAATAAGATATACAAAGATCTTTGATCATACCATTGTAGGCAGTCTCAGTGTACTATATCTTAAGCTATACTACTATCTAAATCTAATAGCATTAAATATATGATATATCGGGAGGCTCTGGGGTGCATATGCTCCCTAATGATCAGTAAATTCAAAATAAATAGCTCTGTTGGAAAAGGCAGTGCCTAGGAGGCGCTTAAGCACGCCTAGGCGCTAGACAATGGCCAATCGCCTCGCCTAGGGCATAAGCAGAAGTCTAGGCAGAGCAAGTAAGAAATTGTCTACCCGAGCAAGAAATTATTCCATATTGCATTGATATGCCAAAAGGGCCATATTCCAATCGTAGTAGCTGGTAGTTAACATACTTATATGCCCTGAATTAATAAAATACACATATAATAACCACATATACACTCTGATAGTAAAAATCATTTTACCGCCTAAGGCGCTTAAGCACCGCCTTACGCCTACCGCTTTTTTCAACCTTGATAAATAGTAAATAAAATTTAATAATTCCGATTCTTTTTGTAGATGTTCTTGTTAGTGTAATAAGTGTGCTTGATAATTTATATGCGAAACAAGATGATGGTGCTTCTTCGGTGAAAAGAACAAAAATAAGTGTAACATTTGCCGTTTGACTTGTTTTTTTTTGCACAGATCAAAATACTTAATCTTTCCTCCTAAAAATTTGCAGGTAGCATTTAGTGCAACAGTAAATACATCTTTTTTTTACGTCTGCAAAAAATATTTTTGATGGGTAGGAGCATATGCTCCCAAGAGCCGAATTGGATTTCCTATATTTAGTTGTATCTAATACAACCCTCAATTAGTGTCTTCCGTGAGAGAATTTTGTCAAAATGTCTTGGATTTTCTACCAAGATCTATATCTAGATTAAGGTAAGGTTGCTCTCTCTTTCCTCATTGAATTGGGTGCCATATTAGATATTTTGCTTAGTTGGATGGCTAAGATATACTAGAACACAATGAATGAGAGAGAGCTTCAAAATTATAGAGCATTCTCAATTAAAAGAATTGAGTGAGAGATTGTTGAATCGGTCAAAATCGGTGACCTCAATTGAACGAGAGGCCTCCAATCCTAGGGAGCTTAGTGATAGAGTAGATGTAGCATTGTAACTGCCCTCATTTTTACAAACTGGTTCTCTTTTTATGAATGTATCCATTTAATGTGATTATATTGGTCTATATCTATGCCGATGTAAATTTGGGACCTAGTCTAAATTAATTGTGCACATTGAATATATGTGATCTGATCTAACCTATTAAACATCCTATCATTTGAGTTATTTTTTCATGTCCTATTCAATTACCAGGCAGGCACCCCCACCAACAAGTCACTTGTATAAAACCATGTGCAGTCTAGAACATCACACTCACCTAATTGTTGTTAGGATGCGACACTACTGTAGAATACCCTTTTGAAGATCTGGTTGCAGAGAAGGGCTTAGTGAACCATCACTAAAGAAGGGCTCAGTAAACATGGCCCTCATTCGATGTGCGTGATGTGAAATGCTGTGCATCAGCATGTATCTGTCTGACCTTCTCTGCCCAAAGAGTTGACTGTTGGAATGAAGCCCTACAGATGGGGAACCCGAAGTGCAAGCATCTTGTTGCATCAAGGCGTAATCTCATGCGGGGTGCCGTTACCCTTTACCCGTTCCCCTCGCCGCCATTCACATGTAGCCGTCGGCTGACTGGTTATTCTGTGTAACGCTTGATGCCCTTACATGAACGCGCTGCTAGGGCAGGCAGTACAGTGTTGCAAACATCACTTGAACCCTCAGTGGCTTGATGGCATGGGTTTTGCAACACACTGGATTACATTAAGTGAGAGGTTGGCTGAGATGTTGTACCATATTTGTTTTCTCTGCCATTTTGTGTAGAACTGAACTATTTTAGTGTAACGACAATATATCAGTCCCCCGCAAAAAAAAAAGACAATATATCAGTGTAAGAAAAGGCAATTGTTCGTTCCTTATTTGCTGCTCTGCCTTGCTTTCTTGCATATGTATATGCACATGTGTCGTGTGTATAAGTTTAACTCAAACTTGTTGTTGGATACTACGATCCATAGGGAATGTCCAGCGAGCCCCCGAATCCGACAAAAGCACGAGTACCTGAGTTACATCCTGCGCATGCTGACAGAGGAGAAGCCTTCTACCTCACCGGCAAAGACTGCAAGTATAGTAAGCTTGGTTCATGTTGTATATGGTTATTTCCAAACTTACTAAACTTGTCAGGCCAGGCAAGCACAAAACCACTAAATCTGAGATCACGCGCACGACAAAATCAAATCAAACAGGACACCCAGAACTGGGGACCAATGTCCTCGCATGCATGTCGCACGAGATTTTATTATTGCACATCAATGTCCATTTTTTGACATGATGCTAGAGTGCAGCTCTAGTGACAAATGACGCAAATGCAGTCACTGTGAATAAGAGACTTGCCGGTGCAGTAGGCTTTCTTGACGTGCTTATGAGTGGCCCCGCACCCCCACAAACCATTTTGCAAAGAGGGACGTCCGGTACATCGAGTGTTTCGCAATGCTCTGTAGACAACATACATACATCAGTGAAACAATTCCAGACTGAAAGGGCCCAAAGAAATTCGTGCAGTTGAATTGGCAATATTCCTGACAACTTGTTCTACTTCAGTTGGAAGTTAAAAGGAAACACATACATAGGTATAGGGAAATCAATTTGATACCAGCGTGAATGCAATTTCCTTGCATCACAAGCACCATAAGGCAAAGCAGAATAGTTTTCCTCTCCATAAGGCAGGCACAACAAACTTCTTCTTGTTCTCCTTTCTAGTACTATATTTATAGACTTATTATAGAGAACATGACATGCTATATTTATAGACTTATTATAGAGAATATTTACTGCTAATTCACTCAAATAAGATCAACAAGATCTAGCTATAACTAGATTAAGATAATGTTGCACTCTCTTTCTTCTCAATGGTGTGTCACATTAGATTTTTACGTAGGTGGCATGGCTAATATGTAGGAGTACTACACAATATAGCATCGCGACTGCCCTCGTTTGTACAAACCAGTTCTCATTTTTATGATTGTATCCATTTATTGTGATTATATTTGTCTATGTCTATGTCGATATAAATTTGGGAGATATTCTAAATTAATTATGCACATTGAATATATGTGATCTGATCAAACTATTAATAGCCTATCATTTGAGTTCATTTTTCACGCGGTGTTCAATTACTAGGCGGTCACCTCCACCAACAACCCACTTGCATAGAACCACACTCACCTAAATTGTCATTACAATGTGACATTTATGTAGAAAACCCATTTGGAGATCCAGTTCCAGAGACGGGCTCGGTAAACCATCACTAGTACTATCCGAGCCGCACACCCCTTCACTCGGTCTGAAGGAAATATGCCCTAGAGGCAATAATAAAGTTATTATTTATTTCCTTATTTCATGATAAATGTTTAGTATTCATGCTAGAATTGTATTAACCAGAAACATAATACATGTGTGAATACATAGACAAACATATCGTCACTAGTATGCCTCTACTTGACTAGCTCATTAATCAAAGATGGTTATGTTTCCCAACCATAGACATGTGTTGTCATTTGATTAACGGGATCACATCATTAGGAGAATGATGTGGTTGACATGACCCATTCCGTTAGCCTAGCACTTGATCATTTAGTATGTTGCTATTGCTTTCTTCATGACTTATACATGTTCCTGTAACTATGAGATTATGCAACTCCCGTTTACCGGAGGAACACTTTGGGTACTACCAAACGTCACAACGTAACTGGGTGATTATAAAGGAGTACTACAGGTGTCTCCGAAGGTACATGTTGAGTTGGCGTATTTCGAGATTAGGTTTTGTCACTCCGATTGTCGGAGAGGTATCTCTGGGCCCTCTCGGTAATGCACATCACTATAAGCCTTGCAAGCAATGTAACCAATGAGTTGGTCACGGGATGATGCATTACGTAACGAGTAAAGAGACTTGCCGGTAACGAGATTGAACTAGGTATTGGATACCGACGATCGAATCTCGGGCAAGTAACATACCGATGACAAAGGGAACAACGTATGTTGTTATGCGGTTTGACCGATAAAGATCTTCGTAGAATATGTAGGAGCCAATATGGGCATCCAGGTTCCGCTATTGGTTATTGACCGAGAATAGTTCTAGGTCATGTCTACATAGTTCTCGAACCCGTAGGGTCCGCACGCTTAAGGTTTCGATGACAGTTTTATTATGAGTTTATGAGTTTTGATGTACCGAAGGAGTTCGGAGACCCGGATGAGATCGGGGACATGAAGAGGAGTCTCGAAATGGTCGAGACGTAAAGATCGATATATTGGACGACTATATTCAGAGTTCGGAAAGGTTCCGAGTGATTCGGGTATTTTTCGGAGTACCGGAGAGTTACGGGAATTCGCCGGGGAGTATATGGGCCTTATTGGGCCATACGGGAAAGAGAGAGGGGCTGCCTAGGGCAGGCCGCGCGCCCCCCCAAGGCCTAGTCCGAATTGGACTAGGGGGAGGGGCCGCACCCCCTCCTTCCTTCCCTTCTCTCTTCCCTTTCCTTCTCTCCTACTCCTACTACATGGAAGGTCTCCTAGTTGGACTAGGAAAGGAGGGAATCCTACTCCCGGTGGGAGTAGGACTCCTCCCTGGCGCGCCCTCCCTTGGCCGGCCGCCTCCTCCCCCTTGCTCCTTTATATACGAGGGCAGGGGGACACCCCATGACACACAAGTTGATCTACGGATCGTTCCTTAGCCGTGTGCGGTGCCCCCCTCCACCATATTCCACCTCGGTCATATCGTCGCGGAGTTTAGACGAAGCCCTGCGCCGGTAGAACATCATCATCGTCACCACGCCATCATGCTGACGGAACTCATCCCCGATGGTTTGCTGGATCGGAGCCCGGGGATCGTCATCGAGCTGAACGTGTGCTGAACTCGGAGGTGCCGTACGTTCGGTACTTGGATCGGTCGGATCGTGAAGACGTACGACTACATCAACCGCGTTGTCATAACGCTTCCGCTTACGGTCTACGAGGGTACGTGGACAATACTCTCCCCTCTCGTTGCTATACCATCACCATGATCTTGCGTGTGCGTAGGAATTTTTTTGAAATTACTACGTTCCCCAACAGTGGCATCCGAGCCTAGGTTTTATGCGTTGATGTTATATGCACAAGTAGAACATAAGTGAGTTGTGGGTACAAGTCATACTGCTTACCAGCATGTCATACTTTGGTTCGGCGGTATTGTTGGATGAAGCGGCCCGGACCGACATTACGCGTACGCTTATGCGAGACTGGTTTTACCGCCGTGCTTTGCACACAGGTGACTAGCGGGTGTCTGTTTCTCCAACTTTAGTTGAACCGAGTGTGGCTACGCCCGGTCCTTGCGAAGGTTAAAACATCACCAACTTGACGAACTATCATTGTGGTTTTGATACGTAGGTAAGAACGGTTCTTGCTAAGCCCGTAGCAGCCACGTAAAACTTGCAACAACAAAGTAGAGGACGTCTAACTTGTTTTTGCAGGGCATGTTGTGATGTGATATGGTCAAGACGTGATGAGATATAAGTTGTTGTATGAGATGATCATGTTTTGTTGAAGTTATCGGCAACTGGCAGAAGCCCTATGGTTGTCTCTTTGTTGCATAAGATGCAAGTGCCAAATAATTGCTTTACTTTATCGCTATGCAATAGCAATAGTTGCAAGAGCAATAGTTGGCGAGACGACCATGTGACGACACATTGATATAGATCAAGATGATGAAGATCATGGTGTCGTGCCGGTGACGATAGAGATCATGACAGTACTTTGGAGATGGATATCAAAGGCGCAAGATGATCATGGCCATATCATGTCACATATTTTGATTGCATATGATGTTTATCTGTTATACATCTTATTCTGTTTTGATTGACGGTAGCATTTTAAGATGATCTCTCACTAATTATTAAGAAGTGTTCTCCCTGAGTATGCACCGTTGCGAAAGTTCTTTGTGCTGAGACACCACGTGATGATCGGGTGTGATAGGCTCTACGTTCAAATACAACGGGTGCAAAACAGTTGCACACGCGGAATACTCAGGTTAAACTTGACGAGCCTAGCATATACAGATATGGCCTCGGAACACGGAGACCGAAAGGTCGAGCGTGAATCATATAGTAGATATGATCAACATAGTGATGTTCACCATTGAAAACTACTCCATCTCACGTGATGATCGGACATGGTTTAGTTGATTTGGATCACGTGGTCACTTAGATGACTAGAGAGATGTCTGTCTAAGTGGGAGTTCTTAAGTAATATGATTAATTGAACTTAAATTTATCACGAACTTAGTCCTGGTAGTATTTTGCAAATTATGTTGTAGATCAATAGCTCGCATTGTTGCTTTCATATGTTTATTTTGATATGTTCCTAGAGAAGATTGTGTTGAAAGATGTTAGTAGCAATGATGCGGATTGGATCCGTGATCTGAGGTTTATCCTCATTGCTGCACAGAAGAATTATGTCCTTGATGCACCGCTAGGTGACAAACCTATTGCAGGAGCAGATGCAGACGTTATGAACGTTTGGCTAGCTCAATATGATGACTACTTGATAGTTTAGTGCACCATGCTTAACAGCTTAGAATCGGGACTTCAAAGACGTTTTGAACGTCATGGACCATATGAGATGTTCCAGGAGTTGAAGTTAATATTTTAAGAAAATACCCGAGTTGAGAGATATGAAGTCTCCAACAAGTTCTATGGCTAAAAGATGGAGGAGAATCGCTCAACTAGTGAGCATGTGCTCAGATTGTCTGGGTACTACAATCGCTTGAATCAAGTGGGAGTTTATCTTCCAGATAAGATAGTGATTGACAGAGTTCTCTAGTCACCATCACCAAGTTAGTAGAACTTCGCGATGAACTATAATATGCAAGGGATGACGAAAGTGATTCCCAAGCTCTTCGTGATGTTGAAATCGACGAAGGTAGAAATCAAGAAAGAGCATCAAGTGTTGATGATTGACAAGACCACTAGTTTCAAGAAAAAGGGAATGAAATGAGAAGCTTCAAGTAGAATGGCAAACAAGTTGTCACTCCCGTGAAGAAGCCCAAAGCTGGACCTAAGCCTGAAACTGAGTGCTTACACTGCAAAGGAAATAGTCACTGGAAGCGGAAATGCCCTGAATATTTGGTAGATAAGAAGGATGGCAAAGTGAACAAGGGTATATTTGATATACAGGTTATTAATGTGTGCCTTGCTAGTGTTTATAGTAGCCCCTGAGTATTTGATACTTGTTCGGTTGCTAAGATTAGTAACTCGAAACAGGAGTTACAGAATAAACAGAGACTAGTTGAAGGGGAAGTGACGATGAGTGTTGGAAGTAGTTCCAAGATTGATATGATCATCATCGCACACTCCCTATACTTTCGGGATTAGTGTTAAACCTAAATAAATGTTATTTGGCATTTGCGTTAAGCATGAATATGATTTGATCATGTTTATTGCAATACGATTATTCATTTAAAATCAAAGAATAATTGTTGTTCTGTTTACATGAATAAAACCTTCAATGGTCATACACCCAATGAAAATAGTTTGTTGGATCTCGATCGTGATGATACACATATTCATAATATTGATGCCAAAAGATGCAAAGTTAATAATGATAGTGCAACTTATTTGTGGCACTGCCATTTGGGTCATATCGGTGTAAAGCGCATGAAGAAACTCCATAAAGATGGATTTTTGGAATCACTTGGTTATGAATCATTTGATGCTTGCGAACCGTGCCTTTTGGGCAAGATGACTAAAACTCCGTTCTCCGGAACAATGGAACGAGCTACTAACTTGTTGGAAATAATACATACCGATGTATGCGATCCAATGAGTATTGATGCTCATGGCAAGTATTGTTATTTTCTGACCTTCACAAGATGATTTGAGCAGATATGGGTATATCTACTTGATGAAACATAAGTCTGAAATAGTTGAAAGGTTCAAAGAATTTCAGAGTGAAGTGGAAAAATCATCGTAACAAGAAAATAATTTTCTGCGATCTGATCGCGGAGACAAATATTTGAGTTACAAGTTTGGTCTTCAATTAAAACAATGTGAAGTAGTTTCATAGCTCACGCCACCTGGAACACCACAACGTTATGGTGTGTCCGAACGTCATAACCGCACTTTATTAGATATGGTGCGATCTATGATGTCTCTTATTGATTTACCATATTGTTTTGGGGTTATGCATTAGAAACAGCTGCATTCACGTTTAAAAGGGCACCATCTAAATCCATTGAGACGACACCATATGAACTGTGGTTTAGCAAGAAACCCAAGTTGTCGTTTCTTAAAGTTTGGGGCTACGATGCTTATGTGAAAAATTTTCATCCTGATAAGCTCAAACCCAAATCAGAGAAGTGCGTCTTCATAGAATACCCAAAGGAAACTGTTGGGTACACCTTCTATCACAGATCCGAAGGCAAGATATTCGTTGCTAAATTCGGATCCTTTCTAGAGAAGGAATTTCTCTCGAAAGAAGTGAGTGGGAGGAAAGTAGAGCTTGATAAGGTAATTTGTACCTTCTCCCAAATTGGAAAGTAGTTCATCATGGAAATCAGTTCCAGTGATTCTTACACCAATTAGTGAGGAAGCTAATGATGATGATCATGAAACTTCAGATCAAGTTACTACAAAACCTTGTAGGTCTTCCAAAGTATAGTCCGCACCAGAGTAGTACGGTAATACTGTTCTGGAAGTGATGTTACTAGACCATGATGAACCTACGAACTATGAGGAAGCGATGATGAGCCCAGATTCCGCGAAATGGCTTGAGGCCATAAAATCTGAGATATGATCCATGTATGAGAACAAAGTATGGACTTTGATTGACTTTCTCGATGATCAGCAAGCTATGTTAAATGGATCTTCAAGAGGAAGACGGACACTGATAGTAGCGTTACTATCCACTAAGCTCGACTTGTTGCAAAAGGTTTTCAACAAGTTCAAGGGGTTGAATACGATGAGATTTTCTCACTCGTATCGATGCTTAAGTCTGTCCGAATCATGTTAGCAATTGCCACATTTTATGAAATCTGGCAAATGGATGTAAAAACTGCATTCCTTAATGGATTTATTAAAGAAGAGTTGTATATGATGCAATCAGAAGGTTTTGTCAATCCCAAAGATGCTAACAAAGTGTGCAAGCTCCAGCAATCCGTCAATGGACTGGTGCAAGCATCTCAGAGTTGGAATATACGCTTTGATGAGTGGATCAAAGCATATGGTTTTATACAGACTTTTGGAAAGGACTGTATTTACAAGAAAGTGAGTGGGAGCACTACAACATTTCTGATAAGTATTTGTGAATGACATATTGTTGATCGGAAACAATGTAGAATTATTCTGCAAAGCATAAATGAGTTTTTTTAAAGGAGTTCTTTAAAAGAAAGACCTCAGTAAAAGCTACTTACATATTGAGCATCAAGATCTATTAGGATAGATCAAGACGCTTGATAAGATTTTCAATGAGTACATACCTTGGCAAGATTTTGAAATAGTTCAAGATGGAACAGTCAAAAAAAGAGTTCTTGCCTGTGTTGCAAAGGTGTGAAATTGAGTAAGACTCAAATCCCGACCACGGCAGAAAATATAAAAGAGAATGAAAGTCATTCCCTATGCCTCAGTCATAGGTTCTATAAAGTATGCTATGTTATGTACCAGACCTATTGTATACCTTGCTCTGATTTTGGCAAGGGAGTACAATAGTGATCTAAGAGTAGATCACTGGACATTGGTCAAGAATATCCTTAGTGAGGACTAAGGAAATATTTCTTGATTATGGAGGTGATAAAAGAGCCCGTCGTAAAGAGTTACATCGGTGCAAGCTTTCACACCAATCCAGATGACTATAAGTCTCAATCTGGATACATATTGAAAGTGGGAGCAATTAGCTAGAGTAGCTCCGCGCAGAGCATTGTAGACATAGAATATTTGCAAAGTACATACGGCTCTGAATGTGACAGACCCGTTGACTAAGCTTCTCTCACGAGCAAAACATGATCACACCTTAGTACTCTTTGGGTGTTAATCACATAGCAATGTGAACTAGATTATTGACTCTAGTAAACCCTTTGGGTGTTGGTCACATAACGATGTGAACAATGGGTGTTAATCATATACAGATATGAATATTGATGCTAAATCACATGGCGATGTGAACTAGATTATTGACTCTAGTGCAAGCGGGAGACTGAAGGAAATATGCCCTAGAGGCAATAATAAAGTTATTATTTATTTCCTTATTTCATGATAAATGTTTATTATTCATGCTAGAATTGTATTAACCGGAAACATAATACATGTGTGAATACATAGACAAACATAACGTCACTAGTATGCCTCTACTTGACTAGCTCATTAATCAAAGATGGTTATGTTTCCCAACCATAGACATGTGTTGTCATTTGATTAATAGGATCACATCATTAGGAGAATGATGTGATTGACATGACCCATTCCGTTAGCCTAGCACTTGATCGTTTAGTATGTTGCTATTGCTTTCTTCATGACTTATACATGTTCCTGTAACTATGAGATTATGCAACTCCCGTTTACCGGAGGAACACTTTGGGTACTACCAAACGTCACAACGTAACTGGGTGATTATAAAGGAGTACTACAGGTGTCTCCGAAGGTACATGTTGAGTTGGCGTATTTCGAGATTAGGTTTTGTCACTCCGATTGTCGGAGAGGTATCTCTGGGCCCTTTCGGTAATGCACATCACTATAAGCCTTGCAAGCAATGTAACCAATGAGTTGGTCACGGGATGATGCATTACGTAACGAGTAAAGAGACTTGCCGGTAACGAGATTGAACTAGGTATTGGATACCGACGATCGAATCTCGGGCAAGTAACATACCGATGACAAAGGGAACAACATATGTTGTTATGCGGTTTGACCGATAAAGATCTTCGTAGAATATGTAGGAGCCAATATGGGCATCCAGGTTCCGCTATTGGTTATTGACCGAGAATAGTTCTAGGTCATGTCTACATAGTTCTCGAACCCGTAGGGTCCGCACGCTTAAGGTTTCGATGACAGTTTTATTATGAGTTTATGAGTTTTGAT
Organism: Triticum timopheevii; assembly: GCA_963921465.1. Classification (NCBI taxonomy): domain Eukaryota; kingdom Viridiplantae; phylum Streptophyta; class Magnoliopsida; order Poales; family Poaceae; genus Triticum; species Triticum timopheevii. Next base: position 547,062,106 of record OY997272.1, read on the forward strand.
GTACCGAAGGAGTTCGGAGTCCCGGATGAGATCGGGGACATGAAGAGGAGTCTCGAAATGGTCGAGACGTAAAGATCGATATATTGGACGACTATATTCAGAGTTCGGAAAGGTTCCGAGTGATTCGGGTATTTTTCGGAGTACCGGAGAGTTACGGGAATTCGCCGGGGAGTATATGGGCCTTATTGGGCCATACGGGAAAGAGAGAGGGGCTGCCTAGGGCAGGCCGCGCGCCCCCCAAGGCCTAGTCCGAATTGGACTAGGGGGAGGGGCCGCACCCCCTCCTTCCTTCCCTTCTCTCTTCCCTTTCCTTCTCTCCTACTCCTACTACATGGAAGGTCTCCTAGTTGGACTAGGAAAGGAGGGAATCCTACTCCCGGTGGGAGTAGGACTCCTCCCTGGCGCGCCCTCCCTTGGCCGGCCGCCTCCTCCCCCTTGCTCCTTTATATACGAGGGCAGGGGGACACCCCATGACACACAAGTTGATCTACGGATCGTTCCTTAGCCGTGTGCGGTGCCCCCCTCCACCATATTCCACCTCAGTCATATCGTCGCGGAGTTTAGACGAAGCCCTGCGCCGGTAGAACATCATCATCGTCACCACGCCGTCGTGCTGATGGAACTCATCCCCGACGCTTTGCTGGATCGGAGCCCGGGGATCGTCATCGAGCTGAACGTGTGCTGAACTCGGAGGTGCCGTACGTTCGGTACTTGGATCGGTCGGATCATGAAGACGTACGACTACATCAACCACGTTGTCATAACGCTTCCGCTTACGGTCTACGAGGGTACGTGGACAATACTCTCCCCTCTCGTTGCTATACCATCACCATGATCTTGCGTGTGCGTAGGAATTTTTTTGAAATTACTACGTTCCCCAACACGGTCGTACCCAAGGCACCCAGCCGCCTAGGGTCTCTTGTGCCTCCCGCCGGCGCCGCCGTCGATCTACCTCGTCTCCTGTCGTCTTAGGGCCATGAAGGCGTGGTGGATCTCGGTCCTTGCCGGCAGGAGGGCTGCGTTTAAGGTGTTTTTTTAGTTTTGTTAGGGTTTGTGTCCTGATTAGAGAAGCGAGATGGTGGTGACTCGCTGAAGATGGAATAGGGTTCTCCCCGCCTAGCCCCTGCCTCGGTGATGTTTCTAGTGTCATCAAAGGGCGTGTGTAGGTTTGTCTTCAGCAGATCTCATGGGATTTGGTTGGTGTTTGTCTTCGGTGGATCCACGGGGATATGTTCTTCGTTCTTCTTTGTTTGTGTGTCTACAAGTTGGACACTTCTGATCTACGCGTCACTTCACCGGGGGTGGTTGCTGTTCTGGTGTCCTGCCTGGTCCTATGGTGTCTTGGCATGACGACTTTCCGACTGTCTACTACAACAAGGTTTGCCCGACTCCGATGAGGAATGGGCGATGACGGCGGCGCGTCTTCGGCTCGCTCTAGTGCTTGTATTCATCGCTAGGTGGTTTATGGACCTCAATGTAAATTTTTACTTCTAGTGTTCTTTGTACTACCTTGACAATTGATGAATAGATCAGAAGTTTTCCTCGCAAAGAAAAACTATCACTACTACTTCTGCAAACAATTGACTGGGAAGTCCATCATGTGTCAGTGGACATCGTAAATACAAAGTTTTTAGTGTTCGAGTATTACAAATGTTGCGAAAGATTCCTACATTTTTTCTCAAAAAGCGAAGATTGCAACAATAATGCAAACACACCACACACATGTTACATGTGTGGTTTTTCTGTTACATGGATTAGACGGTTGAAGATCATGATTTAGTTCAGGCCGGCCAGATGACAAGGAAGCAGGAAATTTTGGAGGGGTTTTAGCCGGATAATGCACAGTGACACCCGTCAAAAAAGTAGTAGGAGAAATAGGAGAAGAGAAATTATGAGGAAGACTCACTCATAACATGAAAATGGGCCATAATGGCTTATTTAAATGCGACGAGTACTCCCACCGACATGTTTGAGGCCTCTGTTCGAACAATGAAACATAGTAGAAATCACAAAAAACAAACAACATGTCGCTTTTGTTTTGGAATGTTCACGAAGCAATTAAGCACAAATTTTGATGGCGGCTAACAGTGGAAAGAGATGATTGCCTCTGGATGTCTGCATCTTGTTATATACTCAACATTGTAACTGGAATCAGACATACTTCAGAAATTACTTCCCTCTGTTGGTCTGTGCATAGTTGTCAAAGTACACATTGGTTGTCCTGGCAAAGTTTCAGAACTTAAAACCGCTGCTGGGTCGGTTTACATTTGTTTTCCATTTTTCAAATTCTTACATATGAGCTGTCTTAGTTTTGATGTCTAAGTAGTACAAATACACATCACTGCAAACACCGACGATCAAATGGTGCCATTAATGTCGTAAACCAGCGGCATTTTAGAAACATGTCAGATCATATATGGACCAATTTTGATTGAAACCCTGCACTGGTTTCTCAACCATGATCATGGCAAGAATTTTATAGCTGCTTGAATCTCTGCATGTTGGCAGATCTGGCATCTGTTGCTTGTACTCCTATAGGAGGATACCGGGATCTATCTCTGGTAGAGATATTGATTAGCCGAGGAGAGATGAACTAATCCATACCTAAATATCACGCTAAATATCAATACCCATTTTTCCTGTTGATTCTCTTCACGAGCTGACCTGTAACCCTCTTTTTCTCGAATGTGGGCTGATCAACAAGTATGAATATTTGTGAGCCTATAGGAACAACAGATGCTTCATCAGTCATCATGACAGCCTCCAGCTTATGCACGATGGTGATGGAGTTGACATCAGAAGAGTTTCTCTTGAGCTGCTCTGGTTTTGACCCCAAGACCCTTGGGAGTTTATCTGACCTCATTGTCAGAAGCTTGCATCAGGTAACCATGACACCATCTCTGTAGTGAGTTTTTTCCTCCTGCCTCGTGCGTTTGCTTCTTTTTTCTAACTCTTGTCCTACAGGATATCCCTGACGACGATAGCGAACAGCTTAACCAAAAGCAAATCATTGCATCAGGTAAACACATGTCGGAGTAATGGGCCACGGGTAGGCTAACCCGGGTCCCAGGATCTTTCAAGACATCGGGGCAGGCCGCGCCCCTCAAGCCGAGTCCCAAACGGCGACTCCAAGACAAGCCGAGTCCCAGAATGCGACTCCAAGACGAGCCGACTCCAAGCTGGCGACCTCCAGAGAGGCCGACTATGGGAGTCGGCCCATGACTCCTCCCGAAGCCTGATGCGGGGTACGGTCGCGACGTGGCCGTCCCCCCCGCCTACGAGGGATCGGCATGGCTACAGTGAGCCGTATCGCCGGAAGATCTCCGGCGAGGCGCGGCACTGTTGCCATGCCTGCCCTGACCTCAGCCACAGTGCACGACGCACTGTGCCCACGACGCCGGCCTGTACGGCCCGAAGACCGCGGGGCCACCTGTCAGTGGGTGGGCCGAAGAAGGCCTGAGCGCCCCGAAGACGGACCTGTGGGAGTCGGCCTCCCTGGAGTCGACCGCCTCCTCTCGGGGGCCCCACGAGCCATTAACCAGATGGGATGGGGAATGGCGACAGTGATCGCCCGATAGACGGCGGCACTATTGCCACGACCCAATGACCAAGCCTGCGTCATCAGGAGTGCCGCACAGTATCAGGCCCGTCCGCGGGACCCACCAGTCGGCGGGCCCCAGAAGCCGGCGGGAAGGACGGCGGTATGAGAGACAGACGGCCGGGGCCCGCGCCCAGCCAGATTACCATTGTACCCCCGGGGGGGTAGGCCTATATAAACCCCCCGGGGCACCCATGCAAAGGGTTCGGACCTTGATAGAGATAGACCAAATAGCACAGGGAGGAGAGAACTAGCCTTGCTCTCTCCTGCCTCCCGATACAGCTCCAGGAGCACCATTGTAGTCACTTCGCTTTAGTGATCATGCGGAGACCCCGCAGAGCAGCAGTAGGGGTGTTATCTCCCTGGAGAGCCCCGAAGCTGGGTAAGATTCGCCGGCGTGCATGCCTACGCCTCATCCCGTTTCCAGGCACCGGCTACGTTCTACTCGCCCCCACCATGATAAGCCATCCTTTGGCATATGTCGCACCCAACCCCTGACATTTGGCGCCCACCATGGGGTGAGGTGCACCGTCGTCCGGAGATCTGTTCTGGACGGGAACCCTCTTCCTCCCTGGCGAGCGCAGCCAGCCAGGCTCGCCAGATGGAGTCTGCATCGACATGCTGCGCGGCGCTGAGGCCGCCTGCGCAGCAAGCAGCCTCGCCGAACTTGTCGGCGAGGTGCGCCTCTCCGACGAGTCTGCATCCGACGCAGGCACGGGTGGCCCCGAGAGCCTTTTCGCGGGCCTCCTCGACCAACTCCACGTCACCGGCGAGCCTGCCGTGGACTTGGAGTCGGTAGGCTCCACCGACCCGATGCTGGTTGACTCCGACGCCGTGTCGCTTGACACTTTCCCCACCAACGTGGTGGTCTACGACGAGCCGCTTCCGTACGAGGAAAGTGACGGAAGCACCATCACGGAGGTGCTCGTCGTTAGTCACGATGAGCGCTCCGGCGAAGAAGCCCAGGACCCGCTTGCTGCGGCCCTGCAAGACCTTACTGCGCCCATTCCAGAGGACGCAGATGCCGAGACGCTGGAGACACACCGCCTTCAGATCATCGAAGGCGCTAAGAAGCTGGCAAGCATGAGGCTCTTGCCAGAGGCATAACAGCGCGAGATGGATCGCGCCGTAGGCGGCTCGCCGGCTCCGACTGGGCCGAGCCGTCTAGGCGCAGTCCGGCAGCGCGGTGCGGCCATCACCGACTTGTTCGGGGCAAAACGCCCCGTATACGCCACCCCAGCGGAGAACATATGCGCCGCCCAAGCGGCGACTGACGAGCTGAAGAACTTCGAGGGCGAAGAGCGCCGTTTGATGATGGAGCGAGTCCAGCAACTCCTCGACGCGGTTGCTGCGCAGAACGCGGCCGGCGGCCGCGCAGATGCACTGCTGCGGCCGAATGACGACTTGCCTCCCTGCCGAGATCAAGGCGCGACCTCTCGGACGCCGACTGTCAAAGTCCGCGGAAGGAAATAAAAGGAGCCGGCTGTCAGTCACAGTTGGACTCACATCACCATCGAGCGCGACCAAGACGGCCGCCCGAGAGCAGTAGAGCGGCGAGACGACTACCTGCCTCCCCCACCCAGAAGAGAGCGGCGAGTTTCCCCGCCGCCTGTTGAGCATCTGACTCTCGGAGGTCGCCTCGGCCGTCGAGAAGGAGTCGGAGAGAACGACGCCCGCCATCGGATCGACCGACTCCACCGATCCCTGGCGCTGGAAGAAGAAGACGAGCTGGGTCTGCCTTGCTTCGGGCCCCACATCCAAGACGAGCCTTTCCCCAAAGGATTCACACTCCCCCGAGACACGCCCAAGTATACCGGCTCCGTGAAGCCGGAGGACTGGCTGATAGACTACTCCACAGCCGTCAGCATAGCGAACGGCAACAAGCGGGTTGCCGTGAAGTACGTTCCCCTCATGCTCCAGGGCACGGCCCGGACATGGTTGAATAGTCTGAAGCCCCGTAGCATCAACAGCTGGGTCGACTTCACTGAAGCCTTCATCCGCAACTTCACGAGCACGTACAAGCGACCTCCCAAGCCGCGCCAGCTTTCCTTGTGCGTGCAAGGCCCTGATGAATCAACACGCGACTACCTCGCGCTGGAGCGAGCTTCGGAACTCCTGCGAGGGCGCGCACGAGGTGCAGGCTATCGAGTACTTCACTGCCGGATGACGAGAGGGCACCCTCCTCAAGCACAGGCTCCTCTGCGACGAGCCAGAGACCCTCGACGAACTGCTAGTCATAGCAGACAAGTATGCCACGGCCGACTCGTCCATGAAGACGGAGATTCAAGTCAATGCGGCTGGCAAGGTGGCTCCTCAGGCTCCCAGAACTCCAGCTGGAGACACCAGTCGGCGCCAACAACAGAACGACAACAAGCGCAAGGCCCAACAGCCGACTTCCAACAGTCGGCAGGTGGCGACAGTTGAAGATCAACAGCCGGAGGGGCAGCCTCCGGCCAAACGGCAGAAAGGCGACAAATCCAATTGGTTGCCAGCTTTCTCCTATGAGCAGACTTTGGATGGTCCCTGCAAGTTCCACAACGGCGCGAAGCCGTAAAATCATACCACCCGAAAGTGCCACTGGCTCACCAGAATCGCCAAGGGAGACGGCCTCATTCCTCCGCCGCCTGCTGGGCCGCCGCCTCCACCGCCGCCCCAGCAGCCGGCGGCTCGGCCAGTCGGTGCAGTGCAAGACGAGTTCCCAGATGAGCATGGAGCCTACGTGGTGTTCACCAGTGTAGCAGATGACCGGCGCAGCAGGCGCCAACAGCAGCAAGAAGTGAATGCAGTCGCGTCAAGTACTCCAAAGTTCATGCACTGGCCCGAGAGGCCTATCAGTTGGAGTAGAGCGGATCACCCAAAGGTGATGCCGAGTCCGGGCTCCTATGCCCTGGTCCTAGGTGCCACCTTGGCCACTGATAGGCGGGCCGCCCGCTTCTCGCGAGTACTGATAGACGGAGGCAGCAACATCAACATCCTGTACAAGGATACGATGGAGAAATTAGGAATCAAGCGAAGACAGCTGCAGAGCAGCCGGACTGTGTTCCATGGTATTGTACCCGGCCTTTCCTGCTCGCCAATCGGCAAGATCCTGATAGACGTCCTCTTCGGAGACAAAGATCATTTCCTCCGAGAGCCGGTCTGGTTTGAAGTAGTGGACCTGGAAAGCCCATACCACGCACTGCTTGGCCGACCTGCTTTGGCCAAGTTCATGGCGGTTCCTCACTACGCCTACCTCAAGATGAAGATGCCGAGTTCCAAGGGGATTCTGACCGTAGCTGGCGACTACCGGAAGTCGTCCTCCTGCACGGCCGAGAGCAGCCGGCTGCCCGAGTCCCTGGTGATCGCGGCTGAGAAGCGGCTCCTTGACCGAGTCGTGGCGATGGCCGGAAAGCAGCCAGAGATGTCGCCCGACCCCAAGGAGTCGGAAGCAGAAGGATCATTGAAGCTGGCCAAAGAGACCAAGAAGATACCCTTGTACCCGGAGCACCCAGAGAGATACGCTGTCGTGGGCACGGGCCTTGACAGCAAATAGGAAGGCGAGCTCGTCGATTTCCTCCGTGAGAATCGCGACATCTTCGCATGGTCCCCCAAGGACATGCCAGGTGTACCGACGGAATTCGCCGAGCACAAGCTACAAGTCAGGCCAGATGTGAAACCCGTCAGGCAGCCCTTGCGCCGCCTGTCAGAAGAGAAGAGAAGAGTCGTTGGAGAGGAGATAGCCCGGCTTCTTGCGGCCGGCTTCATCATGGAAGTGTTTTTTCCAGAGTGGCCGGCAAACCCAGTTTTGGTACTGAAGAAGAACAAGCAGTGGCGGATGTGCATCGACTACACAAGCCTCAACAAAGCCTGCCCAAAGGATCCGTTTTCCCTGCCAAGAATCGATCAGGTGATAGACTCCACAGCCGGATGCGAGCTGCTGAGTTTCTTAGATGCATATTCAGGATATCACCAGATCAAGCTGAACCCGGTAGACAGACTGAAGACCGCCTTCATCACACCATTCGGAGCCTTCTGCTACCTGACAATGACGTTCGGCTTGAGGAATGCCGGCACCACCTTTCAGCGTTGCATGCAGAAATGCCTCCTCAAGCAACTCAGCAGGAACGCCCATGTCTATGTGGATGATGTGGTAGTGAAGACGGAGAAGCGTGGGACGCTGCTGGAAGACCTCAAGGAGACCTTTGAGAATTTGTGCCGATTCCAGATCAAGCTCAACCCTGAGAAGTGCGTTTTCGGAGTACCAGCCGGCCAGCTCCTTGGCTTCCTGGTCTCCAAACGCGGAATAGAGTGCAACCCCGTGAAGATCAAGGCCATCGAGAGGATGGAGGTACCCAGCCGACTGTTAGATGTGCAGAAGTTCACCGGCTGTTTGGCATCCATCAGCCGATTCATCAGTCGGCTGGGCGAGAAAGCTCTGCCCTTGTATCAATTGATGAAGAAGACCACCTTTTTTGAGTGGAACCACAAGGCGGATGAGGCATTTCTCCAACTGAAGAAGATGTTGACTGCTCCCCCTGTGTTGGCGGCTCCGACTCCCAAAGAGCCCATGCTCTTGTACATCGCCGCCACCAGCCGAGTAGTCAGCACAGTCATCGTAGTCGAGCGCAAGGAGGAAGGCAAGGCGCTCCCTATCCAGAGACCGGTATATTACCTGAGCGAGGTACTGTCGACCTCCAAGAAGAACTACCCTCACTACCAGAAGATGTGCTACGGTGTGCATTTCTCCGCTAAGAAGCTGAAGCCTTACTTTCAAGAACATCCAATCACCGTAGTTTGCACGGCCCCGTTGGCCGAGATCATTGGAAGCCGAGACGCCTCCGGCCGAGTAGCCAAATGGGCCATAGACCTGGCTCCTTACACCATCTACTACCAGCCCCACACCGCCATCAAGTCGCAGGCGCTGGCCGACTTCCTCGTCGACTGGGCCGAGACCCAGTACCTACCGCCAGCGCCTGACTCCACCCATTGGCGGATGCATTTCGACGGCTCCAAAATGCGCACCGACCTGGGAGCCGGCGTCGTCCTCACCTCCCCTAAAGGCAACAAGCTCAAGTATGTGCTACAGATCCACTTCGCCGCCTCCAACAACGTCGCCGAATATGAGGCACTCATCCATGGGCTCCGGCTTGCCAAAGAACTCGGCATTCGCCGGATCCTGTGCTATGGCGACTCCGACCTGGTGGTTCAGCAATCATCCGGCGACCGGGACGCCAAAGACGCAAACATGGCGAGCTACCGCTTCCTGGTGCAGCAACTCAGCGGATACTTCGAGGGGTGCGAATTCCTTCACGTGCCAAGAAATGACAATGATCAAGCAGACGCCTTGGCACGAGTCGGCTCCACTCGCCAAGCAATACCTTTCGGCGTCGCTCTTCAGCGCCTCCTCAAGCCGTCTATCAAGCCTTCACCAGAGTCAGACTCCATCTTTGTGCCGGCTCCTCCAGAAGAAGTCGGATCCGACTCCAGAGCCGCAGCAGACGGCCCCAAGAAAGCCACAGTCGAAGCCAGCCCGGGGACTTCAGAGCCCGGCCCAGGGACTGCGCCAGTCGGCCCAGGGACTGCGCTAGTCGGCCCAGGGACTCCGTCAATCCAGCAAGCGGCCGCAGACTCCAGCCCGCCGCCTCCCAGCCCAGCCACCCTTGTTCAAGTTGCTGTGGTAGCAGTTGAAGAAATAGCAGCACCCTCATGGGCACAGTCCATCCTCAAGTTTCTAGTGAACAGAGAGCTGCCGACAGATGAGATCCTGGCTCGGCAAGTGCAATGCCGAGCGGCAGCATACACCATAGTCAACAGAGAGCTAGTCAGGCGCAGTGTCACTGGTGTCTACCAGCGCTGCATAGAGCCAGAACAAGGCCAAGCAATCCTCAGAGACATTCATCAGGGCGAGTGCGGCCACCATGCGGCTTCAAGGGCACTCGTCGCCAAAGCTTTTCGGCACGGTTTCTTTTGGCCGACTGCCCTGGAAGAGGCTAAAGAATTAGTCCAAAAGTGCAAGGGGTTCCAGATTTTCCGTTCCAAGCCACTTCAGCCAGCTTCCACGCTGAAGACAATCCCCATCGCCTGGCCCTTCACAGTTTGGGGCCTGGACATGGTGGGACCATTCAAGATGGCCCGAGGCGGCTTGACTCATCTGCGTGTCGCGGTGGACAAGTTCACCAAATGGATAGAAGCAAAGCCCATCAAGAAGTTGAATGGTCTGACTGCAGTAACTTTCATCGCCGACATCACGGTGCGGTATGGCATACTGCACAGCATCATCACCGACAATGGCACAAACTTTGCCAAAGGCGCCTTGGCCCGTTTCTGCGCGACGCAGGGCATACAACTGGACTTAGCGTCCGTTGCCCATCCGCAGTCAAACGGCCAGGTGGAGCGGGCGAACAACCTCATCCTGTCCGGCATCAAGCCTCGACTAGTCGAACCACTCGAGCGTTCGGCCGGCTGTTGGGTTGAGGAGCTACCAGCCGTCCTCTGGAGTCTACGTACGACTCCAAACAAGTCAACCGGCTTCACGCCTTTCTTCCTCGTCTACGGTGCCGAAGCCGTCATCCCGACGGATATACAGTTTGACTCTCCACGAGTCACCATGTACACCGAAGAGGAGGCCGAAGAAACACGCCAAGACGGCGTTGACCTGCTGGAAGAGGGCCGACTGTTAGCACTCAGCCGGTCCGGCATCTACCAGCAGAGTCTGCGCCAATACTACAACCGAAAGGTCAAGCCGAGATCATTTCAAGAGGGCGACTGAGGGAGTCCTGGACTAGGGGGTGTCTGGACAGCCGGACTATCATCGTCCACCGGACTCCAAGACTACGAAGATACAAGATTGAAGACTCCGTCCCGTGTCCGGATGGGACTTTCCTTGGCGTGGAAGGCAAGCTTGGCAATACGGGTATGTAGATCTCCTACCATTGTAACCGACTCTGTGTAACCCTAGCCTTCTCCAGTGTCTATATAAACCAGAGGGCTTTAGTCCGTAGGACAACATACATTACAACAATCATACCATAGGCTAGCTTTAGGTTTAGCCTCCTTGATCTCGTGGTAGATCCACTCTTGTACTACCCATATCATCAATATTAATCAAGCAGGACGTAGGGTTTTACCTCCGTCAAGAGGGCCCGAACCTGGGTAAAACATCGTCTCCCTTGTCTCCTGTTACCATCCGCCTAGACGCACAGTTCGGGACCCCCTACCCGAGATCCGCCGGTTTTGACACCGACATTGGTGCTTTCATTGAGAGTTCCTCTGTGTCGTCACCGATAGGAAGGATGCCTCCACCCGTCTTCAAGGACGGTATTTTCGTCGAAGAGGCCTTGGCTGCTGGCCAAACTATTCGGCTAGGCGGTTTTCTTATGACCGCCTGTCCGGCCACTGCTTCGACAATGACTTCTCAAGTCGTCAAAAGCAATCTCCACGTCAGCTCGGAATTCGCCGAGCAGCTGGATCCGATAGAGCTTTCGTCTGTCAACGAACTCTTGGATCGCATCGCCGCCCTGGGAGTCGCTACGGACTACAACCAGATTGGGCTTAAAACCGATCTGAGAGAGATCAACTCTCCCCAGGTTACCCACCACATCGCTGTGGTAGAGGAACAATGCGGCGATCTTCCTCCTGTATTAAAAACTAGACATGTCCGGGCTCCCGAACCCCCCACACCAGATTTCCGCAGGGGAACGGACTCCGATCGAGCACTGAACTTAAAGTCAGGCATCGGACCGGACTCGTTGGACAACGTCCAACAATCCAGGCTTCCAAAATTGGAAACTTCACGTCCTTTAAGCCCCAAGATGGGTAGGGATCCGGATTTTATTCCACCCACCCGCCCAGACATATGCGATCTATCTCTAATACGGCAAGAGCCCGCTGAAACAGTACATCACTACTGGGCCAGATTCCTCCTGGTTATGGACAGGATAAAGGACTGTCGAGAGGAAAACGCAATCTCAATCTTTTGCAATAATTGCACGGACAAGGGAATATTGAACGCCATCGGCCGTCGTAAAATAACACGATTCACCGATCTGGCGTCCATAGTACGAAAGTACTGTGCGATGGAGAGTTTCCGGAAAACCGAAAACCAGTTTTGGGACAATCCGGCCCCGAATACAACCCTAGTCCGCAACAAAAGGGTGCATTATACTCAGACCCCGGATACAAAAACAAAAAAACAAAAACCCCTTAGAGGGCACGGAACCGTACTGGAGGGATGGCTCAATGGACCCTGTAAGCTTCATAGTACAGAGGGAGCCGTCCCAACACATAGCCTTCGAGCATGTTGGATATTACGGCAGGTGGCCAAAAGTGGCGAGGAGCTTCTAGCCCCGGAAAACCACTCCAACAATACCGGTACGGTATCAACAGTCTTTGAGACCTTCGCATCAAACAATATGCGAAAACGAACAATCCGCGGCCTCGCCGAAGTCTACCAAGTAGCAACAGCAAATCCATGGAGCGACACAGCCATCACCTTCAACGCCAGCGACGAACCTAAATTCCGAACAGCCCGAGCACCAGCCGCACTGGTGCTTAGTCCCATAGTGGACGGCTTTCGACTTACAAAGGTCCTCATGGATGGCGGTAGCGGACTAAACCTCATCTATGAGGAAACTCTTCGAAAAATGGAAATCGATTGGAGCCGTATTGAGCGAAGCAGCACAACCTTCAGAGAAATAATCCCTAGCCGGGAAGCGCGCTGCACCGGAAAAATCACACTCGATGTGGTGTTCGGCTCGCCGGACAATTACAGATCCGAAGAAGTCACGTTCCAAGTGGCCCCGTTCAACAGCGGATATCACGCTATATTAGGACGAGAGGCATTCACAATTTTTCAAGCCGTACCCCATTACGGGTATATGAAGCTCAAAATGCCTGGGCCCAGCGGAATAATCACTCTCGCTAGTGATCCGGACATAGCACTCCGCGCCGAAAACAAGACAGCCGCACTAGCCCTGGAGGCACTATCCGAGGCCCTAGCGGCAGAAGAACTCACCACGCTGCGCTCTATGGTAAATAGGGACGATGTGATACTTGATAAAAGATCCAAGTCCACCTCCTTCAAACCAGCAGATGAAATAGTGAAATTCCAGGTCCACCCAACGGACCCAACAAAGACGGCCTCCATTGGGGCGCAATTAAACCCCGAGGTAGACGCCGCACTACGCGAATTCCTTCGGGAAAATTGGGACATTTTCGCCTGGCATCCTTCGGACATGCCCGGAATCCCACGCAGATTGGCAGAACACAGCCTAAACATCCTAAAAGGATTCAAGCCGGTCAAACAGGCTCTTCGACGATTTTCCGAACCCAAAAGACAGGCAATGGGAGAAGAGCTAGCCAAACTATTGGAAGCCGGATTCATCAGAGATATCAAACACCCGGATTGGCTAGCAAATCTGGTAATGGTAGCAAAGAAGGACAAATCCTGGCGCCTATGCGTCGATTTTAAAGACCTCAATAAGGCTTGCCCAAAGGATCCCTTCCCCCTCCCCCGCATCGATCAAATTATCGATGCTACCGCAGGGCACGATTCGTTGTGCTTCCTCGACGCATACTCTGGCTACCATCAAATCAAGATGCCGGAAGCAGACCAAGCCGCAACGGCATTCATCACTCCATACGGACCATTCTGCTTCAACACGATGCCCTTCGGACTAAAAAACACCGGCGCAACATATCAGCGCATGATTCAAACATATCTGGCTACCCAGATCGGCAAAACAGTCGAGGCATACATGGACGACGTAGTCGTCAAAACAAAACATGTCTCAACTCTAGTAGATGATTTGAGGCTCACGTTCGACAACCTCAGAGCATATGACATCAAGCTGAATCCGGAAAAATGTGTTTTCGGCGTACCAGCCGGAAAGCTGCTGGGCTTCATTGTATCCGGTAGAGGAATTGAAGCAAACCCGGCTAAAATCCGAGCTCTGTCACAGTTGGACATTCCAAAAGACCTCAAACAGATACAAAATTGACAGGATGCGTGGCAGCCCTAAGCCGTTTTATCTCCCGCTTGGGAGAAAAGGCACTGCCCCTTTATCGCCTCCTTAGGCGCACCGAACACTTCGAGTGGACGGACGCTGCCACTACCGGACTCGAAGAAATAAAGGCCATATTGGCAACAAATCCGGTCCTAGCCGCGCCAAACCTAGGCGAACCTATGTTGTTATACATCGCAGCAACACATCAAGTTGTAAGTGCGGTACTCGTCGTTGAACGAGAGACAGAAGGGCATAATTCCCTCTTCAAAAACCAGTGTACTACGTACCCACTGTGTTAACACCCTGCAAGTCCCGTTACCCGCACTATCAAAAGATAGCGTACGCGGTGTTCATGGCATCCCGGAAGCTCCAACACTACTTTCAGGAGTGTTCGATAACAGTGGCCTCCGAAGTACCACTCAATGACATTATAAACAACCGCGACGCAACGGGTAGGATTGCAAAATGGGCCATTGAGCTCCTACCATTCGATATAACCTACAAGCCTCGGTGAGCTATAAAGTCACAAGTTTTGGCTGACTTCGTCGCTGAATGGACAGAAGCCGAACTCCCTAAAGAGTACGACACATACTCCAATTGGACTATGCACTTCGACGGCTCCAAAATGTTGGCCGGACTGGGGGCTGGCGTCGTCTTGACGTCCCCAACCGGGGACACAGTCCAATACGTACTTCAAATAATGTACATCGACTCCAACAATGCAGCCAAATACGAGGCCCTCCTACATGGTCTCCGGGTGGCAATCTCCATGGGCATTCAATGCCTAGAGGTGCGCGGGGATTCAAACCTTGCAATATCCCAAATAAACGGAGACTTTGACGCCAAGGATCCGAAAATGGCAGCATATCGCAACGCTGTCCTAAAAATGTCGGCTCGGTTTGAAGGACTTGAATTCCATCACGTAGCCCGAGAAAATAACCAAGCAGCCGACGTACTGGCACGCATCAGCGCAAAACGTGACGCTGTCCCTCCAAATATCTTCCTGGAACGGCTCTTCAAGCCATCCGTACTATGGGAAGGGGAATCCGGAAATGACAAACCGGAAACAACCGCGCCAACAGGCGATTCAGCCGATGACATAACACCTTCAGCCCACGACATAATGGCAGTAATTGCCCCGTGGACGGAACCATTCCTAGCCTATTTGCTTAGACAGGAACTTCCCGAAGACCAAAATGAGGCCCGCTGCATAGTCCGGCGATCGAAAGCCTACAAAGTCCATGAGGGAGAACTTTATAAGAAAAGTACAACCGGAGTCCTTCAAAGGTGTATCTCCGAAGAGGAAGGGCGAAACCTTCTGGCTGAAATTCATGCCGGACTAGGCGGACACCACGCAGCAGCCCGGGCCCTTGTAGGAAAGGCATTCTGTACAGGATTTTATTGGCCGACGGCCCGGGCAGATGCCCAGGACTTAGTCCAGAGATGCGTCGGTTGTCAGCTCTTTGCTAATCAGAGCCATATGCCACCCACCGCCCTCAAAACTATACCCATTACCTGGCCGTTCGCGGTCTGGGGGCTTGATATGGTTGGACCCCTTAAAGGGGGAACCCACAAGCAAAGGTACCTATTAGTCATGGTGGATAAATTCACCAAATGGATAGAGGCCAAACGGGTCAAAACGGCAGAGTCCGGACCAGTGATAGACTTTATATCCGGGGTCGTACACCGCTACGGTGTCCCCCACAGCATCATCACCGACAACGGCACGAACTTCACGGCCAACGAGGTTAAGTCATGGTGCAAAAACATGGGCATTAAGCTCGACTACGCCTCAGTCTATCACCCTCAAACCAATGGTCAAGTGGAATGAGCAAATGGTCTAATAATGAGCGGCATTAAACCCAGACTATTGCGGTCACTTACAAAATTAGACACGCACTGGGTAGAGGAGCTCGACTCCGTACTCTAGGGGCTGCGGACAACGCACAACCGTACTACCGGATTTACACCATTCTTCATGGTATACGGCGCAGAGGCAGTTCTGCCCTGCGACATCATTCATGACTCACCTCGAGTGCGCATGTACGAGGAACGAGAAGCCGAGCTAGATCGGCAGGACAGCTTGGACGCATTGGAGGAGGAACGCGACGTCGCCAAGGCTCGTTCCACATTTTATCAGCAGCAGGCTTGAAGATATCAAAGCAGAGAAGTACGGGCCAAGACTTACAACGTTGGCGAACTAGTTCTACGCCTGCCGGACAAGAAAAAGGACAAGCTCAAGCCCAAATGGGAGGGCCCCTTCATCATCGACCAAGTCCTGATTGGCGGGGCGTACCGTCTACGAAATGCGTCGGACAACCGACTCGAGCCGAACCCATGGAACGCAGCCCGCCTACGAAGATTTTACGCCTAGTGCCGGACTAAGAGTTCGTCCCCTTCCTCCGTTCAAATTTTTACACTTCAGCTGTCTTTTGTTTCTCTTTCTTCCCCTAACCTTTTTACTAAAAAGCCTCTAAGGGCCTACTTCCGCATTGTTCGCATACACTTGATGTGCCATCCGCACTCATTATACCTGGGGGCTTCTTTTCCAGAAGCTCAATTAGAAGGGCTTCATGCCCAGCACATGTGTCAAGCTTCCACATGTACCTTTTACTCACCATTATATGCATCGATATGACTTAAGTTTTGGCCAAGCTGGGTTGCCTGGCTCCTGTGCTTACCCCTACATTCCCAACTGTTCGGCTAGGAGGTAAAGGGAGCACCTCTGTGATTGTTACTGCCGGGTCAGCCGGACATGTACCTCAGACTGGGTGAAGCCGAAAGCTAGTGTTCTTAAGGGAATATTCGGTCGGTGACCTAAAAGATGATTTTTTACCTACCTGTTTATCTGCCCCCAGATGTTTTTCTGCTTTTTTTGCAGTCCGGACATGCACCTTAGGGCATGCCTCCCAGGGAAAGGAACCCTTAACGGAACTATTCTCCCTGGAAGATGTTTCTTACTAACCATGTAATATAACATAACTAGTTGGGCACTTGTCTGATAAAGCACTAATGACCCCTACGCCTGGTCTCCACGCATACCCCGGTTGTTTTTTAACCACAAAGGTATTCGGACACACTCCGGACTCTAGGGTCCCGAGGTCGAAGCGAAAAGGTCAGCAAAGACAAACGATCTACAATCCGGCTAGAAGGCATTTCACATGTCATTTTCAATACATCATCAAATTTACTTATTGTATTCCTCCTCAATCCCGTCTAACAGGCTGTCTAACTTACAGTCCCGTTGGGAAAATTTAGCAGCCACCTCCACTTGGCTGTATACTAAACTCACAGGGATCTCCTTCCCATCGGGCCCCACCGGTCCAACTTCGGCCATATGGTTGGGATCCGCCTTCTTGTACCGCGTCTTCACCATGGCCCAAGCCTCCCTGGCACCCTGGCGACAGGCCGAAATCTTCCATAAACGGAAGCATTGCCGCACTCCCTGGAGTTTCTCCGCAAGTTCCCCAAGGCCCTCGGGTAGGGAGACGGCTGGCCATAATGCCTGGACGACGCCGCTCATCGCCTTCCGAACTCGTTCGAGCAGTTGCAACAGCTCGGGGAGTTGATCACCCGTCGATACGGGCATCTCCTCTGCAGGGCGACCTGTGAGTATACCTACAAGACACATTCTGTCAATCGACTTCCTCGCCGGACTCTTCTTTTCAAAGGAGTTCGTTCAAGAACTTACTATAGATGCCGCGACGAAGCCGCTGATTCTCCTTAACGGAGCCGGACAGCTCGGCCCGAACGCCTTTCAGCTCCTCTCCAAGCTGGGCGTGGGCATCTTGAGGCTTGTTCCTTTCTTGCTACACCCTATTCAGCACCCTCTCGCCGGCCTTCAGCTGGCGCAGTAATTCTTGCCTGTCCAGATCTTGTCCGGCGGCACCTGCAATGTCATTATTAGACTTGCGCGCACGCCGCACAGCGCTTATATTTATTAATAAAAATGTGTTACCAGGAGGGGTCTCTGCGTTTCCTCCTGCGGCAGCAAGCGCGGCCTCAAGTTGGGCCTTGCATTCTTGCAGCTCCTGAGACAGCTGGGCATTCTTCTCGGTAAGAGCCTGCGTTTCAAATGATCCTTAAATCAGTTAACATAACTACTTTAAGTCTCGGGGGCTACTGGCATACATAACCATTAAAATTCCCTTACCCGTATGTCTTTTACATACTGCTCCGTGGCTCTGGTAAAACCGTCTTGAGCAGCACGGAGGTGCGCATCCCCTGCGTTAAAGGCGTCCAATGCCTCAGGGGAGAAGCACGCTTCACGAAATACTGTCCGGCGGTGCGTGTGGTTCATGGCGCTCTCCACCTCAGACTTGGTGGCGGACAGTCTGTCGGCATCCTCCATTGGAGGAGTGTCCGGCCCGCGCCTTGCGCTTGCCTCCCCCTCCAGGCCGGGCGCTGGAGCCTGGCCGGTATAGGTTGGATCGACAACCTCTACGCCCGCAGTCCGGCGGGCGCTCTTTCTCCTACAAAGATCATGAGCACTCAGACGCTTCCTAGCAACGTTGCTCTGAAAATTTAAAATATGAGCTATACCTTTGCGGCGACGTTTCAGTCCGTACCGCGCTCCTTTTTCGCCTGCTGGTCCGGACTGACCTTTGTTGGTCAGCCGCCGCGGGCTCGGCTTCCCGCCTTGAAGGCGCTTCCTGTCAAACACCGTCGTTCGCGAAGGTCAGAAATAGGCAAGGAAGAGATAATGGTGTCCGGACCTCGGTCACAATCACCTGGGAAGCCGAGTATAATCCGGGGTAGTCCACCGTAATGGCGACCAAAGCATTATCCATGCTGAGCTGGTGAAACACCCCGTCGATCAGCTCCATCTTGATATCCGGATCCTCTTCGGAGGCCGGATCTTGGGATCTCCCAGGATCCTCAGGTTGCGGAGCCGGACTTATCATGTCCTCCACAATCCGGCGCAGTTCCTGCGCCGAAGACATAACGTAAGAAGCTTAAAACTCTAAAAGCACGGGTTGAGCCCTTAAAAAGTGTTCGCTTACCCAGCCCCGAGGGTTGTTCATGGAAAACCCATTCAGAGGGTTCGTTCAGAGGAAGTCCTCCTTTTCCCCCTTGTACAGACCGGACAGGATCTGCACCAGGTCCTCGGTCGAATCCGACCCTTTGCGGCCGTGGCGGGTGGTGTCGTCCTCCCCGTTGAAATCCCACATGGGGTGGCCCCTGTATTGCAGTGGCTGTACTCCCCGCATGATGCATATTGCCATGATTCCAATCATGGTCAATCCGGAGTGGGCTAGTAATCTTATTTGGCCCATCAGGTAATGGACGCTCTTGTCTTCCTCCAATTGGGTATTCCGCGGGCGCCAACTAAGGCGTTTCTTCAGAGGAGCGGCATTGAACTCTGGGAGGCCGACCCGGATTGGGTCCGGCAGCGGAGCGTCTTCTATGTAAAACCATTCTGAAGGCCAGTCTTCGGACGCCTTCATAGGGGTCCCGGATGGATATCCGGTCCCGGCAATGCGCCATACTTCGGCTCCGCCCACTTGGTATATAGATCCCTCGTGAGAACGGGGTACGAGGCAGAACAGCCTCTTCCACAGCGCAAAATGGGGCTCGATGCCCAGGAACAGCTCGCAAAGGGCTACGTAACCCGCGACATGCAGGACAGAGGCGGGTGTGAGGTGATGGAGCTGGAGTCCGTAGAACTCCAGGAGCCCGCGGAGGAACGGATGTATAGGAAATCTGAGTCCCCTTATTAGATAGGGGACGAAGCATACCCGCTCCCCTTTGTTGGGACTTGGGGTAGCCTCCGCTTGCTTCCCACCTTGGTAGGTGGCCAGCCCGGCTCGAACCGGAACCATGAAGGCCGGAGGGAGATATCCCCCTGCTTGGAGCTTCACTAGCTCGTTATGTGGAACAGAGCATCTCCTCCAATCTCCTGGCAGTGGGCTGGGAACGCGAGAGGAGGAGCCGCGCCGACGGTCCATGGTGGAATGGGTTGTTAGGTCAAAGGCGCTCCGATGAGTATTCGCGGAAGGAAGATGGTGTGATTTGGATCTGGATTTTTGCCTCTTTTGTAGGAGGATGACTTGCACGACTAGGGGGTGAAACGTAAAAAACACCCTGGATTTTCACATTCGTGCGACGCGTGGAGGAAGACCATTATTGGGTGTGGAAGCCAAGAAGCACAACATTTATGAGGAAACCGGACACTGTTCGGCCGGTACGTGGAACTTAAAAGGAGAACCCGCCTTGCAACGCCAAAGACTATATACGCGTCGGACTTATCGTCATTGAAGCCTGGTTCGGGGGCTACTGAGGGAGTCCTGGACTAGGGGGTGTCCGGACAGCCGGACTATCATCGTCCGCCGGACTCCAAGACTACGAAGATACAAGATTGAAGACTCCGTCCCGTGTCCGGATGGGACTTTCCTTGGCGTGGAAGGCAAGCTTGGCAATACGGATATGTAGATCTCCTACCATTGTAACCGACTCTGTGTAACCCTAGCCTTCTCCGGTGTCTATATAAACCACAGGGCTTTAGTCCGTAGGACAACATACATTACAACAATCATACCATAGGCTAGCTTTAGGGTTTAGCCTCCTTGATCTCGTGGTAGATCCACTCTTGTACTACCCATATCATCAATATTAATCAAGCAGGACGTAGGGTTTTACCTCCATCAAGAGGGCCCGAACCTGGGTAAAACATCGTGTCCCTTGTCTCCTGTTACCATCCGCCTAGACACACAGTTTGGGACCCCCTACCCGAGATCCGCCGGTTTTGACACCGACAGCGACCTTGTGCTCCGGCTGATTCAGAGAACAGCCGGCCAGCACAAGTTGTCGGCGCCTTGGGAAGGCCCCTTCATCATCAGCAAAGTCCTGGGCAACGGCTCCTACTACCTAATCGACGCTCAGAAGCCTCGAGCGTGCAAGAGGGACGACTCCGGCAAAGAAACAGAGCGCCCGTGGAACGCAAATCTTCTTCGAAGATTTTATAGTTGATGCAGTATGTATCACACTACCCCCTTTGTATTAAAGTACCAAAGACCTTGGGCCCCCCGAGACGAGCTCGGGGACTGCCCCTTTTGTGTCATCTGTATGATATAAGAATTA
Organism: Triticum timopheevii; assembly: GCA_963921465.1. Lineage (NCBI taxonomy): Eukaryota > Viridiplantae > Streptophyta > Magnoliopsida > Poales > Poaceae > Triticum > Triticum timopheevii. The sequence goes on from OY997272.1 coordinate 547,082,767, forward strand.
TGCCTTCGAGTACATTACTTTCATTACAAGCCACTTGGCGCCGGGCCCGACTAGTCGGCCCGGGGACTCGCCGCCTTGCGCTATGAGACGCTTCCTGCAGTCAGACAAGTAGTGCGCGGTGCTCAATCTGCCTCCTGCCAAAGCCGCAGCTCGCAGAGCGACTGTGAGGCAGGCAGGAGTGAGGAAGGATGGGCGCCCGCACGAAAATGGCTAAGGACCTAAAGCACGAACATAGCGTAAGATAGCTCCCAGCATTTCTGAAACAGGAAGCCGACTCAGAAGTAGCCGGCTCGCCATCTTAGTCTCTACCAAAGACGGTGACTCTTGGATAGTCGGCCTGTCGCTTTCTAGCCAACTTGCCAAAGAAACTCTAAACGTCCAAGTACTTGCCTTCCCGAAGTAGCCAAGCACTTGACCCAGCGACAGCCCACAGAGCGGCTGTCCAGCTGGCAAGGCAGCAACTAAAGGAAGGCGGCAAAGGAAAAAGCCTAAAGAGCAATAAGCAAGAAAAGGCGGAAATCGGATAAATATTTACATAGGCCCTTGGTCGAATTTTCGAATAGAAGTTCAATATACACCCCGCGGGTGGAACTGTTCGAACCTAACAAGTTTTCAAAAGATTACTAAAGACAGATAAACAGAGGCGGAAAAAGCAGCCTAGGAGGCGGCCTCCGGGGCCGGAGGATCGAAGGAGACGGCGGTGTCAGGCGCCGGGGCAGTCGGCTGGGCGGTCTTGGTTTGGTCGCCTCCGGCGGCAATCGCCTTGTCTCCACGCGGCTCGTTGCTGGAGGCGCGATCGAGCTGAGGCTGCCGCCGGCTCCGTCTTCTGGCGCCTCCGCCTCGCCTCCGTCCTCCGCCTCGTCCTTCTCCTCGGCGCTGGAGTCGATCACCTCCGCCGAGTCCTCGCCATACTCCGGGTTCATCCCGAACCACTCTGGCGGCACTTCCTCGCCGCCTTCAGCCCGCTCAGGCACGAAGACACTGGTATCCGTGTACTCGGCGATGGCCACCGCGCGCTCGACAAGGGCGCCCTCCACGGCCTCCAGCTCGGCCTGGGCTTCTGACCGGAACTCGGCCAGGCGGTCCAGGTCCAGCCCTGGATACCACGCCTTGACGAACTCCAAGGCCCGGCGTGCTCCGGCCCGGGCCGAGGAGCCCTTCCAAGCCTCAAGACGGCCGGCGGCGACTTCTAGCCAGTCGGCGGTTCGACTGGCGGTGCGCAGAGCCGGCATGTCTGGCCACAGGGCGGCAACCGCCCGGGCGCTGGCACGCTGAAGCCGGCGCAGCAGCCGGTGAGCCGGACGAAGACGGGCTTCAATGCTCAGGTGCTGCTCGTCGATGGTTCGGGGGGCATTAGCGGCGACCTCCTCACCCTTCGCTCTTCGCGCCTCTCGAGCAGCCTCGATGGCCAGAGGGACTGCCTGTGAATGACCAGGAAAGAAGTCTGCCAAGACAAAAAAGAAGAAAGTCAAAAAAATCAGAAGTCGGCCTAACACATAGTCGGAAGCCTGAAGAAACGAAAGAAACTTACCATCAACGATGTCCTCGATCTCGTGGTAGCCGGAAGTCAGCATCGCCTCCCTATCAGTCTAGGCGGAGCGCTCGCTCTCGAACTCGGCCATGAGAGCGGCCTCCCGCGTCTTGGCCTCGTCCTGTGCCTTCTGGAGCAGCTCCTTCTGCTCGGCCAGCTGCGCTGCCAGCAGGTCACGCTCTTTGGCGAGCTTGCCGCACTCCTCCTCCTTGGCATGCCGAGCGGTGTTGGCCTCGCCCAGCTGCTCCTGAAGAGTGGCGTTGGCACCTGAAGAACGAAGAAGAGACAAGCAAGTCATCAGTAAAGTAGATCGCCGGGGAGATCCGGCCCGACTGCTCAGCAGTCGGCCCGAATCTCGGGGACTACAGCCCGCGGGTGCGCCAGCGCGCCCCCGCGAAGAAGGAAGAAAAGAGCTTACCCTGGCTTTCCGCCAAGTCGGCGGTCCGCTTGTTCAACTCCTCAACATTGCGGTTGAAGGCAGTGGCGCGGAGGTTATGATACTCCTACAAAAAGCCAATGAAGACAAAGTCAGTATTCGGAACTCGCCAGAGGGAGTTCCGAACCGCCTGCTCAGCAGCCGGCCCGGAACTCGAGGACTACACCCATTGGGTGCGCTGGCGCGCCCCCACAGAGAAAAACAAGAATCAGAAAGAAGAAGAAAACGTACTCGGACAGATGTCCACGCGGCCAGATGCGCCCTGGTGCAGACTTGAAGGGCGTCGGTTTCAGCGCGCAGCTTCGCCTGGACGTCCAGGAGCGCTTGGTTCAGCGGTCCGGTGCTGCCTCCGCGCAACCATCCGGTGGGCGCGGCACTGGAGGCCTCGACGTCCAGGGTCGCCGAGCTGGCGGTGCCGGTTTCCCGAGGTCGCGGCGCCAAGGTCGCCCTCTCAAGACGGCGGCGCACCGGCATGACGACTTGAAGAAGCAGCCGCGTCTCGGCCTCGTCCGCAGTCGGCGGCTCCGACTGGCCCACCGGCTGTTTGCCGTGCGGTCTCCCAGACGATGGCGGAGGCGGTGGTGGCGGCACGAGGGTGTCCGAGCTAGAAGCCTCACCGCCCTCCTCCACAAGGGGGTTCTTGGTGCCGACCTCTCCGGTCTGCCCCGTGAACTCCGGAGGCGGCGGCGCCGACGACAATGGGGGGACGAGCATCGCCGATCGGCGATGCGCGGCCTCCTCAGCACGTAGTTTCATCGCAAGGGCGGCTTCGGCGTCCTCCAGCTTCTTCTGGGCGTTGGCGGCCGCCTTCTCGGCCTGCGCCTTCTCCAGGCCGTCGGCCTCCTCCTCGTCGCGCTTGTCCTGCGCATTCCGCTCCGTCACCTCCCGGAGGTCGGCGGCGGGATCGGCCCGCCGAGTGTTGGCGGACGTCTCTGCCGACCCCATGACGGAGGGGACGACGACTCTCTCAAGGGAGAGGGGGGCCCTGAAGAAGAACAGAGGGAGAACAAAGGAAAATTTGGGCAAGATTCAACGAAAGAAAATAAAGAGCATGAAGACTTACGCTGAGACTAGCGGCGGCCTCCTCACTTCCCTTCGGAAGCGGTTGGCCTTCGCGGCCGCCTCCTCCCGTTTCATCGCGGTGGCCGCCCCCTTGAGCTTCTTCAGTTTGCCGCGGAGCGCACTCGGCCCGGCGTGACGCCTCTTCATGCCGCCTTGGCTGGCCAGGCCAGCTCTTGGATGGTGGCGCGGGGCGACTTCCCCGTCAGCGTCGTCATCAGGCCAGTCGGCGAAGGTGGCCGAGGGCCTGAAGCCGCCGTCTGCCCCTTCTCCGCCGCCTTCGGCGTCGGCTTCCATCGCCGCCGCCCCCAAGTCGGGGTCGTCGGCGTCGCTGTCCGCGTGATCAGGGACATACTCGCGGGGCTGTCTCGTGGCGCCGGCTGCAGGCTCCATGAGGGGGTTCTAGCCAGAAGAAACCAACAAGAGTTAGAAGCCGGAGTCGGCCGCAAAGAAGACAAGACAACAGGGAGATGCGACTTACCACTGGTGGGGGGTTGTCGCGCGAGTACGGCTCTTTGCCGAATTGCCAGTCCTCTGTGAACTCGCAGTGCGCGATGTGGTTCACCAAGTTCGCCACCTCCTTGCGGGGCATCTCCTTGGTGCTCATCCGACTTGGGTCTCGGAGGCCGCTCATCTGACAGATTAGGTGAGGCCGGCCTTGGAGTGGGAGGACTCGGCACGCCACGAAGGCGGCCAGAAGGTCGGATCCGACGAGGCCCTCCGACTGCAGCAAGACTCGGAATCGTGCTACGACGGCGGCTCCGGAGGGAGTCAGCGACCTGGCTCGGTGAGACCAGCTAGGGAGCCTCCCAGTTAGGGGGGCGGCGTTGAAGGGCGGCAGGTTGACCCAGTCACCGTCGGTGGAGAGGTTCTTCACGTAGAAGTATGAGCGCTGCCACATCTTCACCAACTTTATCAGCGAGATGGGAGGAAAGGGGTTGTCGGCTGTCGAGCGCCGCACCGCGACGTAGGTGCCGCACTGAGCTGGAATGCTGGCGACTTGCGTGCCGATCTTCGAAGAGAAGAATTCTCCCCACAGCTCGAGGGTGGGGAGAACACCGAGGAAACCTTTGCACAGAGTGGCGAAGGCGGAGAGCAACACCACCGTATTTGGAGTAAGGTGGTGTGGTTGAAGGCTGTGAAACTCCAAGAACGAGCGGAAGAAACCGCTCGTAGGCAGCCCTAGGCCGCGCATGAGGTGCGAGCGGAAAATGACCCGCTCGCCCTCCTCCGGCGCCGGTCGGGTCTCCCCCACCGGCGCGGGGCGGGTGCGCACGAGGTCCGCGCTGGGGAGACGGCGGGTCTGGCGGAGGAACTCGATGTGTTCCTCCTCCACCTCCGAGCCGTCCCATATGCCGGAGCGCACGGCGGGGGCCGCGGCGGAGGAAGAGCTCATCGCCGCGGTGAGGAGTGTTCTCGCTCGACGGCGGGGGCAGGAGGAAGAGAAGGCAAGATGAGGTGGGAGAGTGGGGGAGAGGGGTGCGCGTGCGGTGCCGCCCCGCTCCTCCCTGCCTATTTATAGCCCTGTGGGCTGAGGAGCCGAGGGGGCGGGCGTGGGATTAACTGCGCACGATGCCCCACGCCGCCCCACGATCTACCCCACGAAGTTACTGCGCGCAGTAACAACGTGGGGGAAACCAACCGTCCACTTCCGCAACGGATCCGTTCGTATGCCGAGGCATGGTAGTGGAGGGCCCCGCCTGACGACCCGTCCCGTCGCGCGCGTGGGCAGGCAGACTGTCCTCTCCACGTGGCGTCGCACGATAGGGCTGCCTCGATGGCAGCAGGGAAGCGTATCAGGCACGCCGCCTGGTTTCCCGCCGCAGCTTTTTAGCCGCGGTCCCTCGCAAGAAGATCCGACTTTCAATGAGTCGGCCAACGAGAAGACGACAGTCGAGTTCCAGAGTCTGCATGGGGAAGGTTGAAACTGTTGAAGCCCCACAAGGCGGTGTCCGCGGGGCTTCACCAGCTTCGGGGACTACTGTCGGAGTAATGGGCCACGGGTAGGCTAACCCGGGTCCCAGGATCTTTCAAGACATCGGGGCAGGCCGCGCCCCTCAAGCCGAGTCCCAGACGGCGACTCCAAGACAAGCCGAGTTCCAGACAGCGACTCCAAGACGAGCCGACTCCAAGCTGGCAACCTCCAGAGAGGCCGACTATGGGAGTTGGCCCATGACTCCTCCCGAAGCCCGATGCGGGGTACGGTCGCGACGTGGCCGTTCCCCCCCCCTCCCGCTTACGAGGGACCGGCATGGCTACAGTGAGCCGTATCGCCGGAAGATCTCCGGCGAGGCGCGGCACTGTTGCCATGCCTTCCCTGACCTCAGCCACAGTGCACGACGCACTGCGCCCACGACGCCGCCCTGTACGGCCCGAAGACCGCGGGGCCACCTGTCAGTGGGTGGGCCAGAGACGGCCTGAGCGCCCCGAGACGGACCTGTGGGAGTCGGCCTCCCTGGAGTCAGCCGCCTCCTCTCGGGGGCCCCACGAGCCATTAACCAGATGGGATGGGGAATGGCGACAGTGATCGCCCGATAGACGGCGGCACTGTTGCCACGACCCAATGACCAAGCTTGCGTCATCAGGAGTGCCGCACAGTATCAGGCCTGTCCGCGGGACCCACCAGTCGGCGGGCCCCAGAAGCCGGCGGGAAGGACGGCGGTATGAGAGACAGACGGCTGGGGCCCGCGCCCAGCCAGATTACCATTGTACCCCCGGGGGGTAGGCCTATATAAACCCCCCGGGGCACCTATGCAAAGGGTTCGGACCTTGATAGAGATAGACCAAATAGCACAGGTAGGAGAGAACTAGCCTTGCTCTCTCCTGCCTCCCGATACAGCTCCAGGAGCACCATTTAGTCACTTCGCTTTAGTGATCATGCGGAGACCCCGCAGAGCAGCAGTAGGGGTGTTATCTCCCCGGAGAGCCCCGAAGCTGGGTAAGATTCGCCGGCGTGCATGCCTACGCCTCATCCCATTTCCAGGCACCGGCGACGTTCTACTCACCCCCACCATGATAAGCCATCCTTTGACATATGTCGCACCCAACCCCCGACAACACAGAAACCTGTTGATCTTACAAATGAAGAGGAAGAAAATGCGGCCATCATTCGATGTTCGTGTTGTGAAACGCCATCATCTAACTTCCCTTTTTGTACTGATTGCAGGTTATAGGCGCTGGGCTGATCGATTCCCGAGTGTTAGAAATGTTGTGCATCAGCATGCATCTGTCTGATCTTCTCTGCCCAAGGAGTTGTCTGTTGTGAATGAAACCCTGCAGACGGGGTACCCAACGTGCAAGCGTCCCCTCACGGTTAACCGTTCCCTTGGCGGCCATTGGTTCTCCTGTGTATTGCCCGATGCCCTTACGTGAACACGCAGGATAGGGTTGCAGGCTTGTAGCTGGCATGTGTTTTGCACTAGATTGGATTACATGAAGTGAGAGGCTGAGATGTTAGTATACCATACATGTTTTCTCTGCCATTTGCGAAGAACTGACTATTTTGGTGTAACGACGATGTATATCATGTGACATGTTCAGTGTAACAGAAATGGCATTTTTTCATTCCTTATTTGCACCTCTGCCTTCTTTCTTTTGTATATGCACATGTGTTGTGTGGATGTGTGGATAAGTGTAAGAACGCTGCACAATGCAGCTCGTCGTTGTAGGACCGTGAATCTGACAAGGAGCACGAGACCGTGAGTTACGTCCCGGGCATGCTGATAGAGGAGAAGCCTTCGGTTCCCCGGCGATGACTACAAGCACAATAAGCTTGGTTTATGGTGCATCTTGTTATTTTTGAAGTTAGAGCATCTCCAATAGACCCCTTATTGCGCGGACTTTTAAAGTGAGTATAAGGGTTGGAGAAAACGTGTTTTGAGTGCTGGCGCAGGATGCTTTGTTTGGCCGCACCCTACGCCAGCCCTCAAAACACATGGTTTTTTCTCAACTTGATACATGTGTATACATAGAAATATGAAATCAATATAAATTAAAATCTGAATATTACAATACAACAATCACCCAAATTACAATAATTATTCAAATCTAAGAATTAAACCTATAATTCAATACAAGAATTGTTCCGCATACAACAATGATACAAATCACACATGAGTTAAATTAAATAAATGTAAAAATGGTTGGTTTTATTGCTGCCCATGCCTTTGCCAATTGTGCACAATGAGATCGTGGTGAAGCTGGTGGTGTGTGTTTGAGTCTTCAATTTCCGCCGGCGGTGTGTTTCCGGTGGTGGTGGGCGAATGGGTGTTGTGGACCCGGGTCTGTAGCGGCCCGGCGGTGTGTTTTCGCCGGCGGATATGGCTGGAACCAAAGGCGACGAGTGGCTGCAGAATGGGGGAGGGGAACGCGCGCGGGCGAAAATGTCCCTCCTGCCAACTGCATTTCCATGATACTGGGCACCGACGGGGCGGGGAAAAACCTGTGTTTTCGCGGGTCAGGGGGACAATTTACCGCGTCCCTCAATTTTTTTAAAGGATTGCGGGCGTCTAAGGTGTCTGTTCGGGTCTATTTTTGTGTGCAAAACTGTAAACTGACGGTTATTTTGCAGTTCGACGCGATATAAGGGGGTCCGCTAGAGATTCTCTTACTAACCGCCAGGCCAGGCAAACACAAAGTCACTAAATCTAAGATTACGCACGTCAAAATCAAATCAAACATAACACCCGTGACCAGTGTCCTTGCATGCATGTCGCGCGAGATTTTATTACTGGAAATCAATGTCCATTATTTGACAATGATGCTAGAGCGCAACTCAGTCACAAACGACGCAAACGCAGCGACTGTCAAAAGGAGGCTTGCCGGTGCAGTAGGCTTCCTTGACGTGCTTCCACACATTCTTGCACCAAACCTGGCATTTTATTGTTGGGCACAGAATGACCGGTACACTGTGTGTTTGGCAATGCTCTGTAGACAACATACATACATCAGTAAAACAATTTCAAACTGAAAGGGTCCAAAGAAATTCATGCAGTTGAATTAACAATATTCATGACGGCTCGTTCTACTCCAGTTGGAAGTTCAAAGGAAACACATGTATAGGAATAGAGAGATCAATTTTGTACCAGCGTGAGTGGAATTTCCTAGTAGCAGAAGCACCATAAGGCAAAGCAGAATAGGTTTCCTCTCCATAAGATCAGGCACAAACTTCCTCTTGTTCTCCTTTCTACTACTTGGGGTTCAAGAAGCATACATGACGTGCTATATTTATAGACTTGTTATAGAGAACATTTACTGCTTGTTCACTCAAATAGGATATACAAAGATCTTTGATCATATATTCGTCAAGGTAGTCTCAGTGTACTATATCTTAAGCTATACTACTATCTAAATCTAATAGCATCTAGTAATGTTCAAAAAAAAAAAACTATCTAAATCTAATAGCATTAAAAATATGACCCTATATCAGGAGGGCCATTTTGGCTCTGGGGGTGCATATATGCTCCCTAATGATCAGTAAATTCAAAATAAATACTCCCACCGTCCGGAAATTCTTGTCGGAGAAATGAATGTATCTAGATGTATTTTAATTCTAGATACATCCACTTTCATTCATTTATGCGACGAGTAAATCCGGACGGAGGGAGTAGTAAATAAAATTTAAAAATTCTGACTTTTTTGTAAATGTTCTTGTTAATGTAATAACTGTGCTTGATAATTTTCATGCGAAACGGGATGACGGTGCTTCGTCGGTGAAAAAAACAAAAATATGTGTAACATTTGTCGTTCGATTTTTTTTTTGGCACAGATCAAAATACTTAATCTTTCCTCCTAAAAATTTGCAGGTATCATTTTAGTGTGACAATGATACATCTATTTTTTTCAATTTTTTTGGATGTCTGCCAAAAATATTTTTGATGGGCAGGAGCATATGCTCCCAAGAGCCGAATTGGATTTCCTATATCTTAGTGTTGTATCTAATACAACCCTCATTTAGTGTCTTCTATGAGATATAGTACACAATGTAGCATTGTAACTTCCCTCATTTGTACAAACTGGTTCTCTTTTTATGATTGTATCCATGTGATTGTATTGGTCTATATCTATGCCGATGTAAATTTGGGACCTACTCAAAATTAATTGTGCACATTGAATATATATGATCTGATCTAACCTAGTATTAAATATCCTATCTCATTTGAGTTAGTTTTTCATGTCCTATTCAATTACTAGGCGGGCACCCCACCAACAACTCACTTGTATAGAACATTGTGTGGTCTAGAACATCACACCCACCTAATTGTTGTTACGATCGATGTGACACTACTGTGGAATACCCCTTTTGAAGATCCGGTTGCAGAGAAGGGCTCAGTAAACATGGCCCTCATTCGATGTGTGTGATGTGAAATGGCATTATCTAACTTCCCTTTTGTACTGGTTGCAGGTTATAGGCGTTGGGCTAATCGGTTCCCGAGTGTTAGAAATGTTGTGCATCAGCATGTATCTGTCTGATCTTCCCTGCGGAAAGAGTTTTATATTGTGAATGAAGCCCTGCAGATGGGGAACCCAAAGTGCAAGCATCCTGTCGCATCAAGGTGTAATCTCATGCGGGGCGCCGACGTCGTTACCCGTTCCCCTCTCCCCTGGCCACCATTCAGATGTAGCCTTCGGCTGACTGGTTATTCTGTGTAACCCCTGATGCGATGATGCCCTTACATGGACGCGCTGCTAGGGCTGGCAGGATAGGGCTGCAAACATCAATTGAACCCTCAGTGGCTAGCTGGCATGGGTTTTGCAATACACCGGATTACATTGAGAGGCTGGCTGAGATGTTGTACCATATCTGTTTTCTCTGCCATTTTGTGCAGAACTGAACTATTTTAGTGTAACGGCGGTATATCACACGACATGTTTAGTGTAAGAAAAGGCAATTGTTCGTTCCTTATTTGCTGCTCTGCCTTGCTTTGTTGCATATGTATATGCACATGTGTTGGGTGTATAAGTTTAGCTCAAACTTGTCGTTGTTGGACACGACGATCCATAGAGAACGTCCAGCGAGCCCCCGAATCCGGCAAGAAGCACGAGTAGGTGAGTTACATCCTGGGCATACTGACAGAGGAGAACCCTCCTACCTCTCCGGCAAAGACTGCAAGTACAGTAAGCTTGGTTCATGTTGTATATGGTTATTTACAAACTTGCTAACGCCAGGCCAGGCAAACACAAAACCACTAAATATGAGATTACACGCATGACAAAATCAAATCAAACAGAACACCCAGAACTGGTGACCAATGTCCTCGCATGCATGTCGCACGAGATTTTATTATTGCACATCAATATCCATTTTTTGACATGATGCTAGAGTGCAACTCTAGTGACAAATGACGCAAACGCAGTGACTGTGAATAAGAGACTTGCCGCTGCAGTAGGCTTTCTTGACGTGCTTCCGAGTGCCCCCGCACCAGTACCCACAAATCATTTTGCAAAGAGGGACATCCGGTACATCGAGTGTTTCGCAATGCTCTGTAGACAACATACATACATCAGTGAAACAATTCCAGACTGAAAGGGTCCAAAGAGACTCATGCAGTTGAATTGACAATATTCCTGATAACTTGTTCTACTCCAGCTGGAAGTTAAAAGGAAACACATACATTATAGGGAAATCAATTTCATACCAGCGTGAATGCAATTTCCTAGTAGCATAAGCACCATAAGGCAAAGCATAATAGTTTTCCTCTCCATAGGATCAGGCACAAACTTCTTGTTCTCCTTTCTAGTATTTGGGCTTCAAGAAGCATACATGACGTGCTATATTTATAGACTTATTATAGAGAACATTTATGCTAGTTCACTCAAATAAGATGAACAAGATCTCTGACCCTATCATTGTTAGGGCAGTCCTACTGCACTATGGCTTAAGCTACATCTTCTAGCATTAAATATATGTTTTGATATAGCAGCCCCAATGCACTAAGATCTATATAAGAGGCGGCCTAATAAACCCAGACGAAGGGAATATATATCTTAGTGTTGTCTCTAAAACAAGTCTCATTTAATATCTTTTGCGAGATAATTTTTGAGATGTCTTGAATTTTGTGCTAAGATCTATATCTAGATTAAGATAATGTTGCTCGCTCTTTCCTCTTCAATGGTGTGCCACATTAGATTTTTTTTGTAGGTGGCATGGCTAATATGTAGGAGTACTACACAATATAGCATTGTGACTGCCCTCATTTGTACAAACTGGTTCTCATTTGGCATGGCTAATATGTAGGAGTACTACACAATATAGCATTGTGACTGCCCTCATTTGTACAAACTGGTTCTCATTTCTATGATTGTATCCATTTAATGTGATTATATTTGTCTATGTCTATGTCTGTCGGTGTCAAAACCGGCGGATCTCGGGTAGGGTGTCGGTGTCAAAACCGGCGGATCTCGGGTAGGGGGTCCCGAACTGTGCGTCTAGGCGGATGGTAACAGGAGACGAGGGACACGATGTTTTACCCAGCTTCGGGCCCTCTTGATGGAGGTAAAACCCTACGTCTTGCTTGATTAATATTGATGATGTGTATTACAAGAGTGGATCTACCACGAGATCAAGGAGGCTAAACCCTAGAAGCTAGCCTATGGTATGATTGTTGTAATGTATGTTGTCCTACGGACTAAAACCCTCCGGTTTATATAGACACCGGAGAGGGCTAGGGTTACACAGAGTCGGTTACAATGGTAGGAGATCTACATATTCGTATCGCCAAGCTTGCCTTCCACGCCAAGGAAAGTCCCATCCGGACACGGGACGGAGTCTTCAATCTTGTATCTTCGTAGTCTTGGAGTCCGGCGGACGATGATAGTCCGGCTGTCCGGACACCCCATAGTCCAGGACTCCCTCAGTAGCCCCTGAACCTGGCTTCAATGACGATAAGTCCGGCGCGCATAATGTTCGGCATTGCAAGACGGGTTCCTCCTTTGAATAATCCATAGAAGATTGTGAACACCAGGATAGTAGTGTCCGGCTCTGCAAAATAAATTCCACGTTCCACCGTAGAGAGAATAATATATACACAAGTTCAATCTGCTGACGCATTTTGCGGCATGACGTCACACCACTACCAAGCCTTTACTTGAATCGTTTTTTATTATACCGCCTCAGCGTGTTTAGCGAAGCGGTTTCCTTGGCACGTCTTGTCGAAGCAGAGATCGTGTTCCCCTTATTCCGGGATTCTCATCAATACGGACGTGGGTAACCCAACCGCGCCTGTCGCCGCGCCTCCTCTATCGAAGGCGAGTCCCGAACGGTCACGGAGACGACTCTTGGTATTCTCCCTCTTTATAATAGGACCAAGGCTCGTTCCTTTTCTTCAATCTTCCACCGAATCTTCTCCTTGCTCCAAGTTCCAACACCCAGAGCCCCAGATTCGAGCGCTTCGGACCTTCAACAATGTCCGCCTCCGACCTTCAGGGCCGGTGGATGCCCTCCTCCGTTACGGAGGAGGACGTGCTAAAGCTGTGAGAAGCCAAGTACCTGTCCTATGAGATTTCGCACAGGTTGCCCGCCGAAGGGCAGGCCATCCCCACCCCCGAGCCCGGCGAGTATGTCGTCTTTGTATCCCACCTCCGTCGGGGTTTAGGCTTTCCGACGGATCCTTTTGTGAGAGGGCTCATGTTTTACTCACTACAGGAAACAGGTAATTTGCCGTCAGGGGGCGCCTTTGCCGTCAGCTTTTTGTCGGGCCAGACGGCAAAGAAAGGGTTTGCCGTCATCAGCAGACGGCAAAGAAACATAGACGGTAAAATAGACTTTGCCGTCTACAAACAAAAACACAAACGGCAAAGAGCTAACTTTGCCGCCTACAAACCAAAACACAGACGGCAAAATACTTTGCCGTCTTCGTTTTTCTCTACAGACGACAAAATGAGTACTTTGCCATCTGTAAAAAAAAACGAAGATGGCAAAGTACTTTGCCGTCTGTAAAAAAAATTCAAGACGGCAAAGAGAAAGCACAGCACGCGGATCAACTACACGGATTGATGACATGGCAGTGATCCAACACCGTTCGCTCCTCATGTGCACGATCCACACCACCCATCCCACCTGCCTGCACAACCACGCACCACACCACCTGCCACACACGGACGCACCCACATGCCGTCTCCCTTATCCTCTCACACGCGCACAAGGTCCACATCCACCCACACACACATGCCACCAGCCCACCAACCACCCATGCCCACGATGGGATGGCGACCGGCTGGCCCTTCCCCGATGGCCGCCGCCGCCGCGCTCTGCCGGGCCCTCGCCCTGGCACCGGCGCTGCTCCTCCGCCGCGAGGCCCTCGTGCGCCTCCTCTCCACGCAGGCCCAGTCCTCCACGGCCCCCACCATCAGCCCCGCCGAGCTCGTCCGCATCAAGAACTCCATCCGCAGCGCCGCCATGCCGCCCGACGAGGTCGCCGCCCTCTTCCAGGCATCCCGCACGAGCCCTTCCTCGGCGACCGCTGCATCTTCTCCCTCGCCGTCTCCCGCCTCACCGCCGCCGCCCACCCCAACCTCGTCTGCTCCGTGCTCTCCGCCTCCCTCACCGCCCTCCCGGCTCCGCAGCATTCCGAGGGCTTCCTCATCCGCCTCATCGCGCTCTACGCCGCCGCCGGCATGTAAAATCCGTTCGTTCGTCATTGATTCTTATATTGGTTGTTCCGAAATTGCTATGAAAAATTCTGCGTACGCCTTCGACCATGTACGGCCTCTGCACCTGAACTGTTGGTTCATATATTTTTTTAAATAATAAAAAATCCTTTGCCGTCTGGGATATATGAGGTTGACGGCAAAGACGTAGTCTAGCTGACGGCAAAGATGGTTTTCTTTGCTGTCTGCTATTACTGGGCTTCACAGCAAAGACAGAGTTGGCTGACGGCAAAATCTTTGCCGTCTACCCGATGAAATGCTGACGGCAAAGTATTCTTTGCCGACTTTGTCTTTGCCGTCTGACTTTGCCGTCTGCTTCCTGACGGCAAAATCTTTGTCGTCTGTATTTCGGTCTTTGCCGTCTGGGATCCACAGACGGCAAATTACCTGATTCCTGTAGTGACTATGGGTTGGAATTCCACAACTTGGCTCCGGAGTCCATCCTCCATATCTCCGCATTCATTGTCGTCTGCGAAGCCTTCCTCCGCATCACCCCCCACTTTGGCCTGTGGCTGAAGACCTTCAATCTGGAGCCGAAGATGATCGGGGGGCGTCAAGCAGAGTGCGGCGGGGCGGCCGTAAACAGGAGGGCCGATGCCCCGTGGCCCGAGGGCTCCTTCCAAGAGGAGCTCAGCTTGTGGCAGCAGGAGTGGTTCTATATCACCGCTCCAAAGGGCAGCAGGCAGAAGCCGCCGCCTCCATTCCGCTCGGGACCTCCACGACGGTTGATGTCGTGGGTCAACCAAGGGCTCAATTGGGGGCCGTCAAAAGACGTGCCCCTATTGCAGGGCCGGATTCGAGACCTCCAAGCGAGGGAGATCGATCTGGTCGTGGTGGTGCAGGTCATGCTAATTAGGCGTATCCTGCCCTGCAAACGCCGTCCTCTCCGGCTATGGGAGTTCAATCCGGAGGGACCACGGATTCTCCAACACTTCATGGGTACGACACCCGTGGAGATGTACAAGTTGTTCTTCGGATCACAGGAGGTGTGTCCGAAATTGACCGAGGATGCCGGCCTAAGCTGCAATCGCCCGGATACTCAAGTAAGTAGCTCAGCGTTCGGACGTACCATTTGTTTGCCTTTCTACAATTCGCCTTTTAACCCGTTATCCTTCAACAGGAGTGGATAGCGCAAGCAAAGATGATACGGTGTCCGGCCCCCCTCCCAGAGACCGCGCCGGAGCCCGTGCTGGTCAGAATGTTGGAGGTTGCGCCTTCAGAAGAAGGCGAAAGGGAAAACAGAGGAGCTACCGCCTCGCCCAAGGGGGCGCTTGAAGAAGGGGGGATCGAGAATCCCTCCCTCCAAGGGGAGAAGAGGACCGCCTCCGAAGACCCGGAGGCCAAAGCCCCTAAGCGGGGGAAGAAATCTTCACCAAAGGGTCCTGCATCCGGGGAGGCCCCGGCCGCACAGTCTTCTCTAAAGAATCAGCCCTCCAGCGAGCCGTGAGTAAAAAAAAGGGGGGAGTTTGTTAATAAGAAACATCCCTATTTGTGCTTCTGAGGATAACCGAAATTTTTACCTTATAGTTCGGACCTGCGACCTTCTCAAATGAGCTCGTCTTCGGGGGATCTTCGTCCCGAGATGATGGAGAGCGAGACGCCTCCGTCTGCTGCGCCGTCGGATAGGGCGGACGAGCCTGAAGTGTCGTCACGAAGAGTTCGCCGCCGACTAGTGTTCGGCCGGGGGAGCTGAAAGATCTGCTTGAGAGGGCATCCATCTCAGAAGATCACCGTGCATTGATGAGTACGGTGATTGGAAGGATTTCGTCCACCGAAAACGGATTGCATAATGCCGTCAGGAGTTTGCTGGCGGGTTTTGAGGTACGTAAAAATGACGCGCCTTTTTGACAGTTTTGCACATGAAAGTGCGCCCTGTATCGATAGTAGCCCCTGAGACTCGGTAGGTTGTCGAAAGCGACAGTGTGCCGAGGATCAAAATCGCAGGTATTGAGTGTCGCCTTTCCTATGCAGGTGGCGGATAGTCCGGGGGCTAGCCGGACTGATGGAGTTGCTGAATTAATGCGGCAACTCGATGTGGCGGATGCAGACATCGCGCTAGTCAACAAGCGACTTGACGAGTCGCAAGGTAAATTGATTCTCCGCAGTCACCTATTAAGGGAGCTAAAGCCCACCTCTTACAATATTTATGCTTGACGCAGATGGTGCTGCTGCTGTGGAGAGCCTTCGGGCAGAACTTGCTCAAGCCAAGGAGCAAGCCAGAAGGAGTGATGCGGCTGCCTCGAGGGCGGCCGGGGAGTTAGAAGCCGAAAGGGCTGCACACTGCCGAAGCAGGGAAGAGATGGCCGAATTGGCCGTTAAATTGAAGGATGCTACCGACCGCAATGAGGCTCTTGAAAAGGAGCGCCTATCGGAGCGAGAAGACCTGGGGAAGGCCACCGCTGAACCCAAGGATGCCCGTTCTGCAATGCGGGCTATGAAGGAGGAGCTGCGTCAGGCCGGAGACATTGTGGCTGGCAAGCCATTTCTGCTACGCCGCAGGTTTACGGATCCAAAATATGCCCAGCTTGGCCAGCTGTGGGGTCCGGAGGATCCATATATGGACTTAGCGGCAAGTGCGGCGGATGCCATTGTGCACTTCCGAAGTCAGAAGGATCACAAGACGGAAGAGCTATTTTGGTCTCAATTCCATAGTCCGGATCATTCACTTCCGCTGAGCGATCAGTTGGCCGAATGGGCTAAGCTGAATAGGTTGTCCGGACTTGCCATGACGGATATCGTAACTCATGTCTGGCCGGAGAGGCCCAAGCCGACGAGCTATTTTGGTTTATTGCAGGAGTTTCTTGGGGCGGTGCCGCATATCAAGGAGATGAAGCGGTCGGCCTGCATGGAGGGTGCGCGGATGGCCCTTGCCCATGTGAAGACACATTGGATAGAGATGGAAGCCACCGCTGTTGCAACCCAGGGTTCGGACGAAAGCCGGTTACCCGCCGAGCACTATTTTGGGGAAGTTATGCGTGGTGCTCGTGTAATAGAGTCGCAGTGCTCGAAAAATGTCACGTTCAAATGAACGTTTTATTTTGTGAAACAATGATTATGTTGTAATCGCTTTTTATACTTGTGCATTCCAAGTATTGAAATATCTCCTATGCGGCCGTTTATGTATACGTGTGTATAACCTGAAAGATGGCAGTCTTCGGCTTTAGCCCCCACGCACAAGGTGCGGGGGTGTTTGCAAAAATAGCGCATTTTCACACTTAATCCGACGTCTCGGTCCTGTTGAGGAGGTGGTAGCATAGCAAATGAGGCAACCGGACTATGATGCTTTATCACTTTCACTTAGCCATTGGAATTCGAGGGTGGGGCTACGATATAGCCCCTGCGGGCACCGCGCTCTCTGAATTCGGGGCGCGTGTGTGCCTGACCGGGAAACGGTCCTTCGTCAAAGCGGAGGAATTCTAAACATTCCGGTGGTCGATCGAGTGGTCGACCAGTCTCTCGCTGTATCATGACAGTCAGTTTTCAGCTTTCTCTACTGAGGTGCTCGCCCAGCCGAACTGGGGCACAATCGCAGTAGTTCTCCTGGTGCCGCATTAGCCAATGAAACGGAACGTAAGGCAGCAAAACACAGGAGCCGGGCAAACCCAACATTTGACCAAAGACATGATTCGGAGCTGATGCATATAAGGCCTAACTCGAGACGCCGAACACTCCCTAAGGTGTTCGGTCTTTATAATGATGGGCAGAACAATGCCCTAAGCCCCTAGTGTCCAGGTACGGGCAAGGTCCTCTGACGCGGCCGACGCCAAAACGTCAGGCTCCACTCTGGTTATAATGAGAAACCAGGGGATTATAGAAACAAGAGATAGTAAAAAAGGTTTACGCAGGGTCTTAATCTAAAAAGAATCCTTGCGACGGGTCCCTACTGCACGTCTGCGCCTGTGTCTTCGTTGTGCCGTTATCCTGGACGGGTGTGCATGTTGTTCATCTGTAAAAAGAGAGGAACTTAGTTTGAAAGGAAATCGTGCGAAAAAAAGTATATGAAAAATATTAATAAATAAGTAAAGCGGAGTCTATATTAGCTCATTATTGCTTATACGCACAGCCCCTTGTGACGGGGTGCGCGGCTAGGGAGCCCCTAGCTTATTTATGCCGGACTCGTCTAGGCCGTGTCCGGGGTCTTTGAATGACCTTCTTAATGAAATGATGCCATGTGGACCGGGCATTTTGAGTGTAAGAGACGCGTAATGTGGTATGGCGTTGAAGCGAACAAAAGCTTCACGCCCCAATAGTGCTTGATAGCTACTTTTGAATGGGGCGACATGGAAGATTAGCTTTTGGCGTCGGAAGTTGTCCGATGACCCGAACACAACTTCTAGTAATAGGGAGCCTGTGCACTTGGCGTAAGGGCCTGGCGTCACTCCTTTGAAGGAAGTGCGGCTATGTCGAATTTTTGTAAGGTCAATCCCTAACTTGCGGATTGTGTTCGGATATAGCAGGTTTAAATTGCTGCCGCCGTCCATCAGGACTTGTGTAAATTATAGTCCGTCAATTATAGGATCCAATATCAGAGTAGTCCATCATGCATTTCGAACACTTCTGGAATAATCCAGGTGGTCAAAAGTGATTTGTTTTGACATCCAATCTCGAGGTTCCGCTGGGGTGGACCGTGCGAGACCCATCTTAGCGGGTGCCGCATTGTTTTTCCGTATTATCACATGAAGTGCGTTTACTGCTTTGACTTCTTGTGGGAAAGTCTTTTGTTTTCTGGTGCTCTGCTGGTGGGGTTGATCATCATCCTCGCTTGATGCGTCGAGCCCCTTGTGTTCGGCGTTGAGTCGGCCGAACTGTTTGAAAACCCAACAATCTCGGTGGGTGTGGTTTGCAGGCCTTCCGGTGGTACTGTGGATTTGACATATCCGATCCAAAATTTTGTTTAAGTTGGATAGCTCACCACTTTTATCCTTAAAAGGCAGTGTTTTGTTGTTTGGCCGCGAGCTTTTGAATCCGGCGTTGACCGCCGTGTTGTTTGGACTTTTCTCTTTATTCCGGCGCTGATCTTTTCTGCGCCGTGATTTTCCGTTTCCATCTCTGATTTCGGATGTACTTGGGTCGCTGGTCCTGCATCTTGCTAGCCAGCTATCTTTCCCTGTGCAAAAGCGGGTCATGAGGCTTGTTAGCGCGGACATTGTCCTCGGCTTCTCTTGGCCGAGGTGTCTGGCGAGCCATTCGTCTCGGACGTTGTGTTTAAAAGCTGCTAAGGCTTCGACATCCGGACAGTCGACTATTTGGTTCTTTTTAGTGAGGAACCTATTCCAGAATTTGCGCGCTGACTCTCTGGGCTGTTGAGTTATATGACTTAGATCATCTGCATCCGGAGGGCGGACATAAGTCCCTTGAAAATTTGCTCTAAACGCGTCCTCAAGCTCTTCCCAACTTCCAACAGTATTTTCTGGGAGACTTTTGAGCCAATGCCGAGCTGGCCCTTTGAGCTTGAGGGGTAGGTATTTTATGGCGTGGAGGTCATCTCCTCTAGCCATGTGTATGTGTAGTATATAATCCTCTATCCAGACTCCAGGTTCTGTTGTTCCGTCGTAAGCCTCTATGTTTGTGGGTTTAAACCCTGCTGGGAATTCATGATCCAGCACCTCATTGGTGAAACATAGTGGGTGTGCGGCGCCCCTGTATTTGGGTGTACCGCTGTCTTTGAACACTTGGCGTGTTGTGTTGCTTCCTGGGGACCTCTTTTTTGGCCCGTAAATGGACCTGGCTGGGCCATCTGTTTTCCCAGGGTCATGAGTCGGCTTGTGTGCGGCGCCGCTTGTAGATTTTGGCCTATCCTCTGGCCGTCTATCCGGCCAGGCGGCCTCTTTGTTTTTTGACTGTGGAGGCTCTATGGCTTCCTCGTCAAATTCTGGCAGCAGCTTGCGCTTCGGGTAGCTCTTTGATTGATGGCCATTGCCGTATTTGTCTGCGGTTTTGAGCACTTTGCTCCACCTCATTCTGAGTAAGTCTTCCGCTGTTTTGAGCTTCCGTTTTTCCTTCTTCAAACTTCTTGCAGTGGTGACGAGTCTTTTCCGAAGGTTCTTATTCTCCGGTGGTGTGTCTGGCGTGAGGTCGTCTGGACTGTTGGTTTCGCCGGGCATGGATTGATTATCCGACTCGTCCTGTTCGGACGGTTGCTTGGCTCCATGTTCGTCGTCCACTGTTTTGCCCTGCTCTATTGCTGGGTCATTAGGAGCGCTGTTGTTGTCGAGGCGGGACTTAGGGCGGCATCTGCGTCGCCGTTTTGGTTGTTTATCGGCGGGATTATCCTTTGCCCCGCCCCGTTGGTCCTCGTTATCACTTCCTTTGGGGGTATCCACCATATATACATCATGGGTTGGGGTGACCTTCCAGTGCTCTGTGAGCACTGGTTCTTGATCGTCTCCGGCATCATCGTCCATACCGTCGATGTCTTCAGAGTCGTAGTCTAGCATGTTGGTTATATCGTCGACAGTGGCTACAAAGTGGGTGGTGGGTGGGCTTTGAATTTCTTCATCGTCCGCATCCCAACCATCCTGGCCATAATCCGTCCAGGGCTCTCCGGATAGCGAGAGATGTTTTAGCGAATTTAAGATGTCGCCAAAGGGTGAGTGCTGAAAGATGTCAGCGGTGGTGAACTCCATGATCGGCGCCCAATCGGATTCGATTGGCAGGGGCGCAGGAGGTCCAGAGTCCGGCACCTCGGAGTCACGAGCTTTATAGGGAACAAGGTCAGTGTTCGGCTCCATCGCCGTGGAAGTTGCAGCCCCCGAGGCGGTGTCCAGCCACCGGTCCTCGATCTGGGCGATCGGCTCCGGACTGAGGGCCGGAGCGGATTCGTGTGCGGCCACCAAGGCACTGTCCGGCGGCAGAGCTAAATCATGCCCATCGGGACAGTGCGGCACGCTCGGCTGTGGCTTGAGTCCGTCGAAGATCAAGTCCCCGCGGATGTCGGCCGTGAAGTTTAGGCTTCCGAACCTGACCTGACGGCCAGGGGCGTAGCTTTTGATCTGCTCCAGATAGCCAAGTGAATTAGCCCGCAGTGCGAAGCCGCCGAATACGAAGATCTGTCTGGGGAGAAAAGTCTCACCCTGGACGGCGTTATTGTTGATTGAAGAAGCCATCGAGCCTATCGGTGACGACACAGAGGAATTCTCAATGAAAGCACCAATGTCGGTGTCAAAACCGGCGGATCTCGGGTAGGGGGTCCCGAACTGTGCGTCTAGGCGGATGGTAACAGGAGACGAGGGACACGATGTTTTACCCAGCTTCGGGCCCTCTTGATGGAGGTAAAACCCTACGTCCTGCTTGATTAATATTGAAGATGTGTATTACAAGAGTGGATCTACCATGAGATCAAGGAGGCTAAACCCTAGAAGCTAGCCTATGGTATGATTGTTGTAATGTATGTTGTCCTACGGACTAAAACCCTCCGGTTTATATAGACTCCGGAGAGGTCTAGGGTTACACAGAGTCGGTTACAATGGTAGGAGATCTACATATCCGTATCGCCAAGCTTGCCTTCCACGCCAAGGAAAGTCCCATCCGGACACGGGACGGAGTCTTCAATCTTGTATCTTCGTAGTCTTGGAGTCCGGCGGACGATGATAGTCCGGCAGTCCGGACACCCCCTAGTCCAGGACTCCCTCATAGGGGGTCCCGAATTGTGCGTCTAGGCGGATGGTAACAGGAGACAAGGGACACGATGTTTTTACCCAGGTTCGGGCCCTCTCGATGGAGGTAAAACCCTACTCCTGCTTGATTGATATTGATGATATGGGTAGTACAAGAGTGGATCTACCACGAGATCAAGGAGGCTAAACCCTAGAAGCTAGCCTATGGTATGATTGTTGTAATGGTTGTGTCCTACGGACTAAAACCCTCCGGTTTATATAGACACCGGAGAGGGCTAGGGTTACACAGAGTCGGTTACAATGGTAGGAGATCTACATATCCGTATCGCCAAGCTTGCCTTCCACGCCAAGGAAAGTCCCATCCGGACACGGGACGGAGTCTTCAATCTTGTATCTTCGTAGTCTTGGAGTCCGGCGGACGATGATAGTCCGGCTGTCCGGACACCCCCTTGTCCAGGACTCCCTCATAGGGGGTCCCGAATTGTGCGTCTAGGCGGATGGTAACAGGAGACAAGGGACACGATGTTTTTACCCAGGTTCGGGCCCTCTCGATGGAGGTAAAACCCTACTCCTGCTTGATTGATATTGATGATATGGGTAGTACAAGAGTGGATCTACCACGAGATCAAGGAGGCTAAACCCTAGAAGCTAGCCTATGGTATGATTGTTGTAATGGTTGTGTCCTACGGACTAAAACCCTCCGGTTTATATAGACACCGGAGAGGGCTAGGGTTACACAGAGTCGGTTACAATGGTAGGAGATCTACATATCCGTATCGCCAAGCTTGCCTTCCACGCCAAGGAAAGTCCCATCCGGACACGGGACGAAGTCTTCAATCTTGTATCTTCATAGTCTTGGAGTCCGGCCGACGATGATAGTCCGGCTATCCGGACACCCCCTAGTCCAGGACTCCCTCAGTAGCCCCTGAACCAGGCTTCAATGACGATGAGTCCGGCGCGCATATAGTTCGGCATTGCAAGGCGGGTTCCTCCTCCGAATAATTCATAGAAGATTGTGAACACCAGGATAGTGTCCGGCTCTGCAAAATAAATTCCACATTCCATCGTAGAGAGTATAATATGTACACAAGTTCAATCTGCTTACGTATTTTGTGGCATGACGTCATACCACTACCAAGCCTTTACTTGAATCGTTTTTTATTATACCACCTCAGCGCGTTTAGCGAAGCGGCTTCCTTGGCACGTCTTGTCGAAGCAGAGATCGTGTTCCCCTTATTCCGGGATTCCCATCAATACGGACGTGGGTAACCCAACCGCGCCATTGATGGTGGCGCTTGGGAGATAAGCGAGTTTTACCAGGCCGGTGGGGACGCATAGTTTTCGTCCGCCCATATATAAGGGGATAAGGATCCACCTTTTTACCTACGCCTTCTTCCTCCTTTGCTTATCCATCTCCGCGCACTCGAGCTCCAACGCCCAAGTCCGCACATCTCGTCTCGACCTTCTCTAGCCATGTCCGGAGCGGGAGGCAAGTGGTAGGCCTCCTCCGTCACGGAGGGGCACATCGAAAAGCTGCGCGGCGCCGGATACCTTTCCAGCGACATCGCGCACCGGCTACCCGACGAGGGGCAGCTCATCCCCACCCCCAGGCCCCATGAGAGGGTCGTATTCCTTCCCCACTTCCTCCGTGGACTGGGATTCCCACTTCATCCCTTCGTCCGGGGGCTCATGTACTACTACGGCCTGGACTTCCACGATCCGGCGCCAAACTTCATCCTCATCATCTCGGCGTTTATCATCGTGTGCGAGGCCTTCCTCTGTATCCGGCCCCACTTCGGCTTGTGGCTAAAGACCTTCAATGTCAAGCCGAAGGTAGTGAAGGGCGTCCAAGCGGAGTGTGGAGGCGCCATGGTGGGCAAAATGCCCAACGTCACCTGGCTCGAGGGGGCCTTCGTGGAGTCCGTCAAGGGGTGGCAATCGGGGTGGTTCTACATCACCGAGCCGCGTGACCCTAAATGGGCAGCGGCCCCCGAGTTCAGATCTGGTATCCCCATGCAGCTCACCTCCTGGAAAGAGAAGGGCTTGCTATGGGGCAGTTCCGAGGAGCTGACAGGACTCCAGTCCTGTCTCCAGACCTTGGTGAACAAGAAGCTTAGGCTTGTCAATCTGATCCAGGTCATGCTCGTCCGCCGGATTCTCCCCTGCCAACAGCGGGCCTTCAATTTGTGGGAGTTCGATCCGGCACAACACCGGACCCTGAGCGGGCTCTTCGACACGATGTACGAAGCCGCCTGGAGGGTGCTATTCAAGGGCGGAGAAGCCCCCGCGTCCGCGACTGAAGATCGCGGATTCAGCACCAAGCGCCCGGCCGGTGTGGTAAGCTTTGTTATCCTCTATGGGACACTTATTTTCTTTCATAGTTTGACTCTATGTGGGATTTAAAACTCCCAATGCCTTTAACAGGACTGGCAGAGGACGTCCGGACAGGTAGACTGTCCGGCTCCCCTTCCCGAAGACCCGGTGGACGCCCGTTTAACGGGGCTGCTAGTCCCAGCACTCTATGTGGTGCCGGAGAAGAAGGCCAAGAAGAAGGCTACGGGAACTCGAAGGAGTTCCCGGCGCCAGGTGGTATCGGACTCATCGTCCGATGGCTCCGAGGCGGACTCCTCCCCCGAAGACGAGGAGGAGAAAGAGGACTCTCCCCAGGAGGGGGGAGAGAGGAAGAGGAAGGCTTTCCCAACAGGGAGGCCGAAGGGTCCAAGAGGGGAAGGACCCTTCCTCCGGACAGCCCCGCCAACGCCAACGTTGGCGACGAAGGGTGGCCCTCAAGGGCCAAGCCTCCGGCAAGATTGTAAGTATCCGGATTCCTGAATGATTTATCTCTTTCGTGCCACATGTTGTCCTTCTAATGCCGCACACTACCTGCAGTCCGGCCGAGGATGATCTTCCCGCTTCATCGAGCGGGTCCTTGGCTCCGTCGGACATGGATTCCATTCCGACCGCCTCCACCCCTCGTGATGCTGACGACGCCGAGGTGGGATCCCAGGAGGGGACCCATCAGGAGGAGGCTCCGGAGGTGCCGCAAGGAAGCCTCCCGGACTTTGCGCCGGACTCCGTGCCGGAACCCACAGTGGTTCCGGAGTCCGGCAGGCGGCCCCTTCGTAAGAAGGGCAAGACCATGGCGCCGGCAGCCTCCGTCCAACCGGAGGCGCCGGACAACTTGTTGGAGGCGCTCAACGGTGCTTCCATCGAGGAAGAACACTGCACTATCATGAGTGCGGTGATTCAGAATGTCCAGCTCGCCAAGAGCGGGCTGACCGAAGCCTGCAACAGCCTTCTAACAGGCTTTGAGGTAAGAAGTTTCAAAATATGAAATGTAATACCGCATAGACAGTAGCCCCTGATGCTCGGTTCGGTGTTCGGAAAGAAAAATCGGACTGAGGATCTAAAAAAGATATACGCAGGAGTGCTAAAAAATTATGTCAATATGGGTTTGCAGGCTGCGCTGCTGACCTCTGCCGCACTGACTGCAGAGGTCGGTGCTTTGAAGCAGGACCTCGAGCGGTCTGAGAACGAGCTCGGCCTTGCCAAGAAGCAGCTCGAGGACAAAGAAGGTGAGTAACACCATAATAGATTTGTACCTTACAGAAAAGGATTTTGGTTGCAATAGAAATAACAAGGATAACGTGGGTACTGCAGGGGCCACGAGCGAGGTGGCGACCCTGAAGGAGGCCGTGTCCACGGCCGAACGCAATGCGGCCGCGGAATGAGCGGAGCGAGAGAAGTAGGAGGCGCGGGTGGCAGAGGTGCGGCAAGAGCTCCAGGCTCTCATGGAAAAGCATGAGAGTTTGGAGCGCGACTCGAAGACTCGAGAGTCCGAGCTTGCCTCGGCTCTTGAAAGTGCCAAAGCCGCTAAGGCCGAGGCCCATAAGGCCCTCCAGGAGATTGAGGCAGTGAAGAAGATAGCGGCGGGTAAGGCATTTTTCATGCAAAGCAAGCATGTGAATGTAAATTACCTGTTACTTACCCGAATTCGGAGCTCTCCAGGGGCGTTTGCAGATCTTCCTTGCAGCGTGTCCGATGCCGCCGCATTCTACCGGGCCAAGGAGGGGAGCTCAACGGAGAAGGTCTTCTGGTCTTAGTATGCTGAGGCCGGACATCCGGTGCCCCTTAGCGACCAGCTGAAGCAGCTGGTCGAGCTCCACAAGGTAGCCGAGCAGGCCATGAAGGGCCTCATAGTCTGGCTGTGGCTTGAAGAGGCCATGCCTGGGAGCTACTTTGGTCTCGTGCGGCGGCTGGTGGATGTGTGCCCCTGGGTGGAAGTCATCAAGCGCTCCGCCTGCATTGAAGGTGCCCGTCGGGCCCTTGCCCGCGCAAAGGTGCACTGGGGCAGGCTGGATGCTGAGAGGCTTATCACGGACGCGCCGCCGGCGGGCAAGGAGTATCGTACGCCCTAAATGTACTATAAGAGTGTCCTGAAGGGTGCCCGCAAGATTGCGGATGAGTGCCCCAAAGATGTAATTTTTTAGTAGACTCGCAATGTGTTATCCTGTGCGCTGAAAACTTTGTTCATATGCGCTAAGCAACACTTATTAATTTAAAATATTACCTTCTGTGCGGCCGTTTATAAATCTGAGAGATGGCAAGTCGTCGGCTTCAGCCCCCATGCCACGAGTGCTGGGGTGTTCGGGATAAACTTGAGCGCTCTTGTTCCCATTTTTGGGTCCATCTAGGGAGGCGCTCAACACAACGAACAAGGCAACCGGACTTATAATGCTTGAACACTCTCACTTAGCCATAGAATTCTATAATTTTAAATTTCGGCGAAGCCCCTAGTGTTCGGAAGACCGAATTCGGGGCGCTATCCACGCCTGGGCCGGACACAGCCGGTTCCTCGCTCTAAGCGGCATAAGTCTTTAGGGACTCAAAAAGACCTCTCGAACAGCGACCAGCTCTCGCCTTATCATGACAGTCAGTTTTAGCTTTCTCCACTGAGGTGCTCGCCCAGCTCAACCGGGGCGCAATCGCAGTGGTTCTCCCAGTGCTACCTTAGCCGATAGAACGGAACGTAAGGTACCAAAATATGGGAGCCGGGCAAACCCAACTATTGACCCAAGACGTGATTCGGAGCCGATGCATATAGTGCTATAAGCTCGGGGTGCCGCACTTGTGAAAGTATTCGGACTTACCACACCATAATGCGGGGAACATAAGACACTGGTGTATTCGGCCGTACTAAAATGTACGGGTGCAAGATGTCATCAATGAACATATATGTAAAAAGGAAATGCAATTAAACAAAAAGTGATGCATTGTTTATTCAAGGAATTCTGCCACGAGTGCAGAACGATACAAATAGTGCGGTAAGCAAGGGATTGGACTATTGAAACATGTCCCCCTCCAGGGGTAGGCTGCGGACTGGTGTATTTAACAAATTTAATGCTCATAATGGAGACCACCTGAGTATTCGTCGTAGCCTTTGTCCTTCCCTGGCTGTTGCATCGTGAGTTTGGCAGATCTACTGCCGGGCAGGGCCTCTGGTGAACGGAGTCCTGTGAAAAAATAAGAAAGAAGAAAAAAAGGTGACACACTTGGGAGCCCCTGGTGTGGTTAAGCCGCACTCTGGGCCTGTCGTGGTCGTGCCCCTCCCCCTATGCCCATGGTATCTCCAGAGCGTAATGATGTACGCGAAGGGCTAGTCTTGCAATCTTGCGAGGGTTGGGGTTGGGGCCGCATTGCTACGCATGCTCGGAACGTGCCAGGTGGTCTTGATGTATGTTACTCCGGGCGCATTTGGCCGTGTTCGGTCGTTTAACGGCCGGACTCGAGAATTGCCTTAAGAGGCTGTTCTGTACTTCTGCCGCGAGAGCCGCTGTGTGTTCCTCTGTTCGGAGGGAGCGTTCAGTGTTTCCATTGATCGTGATGACTCCACGAGGGGCCTGGCATCTTGAGCTTGAGGTATGCATAATGCGGCACCGCGTTGAATTTTGCAAACACGGTTCATCCGAGCAGAGCGTGATAGCCACTGCGAAACGGGACTATGTCGAAGATTAACTCCTCGCTTCGGAAATTATCCGGGGATCCGAAGACCACTTCCAGTGTGACTGAGCCTGTACAATTGGCCTCAACACCTGGTATGACGCCTTTGAAGGTCGTCTTTGTAGGTTTAATCCTTGAGGGGTCTATGCCCATCTTGCGCACTATATCCTGATAAAGCAGGTTTAGGCTGCTGCCGCCGTCCATCAGGACTCTAGTGAGGTGAAATCCATCGACGATTGCGTCTAAAACCAATGCGGCGAATCCGCCATGGCGGATACTGGTCGGGTGGTCCCTTCGATCGAAAGTGATCGGGCAAGAGGACCATGGATTGAACTTCGGGGCGACTGGCTCCATCGCATATACGTCCCTAAGTGCACGCTTCCGCTCCCTCTTGGGTATATGGGTTGCGTATATCATGTTTACCGTCCGCACTTGTGGGGGGAAACCCTTCTGTCCTCTACTGTTCGGCGGCCGAGTCTCTTCCTCATTGTCATTGTGCAGCCCCTTGTCATTGTTTTGGCAATTAACTTACCTGCCTGCTTGAATACCCAACAATCCCTGTTGGTGTGGTTAGCTGGCTTTTCGGGGGTGCCATGTATCTGGCAAGAGCGGTCGAGTATTCGGTCCAAATTGGACGGACCCGGAGTAGTTCTTTTGAATGGCTTTTTCCGCTGACTGGGTTTAGAGCCTCTGAATCCTGCGTTGACTGCCGTATCCTCAGTGTTTTCGCCGTTAACGCGGCATTTGTTTTTGTTGCGACTCGACCTGCCATTGTGGTCCTTGTTGTCCAGACTGCCAGAATTTTTGCTGAGGTTATTACTGCGAGCTAGCCAGCTGTCCTCTCCCGCACAGAAGCGGGTCATGAGTGATGTGAGGGCTGCCATGGATTTCGGCTTTTCCTGTCCTAGGTGCCGGGCCAGCCACTCGTCGCGGATGTTATGTTTGAAGGCTGCGAGGGCCTCTGCGTCCGGATAGTCGACGATTTGATTTTTCTTTGTTAAGAACCGTGTCCAGAACTGTCTGGCCGATTCGTCTGGCTGCTGAATTATGTGGCTTAGGTCATCGACATCTGGTGGTCGCACATATGTGCCCTGGAAGTTGTCGAGGAATGCGGCTTCCAGGTCCTCCCAACACCCAATTGAATCTGCGGGCAAGCTGTTAAGCCAATGCCAAGCTGGTCCTTTAAGCTTGAGTGGGAGGTACTTGATGGCATGGAGATCATCACCGCGGGCCATATGGATATGAAGGAGATAATCTTTGATCCAAACCGCGGGGTCTGTTGTGCCATCGTAGGATTCAATGTTCACGGGTTTAAACCCTTCAGGGATTTGATGATCCATTACTTCGTTTGTGAAGCATAGTGGGTGTGCGGCGCCTCTATATTGAGCAATATCCCGACGTAGCTCAAGAGAGCGTTGTCTGCTGTGTTCGGCCCGGCCGGAGTTGCTGTATCCGGCGCGACGGTAGTCGTTGTGGGTCGTGGGGCGCCCACGTGATCCGTAGATAGATCTGGATTGTCTTGCCTTGTCCTCCAATATATCCCGCAAGTCCGACGCATTCCCCCATGGCTTCGCGCTTTTCGAGCGGTGCTGGGGTACGGTTCTGGCGGAGGGCCTAGATGCCTCTCTGTTGCGGCCACGAGGTGGTCGGTCTACCGTATTGTGCGCTGGTGACGAAGGTTTGTATGCTTCCTCCTCTAGTCAGGGGAACAACTTGCGTTTTGGGTAGTTTTTGGAGGGGCGTTCATGTTCATACTCTTCGGCCACGAGGACCTCGGTCCATCTGTCGGCCAGCAGGTCTTGATCAGCTCGAAGCTGTTGCTGCTTCTTTTTTAGGCTGTTCGCCGTGGCCATTAGCCTGCGTTTAAAACGCTCTTGTTCGACGGGATCCTCGGGCATGACGAATTCGTCGTCTTTGATGCTTGCCTCGTCTCCGGAGGGAGGCATGTAATTGTCATCCTCTATCTCCTCGTCTGCCGCTCTCTCTTGAGGGCTGGCTTCTCCGTCCTCCTGTGCTGAATGTTGCTGGAGGGGTTGTCTTCGGCACTCTCTGGGGTGTTATTATCTCCGGTGCCAGAATCTCCATTCTTGCTGTGGCGGGATTTAGAGCGGCGCCGCTGATGTCGGCGCTTGGGCTGTTTCTTAAGGGAATCTGCCTCCGCTGCTTCTTTGCCGTCCCCATCCTTTGGGGTGTCCACCATGTATATGTCGTATGACGAGGTGGTCTTCCAGTGCCCCGTAGGCGCTGGTTCTTGATCATCTCCGGCATCGTCGTCCATGCCGTCGATGTCTTCGGAGTCGTAGTCTAGCATGTCGGTTAGATCGTCGACAGTGGCTACAAAGTGGGTGGTGAGTGGGCTTGAATTTCTTCGTCGTCCGCATCCCAACCATCCTGACCGCAGTCCCGCCAGGGTTCTCCTGATAACGAAAGATGCTTTAGTGAGTTCAGGATGTCGCCAAAGGGCGAGTGCTGAAAGATGTCCGCAGCGGTGAACTCCATGATCGGTGCCCAATCGGATTCGATTGGTAGGGGCACAGGAGGTTCGGAGTCCGGCAAGGAGTCCGGCACCTCGGAGTCAAGAGCTTTATAAGGGACAAGGTCAGTATTCGGCTCCATCGCCGTAGAGGTTGCAGCTCCCGAGGCGGTGTCTAGCCACCTGTCCTCGATCTGCGTGGTCGACTCCGAACTATGGGTCGGAGCGGATTCGTGTGCGGCGTCCAAGGTTCTGTCCGGCAGCAGAGCTAAATCATGCCCATCATGACAGTGCGGCACGCTCGGCTGTGGCTCGAATCCGTCGAAGATCAAGTCTCCGCGGATGTCGGCCGTGAAGCTTAGGCTTCCAAATCTGACCTGATGGCTAGGGGCGCAGCTTTCGATCTGCTCTAGATGGCCAAGTGAATTGGCCCGCAGTGCAAAGCCGCCGAACACGAAGATCTGTACGGGGAGAAGATTCTCACCCTGGACTGCGTTATTGTTGATTGAAGAAGCCATCAAGCCTATCGGTGACGACACAGAGGAACTCTCAATGAAAGCACCAATGTCGGTGTCAAAACTGGCGGATCTCGGGTAGGGGGTCCCGAACTGTGCGTCTAGGCGGATGGTAACAGGAGACAAGGGACACGATGTTTTTACCCAGGTTCGGGCCCTCTCGATGGAGGTAAAACCCTACTCCTGCTTGATTGATATTGATGATATGGGTAGTACAAGAGTGGATCTACCACGAGATCAAGGAGGCTAAACCCTAGAAGCTAGCCTATGGTATGATTGTTGTAATGGTTGTGTCCTACGGACTAAAACCCTCCGGTTTATATAGACATCGGAGAGGGCTAGGGTTACACAGAGTCGGTTACAATGGTAGGAGATCTACATATCCGTATCGCCAAGCTTGCCTTCCACGCCAAGGAAAGTCCCATCCGGACATGGGATGAAGTCTTCAATCTTGTATCTTTATAGTCTTGGAGTCTGGCCGACGATGATAGTCCGGCTATCCGGACACCCCCTAGTCCAGGACTCCCTCAATTTCGATATAAATTTGGGAGATATTCCAAATTAATTATGCACATTGAATATATGTGATCTGATCAAACTATTAATAGCCTATCATTTGAGTTCATTTTTCATGCGGTGTTCAATTACTAAGCAGTCACCCCCACCAACAACTCACTTGCATAGAACCATGTGCCATCTAGAACATCACACTCACCCAAAATTGTTGTTACAATGTGGCACATATGTAGAACACACTTTTGGAGATCCAGTTCCAGAGAAGGGCTCGGTAAACCATCACTGGTACTATCCCAGCCGCATACCCCTTCGCCCGGTCGTACCCAAGGCACCCAGCCGCCTGGAGTCTTTCGTGCCTCCCGTCGGCGCCGCCGGCGTTCTACCTCATCTTCTGTGGTCTAGGGCCATGAAGGCGTGGTGGATCTCGGTCCTTGCCGGCGGGAGGGCTCTATTTTATGTGTTCTTTAAAGTTGTGTTAGGGTTGTTGGGGTACGTAGTAATTTCAAAAATTTCCTACGCACACGCAAGATCATGGTGATGGCATAGCAACGAGAGGGAGAGTGTTGTCTACGTACCCTCGTAGACCGTCAAGCGGAAGCGTTATGACAACACGGTTGATGTAGTCGTACGTCTTCACGATTCGACCGATCCAAGCACCGAACGTACGGCACCTCCGTGTTCAGCACACGTCCAGCTCGATGACGTCCCCCGGGCTCCAATCCAGCGAAGCGTCGGGGGTGAGTTCCGTCAGCACGATGGCATGGTGACGATGATGATGTTCTACCAGCGCAGGGCTACGCCTAAACTCCGCGACGATATGACCGAGGTGGAATATGGTGGAGGGGGGCACCGCACACGGCTAAGGAACGATCCGTAGATCAACTTCTGTCTATGGGGTGCCCCCCCGCCCCCGTATATAAAGGAGCAAGGGGTGGAGGCCGGCCGGCCCCTTGGGGCGCGCCAAGGAGGAGGAACCCTCCTCCTAGTAGTAGTAGGATTCCTCCTTTCCTACTCCTACTAGGAGGGGGAAGCAAAGGGGGGCGCCGCCCCCCTCCTAGTCCAATTCGGACCAGAGGGAGAGGGGGCGCGCAGCCCACCCTGGCCTCCCCTCTCTCTTCCCACCAAGGCCCATGTTGCCCATTAATTCTCCCAGGGGGTTCCGGTAACCACCCCGGCACTTCGGTTTTCTCCGAAATCACCCGGAACAATTCCGGTGTCCGAATATAGTCGTCCAATATATCAATATTTATGTCTCGACCATTTCGAGACTCCTCGTCATGTCCGTGATCACATCTGGGACTCCGAACAAACTTCAGTACATCAAAACTTATAAACTCATAATAAAACTGTCATCGTAACGTTAAGCGTGCGGACCCTACGGGTTCGAGAACTATGTAGACATGACCTAGAACTATTCTCGGTCAATAACCAATAGTGGAACCTGGATGTTCATATTGGTTCCTACATATTCTACGAAGATCTTTATCGGTCAAACCGCATAACAACATACGTTGTTCCCTTTGTCATCGGTATGTTACTTGCCCGAGATTCGATCATCGTTATCCAATACCTAGTTCAATCTCGTTACCGGCAAATCTCTTTACTCGTTCCGTAATATATCATTTCATAACTAACTCATTAGTTACAATGCTTGCAAGGCTTAGGTGATGAGTATTACCGAGAAGGCCCAGAGATACCTCTCCGACAATCGGAGTGACAAAACCTAATCTCGAATTATGCCAACTCAACATGTACCTTTGGAGACACCTGTAGAGCACCTTTATAATCACCCAGTTACGTTGTGACGTTTGGTAGCACAAGTGTTCCTCCGGTAAACGGGAGTTGCACAATCTCATAGTTGCAGGAACTTTGTATAAGTCATGAAGAAAGCAATAGCAACATACTAAATGATCAAGTGCTAAGCTAACGGAATGGGTCAAGTCAATCACATCATTCTCCTAATGATGTGATCCCATTAATCAAATGACAACACATGCCTATGGTTAGGAAACATAACCATCTTTGATCAATGAGCTAGTCAAGTAGAGGCATACTAGTGACACTATGTTTGTCTATGTATTCACACATGTATCATGTTTCTGGTTAATACAATTCTAGCATGAATAATAAACATTTATCATGATATGAGGAAATAAATAATAACTTTATTATTGCCTCTAGGGCATATTTCCTTCAAGGGTTTGTGTGCTGCTTAGAGATGTGAGATGGTGGCAACTCTCTGAAGATGGGATAGGGTTCTCCCCGACTAGCCCCTGCCCTGGTGGTGTTTCTAGCGTCATCAAAGGGTGTGTGTGTAGGTTTGTCTCCGGGGCATCTCATGGGATTCGGTCGGCGTTTGTCTTCGGTGGATCCACAGGGATCCGTTCTTCATTTGTCTTTGTTCGTGTGTTTACAAGTTGGACACTTATGATCTACGCGTCACTTCATCGACAACATTGTGTTCTGGTGCACTGGTCCTATGGGGCCTTAGCATGACAACTTCCCGACTGTCTACTATAACAAGGTTTGCCCGGCTCCGATGAGGGAGGGGCGATGACAGCGGCGCGCCTTCGGCTCGCTCCAGTGCTTGTATTCGTCGCTAGGTGGTCTATGGACTCGATGTAATTTTTTACTCCTAGTGTTCTTTGTACAACCTTGACAATTGATGAATAGATCGGAAGTTTTCCTCGCAAAGAAAAACTATCACTACTTCTTCTACAAACCATTTACTGGGAAGTCCATCACGTGTCAGTGGACATAGTAAATACCAAAGTTTTCTTAGTGTGCAAGTATTACAAATGTTGCGAAAGTTTCCTACATTTTATCTCAAAATCGAAGATTGCAACAATAGTGCAAACACACCAAACACATGTTACATTGTGTGTGTTTTTTCTGTTACATGGATTAGATGGTTGAAGATCTTGATTTACTTGAGGCCGGCCAGATGACAAGGAAACAGGAAATTTTTGAGGGTTTTTAGCCGGCTAACGCATAGAAACACCCTTCAAAAAAGTTGTATGAGAAATAGGAGAAGGTAAATTATTAGGAAGCCACACTCATAACAGGAAAATGGGCCATAATGGCTTATTTAAATGGGGAGCGACTACAATAGAAGAAGGGCCACAGGTGCAAAAATAGAAAAACATATCTAGGCCATTGAATCATAGGTGGATGGCACAGATTCTGGTGGAAGGATCTCAGCCACTTATTGTGTATTTTATGAAAACCCCCCTACTAGCAATTAGTTATAAAACGGAACTTTTGCGGTAACCACCTCAAGTATTTCATTTCATTCTCCATTCATTTTGTCGAACGGCCGCTTGTGGAGTCTCCACAGTGATGAAGCCCCATATCCTATTAGTTTATACCACTTAAAATCTTTGCACGTACGTACTTCATGAAAACCATGCATATTTCAGTACATTAGTGGCTTGTACTACATCGCTAATTATGCAAAAAGAAGTTGAGTATGACTGTCATTGCAAAGTATGTCAGTATCCATCACAAATATGTGAGTACCTAGATAAAATTAAGCCACCCTTTGAAGTATAACTAAACATCATACTAGACTCACCCAGATTGAGCATATCACAAGCATAAATATAAGCTCTAGTATCTTGATGGTACATAACAGAAATGCTCTAGCATTTCCCTCCTGTTCTACTACTCCTTGTTCATCATTCATCAAGCTTCTTGTTTTGGGAGAGATCACACCAAGCAAACACGATTCAGTTGAGCACAGACACGTACAGATGCCTGATCAACAACAGAGTTAAAGTCAAGTTGCAGAGAAATTCTCTCAATTGTCAGAAAGGGGGGACTTTGATAAAAGCTTCTTCTATCCATCTGTAGTCCTGATGTTTCCGCTTGTCAGAGCAGCATGCATCTACAAATACAAGGAAAAAAATATAGTTTACATTACAAGGAAAGAAATAGGAAAAATTATGTTCTCTAATACTGATCATGTATGTATTGAACAATTAAGAGTGCAATTCAAGTTGTTTTGCTAACTCGTACTCCCTCCTTCCGAAAAAGCTTGTCCCAAACTTGTCCCTCAAATGGATGTATCTAGCACTAACTTGGTGTTAGATACATCCATTTGAGGGACAAGCTTTTTCGAACGGAGGGAGTAGATGACAAAAGTAAAAACTTGATGTTGTAGCACAAAGGCACATGTCAAACCAGTGAAGAGAAAACGAAAATAATATCATACGGCAAAGTATATTCACAGCTTGACAATGACAGATCACTTGTATCAATTTTCACAGCAAGTGGGTCAAAACAATCAGCCATTTAGTCCCTCCAATGGACATTTCCTACTAATTGTAGATTGTGACCTAGCATTGCCTTAATGCACACATCTTTGCTGACAGAAGCACTACAAGTGCAGGCCACGATGTTTGCATGTTCACTGAAGCTGTTGGTTTCCACTCCTAACAGCTTAGAAGCGCCTCTTATTGCTCAAGTACTTTGCAGTTAGCAGCAAAGACACAAAGAAATTATGATTTTATTGTAATTGTAATGAGTATAAACAATACCAAAAATCATCAAAAAAGGGATTAACGGAAAAAACATCAAAGAAGGGATAATGGAAAATTGGGCAATGACAAAATATACTTGCCTTTTTGGACTATGTCTTGTCACCTGATAGTGTTGGTACAAATTTTGCAATTACTGGAACTGTGGGCTCGCCTAACGGCGATGTCTCACTACTTCCTCCATTTCAGTTCAAGATGCAGCAGCAAAATAGCGGAAAACAAACTTAGTACTGGTCGACGAGCTTCGACCTATCCATCATATGGAGAGTAGAAAATCGAGAAATCAGCCCCAATTCCAAGATTGCAATGTTAAGGCTGCAAATTAAAAAGATACACAGAAAGAGAGTCTTCTTTTCTACTGTACATACAAAAGGTAAAAAAAAATGTGCCTACAAGCACTTTACATGCAGGTAATTTTAATAGGTAGATGAGATTAGTTTGTTCATATGTAGAATATCCGAGAAGAGGATGAAATCTTAATATATAAAACTGCTCGAAAATATAATATAAGCATAGCAAGCTTGTCCGGTGATTAATATTTCTGTTCATGGATACAGAGAGATATCCCTGTTATTCCTATCAAGTTGAAAGCAAACATATCCCAGATGAGCATGAACTAGCTGTCCAGTCAAAATTTTCAATTAAGCAAACATTATGTTTTTTGTTATGGCTAATCAACACCGAATAAAAGCAAAGATTCTGCACTATAGTTCATATTTGTTTCATTGGATGTCTGTCCTTAGTAATTTTCTTTAGCTCTCTGTATGTATAACATACTACTGTGTTGCTAGTGGGTTAGCTACTATACTGCTCGCCTTTGCCTAAAAATCATTGTAAGTTCCCAAGCTACTGGTAGTCATGATTAAAATATATAATATACACTTGATGTGCATATATTTGCCATTCATATAATTTCCAAAGATTCAGCAGTTTCGAATCTTATCCTACATGATACACCATATGCTCCAAAGCACAATTTTAAATCAGGAGTACTTTTCAGAGATCTATGCCCAAAATATTATGTAGATGACATGGACAGTATGCAGTAAAAGTTGAACAAAAATTGTTTTCCTAAATAAATGCTACAGAATTAACTAAGAAAATTGGTAGCAACCTCACGGGCAAGCATACCTGAAGACGGGAGATTTCTTCTCCAGCGTTCCCAGATGGCGGAGCTAGACGCGGGGGTGCGAGCGATGTGTGAAGAATGCGCGAGGTTTTCCACTGGACGCCGGAGAAGTGTACCTTTGAGACGGTCCGCCGGGGCAGGACGACGGAGCAGAGTATTTGTCCGCGAGGAGATCTGCCGGGGCAGCGAGGACGCCGGCGACAAGACGGTGGGGTGCTGGATCTGGACCTCCACTGGGCGCAATCGCGCAGCTAGGCACCGGATCTAGCCCGCCGCCACCGTCGGCAAGCTCGCTATCGCCCAGCTACGCCGCGTTGGAGGATTTTGGGCCTGTT
The DNA here is from genome assembly GCA_963921465.1 of Triticum timopheevii. Classification (NCBI taxonomy): domain Eukaryota; kingdom Viridiplantae; phylum Streptophyta; class Magnoliopsida; order Poales; family Poaceae; genus Triticum; species Triticum timopheevii. Next base: position 547,119,562 of record OY997272.1, read on the forward strand.
GCGTTCCTGGGAAGGAGATGATTCTGGAAGCAAAACTAGTGGAACCAAGGGAGTTTTGTGCAAATAATGTAGTACATGTGTGTTCAGATCAGCCCACAAGAATCTGGGCCCTTCATCCAGGATCAGATGACCAAGACACGTTTTTTCTATTTTTGCATCCCTGGTCGTTCTTCTATTGTAGTCGCTCCCATTTAAATGCGACGAGTACTCCCATCGACATGTTTGACGCCTCTGTTCGAACAATGAAACATAGTAGAAATCACAAAAAAAAAAACATGTCGCTTTTGTTTCGGAATGTCCACGAAGCAATTAAGCAATAATTTTGATGGCGGCTAATAGTGGAAAGATATTTAGGGAGGACTAGTAAGCTTGCACATGCAACACATGTCAACACTAACACACATTATATTATTATAAACATCTGTAGTTCTAAAATAATGCAATATGTGCTATTCGTGCAAACGAATGAAGAAAACGTGACCTATATAATGTGCAAGGATTGCATCTAAGATGGTAAGTACAATATTTTGCAAAATATTCCTAGAGTAACAAGTTAATTATTTCAAGTGCATGATTTCACCATTTACACAAAACAAAGTGATGATTTGGATAGTTTACACAATATGTACCAAAAAACATTCCCACAACAACGTGTGGGGATTCATCTAGTTTAACTAAAATCAACAACCATTTCTTTTAATCAGAAAGGTGCTTCGTCTCTGCACTTGAAAACCTTCATAGCATATGAGATTTAGATAGATACACAAAATGTGTTTGCTCATATCCTTGCATGTTGGAAACAAGCATCGACAACATTTACACTTTTGTAGAGGAAATAGTGTTTGGGCAATCAACAACCAGTCACATGATCTCCTCTACTTTGGATCCAAAAAGAAAAGGAAGATTGAATGGAACTGAAACTCAGGTAGACATGCTTTCAATCTGTTGGCTAGAATTTGACAAATGCACTTGTCATGACTACTCTATCAATTATCTCTCATCTTCTCAAGATTAAGCACTTTAGCTGAGGTGAAGAAACGAAGCAAGACGATGCCATTTTTGAGCATGCTCTTGGTTGTCACCAATGAACCTACAACATCCATCACACCCATTATAAAGATGACACACACAAACACATGCTTAAGTATTAGTGTGAAACCTGACCAACTTTGAAAGCATGATCCTCCGTCCCCACTTTATACTGATTCTCACCTTTTCCCCATTCTTTTAATACACAGTGAGACAAAACTTACATGTGTCTGAGAAAATAACACTTTGAAATGTGACCATCCACATTGTCATCTTTGGTTAGAACTTAAGGTCCTTTGAGTATCAGGTCCAGCTTGCCCATAGAAAAAGCTATGTTAAAAATCTCCATAAGTTGTCCAAAAGAAAAAGGAATGATCTCGCAAAACAAATGAAGCATTTGTGTTAATTTTTTAGAAGGATACATGCATCTATATGCATCTTATCGATGCCAATTTCAAAAATTGATTTATAGAAGTACCTTTCATGTGTACAAAACGCTGAAGAATTTGAACATGAACAGCCTGATATAGTACAGTAAGAAAAGCGAGCACTAACAATTCACAAAAGTATACTTTCCCTATACACACTCTGTTGCGGGTTAATAAAAAAGGAATATACTCAGCTGTGGGATCGATCTTCAAATTACCTTCAATTGGTTACAACCTAAAGAAGCTAGAACAACTAATCTAGTACTGCTATTGCGTAAAAAATTTAACCATCACAAGCTAGAACAACCCATCTAGCTTAAGAAACCTACACAACTCACAATTTCACACGCTCATAGTAATCATCTATAGCCAGTAGTTCTTCCTTTGCATACCTGCATTACCACTGAAGTAAACTGTAGCTAACAGTTAGAAAGTTAGACCAAATTAGGAATCACCATTACAAAGTATAACCGATTATTGGCACTGGAACATTCTTCAGGCAGAACCTAAAGAAGCACCACCATAGAAATTTCTAATAGCAAGGAATATTTCCATTCTTGGTCAGTGAATCACGTACGGATGGCATCAAACCAATTGAAAAGTGTAAATAGGTATTCCTAAAGCATTCTTTTATTTGCCAGCTCCAATGCTTCCTCGAAGCGTCCGCTGACTGCTGTCTGTCAAATATCAAATGATTGGTCTGCTGCCTGTTGGAGCAGCAATTTCTGCAAAATCGACAGCACCAGATGCAAACATTCCATTGGCCTTTAAATCCAAATTGAAAAAATAAATAGTGAATCAATCCAGTCAAGCAAGGTAGGACAAGCCAAGACGTACAAGGTTCACGGCAAGCTGTGCGGCCAGAATCCATCCAGCTGCCTGAGTGCTTGCTTATGTAGCCGTCCAGAAGGTTCAGACCAATGTCTACGTGGTAAAATCAATCAGTAGCTTGCTTAGCATGCAGTTGTACGTACGTGTGCTGTTCTCGGGAAGATCCAAGCCAAGTGCCTCAAATCCAACATACCCAGGCATATGGAGGGCACGAACTGGCGGGATGCAGACACCATGGTCGCCCACGTGATGCCGTCCTTAAAGGGAATTTTCCGTCGAGCACCTCTCGTAGGCGAGCAGCGGCGGGGGGAGACCAGGCGCAACACCTGTGGCGATGATGTGGGTGTGCACGGCGGCGACCTCGATGTCAGCGGAGTCCCTGAGGAGGGAGATGTAGACGTCCTCATCGGCCGCGACGCCGAGCAAGTCCAATAGGTAGCAGCTCTAGATCAAAAGTAGAATTTAGGATTTGTAATGGAGGCGCAATGCATCGATTCTGCGACAACATACCAAATTTTCCTCTCCTCTAATCCGGCGGCTTGCGAGGTCTCATTCTAGGTAGGGATAGGGAAGATGAGAAGACGGGAGATGATACGAGGGGATGAGAGGTGCTGCCGGCGCATTCGTCGGTTCTGCGACGGCTTCGGTGGCGGAGGAGGATCAGGCGGCTGCGTGGGTCGCGGCCTTGCAGTTAGCGAGCGAGGGGATCCGCTTGAGATCACTTTCCTTATTTTTCCTGCCCTATGTTCGCACACGAACACGTCACCGTGTACCCTCGACGCCGGGGGTAATGCACCGTAGCTCACGTCGAAGGAGACCCGTCCGGAAGCGCGGTACGCAAGCAATCCGGCGGGCGCTTTTGTACACCCGAAACCCCACACGCCCGGGAGGGACCCCGTCAGTGCACACGGCGGCTATGGGCTGCCCTAGGTCGGCCTGACCACCCCTAGGGCCTCGAGGTTCGCCGCCCTGCAACAAAAAGAACGAACGAAGAACGAGGAAGAAGAACAAGGGAGAAGAAAAGTAAAGGTAAAAGATGTAGATAGATTTGTTCGATTGTGTGTTGTTGTTCAATCGGCCGTCACCTCTTATCTATATAAGAGGCGGATGGACTTCCCGTACGAGAAAAGGACTTGCCTTACCGTCCAAATCATCAAAATCTAACTAAACTCGGACATCTCACGGCCTCCGGCCCGGATGTTCGGCTCTAGGCCCGGATGATCCGGCCTAGCCCAGTTTTTTGACAGCAGCTCACTGTTTTGGCTCTATAATCCACATAAGACCTCGGATTTGGACGTTTTTATATCAAAATCAGCCGCCTCGACGAGACTCACAACTTTCATATTGAACACTTTTCGATCCGAGGCCATCTTGACGGTGTTTCGGGCCGTTTTCTAAAGTCTGTAGTAGAAAAAGTTGTCCGGACGTCCGGACTTCTACCCGGATTGACCGGCCTCCACCCGGATCATCCGGGATTGGACCCAGATCATCCGGCTTAAACCTTCTGTTGTTTTCGGTGCTTCAATTTCTCGGATGATCCGGACCCCGGTCCGGATGATCCGGCCAACATTGCTGCAGCGCACGGTATTGCCTATAACTTTTACATACGACCTTGGATGGGGACGATTTTTATATCAAAATCGTCCGTTTGACGAGACGAAGAACTTTGCAGTTGTAGCTTTTTCCATACGAGGCCATCTTAGTTAGGTTTCATGCCATTCTTTAATCTGGTGTCAATACGAGCATCTCTAAGGTTGGCATAACTTTTGCATCCGAGCTTCGTTTTGGACCATCTCCATATTTATTTCGATCGGCTTGAAGAGAGTCATCCAGTGGTGACATGAACTCATAATTTTAACATCATCTTATTATAGCCTCAAGTCACTCTTTGCGATCATGCCATTTTCGAGCGTCAACACATGCCCCCCCTGTGTTTTGGCAAAGCTAACGTGCCGAAAAATAACTTGCATCGTGTTGGTTCTAAGGACGATGTCAACACTCCATCGGCCACTTTGCATGTGCTTAGGGCGATAAATATATATCAACCATTATTTGTTTGAGTCCTTGATGCAAACTTTGGTGAAACCTTCTCAACTTCATTAACAATCCAATGATAAAGTTTCACAGATATGTATCTCAAGGTCATCCTCGGAACCATATTATTCACCCTTTTGCTAGGATTTTGCAGATAATCAACAATAAACTTTTTCCAATCCTTACTTTCGCCTGCATAAGAAAAATTCAGTAGTGGCCGAAGCGGTGGACTTTGGTTCGGCCTTACCTATTCGGACGAGACTAAGCATCGGCTATTGATAGAAATACAATGCACCATGAATAACATAGTAGCCGGATGCTTTGCTGTGCTAACTCTTGTGAATTGTCATGTCTAGAAATATGAACAATTTTAAAGCAACCCAAGCTAAATTTTGCATGTAGGCATACCTCAAGATAAACTACAAGTGATTCGTCAAAACATTCATGACCCTTGGGTATTTGTTGCACTACTCATAACGAATCACCGAAAGCCTCAATATGTATAGCACCTATGGCAACCAAAAGCTCCAAACCGAATAAAATTTCATATTCGGCTGTGATTATTGTGCAAAAATATTTTAAGTGGCATGAGGCTTGTTTTGGTCTCCTATTGAACTAAGGACAATGTTAGAAGACACTACACTGGCCATGCTTTGACATAACCTTAGGACGATAGATAAATATCGGCCATTACCATGTAAACTTCATTCAAAACACATATAGCTGAAATAAACAAATAAAATGACAAATCAAGTATTTCGGCCCTTTGGATCAGCAACAAACTTGTAGCTAATCAAATGTATAGTGATTTGGCAATATCCTCTCATGATGTAAGAAATTATATTGCATCCATGGATTAAAATAAGCCCATTGAGGGTTACCAATCATACCTGATGACGAATTCCATGGCATAAGCGTTAATGGCATAGTTGAAGAATATGGATAATGTGTAGACTGAAGATGTTGAAACCTTCGGCTTGGTCCTTCATAGTTTTCACTCTTTTCCTTCTTCACCTTCGTCGCACTTCTTGTAATGGAAGCTTGCACATAATTATTATTTTGAGTACTTCCTTTGGGAACCCATGCCATGTTTCTTTCTTCAAGTTCTTGTGCACTAAGTGTAACTCCTTCTTTTGCCAATACGATAAGCCGAGTGAGCACCACGACTGTGATTTTGTTTCAACCAATGGCAACTCTTTTTGGGCCTTGTGTACCCTCAACTTCTTTTCTTCAGATTTGTCACTCTGATTTTTATCAATTGATTGCTTCACTTCTTCGCCTTTTGTAGCCAATGTCAACACTTTAATTGGCTCTTTGTTATTTGAGATCAAATCTGAAGTAGCACACTTACAACCATCTCTTTTCACGCGGTAAACTTGCTTTACCACCTCTTTCTTCTTCCTTGAGCTCTGGACCGATTCCTTATGATTGAAATGGTCTTTGACGCGTGATTGTTCAAATGTTGATCTTCTTGGAGCGGCATAGTTATTGGTGAGATGGTCTAGAATAAGATGGAGAATGTGCCCTTGTATAATACCTATCCCATGATGAATATGTATCTATATGAGCATAGGGAGGCATCCACGGCATTGGCATTGGCGGCCCAAAATAAGGATATAAATATGTTGCATTAAAATTCTCGCTTTGCCAATACCGATCCTCATATTTGCGCCTTGGGGGTGATCTTGGTTTCTTTGCATGATTGGGCCGATAAGCATTCTTCTCTTCACTCTTCTTTTGATATTTATCCAATAGTTCAGCGAAGGTGATTTTTGATCTCTTACACTTGCGCTTATTTCGGCCTTTGTTTTCTTTTGGTTTGCTTTCATCGATCATCGAATTTGCTTGCTGCCCCCAGTCCTTGGTGTCTTCATTGTAGCTTCGATGGAATTCTCACCCTTAAGATTATGTTCATTATGCTCTTCAACAACTTCTTTACTTGAAGGCTTGATCTCATCACCTGTAGTTTTTACCTTCTCTTTAAATGTATCGGCTTGAAGCAACCGATGCAAAAACTTTTTGCCATCGGGACCAATCGGAATAGACTGGTCATCTCTTGGCGTTTCAACAAACTTCAGTCGTCCTTTTTCAATGGCCGACTTAACTATTTGACGAAACATGTTGCAATCCTCAAAATTATGCTTGGACGAATCATGCAACTTACAATACATTCGTCCTTGGATTGATGGCTTAACATGGTGATCAAGAATTGTAATGTAATTATTTTTCAGGAACAAATCAAATATTTGATCACACATGCTTGAATTGAAGGTATACTTCTTATTTTCTAGCCGATCTTGCTGTTTGAATGGCTTTGGAGATAAGCAAACGAATGGTTCAGATTTGGAATCTCCCTATTCGGCTATGCATTGTGTTTTCCACTCTATCTCCGTTGTCTTTGGATAAGATATTATATTAGCATCGGTTTTCTCAATAGAATTTAACCTTGGCTTTAAATTTCTGAAACGAAGATATTTAGAACATACATGTCTCAGTTGAGACCAAGTTCAAGCCAAGTACGAAATAAACAAAGCTACCCAACTAGATATGAACTTTAGATAAAGCAACGAGGAAAGATTTGGTTGTAACAATAAGTCATTATCGGTCTTTATAAATGGCGCAATGGGTTGATCGATATGCTCAATAACAATTTTATTGCTAACAAGTAAATTACCCTTCTTCATTGGTCTTTCAAAATTACTTGTGAGGATTTGTCTAATAGATGCATCAACAATAAAGTTGTGACCAAATCTGAAAACAGGTAAATTACTTGACAGCCATACCTCTTGAAATATGTTGGGAGAGCATGATGCTGGTGCCACTTGAAGAACATCTTGCTCCGTCTTTGGATGGCTCCCCAACACCTTGTCATAATCTTTTTCTTGATTCTGTGCATCATTGCTTTAAAGATCTTTGTTCAGCTACTTGTTCTTGTTCTTGAGGCTTGTCAATTTCTATGGCACGAAACTCATAGGGCAGGAAGTAGGTTCCGTTGACTTCGGAAAAATCAAGTATGGATGTTTTGCTATGCTTTCCATGCCCTTTCTCAATAATGCTTGCCTCTTTGGATTTGATGGACTCAGAATACATACTACTTGATTCGGCTTTTCTAATAACCGAATTTTCTTTGTTACCTGAATCAACAACTTTATCTTTTTGAATTTGCAAGGCTTCTCGCTCTCGTCTAATTTTAGCCCACATCTCAGCTTGGCGAGCTTTAAACTTTTTCATCTCAATTTCCATCCACTCGTCATGAGATTGCCCCCCAATACTTTGAGACTCTTTCGGCAATGAGGTGCTGAAACTTTGCGATTGTTTAGGTGGTACACTGGATGGTACGGCACTGGGCGACTGCATCATTTGTACAACTCTAGCTTTTACAACAGCAAAATCATGAGGCTTCCTGCCTTCTATTAGTTCCTAGCGAATAGAGTTGCACAAATCCCAAGAGAATGTAAGCTTGTTCTCAATTACCCAGCTGGATATGGTTGCCCCCCAATGCTTTTAGACTCTTTCGGCAATGAGATGTTGCCGAAATTCTGTAATTGTGTAGGGGGGACATGATATTCCATAGTAGTAGGTGAAGGCATTTGTGCTCCTGCAGAAGTTTCACTTATTCGGCCATGACCATGAAGGTGCGGAGCCGAATTATGGACATCAACATTTGCGTATGGTGCCAAAAAAATTAGTAGCGTTAGGCGTAGCATATGATGTTTGAGGGTAATCGGCCAAATAACTAGTAGTAACATGGCCAATTCCCCATTCCACCGGCACGTTTGGATTAGCGTACTGCAAGTTATTTGCCGATGAATAAAAACTTGAAACACTTTGTTGCATACCATTGGAAGTTCCTACATAGGCTGTCTCAACTTGATTAACCGAACTCATCATGTTATTCATCGGCATATAAATTTGTGGGGTTATCGATGCATGGGAGTTGGGATACATATGTTTCATGTTGCTAAAATTATATGAAGTAGAATCATGGAGATTTTGTTGCATCGTCCCTTGCACATAATTAGCTGCATGATTGATAAAGCTAGGGCTAGCCGATACATTATGCTCATTAGATGATCTAGCAACAACATATGCATTATTTGCATCTACATATGTGAATTAGGTATTCATATTACCTTTGTAGATTGCAAACCCTAGATGATGATCTCTTTGTAGCAAGAACGGGCCGGAGACCGTTCAAAGCTTGATCCCCAGCGGAGTCGCCAAAAAGTGTGTTCTCACATGAACACGTCACCGTGTACCCTCGACGCCGGGGGTCATACACCATAGCTCACATCGAAGGAGACCTGTCCGAAAGCGCGGTACGCAAGCAATCCGGCGGGCGCTTTTGTACACCCGAAACCCCACACGCCCGGGAGGGACCCCGTCAGGGCATGTGGCGGCTATGAGCTGCCCTAGGTCGGCCTGACCACCCCTAGGGCCTCGAGGTTCGCCGCCCTGCAACAAGAAGAACGAACGAAGAACGAGGAAGAAGAAGAACAAGGGAGAAGAAAAAGTAAAGGTAAAAGATGTAGATAAATTTGTTCGATTGTGTGTTGTTGTTCAATCAGCCGTTACCTCTTATCTATATAAGAGACGGATAGACTTCCCGTACAAGAAAAGGACTTGCCTTACCGTCCAAATCATCAAAATCTAACCAAACTCGGACTTCTCACGACCTCCCGCCCGGATGTCCGGCTCTAGGCCCGGATGATCCGGCCTAGCCCAGTTTTCTGACAGCAGCTCACTGTTTTGGCTCTATAATCTACATAAGACCTCGTATTTGGACATTTTTATATCAAAATCAACCGCCTCGACGAGACGCACAACTTTCATGTTGAACACTTTTCGATCCGAGGCCTTCTTGATGGTGTTTCGGCCGTTTTCTAAAGTCTGTAGTAGAAAAAGCTGTCCGGACGTCCGGACTTCTACACGGATTGTCCGGCCTCCACCCGGATCATCCGGGATTCGACCCAGATCATGCGGCTTCATCATAAACCTTCTGTTGTTTTCGGTGCTTCAATTTCCCGGATGATCCAGACCTGGCCCGGATGATCCGGCCAACATTCCTGCAGCGCACGTTTTTGCCTATAACTTTTGCATACGAGCTCGGATGGGGACGATTTTTATAACAAAATCGTCCGTTTCGACGAGACGAAGAACTTTGCAGTTGTATCTTTTTCCATAAGAGGCCATCTTAGTTAGGTTTCATGCCATTCTTTAATCTGGTGTCAATACGAGCATCTCTAAGGTTGGCATAACTTTTGCATCCGAGCTTCGTTTTGGACCATCTCCATATTTATTTTGATCGGCTTGAAGAGAGCCATCCAGTGGTGACATGAACTCATAATTTTAACATCATCTTATTATAGCCTTAAGTCACTCTTTGCGATCATGCCATTTTCGAGCGTCAACACCCTCTGCGTGATTGTAGGGATTGCGTAGGTGCGGGGCGGAGATTCCTATTCCTCTGCGGTGAAGCATGTTCAGCCAACGTAAAATACTAAATGCACACCGGAGAATAAATTAGATTAAGGCTGACTATTAGATTAAGTTTAGCGGGTTTAATCGTACGGTGACAATTAAGCTATGTACATCTGCCGTGTGGCTTTAAGAAAGAATTAGTTTGATTGTTTATTAGTAGTAGAGATAGAGAAGAAGGAGAGCTAGGTGGGATAGCTAGCCCAGTTGGAGCCTAGTGCGGCCTGTAATGGAGTTTTGTTTACCTATCTCTCTCTCCCTCCCTCTCTCTGTGTACGAGTATATAGGTCGAGAACGAGGCTAACTTGGCCCAAATGTCCATACGAACGTCCTCCAAATCCAACAATAAGTAATTTACAACTTCCAGACGAGTATGCGAGTTACATCCTTGGCATGCATGCCTCCACGACATAGAGATGCCCTTCTACCTCCGGCGCGACTGTGTGGCGGAGATCCTGGGCGTCGTCGAGGAATGGCTCAAGGATCAAAGGCGGCCATACAGATAAGACACCCTCCTTAACAAGAGGATCCACCGTGCCTTCCCGTCGTACCAGGCAAAGGTCCGCAAATACAAAACATAATTGTCTTGTGGGCTATTTACAACAGTTTATTCACATCATGCATATGAGGAATTGCACCAGTAACTACCTGAGTTCAGCTCTGTATTTACTCCTTGTCAAAAAAAAAAACTTTCTCCGTGGAATGCATGATTCATCGTATGAAAATAAGTGGTGGCGTCGGCTACCAGATAACCATGTCCTTGGACCTTCACGGCTAAGATTGCAGGTACAATGAGCTTGGTTTATGTTTCATATGGTTATTTCCGAACTTACTAACCGCTAGGACTAGCAAACACAAAACCACTAAATCTAAGATTATGTACGACAAAATCAAATCAAACAGAACACCTAAAATTGGCGATCAAGGTTCTTCCACGCATGTCAAGAGAAGATTTATTACTGGACATCATTATCAATTGTTTGACATGATGCTAGAGTGCAAGTCTAGTCACAAACAACACATATGCAATGACGGCGAAAAATAGACTTGTGGGTGCAGTAGGCTTCCTTGACATGGTTCCACTCATTCTGGCAGTAATTCCGGCAATAAAAATTAGTGCACAGGGGGGCTGGTTCATCGTGCGTTTGGCAATGCTCTGTAGACAACATACATACATCAGTGAAACAATACCAAATTGAAATGGTCCAAAGAAACTCGTGAAGTTGAGTTGACAATATTCATGAAGATTTGTTCTACTCCGGTTGGGGGAAAAAAGGAAACCCATATATAGGAACAGGGAGATCGACTTGTTACCAGCGTGAATGGAATTTCCTAGCAACACAAGCACTATAAGGCAAAGCATAATAGTTTTCCCCTCCATACTCATGCACAAACTTTTTCTTGTTCTCCTTTCTTGTATTTGGGCTTCAAGAAGCATACATGACATGCCATATTTATAGACTTTTCATGGAGTACATTCACTCATTGTTCACTAAAAATATATGAAAATAAAGAAGATCTTTGACTGTGTGTCACTGTCGGAACAGTCCTTTGTGCCCCAGTGTATCTTAGGCTGGCCATAGTGGGGGTATCATAGCCGGTATCATGCACTCCTGAATAGCAAATATGATGATGTGACAGAGAATTAAAGAAGAAAGAGAGAGGGTTATATTAACATAGATAGATACCTTATCATGTTAAATGTTATGCTATTTTGTGTCATGCATGATCATAAATAAGGTTATCTATAATACTATGCACTATGAAGGTGGTATTATACACTAGTATCATATGCATGATACTAGTATATGATACTCGCCACTATGAGTAGCCTTAAGAGGGCCGTCAGTAAACACCAGACCCCCGCCCCCCGCCTCCGCCCCCCTTCCGCCCTACCCCTCCTCCGTCTTGACCGCCTCGCGCCGCCTCCCCGGGAGGTGGCCGGGGCGGAGCTCGCGCCCCTCGCCCGCGGGACCCCGCCTTCCCCATCTCCCCCCGCCGCCGTCGGCGGGCGCCCCCGGCGCTGGCCCGGGTGGTGCCGGCGGCGGCGGGCCTTCCAGTCCCCACGCGCACGTGCTCCCTTCCCGGGGCAGGGAGGCGACGGCGGTGCAGCCCGGCTTGGCTGCGGTCCGGCGGCCCTGCGGTGGCGGCCGGCGGCCGGCGTGGTGACGGCGCCGCTCCTTGGCGGCGGGGCGGCGTGGTGGTGCCGGGTGGCCGTCGACGCGCCCCCGGCCAAGATCCGGGCACGTTGGGCCCCATCTGGGCCCCTGGGGGCCGGCTCCCCGGCATGGTCTCGTTGTCTGCGGCGCGGTGAGGAGGAGGAGCGGCTCGGACTTGGGGCGTCGGCGCCGATGGCGTGCCGGCAGCAGCGCGAATGCGGGAGATTTACGGGCCCACGAGGGCTCGGCTGGGCCTGTGGGCCTACGGGCCTGGTGTGCTCCTGCTATTGCGTCCGGACGGCTACTGTCGCTGATGGTGGAGGTGGGGCCCTCCCGCGTGCCGATGGTGCTGATGCCCTAGTCCCGGCTCTGACTCTTCGTCGTGCTGTCCTCACTTCGCGGTGCCGTGGTGAGACGGCGTGGAGGCCTCATGACCGCGTTGGCGTAGGGTGGTGGTTGGTTTGGTGGCGGGATCCGGAGCGCCCGAGGTGCGGGTTGGGATCGGGGGAAACCCCTGTCGGTGTGGCCGACTCCGGCGCGGTGGCGCCTGTGGGTGCCGCCTGACCTTCCGGGAGGGCGTCGGGGGCTACTCTTCCTCTTGCCTCGTCGTGTACCGGGGAAAACCCTTGGCAGCAGCGTCGTCATCGTCGCGATCCTTCTTGGAGGTGTTGATTGGTGCCGGCGCTTGGGAGTCTTGGAGCCTAGTGGATGAGCCCGGTGGGCCTAGCGATCGCGAGGCTTCTTCGTTTTTGTTGATCTGCCGTTGTCGGCATTTGTTTCTTTTGCTCTTTCTCTGTTGTTTCTTTAGGGCGTGATTGTGCTGCTTCTGCCCCAGCATCTATCCCTGTATGATTCGGTTGGTTGCTTTGTATACAAAGCGGGAGGAAACCCTTTTTCGGTATGAGTAGCCTTAAGTTATATCTAAAAGCACTAAATATATATCTTGAGGGCATCTAACCCACGTCCGTCAGCAAGATGCATGCATAGCGTTTTCTATCAAAATTAATTGCAAGCTGAAACTGCATGACGGGATATGCGCCAAGCATCCGTAATGTGCGTGATCTGTGAGCAGGCGTCCATGCGCGTGATTGGGGAGAGCTCCTGGGTCGGTGACTGCATGCAATAAATGACATATCAAAGCGTTGTATTCTTTTTTTAGTCTGTATCTAAAATTTGATCAAAGTCAAACTATACAAAGTTTGACCCAATTTATATCAAAAGATATCAACATTTATATACTAAAACTATATGTTATGAAAATTAATTTCATGATGCATCTAATAATATTGATTTCATACTATGAATGTTGATATTTTTCCTATAAAGTTAGTCAAAGTTTACGAAGTTTGACTTTGACCAATTTATGCAGGTTAAAAAGAAACGGAGGAAGTAATTACAATGGTGATTAATGCCTAAATTAACAGTTATCTCTACTTCTAATGGAGTAGTTGGTGAATAGTATTCACGGTTTATTTTCGCTGATTTTTTTTCGTCTCTCCTCCGACCACCCCTCCCATCCTGGTCCATCGGTTTATTTTTCTCTCCACTCTTTATTACAACCAGGACTTTTCTAACGTATAACAAATCACGGATCTAACTTCCTTAAATTATTCATATCAATCAATTCCTTTTATTGGTTCAATTTGTCTTAGGAAACAAATAACAAATTGTTAAGAAAACAAATAATAGATTTGAATCTAACTTTCCTAACTTATCTAAATCAATCGATTTCTCTCATTAGTGAAATTTGTTTTAGGAAACAAATAACAGACACGTCACAAACTTTCCTCCCAATAAATAGTTTCTTAACATTTGCAAACTTTCCTAATCAGACACGTCACCAACGGGCAGGTACTGATATCATGTTACCAAACAATAAAACCCCATTTGCATAGAAATCAGTTCAAAATCCTAACTTTCCTAAATTTTTACCTTTCCTTGATAACATCCAATATTTCCTATGTTTTCCACCTATTGAAGGAAATCACCCCTCCATCGATATTAGTATTTTTTTTGGAATGAGATCTCCGGGTTATGATTTTTTTGCGATTCTTGCCAATTGTGACCTCTCCTTCCGCTCCGGCTCCTTCTCGCATAATCACCTCCACCACAGCCAGCTGACGCCTCCCTAGACCTCTTGCCTCTCCACACCTTCCCCGCCACCTCCTCCTCGTACTCCATTGACAATCCCTCCGCCACGTTTGTCCATGGCGGTGTCGAGGGCATGGCGCAACAGCGTACCAGTGGTAGAGCAGCGCATAGCAGCAGGAAGAAGCACGTAGCAGGCAAGGCGAGCGGCCGACGATGGAGGGCAGAGATGCGACCGGCGTGGCTGAGGGGGCGGCCGACAGAAGATGGCCCCGACAGGAGGCGGCGCGAGGCAGGGGCGCGACAGCGAGGCGAGCAAAGGGATAGGCGTCAGCAGACGGGGCGAGCGCAGTCAGCGAGAGTATGACGCGCGGCCAGGGTGTGCGTCGCGCGGGGCACAGTGGTGCAGTGGCTGTGGCGAGTGTGATGGCAACGGCGGGCGCGACGGACGCGGTGTGGCACGTGCGTGGGCATGGAGAGCCAGAGAGGGAGTGGCCCTGCGGGCGCGGAAGAAGAGCTGAAGGCTCGGGCATGGGCGCGCATAGGCGCGGGCATGTACCACGGGGTCAATCCGAGGAGCTCAGGGGCTACCCCTGCAATGGCCTTGGCGGACGGCGGTTCTCCGCCACGGCGAAATACCTAACGAGAGCAAACGAGAGGGGAAACTGGGGAAAGGCAAGAGGAGATCATGGCGGTGTCAATGGCACCCTAGGGGAAGACAGGGGAGCTCGGGGCGGCGCGGATCAAACGGCAATGTCACGGTGGCCGAAGGTTGAGGAAGACGGCAACGACGTTGATCTGGGGGTGCTGGACTTGATCTCGTTGGCGCAGACGAAGTAGCGGAGGCATTCGGAGCTCCTCAACAAGCTCCTAGCTAGCAGGGAGGGCAGTGGCCGTGTGGACGTGGTCGGTCATGGTGGCCGTGGCATCTGACTTCGTCCAGATCACCGGGATCGAGCGAGCGAGGAGGAGAAGTGGATCTGGGAGGGGGCGTCGACGAGGAGTGAGGCCATGGGGGCAGGGGAGGCAGGGCGTCACCCTTATCCATTCCCCTTCGATGCCGGCGAGGTGGTCGGGCGGGAGCCCGGATCTGTAGCGATGGGCTCGGGGAACAGGAGAAGACGACCGTGCGGGAACTGGACCACTGGGTCGGTTCGGTGGCAATGCCCGGGGGGTGGGGGGAATCCCCTTTTTCATCATCCTTTTGGTTTTTAATGTATTCTAATCCGTTTCTCCTTTTTAACACCGTTTTCTATTTATTCTTATATCAACTAAATGGATTTTGTTAATTGTGAAACTATGCACACAATTCGAGCACAATATTTTTAGGTGGCACAAAAAGTTTGGGGCCAAAAGGAAATACATAAAATTAGGTTTATATTTAATTGGTTATTTTAACTACTGGTGGACCTCTTATTAATTTGACAAAGATTTAATTTTTGGGTCAAATAATGTTGGGCCCAACATGTCAAAGATCAGTGGAATTTATAGAATATGGTGAACATTTTAGTTTTTCTGTTTGATGAAATAATTTATTTGACTTTATTTTTAATTTGAATTGGGCTTTGATTTTTATCAAGTGGCAGTTGGCTTAGCAAGCCGATGACATGGCATCATTAGGGGGAGGTCACTGTAGCTAATGACTTGAGGTGTTACATAATCTTCCATTTCTGAAATTTCGTTGTTAAATGATTGGGGAATATATCACACTATCCATTAGTTCAGTCAAACTCACCACAAGTCCACACATTATTGCCAATTGAGTAAGTCTTATTGGCGGGTAGAATAGGCTATGTGTGTGTGTGTGTGTTAGAGAGAGAGAGAGAGAGAGAGGGAGAGAGAGTGAGGAAGAGGGAGGGGGGAAAGAGTGTGTGTGTGAGGATTTGATGGTAAAAAAGGTCGCCAATGTCGTAATATTGAACTCTTAAAGTTAATGTGGCCCATTGCAACGCACGGGCGTTCTTCTGGTACTAGTAATTAGACTATCTTGTTCTTTGTGTTTTGAGTGGGCGGTCTTTTAAACTCGGACTGATCCATCGTTAATCGTATAACTCGGTCGGCGGGGGCCGGCGGCTAGGCCGATGGTAGCCGGCGGCTAAAGACAGATCGAGCTCGAGGTTGAAGATGAAGTTTTGGACGTTCGATCAAGATCCAACGATGGAGATAGGAAGATGAAAATCGACTGACCCGTTAATTTTCTCCAGGCGACTGTCGTATAGCCACTCCCATATTCTTTATGACTACAAGGAGCAGCACGCGAGGGCGAGAATATCACATGAAAACCAAGTTCCAGTGAAAACCGGTGAAAATCGTGTGGAAATGATTTTGAAGTTTAATTATTTATAAAAAACATGGGATGTTAAGAGTGTGATGTTCTATCAGCATGCACGTGAATTTCCGAGTTAAAACACATTACCATTTACGAGATACGAAAAAACAAAATCAGCATTGAATAGTGTAGAATAGTAAACATCACTATTCATTGCTTATATTTCTCTTTTCACGTTCATAAATAGTAACGTGTTCAAACTTGCAGTTTCACAAGGCAATTGAATCACCCACTTAACATTTCGATTTGTTTTAGATATTTTTGAAACTTTCAAATGTGGTTTCCACGAATTTTTTCTACAAACTTGGTTTTCATGTGACATTCTCTCGCAGACGAGGCGATTGCTCGAACATTGTGTGAAGGAAACTATAGAGAGGAGGATATCATCTGGGTCCATCTATCTGGACGAGACTTGCTTGCGCCCCAGACGTGCGCCCATCTATGCTCCCGCATGTCGGTATCAAAATCGGCAGATCTCGGGTAGGGGGTCCTGAACTGTGCGTCTAAGGATCGAAGGTAACAGGAGGCAGGGGACACGATGTTTACCCAAGTTTGGGCCCTCTTAATGGAGGTAAGACCCTACTTCCTGCTTGATTGACTTTGATGAGTATATGGGTTACAAGAGTTGATCAACCTCGAGATCGTAATGGCTAAACCCTAGATGTCTAGCCTGTATGATTGTGATCGCCCCTAAGTGAAGGAAATATGCCCTAGAGGCAATAATAAAGTTATTATTTATTTCCTGAATTCATGATAAATGTTTATTATTCATGCTAGAATTGTATTAACCGGAAACTTAGTACATGTGTGAATACATAGACAAAATATATAGTCCCTAGTATGCCTCTACTTGACTAGCTCATTTATCAAAGATGGTTATGTTTCCTAACCATAGACATGTGTTGTCATTTGATGAACGGGATCACATCATTAGGAGAATGATGTGATGGATATGACCCATCCATTGGCTTAGCATTATGATCGTGTTAGTTTTATTGCTACTGCTTTCTTCATGACTTATATAAGTTCCTTAGACTATGAGATTATGCAACTCCCGAATATCCGAGGAACACTTTGTGTGCTACCAAAGGTCACAACATAAAAGGGTGATTATAAAGGTGCTCTACAGGTGTCTCCGAAGGTGTTTGTTGGGTTGGCATAGATCGAGATTAGGATTTGTCACTCCGTGTTTCGGAGAGGTATCTCTGGGCCCTCTCGGTAATACTCATCACTATAAGCCTTGCGAGCATTGTAACTAATGAGTTAGTTGTGGGACGAAGTATTACGGAACGAGTAAAGAGACTTTCCGATAACGAGATTGAACTAGGTATTGAGATACCGACGATCGAATCTCGGGCAAGTAACATACCGATGACAAAGGAAACAACCTATGTTGTTATGTGGTTTGACCGATAAAGATCTTCGTAGAATATGTAGGAACCAATACGAGCATCCAGGTTCCGCTATTGGTTATTGAACGGATATGTGTCTCGGTCATGTCTACATAGTTCTCGAACCCGTAGGGTCCGCACGCTTAACGCTCGGTGACGATTGGTATTATGAGTTTATGTGATATGTTGTACCGAAGATTGTTCGGAGTCCCGGATATGATCACGGAAATGACGAGGAGTCTCAAAATGGTCGAGAATTGAAGATTGATATATTGGATGACTATATTCTGACAACGGAAGTGTTCCGGAGAAGTTTCGGATAAAACCGGAGTGCCGGAGGGCTACCGGAACCCCCCCGGGAACTAATGGGCCTCGATGGGCCCTAGTGGAGAGAGAGAGGGGCGGGCCAGGGCAGGCCGCGCGCCCCCTCCCCCTGAGTCCGAATAGGACAAGGAAGGGGGGGCGGCGCCCCCTTCCCTTCCCTCTCTCCCTCTTCTTCCTTCCCCCTCCCTTCCCCAAGTTGGAAACCTACTAGGAATAGGATTCCTAGTAGGAATCCTACTTGGGACGCGCCCTACAGGGGCCAGCCGGCCTCCCCGTTTGCTCCTTTATATATGGGGGCAACGGGGCACCCTAGAACACACAAGTTGACAATTGTTTAGCCGTGTGCGGTGCCCCCCTCCATAGCTACACACCTCAGTCATAATGCCGTAGTGCTTAGGCGAAGCCCTAGGCCGGTAACTTCATCATCACCGTCACCACGCCGTCGTGCTGACGAAACTCTCCCTCAGCCTCAACTGGATCAAGAGTACGAGGGACGTCCCCGAGCTGAACGTGTGCTGAACATGGAGGTGTCGTACGTTCGGTGCTTGGATCGGTTGGATCGCGAAGACGTTCGACTACATCAACCGCGTTAACTAAACGCTTGCGCTTTCGGTATACAAGGGTACGTGGACACACTCTCCCCTCTCGTTGCTATGCATCACATAGATAGATCTTGCGTGATCGTAGGATTTTTTTTGAAATTACCGCGTTCCCCAACACTAAGGACTAAACCCTCCGGTTTATATAGGCAACAGAGGGGACTAGGGTTGTATAAAGTCGGTTTACAGAGGAAGGAAACTACACATCCGATCGCCAAGCTTGCCGTCCACATAAAGGAGAGTCCCATCCGGACACAGGAGAAGGCTTTCAGTTCTGTATCTTCACGGCCCGTCAGTCCTGCCCATGTCACATAGGCCGGCTCTCCGAGGACCCCATAATCCAGGATTCCCTCAGTGTCCCCCAAACTTGCCTTCAATGATGACGTTGTATCCGGCTTCATGTCTTTGGCTTTGCAAGGTGAGTTCCCCAGTGTACTCCATATAGTTCGACTTTTACATTTAAATATTGTACTCTTCAGCTTCTGTGCCGCCGTCGCCTCGGCTTCCACGTGTCAGACAAAGACGAAGGATCTAAGTATTTTTACAAGTAACCCCTTGACCATGTAGGGAAGGTGCTTATTTAAAGAGATTGAATCTCAGATGCCATTCCTCACTAGACAAAAATCCTTAGAGCTTGCCACAGGAAACCAACCAAAGATGGCCAACACTCCTTGTTCTTCCTCGCGCCCACATGGCCCTCAAGAAGGCGATTAGGAGAGCTGCTCGATGCCCCACGCCCAGTTGACCAAGCTTCAGGCGCAGGGTTACCTCCCTCCATTGGATCTAATCCCCGTTCGGACGGGATTAACTACCTTCAAAGGCGAAGCCCTGGCGGAGAACTTCCCCAATCCCAATAAAGGGGAGCGGGTGTGCTTCATTTCATTCATGCGTCTTCTGGAGTATTACGGTCTCCAACTACACAACCTCACGTCGGGCTCCATTCTACACATCGCAGGCTTTGTTGCTCTTTGCGAGTTGTTCCTAGGCTGCGAGGCCCATTTCGACTTATGGAGGAAATATTTCTGCCTCGTCCCCGCTCCCAGAAGGGATCCATATTCGAGGTGGGCGGTGCCGAAGTATGGCATATAGGTGGAACGGGATACCTGTCCGGCACTCCGAAGAAGGCATCTGAAGAGTGGCCCTCGGAGTGGTTCTACATCAAAGACGTTGTCCTTCCGGACCCAATCTGGCAAGGTCTTCCTGAATTTTCCTCTGCTCCTTTAAAGAAGCGCGCCAGCTGGCGTCCCCGAAGCTATGAAGAAGAAGATAGTGGGGAAGTTAAGAGGCTAGTGAACAAGATCAGAATACTTTCCCACTCCGGACTATCTATGGTCAAGGTAATGGCAATTTCAATAACACGATGCGTTCAGCCACTTCAATCCAGAGGGCTCCCCATGTGGCATTACAACGGGGAGGACGACACCTCACATTGTGGGTGCAAGGGTTCGGCTAATTTCGCCGCGCTGGCCGCCACGTTGGCTGACCTTTTCAAAGGGGAAAAGGAAGATTTCGCTCGCCTTAATTGATCTTTTTTCCTTAACTATGCTTTTTAGTCAAACTTAATCCGACTACCTTTAACAGGAATGGAGAAAGGTCGTCGTGGGGATCTACAACCCCGCTCTGCAGCCGGAGGACCATAATCGAGACCTTGATCCTGGATTCGAAGAGGATCCGGATATATTTGTAGACTTTAAGGATGGAGTCTTTTACCAGACGAGCTACGACGACACGGAAGTGACATCTCCTCAAAAAGAGTTTTCCCACTGTGACTCACCCACCGCACTATGCTCCCAAGGGGCGACGCTCGCACCATCGTACTGCAGCAAATGCGTCCTCTAAGAAGACGATGCTTGCACAGGGCGCGTCTCTGAAAAGAAAGGCTAACGACGATACAGTCGGGCCCTCTCCTTCGTCGAAGAGGTATAATCCTTTAGCACGCACTCAGTGGATAGATCGGACGGTGACATCTCCTGATGTGCCATATTGCAGGAGGAGTGTACACCGGACTGTATCCGGGGACCTGACCGGCCATGCACAGACTAATCCGGCCTCGAATCCTGCCACAAGGGCTGGAGGGGATGCGGGTGCAATGCCGGATTGTCATCTTCCAGAGGATTTGGATAATGTATCCGTCACGATCTCCGAAGTGGAGAGTGCGATGAATCATCGACGGCGGAGAGCGGCTATGCATGACCCAAATTTCACCGAGGAGGCATTCAATGCCTTCAGCTCAACAGATGCTTACATCCGAGCTGCTCGGGATGGACTTGCTAGAGCCACTCACCACCTTTCAAAGGATATGCGGGTAAGTACTTTTTGTGCAGATTCAATAATCATATGCCAGCCCTCGAGTCTTGAAGCAGTTGGCCCAACTGTTTAAGAGTCGTTTCATTGTTAGGTACTCACGGAGGGGAATAACACATTATCGAAGGAGCTAGACGAATGCCGAACTAAGCTGACTGCTGCCACCACCGAACTGGAAAATTTGAAGAAATCCAAGAAGGCACCTGATGGTAAGTACAACAGCGGCTCGGAAACAAGGTTCCGTGCCTACAACGAGGTTGCTTAACTATGCTTTATCTCATTGGTAGGCTCGACAGATCAACTGGAGGAGAGGCTAAGGGCTACTCAAGCGGACAAACAACATGCCGAAGGGCAAGAAGTCGCTGGTCAACGTGTATTGACATAGACCATTAATGAGAAGAACAAACTACAGGATGCAAATATCAAGCAAGCTGAAGAACTGAAGGATTTAAGAGCCCAATTATCGGATGCTTTGAAGGAGAACAGGAAGCTGGAAGGCGGCATATTCAGTATGCTCTTTAACCTATTTGTCACACGGTCTCCTGTTTGAAAGTTTACAAGTTTTCTCCTGAAGGTGTGCTAACCGGACGTCCCAAAGGAGAAGTGTCTGGATCCCAAGGCGATCTGCTGCAAGAGCTATCCAAAGTGCACGAGCGAGCTCGAAAAGCATTGAGGGACATTCCTAAGGCTTTATGGCCATCCGATCCCCCTCCAGGAAGTATGGATGAGCTTGCAAATTTATTCAAGTGAGCTCGTCGCCGTTTGGAGCTACGGAAGATATCCGCATGTCAGGAAGGCGCCCAAGAAGCCAGGGCCATGGTAAAAATGCGGTATACCAAGCTTGATCCGAATCATATGGCCCAGGTCGGACCTCGGGGACCGGATAGACAAGAAATTCCTGTTAGCTTAGTGTACAACCAAGTTAAAATAGCCGCTAAGTTTTCTCAACAGGATTGTGAACTAGACAACCTACTAGAGGGTCTAGAGGAAGAAGAAGTTTTCTAGTCCAAGTAGTAGTGTACTTTATCAACAAACTTATCTCCAGCCGAATTGTAAAATGATTGTCATGGCAGACTTTCCGCTTTGACCTCCAGAACCCGAGGTTTGGAGTGTTTCCGGATATTTATACCATTGGTAAGTACCAAGGTATGTTCGAAAACTAGGCAGTCCGATCATAGTTTCTTACACAGACAAGTTGTATTCGAGAAGTTATGTTATATTACATTTGATCGTAAGAAACATCTTCCAGAGAGAATAGTTCCATTAAGGGTTCCTTTCCCTGGGCCAGCATGCGTTTTTGCGCATGCATAAGTTGTGGTGCGAGAAATCACAGTGCACATTATAATTTGGGGGCGTATATTGCAACGAAGGCAGTTCATCTCTTATCCGCCGACTGATTATTCCCTTAAGAACGCTAGCTTTCGGCTTCACCCGTCTGAGGTGCACGTCCGGATAACCCGGTTGTAACAATCGTAGAGGTGCTCCCTTTATGCCCTAGACGAACAAGCCGGAACGTAGGGCATAAGCACAGGAGCCAGACAACCCAGCTTGGCAAAAACTTAAGTCATAAAGGTGCATATAATGGCGAAGACAAGACAAATATGAGTGGACAACACATATATACGGTGAGCTTGACGCTCCAAAATATTAATCATAATAAGCTTCTGCGAAAAGAAGCCCCCAGGTATTAAGGAGTATGTACATTCAATGATGTATATCCCTCGAATGTGAGGTTTATCCGAACACTGGTAGAAGTTGTACAAAAATGAAAAAGAGAGCAAAAAGGGAGAGTGGGAGAAAAGTAAAGACGAAGAAAGTTATAAGCGTGAACTTAGGCATAGAATCTTTGGAGCCGAGCAACATTCCATGGGTTTGGTTCCAAACGATTATCCGAAGCGTTGCGAAGGCGATAGGCTCCTCCAGTAAGAACTTCATCTATGATGAAGGGACCCTCCCATTTGGGCTTGAGCTTGTCCTTTTTCTTATCTGGTAGGCGTAGGACGAGTTCACCGGCATTATAAGCCTTTGCCCGTACTTCCCTGCTTTGATATCGCCGAGCTTGCTGTTGGTAAAATGCGGAATGGGGCTTTGCGATGTCGCGCTCCTCCTCCAAGCCGTTCAGATCGTCCTGCCGGTCGAGCTCGGCCTCTCTCTCTTCATACATGCACACTCGAGGTGAGTCATGAATAATGTCGCAAGGCAATACTGCCTCGGTGCCGTACACCATAAAAAAAGGTGTGTATCCGGTCGTGCAATTGGGCGTGGTACGCAGCCCCTAAACTACATAATTGAGTTCTTCAACCAAGTGCTTGTCTGATTCACGCAGGGATCACACTAGTCTGGGTTTAATGCCGCTCATTATCAAGTCGTTAGCCAGTTCGACCTGACCGTTTGTCTGAGGGAGATATACGGAGGCGTAATCGAGCTTGATGCCCAAATTAGCGCACCATGTTTTCACCTCATCGGTCGTAAAGTTAGAACCGTTGTCAGTAACGATACTATGCGGGACACCATAACGGTGTACAACACCGGATATGATGTCTATAACCGGTCCGGCTTCGGCCGTTTTGACCGGTTTGGCTTCTATCCACTTAGTGAACTTGTCGAACATAACCAGTAAATATTTCTTCTTATGGCTTCCCCCTTCAAGGGGCCCGACCATGTCTAGCCCCCAGACCGCAAAAGGCCAAGTAATGGGGATTGTTTGTAAGGCAGTGGGCGGCATATGGCTTTGATTGGCGAAAAGCTGGCATCCAACATATCACTGTACGAGGTCTTGTGCGTCTGCTTGGGCCGTGGGCCAAAAGAAACATGTACGGAAGGCCTTACTTACAAGGGCCCGAGCTGCGGCGTGATGGCCACCAAGGCCGGCGTGTATTTCAGCCAAGAGCTGCCGTCCTTCTTCTTCGGAGATACACCTTTGGAGTGAAGGAAATATGCCCTAGAGGCAATAATAAAGTTATTATTTATTTCCTTATTTCATGATAAATGTTTATTATTCATGCTAGAATTGTATTAACTGGAAACATAATACATGTGTGAATACATAGACAAACATAGTGTCACTAGTATGCCTCTACTTGACTAGCTCGTGAATCAAAGATGGTTAAGTTTCCTAGCCATAGACATGAGTTGTCATTTGATTAACGGGATCACATCATTAGGAGAATGATGTGATTGACTTGACCCATTCCGTTAGCTTAGCACTTGATCGTTTAGTATACTGCTATTGCTTTCTTCATGACTTATACATGTTCCTGTAACTATGAGAATTATGCAACTCCCGTTTACGGGAGGAACACTTTGGGTACTACCAAACGTCACAACATAACTGGGTGATTATAAAGGAGTACTACAGGTGTCTCCGAAGGTACATGTTGAGTTGGCGTATTTCGAGATTAGGTTTTGTCACTCCGATTGTCGGAGAGGTATCTCTGGGCCCTCTCGGTAATGCACATCACTATAAGCCTTGCAAGCAATGTAACCAATGAGTTGGTTACGGGATGATGCATTACGTAACGAGTAAAGAGACTTGCCGGTAATGAGATTGAACTAGGTATTGGATACCGACGATCAAATCTCGGGCAAGTAACATACCGATGACAAAGGGAACAATGTATGTTGTTATGCGGTTTGACCGCTATTGGTTATTGACCGAGAAGAGTTCTAGGTCATGTCCACATAGTTCTCGAACCCGTAGGGTCCGCACGCTTAACGTTACGATGACCGTTTTATTATGAGTTTATAAGTTTTGATGTACCGAAGTTTGTTCGGTGTCCCGGATGTGATCACGGACATGACGAGGAGTCTCGAAATGGTCGAGACATAAAGATCGATATATTGGAAGCCTACATTTGGACATCGGAATCGTTCCGGGTGAAATCGGCATTTTACCGGAGTACCGGGAGGTTACCGGAACCCCCCGGGGGGTTATTGGGCCTACATGGGCCTCGAGGGAGAAGAGGGAGGAGGCAGGAGGGGGCCGCGCGCCCCTCCCCTTCCTAGTCCGAATAGGACAAGGGAAGGAGGGCGGCGCCCCCCTTTCCTTCCCCTCTTCCTCCTCTTTCCCCCCTTCTCCTACTCCTACTTGGAAAGAAGGGAGTCCTACTCCCGATGGGAGTAGGACTCCCCCCTTGGCGCGCCCTCCTTGGCCGGCCGCCTACTCCCCCCTGGCTCCTTTATATACGGGGGCGGGGGGCACCCCATAGACACACAAGTTGATCTATGGATCGTTCCTTAGCCGTGTGCGGTGCCCCCTTCCACCATATTCCACCTCGGTCATATCGTCGCGGAGTTTAGGCGAAGCCCTGCGCCGATAGAACATCATCACCGTCACCACGCCGTTGTGCTGACGGAACTCATCCCCGATGGTTTGCTGGATCGGAGCCCGGGGATCGTCATCGAGCTGAACGTGTGCTGAACTCGGAGGTGCCGTACGTTCGGTACTTGGATCGGTCAGATCGTGAAGACGTACGACTACATCAACCGCGTTGTCATAATGCTTCTGCTTATGGTCTACGAGGGTACGTGGACAACACTCTCCCCTCTCGTTGCTATGCCATCACCATGATCTTGCGTGTGCGTAGGAAAATTTTGAAATTACTACGTTCCCCAACAGTGGCATCTGAGCCTAGGTTTTATGCGTTGATGTTATATGCACGAGTAGAACACAAGTGAGTTGTGGGCGATACAAGTCATACTGCTTACCAGCATGTCATACTTTGGTTCGGCGGTATTGTTGGATGAAGCGGCCTGGACCGACATTACGCGTACGCTTACGCGAGACTGGTTTTACCGCCGTGCTTTGCACACAGGTGACTAGCGGGTGTCAGTTGCTCCAACTTTAGTTGAACCGAGTGTGGCTACGCCCGGTCCTTGCGAAGGTTAAAACAGCACCAACTTGATGAACTATCGTTGTGGTTTTGATGCGTAGGTAAGAACTGTTCTTGCTCAGCCCGTAGCAGCCACGTAAAACTTGTAACAACAAAGTAGAGGACGTCTAACTTGTTTTTGCAGGGCATGTTGTGATGTGATATGGTCAAGACGTGATGAGATATAAGTTGTTGTATGAGATGATCATGTTTTGTTATCGGCAACTAGCAGAAGCTCTATGGTTATCTCTTTGTTGCATAAGATGCAAGTGCCAAATAATTGCTTTACTTTATCACTGTGCGATAGCAATAGTTGCAAGAGCAATAGTTGGCAAGACGACCATGTGACGACACATTGATATAGATCAAGATGATGAAGATCATGGTGTCGTGCCGGTAACGATAGAGATCATGACAATACTTTGGAGATGGAGATCAAAGGCGCAAGATGATCATGGCCATATCATGTCACATATTTTGATTGCATATGATGTTTATCTGTTATACATCTTATTCTGTTTTGTTTGACGGTAGCATTTTAAGATGATCTCTCACTAATTATCAAGAAGTGTTCTCCCTGAGTATGCACCATTGCGAAAGTTCTTCGTGCTGAGACACCACGTGATGATCGGGTGTGATAGGCTCTACGTTCAAATACAACGGGTGCAAAACAGTTGCACACGCGGAATACTTAGGTTAAACTTGACGAGCCTAGCATATACAGATATGGCCTCGAAACATGGAGACCGAAAGGTCGAGCGTGAATCATATAGTAGATATGATCAACATAGTGATGTTCACCATTGAAACTACTCCATCTCAGGTGATGATCGGACATGGTTTATTTGATTTAGATCACGTGATCACTTAGATGACTAGAGAGATGTCTGTCTAAGTGGGAGTTCTTTAGTAATATGATTAATTGAACTTTAATTTATCATGAACTTAGTCTTGGTAGTATTTTGCAAATTATGTTATAGATCAAAAGCTCGCGTTGTTGCTTTCATATGTTTATTTTGATATGTTCCTAGAGAAAACTGTGTTGAAAGATGTTAGTAGCAATGATGCGGATTGGATCCGTGATCTGAGGTTTATCCTCATTGCTGTACAGAAGAATTATGTCCTTAATGCACCGCTAGGTGACACACCTATTGCAGGAGCAGATGCAGACGTTATGAATGTTTGGCTAGCTCAATATGATGACTACTTGATAGTTTAGTGCACCATGCTTAACGGCTTAGAATCGGGACTTCAAAGACGTTTTGAACATCATGGACCATATGAGATGTTCCCGGAATTGAAGTTAATATTTCAAGCAAATACCCGAGT
Organism: Triticum timopheevii; assembly: GCA_963921465.1. NCBI lineage: Eukaryota > Viridiplantae > Streptophyta > Magnoliopsida > Poales > Poaceae > Triticum > Triticum timopheevii. Next base: position 547,146,756 of record OY997272.1, read on the forward strand.
TGAGAAATATGAAGTCTCCAACAAGTTCTATAGCTAAAAGATGGATGAGAATCGCTCAACTAGTGAGCATGTGCTCAGATTGTCTGGGTACTTCAATCGCTTGAATCAAGTGGGAGTTAATCTTCCAGATAAGATAGTGATTGGCAGAGTTCTCTAGTCACCATCACCAAGTTAGTGGAACTTCGTGATGAACTATAATGCAAGGGATGAAGAAAACGATTCCCAAGCTCTTCGTGATGTTGAAATCGACGAAGGTAGAAATCAAGAAAGAGCATCAAGTGTTGATGATTGACAAGACCACTAGTTTCAAGAAAAGGGCAAAGGGAAAGAAAGGGAAACTTCAAGTAGAATGGCAAACAAGTTGTCACTCCCGTGAAGAAGACCAAAGCTGGACCAAAGCCTGAAGCTGAGTGCTTACACTGCAAAGGAAATGGTCACTGGAAGCAGAAATGCCCTGAATATTTGGTGGATAAGAAGGATGGCAAAGTGAACAAGGGTATATTTGATATACGGGTTATTGATGTGTGCCTTACTAGTGTATATAGTAGCCCCTGAGTATTTGATACTTGTTCGGTTGCTAAGATTAGTAACTTGAAACAGGAGTTACAGAATAAACAGAGACTAGTTGAAGGGGAAGTGACGATGAGTGTTGGAAGTAGTTCCAAGATTGATATGATCATCATCACACACTCCCTATACTTTCGGGATTAGTGTTAAACCTAAATAAATGTTATTTAGCTTTTGCGTTGAGCATGAATATGATTTGATCATGTTTATTGCAATACGGTTATTCATTTAAAGTCAGAGAATAATTGTTGTTCTGTTTACATGAATAAAACCTTCAATGGTCATACACCCAATGAAAATAGTTTATTGGATCTCGATCATAGTGATACACATATTCATAATATTGATGCCAAAAGATGCAAAGTTAAATAATGATAGTGCAACTTATTTGTGGCACTGCCGTTTGGGTCATATCGGTGTAAAGCGCATGAAGAAACTCCATAAAGATGGATTTTCAGAATCACTTGGTTATGAATCATTTGATGCTTGCGAACCGTGCCTTTGGGCAAGATGACTAAAACTCCGTTCTTCAGAACAATGGAACAAGCAACAAACTTGTTGGAAATAATACATACTGTTGTATGCAGACCAATGAGTATTAAGGCTCGTGACGGGTATTGTTATTTTCTGACCTAAACAGATGATTTGAGAAGATATGGGTATATCTACTTGATGAAACATAAGTCTGAAATAGTTGAAAGGTTCAAAGAATTTCAGAGTGAAGTGGAAAATCATCGTAACAAGAAAATAATTTGAGTTACGAGTTTGGTCTTCAATTAAAACAATGTGGAATAGTTTCACAAACTCACGCCACCTGGAACACCACAATGTAATGGTGTGTCCGAACGTTGTAATCGTACTTTACTAGATATGGTGCGATCTATGATGTCTCTTATCGGTTTACCACTATCGTTTTGGGGTTATGCATTAGAGACAGATGCATTCACGTTTAATAGGGCACCATCTAAATCCGTTGAGACGACGTCGTATGAACTATGGTTTAGCAGTAAACCTAAGCTGTCGTTTCTTAAAGTTTGGAGTTGCGATGCTTATATGAAAAAGGTTTTCAACATGATAAGCTCAAACCCAAATCGGAAAAGTGCGTCTTCATAGAATACCCAAAGGAAACTGTTGGGTACACCTTCTATCACAGATCCGAAGGCAAGATATTCGTTGCTAAAAATGGATCCTTTCTAGAGAAGGAGTTTCTCTCGAAAGAAGTGAGTGGGAGGAAAGTAGAACTTGATGAGGTAATTGTACCTTCTCCCTAATTGGAAAATAGTTCATCACTGAAATCAGTTCTAGTGATTCCTACACCAATCAGTGAGGAAGCTAATGATATTGATCATGAAACTTCAGATCAAGTTTCTACTGAACCTCGTAGGTCTACCAGAGTAAGATCCGCACCAGAGTGGTACGATAATCCTATTCTGGAATTTATGTTACTTGACCATGATGAACCTACGAACTATGAGGAAGCGATGATGAGCCCAAATTCTGCAAAATGGCTAGTGGCCATGAAATCTGAGATGGGATCCATGTATGAAAACAAAGTATGGACTTTGGTTGACTTGCCCGATGATCGGCAAGCCATTGAGAATAAATGGATCTTTAAGAAGAAGACTGACGCTGATGGTAATGTAACTGTCTATAAAGCTCGACTTGTTGCGAAAGGTTTTTCGACAAGTTCAAGGGGTTGGCTACGATGAGACTTTCTCACCCGTAGCGATGCTTAAGTCTGTCCGAATCATGTTAGCTATTGCTGCATTTCATGATTATGAAATTTGGCAAATGGATGTCAAAACTGTATTCTTGAATGGATTTCTAGAAGAAGAGTTGTATATGATGCAGCCAGAAGGTTTTGTTGATCCAAAAGGTGCTAACAAAGTGTGCAAGCTCCAACGATCCATTTATGGACTGGTGCAAGCATCTCGGAGTTGGAATAAACGTTTTGATAGTGTGATCAAAGCATATGGTTTTATACAGACTTTTCGAGAAGCCTGTATTTACAAGAAAGTGAGTGGGAGCACTACAGCATTTCTGATAAGTATATGTGAATGCCATATTGTTGATTGGAAATAATGTAGAATTATTCTGCAAAGCATAAAGGAGTATTTGAAAGGAGTTCTTTAAAAGAAAGACCTCGGTAAAGCTACTTACTTATTGAGCATCAAGATCTATTGAGATAGATCAAGATGCTTGATAAGATTTTTCAATGAGTACATACCTTGACAAGATTTTGAAATAGTTCAAAATGGAACAGTCAAAGAAAGAGTTCTTGCCTGTGTTGCAAAGGTGTGAAATTGAGTAAGACTCAAATCCCGACCACGGCAGAAAATAGAAAAGAGAATGAAAGTCATTCCCTATGCCTCAGTCATAGGTTCTATAAAGTATGCTATGCTGTAAACCAGACCTATTGTATACTCTGCCCTGGTTTGGCAAGGGAGTACAATAGTGATCTAGGAGTGTATCACTGGACATTGGTCAAAATTATCCTTAGTGGAATAAGGATATGTTTCTCAATTATGGAGGTGACAAAAGGTTACGTCGATACAAGTTTTGGCACTGATCCAGATGACTCTAAGTCTTAATCTGGATACATATTGAAAGTGGGAGCAATTAGCTAGAGTAGCTCGGTGCAGAGTATTGTAGACATAGAATATTTGCAAAAATACATACGGCTCTGAATGTGACAGACCCGTTGACTAAACTTCTCTCACAAGCAAAACATGATCATACCTTTGTACTCTTTGGGTGTTAATCACATAGCGATGTGAACTAGATTATTGACTCTAGTAAACCCTTTGGGTGTTGGTCACATGACAATGTGAACTATGGGTGTTAATCATATACAGATATGATAATTGGTGTTAAATCACATGGCGATGTGAACTAGATTATTGACTCTAGTGCAAGTGGGAGACTGAAGGAAATATGCCCTAGAGGCAATAATAAAGTTATTATTTATTTCCTTATTTCATGATAAATGTTTGTTATTCATGCTAGAATTGTATTAACCGGAAACATAATACATGTGTGAATACATAGACAAACATAGTGTCACTAGTATGCCTCTACTTGACTAGCTCGTGAATCAAAGATGGTTAAGTTTCCTAGCCATAGACATGAGTTGTCATTTGATTAACGGGATCACATCATTAGGAGAATGATGTGATTGACTTGACCCATTCCGCTAGCTTAGCACTTGATCGTTTAGTATACTGCTATTGCTTTCTTCATGACTTATACATGTTCCTGTAACTATGAGAATTATGCAACTCCCGTTTACCGGAGGAACACTTTGGGTACTACCAAACGTCACAATATAACTGGGTGATTATAAAGGAGTACTACAGGTGTCTCCGAAGGTACATGTTGAGTTGGTGTATTTCGAGATTAGGTTTTGTCACTCCGATTGTCGGGGAGGTATCTCTGGGCCCTCTCGGTAATGCACGTCACTATAAGCCTTGCAAGCAATGTAACCAATGAGTTGGTTATGGGATGATGCATTACGTAACGAGTAAAGAGACTTGCCGGTAACGAGATTGACCTAGGTATTGGATACCGACGATCAAATCTCGGGCAAGTAACATACCGATGACAAAGGGAACAACGTATGTTGTTATGCGGTTTGACCGATAAAGATCTTCGTAGAATATGTAGGAGCCAATATGGGCATCCAGGTTCCGCTATTGGTTGTTGACCGAGAAGAGTTCTAGGTCATGTCTACATAGTTCTCGAACCCGTAGGGTCCGCACGCTTAACGTTACGATGACAGTTTTATTATGAGTTTATAAGTTTTGATGTACCAAAGTTTGTTCGGAGTCCCGGATGTGATCACGGACATGACGAGGAGTCTCGAAATGGTCGAGACATAAAGATCGATATATTGGAAGCCTATATTTGAACATCGGAATCGTTCCGGGTGAAATCGGCATTTTACCGGAGTACCGGGAGGTTACCGGAACCCCCCGAGGGGGTTATTGGGCCTACATGGGCCTCGAGGGAGAAGAGGGAAGGAGGCAGGAGGGGGCCGCGCGCCCCTCCCCTTCCTAGTCCGAATAGGACAAGGGAAGGAGGGCGGCGCCCCCCTTTCCTTCCCCTCTTCCTCCTCTTTCCCCCCTTCTCCTACTCCTACTTGGAAAGAAGGGAGTCCTACTCCCGGTGGGAGTAGGACTCCCCCCTTGGTGCGCCCTCCTTGGCCGGCTGCCTCCTCCCCCTGGCTCCTTTATATACGGGGGTGGGGGGCACCCCATAGACACACAAGTTGATCTACGGATCGTTCCTTAGCCATGTGCGGTGCCCCCTTCCACCTCAGTCATATCGTCGCGGAGTTTAGGCGAAGCCCTGCGCCGATAGAACATCATCACCATCACCACGCCGTCGTGCTGACGGAACTCATCCCCGACGCTTTGCTGGATCGGAGCCCGGGGTTCATCATCGAGCTGAACATGTGCTGAACTCGGAGGTGCCATACGTTCGGTACTTGGATCGGTCGGATCGTGAAGACGTACGACTACATCAACCGCATTGTCATAACGCTTCCGCTTACGGTCTACGCAGGTACGTGGACAACACTCTCCCCTCTCGTTGCTATGCCATCACCATGATCTTGCGTGTGCGTAGGAAAATTTTGAAATTACTACGTTCCCCAACATAGTCATCAAACTTCTACTCGTTATTAATAACAAGTCATACGATCATCATCCACATAGTCATCAAACCCAACCCTACATAATTGTTCTTAGCACATGATCATCAGTATCAGATAGGACCTAAACACCCTTAAGGTAAAATAGCATAAAACAATATAGACCCTGACTCTCCATTATGAAGAATGGAGATCATCCTGTCTCCAATTCTTGCGCTTCGCTTCCTTTTGCTTCCAAGAAGCTCCTTACGACTGTCCATACATTTTTTCCATTCTTTGATTGTCATGTCTCCACTTCTTTTAGAAATCCGGTATGGACAGTTGAGATTCGTAGGACGACCTAGTTGTATGTTCAAAACATCAAGGCGACCGTGCGTATACATCAGATGGGGCACAAAATCATTCAGGATTATCTGTTGAAAAACATAGTAATAACTTCGTAGTTAGCAATGATGTACTAGTTTTAGAAGTATGCAAAAAGATGCACGGATGTCGTAATAGTAAAAAAATCTTACCAGGGTATCTTCATGGTAGTTACCGTAGTTCAACACGTGCAATAGTGGCACGTATTGACCATAATGTTGAGGAGTTCGATTGTAGATATTGTAATTCTCAAGATCAGTACAAAATGCGATCAGATGATTTTTCTCCTTATAAGTTAATTCGGAGCCATCGGTGTACTGGGTTTTGTCTACCATCTTCTGCACATTCTTTGAAGAATGAAAATAAGCTGTCAATGGAAATAAGTTGTCAACTATTTTTAAATAAACAATATAAATTACTTAATAACTATGTTTGAGAAGCTCACATTAAGGAAGAATTGGAAGTGTATCCACAAGGACCCAAAGTCCATATTGTCTTGCTCGATTGTAGGATCACCAAGATCCATGGTGACAAACATACCCTCATCAAAACCATACATCTTGCAAAGTGCTTCCCAATTTTTGCAACCAAAATGGGTTACAGCTTTACTTCAAAATTCACACCATGATGGGTCCTTAGGTGAATTTTTTTGGTTTCCATACTTTCATGGTCTTCAAAACCCATCCTCTCCAAGACATAGTGTCTTGCATAGCATGGGATAAGCTAGTCGAATTGGAAAAGATGAAAAATACACGTTAAAATAGTTGAAGTCGTGCTTAATTATGAAAAAAACTATTATCGCCGTTGTGTACCGTATGAACATCGAAGGTCTCCTCGAGCTTAATGCTGAAGCGCCGATCTTCGTCCAGCTCAAGGAACCTGTCGCACATACCTCGGTCGTCGTGGCACCAGTCGCACTCCCCCGGGCGGTTTTCATCGTCCGAGTACGACATTTCCGGCCTATGTTCATAATTTAAATATTAAACGTGTACAATTAAATATATGTACTAAAAACCTAAATTAGATCATTATTATTAATCACGGGTTGACTATTGGTGATAGTAGCTCCTCCTATGATTCCCGAGTGCATTATTACACCAAATTGTCTAGCACACCGGAATGAACGAGAAGCTACCCCCGCGATGGCGTGGATGATGGAGGGGGCTCCTAGATTTCTGCATAGAGTGCTCTTCAATTTTAGCATTCAAAGTAGGAGTACTTTTCCAATATGAGCATTCAATAAGCAAAACCAAATCGTAAAATAAAGTAGTATTCAAATTGTTGGAAATATGCCCTAGAGGCAATAATAAAAGTATTATTATATTACATTGTTCATGATAATTGTCTTTTGTTCATGCTATAACTGTATTATCCGGAAATCGTAATACACGTGTGAACACATAGACCACAATACGTCCCTAGTGAGCCTCTAGTTGACTAGCTCGTTCTGATCAACAGATAGTCATGGTTTCCTGGCTATGGACATTGGATGTCGTTGATAACGGGATCACATCATTAGGAGAATGATGTGATGGACAAGACCCAATCCTAAGCATAGCACAAAGATCGTGTAGTTCGTTTGCTAGAGCTTTTCCAATGTCAAGTATCTCTTCCTTCGACAATGAGATCGTGTAACTCCCGGATACCGTAGGAGTGCTTTGGGTGTATCAACCGTCACAACGTAACTGGGTGACTATAAAGGTGCACTACAGGTATCTCTGAAAGTGTCTGTTGGGTTGACACGGATCGAGACTGGGATTGGTCACTCCGTATGATGGAGAGGTATCTCTGGGCCCACTCGGTAATGCATCATCATAATGAGCTCAAAGTGACCAAGGTGTTGGCCACGGGATCATGCATTACGGTACGAGTAAAGTGACTTGCCGGTAACGAGACTGAACAAGGTATTGGGATACCGACGATCGAGTCTCGGGCAAGTAACGTACCGATTGAAAAAGGGAATTGTATACAGGGTTTGATCGAATCCTCGACATCGTGGTTCAACCGATGAAATCATCGAGGAGCATGTGGGAGCCAACATGGGTATCCAGATCCTGCTGTTGGTTATTGCCCGAGAGTCGTCTCGGTCATGTCTGCATGTCTCCCGAGCCCGTAGGGTCTTCACACTTAAGGTTCGGTGACGCTAGGGTTATTAGGAAGACTAGTATGTGACTACCGAATGTTGTTCGGAGTCCTGGATGAGATCCTGGATGTCACGAGGAGTTCCGGAATGGTCCGGAGGTGAAGTTTTATATATGGGAAGTTGTCATACGGACACCGGAAAGTTTCGGGGGTCTATCGGTAATGTACCGGGACCACCGGAGGGGTTCCGGGGGTCCACCGGGAGGGGCCACCCCTCCCAGAGGGCCACATGGGCCGCAAAGGGGAGGGAGCCAGCCCCTGGAGGGCTGGGCGCGCCCCCCACCTTGGGCCCATGCGCCTAGGGTTGGGGGGGAAACCCTAAGGGGGGCGCCCCCCTTGCTTGGGGGGCAAGCCTCCCCTCCCTGGCCGCCGCCCCCCTCTAGATCCCATCTAGAGGGGTCGGCCCCCCTTGCCCCTTCCCCTATAAATAGAGGGGTGGGGGAGGGCTGCTGTACCCATCTCCAAGGCGCAGCCCCTCCCCTCCCCAACACCTCTCCTCCTCCGTAAGCGCTTGGCGAAGCCCTGTCGGAGTACTGCTGCACCAACATCACCACGCCGTCGTGCTGCCGTTGGAGCGAGCTTCCTCAACCTCTCCTTCCCCCTTGCTAGATCAAGAAGGAGGAGACGTCTCCCGTCCCGTACGTGTGTTGAACGCGGAGGTGCTGTCCGTTCAGTACTTGGACATCGGTGATCTGAATCACGTCGAGTACGACTCCATCATCACCTTGCAAGCTTCCGCACGCGATCTATATGTGGTATGTAGATGCAAACTATCTCCCATGACTCGTTGCTTAGATGAACTCATAGATGGATCTTGGTGAAACCGTAGGAAAAATTTTAATTTTCTGCAACGTTCCCCAACAGTGGCATCATGAGCTAGGTCTATGCGTAGTTCTCTAATGCACGAGTAGAACACAATTTTGTTGTGGGCGTGGATCTTGTCAACTTGCTTGACTCTACTAGTATTTTCTTGCTTCAGCGGTATTGTGGGATGAAGCGGCCCGGACCAACCTTACACGTACGCTTACATGAGACCGGTTCCACCGATTGACATGCACTAGTTGCTTAAGGTGGCTGGCGGGTGTCTGTCTCTCCCACTTTAGTTGGAGCGGATTCGATGAAAAGGGCCCTTATGAAGGGTAAATAGAAGTTGACAAAATCACGTTGTGGTTATTCGTAGGTAAGAAAACGTTCTTGCTAGAACCCAATTGCAGCCACGTAAAAGATGCAACAACAATTAGAGGACGTCTAACTTGTTTTTGCAGCGATTGATCATGTGATGTGATATGGCCAAAAGTTGTGATGAATGATGAATTGTGATGTATGAGATCATGTTCTTGTAATAGGATTCACGACTTGCATGTCGATGAGTATGACAACCGGCAGGAGCCATAGGAGTTGTCTTTATTTTTTGTATGACCTGCGTGTCATTGAAGAACGCCATGTAAACTACTTTACTTTATTGCTAAACGCGTTAGCCATAGAAGTAGAAGTAGTTGTTGGCGTGACAACTTCATGAAGACACGATGATGGAGATCATGGTGTCAAGCCGGTGACAGGATGATCATGGAGCCCCGATGATGGAGATCAATGGAGCTATATGATATTGACCATATCATGTCACAACTATATAATTGCATGTGATGTTTATTATGTTTATGCATCTTGTTTACTTAGGACGACGGTAGTAAATAAGATGATCCCTTAAAAATTTCAAGAAGTGTTCTCCCCTAACTGTGCACCGTTGCTACAGTTCGTCGCTTCTAAGCACCACGTGATGATCGGGTGTGATGGATTCTTACGTTCACATACAACGGGTGTAAGACAGTTTTACACAGCGAAAACACTTAGGGTTAACTTGACGAGCCTAGCATGTACAGACATGGCCTCGGGACACGGAGACCGAAAGGTCGAACACGAGTCGTACGGAAGATACGATCAACATGAAGATGTTCACCGACGATGACTAGTCCGTCTCACGTGATGATCGGACACGGCCTAGTCGACTCGGATCGTGTGACACTTAGATGACTGGAGGGATGTCTAATCTAAGTGGGAGTTCATAATTTGATTAGAACTTTATTATCATGAACTTAGTCTAAAACCTTTGCATATATGTCTTGTAGATCAAATGGCCAACGCTAATGTCAACATGAACTTCAACGCGTTCCTAGAGAAAACCAAGCTGAAAGATGACGACAGCAACTATACGGACTGGGTCCGGAACCTGAGGATCATCCTCATAGCTGCCAGGAAGCAATATGTCCTAGATGGACCGCTAGGTGACGCTCCCGTCCCAAAGAACCAAGACATTATGAATGCTTGGCAAACTCGTGCTAATGATTACTCCCTCGTTCAGTGCGGCATGCTTTACAGCTTAGAACCGGGGCTCCAAAAGCGTTTTGAGCATCACGGAGCATATGAGATGTTCGAAGAGCTGAAACTAGTTTTTCAAGCTCATGCCCGGGTCGAGAGATATGATGTCTCCGACAAGTTCTACAGTTGTAAGATGGAGGAAAACAGTTCTGTCAGTGAGCACATCCTAAAGATGTCTGGGTTGCACAACCGTATGACCCAGCTGAACATTAACCTCCCAGATGAGGCGGTCATTGAAAGAATCCTCCAGTCGCTCCCACCAAGCTACAAGAGCTTTGTGATGAACTACAACATGCAGGGGATGGTGAAGACCATTCCTGAAGTGTTCTCGATGCTGAAGTCAGCAGAGGCTGAAATCAAGAAAGAACATCAAGTGTTGATAGTCAATAAGACCACTAAGTTCAAGAAGGGCAAGGGCAAGAAGAACTTCAAGAAGGACGGCAAGGATGTTGCCGCGCCCGGTAAGCCAGTTGCCGGGAAGAAGTCAAAGAATGGACCCAAGCCTGAGACTGAGTGCTTTTATTGCAAGGGGAAGGGTCACTGGAAGCGGAACTGCCCCAAATACTTAGCGGATAAGAAGGCCGGTAACACCAAAGGTATATTTGATATACATGTAATTGATGTGTACCTTACCAGTACTCGTAGTAACTCCTGGGTATTTGATACCGGTGCCGTTGCTCATATTTGTAACTCACAGCAGGAGCTGCGGAATAAACGGAGACTGGCGAAGGACGAGGTGACGATGCGCGTCGGGAATGGTTCCAGAGTCGATGTGATCGCCGTCGGCACGCTGCCTCTACATTTACCTATGGGATTAGTTTTGAACCTTAATAATTGTTATTTAGTGCCAAGTTTGAGCATGAACATTGTATCTGGATCTCGTTTAATACGAGATGGCTACTCATTTAAGTCTGAGAATAATGGTTGTTCGATTTATATGAGAGATATGTTTTATGGTCATGCTCTGATGGTCAATGGTTTATTCTTAATGAATCTCGAGCGTAATATTACACATGTTCATAGTGTGGATGCCAAAAGATGTAAAGTTGATAACGATAGTCCCACATACTTGTGGCACTGCCGCCTTGGTCACATTGGTGTCAAGCGCATGAAGAAGCTCCATGCTGATGGACTTTTAGAGTCTCTTGATTATGAATCGTTTGACACATGCGAACCATGCCTCATGGGCAAAATGACCAAGACTCCGTTCTCCGGAACAATGGAGCGAGCAACCAACTTGTTGGAAATCATACATACCGATGTATGCGGTCCAATGAGCGTTGAGGCTCGCGGAGGATATCGTTATGTTCTCACTCTCACTGATGACTTGAGTAGATATGGGTATGTTTACTTAATGAAACACAAGTCTGAAACCTTTGAAAAGTTCAAGGAATTTCAGAATGAGGTGGAGAATCAACGTGACCGAAAGATAAAGTTCCTACGATCAGATCGTGGAGGAGAATACTTAAGTCACGAATTTGGTACACACTTAAGGAAATGTGGAATCGTTTCACAACTCACGCCGCCTGGAACACCTTAGCGTAACGGTGTGTCCGAACGTCGTAATCGCACTCTATTAGATATGGTGCGGTCTATGATGTCTCTTACCGATTTACCGCTATCATTTTGGGGATACGCTCTAGAGACAGCTACATTCACTTTAAATAGGGCACCGTCTAAATCCATTGAGACAACACCATATGAATTATGGTTTGGGAAGAAACCTAAGCTGTCGTTTCTAAAAGTTTGGGGATGCGATGCTTATGTCAAGAAACTTCAACCTGAAAAGCTCGAACCCAAGTCGGAAAAATGCGTCTTCATAGGATACCCTAAGGAAACTGTCGGGTATACCTTCTACTTAAGATCCGAGGGCAAGATCTTTATTGCCAAGAACGGATGCTTTCTGGAAAAAGAGTTTCTCTCGAAAGAAGTAAGTGGGAGGAAAGTAGAACTCGATGAAGTACTACCTCTCGGACGGGAAAGTGGTGCAGCTCAGGAAAATGTTCCTGTGATGCCCACACCAACTGAAGAGGAAACCAATGATGATGATCAAGGTACTTCGGATCAAGTTGCTACTGAACTTCGTAGGTCCACAAGGACACGTTCCGCACCAGAGTGGTACGGCAACCCTGTCCTGAAAATCATGTTGTTAGACAACGGTGAACCTTCGAATTATGAAGAAGCGATGGCGGGCCCAGATTCCAACAAATGGCTTGAAGCCATGAAATCCGAGATAGAATCCATGTATGAAAACAAAGTATGGACTTTGACAGACTTGCCCGATGATCGGCGAACGATAGAAAACAAATGGATTTTCAAGAAGAAGACGGACGCGGATGGTAATGTTACCATCTATAAAGCTCGGCTTGTCGCTAAGGGTTATCGACAAGTTCAAGGGATTGACTACGACGAGACATTCTCTCCCGTAGTGAAGCTGAAGTCCGTCCGAATCATGTTAGCAATTGCCGCATACTATGATTATGAGATATGGTAGATGGACGTCAAAATGGCATTCCTTAACGGACATCTTAAGGAAGAGATGTATATGATGCAGCCGGAAGGTTTTGTCGATCCTAAGAACGCTAACAAAGTATGCAAGCTCCAGCGATCCATTTATGGGCTGGTGCAAGCATCTCGGAGTTGGAACATTCGCTTTGATGAGATGATCAAAGCGTTTGGGTTTATGCAGTCTTATGGAGAAGCCTGCGTTTACAAGAAAGTGAGTGGGAGCTCTGTAGCATTTCTCATATTATATGTAGATGACATACTCTTGATGGGAAATGATACAAAACTTCTGGACAGCATTAAGGCCTACTTGAATAAGTGTTTTTCAATGAAGGACCTTGGAGAAGCTGCTTACATATTAGGCATCAAGATCTATAGAGATAGATCGAGACGCCTCATAGGTCTTTCACAAAGCACATACCTTGATAAGATTTTGAAGAGGTTCAAAATGGATCAGTCCAAGAAAGGGTTCTTGCCTATGTTACAAGGTGTGAGATTGAGCTCAACTCAGTCACCAACCACGGCAAAAGATAAAGAAGAGATGAGTGTCATCCCCTATGCTTCAGCCATATGATCTATTATGTATGCCATGCTGTGTACCAGACCCGATGTAAACCTTGCCGTAAGTTTGGTAGCAAGATACCAAAGTAATCCCGGCAAGGAACACTGGACAGCGGTCAAGAATATCCTGAAGTACCTGAAAAGGACAAAGGACATGTTTCTCGTTTATGGAGGAGACGAAGAGCTCGTCGTAAAGGGTTACGTCGACGCTAGCTTCGACTCAGATCTGGATTACTCTAAGTCACAAACTGGATACGTGTATATGTTGAATGGTGGAGCAGTAAGCTGGTGCAGCTGCAAGCAGAGCGTCGTGGCGGGATCTACGTGTGAAGCGGAGTACATGGCAGCCTCGGAGGCAACGCATGAAGCGATTTGGGTGAAGGAGTTCATCACCGACCTAGGAGTCATACCCAATGCGTCGGGGCCGATCAAACTCTTCTGTGACAACACTGGAGCTATTGCCCTTGCCAAGGAGCCCAAGTTTCACAAGAAGACCAGGCACATCAAGCGTCGTTTCAACTCCATCCGTGAAAATGTTCAAGATGGAGACATAGAGATTTGCAAAGTGCACACGGATTTGAATGTCGCAGATCCGTTGACTAAACCTCTCTCGCGGGCAAAACATGATCAACACCAGAACTCTATGGGTGTTCGATTCATCACAATGTAACTAGATTGGTGACTCTAGTGCAAGTGGGAGACTGTTGGAAATATGCCCTAGAGGCAATAATAAAAGTATTATTATATTTCATTGTTCATGATAATTGTCTTTTGTTCATGCTATAACTGTATTATCCGGAAATCGTAATACACGTGTGAACACATAGACCACAATACGTCCCTAGTGAGCCTCTAGTTGACTAGCTCGTTGTGATCAACAGATAGTCATGGTTTCCTGGCTATGGACATTGGATGTCGTTGATAACGGGATCACATCATTAGGAGAATGATGTGATGGACAAGACCCAATCCTAAGCATAGCACAAAGATCGTGTAGTTCGTTTGCTAGAGCTTTGCCAATGTCAAGTATCTCTTCCTTCGACCATGAGATCGTGTAACTCCTGGATATCGTAGGAGTGCTTTGGGTGTATCAAACGTCACAACGTAACTGGGTGACTATAAAGGTGCACTACAGGTATCTCCAAAAGTATCTATTAGGTTGACACGGATCGAGACTGGGATTTGTCACTCCGTATGACGGAGAGGTATCTCTGGGCCCACTCGGTAATGCATCATCATAATGAGCTCAAAGTGACCAAGGTGTTGGCCACGGGATCATGCATTACGGTACGAGTAAAGTGACTTGCCGGTAACGAGACTGAACAAGGTATTGGGATACCGACGATCGAGTCTCGGGCAAGTAACGTACCGATTGACAAAGGGAATTGTGTACAGGGTTTGATCGAATCCTCGACATCGTGGTTCAACCGATGAAACCATCGAGGAGCATGTGGGAGCCAACATGGGTATCCAGATCCCGCTGTTGGTTATTGCCCGAGAGTCGTCTCGGTCATGTCTGCATGTCTCCCGAGCCCGTAGGGTCTTCACACTTAAGGTTCGGTGATGCTAGGGTTATTAGGAAGACTAGTATGTGACTACCGAATGTTGTTCGGAGTCCCGGATGAGATCCCGGATGTCACGAGGAGTTCCGGAATGGTCCGGAGGTGAAGTTTTATATATGGGAAGTTGTCATACGGACACCGGAAAGTTTCGGGGGTCTATCGGTAATGTACCGGGACCACCGGAGGGGTTCCGGGGGTCCACCGGGAGGGGCCAACCCTCCCGGAGGGCCACATGGGCCGCAAAGGGGAGGGAGCCAGCCCCTGGAGGGCTGGGCGCGCCCCCCACCTTGGGCCCATGCGCCTAGGGTTGGGGGGGAAACCTTAAGGGGGCGCCCCCCTTGCTTGGGGGGCAAGCCTCCCCTCCCTGGCCGCCGCCCCCCCTCTAGATCCCATCTAGAGGGGTCGGCCCCCCTTGCCCCCTCCCCTATAAATAGAGGGGTGGGGGGAGGGCTGCTGTACCCATCTCCAAGGCGCAGCCCCGCCCCTCCCCAACACCTCTCCTCCTCCGTAAGCGCTTGGCGAAGCCCTGTCGGAGTACTGCTGCACCAACATCACCACGCCGTCGTGCTGCCGTTGGAGTGAGCTTCCTCAACCTCTCCTTCCCCCTTGCTGGATCAAGAAGGAGGAGACATCTCCCGTCCCGTACGTGTGTTGAACGTGGACGTGCTGTCCGTTCAGCACTTGGACATCGGTAATCTGAATCACGTCGAGTACGACTCCATCATCACCTTGCAAGCTTCCACACGCGATCTACAAGTGGTATGTAGATGCAAACTCTCTCCCATGGCTCGTTGCTTAGATGAACTCATAGATGGATCTTGGTGAAACCGTAGGAAAAATTTTAATTTTCTGCAATGTTCCCCTACACAAATTAGCATGCATTCAATTATAACCAAAAGTACATCATCTCTTGTGTCCGTACATCGTCGAATATTATCACTAATACTCCTTGAATACTATCATACATATAGCATCGCTAATACAGCTAGAGCGGTAGCGCCCGACGAGTATCATCGCAGGCGGTGGACACCCAAAGATAAGGAACCATCACAGGATCATAGCTCCAGTGAGATCCCTGAAGAACCTGCCAGGTATTGTCAAACCTGCCCTCCAACGCAACCATGTAGCGACGGAAGTGCTCGTCCTCCTTGCTGACACGGTGACGTACCACCTCCGCGGTGTCCGGAAGCCTCGGCACAGTCACTGGCCCACGCGACCGCCACCAAACAAGGATCGGGTCAACAACGGGCTGGCTCCTCACCAACCTACGTCCCCCGGAAGGTAGCACCTCCCAATACCAGCCCGGCGGAGCCCAGTCCCGGACATGGCCCTGATCAAGCAGGCCTCCACCGCCGAGTCGACGACGAGGATGCGGGATAGGCATCGTCGACATCGATGCGGGAACTACTTCTATATATAGTAAAATAAAGTAGTTTTATTAATTAAAGCAACTTGTTCAACTACTAAGCACTTACTATAATAAATAAAGTAGTACTTACTAAAAATAAACTACTTCTATATATAGTAAAATAAAGTAGTTTATTTAATCAACTAGTTAGTTCAACTATATATTAAGCACTTACTATAAATAAAATAAAGTAGTACTTACTACAAATAAACTAGTTTAACTATAGTTCTATTATTTTTCTAACTAATTATATTAAACACTTTCTCTTCTTATTTTCCTTTTTCCTCTATTCTAAATATGAACATATTCATAAATGACTTTGATCATGCACAATTTTCCTATACATACACAATATGGACATATACATAAATTGACAAAGAAAATTCTATGAATAAAAAAATCATTAAAATTCTATGAACAAAATTACAACAGAAAAAAATCATAAAAATTCTATGAACAGAAAAAAATCATAAAAATTGACATATTCAACAATAATATCACCAAAAAAATCTATTAATACAAAAAAATCTAACACAATGTGAACAAATTACACAATATGAAAAAAAATCTAACAGAAAAATCTATGAACTACACATCTAACAAAAAAAATCTATGAACTACAAAAAAATCTAACAAAAAATCTAACAAAATCTAACTCAATTAACTACACATCTAAGTTAACTACTACATCAAATTAAATTAGCAAATTTTTTGCTCACGGGATGGCGACGGCGTGAGGGGCGCGGCGAGGGCGATGGTCAGGGGACGGCGACGGTGCGTGAGCGGCGGCGCGGCGACAGTCGACGGTGAGGGGCAGCGCGGGACGGGGCGGCGACGGGCAGGGGCTGGCGGCGTCGTGGAGCACGGGGCGTGGGGCGGGGGGTGGCGACGGCGTCGGGACAGCGCGGGGCGACGACGGCGACGGCGAGGCGGAGACGGGCAGCCTGGCGGCGTCGGGGTGGGAAAGAACGAATCTGAACGAAATTTTGACGAGTGCCAGTTATATAGACGACGCATTGGTACCGGTTTGTGCCACAAACCGGTACCAATGCCCCACCTTTAGTCCCGGTTTGTGCCACCAACCGGGACTAAAGGCCTTGTGCTGCCCGCGTCGCGGCACGAAATTTTAGTCCCACCTCGCTAGTTGAGGGAGCTCGAGAGTGGTTTATAAGCCCCAGTCCCGCTGCCCTCTCGAGCTCCTCTCAAATGCAGGCTTACGGGCCTAACGCACTATATGTGACTATGGGCCTATTGGGCCTACTGCGGACCTGAATCCTGGCCCATTGTTGGGTTTGTAGTCGTATTTAGGCCGTGGTGGCCCTTTAGGTGGCACTTTTTTATTTTTTTATTTTATTTTTTTGCTTTGAATTATTTATTTTCTTTTGATTTTTGCTTTATTTGTTTATTCTTTTTTCTTTTAGCTCAGAATAATTCTAATCTTTGTGTTACTCCATTATTTTCCAAATTTGAATAATTATAATCTTTATGCAACTAAAAATATATTTGGAGTGATTCTTTTTCCTACTATTTAATATTACTGCGTTTTATCATTATATTGAAAAACAGATTTTGTTATTTCAGTTTCTATCAAAAAAATCTTTATGACAATTCTTTTTGCTACTAAAGTTTCTAACAAAAAATTCTTTATGATAATTATTTCTGCTTTTCATGTTTTGAACAGAAAATACTTTGATAATTTTAGTTGCATAAATTTTACATAATTTTAGTTTAAAAAATACTAGAGGTTTATAAAAGCTTTTTAGTTGATTCCTTTTGCTATTAGAGTTTTATAAAAGCATTTACTGGTTTTTTTGAGCTGTAAGACCTTGAAATTGAAAAGCATTTCAAATGAACTCTGAAAAGGTTGAAAGTTGGCATGGTATCATCATTTCAGCCACATAGCATGTGCTAAAAAGTCGAAAAGGTTATGGGAAAAACTGGATGCACTTCGTGTACAAAATGGACGATCTCTTTCGAAGTATCACGGTTTCATACGGAAACTCATCTGTTACACAGGGATTTCATTTTTTTAACTTATTTGAACTCCTGACTTTTTGTGTGTTCAAAATGCACCATTCAAAGCCACATCATCAATTTTCAACCCTTTCTGACTTCATTTGTTATTTTTCATGCATTTACGGATTATTTTGAGCTATAAGACCCTGAAATTTAAAAGGATTTCAAATGAACTCTGAAAAGGTTGGAAGTTGGCATGGTATCATCATTTCATCCACATAGCATGTGCAAGAAAGTTGAGAGGGTTACGGCAAAACTGGATGCACTTGATGTACAAAACGGACAATCTCTTCGAAGTATCAGGATTTCATACGGAAACTTGTCTCTTACAACAGGCATTTCAAATGAACTACGAAAAGGTTGAAAGTTGGCATGGTATCATCATAATAGTTGTGGAGAAAGTCTTCACTTTTTCTTCGCTTGTGTCCTTTCCTTATTGCACCGTAACCATGGATAATCTTCATCACTTATCAGGATGCTTGGTTCAGCCTTGACTTTGAAGGGAGGAATTTCATGAAACTTTTCATAATCTTCGGACATGTTTGTCTTGCCCTCCACTCCCACGATGTCCCTTTTTCCTGAAAGAACTATGTGGCGCTTTGGCTCATCGTATGATATATTCGCTTCCTTATTTTTTTCTTTTTCTCGGTTTGGTAGACATGTCCTTCACATAGATAACCTGTGCCACATCATTGGCTAGGACGAACGGTTCGTCAGTGTACCCAAGATTGTTCAGATCCACTGTTATCATTACGTACTGCGGGTCTACCTGTACCCCACCTCCTGACAGATTGACCCAGTTGCATTTAAACAAAGGGACCTTAAAATCTACTCCGTAGTCAAGTTCCCATATGCCCACTATGTAACCATAATATGTGTCCTTTCCCCTCTCGATGGCTGCATCAAAGCGGATACCACTGTTTTGGTTGGTGCTCTTTTGATCTTGGGTATCGTGTAAAATGTATTCCCATTTATCTCATATCCTTTCCAAATCAGTACAGTCGAAGATGGTCCCCTGGACAACGAGTACAACTCATCACAAACAGTGTTTTCACCTCTGAGACGTGTTTCCAACCAACTGCTGAAAGTCCTGATGTGTTCACATGTAATCCAGTCGTCGCACTGCTCCAGGTGTTTGGAGCGTAGACTGTTCTTGTGTTCATCGACATAAGGGGTCACCAAGGTAGAGTTCTGTAGAACTGTGCAGTGTGCTTGAGACCAAGAATATCCGTCCCTGCATATTATTGTCTCCCCTCCAAGCGTGCCTTTTCCAGTCAGTCTCCCCTCATACCGTGATTTAGGGAGACCTATCTTCTTAAGGCCAGGAATAAAGTCAACACAAAACCCAATGACATCCTCTGTTTGATGGCCCATGGAGATGCTTCCTTCTGGCCTAGCGCGGTTATGGACATATTTCTTTAGGACTCCCATGAACCTCTCAAAGGGGTACATATTGTGTAGAAATATGGGGCCCAGAATGACAATCTCGTCAACTAGATGAACTAGGACGTGCGTCATGATATTGAAGAAGGATGGTGGGAACACCAGCTCGAAACTGACAAGACATTGCACCACATCACTCATTAGCCTTGGTATGATTTCTGGATCGATCACCTTCTGAGAGATTGCATTGAGGAATGCACATAGCTTCACAATGGCTAATCGGACGTTTTCCGGTAGAAGCCCCCTCAATGCAACCGGAAGCAGTTGCGTCATAATCACGTGGCAGTCATGCGACTTTAAGTTCTGAAACTTTTTCTCTGCCATATTTATTATTCCCTTTATATTTGACGAGAAGCCAGTCGGGACCTTCACACTAAGCAGGCATTCAAAGAAGATTTCCTTCTCTTCTTTGGTAAGAGCATAGCTGGCGGGACCTTCATACTGCTTTGGAGGCATGCCGTCTTTTTCGTGCAAACGTTGCAGGTCCTCCCGTGCCTCAGCTGTATCTTTTGTCTTCCCATACACGCCCAAGAATCCTAGCAGGTTCACGCAAAGGTTCTTCGTCAGGTGCATCACGTTGATCGAAGAGCGGACCTCTAGGTATTTCCAGTAGGGTAGGTCCCAAAATATAGATTTCTTCTTCCACATGGGTGCGTGTCCCTCAGCATCACTCGGAACAGCTAGTCCGCCGGGACCCTTTCTAAAGATTACGTGTAAATCATTGACCATAGCAAGTACGTAATCACTGGTACGCATGGTGGGCTTCTTCCGGTGATCTACCTCGCCTTTGAAATGCTTGCCTTTCTTTCGACATTGATGGTTGGTCGGAAGAAATCGACGATGGCCCAGGTACACATTCTTCCTGCAGCTTCCCACATATAAACTTTCGGTGTCAGCTAAATAATGCGTGCATGCATGGTATCCCTTGTTTGTCTGTCCTGAAAGGTTACTGAGAGTGGGCCAATCATTGATGGTTACAAACAGCAATGCGAGCAAGTTAAATTCCTCCTGTCTGTACTCATCCCACACACGTACACCGTTTCCATTCCATAGCTGTAAAAGTTCTTCAACTAATGGCCTTAGGTACACATCAATGTCGTTGCCCAGTTGCTTAGGGCCTTGGATGAGAACTGGCATCATAATGAACTTCCGCTTCATGCACATCCAAGGAGGAAGGTTATACATACATAGAGTCACGGGCCAGGTGCTATGATTGCTGCTCTGCTCCCCGAAAGGATTAATGCCATCCGCGCTTAAACCAAACCATACGTTCCTTGGGTCATGTGCAAACTCAGCCCAGTACTCTCTCTCGATTTTTCTCCACCGCGACCCGTCAGCAGGTGCTCTCAACTTCCCGTTTTTCTTACGGTCCTCACTGTGCCATCGCATCAACTTGGCATGCTCTTTGTTTCTGAACAATCGTTTCAACCATGGTATTATAGGAGCATACCACATCACCTTCGAAGGAACTCTCTTCCTGCGGGACTCACTGCTACCTCTTGAGCACTGCGTTGGATTTCCCCGAAGAGGAGAGGATGATGCAGTAAAGTAGCGTAAGTATTTCCCTCAGTTTTTGAGAACCAAGGTATCAATCCAGTAGGAGACCACGCACAACTCCCTCGTACCTACACAAAACGATAGCAACTCGCAACCAACGCTTAGGGGTTGTCAATCCCTTCACGGTCACTTACGAGAGTGAGATCTGATAGAGATAATATTTTTCGTATTTTTGATAGATAGATGCAAAGTAAAAAAAGTAAAGGTAAAGTAAAAACAAAGCAAGTAAATAAAGTGATATAGATTGATATGATGAGAATAGACCCGGGGACCATAGGTTTCACTAGTGACTTCTCTCAAAAGCATAAGTATTCTACGGTGGGTGAACAAATTACTGTTGAGCAATTGACAGAATTGAGCATAGTTATGAGTATATCTAGGCAATGATCATGTATATTGGCATCACGTCCAAAACAAGTAGATCGAAACGATTCTGCATCTACTACTATTACTCCACTCATCGACCACTATCCAGCATGCATCTAGAGTATTAAGTAAAAACAGCGTAACGCCGTAAGCAAGATGACGTGATGTAGAGGGATAAATTCATGCAATATGATAAAAAAACCATCTTGTTATCCTCGATGGCAACAATACAATACGTGCCTTGCAACTCTTTCTGTCACTGAGTAAGGACACCGCAAGATTGAACCCAAAGCTAAGCACTTCTCCCATTGCAAGAACTACCAATCTAGTTGGCCAAACCAAAAAGGATAATTCGAAGAGACTTGCAAAGATAACTCAATCATACATAAAAGAATTCAGAGAAGAATCAAATATTTTCCATAGATAATACTCGATCATTAACCCACAATTCATCGGTCTCAACAAAAACACCGCAAAAAGAAGATTACATCGAATAGATCTCCACGAGAGAGGGGGAGAACATTGTATTGAGATCCAAAAAGAGAGAAGAATCCATCTAGCTACTAGCTATGGACCCGAAGGTCTGAAGTAAACTACTCACACTTCATCGGAGGGGCTATGGTGATGATGTAGAAGCCCTCCATGGTGGATGCCCCCTCCGGCGGAGCTCCGGAACAGGCCCCAAGATGGTATCTCGTGGATACAGAAGGTTGCGGCGGTGGAATTAGGTTTTTGGCTCCTGTTCTGATCGTTCGGGGATACGTAGGTATATATAGGAGGAAGGACTACATCCGTGGAGCTCCAAGGGGCCCAGGAGGTAGGGGGCACGCACAGGGGGGGCGCGCCCTCCACCCTCGTGACCTCCTCGGGCACTGCTTGGAGTAGGGTCCAAGTCTCCTGGGTCACGTTCGGTTGGAAAATCACGATCCCGAAGGTTTCATTCCGTTTGGACTCCGTTTGATATTTTGTTTCTTCGAAATACTGAAAAAGGCAAAAAATAGCAATTCTAGGCTGGGCCTCCGGTTAATAGGTTAGTCCCAAAAGTAATATAAAAGTGGAAAATAAAGCCCAATATAGTCCAAAACAGTAGATAAAGTAGCATGGAGCAATCAAAAATTATAGATACGTTGGAGACGTATCAGGCATCCCCAAGCTTAATTCCTGCTCGTCCTCGAGTAGGTAAATGATAAAAAAGAATTTTTGATGGGAGTGATACTTTGGCATAATTTCAGTGTAAATCTTCTTAATTGTGATATGAATATTCAGATTCGAAAGATTCAAGACAAAACTTCATGTTGATACAAAAATAATAATACTTCAAGCATACTAATCAAAGCAATCATGTCTTCTCAAAATAACATGGCAAAAGAAAGTTATCCCTACAAAATCGCATAGTCTGGCTATGCTTCATCTTCCCCACACAAAATATTTAAATCATGCACAACCCCGATGACAAGCCAAGCAATTGTTTCATACTTTATCATTTTCAAAACTTTTTCAATCTTCACGCAATACATGAGCGTGAGCCATGGATATAGCACTATAGGTGGAATAGTAGGGTGGTTGTGGAGAAGACAAAAAGAGGGAAGATAGTCTCACATCAACTAGGCGTATCAACGGGCTATGGAGATGTCCATCAATAGATATCAATGTGAGTGAGTAGGGATTGCCATGCAACGGATGCACTAGAGCTCTAAGTATATGAAAGCTCTACAAAAGAAACTAAGTGGGTGTGCATCCAACTTGCTTGCTCACGAAGACCTAGGGCATTTTGAGGAAGCCCGTCATTGGAATATACAAGCCAAGTTCTATAATGAAAAATTCCCACTAGTATATGAAAGTGACAAAATGAGAGACTCTCTATCATGAAGATCTTGGTGCTACTTTGAAGCACAAGTGTGGTAAAAGGATCGTAGCATTATCCCTTCTCTCTTTTTCTCTCATTTTTTTTATTTGGGCCTTTCTCTTCTTTTTTTGGCCTCTTTTTTTATTATTTTTCGTCTGGAGTCTCATCCCAACTTGTGGGGGAATCATAGTCTCCATCATCCTTTCCTCACTTGGGACAATGCTCTAATAATGATGATCATCACACTTTTATTTTTCTTACAACTCAACAATTACAACTTGATACTTAGAACAAAGTATGACTCTATATGAATGCCTCCGGCGGTGTACCGGGATATGCAATGAATCATGAGTTACATGTATGAAAGAATTATGAACGGTGGCTTTGCCACAAATACAATGTCAACTACATGATCATGCTAGCAATATGACAATGATGGAGCGTGTCATAATAAACGGAACGGTGGAAAGTTGCATGGCAATATATCTCGGAATGGCTATGGAAATGCCATGATAGGTAGGTATGGTGGCTGTTTTGAGGAAGGTATATGGTGGGTGTATGATACCGACGAAAAAGTGCGCGGTATTAGAGAGGCTAGCACAGGTGGAAGGATGGGGAAAAGCGCGTATAATCCATGGACTCAACATTAGTCATAAAGAACTCATATACTTGTTGCAAAAATCTAGAAGTTATCAAAGCAAAGTGTTACACGCGTGCTCCTAGGGGGATAGATTGGTAGGAAAAGACCATCGCTCGTCTCCGACCGCCACAAGGAAGACAATCAATAAATAAATCATGCTCTGAGTTCATCACATAACGGTTCACCATACATGCATGCTACGGGAATCACAAACTTCAACACAAGCATTATTTGAATTCATAACTACTTAACTAGCATGACTCTAATATTACCATCTTCACATCTCAAAACAATTATCAAGCATCAAACTTATCTTAGTATTCAACGCACTCAAAAGAAAGTTTCACATATCTTGAACACCAAGTATATTAACATTAAGCGAATTACCATGCTATTAACGACTCTCAAAATAATCTAAGTGAAGCATGAGAGATCAATAGTTTCTTTAAAACAAATCTACCACCGTGCTCTAAAAGATATAAGTGAAGCACTAGAGCCAAAATTATCACGCTCAAAAGGTATAAGTGAAGCACTTTGAGCAAAACTATCAAGCTCAAAAGATATAAGTGAAGCACTATGAGCAAAACTATCAAGCTCAAAAGATATAAGTGAAGCACATAGAGTATTATAACAAATTCCAGTTCATGTATGGCTCTCTAAAAAGGTGTGTACAGCAAGTATGATTATGGTAAAATAAAAAGCAAAGACACAAATAATACAAGACGCTCCAAGCAAAACACATATCATGTTGGTGAATAAAAATATAGCTCCAAGTAAATTACCGATGGAAGTGGACGAAAGAGGGGATGCCTTCCGGGGCATCCCCAAGCTTTGAATTTTTGGTGTCCTTGGATTATCTTGGGGGTGCCATGGGCATCCCCAAGCTTAGGCTCTTGCCACTCCTTGTTCCATAATCCATCAAAAGAATTCACCCAAAACTTGAAAACTCCACAACACAAAACTCAACAGAAATCTCGTGAGCTCCGTTAGAGAAAGAAAACAAAAGACTACTTCAAGGTACTGTAATGAACTCATTATTTATTTATATTGGTGTTAAAACTACTGTATTCCAACTTCTCTATGGTTTATAAACTAATTTAATAGCCATAGATTCATCAAAATAAGCAAACAACACACGAAAAACAGAATCTGTCAAAAACAGAACAGTCTGTAGCAATCTGTAACTAACGCAAACTTCTGGAACTCTAAAACTTCTACCAAAATAGTAATTCCTGGACAATTTGTCTATTGAACAGCAGAAAAAAGAATCAATGCAAAAGCATGTTTCTGTGATTTAACAAAATTATATTCGTGCGCGCAAAGTTTCTGTTTTTCAGCAGAATCAAATCAACTATCATCGTAGGTTATCCTATAGGTTCTACTTGGCACAAACACTAATTAAAAGATAAAACCACATACAAACAGAAGGTAGATGGATTATTTATTCCTAAACAGAAACAAAAACAAAAACACAAAATAAAATTGGGTTGCCTCCCAACAAGCGCTATCGTTTAACGCCCCTAGCTAGGCATTGAGATTTCAATGATGCTCACAAGAAAGACAAGAATTGAAGCACAAAGAGAGCATCATAAAACACGTGACAAACACATATAAGTCTAACATACTTCCTATGCATAGGCATATTATAAGCAAACAAATTTGCAAGGCAAACAAAAACTAGCATATGCAAGGAATAAGAAAGAGACGATAGCAATCTCAACATGACGAGAGGTAATTTAGTAACATAAAAATTTATACAACCATATTTTCCTCTCTCATAATAATTACATGTAGGATCATAAGCAAATTCAACAAAATAGCTATCACATAACATATTCTCAACTCGATCCACATGCATGCAAAGTTGACACTCTTCCAAGATAGTGGGATTAACATTAGCTAGAGTCATGACCTTTCCGAACCCACCTTTATCAAAAATATCATAAGATTGAACATACTCCAAAAATGTGGGATCTAAAGTTGACACTCTTCCAAACCCACTTTCAATATTATTGCAAACATTATTATCAATCTCATATTCATCATGGGGCTTAGATAAATTTTCAAGGTTGTAAGAAGAATCACCCCAATTGAAACAAGTAGTAGACATAGCAAAACTAGCATCCCCAAGCTTAGGGTTTTGCATATTATTAGCACAATTGACATCAAGAGAATTTATAGGAAAATCATTGCAATCATGCTTTTTATTCAAGGAGTTATCGTGAATCTCTTCATAAATTTCTTCATCATAATTTTCAGATTCACGAATTTCAAGAAAAACCTCATAAAGATAATCTAGTGCACTCAACTCACTAGCAATAGGTTCAACATAATTGGATCTCTTAAAGAGATTAGCAAGTGGATGAGGATCATAAACTTTTAGCAAGCGAAGATGCAAGCAAAAAAGAAGGTACATGGAGACACAAGATCGAACGGAAGAGGGGTGAATAAAACGGTAAGGGTGAAGTGGGGGAGAGGAAAACGAGAGGCAAATGGCAAATAATGTAACGCGAGAGATAGGTATTGTCATGGGTACTTGGTTTTGTTGACTTGCTTGCGTGAGCCTCCCCGGCAACGGCGCCAGAAATCTTCTTGCTACCTCTTGAGCACTGCGTTGAATTTCCCCGAAGAGTAGAGGATGATGCAGTAAAGTAGCCTAAGTATTTCCCTCAGTTTTTGAGAACCAAGGTATCAATCCAGTAGAAGACCACGCACAAGTCCCTCGTACCTACACAAAATGATAGCAACTCGCAACCAACGCTTAGGTGTTGTCAATCCCTTCACGGTCACTTACGAGAGTGAGATCTGATAGAGATAATATTTTTGGTATTTTTGATAGATAGATGCAAAGTAAAAAGTAAAGGTAAAGTAAAAACAAAGCAAGTAAATAAAGTGATATAGATTGATATGATGAGAATAGACCCGGGGGCCATAGGTTTCACTAGTGACTTCTCTCAAGAGCATAAGTATTCTATGGTGGGTGAACAAATTACTGTTGAGCAATTGACAGCATTGAGCATAGTTATGAGTATATCTAGGCAATGATCATGTATATAGGCATCACGTCCAAAACAAGTAGATCGAAACGATTCTGCATCTACTACTATTACTCCACTCATCGACCGCTATCCAGCATGCATCTAGAGTATTAAGTAAAAACAGAGTAACGTCGTAAGCAAGATGACGTGATGTAGAGGGATAAATTCATGCAATATGATAAAAAAACCATCTTGTTATCCTCGATGGCAACAATACAATACGTGCCTTGCAACTCTTTCTGTCACTAAGTAAGGACACCGCAAGATTGAACCCAAAGCTAAGCACTTCTCCCATTGCAAGAACTGCCAATCTAGTTGGCCAAACCAAAAAGGATAATTCGAAGAGACTTGCAAAGATAACTCAATCATACATAAAAGAATTCAGAGAAGAATCGAATATTTTCCATAGATAATACTGGATCATAAACCCACAATTCATCCGTCTCAACAAACACACCGCAAAAAGAAGATTACATCGAATAGATCTCCATGAGAGAGGGGGAGAACATTGTATTGAGATCCAAAAAGAGAGAAGAAGCCATCTAGCTACTAGCTATGGACCCGAAGGTCTGAAGTAAACTACTCACACTTCATCAGAGGGGCTATGGTGATGATGTAGAAGCCCTCCGTGGTGGATGCCCCCTCCGGCGGAGCTCCGGAACAGGCCCCAATATGGGATCTCGTGGATACAGAAGGTTGCGGCAGTGGAATTAGGTTTTTGGCTCCTGTTCTGATCATTCGGGGATACGTAGGTATATATAGGAGGAAGGAGTACGTCGGTGGAGCTCCGAGGGACCCACGAGGTAGGGGGGCGTTCCCTCCACCCTCGTGACCTCCTCGGGCACTGCTTGGAGTAGGGTCCAACTCTCCTGGGTCACGTTCGGTTGGAAAATCATGATCCCGAAGGTTTCATTCCGTTTGGACTCCGTTTGATAGTCTGTTTCTTCGAAATACTGAAAAAGGCAAAAAACAGCAATTCTGGGATGGGCCTCCGGTTAATAGGTTAGTCCCAAAAGTAATATAAAAGTGGAAAATAAAGCCCAATATAGTCCAAAATAGTAGATAAAGTAGCATGGAGCAATCAAAAATTATAGATATGTTGGAGACGTATCACTCACCATCAACATCACCAGGGTCATCTCGTCTGATCTTATACCGCAATGCACCACATACCGGGCATGTGTTCAAATCCTCGTACGCACAGTGGTAGAGGATGCAGTCATTAGGGCATGCATGTATCTTCTACACCTCCAATCCTAGAGGGCATACGACCTTCTTTGCTGCGTACATACTGACGGGCAATTCATTATCCTTTGGAAGCTTCTTCTGCAATATTTTCAGTAGCTTCTCAAATCCTTTGTCAGGCACAGCATTCTCTACCTTCCACTGCAGCAATTCCAGTACGGTACTCAGCTTTGTGTTGCCATCTTCGCAATTCGGGTACAACCCTTTTTTGTGATCCTCTAACATGTGATCGAACTTCAGCTTCTCCTTTTGACTTTCGCATTGCGTCCTTGCATCGACAATGACCCGGCAGAGATCATCATCGGACACATCATCTGGTTCCTCTTGATCTTCACCAGCTTCCCCCGTTGCAGCATCATCGAGCACATCGTCTGGTTCCTCTTGATCTTCAGCAGCTCCCCCCGTTGCAGCATCACCGTATTCAGGGGGCACATAGTTGTCATCGTCCTCTTCTTCTTCGCCGTCTTCCATCATAACCCCTATTTCTCCGTGCCTCGTCCAAACATTATAGTGTGGCATGAAACCCTTGTAAAGCAGGTGGGTGTGAAGGATTTTCCGGTCAGAGTAAGACTTCGTATTCTCACATTTAGTGCATGGACAACACATAACCATTCTGCTTGTTTGCCTCAGCCACTTCGAGAAAATTATGCATGCCCTTAATGTACTCGGAGGTGTGTCTGTCACCATACATCCATTGCCGGTTCATCTGCGTGCATTATATATAATTATGTGTGTCAAAAGTAAGAAAATCAGATAAATATCTACCTAAAGTAAGAAAATCAGACAAGTATCAGAAAGAAGATAAGAACAAGAGGCTCACCACGGTGGTGCCGGCGACGAGATCGGCGCAGGCGATCAACGGCGGTGAAAACGGGGACGGGGCGTGACGAACCGCTAAATCTAGACAAATCTCGAAAAAAATGGAGCTCCGAGGTCGTGCTTCGAGAGGAGAAAGGAGAAAGCTTAACTAGTGTGGCTCGGGCATTTCATCGAACACCTCATATGCATAGGAGGTGAACTAGAGCACCCAAATGCCCTCTCCTCGCCGGATTGAAAAAACAAAGCACTGGAGTGCTCTGCCACGGCAGTGGGTATATATAGGCAAGTTATTTGTCCCAGTTCATGGCATGAACCGGGTCTAAAGCACCCCCCTTCTGTCCCGGTTCAAGCCACTAACCGGGACCAATGGTTGTGGGCCAGGAGCGAGGACCATTGGTCCCGGTTCGTGGCTTGAACCGGGACAAATGGCTCCACACGAACCGGGACCAATGCCCACGAGGCCCCGACCGGCCCCCTGGGCTCACGAACCGGGTCTAATACCCCAAATGGGTCCCGGTTCTTAAAGAACCAAGACTAATGGGCTGTCTAGGCCCGAACGGTAGCCCTGTTTTCTACTAGTGCTTGTATCACTCAAACGGACTGTGCTGCTGTAGTTCTAGCCCTAAATGACAACACGGTAAATAAAACAAGATGGTGGGCAACGTATGAGGGCATCAGGAGCGCTTGTGCCAAGCTTGAAGCTTTTGAGGCGAGGAAGATTGGATGGGGGAGCAACCTATTGTCATATTATATATATCATCTGTGTAGATATTTCCTGCCTGATTGTGAGATAGTTTTTATTTCACTACTTCAACGATTTTCTTCTTCTGATAATAGTAAGTAGTTCATTTGTTGGTTATGCAACATGAGCGAAAACCTTATGGATATTTGCAAAAATCACTGGAAATATAAATCAGCGCAGCAAAGCGCGCGTTTCCTTCTAGTTCATATCTAACGCGGAAATTGTCGTAACACTATATTTGGATGTCTCCATTGGAGGCCTTGAATTGGATTTGGTATTCCAAACTTTCATTTCCCTTGTTTGGATGGATGTCAAATTGGCACCTCGTATCAACGGCCGATAGATAGAGCTGCTCTTGTTGCTAATGGAGAAAGATTGGAGTGAAGTTTAGTATGCTTTCTAAGATCAGAGGAGGAAAAGAATGAAGGTGTCGGCGGGAAGGAGGAGGCAAGGCCCCCTCAATGTGTATTCGACTACTCATTACGGAACCACCGATTGATCCAATTAGACTTCCCGCGGGGTAGCACGGGGAACTTGCTGAATCAACTCCTTGGAATCGGAGGCCTGACTGAGGGTCAATCCAATGGTAACCTCAACCTAGGAATTCCTGTTTCACTTCCTTGACAGAGCCAACTGAGATGCTAGCAAAGCATGATTTCAAAGGATCGGTACCTTTGGAATGGGTACCTTGAAGATCGGTACCTCTGGAAATCGGTATCTGGTATTGGTATTAGCACCCCCGGAGACCGGACTCGTAGGGGGTAAGATTCGTATGTATTCCTCTGATGTAAAGGGGCCTCCCTTAGAGGTGGGCTCCCTTTACGCACTAGGCTTGTTAGTGCATGCCTCTTGCCAATGAGACATGCTAATTGGTATGTGAGTAGCTTTCTTTCAAGAATTGCTTCCAGGACAACAGAGAGTATTCCAAGATAAATAACCAGAAATGAGGTTGACACTACTGAAAGATAAAAGAATGGTGGATAGATGGATTCGCACCATCCCAAAACCGAAATACAGACAGACCAAAAAAAGACGAAAATAAATACTCCACCACCAGCCTAGGAAAATCAACCGAGACCTCGTTATTCGCAGCGAGCGAGAGCGGGACAAGGGTTTTCATCAAAAGAAATCTGAAGCGGTTTCATTCGATTTGTTGTGGATTGGATGATGGAAAAACCAGCATGTCGAATTTTGTATAGAAAGAAAAGGAACCACTTCTATTCTCTTTTCTTAAGTATAAGAGGGATAAGTACTTATTCCTGGCCGGCGGTATCATTGGCTGGTTTGCCACTTTTCAAACGACTGAGAAAGTGATGGTAGTTCATACTGTTGGTCTTATTCAAGGTTGACGAGGAGTGACCGATCACTTGAGGGAACGATCAAGGAGACTGAGGGAGTCCTGGACTAGGGGGTGTCCGGACAGCCGGACTATCATCGTCCGCCGGACTCCAAGACTACGAAGATACAAGATTGAAGACTCCGTCCCGTGTCCGGATGGGACTTTCCTTGGCGTGGAAGGCAAGCTTGGCGATACGGATATGTAGATCTCCTACCATTGTAACCGACTCTGTGTAACCCTAGCCTCCTCCGGTGTCTATATAAACCGGAGGGCATTAGTCCGTAGGACACAACATACATTACCACAATCATACCATAGGCTAGCTTCTAGGGTTTAGCCTCCTTGATCTCATGGTAGATCCACTCTTGTACTACCCATATCATCAATATTAATCAAGCAGGACGTAGGGTTTTACCTCCATCGAGAGGGCCCGAACCTGGGTAAAACATCATGTCCCTTGTCTCCTGTTACCATCCGCCTAGACGCACAGTTCGGGACCCCCTACCCGAGATCCGCCGGTTTTGACACCGACATTGGTGCTTTTGAGAGTTCCTCTGTGTCGTCACCGATAGGCTTGATGGCATCTTCAACCAACAACGCTGTCCAGGGTGAGACTTTTCTCCCCGGACAGATCTTCGTATTCGGCGGCTTCGCACTGCGGGCTAATTCGCTTGGCCATCTGGAGCAGATCGAAAGCTACGCCCCTGGCCGTCAGGTCAGATTCGGAAGCCTAAACTTCACGGCCAATGTCCGCGGAGACTTGATCTTTGACGGACTCGAGCCATAGCCGAGCACGCCGCACTGTGACGATGGGCATGATCTAGCTCTGCCGCCGAACAGTGCCTTGGTGGCCCCACATGAATCCGCTTCGGCCATCAGTCCGGAGCCGATCGCCCAGATCGAGGATCGGTGGATAGACGCCGCCTCGGGGGCTTCAACTTCCTCGGCGATGGAGACGAACATTAATCTTGTCCCCCGTGAAACTTGTGATTCCGAGGTGCCGGATTCCTTGCCGGACTCCGAACCTCCCGCACCCCTACCAATCGATTCGGATTGGGCGCCGGTTATGGAATTCACCGCCGCGGACATCTTCCAACACTCGCCTTTTGGCAACGTCCTAAATTCGCTAAAGCATCTCTCGTTATCAGGAGAGTCCTGGCTGGACTATGGCCAGGATGGTTGGGGTACGGACGACGAAGAAATTCAGAGCCCACCCACCACCCACTTTGTAGCCACTGTCGACGATCTAACCGACATGCTAGACTATGACTCCGACGACATCGATGCAATGGACGACGATGCCGGAGACGAACAGGAACCAGCGCCTACAGGGCACTGGAAGACCACCTCGTCATACGACATATATATGGTGGACACCCCAAAAGACGGGGACGTCGAAGAAGCAGCGGAGGCGGACTCTTTAAAGAAGCAGCCCAAACGCCGGCGTCAGCGGCGCCGCTCCAAATCCCGCCACAGCAAGAATGGAGATTCCGGCACAGGAGATAATAATACCCCAGAGAGTCCCGAAGACAATCCCCTCCAGCAAGACTCGGCGCAGGAGGATGCAGAAGCAAGCCCTCACGAGAGGGCGGCAGACGAAGAGGTTGAGGATCATAACTATATGCCTCCCTCCGAAGACGAAGCAAGCCTCAACGATGACGAATTCGTTGTACCTGAGGATCCCATCGAACAAGAGCATTTCAAGCGCAGGCTTATTGCCACAGCAAACAGCCTAAAGAAAAAGAAGCAACAGCTTCAAGCTGATCAGGACCTGCTGGCCGATCGATGGACCGAGGTCCTCGCGGCCGAAGAGTATAAACTCGAACGCCCCTCCAAAAGCTACCCAAGACACAAGCTGCTCCCCCAATTAGAGGAGGAAGCATACATACCTCCATCACCAGCGCACGATATGGCTGACCGACCACCCCGTGGTCATGACAGAGAGGCATCCAGGCCCCCAGCCAAGACCGTACCCCGGCATCGCTCCAAAAGTACGAAGCCAAGAGGGAACGCGCCGGACTTGCGAGACATATTGGAGGACAAAGCAAGACAATCCAGATCCATCTACGGATCACGTGGGCGCCCCACGACCCACGACGAATACCTTCACGCCGGATACAATAACCCCGGCCGGGCCGAGCACAGCAGACAGCGCTCTCTCGAGCTGCGTCGCGATATTGCTCAATACAGAGGTGCCGCACACCCGCTATGCTTCACTGACGAAGTAATGGATCATCAAATCCCCGAAGGGTTTAAACCCGTAAACATCGAATCCTACGATGGCACAACAGACCCCGCGGTTTGGATCGAAGATTATCTTCTCCACATCCACATAGCCCGCGGCGACGATCTCCATGCCATCGAGTATCTCCCACTCAAGCTTAAAGGACCAGCTCGGCATTGGCTAAATAGCTTGCCCGCAGAGTCAATTGGGTGCTGGGAAGACCTGGAAGCCGCATTCCTCGACAACTTCCAGGGCACGTATGTGCGACCACCAGACGCCGATGACCTAAGCCACATTATTCAGCAACCAGACGAATCGGCCAGACAATTCTGGACACGGTTCTTGACAAAGAAAAACCAAATCGTCGACTGTCCGGATGCAGAGGCCCTTGCAGCCTTCAAACATAACATCCGGGACGAATGGCTAGCCCGGCACCTGGGGCAGGAAAAGCCGAAATCCATGGCAGCCCTCACATCGTTAATGACCCGCTTTTGCGCGGGAGAGGACAGCTGGCTAGCTCGCAGCAACAATCTCCGTAAAAATTCTGGCAGTCTGGATACTAAGGACAACAACGGTAGGTCACGTCGAAACAAAAACAAACGCCGCATTAACGGCGACGATAAGGAGGATACGGCAGTCAACGCCGGATTCCGAGGCTCTAAACCCGGTCAGCGGAAGAAGCCATTCAAAAGAATCACTCCGAGTCCGTCCAATCTGGACCGAATACTCGACCGCTTATGCCAGATACATGGCACCTCTGAAAAGCCAGCTAACCACACTAATAGAGATTGCTGGGTGTTCAAGCAGGCTGGCAAGTTAATTGCCAAAAACAATGACAAGGGGCTAAACAGCGACGACGAGGAAGAGACCCGACCGCCGAACAATAGAGGACAGAAGGGTTTTCCCCCACAAGTGTGGACGGTGAATATGATATACGCGACCCATATACCCAAGAGGGAGAGGAAACGCGCACTAAGGGACGTCTATGCGATGGAGCCAGTCGCCCCGAAGTTCAATCCATGGTCCTCTTGTCCGATCACTTTCGATCGAAGAGACCATACGACCAGCATACGCCATGGTGGATTTGCCGCATTGGTTTTAGACCCAATCGTCGATGGATTTCACCTCACGAGAGTCCTGATGGACGACGGCAGTAGCCTGAACCTGCTTTATCAGGATACAGTGTGCAAAATGGGCATAGACCCCTCAAGGATTAAACCTACAAAGACAACCTTTAAAGGTGTCATACCAGGAGTGGAAGCCAACTGTACAGGCTCAGTCAAACTGGAAGTGGTCTTCGGATCCCCGGATAATTTCCGGAGCGAAGAGTTAATCTTCGACATAGTCCTGTTTCGCAGCGGCTATCACGCTCTGCTCGGACGAACCGCGTTTGCAAAATTCAACGCGGTGCCGCATTATGCATACCTAAAGCTCAAGATGCCAGGCCCTCGTGGAGTCATCACGGTCAATGGGAATACGGAATGCTCCCTCCGAACGGAGGAACATACAGCGACTCTCGCGGCAGAAGTACAGAGTAGCCCCTTAAGGCAATTCTCCAGTCCGGCCGTTAAGCCGGATACAACAAAACGCGCCCGAAGCAATACCAACCACGACCACCTGGCGCGATCAGAGCATGCGTAGCAATGCGGCCCCAACCCTCGCCCGCGCATGATTGCAATAATAACACTCCGCGTACATCATTACGCTTTGGAGATACCATGGGCACAGGGGAGGGGGCACGATCGCAACGGACCCAGAGTGCGGTTCGACCACACCGGGGGCTTGCAAGTGTGCCCCCCCCCCTTTTTTCCTTCTTTTATGTACACAGGACTCCGTTAACCAGAAGCCCTGTCCGGCGGCGAACCTGCCGAACTCATGATGCAACAGTCAGGGACTAAAGAAGGCTGCGACAAACACTCAGGTGGTCTCAATTACGAGCATTAAATTCGATTATATACACCAAGTCCGCAGCTCACCCCTGGAGGGGGACATGTTTACTTAGTCCAAATCCCTTGCTTACCGCACTATTTGTATCAGTCCGCTCTCCTAGCAGACTTTCTTTCATAAATAATGCAGCACCTTTTTGATTGCAATTGCATTACCTTTTATATATATATATGCTCATTATATGACATCTTGCGCCCGTATATTTTGGTACGGCCTAATACGCCAGGGGCTTATGTTCCCCACTCTATGGTGTGATAAGTCCGAACACTCTCATAAGTGCGGCACCCCGAACTTATAGCATTATATGAATCGGCTCCGAATCATGTCTTGGGTCAATAGTTGGGTTTGCCCGGCTCCCACGTTTTGGTGCCTTACGTTCCGTTCTGTCGGCTAAGGTGGCACTGGGAAAACCACTGCGATTGCGCCCCGGTTGAGCCGGGCGAGCGCCTCAGTGGAGAAAGCTAAAACTGACCGGCATGATAAGGCGAGAGACTGGTCGTTGTTCGAGAGGTTTTTTCGGGTCCTTAAAGACTCACGCCGCTTCGAGCGAAGTTCCGGACAATGTCCGACGAAGGCGTGGATAGCGCCCCGGATTCGGTCTTCCGAATATCAGGGGCTTCGCCGAAATTAAAAATTGTAGAATTCTATGGCTAAGTGAGAGTGTTCAAGCATTATAAGTCCGGTTGCCATGTTCGTTGTGTTGAGCGCCTCCCTCAATGGACCCAACAATGGGAACAAGAGTGCTCAAGTTTATCCCGAACACCCCAGCACTCGTGGCTTGGGGGCTGAAGCCAACGACTTGCCATCTCTCAGATTTTATAAACGGCCGCACAGAAGGTAATATTTTAAATTAAACAAGCGTTGCTTAATGCGCACATGAACAAAGTCTCAGCGCAAAGGATAATACATAACGAGTCTACTCAAAGATTACATTTCTGGGGCACTCATCCGCAATATCGCGGGCTCCCTTCAGGACAGTTTTATAATACATTTCAGGTGTGTGATACTCCTTGCCCGGTGGCGGTGGGTCTGTGAGAAGCTTCTCCCCATCCAACTTGCCCCAATGCACCTTTGTGCGGGCAAGGGCCCGACGAGCACCTTCAATACAGGCGGAGCGCTTGATGACCTCAACCCAGGGGCATGCATCCACCAGCCGCCGCACGAGGCCAAAGTAGCTCCCAGGCATGGCCTGTCTAGGCCACAGCCGGACAATAAGGCCCTTCATGGCCTCTTCAGCTACCTTGTGGAGTTCGACCAGCTGCTTCAGCTAGTCGCTTGGGGGCACCGGGTGTCCGGTCTCAGCATACTGAGACCAGAAGACTTTTTCCATCGAGCTCCCCTCCTCGCCACGATAGAATGCGACGGCATCAGACGCACTACGCGGCAGATCTGCAAACGCCCCTGGAGAGCTCCGAATGCGGGTAAGTGTCAGGTAGTTTACATTAACATGCCTGCTTTGCATGAAAAATGCCTTACCCGCCGCTATCTTCTTTATATCTTCAACCTCCTGAAGGGCCCTATGGGCCTCGGCCTTGGCGGACTTGGCACTTTCGAGAGCCGAGGCAAGCTCGGACTCTCGAGTCTTGGAGTCACGCTCCAAACTCTCATGCTTTTCCATGAGAGCCTGGAGCTCTTGCCGAACTTCCGCCACCCGTGCCTCCTGCTTTTGTCGCTCTTCCCGTTCCGCGGCCGCACTGCGTTCGGCCGCGGACACAGCCTCCTTCAGGGCTGCCACCTCGTTAGTGGCCCCTGCAATACACATATTATCCTTGTTAACTTTATTGCAACCAAAATCCTTTTTTATAAGGTAACTATTCAAAGTGGTGTTACTCACCTTCTTTGTCCTCGAGCTGCTTCTTCGCATGGCCGAGCTCTCGCTCGGACCGCTCGAGATCCTGCTTTAGCACATCGACCTCCGCCGTTAGTGCGGCAGAGGTCAGCAGCGCAGCCTGCAAACCCATATTGACATATTTTAAGCAACCCTGCGTATATCTTGTTAGATCCTCAGTCCGGCTTTTTCTTTCCGAACACCGAACTGAGCATCAGGAGCTACTGTCTATGCGGTATTACATTACATAACTTTAACTTCTTACCTCAAAGCCTGTTAGAAGGCTGCTGCAGGCTTCGGTCAGCTCGCTTTTGGCGAGCTGAACCTTTTGAATCACCGCACTCATGATAGTGCGGTGTTCTTCCTCGATGGAAGCGCCTTTAAGCGCCTCCAACAAGTTATCCGGCGCCTCCGGTTGGACGGAGGCCGCCGGTGTCACGGTCTTGCCCTTCTTTCGAAGGGGCCGCTTGCCGGACTCTGGAACCACTGCGGGTTTCGATGTAGAGTCCGGCGCAAAGTCCGGGAGGCTGCCTGACGGCGCCTCCGAAGCCTCCTCCTGATGGGTCCCTCTCCGGGATCCCACCTCGGCGTCCTCGCCGGCGCGGGGGGTAGTGGCCATCGGAAGTGAATCCACATCCGACGGGGCCAAGGACCCGCTTGATGAAGCGGGGAGATCATCATCAGCCGGACTACGGACAGAATGCTGCGTTAGAAGGACACTACGCGACATAAAAGATATTGCATATCAAGGATCCGGATACTTACGATCTCGCCGGACGCCTGGCCCTTGGAGGCCACTCACCCTCGCCAACTGTGGGGTTGGCGAAACTGTCCGGGGGGATAGTCCTCCCCCTCTTGGACCCTTCGGCCTCCCCTATTGGGGAAGCCTTCCTCTTCTTCTCTCCCTCCTCCGGGAGAGAGTACTCCTCCTCCTCCTCGTCTTCGGGGGAGGAGTACGCCTCGTCGTCAGACGCCTGATTGCGGGAACTCTTTCGAGTCCCCGCGGCCACATTCTTGGCCTTCTTCTCCGGCACCACGTGCGGTGCCGGAACCAGCAGCCCTGCTAAACGGGCGTTCTCTGGGTCTTCTGGCATGGGAGCCGGGCTGATAAGCAGCTTGGCCTTCTCCATCCATTCCTGTCAAAGGAAGAGACAGAATGAAACCCCTCTAGAATCAATTTGATTACCACAAGTTTCCCGTAAAGGGGTTGAATCACTTACCTCGTCAGCCGGATGCTGCGAGCGAAATCCGCGATCTTCTATCGCGGATGCGGGGGCTTCGGCGCCCTTAAACAGCACCCTCCAGGCGCCTTCGTATGTCGTATCGAAGAGCAAGCTTAGCGCCTGGTGCTGTTCCGGATTGAACTCCCACAGATTGAATGCCCGTTCTTGGCATGGGAGAATCCGGCGGATGAGCATGACTTGGACCACGTCGACGAGCCTGAGCTTATTGCTCACCAGCTTCTGGATGCAGGCTCGGAGTCCCGTCAGCTCCTTCGGATTGCCCCACAACAAGCCCTTCTCTTTCCAGGAGGTGAGCTGCGTGGGGACGCCAGATCTAAACTCGGGGGCCGCCGCCCATGTGGGCTTGCGTGGCTTAGTGATGTAGAACCACCCCGATTGCCACCCCTTGACGGAGTCCACGAAGGCCCCTTCGAGCCAGAGGACGTTGGGCAACTTACCCAACATGGCGCCTCCGCATTCCGCTTGCGTGCCCTTCACAACCTTCGGCTTGACGTTGAAGGTCTTGAGCCACAGGCCGAAGTGGGGCCGGATGCAGAGGAAGGCCTCGCACACGACGATAAACGCCGAGATGTTGAGGATGAAGTTCGGCGCCAGATCGTGGAAATCCAGGCCGTAGTAAAACATGATCCCCCGGACAAATGGGTACAGTGGAAAGCCCAGTCCGCGGAGGAAGTGGGGGAGGAAGACAACCCTCTCATGGGGCCCAGGGGTAGGGATGAGCTGCCCCTCGTCGGGCAGCCGATGCGCGATATCGCCGGAAAGATATCCGGCGCTGCGCAGTTTGGTGATGTGCTCCTCCTTAACGGTGGAGGCCAACCATTTGCCTCCCGCTCCGGACATATTCGGAGAAGGTTAGGGCAAGATGCGCAAGCTTGGGCGTTGGAGCTTGAGTACGCGGAGATGGATAAGCAAAGGAGGAAGAAGGCGTAGGTGAGAAGGTAAATCCTTATCCCTTATATATAGGCGGACGAAAACTATGCGTCCCGCTGGCCTGATAAAACTCGCTTATCTCCCAAGCGCCACCATCAATGGCGCGGTTGGGTTACCCACGTCCGTATTGATGAGAATCCCAGAATAAGGGGAACACGATCTCTGCTTCGACAAGACGTGCCAAGGAAACCGCTTCGCTAAACGTGCTGAGGTGGTATAGTAAAAAACGATTCAAACAAAGGCTTGGTAGCGGTGTGATGTCACGCCGCATAATACGTCAGCAGATTGGACTGGTGTACATTTTATTCTCTCTACAGTGGAATGTGGAATTTATTTTGCAGAGCCGGACACTATCCTGGTGTTCATGATCTTCTCTAGATTATTCAAGGGAGGAACCCGCCTTGTAATGCCGAACATTATGCGCGCCGGACTTATCGTCATTGAAGCCTGGTTCAGGGGCTACTGAGGGAGTCCTGGACTAGGGGGTGTCCGGACAGCCGGACTATCATCGTCCGCCGGACTCCAAGACTACGAAGATACAAGATTGAAGACTCTGTCCCGTGTCCGGATGGGACTTTCCTTGGCGTGGAAGGCAAGCTTGGCGATACGGATATGTAGATCTCCTACCATTGTAACCGACTCTGTGTAACCCTAGCCTCCTCCGGTGTCTATATAAACCGGAGGGCATTAGTCCGTAGGACACAACATACATTACAACAATCATACCATAGGCTAGCTTCTAGGGTTTAGCCTCCTTGATCTCGTGGTAGATCCACTCTTGTACTACCCATATCATCAATATTAATCAAGCAGGACGTAGGGTTTTACCTCCATCGAGAGGGCCCGAACCTGGGTAAAACATCGTGTCCCTCGTCTCCTGTTACCATCCGCCTAGACGCACAGTTCGGGACCCCCTACCCGAGATCCGCCGGTTTTGACACCGACAGAGACCGATCCCAAATAAATAGAGTTTCCGATGTTATGAAGCGCAGGTACGAGAGATTGCACAACCTTGCCTTGAACGCTTGAAGTTCTAAATAAATCTGAAGAGGAAGGCGATCCCGTGGTAAGCCTTTCAAGTTTCCAGCCAGTACACAAGAAATTCAGTAAGTAATAGAAACGGGATAGCCATCATAAAAGGGAAATCTCAATTAGTACTTCTTTTTTGGAAAGCGAGGTTGAGTTATATGTGTGGTGTTCTATTCAAGATTTCTCTCAAGCCTAAACCTTCAAAGCTCACTAAATTAAAGCATAGAAAGAGGTGGACCGCGCCTTGGATAATTGGTCGGATACAGCCATAGACCGCAGAACTCGCTGGCTCCCTTAATGTATGTGCCAGGAAGTTTCTTCTGAAGGGGGATACTCCCTGAAACTAGCTAAAAAGGGTCAGGTATACCTGCCTGATGAGATAGGGTTTTTTCTAAAGCGGGGGCTGCTGTTTCCCCGCCCGATCTTCCTCTTCCTGCCCGACTCATTTTGAAAACACTGGAAGCTGCTGATCCCAGCATAGCATTCAAGACAATTGTTCCTTCTTCGGTCTCCCTCCACCCCCTTCGTTTGTTGTGGGTCTCACCACAGGCACTTACTTAATGAATGAGTGAAGATCTTCTTTCGTAATAAGGAAAGAAGACATAAGAATGGGAAGTATCCGCTAGTTATAACGTAGTATAAAGAAAGCTATTTCATGGATCTTGGTCACAATAAAAAGAATCCAATAATGATCTATCAACTAGATGAGTTTATTATATAATCCCGTATCTTCAAGGTTGTTAAGATGATTTAGTAGATGTGCGGTATCGTTTTCATCTGCCGTTGGGAGTGACTGCTTTGCTAATCTATCCTTTTATCCTTCTTTTCGGGTTTACCTGACGATCTCTTGCCCAGATGGCTTTTCCTAAGAAAGTCAGCCTTTCATGGCTGCCCCCCGGTCAGTTCACTTTGCAGCAGTTCATCGAATTCTTAGATATATTCGACGTACCTTTTTCTTGAGCCGTCCTTTTTTCCGTCATCGTCTTATTTAGAGTTGCGTGCAACTACTGATGCCGATTGGGCCTTCAGATAGGTGCTCAACTACAGGCTTATCTATTTTATGGGGTGGAGTTAGGGCTCCCATATAAAACGTATAGTCAGTGGGTTGAGTGCTATCAACCAGATAAGATGCTGATAGTCTCGTAGAAGTACTTAACCTTGAAGATCAAATAGGATTTACCATTTCTAGATCAGACCCGAGGTCAGTTCGAAATACGACTCCCGTAAATAGATCTGGTCGAGTCCCGCCTTGCATCTGTTTCAGCTAGTGAACAAGACTGGCTTTTGGAAGGTTTCCCTCCATCTGCCAGATCCTGGAGAGGGCCTGTGGTTGGGGTGGGGCTGCTCTCCCCCGGGCTAAAGGGAATTTCTATTAGGTCGAGAAAATGTAGTTAGTTGTCTTGTTGTTGTTCGCCGCCTCGACACATTCCCCGACATCGTCCCACACAGAAAGAAAGAGCATGGAGCCCCGGCCCGACCTGTAAGTCCGCTAACATAAAGCGAGGAGTTGAGCCTGAACTGGCGAACCGAAGTCACTTTCGTAACCATACTTAGATGCTTTAGTGCCAGGCAGGCAGAGCCAGAGCCGTGTCGGGCAACGAACAACTCGTTTTTTGGAAGATAGTTGCGTTGCAGGTAAAGCTAGCAGTAGTTGGAGCTAAAGCAAGCTAACTATAGGTGTTCAGATAGTTGTGTTGATAGAGGGTTTTCTTCCTTGGGCTCACTTTACAAAAAAACTACTCCTCTTGATGTGGTCAGAGCGAAGTACTAATAGGCACAGAAACAGCAGGAATATCTTTCATTCATTTCATTTGTATGGTATGACACGACCTCTTTTTGCTCCCCATTTCATTGGAACTGAGGCCTCTGTCTACCGGCCCGAAAGGAGGGTCTCATGCTTGTAAACTTGCATATATCTTGCACAGAATGAACCTTCCTTCAGTCACAACGAGAAGCACTATCGGGGTCTGAACGAATAGAAAACACAATCAACACTTCATATCAAAGTCAACCAACGTTTATCATATAAAGCGGAATCTTTATTCTAATTTGATTAGCCAACCCTCCCTCGACTTGATGGAATGGATGGGATAATGTGTTTCAGTTCAGCCAGTAGTGGAGGTTTCCTCGGCCTAGTCGCGTAAGAGCCCCCTTCTTTTTCTAGTTAGTTGAAAGAAAAGCAATGGGAAAGGTTGGCTTACCAGTTAATTGGTCTGTACCATATCTTGCTATGGTGGGACATCATCTTCAGTGGGGAATTTTCCGCAATGGGCGAAAGCCTGATGGAGCAATGCCGCGTGGAGGTGGAAGGCCTACAGGTCGTCAACTTCTCTTCTCTGAGAAAAAACAATGACGTTATCTGAGGAATAAGCATCGGCTAACTCTGTGCCAGCAGCCGCGGTAAGACAGAGGATGCAAGCGTTATCCGGAATGATTGGGGGTAAAGCGTCTGTAGGTGGCTTTTCAAGTCCGCCGTCAAATCCCAGGGCTCAACCCTGGACAGGCGGTGGAAACTACCAAGCTGGAGTACGGTAGGGGCAGAGGGAATTTCTGGAGCCTCGACAGAGGGGAAGCACCTACAGCATAATCACTCATGAACACATATTGACTCACTTCTAGATAGACTAGTTGATTCACACCGCAGATACCTATATATGTTATCTAACCTTTTTATTGGAATATGTTTATCCTGGGAAAAAAGAAAAGATATCTGGTAACGAATACCATAGGAGGCTGTATTGGCGAAATCCAAGGGTTCACAACAGCCCAAAAGAAAAACCGCCTGGAAGTCTGAGGACCTTTAGTACCGTACCGAACCAGCAGCCTTCGCGCCAAGCGATGACCTCCCTTGTCCCTTTCCTTGGTGATTGAACTAACACTGAGTGCATTTGTCCCGGCTAGGCTTATTACGTTCTTACTGTTCTAAAGTGGGACAGGCGCTAGCTCTAGTAACCATTCTCCATTGATTGGAAAGGGCTTAGAAAGGCCTTTATGAAACTAAGAAAGCATCACTCTGGCTTAGAGTCACCAACCATCGAACCATCTCCAGGTCACAGTCACCCACTAGGAAGGCATAGAGGCAAGACAGAAAGTAAAGACAAGACAAGATTCAAAAGTACCAAAAGTAAGTTAAGTGGGACGCTGAGTTCATTGCTGCGATCGAGGGTCCAAAGCCAGCCAATTTGATGACTGCGTAGGAACGGGTTGCCCTGACTCCATCCCAAACAGTGTACTACTATCAGCCCTACCAGGCAATATCTACCTACACAAGCTCGATCAAGAGATAGGGAGGATCCGACAGAAGCACGAAATTCCTCTTGTAGTGAAAATAAGATCGGTTCTATTAAGAATAGGTCGCATTTTCACAAATAAATTGTCCAAGGTGAATTATTGCCAATGTCTCTTCCCAAGAATCATGATGGACAAAGTAACAATTCAAAAGGAATGGATCCAACATTATGTTACTATCGAAATTAGAAATCCTTTTATTTTCATCTAGGGGAGCATCACTAGAGAGTCTCCGTACCCGGTACAAGATCCTGGACTAGGCAAGAAAGCTCGATGGGAACAAAAAGGATACAATTAGTTCAGAATCAAAAAAATGTACAATTTCAAACGAAAGAAGGAATGGCAGGCCCACCCCCCTTTCCCGAGAGGCGGTCGGGCTGTGTTTCCCCTGCGGCCACCCAGTGGCGGCAGAAAACGAAAAAGGGTGGGCTCCGTGCGGGTCTGGTCGCAGATTCATAAGATCCCGGAACTGTTCCTCCTGAAAAACCTGGTGCGGGATCTGGCTAATAAGAAGCAACAATAGAGAATCTCGCCTAGCTCGAGGCTGCAGATCCTCAAGAGATACCACATCCCCATGAATTTATCTTGAATCGGGACCTTTTGGCTCAACTTTATCCTAGTTTTGCCGAAGGAGCAACGCCTTTTTTTACTTTAAACTAGTCCAAATACGCAGAATTTTTGACTTTTCGCGGAGGACTAGATCCACTTTTTGATCAGTGATTCACCAGCCACTACATTCTTGGATCCCACCTTATTCTCAAACCTGGTGGCTCGCTTGATTGGCAGTTCTGTAAGCTCATCTTGCATACAAATTTTTTGGGTACCAAGGCCTGCGT
The DNA here is from genome assembly GCA_963921465.1 of Triticum timopheevii. Lineage (NCBI taxonomy): Eukaryota > Viridiplantae > Streptophyta > Magnoliopsida > Poales > Poaceae > Triticum > Triticum timopheevii. The sequence goes on from OY997272.1 coordinate 547,191,268, forward strand.
CCCCCAAGAACATTTCTTCCCTTAAGCGTAAGCGTTAAACTAAAGATATGTCCCGGACTACCCTTTTCCCTGATCTTTGGACCCGTCCACTTAACTTGAGCTTACATCTTGACCCTTGTATGTAGATTTCTGATTCGGATTGAGAAGTATCTAAATCAGATCCATAATCCTAATAGCCGCTTTTGGCTACTCGTAGTTGATCAACTAACCAAACTTTTCCCCTGAATCAAGGAGTTCAAGGTCAGGTGTTACAGACTTTTAGAACAGAGCACTGAATACCAAGTCAAGGTGAATACAGCAGCAACAGCCAACGAGTTTGGCGAGAACAATAGAACAAGTTTGGTTGGCTAATCAATTGTACAACAGAACTGCCATCTGGAGCACTTACCTGAACTACTACTTCAATATGTCATTGCAATTTCAAATGGGTTTCGATGGCACTCAAGCGGTTGACATCCAGGCTCTGGACAAGTGATAAGAGATACTTTCTGAAGGATCCAGCTAAGAAAATGAAATGGGTTAGTGGGAACAAGCAGCTAAAGCGCAAAGGTAAGGATGAGCTCGAAAAGTGCAAACTTGAATGATAGCTAGTGGTGGATTGAGACTTTTGAGCTTCTCCATCGATCACTTTTGCAGAAGCTAAGTCGGAGATCCCGACCAATGCATAATCCATATTTTTTTTAGCTTTTTTTCTCCCATCCCATCTTGGACGGGTCCAGAAGCTTTTCTCATGTTTGAATGGAGGTCTCTTTCCTTTTAATGGAACACTCACTAGATTCTGCTAAATAAGGATAACTGCAAAGATAAGCCGGGTCATCCGAAAATCCAGGAAATATTTCCTTGATTTTCTGCATGGCATATTTCCTATCCATTCACAACCTACTTTTTTTCTTAGTTAGATACTATAGCACCTTCCCTTCATGGGGACGCAGAGGAAAAGAAGTAAGATACCCCCGCCCCCGAGCCGGGACCCCTTCTTCTTGTACCGCTAGTGGTCTTGGATGAAGAACCACAAGAGAAACCTGGGGTAGTCGAGGAGGCCAGCCTCCCTTGGATTTTAGGTGATTAACTACCGAAGCGAAGAAAAGGTTGGATCAAGCAAAGAGGGGGTACTACGAGCCCTCTGCCCCACGCATTTAACCAGCTCGCGTGGTTCACCGGTTCCACCGACGTCACCCTTGATAGAGTTATTTAGTCGATACAGAGATGCGCTTAAAGTGGGGGGTGTGTCGTCCCTATTGGGTTGGGGGCCTACAATCCATGGAAATCCCTATTCCGATCACTGGGAAAGAAGAGCAAGTAAGTAATGAATGAATGAATGAATTTAGATAGTATATAAACATCTCCCCGGGAAGGGGAGAGTGGCCGAGCGGTCAAAAGCGACAGACTGTAAATCTGTTGAAGGTAAATGAAAAGAAATTTCAGCCTGAATTCACACTCACATGAAGACCCTGTCAGCAATACGGGCGAATTGGGCTAAAATCACCCGTTCCCACAAAACATACCAATGCATCTCTCTTTTCCCTACCCTCTCAAAAAAGCAAAGGCAAAACAAGGGGGCGATGGCGAGCACGGGTCTTGGAGGCCTCCACGAAGCTCGGCGACAGCTTGCAGGTGCACCACATCCCCTTTGCTTCTCCTCATGCGACGTCTCCTACGCCAACACCGTGCATGCACCTCCCTCCCCCATTTCCCTCATCTCGAATGGTCCTCCTCCTTGTAGTGGCGGCACTGTTCCAAGTCGCTGGCTCACCTCCTCCGGCACAACCTTCCTCCCGTGTCGCGTGCATCGGCACGCCCACATCCCCACCCTAGCCCATCCGCGTTCCCTCCCTGGTTCATCCCCATCCCCGCGTCCACATCCAGCCTCCCTCCAAGGCTGAAATATTGTTTGGAACTATCATATTTGTTATATCCATAGTTTTAAATAGCGGGCTATGTCAAAAAGTGGTGGTCCTCCAAATCAGCAATAGAGGGGCTATACCCGGCTATGTCAATCGTAGATGAATCCTATAGCTGGTCATTTAGCAACGCCCTTGTCAAACATCTATGGGGGGGGGGGGGGGGCTATAGTGAGGCTATAGCTCCGCTATAGCCGACTATTTAAAACTTTGGTTGTATCTATAAATATTTGAGGCTGAAATATTGTTTGAAACTTTCGAGGCAGATTTCATTTTTGGGTCATGTTAAACAAGGTATAATCTTCATGGTAATATAGCTATGCAATTTCAAAGTATGTCATCCAAACAGGATTTGGTATTGAAACCTCACAGGATTTTCAAGGGCCAATTTAGTGAACAACCAAATAGGTGAATTCGTATTCGTGACATTTCAGTTTCCTCAATACGGACATCCAAACAAAGCTAAGCAAATTTCATCTAACGTGCTCAGTTAACAGAGCAAAGTAAACATGGGCATGGGCAGCCCACCCTAACGACCCGGCCCAAAATTCCCGGGATTGGTCGGCCTTGCGCTTCAATACACGGCCTGAAGTATTTTCAGGCTTGGCTCGGGCTTCAAATTTTGGCCGGAAATTATCCTAGTCTAGTTTGCGTACTGGATGTATTTCTTTTTGTAAAATAGATATTTTGTATAGAAATCGAAGTGGTGTATGCACTACGTGTATATTTTGTACAATATTGTCTGCACATACTGAGAAAGTTGATGAAATTTGCTATTGTACTATGTGGAAATTCTGATATGTGTACCTTTGTCAGGCTCCAGGCTTCGCCTTTTTGCTCCGGTCAGGCTCGGGCTTGATTGCAGCAGAAGTTTCGGGCTATTGGCCGGGCTCGATGGGGATGTAAATTTGATAACTTTAGGGTACTCTCCGACACTACTTAGTCCAACTAAGTGAACTAAAGTTTCAGAAATAAAGTGAATACTAAAAATAGAGTTGATTTAGTTGAACTAAAGAGGGTCGGAGGGTACCCTCAAGGTACCAAATTTATATGCCTAGGGCTCGGGCTGAAGTTTATAGGACCGGGCTTTGATAAGCCTGGCCCGAAAAATGCCCAGGTTTAGAGCAAAGGCACCATGCAACTTAACCCACCGTATCTGCCCTCCAATCCTAATCGAACGGCCCACTGTGAATGTAAGCAAAATCACCTCAGTACTTGGCCATTTCTCATTTCTCAGCGAGCTGGCCGAGTTGTTTCTCTCCCGTGCCCGCCGCGGAGAAGGACGGCCGCCGCAGAGGAGAAGCTCCGGTCCCTTCCCCCGGGCCTCCCCTCCGTGGCCATGGATCCAGCCCCCGCCGACGAGAACCCCCTCGCCGCCCTCTCTCTCCGCGGGTCCGACCTGCCCGCGCACTTCGCTGCCGGCCACGAGATCGACGAGGAGGACGAGGACGATGGATATGCAACGGCCGCCGCGTGGAGGGAGGGGCTCGATGAAGAGGACGGCGGCGCCGTCTCTCCCAGCCCCAGCAGCAGCCTCGCCTCCAGCACCGGCGCCGGCGGCATCGAGGAGCCCGACGCCGCCCCGCCCCTCGCCCCCGGCGCCGAGGACTGGGCGCAGGGCAAGAAGCACGCCGACGAGGTGCTCTCTACTCTGTTACATCTCCTTAGTCCTTACACTACACGCACCATTGTAATTCACCTACACATGGAGTATTGTTTGTCTCTTGAGCTACATCAATCATCTAATTATGAATTATTTACCCCTCTTCACTCTTCATTGGTACGTGATTTGGATGCCCAGCCATGACATTAGTTATGTAGCATGTAGCTTTAGTAATGATGCGTATCCATGCTACTGCTGGAGTTGTAATCGTTGTGTCACCCTGAGTGAGTGTGTTACTCTCCTTGATGTTCCAGGATGATGGTTCAGCTTCATGGAGGAGGAGGAAAAAGCATTTCTTCATCTTGAGCAATTCGGGCAAGCCAATATACTCTAGGTAAGGTAAGATCACTTATGCAAAAATGTTTCATGATGCAGTTTACCAGGAATCAAAATGATAACATCCCATTTCCCTCACCTTGTTGACTTCTAGGTATGGAGATGAGCACAAGTTAGCTGGGTTTTCTGCTACATTGCAGGCGATTGTTTCTTTTGTTGAGAACAGGTATGCAACGATTATATTTGACGGCCTTAACCTTTTCCTGTGGGCCGTGCTTATTTCTTTTTCCTCTTGGTGATATTCTTTTGTTTTTATCCAGTGCTGATCATATCAAATTTGTGAGAGCTGGAAAACATCAGGTCAAGTGGCCTTCCTTGTCCAAAGTTTACTCTGTTCATTTAATCTTCGTTCAGAAGGACAATGCACGCGTTCTTCGATCGAGGCCCGAACAATCAGACACCACTTACCGAAAAAGGCTTTCGCCCCGCTTTATATATAAAGCACATGCCCAAGCCAACAGTACACAAGGTTCACACACACACACGCAAGTCCACACACAACAAGTTCACACAAATAAAGGGTTAATGCTGAGGGCACAGCTCAACAAGCCCTAAAGCAGAAAGAAGGACATCATCTAGTCGGGCTCCGGTGGGGGCGGCGGAAGCGGAGGCGCCAGGCGGAAGGCGAGCGATCGAAGGTCGGCGAGGAGGGTGTTGATGACGTCCCGATCCTGAGGGCGGCTAAGCGGCCGCCAAAGCTGCAAGTACCCACACATTTTAAAAATGGCGTCAGTAGCGCGACGAAGAGGGACTTTTTGGATGACGAGCTTATTGCGAACGGTCCACAGCGTCCAGGCGAGAACTCCAAGGCAAAGCCAGCGGATATGGCGGTGGCGGGGAGGGGAGGCGTGGATTTCCGCAAGGAGGTCGGGGAAGTTGGAGTTGCACCACTGTCCGCCAACCGTCTCGCGGAAGCAGGACCAGAGGAACTGTGCCGCATGGCACGTGAAGAAGATGTGGTTAGCATCCTCCACGGTGCCGCACAAAGGGCAAAGCCCATCTCGAGGTCCGTTGCGCTTGAGGACTTCGACACCAGAGGGAAGGCGGCCACGAATCCACTGCCAAAGGAAGATCCTAATCTTCAGAGGCAGCCGGATGTCCCATATGAGCCCAAAGGGCTCGGGAGCGGGCGAAGGCGCGATGGCCGCGTACAGGGACCTAGTAGAGAAACGGCCGGAGGCCTCTAGGCGCCACGAGATGGCGTCAGACACCACTTAAGATCGACATTTCACTTGCAAACCCTTTTATGTACTAACTGTATTATACTGAGTTGATTGTACACTGTCCTTCCTTACAGATAGTTTTCCTTGTCAAAGGTCCTATATATTTTGTTTGTATAAGCTGCACCGAAGAGTCATTTGAAGGATTGAGGGCACAACTAGAGCTCATGTATGGTCAGGTGCTTCCACTGTTGCATTCATCTTAACACATTTGAATTTCTTGTATTTTTATTGTGATCATTATGCAGGCATGTGTTTCCATTCCTATCCTGATTTCTCTGTCTGAAATCACAAACTTGCAGATGTTGCTTATTTTGACAAAGTCGGTCAACAGGTGCTTTGAGAAGAATCCCAAATTTGATATGGCACCACTTTTAGGTGGCACAGATGCGGTTTTCCGATCTCTTATACGTGCGTTCACCTGGTCAGCTTGTTTCCTTCTCCTTGCCACGGATCTCATCTTAACTCATTTTGGACTTTAGTGCTTAAAATTGATATCTTACTGAACCATTACACAGGAATCCTGCTACATTTCTTCATGCATACACATGCCTTCCCCTCGCCCAAGCAACAAGACAGGCTGCTAGCGCAGCTTTGCAGGACATTGCTGATTCAGGAGTTCTATTTGCACTGTTGATGTGTGATCACAAGGTTTGTCCAATTTCCTGCCATGACTTTCATTTTGATACTAAACCCATTTGGCGTATTCATCTAACTGTACTGAGGCTATGCTTATTTGGTAAGATGTAACACTTTTCTTATTATAGTTACTTCTGAACACTCTTTAGGTGCCACTCGAACTTTCTAGAGCTTTATATAACATGGGCATAAAACTTATTTTATCGTCAGTCAGCTACGTCTTTTACCATATCCAAAGTGATATTCCACATTTCTGAGAACTTCTGTAGAAAGCTTGCCATTTGTGTTCTTTGGTATCCCCAATTCCCCATATTAGAATCTTCGATCTTTCCAGTAGAGTAATGGCTTTTCTCCAGTAGTATACGGCTTTTGTGCTTGTAGCCTTGTAGCTTGACAAAGGGTGCCAGTACCATTATAGATTGCTCCTTCTAGTGCTATTATATGTTATTATGTGCTTCTGGCATCCCATCAGAAGGCACCAAACTTTATTGCTATGTTTGGAGACAATTAACGTAAATCATTTATTTTCCTTAGTCCTATGTGTTCATGTTTGTGAGAGCTACATTCATTGTTAATTTCAGGTTTGTCCAATTTCCTGTCAGAACTTCCATTGTGCTACTTAGTTCATTTGACTCTTTAATCATACTGTGCTGGAATCCTGCTTATGTGCTAAAATGTAACACGTTTCTTTTTATAGTTACTCCTCAATACACTTTCGGTGCCACTTGACCTTTCTAAAGGTTCATACGACAGTATCATTAATCTTACTTTATCATCAGTTAATCAGTTACGTCTTTCACCATATCCAAGCTGATATACCACATTTCTGAGAATTTCTGTAGAAAGCCTGCCATTTTTGTTCTTTGGTATCAGATGTTTTCAATCTCTCCAGCAGAGGAATGACTTCCGTGCTCTGTAGCTTGGCAAACGGTACCAGTACCAATACAGATTGCTCCTTGCTCATGCTAATGGTAGTTATTATGTGCTTCTAGCCAATTGCGTCTGCGATCCCATCATGAGACACAGAGTTTTGCCATGCCAAATATTGCACTTATGATTGCAATTTTGCTAGTCTATGGAGATGGATAACACAATCATTTATTTTCCTTACTCCTCTGCATTCATGTTTCTGAGAGCTACGATCTTGGTTAATTTTCAGGTTATTAGTCTTGTGGGAGCACAAAAGGCAACTTTGCATCCCGATGATATATTACTACTTGCAAATTTCATATTGTCCTCCGAATCTTTTAGGTAATCTTCACATACTATCTGAAATGAAAAACCTTGACCTGCAACCATCTTACAAGTTTGGTCTGTTTAATGCAGGACTTCGGAGTCTTTTTCACCCATATGCTTGCCAAGATACAGTCCTATGGCCTACCTATACGCTTATGTTCATTTTTTTGATGTGAGTAAAATAGGTGCATCTGAATATGCATGCTCACGTCAGTGTGCCGGCAATATCTTCGTTATGAGAATCATGATGCATGTCTTACGACACAGATGGAAACTTGTAGAAGTTTATATGCAGTGCCGATTATATTCTACTCCCTCCGTTCCCAAATACTTGTCTTTCTAGGCATTTCAAATGGACTCAACATACGGATGTATGTAGACATATTTTAAAGTGTAGATTCACTCATTTTGCGCCGTATGTAGTCACTTGTTGAAATCTCTAAAAAGACAAGTATTTAGGAACGGAGGGAGTATTTTTTAGTCTAGGTTTGAGAAAGCCATTTTATTATATTAACTAATCTCTTCTCCGTGTCAGGAAAATACTTACCTGACTCTTCTTACTCCGAGATCAGATGCCTTTTATGATTTGAAAGATTCAAGGTGAGCTGGACAATAAAATGTCGAATACTCAGTTAAAATATCACAAGATACTGAGTGCACGTTGCCTGCCATGTACTATGGAACTGAGACAACTATTCTTTTGTGAACAATGTCTAGGGCCTGTATTCAGGATGTTCTAGTGAAATCGAATGTCCTTCTCGAAGTACAAAGGTCTTTACAACATGAAAATGTACTGCGTGTTGAAGACCTAAATTCTCAACCGTTGTCTTCTGATGAGGCAATTGGTGGACCAGCTGGACTGTGGCATTTTATGTACAAAAGTGTTTATCTTGATCAATATGTATCGTCTGAGTTTGCCTTGCCCATAAGAAATCCAAAGCAACAAAAGAGGTATTGAATAATGATGACAGTACTTCTACATTATTTACTTCCTTATTACTGAACCGTGTTTTGAGAGAAAACCTGATGTGTGCAGATTGTACAAGGCTTATCAAAAGGTTTATGCTTCCATGCATGATAAAGCAACTGGTCCACACAGAACTCAATTCAGAAGACATGAGGATTATGGTGAGTTACCCAGGCACACCCCACTACTTACTCCGTGTGTTTGGAATTTTTCGACAGATCGGCTTGTTTCAGTTAGTTCATTCCTCCTGTTAGAATATATAACCGTATTGGTTTTGTATAGATAGACGGTTGTATATGTGTAGTCCTTGTATAGGTGTCCGTATATTGTACGATACGAACTCTACCTTGTAAACCTATATATATATATCAATACAAAGCACCACAACGTGTGGTTTTCCCAATCTTACATGGTATAGAGCCTAAAACCTAACCCTAGCCTGTGCCGCCCTCCTCCTCCTTCCGCTGCCGCCGAAACCACCATCTCCCTCGCCGCCGCGCCCACACCGCCGCCTCCATGTCGCAACCCGACGCCGACGCGACGAACCAGGCGCTGGCCGCCGCCAAGGAGCGCGAGGACGCCGAGGCCGCCAAAGCAAAGCTGCCTCTCGCGACCGCCGCCGATGGATCAGGGACGAGCGCGGGGTCCTTCTCTTTGACCTCGCTGCACGCCCAAGCCGTCGGTCTCCACTCCATCAAAGGCCACGTTCCCGTCGAGCTCGCGCTTGACACCGGCGTCCACCGGCAATGGTGCACCTTCTTCCGCGCCGCTTGTCGCAAGTACGCCCTCCTGGATCACCTCGACTTCGATGCTCCCGATGCGCTGAACCCGGAGTGGTCTCTCCTCGACGCCACCATCGTCTCTTGGATCTATGGGTCTGTCTCGCTCAGCATCCTCGACGCCGTCATGACGCCTGGCGACAATCCCCTCGTCGTCGATCTCTGGAATAGCATCAATGGTCTCTTCAACGACCACAAGATCAACCGCCAACTCCACCTTACGGCCGAGCTTGGCGATGTCAAGATGGGAGAGATGAGTATGGCCGACTATCTCCAGAAGGTCAAGTCCCTCTCCGACGGGCTTGCGGATCTTGGAGCTCCCGTTGATGATGCCGAGATGGTGGTCCACTGCCTCAACGGCCTCTCCGAGCAATACGAGGCCGCCGCCGATCTCATCTCCCTCATGCCCGGTATGACCTTCGCGCAGTGTCGTTCGTTGCTTGCGCTCCAAGACATGAAGCGCAAAAACCGCCGCGCCCGCAACTCGGACACGGCCCTCTTCACCAACGCCGGCAACCCTAGCAACAACGGCAACGCTGGCAAGGCTCCTGGAAAAGGAAAGAAGAAGAAGAAGGCCGCCGATGGAGCCGCCAAGGAGACCCCGGCGCCCGCGACCCCGCAGGCTGCTGCTCCAGCTGACTGGCCCTCACCGCAGCATCCCTGGAACGGCGCCATCCAGATGTGGCCCTATGGCCAGGGGGGCTGCTCGGCCGCGCGCCGCCCAGCTACGCTGCTCCCGGCTACGCGCCCCGGCACACACCTTCGCCGCATGCGTTCTACGCCCAGAACCCGTACGGCGTTGCTCCCTACGGCTACGGCTATGCCCCTGGACAGCTCTCCTACGGCACTGCTCCATCATCACCGGCATCATCTTCGGCTTCATGGGACCAGGCCGCGCTCATGCATCAATTCCAAACCATGGGGCTGCAAGCACCCTCCAGGGAGTGGGTGATGGACACTGGCGCCTCCTCCCACTTTGCGTCGGATCCCGGTATGCTCACCTCCGTGCCCCCCCCCCCCCCCCTCATCCTCTCGTCGTGCTGTCGTTGTCGGTAACGGTTCCACTCTTCCAATCACCGGTACCGGGCATGCACGTTGTCCTATTTCTACCACCTCTCGCCCTCTTTACCTTTGTAATGTCTTAGTAGCTCCTAACATAGTTAAAAATCTTTTGTCTGTTCGTCAGTTCACCATTGATAATCGTGTATCCGTCGAATTTGACCCTCTTGGTTTTTCTGTGAAGGATCTTCTATCCAGGATCGAGATTCTCAGATGCAATAGCTTCGGAGCTCTCCACTCCATCCGCCCTTCCTCTACTAGCCAGCCACACGCCTTCCTCGTCGTCGATGCAGCACTCTGGCACCGTCGGCTTGGGCATCCCGGGCGCCCCGTCATGGAGTCATTAGCTCGTTCTTCGGTTATCCCTAGGGAAAAGAATAAAAGTAGCTTGTGTCATGCTTGTCAGTTAGGTCGTCATGTTCGTCTTCCTTTTTCTTCCACCAATCGTGTAACCACTACTCCGTTTCAAATAATTCACTATGATTTGTGGACCTCTCCCATTGAGAGTTTTTCTAGCTTTAAGTATTATCTCGTTTGTCTCGATGATTTTACTCAGTATGCATGGGTGTACCCTCTACGGGCTAAGTCCGAAGCTTTCTCGCACTTGTCGTCCCTTCATGCTTTAGCGCTCACCCAGTTTAGTGCACGCTTTGTGACGCCCCCGATTCAATCGTACACTAATCATGCACGCAAATGTGTACGATCAAGATCAGGGACTCACGGGAAGATATCACAACACAACACTAAAAACATAAATAAGTCATACAAGCATCATAATACAAGCCAGGGGCCTCGAGGGCTCGAATACAAGTGCTCGATCATAGACGAGTCAGCGGAAGCAACAATATCTGAGTACAGACATAAGTTAAACAAGTTTGCCTTAAGAAGGCTAGCACAAACTGAGATACAGATCGAAAGAGGCGCAGGCCTCCTGCCTGGGATCCTCCTAAACTACTCCTGGTCGTCGTCAGCGGGCTGCACGTAGTAGTAGGCACCTCCAGTGTAGTAGTCGTCATCGACGGTGGCGTCTGGCTCCAGGACTCCAGCATCTGGTTGCGACAACCAGAAAGAAAGGAAAGGGGGGAAAGGGGGAGAAAGCAACCGTGAGTACTCATCCAAAGTACTCGCAAGCAAGGAGCTACACTACATATGCATGGATATATGTGTAAAGGGCCATATCAGTGGACTGAACTGCAGAATGCCAGAATAAGAGGGGGATAGCTAGTCTTATCGAAGACTACGCTTCTGGTCACCGTCGTCTTGCAACAGGTAGAAGAGGGCAGTATGAAGTCCTCCAAGTAGCATCGCCAAGTAGCATCTCCAAGTAGCATCTCCAGTAGCATTGCATAGCATAATCCTACCCGGCGATCCTCTCCTCGTCGCCCTGTTAGAGAGCGATCACCGGGTTGTCTGTGGAACTTGGAAGGGTGTGTTTTATTAAGTATCCGGTTCTAGTTGTCATAAGGTCAAGGTACAACTCCAAGTCGTCCTGTTACCGAAGATCACGGCTATTCGAATAGATTAACTTCCCTGCAGGGGTGCACCAACTTACCCAGCACGCTTGATCCCATTTGGCCGGACACACTTTCCTGGGTCATGCCCGGCCTCGGAAGATCAACACGTCGCAGCCCCACCTAGGCACAACAGAGAGGTCAGCACGCCGGTCTAAACCTAAGCGCGCAGGGGTCTGGGCCCATCGCCCTGAGCACACCTGCACGTTGCGTGGGCGGCCGGAAGCAGACCTAGCCTAGTGGCGTTCCAGTCCAATCCGGCGCGCGCCGCTCAGTTGCTGACGTCAAGAAGGCTTCGGCTGATACCACGACGTCGGGATACCCATAACTACTCCCGCGTAGATGGTTAGTGCGTATAGGCTCGTAGCCAACTCAGATCAAATACCAAGATCTCATTAAGCGCGTTAAGTATCTGCGAACGCCGAACAGGGCCAGACCCACCTCTCTCCTAGGCGGTCTCAACCTGCCCTGTCGCTCCGCCACAAAGATCCACTCGCGGGTGCTCCACCAGCCGACCCGACTTTAGTCTCCACATGTATCATGTATAAAGTATATAGTATATACCCGTGATCACCTCCCGAGTGATCACGGCCCGATAGTATAGCACGGCAGACGGACAAGAATGTAGGGCCAATGGTGATAAACTAGCATCCTATACTAAGCATTTAGGATTGCAGGTAAGGTATCAACAGATGTAGCAACAATATCAGGCTATGCATCAGAATAGGATCAATGGAAAGCAGTAACATGCTACACTACTCTAATGCAAGCAGAATAGAGGAGAATAGGCGATATCTGGTGATCAAGGGGGGGCTTGCCTGGTTGCTCTGGCAAGAGAGAGGGGTCGTCAACTCCGTAGTCGAACTGGGCAGCAGCAGCGTCGGTCTCGTAGTCTACCAGAGAGAAGAGGGGGAAGAAACACTGAATACCATGTAAACAGATGCATATCGATGCATGACAAGACAAGTAACGATGCTAGGCGTGCCCTAACGTGGTATGAGGTGGTACCGGTTAAGGGGGGAAACATCCGGGAAAATATCCCCGGTGTTTCGTGTTTTCGGGCAGAGGAGCCGGAGGGGCAAAGTTGCGAGTTTGATAGGTTAGGGGTGTGTGGCGGACGAACGGACTGCGTATCCGGGTTCGTCTCATCGTTCTGATCAACTTTCATGTAGAAAGTATTTTCATCCGAGTTACGGTTTATTTTATATTAATTTTTAAAGTTTTTAAATCATTTTCTAATTTATTAATTATTAATTAAATTCGAAAATAGTATTACTGCATCAGCATGACGTCAGCATGACATCATCAGTCAACAGAGGTGTTGACTGGTCAGGCTGACGTGTGGGACCCACCTGTCATACTCAGTTTAATTAATTAGGGTTAGGTTAACTAACTACTGCTTAGTTAAGACTAACAGGTTATTTACTAATTAAGTAGGTATAATTAACTTAATTAATTCATTAGATAATTAATTAATTAATAATTAACTTTATTAAATCATTTTTATTTTACCTATTAATTTTATTTTCAATATTTATTTTTTTTAAAACGTGCTGTGGGGTGGGGCCCCCATGTCAGTGGCCCCGGGGGGCCTTAACGGGTGCGGGCGCATGGGCGCGCGGGTGCAGGGGGCTACGGGGCGCCCGTTAGCGGGTCGCGCCCCTGATCCAGCGCAGCAGGTCGCCGGCCGTGGCGGCCGGAGTGGCCGGAGCCGGGGCGTCGACGGAGAGGGGTTGGCTGCGGCGCGGGCCAACAGCGCGGTTGGGGGCGGCGGAGCCGCGGCAGCACGACAGGAGGAGGGCGGGGGCTTGCCGAGGCCGTGTGTGGTGGCCGGAGACGACGCACAAGGCGGAGCGGGGAGAACAGGGGCGCCATGGGGCCGGGCGCAGTGACCAACGGCGATGGTGGTCGGGGCGCGGGTGCGTGCACGCGCACGGCCAGTGCGCGGCGAGCACGTACCGGGCGTGGTCGGGGAAAAACGTGCAGGGGAGGGGGAAAACCGGGGCGCGGTGAGCCGGCGCGAGCCGTAGCGCGACGAGCGCGGCACCGGAGCGAGCGCGTGGGGGGGAGGAGAGGGGAACCGTGACCGTGGCCTCACCGGGGGTGGCAGGGTCTGGGAAATGGGCGCGGTGAGGTTCGGGGAGGCCGACGGGGACGACACGGCGGAGCGGGAGGCAGTCCGATGGGGGAGGGCGAAGCAGGCCGGCGAGGAAGCTCCAGTCGCCGGCGCGGTCCAGGCGGCAACGCGCGTGCGAGCCCGATCCGATCTGGATCGGGGGTGGAGGGTTGAGGAGACGGTGTGGGGAGGCGACGAGGAGGCGCCGGCGGAGACGGGCGGCGCCGGCCGGCGACGGGTGTAGGGATGAGGCGGCGGTTTCGGGGCGCCGTTTCCCCCGATCCAGATCGGGGGGAAGCGAGGGGGCGCACGGGGTGGGGCGAGTGGGGATCGTGGAGTGGGTTAGGGTTTGCGGGGTGGGGGATAAGGGGAGGAAGTGGGCCGGCTGGGCCTAGTGGGTCGAGGCCCCAAAGGGGGCGCGGTGGCTTGCGGGGCCGTAGCCCAGTGGGGGGAGTTCTTTCCTTTTTTTCTGTTTTCTTTTATTATTTCTCTTTTATTTCTTTACTGTTTTCATTTAAAGTTTCTATTATTTTCTTTTTTTATAAAATACCAAGTTAGCACCTAAATTAGTATTACTAATTAGGCCTCTGCCATAATTATTTTGGCACACTATTAATTTAGTTATATTACTATAACTTTATAAAAGGCATTAAAGTAATTGTTTTGCCCTAAGCTTTGGTTATTTTAGTGAAATTAAATATTATAAGAAATGTTGGTTTCTCCACCATTATTACTCATGAACTATTAGTCACATTTAGAACATTTTAGTTTTAATGTTTGAAAACTTTTGTTGTTTGTCTTTAATTAAAATTTTGAATTTGAATCGGTTTCGAACTAACTCGAGATTAGCAACTATAATCGAGGTGACATGGCATCATTAGCAGAGGTTCACTGTAACTTAATTATCCGGGCGACACACGCTTGCAGGCTATTCAGTGTGATAATGGTCGTGAGTTCGATAATTCACTCCTCCATTCCTTTGCCCAGCACCATGGAATTGCACTCCGCTTTTCATGTCCATACACTTCGCAACAGAATGGCAAAGACGAACGCGTTATTCGTACTCTCAGTGACATTACTCGTACACTCCTTATCCAAGCTAGTATGCCACCTCGCTTTTGGGTTGAAGCTCTTCACACCACCGTTATGTTGCATAATCGGCTGCCTTCAAAGGCAATCTCGGATCGTATTCCCTTTTGTGCCTTACTTGGCGTAGATCCTGCATATGCTGGTCTTCAGGTTTTCGGATGTCTATGTTACCCCAACACCACAGCCGTCGCTCCGCACAAACTTGCGCCTCGCTCCGTGCCATGCGTGTTTCTAGGGTACCCATCACGGCATCATGGCTATCGTTGCCTTGATCGTTCCACCCAAAAGATCATCATCTCTCGTCATGTAGTGTTCGATGAGTCCACCGTTCCCTTCGCCTCCCCTACATCTTCGTCAACTCCTACTCCTTCCCTGCACACTTATGATTTTTTGCAGGGTGCTGAGCAGCCGGTTTCGTCGATGCCATTCACCGTGCCAGGCACGGTGGCCCCGGATGCAACTCCACCGTCGCCGCCACGGTCGCCGTCGCCGCCGCCACGGTCCCCTCCACGGTCGCCGCCACCAATTTCGCCTCGGTCGCCGCCACCGACCTCGCCCCGGTTGCCTGGGGCACGGGCTACTGCCGAGGGCCCTGCTGGGAGCTCCGACGGCAACCCTGCTAGGAGTCCTTCTCCTACTACAGCCGCGTCACCACCGGCAACGCCGTCGCCAGCTCCTGTAGCTGCGGATCCACCCCGGAGCCGCCGACCGCGGGCCCCTCCACCGCCACCATCCCATGCCATGGCCACTCGTGCTAAACAGGGCATTGTGCAGCCGAAAAAGATATTTGATCTTCATGTTGAGGGTTTATCTCCCATACCGAAGACTTATCGTGGTGCTCTCAAGGATCCAAATTGGCATTCCACTATGGTTGAGGAGTATGGTGCTCTTCTCTCCAACAACACTTGGGACCTCGTTGATCCACCTCGCAATGCTAACATTGTTACCGGTAAGTGGATCTACCGTCACAAGATGAAGTCTGATGGTTCTTTGGATTGCTACAAGGCTCGTTGGGTGCTTCGTGGATTCACTCAGCGCGAAGGTATCGACTTTGATGAAACTTTCAGCCCGGTCGTCAAGCCAGCCATTATTCGTACGATGCTCTCTCTTGCTCTCTCCAGTGACTGGTCCATCCACCAACTTGATGTCAAGAATGCATTCCTCAATGGAACTCTCATCGAGACTGTTTATGCTCGTCAGCCTTCTGGGTTCACTGATCCTCGTTTCCCTGGTAAGGTTTGTCGTCTCAATAAATCACTCTATGGTTTGAAACAGGCGCCTCGTGCATGGTTTCAGCGGTTTGCTTCGTTCATTGCATCGGTTGGTTTCATTGGTTCCAAGTCCGACAGCTCACTGTTCGTTTATCGGCGTGGTGCTGCCATGGCCTATCTCCTGCTCTATGTGGATGACATTATCCTGACTGCATCGTCCTCGACATTGTTGCACAGTTTGATTGCCACTCTTCGTACCGAGTTCAGTATGACGGATATGGGCGATCTTCATTATTTTCTGGGCATCTCTGTCACACGCAGCAAGGACAGTCTGTTCCTCTCACAGGAGAAGTATGCATTGGATCTTCTTGACAGAGCGGGCATGTTGCAGTGCAAACCCATCTCTACTCCAGTTGATACTACCTCCAAACTTTCAGCCAAGTCCAGTGATCCCGTTGCAGATCCCACCGAGTATCGTAGTATTGCAGGCGGTCTTCAGTACCTCACGTTCACTCGGCCAGACATCTCTTATGCTGTGCAGCAGATTTGTCTTCATATGCATGATCCTCGGGCTAATCATTTGCTACTTGTGAAGCGTGTGCTTCGCTACATCCGCGGCACCACCGGCCATGGCCTCACTTTGTTTCGACGTAGCTCCAACAAATTGCTGGCCTACTCTGACGCTGATTGGGCAGGTTGCCCTGACACTCGCCGGTCTACCTCAGGTTATTGTGTCTTCCTTGGCACTAACCTGGTGTCGTGGTCTGCTAAGCGGCAGCACACGGTCTCTCGCTCCAGCGCCGAGGTCGAATACAGGGCAGTTGCAAATGTCGTGGCTGAAACATGTTGGTTATGGCAGCTTCTTCAGGAGCTTCATCAACCGGTGACTGGTGCCACTGTGGTGTTTTGTGACAATGTGAGCTCTGTTTACATGACACAAAATCCCGTTCATCATCAGCGCACCAAGCATGTGGAGATCGATTTGCACTTTGTGCGCGACCGTGTCACCACAGGCGAGGTCCGGGTTCTTCACGTTCCGAGTTCTTCTCAATTTGCGGACATTTTCACCAAAGGATTGCCATCTCCTCTCTTTTTGGATTTTCGGGACAGTCTTAACATTCATCAACGCCCGTTTACGACTGAGGGAGGGTGTTAGAATATATAACTGTATTGGTTTTGTATAGATATACGGTTGTATATGTGTAGTCCTTCTATAGGTGTCCGTATATTGTATGATACGAACTCTACCTTGTAACCTATATATATAGATCAATACAAGGCACCACAACGTGTGGTTTTCCCAATCTTACACCTCCAAGTTATAGTGCTTATTATATAACGGGAATTCTAGAAATCTGACTTCAGATTTTAAGCATGGCAAATTATGTTGTTACGAGGATGGCAAATTTAGTTAGCATGGCAATTCCTGGAAAAAAACCTGAAGATGCAAGGATTTGCCATGCTTGTTAAAGAAAATTGTCATCCTCGCGACAACATAATTTGCCATCTTGGGCGTTCGATTTGCCATGCTAAAAATCTGATGTTCGATTTCTAGCAAAATCCTTATATAATGTGTAGGTAGCAGTTATAGAAATATGCAATTCGTTCTTAGTGTATTTTTCTGCTCTGATAGCCAATTAGCCACTACTAAGATGCCGTTGGGATCTAGATATCATCACATCAAATCATTTATCTGGAAACAAAGGGATGTATAAACTGAATTTGCAGAATAATAAAGACAGATTTGATCAAGCTCCACTCACGTCCATAACTCTATGGTTATATGTTAGCGTCTTGGAGCATAGTTGAACTAGACACTATATAAGATTTTAGTTTGACTATTGTTGTACCTGGACCCTGTTATAGGGACGAAAGTTGTGGCCATTTAATGACATGTTCTACCTTCGAGAGAGATGAGACTATTACCTTTTATATTCTAGTTGCTATGTGATTCTAATACCCACACAGATTTTTCTTATTCACGTGACACAGTTGTGCGATCTGAACTTCTGCAAGCATAGCGCTGTGAAAATAAAACTTCTGCAATCTTAGCTATTTAAGAAAACACTGCTCTGAAACCAGCAGGGGCATATAGTATGCAGGGAAATAATAGCTTGTACATCTTTACTTTAAGATCGGTTTTTGAATGTTTAAAAATACAGCCAAAGGTGCAGTATGCTGTTCTATCTTACGTTGAATTGAAATCACTTAATGCAAAGACCTAGAACCATCAGAGGATCAGTAGAATAATCCATTCTGTTCACATAGGCGCCTGCCTGTAGCTGTAGGGAGCATAACTGGTACTCCCTCCGTCCGAAAATACTTGTCATCAAAATGGATAAAAAAATATGTATCTAGAACTAAAATACATCTAGATACATCTCCTTTTGTTTATTTTGATGACAAGTATTTCCGGACGGAGGGAGTAGCTGTTATGAGGCGCCAGATATCTCATTGCTTACTGCAGTTGTGGTTCTGTGGCATTGATGTCCCAGGAGTACCTGCGTCATCGAAGTTACTAGCTCAAGCATGATGTTTCCTGTTTGCCCAAGAGTTTCACAGTTATTTTGTTACACAGCAAATTTCCCTTTTGTTGCAGTTATGTTTAGCTGGATAACCCAGGATTTTGAGCTGTATGCAGCCTTCAGTCCACTGGCTGACAAGGTTGGCATCTATCTGCCTACATACAGCTCAGTGATGCGATCAATGCATCATTCCCTTTCTAGTAATATCCTGATGTGTGTAATCTTACTTTGAGTACATGCATTTTGCTTGCAGACCCAAGCGATTAAGGTATGCAACAGAGTATGCCAGTGGATCAGGGATCTACAAGACACAGTGTTCATACATGGAGAAAGCACCATGGCCTGGTGATATTTTGTCTTGTATGTAAACTCGTGTGCTTTTGTTTTGCTTCTTTCGTTGAAATCTTTCATGATTGATGTGCTTGCCATACTGACACAGGCAATACCATCACTGTTGGGGAGATGTATGAGGTTTGTCTCTCTCTTTAACACCATTACGAATGTAAATGTGGCCCTTTTTTTATTCATGATCATTGTTCAGGACAAATTAAGGCCAATAATTGGTTTTTATTTGTATCTTGTTGATGCTGCGATCCATCGGGCGCCATTTCTTATTTCTATGTATGCTTGGTCGGTTTGGAGAACCTTATTTTTTTCCCTGTATGTTTAATCAATTCAGGAAAGTTATGTCTAACAACATTACAAAACTTTTCATGATGTAACCTGGATCTAGACAAATGTAAGACAAGTATGGGACGGAGGTAATATTTAACATTGTAACTGGAATTGGGCATACTTTGAGGAATTACTTCCCTGTGTTGGTCTGTACATACTTGTCAAAGTACACATCACCGTTGGAAGATACGGCAAGGGTTATTTTCATCCAACATGGTTGGCACCATAAGCGATCTATAATCTCTTTATGATTACTACTTTTCGCATTTTATGTTTTTTTTCCTTTTACAAACCTGTTGCGGGTGTGTGCGTCTTACTTATGCAGAGATCCGGTGTAATGCTCGAATCTATTGAGTAATAAAGCGCTCTTTATTGAAAAAGCCTCATGAAACCTTGCTGAGAATTTGAAGTTTAAATTATGCAAAGTAATAATGTGGGCATGCGTGAGTGTCCAATCTTAATTGCAACCTGTTAATATTATCCTTTTGCATAGCACAACAGGTCAGTCCCTGTGCAAAACTTGAACGCAAGAACCGGCGTAAACTATACCCGGTTGCAGTTTTGGAGATGCATCTTTAATTAGACAGGTTCAAAGCACAACGCAGAAGTTGATTCCAGCACCCAACGCGGATCGTGCACGCTAGAAACGTCTTGGGAGTTGGGAGGCATCTTGACGTGCAGAGGCAGGTGGTGCCATCACGCACTTCAAACTTCTACTGTTTTTTTTTAGTTCAGTAACATTTTTAGTTCAGTAAAAAAGGAGTATCATTTGTGTGTGTGTGTGTGTGAGAGAGAGAGAGCAAGTACAATAGAGCTGAGTCAACTGGCTATAAGAAATAAACTAGTATATTCTTGCTTAGTTGGAGGAAAGAAAAGAGGAGAGAGAAGATAAGCGGGTTCTTGGTGAAGAGCCAGCTCTAGCACGTGCTCCTAGCCATTTTGTGAGGGTGAAAGGTGGGTCATATAATAAAAAAAGTAGTATACTCTTCTAATTAACTATTCTATATATTGGCTATAAGATGGGCTATAGATGACATGGCAATGACTTATAGCTAGCCGTTGGCTATACTATTAACCATGCTCTGAAGGGCAGATGTATACGTGTAAATAGCATCATTTTCGCTCAAGCTCTAGATATTGTTTTCTATTCATATAAATAGCATCATTTACGGTGAAGCTCTAGATATTATTTTCTATTTCATATTGTCACATAAGTAGCACCGGCTGCGGGTCTTGGAAAGCATGTACTCCCTCCGTTCCTGGATATAAGTCTTTTTAGAGATTTCAATAGAAACTATATATAAAGTAAAATGAATGAATCTACACTCTAAAATACATCCATATACATCTGTATGTAGTTGAAATCTTCAAAAAGGCTTATATTTAAAAACGGGGAAGTACATACGACAGTGTTCCACATATATATCTATATGGACGCGGGAGTTTTCTTTATGCCTTAACAACATCTTTTATTCAATAATAAGTACTCCCTCCGTCCCATAATATAAGACGTAGTGTCAAAAAACGTCTTATATTATGGGACGGAGGGAGTACATGGCAACCCCACGTCCAGCGAAACGATCGGGAACGGCACTGATCTCAAACAACAACAGTACACAACTAAATTTAAAAAGAAGAACTACAATGAGAAGATCGACGAACAACATCATGACTAACAGTACTTTCGAACACGTACTTCATCAGGGAACTGGCTTCAGCGGATCATAAAGCACGAGTTAGAAATGCAGTTGCAGTTAGGGTTCGTGCATGGAGTCCACCTGCATGATTGCATACAGTAGTATCGCTGCTGTTGCACTCCCTCCTCAGCCACCATGACGATGGTCTCGTTTGAAACCCGCGGCAGGCGAGCCATGGTCGTCGGAGCCACCGCGAGCTGCAATAGCACCATTGCAGCCACCAGGGCCGCCACGCCGACTGCCTTGTTGCCAATCTTCATACTGCGAGCTTGATAGGGTGTTGTGATTTGGTAGGTTTGTTCGTGTTTGATATGCTCAGCTCCTATCGTTCTCAGCCCTTTTATAGGCAGCAGCGGCGAGATAAGAACGGAGCCTGCTCTCAACTAACATTATGTGAACCGGTTTTAAATACATCTCGGAGATCGATGGCAGTACCAACGGATAGAAAACATGGGATTATGGGATGATGCATGTGATTACCATGTGATTTTCTTTTGTCTTTTGCCTCTTGGTATCGTTGGGAAGGGTTACAAGCACGTTGTGACCTGTGAGAGGTAGCGCCACCAACGATGCGCCGCAAGACGCGGATCTTGTGGCCTAAACCGGGTAACAGATTAACGAATCTTAATGGGCATTAGTAAAAACTGACTCCACTTCACTCCAAATGAGCCAGGCTAACAGATTAACTACTAACTCCACTTCACTTCACTGTCAGACAATTTGGTCTAAGCCGCTCATTTGGAGTAATATCAACGGACAATTATATTACAACAAAAATTCATCACACACCATCACAGTCAGTAGTGTGACCCACTAGTATGGTGCCACTAATATTCCAGACCTAGTTGTGTGCCCTCAAATTGGTACACCACTAGTGTTTTGATTACCAGTGGCGTGCCCCTCAAATTCAAAACGCCTGGAACTCTATATTCCTAGCCGAATTTGACAATTCTTAAAAAAAATGGAAACCGCCAAAGGCCGTTGAAACTGGATGTAACAGTTTGTGTAGATACTGTTCGATATAGATCTCAGCTCAATCCAAGTTCATATGCAAAAGTTATGGCCATTTTGTCGCGACAGCCCATTTTTGCAAATTACTCTCTTTTTATTTTGCAAATTAGTCGATATCAGCGGTAGATCCAATTTATTAGTGGCGTCCTATTAGTAGACCAATCCTAAAGTTGGACCTGTTAGTGATATAAAGTCACTACTAACAGAACCTTACTTGTGTGGGACACTACTAACTGGTCCTTATTATTTATAGATTTTTTTCTGAAAAATAGAAGCACAAATTCTTAAAAGGGACAAAAAAACTAACATGGCATGTCTATATGGATATTTCCTTGTGACTTCTCAAGAGTTTTTACACATAGAAAATTAAATATATTTGACCTTAAAGTTAATTAAATGAAGCATCTAGATGTGGTAACATAATAGTGTAAAATTCATGAAGAAATGAAATTATTGTTTGAATAACATTTTATAGTTATCAAAATCATCTTAGAACTATTGGATGAACAAAAGATATAGTTGGAGTCATGTATTTAAATGAACTATATGGAGTACATTTTATTAATATGAGATATTTAAAATTGTGTTAGAATATCGTGAAATCCTTTATAGACTTCTAATAATATGAAAAACTACCATAATTATATCATATTATTTGAATGAGTAAAATACCTAATCAAAGTTCAGACATTCATGTGTATATATGCGAGGACCCTAGTTAGACTACTTATGTTCAAATACGTGACACAACGAAAGCTCTACAAACTTAAAAACATGTTCAAAACAAAGCCTAAACACATAAATCCGAAATTCTAAACTGTAAACTAAATCCAAATTACATTCGAGGGTATAGATGGCTTACGAGTAAACTTAGTACTGACATATGCTAAACAAGTATTAGTCACTGACCGGTGTCAAACAAGCGACAACCAGTAGTTTGTGCTGAAATATAATGCCCACCACTCTCCAGCAGTTCGAACTTGTGAAATAACTGGGTAGAGCATGAATTCAATAGTTTGGCCGGTTAGTGATGTTCATCTTATTACAAACAAGCCGAAATAACAGTGCGGTTAGTAGATTGCGTAGGCCCAATCTTGCAAGAACACACATACGAATCGAGCCGGAATCCATAGCAACACGGAAATTTAGAGAAACCAACAAAATTAGGAGTACAACACAGCACGGATGCATCCTGCAGGCGGTAGCTAGCTTCGTCCCCGGCCGGCTAGCTAGCACATCATCCATCCATAGGGCCGGCTGACCTTCTGCATCAATCTACATGCTCCCACTGGCACTACAGCTAGACGGCGAATCCGGCGTGGTGTTGCACCTGCTGACGCACTCGGTGTTGCACGACTTCTTCGTCGCCTCCTTGCAGGACTGGCATGTTGGCTTCTCGGAGGAGACGACGCCAACGGCGGGGACGCCGCAGAGGCCGTTGCACGCCGCTGACTCGAGGTAGGAGCACGCGGTCTCGCAGAGCGAGTCGCAGTCCCGCGGCGCCGTTCGCCGCACGGACGACGCGGCGAGCACGGCGCAGAGGATGATGGCCCCCAGCTTAAGCACGGATGAGGCCGTCACAGAAGAAGCCATGGATGGATGGAGCTAGGTTGAAGAAGGATAAACAGTACTATAGGTAGACTGATGAGATGCAAACAAGACGTCGGACAATGGTGTTCGAGGGCAGAGGGATATTTATTGACACTAGCTACGCACTTCAGGAAGCATCTCAGCTCTGGTGTATCCAACTCCGGTGGAACGTCCGATCTCGCGCTTTGTTCATCCCTCACCGCTCGATGCAACTTATCCTATGATACTTCTATTGTCCCATTATTATATAAGATCATTTTTCAAGCTAATAAAATATACTATTTCTTTTCTCGTGCAACACATGCTTGTTGATTAATCGTGCGGGAAGGAGTTTTTTCCCTCTACCTGATCTCAAAAACAAGACAAACTTATTGATTGCACTCCCCTGCAACACAGCTGCAACCAGCGGTTAAACAGGGAATTCTGTTGCAGGTTTCCCCACAGGGTATCTTCTCCATTTGTACTCCCTCCTGGCTACCATGATGGTTGTCTTGACTGAAGGCCGCGGCAAGCGAGCCATGGCCGTCGAACCAACCGCAAGCTGCAGAAAGGCCACCGCACCAGCTGCCTTGTTGCCGATCTTCATTGATGCTAATTCTCTGAGACACCAATCAGGGGAAATGCAGCATATCTCAATGGAATCTTTTTTGAACAAGGGAGATGCAGCATCACCACCATGAAAGCGCCAATCTCAAAACTAGGAACGCGCGAGTCGCTTGATATGAAGGCCGCCTGACAAGAACATGGCACTTGAGTACTTTTTTTTAGACAAATGGGCACTCAAGTACTGCCAAGGAGGGAAAAGGCGGCCTACTATGCACCTGGTGGGCCGGGCTGACATTCGGAGTTCAACTACTACACGGCAGCGCCCCATCAGATTGGAGTGCAAGACAAAGATCTATATATATGCGGACCTAGTTGTAAACGATCAGGTTTCTATTTGTAAACGGAGCACGAATCATGCAACTCTAACCTTATATTAGGGGCGGCGCTAGGTGTATCCTTGGGTCTTCATGTGAATAC
Source organism: Triticum timopheevii (assembly GCA_963921465.1). Lineage (NCBI taxonomy): Eukaryota > Viridiplantae > Streptophyta > Magnoliopsida > Poales > Poaceae > Triticum > Triticum timopheevii. Next base: position 547,215,516 of record OY997272.1, read on the forward strand.
CCATGATTTTTACAAAACAGTGTTGATTTTGGCAAAAGAGTGACAATTTTCGAAAAACAGCAATGATTTTGGCAAAATGAACACATGAATACCCGGTTGCAAATTTCTGGAGCCGCCACTGCCTTATATCTACCTATATAAGATAGTGCAGGGGCCTCCTGGTTGGTAGGTTCAACCATAGACACAATATTTCATACACACAATCCCTTGCGACCTCGAGAACAATTCTCGTGCGTCAAGACCAAGACTTGGTATCACACTCAGCATCATCGGCAACAACAGGAGTGTATAATTTATGTGTTGAGCGTGCTACTGCTACCCTCACGATTTGTGTTCCATACTCTTGCCCAAACTATTATTGCCGGAATCAAACACCAACGACTGCGGACCAGATAGGGATATGGACGATGAGTTCCATCATCAACCTCGGCACTTTGCTATTATTGTGTAATTGTGAGAAAGTAAACACAACGCGTTGCATGTTTCATACTTAAGGCACTGTACCCATGTTGTATGATTGGGATAGCAACATCAAGCTTTTTTGGTCACCCCATCCTTTCTGTGACTTGTTTTTTAATTTATATATGAAACTTGCATCAATTATCTATAATATAAATAAATAACAAAATTGGAACAACTATCAACGGAAACTAAAACTTCTAAAAATTTGTCTTGAACGTTTTGGGTAAACTTTCTGAAACTTTGTCGGGGCCAGCTGAATTATGGAACAGGACAACAACAAACATACTAAAACCTTGTCAAATCCGTATGAAACTAGATTGAAACCCCATCGACATTTGAGTCAACTGCCAACTACAATGATGTATGAACCCCAATGTCAAACCAGCCTGAAACCTGTCTGAGGAACCAGTGAAACTTATTCAGTTTTATGTTGAAACAAGGTTCAAGTTGTGAAATTGTGTGAACAATTTCGGAATGGTTCTGAAACAATGTGAGAAAAAGTGAACATGGATGAACTAAGTGCAATTGTTCTGAAACTTTTCAGAGAACATACTGATACTACAATGGAATTACTAAAAATTGGTGAAACCTTTTAAGTTTCTATGTGAAAAATTGAGAAAATTACGAAACCCTTTTGAAATAATTCGGAACTGTTCAGAAAATGTATGTAAAATTCTGAGAAAAAAATATGAAACTAGTCTGGAATCATTTTGAACCAAAATGGATTTTCAGAAGTTTATTCGGAAACTTTATGAATCAAAGGTTTTGGGATCAAGATATGCAACAAAGTATGCCAATGGATTAGGGATCTAGTACAAGACAGAGCGTTCATAAACTAGTATGTAAATTCTTACTACTCCCTCCGTTCGGAATTACTCGTCCAAGAAATGAATGTATCTAGATGTATTTTAGTTGTAGATACATCCATTTTTGTGACAAGTAATTCCAAACGGAGGGAGTACTTTTTATTGTTCCTTTCATCGAAATTTTTCATGATTCATCATGTACTTATCATGCCGACACGGACAATACCATCACTGTTGGGGAGATGTACGAGGTTCGTCTCTCTTGGTAAAAGTATCACCAGCAGAGGACGCGCCTCCATCACCGCCGCCAGTGTTTCAAACTATTCCCTTGAACATCCAGTTCAGACGGGTGTTAGTTGGTGCGAGATGGACCGCCTGGATGAATTTGGTTCAGAGACTGATAGACGTTCAACTCTCCGATCAACCGGATGCGTCACAACGGAAGCTAACTAAGAATGGGACTTTCACGGTAAAAAAAATTTATACGGATTTGATTAATTCTGGCTCACTCTCAAGGTCGTTGCATATTTGAAAGGTCAAGGTTCCTTTGCGTATTAAATTTTTTATGTGGTTTGTCCACAAACAAGTGATACTCACAAAGGATAACTTAATTAAAAGGCGATGGGTAGGCAGCTCACGATGTTGTTTTTGTGATCATGATGAAACAATACAACACTTATTTCTTGATTGCCCACTTGCCAAATTACTTTGGAGAACGATTCATATAGCCTTCAACATTAGCCCTCCAGTTCATATTGCGTCTTTGTTTGGGACGTGGTTAGCTGGAGTTGAGCAGAGTACTGCGGCTCGTATTCGGATTGAAATATGTGCATTATTATGGGCTATATGGAACTGCAGGAATGACATGATTTTTAACAGACAACACACTTTGACTTTCTTGCAGGTTATCTTCAGGGCTACAGCTTGGATCCGTACGTGGTCCTTACTCACTCCTATGGACTCCAGGGAGCCTTTGGTTACTGGGTGCAACCAATGAAAGATGGTAGCTCGGGCTATATTCAACCGGTTCGGATGGCGCTCGCATAATAGGATAGGAGTCTAGGGAGCTTATCCTTCTTATTACCACATCGGTTGATCGTGTCAGCATGTTATTTCCCTTTTGTTCACTTTGTTATGCTCCGTTTGCGAGCTGTAAGACCTTTTTGACGACTTTGTCCAGATTATTAATAATATGGTTGTATGCATCTTCATGATGCAGAGGCCGGGGGCATGCCTCCATTTCCAAAAAAAAAAAAAAAAAAAAAAAAAACACCGCCGTCAGTAGCCGATGCCACTACGGCAGCAGCATCTTGGCCGCCAGCTGCTTGAGCGCTGCAGAGCTGGTCTCAAGGGAGGCGGGGTGATCGACGGCCGGCGGGGAGAAGAACGGGAGGCTCACGCCCGAGTTGCTGCTGCTCTATGTCCCCGTGGCCGGCAGCTGGCGGGTCAGCAGCAAGTTTTGACGGAGCTCATCGGCTGTGCATACCTGTTAAAGTACACAACGGTTAACATTGTAACTGTACTGTACTTATAACATTGTAATGGAATTACTTCCCTCTTGCAAAGGTTCAGAAAATTGACTGTTTTTATCTTGTTTCTGAACCGTAGTCATGGCAATTCCAGAATTTTATAGCTGCTTGAATTTGCTTCTCTTGTTATTTAATTCTCAATGTGTTTGCTTGATGGTGGCTTTATGTATTGTCCTACTCCTACATGATATCCCTGACGACGATAGGAAACGGTTTAACCAAAAGCAAATCATCACAATAGGTAAACACCATAATTTGTCGGTCTTACAGAGCAAATCATCACAACAGGTAAACACCATAATTTGTCGGTCTTACAGATCAAGAGGAAGAAAACACGGCCCTCATTTGGTGTGTGTGGTCTGAAAACATCATCATCGAACTTTCTTTTCGTACTAGGTTATAGGCGCTGGGCTGACCGATTCCCGAGTGTTAGAAAATGTTGGGCATCAGCATGTATTATCTGTCTGATTGTCTCTGTCGTTGTGCACTGAACTATAGCCATGTACTACATGTATGTTCAGTGTAAGAAAAATGCATTTGTTCCGTGTTCGCAACATGGTTGCTTTGTTTCATATGTGCACACGTGTTGATAAGTTATGAAAATTCCTGTCTGACACAAAACACGCAGTGAAGAAATGGTTAGCAGATCTAGTCTCCAGGCTTAATGCGCTCAATGACGCCTCAACCTTAAATGTTGCACAAGCAGCCAAACGAACCTGATATTCCTTTGACATTCAAACACTGAAGCTATAAGAACAAAAGGGTGCAATGCTTGGAGATCTCAACCAAAGATACAAGCAGTGAAAAGGGATTACGAATCGAAGCTATTGACATGACATACGCAAGAACTCTGGCAAATTCCTAACACAGATCTCGCATTACCAAGACACAGGTCTAGAACATCTGAAGCATATTGGAACATTGTCGCAAGGAAATGGGAGGTGCGCCTCTCCTCCAAATTTACTTTCACAGTTTTGCGGTTTCAAACTCCTGCTAACAAACACGAACTAATGGCCAAAGACTGGATTCAGGGTGACCGACGTCTTTTCCTGTTCCTGTTAATGTCCATTCCTTTTAGGCTGCCGGGGCTTTCAATCTCTGCCAAGTAGCGAACTGATTTGGCAGCACCCTGCACACCTTCCTGAGAGATCCGGCAGCAGCCTATAATGGTCAGCGACTCCAACTTTTGTGAACGTGCCAGCTCAGCCATTCCATCATCTGTCACTTTCTTGCATTTGCGGAGCGTGAGATTGCTCAAGCAAGGAGCCTGGATAATGAAATTCATACTAGCATCAGTTATAGACCTGCAATCCACGAGCTCAAGCTTCTCCAGGAACTGTGAGGATGAGAGGCACTTCATCCCCTCGTCATACAAAATATTGGCACCATTTAGCAAAAGAGAGCGAATTGGACAAGACTGGATTAGCGTCACAATGCCCTCTTGTGTGAAACCTATTTCAGTAGGCCAAACAGGGTCGCAAAATGCGAATGCGAGCTCAACAACCTGAAGCATAGGGCAGCTGAGAGCTAGAGCCTTTAGGCTAAGATCAGTCAATGGCGTCCTAAACTCATAATCTTCACATCTCATCGGCATAAGCTTAAGTGAGATCGTTTTAAGGTTGCTGCACCTTTGGAATAGTGCAATCATCTCATTATCTTTTAGACCAATAACATAGTCCAGGTAAAGTGTCTCCAATGCTTTGCACTTCCCCAGGAGAAAACGAAGCCCAATTTCTGGCTCGGTTATAATATGAGCCAACCTATGATCCTTCAAGCCATCACAGCAGATGTCATAACTATATGGGTAGGCAGACACGTAGGAGGGGTCAGAGGCCCCTGGCATCCAGTAATTTCCATTAATCTCAAACTCAAACTTTTGGAGACTCGCCCACCCTGGGCCAAACTTTAAGAGGTCATACTGGCTGATTCCGTCGCAATCCTTTACAACAAGTTCCCCCAGTGATCCATACCTCCCAAGGTACTCCAGCCACTCCCCATTGTCTACTGCCGTACAATCAACAAGGTGGAGAACAGAGAGATACCTGCAGCTAACCGCCACCCGAAAAATCCCAGTAGAAGTGACTGCTGGTACATGGTTCAGCCTGAGGGACCTCAAATTGTTGCAGTCAGCTAGATAACCAAGACCAATGTCATTGATGTAAGAGCAGAAGCTTAAAGCAAGATCAGACAGGGAGGGGCAGTGAGATGACAGAACACGGAGACCTTGGTTGTTCAACTGGCCCCCATTAATAGACTTCCACCCAGAGTAATTGATCTCTACTTTCACCAAATTGGAAAACCGGGAAAACAGCGATACCAAGGCTTCCGTTGAAGGGTTGAGGCCACAGCCAAGGCGGATAGCATATCTGTGCTCCGCCTCGACGGTGCAGATCTGCTTCGACACGAGGGAAAGAGAATTAAGATCACTTGTCTTGGTAATCCTCTTGACGATCTCTGCAAGCAGTGGCTCTGGGAGATCCTCCATTGAGTATCTCAGCAGGCACTGAAATAAAGATTATACTGTCAGAATGGAACACAACAAGATAACCCAATAAGAGCTGTCCTCAAGAACTAATGTAAAAGACATCAGTGAATCATTGAAATTTTTTATATCTGTTGAAAGATTTATGTGCCTATGATGGAACAGTGACCTAATTACGTGCTTATCTTGGAACAATCACCTAATGTAAAAGCCCAATACTTGTATCCATATCATGGACAAAAAAAATGTTATAAGGAAAATCAAATTAATCTGACGCCAGAATTATAGTCTACAAATATACAAATTAGAACAACTACAACACCACAAGATAATTAAACATCCACCTGCTGAACTGAACATGTTTTACTAGAATTAAACCAGGACATTTCCTCTAGAATTTCAGATGTTCCAGGCTCATACATAGCGGGCCAAGTGCATCAACAGACCCAAGTACATGGTGCAAGAATCGGCATCGCCGCGGCTGGCTCAACCAATGTTGCTCGAGAAGGGAAGGGAATGAACCCAGATCCGTACCTCGGAGGAGCCGACGAACCAGGACGGGCGGCGCCAGCCGAATGGGGGGAAGCTGGGCGGGAACGGCGGTGAGGAAGGGGGCGGATTGGGCGGCGAGGTCGACGGCAAAACCCTGGCGGCGAGAGCGTCGGCTGGCTTCGGGAGCTCGGATGGATTTGTTTTTTTGTTTTTTAGCAGTAGGAGCTCGAATTAGTAGGCAGCAGCAACGAAGGTGGCTTGGGCTTCGGGCCGACTCAATGATGCGGCCCATATTCGACCCACACTAACTGAATCTCGTGTTCTTAAAAGACAAACTATTTTCCCCTGAAAATAACTAAATTTTGTTCTAAGAAAACTAACCGACTCTAGTGAACAAGGAAAACAAAGCATCGATCGGAATGTGTGCCTAAGTGAATTCGGTGTTGCCTTAATTTAACTTTTAGGAATCGACAAAGCTCAAGTGGAAGAATTGACATCGCCTTGACTGGCTCAGCCAATGTTGCTCGAGAAGGGAAGGTAATAGACCCAAATCCGTATCTCGGAGGAGCTGACGAACCAGGAGAGGAGGCACCGGCCCAAAGGAGACAGCTGGGCGGCAACAATGATGACCAAGGGTTGGAAGGAATGGCTGGGGAAACCTCCACGTCGAGGTAGAGTGGTCGAAAGCAAAACCCTCACCTTCATCGCGACGTGCGTGATACGCAGCACCAGCAGCAAAGCTAGCTTGAGGTTGCCCCGACTTGATCCATTGGGGAGTTAGTGGTCGAAATGTGTGCTAGTAAGTCAATTTGTTGGGAGCGTCTAAGTCTCGCATCTAACGAAATAGATGGATGACTAGCCTCAGGTGAAGCTATTTTGGGTCGGACCATTGCGTTGATTTCCATTTGTTTTTACCTTTTATATTTTGAAATATTCTAAATAAATAAATATATGTTACATAAAAATTCATTAACTTAGATTATTTTTCAAAAGAATCACCGTAAAAAACGTTCATGCAATTTTAAAAACTTTTCATACCATAATTTTTTTCGTTTAAACAATTTCACACGTTTAAAAAATTGTTCATGAATTTTTTTTAACATTATAGCATATTTTTTTCGTTTAAACAATTTCACACTTTAAAAAATGTGTTCATGTCATTCAGAAAATGTTGGCACATTCAAAAATGTGTTTCATGAAACTAAAAAAAACATGAAATGAAAAAGAAATGTTCTTGCAATTTTAGAAAAATTGTCAGAACATATATAAATGTTCCTTCCATTTAGGAAATAAATGTTCTAACACTTACCAAATGTTTGGAAGTCACAAAAATTGTTCCTGAAATTGTTGAAAATGGTTCAACGGGTGTTTCAAAATGATCACTTTGTAGTGTTCGTGATATTCAAAAAATGTTAGCACGTTTAAAAATGTGTTCCATGAAATTTTAAAGATCATGAAATGAAAATAAAATATTCTTGTAATTTTAGAAAAATGTTCCTTCCATTTAGGAAATAAATGTTCTAGCACTTAAGGAATGTTTGCACGTTTCTAAAATTGTTCATGAAATTGTTGAAAATTGTTCAACGGGTGTTTCAGATCACTTTGTGCCAAAAACAAATCAGCATTTATTTTAAAAAATGTTCAATGTGCATTTTACAAATGTTTACCATGTATTCAGATAAATATTCAACATATTTAAAAAAGTTCAACATGTATCCAAAAAATGTTCAACCTCTATACAAAAATGTTCAACATGTATTCAATATAAAAAGTCGGCATGTACTTAAAAAAACATTCACACGTTTCAGTACACCTTTCCCTTCAACGTCATTCACACGTAGCCGGCGGCTCACTAGTTCTGTGTAACGCCTCATGTGTCAGGTTCAGAGTTAACTGACCATCTCACACCTGTTCGCTAGCGATTTTTGGACAGGAAAATTGTGACTCTAGCTAGGGATTTTATGGCTTTCAGATACGCATAAGAGGGCCAGCCGGAACATTGCCGCTAGGGTTTTAACCCGGTACAAGATCGGTTGCATCTAGCAACCTGGAGTCTTGGCTCTTGTAGCCATTACATCACTAATAAAGCAGAAAAGCAAAAGCAGAAAGCTGGCTGTAAAGGAAATTCAAATAGCAACCGGTTGAGTAGTTTCAGCCATCTGATGACAGATCGATGTCGACAGCAGCATCGTCTTGGCTGAGATGCAACAACGTATATGTTTTCTCTGCCATTTACATAGATCTTGCCTTCTTTAGTGTAACGACGGAATATTACCATGAATGTTCAGTGCAGTAAAATGGCATTTGTTTAATGTGTGCACATTGCACAAGTGTTGAGTTGATAAGTTCAGAAAATTCCTATCTGTAGCATAAACTGCTTTAAAACAATGGTCAGCAGATCTCATCTCCAGGTTTAATGTGCTCAATCTCAATTATGCCTGAACCTTAAATGTTGCACAAGCAGCCAAAAGAACCTGATAATTCTTTTGAAATTTAGAACACCAAGGATATAAAAATAAAAGGGTACCATGTTTGGAGATCTCAAACAGATGAAGGACACCTTTCAAATAGCTACAATAAAAGGATTAATCGAAAACTCTTCCTCGGTGGATGTGATGAACAATGCATCATACCAGGATTGAGCCGAGGTGTACAAAGAAAAACAATATGATATGCTCAGGCGAGTGCCCCAACTGCCCACTGATTAGTGATTACTGTCAGCAAGAATCACTACAATGTACTCACATAAATCATACGCACTATTGCTACGGCAGGAATCGCACATCAGGCGCTAAATGGAGAAGGTGCCGCACAACGAACACACGAAAGACCAGAACCGGCACAAACGACTATCGAGCCATAATATGCATGAATTCTGGCAAATTTCTAAAACGGATCTCACACTGCCAAAACAAGTCTAGAACATCTGAAGCCAATTGGAACTTGCCAGAAGGAAATGGCAGGTGCAACTGTCCTCCAAGTTACTTTCATACTGTTGTGGTATTGAAGTTCTGCCAATATATAGCAACACAAATTAACAGCCAAAGACTGAATTCAGGGCGACTGGCGTATTTTCCTGTACACGTTCATTCCTTTTAGGCTGTCATGGCTTTCAATCTCAGATGAGTAGCAAACTGATTTGGCAGCACCGTGCACACCCTCCTGAGAGATCCGGCGGCAGCCTATAACGGTCAGTGACTCCAACTTCTGTGAACGTGCCAATGCAGCCAACCCATCATCTGTCACACTACCACATTTCCGGAGTGTGAGGTGACTCAAACAAGGAGCCTGAGCAATGAGGTACATACCAGTATCAGTTATAGAGCAGCAATCCACGAGCTCGAGCTTCTCCAGGAACTGTGTGGATGACAGGCCCTTCATGCCCTCATCATCAAATATGCTGGCACCATTTAGCACAAGAACACGAATCGGACATGATTGGATAAGCGTCACAATACCCTTCTGTGTGAAGCCTATTTCAGCAGGATAAGAGGGTTCACAAAATGTGAAAGTGAGCTCAACAACCTGAAGCATAGGGCAGCTTAGAGCTAGGACCTCTAGGCTGTCATCAGTCAATGCCGTCCTAAACCAATGATCTTCACAGCGCAGAGGCATGAGCCGAAGTGAGATGGTTTTAAGGTTGCAGCACCTCTGGAATAGTGCAATCATCTCATCCTCATTTAGACCAATAACATACTCCAGGTAAAGTGTCTCCAATGCTTTGCACTTCCCTAGGAGAAAACGGAGTCCAATTTCCGGCTTAGTTACAATATGAGCCAACCTAAGATCCTTCAAATTATCACAACAAATGTCATAGCTATATGGGTAGCCAACCACGTATGAGGGGTCAGGGCGCTCACTCAGCCAGTAAGCTCCATTAATCTCAAAGTCAAACCTTTGGAGCTTCCTCCATCCTGGACCAAACTTTAGGAGGTCATATTGACTGATTCCATCACAATCCTTTAGAACAAGTTCAAATAATGATCCATATCTCCCAAGATACTCCAGCCACTCCACACTCTCTATTGCTATACAGTCAACAAGGTGGAGAACAGAGAGATAGCAGCAACTAACTGCCACCCGGAAAATCCCAGTAGAAGTTATTGCTGGTGCAAAGCTCAGCCTGAGGGACCTCAACTCTTTGCAGTAAGGTAGATAACTGAGACCAGCATCATCAATGTGTGCACAGAAGCTTAAGGTGAGATCAGACAGCAAGGGGCAATGATGCGATAGAACAAGGATGCCTTGGTTGTTCACCTGGTCCCCATGACTGGGCGTCCAACCAGAGTAATTGATCTCCACTTTCCACAAATTGGAGAACCGGGAGAACAGTGATGTCAAGGCTTCCGTTGTAGGGTCAACACCACAGCCAACACGGATAGCACCCCTATGCTCTGCCTCGACGGCGCAAAGCTGCTTTGACACGAGGCAAAGAGAATTGAGATCACTCGACACGGTAATCCTCTTGATGATATCTGCAAGCAGTGGCTCCGGGAGATCCTCCATCGAGTACCGCAGCTGCACAACTTGGGCAACCTTGAGGCTCTGCAGGCGCTGGACTAAAAAGAAATTATGTTCAGCGTGGAACATACAGGATAACCAGATAACAGCTGTAACAAATACTGTACTGTAGAAGGAAACAGGGATGAAACTTCGAAGTTTTTTTTGTACGTGTCGAATGTTTTATGTGCTTATCTTCACAATAAAACGGTAAATCAATGCAGCAGCATCCTGTTTGCATCCATTCCGTGGAAACAAGAAGTGATATAAGGAATGTTAAATCTAATTAACGACCTAATTATACAATTTCTGTTGGATGGGGTGATACATACAAATATACCAATTAGAATTGAACAACAAACCCACATGATATCTGAACATTCCACTGCCGAACTGAACTCGTATATGGCAATACAAACCAACAAATCAGATGAACATAGCAATTTCTGCACACTCCAGAGCAGGTTTCACTGACCAAGCCAAGCTATTTCCTCTAGTATTTCACAGAGATTACAGGTCTGTACACAACAGCGGCCTGATTCCCTTGACAGGGCCAAGCACTACAAAGAAGTCGACCTAGGCAGTACGCGATGGAACTGAACAAAGTAGGTGCAGAACCGAGGCTATGCAGACATTACAGAGCCGAATCGACCAAGTTCAGATGGAAGAATCGACATCGCCTCGGCTGGCTCACTAAGGTTGCTCGAGAAGGAAAAGTATGGACCCAAGTCCGTACCTCGGAGGAGCTGATGATCCAGGAAGGTCGGCGCCGGCCGGGCAGGGGAGAGCTGGGAGGAAACGGCGGTGATTGGATTGGGCGGCGAAACCCTCGCCTCTTTCGTGGCTTCGCAGTAGTACGCAGCAGCAGCAAAGCTGGTTTGGGGCTTTGGGCCTAGGGCCTGACTCGATGATGCGGCCCATATTCAACCGGAGGACCGGGCCTCACTGCTGACCAGGCCTAATGTAAATAGTTAGACTCGTTTACCGCCTCTTCTCTTGAATTTTTTTCGCTCATTTTTTTCTTTTTTTTTAATAAATGACCTCAGAAAGAAGTTCATGGATAATTGTTACGAGTATTATTGACTTAAAAAACACTGTATAAATATTTTTTTGTGGCGAGCATAATAACTTTAAGATCTCGACACTCATAATAGAAAATAATGGTATCAAGATTTTTTTATTAGGAATTAGAGGAAAACTGATAAGGCCACCACGTGTAGAGTTCATGCATTAGATGCATCTCCTAGGTACCAAATTAGTCGCACGGTGTTGACGGATTCAATTGCTCTCGTCGCTACCTAACTTGTGAGATGGTTTGGTTCGAGGTAATTAGAGAGAGATAGAAAGAATGAGAATTTAGAGTTTTTGAGATATAATATCATATGCTTGGTTGGAGTGAACTCATTGACATGGAACACTTGGATGGAGAGTGGATTCATGGAGCCCAAAATTTGAAATAATTCAAAATCACATTTTGAAGCTTCTTTAAAAACAATACAATGTACATAGGGATGTTGGCTACATGTGTGCGCATTTTCACGATGAGAATATGTTTATGATGTGAGCTACGCAAATAAAAATTGGTTTTTCACACTTGTAGAGTACTCCCTCCGTTCGGAAATACTTGTCGAACAAGTGGATGTATCTATACGTATTTTAGTTCTAGATACATCCATTTCTCTGATAAGTATTTTCGAACAGAGTGAGTACATCCCAATGTAGTACCTGTGTTTTTTCAGGAATTTTTGAAAACTTTATAATTTGAGTCTTGAATTTTTAAACCTTTGAGCGCCATGGAGCTCGAGCTCCATTAGCAATTTCTGACTTGGATCCTACTTGTCAAAACGAGCGTTCTCTTCCTCAATCGTGCCGCTCTAAACACTAGGAGAGGTGATATTTGGGCACAACATGCCACCACCTCTCCTTCTATGGTAGGTCGCCCCTCCTGTTCCTCCTCTGTTGGATATACTTGCGTGGGAGTGCAAGGAGGTCGCGTTCTACTAGATGGAATTATAACTTTCTGTTTTGGGGCTTCTAGGTAGGTTTTCGTTTTCCGTCGTTTTGGCAGTTTCAAATGTTGTGGCGGCGACACTTAATAAAGTCTTCTCCAATGGTGCATTATTGGTGGTGGTGACAGAGGCAACGACGGTGTAGTGAATAAGGTCCCCCTAAGTCCCCCAATCTCAACAGTGTCGTATGCAGTGTCGTCAATGGCTCAATGTCGTATTTTCTTATCGGGGGCGTTTGACCGATGAGATTATGCAATGGAGGGTTTGTTGGTGTGGTAGCGGCGGGATCAGCCTCCGTCACACTGGTGCGACATCCTATGCCGGTGCGAGGCATGCAAGAGGTTTGGCTTATGGATCCGTAGCTCTTCCAAAAGTGTCGGTTTCTTTCTCCAGCATCCTGGTTCGACAAACTGTGTCCTTAATGATTTTTCATTCACGGTCAACAACGACAACATGCTGGTTCCGATAATGGAGCATAGCATGTGGCGGCGCACCATAAGCCAGTTTGGGAGGATGAAGACGGTTGACCCCAGGGGCTTGAAGTTTCTAGCAACACCAAATCTGAAACGGGGTACTAGCAACTCCAAGTCTCTAGTTGGGCTCTATAGTTGTTTATCCGATGCTGTTGAGGTCGGGGAAGAAACAACTAGGGTTTTTGTAGGTTTCAGATGCACATAAGAGGGGCATCTGGAATATGACAGCTAACCGGACTTCTCTAGCAACCCTAAGTCTTGGCTCTTATAGTCTACTCCCTAGTTTCTCCCAGTTACAAGTATTTCGGTACAGAGGGAGTAGTTTTTTTTTTGTACTTAGGAAGTCAGAAGTTTTTCTTTTTTTGAACTTAGGAAATCAGAAATTTATTGCTCTAGTTGGGCTCAATTAACGAAAGAAAAAAGAAAATGAACTATATTGTCCGGTTTAAAGGTTTTTTTTTTTTTGAATAGCCCAACTACCGCTCGTCCACCCCTCACGATACAGAGCCGCGTGGGAGCCAGGAGCCAAGGCGCCGCTCATTCTCTCCGGCGATCGCCGGCGACGCCCCGCCCCGACCTGTACCTGGGAAGCGCGGCCCTGCGCGTGGCCATTCTCCCTCCCATGGAAGATCGCACGGAGCGACCTCTTAAACCACCTGGATTCGTGCAGCACCTGAATTCACGCCTCGAGCAACTGCTCCCGATCGACGCGGCTGGCGCTCTAGAAATCCTCTCCGACCAAAAATCGTGCCAACCTCTGACGCTAGCGCACGTCTCTATCGATCCACGGCAACGACGGCGGCCTTGCTCGGCTCGTTTCCCTCCATCTGCACGCGGGGATCAGGCGCCCTGCAAGTGTTCGGTGAATTGCCCCGCTACGGAGATCGAGTCGCTGGCGTCCGATGGTCGGGCCCCGCGTTCAAGGTATGTTTCCTCTCGATCAGTGATTACTACGTAATTATCAGGATTGCACAATTCTTCAGATTGTACCTGGTCGCAGTATGTTTCAGTAGTAACAAATGCTTCAGTATCCGTAATACATCTGTACTGTAGTTGCAATTCATGCACTTCCCGTTCAAGTTCTTATGAGTCAGAGTGCATGTTCATTGGATTAAGACACACGCCCGCACGCCAAGTGAGTCGAGAGACAATGCCAGCATGCTCCAATTGGGATGCAGCTTATTCATCCGTTTACATCAACTAGACCAGTAGTCTAAAATAGGGCGAGCTAGCTAGAGCAGAGAGATTGGACAGAGCTGGAGAAGTAGTTGTATGATCAATCACCCTGAATTTGCGATTATTTTGTGTACTGCCATCACGCTAGCGGAGCTACACCACAGAGCAGACTGATAATGACTTACGCTTGACTGGAGAACTCCCGGTTGCTGCTGTGCGGCATCCCATGTTGAGGTTCAGACGACCATGTCGGAAGCTTCATGTGGATTGCAAAGTAGCTCAGCACGGCAATGATGAGCGCGACCACAATCACAGACGTCTTCCACCCCCTGTTGGAGCCGGCTGCATAGGCCACCAGGAGAGCAAAAAGATCCAGTCTGATCGTCCAGTTCATCACCTTCAGCGTCCATTTCTCCCATTCTCCTTGCTCCATCCTTGGAAGCCATTGCGGTAGCAACATGATGATGACAACGATGGAGTTGCTGTAGAAGAAGATGAGGTACCGGGGCCTCCTGTTGTCGTACATCACCGGGTTGCCCGCCACATACCCGTTGATGTTGCTCTGCCACGCTCCGCCGGGCGGTTCCAGGCCGGCCTGGTAGGCTACGCTCGCCACCAAGATGCCGAGCAGCATCAGGTATTTGCGCCTTGCGTGCTTCCTCCTTTCTTCTTCTTCGTCCTTCTGTTTAATGGTTACGGATGACGCCTCAGAGTTGCCGTTTCTCTTCAAAAATACTAGCAGCAGTCCGACTGCAACAAGGATGACCACGGCCACCAACACGAAGATGTAGATGGATGTCTTGAGGTGTTGGGTGCTTCCGGCGGCATAGGCTCCCATCAAACAAAACAAGCCCACCGCTGTACAAACAGATAATGCATTGCTCCGTATGGCTGGCCTGTACAGATTGGGGTTGACCAAGAGGATGATGAGGGCGATGGACAACATGAAGCTTATCGAGTTGCAGTAGAAGAAGGCATTGTAGCGGCGTGGGTAGTTGACCGGGTCGCCAGCGTGGTGCCGACCGAGCTTGTCGTCCTGGAGCAGGAAGCCGCCGGGAGAGGTGAGGCCGGCTTGGTAGGTGATGGTCGCTGCCAAGATTGCGAAGAGGAGCAACCGTTTGCGCCTCTTCTCCAGCAACTGATCTTCTTGATCATTGTCTTGCTTGTCCTTGTGGTCCAGCGTGAAGAAGACAATGTGGATCACCACATAGATCAGGACTGCGCCTGCCAAAGCCATGGCGTAAATGGATTTGTTCACGTCCTGACAGCTCCCGGCGGCATACGCGCCAATGAGGCCAAACAGGTCGAGTATCATGGCTGCCTCCAGAGCGTGGTGCTTGACCAGCTTCTCCTTCTGGACAAGGACGATGGCCACCAAGGACGCCACAAACGCAACCGAGTTGCAGTAGTAGAAGGCCCTGTACATTGCAATGTTCGTTGTGAGGCGAATCGGGTCGCTAGCCGTGTGCCCGTCGTTGTTATCCTGCCAAAGGCCACCTGGCGGGTTCAACCCCGCTGTATAGGTGATGGTGGCGGCAAGAGTGCCGAGCAGTAGAACAAGAGAGCGAGCCTTGTCCAGAGCCTCCTTAGCACTGCATTTCAAAACAGAGTTCAGTTGCAGTCTTGCAGAGAATGAAGAAACAGAGTTCAGTTTCAGAGAAAGAAGAAACAGAGTTCAGTTTCAGATAAAGAAGAAACATGGTTCAGTTTCAGAGAAATAAAGAAACAGTGCTCTGTACCTGACATTATCATCAGGGTGCTGATTTTCATCAGTTTGTTGTGCTGGACTGGAACAAGAAGACAAACAGAGTTCAGTTGCAGAGAAGGAAGAAACAGAGTTCAGTTTCAAAGAAAGAACGAAACAGTGCTCTGTACCTGACATTATTCTCATCGGTGTGCTTATTTTGATCAGGTTGTTCGGCTGGACTGGAACAACATGAAAAGAATTTGGTTGCTGAACTGCAGAAGCCATGGAGCAGGATGTATGCTAGAACGGCGCCAATGAGGGAGACCACGTACACGGTGGTGTCGGTCTCCCTGCAGCTGCCTGTGGCGGAAGCGCCGACGAGGCCAACCAGCGCAACGACATATGTTATTAGTAACAAATGCTTCAGTTTCCGGAATACAAATGTTATTGGACGTGCCATTCAAGTTCATATGAGACGGAGAGTGCACATAGGGTCAGGAAAACGTCACGTGCCATGCATGTTCATTCGATTAAGATGCACACACTTGCTCAGTAAGTCGACAAACAATGTAAGCATGCTCCAAGTGGATGCAGGTTATTCATCTGATTACATCAACTAGAGTATAGGAATCTGAAAAGAGGGAAGCTTTTTGATGAAGCCCTTGAGCAACGAGGCAGAGCAGGGCAAACTGATTTGAGATCTAGAGATAGGAAGACATAAATAGGTCATAGCTCAGATGAGCAATAGCTCTCAGCCTCTCACATAGTATAGCTACGCTTCAGATGTGCCTTGGGCCTTCTCGCTGCAAATCTCCGTTCGGGCTTCTTACGGCGACAAACCGTACATGATAGTATCATATGGATTGCAAAGTAGCCCAGCACAGCAAGAAGGAGCATGGCGACGTAAACAGACGTCTTCCACCCCCTGTTGGAGCCGGCTGCATAGGCCACAAGGAGAGCTACCAAATCCAGTCGGATCATCCAGTTCATCACCCTCAGAGACTGTTTCTCCCATTCTCCTTCATCCTTGTTTGGCAACCATTGCCATAGCAATATGATGATGACAATTATGGAAGCCATGAAGGAGATGGAGTTGCTGTAGAAGAATGTGAGGTACCTGGGCCTCCTGTTGTCGTGCATCACTGGGTTACCCGCCTCGTACCCGTTGCCGCTGCTCTGCCATGCTCCGCCGGGCGGTTCTAGGCCGGCCTGGTAGGCTACGCTCGCCACCAGAATGCCTAGCAGCATCAGGTACTTGCACCTCACGTGCTTCTTCCTTTCTTCTCGATCCCCATTCCCCTTCTTTTCTTTTACCTTCCTCCCTTGTTCTTCGTCCTGTCCTATGGTGCCATTTTTGTCCGCCCCTCTCAGTAAAAATACTAGCAGCAGTATGGCTACAACAAAGAGGACCACAGCCACCAACGCGAAGATGTAGATGGATGTCTTAATGTGTTGTGTGCTTCCGGTGGAGTAGGCCCCCATCAAACAAAACAAGCCCACCGCTGTGCAGACAGACAGCGCATTGCTTCGTATTGCTGGCCCGTACAGATTGGGGTTCACCAGGAGGATGATGAGGGCGATGGACAACATGAAGCTCACCGAGTTGCAGTAGAAGAAGGCATGGTAGCGACGTGGGTAGTTGTACAAGAGGACCGGGTCACCGGCATGGTGGCCGAGCTTGTCGTCCTGGAGCAGGAAGCCGCCAGGAGGGGTGAGGCCGGCTTGGTAGGTGATGGTCGCGGTCAAGATCGCAAAGAGGAGCAACCGTTTGCGCTTCTTCTCCAGCAACTGATCTTCTTGGTCGCTGGTGTTCCTGTCCTTGTGATCCAGCGTGAAGAAGACAATATGGATCACCACATAGACCAAGACGGCCCCTGCCAAAGCCATGGCGTAAATGGAGGTGTTCACGTTCCGGCAGCTCCCAGCGGCATATGCACCGATGAGACCAAACAGGTCGAGTATCATGGCTGCCTCCAGCACATGGTGCTTGACCAGCTTCTCCATCTGGACCAAGACGATGGCCACCAATGACGCCACAAACGCAACCGAGTTGCAGTAGTAGAAGGCCTTGTACCTCTTAGCATTGGTTGTGAGGAGAATCGGGTCGCCAGCCATGTGTCCGTCGCCATTGTCCTGCCAAACGCCACCTGGTGGGTCCAACCCCGCTGTGTAGGTGATGGTGGCGGCAAGAGTGGCGAGCAGTAGAACAAGAGAGCGAGCCTTCTCCAGGAGCTCCTTAGTGCTGCATTCATACATTGCAGAGAAAAAAGAAACAGGGTTCAGTTCAGTTGCAGAGAAAGAAAGAAACAGTGTAACTGCAAACAGAGGATATGTATGTGCTCCGTTACCTGACATCATCATCAGTTCGTTTTGCTGGACTGAAACAAGAACATGAAATTTCTGGCGCTGGCGTATAGAAACCACCATAGAGTAGGATGCATGCCATTGCCAGAACGGCTCCAACCAGGCCAATCAATCTGGCGGTGGTGTCGCTCTTCCTGCAGCTGCCAGCGGTATATGCGCCAACGAGGCCAACAAGTGCAACGACGATGCACCCGTAGAGCACGCGAGAGTGAGCCGTCTTCTTGTGGAGCTTCTTGCCGTCGATGATGAGCAGCATGGTGATGAACAAGGACGCCACGAACGCCGTGGTGTTGCAAAGCAGGAACACCGTCAGGCGCAGGCTGTGGTGGTCCTTGAGGATTGCATCGCCCGGGCGGTAGGTGGTGCCGATGCTGTCCCAGAAGCCACCTGGCGTGCTCAGCCCGGCAACGTACGTGACGCTCACCGCGAACGTCGCCAGGAGCATCAGGACCTTGCAGAGCCGTTCTTCGGCTTTGTGTTCCGTCGGAGGCATCGTGTCACCGGAGTCGGGGCTTTCTGGGCACCGGCAATCCTTCAGCTTGAGTACCACGATATAGACGAAGACAATGGCCACCAACACCACGGAGTAGACGATGGAGATCTTGTCCCGGCAGGTTCCAGCGCCGTAGGCGCCCACCAGGCTGAGCAGGTCCAGCACCATGACAGCCCGCAGCGGCTTGATGACCTGGACGGCGTCCTTCTTCCCCTTCTCCTTCTCCTTGTCGTGCCGGACGGCGAGTATGAGGATGAGCACGATGACCACGAGCGAGGCGGCGAAGGCGGTGGCGTTGCAGTAGAAGAAGGCGAGGTAGCGGCGGTAGTGGGTGTCACGGATGATGGGGTCGCCGGCGGGTTGGCCGTCGTAGGCGGCCTGCCAGACCCCTCCCGGCGGGTTGAAGCCTGCGGCGTACGTCACGTTGACCACCAGGGTGGCCAGCAGCAGGAGGTACTTCCGCAGGCTGTACTCCCATGGCTGCACCGGCTGCGGTGGCGCAAGCTGGCCGTGGCCGTGATCCATTGCAGACGCAGGCCGGAAGTGGCTGGACTCCATTGCCTGCTGCGGATGCGGAGACGCTGGCTGGATTTCATCGGACTCTGTTGCCGGCTGCCGAGATGCTGCCACTGGCTCGGTCAGCTGCACCTGCACCTGCGCTGGCTGGCCGGGCTGATCCATTGGCTCTGCCAGCTGCACCTGCACGGCAGGGACGCCACACTCCATTCTTTCACTGGCTCGCCCAGCTGCACCTGCACAGTGCAGAATGGTAGCCATAGAAGAGTCTCAGCAAGATAAGCTGGCTGGTTATAAAACGACTTGCCTGGCGCGTCGTCGCGCGTCGGGAGGGAGGAAGAGGAAGGTGCTCTGCATATTCAAAGTTCAGTAGACGGAAGTCAGTCGTCGGAGAAGGGAAGCAGCAATCAACTCTTCTCCGGTCACATAAACTAGGTAAGCAAATTCTAGTTTCTAAATATAAACATTTGGAAACATTCGTGAGGGGCACATGTTTTTGGATGCATACGTGTGTTTTTTGGATGCATATGTGTGATTTTCTTTGTTCTTTACTGCTCCTTTTCCAAGTGCTTTAGCTACTTGGCATATTGGGCTAGAGATATTCTTACTAGGTCCAAGTCATCGGTCAGGCTCAACCAGGCTTCATCGGAAGGGTGTACGGACGCATGCATGCAGTAGCTTTCATCGTTTTCTTCATACCTTAATTAACGAGCCAGACTACATTCTCTACGTGCTAAACGACAGCGCCTAGTATAAGTAGTAGCACTTTCACTGAAGAAGGTTATTAGTGGATTATAGTGGGAGAGTAGTAGCTGTTAAGGGACAAGCAAATCAGGGAATTATTAACATATCGTCAGTGTTTGATTCTTGCAATTTTCACCACTTTAATTGGTAAGCAGTGTCAAATCATTTTGCAACTTCAAATAGTTCTTTTGAAGTGTTAATAACCAACTGTATTCCATTGGTGATCATACAAGGGGAACAAACATGACGAAGAGATGCGTCCGTTACAGCCAACCGCACGAGGCTCTTTACAAGGAAGGATTATCCTTTACTTAGAAGATTACATAAATCCTGACACTCTTCCTAATCATTGCTTGTCCTTGCGACCGATCATCTTTGGGATCATCTCCAAAACCCTGTGGGAATAATTAAGGTGCAGAATGGAGAATCCTTAATTATTGTGAGGCTGCAGAATGGAGAATGGCAGCCATAGAA
Source organism: Triticum timopheevii (assembly GCA_963921465.1). Classification (NCBI taxonomy): domain Eukaryota; kingdom Viridiplantae; phylum Streptophyta; class Magnoliopsida; order Poales; family Poaceae; genus Triticum; species Triticum timopheevii. Next base: position 547,235,723 of record OY997272.1, read on the forward strand.
GAGGGAGCAAGATAGCTGCCTGGTTATAAAACGACTTGCCTGGCGCGTCGTCGTCGGGAGAGACGAAGGTGCATAAAAGTTCGATAGACGAGAAGTCAAAGTCGTCGGAGAAGAGAAGCAGCAATCAACTCTTCTCCGGTCACATAAACTAGGAAGCAATTCTAGTTTTTAAAGGAAAGCATTTTGGAAACATCGTGAGGTGCACACTTTTTTGTATGCATATGTGTGTTTTTTCGGCCGGGGCATGATTTTCTTTGTTCTTTACTGCTCTTTCCGTAAGTATCTTGGGTGGCAGTATTTAGCTAGAGATGATTTTTTGTACTATACTCAGTTATTTGTAAAATTAAAAAAAAGAATCAAATCATAGAGTTCCCATTTCTCTCAATTTTTTTTGACCAATCGAGTGTGTGTTATCGCATTTTTTTATTTATGTCCTTCCATAATTTGGATGCAGACAGTCTCTTTCATCTGGTGCAAGTCATCGGTCAAGCGGTGCCTTTCTCGACTCGGCTGGTTTGGGCCAAATTATAGAGCTGTGCCAGCCGAAGCTTCACTATATAAAAAAAAATACTAGTAGCTGCTAAAAGACACATGGATGAATTGTAGTGGGAGGGTAGTAGCTGTTAGGGAAAGCAAAACAGAGAATTAACAAATTATTAGTGATTGATTCTTGCGTTTTCGCCACTTTATTTGGTAAAAAGTGCCAAATCGTTTTACAACTTTGAATTGTTCTTTTGAAGAGTTGTTGTGGAAACTAAATGAATCAATCCAACCAACTGCATTCCATCAATGATCATAAAGGGGAATAGACGTGATGAAGAGATGCGTCAGTTCGTGGGGGGCGTGGAAAGCGTCGGGGCTGTTGCCATACGGTCAACCCCACGTGGCGCTTTACAAGAAAGGATTATCCTTTAATTATAAGATTAAACAAATCCTAAACACCCTCTAATCATTGATTGTCCTTGCAACCGATCATACTTGGAAGTTGGAATCATCTTCAAAAACCTTGTGGGAGAAATTAAGGAGGAATGTACAGTATGCCTTGAAAAACTTCTAAAAATACAGTGAGAAAATAACATATATCGTCCATGCTTGCATTCATATTCTGTCATTAAAAACTTTACATGAGAATTCGTTAGAGAAAACTCACAAAGGAAAAAAGTGTAATATTGACAATCTTAACAGGTTAGTCTAGGATTTCTCCCCCTGAATTTTGCAAGTCACAAAGTCGCATCATACCAAATTTCATTTACATATTTATGAAACAGAGAACTTGGTAAAGATCTGGGTAAATAAATCAGTGACTTTGTTAGCAAACAATTTATTTCCCTATTCTTTTCCGGTTCATGGGGATAAAACAATTTAGGAGCAATATGCTTTGTGATATACTCCCTCCCTAAAGAAATATAAACACTCTTATATTTCTTTACAGAGGGAGTAGCTCTTAATATAACTTGTGTGCATTTGTAAAATATAAGTAGGATTATCTTCATAGATAATAGTAGGCGATTGCAGCAAACCAGTCCCACTTGAACCCTGGAGAAAGTTTAGCATTGTGCGAAGCCGTACACATTCCCAAGATGGTTCTATAAAGCAATTATCTCATAGTGGTTGGTGGATGTAGCCACTAAGGTTTGCTTTGTTGACTTTCAAAAGAAGGTTGTACCTCCATGTAAGAAGACACAACCAGTCTGCGATCTAGCATTATGGGGATCTGATAAGTATCCAACATCGTATTAACATACCATGGCTCTCTCTTGTTTTTCTCAATAGAAGAAACCAATCTCATTGGTTCTCGGAACATATATGAGAAATATTCTTCACATGGGAAATATTTGTCACCAAATGCTTAGGAGTTGTACACTTCCTTGCATAATGAGTAGTACAACCGCACTTGTAGCAAATTTGAGAGGTGCTACCCTTATCATTTTCCTTAAAAATGATTCTTGCCCTTTTGAACTCCATTGCCATTCTGGTTCTCATTACGTCTTCACTTTTCTTTAAACTTCCTATGGTTCTTTTTAGAACCATGAAACTTTTGAGTATTCTGAGAATTGAAATGCGCTTCAGGCAATGGCAATGTTCCCGTTGGACAAGATAGATTATTCGTGTCAAGAATTTTACTGTGCTTTTCCGCGTGAAGAAGTGCATATACCAACTCAAAATGCTTGTATTTCCGATGACGATGTTGTTCAACAAGTATCCTCATATCGGGATGAAAAGTGGAGATCGTCTTTTCATGAGATCTGCATCCGAAACTACACTATTGCGGAGTATCAACTTATAGTTGACTTGATGCACAATAGAATTGTATGCTATAACAAACCTAAATTCCAAAAGCGGATAAGTGCTCGGTCTCTTTGCGCTTCAGAAAACATCACCGACCTCTATTGATCCTAGTGCTCCTTTAACGAGTTCTAGAGTGATAGAGGACTTTCCTCCATCACGTCTTCTTTCAAAGCAGGATCAAGGTAGTGTCAAATGAAGTGCAAAGCAGCATACTTTGCCATATATGTGATAGCAGGAGCTCCCTGAGCAGATGTGGTTATAGTGCAGATTAGATTAAAAAAATGGTCACCATGTTAATCTAGACATCAATGGGCCACGTTAGATAGTTTCTGTCATCAATGGCAAACTCAACAAATTTCTTCAAGATATGTCAACCATACCCTGCATGAAGATATCATGCGCATTAATTTGCCCTCATGTAAATTAACTGTGTGTAAAATAAGATGCTTGATTCAAATATAAAGGTCTAGGAAAAGCCTAAACGTCCCAAAATGTGACTTTCTACAAAAAAAAAGATAATCAGTGTAACATGACAAAGATCTTTGTTTTGTAGAACACATAGAGGTGCTTTGTAATCATCACCAAGTGGCGTAGACCTTATTCTTATGGCTATCTTAATGCCATAATTTGGGTGCATTCATTTTTGCATTAATCACATGTAGGTAATCACTTCTAAGTAGTGTAGACCTTAGTTTTATGTTACTTCGCACAACCTTTTGTTAATTAAAACATTTTGAAGATAATCACTACGTGGTGATGTAGACCTCGCGCTTGTGAACAAAGTTATACATTGTGATAAATGTAATCCATAAGTAGTGTGTAGTTTTTTTAAAAGTAGTCATATCATTTTTTTCAAGCATGATCAACATGTAGCAATTAAAATTGCATCTATACATATGTGGATATAAAATGTGCAGACATCACACAATGATATGCTAGAAATTACACAAACACATATGTATAAAAACTGAAAAACCTAGAATCTAATTGGAAAAGAAATACGAAAAATAACAATAGTCTAAAACTAGGTAGCCTAGTACTGTGGTTCATGCAATCCTTATTTTTGTTTTGATAAAAAGAAATCTGATGCTCGTACAGAGCATGGGCTAGTGCCCAACCGGCCTTTTGTCCTAGCGAGGGTAACTTTAGCCCAACCGCACGATCGGATAAGGGAGGTGGCGAGATAATTTTTTTGCCCCCATCGACCAACCGCTCCCGATCCCGATCCAAGCCAGGGACGATAGTGGGCACCTCTCGGCCATCTGCCGTGGTCGCCCCAACATAGAGGGGCAGAGAGCACGAGCTCGCCCTACTCCTCCTCCGAAGAAGCACCAGGGAGCCGCGTCCCGCGTGAGACTCCAACGAAGTGCCCATTCTTGAGTCCAAGACTCTAGGCTCCACTCCCCTGGCTGACGACCAGCGCCAGCCTTAGCTTGCACGACGTGTGACACGATTAAGCTGTCGTGGTGTGGCAACTACGATGGGGCAGCAGAGCTGCTTGCTCCATTGTTGAAGGCGTCCCACGCACAACAACCCGGGGCTAACACTTGATCGGTCTGGTGTCCACCTCCTCTTGTGCTGAAGTTGGAGACGGCATGTCCGGGATTCCGATGGTCCTAGTGCCACGGGCTCAGCCTTCTCCTCGGCGTCGTAGTCTTGTGGTGGAGATGGTAGCGGAGTTGGACACGGGCCCTAGTCATGCAGTCGGTGCCATCGCAGTGGAGGAGCTACGAGTTTTGGCTCGATGTGGCGATGTCGATGTCCATCGTGTCATCTACGGGCTCCATCACTTTGTCCCTGTGAAGCATTGGAGCGGCTGGTCCTGCAAGAATCCGTGTTGGAAGTGGTGTTGCCACCGGCATGGCCATACCGAGCTGAGCATCAGAAGGTCCGACATGGTGGTGAGCGCTGATTCCTCGGGCACCATGTCCTCGATGAAGGCTATAGGGACGCTTTCCAAGCGACGGAAACCATGTTGATGGCCTCTGAACGGACGAAGGTCGTCTGCATTGCGGTGGTGGTGATGAAGCTCGCCAATACAACGATGGTGACATGCAATCAGGCAACGTCGATGTCCATCTTCCCGAAACAGACGAAGGAAGAATCCAGTAATCATCTGGGCATTGTTGCCTATCTTTACTTTCTTCCCTTTGTTGTTGTTTTTCCAGCATGTTCGATGGCGAGTTCCGCCAATGTCTCTTTCTTAGTTTGAGACAAAGTGTTGATAACGTGTTGTTGTGAAAACTGTATGAAACAATCCAATCAATTGTATTACATCGATGATCATAGAATATACACAAGGGGAACACATGTGACGAAGAGATCCATCAGTTCGTGGGACGTAGAGAGCGTCGGGACGCTTGCCATATGATAAACTGCACGAGGCACTTTTCACGAAGGATTATCCTTTAGTTACAAGATTAAATAATTATATTCTATGATCATTGATGGAATACAGTTGGTTTGATTGATTCATTCAGTTTTCACCACAACACGTCAACAACACTTTATCTCAAACCGAGAGAAAGAGAACTTGGCAGATCAAGTTGACAAATTTGCTGGAAAAACAACAACATAGGGAAGAAAGAAAAGGTAGGAAACAATGCCTAGAGGTTTACTGGCATTCTTACTTCGTCTTCTTTGGGGAGATGGTCGTTGAAGTCGCCTGATTGAACGTTGTTGTCGTGGTATTGGTGGGCTTCGTTGCCACCACCGTAATACGGACGGACTTTGTCATTCGGAGGTTGTCGGCATGGTTTCCATCATTTCAGAGACCGCCGCTGTAGCTTTCATCGAGGATTTGGTGTCCGAGGAATCAACGGTCGCCACCATGCCAAACTTTCCGGTGCTCAGCCTGGACTTGCCATCCTGGTGGCAGCACCACTGTCAGACAGGGTTCTGGCAGGACCAACCGCTCAAATGCTTCACACAGATGAGGTGATGGAGCCTGCGGACGTGACGGTGGACGTCAACATCAAACATGTCGCGACCTCTTCATCATGCTGGCAAGGGTTGATGCCGCTCGCCGACCGTGGGATTCGAATCCAGCGGGTCTTGGATTCACGAATGGACACTCAATGGAGTCTCACATGAGACGAGGCTCCATGGTGATTCTTCTTTAGAGGGCGAAGATGGCAACGCCGGGGCTCTCTATCCCTTGTCATTGACGTGACAATGACGGATGTCCGAGTGGTGGCCGTAGCCGCTGCTTAGATCAGGATTGGGGACGGTTAACCAATGGGGACAGAAACCGTCCCGTCACCTCCCTCACCTGATCGTGCAGTTCGACAGGTGAAAAGCCACGCATGTTCGGCCAAAAGGGTGATTGGGCACTTGCTGATGCTCTATACGAGCAGCAAAGAAGAATCATAAAGCGAAAAAAAGGAGGCATGATCCACGGTAGTAGGCTGCCAAGTTTTGGCCTATTGCCATTTTTTTCATATTTCTTTCCTTCTTAGCTTCTCGTTTTTTGAGTTTTTGTGCATATGTGTTGTTAGTAATTTGTACCATATTACTATGTGATATCTGCATATTTTATGTCAACATATGTATGTATGCAATTTATATTGCTACATGTTGATTATGCTTAAAAAATTATATGACAACTTTCAGAAAAAAATGCACACGACTTATGGATTGCATTTATCGCAATGGATAATTTTGTTCACAATTGTGAGGTCTGCACCACCATATAGCAATTACCTTCGAAGTGTTTTAGTTAACACAAGGTTGTGTGAAGTACCATAAAAATAAGGTCTACACTACTTAGGATTGTTTACCTACATGTGATTAAAACAAAAATGAAGGCACAAAGATTATATCATGAAAACAACCATAATAATAAGGTATATGCCACTAGGTGGTGATTAGCTTTATGTGTTCTACAAAACAAAGATTTACGCCATGTTCTGGTGATTCTCTTTTTGTAGAAAGACAAATTTTGGGTCGTGTAGGATTTCCTACACTTTTATATTTGAATCAAGCATCTTATTTTACACACAATTAATTTACACGAGAGTAAATTAATGTGCATGATATCTTCATGCAGGGTATGGCTGACATTATACCTGGCCATGGGAAGCCCGGCCCGGCCCGACGCTGCCCCCGGGCCGGTCTCGGGCCTAGATTTTGAGCCCGAAGGCTGGGCCGGGCCGGGCCCGGACCCGCCGTTTTTGCATTTCTCTGAAGGTCGGGCCGGGCCGGCCCGGAGCCCGACGGGCTTTTATGTGTTCGGGCCGGGCTCGGTCCCAGAAAACAGGCCCGATGGCCGGGCCGAGCCGGGCTCGGGCCTGGGTTTTTTTCGTCGGGCTTGGCTAGGCCCGACCCGAAGCCCGGCCCGGCCCGAGGTATGGCCAGGTATAGCTGACATATCCAAGAAGAAATTTGTTGAGCTTGCCATTGATGGCAGAAACTATTTAATCAGGGCCATAGATGTCAAAATTAACTTGCCACCAGGAATCTGATCAGCACTATAACCACAACTGCTTAGAGAGCTCCTTCTTTGCACTTCATTTGACGCCACCTTGATCGTCCTCTGAGAGGTGTACATTGTGGGGGAAAGCCATGTATCACTCTGAAACTCCTTAAATGAGCATTATGATCATCAAAGGTCAGCAATGTTACCTAAAGCTCAAAAAGAGTGGGAAAATAAATATTTTGCAAACAAAGTCATGTGATAATCTTGCCGATTTATTTATCAATCTCTTACCAGGTTCTTAGTTTCATAATAAATATGTAAATGGAACTAGTGTGAGGTGACTTTGTGACTTGCAAAATTCGAGGTGCTTAGGGGGGGGGGGGGGGAGGGATCTCCTAGGCTATAACCTGTTAAGATCACTAGATTTTTAATATTGCATTTTTTCCTTTGTGAGTTTTTACCTAATAATTTCTCACGTAAGGTTTTTTATGAGGCAATACCAATACAAACATGAACTGCATATGTCATTTTCTCCTTATTTTCACACTGTGTTTGTAGGAGTTTTTCATGGCATTTTCTCCTCATTTTCACATTAGATTTGTAGGAGTTTTTCATGGCATGTTGTATATTTCTCCTTGATTTTTCCTAGGGGGGTTTTGTAAGGAGATGAGGTCGCAAGGACAAGCTGAGATGATTAGGTTTCTTGTGGTGGAACCAACCCACTAGGTTCAAGTCCTAAACTTAGCATTGGTGGTACCATTTTTTGAATTTAATAGCAATGTGTGTTCGGTGGAAGGAGACGTTCCCGTCGACTACCAAGGCTGTGGCAACTTCGTCAATCTCAAGATGTTGTGCCAGCTCAGTCTTTTAAAGGGGCTTTGGATTCTCTACCGTGCCATGGGCAAGGCAGATAACTACGTTACCTATGCCTTTCTTCTTCTTTCGTCTATTGGATTGAGAATGGACCACCCAGATCTGATGCAATAGTACATTGGCTACAATATCCGAAATAGTGATCTGAACAGGAACATTAAACAGTGTGTTCGCTACAGTGTTTGCCCTGATTTGGACCGCCAACTTTTGATCCAATGTCTCTTGGAGAAAGGTAGAGAACTGTAGCTCCCTACCTTGCCGATGGCAAGATAGAGAATCCGTGCCCTCTTAAAGGTGCTTATAGAGGTAGGATGTGTATGTGTACATTCATGAGCGAGTGTATGTGGGTATGTTTTGAGCGTCTTCATCTCTATCAAAAAAAAACTCCCTCCATCCCATAAATTGATGCTGAAATGGGTGTATCTAGTATTGAAATATGTCTAGATACATCCATTTCAGCTTAAATTAATTTGGGACAGACGTGGTTGAGTTAGGAAAACAGTGGTATCCCTAGCCAAGTTTTAAACTTGATATTGGTGCTCGCATTATTCCTGAAATTGTTTCAAACTTTTGACGATGTACGTACAGTAGAAGACGACATTTCCGTCAAGGCGCCTGTGATGACTTCGTAAAATCTCAAAATGCTATGCCGGCTCAGACTATCGGAGGTGCTTGTAGAGGTAGGGTGTGCGTGCGTGCGTTCATATGGATGAGTGTATGCTTGTGTATATAAGCAACTTCGATTGTACTGTGTTAGAAAAATGAGACGAAGAGAGTAATATACATAGTGGGATTAACTATTTACAAGTATAAAATGTATGTACTCCCTCCGTTCCTAAATATAAGTTTTTTTAGACATTTCAGAAGTACTACAACATACAGATGTATATAGACATATTTTAGTGTCGATTCACTCATTTTGCTTCGTATGTAGTCATTTGTCGGAATCTCTGGAAAGACTTATATTTGGGAACGGAGGGAGTATATGATTTGATTTGACGACATGAACAACATTTTTCTTTTACTATTTATATATATATATATATATATACCCGCACCGTATCGATCCGGTTAAGCCAACCCGAGTCTGCTCGCTCGGCCCATCCTACCGTTCGGCCACACGAGACACAGCCGCGCAGCGCAGGAGGCCTTAGGCGATGTGCCTTTCCCGGCGATCGCCGGCGACGGCCCACCCCGACCTGCACCACGCTGCTCCTGGCCCTCCGCTTGCCCGTGTCGTTCGTGTGGAAGATCGCAGGGACAGAACGGCCAAGCGGGGCTGGTTCGGAGCTGGATTCGCGCGCTCGTTTGAATCTCAGCGCTTGCATCCGCTCACCATCCACTCGTCGGCTCCAGCAACTGCTTCCGATCGAGGCGACCCACGCTCGAGGAATCCTCTCCATCCAGAATGGCGCCAGCCTCTGATGCTCGGCGGTAACCACGCTACTCACGACGGCGGCCTGCTCAGCTCAGTTTTCTGCATCTGCAAACGGGGCAGGTGCCCTGCAAGTGTTCGGTGAATTCCCACGCTAGGGAGATTGCGCCGTTAAGAGTTGGGTCACGGATCCAGGGTATGTTTCCTCTCCACCTGACCAGTGATTAGTATTAGGATTACACCATACTTCTAAAGCATGTTTCAGTTGCAACAAATGGTTCACATTCCTGAATAAAAATGCAATTGCAGTTCATGCACTCAAGTTCTTATGTGATAGAAAGCGCACATAGGGTCAGGAAATGCCACCTACCATACATATTCATTGGGTTAAGATACAGACAGACCTGCCCAGTGGGTCGACAAACAGTGTAGGCATGCTCCAACTGGGATGCAGGTTAATCCGAATATCCGATTACATCAACTAGACTGGGATATAAAACAGAGAATCTTTTCGATGAAGCCCTTGAGCAAGGGGGCAGAGCTAGCTAGAGTAGGGCGTGCTGGCTAGAGATCTACAGTCTACACTACGGAGCTCAGATGAGCAATTGCACTCACATAGTAGAGCTACACTGCAGAGGTGCTTTGGCGCCTCTCGCCGCGACAAACAATACATGCCAGTACCGTATGGATTGCAAAGTAGCCCAGCACGGCAATGATGAGCGCGACCACAATCACAGACGTCTTCCACCCCCTGTTGGAGCCGGCTGCATAGGCCACTAGGAGAGCAAACAGATCCAGTCGGATCGTCCAGTTCATCACCCGCAGCGACCATTTCTCCCATTCTCCTTCTTTCTTCTTTGGCAGCCATTGCGGTAGCAACATGATGATGACAACGATGGAAGCCACAAAGGAAATGGAGTTGCTGTAGAAGAAGGCGAGGTACCGGGGCCTCCTGTTGTCGTGCATCACCGGGTTGCCCGCCTCGTACCCGTTGTCGTTGTTCTGCCACGCCCCGCCGGGCGGTTCAAGGCCGGCCTGGTAGGCTACGCTCGCCACCAAGATGCCTAGCAGCATCAGGTACTTGCGCCTTGCGTGCTTCTTCGCTTCTTCTTCATCCTCGTTCTTTTCTTCTACCGCCTTCCTTTCTTCTTCGTTTTGTTCTCTGGGTGGCGCAACTACCGCATTGCTGCGCTTTCTCTTCAGCAAAAATACCAGCAGTAGTCCGGCTGCAACGAGGAGGACCACGGCCACCAACACGAAGATGTAGATGGATGTCTTGCGGTGTTGCGTGCTTCCGGCAGCGTAGGCCCCCATCAAACAAAACAAGCCCACCGCCGTGCAAACGGATAGTGCGTTGCTTCGTATGGCTGGTCTATACAGATTGGGGTTCACCAGGAGGATGATGAGGGCGATGGAAAGCATGAAGCTCACTGAGTTGCAGTAGAAGAAGGCATAGTAACGGACTGGGTAGTTGTGCAAGAGGATCGGGTCACCGGCGTGGTGCCCGAGCGTGTCGTCCTGGAGAAGGAACCCGCCAGGAGGGGTGAGGCCGGCTTGATAGGTGATGGTTGCCGCCAAGATCGCGAACAGGAGCAACCGTTTGCGCCTCTTCTCCAGCAACTCATCTTCTTGATCGTCGTCTTTCTTGTCCTTGTGGTCCAGCTCCAGCGTGAAAAAGACAATATGGATCACCACATAGATCAGGGCAGCGCCTGCCAAAGCCATGACGTAAATGGAGGAATTCACGTCCCGACAGCTCCCGGCGGCATATGCGCCGATGAGGCCAAACAGGTCGAGTATCATGGCTGCCTCCAGCACGTGGTGCTTGATCAGCCTCTCCGTCTGGACCAGGACGATGACCACCAAGGAGGCCACAAAGGCAACCGAGTTGCAGTAGTAGAAGGCCCTGTACCTCCTAATGTTCGTTGTGATTAGAATCGGGTCGCCGGCTATGTACCCATCACCCTTGTCCTGCCAAACGCCACCTGGCGGGTCCAACCCCGCTGTGTAGGTGATGGTAGCGGCAAGAGTGGCAAGCAGTAGAACAAGAGAGAGAGCCTTGTCCAGACCCTTTCTAGCACTGCAGCGAAAGAAGAAACAGAGTTCAGTTCAGTCGCGAAGAATGAAGAAACAGAGTTCAGTTCAGTTGCCGAGAATGAAGAAACAGAGTTCAGTTCAGTTGCAAACAGTACCTGACATTATCAGTAGTCTGCTGAATTGCTTCAGTTTGTTGCGTTGGACTGGAACGAGAAGACTTTAAAGTGTAGAAAGCATAGAGTAGGATGTATGCTGTTGCTAGAATGCCGCCGGCCAGGGAGACCACGTAGATGGTGGTTTTTGTCTCCCTGCAGCTGCCAGCGGTGTAAGCGCCGACGAGGCTGACTAGCGCGACGACGATGAACCCGTAGAGCACGAGCGACCGAGCCTTCTTCTCGCGGAGCTTCTTGCCGTCGATGATGAGCAGCATGATGATGAGCAAGGACGCTACGAACGATGTGGTGTTGCAGAGCAGGAACACCGTCAGGCGCGGGCGGTGGCGGTCCTTGAGGATTGCGTCGCCCGGGCGGTACCTGATCCCGGTGCTGTCCCAGAAGCCACCCGGCGTGCTCAGCCCGGCGACGTACGTGATGCTCACCGCGAACGTCGCCAGGAGCATCAGTACCTTGCGGAGCCGTTCGTCGGCTTTCAGTTTCTTCAAGGCCTCGCGTTTACGGTCCTCTTCTTCTCTGACATTGGGATCAGAGTCGCGGACGGGGGAAGAAATCGTGCCGGGATCAGAGTCGGGATTAGGAGTGGACATCACGCCGTCGAAGTTGGAGTTGCGGTTGGGTGCGGCGGACATTGTGCCGTCGCAACCGGAGCCGGATTTGTTGTCTGGGCCCCACCAGTCCATCATCTTGAGAACGGCGACGTAGAGGAAGACGGCGGCCATCAGCACCGTGGAGTAGACGATGGAGACCTTGTCCTGGCAGATGCCGGCGCCGTACGCGCCCATGAGGCTGAGCAGGTCCAGCACCATGACCAGCCGCAGGGGCACGACGACCCAGCGGCTGTCCTTCCCCTTCTTGTCGTGCCGGACGGCGAGGATGAGGATGAGGACGATGACCACGAGCGACGCGGCGAAGGCGGTGCCGTTGCAGTAGAAGAAGGCGAGGTAGCGGCGGTAGTGGGTTCCACGGATGATGGGGTCGCCGGCGGGCTGGCCGTCATGGGCGGTCTGCCAGACGCCTCCCGGCGGGCTGAAGCCGGCGGCGTACGTGACGGTGACCACCAGGGCGGCCAGCAGCAGGAGGTACTTCCGCAGGCTGTACTCCCATGGCTGCACCGGCGGCTTTACCGGCTGGCCGGGCTGACCCATGGGCGCTGCCGGCTGCACCTGCACGGCGGAGATGCTACCACACTCCATTCTCTCACTCAACAGCTGCCTGTGGTTCCCTTCCTGTTCTTAATTATTGTGATGCAGACTGGCGAATGGTTTCGTCGTCGTCGTGATTATATAACGACGACTTGACTCGGCGCGTGCGCGTCGTCGGAACGAAGGTGCCTAGCCTGAGCCTCTGCGCCCTGCACAGCGACTCCCACATGCGGACCGACCGACGTCAGCGGTCATCGGAGAAAGTGAACCAAGTCTTCTCCGGTCAAATAAACTAAGCTATGTAGCCTAGCTTTTTAAGATGAAGCCGATCGGAAACATCGTGAGGAGCACGCGTTTACGTTTTTGGATGTCTTGGTGTAGATTATCGTTCGACATATTGTTTATCCTTTGTTCTTACTATACGACAGCTTTCCTAGGTGTTACTTGGATATTTTCTCCGTACGTGTGTTCTTTGGATCCTCCATCTCTATTCTCCTTATTATAGGTATACAAACCACATCTTTCTCTTTTTTTTTCTTAATCATTGTGATGCAGAATGGCGAATGCCATGGCAGCGACAGGTGAAGAAAAATCTAGAGTGGTGCGATTGTATACTAGAGTATATGAAAAAGACTTGGGTCGGCGCGAGTCGTCGGAACAAGCTGCCGAGCCTATGGGCCCTGCGGAGCAATGCTACATTCACGGGGGCTTTACGGGCGTTTTACGGGGCTAAGCGGACGTGGGTTGCGTTAATTGGGCGTTAGGCGACGCGGGCCCACCCTGAAAATCAGGGGGGGGGGGGGGGGGTGAGATTAGTGAGGGGGAAAAGAAAAGTAGCCCGTTGATTAGGGCCCTGCGTGTTCGATCATCAAAAGTAGGAAGAAGCAACAAGCCAACGAGCAAGTCTTCCTCCGGTCAACTAGGGGCCCCGTAGTTGAATGCAGGTTTTATATCTAGGAAAAAAACATTTGCATCCGACAGAGTCGGCTGTGACGTGATGCGTGGTCATGTTGACTACGTCAATGCAATTCGTCATGTAATTGCGTCGGAGTGAGCATCCTATGCTGCCAATCTTCCTCCACCGGTCGATCAATCTAAAGAACACGGTTTGGCGCCCTCTTGTCATACTTTCATGTGGCGGTAAAACCAGGTTTTATTCGTCAAACACTACAGAGTATGAAATAAAGTTTGGTTCATGGGACTGGCCAAACAAGGCATGATGTCCCAGGCCTAAGAGCAGCTCTAGCACCCCCCGCATCCCGCCGGCCCGCAAAACGCGTTTGCAGTTTCCGAAAAACGGCTTTTGCGGGCCGGCAAGGATGGCCATAGATGTAGACCTCCCAAACGGACCCGTATAAAAGTATATTCGCCGAATATGCTTTTATATGGGTCGGCTTGCATTGTCTGCTCTTGCACCGCTGTCATCCGCATCTCATCAACCCGCAAAATGTATCAAATCCAGAATAATACAATAAACGGAAGTAAATTAAATAATTATTCAAATTCAACAAAATACAATAATCATCCACAACAAACGGAAGCAAACTAAGTTGGCAAGCATGGTCTCAACATCCGAGTCGTCTGAATCGGGCGAATCGGTGAGCAAGAACTTCTCACACGGACTCAAATCCATCTACATGCACACCGACGCGTCAATGAACTACAGCGCTCGCTCGCAAAGATCACAAAATACACACTAACTGGTGGAGGATGCGGCGGGTGATCCCGGGCGGCGACGAGGGGCGGGCTCGGCGGTGGTCGATCCCCGGCGGCGGCAGCGACGAGGGCGCTCTTCTCGCCGGATCCCGGGGGGGGGGGGGGGGGCAGCGTGACGGCGCGGGAGGATGGTGGGCGGCCCCGCGGCACGTTTCTACCCGCAGATTTGGCGGAATTGCCGGCGGCGGAGGGGCGGAAGCAAAGGCGGGCGGCGGCGGAAGGGGATGGGAAAATGCGCGCGGGCTGAAATGTCCCTTCCGTCAACTACTTCTCTGTAATGCAGGGCACCGCAGCTGCGACGGGATTTTGCCGCGCCCTCTAAATTTTTTTTGGGGGCCATGACGGGATGCAGGGTCTGATCGGGCAGGTTTTTCGGCCCTGACCCGCATTTTGACGGTTATTTGCCGGGTCAGGGCTGGATGCGGGGTCTGCTAGAGTTGCTCTAACAAAAGTGAGAACCTGGCTAGTCTCGGCTGGTTTGGGCCAACCTATGGAGTTGTGGTTGTCGGCGAGCAACATATACAGAGTTTTGGCTACTTGGTGCGCATACAACGAGATGATCAGTAATATTAATAAAATTCAAAATAATATGATTTTTTTTTGACAAACTTTGATGTATGTTTCACCCCTGTGCAATGTTTCGTGAAGAAAAGACATTTGTAATGCTCTAGGTGAAAAAAACTGATGCTTCAAAAGACTATATTTTAAAGCATTTTATAGCATTGATTTTTTTCTAGACCTTCAATAATGGCATTCAATCACGGAAAATGTATCCATATATAGGTACAGAACTAAGCAACGATTGTTGTTAAATATCATTTTTCTCCTTATGTGCTTTAAAAAATCACTGTTTACAGCGGAAGTATTTGAGCTCAGGTGTAGACTGTAAAACGACACTTTCGGGCGAGCAACACCTTAACTTTTTTTTTTGAACCGGGCTTTAACCCCATTCCATTGCATAGAACGAAAATACATCAGTTCCAGAAATATGTTCAGGAAGAAAGGAAAGGGAAGAAAGCACTACCAGGAAACCCACCACACTTGCCCGACATCCCTTTGTAGACGGTGGAGATCTTGTCCCGGCAGGTGCCGGCGCCGTACGCGCCCATGAGGCTGAGGAGGTCCAGCACCATGACGACCCGCAGCGGCACGACGACCCAGAGGGCCTCCTTCCCTTTGTCATGCCAGATGGCAAGGACGAGGATGAGGACAATGACCACGAGCGACGCGGCGAAGGCAGTGGCGTTGCAGTAGAAGAAGGCGAGGTAGCGGTGGTAGTTGGTTTGGCGGATGATGGGGTCGCCGGCGAGTTGGCCGTCGTGGCTGACCTGCCAGACACCCCCCGGCGGGTTGAAGCCGGCGGAGTAGGTGACGGTAGGTGACGGTGACCACCAGGGTGGCCAGCAGCAGGAGGTACTTCCGCAGGCTGTACTCCCATGGCTGCTGGGCCTGCCCGGGCGGCGTTGCCTGCGGGCCGGACTGATCCGTTGGCATTGCCGGCTGCACTGCGGGGGCGCCGGCGCCGGCGATTCCAACTCTCTCAAATCTCAAGGTCTCAACAGTTGTGGCTCCTTTCTCTTAATATTGTGACGCAGAGATCATGTGGGACAATGGGAAAGAGTGGGAGAGAGCTGCGTGATAATAAGGCGACTTTCCTTCAAATATTCTTCATGCATTGGAATAAACATCCTTCAGTTCATCCAATATTCTTCATGCATTGGAAATGGAACTTTCCTTCAAATGTATAACTTAACGCAAACATTAGTCCATTAGGATTGTCATTAATTACCAAAACCACACATGGGGACTACATGTACTTTCAACAGCTTCGGGGGAAACCCTAGATCCATGGGATCGGACGATGACGGTGCTCTAGCATCGTATCCCCTCTCGGGGGCTTCGTCTTTGGAGCTAGGCATCATCAAGTGGGACCGATGGAAGTTGGTGGAGTTGGCGTCGAGGCTTCTGTGGCAACGATGATGGGTGTGTGCGATGACGGAGACGCGACATTGTTTGCGATAGTCGGCTCTTCTTCGGCGTGTTCGTGGGATTACCTCAGGTTGTTTTGTTGTGGTGAAGTCGGAGCTGCGGCGGCGGGGGCCCTGTGGCGACGATGACAGGCAGCAGGTGGTCTGTTCGGTGGTCTTTCGCGACGCCAACCTTGCATAGTTCTCCTTTGGAGCTATCATTCAGAGTCGGAGTTGTGCTGTCCTTGGCGCCGGTGGCTGAGTTTGGCCGGGGCTTCCTGTGTTTCATATAGCCTCTACGGTGTGGGTTGGGTCGACTTTTCTCTTCGGAGAAGTCGGAGTCGCTTGCTCGGAGATTAGGGAGGGCGATGACGCCTGTTGGGGAGAAGTGATGACGATGACACCGGTGTGTGATGTTGACGAGACCCTCTATGTGAGGTGTGTGTGGTATTATGTGTGTGCCGCTCAGCGGTTTGTGACGGTTTTCGCCCGGTTTTCCGTTTATTAACCGGACAACTCTCTTCTGCTTTATTAATGAGATGAGGCAAAGCTTTTGCCTCTGTTTCAAAAAAAATATATGTTAATCAACTATTTTGTTTGTACCTAACAGGTACTACTCTCCCATTACAATTCATAAATAAGTACGTATGTTTACCATGATTAGCTATGGAAATAATCTTTGTTAATGAAAATGCAACTCATAGAATGCGACGCCGTGAAGCACAGGGACAGCAGTCCAGCTCATTTTATCTATGAAAAAAACGATGAAACCTATGACATGCGTCCGTTCATCCTTATGCATCACCTATGTCTTTTAGCAACTACTTCCTCCGTCTCATAATGTAAGACGTTTTTTGACACTACATTAGAGTCAAAAAACATCTTACATTATGGAACAGAGGGAGTAAAATTTTTTAGTGTAAAACTTGCCAATTTGCCACATATACTCGCCGGCTGCCACGATTCCATAATTTGGTCCAAACCACCCTAGTCGAGCATGGAGAAAATATCTTCATCCGAATATGGCTAAGGACATCAAAGGAACTGTGCTAACACCTCCTGAATCAGTGAAAATTATGGGATCCTGCTGGAAAAAAATATCTCTAGCGAAATATGTCAAGAACGCTATTAAAAAAACACGCTAACACCTGCGGAAACAGCAGTAAAAAGCGCAGATAATTTCGCCAAGGCCGAAAAAATTCTCTCCAAGGAAATACTACATAAAGACATCGAAGAAATGTGTGCTCCTCATGATGTTTTTCAAATTTTCGTCCTAACAATGATGTTTTCAAATGTTTTATCTTAAAAACGAGAATTGCTTAGTTTATTTGACCGGAGAAGACTTGGTTGCTTCCATGACTCGGTCCGTTTTTCACATGTGGGACTAGCTGTAACAAATAGAGAAGAAATGGCACTGTCAGACATTATTGAATATGCAGTGCAGCTTGCCCCGGGGACGACCCGCCAAGTCAACTCGTTCCACATTCGCGCAGCTCCCTCTTATCTCTCCTAGTCCCGTTTGATCCCTGGATCACAGTAGCCAAGAAAGAGGAAACACACCCGCCGAGACTTGAGAGAGCGGAGTGGCCTGTGGCCGGTGTCCTGCAGCCGGCAATGGAGCCGGGCCACGTCCAGCAAGCATCTCCACAGCCGGCAATGTTGCCCCGCCACGTCCAGCCTGTGCCCCCGCCGCCAGCCTGGGCCATGACGGGATGCAGGGTCTGATCGGACAGGTTTTTCGGCCCTGACCCGCATTTTGACGGTTATTTGCCGGGTCGGGGCTGGATGCGGGGTCTGCTAGAGTTGCTCTAACAAAAGTGAGAACCTGGCTAGACTCGGCTGGTTTGGGCCAACCTATGGAGTTGTGGTTGTCGGCGAGCAACATATACAGAGTTTTGGCTACTTGGTGCGCATACAACGAGATGATCAGTAATATTAATAAAATTCAAAATAATATGATTTTTTTTTGACAAACTTTGATGTATGTTTCACCCCTGTGCAATGTTTCGTGAAGAAAAGACATTTGTAATGCTCTAGGCGAAAAAAACTGATGCTTCAAAAGACTATATTTTAAAGCATTGACTTTTTTTTTCTAGACCTTCAATAATGGCATTCAATCACGGAAAATGTATCCATATATAGGTACAGAACTAAGCAACGATTGTTGTTAAATATCATTTTTCTCCTTATGTGCTTTAAAAAATCACTGTTTACAGCGGAAGTATTTGAGCTCAGGTGTAAACTGTAAAACGACACTTTCGGGCGAGCAACTCCCTAACTATAGAGAGGGAACGAGAATGCGGGAAATGATAATCTGTGAGGGGATGGAATGCAGGAGTTTAGAGCCCTAAACAGGCATTTGCCCTGCTTTATATATAAAGCACCATAACCAAGTTACACGCTAGCCCTCCTACAAAGTAGAATCCGAGATTACCGGACAACACAAACACACGCCACTATGATGCCAACAGAAAACATACGACGGCTAGATTACAACACCACAAGATGCCCTAGGACAACTAAGCTCCATGACAAAGCGCTCAGGAGGGGATACGTCGGCTCAACTGGCCCAGTACAACGGCAACATCGGGCCGTGTTTATCACTTGGAAATAGATGTTATATTTTATCACTTGGAAAGACAAAACAAAATCAACAACCTTTCTTAAAAAAAGCAGCCCAACTAGCCAAGTATGATGGAGACATCTGGCGCCGTCATGAGCCCGCACGGATTGGCCCAACTACGCCTACGGGTCCGCACAACGCCCACGACAGAAGCGGTGCTGCAAATTTAGTCTCACATCGCCTAGCGAGGGGTGCCCGCACCAGCTTAAATAGCCCTGTCCGCCTACCTCGCCGAACACCTCTGAATATCCTATCGTCTCCACCCTGATGGGACTCTGGGCCGTGTTTGGCCGAAAAGCTCTCTCTCTTTCGCAGTTGCGCTTGATCGGGATGGGCCTAATACGCCCTACTCGGCTTGGCGGCTAGTTTTTTGTTTTAGTTTTACTTCTTCTTTCATTTTTTGTTTCTATGATTTTCATTTCATTTATTTCATATTTCATTTGTAATATCCAAATTTGGAGAATTACCTTTATCTTATTTACCCATTTGAAAAATGTGTATCTTATTTATTTTATATTAATTATTTCAATTAATAATAATTCTATACATTTGTTTACAAAAACTTATTTTATTTTTCGAATTTGTTTCCTTTACTCCCTCCGTCCCATAATGTAAGACGTTATTTTATTTGTCAAAAAACGCCTTACATTATGGGACGGAGGGAGTACTTGTTTCTTTTTCTTCTTTATTCCATTTTCTTTCGGTTTTCTTCTTTACTTTGACAACTTTTAAATCCGTACTTGTTTTCCTTCTTTAATTTCTTGTTGTTCATTTTTCAAATACTTGAACACAAATGTACCGAAATTCATTCAAACAAAGTTTAAACATTAAACTTGTTCGTTTCATTAAACTCTTAGGAAATTTTACATGCTAGTTGAATGAAATTCGATCAAAATTACTAAAATGAGATTAAAATCCTAATCTACTCGTCGTCCACGCCGCCGAGGTCCTCGATCGTCGTCCAAGCCGAGCTCACAGTCGTCGCTGCGGCTGCTGCCCCCCACGTCGAAGATGGGTGCCATGGAGTCCGCCACCGCGGCGTGGCACCCGGGGAAGTCCGGCGGGTCCTCCGTGTGGCCGGTGGCAGGGGCAACCTGCATGTATTCCTGGACGAGCGGCGGCGTCACCGGCGCCATCTCATACTCTCAGATAGCCGTCATGTAGCCCGGCATGAGCACGGGCCGCATGTTATCACCCGCGTATCGATCAGGTTAAGAAGCCAGCCCAGAGTCTGCTCGCTCGGCCCATCCTACCGCTCGTCCACACGAGACGCAACCGCGCGGGAGGCAGGGGCTTTGGCGGTGTTCCTTTTCCCCGGCGATCTCCAGCGACAGCCCATGCCCCGATCTGCACGCGGGCAGCGTGGCGCTGCTTCCGGTTGAGGCGGGGCTGCGATCCCTCGTGTGGAAGATCGCAGGGACCGACTGAGGCGGAGCTGGTTCGGCTAAACCAGCAGGATTCGCGCACTCTTCTGAATCACACCGCCTGCATTCGGACACCCTCCGCTCGTCGGCTCCAGCAACTGCTTCCGATCGAGGCACCAACCTGTGATGCTATCAGTACGTATCAATCCAGGACGAACGACGATACACACGACGGCGGCCTGCGCAGCTCAGGTGCGTGCACCTGCATGTGGAGATCGGGCGCCCTGCAGTTGTTCGGCGAATTGCCCCACAGGGGAGACTGCGCCGCTGAAGTCGGGTCACGGATTCAAGGTATGTTTCCCCTCGACAAGACCAGTAGCTACTACTCGACAAGTCCAGTGGCTACAATTATTACTTTAGACCGCACCTAGTGACATATTGGCATGTTTCAGTAGCAACAAATGCTTCAGTTTCCTGAATACAATGGAACTGCAATTCATGCACTTCCCATTCAGGTTTTCGTGAGACAGAGATTGCACATAGGATCAGGGAATTTCACCTACAATGCGTAATCATCGGGTTAAGGTACACACACATCCCCAGTGGATCGACAAACAATGTCAGCTTGCTCCAACCTCCAATCAGGATACAGGTTTATCGGATTACATCAACTATACTGGGAATCTAAAAATAGAGAGAGCTAGCTAGAGCAGAGAGATTGAACAGAGCTAATTAAACTGGCTAGAAATCTAGAGACTGAGAAATAGATACATGGCAGCTCAGACGCCCTCACATAGTAGAGCTACACTTCAGAGCTGCTTTGGTGCCTCTCAGGGCGACAAACAGTACATGACAGCGTCATATGGATTGCAAAGTAGACCAGCACAGCAAAGATGAGTGCGACGACATAAACCGACGTCTTCCACTGCCTGTTGGAGCCGGCTGCATAGGACACCAGGAGAGTGAACAAATCCAGTAGGATCGTCCAGTTCATCACCCTCAGCGACCATTTCTCCCATTCTTCTTTCTTCTTGTTTGGCAGCCAGTGCGGCAGCAACATCATGATGACAACAATGGAAGCCATGAAGGAAAAGGAGTTGCTGTAGAAGAAGATGAGGTACCGGGGTCTCCTGTTATCATGCATCACCGGGTCGCCCGCCTCATACCCATTCTCACTGCTCTGCCACGCTCCGCCGGGCGGTTTCAGGCTGGCCTGGTAGGCTACGCTCGCCACCAAGATGCCTAGCAGCATCAGGTACTTGCGCCTCTCGTGCTTCTTCCTTTCTTCTTTATTTTCTTCTACCTCCTTCTTCCTTAGTTCTTTATCCCCATTCTTTTCTTCTGCCTCCTCTCTTTCCTCTTTATCCCCATTCCTCACTTCCAACTCCTTCATTTCTTGGTTCTGTTCAGTGTGTTGCGCTGCTGAATCGCTGTCATTTTTCTGGAGCAAAAATACTAGCAGGAGTCCGGCTGCAACGAGAAGGGCCGCACCGACCAACAGAAAGATGTAGATGGATGTCTTGAGGTGTTGGGTGCTTCCGGCGGCGTAGGCCACCATCAAACACAACAAGCCCACGACCGTACAAACAAATAGCGCATTGCTTCGTATGGCTGGCCTGTACAGATTGTGGTTCACAAGGAGGATGGTGAGGGAGATGGACAGCATGAAGCTCACCGAGTTGCAGTAGAAGAAGACCTTGTAACGGATTGGGTAGTTGAACAAGAGGACTGGGTCGCCAGCGTGGTGTCCGAGCTTGTCATCCTGGAGCAGGAAGCCGCCAGGAGGGGTGAGGCCGGCTTGGTAGGTAATGGTCGCGGCCAAGATCGCAAAGAGGAGCAACCGTTTGCGCCTCTTCTCCAACAACTGATTTGCCTGGTCATCGTGCTTTTTGTCCTCGTGGTCCAGCGTGAAGAAGACAATATGGATCACCACATAGACCAGGACGGCGCCTGCCAAAGCTATGGCATAAATGGAGGTGTTCACATCCCGGCAGCTCCCGGCGGCATAGGCGCCGATGAGGCCAAACAGATCGAGTATCATGGCTGCCTCCAGCACATGGTGCCTGACCAGAATATCTGTCTGGACTAGGACGATGGCTACCAAGGAGGCCACAAAGGCAATCGAGTTGCAGTAGAAGAAGGCCTTGTATCGCCTAGCATTGGTCGTGAGAAGGATTGGGTCACCGGCCATGTGGCTGTTGCTGTTGTCCTGCCAAAGGCCACCTGGCGGGTCCAACCCCGCTGTATAGGTGATGGCGGCGGCAAGAGTAGCGAGCAGTAGAACAAGAGAGCGAGCCTTGTCCAGAGCCTTCCTACCACTGCAGAGAAGAAGAAACAGAGTTTAGTTCAATTTGCAGAGTAAATAGTGAAACTGCAAACAGAGGAAACAAACTAAAGCAGCAGAGAAAAAAACAGAGATTTCAGTTGCAAACAGAGGAAAGGAAGAAGATGATATGTATGTGATCCTTACCTGACATTATCAACAGTGTGCTGAACTTCTCCGGTTTGTTGCACTGGACTGGAACGAGAAGAAGCGTATATACCATAGAGTAGGATGATGTGTGCCATTGCCAGAACGGCGCCAACTAGGCTGAACACGTAGGCGGTGGTATCGATCTCCCTGCAGCTGCCGGCGATGTATGCCGCAACGAGACCGACCAGGGAAACGACGATGCACCCGTAGAGCATGCGAGACCGAGCCGTCTTCTTCTTGCGGAGCTTCTTGCCGTCAATGATGAGCAGCATGGTAATGAGCAGGGACGCCATGAATGCCGTGGTGTTGCAGAGCAGGAACACCGTCAGGCGTGGGCCATGGTTGTCCTTGAGAACCGCGTCACCCGGGTGGTGGCTGCCCTGGGTGCTGTCCCAGAAGCCGCCCGGCGTGCTCAGCCCGGCGACGTACGTGATGCTCACTGCAAATGTAGCCAGGAGCATCAGGACCTTGCGGAGCCGTTCTTCGGCTTTCAGCTTTTTGTGGGTCTTGTGGTGGCAGAGCCGCTCCTTGTCTTCTCCAGCCGTGGGGTCAGAGCCGAGGATGGGGGCTGGAATCGTGCCGGCGTCGGAGTCGGGATTTGGAGTGGGCATCACGCCGCCAGAGCCGGTGTTGCCGTTGGAGATGGGCATCCCGTCGGAGCCGGGGACGGAGGTGGAAATCATGCCGGTGCCACAGTCAGGATTGGGAATGGGCGTCTCGCTGCCAGAGCTGGAGCCGGTGTTGCCGTTGGAGACGGGCATCCCGCGGCCGGAGCCGGTGCCGGAGTCGGAGTTCTTGTCCCTGCAGTCCATCGACTTGAGAACGAGGATGTAGAGGAAGACGATGGCCACCAGCACCGCGGAGTAGACGGTTGAAATCTTGTCCCGGCAGGTGCCGGCGCCGTACGCGCCCATGAGGCTGAGCAGGTCCAGCACCATGACGAGCCGCAGGGGCACGACGACCCAGCGGCTGTCCTTCCCCTTCTTGTCGTGGCGGATGGCGAGGACGAGGATGAGGACGATGACCACGAGCGACGCGGCGAAGGCTGTCGCGTTGCAGTAGAAGAAGGCGAGGTAGCGGCGGTAGTTGGTGTCGCGGATGATGGGGTCGCCGGCGAGTCGGCCGCCGAGGGCGTTCTGCCAGACGCCCCCTGGCGGGTTGAAGCCGGCGGCGTAGGTGACGGTGACCACCAGGGTGGCCAGCAGAAGGAGGTACTTCCGCAGGCTGTACTCCCATGGCTGCACGGGCTGATCCATTGGCACTGACTGACGGCTGCGCCTGCTCTCCACAGCTGTGATTCCCTTCCTCTTGTGTTAATTATAGAAGAGAGACAGATGGTTTCGTCGTGATTATAGAAGGACTTGACTCGGCGGGACGAAGGTGCGCCCTGCACAGCAATTTCCACATGCGGACGGACGGACGGGCGTCAGGCTCCTCCGAGAAAGGGAAGCAACCAGGTCTTCTCCGGTCAAATATTCTAGCCTAGTAGCTTTTTAAGATGAAGTCGATCGGAAACATCGTGATGAGCACGCGTTTGCGTTTTTGGATGTCTTCGTATAGATTATCGTTGGACATATGTTTGTCGCCTGGTCATGATTCCCTTTGTTCTTACTATACGACAGCTTTCCTAGGTGTTAACTGTTAGTACTTGGATATTTTCTCCGGAGCAATGCTAGAGGTACGGGCGGTGTACGAAGGATTTACAGGCTCCTTGGCTGTGATTGGTTGGAATTTGATTAAGAGGGACGGCCCCATCCTGAAAATCAGGGGGTAATTAGATTAGGCCACGTTGTCATCCTGTAAAGCTTTGTATGAATATCCTGTACGTGTAGTATTATTGTTTTCTCCGTACGTGTGTTCTTTGGATCCTCCAACTCTTTTCTCCTTATTATACAAGCCAGGTCTTTCTGGCCTGGCACCTTCTGAGCAAATGCGCTTCCTCTTCTTAATCATTGTGATTCAGAATGGCGAATGCCATGGCAGCGACAGGTGAAAAATCTAGAGTGGTGCGAGTGTATACTAGTACAGTATATGAAAAAGACTTGGCTCGGCGCGAGTCATCGGGAGAAGCTGCTGAGCCTCTATCATAAAAAGCGTCGAGGAAGCGAAGAAGCAACATGCCAACCAGCAAGTCTTCCTCCGGTCAACCAGGTGCGTCGTAGTTGAATGCAGGTTTTATGTCTAGGAAAAAAACATTTGCATCCGACGGAGCCGGCTGTGACGTGATGTGTGGTCATCTTGAGCACGTCACTGCAATTCGTCATGAAATTGCGTCGACTGGGCATCCTATGCAAATAATCTTCCTCGACCGGT
Source organism: Triticum timopheevii (assembly GCA_963921465.1). Lineage (NCBI taxonomy): Eukaryota > Viridiplantae > Streptophyta > Magnoliopsida > Poales > Poaceae > Triticum > Triticum timopheevii. The sequence continues at coordinate 547,260,488 of OY997272.1, forward strand.
CGATCAATCTAAAAGAACACGGTTTGGCCCTGTTGTCGTACTTTCATGTGGCACTAGGCGCATATTCAGCGGCAACCCATAAATTTTCTATTGCATCCTTCCTCGAACAGGGGGGCAATCCGCGGGCACGGATCCAATCATAGCCGCATACATTTCAAACTCTTTTTCAATAAACCGGATGAAATTCATGCAAACAAGGCCGGGTTTCATCTAAACATGACGGATTTCATACAAACACGAATGGTTTTCATTATATTCGAACATTTAGAACAAAAAAAAGACCCGACTCTAAACCTATCCTACAGCGGTGGCGTCCGGTGTCCAAGCCCGTGTCGTCCTCCATAGATGATCAGTAAATATGGACGGCGGATTTTAAAACAATTATAGATGGTGGATCCATGCACGAGATGGCAGAAAATTCATTCCTGATGTCTTGCTCGAATCGGCTTGTTTGGGCCAACCTATAGAGTTGTGGTTGTCGGCGAGCAACATATACAGTGTTTTGGCTCCAGGGTGTACACATACGAAGATGATCAGTAAATTATTGAAGAGTAGCAATAAAATTCAAAATAAAATAACTTTTTTTACAAACATTGATGAATGTTTCACCCGTGTGCAACGTTTCGTTAAGAAAAAACATTTGTAATGATGTAGGCAAAAAAAAAAAAACTGATGCTTCAAAAGACTATTTTTTAAAACATTTTAGAGCATTGATTTTTTTTTTCAGACCTCCATGAGTGGCATTCAATCACGGAATAGATACAGAACTAAGCAACAATTGTTATTAAAATATCTTTTTCCTTCTTTCTTCTGTGTTTTTAAAGTTTCCTGTTTGCAAAAAAAGTATTTAAGCTCAGGTGTAGAATGACACTTTCGGGCTAGCAACTCCCTGACTATAGAGAGGGAATGATAACGGAGGAAATGATAATCTGTGGGGGGGTTGCAGGAGTGAGAGCCTGAGTCACACCATCCTATTATACTTATGTCGTCATTCCTTGGCTAATTCGTTATAAATTTAAACTAAAAGAGAGAATAAGTATCACTCAGATTCTACTACCAGTACTCATTCGAGGCCATACTTTATACTGGGACTAAAATGACACATCTAATATCTGTTCTCTCCACAACATCATTTTTTTAAATACATATTTCTCTTTCCAATTGTTGCCAAATGTACCATGTTAGTCAGATCAGACGTCTTTTGGCTCATGAAAGAAACGTTAGTCGTGAGCGTGGCGAGTCATACCCTTGCATCTATATGTTGCTCGCAACAACGTACTGCGTGTCGGCTTCGTAACTGCCATGTGGAGATAGCTAGCATAGTTGACTCGGATTGCAATCACTATGCTTGATCAATGAAAGTTTCTTTCCCGCAAAAAAAAAAACGTACTTGTAGTTCGCTTCTAAGAACATGTGTTTTGAGGTTAACTTTGACTATCAATTTAAGCAACACAATATCTAAAATAGTCATATAAATCGTATTTTAGAGATGTTTCTAATGAGAAACTTTTTTTTTTTGCGAATAACCTTTCAGACTTATAACACAGCTCACATATTCATTTTCATTACATTGATGGTCGACATAAATCTCAAAATACCAAGAAAGTAAGAAGTTTAGTCTACATCCATGCTTGCCTTTGCTTGACATGTTTAATAATACTAAATCATAGGAGAGCATGCCATCTGCCCGACGGCCGCATGCATAGCCATGTCACAAAATCTGCTACACTATGTACTTGCACTACTGTACATTGTAGTATGTTTGTGCCATTATTAAGAGTTAAATACTCCCTCCGTTCCTAAATACTTGTCTTTCTAGAGATTTCAAATGATCACCACATACGGATGTATATAGACATATTTTAGAGTGTAGATTCACTCATTTTGTTCCGTATGTAGTCATCATTTGAAACCTCTAGAAAGACAAGTATTTAGGAACGGAGGGAGTACATCATAGGTGCCTTAACTTGTTTGTTGTGCTCAGTTTAGTGCCTAAACTTGTAAAATACATAAAAGTGGTGATATAACTTGTCGCATGATGCATATACGGTGTCTCCGCCCGTATGCCGCTGTATGTGCTGCCCGCATGACAGCTGGTGGCTGCCCCACACGTCAGTGGGCATGAGTGTTGCCTGCGCTAGGTGAGATGGGTGCGTATTCTTTTCCAGAAAACCCCCTAAGGTTTAATTAAATCTCGAAAAAGCTTCACTCTTTTTTTTGAGGGATGCAAAAGCTATCACTAACTGCTACTAAAAGGAAAAAAGCAAACCGGGTCACTCCATGGGATTCCAACCTGCGACTCCAGGATAAATAGACGGCATGCTAACCACCAGGACAATTAGTACTTCGTGTACAACTTATAGCTGGAAACTTCAATAGATCAATTCTACCTATTGCTCTGCAATTTCCATTTACATTATTTACTGTTTTTTAAGTTACTGATTAGTTTTTATGATGTATAAACTTTTCCAATATAAAAATACAACAGTTACCAATATGTGATTTGTCTATTTAAATCTTTATTCTATTTTTATTATTGTTTAGTTTGAAGAGGTAAACATGAGCTTTTTATAGAATTTATGTGTATTTAATCAGTTAACGTGTAATATAAAATATTGTGTACATTTTTTTGAAACTGTTTGGTGTGTATTAAAAATCATTGTGTAAAAACAATAAATTCTATAAATATGTTAAAACATGTCAAACGTGTTTGTAGAAATGTAAGAATAATTTTACACATTATTTTGTTTAATACATGTTGAATTTTTTAGATAGCTTTTTTTTTCTATTTTTTAATGCATGACGAACATTTTTCAAAATCACATCTACAATTTCTTAATACACACGAGAATTTTTGAAAAATATGTTGAATAGTTTTTTTTCAAATGCACTAACACTTCGTTTAAGTCTATGGCAGCTGTAATATTTTCTTACATTTTCTTTTTCAAACAGGAAAGACAATATAAAAAAATAAACACGAAGTTGGAAAATAAATAAAAGAAACCTTTTGCAGGCTCATAAGAGCGCCATATATTACAATAAAAATAAGACAAATGCTTGAAGAGGTAAATAACAACGTGATAAATAGACGTCTAGCTCACATATAGGAATTTATTTTGTCCAGTATCCTTATTCAGAGAAAAATACTTGCAGAGTTGAGTCAACTTTTTCTTTTAAACATTGTTTTATTATTTTGGCCGGTGTCTTTATTGTAAATAGGAATTTATCTTTGTATTCCACAAGCCTAGTGGCTACCATAACTGTGCACTTGTGCGTCCAGGTGGGGTCAGTGCAGCGCATATTTAAATATAGGGATGTTTTGAGAAATTTAGTTGAAGTACATGGAGTTTTCTGTAAAACAACCATCAAGCGGCGCTAACACAACTATTTCTCCTCTCACAGTCAATGACATGTGGGCCAATGCCACGTTGGCATTACATACGCTCGGATACAGCCAGAGGCACCGTATTTGAACGGCTCGAACAAGTTACGGCACCCGTTTTATTTATTTTACAAGTTTAGGCACCAGAATGACCGCGTCCGATAAGTTAAGACATCCACGGTGTATTTAACTCCATTATTAATCGATGTAGAGACCGTTCTTATCTTAAAAAACATTTTGCTGCTTCAATTTGGATAATTTAATGGTGAAAGAAGACGAACTACTACCGCCCGGGCCGCCGGTTTCCACGGTTCGTTTCTGAATGCCACTGTCCACACGAGACGCAGCAGCGCGGGAGGCGAGCCAGGAGGCAAGGCGCCGCTCCTTCTCTCTGGGGATCGCCGGCGACCGCCCGCCCCGACCTGCACCTGGGCAGCGCAGCACTGCGCCTGGCCTTCTGCCCATGGTGCAGAAGATCGCAAGGAGCGATTGATGCTAAACCAGCTGGATTCGAGCCGCACCTGCATTCACGCCTCGAGCAACTGCTTCCGATCGAGGCGACCCACGCTCGAGGAATCCTCTCCGGAGGCTCCAGCCTCTGATGCTAGCATACGTATCTGTCGACCCACGGTAACGGCGGCCTGCTCATCTCAGTTGCCATCTGCATGCGAGGATCGGGCGCCCTGCAGGTGTTCGGTGAAATGCCCCACCAGGCCACCAGGGAGATCACGCCGCTGGCGTTCGGTACCCCTCTGGATTCAAGGTGTGTTTCCTCTCGATCAGTGATTACTAATTATCAGGATTCCACAATACTCCAGACTATACATAGTGACATACTAGCTGGACAAAGCTAGCAGGATTGCACAATACTTCAGACTGTACCAGTGACAAATGTTTCATAAGTAGTAACAAATGATTCAGTTTCCAGAATACAAATGTTATTGCAATTCATGCACGTCCCATTGAAGTTCTTATGAGACAGAGAGTGCACATAGGGTCAGGAAAGCGTCACCTAGCATGCATATTCATTCGATTAAGATGCACACACTTTCTCAGTGAGTCGACAAACAATGTAAGCATGCTCGGAGTGGATGCAGGTTATTCATCCGATTACATCAACTAGAGTAGGAATCTAAAAGGAGAGAAGCTTTTTGATGAAGCCCAGAGTAAGCTGATTAGAGATCTAGAGACAGGAAGAAATAAATAGGTCACAGCTCAGATGAGCAATCGCTCTCACATAGTATAGCGACGCTGCAGATATGCCTTGGGGCTTCACGCTGCAGGTCTCTCTTTGGATTTCCTTTTTCTCTCTTTGGATTTCTTATGGTCACAAACAATACGTGCCAGCGTCATATGGATTGCAAAGTAGCCCAGCACAGCAATGATGAGCGTGGCGACATAAACAGACGTCTTCCATCCCCTGTTGGAACCCGCTGCATATGCCACTAGGAGAGCAACCAAATCCAGTCGGATCGTCCAGTTCATCACCCTCAGCGACCTGTCCCATTCTCCTTTCTCCTTCTTTGGCAACCATTGACGCAGCAGTATGATGATGACAACTATGGAAGCCATGAAGGAAATGGAGTTGCTGTAGAAGAAGGCGAGGTACCGGGGCCTCCTGTTGTCGTGCATTACTGGGTCGCCCGCCTCGTACCCGTTGTCGCTGCTCTGCCATGCTCCGCCAGGCGGTTTCAGGCCAGCTTGGTAGGCTACGCTTGCCACCAGAATGCCTAGCAGCATCAGGTACTTGCGCCTTGCGTGCTTCTCCCTTTCTTCACCCCCCTTCTTTTCTTTCTCCCTTTCTTCACCCCCCTTCTTTTCTTCTACCTTGTCCTCTTCTTTCTTCCCTTCTTCTTCATCTGGTTCTTCGGGTGCCGAATTGTTGCCATTTTTGTTTGACCACCTCAGTAAAAATACTAGCAGCAGTACGACCGCAACGAAGAGGACCACAGCCACCAACACGAAGATGTAGATGGATGTCTTGAGGTGTTGAGTGCTTCCGGCGGCGTAGGCCCCCATCAAACAAAACAAGCCCACCGCCGTACAAAAAGATAGCGCGTTGCTCCGTATGGCTGGCTTGTACAGATTGGGGTTCACCAGGAGGATGATGAGGGCGATAGACAGCATGAAGCTCACTGAGTTGGAGTAGAAGAAAGCGTTGTAGCGGCCTGGGTAGTTGTACAAGAGGACCGGGTCGCCAGCGTGGTGCCCGAGCTTGTCGTCCTGGAGCAAGAAGCCACCAGGAGGGGTGAGGCCGGCTTGGTAGGTGATGGTGGCGGCCAAGATTGCAAAGAGGAGTAACCGTTTGCGCCTCTTCGCCAGCAACCGATCCTTTTGGTCGTTGTTTTCGCTGTCCTTGTGGCCCAGCGTGAAGATGACAACATGGATCACCACATAGGCCAGGACGGCACCTGCCAAGGCCATGGCGTAAATGGAGGTGCTCACGTCCCGGCAGCTCCCGGCGGCATACGCACCAATGAGGCCAAACAGGTCGAGTATCATGGCTGCCTCCAGCACGTGGTGCCTGACCAAATTCTCCTCCTGGACCAGGACGATGGCCACCAAGGAGGTCACGAACGCAACCGAGTTGCAGTAGAAGAAGGCCTTGTACCTCCTAGCGTTGGTTGTGAGGAGGATGGGGTCGCCGGCTATGTGCCCGTCTTCGTTGTCCTGCCAAACGCCACCCGGGGGGTCCAGCCCTGCTGCATAGGTGATGGTGGCGGCAAGAGTGGCGAGGAGTAGAACAAGGGACCGAGCCTTATCCAGAGCCTCCCTAGCACTGCATTTCAAAAGAGAGAGTTCAGTTGCAGTCTTGCGGAGAAAGAAGAAACAATGTTCAGTTTCAGAGAATGAAGAAACAGAGTTCAGTTTCAGAAAAAGAAGAAACATGGTTCAGTTTCAGAGAAAGAAAGAAGCAGTGCTCTGTACCTTACATTATCTTCAGGGTGCTGATTTTCATCAGATTGTTGTGCTGGACTGGAACAAGAAGACAAACAGAGTTCAGTTGCAGAGATAGAAGAAACAGAGTTCAGTTTCAAAGAAAGAACGAAACAGTGCTCTGTACCTGACATTATTCTCATCAGTGTGCTTATTTTGATCAGGTTGTTCGGCTGGACTGCAGAAGCCATGGAGCAGGATGTATGCTAGAACGGCGCCAATGAGGGAGACCACGTAGACGGTGGTGTCGGTCTCCCTGCAGCTGCCTGCGGCGTAAGCGCCGATGAGGCCAACCAGCGCAACGACGATGAACCCGTAGAGCATGCGAGACCGAGCTGTCTTCTTGCGGAGCTTCTTGCCGTCGATTATGAGCAGCATGGTGATGAGCAGGGACGCCCCGAACGCTGTGGTGTTGCAGAGCAGGAACACCGTCAGGCGCAGGTTGTGGTGATCCTTGAGAATCGCGTCGCCCGGGCGGTGGCTGTCCCCGGTGCTGTTCCAGAAGCCACCTGGCATGTTTAGCCCGGCGACGTACGTGATGCTCACGGCGAAAGTCGCAAGAAGCATCAGGACCTTGCAAAACCTTTCATTGGCTTTCAGCTTCTTCTTACGGGCGTTCACCTCGGGGTCAGAGTTGGCCCCTGGGGCGGGAATCGCGTGGGCGCCGGAGTGGAGATTGGTGGTCTGCATGGCGCCGCCGGAGCCGGAGCCAGAGCCGTTGCTGCGATTGGCGACGGTCATCGTGCTGCTGGAGCCGGGGTTGGAGCTCTTACCTGGACAGCACCAGTCTACCAACTTGAGAACGGCGACGTAGAGGAAGACGACGGCCACCAGCACGGCGGAGTAGATGGTGGAGACCTTGTCGCGGCAGGTGCCCGCACCGTAGGCGCCCATGAGGCTGAGCAAGTCCACCACCATGACGAACCGCAGCGGCACCACGACCCAGAGGGTGTCCTTCTCCGCCTTGTCGTGCCAGATGGCAAGGACGAGGATGAGGACGATGACCACCAGCGAGGCGGCAAAGGCGGTGGCGTTGCAGTAGAAGAAGGCGAGGTAGCGGTGGTAGTTGGTTTTGCGGATGATGGGGTCGCCGGCGAGTTGGCCGTCATGGGTGACCTCCCAGTTGCCCCCAGGCGGGTTGAAGCCGGCGGCGTAGGTGACGGTGACCACCAGGGTGGCCAGCAGCAGGAGGTACTTCCGTAGCCTGTACTCCCATGGCTGCACGAGGGGCTTTGCCGGCTTCGGAGATTCCGCCGCTGTCTGCCCGGGCGGATTCGTTGCCTGCTCGGCGGACTGATCCGTCGCCATTGCCGGCTGCACTGCAGGGAGGCGACGCCGGCCACTCCGCTCTCTGAAGTCGCCGCAAGTGTGCTCTTTCTTTCTTAATACTGTGATGCAGATATCACATGGGAAAGGGAGGGAGAGAGTTGGGTGGTAGTAATAAGACGACTTAAGCTCGCGCGTCGTCGGGAGGGAAGGTGACAGCCTGTGCGCCCTGCATATTCAAAGCCTGACGGAGTACCGGTATTTTACTACCACTGTTCTATTTTTAACAGCAACTCCGACGCGTGTGAACGTGCGGAGTCAGGGTTGTCGGTGAATGGAAGCAGCCAAGTCTTGTTCTGGCCGTTGCCGGGCTGCAGAGATGCTGGTTGCTGGGCGTGGCCGGCCTCCATTGCCGGCCGCACCGGAGGTGTGCTTTTTTTGTTGTTGTTATTGTTGTTGCGGGTGTGCTTTTCCTCTCTTAATCATGGTGATGCAGAATGGCGAATGCCATTACAGCGACGGGTTAGAAAGAGAGCTGCGTGCGTGGTTATATATATTGTGAAATATGAAAAACTCGACTTGGCGCCTCTCTATGCGCCCTGCATATTCTATCCTTATAAGGTTTTTTTTTTTGCATCGAATTTCGGACTTTATTCAAAATAATAATAGTTGATATTCTATCCTTGAGGTCTGACAGAGTGCTTAGTACTGTAGTAGTATTGTACATACTACTGCTCTACCCGATGTGAACGGGGTCAGGTCGTCGTGAAAGGGAAGAAGCATCAAGCCAACGAGCAAGTCTTCCTCCGGTCAAACAAACTATGAAGGAAATTTGTATATTACTTTCTCTTGAAAACATCATGAGGTCAGTTGAATGCAGAGCCAAGCTGGTCATGTTGAGTACGTCAGCAGAATTCGTCATGAAATTGCGTCGGGTGAGCATCCTATGCACACAATCTCCTCCGCGGGTTGATCTATTTTTTAGAGTAAAATGCATTCGAGGTCACCTGTAATCATATATAGTGACCGTATTAACCATATTCTTAAGTACAGTGATCAAAGTGAGCTTTCGATACAAATTCGATGATCTCGAATGCATTTTACTCTATTTTTTAGGGGAGGGGGCCTCCGCTGGTTGATCTATCTGAAAGAACACAGTTTGGGCCTATTGTGACATTTCACGTGGCATGAGGCCCGCTACGCCGACATCGGCAGTAATGGCCACTTCTGGTCAGGCCCAACAGAAGCAGGCGGGCGTGTTGTGCTGTCTAGTGGCCTAGTGGGTCGAGTGAGAATGAGCACACGGCACACAGCCCCATCGCGTCCTCTTGTTCCAAGAAAAAGCCATCGCCTCCTCCGTTCTCGTCAGGATCCTTCTTCTTAGCGGCCCATCGTTCCGATTCTTCTCTCAACTTCTCCTTCCCGGTTGTCTTCTCGTTGTTGCGCCATTGACGATTCATTTCAGGCCAGTATTGGCACATGAGAGAGGCTGGAGCTTGAGCATTGCTGGTGTGATGGGGAGGAGAAAGGTGTGCTCACAGGGCAGTGTTGATGTCCTTGTGATGAGCCGGCACCATTGGGGACTTGTGTGCGGTGAAGCAGACGGGACACACCGGCGGCTTGTCAGGTGAGATTTTCCTTTAGCACATTAACAGACATGAAGACCTGCAGGGATGATGTCCACATCCTCGGGTGGATATGGGTCAACCAAACATGTCGACTAGTAGTTTCATATAAAGCACTACTACCCCGTCATGATTTATTAGTCCCCCTCGTATTTATGGTCATATTTTTACCATGATTTTATCTAATAAAATATAAGTTATACATAGTAAAAATAGTATCATCGAAAACTTTGTTCGAATATGAATCTAAAGATACAATTTTTCATGACATGCACTAACATTTTGATAGTTAAATCTATGATCAAACTTCTCCTTTTATTACAAGTGTTCATCGCTCATAAATGACCTCCGCATTTTCGAATCCCTGCAACTTCTCCTTTTATTTCATGTGAAGGCTGTGCGTAAAGCTCCCAAAGTTCCTACATGCAGGCTTACCTGTTGGCAGTCACTTGCGACAATGATTCTGCAGCGAGAATAATTGTTTAATAGCAAAAGAAAGCGGAATCTATAACTCCTGAACCTACGGTGTTTTAGAATCTGGGTCCGAACACCTTTGCTGTCGTTAGTTTCCACGCACGAATCTCAACGCTGAATTCTATTCCATGTCAGCATGCGAAAGCGTTCGGACATTTAGGAATTCGTCCCGAACGAGGCCAGCCCCGAGACACCCACTCCACCCACTCAATAGCTCTCACCTCTCCCTCCCCCGCATCTGCCATGCGCATCGGCGGCGGCCGCGCGGCGAGGAGCTCCGCAGCCCGGTGGCGGCCATGGAGAGCGACAGGCCATGTGGCGGCGACCACGCGGCCAGGAGCTCCGCGGCTCGGCGGCGGCCACAAGGAGCAGTAGGTCCTGCGGCGGCGACCGCGCGTCGAGGAGCTCCGCGGCCCGGCGGCGGCCATGAGGAGCGGCTTCGAGGACGACCGCGCGGCGAGGAGCTCCGCAGCCGGGCGGTCCTTGGCGGGAGGAGCACGACAGGTACCTAGCGGCGGTCCTCGATGCGGTGGTGGTGGCTGACGAGATCCGGCACCGCGCCCAACGTCAGCGGCGGCGAGGGAGAAGGATGGAGGTGGAGGCTGCGGTGGAGACGAGGTCTATGGTGAGTTGCGGTGGACGCTGACCATGAGATGGTCTCGAGGCGGCGGCGGTGGCCGACGAGGTCCGGGATGGCGCGGCCGGTGTTAGCCACGGCGGAGGTGCCTGCAGCGTTGGAGGGCAAGGGTGTTGCTGCTCGGGGGTAGGCCGATGTGAACGGTGCCTACTGGAGGTGCCTGGCGAGGCAGCGACAACATCGAGCGTCGCTGGTTGGACTTGGAATTGACGTGAGTGGAGAGGCAACAACAGTTGTCCATCTCGGAGGTATGATTTTTCAGCAGATGGCAAGATCTTCTAGACAAAAAGAGATAGTGCAGGCAACAATCTTACTGTATCTTCTCGCTAGCCTTTTTTTCAGTCAAACTGAATGCTATACACATCTGCATTAACAGCAACCATGTTTCAGTCAACTGAATGCTCATCAAGTATGGCAAATCTTAATTTGCAGCATGCACATTTTACTTTATTGTCATGGCAAATATACCTACATTTTGCCATGCAATTTTAACTATCTATTTTGTCATGTTAAAATTTACTTTATTTTTTGCATGGCAAAACTTTACCTACATTGCCATGACAAATTTATATTAACATACATGGCAATTTTTTGTCTACTTTGCCATGTCAATTTTTTCTTTATTTTGCCATGGCAAAATATTACCTTCATTTGCCATGGCAAATTTACATTTAAATACATGGCAAAATTAATCTAACATATATGGCAAAATTTACTCCAACCGCTCATGCCAAATACACCTTTTTTGGACCATAGCAAATTTATTGTATCTAATCATGGCAAATTACCTACATTATTGCCATGGCAAAAACAAAGTAGAGAAAACACAATTTTGCCATGTCAATTTTACTTCATTATGCCATGGAAAAACTTTACCTTCAACAGGAGCATTAGGGGCTAGCTCGCCGCGGTCGAGGCCATGTTCCTCATGTCGGTCGCGCTCGCCGCCGCGCACCTCGCCATGGCCTACCGGACGAGCAGCCACGAGAAGCGCCGGCAGCATGTCGTCCCCAGAATTGACATCAAAGCAGTGAGTCCCCTACCCCTTGTCGCCTCCATGCCTCTCTGCCCATACCAACTCTAGGTCGCATTAAACGCCATCGCCATGATCAGCTTGTCAGTACTAGTCAATGTCACACACGCCAAACAAACTTGTACCAATTTCGCGTTATATTAATAGCTCAAATTCACATGAACTCGAGCTTTTCAACTCGCCATGCGAACTCGTAGGAAAGAAGATTTTGTAGCACAATCCAGACACTTCTTTGGCTGTATAGTATAGTTCACCCCGACACTTTTCGGCAGACAGCTGATCAAACTTTGTGTGTAACGAGCCAACCTAGTGTATTGTAATCCGAGGTGCGCCACGTAATCTACGTTTTACCAACCGTCAAATTTAGCTTATGGTCCATGGCAAATTTAGTTTATGCTCCATGGCAATTTTTATTTTTATGATGGCAATTTGAATTTTTAGACCATGGCAATTTAGTCGATGCCTTTTTTTAGCATCGTAGGAAATATTACTTCATTTTCCATGGCAAATTTACTTTATTTTCCATCTCAAATTTTACTCTATTTTTGCCATGGCAAATTTCACACTATTTTTGCCATGGCAATTTTTATTCTTTTTTGCCATGGCAATTTTATTTTTACTGACATGGCAATTTTTACTCTATTTTTGCCCTGGGAAAATTTTACTCGTTTTTTGCCATGGCAATTTTACTTTTAATGACATGGCAAAATTTTCTTTTCTAATATAGGCTGATGCATGAAATAGATCTGTAGATGGACATGTGCTAGCTGCCAAGGGAAAATGGACATTTTGTAGAAAATGTTGAAGATGGCAATTTTTTAGTACAACATGACTTTTTTTTGTATAGAACATGGCAAATTGCCGAACAACTCTTAGTAGATTTCCCATACTATTTAGTGTACTTAGATTCTAGACTCACTGCTTGCCTTGAGTTGATGTTGAGTAGAACATGGCAATTTTGTTGAAAATGTCGAAGGTGGCAAATTTGAGTTCAACATGGCATTCATTTTCATTTCTCTACCATGGCAAATTAATTTTTTATTGATCATGGCAATTCACACATCATGGCAAATTTTTTTACTCTTTTTTGTCATGGCAAATTTCACTCTATTTTTTTGCAATGACAATTTCATTTTTAATGACATGGCAAAAAAACTTTCTGCCACGGTCCATGTGATATATTTGTCATGTCAATATTGGTAAATTTGCCATGGCAAAAATTCTAAAAGTTTCTACAACATCAACATGGCAATCTTGCCATCCTTTTAAGTAATTTGCCGCCATTTTCTTCAAAAGTGTGTTAGTTTTTATCTCTCTAAAACGGCAAACTTACTATATGGACCATGGAAAAATTAATTGATGGACCATGGCAAGTTTAAGTCTAGTACCATGGAAAAATTCTTTTGTCATATCACGCCTATATATATATATATATATATATATATATATATATATATATATATACACATAAATTACATTTTTCTTTATATATTTTATGTTGCAAGTTTAACTCGAGCATCATGTCTAATTTTGTGCCATGTTTTATACAACTCTAAAATTGCCATGAAAAAATGATTAATAAAACATGGCTAATTCTAAAAGTTTTTAAATCATGGCAAACTGGCCATCTTTCAAATAGTTGCCACCATTTTTCTTGAAATGTATATTACCATGGCCCATATAAACATAGCAAATGTTATATGGAAAATTTGCCATATTTTATTTATGTTTTTTAACATGGCAAACTTATTTTTTATAGGTCATGGAAAAATTATTTTATGTACCATGGCTAGTTTAATCCAAGTACCATGACAAATTCATACTTGACAACATGGCAAAAACAATTACAAGTGTAAACCTTTTTAAGCTAAGTTTCCATGATGTATAGATCATTTTCCATCAAAGATTTTCTATGGCCCATGCGGAAAACTTTTAAATCTGCATGTTTTCTCATTTAATAACATGGCATTTTCTCGTGTATTTGTTGTTTTTTACCAGGGAAAATTTATTTAATATTTCCTACGGCAAATTCATCGAGTATAACATGACAAACTTTTAGTTGTGTCATGGCACTTCTGTCCCTGTTTTTACTTTCTGTTGGTTGTGTCTAAGAATATTGTAGGTACTTTTGGTGTATAGAAAGATGGCAAAGTTAAGAATTTTTTATCCATTGATATGGCATTGCTTAGAATTTTTTTATACATGCCCAATGGTAATTTTTGTAGAAATCTTTTTTGTTCTATCCTATATATCCACTTTTTTTTTGTTTTTTTTCATAATATCTTGGCAAGAATTCCACACTCAACTTAATTGTCATGAAGTGTGCATGAACATCATGACATGGCAAATCATTAAAATATCTGTCATATACCTTTTTTCATGGTTATATGGTACTTTTGTTCATTATAGCATGGCAACTTTTTTTCCTAATTTTTTTTGTCAGGGAGTGTTTTTCTTGGTCCAGTGCATTTTTTAGATATTTTTGTGTTTTCTCTATTTTTTGGGGACAAAAGTAGTTTTGCGGCTACAACACTTGTAATTCTTTTTGTTTTTTTATTCTTGAAAATAATGCTGTTTCTGGGTTGGTTTCATTGGTCTGGGCCGCTGGAGGAGAGGGAGTCGTTCGGGAGAGAGAGGGATCGTACCGAACAGAATCGTTCGTTCGTTCCCCTTTCCTCTCCGAACGTTTATGTTCGATCTGGCGCACCCTTTCTCCGAACGTTCGGGAGATATCGAAGTCCAAAGAAAGTAACTTATTAACATAGTTTCTGGAGTATACTTTTGTCTAGTGTGTAGAGAAGTTTGACTTACCAAAGCTAGAGCTTTAATTAATCTGAAGACAAAGTAGAAGAGAAAATTTTGGTTTTCAGTATTAAAAATATGACCACGATTGATTGCTTAGGGCATCACCTGGGCGATGCTTCCATAAAGAAATCGTAGAAAGTTGGTTAGTGAACGACCAAATGAGATGGACGCCTGCAGGAGCTATCCAACACCAGAGAAAGATGACACTACCCTGGGGCCCTTTTATGTGCTGAGAAAGGAATGTTTCCTTTACGGCCATGGCTGCTGATTGCACCAAGCGTCCAAGAGTCCAAGATAGTTCGTTGCCATCAACTCCACTTCACTGGCCCGCTCATAATGTCTGCATCGAGCAGGCATGGGACTTCAATATGCCTAGATTTCCGCCGCACCCATCTTTGGTAATGACTAATTGCCTCTGGTGATGTTTTATTAGGTGTCAAGCTTTTATAAGGAAGCCATCATAAGTATCGTCTAATCGCCAAGGAGAGTTTTTTTTCCCTTAGGGTTTCGTTGTCCTCTGGCGGCGCCGCCGTCGAGAGTCTACTCCTACCGTTCACCGCCGTTCATCCCCATCCAATCCCCGCATCTCCCCCGGATATGATCCCTGGGAAGCCTACGTGGGATTGTGCGGTGGGTCTCGCGCTTCCGAGCCTCGCCCCGTCTAGGGCTAGGGTTAGCGATCGCGTTCGTCATGGTGACATTTACATCTATGCCCCTAATTTGCGCCCACTCTCAGATTTACCCCTAATTTCAAAGCCTGCTCAAATTTGCCCCTCCGCCGTTAGGTGCACTTACAGAAATGCCCTTCTGTGCCGTTACCGTCCGGTCAAAGCAGGTCAAAGCTGGTCAAAGGGCATTGACCGTCCTGAAAAAAATAGCAAAAAAGTTCTAAAAAATATGAAAATTTGTGAGATCGAAGATACTCAGGTTCGCAAGGTGCGTGCAAATTTTCGTGCTGTTTGGGCATTCCAGGAGCTCGTGTCAAAGGAAAAACAATAAATATGTAAGCCCGTGAACAGTAAATTCAAAAAAATAGCAAGAAAATTCAAAAAAATGTGAATTTTTTTGGCATCAAAGAGGCTATGGTCTACAAGTTGCGTGCAAATTTTTGTTGTGTTTGGACATTGGAGGGGCTTGTGGAGAAAAAACCAAAATTTGGCTCAGGAAAAAACTTGGGAAAAAATGACTATTTTGTTTTTTCTTGCTAGAGCTCCTCGCATGTCATTTGATCACAAAAACTTGCAAGCACCTTGTGCACCCAAGCCTCTTTGATGCCAAAATTTTTCATATTTTTTTGAATTTTCTTGCTATTTTATTTCAAATTTACTATTCACAAGTGTGCATATTAACTGTTTTTCCTCGCCACGAGCTCCTGGAATGTCCAAATAGCACGAAAATTTGCACGCACCTTGCACACATGAGTATCTTCAAACTCACAAAATTTTAGATTTTTTAAAAAAAATTTGCTATTTTTTTCAGGACGGTCAAAGTTGTTTGACCGGACGGTAACAGCGCAGAAGGGCATTTCTGTAAGGGCACCTAACGGCGGAGGGGCAAATTTGAGCAGGCTTTCGAATTAGGGGTATATCTGATTAGGTGGTTCGAGTTAGGGACAGAAATGCAAATGGCCCGAAATAGAATCCCTCGGGGCAAGGAGCCTGTGGAAGAACTCTTGAGTCGACTGGAGCTCCAGGAAGATGAGGAGGAGCAGTTTGTTTGGGAGGAAGAATTCAAGGAGGAGAAGATCGAGGCCAAGTGGCTTGCAATCGCGAAGGTGCACATCAGTAAGGGTTTCGGCCCCTCTGCTCTCTATGCTGATATGAGATCGGCGTGGAATCCAGCCAGGGAGGTCCGTTGGCGCAGGGTTGATGACAATCTGTTCACGGTATAGTCCGGATTCCTGGGGGACTGGAACATGGCGATACACAAGGGGCCATGGCTGTTTAGGGACCAAGGGGTCCTGATAGAGGAATATGACGGATTCACGAAACCGGAATCGGTGTTGCTGGATAAGCTGGTGGTATGGGCAAGGATACTGAAACTGCCGGATAACTATTTGTTTCCAGCAGCAATCAAAGGCATGCGTCGCAGGATGGGCAAGGTGTTAGAGGTTCAAACAACCCTACCTGCTGGTTTTGTAGGGGAGTTTGTGAGGGTCAGAGTTGAGCTTACTGTCTCAAAGAAACTTATCAGATTTGTTTCAATCACAAAGAATGAGCAAACAGATTTCTACCAAGTCCAATATGAGAAGCTACCTGATTTCTGTGGCAATTGTGGCCTTATGGGACATTGGTACGAGGAATGTGGCACTGGAGAACATGATGTAACTAAGCTGGAGTGGGGTGATTTCCTTTTGGTTGAAGGAGGCAGAGGCAGAGGTAGAGGTCATGGTGCAGGAGGAACCCTGGACGCGGGAGAGGTGAGAAAGTGAGGGAAGAGCCACGTTTTGGCCCTGGTCGTGGTCGAGGATCTCCTCCCTTTGCCTCCGCTGGGAGGGGAACAATGCAGAGCTGACGCCATAATGCGTTGTACGAACCAGTGGATACTGATATGGAAACAGGCCAAGGGTCAGGGCAGGAGATGGAGAACCTGGACATGCGCATGCTAACGTTCTGGGAAAGCGGACAACAATGGATACACAACAGGAAGTAATATTAAAAAAATGAATATTAAAAAAACAACTGGGAAGTGCCAGGTGGATCTAATATGTTGGCGTTGGTCCCCAGTACTGCCAAGACATCAATTGTAGTAGCGATTGTGGATCAGTTTGAAGGAGAGACACTGCCAGGGATCACATTGGAGGTGGCTAGTACGCCTCAGAAAAATGCCAATAGAAAGAAGCACAAAGGAGTGGATGGAGAAGCAATAGACAGTTCGGAAGGCCAGCAAACCAATGAGATATCGACATCCTCCCTAGAGGGGGATGCCCGGATTCAATGAAAATATTAGCTTGGAGTTGCCGGGGTCTTGGGAACGCCCCGGCAGTGCGTGCTTTGCTGGACGTCCAGCGGAGATGTACCCCCTATTGTGGAACGTAGTAATTTCAAAAAATTTCCTACGCACACGCAAGATCATGGTTATGCATAGCAACGAGAGGGGAGAGTGTTGTCCATGTACCCTCGTAGACCGTAAGCGGAAGCGTTATGACAACGCGGTTGATGTAGTCGTACGTCTTCACAATCCGACCGATCCAAGTACCGAACGTACGACACCTTCGAGTTCAGCACACGTTCAGCTCGATGACGATCCCCGGACTCCGATCCAGCAGGGTGTCAAGGATGAGTTCCGCCAGCACGACGGCGTGGTGATGATGATGATGTTCTACCGACGCAGGGCTTCGCCTAAGCACCGCAACGATATGACCGAGGTGGAATATGGTGGAGGGGGGCACCGCACATGGCTAAGGAACGATCACGAAGATCAACTTGTGTGTCATGGGGTGTCCCCCTGCCCCCGTATATAAAGGAGCAAGGAGGGAGGAGGCCGGCCCTAGGAGGGGGCGCGCTAAGTGGAGTCCTACTAGGACTCCCTAGTCCTAGTAGGATTCCACCTCCCTTGTTGGAGTAGGAGAGGGGGAAAGAGGGGGAGAGGGAGAAGGAAAGGGGGGCTGTGCCCCTTGTCCAATTCGGACCAGAGGGGGGGGGGGGGCGCAGGCCTCCTTCCTTTTGGCCTCTCTCCTCTATTCCCGTATGGCCCAATAAGGCCCATATACTCCCCGGCGAATTCCTGTAACTCTCCGGTACTCTGAAAAATACCCGAATCACTCGGAACCTTTCCGAACTCCGAATATAGTGGTCCAATATATCGATCTTTACGTCTCGACCAATTCGAGACTCCTCGTCATGTCCCCGATCTCATCCGGGACTCCGAACTCCTTCGGTACATCAAAACTCATAAATTCATAATAAAACTGTCATCGTAACGTTAAGCGTGCGGACCCTACGGGTTCGAGAACTATGTAGACATGACCGAGACACGTTTCCGGTCAATAACCAATAGAGGAACCTGGATGCTCATATTGGCTCCTACATATTCTACGAAGATCTTTATCGGTCAAACCGCATAACAACATACGTTGTTCCCTTTGTCATTTGTATGTTACTTGCCCGAGATTCGATCGTCGGTATCTCAATACCTAGTTCAGTCTCGTTACTGGCAAGTCTCTTTACTCGTTCCGTAATACATCATCCCGCAACTAACTCATTAGTTGCAATGCTTGCAAGGCTTAAGTGATGTGTATTACCGAGAGGGCCCAGAGATACCTCTCCGACAATCGGAGTGACACATCCTAATCTGGAAATACGCCAACTCAACATGTACCTTCGGAAACACTTGTAGAGCACCTTTATAATCACCCAGTTACGTTGTGACGTTTGGTAGCACACAAAGTGTTCCTCCGGTAAACGGGAGTTGCATAATCTCATAGTCATAAGAACATGTATAAGTCATGAAGAAAGCAATAGCAACATACTAAACGATCGTGTGCTAAGCTAATGGAATGGGTCATGTCAATCACATCATTCTCCTAATGATGTGATCCCGTTAATCAAATGACAACTCATGTCTATGGCTAGGAAACATAACCATCTTTGATCAACGAGCTAGTCTAGTAGAGGCATACTAGTGACACTCTGTTTGTCTATATATTCACACATGTATTATGTTTCCTGTTAATACAATTCTAGCATGAATAATAAACATTTATCATGCAATAAGGAAATAAATAATAACTTTATTATTGCCTCTAGGGCATATTTCCGTCAGTCTCCCACTTGCACTAGAGTCAATAATCTAGTTCACATTACCATGTGATTAACACCGATAGTTCATATCACCATGTGATTAACACCCATAGTTCACATCACCATCTGATTAACACCTTCACATCGTCATGTGATCAACACCCAAAGGGTTTACTAGAGTCAATAATCTAGTTCACATCACTATGTGATTAACACCCAAAGAGTACTAAGGTATGATCATATTTTGCTTGTGAGAGAAGTTTAGTCAACGGGTCTGTCACATTCAGAGCCGTATGTATTTTGCAAATATTCTATGTCTACAATGCTCTGCACGGAGCTACTCTAGCTAATTACTCCCACTTTCAATATGTATCCAGATTAAGACTTAGAGTCATCTGGATCAGTGCCAAAACTTGTATCGACGTAACCCTTCAAGACGAACCTTTTGTCACCTCCATAATCGAGAAACATATCCTTATTCCACTAAGGATAATTTTGACCAATGTCCAGTGATCTACTCCTAGATCACTATTGTACTCCCTTGCCAAACCAGGGCAGAGTATACAATAGGTCTGGTCCATAGCATGGCATACTTTTATAGAACGTATGACTGAAGCATAGGGAATGACTTTCATTCTCTTTCTATTTTCTGCTGTGGTCAGGATTTGAGTCTTACTCAATTTCACACCTTGTAACACAGGCAAGAAACTCTTTCTTTGACTGTTCCATTTTGAACTACTTCAAAATCTTGTCAAGGTATGTACTCATTGAAAAAACTTTTCAAACGTCTTGATCTATCTCTATAGATCTTGATGCTCAATATGTAAGCAGCTTCACCGAGGTCTTTCTTTGAAAAAACTCCTTTCAAACTCTCCTTTATGCTTTGCAGAATAATTCTACATTATTTCCGATCAACAATATGTCATTCACATATACTTATCAGAAATGCTGTAGTGCTCCCACTCACTTTCTTGTAAATACAGGCTTCACTGCAAGTCTGTATAAAACTATATGCTTTGATCAACTCATCAAAGCGTATATTCCAACTCCGAGATGCTTGCACCAGTCCATAGATGGATCGCTGGAGCTTGCACATTTTCTTAACACCTTTAGGATTGACAAAACCTTCTGGTTGCATCATATACAACTCTTCTTAAATAAATCCATTAAGGAATGCTGTTTTGTCTATCCATTTGCCAGATTTCATAAAATGCGGCAATTGCTAACATGATTCAGACAGACTTAAGCATAGATACGAGTGAGAAACTCTCATCGTAGTCAACACTTTGACCTTGTCGAAAACCTTTTGCGACAATTCTAGCTTTGTAGATAGTAACACTACTATCAGCTTTCGTCTTCCTCTTGAAGATCCTTTTATGCTTAATGACTCACCGATCATCGGGCAAGTCAATCAAAGTCTACACTTTGTTCTCATACATGGATCATATCTCAGATTTCATGGCCTCAAGCCATTTCGCGGAATCTGGGCTCATCATCGCTTCCTCATAGTTCGTAGGTTTGTCATGGTCAAGTAACATGACCTCCAGAACAGGATTACTGTACCACTCTGATGCGGATCTCACTCTGTTTTACCTACGAGGTTCGGTAGTAACTTGATCTGAAATTACATGATCATCATCATTAGCTTCCTCACTAATTGGTGTAGTACTCACAGGAACAGATTTCTGTGATGAACTACTTTCCAATTCGGGAGAAGGTACAAATTACCTTATCAAGCTCTACTTTCCTCCCACTCACTTCTTTCGAGAGAAACTCCTTCTCTAGAAAGGATCCGTTATTAGCAACGAATGTTTTGCCTTCGGATCTGTGATAGAAGGTGTACCCAACAGTTTCCTTTAGGTATTCTATGAAGACGCACTTCTCTGATTTGGGTTCGAGCTTATCAGGTTGAAAACCTTTTTCATATAAGCATCGCAACTCCAAACTTTAAGAAACGACAGCTTAGGTTTACTGCTAAACCATAGTTCATACGGTGTCGTCTCAACGGATTTAGATGGTGCCCTATTAAACATGAATGCAGCTGTCTCTAATGCATAACCCCAAAATGATATTGGTAAATCGGAGAGACATCATTGATCGCACCATATCAAAATAAAGTACGATTACGATGTTCAGACACACCATAACGTTGTGGTGTTCCAGGTGGCGTGAGCTGTGAAACTATTCCATTATTCCATAACTTTGTTTTCTTGTTACGATGATTTTCCACTTCACTCTGAAATTCTTTGAACCTTTCAACTATTTCAGACTTATGTTTCATCAAGTAGATATACCCATATCTGCTCAAATCATCTTGCAAAGGTCAGAAAATAACGATACTTGCAACGAGCATCAACACTCATTGGATCGCATACATTGGTATGTATTATTTCCAATAAGTCTGTAGCTTGTTCCATTGTTCCGGAGAACGGAGTTTTAGTCATCTTGCCCAAAAGGCACGGTTCGCAAGCATCAAATGATTCATAATCAAGTGATTCCAAAAATCCATCTTTATGAAGTTTCTTCATGCGCTTTACACCGATATGACCCAAACGGCAGTGCCACAAATAAGTTGCACTATCATTATTAACTTTTCATCTTTTGGCATCAATATTATGAATATGTGTATCACTACGATCGAGATCCAACAAACTATGTTCATTGGGTGTATAACCATCAAAAGTCTTATTCATGTAAACAAAATAACAATTATTCTTTATCTTCAAATGAATAACCGTATCGCAATAAACATGATCAAATCATATTCATGCTCAACGCAAACGCTAAATAACATTTATTTAGGTTTAACATTAATCTCAAAAATATAGGGAGTGTGTGATGATGATCATATCAATCTTGGAACAATTTCCAACACTCATCGTCACTTCCCCTCAACTACCTGTTTATTATGTAACTCCTGTTTCGAGTTACTAATCTTAGCAACCGAACAAGTATCAAATACTCAGGGGCTACTATAAACACTAGTAAGGCACACATCAATAACCTGTATATCAAATATACCCTTGTTCAATTTGCCATCCTTCTTATCCACCAAATATTCAGAGCATTTCCGCTTCCAGTGACCATTTCCTTTGCAGTGTAAACACTCAGTTTCAGGCTATGGTCCAGCTTTGGGCTTCTTCGCAGGAGTGACAACTTGCTTGTCTTTCCAATTGAAGTTCCCTTTCTTTCCCTTTGCCCTTTTCTTGAAACTAGTGTTCTTGTTAACTATCAACACTTGATGTTTTTCTTGATTTCTACCTTCGTTGATTTCAGCATTACGAAGAGCTTGGAAATAACTTCCGTCATCCCTTGCATATTATAGTTCACCATGAAGTTCTACTAACTTGCACTACTGGAAACAACTACTTTGCCATCTGCCAGCTCTTTGCCGTCTGCTAGCGGACGGCAAAGAAGCTCTTTGCCATCAGCTACCCAAAAGCGGACGGCAAAGAAGCTTTGCCGTCGGATAGTGGACGGCAAAGAGGGAGGGGGCCCCACTGACGAGCTGGTTTAAAAAAACTTAACGACCCCCCCTATTTGCCGTCCACTAGCAGACGGCAAAGAGCAAGTGGGGCGGACGGCAAAGTGGGGCGGATGGCAAACGTTTAGGTTACTAACGGCGCCCCACCCCGCCCATCTCTCTCTGTTCCATCTGTCCCCCTCTCCTCCCCGACGACCACCGCCACCCGCCGCCGCCCCCGCCACCCACCGCCGCCCCCGCCACCCACCGCCGCCCCCTTGCCCCACCTCCCCTCGCCTCGTCGCCCCACCGTCCCAAGCACTCTCCGCCGCCGCCACCACCCGCCACCGCCCCCTGGCCCCACCGCCCCTCGCCCCGTCGCCCCCACCACCCGCCACCGCCCCGGCGTCCCGTCGCCCGCGCAGGAGCCAGGTTCGCCGCGGGCCCCCTGCGTCCGCCTCGCCCCCCGTCCCGGAGCTAGGCTCGCCGCCGCCCCTGCGCCCGCGCCGCCCCCGGAGGCAGGCTCGCCCCTAGGCCTGCGTCTGCCTCGCGCCCCCCCCCCCGCCAGTGCGCCCGCCTCGCGCCCCCCGCCCCGGAGCCAGGCTCGCCGCCGCCCCTGCGCCCGCGCCGCCCCCTCCATCCTCCATCGACAGGAGCCAAGGTGAGCATTTTTTTGTTTTTTTCTACTGTTTTTCTTTGCTATTTAGGTTTAATTAGGTTATTGATAGGTTTAGGTTAGTGGTTGGTTTAGGTTAGTGCTAGATATAGGTTTAGATTATTAGAAGAAGAAGAAAGTTGAAAAAAAGAAGAAGTAGAAGAAGAGGAAAAAGGAAAAAAAAGGAAGAAGAATAAGAAGAAAGTTGAAAAATATAACAATATAGAAGAGGAAAAAGGAGAAGAAGAAAGAAGAAGAAGAAGAAGAAGAAGAAGAAGAAGAAGAAGAAGAAGAAGAAGAAGAAAGAGGAGGAGGAGGAGGAGGAAGAGGACGAGGGAGAAGCAGAAAGAAAAGAAGAAGAAGAAAGAAGGAAGAAAGAATAATAAGAAGAAGACCCCGACGCGCCACCCCGACACCCCGACCCCGACCCCCGACCCCCGACACACCCACCCCGACCCCCGACACCCCGACCCCCGACACACCCACCCCGACCCCCGACACCCCGACCCCGACCCCCGACACCCCGACACCCCGGCCCGACACCCCGACCCCGACCCCGACCCCTGACACCCCGACCCCGACCCCCGACACCCCGACCCCGACCCCGACACGCCACCCCGACACCCCGGCCCGACACCCCGACCCCCGACCCCCGACCCCCGACACCCCGACCCCCGACACCCTAACCCCGACACGCCACCCCGACACCCCGGCCCGACACCCCGACCCCGACCCCCGGCCCCCAACACCCTGACACCACGCCCCGACCCCGACACGACACCCCGATACCCCGACACCCGACCCCGACACGACACCCTGACCCCGACACCCCGACCCCGACACCACACCCCGACAACCTGACCCCCTGACCCCGACCCCCCGACCCCGGAACAGCACCCCGACCCCGACACGGCACCCCGACACTGACAGGACACCCCGACCACCGACACCTCCCAAAAAGGTGTTTTTTGGCTTCCAGAGGCCGACGGGGTCATATATTTGTGAATTATTAGTTAGGTCATATATTTTTTGATTTTGTTATGAAAAACATCATATATAATTGTGTTGATCCTGTAGTTTTAAATGTGCAGTTGTTTCATCGCTGCGAGGTTTGGTGTTCGACGACCTCGCCGTGCGTTTAACGAGCTCTGCCCCTTCGTTCGTGGGTGAGCACAAATGACAAGTCCTCCTCCCCCATTAATTATTTGATCTATTCCAATGAAACTTGATAGCTAGCTATATATGTGTCTTCAATCATCAGTATGCGTAACCAATATGTGTCTCCCGTTCGAAAGCGTCATAGTTACAAATATGCATGCATTTACATATTTATAACCTTGATTCTTTCGAATTGTCCAACGCTATCCATGGACAGCCCGAGTATGTGTAGATTGGTTTCGTTTTCCCATATGCTTTGCTCCGGATCCGACGCATAAATTTCGTCAGTGCCTCCCCTGTTGTTCTCCGGGTACACATCCTCTCTGTTTATTGCAGAGACGTGTATCAGGAGAACAGCGGGGAGGTGCTGCCGAAATTTTGCGCCGGATCCGGAGCATAGCATGGGAAAATGAACCCAATCTACACATACACGGGTGGGATTAGAACCTATCATTACCTATTAGAGTGTAGGTTGCATGGACGTAATAAATTGACAAAATAGATAAACTGATGAATATATACATGGTGAATTACATATATAATTATTGTGTGTCCAGTAGCTCCGAAAGTCAAGATGAGTGACCGTGCGTGGATGTATACCGGTCACACTGGTCAGAACAAATGGAGCGCTGAATGGTTCACAAAAACCAAGGGGTTTGTGCAAGCCGCATTTGCAAATGGCCAAAAGAAAACCTGGTGCCCCTGTTTCCGGTGCGGCAATTGGGAAAAGAAGACAGAGGCTGAAATGGGCAAACACCTGTAGAAGAGTGGTTTTACGCCCGATTATACGGTGTGGACATTTCATGGTGAGTCTGCCCAACGTGACCGAGCTGAGGTGGATCATCGTCGCACCGACGAGCATGGTACCGGGATGGAAAACATGGTGCAAGGCTATGATGATGCTCGGGATTCGGACGAGGAGATGGAGGAATCTGCAAAGGCTTTCAATGAAATGTTGGAGTCTTCAAAACGTCCGCTCCACGAGCACACTGAGCTTTGTCAGTTGGATGTCATCTCACAAGTAATGGCTCTGAAGGCTCAGTTCAACTTGGGCAGAGAATGCTATGACGCAATTATGACAGTATTTGGACGCTTTCTACCCAAAGGCCATGTAATGCCTGCAAACCTGTACCAGTCGGACAAAATCCTCCGTGCACCGAAGATGCCCTATGAGAAGATACATGCCTGTGAGAAAGGATGTGCCTTATTTAGGCTTGACTATGCGGACTTGAACTATTGTCCCATTTGCAAGTCTTCCAGGTATATTGTGGTGGACAACGGTATGGGTGACAAGACACAGACCAAAATCCCCGTTAGTGTTCTTCGGTATATGCCAATCGTACCAAGACTTCAATGTCTTTTCATGGTCGAAGAGACGGCCAGACAGATGACATGGCACAAAACAGGCAAACGAACCGAACTAGATGCAGATGGGAATCTGATGATGGTACACACATCGGATGGTGTTGCGTGGAAAAAGTTTGATGAATTACATGCTGACAAAGCGGCAGATCCGAGGCATCCTCGAGTCGGCATCAGCACGGATGGGTTCAGTGTGTTTGGTATGACGGCAGCCCAATACGGTTGTTGGCCCGTATTTGTCTTTCCACTCAATCTCCCCCCGGACAGATTATGCAAAAAAAGAACATTTTCCTGATGTTGATAATTCCAGGACCCAACTATCCGGGCAAAAATATGAATGTGTACATGCAGCCGCTTAAGGACGAATTGCAAGAAGCCTGGGATAATGGGTTCAAGACATACGACGCCTTTAGCAAACGGAACTTCATAATGCGTGTCTGGTACATGTACTCAACGCATGACTTGCCGGCGTATGCGCTATTCGTTGGCTGGTGTGTGCATGGAAGGTTCCCGTGCCCCACATGCAAGGGAGCTCTTGAGTTTCGTTGGCTTCAGGCCGGTCGCAAGTTTTCTTGCTTCGACATGCATAGACAGTTCCTGGATCCTCGCCATAAGTTCAGGAAAGACAAGAAGAACTTCATCAGGGGTAGAGTTGTCAAAAACTCTGCACCACCTGCATTGACAGGCCAATAGACCCTGGATCAGTTAAACGCTCTCGAGCCAGATCCACAACGTCCAGGGTACTTCAAGGGGTATAATACTAAGCACGCGTGGACTCACAAAACATGCTTATGGGATCTGCCTTACTTCAAAGACCTCCTTTGCCCACACAACATCGACGTGATGCACACTGAGAAGAATATCACCGAGCACTTTTTGGTACATTGTTCGGCATAGATGGGAAGTCAAAGGATAATACTAAGGCTAGAGTCGATCTGGAGGCGCTATGTGATAGGCCGTTACAAAACATGAAAGAACCGAAAGGAAAGCAGAACTGGACGAAGCCAAAGGCATGGTTCAATCTTGGAAGGCCAGCTATGAGGGAAATTCTCTTGTGGGTGCAATAGCAGTTGATGTTTCCCGATGGGTATGCAGCGAATCTAAAGAGGGGAGCGAATCTTGATAAACTGAAGATATTTGGTCTCAAGAGTCATGATTGGCACATATGGATTGAGCGGGTAATGCCGGTGATGTTGCGTGGCTTCATCCCTGAGGATGAATGGCTAGTACTGGTAGAACTCAGCTATTTCTTCCGTGTTCTTTGTGCGAAAGAACTATCGCTTGGCGTGCTAGAAGAAATGGAAGAGTTGGCACCGGAGTTGATCTGCAAGTTAGAGAAGATCTTTCCACCGGGCTTCTTTAATCCAATGCAGCATTTGATTTTGCATCCCCCGACCGAGGCAAGATTGGGGGGGCCCGTGCAAAATCGTTGGTGCTACCCAACTGAGAGGATGCAGAAGACGCTTCGAGAAAAATGTAAAAATAAACGTAGAATTGAAGCATCGATGGCTGAGGCATTCATCACAGAGGAGGCGGCAAACTTCGTAACAGCGCACTACGAAGCCAAAAATCGTCATTTGCATAATCCGAAGCCTCGGTACAATGCTGACGAGCCTAAAAAGGGTGGATCCAACCTCAGCCTATTCAAAGGGAATCTCGCACCAGCTAGTGTTTCACATCCAGTATCTTTGGATAACGAAGAATGGCGGACCATTTCGTTGTATATCTTCAACAACCTGATAGAAGTGCGGCCGTACATCGAGTAAGTTCTCGGTACATTGTTTCGCAACTTCTATTTCCTTTGAACTACTGTTATTCCTGGATATGTCATACAGTCGATACGTCGCCATATTCTCGTATGGAGCGGAGATCCAAAAGGATTTTGTCGAATAGTATGAGCTTCTCGCAAAGCAAGGAGGTGGCTATCCCGGTTTCATCTCTTGGTTCAAACAAACGGTAATTTCTATTAGACAATTTCATTACATTCGCTAATTTGTGCATAATGCAACAATCCCCTTTCATATTAAACTTGTAGGCTAATTCAGAGTCTATGGACGCTGAATTGAGACAAGTGCTAATGGTTTTGACTATAAGGTCCGTTCATTTGACAAGTACGACATCAACGGGTATCGCTTTCGTACCTATGGCAAAGAGCTATCTATGGCCGACCGAAAGTCTACAAATTGTTGTGTATCTGCTATCAGCGAAGGAGGTACCGAGTATTATGGGAGAGTTGAAGCAATTTATGAACTTCTGTTCTATGGTGAAAACCCACCGAATGTCGTAGTCTTCAAATGTTATTGGTTTCAGCCGAAGGAGACTAGAAGGACTCATGAACATATAGGGCTAGTTGAAATCAACCAAAGCACTCATTTAGATGTTCCTGATGTCTATATTATGGCTCAACAGGCGACCCAAGTATTCTATCTACCGTGGGCCTGCTAAACTAATGCAAATCTGAAAGGTTGGGATGTCGTTTATGAAGTGCCGCCACGTGCTAGACTTTCTCCCCCAAAGGAAGAGGATTATGAACCTCACATTAACCCAGCCACATATGAAGGAGAATTCTTCCAAGAGACACGTCTTTCCAAAAAGTGTTTCAAGAACCGCTATACTTCACCCCAAAACATTGAAGTAGACAGCGACAATGAATCCGACATCACCCCGGAGGAGGAACAAGAAGAGCCAGAACAAGAAGAGGTTACTGCTGCGGATGACCTGTCAATGCTTGACCGATTACGTCAAGGTGGCCTTGCACATGTTGATGCCAATGAACCCTATGAGCCCATCATTGATTATAGTGATGATGATGATTATGCATTTATTGATGATACTGATCGAGATTATTAGTAGTGTCAGCTATTCAATTTTTTTATGTTGTACTTCATGATGATACACTTAAGTGATATACATATTATTATTCATGTTGGTACTTTTTTTTATGTTGTACTAATTTTGTTTATTCTTTGTCATGGCAGGTGTTGAAAGATGGTGGGCGCTGGTCGGGAGCGCGCCGAGGCCCCTTCTTCGTCGGCGCGTGGTACGAGGTGTTCCATTCCACACGCACCTCTCCGCCGAGCGTTGCTGGACAGTATGGTGACACCGCCGGGCCCTTCTTCGTCGACCGCGGTGCCTAGCAGGGGACGAGGTAAGAAGAAGAGAGGAGGTGGAGCACGTGGTCGCGGGAGAGGAGGTAGGGTGACTCTTACGGCGCCTTCCTCGCCACCGCCCCCAGCTGTTTCACCCGAGCACGTGACTGCTAGGGTGGACTCGTCTGAGGAGGAGGCTGCACGGACTCCGGTCCACGAGCCTCCGGTCCATGGGTCTTCGGCCCACGAGCCTCGGGTCGACGGGCCTTCGGCCCACGAGACTTGGGCCCACGAGACCCTGGAGGAGCACACGTCTGGATGGGGTACCTGGTCGGGTCAGCCTGAGGATGGCGGGGAGCCGAGTGGCCATGCTGATGATGGCGGGGAGCCAACTGATGAGGAGGGGGAGGAGGGTGGCAACGTCTACCAGCGTGGTGCTACACGGCTCCCGTCCGTGCCGGCGACCCGTGAGCATAGGTGGTTGATTTTCCCTGATGGGGAGAGGTAAGTGCATTTAATCTTTTTGTACCTTCTACATTCACGTTTCTTCAAATAACTGATGTGTTGGCCTTGTCATGCTGCAGGGGGTTGGGACCACCATGAAAGTGTCTGCCGGCCCAACTCCGTCCTTGGAGTTCTGATTCGGCAAAACTTCCCGGGGTTTGTCACGTTGCCTGGTGAGGGTCGGCTTCCAGAGGTTGGATTGACTTGGGAGCACTACTTGGCTGCCCCGGCCCCGCCGGGTGAGATTATCGACGGTGTGTTGTGCAAGATGAGGGCAAACGTCGTGATCAGAAAGTTCTGGGTAATTGCTCCTTTACGCAATTTAAAATCTTCAACTAGCTAGTTATTAATTGTACTAATCAATATTGTCTCATTTGATTGCAGACATTCTACAGGTATGAGGAGGGATACGAGGAGGAGGCGGATCATGTTATCCATAAGGAGTGCAAGCGCCTACTTCAGAACTTACGGCATGAGGTTCGGGTGCAGGCTGTTCGAGACTACTACGCCGGGCGTGGTATCAAGAAGCCCAAGCAGGAGTGCCACGATAAGTTCTTGAGTAAGGAGAAGTACATGAAGGTAATTCTTACGGCCTTGTACTTACTTCCTTCATTTAGTAATTCATAGCCTTAGCGCTCAAGTTTCTATTTGCTAACTTAGGCCCCTCCGAGATGGTGTGCGGATCGGATGGAGTGTCGGGAGGTGTTGGTCAATGCGTGGTGCTCAGAAGAATGGCTGGCCACCCACAAAGAGGCCAAGGACAAACGTGCCCAAATGGAAGGTGTGCCACACCACCAAGGCAGCTCCAACTTATTTCAGTACGGGCGGAACTGGGTATGTGGTTTGCTTCATGATTCATGCAATTCATTCATCATGCTAGCTTTAGCCCTTTAATTACTAATTTACTTTGTTTCTCTCTTTCAGGCACGCTACAATAAGGCGGATAAGGTGCCAGAGGTGTACGACCTATATGCCATGGCCCACACTGGCCCTTACAAGAAATTCAAGGCATTCTCTGCGTCTGACCTTGATGATCCAAAGAACTTCACCAACATCTCCGCCCACGAGAAGCTCGTGCAATATAGAGATCAGGGGAAGGCGAGGAAAGGGGAGGACTTTAACCCGAGCCAGGGTCCCATTGATACAGAGCTGCTGATGATATCTGGTGGCGGGAGGTCCCATGGCTCCATAGCCATGGGAGATGGACTTATCCGTTGTCCTAGCACTCTCCCGGAGATCAAGGCGCGCCAGTCGAGCTCCGCTCCTGAGATAAGGCCTCGTGAACGGCCAGTCCAACTCGCCATCAAGGTTAGTTATACGTACTCAGCTATCTTTCTCCATTACATTGTGTGCGCTTCCATCAATGATTACAAATGGTCATGTGAGTGGTGTTGCAGGCTGCTATACAGAGTGAGAGAGATAGAACGGAGAAACTTTTGGCGGAGGCGGCGGAGAGGCAGCAGGAGTTGGAGGAGAAGACGACAAAGATGTTGGAGGAGGAGAGGGCATGGAATGACATGCCGGCAAGGGCCATGTACGAGCTCCTTGTGGTAAGTTTCTTCTGCAGATTACTTGCTAGTCTTAACATTTGAGTCTCATTACTAACTAGTATGACTCTGTTGTGAAAACCAAATGTGCAGTCTGTGTGCGAGAAGTCCGGTCAGACCGCTCCACCGATGCCAGTGATTGCTCCTGGGAGCACGGTGAGTTTAATTTGAATGGACATTACTTGCTTGTCTTAACATTTGAGTGTCATAATGCTAACGAGACATTGGAAATGATCTTTGGTGCAGCTTAACTCCGGAAACGCATCGCATGATCCTTCTCCAGCTACCGGCGCGAGCCAGCCCGCTCCTTCTCCAGCTACCGGCGCGAGCTAGCCCGCTCCTACACCTCCATGATCACGGTAAGTTTCTCTAGTATTTTGCTTAACAAATGTATAAAGACCTAGACTTAGCTTTATTTCCTCCAATATGCTTACCATAATGACCTAGAGTTAGCTTCTTTTCCTCCAAAATGACTTAATAAGCTTACTGCCCTCATAAACCATCCATTCTACCTAAGTTAGCTCTAAAATGACTCATTTTACCTTAGTTAGCTTACAAGTGATCCAATTTATCCAAGTTAGCTCTAAAATGACCCATTTTACGTAGATTAGCTCCTAAATGATCCATTTTACCTACATTAGCTTTAAAATGACCCATTCCACCTAGGTTAGCTCCAAAATGACCCATTTCACCTAGGTTAGCTCCAAAATGACCCATTTCACCTAAGTTAGCTAAAAAATGATCCATTTTACCTTAGTTAGCTAAAAAACGTGGCATTTCACCTAGGTTAGCTCATAAACGACCCATTTGACCTAGGTTAGCTCATAAATGACCCATTTCACCTAGGTTAGCTCATAAACAACCTATTTCACCTAGGTTAGCTCATAAACGACCCATTTCACCTAGGTTTGCTCATAAATGACTCATTTCACCTAACTTAGCTCATAAACGACCCATTTCACCTAGGTTTGCTCATAAACGACCCATTTCACCTAGGTTTGCTCATAAACGACCCATTTCACCTAACTTAGCTCCACAATGATCCATTTCACCTAGGATAGCTCATAAACTACCCATTTCACCTAGGTTAGCTCATATACGATACATTTCACCTAAGTTAGCTAATATATGGCATATACTTCTTCTTCTAGTCTTCTTCTTCTATTCTTTTTCTTCTAGTCTAATTCTTCTTCTAGTCTTCTTTTTCTAACTTTCTTATTTGTCATTTTGCAGGTTTCATTCACTTCACGGAAGCCAGCTTCCTATGATGGATTGCTTGCTTTTTCCTGTTTTTTCCTTTGATGCACTTGTATTCTGCTGGCTTGCTATGAAGAAACTTTGCATATTGTAATATGTATGGATCGATGGAACTATGTGATGGATATTTATGTGATGTGAAATTTTTGATGGATATATATGTGATGTGATGGAACTATGTGATGGATATTTATGTGATGGATATATATTTGCTGTGAAATTTTTGTTGTGATAATTGTTGGATATAAGAAAAACAGAAAAAAAAGAGGCAGTGCAGGCTCTTTGCCGTCCGCGGCAGACGGCAAAGACCCCTTTGCCGTCGGTGGCAGACGGCAAAGGGGGCACGTGGCGCCCACTTGTGCTTCCTGGGGTGGACCATTTGGCCAATTTGCCGACAGTGGCGGACGGCAAAGCCTCGCTGACGGCAAAGACTTCGCCTTTGCCGTCCGCCGGGCTGACGGCAAAAAAAACGGGCGCTGAGGTATTGTTGATGTCACCTGGCGGACGGCAAAGAGGCGCACTAATTTGCCATCCGCTGGTGGACGGCAAAGGCCGCCGTTAGCCGCCTAACGGAGTGACAATGTCGGATGTGCCACATTTTGCCGTCCCCCCTCTTTGCCGTCCGCCGCTGTAGGCAAAGGGCTCTTTGTCGTCCGCCGTGGAAAGCAGACGGAAAAGGACCTGTTTGCCGACCCTATCTTTGCCGTCTGTGTTTGCCGTCCGCGGCGGACGGCAAAGTGCTTTGCCGTCAGCCGTCCCTGCCTTTGCCGTCCGCCATGGCAGATGGCAAAGTACTGGATTCCTGTAGTGTTGGTGATGGTGACTAGAGAATTCTGTCAGTCACTATCTTATCTGTAAGATTAACTCCCACTTGATTCAAGCGATTGAAGTACCCAGACAATCTGAGCACATGCTCACTAGTTGAGCGATTCTCCTCCATCTTTTAGCTATAGAACTTGTTCGATACTTCATATCTCTCAACTCGGGTATTTGCTGGAAATATTAACTTCAACTCCTGGAACATCTCACATGGTCCATGACGTTCAAAACGTCTTTGAAGTCCCGATTCTAAGCGTTTAAGCATGGTGCACTAAACTATCAAGTAGTCATCATTTTGAGCTAGCCAAACGCTCATAACGTCTGCATCTGCTCCTGCAATAGGTTTGTCACCTAGCGTTGCATCAAGGACATAATTCTTTTGTGCAGCAATGAGGATAAACCTCAGATCACGGATCCAATCCGCATCATTGCTACTAACATCTTTCAACACAATTTTCTCTAGGAACATATCAAAATAAACATATGAAAGCAACAACGCTAGCTATTGATCTACAACATAATTTGCAAAATACTACCAGGACTAAGTTCATGATAAATTTAAGTTCAATTAATCATATTACTTAAGAACTCCCACTTAGACAGACATCTCTCTAGTCATCTAAGTGATCACGTGATCCAAATCAACTAAACCATATCCGATCATCACGTGCGATGGAGTAGTTTTCAATGGTGAACATCACTATGTTGATCATATCTACTATATGATTCACGCTCGACCTTTCGGTCTCCGTGTTCCGAGGCCATATCTGCATATGCTAGGCTCGTCAAGTTTAACCTGAGTATTCCGCGTGTGCAAAACTGGTTGCACCCGTTGTAGATGGACGTTGAGCTTATCACACCCGATCATCACGTGGTGTCTGGGCACGACGAACTTTGGCAACGGTGCATACTCAGGGAGAACACTTCTTGATAATTTAGTGAGAGATCATCTTAAAATGCTACCGTCAATCAAATCAAGATAAGATGCATAAGTGATATGATATGGCCATCATCTTGTGCTTGTGATCTCCATCTCCGAAGCACCGTCATGATCACCATCATCACCGGCATGACACCATGATCTCCATCATCTTGATCCATATCAATGTGTCGTCACATGGTTGTCTCGCAAACTATTGCTCTTGCAACTATTGCTATCGCATAGCGATAAAGTAAAGCAATTATTTGGCGCTTGCATCTTATGCTATAAAGAGACAACCATAAGGCTTCTGCCAGTTGCCGATAACTTCAACAAAACATGATTATCTCATACAACAACTTATATCTCATCACGTCTTGACCATATCACATCACAACATGCCCTGCAAAAACAAGTTAGACGTCCTCTACTTTGTTGTTGCAAGTTTTACGTGGCTGCTACGGGCTTAGCAAGAACCGTTCTTACCTACGCATCAAAACCACAACGATAGTTCGTCAAGTTAGTGCTGTTTTAACCTTCGCAAGGACCGGGCGTAGCCACAGTCGGTTCAACTAAAGTTGGAGAAACTGACACCCGCTAGTCACCTGTGTGCAAAGCACGGCGGTAAAACCAGTCTCGCGTAAGCGTACACGTAATGTCGGTCCGGCCCGCTTCATCCAACAATACCGCTGAACCAAAGTATGACATGCTGGTAAGTAGTATGACTTGTATCGCCCACAACTCACTTGTGTTCTACTCGTGCATATAACATCAACGCATAAAACCTAGGCTCGGATGCCACTATTGGGGAACATAGTAATTTCAAAAAATTTCCTACGCACACACAAGATCATGGTGATGCATAGCAACGAGAGGGGAGAGTGTTGTCCACGTACCCTCGTAGACCGTAAGCGGAAGCGCTATGACAACGCGGTTGATGTAGTCGTATGTCTTCACGATCCGACCGATCCAAGTACCGAACGTACGGCACCTCCGAGTTCAGCACACGTTCAGCTCGATGACGATCCCCGGACTCCGATCCAGCAGGGTGTCGGGGATGAGTTCCGTCAGCACGGCAGCGTGCTGACGATGATGATGTTCTACCGACGCAGGGCTTCGCCTAAGCACCGCAACGATATGACCGAGGTGGAATATGGTGGAGGGGGGCACCACACACGGCTAAGGAACGATCACGAAGATCAACTTGTGTGTCATGGGATGCCCCCCTGCCCCCGTATATAAAGGAGCAAGGGGGGAGGAGGCCGGCCCTAGGAGGGGGCGCGCCAAGTGTGGAGTCCTACTAGGACTCCCTAGTCCTAGTAGGATTCCACCTCCCTTGTTGGAGTAGGAGAGGGGGAAAGAGGGGGAGAGGGAGAAGGAAAGGGGGGCTGTGCCCCTTGTCCAATTTGGATCAGAGGGGGGGGGGGGGGCGCAGGCCTCCTTCCTTTTGGCCTCTCTCCTCTATTCCCGTATGGCCCAATAAGGCCCATATACTCCCCGGCAAATTCCCGTAACTCTCCGGTACTCTGAAAAATACCCGAATCACTCGGAACCTTTCCGAACTCCGAATATAGTCGTTCAATATATCGATCTTTACATCTCGACCATTTCGAGACTCCTCGTAATGTCTCCGATCTCATCCGGGACTCCGAACTCCTTTGGTACATCAAAACTCATAAACTCATAATAAAATTGTCATCGTAACGTTAAGCGTGCGGACCCTACGGGTTCGAGAACTATGAAGACATGACCGAGACACGTTTCCGGTCAATAACCAATAGAGGAACCTGGATGCTCATATTGGCTCCTACATATTCTACGAAGATCTTTATCGGTCAAACCGCATAACAACATACATTGTTCCCTTTGTCATTTGTATGTTACTTGCCCGAGATTCGAACGTCGGTTTCTCAATACCTAGTTCAATCTCGTTGGCAAGTCTCTTTACTCGTTCCGTAATACATCATCCCGGAACTAACTCATTAGTTGCAATGCTTGCAAGGCTTAAGTGATGTGTATTACCGAGAGGGCCCAGAGATACCTCTCCGACGATCGGAGTGACAAATCCTAATCTGGAAATACGCCAACTCAACATGTACCTTCGGAAACACCTGTAGAGCACCTTTATAATCACCCAGTTACGTTGTGACGTTTGGTAGCACACAAAGTGTTCCTCCGGTAAATGGGAGTTGCATAATCTCATAGTCATAGGAACATGTATAAGTCATGAAGAAAGCAATAGCAACATACTAGACGATCGTGTGCTAAGCTAATGGAATGGGTCATGTCAATCACATCATTCTCCTAATGATGTGATCCCGTTAATCAAATGAAAACTCATGTCTATGGCTAGGAAACATGACCATCTTTGATCAACGAGCTAGTCTAGTAGAGGCATACTAGTGACACTCTGTTTGTCTATATATTCGCACATGTATTATGTTTCCGGTTAATACAATTCTAGCATGAATAATAAACATTTATCATGAAATAAGGAAATAAATAATAACTTTATTATTGCCTCTAGGCCATATTTCCTTCACCCCGAGGTGGTGTTTTTGTCGGAGACCCACCTTGACAGCTATCCGGCAGAATGCTTAAGGAGAAGAATGAAGATGGACCAGAAACTAGTGTGTACGAGTAATGGTAGAAGTGGTGGTTTAATTCTTTTTTGGAATAATTATATCAATGTCCGTAGGCTTGCCCTAGATGCTATGTTCATTGATGTAATAATTGAGGACAATAACAATAATCTGGTTTAGTGTTTGACTGGGATTTACGGTGAGTTTAGATGGGCGAATAAACACCTCACCTGGTCACACATGCGACAACTTCATCAAAGTCAGAACTTGTCGTGGCTCTTGATTGGTGATCGAATGAAATCCAATTTCTTCATGAGAAGGAAGGAGGCAATCCGCGTCCGGCACAATGTATGCAGGCTTTCCAAGAAGCAATTGATGACTGTGAGTTACACGATATGGGCTTCCTGGGAGACCCGTTTACATGGCGACGTGGGAGGATAAGAGAAAGACTAGACATGGTCTGGTGAATGATGCATGGGCGAACTTGTTCACTCATGCGGCATTGCAAAATCTGGAATTGTATCACTCTGACCACAAACCTTTATTGGTGGATACAGAGTTCTATACATACCCAACCGCTGGCCCGAATAATGTACAAGTGAAAATATTTGAGGCACATTGGTTGAGAGAGCAGAGCTTTGAGGAGACAGTGACGGCCGCGTGGAATGACGCTGTAACTGACCCAACTGTGACTACTATTTACAAAAAGTTGAACAAAATGCATAACCAATTCCACGACTAGGATCAGAGAGTGCTCAAGAAACCGAAAAAGCGTCTGTGGAAAGCTCAACGAGAACTTGAGAGGGTCATGGCTGGTCCTATGGATGACAAGAATGAAGAGAAGAGAAGAGAACTATCAGAACTAGTTGAGTATTTGTTGGAACTGGAAGAGATCCAAGCGAGGCACCAATCTAGAGCAACTTGGCTAAAGGCTGGTGATCATAACACTGAGCTTTTTTAGGCATTCGCTTCGGCAAGGCAGAAAAGGAGTTTTATTAAGAGATTGAGAGATGAGGCTAGGAATTGGTTGGAAGGTACTGATGATTTAAATGCCCATATCTTAAACTATTTCACTCATCTTTTCTCCTCTGAGGTCTAGCAAACTAGTCCGGTGATCCTGGAACAAGTACAACATAAGGTGTCAGACCAAATGAATAATTTTCTGATGGCTCCATACCTAGCAGATGATGTGATGAAGGCAATCTCTAGTATTGGAGATATTAAGGCACCCGGGCCAGATGGTCTACACGCAATTTTCTTCAAGAAATACTGGCATATACTTGGAGATGAAATCACCCAAGAGGTTTTACTGGTCATTAACTCGAGGAAAATTCCAGCAAATTGGAACGACACCACAATTGTGATGATTCCCAAAACCGAGTCTCCAGAGCTGGTAATGCAATTCAGATCTATTAGTCTTTGCAATGTCCTTTATAAGATCATCTCGAAAATGTTAGCTCTACGCCTGAAAAATATACTCCCTGAAATCATCTCTCCTACTCAAAGTGCCTTTGTTCATGGAAGAATGATCACGGATAATATTTTGATAGCATATGGATGTGTGCATAAGATAAAGAACAAAAGGGCAGGCCAATTCGGTTTGTGTGCGGTAAAGCTTGATATGCACAAAGCTTATGACAGAGTAGAGTGGTCTTTCTTGCATGACATGATGACCAAACTAGGATTTCATGAATAGTAGGTAGAATTGATTATGGAATGTGTGAAATGAGTTACATATAAGGTGAGGTTTAACTCACAAGAAACAGATGGCTTTAGCCCTAGAAGGGGGATTAGGCAGGGGGATCCTCTCTCCCCTTATCTATTCCTCATTTGTGCAGAGGGTCTTTCTAGTCTATTGCAGTATGAAGAAGAAGCTAGTGGCATAGAAGGGATTAGAGTGTGCAGAAATGCAACATCAGTATCACATCTTTTATTTGCTGATGATTTTCTAATTCTCATGAAGGCATACACGCTTAATGCAACTTCCTTACAGCATGTTCTGGAGACTTACTGTCAAAGCTCGGGGCAAGTGGCAAGTTTGGCTAAATCTAGTGTTTTCTTTAGTCCTAACACTTCTGCAGTCTCTAGGGCTGAAATATGTCAAGAGTTACACATTGATACAGAGGCACTATCTAATAAATATCTGGGTCTACCTGCAATGGTGGGGGCGGATAGAAGTGACTGTTTAAAACATTTGTTGAAAGAATCAAAGAGAGGCTCAAAGGATGGATGGAAAAGCAGTTATCCATTGGAGGAAAGGAAATCCTACTGAAATCTGTGGCACAAGCTATTCCGGTGTTTGCTATGTCAGTCTTTTGTTTACCCAAAGGAATATGCAAAGAGATTACTGACTTAATTTCCCAGTTCTGGTGGGGAGATGATGAGGAACATAAGAGAATGCATTGGTATACTTGGTGGAAACTTTACTACCGAAAGAGTGAAGGGGGAATGGGGTTCCAAAACCTATACTCCTTCAACCTAGCAATGCTCTCAAAACAATGTTGGAGATTACTAAACAATCCAGATTCATTATGTGCAAGAGTTCTAAAGGCGAAATATTTCCCTAATGGTAGCTTATTACATGCTACTCTAAAAAATGGTGCCTCATTTACCTGGCAGAGTATTATGAAGGGATTGGAGACATTCAAATTGGGGTACATATGGCGTATTGGGTCAGGAGAGAAAGTGAATATCTGGAGTGACCCCTGGGTTCCAAGCAGTGCAAATAGAATGGTGATTACACCGCGTGGTCACACTGTTCTGACTACAGTTAATGATCTCATAGATCCTCTAAGTGGAAAATGGGATGAAGAACTGATCATATCTATCTTCAACCCCGTCGATGTTCGAAGGATCCTGGAGATTCCGCTTAATTACAATGCTTTTGAGGATTTCATAGCCTGGCACCCGGACCGAAGAGGTATTTTCTCAGTACCCTCAGCTTATCACACTCAATGGATTCAGACTTTTAGGGCACATGCAAATGCACTGGTGCAGCCTGGGAGGTCCAACACACCAGTGGTTTGGAGTATACTGTGGAAGCTTCAAATTCCACGTAAAATTCAAATTTTCTGCTGGCGGGCACTACATGGAATTTTACCCCTAAAGTCCATACTTACTAATAGGCATATTGGGACAGCCGGTGCATGCCCCATATGCCACAGTGCGGCTGAAGATGTGAAGCACCTATTGTTTGATTGTTCTCATGCTACAGAGCTTTGGTCACGCCTCGACATCCTGAATATCATCAATGAGGCAAAGACGGTTGATCGTTCGGGGTCAATCATTATGGAACATACTCTGGTAGCCCCACCAAGACAAGTGCCATCAAAACTAACCTGGATGTGAAATAGATCATTGCGGTGGGAGGATGGTATCTATGGTGGATTCGACGCCAGTATACTCTAATGGTTCTCCTCCACCACCTTTCATATGGCCTTTATCTGTCCTTGCTATATCTAATAATTTCCAATAGGCAAATGCAAAGAAAACTGCCCCAGTGCAAGATAGATGGGAGAAGCCGGAGCCTAGATTTGTTAAACTAAATGTTGATGCAGCATATTATATTGCAAAAGGTGTGGGAGCTACGGCAGCGATTATCAGAGATATGAACGGATCCTTTCTTGCAGCTCAATGTATTTACATTCCCTTTGCATCCAGCGTGGTCATGACTGAAGCTTTTGACAATGTGGGATGGCCTGAAATTCACAAGCTCTTTAGGATTCCCGCATGTGGAGGCGGAGTCCGATTCATTGACAGTAATTGAATCTTGTGATGGCCAGACAAGATGGTGGGACGAAGCTGCTGCAATTTTCGCTGAGTGTGTCGATGTTTCGACTTTGATCGGGAAGGTCAAATTTAATCATTGTCCTTGTAATTCAAATAAAGCGGCGCATGTGCTAGCTAACTATAGTTATTGTAATAAATTTTCTGGTACTTGGACGGACGAGCCCCCGGACTGTCTGGTCTCAAACCTTGTGGATGATGTAATTCCTATCTAAGCCAATAAAGCTAGCCATGATGGCCTTCCCTAAAAAAAAATATCCTAACCTCTACAATCACTTACGTTAAGCCCTACTATTTGTCTCTAACACGCCCGTGATTGCCGCGTATTACGCAATTCGGCATATACTGATATACACATAGGGCATGTTCTGATCTCCTCCAACTTCACAAAACTTCACAAATCCAGCTTCCCTAGCCAGCTTCACGCTTCATCTGGCGATTCCCGAGCGTTCTGCATCGTGTGCAGCTTCTCCCATCGCTGCAGCCCATTGGGCGCTATTGGGCCGGTTGGAGGAAGCCCAGTACAGGCTAGGCATAGAGGGAAGCCGCCCCTGTACCGATTCGATGGAGAGCGAGAGGAGCGTTATGTTTCGTGCGAGCGTACCGGTTCGCTGGCTTGGACTTGGCGGTGGCACTTTGGTTGTAATACTGGCCAACTCCAGCTTTTCCCAGGTGGAGCTGGGCCGACGCTGCTCCAGGATTTTGCACTGCCATCGGGCAAAACTTCGAGAAGCCAGCTTCTCGTAGCAAAACTGTTCGGGACAAATTCATATGTGAAGTTTGTGAAGTGTGGAGCTGGAGGACTTCAGAACAGGCCCATAGTGTCCAGCTTTTGATTAAGGATACGACCACGATTGATGCGGTCAACACATAATACTACCTCCCTCCTGGTTTACTACCCCTCATATTTCGGATTATGATTTAACTAATAAAATATAAGTTATACCTAGCAAAAATAATATCATTGAAAAATACATTCAAACATAAATCCAACAATATATATTTTTAAGTATTATAACATTTTATTAGTCAAATATGTGGTCAAACTTTGACCCAAAATACTATTATATGGACGCTTGATCTATTATCTCAACCCTAACCCCAGACGGAGATAGCAGCATAACACAAGTGACTCTGATTGGATGGACACTCAGTCGATCTATTATCTCCCTCCGTAAGTAATTATTAACGAACAAAGTGGACGACCTATCCAAAACCAGACGTAGATGCATGACCCACATGACCCAGCCCTTTATTTCCTTTGCGCTTTCATGCATCACACTTCCATCTTCGTGGTTGTAGGCATATGACGCAGAAAAGCTCACGTACCTGAATGTTATATCCTTGTTTATCTGTAAAGACGGATGTCCTAACCATCTCCGGTGGCTACACTTGCACCAATGACTTTCTCGAGTGTGACATCGGGGTGGCCCCGATCGCCATTCTGCCGCATGTATAAAACCTGTGTAGGCGCGTCATTTCTTTCACAGGGCTGAGTACACACGACCTGACAATGGGAGTGGAGGCGGCGGCGCTTTGGGACATCCTAGAGAAGGCCGCCAACTTAGCGCAGATGTCCGGACTGCACGCCGTCATGCTCGTTGCCGTTGGCGCGAGCCTCCTGCACATCCCGCAGAGCAAGCGGGAGTGTGCCAAGCTCGAGCAGTGCAGCCGCAGGCTCCACTCACTCTTGCAGTGGCCGACGGGGTGCGGGGCCGCACTGCTGTCCTCCGAGATGGGAGACTCCGTCCTAGAGGCGCTCGCCGGCGCGGCAAGTCTCGTTGCCTCCTACAAGAAGAGCACGCTGTGGCACCGCGTCCGGAGGGGCAGGGGCATGGCTGCCCAGCTCCGTGACATGAAGGACGTCGTCGACTCCTACTGCAGCCTCCTCGTCTATGTCAACGCGCATCTCCTGCTACAGCTACAACATGCAACTCGCCATCCCCCGTCAGATACTGCTACGTATGGGTACGTACATGAACTTAAGATGCAAATTGATTTAATTACGACGTTCTCAAAAAATGATTTAATTACGTGTCTGATACCCTCCTGTTAATTTAATTGGCAACACAGGATTCATGAGATGAATGAGAACGACCCATCACAGAGTCAAAGCTTACAACGAGCAGTAACCAATTGCCCAAAGGCCCAATGTGATCAAAGACACAATGTAGATTTTCATCCTAGAGAAGTTCCAGGAACCCGTGGCACTCAAAGGCCCAATGATATTGGCGAGGGAGGGGTAGGCAGTCAGACAGGCGAGACCGACCCAGCTGTATGTGAAAGAAACGTGGCTGCTTGATTAGTAATTTCCCATGACCATAGAAGGTGTAGGCTGATCGATCATTGCTAGCGGATTCTCAGTGCTTGCCTTTTCATTTGATGCAAGAGTGAAGAATTTACCATCTGTATATGTGTATGTGTATGTAAGCTTGGAAGATTTGTTTTTAAAGGTTTCTGGCGAGCTTTACTGATCAGTGATACTTTACAGTAACCCGCAAAAAGAAAAGCAATAATTTACAGTCTGTTAACAGGGAAGAATGAAATCCGGAGAGTCTTCTCGCAAAACACACGAGTTTAAACGATTTCAATTGGATTAAGTTGGAGTGAAGGGACCCACCCTGGTGAAATTCAGTGGGGCGATGGAGATTATTTAGGGAAGGGCCTGTAACCTTTTGTAGAAGGCCCGTAAATGTAGCATTTTTTTAGTCTAAACCCTCCCGCATTACAAGCCATTGTAAGTGTTGCCTTGTTACTTTCCCTAGACCGATAATCAAATACTCTTACTGTTGCAGAAACAAGATAAATAAGGCGCACTCCTCTAGTAGATAACAACCGTGAGCCTTATGCGTTTCTCTATTCTTGCAATGTTTTGTGACTGGGAAATGCTAACGAGATGTGTGTGAACATTTCCTGTTGCTTGTCGGGTCTTGCAATCACTGATGTTACTTGTGATAAGAAGAAGGGGTGAACATTTTTACCATCCGATGTCGTTTTTTGTCTAGACTTAGATGAGCATGGCTAATAATATAGTCAGCTGCTGGATATAGCATGTTGCAATGTCATATATATAGCCAATGCAATAGCCAACATGTATAATAGTTAGCTACAAAGAGGTACTACCTTTTTTGGCATATAGTCCATTTTTCATTCTCAGAAAACTTCTTGGAGCGCGTGCTGCAGCTGGCTGTAAATCTACAACCCGCTTCTCTTCTCTTTAATATTCTCTTTTCCAACACAGTAAAAATATAATATTTAAATCCTT
The DNA here is from genome assembly GCA_963921465.1 of Triticum timopheevii. Taxonomy (NCBI): domain Eukaryota; kingdom Viridiplantae; phylum Streptophyta; class Magnoliopsida; order Poales; family Poaceae; genus Triticum; species Triticum timopheevii. Next base: position 547,303,795 of record OY997272.1, read on the forward strand.
AAAGCCTACTTACATCATCTTGTTACACTTGCCCTCTTATGCCTTGTACAATGGGAGGTGCTTAGGGGAGGTGCTTACAGAAATAAACCAAACTTCTCTTAAGCACCGGTGCTTATTTATACAGGATAGACGCTTAACTAAGCGTCTCTCCTATAAAAATAGGCACCGACGCTTCAGAAAAACCCGGTTTATTTTTCTAAGCATCTCTCTAAGCACCTCTCATTGTACAAGGCCTTATAGTACTTTGGATACAGCTAGTCAGTAAATTATCTAGACTTAGAAATAGCAATAGTATAAAGGACAATATGTGTCATAATAAATGAGCCAGTCTTACCTCACGTCTCATAGTGTTGGTGACTCCTCAGGCCAGTATTGGCACATGAGAGAGTTTGGAGTTTGAGCGTTGCTGGAGACCGGTGGCGAGGAGGAGAAAGCTATGCTTGCATCGAGGGTGGTGTTGATGTTTTTAAAATAGACGCAGGAGAGCTGCGTATTTCGATTGATTAGAAGAAACGGTAAAGAAACTGATGCTTGGTTAATTAAGGGAAACCGAGCTAAAACCTTTACAAAGAGCATACCACACCTAGGCTCGAGCACAACAGGATATACAGGAAACGCTTAAAGGCCAAAAAAGACCGCCACGAGCATGTAAGGCGACATCACCATCACCGGAGAGAAATGACATGTCCGGCGAAAGAGGAGCGAACATGTGCCTCTCCGATTCTAGAGAGGTCGACCAACCAGACTCGCGTGACGCTACAAGCATGTCGTGTGTGCTCCAAGTGCCACCACCATCGCCTCCGATGGACATGCCACCGAGGGGAGCTCCTGCCACACTCCTGCCGACCAACGACCGGCCCCAGACGGATGCACCACCAACGGCTCCAAGCATACCAATATGCTGCCCGCTTCAGATCCACCGCACCACCACTACCAAGTGCTCCCGGCATCCGACTTGACTCCAAGGCAATGCTTCCAACAAAGTAATGACGCCAATGACGCCACCATTACACACGGTTTTCACCGGGAGACAAGAACTCGAAGCAGGGAGAGGTGTCGGATCCCCTCGATGGCGCCTCCAACAAGGCAAAATCACACCAGAAGGCATCATTCGCCACCAGCCAAGACCGAAGTCGAGCATGACTTTCGTCAGGTAGCCGAGCACCTATGCCGGAGACGGCGTCTCCAACACACCACCACCAAACTGGAGCAGCAGACGCCACCTGCTACACCGCCCAAGAACCAGCCGAAGCGCCGCCAGCGCGCAAGGCAGAGCAACCCGAAGGTCGTGCCCCGACCATGCCGCCGCGGACCACCATCCCGGCAAGGAGCCACCACGCAACCTGACTGCAGACAGTCGCCGGCCGCCCCCAACAACACCGCCAACCATCGATCTGGACCGCCTCCAGATCCACCACGCCCGCAGCACCGACGACGTCCCAGCATCACGACAGACGAGCAGGGCCGCTGGCGAGCGCCCAGGCCACCACCACCCTCGCCGGACCAGATCTGAGCAGGGGACGCCCCGATCCGCCACAAGCAGGCAACACGGGCGGCGATCACGCTGCCCCCGCAGCCCTAGCGGCGGCACCACCGTCGAGAGCCCCTGGGGCCGCCGCCCCAGCTTCCTGGCGCGGAACCCACGCCGCAGCACCGCCGCCCGCAGCTCCATGCCTCCACCGCGTCGCCGCGTAGATCTGAAGGACACCTCGCTGCAGCCCGGCGCCTCGCGCCGGCGCCCCGCGCCCAAAGCTGCCCAGCCGGCACCTTCCTCGGGCCAGCCCGAGCTTCGCTGGGATGCGCCCTCCGCCTAATGACTATTTTTTACTTCAATCTTAGGCCCTAGAAAAAAAATCCTTCAGTGTTTTCTCTAATCATGGGGGGCCACAGCTCCGCTGTTGTATAGTAGTAGGTCTTCACGATTAGAGTCATGCGCCGCATGGCGCGGTACAAATCCTTATCTCTTCCTCCCTCGAAGACTCGGGTGGAATCCTAGCTTCCACTGCGCATCGTGCAACCGCCTATGCATGCTGCTACCTCTGGCTATAAAAATGCTTCTCGCTTCTCCTCTCGAGCTCACGCTGTCGCGTTTCGCGGATCCTGACTGCAACCATACCCATCCTCTCGGACATCTCTGTCGGCCAATGCCTCGCCGGATCTGCCACCACCGGCAACCCATCACCCCTCAGTGGCACCACCGCACCTCTTCCACCCAGCTGCACCAACCGCCTGCTCACACACCCTCCGTCCTGGCCGGCCGTACATACAAGGGAGAAGCGATCAAACAGGAAGACAACGCAGGCGATCACCGGGACAGCCGACCGACCAACAGTGGTGAATGGTAGAGAGGAACAATGTGACGGTCCTGGGCAAAGAGGTAAATATTTTCTGTTGGTTGCTTCGCATCATCTCTGTTAAGGAGGTCATTTTCTTCTCTTCTTTCACTACTGGCGGCAACAATAGGTCGGCGTTCGAGGCCCATGACGACGAGGAGGTGCGCAGGAACAACGACGTCGGGCCCTGTAGATCATTAACTGCGTGGACGACCACTCAGGCGCGCCTCTGCTCAGTCCGGGTTGCGTTGTGGACTGAGGCATTGAGCTGCCGCAACTCGCTGCTTGTCGTACATGGGTGGTTCTTCTTTCCTTTCTACTCCTACTTGGTTTACAAGGTGTGTTCTTTCTAATAGCGACACCCAGTTTTGCTTATTCTCTCCTTGCTGGATGGTTTTATCTACTTGATATTCCTTATTCCAATTCAGTATGCCTTTAAAGAATTCCTCATTAAGGATGTGTCTGACACTGACATCGAGCGATTGGCTTGCAGCAGTTCTGAAATAAATATGGCGCCCTGAAAAAGCTGGCAATTCTTGTGAGGTAAATTATTGCATGTGCTATTTTGTGAATGTGTTCACAGCTGCATGATGCACGTTTTTGGAAATTTGTCACTTTTTTCTAACTAAATGTCCTAATGTCAGATTTCAGAAGACGAGGTCTCAATGTTGGTCAATGATGCAGATAAATACCCAAGCCTCTATTTCAGGCAAGGTTTTTGCCCCAAGATTCACCCACTTGTGTGAAAATGACCCCCGGTGAATTGTGTACATGACACGTGGTATTATTTTGGTACCTGGCTGTGTACAAATGAGTTCTGGATTCGGTGTTTCATTTGAATTTTTTTGAACGTGTGTGCAAGTTGGTTTGGTTGGTTTAGTATTTTCTATTGCGTGTGGGTCATTTTTTGTGGTGTTCTTTGTCTTCTGACAGCCCTTTTTGCTTCGAGGCTTCTTTGTTTTTGTGATTGGTCGCTGTCAATGTCTGCCGCTGTTGGCCCGGGTCGCTTTCTGGCTTCCGATGCTTCTTCGGTTTTGTGATTGGTCGCTGTCGATCTCTGCCGCAGTTGGTTCCTGTCGCTGTCGTTGCGTGCGTGGTGCTACTGGTTTGGTCGTTGTTTCCTTCTAATAGAGCGGTACCGCTTCGCTTGCGTTGGTTCGGGTGTGTGCTAGATCGGTGCGGCTTTTCTCGTGGTTTCTGGATATCTTGATGCTGGCTCGAGGCTTCTCCCCTTCTCTCGCGAAGACTCCAGTGATCGGCCGCCGCTTGCCGCTCGCCGCTTTGCCACCGCCCCAGCGGTCCATCAGATCACTATATAAGCAGGCCCCGGTTTCGCCCATGCACATGAGGCCGCAACTGCGTAGGGACGGCTCCGCCAAGCCGATACCATGAGGCGCACCTGGGGAGCTGCCTCCGTCTGGCCGCCCAGAGCATCCTCCCCTCTAGCCGCTCCAATCCCCTTGCCATCCCCCAGCTCCAGCCCAACTCCGAGAGCGTTGGCGTCAATCGGCCCCACCGGCATGGCCATATTCACGCCGCTGCTCCCTTGCATCCTGTGCGCCATCGACCTCTCCTCGAAAATCTACAACATCGATGGCAGGGTGCACCGCCGCTGCCTAAGGTCGACCCTGCGTGCGCCACCCACACCCCGCGTACAACGGTCGGGGCCTCCACCGGCCACGACAGTCCGAGCGCCCCGGCCTGGCTCGCCATGTGCCGTCCCCCCCTACGACATGAGGGTGTCGTGAGGACGGGTTGGGACGGCTCCAATTTTCTTCGTCGACGTCCACGGCTCCGCGAGGCCAACCAGGAGAAGCAGGCATCCATGGAGGGATTGAGCCACTCCTGCCAATCTCCGCTATCCGATGCCACTGTCTGACCCTCAGCAGGCTCTCTTTTCCTCCTCCGTTCTGTACAAAAAAGAGAGATAATCCTTTGCCTCTCTGTTCTAGTTTTTACAATTCAGTTAACTCTTATGATGTTAAGATAAGAAAGTGAGGAACATATTATGGGGTATTGCTGGTTGGTCGATTGTTTTAATCAGATGCTGGTTTGCAAGTCTGCCATATGATGCTGGTTTGCAAGTCTGCCATATGTATACGAGTATGAGTACGAGACTACGAGCAATTGATGTTAGTGGATTTCAAGGCTATGAGATACTAGAAAATTGAGGAGCTAATTGTAACTGCACCATCCCTTTGAAATCAGAATCATATCCTAACGTGATGCATACCATAACTGATGATAAAAAAATTCGTTGCAGCAGTTGATGGGTTTGTGGATTTTTTTTCTGAGCGGATTGTGGATCTTATTATAGATTCAGCACATGGAAGCTGAAGTAACACTACAGAAGTTCTCTACTCTTTTACTCTTTCTAATGCCCTTCCATCTGGAGCAGTTTAATTTATTCAGTACACGACTTGTCATTTTCTCCCTATGTAAATCTTCAGCCTGGCCATTCTATTTTGAAATGAGTTACAATATCATGGACTTGCATATTTAACCCCATCGGTAACATGTTGGGTTTATGGGATTTTGCTTGCCTTCTGCGAGCAAACTTCAGATGAAAAGCAGCCACAAAATGCATCAGATCAAGTGTTGATGGAGATTGTATTAAAGAGGTAATATGTGAGAACTTCAAATATACATATTGATGTGGTCTTGATTGCCATGGGCCATATGTTAATTTTCCCCAGTTTTCTGTTTTGATTTCTCTTGCTCAAGGCTCGAGAGCCAAACATGTGATGTTTGCAGATATCGTTTGCATGATCAACTTTCACTGGATAAGGGCATGCTTATAGACGATCTAGATTCAGGTTGTCAAGCAGGAGCACTCAAAGTGGTAAGTAAGTTACTGAAACAATACCATGTGTTTGGCACTTTCTCTAATAAGCACCCTTCTTTTCCAGGTGAAGTTGATGAAGAAATGGAAAGAGAAGACTCATCCATACAGGAAAAATTGGATATGGAGCTGCAAGATCTAAATAAAGGACTTCAGCAAAAGGAGGTACTATTTCCCTTCCATTATGATTGTAATTATTCATATACGAAATTAAAACTTATCTGGCTCGACCTGGACACTTTGTTCACATGTACTGAATAATCTTCCATTCTGCCATCCATAGTAAACTCATGTTCAGAGATAACCACACTTTTGCCCATCACACTAGTAGAAAACCACCCATTAGTCCCGGTTCGTAAGGGCCTTTAGTCCCGGTTCACGAACCGGGACTAATGGGTCGTTACTAATGCCACCAGCCATTAGTCCCGGTTCAAACACGAACCGGGACCAATGTGGCTCCACGTGGCCCTGTGCATCGAGCCCAGTCAGAGGGCCTTTGGTCCCGGTTGGTGGCTCCAACCGGGACCAAAAGTCATTTTTTTAGAAAAGTGGCTGCTTTAGGGATTTTGGGGTTTATTTTTAGGTTGTTATTATAGCTAGCTAATAGAGAGAAGTGTCCTCTCTTATCTTCGTCCTTGGTTTATCAACGCTGCTGCTATCTTCATTGCACCCGCAGATATGACATGGCTCATGCATGCTTTGCATCATACGTCATCATATATATGTATATAATAAAGTCCTACTAATCATGCATCATCATACAACTTCTATTCGTTATTAATAATAAGTCATACGATCATCATCCTCATATATAGTCATCGAACCCAACCCTACATAATTGTTCTTAGCACATGATCATCAGTATCAGGTATAGGACCTAAACACCCTTAAGGTAAAATAGCATAAAACAATATAGACCCTGACTCTCCATTATGAAGAATGGCGATCATCCTGTCTCCAATTCTTGCCTTTCGCTGCTTATTGCTTTCAAGAAGCTCCTTACGACTGTCCATACATTTTTTTCATTCTTTGATTATTATGTCTCCACTTCTTTTAGAAACCCGGTATGGACAGTTGAGATTCGTAGGACGACCTGATCGTATGTTCAAAACATAAAGGCTACCACGCGTATACATCAGATGAGGCACACAATCATTCGGGATTATCTGTTAAAAAACATAGTAGTAACTTCGTAGTTAGCAATGATGTACTAGTTTTAGAAGTGTGCAAAAAGATGCACGGATGTTGTAATAGTAAAAAATAATCTTACCAAGGTATCTCCATGGTAGTTACCGTAGTTCAACACGTGCACTAGTGGCACGTATTGACCATAATGTTGAGGACTTTGATTGTAGATATTGTAATTCTCAAGATCAGTACAAAATCCGACCAGATGTCGTTTCTCCTGATAAGTTAATTCGGAGCCTTCGGTGTAGTACGTTCTGTCTACCATCTTCCGCACATTCTTTGAAGAATGAAAATAAGCTGTCAATGGAGATAAGTTGTCAACTATATATTTTGAAATAAACAATATAAATTACTTAATAACTATGTTTAGCTCACATGAGGGAAGAACTGGAGGTGTATCCACAAAGACCCAAATCGAAGGTGTCTCTTGCTCGACTGTAGGATCACCAAGATCCATGGTGACAATCATACCCTCATCAAGACCATACATCTTGCAAAATGCATCCCAATTTTTGCAACCAAAATGGGTTACACTCTGAGCATTGTACAGCTTTACTTGAAAATCCACACCATGTTCTGTACTTAGGATAATTTTTTTGGTTTCAAAATTTTCATGGTCTTCAAAATCCATCCTCTCCAAGACATAGCGTCTTGCAAAGCATGGGATAAGCTAGTCGAATTGGAAAAGATGAAAAATACACGTTAAAATAGTTGAAGTCGTGCTTAATTACGAAAAAAAACTATTGTCATCGTTGCGTACCGTATGAACATCGCAAGTCTCCTCGAGCTTAATGCTGAAGCGCCGATCTTCCTCCAGCTCAATGAATCTGTCGCACATACCTCGGTCGTCGTGGCACCAATCGCACTCCCCCGGGCGATTTTCGTCGTCAGATGAGTACGAAATTTCCGGCCTACGTTCATAATTCAAATATTAAACTAGATCATTATTATAAATCACGGGTTGACTATCGATGATCGATGTACGTACGTAGCTCCTCTTTCATTTCCGAATGCATTATTATACCAAATTGTCTAGCATACGGGAATGAAGGAGAACTTATCCAATATGAGCATTCAATAAGCAAAACCAAATCACAAAATAAAGTATAGTATTCAAATTAGCATGCATTCAATAATTATAAGCAAAAGTACATCATCTCTTGGTGTCCGTACATCATCGAATATTATCACTAATACAACTAGAACCGTAGCGCCCGACGGGTATCGACGCGGGCGGTGGACACCCAAAGATAAGGAACCATCACAGGATCATAGCTCCAGTGAGATCCCTGAAGAACCTGCCAGGTATTGTCGAACCTCCCCTCCAATGCAACCATGTAGCGACGGACGTGCTCGTCCTCCTCGCTGACACGGTGACGTACCACCTCCGCGGTGTCCGGATGCCTCACCACCGTCACTGGCCCACGCGACCGCCACCAAATAAGGATCGGGTCAACAACGGACTGCCTCCTCACCAACCTACGTCCCCCGAAAGGTAGCACCTCCCAATACCAACCCGGCGGAGCCCTGTCCCGAACATGACCCTGATCAAGCAGGCCTCCACCGCCGAGTCGACGACGACGAGGATGCGGGATAGGCATCGCCGACGTCGACGCGGGAACTACTTCTATATATAGTTAAATAAAAGTAGTCTTATTAATTAAATCAACTATCTAGTTCAACTACTAAACACTTACTATGAATAAATAAGTAGTACTTACTAAAAACAAACTACTTCATTATATAGTAAAATAAATTAGTTTATTAAATCAGCTAGCTAGTTCAACTATATATAAACTACTTCTTCTTTTTTTCCTTTTTCTAAATACTATGAACAAAAAAATAAATTACACATCTAATCTAACAAAAAGATCTAAATTACACAATATGAACAAATCTAACAGAAAAAAAATCTAACATAAAAAAACTAACATAAAAAATCTTTTTACAGAAAAAAAATCTAACATAATATAATACATATCTAAATTACTACACATCTAATCTAACATAAAGATCTAAATTACACAATATGAACAAATCTAACAGAAAAAAAATCTAACATAAAAAAACTAACATAAAAAATCTTTTTACAGAAAAAATCTAACATAATATAGTACATATCTAAATTACTACACATCTAATCTAACATAAAGATCTAAATTACACAATATGAACAAATCTAACAGAAAAAAATCTAACATAAAAAAACTAACATAAAAAATCTTTTTACAGAAAAAAAATCTAACATAAATTGAACAAATTAATTACACAATCTACATTAACTACATATCTAAATTACTACACATCTAATCTAACAAAAAAAATCTATGAACTACAAAAAAAATCTAAAAACAAATCTAACAAAAATTAAAAAAAGAGGCTCACTGCCGGCGACGGCGACGGCGAGGTGCGGCACGGGGCGGCGACGGCGTCGAGGCGGCGCGGGCTGGGGCGGCTGCAGGGGCGGGCGGCGACGGCGCGCGGGGCGGCACGGGGCGGCGACGGCGTCGGGGCGGGGCGGGGCGGGGCGGGGCGGCGACGGCGTCAGGGCGGGGCGGCGACGGCGTCGGGGCGGGGCGGGGCGGCGACGGGGCGGGGCGGCGACGGCGTCGGGGCGGGGCGGCGTCGGGGCGGGGCGGCGACGGCGTCGGGGCGGGGCGGCGTCGGCGTCGGGGAGGAGGAGAGGCCGGAGAGATCGAAGTCGGGAGAGGAGGACGCTAAGTGCTGTATATATAGCAACGACATTGGTCCCGGTTCGGGGCACAAACCGGGACCAATGCCTCCTTTACTCCCGGTTGATGCCTCCAACCGGGACCAAAGGCCTCTTTTCAGCAGCCCAAAGGGCGGGAAACGAAGATCTTTGGTCTCGGTTGGTGGCTCCAACCGGGACAAAAGGGTTGTATTGGTCCCGGTTGGTGCCACCAACCGGAACCAAAGAGGGGCATTGGTACCGGTTGGTGCCACCAACCGGGGCCAATGGACCCGTCTAACTACTTTTTTATCTTCTGCAGCTGTTTTTTTGTTGATTCTTCCAGCAGCTGTTGTTTTAGTCCCACCTCGCCAAGCGAGAGGCACTCGCAGCTGTTTATAAGCCCTGTGTGCAGATACAATGACGAAGAGGCTCAATGCTCCTACACGTTGGTTAGCTTCAAGGCTTGCGGAATACGGTAGACTGCGCAGAGCTATGTGCAGTGCAGTTGACACTATTCCAAAAGGCTTGAAGCAAATTAACGAGCATTGCGACTCTTTTTTATTTTTAATGACTTACTACAACTCAGAAAAAAAAAGAAAAAAAATAAATGTAGCAGAAAAGAAACAAATATATAAAAAACCACTCAGAAATAAATAGAAGAAAAAATATAACAGAAAAGAAAAAATATATAGAAAACTACTCAGAAATGAATAGAAGCAAAAAATAGTTGTGATTAACTGTACTAAAAAAGAAGCATATATGCTTATTTTTAATGGCTTATTACAACACAGAAATAAAAAGAAAAAATAATATAGCAGAAAAAGAAAAAAACTATATAAAAAACTACTCAGAAATGAATAGAAGCAAAAAATAGTTGTGATTAACTATACTAAAAAAGGAGCATATATGTTTATTTTTAATGGCTTATTACAACTCAGAAATAAAAAGAAAAAATAATATAGCAGAAAAAAAACTATATAAAAAACTACTCAAAAATGAATAGAAGCAAAAAATAGTTGTGATTAACTGTACTAAAAAAGGAGCATATATGCTTATTTTTAATGGCTTATTACAACTCATAAAAAGAAAAAAATAAATATAGCAGAAAAAGAAAAAAAACTACTCAGAAATGAGTACAGATGCGCTTATAGAGGAAATTCAACTTAAATTCATAACGAATTTCAAGAGAAATCCGTATGAATTTATGCTAAATTACCTATATAAGCGCATGTATTTTCATTATCGGAGGAGCTCAATAAGGTAGAGAGGGAGGGGCTTATAAACCAGTCCCGTTCCCCTTCGGTTGGCGAGGTGGGACTAAACTCTGGTCGCAACGGGTACCAACCATTTAGTCCCGGTTGATGGCTCGAACCGGGACTAATGGAGGCCTATTGGTCCCGGTTCATGCCACCAATCGGGACCAATGGTGGTGGGCCGGGAGTGCGGCCCATTGGTCCCGGTTCGCCTCACCAACCGGGACCAAAAGGTCCAGACGAACCGGGACCAATGGCCCACGTGGCCCGGCCAGCCCCGGGGGCTCACGAACCGGGTCCGATGCCCCCATTGGTCCCGGTTCTAGTTTGAACCGGAACTAATGGGCTGGGCCGGCCTGGACCATTGGCCCGTTTTCTACTAGTGTCATAACCTAAATCAGATTTCCATCTCCTCAATGTGTAGGGTGGTCCATGCCTAGTTTCTGCTCGGGGTGCAGCAATAGATACAGCTGCATCAACAGCGGCAATTTGTGGTGATTCATTCACAGTTCATCTTCTAGACCAAGCCCCGGATGTCACTCACCTTACTTATAGTCTATACAAGGCCTTCCTTGCGGTCACCACTGCTGAGCCTCTCCATATAGCAAATTTATATGGCCAAGCACATTTGGTGTGGTCGCCATGGCTGAGCCCTTATATGTTGCAGATCTTATGTGGCCATGTTTGGTTTTGGATTGAAAGAAAAGAAGTGCTCTTAATTAAGGTAATGGTGTCTTCCAAGAAGGGAACATGCAAGTGCATAAGGTAGGTAGAGACACGTTAATAACAGTAGGAATCAAAAAGATCCATTGAAATATAATCCAGAAGCTGGTGCCCTGGTGAAGAAATTAGTGTAAGTTAAGGAGATACAGTATATGTTGACCATTAAGGGCTTAAGGCCAACTGTAGGACATCAGATTTGGCAGTGGATCAACACTGATTTGCTTCTTGGTGTTTGTTTTTCACTGTTGGCTGTTCACAAACGCAAGATCGTACTTCATACAGAAGCTCTTCTATAATATGTAGGCTTAGCTGATTCTCTGATTCAGATGAAGCTTTTTTAGAATATGCAGGCTTAGCTGAATCAAAGCGGAATGAGATGTCAGGTGCACCTTATAATAAGCTTGCTTTAATCCTGTGATCCTTGTATCCATTTCTTGGACCTCCATGCTAAACCTGCTACTAACGTACCATTGTGAACGTTTTCTCAGTTTCTTGGATGTTCATGCTAAGCCTGCTACTGACATAGCATTGTAATCAGTGACCTGCTAAACCTGCTATTGATGTAGAATTGTAATCAGTGATCTAACGCGTGATCCTTAATCCATCTGGTTATTCCTGATACAATGGTAAAACCTATTAGCTCACATTTCATATTTTGTAGCTTTATATTTTTACATAGAAACGTACACTATAAAAACCTCTACAAGCTTGAATATGAGAAACAGGTCGGTGTGGGTGAAGCAAAATTGTTGTAAGCCCCAGATTGCACACATACCATTTTTGTCTTAAATCCAAATTAGTCAAAGAAGAAAATAAAATGGCAACCCAGCATTACTATCATGCAACACATTCCGTCATATGACTCATCAACGGGGCGCGGCGTGCCGCCGCGCGGGCATGGCTAGTATGAAGTTAAGCTGGATCAGAATGCTTGCTTGAAAGTCTCTAGACAAGTACTGAAAGTGTATGATTTTAGGGCTCATAGAAGAACTATTGGAAGGATACATTGAGCAGGCTAAGGATGCATATGCAGCTGAATATAAGTTCTAATTTAGTCTCTCAGCCTAATATGGTCAATAGTACTCCGCCCAACACTGTATCGTTTGGCTATCAAGAAAAAGTGAAGTTCTAATTTAAGTTTAAGTCCTGTTAACTGGCTACTATAATTTCTTTCTTTTCTCGCCTATTTACAATGTTCTTTTTTCTGTTTAATGGAACGTTATGCCTCTGTGCTCTGTGAAGGTTGGGTTTTATTCTTGACACACATCAACAGATGATATAAAATGCAGCGCAAAATGAAGGGGTCATGATCAAATATTAGCTTCTAATGTCTTATCATGCACTTGATCTTCTAATCTTAATTGGCCACAACGCTGGAGGATTAATTTGGTTTCTTTCCCTTTCTTACCGTGGTCAACACCACTAGGAGCATGACCTGGCCATGTTTGTTATATTCCTCTTCGGTCCCTATTTAACATATACAGTTTGTTATTTTTGTTGTTCTGTAGATGATGATTAGCAGATCAGATATTAGAGCATCTCCAGCACCCCCCCCCCCCCCCCCGGCCACTTTTTTGGTGCTGGCGCCAAAAAAACGCCCCAGTCACGCCACCAGGAAGACGAAAAAGCGCCGGTTCGGCCCTTTTTTCTGCCCGGCGGCCGCAGGCCGAACCTGGCGCACTGGGGGGCGATCGGGGGCTCCGACGCAAGGGAAAAGCGCGGCTGGCCCACACCGTCAGGTGAAAAGTCAAGATTTTCTTCCACGACTCGTCTCCCCCCCCCCCCCACCCCGCGCGCCCTCGGCCGCCACTAGCTATATCCCGGCGCCGCCCGCCGCCCTTCGCCGCTAGATAGCCATTCCCCGTCGGAAAAATAGCAGAGGTTCACCGCGGCAGCCCCTCCAACAGCAGCTGGGCGTTTCCGGCCGCGGAGGGTGTTGGGGAACGTAGTAATTTCAAAAAATTTCCTACGCACACGCAAGATCATGGTGATGCATAGCAATGAGAGGGGAGAGTGTTGTCCACGTACCCTCGTAGACCATAAGCGGAAGCATTATGACAACGCGGTTGATGTAGTCGTACGTCTTTACGATCCGACCGATCCGAGTACCGAACGTACGGCACCTCCGAGTTCAGCACACGTTCAGCTCGATGACGATCCCCGGACTCCGATCCAGCAGGGTGTCGGGGATGAGTTCCGTCAGCACAACGGCGTGGTGACGATGATGATGTTCTACCGACGCAGGGCTTCGCCTAAGCACCGCAACGATATGACCGAGGTGGAATATGGTAGAGGGGGCACCGCACACGGCTAAGGAACGATCACGATGATCAACTTGTGTGTCTTGGGGTGTCCCCCTGCCCCCGTATATAAAGGAGCAAGGGGGGAGGCCGGCCGGCCCTAGGGGACGCGCCAAGGAGGGGGGAGTCCTCCTCCTAGTGGGAGTAGGACTCCCCTTTCCTGGTCCCACTAGGAAGGAGGAAGGGGGAAGGAAAGAGAGGGAGAGGGAGAGGGAAAGAGGGGCCGCGCCCCCCTCCCCTAGTCCAATTCGGACTCCCCATGGGGGGGGGTCGCCACCTTCTGGTCTGCTGCCCTCTCTCTCCCCTCAGGCCCACTAAGGCCCAATACTTCCCCGGGGGGTTCCGGTAACCCCTCCGGCACTCCGGTTTTCTCCGAAATCACCCGGAACACTTCCGGTGTCCGAATATAGTCGTCCAATATATCAATCTTTATGTCTCGACCATTTCGAGACTCCTCGTCATGTCCGTGATCACATCCGGGACTCCGAACAAACTTCGGTACATCAAAACTTATAAACTCATAATAAAACTGTCATCGTAACGTTAAGCATGCGGACCCTACGGGTTCGAGAACTATGTAGACATGACCTAGAACTGTTTCTGGTCAATAACCAATAGCGGAACCTGGATGCTCATATCGGATCCTACATATTCTACGAAGATTTTTATCGGTCAAACCGCATAACAACATACGTTGTTCCCTTTGTCATCGGTGTGTTACTTGCCCGAGATTCGATCGTCGGTATCCAATACGTAGTTCAATCTCGTTACCGACAAGTCTCTTTACTCGTTACGTAATGCATCATTCCGTAACTAACTCATTAGCTACATTGCTTGCAAGGCTTATAGTGATGTGCATTACCGAGAGGGCCCAGAGATACCTCTCCGACAATCGGAGTGACAAAACCTAATCTCGAAATACGCCAACTCACCATGTACCTTCGGAGACACCTGTAGAGCTCCTTTATAATCACCCAGTTATGTTGTGACGTTTGGTAGCACACAAAGTGTTCCTCCGGTAAACGGGAGTTGCATAATCTCATAGTTGTAGGAACTTTGTATAAGTCATGAAGAAAGCAATAGCAACATAGTAAACGATCAAGTGCTAGGCTAACGGAATGGGTCATGTCAATCACATCATTCTCCTAATGATGTGATCCTGTTAATCAAATGACAACACATGTCTATGGTTAGGAAACATAACCATCTTTGATTAATGAGCTAGTCAAGTAGAGGCATACTAGTGACGTTATATTTGTCTATGTATTCACACATGTATCATGTTTCCGGGTAATACAATTCTAGCATGAATAATAAACATTTATCATGATATGAGGAAATAAATAATAACTTTATTATTGCCTCTAGGGCATATTTCCTTCAGTCTCCCACTTGCACTAGAGTCAATTATCTAGATTACACAGTAATGATTCTAACACCCATGGAGTCTTGGTGCTGATCATGTTTTGCTCGTGGAAGAGGCTTAGTCAACGGGTCTGCAACATTCAGATCCGTATGTATATTGCAAATCTCTATGTCTCCCACCTGGACTTGGTCCCGGATGGAATTGAAGCGTCTCTTGATGTGCTTGGTCCTCTTGTGAAATCTGGATTCCTTTGCCAAGGCAATTGCACCAGTATTGTCACAGAAGATCTTCATTGGTCCCGATGCACTAGGTATGACACCTAGATCGGAAATGAACTCCTTCATCCAGACTCCTTCATTTGCTGCTTCCGAAGCAGCTATGTACTCCGCTTCGCATGTAGATCCCGCCACAACACTTTGTTTAGAACTGCACCAACTTACAGCTCCACCGTTTAATAAAAACACGTATCCGGTTTGCGATTTAGAATCGTCCGGATCAGTATCAAAGCTTGCATCGACGTAACCATTTATGACTAGCTCTTTGTCACCTCCATAAACGAGAAACATATCCTTAATCCTTTTCAGGTATTTCAGGATGTTCTTGACCTTGTCCAGTGATCCACTCCTGGATTACTTTGGTACCTTCCTGCAAGCTTATTGCTAAGCATACGTCAGGTCTGGTACACAACATTGCATACATGATAGAGCCTATGACTGAAGCATAGG
This sequence comes from Triticum timopheevii, assembly GCA_963921465.1. Lineage (NCBI taxonomy): Eukaryota > Viridiplantae > Streptophyta > Magnoliopsida > Poales > Poaceae > Triticum > Triticum timopheevii. Next base: position 547,319,217 of record OY997272.1, read on the forward strand.
GAACATCTTTCATTTTCTCTCTATCTTCTGCTGTCGTCGGGCATTGAGTCTGACTCAACTTCACACCTTGTAATACAGGCAAGAATCATTTCTTTGCCTGATCCATTTTGAACTTTTTCAAAACTTTATCAAGGTATGTGCTTTGTGAAAGTCCAATTAAGTGTCTTGATCTATCTCTATAGATCTTGATGCCCAATATGTTCTGGTTGCATCATATACAACTCTTCTTCCAGAAATCCATTCAGGAATGCAGTTTTAACATCCATTTGCCAAATTTCATAATCATAAAACGCGGCAATTGCTAATATGATTCGGACAGACTTGAGCATCGCTACGGGTGAGAAAGTCTCATCGTAGTCAACCCCTTGAACTTGTCGAAAACCTTTCGCAACAAGTCAAGCTTTGTAGACAGTTACATTACCATCAGCGTCAGTCTTCTTCTTGAAGATCCATTTATTCTCAATGGCTTGCCGATTATCGTGCAAGTCAACCAAAGTCCATACTTTGTTCTCATACATGGATCCCATCTCAGATTTCATGGCTTCAAGCCATTTTGCAGAATCTGGGCTCATCATCGCTTCCTAATAGTTCGTAGGTTCGTCATGGTCAAGTAACATGACTTCTAGAATAGGATTACCGTACCACTATGGTGCAGATCTTACTCTGGTAGACCTATGAGGTTCAGTAGAAACTTGATCTGAAGTTTCATGATCAATATCATTAGCTTCCTCACTAATTGGTGTAGTTGTCACAGGAACCGGTTCTTGTGATGAACTACTTTCCAATAAGGGAGCAGGTACAGTTACCTCATCAAGTTCTACTTTCCTCCCACTCACTTCTTTCGAGAGAAACTCGTTCTCTAGAAAGGATCCGAATTTAGCAACGAAAATCTTGCCCTCAGATCTGTGATAGAAGGTGTACCCAATAGTCCCTTTTGGGTATCCTATGAAGACACATTTCTCCGATTTGGGTTCGAGCTTATCTGGTTGAAGTTTCTTCACATAAGCATCGCAGCCCCAAACTTTAAGAAACGACAACTTTGGTTTCTTGCCAAACCACAGTTCATAAGGCGTCGTCTCAACAGATTTTGATGGTGCCCTCTTTAACGTGAATGCAGCCGTCTCTAAAGCATAACCCCAAAATGATAGCGGTAAATCAGTAAGAGACATCATAGATCACACCATATCTAGTAAAGTACGATTAAGACGTTCGGACACACCATTTCGTTGTGGTGTTCCGGATGGCGTGAATTGCGAAACTATTCCGCATTGTTTCAAATGTAAACCAAACTCGTAACTCAAATATTCTCCTCCACGATCAGATCGTAGAAATTTTATTTTCTTATTACGATGATTTTCCACTTCACTCTGAAATTCTTTGAACTTTTAATGTTTCAGATTTGTGTTTCATTAAGTAGATATACCCATATCTGCTCAAATCATCTGTGAAGGTGAGAAAATAACGATACCCGCCCCGAGCCTCAATATTCATTGGACCACATACATCAGTATGTATGATTTCCAATAAATCAGTTGCTCGCTCCATAGTTCCGGAGAACGGCGTTTTAGTCATCTTGCCCATGAGGCACGGTTCGCAAGTACCAAGTGATTCATAATCAAGTGATTCCAAAAGTCCATCAGTATGGAGTCTCTTCATGCGCTTTACACCGATATGACCTAAATAGCAGTGCCACAAGTAAGTTGCACTATCATTATCAACTCTGCATCTTTTGGTTCAACATTATGAATATGTGTATCACTACTATCGAGATTCAATAAAAATAGACCACTCTTCAAGGGTGCATGACCATAAAAGATATTACTCATATAAATAGAACAACCATTATTCTCTGATTTAAATGAATAACCGTCTCGCATCAAACAAGATCCAGATATAATGTTCATGCTCAACGCTGGCACCAAATAACAATTATTTAGGTCTAAAACTAATCCCGATGGTAGATGTAGAGGTAGCGTGCCGACCGCGATCACATCGACTTTGGAACCATTTCCCACGCGTATCGTCACCTCGTCCTTAGCCAATCTTCGCTTAATCTGTAGTCCCTGTTTCGAGTTGCAAATATTAGCAACAGAACCAGTATCAAATACCCAGGTACTACTGCGAGCATTAGTAAGGTACACATCAATAACATGTATATCACATATACCTTTGTTCACTTTGCCATCCTTCTTATCCGCCAAATACTTGGGGCTGTTCCGCTTCCAGTGTCCAGTTTGCTTGCAGTAGAAGCACTCAGTCTCAGGCTTATGTCCAGACTTGGGTTTCTTCTCTTGAGCAGCAACTTGTTTGCTGTTCTTCTTGAAGTTCCCCTTCTTCTTCCCTTTGCCCTTTTTCTTGAAACTGGTGGTCTTATTGACCATCAACACTTGATGCTCCTTCTTGATTTCTACCACCGCAGCCTTTAGCATTGCGAAGAGCTCGGGAATAGTCTTGTCCATCCCTTGCATATTATAGTTCATCATGAAGCTCTTGTCGCTTGGTGACAGTTATTGAAGAATTCTGTCAATGACACTATCATCAAGAAGATTAACTCCCAGTTGAATCAAGTGATTATTATACCCAGACATTTTGAGTATGTGTTCACTTACAGAACTATTCTCCTCCATCTTACAGCTATAGAACTTATTGGAGACTTCATATCTCTCAATCCGGGCATTTGCTTGAAATATTAACTTCAACTCCTGGAACATCTCATATGCTCCATGACGTTCAAAACGTCGTTGAAGACCCGGTTCTAAGCCGTAAAGCATGGCACACTGAACTATCGAGTAGTCATCAGCTTTGCTCTGCCAGCCGTTCTTAACGTCGTCAATTGCATCTGCAGCGGGCCTGGCACCCAGCGGTGCTTCCAGGACATAATTCTTTTGTGCAGCAATGAGGATGATCCTCAGGTTACGGGCCCAGTCCGTGTAATTGCTACCATCATCTTTCAACTTAGCTTTCTTAAGGAACGCATTAAAATTCAACGGAACAACAGCACGAGCCATCTATCTACAACAAACATAGACAAGCAAAATACTATTAGGTACTAAGTTCATGATAAATTTAAGTTCAATTAATCATATTACTTAAGAACTCCCACATAGACAGACATCTCTCTAGTCATCTAAGTGATCACGTGATCCAAATCAACTAAACCATGTTTGATCATCACGTGAGATGGAGTAGTTTCAATGGTGAACATATCTATGTTGATCATATCTACTTATGATTCATGTTCAACCTTTCGTTCTCCGTGTTTCGAGGCCATATCTGTATATGCTAGGCTCGTCAAGTTTAACCTGAGTATTTCGCGTGTGCAACTGTTTTGCACCCGTTGTATTTGAACGTAGAGCTTATCACACCCGATCATCACGTGGTGTCTCAGCACGAAGAACTTTCGCAACGGTGCATACTCAGGGAGAACACTTCTTGATAATTTAGTGAGAGATCATCTTAAAATGCTACCGTCAATCAAAGCAAGATAAGATGCATAAAGGATAAACATCACATGCAATCAATATAAGTGATACGATATGGCCATCATTATCTTGTGCTTGTGATCTCCATCTCTGAAGCACCGTCGTGATCACCACCGTCACCGGCGCGACACCTTGATCTCCATCGTAGCATCATTGTCGTTACGCCATCTATTGCTTCTACGACTATCGCTACCGCTTAGTGATAAAGTAAAGCAATTACAGGGCATTTGCATTTCATACAATAAAGCGACAACCATATGGCTCCTGCCAGTTGCCGATAACTTCGGTTACAAAACATGATCATCTCATACAATAAAATATAGCGTCACGTCTTGACCATATCACATCACAACATGCCTTGCAAAAACAAGTTAGACGTCCTCTACTTTGTTGTTGCAAATTTTACGTGGCTGCTACGGGCTGAGCAAGAACCGTTCTTACCTACACATCAAAACCACAACGATAGTTCGTCAAGTTAGTGTTGTTTTAACCTTCGCAAGGACCGGGCATAGCCACACTCGGTTCAACTAAAGTGAGACAGACAGACACCCGCCAGTCACCTTTAAGCACGAGTGCTCGTAACGGTGAAACCAGTCTCGCGTAAGCGTACGCGTAATGTCGGTCCGGGCCGCTTCATCTCACAATACCGCTGAACCAAAGTATGACATGCTGGTAAGCAGTATGACTTGTATCGCCCACAACTCACTTGTGTTCTACTCGTGCATATGACATCTACGCATAAAACCAGGCTCGGATGCCACTGTTGGGGAACGTAGTAATTTCAAAAAAATTCCTATGCACACGCCAGATCATGGTGATGCATAACAACGAGAGGGGAGAGTGTTGTCCACGTACCCTCGTAGACCGTAAGCGGAAGCGTTATGACAACGCGGTTGATGTAGTCGTACGTCTTCACGATCTAACCGATCCGAGTACCGAACGTACGGCACCTCCGAGTTCAGCACACGTTCAGCTCGATGACGATCCTCGGACTCCGATCCAGCAGGGTGTCGGGGATGAGTTCCGTCAGCACGACGGTGTGGTGACGATGATGATGTTCTACCGACGCAGGGCTTCGCCTAAGCACCGCAACGATATGACCGAGGTGGAATATGGTGGAGGGGGGCACCGCACACGGCAAAGGAACGATCACGATGATCAACTTGTGTGTCTTGGGGTGCCCCCTACCCCCGTATATAAAGGAGCAAGGGAGGAGGCCGGCCGGCCCTAGGGGGCGCGCCAAGGAGGGGGGAATCCTCCTCCTAGTGGGAGTAGGACTCCCCTTTCCTAGTCCCACTAGGAAGGAGGAAGGGGGAAGGAAAGAGAGGGAGAGGGAGAGGGAAAGAGGGGCCGCGCCCCCTCCCCTAGTCCAATTCGGACTCCCCATGGGGGGGCGCACCACCTCCTGGGCTACTGCCCTCTCTCTCCCCTCAGGCCCGCTAAGGCCCAATACTTCCCTGGGGAGTTCCGGTAACCCCTCCGGCACTCCGGTTTTCTCCGAAATCACCCGGAACACTTCCGGTGTCCGAATATAGTCATCCAATATATCAATCTTTATGTCTCGGCCATTTCGAGACTTCTCGTCATGTCCGTGATCACATCCGGGACTCCGAACAAACTTCGGTACATCAAAACTTATAAACTCATAATAAAACTATCATCGTAACGTTAAGCGTGCGGACCCTACGGGTTCGAGAACTATGTAGACATGACCTAGATCTGTCTCCGGTCAATAACCAATAGCGGAACCTGGATGCTCATATTGGCTCCTACATATTCTACGAAGATTTTTATCGGTCAAACCGTATAACAACATACGTTGTTCCCTTTGTCATCGGTATGTTACTTGCCCGAGATTCGATCGTCGGTATCCAATACCTAGTTCAATCTCGTTACCGGCAAGTCTCTTTACTCGTTACGTAATGCATCATTCCGTAACTAACTCATTAGCTACATTGCTTGCAAGGCTTATAGTGATGTGCATTACCGAGAGGGCCCAGAGATACCTCTCTGACAATCGGAGTGACAAAACCTAATCTCGAAATACGCCAACTCAGCATGTACCTTCGGAGACACCTGTAGAGCTCCTTTATAATCACCGAGTTACATTGTGACGTTTGGTAACACACAAAGTGTTCCTCCGGTAAACGGGAGTTGCATAATCTCATAGTTGTAGGAACTTTGTATAAGTCATGAAGAAAGCAATAGCAACATAGTAGACGATCAAGTGCTAGGCTAACGGAATGGGTCATGTCAATCACATCATTCTCCTAATGATGTGATCCTGTTAATCAAATGACAACACATGTCTATGGTTAGGAAACATAACCATCTTTGATTAATGAGCTAGTCAAGTAGAGGCATACTAGTGACGTTATATTTGTCTATGTATTCACACATGTATCATGTTTCCGGGTAATACAATTCTAGCATGAATAATAAACATTTATCATGATATGAGGAAATAAATAATAACTTTATTATTGTCTCTGGGGCATATTTCCTTCAGAGGGGCAGTTTAAGCGGCGGGTGCACGCCCACCGGGCGCAAGGTGTTCGGCGATTTGCCTGCCTTGGCGATGGACTCGAATGACGATGAAGTGCTCGCCGCGCTGCTGGAGGAGGAAGCCGAGGCCGACATCCAGGAAGAAGAGCATCCATGGAGGCTCAAGGGCGACGCCGGGCGCGACGTGTGATGAAATATGAGTTTTTTTTGTTGAACTGTACAATTTCTATTGAACTATTTGTTGTTGTACTATTTTGTTGAAGTATTTGATTTTTCTGTGATGAAATATGTGATTAAAAAATATTTATGTTAATAATTAAACGCCGAGCCACGGCGAAACACGTCGAATATGGGCCTATTCTCGCCCATATGGGCCCTTTATTCGCCGAAAGGAGGCTAAAAAATGGGCCAATATCGACGCCTGGGGGCGACGACTTCGCGCAAAACTGCCCCCAGCGCTGATTATATCGCCGGCTCGCCCCCAGGGGATGATTTTTATGCGTCCTGGGAGGGCCAACGGCTGGAGATGCTCTTAGGCTGCTACTTGACCCAGCTTCTTACATTGAAGATCGAGGAGTGCAAGTGTGTAATAATCTGAACACGAAAGGCTGCAAATGAAAAAGAAACCACTGGAAATTCACTTTAGCCTATTGGGATCAGTCTATTCTTATGGTCATGGACTCATGGGAAATGGGGAAAAATCGTACACAGTATAAATGGACCAGGTTTGTCCAAAGTTTATACGAAAAATTATTAACGTTCAGAATACAACAACGACATCATTAGATCCATCATAAAATATAATTTCATCATATTTATTAGGTATTGTAGATGTTAATATTATGTAATACTCCCTCCGTTCCTAAATATTTGTCTTTCTAGAGATTTCAACAAGTGACTACATACGAAGCAAAATGAGTCAATCTTTACTCTAAAATATTTCTACATATATTCGTATGTGATAGTCCATTTGAAATCCCTAAAAAGACAAATATTTAAGAACGGAGGGAGTATAACTTTGCAAATTTGATTTCAGACAAATCTAATACGCGAAGTAAAACGAAGGGAAGGCAGTATTTCATACAAGAAATGCCATCGTTCAAGAGTAAAAATTGGCAGTTGATCTGCCACCCAAATTTTGGCAGCTGTAAGGATCTCAAAAGATGGAAATGAAATTATGTGGACCTTTCAATAAAAATAGTAGTATATGTGAGGGGGCTGAAAAGATGGTGGGTGAAATCCTAAAATTTTGATCTCAAAATATGAAAATGAGAACTATGACGACCTATATGTAAAATCAGTATAACTCCTGAGGGCCAAAAAAAAAACCCCTGTCATCCTGTTGTTTAGTACACAACTAATGTTGTGCATCCTTAAGCATGGGGAGCGCTACCATGCTAAGCTTCTTTACCGGGTGTTCCCGAAGGAACGATACTAGCAGCAGCGCGCGAGTTATAAAACGATCCTGCTCTACCTCGCTAGCCGATGCGGGACTAAAAAGAATGAACCTTTTGTCCCTGGCCAGAGGAGAGGAGGTGGAGCGGTCATCTCCCTCCTTCCCCTACACCGACGGTCAGCTGAGTCAGCGCCGTATCACCGTGCGCGCCCCTGATGTGGACGCCACAGCCGAGTCCATGCCACTAAGTTATTTTACCGGTTCAGGGAGCTACCGGTTCGAAATCCACCATTCGTCAATGCTTCTAGATTCGTGCGGCTGGACCCCACAAAATTTCTTTTTCCCCACCGATTCCAGGATACGAGAGCTATACAGATGCAATACAAAGATGGAGCCCACGTCTCGATCCAATATCCTCTCGATCCCGCACATCCCACGAACCCTCGCCCCCACTCTGCCTCCCCTCGTCTCACCCATGGCCGGCGCCGCCACGCTGGTCCTCTTCCTCATGGGCGCCGGCGCCGTTCCTCTTCGTGCCCAGCTTCTCACCTGGACGGCCCCTGACCCCGCGGCCGCCCCCGCCGTCCTGGCCGCCGTCTGGACGTCACTATCGGACGCCGTCATGGGCGACGGCGCCGACCAGCCACCCCGCCGCTGGATCCTCCTTCCCCGGCCGGCCATGGCGACCACCACGCGTACAAGTACAAAAGCCCTCATGGTCCAATGAGATCCAGCGAGACAGGTTTGTCCCCATCTAGCCCCGTCAGCGCTCGCACCCTGCATCGACCAGATCCCGTGGGCGTCGGGGTGACCTTCTCCGGCGAGGTTCCTCGATCCCGCCCGCCATAGGCCCGTCCACGGGCAGCCGTGCTCGCCGTTGGTGGCTACGTGCAGCACGGGCACCACGGCGGGGCACCGCGCACGGTTGTCGCCAGATCTGGCGACTCCAAGCCTGACCGCCATTGGATCTGGTTAGTCATGAATCATCTCTCCTAACGTCTCTCCATATAATGATTTCGGTTTTATTTTTCATGATTTCAACATTCCTTGTTTCTCTACCAGATCATCGGCCTCCTGCCTCTTCAGTTTCAGATATTTGAGTGTTTGTGCAGAGGGCATGTGTTACACTTTTCTGAAAGAGAACCAAGAGTGAATCAATTTCAGAAATCAAGTGTTTGTGCAGAGGGCATCTGTAACTTGTTATTTCAGTGAGATGTGTATTGAAATAGCTGTTTCAATATAAATTGAAATTGTTTGTGCCACTTTTGGAATGTTGAATTTCAATCTTCTTTGAAAAAAAATGAAATTTTAATAACTGAAATCATCTTTTAAAGAAATTGAAATTTTATTATCTCACTATGTTATTTGAAATGAACGGATTTCACTATGTTTATTAGTATCTTTTTTTGTTATTTCAGTGAGAAATGTGTTGAAATAGCTGTTTCAATATAAATTGAAATTGTTTGTGCCACTTTTGGAATGTTGAATTTCAATCTTTTTTGAAAAAAATGAAATTTTAATAACTGAAATCATCTTTTAAAGAAATTGAAATTTTATTATCTCACTATGTTATTTGAAATGAACGGATTTCACTCTGTTTATTAGTATCTTTTCTTGTTATTTCAGTGAGAAATGCATTGCAATAGCTGTTTCAATACAAATTGAAATTGTTTGTGCCACTTTTGGAATGTTGAATTTCAATCTTCTTTGAAAAAAAATTGAAATTTCAATAACTGAAATCATCTTTTACGCTGTGTTTGGATGTCTGTAATGGACCTTCTGAAATGGATTTGGTATTTGCTAGCTACCAATTCAGGTGTTTGGATGCACACCGAAACGTCCGGACTGAAACGAGCCCAATACAGAAGCGAAATCGCCCTCACGCGCGCAGGCCTCCCGCGATACAGAGCTCCTCGGCTCCGATTTGGGTTGAATTGGAAGTCCCACAAAAGAAAACGATTGGAGACAGACTGCCCGAGATCTGCGTCCTTCCCCCGCGCGAGACCAGCTTCAGGAAGCGGCGGCACCGCCGGCGCCGCAGGTATCCATCCCGACTCCCCGACCCTCCTTCTCCTTCTCTCTCCGGCGGCGGCTCCCTTCAAGCCCCTCCGCCGCCGCCCCTTTTCCCTACTCCTGCAACGTCCCTCCTCTCCATCGGATCCATCCATCCTCCTGCAGCCGCTCCTTCCCTGACCTGCACGGCCGCCGTCGGATCTCTCTGGCCGGCGTATCTCCGGCCGTATCTGCATGGCCGCCCCTTTTCCCTACTCCTGCAAGCTTTGATATTTGCGTGTCAATTTCATTGAAGCACGAGACTAGAACCCGAGCATCACCAGGCAGGACTCTGAAAGTCTGAATCCAATGTGTTATTTATTGCAGCTGAGCCGTTCGAGGATTTCCCGATTTTGAGTGTACAAGTCCAGATCAATTAGGAGAACTATCATTTCACTACAGCGTGTAGCTTGGAGGATGCACCACATGTTACAATTTGTACTTCGTAGACGTAAGATAACAATTGTTGTTGTTATGTGAATATTATATGATGTTGTCATGAATTTCTAGAATATTTGTTAATTTTTATTGCTATATAATCATTCAACTATAGTCACATGTTGTACAAGTTTTTAATTGATGCATATAGAACAAAGCACTATCCAATTCTGTACTTTGCCATCCAAACATGATTTGGTATTGAAACTTCAATGAGATTCCCTCGGCCAATTCATCAAGCATCCAAACAAGCGAATTTGTATTCATGTCCATTACAGTTTCCTCAATGAAATAGAATTGAAACCATTTCAATACGGAGGCTTCCAATACAAACATCCAAACGCAGCGTTAAAGAAATTGAAATTTTATTATCTCACTTTGTTATTTGAAATGAACGGATTTCACTGTTTATTAGTATCTGTAACTTGTTATTTCAGGTGAGAAAAATGTATTGAAATAGCTGTTTCAATACAAATTGAAATTGTTTGTGCCACTTTTGGAATGTTGAATTTCAATCTTCTTTTAAAAAAATAAAATTTTAATAACTGAAATCATCTTTTAAAGAAATTGAAATTATATTATCTCACTCTGTTTTTTGAAATGAACGGATTTCAATCTGTTTATTAGTATCTGTAACTTGTTATTTCAGTGAGAAAATGTATTGAAATAGCTATTTTTGTTTGTGCCACTTTTGGAATGTTGAATTTCAATCTTCTTTGAAAAAAATGAAATTTTAATAACTGAAATCGTCTTTTAAAGAAATTGAAATTATATTATCTCACTCTGTTTTTTGAAATGAACAAATTTGAAATTTATTAAAAATAGTTTGTTGTAAGTGAGTGAAGTATTATAGGTTTTATTTTTAAATATTAATTTAAAAGATTTCAAATCAATTTAGAGAGAGAGGTTGATCATTTGAAAAAATGGAGTACGTACTTGCAAGAAACTTCAGGTGGCTGTGTACAGAGACTTGTGTGTGAAGAGAAACTTGCCTCAGGTGGTTGTGTACTGCGAGGAGCGTGGATGATATCTCGTGGGTGAGCTCAGCTGGTCAAATCACATGGGTGGGCCCAAACTGGTGAAATACAGTGGCTTAAATGAAGAAAAGAGTGGAATACAAAGATACAACTTAGTACAAGTTTTGAGGTGGCAGGATTCTCTTGGCTTTGGAAACACCGGTAGCTCCCGCCTCCGGACGGGGCTTGCCTGCTCCCTCGTAATACTCCCATCCGTGCTCCCGTTTCTTCTTTTTTCATCCGATGGCTACGCCAAATCTCCTTCCCCACGTCTCTTCTTTCTGATAAAAAGATAAAGAACCAAGACTAGTATTTTCGCCTGCTCCCGTATAAAGAACCAAGACTAGTATCTTCTTTTTTAATACTTGTTGACGATCGCGGAGTGCACAGCGATGTGGCCGGCGCAGCAGCCGGCACCACCGGTCGTGGCGTCGATTGCGGAGAAGACTCGAGCTGACCCACAACATACGCGTTGACGACCACGGCGTGCACAGCGTGTCCGGCATAGCTGTGGCACCGATGGTCCTTATGTCGATGCCGGAGGCGAAGTCGACCGCGGTGCTAGGAAGGAAATAAAGGCTGCACCCGACTCGGCATGGGTGGTGGCACTTGCAGCATCACATCCAACGCAGAACACTCCTCGACGCCGTCCCAAGCTGACCGCGACTCCGGCGAGCCAACAAGGCGGATTCTGGAGTGTGCATCACCATGTCCGACGAGGAGTTCCGCGCGCACGCGAACAAATCGAGTCGACTGCGGCAGGGCTCGACAATGCAAGGTTGTGCCGCTGTCGTTCAGCGGCGAGAAGTGAAGTTGGTAGAGCAGTGGGCCGGCGAGGGAGGGCACGCGTGATGATCACCACGACGCCAATGACCCTGTGTCCCTGGCGGCGACAATGGAGTTGGCGACTACCACGTCGTCGGGCACGAGGTCGGAGGCGACTGCTCGATGTCGAGAACCTTCAGGTGTGCGAGTGCTTGGGCAACTCAATCGGGGCACAAGCGGGTGCTCTGCAAAGTCGAATCTGGACTAGAAGATTATACAGTGGTTGTTAAGTATTATACGGGAGCAGGCGAAAATACTAGTCTTAGTCCTTTATTTTTTATCAGAAAGAAGAGACGTTGGGGAGGAGAATTGGTGTAGCCGTCGGATGGAAAAAGAAGAAACGGGAGCACGGATGGGAGTATTACGAGGGAGCAGGCAAGCCCCGCCCCCCGCCTCCGGTAAAAAGAGGTTTGCGCGAGTCCATGGCGGCGTGGCCATCCTCCCCGGGTCACCGGATCCAGCCGAGATCCATCCTGGACGCATCGTCGGCGTCTGCTAGCCGTGATGCCTCTCTCCGCTGCCCTCGACGCCTCTGCGTCGTCTCTGTCTGTGGCCCAGCCGCTGCCCTCGAGTCACCGTCCGACAGCCTCGACACCTACCGGCAGTAAGAGCCCATCCTTTTCTCCCTCGTCTCCCCTCAAATTCTCTCCCTTCTCTCCGCGGAATCACAGGCTGAGTCGTACATTGTTGGTAGATTATATTATACATATACTAAATCTAGCCAGGTTTAGTTTACCTGGTTTTTTTGACTTTTTTCAATCAGTAAAAATGGAACCAATAGGAGGCAGACACGTCAATTAGTGGGGGACCTGGACAGGTACGCTTCGGGGTGGTATAGCAATTTGGTATAGGATAAGATATTCCTTTTGCATGGTTGACTACCTTGGTATAGCGATTTGGGAGTTTTTTTTTCTTTGACTGGATCGTGATGGTTTGTAGTCGGTTGTTGCATGTTGCGGACCACGTGTTCCGAGAGAGTTCTCTCGATTCTTTCTCTCGAGGGTTCCGAGATTTCTCTTGATTCTTTCTCGGGAGGAACTCATCAAATCGCATACGATTTCTCTTTCCGTTCTTATCTCAAAAACCTGCACGCCTACCATACGCCGCAGATTGCGCCTATAAAAGAAAGGAATTGCTTCCTTCGTGCCGAGCATACTACTCATCTAGCTTCTGAACTTCATTAGTCTTCTAAATTACTGCCGCGCTCACACTTAGCATGCCGTCAGCCCGTGCCTCGCCATTGGCCACCGCCAGTCCCCCGGCGTGGCCCGTGGACTCTCCATCACGGCCTTCTCCGACGGGGCCAACCGGTTGACATTGCTGCGGCAGATGGTGGTGTGCGCAGCGCACAGGCGCAGAAGCATGCAGGCGGAGAACGGCTGTTCCGGCGACGCGCTGCGCAAGGCCACCAAATTCCTCGAGGACCGCCTCGACCGCAACCCCGTCACACCCGTCATGCTAATGTCGGACACGCAACACCAAAGCTCGAGGAAACGCGACGGTGACAACGCGCTTGACGCAGGTGAGGATCCTCGTCGACGGACCGGCCGACGACACGCTGGTTAGGTCGCCCCTGCGTCCAAGCAGGAGCACCCACTGGAGTCCAGCGCTTCCGCGGAGCACGCCATGCGTTTGCGAAGTGCCTCGGCGGCCTGGTCAGCGCATCATGCAGGAGGTACACCGCGTCCCCCGCGTCGTCCGCTCCGGGCGACTCGGGGGCGAAACCCTACCCGGCCGCCGGTTCCCCCCACCTCCCTCCTCCTCCCCCGCCGCCGCCGGCAGCCGCCCGCGCGGTGGTAGGCGGCAGCGGGGATTCCCCGTGCACCCGCCTCGACATTGGTGACCGCCCCACCCCGCATCAGACGCCGCCGCCCACCTTCTTCAGATCCTAGTGGCCGCCGACGCCAGCCCTCTGTGGCGGCCGTTGGTCGCCGGAGCTGTCGGCTTGCCCCTCTCCCGATCCGGTGCGGGGGACTCCTGGGAAGGCCCGACTGCCAGATCAGGCCGGCTCGGCCCTGGATCGGGGCCAGCTCCTCTCTGGCGGCTGGTGGGTCGGGAATCGCCGGATCCGCTCAGATCTGGCCGGCGCAGCCCTGCCTCGTCGCCCGGCTTGGGTGTTCACGGTGTGGTCTCCCTGGTGGCGGCCGTGTGGGTTGTTCTCTGTGTTTTGACAGGATGTGCGCGGTGGGTGGATGCCGGGGCGGCGGCCTCGGGCGGTGTGGACGGCGATGCCTCTCGTCGGACAACGGTCGTGGGAGCTGGTGGTCCGTGGCTTCGGCCGTGCGGGCGGCGAGGTCTCGGTGGACGTCTACTGCGGTGGGTCGGGGTGCCCCGTCATCCGACGTGCCTGCTTTGATGAAGTCCAACACCTTCTCAGGCTGCATGCGCTCCCCTGGCCAGGTCTTTGGCCGGGTGGATGGGACGGGAGCGGGATCGGGGGAAACCCTTGGCCGTCGGTGGAGGCCACGACAATGGCGACGCCTTTGTGGGCGTCGGTTCCCTTCTTGGAGGCCTTGTCGAGGTCCTATCCTGTCTCTCATTGTGCTATCCATTTGGGCGAAAGCTCTAGTTCCCCTTGCGGGCGATGGCGTCGTACCTTCGTCGCGCTCCTTCTTGAAGGCGTCGCCTGGGGTTCCCGAAAGCACGGTGGGCGCTTTGTGATGCATGTGAGGTGTTTGGCGGCGGCAATGTGTGCGGCGTTTCATCTATTCTACCGCCGATCTTCATCTTGTGGTAGCGCTCCTTCTGTTTGGAGATGGACTAGCGTAGATGGTGGTCGTCATTTGGCGTCATGGTGGCGTCGATGGCAGAGGAACCTACCAAGGTTGGAACTTCAATCTGCTCTGAAGACGGACCAGTGGAAGATGGCGGCGACGACACTTGTGAGTGTGTCAGACCGGTTTATGCCCCAGACCCGGTATGTGGCTAGGCTGGGGATTCCGGCTGTTGATGTTAGGTTTAGGTGAGTGGTCTGGGTAGTGGCCCAGCTAGCACCCCTTCATCATTTGGATAGGAGTAGTGGCATATGTTGCCTAGACGGCGGATTCAGGCATATTGTTTGTAACGCTTTGTAAGGTCCTCGAGAATAATCAATAAAGTGGCCGCATGCATCTCCCAGATGCAGAGGCCGGGGGTCATCCTCCTTTTCTAAAAAAAATCTGGTGTATGACGGAGGTAACACCGATGGCGAGCTAGAGGTGCCGCGAGGTGATCAGCTAACAGAAGGGGTACGGCGTGGTGTTCCTCAAGAGCGGGTAGGAGTTGGACGTGGACGATGCAGACGGCGTGAGGTCCTCAAGAAGGCCAGCGACCGCGGGGACACCGGCAAGGTGTGCTCCACTGCTGGCAGCCTGGTACTACAAGAGCGCTCGACCTCGAGAGCTGCTCTCCTCTTCTCTGCTCTCTGCAATCTACTGATCTGTAGTTTTTTTTTTTTTGGCCTATATTCGGTTTTCATGTAGAGGTCGGAAGTATGGTCGTGGGGAGCGCTGGTGATGGATCTTCCTTTGGCCGTCAGCATCACGATCGCGGTCGCCCAGGCCGCCAGCCCCCTGGAGATCACCTGTGTAGTCCCGGGAGTAGCGAGCTGCCATCTCGCTACACATCTCCCTGCCCTCCACTGGCACTAGCATCCTGCCTGCCACCGGCACATGCGGGGTCGGCCCGACCACTCCTCGGCGCTCACTATCGACGGGTGGGCCGCGCCGCCGCACCTCCCCATCTGCGGACGCCGCTGCCCGTAACAACGAGGCCAGCATCATGGATGGCCACGGAGCAGCCGAGAGGAACCAATGGCAGTGTGCGAGTACGCGAGAGGTATACCTCAAGCCAATGGTTATTTAGTTTGCAGAAAGTACATGCAGGTCCTATGGGCGCTCCAGGCCAGGCAAACCTGCTACTAGACTGTAACTGAAGGCGCTCATAGTGGTGGTAGCACAAAGAATAAGATTGCATTAATAACTGAAAAAAATATGGAAACAAGTCAAATAAGGTGGTTTGAGCTAGCATGACGTGGACGGCTGGAAGCAGATGTGTTAGCTGTTTGGGTCTATGCCCATTTCTCCACATGGCATGCTATCTACCTACCTTCTTCTTCGTTATGATCTACTTCCTCTGTCCCAAAACGTTTTTAACACTACACTAGTGTCAAAAACGTTCTTATATTATGGGCGGAGGGAGTATCTAATTTGTACGTAAAACTCTACACGCTGAAAGTACCACTATGTTAGCGATGATTTTTTTAATACCTATATTATATTCTCTAGAACATGCCAATTTTGAAAAATAAATTAGAGCATCTATGTTTCTTTAAACACAAATGTGTACGGATTGTATAATTGATATTCTTTTGTTACTGCTGAACGAAGGAACTAAGAAGAGCAAATTAAGCATTTTGCTTCAGTTAGTGAACAATTTCCGAATTGGGTGATAATTCTTACTTTCAGTTTTTCTGAGCACACAGCATCCATCTTATTTGTATGTGACACTCCTCTTAGTGCCACACCTTGTTTTCTGCAAACAATATTTTTCTGAAATTACAATTTTATTTATGATGCATGATTCCCCCCATTTTACTATTGTTTAGAAAATGGTATTTGTTTTTCTAAATTTCCTTTTACACTTAGAATATGTTGAATCCATAGAGTAATGCATGCTTTGATCCAGTAGTGCCACCAACATCGTTTACACTAACAAATAGGCCACCCTAAACACGCACGAAATAATGTGCTTTTGCCCTGCAACTACTTCCTTATTACTTTTCCCGTTGCTGGTTCACATTTAGTTCAAAAGTGTGCGCTTTAGTGTTGTTCAATTTTCTTGCACGTTAGATCGGAAATAAGTAGAATGATGTACGTCAGAAATAAATGTATATGACATTTAGTCTTATTAAGAAAGTGTCAACATGTACTTCCTGATATCTAAGGTGCACCACACATGCTGACAATAAATGTATCCTTTTCAGTTTGCTTCTATGCATTAGTTTCCTTTTTGACAATACAACCTTAACAACGCAGTTCTGTTACTTTGATTTGAAATTCAGTGCATATAAGAAAAACACCATCTATTGACACCATGTATCGACATGGCGCGGCGTGCCGCCGCGCGGGTATGCTAGTTTTTGCCAGGTCGGACGCGAGCCCTGCAGCCGCATCCCGCCGTCGCGCCCTGCATAGCAATTCCCACATGTGGACGGACGGGCGTCAGGCTCCTCCGAGAAAGTGAAGCAAAACAACCAAGTCTTCTCCGGTCAAATAAAGTAAGCTATTCTAGCTTAGTACTCCCCAGGTTAGCTAGAATAGCTTAGAAAGTGATGGCCTCCTGAGTAGCTTTTTAAGATGAAGTCGATCGGAAACATCGTGATGAGCACGCGTTTGCGTTTTTGGATGTCTTCGTGTAGATTATCGTTGGACATATGTTTTTCGGCCTGGTCATGATTCGGCACTTGGTTCAAAAGTAAATCGACAAGCGAACGGCTCCTAGGGTTCACCCCACTCCGCCGCCGCCGCCGGCCCCCTCCTCTCCCCTCCCGCGCCTCAAGCTGCCGGCGCGCCGCACCGTGCCGCGCCTCCCTCCTCCCTCCCGGCCCGCCCCCCAGCGCCTCCCCCTCTCGTTCCCCTCCTCCTGCCGCCGCCGAACTACGCTACCGGGCCCTGCCCGCATGGTGTTGGCGGCGGCGGCGGCCGTCCCTTCCCCGCGCGCGGTGCCACGGCTCGGGTGATGGCGTCCCGCGGCGGTGCTCCTCGGTCGACGGTGATTCCGGTAGCGGCGACTGCTCCTGGCGGCGCAGCTCCGGGTGGCCTAGAGGCGGCGACACGCTAGTGCGGTGGATGGTGGCGGCGCCCTCCCGGCCCAGACCTGGGCCCTTTTGGGCCCCATCTGGGTCTGGGCGGGCCTGACTCGATCTCGCCTGCGGCGGCTCCGGCGGGGGCAGTGGTGGTGCGGCTCGTGCGGGGGGTGGTGGAGACGGCGGCACGTCTACTGCAGCTCGGCGACGGGTGCTTCACGAGCCCCTTTTGGGCTCGGCCGAGCCTCGAGGGCCTGGTACGCTCCCCTTGCAGTGTCCGGTTGGTGACCGCCGATGGCGGTGGAGGTTGTCTCCTCCAGCATGGCTGCTCTCGCTGTCGTTCCTCGTTCCTGGCTGCTCCCTCTCGTCCTCGCCGGTCTCGCTTCGATGACCACGGTGAGGCGGCGGTGATGATGGCAAGACCGTGGTGGAGCACGTTCGTGGGTGGCTTGTCTGATGGAGCGTGTCGGACCGTTCGGGGTTGTGGGTGTTTGGCGGATGGAGAAATCCGGGCCAGCTTGCCGGCACCGACGCGGTGACGCCCGTGGGCGCCATCGTTCCTTCCTGAAGGGCGTCGGGTCTTCCCCACGCCCCTCCGCGTACCGGGGGAAACCCTAGGTCCTGTCCGGGCAGCAGCATCGTTGTCGTCATGTTCCTTCCTGAAGATGCTGCTTGGTATGCGGAGGTTCGAGGTGCCTGGAGCGAGGTGGTACATCTCCGGTGGGTGCAACGGTTTTGGGTTATCATCGTTTTCGTCGATCCGACGCTGTTGACTTTATTTTCTCTCTTCTTTCTCTTTTGTTTCTTTTGGGCATGCTTGTGTTGTTTGCCCTAGCATTGGACTTGTTGTATCGGGCGGTTGCTATATCAATATAGCGGGGTGAAAGCCTTTTTCTCATGATTCGGCACTTGGTATATCCGTACGTAAACAGATATAAAACGTTCTAACTCTTTTTTAATTCGAATATATATAGTAGATGCGCGTTTTAGTGTATTTGTTCACTCATTTCAGTCCCTATATTGTTCATATATAGGGCCCAACCGCTGCCCTCGAGTCCCCGTCCGACATCCTCGACACCTGCCGGCGGTGAGAGCCCATCCTTTTCTCCCCCGGCCCCCCTCAAATTCTCTCCCTTCTCTCCGCGGAATCACAAGCTGAGCCGTTGTTGGTGGACTTTATTTCTGTCAGGTTGATCGGACGCGCGCGCTGCAGCCGCACCTGGTCAACGTCCAATTTCAGAAGGAGGTGATGTTGCTGCTGCTGCAGGTAAGAACGATGAGTCACCGATCTGCAGCTACTTGCATTCGATTTTGTTTGGACCGTGGGTGATTCCTTTCATTGAGTCTTGAATATACCAGAGAGTTACGGAGTACTAGTAGTTAATTGAGAGCTTAATCAGGCATAAATACTGTGCATCGAGTCTTCAATAAACCAGATCAGTTTGTACACATGCACAGACGTACCGATTAGTACACATGACTCGATCGATTTGCAAGCAGACTGATCGAATTTAATCCTACACAGTGGCGATTGTTCCATGGTTGCCCTAGTTGGCATGCCAATAATGCACTTTAGCCAGCTGAGGGCATCCATTTCATACACTGTGCTCTAATCTTCTAATGCATGATCCTTTTTCGCTTCTAAATTTTTTTCAGGCCCGCTTGTTGTACTCTACTCTCTACATGGGTTTCAAGCTGGACGAGGGCTATACGCCGAGCAAGATTTCCATCTGGGCCGGCGCCGGCTTCCACAATCTCAAGTAACTGATTGTAGCAGCGAGGTGCCCACTGAGAGCACGTGCATATCTTTGAATTATAAGTTATGACCTTTTGTCGAACAATACTCGGGTTGGTGTGGTGTAGTTCTTGCATGTATTGACATCTCAGCTTACCTAGGGCCTAATTTTTTGTTAGTAGTACTTACTGTATGCATGTCTGCATATATGTTTGAATTGAACACCTGCTGCTGTTGAGAAAAAGGGTTTCCCCCGCTTTATAGATAAAGCATCACCGAACAACCGAATCCTGCCTATACAAACACACACACACACACCACACACACCCAAGGCCGGATACAAGGACGCTGATAACAACAACACTACCCCGACAAAATCCTAGCCAACATCAGATGAACACAATCAGTACTACTATGATGATGTCGGGGCCCTCAACCGTGGGCGGGCCACCGCGAAGAGGAGAAGCCGAGTAGGACGAACAATGAGCTCCAAAGCGGCGCCTACAGCAAGGAAACGACACCATCGTGTCGCCACCGCCCAATCCAAGGATTAGAGTTTCCCCCGGAGCACTCCGACGACAAATGAGATGCCGCGACGGCGCCTTCAAGAAGGGGACGACGCTGGAACGCCGCAGCCGTCGGCCTGGCAGAGCAGAACGGGTTTTCACCCCGGCCAACACTCATCGTCACCGGATTGGATGAACGACCCACCCCGGTCAACACGCCGCCCACACGACCATGCTGACCGGACAACGCCCGAGCCGCGTGCTCCGCCCAAGAGCACCCCGGCTACCACCAACCGGGCCGCCGCCACGGCATCTGAGCCCCACCCTCAACCAGGACACACCGAACGGACGCGGCTGACCAGAACGAAGCGGAAGCTCGCCTTCCACCCCAAAGTCGACACCTTGGCATAATCGGTGACCTCGGCGGCCGGATCAGGGCCAGGGGAACTCCGGCGGCCACCCGCGGCAGCCGCCAGATGCAACGGAGGGGGCACCCTGCCCCTTCCCGGAGTCCCTTGCCACCACCAGTAGGTCTCGCGCGCACCACCACACCATGGCGCCACCCCGGCCTGACGAGCCCGTCGCTGAGTCCAAAGAAGAGGGAGGGAGCTCACCCGAGTTCGACGCAGACGAACCGCCGCCGGAGAGAGCCGCCGTTGCCGCGTGCAGATCGGACAACCACCAGGCCGCAGCAGCGCCGCTGCAGCCCACCCCACTCCGAGGTCAAGACCGACCTCGGCCACCGCCCCGCGCCGCCCGCCGCCATCCAGGAGCCGGATCCGGGAGGATCGGGCCGGATCCGCGCGAGCACGCCACCGCCCAGATCGGGAACCCCCGCGGCCGCCACGCCACAAACGAGCTCGCCGCTCGACGTCACGTCCCCAACAGGCCACCCCGCCGCCGAACTCCGAGCCCGCCGCCGCGCCGCCGGCCCCGCCAAAGCCCGGCGCCCCCACTCGACCGGCCGTCTCGCGCCAGCCGTGGAGCACGAGGGGGAGGAAGAAGAGGCCCCGCCGCCGCCCCCACCGGCCGGGCTTCGCCCGCCGGCGTCGCTGGGCGGCGGCGAGGGAGGAGAGCAGAGGAGGGGGAGGTGGGTTGCGGCGGCTAGGGTTCCCCCCGGTCGCTCGCGAGAGCGACACGGGAGGGGACGGGAGGGAATCCTTCTCCAGTATGACACTCACACCTGTTGCTGTTTTGTAGGTGAGGGGCTGAAAAGATGAAATGGAGAAAAATCATACACAATGTATATATGGTAATGAATCATATTTCCTAATAATATATATCAGGATTATGCAATATAACTATATTATATCAAGCTAAAATCAAGCGAGCTAGTGTTTGCTCAAGATCATCTCGTTTCTCGATTGATCTACATAAAGTGCTCCTATTCAGCTCATTTCTTTTCAAGTCGAGCAAAAAGACTAGTCGATCCCAAGCGACTCCCAAGCCTCAGGTTTTTCTTGCAGCCCTAGTCTGCATGCAACGCACTTTAGCCAACTCTAGTTTACTTCTCTTTCCAATGTTAACCAACTCATGGGCAATTAAAATCTCAGCCAATATTTTAGCGACTAGACTCGCCGAATTTAGTTCTTTCAAGCTAGTAGACTATGAAAGTGCTATCGCTAATAAATAAGGCAATGCTACGCGTCGGCCTTAAAAGATCCGTCGCCTGGCGAGCCATAGGATTCAACGCGGCGAACTATTAGATCCAGCTGTGAGCTTTGTAACAAGGATGATGTTGCGCTCAGATGTTTGCAACAGAGTTCATGTTGCGGAACTTCTGCAACAAAGGTATTGCTACAGAAATTTTTCTGCTACAGAGCTAATGTTGCAAACAAATCTTCCACCTTTATAAAGGTGTTATTGAAGAAAGTTTTGCAACATCACAAATGTTGCACAAAAAGACCAACATCGTTCGCCACGAGCTCCGAACCGCCGACCAGGTCGCCTCGCTACCATCCTCCTCTCCGACGAGGTAGACGCACCGCGTGCGGCTGACGACAGTGGTGGAGGCAGGCGGCAAGCACCACTGCGACGACCGCGCCCAACATGCGGTTGCAAGGCCGCACCACGGCGGCGATTTAACGCACCCCCGGCTCATGGCAAACTGTTGTGCTGCTGCCTCATTGGGATGAAGTGATAAAGAAGACATGGAGATGGTCAAGGATTCGTGTGAGATCCAGATCCTGTAATAGACTAGTTGTTGCGGTGGAAACTTTGCAATAACAGCTCTGTTGCAAAACCAGGTTGCTCCCCAAACCATTTGATCAAGATAGATCCGACGTCCACGAAGGCGACGGACGCGCGTGTTGTTATCAACTGGCTGACGGCGAGTGTTTCCCAATAAATAAAGCTCGCCAAGAAAGCTCTAAAAAACAAATCTTCCAAGCTTACATACACATATTTACAGACGGTGCATTATTCACTTTTGCAGCAAATGGAAAAGCAAGCACTGAGAATTCACTTTAGCCTATTGGGATCAGTCTACTCCTGTGGTCATGGACTCATGAGAAATTACTAATTAAGCAGTCACACTTCTTTCACGTCCTGCTAGACCGGTGTCGTCTGCCCGGCTGCCTGTTCCCCCCTCGCCATCATCATCGGGGGGCCTTTGAGTGCCACGAGTTTCTGGAACTCCCGGGCTATTGGTTACTGCTTGTGGCACACTCCGACTCTGTGGCGTGTCATTCTCATTCACCTCCTGAATCCTGCGTTGCCAATTAAATTAGCATGATGGTAATTAAACCAGTTCTCTATAATTAAATCAATGTGTATCTTAAGTTCATGTACGTACCCGTACGTAGTGGCATCTGACGGGGGACGATGAGTCGCCGGTTGTAGCAGGAGATGAGCGTTGACGTAGAGCAGGAGGCCGCAGTAGGAGTCGACGACGTCCTGCATGTCCCGGAGCTGGGCGGCCATGCCCCTGCCCCTCCGGACGCGGTGCCACAGCGTGCTCTTCTCGTAGGAGGCGACGAGTGCCCTTAGAACGGGGCCTCCCATCTCCGAGCACAGCAGCGCGGCCCCGCAGCCCGTCGGCCACTGCAGCAGAGCGTGGAGCCTGCGGTTGCACCGCTCGAGCTTGGCGCACTCCTGCCTGCTCTGCGGGATGCGCAGGAGGCTCATGCCCACGGCGACCAGCATCACGACGTGCAGGCCGGACATCTGCGCCACGTTGGCGGCCTTCGCCAGGAAGTCCCAAAGCGCCGCCGCCACCACTCCCATCTTCAGGTCGTGTGGATCGATCACCCGGCCTATAGCTTAGTCGCGCGTGTCTGCCCTGCCTTGTAAAAGAAATGACGCGCCCGCACGGGATTTATACTTGCGGCCGAATGGTGTTCGTGGCCACCATGAATCCATGATGTCACACTCCAGAAAAGCAATGGTGCTAGTGTAGCCGGCCAGGCCGGTATGTGAGCTTTTCCATGTCATATGCCAACAACACGATTACACGTACAAAGATGGAAGTGTGATGTGTGAAAGCGCAAAGGGCTGGTTGGATCATGTGGGTCATGCATCTACGTCTGGTTTTGGATAGGTCACCACACCATCAATCGTGGTCGTATCCTAAGGCCTCATTTTAGTTTGGAGGATATTTACAGGAAGAGTAAAATGCACTCTGGGTCATTGAACTTGTTTGGGCTGGTCACTCTGGTCAATGTATTGACAAAACAGCTCGTTACGGTAATCATACTTGCTAACACGGACTGAAACAGTCATTGGGTACGTTTGACGCTCGTTTTCTGTACGTATTTTGCCCTCGTGGCGCTTTTTGACCGGTCCACTTGGCCACGTAGGAGGTGGGTGCTAGAGGGCCATTTGCGTGGGGGTTTTCTGCAAAATTGCCGCATTACTTCACCCCCTTTTCTCTCCGCCTCGTGCTACAAAATTCCCCACTCCACTCTGCGACGAACCCTAGCGCTCTCCACCACGCCGCCGCCGCGCCCTTCGTCGTGACCTCCGCCGCGTCGCCGCCGTTGGACGGCGTTTCTTTTGCGCCATGTCTTCGAGCTGTTCCCGCTCTGCTCAACGCCGCCGCAGTCCCTTGATCCCCCAGATCGGCTGTCCGGACTGTGGGCTGACGGTGAAGCGCTACATATCCGGCACGGATGAATATGATGGCTGGGTGTTCTATAGATGCATCAACCATGGTGTAAGTGCTTTCCCCCACATTTATGCAGAGATGGCCGCATTTCTTCTCACACCTTTCTTTCACATTTGATAGCGTGGTTGCAAATTTTGGCATTGGGAGCGTGAGTACGTGGCCTATCTTGTGGACCATAGCTTTCTGAGAGGAAATGCTGTCGTTGATGCTATTGGTTGGAGTGAGGACAGGAGGGAGGAGATGGAGCGTGGACATGAAAGTGCTGCTGTTGAACGGTGGGCAAGAGGACCAATTACACAGTTTGGGATGTCCAACAACAATGCAAGAATGTTAGAGCTTGGAGTACAGTTACTGTTGTTTTTGAAGATTGTAGTGGCTGTAGGTGTTGTTCTTTGTGGGCTCCTTGTTGTGCTAATTCTGAAATTATGTAGTGTTGCTGTTGTTGCAAGAATGTTAGAGCTTGTAGTGTTGCAAGGCATCTTCTGTGTAATGGCTATGTAGTTGGACCTGGGTTAAGATGTAGAAGTGATGCAAGGCATCTTCTTTTGTGTAATGGCTATGTACCTGGATCATGGTTATGTACTTGGATCAATTATGAGTAACTCATGAAATATTTCTATCAATGTGCACCTGATGACTTGTTCACCATGTTCTTGACTTAATGTGAAGTAAATTGGGCATAAAAGATTGCATCTTTTTACATGATCATTGCCATAATGACTTGAAGCACTGTAAGCATCATATTCTTGAAGCATCATTGCATCTTTTTGCATGATCATTAACCAAATACATAATCCATAAGATGGTTCTGTAACATACATAATCCATCACAGCCAACACAACCACATGTTCAAAACAAAGTAAACTCTAGGAACATGGTTCTGTAAAGGAAATGAAGTATGGAAACATGCTGGATCACATGAAAACTTCATGCACAGCAGACAAAAGTAATCAAAGTTTCAGTCATGTTCTGTAGCATTGGCCAAAAAAATTCCTACCATGGACACATCTTGTATCACATTAACCAACAGAGCACAATCACCTGAAAACATCAAACATGGAGCTTCTCTTTGCAATCTTAGCTGACTGCACTGCCATTGATGTCTGAATTACTGATGCAGGCCTCTTCACACCTCTTGCTTGTGTAGTAGCTCCTGAACTGGATGCACCAGCTGTTTCAAAACTGACTACATCAGCAGCTTGTGAAGCACTTTTTGCAGCAACAATGAGCAACCTTTTCTCTTCATTCAGTCTTGCTCTCTCCTCGGTAGCTAGTGCGTATACTTGTTTCCTTGCAGCAGCTACAACCTCCTTCTTCTGTGCATTTAGCTTGGCTTTTATCTTAGCAGCAGAGGCTCTCTTGTCCTCAGCTATGATCTTTCTTGTTCCAGCTTGTACTTGCTTGTTCAACACTTCTCCTGCCTTTTTTGCTCCTTCCTCTCTTCTGCAAGCAACCTCCTTGCTTCTGCCTCTTCTGCCTTCTTCTTTGCAAGCTCTTCTTTCTTCTTTGCACTGGCATGAAGCTTCTTGAGCTCTGCCTCCTGCCTAGCTTCAAGCATTGCTCTCTTTCTCTCTTCATCTTCTAAACTTCTCTGCATCTTCATGGCCCTTAATTTTTGAGCCAATTCTCCCTGCATGATGGAGTTTGCCTGGCTTGATCCTCCTTGGTCCTGATTGAGCCTGGCTTGAGCACCAGTTAGAAATGTGGACTCACGGACTGGCATCTGAGCCCTATACCTTGCAGTTGGCCTCTGCATTTCAATTGGAATTCAGAAAAGTTCAGTCAGTATCCACAAATTGTAGTACAGTGCAGTAAATAAGAAAGTTTAATTATTTCAATTACCTGTTGAAGCATTGTATCCACAAGTCTGTTTACACTGTTTGATGGTGTCATAGTAGGCTGATAATGAGCATTTGGTTGCTCTGCATGTGCATCTCCAGCAGCAGCATTTGCTTGCTCTGCATGTGCATCTCCAGCAGCAACATTCACCTAGGCATTAGGTGGTAGCAAGCCATTCTTCAAATATTTACATCCATTGATGTTATGGTCAGGTTCACCACAGTAACTGCAATGCATAATTACCCCATGCCTTGACATTTTCTTACCACCACTTCTGTCATTAACTTCATATGGTGCTTTTCTTCTGTTCTTGCTTGGCCTACCCACTTGTTTTAGATAAAGTGGTGGCTCAAGGGGTGGGCCATTCATATTTTCCCATTCTTTAATATGTCTTGTAGGGTATATGATGTATTTGTAGGCCTTCTTAAACATGGAAATTGAGTAGCAATCATTCACCATTGTGTCAGCATCTATCCTATCATCTCTGCAACAGGCTAACACATGAGAGCAAGGCACCCTACTTAGATCCCACCTCTTGCATGAGCATGATTGGCAGATAGTGTCAGCAATATAATCTATACCCCTTTCATGCACTTGGAATACACCATCACCTGCTCCACCAACATAACATAAGCTTGCATACTCACTGTTAGTTTGCACCCTCTTTTTTATCTTTGGGCAGATGTTCCCTGTCATTTTGGCAGCCTCTTTCTTCTTTGAGTAGTGCTTGCTCATGATCTGAGCCTTGATTGTCTCAAACATTGAGATAATTGGCAATTCCCTAGCATCTAAGATGTACCTGCAGAAACAATAGAAACCAACATTTGTTAAGTAAAAATTGTAAAGCACCATAATGAACCAAATATTTGAAAGCAAGGATGAACAATAGTGTATGATGCTTACTTGTTAAACACCTCACAAATGTTATTGAGAAGGATGTCACATTTAGGTATGTCACTCTAAAAAGCCCTAACCCAAGTATAGGGCTATGCTTTGCTAACCACTCATGTGCTTCTGGACTGATTGTCTTCATCTCCTCCATGTTTTCTTCATACCTAGTTGTTGTTGTGCTTCTAGCAATCTTTCACATCTGGTTCTTCAGCACATCACCCTTATACGTTTGCTGGAAATTTTGCCACATGTGCCTAACACAGAACCTGTGCTCAGCATCAGGGAATTGCTCATTCACAACATTTATTAGGCCCTATAGACAACACAATGATGCATAGCAAAGTTATGAACTATATTATTGAACTACATAGCCTTGTAGTTGTGAACCAGAATAGTGTGCCAAAGAAGATCAATATCTTTTGTTTGTCTCACATGAGTGTCCATGGATATGTGCTGTAAATCCCTAGATCCCTCTTAAACGTTTCCAAAAACCATGATCAGTTAGGTGTATGTTCCACTTCTACGACTGCAATTGCTATAGGGAAGATACAATCATTTGGGTCTATACCCACTGCTGCTAGTATCTGGCCCTTATATCTTGTCTTGATGTGACATCCATCCAGAAAGATTATAGGTCTGCACCCCTCTAAAAATCCCCTCTTGCAAGCATCCGAACTAAAGTAACACTTCTCAAACCTGGAGTTCTTATCAAGAGTCACAAAGAATGTGCTTCCAGGGTTGCTTCTTCTAATCTCATTGCCATAGTCCCGTAGCAACCTATATTGAGCTTCTTCATCCTCATGTATTTTCTTCATAGACAACCTTCTTGCCCTTTGAAATTTTGTCCTAGTAGGGGTCATGTTCCACTCTTTCTGCACAATCCTAGAAAAATTTCTAAGATTCATGCCTTGATCAGCTCTAAAATGCTCTATATACTTCTCTGAAATAAACTT
Organism: Triticum timopheevii; assembly: GCA_963921465.1. Lineage (NCBI taxonomy): Eukaryota > Viridiplantae > Streptophyta > Magnoliopsida > Poales > Poaceae > Triticum > Triticum timopheevii. The sequence continues at coordinate 547,346,746 of OY997272.1, forward strand.
TGCAGTGAATGCCTTTATCTTCCATTTTTTGGTACAATAGTGTTCTGCAGTGTACTTCTTCACCATGAAAGCCTTGGTTCTTAACTCATAAGATGCCCACAAGTACCAACTGCAGTTTGCATCACATTTAGCACACAACCTCTTCTTGTCATTGACTGGAAGCTTGATTTCCACCCTGTTTTGACAGCTGTACTCTCTAATTGATTGCCTAAGCAGCTCAACTATCTCAAACACTTGACCTACATGAAACTTGGGACAGGGTAGATCTTCTTTCCTGAATGTCTTGAATCTAAATTTGTGTGCTTCCTCATCAGAGTCTGGTGCCCAGATGTCATCCCCTTCCGACTCATCATCAGTTGCTGGCTTCAACTCCTCTGTATCACTAACTATATGCTTTCCTTTTTCCTTTTTGGATGCCTGAGGTTCATGGCTGATCTGTCCATATTCTTCATAGTCCACATTGTCACAAAACATGTCATCATCATCATCAGAAATTTTATATTCAGAGTCAACTATCTCTCCAGGATCAAAGTCTTCATCTTCAGAGTCTGTATATTCACCAGCATGAAGCACTCTTGCATTCCTTCTCCTTTGCTGGCCCAGTCTATGCCTTTGGTAATCAGCTTGCACTGCCTTTGCATTTCTTGCCCTAATTTCTGCCTCTCTTTCTCTTGCTGCCTCTGCATTTGTTGTTGTATCAGGCTCTGCATCTACTGTACCTCCAACATGTTCTGCATCTGTACCAGCATCATCAGGCTCTATATGTGATGTACCTCCTTGATGGTCTGCATCTTTACCAGCAGCATCAGGCTCTGCATCTTCCTCGGGTTCTGCATTGCCCCTGAACTTTCTTGGACTAATAACATGTGGTAGATGTGCTACTGGGAAATGCAGTACATCATCTCTGTTTTCAGACATAATACTGTCATCATGGTCAAGAAATATTTGTAACGAATGGCCCCATTCCTACAAAATCACACATTTTGTCTGTGTCATCATCATTTCTTATCTGCCCGAGCCCATTTCTTGTAATCAAGTAATGGTATAAAGTAATAGGCCTTGATTCTCCCTGCCATTTCATAACCAATTTCTTCGACCATATGCTCCACAACAAGATTTGACCAAGTGTCCACATGAAGATAATCATACCAAATCACCTTCCCATTCACATATGCTCTCTTCATTCGAGTACGAACTCAACAGAGAAATTCGGGCTGCTGCGACCTACATTACGAACGGCAAACATCCATCAGTCTTGAAACAAGAAATTTCACCAACAAACCCCTCTCAAAACCCTAACAAACCCCTCCCCAAACCCTAACAAACCCCTCCCAAAACCCTAACCAACTACCATGACTACAAAAAATCCATGAAAACAGGGTTCGATCGACAAGGCGACCTAATGTAAGACAAATTCGACCACAAATCGCCCCCCCTTTTGATCATCTAAATCGACCACAAAATCGCCCCCTTTTGATCGAAACAGGGGAACAGAACAGAGGTGCGGCCTTACCGTACACCGGGGGATCAACGTCATTGCGTCGACGAACGGCAGCCATGGCGTCTCCCTCGGCACCGGCGCCGGGGGCCGCCGCACCTCCGCCTCCGGTCCTGGAACTCGCCCGCACCAAATCCCCTCCGTCCTCCTCCTACCTGGCGTCACCCTTCCTTTTCTTTACCAAACGATGTGATCAAGCCGGCAGGTGGTCAAGTAATGCGGCAATTTTGCAGAGAACCCCCCACGCAAATGGCCCGCTAGCACCCACCTCCTACGTGGCCAGGTGGACCGGTCAAAAAGCGCCACGAGGGCAAAATACATACAAAAAACGAGCGTCAAACGTACCCAGTGACCGTTTCAGTGTGTGTTAGCAAGTATAATTACCGTAACAAGCTGTTTTGTCAATACATTGACCAGAGTGACCGGCCTAAACAAGTTCAGTGACCCAGAGTGCATTTTCCTCTTACAGGAAAAATAACAAGGATTTCAAAGGAAATCTTTCTATAGATGCATTCGGTTTGTAGGAAATCCATACAAGAATTTCATAGGAATACTATTCATTTTCTCTGTTTTTGGAGGATTCTACATATCCACTCATAACTCATTTTTTTGCGTAGGAACGACGCAGGACAAATCCTTAGGATGGCAAGTGGCTTCTCAAAAAAGGAAGAGGCAAGTGTCATCCTATCAAATACCGGTACTGCTCCTAAATCCTACGTTTTTGTTTCCTCCAAACCCAATGGGCTCTTAATTGAAAGCTGGGCACTGTGCACCGTTGACTAATATGTATATGTCGTCCTGCATATTATGGAAGCCACAGGCGTGTTAGGCTTAATGTAAGTGATTATGAATGAGGTTAGGACACCTAATAAACCATTGCCAGAGGCGATTAAGCATTACTCTTTAGTGATCTAAACGTTTTTATATTTCTTTACAGAAGAGTACCAAATGTGGGGTGCGGCCATGAAAATCTAAGCCAAAGTCTCGTGCCTGCTCCATGCAGACATGATGAACGGGTCTGTCAAGCGGAGACGCGGAGTTGATGGCAACGAACTATCTTGGACTGTTGGACACTTGAGAAAAGCATTGGTGCAATCAGCAGCCGTAGCCATGGTCGTGATAAAGGAAACACTCCCTCTCAGCACATATAAGGGCCCAGTGTAGTGTCATCTTCCTCTGGTGTTGGATAGCTCCTGGAGCGTGGAGGCGTCCGGCCCTTTTGGTCGTCAACCAACTTTCCTTTCTATGATTGCTTTATGGAAGCATCGGCCCGGGTGATACCCCTAGGGCGTGTTTGGTTACATTGCCGATTCAGCCTGGCCTGGCGAGTCTGGCTTTATTAAGCCGGTTTGAGGGGATGCATGCCAAAAAAACAGATGCACATAGTTTGGTTGCCTGCATGCCCCTAGTTGCATGAGACAACCATTTTTGACCCAGCGTTTGGTTGCCCCATTGCATTAGGTGCACATATGACATAGTGTTTAGTTGCAACCTGCATAAGGTGTTGTCACCACTTCTAACTAGTGGTGACCTTACCACACACAATTTGAACATAGTGTCAGCTAGTTAAACAAATGACAGTTCATCCTAATTACAATCAAATGACAATTTAAATTATTAAGAGCCATTGGCTAAATAGGGGATAGTTCATCGGTGTTGCTGCTTCATCTTCCTCTTCATCTTCCTCTTCTGCTTCTGCTGCTTCTTCTTCCTCTTCTTCTATGATTCTGCTGCTGCTTCTTCTTCTTCCTCTTCTTCAAATCCTGCACTGACCTCTGTTAAGCCACATTGCCTCTGCTCACTCTAACATTTTGTTCTTCCAAGCGCCATTGTCAAAGGCCTCCACACCATGGCCAGAGCTAACAACATTGTCAGGCTCGACCTCTTCCTCCTCAGGCACGTGTTCATCAAAGCCCCACTAGAAGATCCAGTTATGCAGAATGCAACAAGCAATAACTAGCTTAACTTGAGTGGAGTATGGGTGGAATGGCTTCTGATCCAGGATCTTAAACATATTCTTCAGAGCTCCAAATGCCCTCTCAACAGTTACTCTAAGGCTGGAGTGTCTGAGATTAAATAGCTCCTGTGCAGTACTAGGAAAATTCCTACCAGAGAACTCGTTGAGATGGTACCTTGTTTTCCTGAAGGGTGGAAGAATACCCGGCCGACATGCATAGCCAGCATCTCCAAGGTAGAACTTGTCATCGGGGATGTTGATCCAATCAGGTCGACTGTTGCTGTCAGTGAGAATGTTTACATCATGCGATGACCCCTCCCAGCCAGCTAGCACATATGTGAACTTCATATCAAAGTCAACAGCAGCAAGCACATTCTGGCTTGTGTAGTGCTTCCTCGCTCCCCCTGTATGCTGCAGACTGTGACCTATGAACTCTGGCAGTGACATGAGTACCATCTATTGCCCCAATGCAGTCCCGAAAATGGCATCACTAGCATGTGTTAGTGCTGAACTTGAACAATACAAGCATATCAAGCCATGAAAAGTGTATATTGTCAATGCTCACCTTGAAGTATGAATACCATCTTGGGCTTCCACGAATCTTGGGTGGAGTCTGGCCAGATGCACTGGTAGAAAAAGAGGCTTCCATACGCCCCCATTAGTCCCCAAAACAATCGAACCGCGACCAAAGGGGTCTTTAGTCGCGGTTCGGGAGAAGACCCGCGACCAACTATCTGGGCCCAGCGCGCTCGGTCGACAGCTGGCGGACGGGAGGGGCTTTAGTCCCGGTTGGCCTGGCCAACCGGGACTAAAGGTCCCCGAAGGCCTTTAGTCACGGTTGGCCAGGCCAACCGGGACTAAAGGCCCATCCAGCTGGCAGACGGGAGGGGCTTTAGTCCCGGTTGGCCTGGCCAACCGCGACTAAAGGCCCATCCCTATATATAGGACTCAGCTCACTTCACTTCACTCAGCTCACTTCACAATTTTCAGAAGGTGGTGGTGGGTTTGCTTTTGATTTCTCCTATGCACACAAGGTGTTTGATGAAATGCCCGAGAGCCTGAAACAAACATGATATGAAGTGTCCGAGCCACACTTGAGCTTTCTCATTTATTTTTCCTCCGCGATCGCGGTTAGCAACTTGAACCTTTCATGTGTCATTGATAAAATACGCATGTGTGTAGTTCATTGTTTAATTTGTATTATTTCTAACTAGTTAGTTTAACAAATGCATCATGGTTAATTATATACTTTATATAATAATAATGCAGATGAATCGGCAATGGATGTACGGTCCCCGACTCTCCGGCGAGTTCACTACGGGTTTGAAAGATTTCCTCGTAGTGGCAAATGCGAACAAGCAGCAAGGTTTTATTATCTGTCCATGTGCTGTCTGTAAGAATCAGAAGGGTTACTCCTCCTCAAGAGACGTTCACATGCACCTGCTTCGGCATGGTTTCATGCCAAGCTATAATTGTTGGACCAAGCATGGAGAAAGAGGGGTTAGAATGGAAGAAGATGAAGAAGGGGATGATATCGATGACAACTATCATGATCATTTCGGTGATACTTTCATGGAGGATGATGCTGAAGGTGGGGAAGGGTTAGGTGAAGGTGAAGAAGAGGCACATGATGAGCCCGCTGATGATCTTGGTCGGACCATTGATGATGCACGGAGACGCTGAGAAACTGACAAGGAGAGGGAGAATTTGGATCGCATGTTAGAGGATCACAAAAAGTCGTTGTATCCAGGATGCGATAATAGTCTGAAAAAGCTGGGCTGCACACTGGATTTGCTAAAATGGAAGGCACAGGAAGGTGTAGGTGACTCATCATTTGAAAATTTGCTGAAAATGTTGAAGAATATGTTCCCGAAGAATAACGAGTTGCCCGCCAGTACGTACGAAGCAAAGAAGGTTGTCTGCCCTCTAGGTTTAGAGGTTCTGAAGATACATGCATGCATTAATGACTGCATCCTCTACCGCGGTGAATACGAGAATTTGAATGAATGCCCTGTATGCACTGCATTGCGTTATAAGATCAGAGGCGATGACCCTGGTGACGATGTTGAGGGCGAGAAACCCAGGAAGAGGGTTCCCGCCAAGGTGATGTGGTATGCTCCTATAATACCACGGTTGAAACGTCTGTTCATGAACAAAAAGCATGCCAAGTCGTTGCGATGGCACAAAGAGGACCGTAAGTCTGACGGGGAGTTGAGACACACCGCTGATGGAACGCAATGGAGAAAGATCGACAGAGTTTTCAAAGATTTTGCAGCTGACGCAAGGAACATAAGATTTGGTCTAAATACTGATGGCATTAATCCTTTTGGCGAGCAGAGCTCCAGCTGTAGCACCTGGCCCGTGACTCTATGCATCTACAACCTTCCTCCTTGGTTGTGCATGAAGCGGAAGTTCATTATGATGCCAATTCTCATCCAAGGCCCTAAGCAACCCGGCAACGACATCGATGTGTACCTAAGGCCATTAGTTGAAGAACTTTTACAGTTGTGGGCCAGACCTGGTGTACGTGTCTGGGATGAGCACAAAGGAGAGGAATTTGACCTACGAGCGTTGCTTTTTGTAACCATCAACGATTGGCCTGCTCTCAGTAACCTTTCGGGACAGACAAATAAGGGATACAATGCATGCACGCACTGCTTACATGAGACTGAAAGTGTACGTTTGGTTAATTGTAAGAAGAACGTGTACCTGGGTCATCGTCGATTTCTTCCCCGAAATCATAACGTAAGAAAGAAAGGCAAGCATTTCAACGGGAAGGCAGATCACCGGCCGAAGCCTGCGGAACGTACTGGTGCTGAGATATTTGATATGGTCAAGGATTTGAAAGTCATCTTTGGAAAGGGTCCTGGCGGACAATCAGTTCCGCGGGGAGTTGACGGGCACGCACCCATGTGGAAGAAGAAATCTATATTTTGGGAGCTAGAATATTGGAATGTCCTAGATGTCCGCTCTGCAATCGACGTGATGCATGTTACGAAGAATATTTGCGTGAACCTGCTAAGCTTCTTGGGCGTGTATGGGAAGACAAATGATACAAAGGAAGCACGGCAGGACCAGCAACTTTTGAAAGACCCAGATGACCGGCATCCGGAATGGTTTCAAGGTCGTGCCAGCTACGCTCTTACCAAAGAAGAGAAGGTCATTTTTTTGAATGCCTGAGCAGTATGAAGGTCCCGTCTGGCTTCTCGTCGAATATAAAGGGAATAATAAACATGTCTGAGAAAAAGTTCCAAAACCTGAAGTCTCACGACTGCCACGTGATTATGACGCAATTGCTTCCGATTGCTTTGAGGGGGCTCCTACCGGAAAATGTTCGAGTAGCCATTGTGAAGCTATGTGCATTCCTCAATGCAATCTCTCAGAAGGTAATCAATCCAGAAGATCTACCACGGTTACAGAACGATGTGGTCCAATGCCTTGTCAGTTTCGAGTTGGTGTTCCCACCATCCTTCTTCGATATTATGACGCACCTCCTGGTCCACCTAGTCGAAGAGATTTCGATTCTCGGTCCTGTATTTCTACACAATATGTTCCCCTTTGAGAGGTTCATGGGAGTATTAAAGAAATATGTTCATAACCGTGCTAGGCCAGAAGGAAGCATCGTCAAGGGCTATGGAAATGAGGAGGTAATTGAGTTCTGTATTGACTATGTTCCTGACCTTAAGCCGATTGGTATTCCTCAATCGCGGCACGAGGGGAGACTAAGTGGAAAAGGCAAGATCGGAAGGGAATCCACGATATGTATGGACGGTCATTCTATGACTGAAGCACACCACACAGTCCTGCAAAATTCCAGCTTGGTGGCTCCGTACTTCGAGCAACACAAGAATATTTTACGCTCGGACAACCCGGGGAAGCCTGAATCCTGGATTAGAAAGGCCCACATGGAGACTTTCGGCAGTTGGTTGCGAAAACATTTAATGAATGACAATGATGTTGGAGATCAGCTGTACATGTTGGCCAAGAAACCATCTTCGACTATAACGACTTTCCAAGGGTACGAGATAAATGAGAATACATTTTACACCATCGCCCAAGATAAAAAGAGCACCAACCAAAACAGTGGTGTCCGCTTTGATGCAGCAACCGAGAATGGGCAAAAGGTCACATACTATGGTTACATAGAGGAGATATGGGAACTTGACTATGGACCCTCCTTTAAGGTCCCTTTGTTCCGGTGCAAATGATTCAAGCTAACAGGAGGTGGGGTGAAGGTGGACGAGCAATACAGAATGACAATGGTGGATTTCAACAATCTTGGTTACCTTGACAAACCATTCGTCCTTGCAAAAGATGTCGCTCAGGTTTTTTATTTGAAGGACATGAGTAGCAAACCGAGGAAACGGAAAGATAAGAAAACGATCAGTACATCATGCGATGATCCAAAGCGCCACATTGTTCTTTCAGGGAAAAGAAACATCGTGGGAGTGGAGGACAAGACAGACATGTCAGAAGATTATAATATGTTTGGTGAAATTCCGCCCTTCAAAGTGAACACTGACCCAAGCATTAAGTTAAATGATGAGGATGCTCCATGGATACGGCACAATCGTAAGAAAGCAGGGACACAAGGGAAGAATTGATGTGTAATAATTTATTGTACCAAACTTTGTATTTGGTCGATGAACTGAATGATGTATCAAACCTTTTGTCAAACCTTCAAGGGGTTTTAAAATGAATTAGTTTTATTTTTCTGATTTTTTGATATATAGTTGTATTTTTAAGATTTTAAAATGAATTAGTTTTATTTTTCTGATTTTAAAAGGAAAAAGGAAGAAGAAGAAAGAAGGAAAAAGGAAGAAAAAAACAGAACAAAAAAACAGAAGAAAAAAGGAAAAACAGAAGAAAAAAACAAACAGAAGAAAAACATAAGAAAAAAACAGAAGAAAAAACAGAAGAAAAAAGGAAAAAGGAAGAAAAAAAGAAGAAAAACAAAACAAAATAAATAAAGCAAAAAAGAAAACAAAAAACATGCCACCTACTGGGCCACCACGGCCTGAATACGACTAGAAACCCATTAAAGGGCCAGGATTCAGGCCCGCAGAAGGCCCAGCAGGCCCACAGGTACCCTTTAGTCGCGGTTGTTGTCCCCAACCGCGACTAAAGGGTCTTTCTGCGTGGGAACTTAAGCGGCGCCAAAACCCTTTAGTCCCGGTTGGGGAGGCGGACCGCGACTAAAGAGTACCCTTTAGTCGCGGTTGTTGTCCCCAACCGCGACTTAAGGGTCTTTCTGCGCGGGAACGAAAGCGGCGCCAAAATCCTTTAGTCCCGGTTGGGGAGGCGGACCGCGACTAAAGGGTACCTTTAGTCGCGGTCCGCCTCCCCAACCGCGACTAAAGGTGCGTCTATAAATACTGCACTTAGCAGTTTTGCCACTTCCCATTCTCCTCTCTCTCGACGCCGAAGCGCTGCCCCGACGCCGATCGACGCCGAAGCCCTGCCCCGACGCCGACACCGAAGCCCTGCCCCGACGCCGACGCCGACGCCGAAGCCCTGCGCGCCGCCGCCCCTGTCCCCAGTGAGCGCCGCCTCCGCCCGTGCCCTTCCCTTGCCCGCCGCCCGTGCCTTGCGCCCTTGCCCGCCGCCCGCCGCCCGCCGCCCGACGCCCTGCCGCCCGCCGCCCGCTGGCCCTGCCTGCCGTCCTTCGCGCGCCGGCAGAAGAAGAAGAAGGAAGAAGAAAAAGGAAGAAGAAGAAGAAAGAAAAAGGAAAAAGGAAGAAGAAGAAAGAAAGGAAGAAGAAAACAAAAGAAAAACAGAAGAAAAACAAGAAAAAGGAAGAAAAAAGGAAAAAGGAAGAAAAAAAGAAAAAGGAAGAAAACAACAGAAGAAAAAAAGAAAGAAGAAAAAAAAGGAAGAAGAAAAAAAGAAAGAAGAAAGAAAGAAGAAAGAAAAAGGAAGAATAAAAAACAAGAAAGAAAAAGGAAGAAGAAGAAAGAAAGAAGAAAGAGGAAGAAGAAAGGAAGAAGAAGAAAAAAAGAATTTTTACTTAAAGAATCTTATTTTTTTAATTCCTCCTCCTCTATGTCCCCTTAATCTTATTTTTTAATTCCTTTATACTTAAAGAATTTTTACTACATGCAGGAGTGACATATGGCGGACGATAGAACCGAGCCGCTTAGGGATCCGGAGGCTGAACGTTATTTAATGGGCATCATCAACAACGAGATTCCTTATGTGCCGGGCTCAGAATATGAGCAACAAGAGGATGTAGTCTCTTCTTATCTGAACCTTGACGGTGGAACAGAGATTGTCGATGATCAAGAAGGTGAAGGAACGGACATTGTCGACGGAGGTCAACCGTCAACAACCAACGATCTCGAATTGCAAGTAGCAACCACCTCCGGCGAGGTATATATATATACATTGAGCCTCTCGTGATACAAACTTACTGAAATGTGAATACATATGTATTAACGCGCGTGACTCTCTTTCTTTTTTTAGCCCTCCGGATCGAGTACGACAAAGCGTGGCAAATCCAAGGCGATGAAAACAGGAGAAACATATGCCACTGAGTTTGTCAGTGAAACCGGCAAGCCCCTACAGCACACGTCAAAGTTTATCAACCAATGCGGAGTCGTTGTTAGAGACAACGTCCCGATCACCGTCCAGGAATGGAAGGAGCCAAAGAAGGCACGTCTTGGTTTCAATTTTGTCGACAAGAGAACGAAAAAGGATTGCTGGAGAAAGCTTATGGAACATTTCATTCTACCTCCGGAATACAACAAAGTCGATGAATTCGGTAACGAGGTTCCGGGTGGACGTCAGAGGAGGAGGCTAGTTAAAGAGTTCGCTCTTCAGAAGATGGGCGAAGCATTCCGGAACTTCAAGAAAAATTTAACCCGTGACTATGTCAACAAGGGCAAGACTCCGGATTTCAATGGACAACATGAGAAACTGAAAGATGATTGGCTAGAATTTGTGAGGCAAAAGCAATCGGAGCATTTCAAGGAAATATCAAAAAAAATAAGGATAATGCGAGTAAGAAAAAGTTCCATCATATTATGGGGCCAGGAGGATACCGCCTTTCGGAGCCTAGGTGGCAGAAGATGGAGGAGGACCTGAGGGTGCAAGGAATCCCTCTAGGTACAGAGGGATGGGACCCAAGGGCCAAAAGCTGGTGGTACGGGCATGGGGGATCGCTAGACCCGGAGACAGGGGTGTGTGTTCACCGGCAGAGACAGTTTGCTCCCACCCAAGCCCTTATTGACGCAATGACCCAAGCTCAAGAGGGCTTGATCAAGTTCAACAGAGAGAAAGACGCACTGACAATAGCCCTCGGGAATGATGAACACGGAGGACGTGTACGAGGCAAAGGCAAAGTTCCGTGGAAAGTAGGGTTTTCCCAGGACAATGACCCGTACTGTTACAGAAGCCGTAAGAGAAAGACGGACCGGGATGCAGATCTTATGACGAAGTTTGCATCGGAACTCCATGAGTTGAAGCAGACCGTGCATGAACTAGTGAAAGAAAAATCGGCTGCAGGGCCGCATGAAGATCATGAAGCGGATCGCGGAAGCCAGCAGCGGAGAAGCAGCGTGGCTTCCACGGATGCCCCGCCTGGTGCTAGTGCACCGATGATCGAGATTCATGCACCGGAGCCTCACTACCCCGTGGATGATGTAAAGGAGATGAAAGAATGTGATCTGCATTATCCCGTGGGGAACGTTTCCACGAAGGTAGCTAGCGGCAGTGCTTTACCCTGTACACCTGGAGCACTCCACCACAACAACCCCATTGCATATGGCTATGCTCGTGTCACGGTGGAAGACATAGTCCAAGGGTTTGAGGACCTGGAGATTGACAAACCTACACCCGAAGGGGAGAGAAGACTTGGAGATGTCAAGCGCCAGTTCATTCTATGGAAAAAGAAGTACATAGTGTTTCCAGGCGAGGCGCCAAGGCTAGCAAGTCCACCCCCCCTCCGATGGTGGTGGTGGTGGTGGCGGTGGTGGCGGTGGTGGTGGTCGTGGTGGTTCACCTACACCTCCTTCACGCCATTCGACGCCGTCCCCCGATCCACAACCTCCGGCGGGTACAACGCCCCCCAATCCTCCTCCGGCGGGTACGACGCCCCCCAATCCACCTCCGGCGAAGAAGCAGAAGCAGGCGGACAGCAAGGAAACCCGCTCCTGGACTATTAACCCGGACCCTTATGTACCTAAGACCACAAGGGTACCGGAGCCATCACTGAAGCCTCTCCTCCCAAGGCCTGGGGAACTTAGTGAAGCTGAAATCAAATTGGCCGCGTCTGCTGATTATGAGGAATGGAAGGCGGATATGAAGGCAAAAAAAGAGCCTGAGCCCAAGCAAGTATTCACTGAGAAGCAAAAGAAGTGGGCTAAGGATTTTTTGACGACACTGTCCCAAGCCGAGCTGAATATGCCTGACGACTATGGACATGAACTTCGTAGGCAAGCAAAAATATTGAAGGAGGAGAAAGAAGAAAGTAAAAAAAGCGGGAAACAAGTTGACCAGCTCGGGATGCAGAAGAAACAATCGATCCCCCCGCTCATAGTGAAAGCCGGTCCGGAAGAGGACCCCGAGATCATAGCAGCTGCGGCAGCACTTGGATTGACTGTAGCGGGTGCCATGAAACAAGCGTCCGAGATGGGTTTGACTCTTCGTGCCTTCTTAGACCTTGAGGATGCGCCAGTATGTGAGATAGCATTACAATATGTGCGGAATGGGCCTCTCGTCGAGCCTGCGCAGGAAAAGAGTCTACCACCACAAATGCGAAATCTGCTACGTTGGTACAAGCAATTCATAACATGGGCTGACAAAGAATATGTTTATGCGGATGTTACAGATGAGCATCACACCAAACGGTACTCTGTAGAAGTTCATATGAGTGAATTGTTCCATCTGTTCAATCTGCGCGACCTCGACAAATCTATGCTGAGTTGCTACGTTCTGTAAGTGATTTATTTATACCTCATCTCGTTCTTCATTGCCTGCACTATATATATATATATTGTCCTAACTATATTGTTGCGTACGCTATTATGCAGATTGAAGATTTGGGAATGCAAAAATAAGAAACATCCATGATGTTGGGTTCATTGACCCACATATCGTTAATGAACATGTGTTACAACATCACCCCGAAGACGTGGAGAAAGACCTGTACAAGTTTCTTAGAAAGCATCAACTCAAAAGTCATATTCTATTTCCTTACCATTTTGGGTGAGTGTTTCTCTCTTGTGCCCATTCTCTTTTGTCTACTCCATGCATGGTATGTCTAATCGATGAGTTATGCATGACTGTGCATGTAACGTGTCCGCAGGTTCCACTGGATTCTGCTAAATATTGAACTTCACACCTCCAGAGTTCTAATCATGGACTCTATGGATTCGGATCCAAAGCGTTGGGCCGACATGAGAAAAATGCTGCAAAAGTAATTATTTTCAATCATTTGAGCTCTATATCGATCGGTCTCTTTCGTTCATTTCCTAATATCAAGTAACTAATAACTCCCTTATTCATTTAATTTTCTCTGCCCTGTAGGGTTTGGAGACGGTTCTCAGAAGAAATTGTCGGTGAATTCAAACATGAACTAGATTTCAGAAGGTTAGTTAATGTGGATAAGCAGCCACCGGGGACCAATCTATGTGGATACTATGTTTGTGAGAACATCCGGAGACACACCACTGAGCAAAAGGCATCAGATAGCGTGCGGAACGCGACGGATAACTTGCGGAGGAGGCTTAGTCCAGAAGCTCGCTTCCGACCAATTCAAGAAGAATTAGCAGGATTTTTCATGAGGGAAGTCATCAATCCTAAAGGAGAACACTATACCGAGGACGAAGAAATTTATATGCATACCCGAGATTGAAACTTGTTCGAAGTTGTATATGGTCATCCATCCTAATTGTGTATGGAAACTTGTTCGAAGTTGTATATGGTCACCCGAGATTGAATATATATTATATATTCCTCTTGAATTCTTCTTGTTTGAAATTTCATATGCATGTATATAGTAGCGTAGAATATGTGTACTGAAACTTCATCAAAAATAAAATAAAACACAAAATAAAATATAAAACAAATAAAACACTACAAATTAAAAAGAAACCAGGTTTAGGGGGGCTGAAACCCTAAACCAGCGGAGGAGGCCTTTAGTCCCGGTTGGCCACGAGAACCGGGACTAAAGGTCCTCCGCCCCGACGGACCACGGGCGCCCACGTGGACGGGCCTTTAGTCCCGGTCAGCCACAAGAACCGGGACTAAAGCCTTTAGTTGCGGTCCGTAAGAGGCGCGACTAAAGGGGGGGGGGAGGTCTTTAGTCGCGCATATTTAGTCCCGGTTGCACTGCCGGGACTAAAGGCTGTTGCGAACTGGGACTAAAGGGCTTTTTTCTACCAGTGATGGTCTCCTGATCATCTCTCCTCTAAGCTCCCTAACAGCAAAAAGCACCTGCTTGAAGTACCTAGAGATGGTCTCCATTGATCTCCTGAACGTATTGTGAATGACCCTGAACCTCTGGTTATGGCCAACAACATGGAGGAACATGGACACTTGCTCTTCGACACTGGTGTTGATGCTATCTTGTAACAGGCCCCTGCTCCTAAAGGTCTCGACAAGCCTGGCAAATGGTGCTCTTTTCATTCTAAGCATCCACAGAGCCTCGACGTCATTGCAGTTGTAGATGTAGTTCAGATTTTGGATCCTCTCCTGTTCCCGGGGAAACAATGAACCATAGCGGATCAACGGTCTCCCAACACGACAAACAACTCTCTAGTGCATGAACATGACCCATGCCTGAATCACACTAATCAGTGATGCTGCCTGGATTATCAGCCTCATCCATGCGTCCATAACCTAGTCGACATCGACGGTTCGTTCAGTGGGAAATCGATCCTACACCTAGCTTAAAGGCCTAACCACTGAGCTAACAAAGGGGGAAGGGGGTGCTGCTTACCGGCATCGGAGACGAGGACGGCGTAGGGGGAGCCATGGCATAGACTAGGTCGACCAGACGGTGGCCAACAGCAAGGGGAGCACCAGATCCGCCGCAAATGCCGTCGCCTCTTCCGCCGCCGCCGCCGCCTATAGCGCAGATCTGAAATCGCAGCCGTCGCCGGTGGTGAGGCAGTAGCGAAGAAAGGGGGGCAGTGGCTATGGGTGAGCGATTGAAAGGGGGGTGAGGCTAATTTGGCGCCGGGACAGCGCGCCAGATTTCCATCTCCCACCATCCCCCCTCGCCCGTGATGACCCACAAGTGTAGGGGATCTATTGTAGTCCTTTCGATAAGTAAGAGTGTCGAACCCAACGAGGAGCAGAAGGAAATGATAAGCGGTTTTCAGTAAGGTTTTTTTTGCAAGCACTGAAATTGTAGGTGATAGATAGTTTTGTGATAAGATAAATTGTAACGAGTAACAAGTAAATAAAGTAAGTAAAGTGCAGCAAGGTGGCCCAATTCTTTATGTGGCAAAGGATAAGCCCGGACAATTTCTAATAATGAGAAAGGAGCTCCCGAGGGCACATGGGAATTATCGTCAAGCTAGTTTTCATCACGTTCATATGATTTGCGTTCGGTACTTTGATAATTTGATATGTGGGTGGACCGGTGCTTGGGTACTGCCCTTACTTGGACAAGAATCCCACTTATGATTAACCCCTATTGCAAGCATCCGCAACTACAAAAGAAGTATTAAGGTAAACCTAACCACAGCATTAAACATATGGACCAAATCAGCCCCTAATGAAGCAACGCATAAACTAGGGTTTAAGCTTATGTCACTCTAGCAACCCATCATCTACTTATTACTTCCCTATGCCTTCCTCTAGGCCCAAATAATGGTGAAGTGTCATGTAGTCGACGTTCACATAACACCACTAGAGGAAAAGACAACATACATCTCATCAAAATATCGAACGAATACCAAATTCACATGACTACTAATAGCAAGACTTCACCCATGTCCTCAGGAACAAACGTAACTACTCACAAAGCATATTCATGTTCATAATCAGAGGAGTAATGATATGCATTAAGGATCTAAATATATGATCTTCCACCAAGTAAACAAATTAGCATCAACTACAAGGAGTAATCAACACTACTAGCAACCCACAGGTACCAATTTGTGGTTCTGATACAAGATTGGATACAAGAGATGAACTAGGGTTTTGAGAGGAGATGGTGCTGGTGAAGATGTTGATGGAGATTGACCCCCTCCCGATGAGAGGATCGTTGGTGATGACGTTGGTGATGATTTCCCCCTCCCGGAGGGAAGTGTCCCCGGCAGAACAGCTCCGCCGGAGCCCTAGATTGGTTCCGCCAAGGTTCCGCCTTGTGGCGGCGGAGTTTCGTCCCATAAGCTTGCCCACAATTTTTTTCCAGGGTAAAAGCCCTCATATAGCAGAAGATGGACACCGGGAGGGCACCAGGGGGGCCCAAGAGACAGGGGGGCACGCCCAGTAGGGGTGGGCGCGCCCTCCACTCTCCTGGACAGGGTGTGGGCCCCCTGATGTATTTCTTCCGCTCAATAATTCTTATTAATTCCAAAAATAGGTTTCGTGGAGTGTCAGTATTTTTGGAGCAGTGCAGAATAGGTTTCCAATGTTTGCTCCTTGTCCAGCCAGAATTTCAGCTGCCGGCATTCCCCCTCTTCATGGTAAACCTTGTAAAATAAGAGAGAATAGCCATAAGTATTGAGATATAATGTGTAATAACAGCCCATAATGCAATAAATATTGATATAAAAGCATGATGCAAAATGGATGTATCAACTCCCCCAAGCTTAGACCTCGCTTGTCCTCAAGCAGAAGCCGATATCGGAAAATATGTCCACATGTTTAGAGATAGAGGTGTCGATAAAAATAAAATACGGACATGAGGGCATCATGATCATTCTTATAACAGCAACATATATAGATTTTATCATATGATTTCTTATGCTCAAGTAACAATCAATTCACAATGTCAAGTATGGTTCAAAAACTTCATTGAGAACTAACAAACTATAATCTCAGTCATTGAAGCAATTGCAATTTATCATAACATCAGAAAGAGTCAACAATAGAGCTTTTCAGCAAGTTCACATACTCAACTATCTTGTAGTCTTCTATAAGTGCTAACACTCACGCAATACTTGTGGTTATGGAGTTTCAGCCGGACACTGAGAAAGATAGGGGCCTATGGTGTTGTCTCCCAACGTATTCACCTTTAGGTGATGTCAACAATAATATTCCATGCTAACTTACATCCAATTGGATATATATATATCATGATCTTTCAAACACGAGGAGCTTGCCAAAGGATAAAATGAAAAGGGAAAGGTGAGGATCACCTTGACTCAAGCATAAAGTAAAAAACATAAAGTAAAAGATAGGCCCTTCGCAGAGGGAAGCAGAGGTTGTCATGTGTTTTAGGGTTGGATGCACGAAATCTTAATGCAAAAGAACGTCACTTTATATTGCCCCTTGTATGTGGACCTTTATTATGCAGTCCATCGCTTTTATTACTTCCACAACAAGATCGTACAAAGCTTATTTTCTCTGCACTAATAAGTCATACATATTTAGATAGCAATTTTTATTGCCTGCAACATGACAACTTACTTGAAGGATCTTACTCAATCCATAGGTAGGTATGGTGGACTCTCATGGCAAAACTGGGTTTAAGGATATTTGGAAGCACAAGTAGTATCTCTACTTGGTGCAAGGAATTTGGATGGCATGAGGGGGAAAGGCAAGCTCAACATGTTTGGAAGGTCAATGACAATATACTTTAACTGAGATGTGAGAAAACATAAACCATTACGTTGTCTTCCTTGTCCAACGTCAACTCTTTTAGCATGTCATACTTAATGAGTGCTCTCAATCATAAAAGGTGTCCAAGATAATATATCTATATGTGAACCTCTCTTTCCTTATCACTTCCTATTAATTGCAGCGATGACCAAAACTATGTTTATCAACTCTCAACAATTTTTATGCCTCATACTTTCTATATGTGAAGTCATCACTAACCATAAGATCAATATGAACTCTTTTATTCTTTCTACTTTCTCAAGATCACAGCAACATAGCAAAGCCCTTGACTCTACACTAATCTTTATTATAGATAGCTCACGGACTCGATTACATAAAGAGATCACAAAGCAAAACTCAAAACTACTTGATATCAAAACTTCAATCTACTAGATCAAGATACTACTAAAAGGATCGAGCTAAATAAAATGGTAAAGATAGGAGTGTGATGGTGATACGATACCGGGGCACCTCCCCCAAGCTTGGCAGTTGCAAAGGGGAGTGCCCATACCCATGTGATTATGTCCTCGGAGGTGATGGAGGTGGTGATGATGACGGTGGATAATCGCACATTGAGCGTAAAAGCTCCTCCAACTTGCGGATAATGCCCTTGAGTCCGGCGATATGATCCTTCAACAGAATATTCTCCTGTGTGAGATACTTGTTCTGTATGCAAGCTAACTCAATCATCTTGAAAGCTTCAATTTCTGTTGGAGTAAAGAGGTTAGGTAAAGGTTGAGGGATGTCTTCTTCTTTCACCGCCGGAGCTTGAACCTCCATGGCCTTCTTGATCCCTTCCTCCTTGTTGATCTCTTCCGGTTCTTCTCTTTTCAACTCTATATTCAATAGCCAAGCATCCTTGTCTTCGTTGTTGGAGGAGGGCGATGTCATGGTGCTCTTGATCTGCAACAGAAACAGCTCGAAACAAAAACGAAGGATATTTGCGTGATACGGTGGTCAAAACCTTCGGGAGTATATATAATGAATTTTTATCGACCAAAATACGTAACGTGCACGAAAAAGGAGTCCGGGAGGCACACGAGGTGTCCACGAGACAGGAGGGTGCGCCCAGTAAGGGTGGGGCGCGCCCTCCACTCTCGTGGGGGCCTCGTGTCCCTTTCGGACTACTTCTTTCTTCCTAAAATTCTTAAATATTCCAAAACTGATAAAAATTGCCATTGGAATTGTTTTGGAGTCGGTTTACTTACCGTACCATATACCTATTCCTTTTCGGAGTCTAGAACATTCTGGAAAGTATCCCTTATGTATTCCTCCGGGGTTACAGTTTCAATAATATTAGTTTCAACATTGATAGGATTACCTGAAATATAGTGTTTAATTCTTTGACCGTTTACCACCCTCAGACTTGTGCCTTCGAAGTTGTTGATTTTTATGGCACCAGAACGATAGACCTCCTCGATCACGTAGGGAACTTCCCATTTAGAGAGAAGTTTTCCTGCAAAAAATCTTAAACGGGAGTTGAATAATAACACATAATCTCCTACGTTAAACTCGCGCTTTTGTATCCTTTTGTCATGCCAGTGTTTGACTTTTTCTTTGAATAGCTTGGCTTTCTCGTAGGCTTGGGTTCTCCATTCATCAAGTGAGCTAATATCAAACAACCTCTTCTCACCGGCAAGTTTGAAGTCATAATTGAGCTCTTTAGTAGCCCAATATGCTTTATGTTCAAGTTCAAGAGGTAAATGACACACTTTACCATAAACCATCTTATAAGGAGACATACCCATAGGATTTTTGTATGCAGTTCTATAGGCCCATAATGCATCATCAAGTTTTTTGGACCAATTCTTTCTAGATCTATTCACAGTCTTTTGCAAAATTAATTTGAGCTCTCTATTGCTCAACTCTACTTGACCACTAAACTGCGGGTGATAAGGAGATGCGATTCTATGATTGACATCATACTTAGCAAGCATCTTACGGAAAGCACCATGAATAAAATGTGAACCACCATCAGTCATAAGATATCTAGGGACTCCAAACCTCGGAAAAATAACTTCTTTAAGCATTTTAATAGAAGTGTTATGATCAGCACTACTAGTTGGAATAGCTTCCACCCACTTAGTAACGTAATCAACAACAACTAAAATATGTGTGTAACCATTAGAGGCAGGAAAAGGTCCCATATAATCAAAGCCCCAAACATCAAACGGTTCAATAACAAGAGAATAATTCATAGGCATTTCTTGACGTCTACTAATGTTACCTACTCTTTGACATTCATCACAAGATAAGACAAACTTACGAGCATCTTTGAAGAGAGTAGGCCAATAAAAACCAGATTGTAGTACCTTGTGTGCAGTTCTATCTCCAGCGTGGTGTCCTCCATAAGATTCAGAGTGACACTTGCGTAGGATCTGTTCCTGTTCATGCTCAGGCACACAACGTCTAATAACACCGTCTACTCCTTTATAAAGGTGTGGATCATCCCAAAAGTAATTTCTTAAATCATAAAAGAACTTTTTCTTTTACTGGTATGTGAAACTAGGCGGTATAAATTTAGCAACAATGTAATTAGCATAATCAGCATACCAAAGAGCAGTACGAGAAGCATTAATAACTGCTAATTGTTCATCAGGAAAGCTATCATCAATAGGCAGTGGGTCATCAAGAACATTCTCTAACCTAGACAAGTTGTCTGCAACGGGGTTCTCAGCTCCCTTTCTATCAATAATATGTAAATCAAATTCTTGGAGCAGGAGAACCCATCTAATGAGCCTAGGCTTAGCATCTTTCTTTTCCATAAGATATTTAATAGCAGCATGATCAATGTGAATAGTAACTTTGGAATCAACAATATAAGGTCTAAACTTATCACATGCAAACACAACTGCTAAGAACTCTTTTTCAGTAGTAGCATAATTTCTCTGGGCAGTATCAAGAGTCTTACTAGCATACTGGATAACATTTAATTTCTTATCAACTCTTTGCCCTAGAACAGCATCTAGAGCATAATCACTAGCATCACACATAATTTCAAAAGGTAAGTTCCAATCAGGTGGCTGAACAATAGGTGCAGTGATCAAAGCTTTCTTATGTATTTCAAATGCTTCTACACAATCATCATCAAAGACAAAAGGAATATCTTTTTGCAATAAATTAGTCAGAGGCCGAGAGATTTTAGAGAAGTCCTTAATGAACGTTTTATAAAAACCGGCATGACCAAGGAAACTTCTTATACCTTTTATGTCCTTGGGACATGGCATCTTTTCAATAGCATCAACTTTAGCTTTATCAACTTCAATACCTCTCTCGGAAATCTTATGCCCTAAGACAATGCCTTCATTAACCATAAAGTGACACTTTTTACAATTTAGGACGAGACCAGTGTCTTCGCATCTCTGCAAAACTCGATCAAGGTTGCTCAAACAATCATCAAAAGAGGATCCATAAAGGAGAAGTCATCCATGAATACCTCACAAATCTTTTCACAAAAATCAGAGAATATAGTCATCATGCATCTTTGAAAGGTAGCAGGTGCATTACATAAACCAAAAGGCATACGTCTATAAGCAAAAGTATCGAAAGGGCAAGTAAAAGTAGTTTTTGATTGATCCCCCGCTGACACAGGTATTTGAGAGAAACCAGAATAACCATCTAGAAAGCAGAAATGGGTGTGTTTGGATAGTCTTTTAGCATTTGATCAATAAAAGGTAAAGGGTAATGATCTTTTTTAGTAGCTTTATTTAATTTACGGAAATCAGTTACCATCCTATAACCTGTAATAATTCTTTGTGGGATCAATTCATCTTTATCATTAGGAACAACGGTAATACCTCCCTTTTTAGGAACACAATGGACAGGGCTTACCCAATCACTATCAGCAACGGGATAAATTATACCTGCCTCAAGGAGCTTTAGTATCTCCTTTCTTACCACTTCTTTCTTCTTGGGATTAAGTCGTCGTTGAGGATCTCTAACTGGTTTGGCATCATCCCCCAATTTAATTTTGTGTTGGCATAACGTGGGACTAACGCCCTTAAGATCATCCAGAGTATATCCAATAGCAGCTCGGTGCTTCTTCAGAGTTTTCAATAATCTTTCTTCTTCTTGCTCTGAAAGGTTAGCACTAATAATAACAAGACATATTTTCTTTTCATCAAGATAAGCATACTTAAGATTATCAGGTAATGGTTTGAGTTCAAACACGGGATCACCCTTGGGTGGAGGGGGATCCCCAAGAATTTCAACGGGAAGATTATGTTTCAGCACAGGTTCCTGTTTAAGGAACACTTCATCTATTTCCCTTCTTTCCTTCATAAACATATCATTTCCATGGTCTAGCAAATATTGTTCTAACGGATCAGTAGGAGGCACATCAATGGAAGCAAGACCAATAATCTCATCCTTACTAGGTGGTTCCCTATCACGAGGTTGTCTAGGAAACTTAGCAAAATTAAACTCGTGAGACATACCATCTAAGCCAACGGTGACAGTATCTTTTTCACAATCAATCTTAGCACTAGCTGTATTTAAGAAGGGTCTACCAAAAATAATGGGACAAAAATCATCTTGTGGGGAACCAAGAACAAGAAAATCAGCAGGGTATTTGACCTTCCCACACAAGACTTCAACATCTCTAACAATCCCAACTGGTTTAATGGTATCCCTATTAGCAAGCTTAATAGTAACATCAATGTCTTCTAATTCAACGGGTGCAATGTCATGCATAATTTATTGATATAAGGTATAAGGTATCTTCTATATCTAAATAGGGGCACCCCACTAGATGATTTTCCTGCCTTCTCATGAAGCCACATCACCCCAATTGTTATAGCCGTTGATTCACTAAAGCTTGAGAGTGTGTAGCCATCTGATCAAAGGTTGAACAAATTACAAAGAGCTGCCACCGCTAAGTACAGATACCGTTTCGTTCTATTCCAGCCTTACCGCTCGATCGCTCCTAAGCCTCTGACTCTATTTTTTTCTTGGGACTTACACGTACACTTCACCGGAACTGGACACTAAAAAGCCCATTGGAAGCCCATAGATAAGGCCCATCGCTCCCAGCCTTCCCTTCCATTGGCGGATGCCACGACCAACCTTTCTTCCGTGAAGCCGCCGCCGCCAACATCCCTTCTGGGGACTGTGCGAGCACCCACCCTTCGCCGGTCAGCGGCTGCCGCCCCTCATGCTCTCACAGCAGCCGCCACCACCCATGCTTACCTCTAGCCAGCCGTCCTTGCTAACCCTTCCACCCGCTGCCACCATTGATTCCCCGCCATGGCTCATGCTTCTCTCGGCCAGGCACCGCAGGTGAAATTACGCCGCCACGCCCAACGCCCCCCCCCCCCCCGCCAGTGACCGCCACTAACCCTTCGGCCGATCCACAGATGAGCATTAACTCCAGCAAATTCGTTCATATTCCTCGCTTTTATGTCGCAATCTCTTCCACCTCCGTGCCATAAATCCACATGAAACGGCCTGGCACCACTCAATTTACGACCCTCATTATCTTCGGCTTGAGTAACAGATGCAGTTTTTTCCCCTTAAAGCAGCCTATTTCCGTCGTCTCCACGGCTTCCCCCATCGCGTGCTGCTGCCGCGAATACTACCCAGGACGCAGCTGTAGTCCTCGCCATCGCAAGCCACCTGCCGGTTTCAATCCCCTCTCCCATGTCTCAGTTAATCAAGCCTTTTGTTGTTCGTGGTAGTACAAATGCAAAATTGCAGATCATCTCCTCACGGTGACCTTGCCCTTGGTAAGCACTATGAAGGCCGTTAATTGAATCATGGATGGATATCTAATTCCTCTTATTTTTCTGTAAGATACATATACTGAATTATGTAGACTTCCCAGTATTCAAGTCAAAGTAAGCACATCGCCAAGTTGACATCTCAAGTATACTAATCTCCAGGTATGTATTGATTATTAACATTGGTTCGTCACACAATTTTCTTTGATGAAAAACCTTTCTATAGTTTCACTGTACTAGCTTTTCATGAGGAAATTTGTTATATTTTGTTAACCAACATATGAATCATGACTTTCCCACCATACTCATTCATGGAATCAGTTTACAAGCCATGAAATTTACCAACCAGATGCCTTTAACAACGGATAGTTGAGGCCAATTGCTTCTTACCAAATAGGATATTGGCACACAATGTTACTGTTTTTCTCTTAATATTGAAGCCTTTTGTTTTTTTGGATGCACAAAATGGATGTCCCAGAAAGTTTTTCACATGGTCGAGATTGTGAATGACCACACGAACCACGCCACTCCATCGAAACTTTCTGGAATGTTGTGTTAGGGTAATATTGATTTTGTCTTCTGCACGACAATATACTACATCAGCTCTACCCTCTAATAGTATCATTTATTTTGCAATGAATTACTACAAGTTTTTCCTTTTACCAGGGGCTACTATATTGGGTTTTAGGTCCTGATGTCATTTCGCGCTTATACATCCTTTTGACTATGTTCAGGAGCATATGGTTTCAGTCCTTGAGCTATATTCCTATCTTAGCTCATTGGTTGTGCTTCCTAACATACTACATATTTTTAGGCAACTGCAATTAACTTATCTAAATTATCATGTGGTGTGTTCATGACCTGCTGATGGTGATGTACGTCATGGCGTCAGGTATGCTCCAAGATTTTCTGCTGTCCAACAGATAAGGCACTGCATTGCGGTTCAGGATTGCAAAGAATATGGTTTACGCTCCAGTTACTATAGTTTTATAATGCAATATATATTTATACAGAAAGTTACAATACCCATTTCATTGCATGTAAATGAAGTTCATCATATAATTTGTTGCAATTTTTATAATCTCTATGACATGTTTGTTACTCAGAAAATATGCAACAAAGTCCCGCGGCAACGCGCGGGGCATCATCTAGTTACACTAGCACTAGCACCCATATCACATAAGCCATGATAACAATGATCTCCTATTTTAACAGAAATAACAGGCATGCCTACGCACTAGTAGAAAAGGGGGCAATGGTCCAGGCCGGTCCAGCCCATTAGTCCCGGTTCAATCCAGAACCGGGACCAATGGGGGCATCGGACCCGGTTCGTGAGCCCCGGGGGCCGGCCGGGCCACATGGGCCATTGGTCCCGGTTCGTCTGGACCTATTGGTCCCGGTTGGTGGGACGAACCGGGACCAATGGGCCGCACTCCTGGCCCACAACAATTGGTCCCGGTTGGTGGCTTGAACCGGGACCGAAGGCAAACCTTTAGTCCCGGTTGGTGCTACAAACCGGGACCAATGGTGGTGCCTATATATACCCACCTCTCGCAAGAGCAGAGCACACTGCTCTGTTTTTTCTGGCCGAGGGGAGAGGGCTTGGTGGTGCTCTAGCTCACCTCCTATGCACACAAGGTGTTCGATGGAATGCCCGAGCCACACTACTTAGGGTTTCTCCTCTCCAAGCTCGACCGCCAAGCTCCATTTTCCTCCATATTTGTCTAGGTTTAGCGGTCCGTCACGCCCCGTCCCCGTCTTCAACGTCGTCGATCACTCGCACCGATCTCATCGCCGGCACCACCGTGGTGAGCCTCTTGTTCTTATCTTCTTTCTGAAAGGAAAAATATTCTTATTTGTATGTTTAGATAGATATATACTTGTATAATTTTCTTACTTTTATTATTGCATCTTATATAGTGCGATGGTTTTGGTATCCGCCCCCGTCGGCCCTCGTCCTGTCTATGATTCGGATGTGGTATATATTATCTTTTCATAACTATTGGTTCATTTATTTTTTGTGACAATTATGCCGACCAACGTGACATAGATTTTATTCATCTAGGAGGTTGTTGAACCGGAAATTCCAACCGACCCTATTGTCGAGAGGTTAAATTTAGTTGAAGAAGAAAACAATTTGTTAAAGGAAAAAATTAAAAAAATTGAGGAGGAGAAGATGATATTGAAGTTGCATGTTGCGGATGTCGTCGATGATCACAAGATCAAGATGGATGCAATGTGCTTGAAGATTAGAAAGATTAGAAAATATGCCATTCATACCGAGGCTTGGTATCATTATGCCGTTGGATCAGTTGTTACATTGGTTGCGATTATGATCGCATTGAAATGTTTTACATAGTTTCAGTGTATGGTTTAATTAATTTAGATGCTCTGCAGAGCTTTATGTTGTTAGATGAGAACTATGTATGTACTTTGGTTTTAATGTGATGATGAACTTCTATTAATTTGGTCACTTAATTATCTAATTCATGATGTTCTGTAATGATTTTTGACACACTTAATTATATATATTGCAGAATGGTTTTATGTGTTGTCCATGCCCTATATGTGGGAATACGAAGTCTTACTCTGACCGGAAAATCCTCCACACCCACCTGCTTTACAAGGGTTTCATGCCACACTATAATGTTTGGACGAGGCACGGAGAAATAGGGGTTATGATGGAAGACGGCGAAGAAGAAGAGTACGATGAGAACTATGTGCCCCCTGAATACGGTGATGCTCCAGAAGATCAAGAGGAACCAGACGATGTGCACGATGATGCTGCAACGGGCGAAGCTGCTGAAGATCAAGAGGAACCAGACGATGTGCCCGATGATGATGATCTCCGCCGGGTCATTGTCGATGCAAGGACGCAATGCGAAAGTCAAAAGGAGAAGCTGAAGTTTGATCGCATGCTAGAGGACCACAAAAAAGGGTTGTACCCCAATTGCGAAGATGGCAACACAAAGCTCGGTACCATACTGGAATTGCTGCAGTGGAAGGCAGAGAATGCTGTGCCTGACAAAGGATTTGAGAAGCTACTTAAAATATTGAAGAAGAAGCTTCCAAAGGATAACGAATTGCCCGACAGTACATACGCAGCAAAGAAGGTCGTATGCCCTCTAGGATTGGAGGTGCAGAAGATACATGCATGCCCTAATGACTGCATCCTCTACCGTGGTGCGTACAAGGATCTGAACGCATGCCCGGTATGCGGTGCATTACGGTATAAGATCAGACGAGATGACCCTGGTGATGTTGACGGCGAGCCCCCCAGGAAGAGGGTTCCTGCGAAGGTGATGTGGTATGCTCCTATAATACCACGGTTGAAACGTCTGTTCAGAAACGGAGAGCATGCCAAGTTGATGCGATGGCACAGTGAGGACCGTAAGAAAGACGGGAAGTTGAGAGCACCCGCTGACGGGTCGCAGTGGAGAAAAATCGAGAGAAAGTACTGGGATGAGTTTGCAAGTGAGCCAAGGAACGTATGGTTTGCTTTAAGCGCGGATGGCATTAATCCTTTCGGGGAGCAGAGCAGCAATCACAGCACCTGGCCCGTGACTCTATGTATGTATAACCTTCCTCCTTGGATGTGCATGAAGCGGAAGTTCATTATGATGCCAGTTCTCATCCAAGGCCCTAAGCAACCAGGCAATGACATTGATGTGTACTTAAGGCCATTAGTTGAAGAACTTTTACAGCTGTGGAATGGAAACGGTGTACGTACGTGGGATGAGCACAAACAGGAGGAATTTAACCTAAAGGCGTTGCTGTTCGTGACCGTCAACGATTGGCCCGCTCTCAGTAACCTTTTAGGACAGACAAACAAGGGATACCACGCATGCACGCACTGTTTACTTGACACCGATAGTATATACCTGGCAAGCTGCAGGAAGAATGTGTACCTGGGCCATCGTCGATTTCTTCCGACCAACCATCAATGTCGAAAGAAAGGCAAGCATTTCAAAGGCGAGGCAGATCACCGGAAGAAGCCCGCCATGCGTAGCGGTGATCACGTACTTGCTATGGTCAATGATTTACACGTAATCTTTGGAAAGGGTCCCGGCGGACTAGCTGTTCCGAGTGACGCTGAGGGACACGCACCCATGTGGAAGAAGAAATCTATATTTTGGGACCTACCCTACTGGAAAGACCAAGAGGTCCGCTCTTAGATCGACGTGATGCATGTGACGAAGAACCTTTGCGTGAACCTGCTAGGCTTCTTGGGCGTGTATGGGAAGACAAAAGATACAGCTGAGGCACAGGAGGACCTGCAACGTTTGCACGAAAAAGACGGCATGCCTCCAAAGCAGTATGAAGGTCCTGCCAGCTATGCTCTTACCAAAGAAGAGAAGGAAATCTTCTTTGAATGCCTGCTTAGTATGAAGGTCCCGACTGGCTTCTCGTCGAATATAAAAGGAATAATAAATATGGCAGAGAAAAAGTTTCAGAACCTAAAGTCTCATGACTGCCACGTGATTATGACGCAACTGCTTCCGGTTGCATTGAGGGGGCTTCTACCGGAAAACGTCCGATTAGCCATTGTGAAGCTATGTGCATTCCTCAATGCAATATCTCAGAAGGTGATCGATCCAGAAATCGTACCAAGGCTAAGGAGTGATGTGGTGCAATGTCTTGTCAGTTTCGAGCTGGTGTTCCCACCATCCTTCTTCAATATCATGACGCACGTTCTAGTTCATCTAGTTGACGAGATTGTCATTCTGGGCCCCGTATTTCTACACAATATGTACCCCTTTGAGAGGTTCATGGGAGTCCTAAAGAAATATGTCTGTAACCGCGCTAGGCCAGAAGGAAGCATCTCCATGGGCCATCAAACAGAGGATTTCATCGGGTTTTGTGTTGACTTCATTCCTGGCCTTAAGAAGATAGGTCTCCCTAAATCACGGTATGAGGGGAGACTGACTGGAAAAGGCACACTTGGAAAGGACTCAATAATATGCAGGGACGGATATTCTTGGTCTCAAGCCCACTACACAGTTCTACAGAACTCTACCTTGGTGACCCCGTATGTCGATGAACACAAGAACAGTCTGCGCTTCAAACACCCGGAGCAGTGCGATGACTGGATTACATGTGAACACATCAGGACTTTCAGCAGTTGGTTGGAAGCACGTATCAGAGGTGACAACACTGTTTGTGATGAGCTGTACTTGTTATCCAGGGGACCATCTTTGACTGTATTGATTTGGAAAGGATACGAGATAAATGGGAATACATTTTACACGATTGACCAAGATCAAAAGAGCACCAACCAAAACAGCAGTGTCCGCTTTGATGCAACAACCGAGAGGGGAAAGGGCACATATTATAGTTACATAGTGGACATATGGGAACTTGACTACGGACATGATTTTAAGGTCCCTTTGTTTAAGTGCAAATGGGTCAATCTGTCAGGAGGCGGGGTACAGGTAGACCCACAGTACGGAATGACAACAGTGGATCTGAAAAATCTTGGGTACACTAACGAACCGTTCGTCCTAGCCAATGATGTGGCACAGGTTATCTATGTGAAGGACATGTCCAGTAGACCGAGAAAGAGAAAAGACAAGGAAGCAAATACATCATACGATGAGCCAAAGCGCCACATAGTTCTTTCAGGAAAAAGGGACATTGTGGGAGTGGAGGACAAGACAGACATGTCTGAAGATTATGAAAAGTTTCATGAAATTCCTCCCTTTAAAGTCAAGGCTGACCCCAGCATCCTGATAAACGATGAAGATTATCCATGGTTACGGCGCAATAAGCAAATGACACAAGCGAAGAAAAAGTTAAGACTTTCTCCCGCAACTATTATGATGATACCATGCCAACTTTGTAACTGACGAGTATGATACCATTGTTCGTTTTGTACATGCACATGCTATGTGTGGGTCAATTTATGATACCATGCCAACTTTCAACTTTTTCAGAGTTCATTTGAAATGCTTTAATGTCTTATGGTTCGGCCCTCGTAATAATTAAAAATAGCAACAATAAGTATTTTGTTGTAAGTAGAAACAAAATAAAATAAATAAAGCAAGAAAGAAAACAAAAAAAGTGTTTTCAAATTTGAAAAGTAATGGCACTAACAGAAAGTTTATAATTTTCCTAAAACTAAAAGCAAAAAGGATTAAAAAATAAAGCAAAAAACAAAAGAAAATAAATAATGCAGAAAACAAAACAAAAAAACAACAATAAGTATTTTGTTGTAAGTAGAAACAAAATAAAATAAATAAAGCAAGAAAGAAAACAAAAAAAAGTGTTTTCAAATTTGAAAAGTAATGGCACTAACAGAAAGTTTATAATTTTCCTAAAACTAGAAGCAAAAAGAATTAAAAAATAAAGAAAAAAACAAAAGAAAATAAATAATGCAGAAAACAAAACAAAAAAAATGGGAAAAAATAGCAACAATAAGTAAAGAAACAAAAAACAAAAAAAAGTGCCACCTACTGGGCCCCCACGGCCTGAATACGACTTGAATCCCTAATTTGGGCCAGGATTCAGGCCCGCAGAAGGCCCAGAAGGCCCATCGGGCAAAGCACTAGCAAGTAGGCCCATAACCCTACAGTAGAGAAGAGTTCAAGAGGGGAGCGGCAGTGGGGCTTATAAACCACTGCGCTCCCCTCTCAACTAGCGAGGTGGGACTAAACTTTGGCCCCGATGCGGGCAGCACAGGGGCCTTTGGTTCCGGTTGGTGGCACCAACCGGGACTAAAGGGGGTGGCTTTAGTCCCGGTTGGTGCTACCAACCGGGACCAAAGGCCGCAGCTTCCCGCCCTTTGGGCTGCCGAAAAAGAGGCCTTTGGTCCCGGTTGGTGGCACCAACCGGGACTAAAGGGGGCATTAGTCCCGGTTGGTGCCACCAACCGGGACCAATGCTCCTTGTATATAAGTAGCACTTCGCAGTTTTGCAGAGTTCATCGCCACCAGTTGCCCCCCCCCCCCCCCCGACGACGCCGAACACATCGACGCCGCCAGGCTACCCCGACGCCGCCCGCCGCCCCCGCCGTCGCCGTCGCCGTCGCCCGCGCCCGTCGTCGTCGCCGTCCTCCCCGAGCCCGCGCCGTCCTCCCCGAGCCCGCGCCCGCCGTCATCGCCGCCAGGCTCCGCCGTCGCCGCCACCCGCCCCCGCGCCCCGCGCCCCGAGCCCCTGCCCCGTCGCCGTCGCCCGCCCCCGCGCGCCGCCACCGCTGTGAGCCGCCGCGCCGCACCGGCTCTATTTTTTCTTTCATTTTTATTAGTTTTATTTTTTTTGTTCAATGTATATATATATGTGTATGTATGTGGCTATATATATATGCGGCTCTGTTTTTTTCATTTTTATTAGTTTAGTTTTTTTGTTCAGATTATGTTTTTGTTGATATATGTATTTATTGTTCATATGTGTATATGTGTATGTATGTGGCTATGTGTATGTAATGTTTAAAAATTGTTCAGATTATGTTTTTGTTGTTATATGTATTTATTGTTCATATGTGTATTAATGTTTTCATATATGCAAAAGATAGATTTTTAGAAAAGTTAGGTTTTTTTTCTGTTCATAGATTTTTTTTGTTGATATTAATTATTGTAGAATATGCAAATGTTTGTATATTCATATGAACAATGCATTAGGCAAAACCTTTTTTTTTGAAATTTTCTATTTGAACATTTTTTTTAAAACAAGCAATACTAAAAGAATGAGAGGAAAAAGGAAAATAAGAAGAGGAAGAAAGGAGAAAAAGAGGAGAGGAAGAAGAGGAGAAATAAATAAGAAGAGGAAAAAAGAAGAAAAAGAAGAGGAGAAGAAGAAAGGAATAGAGGAGAAAGAAGAAATTCTATTTTTTTCTTCTTCTCCTCTAATCCTTTCTTCTTCTCCTCTTTTTTTTTCTTCTTTTACTTCTTCTTCTTCTTCCTTCTTCCTCTTTTCTTCCTTTTCCTTAATTATTTTCCTTTCTCGTGGGAGAAGAAGAAAAGGAATAGGAGAAGAAGAAAGAAAGGAAAGGAGAAAGAAGAAACTTCAACACGAGGGGGTGGTACCGATACCCCCTCCCCGATAACATTATTTTCTCATGTATATGTATGTCGCGTCGTTGTCGATATAACCCCCTCTAGATACAACTGCAGCACCCCCCTCGGCCCTCTCGCTCGACCAAAACTCTCGAGGACACCCAAACCCTAGAGAGAAAACGATGTTGCAGGTCTCCTACGTACCCCCTCCCGCCGCGCCCCTACCCGACAAATTATACTCTCTCGAGGCCACCCAAATTTATCAAGTTAAAAGAGCGTTATCGTCGAGGCCACCCCAAACCCTTGAAGCTTTGTGTCGAGGCGACCCCAAACCCTAGAGAAGCAGCGTCGAGGCCACTAACATGATTCCTTATTGTGATTAGCTAGCTAGTTCTACGTTTGCCACTATGTACCATGTTTGAATAATAATTGACATGTTGTCAATATTTGCAGAAACTATGGAGCACTCCCGAGACGAAGAAACAGAAGCGATGTTGGGGGAAATAATCGCAAATGGAAGTGATGATGTTGCGTCATTTCTCATCGACACCGTTGGTCAGCTGGATGAAGAAGAGGGCTATGATTATGATGGCTTCGACCCATTAATGCCGGTACAAGAGGAGGACTATGTTCATGATGGCTCCGGTGACACAATGGAGGTACAAGACGAAGGAGACCGTGCTGAATGCTCCGGTCACCGAACCGAGTCCGGCCAGGTATATATATATTAGTTAAGCCCGTGCTGACAAGTTAATTGATGGATCCATTGTTTTGGTATATGTACACATATTAATTACTGTCGTCTTTCTTCCTTATAATTTCTAGCCCTCCGGATCGAGCACAACTTCGGTAAGGAGACGAGGCCCGAAGAAAAAGTTAAGCTCGGATGAAAAGTTTGAGATCATAGAAATCGCGCCCGACGGCGAACCGATTGAACCCATCCGGACAAAGAAGGCATTTTCTGCTCAGTGCGGGGTTCTTGTTAGGGACAGGATCCCGATCAGCATCCAGCAATGGTATAAGCCTGGTAAGGATGAAGACGCTGAGGTGTCTTATGTCAATGATATGCAGAAAGAAGATCTTTGGAATGAGCTGAAGGCAAATTTCACCCTACCGCCAGAGGAGGATCCGGAGAAGCCAGTTAAAGAGCAATTAATCAAGTCTTGTGCTCTTAAAAAGATGGCAGGCCTAATGAGGAGGTGGAGGAAAGAGCTGAACCAGTTTGTCAAGAAAAAAGAGACACCAGAATTCATCGGCAAATATGAGAAGATCAAAGATCACTGGCCCGCATTTGTGGCCCACAAGACATCGGAAAAGAGTAAGAAGATGTCGGAGACAAACAAGAAAAATGCTGCAAAGAAGAAGCTTCACCATCGCACGGGGTCAGGTGGCTACCTCAAAGCCCGGCCTAAGTGGTCCAAGGCTGAGCGTGATCTGCTTGAAAAAGGGATCGAACCAGAGACAATGCGCTGGCCAGACCGTTGCCGGACTTGGTTCTTCGGGGCTGGCGGAACCTTGGACCCTGTAACAGGGCAGTGTCAGTGGACGGACGAGCAACTGCAAACACCAGTCAAGAACCTTCGACACTATATCGATGCAGCGTACCGAGGGATGTTCCTTCCAAACAGGGAGAAGGACGAGCTCACAATGGCCCTTGGGAATCCCGAGCACCCTGGACGGACACGAGGCACGCCAGGCTCCCTTCCGTGGAAGGTTGGTTTTCCGGACGCAGGGGGTTACAAAACCCACGAGAGGAGGAAGAAACTGGAGCAGGACCAAATGCAGGCGCTGCTTGGAAGGGTAATGGGGCTAGAGAATCGAGAAGAGGAACGAGAAGCAGCAGATCGCAACAAACGACATGCCGAAGCTTCCCCCGAAGCTACCCCGCCATCTCAGCGGAGAAGCAGCATTGCTTCCACCGAGCTGCTTCAGCGGGAGCATGTCTTGACGGCTCCTGCCAGCTATCCCGTGGATGGTATCACGGAGTCTCAAAATTGCCACATTATGGCGCGATGCATGAATTTGAAGGTCAAGGCGGCTGTTGGCCAAGTTTATTCTAGTGGACCCGGCACAACTTATCACTGCCAGCCGATTCCAGAAGGATTTGCTAAGGTGATGGTGGATGAAATAACAGAGGGATTTGAGGACCTCGCGCTTGAGCACCCTACCGGTGAAGGGGAGACTAGGCTGGGTTCTGCTCTGAAGACTCCATGCCTATGGCGGAAGGAGCTCATTGACCTTCTGAACTGGACGCCTCCGCCTCCTCCTCCTCCGGCGAGTCAGGACACTCCGCCTCCTCCACCGCCTCCTCCTCCGGCGAGTGACGATCAGGGCACGTGTGGCGGCACTCCACCTCCTCCACCGCCTCCTCCTCCGGCGAGTGACGATCAGGGCACGCGTGGCGGCACTCCGCCTCCTTCTCCGGCGCATGGCGGCACTCTGCCTCCTCCTTCTCCGCCTCGCCAGCAAGGGCGGAAGAGACCCGCCGCCGCCCCGGCTGCTCCGACGCGTCGTAGTCCTTCTCCTCCGCCTCGTAAGCAAGCACGAAAGAAGACAGACGCCGCAGCCGCTCCGTCTGCTCCGGCATCTAGCAGCACAAGAAGAGAGAGGCAATACAGATACAGTCCACCTCTAAAGCCTGTAGAGAAGTTACCGTACGAGAGGACCAAGGAGGAAAACGATACGATCGTGCAGGTCCAAGTGAAGGAGTTCTTTGAAGGGGTGAAAGCAAAGATACATCCACCTCCGGAGGAGAAGGTAGATCTGGTGAAAGCAAAGCGCACTCTCGATGCCCTGAGGAAACCACCAAAGTCTCCGCCGAGAACCAACTATGAGCGCATTACTGAACAGACATATCTCCAAGCCAAGCGGTCGGGAACTACTGTCAGTGATAAAAGGTCAAAAGAACAACGAGCAAAGGGGAAAAAAATTGCCCAGCTCGGCGAACAAGCATAGCAATCGTGCCCCCCGCTCGATGTGTCTAATCCTCCGGGGACGGTGGCCGGTTATGGCAATCTTGAAGATTACCTGCCTGACGATGTACTTCCTGATTTCATGGAGGTGGACATATTCAGATACGAGTACGGGAAGCCTCTCGTCAAAGATGAAAAGTCTCTGACAACAATGATGCGAAGATTTCATAGTTGGTACATGAAAACCTGCAGAGAGTCTGAGGGGACGAACACTTTGTATCTGAAAATTAAAGAGGAGCACGACCTCGTTTCAAATGATCTGTTGTCTATTCCATTTGAGGAGTTCTTCGAGTTCTTCAATCAAAAGGCCCTCGATAAATTAATGGTCTTTTGCTACTGCCTGTAAGTACTATTTCTGTCATTAGTCTGTATATATAGCTCGGCTCTTTCATTGCATGTATTTATAATTAATTATCCTCAATATATTATGCAGATTGAAGATCGTCGAGTGCAAAAAAAAATTAAATCTATGATATTGGGTTCATTAACACAAATATCATAGATGTATTTCTGGTTAAAAAGCGCGTCGAAGAGGCCGAGGACAACTTGCTACAATCATTGATCAAAAATCAAAACAAAGATACCATACTCTTTCTTTACAACGGCCCGTGAGTGTTACTGTCGTGTGCATATTCGGTTTTCCTTATTACTCGAGCGAGGTTAATGTAATTGATGAGTTATGCATGCGTGCAGGTACCACTATATTCTTCTAGAGATTAAGCTTGAGCGTGGACTAGTAACCGTCTTAGACTCCAGACGGAAAGATCCCAGCACCTATGCGGACATGACTGAAATGCTCAGCAAGTAAGTTCAATCGATCATTATCGCACCATATCGGCAACTTTTTGTTCATTTCCTGATATCTCAAGTAATAACAATTATTTTCTTTGTCTTGCAGGGTTTGGAAACAGTTCACCGCACAAGCTCCGGGACTGCCGAAGGAGCTGCAATATACATACCCGAAAGTAAGTACTACTGGCTAGCTAGTTGTGCGCATCTCCCGTTGATTCTATAGCTATACTTTCATCAATGCCATTTATATAATGCTTCATTATCAGTTTGATTGACCTCTATTTCTCGTAAAGTGCTTGTGGCAGGAGGAAGGGAATGATTTCTGTGGATACTACGTGTGCGAGTTCATCCACAACGCGACTTTGAAAAACAAGCGAGGCTACTCTAGAAGACAATATGAAGTGCGTAAGCAATATTCACAATTTCATTTTATTACACTATCATTTCTGTTGAGTTTCATTCATATATATGTATTAATTAACCCCTTCTTCAAATTAATTAGACGTGGCAGATGCGGGATGAACTCCTATCAGCTGATCGCATGAAAGCAATTCAAGAGGAATTGGCGGGATTCTTTCTTGAACACGTCATCAGTAAAGCTGGAGAATACCATGTGGAACTTCAATTCAAATGCTAGTGGTTTGTAATTAAGAGATCTTATATAGATTGTACATGTATGTAGCCAGTAAAACTTGTTGTTCGACCAATCTCTCGGAGAAGGAGAGGTCGATCGATCACTTCTCTCGGTATGCATGACGAACTTCTGTACTGAATGGTTCTCTCGATCACTTATGTATATATACTACGTAGCGTCGACCAAGCACGGACATAAGAGAGGACACTTCTCTCTATTAATTAGCTAGCTAACACAATATACGAAACACCTAAATTAACCCCCCAAAACCCCCAACCCCCCTCCTTTAAAAAAAACAAAAACCCCAGCCACTGGAATGCAGACACTTGGATGCCTTTTGGTCCCGGTTGGAGCCACCAACCGGGACCAAAGGCCCCCTGACTGGGCTCGGCGCACAGGGCCACGTGGAGGCACATTGGTCCCTGTTCGTGTTTGAACCGGGACTAATGGGTTGAGGTATTAGTAACGACCCGTTAGTCCCGGTTCCCGAACCGGGACTAAAGGCCCTTACGAACCGGGACTAATGGGTGGTTTTCTACTAGTGACGGCAGGTCTATGTATCTTAGTATCTGGTCTAGCAATATTAGCAGATTCATCACAGAAATAAATAACATGCCCATCTAAATCATCATCCAAGAGATCTTTAACCATAGCAATAATAGGTTCAACATTGATTTTCTCAGGAGGTGTATAAGTCCTAGTATTACTCTTACGAACAACAGTCGAAGTTTTAGCATGATCCTTTATCCTAATAGAAAAAGGAGGTTTCTCAACATAAGTAGTAGGAACAATAGGATCACTATAGGTGATAGTCTTTTCTTCAAATATAATAGGTGCAACTACTTTCACTTCAACAGGAGGATTATATTTAAACCACTTCTCTTTAGGGAGATCAACGTGAGTAGCAAAAGATTCACAGAAAGAAGCTACTATCTCAGAGTCAAGTCCATACTTAGCGCTAAATCCACGAAAAGCATCGGTATCCATAAAAGATTTAACACAGTCGAACTTAGGTGTCATACCTGACTCCTTACCATCGTCGGAACCCCAATCTTCAGAGTTGCATTTAATTTTTTCCAATAAGTCCCATTTGAAATCAATAGTCTTCAGCATATAAGAACCAGCACAGGAAGTATCGAGCAGGTTGCGATCATTAAGAGAAAGCCGAGCATAAAAGTTTTGAATAATCATTTCCCTGGAGAGCTCATGATTAGGGCATGAATATAACATTGACATAAGCCTCCCCCAAGCTTGAGCGATGCTTTCTCCTTCGCTAGGCCAGAAATTATATATGTAATTACGATCACGATGAACAAGATGCATAGGATAGAACTTCTGGTGAAATTCCAACTTCAATCGCTTATAATTCCAAGATCTCGTATCATCACATAGCCTATACCATGTCAATGCATCTCCCTTCAAAGATAAAGGGAAGACCTTCCTTTTGACAACATCATCGGGAATACCTGCAAGCTTAAATAATCCACAAACTTCATCCACAAAGATAAGGTGTAAATCGGGATGCAATGTTCCATCTCCTGCAAATGGATTAGCTAGCAGTTTCTCTATCATACCCGAAGGAATCTCAAAGTAAATATTTTCAAAAAGTTCAGTAGGTTAAGGAGCAACTCTTTTCTCTTCTGGTCGGGGTGAAGATACCCCGAACAAGCCCCTCAAAGAATTAGTTTCCATAGTGACAAGTAACAGAAAATTTCAGCACACTATATAAATGTTTCCTTACCAAGTTCCACTCACCAAAAGCGCTACACTCCCCGGAAATGGTACCAGAAAAGAGTCTTGATGACCCACAAGTGTAGGGGATCTATCGTAGTCCTTTCGATAAGTAAGAGTGTCGAACCCAACGAGGAGCAGAAGGAAATGATAAGCGGTTTTCAGTAAGGTTTTTTCTGCAAGCACTAAAATTGTAGGTGATAGATAGTTTTGTGATAAGATAAATTGTAACGAGTAACAAGTAAATAAAGTAAGTAAAGAGCAGCAAGGTGGCCCAATCCTTTATGTGGCAAAGGATAAGCCTGGACAATTTCTAATAATGAGAAAGGAGCTCCCGAGGACACATGGGAATTATCGTCAAGCTAGTTTTCATCACGTTCATATGATTCGCGTTCAGTACTTTGATAATTTGATATGTGGGTGGACCAGTGCTTGGGTACTGCCCTTACTTGGACAAGCATCCCACTTATGATTAACCCCTATTGCAAGCATCCGCAACTACAAAAGAAGTATTAAGGTAAACCTAACCACAGCATTAAACATATGGATCCAAATCAGCCCCTAACGAAGCAACGCGTAAACTAGGGTTTAAGCTTCTGTCACTCTAGCAACCCATCATCTAATTATTACTTCCCTATGCCTTCCTCTAGGCCCAAATAATGGTGAAGTGTCATGTAGTTGACGTTCACATAACACCACTAGAGGAAAAGACAACATACATCTCATCAAAATATCGAACGAAAACCAAATTCACATGACTACTAATAGCAAGATTTCACCCATGTCCTCAGGAACAAACGTAACTACTCACAAAGCATATTCATGTTCATAATCAGAGGAGTAATAATATGCATTAAGGATTTGAACATATGATCTTCCATCAAGTCAACCAATTAGCATCAACTACAAGGAGTAATCAACACTACTAGCAACCCACATGTACCAATTTGTGGTTTTGATACAAGATTGGATACAAGAGATGAACTAGGGTTTTGAGAGGAGATGGTGCTGGTGAAGATGTTGATGGAGATTGACCCCCTCCCGATGAGAGGATCGTTGGTGATGACGTTGGTGATGATTTCCCCCTCCCGGAGGGAAGTGTCCCCGACAGAACAGCTCCGCCGAAGCCCTAGATTGGTTCCGCCAAGGTTCCGCCTCGTGGCGGTGGAGTTTCGTCCTGCAAGCTTGCCCACGATTTTTCAGGGTAAAAGCCCTCATATAGCAGAAGATGGACACCGGGGGGCACCAGGGGGCCCAGGAGACAGGGGGCGCGCCCACCACCCTCTTGGACAAGGTGTGGGCCCCCTGATGTATTTCTTCCACTCAATAATTCTTATTAATTCCAAAAATAGGTTTCGCGGACTTTCAGGATTTTTGGAGTAGTGCAGAATAGGTTTCCAATGTTTGATCCTTTTCCAGCCAGAATTCCAGCTGCCGGCATTCCCCCTCTTCATGATAAACCTTGTAAAATAAGAGAGAATAGCCATAAGTATTGAGATATAATGTGTAATAACAGCCCATAATGCAATAAATATTGATATAAAAGCATGATGCAAAGTGGACGTATCAGCCCGCGCCTCGCTCCCGCCCGTGCGACCTCGCGCCGCACTCTGCCTGGCTCGCGAGAAACTGGCGATCCGATGGTTTCCAGCGAGCCAGGCTCTGGGCTGCTTTGAGAAGCGTGCGATGCAGGCCCAACAGGAAAACCAGGCAACCAAACAGGCCTCTCCCTTCCCGCGCGGGCCTGGCTGGGCTCGGTGCGGGCAACCAAACACGCCCCTAAGCAATCGATCGTGGGTATTTTTACTAATATTGAAAATCCAATTATCCCTTCTACTTTGTCTCCAGATTAATTTAAATCTAGCTTTGCTAGGCCAAACTTCTCTACATTATTCTCGCAAAACATACATAAAAATAAGTTAATATCTTACGTAATTGTTTTTGCTATCAAACCATTATTGTAGGGACTGTATGCCTACATACACTCAATAACATATTACTTCCCATGTCTCGTAATATAAGATCGTTTTGCAAACTCAAATAACTTGCAAAATGATTTTATATTATAGAACAGAGGAATAATATCTTAATTGGTTCGCTATTGATCATCAAAACCCGCTAGGAAGACCTAGATGCACTTCTATAACTGAAGCAACTCTTTTTTGTGAACAAACTAAAGTAACTTTAACAGTAAAATAAACAAAATTATAGTGGAAATGATTTATAAATCAAACTTATCGTAACATACTTCATAGTTGTGCATATTTCAAACTTATGTGCCAATGGAACCTAAGGATAGCACTTATAGTGTATATAACCTCTTTATTAGAAGGAAACAAATGATAATTAGTGAACCTCATTACTGCAAGAGAGTATAAAAAACTGAATTTGTAAGAGAACAACTGAAATAGCTAAACTTATTTTCTTTTGAGTTCAAAGTACTATATTAGTATATTTATATTTATATACAAATTACAAAGATATTTTAGTCCAGAGTGAAGCATTTTGAAGCTGTGGTGTCTCTAGGAATGTATCTGGTACGGTGCACTGGCGTTTGTGGTGCTAACGGCGCACCGGACAACGTATCACATTTTTAAACATTTCAAAAAATCTGAAGAAAAAAGTCTAGCACGTTGACACAACATCAATGTGTCTTTTCGCAAAATTTCATATCAAAATTTGAAATACTGCATGAGATGCAAAAATGAAAATCTTGACATCAATGTGAAAATGGGCAAAATCTAATGCCCAACTTATGTTATGTACTATTCAGTGTCGAATTTGTTATTTTTGTACCTCGAGCAATGTTTCGGATTTTGATTTCAAATTTTACGAGAACATAGACCGATGTTGTGCAAAAGAGCTATTTTTAAAAAATATGTCAAGCATTTAAAATACGCTACGGGCATTGCATCGGAAGCCACGTGTCTAGCTAGCTCTTTTTTTTTTAGGGGATGGTGTCTAGCTTTTTTTAAATCTTTTTTGAGGGGATGGTGTCTAGCAAGGTTTTCTTTTTAGGGGTTGGTGTCTAGCTAGCGAGGGAGAGCGGAGGAGGCGATGGCAGTGTGCTCGCTCTCAGTCGACCCATTAGACATGGCAGCACGCGTGCCTCCTTCTGTTGGGCTGGACCAGAAGCGGCCATTTCTACCAAAGCCCACGTACCAGGCCTTCGTACCAGGTGTACAAAATAGGCCCAAACTGTGATCTTTTAGATTGATGAATCGATCTGTTGAGGCCTCGAGGGGATTGTTTGCATAGGGTGCTCCCAGCCGACGCAATTTCATGACGAATTCTGCTGACGTACTCAACATGACCAGGCATCACGTCACGTAGTCAATGGGTAACTTGTGCCGTTCATGTCGCTCTCATGAGCTCTGTGATTTCGCGCAGTTGAAAGCTTCGCAAAATGAACTGACGCTGATTACCAGCTAAATGTAATGAAAACACAAGAATCAAACATTGAGAATATGTTAATCCACTATTTTGTTTGTACTACCTAACAGGTACTACTCTCCCATTACAATTCATTCGTAAGTACTCTCTTTGTTCCTAAATATTTGTCTTTCTAGACATTTCAAATGAACTACAGCATACAGATGTAAGTAGATATATTTTAAGTGTAGATTCACTCATTTTGCTTCGTATGTAGTCACTTATTGAAATCTCTAGAAAGACAAATATTTGGAATGGGAGGAAGTACATATGTTTACCATGATGAGTCATGGAAATAATCTTTGTTATGAAAGTGCAACCCATAGAATGCGACGCCGTGAAGCACAGAGACAGCAGTCCAGCTCATTTTATCTATGAAAAAGACGATGAAAGCTACGACATGCGTCCGTTCATCTTTATGCACCACCTATGTCTTTTAGCAACTAGAATTTTTTTAGAGTAAAGCTTGCCATTTTGCCACAAATACTCGCCGGCTGCCACGACTCCATAATTTGGTCCAATCCACCAAGTCGAGCAAGGCACCCGCTTACCGTCGACTTGCATGGAGAAAATATGTTCATCCGAATATGGCTAAGGACATCAAAGGAACTGTGCTAACACCTACTAGATCAGTGAAAATTATGAGATCCTACTGGAAAAAATATATCTCTAGCAAAATATGCCAAGAACCCTGTAAAAAAATGCTAAATCCTGCAGAAAATCCGCCCTGGCTGATTTTTTTTTCTCTCCAACGAAAAACTACATGAATATATCCAAGAAATGTGTGCTCCCCATGATGTTTTTCAAATTTTCGTCCTAACAATGATGTTTTCAAATGTTTTATCTTAAAACGAGAATTGCTTAGTTTATTTGACCGGAGAAGACTTGGTTGCTTCCATGACTCCGTCCGATTTTCACATGTGGGACTCTAACAAATAGAGTAGTACAATACTGGCACTGCCAGACATTATTAAATATGCAGTGCACCTTGCCCCGGCGACGACCCGCCAAGTCAACTCGTTCTACATTCACGCAGCTCCCTCTTATCTCTCCTAGTCCCGTTTGATCCCTGGATCACAGTAGCCAAGAAAGAGGAAACACACCCGCCGAGACTTGAGAGACCGGAGTGGCCTGTGGCCGGTGTCCTGCAGCCGGCAATGGAGCCGGGCCACGTCCAGCAAGCATCTCCGCAGCCGGCAACGGAGCCCGGCCACTCCCAGCAAGCTTCTCCGCAGCCGGCAACGGGTCCCGGCCACGTCCAGCCTGGGCCCCCGTCGCCGGCAATGGATCTCGACGACGTCCAGCCTGGGCCCCCGCAGCGATGGGAGTACAGCCTGCGGAAGTACCTCCTGCTGCTGGCCACCCTGGTGGTCACCGTCACGTACGCCGCCGGCTTCAACCCGCCGGGAGGCGTCTGGCAGGCCGCCCACGACGGCCAGCCCGCCGGTGACCCCATCATCCGCTACACCTACTACCACCGCTACCTCGCCTTCTTCTACTGCAACGCCACGGCCTTCGCCGCCTCGCTTGTGGTCATCGTCCTCATCCTCATCCTCGCCATCCAGCACGACAAGGACGAGAAGGATACCCTCTGGGTCGTCGTGCCCCTGCGGGTCTTCATGATGCTGGACCTCCTCAGCCTCATGGGCGCGTACGGCGCCGGCACCAGCCAGGACAAGGTCTCCACCATCTACTACGCGGTGATGGTGGCCGGCGTCTTACTCTGTGTCGCCGTTCTCAAGTTGGTGGACAAGTGCTACAAGAACTCCGGCCTCAGCCCCGTCGCCGCCGGCATGATGACCGTCCCCAACCACAGCAACGGCTCCGACTCCGGCGGCGTGATGCTGGCCGCCAATCTTGGCTCCGGTACCAGCGGGATTGTCGCCTCCGACTCTGACCCCGAGGTGGAGGCCCAGGAGAAGAAAGCCGAAGAAAGGCTCTGCAAGGTACTGATGCTTCTCGCGATTTTCGCCGTGAGCATCACGTACGTCGCCGGGCTGAACACGCCGGGTGGCTTCTGGGACAGCACCGGGGACAGCCACCAACTGGGCGACGCGATTCTAAAGGACCACCACAACATACGCCTGACGGTGTTCTTATTCTGCAACACCATGGCGTTCGTGGCGTCCCTGTTCATCACCATGCTCCTCATCATCGACGGCAAGAATCTCCACAAGAAGAAGGTTCGGTCTCGCATGCTCTACGGGTGCATCATGGCTGCGCTGGTCGGCCTCGTCGGCGCATACGCCGCAGGCAGCTGCAGGGAGACCGACACCACCGTCTACGTGCTCTCCCTGGTTGGCGCCGTTCTGGCATACATCCTCCTCCATCGCTTCTGCAGTTCAGCATCAAGATTATTTTCTTGTTGTTTCAGTCCAGCCCAACAACCTGATGAAAATGAGGATAATGTCAGGTACAGAGCGCTGCTTCTTTCTTTCTCTGAAACTGAACTCTGTTTCTCCTTTCTATTCAACTGAACTCTGTTTCATCTTTCTCTGAAGCTGAACTCTGTTTCTTCATTCTCTGCAACTGAACTCTGTTTCTTCTTTCTCTAAAATGCAGTGCTAGAGAGGCTCTGGACAAGGCTCGCTCTCTTGTTCTACTGCTGGCCACTCTTGCCGCCGCCATAACCTATGCAGCGGGATTGGACCCGCCGGGTGGCCTTTGGCAGGATAACAGCAACGGGCACATGGCCGGCGACCCGATTCTCCTCACAACAAACATTGCAAGGTACAGGGCCTTCTACTACTGCAACTCGGTTGCGTTTGTAGCCTCCTTGGTGGCCATCGTCCTGGTCCAGAAGGAGAAGCTGGTCAAGCACCACGCGTTGGAGGCAGCCATGATACTCGTCCTGTTTGGCCTCATCGGCGCATATGCTGCTGGGAGCTGTCGGGACGTGAACAAATCCATTTACGCCATGGCTTTAGCAGGCGCTGTCCTGATCTATGTCGTGATCCATATTGTCTTCTTCACGCTGGACCACAAGGACAAGAAAGACGATGCTAAAGAACAACTGTTGCTGGCATTGCTGGAGAAGAGGCGCAAACGGTTGCTCCTCTTTGCAATCTTGGCAGCGACCATCACCTACCAAGCCGGCCTCACCCCTCCCGGCGGCTTCCTGCTGCAGGACGACAAGCTTGGACGGCACCACGCCGGCGACCCGGTCCTCTTGGACAACTACCCACGCCGCTACAATGCCTTCTTCTACTGCAACTCGATAAGCTTCATGTTGTCCATCGCCCTCATCATCCTCCTTGTGAACCCCAATTTGTACAGGCCAGCCATACGGAGCAATGCGCTATCTGTTTGTACTGCAGTGGGCTTGCTTTGTTTGATGGGAGCCTATGCTGCTGGAAGCACGCAACA
This sequence comes from Triticum timopheevii, assembly GCA_963921465.1. Lineage (NCBI taxonomy): Eukaryota > Viridiplantae > Streptophyta > Magnoliopsida > Poales > Poaceae > Triticum > Triticum timopheevii. The sequence continues at coordinate 547,390,612 of OY997272.1, forward strand.
CCTCAAGACATCCATCTACATCTTTGTGTTGGCGGTCGTGGTCCTCCTCGTTGCAGCCGGACTGTTGCTACTATTTTTGCGGAAGAGACATGGCAATTCCAAAAAAAATCCGCCTTCAGCAGCCATTAAACAGAAGGACAAAAAGGGAGAAAGGAAGAAGCATGCAAGGCGTAAGTACCTGATGCTGCTAGGTATCTTGGTGGCGAGCGTAGCCTACCAGGCTGGCCTGAAACCGCCTGGCGGAGCATGGCAGAGCAGCGACAGCGGGTACGAGGCAGGCAATCCGGTGATGCATGACAACAGGAGGCCCCGGTACCTCATCTTCTTCTACAGCAACTCCATCTCCTTTGTGGCTTCCATCGTTGTCATCATCATGTTGCTACCGCAATGGCTGCGAAAGGAGCAGCAAGGAGAATGGGAGAAATGGTCGCTGAGGGTGATGAACTGGACGATCAGACTGGATTTATTTGCTCTCCTAGGGGCCTATGCAGCCGGGTCCAACAGGGGGTGGAAGACGTCCATGTACGTCGTCGCGCTCATCATTGCCGTGCTGGGCTACTTTTTAATCCACATGAAGCTTTCAACATGTCTTGAACATCGCCGTAAGAAGCGTGACGCCGAAGCAGCCATGGGAATCATAGTATGATTCATTATCAGTGTGCTTTGTGGTGCAGCTCCACTAACATGAGGGCAGTCCACAAAGTAAACCAAAATTCGGGGCGATTGATGATCTGCCTATTTGTCCCCGTCTCTAGATCTGTAACCAGCTTAGCTCTGTCCAATGTCTCTGCTCTAGCTAGCTCCCTCTGTTTTTAGATTCCTAGTCTAGTTGATGTAATCAGATGAACAACCTGCATCCAATTGGAGCATGTTGACATTGTTCCTCGACTCCCTGAGCAAGTGTGTTTGTACCGTAGTCTGATGAGTACGATTGGTAGGCGACGCTTTCCTGACCCTGTGTGCACTGCGTCTCATAAGAACTTGAACGGGAAGTGCATGAATGACAATTACATTTGTATTCCAGAAACTGAAGCATTTGTTACTACAGAAACATACCATGTCACCAGGTACAGTCTGAAATATTGTGCAATCCTAATAATTAGTGATCATTGATCGAGAGAAAACATACCTTGAATCCAGCTCCCGACCATCTGACGCCAGCGCCGCAGTGTCCCCGGTGGGGCAATTCACCGAACACCTGCAGGGCGCCCGATCCCCGCAACTGATCTGGGCAGGCCGCGCGCTAGGCATTGGAGGCTGGCGCCAATTTGGATGGAGAGGATTCCTTGAGCGTGGGGCACGTCGATCGGACGCAGCTGCTCGAGGCGCGAATGCAGGTGCTGCGCGAACCTAGCTGGTTTAGCCGAACCCGGCCGCGCTAGGTCGCTCCTTGCGATCTTCCGCACGAGGGACACCGGAAAGCGGAAGGCCAGGCGCCGTGCTGCGCTGGCCGGGCGCGGAAGGTCTTCGCCGACGATCGCCGGAGAAATGGAGCGGCGCCTTGGCTCCTGCTTCTGGCCCCCGCGTGGCTCTGTCTGCCGGAGCAACAAACCCTTTTTATTAAAGGAAGGTAGCAACGGTCTCTCCAATCTGCATTGATTAGCGCGCGCATGTTAACAAAAGTTGTAGAAATAATGTTCACAAATAGTAGAATATTTTTTGTGAATTGGATGTACACTCATTTCAGTCCATATGTAATCACTATTGAAATATCTAAAACATTTTATATTCATGAAGGGAGGGAGTATTTTTATTTTTTGCGGGAAAACTTTCGATCTATTCATCTTCAATCATGACACTACAACGAACACCAAAAATAAAAATTACATCTAGATTACACGCACTAAAGCGAGCGGAAGGCGTGCCACCGTCATCGCCCCTCCATCGCCGGAGTCGGGCACAACTTGTTGTAGTAGATAGTTGGGAAGTCATCGTGCTAAGACCCCATAGGACCAGCACCCGCCGCCGATGAAGAATAACGTAGATTGGAAGGATCCAAACCGAAGACACACGAACGTAGACGAACAACGACGAGATCCCGAGTGTTAGAAGGGAGAGAGGGATTGGTGGAATAGTTGTTGTTGTATTGCTTGAGCCTCGTGTGCATATATATAGGAGTACATGATCTACTTGGAGTACAAGGCAAGCCAGAATATTTCCTAGTCTAACCAAAGTTTCCTAATACAATCACGTTACTCAACATCCCCCCGCAGTCACAACGGTAGCGACGCAGACGGTGAGACTGGAGAAGAATCCGAAGGCAAGCCGACGGACACCCCCCATAGTCGTAACGGTCGACGCATCGCGGAGTTGTGGCTGGAGTGGCAACCGACGAGGTTGCTCAAGCAAGGCGGTAGCCCTTTGTGCCGTTTGTCGAGGTAGCCGAGAGCATGCGTGGTGGAGCCATGGTCGAGGTAGCCGTGCGAAGAATGCTGGGGTCGATGTCGAGTCGGGGTGGCCGGTGTCGAGGAAGTTGCCGTGGAGCCGCGGGCGCAAGAGGGCGCCGAGTTAGCATGGGCGCAGTGGTGTCGAAGTAGGGGTGCGCCGGGAAGAAAATCTTGTTGACGACGCGTCGCGGCGGGTTTGCCAAGCCCGGGGACACATCGTGGACGAAGGCACACACCGGTGTTGCCAGCACCGGGCATGCGTAGACGGACGAAGACGAAGTTGACGAAGCGCCGCGCCAGGCTTGCCAGGCCCGGGGACACGTCGTGGACGAAGGCATGCGGCGGTGTTGCCAGAACCGGGCATGCGTAGACTGGGACCTGCACAAGCTGTACGCCATGTCGAAGAAGTCGGAGAGGTCAGCAGAGAAGGACTTGACGATGGTTGCGGCGCCAATCGGCGCGGGGCCAATGTCGCATGCGGTTGTCGGAGTAGATGAAGCGGTCGGGGTAGATGACGGCGACGCTGGCGACGGGCTGGTGCTGGATGAAGAAGAACGGGGTGGACGGGCGGCGGCAGCGGCTACGGGGGTAGCGGCGGCGGTGGCCGAAGAAGAGCGGCGGCGGCGGCTGAAGAAGAGCGGCGGTAGCGGCCTGATGGCGGCGGCAGCGGCGGCTAGGTTATGAGCGCGGCGGCGATGCTCGAAGTAGGCGAAGAACCTGACGGCGTGACGAAGACTGGCGCGGACGGTGGCGTTCCCGCGCCAAGGGAGACGGCGCGGCGCATAACGCGGGAGGTCGACGCGCGGTGATGGCGGAGTGGACCGCGGGCCGCGGCGCTACGGCCCGAAGGGGCGACGCAACGGCGGTAGGCGGGTCGGGAGACGGCGGGAAGACCTCGGGACGCCGGCGTGGACCGCGTGCCACGCTCGCTACGGCCCGACGGGGCGACGCAGCGGCGGCGCGAGGGTCGATGCAGCCATGGGACGGCCTAGAGCGGACGCCCTCGGGGCGGCGGGGGACCGCGGGCCGCGGCACTATGGCCCCAAGGGGCGACGCAGCGGTGACGCGGGTCGGTGCAGCCGGGAGAAGAACCACGGGGCGGCGGCGCTGCGGCCCGACGGGACGACGCAGCGGCAGCCCGATGCTCGATCGGTGGAGAGACGCGCTAAACTCGGGGACGATCTTCACGGGACCGTGCAACCGACGGGCCAGGTCGGTCGCGCGGCGTAGATGAGGCAGATCGCGGCGGCGAGCGGGTGATCAAGCCGATCGCGCGCGAGGTCGGGGACGCCGCTCGGTGGAGGCGTGGTGGCGGCGGAGTTCGAGATGAAGCCGGCGGCGGCGGGCGGCAGGGCGGCTATGATTGGCCGCCGCATAGCGCGAGGCCGCCGGGTCGGGGTGATGCAGGAGTCCCGGTCGGAGTAGGGCGGTGACGGCCGGCGTAGATCGACGGGCGGGCCGTCACGCAAACGGCGGCGGTGAAGGGCCGCCGCATGATGCGAGGCCGCCGGGTCGGGGCGACCGGTAGGCCGATGCGCGGACGACGCGCGAGGCCGCCGCGTCGGGGCGACCGACGAGCAGACGCGTGGACGACGCGCGAGGCCGCCGGGTCGGTGAAGAAGCTGGCCAATCGCGCCGGTGTTGGAGTAGAGGCGCACGGGGTCGACGGCGGCAGTGGGCCACGCAAACCGGATCACATAGACCGGAAAACCAAAAAGTAGACACCGATCAAAGCGACCGGCGAGAGAGAAAACCCGGATCAAAGATCGGGAAAAAAAAGACTCTCTAGGGCAGCCGGCCGACACGGCCGGCGGACGAACCCTAGGTACGGGCGGCGCAGCCCCCGGCGGCGGTCATGGAGGCCGACCGCCCCGGGGGCGGCGCGTAGGTGCGGAAGCGGCGGCGGCTAGGGTTTAGGATCGACTTGCGATAAATACCATGTTAGAAGGGAGAGAGGGATTGGTGGAATAGTTGTTGTTGTATTGCTTGAGCCTCGTGGGCATATATATAGGAGTACATGATCTACTTGGAGTACAAGGCAAGCCAGAATATTTCCTAGTCTAACCAAAGTTTCCTAATACAATCACGTTACTCAACACCGAGCAAATCCATCAAAGATAGATCTGCCGGAGACACACCTCCACACGCCCAACAACGATGCTAACGCACCGCCCGCACGGGAGCTAGGCGGGGAAACCTTTATTCCATCTTCAGGGAGCCGCCGCCGTCTCGCCTTCCTGAGCAGGACACAAACCCTAACAAGATTGAACAAAAGGACTAAAGACGGAGCCCTCCCGCCGGCCCTTGCCCGGATCCACCCCAACTCCATGGCCTTAAGACCATCAGAGACGAGGCGGACCTGCACTGATGCCGGTGAGAGGCACGAACCCTAATTTTCTTTTTTGAAGGAGAAGAAGACGGAGGAGGCATTAGGAAGGGGGGGAGGGCGTATATTGACGCGATTGTTGGCATGGACGGGCATGCCACCATCACGCAACTATCAAGCGATGTTAACACACATGAATGTTGAAAGAATTTCTTACTTTTTTAGTCACATATGTTGGATGTAATAACGTATTATATTACGGGACGGGTCAAGTATTTTATAATTTACTATGCTTTCAGGTTGATGATAATATGTAAGATATTTTTTATAAGTGTAAAAGTACCTCCTTTGTCAATAAATATAAGATATTTTGGATCTTTTGATAATATTGATTACATACCTATAGACTACTAGCAAAATGCACGTGCTTTGCACGTTGAATTTAAAACTCGTTAGTGATTCCATGGATTCACATGCAACTGCAACCTTGTTGGCAATTTCCATCGATTCACTTCATGATTTTGATTTAATTTGATTTGTAGGGTAGTGAAATCAGTCACACTCCAAAGTTTATTAATCCCTTCGATCTATATCAATTGTCACTGATTTAGTAATAATTGTATAGTAATAATTGTATTAAATCAGTGACAATTAATATGATCAGAGGGAGTATTTGTTTATTTCAGAAAAATTGTTTATACAGATTTGATTAGGATTAAAAATAAATCAGTTCAGAATAAAAAAAGTGATAAGCAAGTTAATTCATAATCATGTAGATTTTTTAATCAATCTTGTATAGATTTAGACATGTGAACTTTTATATGGACTAGGAGTATATTGACGCGATTGTTGGCATGGACGTGCATGCCGCCATCACGCAGCTATCAAGCGATGTTAACACACATGAGTGTTGAAAGAATTTCTTACTTTTTTAGTCACATATGTTGGATGTAATAACGTATTATATTACGGGACGGGTCAAGTATTTTATAGTTTACTATGCTATCAGGTTGATGATAATATGTAAGATATTTGTTATAAGTGTAAAGTACCTCCTTTGTCAATAAATATAAGATATTTTGGATCTTTTGATAATATTGATTACATACCTATAGACTACTAGTAAAATGCACGTGCTTTGCACATTGAATTTAAAACTCGTTAGTGATTCCATGGATTCACATGCAACTGCAACCTTGTTGGCAATTTCCATCGATTCACTTCATGATTTTGATTTAATTTGATTTGTAGGGTAGTGAAATCAGTCACACTCCAAAGTTTATTAATCCCTTCGATCTATATTAATTGTCACTAATTTAGTAATAATTGTATTAAATCAGTGACAATTAATATGATCAGAGGGAGTATTTGTTTATTTCAGAAAAATTGTTTATACAGATTTGATTAGGATTAAAAAATAAATCAGTTCAGAATAAAAAAAGTGATAAGCAAGTTAATTCATAATCATGTAGATTTTTTTAATCAATCTTGTATAGATTTAGACATGTGAACTTTTATATGGACTAGGACCAGTACGTCAAACTGTTAAGACTCACTCAAAAGTATACTTGTACAGTCTTAACCGAATAAACAAAAAAAACTTACCGTTGTCTAGACGAACATCTAAACATTGTCATGGTGTCGTAGGCATTGACTACTCCCTGGGGTGGGATAATATGTGGGCCATGTGATGTTCAGAAAATTCACCACAAGGTTCTAGAAGCCTTTTTTTGCAGGCACAAGGTTCCAGAAGCCTGTAGAATCCGCTTGCGCTGCTCAGTACGCAAACTGCCTCGAACTATCTCTTCCTCCCTTACATCCCTCTCTACTCTCCCCAACCCATCTTCCTTTCTCCACGGTGGAGGCAATGGAGCAGCTAGCCACCGGCAGCTGGGAAGCATAGCGGCAACCTCGTACAGCCACCATGCTTTCAGATTTCACCCCTAGAGTCTTAGACTTTTCAATGTGTTCGTGCCCAGGCTGCTCCCGAGGTCTTCTTTCACGCATGGTCCTGACCGACCATGGCAACCTTCCTCGGAAGCTCCGGACGGCGGCGAGACGGATTTAGGCATGCACAGCCGTGGTCAAGTTGCCTACAGGTGTCTTCCCCAGGAATGGCATGTTCCCCGATAGCACCACGTCCGGCCACTGCAACGCCTCCCTGCCTCGCAGTCAAGCTCCTCGGGTACACCATAGGTGCTGTCAATCTCCTAATTCCTTTTTCATGATCCGAATCTCCTAATTTTTTTTCTTTAACCATTGATCATGGAGGATTCCAGTCTAGAGAGGACAGAGATTTTGGCAGGCTATTAATCTGCACCTTGGAGAGGTTAACTTTAGAAACAGAATGTTCAAGAAACCACTTTCATGACCTCATTCCCTTATTCATGAACATGATGGTCTACAAAATTTTAGCCAGTAGTGTACATAGGAGCAATGAAATCCTTGGTCGCTCGCTTGGTTCGGTTTATCACTTGACTCATTTTGTATATATATTACGAACATGTAGTTTCCGAAGGTACCATCCTCTTTGTTTAATGGTTGATTTGAAGTTGAGTGAGTACCACGTGGCACAATCTGAATAATCTAAGTAGTTGATCCAATGGTTGTTGATGTCCGGATTTGCCACCTCTCAACCGTCCGATCGAGTTTATCCAACCACTAGTGCAGAACCGGGCTTTAGTGCCGGTTCGTGACGGCCTTTAGTGCCGGTTGGCGAACCGGCACTAAAGAGTGGGGACTAAAGCCCACCCCCCCCCCCCCCCTTTAGTACCGGTTCATCACGAACCGGCGCTAAAGTGCAAACACGTGGCACGAGCCAGGCCCGGGTGCGTGTTGGACATTAGTACCGGTTGGTAACACCAACCGGTACTAAATGTTTGGGTGTTTTTTTTTTAATTTTTGCTTTAATTTTGTGTTTTCAATTTGGCTTTATTTTCCATTTAATTCTTTTTTGTTTGCTGGTATTTCACGATACTATAAATTGTACACGTTATGCATATATATAAATAGATTTTCTCGTACGTAGAACCGCATATATATATATATATATATATATATATATATATATATATATATATATATATAATATCATCGAATGTCTCACAGCCAACACCATTAACTATTCACACATACACATGTATATACATATACAATTTCTCCTACATGTTGCCTTCGTGCCTTCGGAGCACGATGACAAGTGGTTCATGGGGGCGGTAGCGGGTAATAGTATTCTCCTTTGGGATCTATGACCTGGTCGAGCAAAAATCCGGTTATTTCCTCTTGAAGTGCTTGTATGCGGTCCAATGGTAGGAGCTTATCCCGCACCGACCTGAACTGTTAAGAAAGAGATCAATATGCATGTGTGTTAGTTGTGTGACTAGATATCGATAATGGTGTGAATAGTGTTCTGACAAAAACATACCCAGTCCTGTCTATCAGATCTGCTCCTTTCGCACGTCATCATGCGGATGTTCTCGCAAACGTAGAATGCACACAGATTATTCTCCGGCGCCTGCCTCAGGGCCTTTACGAGTAACTATATATCCAAATCACACAAACATCAATTTGGTAATGTAAAACATTCATGAACAAGAGCCTCACCACAAGGTGGTGCCGGCGACGGGACGGTGCGGGCGATCGACGGTGGTTACGACGGAGATTTAGAAGGCACTAAGTAAACCACACCTACATATGCAAACTAAGTGTTATTTTTGACCTCAGATTGCATATAAATCAAATACTAGCAAATATAATTCCTCCCAAATTAATCACTATACAAAGCATTGCAAGAGCTAATCTACTATACAAAGCATTGCAAGAGCTAATCTAGCAATGAGAGTTGAAAGGACAAAGTTGCTAACCGTTGTGATCATTTGAATGGATGGGGGCCTTCAAATCTTGACAAATTTTGGGCAAAATTTGTGAGGAGCTCGAGGGAAAAGGGGAAGAACAGAGGAGAAGTGAGGGGAAAGTGGAAGAACAGAGTGGCTCGGGTGGACGAAGGGTTTATGTACGTCGACCTTTAGTACCGGTTCGTGCCACGAACCGGTACTAAAGGTGCTGGACGGGCCCCAGACTGACAACGCCCTGCAACCACCCTCTTTAGTACCGGTTCGTGGCACGAACCGGTACTAAAGGTTCGCCACGAACCGATACTAATGAGGACGGCCGGCTAGCCGTTGGAACCGGCACTAATGGACACACTAGTGCCGGCTCGAAACCAAACCGGCACTAATGTGTCTCATATTAGGTCCGTTTTCTACTAGTGAACAGTCGATATTCAAAGTTATTCCCATACTATATAGTGGTATAGAAAATAAGTGATTAAGCACACTAAAATGTGCCTATATACATCCAATTCAGAAAGAGCTAGAACATCCTAAAATGAATGAACAAACACACTAGAATATGTCTATATACATCCAATTCAGAAAGAGCTAGAACATCCAGTTCAAGTGTTTTTTCTATTAACCAGTTAACTTGTCGGTTAATCCCTACCCATAGGGTCACCGAGTAGCCGGTAAACTACTAATTGTCTGAGTAATAGATTAACTTACCGATTAGCCTATTAATCCCCTACTCGTCAGCCAATCGAGCAGCTACCGGTTAATGATTTCCTCAACAATGCTTATACCACTAGAGATTTCTCTCAAATATGATTTTTTAAAACCCCCCCATATATTAACTATTTAACAAATTTTTACAATCATTCATTGCAGCATTAGCCACGCAAAGTGGAACACTATTATAAAGCACACTGTCTAATCTATTATCAAAATAAACCTAGCAATCTCATGCGCCACCACATTAGCGTGTCGATTAATCTTAATATTCTTAAAACTATTGATAGGCTTAATGATGTCAAATGCTTCCTTTTTTGGATCAACAAGTGGGGACATGTCAAGGGTTTCATTTGCAAGAAAAGACACCACAAAGGAACAATCAGTTTTGAAAACACATGGGCTTGTGAAGGGTAAACAGCTATATAACCCGACAAGGCACGCTCGAAGCTCTGCTTCATCGGCAGAGGTACACAACCCAATAAAGTCACACGATGATACAATCACTAAAGAAAATAAAAAATCATGTAAAAAACTTATCTAAAATACAAATTTGATAATATACTTTTTTGTGGCATATAATCAATATTTTCTGCTTAAATAGATTGTCAAAATTAATCTTAAAATACATGTAGGTCTTATAAACCTGAACAAAAATAGACCAAATAAGGGAACTACAAGCACCATTTGGCACCTATAAAAAAGTGAAATGAATTTAAAAATGCAGTTGTCAAGAGATTGGACATCGGATATGTCGTTTTTCTATGCCGTTTGGTCTCGAACGGGCACTGATTGTGGAAGAGAAACTATTATTGATTAATTTTATTCTGAGAACGACTAATCTTAGTAACGAAGATCTCCCTATCATCATTCATCATCTCCTGGATCTCGCAGACTAGCCAAGGAACAACAACACAAGTTATAATGAAATGGTGGGACTTCTAGGATCTAAACTCTTACATTCAATCCCTCTGAAATTATCATTCCCTCCATTCTTATACTCCCTCTCTCTATCTATGAAGTTGCTCGCCCGCTGCCACACAACTTCATAAGTTGGTTCAAACCAGGTGAGTCGACCAAGTCACCGTCTTACTCAATGACTTGCACAAGACGGAGAAAATGTCGTTAGGAGTTACAGTATCATTTTTCTCTCTTGCAAGTCCGTCATGTACAACTATAGCTGTATGCTTTTTTTATCTCAATAAAGCAATTTGTGT